>CM062255.1:11161834-13797935 GCA_031216405.1 Syzygium malaccense | reverse complement strand
TGCTTCTCGGACGCACCCTCCCGGATCAGGCATGGAACAAAAACCAGAAAAATGTAAAAGAACATAACTGTATCAACTAACATAAAATATGGTGCCGATATCTACAGGTCTCGTATAATAAGTGAACACAAAGTAGTCCATTGAAAACCATCTTCGACGACGGATTTGAAGATTATATTCATCCAAACCATGACGATTATCCTAATTATCATTTTGAAGAAGCATATCTATGAGGGACATTTCTCTGTCGATCACTGCTTTTTTATCATTAGAGCATAACTTGGTCACCGATACTAAACGCTGGAGAAGAATGGGCATGTTCATATGAAGTCCTCCGTTCAATTTTTGCGCAATTTGATTTTGTTACGACAGTGAATGTTATTGTCCGAGAGCAAAAGAGTCACCACCCGATGGCTAAGCATAGGACCTCCTCAACGATCCACAGTTGTTCAGCTTTTCTTTTCATCTTTTTTTCTCTTGTGCATTTTTTGTATGGAAATATACGAACATCGAACAGAATATACTCCTCATGCCGTGTTTCAGATCGAAAATTGACACGAGCTACACCAATTGTCTACACAACATATAATTTTCACGTGAGTCAGAAAATAATTCTAGGATTATTGGATAATATTGATGGATCACGCCACGTGACAGCTCGATCATTACAAAATTGCCGGGTGACAAAATTATTGTCTGGATCAGAGCGTCAAACTTCTCCAATTCGACCATCATCTTTCTAATTAGCGGGAGTTGTCATATGGATTTTTTTTTGACCTAATTGATTAATTATCTGTACACAACAAGACCAAAGTCCAGTGGGACTTCCCGGGGCCATTGCGAATCAACGCTGCGATTTTTTATTCCTATCCCATCTTCCGGCCTGAGGTTGAGTCCGAGTCCTAATTTATTTTGGCCTTCAGAATTTGAGGTTTAGTCCAATTGATTTTGGTTATGCTTTGCACGTAGACCTTCATAAGTTACGTATCCATGTACTTGATAAGTTAGGTACCGTTCCGGTTTATATAACTAGCATAGATACTTGTATAATGTTTCTCTTGCTAGGCGACTAGGACTAGCTGATGTCTTGGGATTGCATCGATGCTTGAGTTTGATATGACCATTGGAAGCTAAAACTGATTGTTCTGAATATCAAACAATTACATGAGAGTATTCATGTTTCTATAGTCCAGAAGAACCATATGAACTCGGATAGATGTGTGCGGATTAAAGTGATGTCCGAGCCAAAGAGAGAGACTAATTTAAGAGATCGGATTAATTGTCCTCTACAATCTCTCATGATCCTCTAGAGGACTCTTCAAAAATGCATTGCAATTTAATAATTTGGTGCTAGTTAAATGCATCGCCTTCTTTCGTTGTTTTCCCTTTTATGAAAAACACATATGAAACAGACAATCAGCAGAAGACAAAAAGTACACCAGCTCACTACTAAACACAACCTTAACGAAGTTTCATATTAAGTGACAAGCCATCTCACAATCATTCCTCTTGATAAGTAGAGTAATAAAACTTACTAAAACTATTTTCTTGCCTCTTTGATTTTCCCAGCCCTTTTGTTTTTAATTCATCTGTTTTGCTATGTTATGTACATGTCAAGTAGGCATTCGAAAGTTTTAAAGAAACAGTTTATTCTAGATTTCCAAGAAAGGTCATAGAAACGCAATAAAGTAGGATCGTTTGTGAATTCTTTCGTGACTGGCCTTAAACTTTTTCTTTTTGTTGATGACTGGGAAAAGAATGTCAGTCTTTTTCCACATCACACGGCACACCAACCATGGAGATTTTTACATTTGCGTTCTTAGAAAGCTCCTCCCTAAGAAATTAGTTACCAAAGTCAATTTTTTTTTGAATTACCAACTACTTTTGTCATTGGCAAAAAAAACTTTCTTATTATTCAGCAATTATTATTTGACTTCCTTAACAACATCTCAAGTTTACCAAATATATATGAAATTACCAATGTTTATTTGGTGACTTACCAATTCTATTCCAGATTAAATAATCTAATGGAAAAGTTGATATATAAAGAAAAACAAAATAAATGTTGCTAATTAATCCAAATGAGAATTGATAACCAGTTGAAAACTTTTTTTTGTTCAAATCCTGTTGAAAACTTAATTGGAGAAAAGGTTGATAAATCACATAGATTAAAGTGAGTACTTGGAAAGTTTAAACTTGGTAAGTAACGTTGATAACTTAAACATAGAAAAGTTATTATAAATAAAGTTGGTAAGTAACGTTGGTAACCTCAAAATAATTGATAATTTAAATAAAGAAAAGTTGGTAAGCCACCCCAATTAAAGCCGGTAATTTCTAAAAGAGTTAGTAATTTTAAGTATTTGCTAAGAAATATAAATAGAAGTTTGTCAACAACAGGAGAATTTGTAAACAACAGGAGAATATTATTGTGTCATGAACTAAATGAGAGGTTGGGTACCGTGGATGTGAATTTGAGCGGACTTTAGAAAAGAGTGATAATGTTTGTAGAATGCATAAAAACAAAGATAATGGCTTTAACTCATTTAGGGCTGTTTGTCTAGATGACGATGCGCTTATATGCGCCATTAATTTGAGACATTTCCTTTCATCACTGGTCAACATAAGTAGTGTTAATCTTTTCCCACTTCACACGGTGTGCCAGCCAAGGGGGTAACCTTTTGAGCGCCCTTCTTGGAAGTTTCCTCGTGGGCTCCAAGAAATTAGTTCCTATAGTCTATTTGTCTATTGTTCAGTTAATACAATAAAAAATTTCAAATCGGTTCTCGCATGACACATGTATCCAAAAATAATTTTTGTTCTGCAAAAAAAATTAAATTGTTACACCAACGGCACATTTATCCAAAACTAATTTCTTTGAAAAGCACTAGCCCTTAATCTAACCTTAGTTATCAATCAAAACTTCTATTATTAGCAAGTTTTGATCACGTCATCTCACCAATCTATTAAGCAAATTAGTCTGTGATTTTTGGCATATATAATCATGGAATATCATACTTTAACGTTATGATCTGGTTCTTCAAATTAGGAACTCCAACTATTGTCTCGGTGTAAGGAAAATGTTTGACAATCGGGTTTGACTATTTGTATAAAATTTCAAAATATACAAAATTTTTGTATAATTTTTCTTTTTTTGCGCTATGTGACTAGGGACTAGCTGATGCTTGTGATCGCATCGATGCTCAAGTTCAAGCTAGAGCTTATGGTTCTAAATATCAAGCAATTACATGAGCATTTTCATGTTTCTATAGTTCAGAAAAATCATACGAACCGAAATAGATATTTGCTGATCGAAGTGCTGTCCAAGCCAAAGAGAGAATAGATTGATTTAAGATATCGGATTAGTTGTCCTCTACAATCTCTCATAATCCTCTACAGCAATCTTCAAAGATGCATAGCCTACAATTAATGGTGCTGCTTAAATGAGTTTTCTTATTTTCCCTTATGTAAAAAACATACGAAATACATAATCAGCGGAAGACAAAAAAGTACACCAGCTCACAAACTATACACAACCTTACTGTTTGATATTTTTTTTTATAACCATACTGTCTTGATTAATAAACTTTATATCGCAACTCACAAACATGAACATTTAGTGGAAAGGAAAAAAAGAAGACGAAATTTGATCTATCCGTTGTACAAATGAATATCATATTGTTATGATTTATGGAAAGAATAGAACTTTGATACAATACAACATCGTCGCGTAGATCACAAAGAGATTGAGGCAGCCCTATAGCAAGACAATAATAATTGATTCTAGACTATCAAGAAAGCTCGAAGAAGCACGATAATGGATGAGAAAATGCGAAGCTCGTCTGCAATTCCTTTCATGACTGATCTTTAACTTTTCCATTTTGTTGACGGCTGGGAAAAAAGTGTTGCGAGTCTTTTCCATGCCACATGGTACACCGAAAGTGGAGATTACCTTTCAAGCGTCCTTCTTGGAAAGCTCCTCGTGGGTCTAAGAAATAATTAACCAACGTCTTTTTTTTTCTTTTTTTAAATTACCAATTTCTTTTATGATTGATAAACCGAATCTCTTATTAGTTGGAAAATGTTAGTTAATTATCACCATCTTAAATTTACCAATTATATAGAAAATTACCCATATTTATTTGGTGACTTCGCAGATTAAGTAATTAAATGGAAAAGTTAATAAATTAAGAAAAACAAAATAAACATTGATAATTAACTCAAATGAGAGTGCACAATGGGTTGAAAACTTAATCGAAGAAAAGGTGAACAAATAAGAGTTAGTAAATTTAAGGCATAAAAAAGAAAGGTGAATGGAAATTGGTTGAAAAAAAAGAAAGGTTGGTAATTAAAAAATTAAGAGTTTTGTGAATTTTTCCTTCTATATTGAGATTTTCTTGGATTTATATTGGCTGCTTTATATTCTTGTGACGATGGAGAAAATCAGGGACAGATTTAGAAATTTTTATCAATGGGAAAACCTAATTGAAAATAGAAGGTAAATATAAATTTATTGATACAAATAGTAAACACATTATTTATGTGCTCGAAAAAAAAATGAATGATGAGTAAAATGTCAATTAGGTTTTACTTATATTTTGCATTTAAACCTTGATAAGTTATAATCTTCTACTTACTGCTGTTCTCAATCATGGATGAAAAATAAAACGAAAAAGTGAGAAAATAACTAATTAAAGTGATTTCTCATCAGATTTGTTGGGGCATTTTTGGAAGTTATTTTACAAAAGCATGGGATGATATATGTTGTTTACAAGATAGTGGGCGCAATTGTCCCCAACGTTTGCCATGTAAGTCCGTCCTCAGAGAAAATGGATGTTACTCTGCCAAAGAGACAAACCATCTTAGATGGTCTAACCATAGTCAAAGGCATGTATGGTTTCCTGAATAGATGGTATGATATATATATATGATATATATAATAGTATAATATAATTTAGTATACATATTCATATCATATTTTGGCTATGCTACTAGGACTAGCCGGTGCTTGTGATCGGCATCGATGCTTGAGTGGAATGGGAACATTGGAAGCTAAAGCTGATGGTTCTCTATATCAAGCAATTACGGGAACGTTTTCATGTGTTCTATAGTTTAAAAAATTCATACGAACTTAAATAGAAGAGTGTTGATTGAATTGTTGTCCGAGCCAAAAAGAGAGATTGATATGGAAGATGGATTACCTGTCCTCTAAATTTTCTCATGACCCTCTAGAGAGTTCATAGATTCATTGGCTACCCTGGTTAAATGCATTCTCTTCTTTTCTTGTTTTCGCTCTTATGAAAAACACACATGAAACTAGGTTACCAAAAAAAAAAAACGCAGATGAAACTAGATAACCAGTAGAAGAAAAAAAAGTACACCAGCTCACACCTATGCACAACCTTAATGACGTTGCATATTACGTGACAAGTCACCTCACAATTATTCCTCTTGATAAGTAGAGTGATAAAACTTACTAAAACTATTTCCTTTTTAGATTTTCCCAGCCCTCTTGGCTTCATTCCTCTGTTCTGCTATGTTCTGTTCATGTCGAGTTGGTATTCGAAATTTTTAAAGGAAACAGTTGATTCTAGACTTCCATGAAAGGTCACAGAAACACGATAGTAGATAAGAAAAGGCAAAGATCGAGTGAGCTTCCTTTCATGACTGATCTTAAACTTTTTCATTTCGTTGATGGCTGGGCAAAATAGTGTTAGTCTTTACCCACTTCACATGGTGTGCCAACCATGGAGATTACCTTTTGAGCGTCCTTCTTGGAAATTTCATCGTGAGCTCTAAGAAATTCCAAATCGGTTAATACAATTAGAAATTCCAAATCGGTACTTGCATGACACATTTATCCAAAATTAATTTTCGTTTTATAAAAAATACTAAACTGTTACATCCACGGCACATTTATTCAAAACTAATTTATTTGAAAAACACATGCTTAGCCCTTTTCCTATTGTGGGTTATCAATCAAATCTTCTATTATTAGTAGGTTTTGATCATGTCATCTCACCAATCTATTAAGCGAATTAGTCCGTGATTTTTGGCATAGATTATCTTGGAATATCATACTTTAATGCTATGAGCTGGGTCTTCAACTTGGGGACTCCAGCTGTCGTCTCTGTGTAAGGAAAGGAAAGTGTTTGACAATCAGGTTTGACTATTTGTATAAATTTCAAAATGTACAAGATTTTTGTACAATTTTTCTTTTCTTGGGCTAAGTAACTAGGACTAGCTAATGCTTGTGATCGCATTGATGCTCAAGTTAAAGCTAGAGCTGATGGTTCTAAATATCAAGCAATTACATGGGCGTTTTCATGTTTCTAGAGTTTTTTTTTTGGTCGAAATGTTTCTAGAGTTTAGAAAAATCATATGAACTTGAATAAATTTGCGCTGATCAAAGTGCTGTTTGAGCCAAAGAGAGAGATTGATTAAGGAGACCGGATTAATTGTCCTCTAAAATCTCTCATGATCCTCTATAGCTTTCTTCAAAGTTGCATCGTCTACAATGATGCTAATTAAATGCATTTTCTTATATTCCCTTATGTAAAAAACACACGAAATAGATCATTTGCAGAAGACAAAAAAGTACGCTAACTCACAAACTATGCACGGCCTTATTGTTTGATTTTTTTATAGCTATATTGTTTTGATCAATAAACAGTATGTCGCAACTTACTAACATGACCATTTGGTGGAAAGGAAGAAAGAAGAAGAAATTCGATCTATCTATCGTGCAATGAATATCATATCAATATGATTTACGGGAAGAGTTGAACTTTGATACAATACAATGTCATCGCGCAGATCAAGATTTGTTGAGGACTGAAAGCATTGTAAAGAGGGGACAAATTATTCAAAGTCAAGATCACGAAGAGATTGAGGTTGCCTTAAAGCAAGACAATAATAATTGATTCTAGACTACCAAGAAAGGTCGTACAAGCACGACAATGGATGAGAAAAAGTAAAGCTTGTCTGCGAATCGTTTCATGACTGATCTTTAACTTTTCCATTTTGTTGGTGGCTGGGAATAGAGTTTTAATAGTCTTTTTCCATTTCACGCAATCCACCGACGGTGGAAAATACCTTTCAAGCGTCCTTCTAGGAAAGCTCCCTGTGAATCTAAGAAATTAGTAACCAACGTCTTTTTTTTTTCTTTTATTACTGAAAAACCAATTCTCTTATTAGTCGGTAAATTTTATTATTTACCAATTAGATAGAAAATTACCCGTATTTATTTGGTGACTTCCAACTCAATAAATTCTATTAACTTGAATTAAAAGAATGAAATAATAAAATTAAATATTTTCATATAGTTAAAGAGACTAAATTGAATATATATAAAAAATTCAGAGATCAGTTAATAAAGCTTTTCATGAACTTATATTTTCCCACTCGTTTCTGGGAATGCATATATAACTAATACAAAAAGGCGCCTAAATTAGTCAACAATCCAGCTTTTTAAGCTTTACATGTGTGACGTGTTTCATAATATTCCTTAAGTTTATTGGTGTCAACTCGCTACATTGATGAGAATTGACCGACGACTTAGACTTACCAAAATTATTATATCGGCTTTGGTGGGCCCCAGGCCAGCCAACACCGCGTCGCGGAAAATAAAAACCGAAAACAGAAGCGTAATTTCATGGAAGTCAGTTAATGTTTTTTTTATCCGCCCTATCTCTATCCAGGGCGCAGAAGTCACGTGACAGGGACCTGCCTCGTCTGAATTTGTGTCCCTTCATGTCACTCGTCAGTCTCTAATTGTTCGACAAAAAAAAAAAAGTTTCTAACTGGCCTGCGGTCAGAGTCGCTCCGCGTTAGCTAAGCTCCACTGTTGCGCCATTATAGCGATTGGTCCAAAGGTCCGCCGCGTCAACGAGCCGTGCAGATCATTGGAGGGAACTAGCCCCTGAGGCATTCAAGGACCTGCCCGACCTGGTTGAATCCTATTTGGACCCTTTCTTTTCCGGTTTTGTCCGATTCTGAATATATTTTGGCCGGCAGAATTTGAGGTTAGTTTTGTGAATTTTTTCCCTTCTATAGTTGAGATTTCCTTGGATTTATCTGGGCTGCTTGATATTCGCGTTATGATGGAGAAAATCACGGACGGATTCAGAAATCTTCATCAGTGGGAAAACGTAATAGAAAATAAAAGGTAAATACAAATTTTTTGATTTAATAGTAAATATATTATTTCTATGCTTGAAAAAAAAATAGAACGATGAGTAAAATTTCAATTAGATTTTGCTAAAACTTTGCACTTAAACCTTTATAATATATATATAAATATATATATATATATATATCAATTTGCTGCAGTTCTCGATCATGGAGAAAAAACAACCAAAAAGTAAGAAAATAACTAATTAAAGTGATTTCTCATCAAATTTGTAGGGGCCCTATTGCCCCCAAACTTTGCTGATGGTTGTGATCGTATTGATCCGTCGGCTGGGTGTAACATTGAAAGCTAGCACCGATAGTTTTGAATATCAAGCAATTATATGAGCATTTTTATGTTTTTACGGTTCAAAAAAATCATACAAACTTGAATAGATATGTGCTGATTGAAGTGTTGTCCAAGCTAAAAAGAGAGATTGATTTAGGAGATCGGATTAATTATCCTCTACAATCTCTCACGATCCTCTAGAGAACTCTTCAAAGATACATCGCAATCTAATAGTTTGGTATTGGTTAAATGCGTTATCTTGTTATCCCTTTATGAAGAACACACACAAAGCAGATAATCGGTAGAAGGCAAATAGTACGCCAGCTATACACAAATAACCTTGAAAAAGTTCCGTATTAGAAGACAAGCCATCTCGCAATTATACCTCTTGATAAGTACATTCACCGAACTTACTAATACTATTTCCTTTCCTACTAAGATTTTCCCAACCCTCTTGTTTTTAATTCCTCTGTTTTGCTATGTTATGTCCATGTCAAGTAGGTATTTAAAAGTTTTAAAAAACAGTTGATTCTAGATTTCCAAGAAAGGTCATGGAAACACGATAAAGTATGATCGACTATGAATTCCTTCATGACTAACTTTAAACTTTTTCCACTTCGCACAGTACACCAACCATGGAGATTTTTACCATTGGAGCGTTGTTGGAAAGCTCCTCGTGGACCCTAAGAAATAAGTTACCAAAGTCTATTTGCTTTTTTTTTGTTAATTACCAACTTCTTTTGTCATTGGCAAAAAAAAATTCTTATTATTCAGCAACCTTTATTTAACTTTCTTAACAACATCTTAAGTTTACCAAATATATATGAAATTACTAATGTTTATTTGGTGACTTACCAATTCTATTCCAAATTAAATAATCTAATGGAAAAGTCAATAAATCAAGAAAAACTAAATACACGCTGCTAGTTAATCCAAATGAGAGTTGGTACCAGTTGAAAGCTTAATCGGAGAAAATGTTGATAAATCGCTTAAATTAAAGTGAGTACTTGGAAAGTTTAAGGCGTCGTGAGGGAAAGTAATTGGAAGTTGTTAAAAAATAAGAAAAGTTGATAATTAAAAAATAAACTTGGTAAGTAATGTTGGTAACCTCAAACTAATTGGTAATTTAAATAGAGAAAAGTTGGTAAGCCACTCCAATTGAAGTTGGTAATTTCTAAAAAGAAATGGTTATTTTAAGTCTTTGCTAAGAAATACAAATAGAAGTTTGTAAACGTGAGAATATTATATCGGATGGTAAGAAAACCAACTTCACCTGGTGCTTTTGTACATTAAGAATCCCCGCATCGGAGAGGGGAAGGTATGACTTCATTTTCGCGAGTCTAGGGTTTTGTGACTGGGGATCTCTGCATCAATTCGATTCTATGGTTTTGTTTATGATTTTGTTTATTCAAATTGAAAATGTTGTTGCCTACATCTGTTAAATGAGTAGATCGGGTTGGGTTTGAGTTTGGTCATAAATGGTCCTATCCAAATTGACCCATTAACCCGTTTATGACCTATTTATTTGTAATGTAAATATATTGATCCATACCTAACCTGACCCATATACAATCTATACCCGACCGAATTTATATTACTAAAACACTTACATTTAATCAACTCCAGAAAAAGCTTGTTTCTTATGATTTTTTTAAAAAAATTATATTGCTACCATGTAATACAAAAGTAGTAGACAATTTTTTTAGGTCCCTCAGGACATGGCTTGTGTCATGAACTACAATGCTTGTGAATTTGAGCGGACTTTAGAAAAGAGTGATAATATTTGGAGAATGCATAAGACAGAGATGATGGCTTAACTCATTTATGGCTGTTTGTCTAGATGACGTTGCGCTTCTATGCGCCATTAATTTGAGATTCCTTTCACGACTGATCTTTAAACTTTTTCTTTTTAATGATGGCTGGGCAAACAGTGTTCATGTCTTTTCCCACTTCACACGGTGTGCCGACCATGGAGATAAACCTTTTGAGCGCCCTTCTTGGAAATTTCCTCGCAGGCTCTAAGAAATTAGTACCTAATGTCTATTTGTCTATTGATTTTTTTTTTATAAGCGAGGTGTCCGGGCAAGCTTACGCGCATCTCAACTATTCCTTGGAGGAGACTAGCATAATAACCCACCGCCATGGCCCCCACTTAAATCACAAGTGCTCAGCTGGGAAATCGAATCTGAGACCAGTGCGCCTAACCACACAATCCCAAGTACGCCCTAACCAACTGAGCTATCCATGGGTAGATAAATCTATTTGTCTATTGTTCGGTTTTAGTACAATCAGAAATTTCAAATCGGTATTCGCACAACACATTTATCCAAAATTAATTTTGGTCTCATAAAAAATATTAAACTATTATACCTACAATATATTTATCAAAAACTATTTTCTTTGGAAAACACGTGCTTAGCCCTTCTCCTGACCTCAGCTATCAATCAAATATTCTATTATTAGCAAATTTTGATCAAGCCATCTCACCAATCTATTAAGCGAATTAGTCTGTGATTTTTCGAATATCATACTTTAATGCTATGAGCTAGTTCTTCAATTTGGGGACTCCAACTATTGTCTCTTTGTAAGGACAACGTTTGACAATCAGGTTTGACTATTTGTATAAAATTTCAAAATATACAAGATATTTGCATAGTTTTTCTTTTTTTGCGCTATGTGACTAGAGACTAGCTAATGCTTGTGATCACATCGATGCTCAAGTTCAAGCTAGAGCTGATGGTTCTAAATATCAAGCAATTACATGAGCATTTTCATGTTTCTATATTTCAGAAAAATCATACGAACTTGAATAGATATTTGCTTATCGAAGTGTTGTCCGAGCCAAAGAGAGAAGAGATTGATTTAGGATATCGGATGAGTTGTCGTCAACAATCTCTCATAATCCTCTACAACAATCTTCAAAGATGCAGAGTCTACGATGGTGCTGGTTAATTGAGTTTTCTTGTTTCCCTTCTATCAAAAACATACGAAATAGATAATTAGCAGAAGACACTAAACTACACCAACTCACAATTATACACAACCTTACTGTTTTGATTTTTTTTATAACCATACTGTCTTGATTAATAAACTTTATATCACAACTCGCAAACATGAACATTTAGTGGAAAGGAAAGAAAGAAGAAGAGATTCAATCTATTTGTCGTACAAATGAATATCATATTGTTATGATTTATGGAAAGAATAGAACTTTAATACATTACAACGTTGTGGCGTAGGTCAAGATTTGTCGAATAGATTGAGGCAGCCTTAAAGCAAGACAATAATAATTGACTCTAGACTTCCAAGAAAGGTCGAAGAAGCACCATAATGAATGAGACAATGTGAAGCTCGTCTGCAATTCTTTGCATGACTAATCTTTAACTTTTCCATTTTGTGGATGGCTCGGAAAAGAGTGTTAAAAGTCTTTTCCATTCCACACGGTACACCAAAAGTGGAGATAACCTTTCGAGCGTCCTTCTTGGAAAGCTCCTAGTAACCAACATCTGTTTCTTTTTCTTTTTTTTAGATTACCAATTTCTTTTATGACCGATAAACCAAATCTCTCATGAGTTGGAAAATGTTATTTAGTTATCGCCATCTTAAATTTACCAATCATATATAAAATTACCCATATTTTATTTGGTTACTTCGCAGATTAAGTAATTAAATGGAAAAGTTAATAAATTAAGAAAAACCAAATAAATATTGATAATTAACTCAAACGAGAGTGCACAGCGTGTTGAAAACTTAATCGAAGAAAAGGTTGACAAATAAGAGTTAGTAAATTTAAGGCATAAAAAAGAAAGGTGAATGGAAATTTGTTAAAAAAATGAAAGAAAGGTTGGTAATTTAAAAAAAAACTTGGCAAGTAACTTAAATAAGAGTTGGTAACCCAAAATTAATTGATACCTTAATTTAAAAAACGTAGATAAGTCACTTTAATTAAAGTTGGTAAATTTTTTAAAATAATGGTAACTTTAAGGTATTACAAAGAAATGTAAATAGAAGTCTGTAGAGGAGACCCAATCTATGCGTAATTCTTGCATATAGAAATGTAAATAGAAGTTGATAACTTAACCATCGCTCATTGAACCCCGTTCCACACGTAATTCTTGTAACTTCCTTGAAATGCATATGCCGCCTTTCCCATCATCCAAGTCTTCGCAACCCTCTCACGGCAAGATCGAAGAAAAGAAGAAGAATTATTGTGGTTTTACACATTGCAGGAAACGACGAAGGAAAACAAGAAATTAAAAAGGAAAAGATGAGACCCAATCTAGCTAGGATTGCTCGGTCAACATCAACAATAAAGAATATCTAAAGCAAATTCTGGGAGCTGCAAGTGAGGTTTGAGAGGGAAAGGAATATTGAGAATAATATGTCATTACTTTAAAAGAAAGAGGGAGATTAATAATTCAGAAAAGAGATAATGATATAAATAATTTTCATAAAATTCATGAATTTTTAATTTATTTAATGTGATTTTTGAATTTTAGTCTAATGTGTTGATCCCTGAATTTTTAATTTATTCAATGTGATCCATGATACTTTGGTGTATGTTCAATTTAATTCTCAAACTATGTCCTTAAACTTGAATTAATGTAATGACATTATTGTACATTTTCATATAATTTAGGGAATAAATTGAACATATACCAAAAATTTATGGATCACATTGAACAAATTAAAAGTTATAGGAATCACATTACATATTGAGTTATAATTCAGTAATTACGTTGAATAAATTAAATATTTATATATCATATTGCATTAAATCAATGTTTAGGCACCATTTATGTTATTTTTTCTTACAAAAAGCAAAAAAAAAAAAGAAACACTATAAAATGAGAGCGTTGGGACGGCTGCTTCTGCACAACCCTCACACACGCAACAATTAGAAGGAAGGACAAAAAAGGCGACTGTTCATCGTCCTTGGTGTTCTCCGGTCCTTGTTCGCCGGTGTGGTTTATTTTCTCGGCGTCGTTGCTGCTTTCGTCCGGGCGGTCTCGTTTGCTTTCTCGTCGAAATTCTCGAGACCTTGTTTGCCGGTGTCGATCTCTGGCTCCCGTCCTTCTACCAGCGCCACCGCCGCCGCCGCCGCCGCCGCCGCCGCCGCTCACCAGTCACCGCCTTCGCTGCCGGCTTGTCCATCGTCGCGCCTCCACCTCGCTTTGCCGGCATGCTTCGTCGCGATCAGCATGTCCTGCTGCTGCCGTGACAGCAGCTTTGCCGACTTATTCTAGCACCACAGCCGCATCCCCAGGCGATTTCCGGTGATTCCAGGCGGCATCCCAGCTCCAGTTGATGCCACCGCTTTGCTGTTTTGTTTCCTCTGCTGCGTTTTGATTTCTTTTCGCAGGTTGCCCAACGCAGACTAGCGTTGATCGAACCCACACTGTTGCCTCCAAGCTTTCCAGTTAGACTGCCCAACAACACCAACAAATCTTCACCGCTGCAATTTTTGTTCTAGCGAGCCTGCCTGCAATTTGCTGTGTTCTTGCTGAATTGCCATCGTTGCTGATTTGGACCGGGCGTTCCTCCTCACCGGTCGCCGTAAAGCTCCCGTCGCCAGCGCCAATTCTTGGAAACAAATACTTCAAACTAGGTGATTTCTCGAACCAATTCCATTTGAGTATTTGTTGCCTAGTTCGCAATTATTTATTATCTAATTTGATATTATTCGATTCTAATCTTGATTTGTTTGAGATTTTTAGACATCTCCGTGTTAGCAAATTTCCTATGTCGATAATTCGATCCAGGTTTATGGATTGCATAACAAAATTTAAAAAAATTGATAATAATTATAATTTTTAATATAAACAAATCATCCAACCTAAATGGATATAAAAATTACTTATATTCGCCCACTTTTTTTTTTTAGAAATGCATATCTAATTAAAATTAAAGAGCACCTATATTAGTCACAAATCCAGCTTTTTTAGATTTTATTTTTCTTGTTGCTTTTGACTCGTAACAGTACGATAAAGTAACTCCGAAAAAACAGCGCTTTCTTCATGACCACTACGATCAGGCCACTCAATCATAATGTCAATCAAGTCCCAATTCTTCATTTCTTTTCCCTTTTTAGGTACACGTGTTTCACATTTATAGCTTACTCAGACCTCGACTTCCACTAAACTAAATTATGTTGACTTGACTCCGGTGGGCCCCAGTCCAATGGAAGCGAAAAAGCGTGACTTTGTTTCACCAACACGTTATCTTATGCTTTTTCTAATTACCTTTACGAAAAAAGAAAAGTTGGGTAAGAAAAGAAAAAGCGAAAAGATTGACACATTCCAATTAAAGGACAGTGATATGATGCGCAAGCATAAAAAGGAAAAAAAGCTAGTTTCGAGCTTTATTTTTTATGTTTTACTTTTTGTTTAATTTAATCTTTATTGCCGACACAATTATACATTCCCTTGAAATATATAATATTTCCACAAGAAATTTACTTTTGCTTTGTTCCTTCAAATTCGAATTTACTTTTAGAGATTTTTGTTTACTCATCTTGTTTACGGATTTTGCTGAACTAGCTTGTTGGTTGGTGTGTAGATCGCAGCGGCGAGGCTCATTCCGAAGGTCAGAGGACTGGGCTTTCATTTAAGTTTGTTCAATAGTTTAACTCATTAATCTAGTGTTCATAGATACTGTCCTACTCTCAATCACCATCTCGTGTTCCTGGACTCCAACGTTTTTCTATTTCCGTCACAATCACCAATTCTCTGTAAAAGCTCTTGTGAAATCTTTCAGGGTAGTAGACGCAGCTACGATGAAAAGGAAAAGGAGTAGTTCAGACACAGGATCCACCAGCAATGACACATCGGGAGCTCTGAGGGATGTGTTCTTGAGCTTTCGAGGACCAGATACTCGCAAGACCTTCACAGATATCCTCTATTATGCCCTGCGAGATAAGGGTATCCGTGTTTTCATAGACGAGAAGGGAATCGATGTTGGTGACAAGATCGGCCCTAAGATTTACCAGGCCATCGATGACTCGAAAGTCTGCATTCCCATCTTCTCCACAGGCTATGCCTCCAGTAGGTGGTGCCTACGCGAGCTGGAACACATGATGAAGCGTAAGGAAACCCACGGACTGGAGGTTATGCCGATTTTCTATGATGTGGAACCCTCTGACGTGAAGCTTGAAACCGAAGCATATAGGGATGCATTGACTCAGCATAAAAGAGAACTTAGGGCTGAGACCGTGCGAGGCTGGGAGGAGGCGCTCAAGGAAGTTACTAAAATCAAGGGATGGGACACCAAAGACACAGGGTATGTTAACTCACTCAACTCCGTCTTCCCTTTTCTCTTTGTTTCTTTTGCTTGAATGCGGATTATAATTTAAATAGCACAATTTTTCATTTGGACTTTTCACTTTTTCACATTGTGATATACTGATATCTGCTTTGGAAAAATTTAAAAAAAAATGCGAAAGAAGGATAGAACGAAGCAAGCAGCTTCTCTGCTTCTAATTGACAAAAAGGGGAGAGAAATAGTGGTCGTTGACTTGCTCTAACGGTGCCGTAACTCCGCCGATCTTCCCAGTAGCATCCATGGCTTCTCTCTCTCTTCAAACAGTCCATGCTCAATTGTGGAAAATCATGAGACGGATCATAATGCTGAGGCGACCTGATATTTCTATTTGTTCCTAATGTCTCTCTGCTGCTGGTGGACGCCCATCGAGGACTACACTTGCAGATTATAAACTTTTTCATCTATTTTGGTGCCCTACTTCCTCCTCCTCTTTCAGATATTGCTCTTCCCCCCACATCTGTTTCCTTTTCCACTTTCAGATCTGATTTTATTCATTTTTTTTTTCAATTACAGAGGAGTCGGTTTATGTTTTTCGGATTTGAAGTGAAACTTGAATGGACCCATTGAATAATGTTTTTGGAGCAGTCTGAACGTGAAGCTTCATAACACGAGTAGATTGGATTCGGGCCGGGCCTTACAAAATTTTTTCCACGGGAACCAACCCGAGCATGTTGGTTCTTGGATAGAATCAACTTTGAACAGGTCTATAGAAATTTATTGTTGAAAAAGTTGCGGTGTCTGACCAGAAAAATTTGTATACGTGACACACTCAAACAAGCACAATATCTCATGTTTAAAAAACCACTTCGCAATATTCTTGAACCCCCATTTATATCGTACCATGTTATTTAGTATATTAACATTTTCTACATCAATTTTTTTTTGGGTGTATTATGTATCCTTCTTTATTTACTTAACATGTATTTACTAAGAAAGTTTGTGGTCCAAAAAGTTCTGCCATCCAAAAGCTTCGGGTAGTGTGAGGAAGTCGCCAAAAGGTTAGTGATGTCTGTGGGAGAGAGAATTGGTTGGCCTTTTCACCGTTCTTGAGTTCGCAACTTCCGGGGCAAAGGAATAATGCCACACCGGAGAAGTTAGTGCAGAGCTGCTGAATTGGAGAAAAAGCAAGAGATTTGCTTCAAAACATGAATTAATTAATTTCAAGGAAGGTGCCGGATAAAATTAGAATTTATAGTAGGTGTATTTAAGATTCAATTAGTCCGCATTATGTAGTGTAAACACATCAAAATCTTGATTATTGTCAGTCATGCACTATTTCTTTTCCCCTTATATCCCGCATTTTGTGGCTAACTCATATTGTTGACTGTAACTTCATTATACTCTTTCTAATGATATGCAGCCATGGAGAACTCGCACATCAAATAGCTTTTGAAGTTTTCGGTAAGCTTAAGGTGTCCCTGGTACGTCTGCCCGATCCTTTGGTTGGGATCGACAAATCAGTGGATGAAGTAATAGATTTGTTGAGCGTTGAATCGAAGGACATAAAGCTTGTTGGAATATGTGGAATAGGTGGGATAGGCAAGACAACTATTGCCAAGGTCGTTTACGACAAGTTGTCAGCTCATTTTCAAAGTTATAGCTTTATCCTAGATATTCGACAAGCTTCAGAAAGTTCGAGTTCTGGTCTTCTAGATGTGCAAAGGCAACTAGTGCGTGATATCCTTGGGGACAAACGAATTGAGATTTCCAACATTGAACAAGGGAAAAATATGATTGAAAAATATTTTAGTGGAAAGAAAGTTCTTATTTTCCTTGATGATTTAAATGATGGGAAACAACTTCGGGCGTTAGCAGCAGAGAGGAAATGGTTTGGTTCAGGAAGTAGAATTGTGGTTACAACGAGAGACAGAAATGTCTTGTCTATATTTGAGAATAGTTTGACTTATGAAGTGAATGAGCTGAATAGTCAAGAGTCTTTAGAACTTTTTAGCAAGCATGCATTTGGAAGCAACTCTCCTCCAAGTGACTTTCTCAGTCTATCTAAAAGAGCTACTGCAAGAGCTGGGGGGCTTCCTTTAAGTATTGAAGTGATTGGTTCATTGTTACTTGGAAAAGAAGAGGCAGTGTGGGAGGAGATATTAGAAGAGATGGAAAATTATCGTCATGAGGTGCAGCAACATTTAATGTTAAGTTATAATGCTTTAAATTGCAAGCAAAAGAAAATCTTTCTTGATGTTGCCTGCTTTCTAGCAGGAAAAAATAAGAGGGATGCAACTTATATGTGGAAGGACTGTAAATTGTCTCCAATAGATGGAATCCAAGTCCTACTTTCAAGGTCCTTGGTAAAAATTAGAGCGGAGAATGAGTTATGGATGCATGACCAGCTTAAGGACTTAGGTAGGAGTATTGTATGTGCTGAAAATAAAAAAAAACCAGGACAGCGTTCACGAGTGTGGAATCATGAAGAAGCATTGCACATGATCACCAGAAAGAAGGTAAAGCTAAGTGCAACGCCTCGTAACTTTTTCATAGCATAAATATGCCTAGAATTTTCTTTTTCCAGCTTTCTTTGTACTTTGCCTGGGTTAATGGCAAACTCTTTTTCATCGTTACAGGGAACTAAGACTGTTGAAGCGATTTGTGTGGATTTGGACGGGATTTCTTTGACATCGGAAGAGTTTAGGGAAGTGCCAAATATACAATTTCTTGAAATGATAAGCGGTAACCTTTCTGGAAACTTTGAGGATCTCTTTCCGGAACTAAGATGGCTTTCTTGGAAGAATTGTCCTTCAAGTTTGCAAGCAACCAACTTTTGCCTTGAAAATCTACTCATCCTTGACCTATCACGGACTGGAATAAAACACAACTGGAATGGTTGGACTCAACTCAAGGTATGGACTGATTTTTAGGTACAATATTTGTTTACCTTTCTATACCCACACCAGCTCGTGCGTTGCACGGGTTGAGAGTTGTTCATCTTATTGGGGTTTTAATTAAACTAAAAGAAGATATCTAGCTCTTGAAGGATGTCCCTAAGATACCATTTCCGAACTCCATAGTGCAACTTCTTTTAATGTTTTTAAACTCAATTACTGCTGATAGCTAGACGTACATCGAAACAAAAAATTAGTTTAACATATGTTTATTATATCTCTTTTGGTAGCTAAATTGTAGTTGCACCATGCTATAATTGTATTGTAAAGTACTATATGGCAATGTATATTTTAAAGCCGTAGCACATCAAAGCTGGGTGAGGCAACTTTCTGAAAGCTTCTATAAGGTCCTATAGCTCTGAATTAGCTCCAACTGTGAGGTATTTTCCAAACACCTTATAAAGCCGCAACACACCCTTTTGCAGCTGAAGATATTGTTGGAAAGTTTTAGCAAATAGTCTCAACAAGCTTCTATGGTAACTTCACATAAGTAGTTTATTTATATATATTTATAATTAAAGAAGTGGGTGGAGTGAAGTTTTGTGATTGAGTCACACCATGGCAAATTTTCATTCCCTGGTTCCCTAAACATCAAAGAGGAAATGCTACCCTTTACATCGATAAGATAAATTAACTTCATTAACATGCTTAAACTAATAATTGATTTTCATAGAACAGCATATTAATATCTTTACATACCTTAGTAACTTGGGTGTAATTTGAGATTATAGTCAATAAATCTAAATACTCTAATTAACAAATATTTTTGGTTTATCACGTATATGATTGGTAAATAATGCATCTATTAGTTAGTAAATAAGAATTATGGAAATTGGGTAGTGTCTGAAAATAAATTTAAGTATTATTTTAAAATTCAATTATTCTATGTATAAAGTTATGTCGTAAAAAAACACAAATAAACAAGACATAGTATGCAACAGATTACTTAGTAAAGTAATGAAAAATGTTGATAAGTATGTATCATTTGTATTAAATTAAGCATAAGTTTTGTACTTTTGTATTGTATGACCGCATCACCCAAATAAAAGAATTTTCAGTAAGTCTATTTTTAAACATGTGCAACGACTAATGTCATAAAAATAATTCACGACAAAATGCTATATGTGTTTTGTTTCAATGCTGCGAATGCCAAAGGGGGCATGGCGCACTGCCGCATTTTGTCTCTGTTTAAAGGAACTGAACCTTCTCTTCAATCTCTTCTCGTTACCTTCAATCGGTTATGGTCTATCATTAGTGTAAAGAACTTTTTAAATATTCTCTGTTGGAGGGGCAACATATTTAATTGGAGAATATACTATATATTTGATGATTTTTGATACATCCTTTTTTGTACTTTTAAAATTTAAATTGAGGTAATTTCTTTTATTGGTATTGGAAATGTGTAAACTCGGCATGTTAAAATATATGTTATATCGATTTTTGTAAATATATCATACTGTCAATTGATATTATCTACGCTAGTCTCTACATACAATAATTTAAAATAAATCTACCCAATTTACTCTATACAGGGTTGGTAACATTACAAATTCACAATATCTCATTCAAAATGAATAAATAGATATTCCTTATAATATGCTTGGTTATGTTCTTGGTTGCTCTGGGTTGGTGATTTAAAATTTATTTCTGAAATCACATATATTAAATCAATAATAACATGAAGGATCCCATATTTAATAAAAAATTATTTTGATTTCCAATTCATTGATTATGCATAATACGAAAGAGACAATGCATGGAAGATAACAATATTTCTTCACTTGGACGTTTAATGAAGGCTCTTTGACAAAATCCTAGTATGAGAAACTAGTAATATAATTCTTAAAAAGCTAGCGCCCTTAATAGAATAAGATAGTATGCACCTTCACTTTCGGATGACAAATTATATATGGTTGTTAATAGAATAGCGGGACTGTAACCAATGGATATACACGAAGTATTTATAAAGTTACTATGGTGGAATGCTTCCCTAGTCGATATATTTGTTTATGTCTTGTAAAAATTTTGTAAATCATACTCGTTGAACATACATAATCATTGGACAGGTCGCTACGAAATTGAAGGTGCTTAATCTGTCATATTGCCAAGGGTTAGATACAACTCCTGACCTCTCCGCGTATTCATCCTTAGAAGTTTTAATTCTAGAGGATTGTACGAAGTTGCAAAGTATTGATAAATCCATCGGTCATCTGAAACATCTGAAGCACTTGAATCTAAATAGATGTTTTTATCTCCAAGCGTTGCCTATTGAATTAGATTCTTTGCAAGCTTTGACTGAGCTACTCATGGATAACACGCTACATGGCATAAGCATTAGAGAAGTTCCAACTTCTATTGGAAAACTCGTAAAGCTTGAGCGCTTGGTCATATGTGGAGCGTATGATCTAACGACACTTCCCCACTCGATTGGAAGCTTGACATCTTTAGCTAAGTTGAATGTCTCAAACACAGGCATTACAGAGTTTCCAGATACCATTATCAATCTAAAGAGCTTGAAAGTGTTGAAGATGAATAGAAGTCGTGTGCGAAAGTTACCCAAGGCAATTGGGATGTTGGAGAAACTTGAAGAAATTCATGGAGAGGATTGCAATTGGCTGGAGATAATTCCTAGTGATATTGTTAGACTACCTTCCTTGAAGATTTTGAAGTTAACAAAAACTAGGGTGGAGAATGTACCAAAGCTTCCCAAGAGTTTGATAAGCCTATGTCTGTCCTCAAGTAACTCAGTAAAAGCTCTAGAGATCTCTAACGTTGTGAGTTTAAGAGACATGGATTTATGTTTTACCATCCAACCTAGCCGTTATCAAGTAATGAGCACGTACAGCCCATGGTGTAGGTTGGAACTTCAGAGTATCGCTAGCATAAGCTCATATATGGGTTGCTTTTGTTGTCTGAAAGAACTTCAACTCAACGGCTGCAAGAACCTGCGCCGCATTAGACAGCTTCCCTCTAGTTTGAGGATACTTATGGTTAAAGATTGCAATCTTCTTAAAGTTTTTGACCTTTCCAACCTGGTGAGTTTGTTGGAGCTAACTCTTGAAGAAATAAGTATTCTAGACCTTAGAGGTCTAACATCGTTGCAACGCTTGGAAGTGAGGAAGTGCCGGTCAAGCAAGTTCAATGGACTCGAAAGACTGGAGAATTTACAAATCTTGTGTCTTACTGACTGTGGCTCCCTTCGGGCATTGCCTAGCTTATCCAACTTAAAAAACCTCAAGTGGTTTGAAGTATCGAATTGTTCGAATCTGGTTGAGATTAAAGGTCTTGACAAACTGGAATCACTAGAAAGACTTTCGATAGATGGTTGCTCCCTTCAGACACTGCCCGACTTATCCAACTTAAAAAATCTCAAGGACTTTGGAGTATCGAAATGTTCGAAATTGGTTGAGATTGAATGTTTTGGCAAGCTGGAATCACTTGAAGAGCTTGGGATCAGCGGTTGCTCCCTTCAGACATTGCCTGACTTATCCAACTTAAAAAATCTCAAGGACTTTGGAGTATTGGAATGTTCGAAACTGGTTGAGATTGAAGGTCTTGACAAATTGGAATCACTAGAATATCTTTCGATCAAAGATTGCTCTTCCTTGGGAAGCTTACCCGATCTATCCCACTTGAAGAAGCTGCAGTCAATCAAGTTCAATGGGCTCGAAAGACTGGAGAATCTACGACTCTTGCGCTTTATGGACAGTGGCTCCCTTCAGACATTGCCCGACTTCTCCAATTTAGATGTACAGGCATGTCCGAAACTGGTTGAGATTGAAGGTCTTGACAAACTGGAATCACTAGAATGGCTTTCTATCAGTGGTTGCTCCCTTCAGACATTGCCCGACTTGTCCAACTTAAAAAATCTCAAGGGCTTTCTACTATGCAACTCTTCGAAACTGGTTGAGATTAAAGGTCTTGGCAAACTGGAATCACTAGAAAAGCTTTGGATCGAAGATTGCTCCCTTCAGACATTACCCGACTTATCCAACTTAAAAAATCTCAGGTTCCTTGAAGTATGGGAATGTTCGAAACTGGTTGAGATTAAAGGCCTTGACAAACTGGAATCACTAAAAGAGCTTTCGATCGGAGAGTGCTCTTCCTTGCGAAGCTTACCTGATCTATCCCACTTGAAGAAGTTGAAGAACAAATGGTGCGATGCTTACCTGATCTCCCACTGGAGCACTTGAAAAAGCTTGTAAGATCAGTAAATCCTGAATTTTTGAGGCTTGAAGGAATTTGTCATCAAAATGTTAGGGACTCATTTTACGATGATTGTTGGACACCTTATTTTTAATCGACATTTCAAGCAAAATCGGCCATTTAGGTTGTTTTTATTAAATGTATGAATAAATGAAACCAATGAAAATATACAAGAATTAATAATTCGGTCCCCGTCCAAATTGGAAAGTCCACGAATACGCGCACGAGAGAATACGCTCGGTGGAGGAACCAATTTTTCCTCTAGATTTCCTTCTCCATCACCTTGAATTCACCGTTCGACTACTGTCCGCCATCGTCAACCTGCATAGCCGGCCACTTCGAGCTCAACGACAACCATACGAGGAGATAGAGCATCATACATGCACACCGGATGCATAACAATCGTCTCTCGAGGAGAGATCTGTGGATTCGAATCGCAATTTTTGACTGTCTTTTAGCTTATTCCGATGGCTATACCTGTAATATCCTGAAAATTCAATACATTTTGATGACATATGAAATGGTGATTTCATTGATTACTCTATTAGTAATTCTTGCTCTGCCTGATCACTCAGGGGATACTAACCAAAGAGAAAAGGCTACTGAGGATTTATTCCTAAAAATCGCCCGTTAGTTTGAGATTTATTATAGTTGCAATTGATCGATTTCAGCCACGAATTATGATCCGATTTTAGTGTCGAATTTTCAAGGATTTACATACCGAATCATAGGACGTCGCCTCATAATATTATAAGTTTGCTTATGAAAATTTCAAAAATTGGATATAGTGAGACACGTGTCAATCAAGGAAGAATTTGGGGACATTTTATTTTTGGACCTGATATTGTTGACTTTTCCTCTTTTCTCTCTCTGCCCTTTTTCCTTGCCGGCTCCCCTTCCATGCGTTTGACCTCCCCCACCAGCCCCCACCAACTACCCATCATTTCCTCCTTTCTTCTTTTTCTTTTTTCTTCTTCTTTTTTTGTTTTCTTCTCTTCTTCTTCTTCGTGGGTTCTGCTTCTGTCCGTGCTTCTGCTTCTCCTTCGCTTCTTCACTTGCTGCCACCGCCGGCTTGTCCTCGCTGGAACCAGCAGCTTGCCGCGTGCCGCCTTCTTGCCACCGAGCCGCCACCACCTCAGCTCGACCCCAACCAAGCAGCTTCGCCCGTCAACCACCCATCGCTGGCCGTTTCAGCCGGGTGCGAGAAACGCCCCTCGCCGGACAGTGCCGCTCCTCCCCGCCGTGAACCACCGCCGTCCCAGCTCTCCCCCTGGTCGAGCGGCACCGCCCTAGCTGCCCCGAAGTTTCTCGTCGCCGGCTGGTTTTGCTGGATGCCAGGCGTCCATCGTCGGTCTTGCCCTTTCGTCCATCACCGTCGCTCGCCGCCGCTGTCCCAGCTACCAAGACCACCATCACCAGCCGCCCTTCCGCCCTTGAACCAGCCCCGAGCAGCCCTGAACCACCACACCAGCAGCTAGCTCCTTCGCCGCTCCCGAACCGCTGCCGTTCGTCGCTTGCCGTGCCGAGCCAGAAACCACCACAGACCGCCCCCGTCGTCGCTGTCGTCCTCGTGTCGTCGCCGTAGTTAGATGAGTAAATTAACCCCTAATCCCTCGTTTAAGGTGTTAAACTTGCTTAGGGTAGTTTAGATTAAGATTATGATTAAGTTAATGATTATTTAAGTATGATTAGATGATAGGTTATCGGTAAATTATTTGAAAACTGTTTGGTGATAGGCTATTGTTAGATGATAAGTTATCGATAGAAATGGTGATAAGATATTGGTGATGGAATGATATACTATTAATGATTGATGATAAGTTCTTACTAATTTGATTGATAAGTTATTATTAATTTGGATGATAAGCTATCGGTGCGTGTGGGCGACAAGTTATTGCAAGTGTAGTAATAAATTATTTATTATTTTATTATTATTATTTATTTTATTAAGTAAAAATGTTTTTCGGAATTAAATATTATTATTATTTTATTTATTATTTTATTAAAAATATATATTTTTTATTCCGAAAAATAAATATTTGTATTTCGAATTATTTTTAATACCGAATTGTGATCGTTTATGTTTGGATGGTGACTCTGAAGTTGGATTTCACTGTATAAATTAGCGTATTTAGCTAAATGATTTGATTAATTATTTTCGGAATTTAAATGTTATTTTATTATTAAATAAATAATTTTCAGATTTAAATATTAATATTTTATTATTAAATAATTAATTTCCGAAATTAAAAATTGATATTTTTGGATAATTTCTAACGTCAAATTGTAATTTTAATGCTTGCATTATGATGCTTATGCTATGAATTGTCGTGTTAATTAGTTGGTATAGCTAAATGATTTTTATAACTATTTTCAATAAATGATTTCGAGTTTTTGAAAATGAATTATTTTCATCGCTATGTTTACAGAATGAATTTGATGCCTTGAGAAGTAAAGTATGTTTTGAAATGATGATTTGTTTACAAAGTTGAGCGATTATTTGCATATGTGATCACGTGAAATTGTATGTGGCATTATCATGAGCACGATCCATGTATGCATTAGTTAACTGAAAAGATAATAATTGGCCTGAATGTTCGTGTGCTCGTGTGATCACATGTTGGAGCCATCTTGCTGTGTATTGCTTAACGATGCCCGATTTATCGAGGTCTGCTGTGTATCGCGCTCGGTTTATCGGATGCCTAGAGGTTATCTGGAATGCCGATACTCCGGATGCCGGATCGCAGCCCGAGGGCGGATCCGATGCTCCTTACGGGATATCATCATCCTGTGTATCGTTTGATGTTGCCGTATTGGAATGCCGTCATCCTATGTATCGTTTGACGTTGCCGTGCCTGACGGGGCGGGACGATGCCTAGTTATGCCGGAGGACTACCATCTCGCTGCGTATCGCTTGATGTGTAGTGGCCCAGACGGGTTGTAATAAATGGAACACGTATATTGCATAGTGTTTGATTATGGAGTGAATATTGCTAGGCATGGTATGGGACGTGCTCAAGTAGTTTTACCTTATAATCAAAACACACGCGAGTATGGATACATGATGCATGAGCAATCTATTTATGTGTTCCAAGTATGTGATTTGCTTAATGCATTGTTGTGATATTTATTGATTACTGTCATGCATTATGTGTGTGCCAAAGCAGAGTAAGGATGCCTATGGTTGATTAATGACTTGTGTCCAATGCGAGGTCGCGTGATTAGGGACCCCCGTGCGAGTAGGCCTTCTAAATGGGGCTTAGGCCGTTAACTTATTGAGACTTTCGTCACATTTGTTGTTGTTAACCATTTTTCAGGTCCTTAGCACGTTGATGCATCCAGTTTGGTTCAGGGTGTCTGGAAGCTGGCTTTTTGGGATCGACCTGTTGGTGAAGTAGGGATCGACCTGTTGGTGAAGTAGATTGACCCCAGCCTGATGTCTTTCTGTTGGCTTTTGTGGTGATGCTCGAAGTGGGCATGTAAAAATGTTTCCAGGGGATAATCAAGTGAATATCAAGACGGTGTTTTGGTTTGGCTGTATGATTTGTTTTCCTATCTATCCCTATTTATTATAGTTGTCCGGGTGATTGTTGTTATCACTTCCGCATGTGTAATTAAAAGATAAAATGAAGAGTCGGCGACAAGTTCTGGGACGTCGCATTTTGACAGCCATAGTGGGATATTGCATGACCGTAGGGGTCAAGGTGTGATAGTAGCTAACGCCATTGGCCATTTCACCATCACACTGAGTTTATACTGTTCGGAGAATCTAATTCGTGTTCGATTCTCCACTACCAGATCCGATCTTCAACGAAAAACTTCCAGAAGTTCCTTGACGGATTTGGTTCTCAATCGTTGCTTAGATTCGCTTCACTGATAAGGTAAAGTGCACGCTCTGTTTCCTTCGAAATGGAGACCTGGAATTCGCGAATTTGATTATATAAGAACTGAACTTTGTTTGAGGCTATTCCATTGATTGCGTACGTGTTTCAAGTTTATATGATGCTTTGGATGTAGTTTTACTCGAGAAGATTAACATTCTGACTGCTTGCTCGGAGTGCTTGCTAGGTGTTTGAGTAATTGTCTGAGTGAAGTCCATACTTGTGTATATGCTATTTTTGCTCCTGTTATACGTTCGCTAGCTTCTTTGTTGCATATAAGTTCATATGATTCAGTTCTCTGAATAAATCAAAAGTGTGGGAGCTCGTAACCTTTGTGCGACCAATTGAGTTAGAGAACTTATTCTCGTTAGATTGAAATCATTGTTTGCTGGCTTCACACCTATTGTCCTTGGTCATGGTATTAGATCCCTTGTCGACATTGGAATGGCCTTTGCTCAATGGAAGTCTTGTTAAAAATTAAGAATTAGCTCACTCTCTATGTTGATGTAACGTTCATTTCTGAAGCATGAACAAAAATAAAAGAGCAGTGACTTGTTTAATGTCCGACCTTATGTGTGTTTAAGCAAATAGATGAGGAATTTTTGGGTGAATTGAATGAATTTGAAGTTGAGAATAAGACAGTACATGAAACGAAATTTAAAGAAGCAGAAATCATAAATTAGTTGTGATGGGGGAGGGGGACTGAGATGGAACGAAGAAGAAGATAAAGAAAGTGACGGTTGGCTGCGAATTTCGTATTTTATGCTCTTTAGATGTCTGTCGATTAACTTTCCGGCTTAGTGCTTCAAACTGCGTGCTCGCCATATGTTCGACATTTTGCCTCAATAGAGTTAGTGTTGATTTACCTTCGTTATTGATCAATCTAAGAGTGCATTAATGCAATTGGCTAGTTGTGCTCAAAGGCCTACATTCCGAGGACCTCCTGTTTAGCTTGTCTGGACTCTTTTTGCTGTAAATCCCTTTGTGGCTGAGAACCTCCTGACACTACACGACCTAACTGACCTTGTATATCTCGGATTTAACTGCATAGCTTTAGTTTTTGCGATATATGCTTGACCATGCCTTTTGTTGGTGTTCGATTTATTGCCTGAATCACTTCAAGATTAGAAAAAACGTAGAATGATATCATGTCATTTTCTCATAGAAGGATCGTGTTTTGTGGGCTGCAATTTGTTGAATCAAGATGATCTTTTGTTGTCCGTAAAACTTATTGATCAATTGTGAATTCAGTTTGGTTCAAAAATTGTGTGTTGAGATTGTGGTAATTTTGCTATTGCATGATGTCATATTGACTATACTGGCAAGTTCGTGGAGGGCCTTGCCCATGGCAGGCGAAGTCGCGACACCCTTGCCCTGACCAAGCGAGGGTCGCCAGCCCTCTCCTGTGGCCAGTGAGGTTTGGCTGGCGACATCGCCGGCCCAGGGTTAGAAAAATAAAGGAAAGAAAAGAAGAAAATAACTATAAAAAATTCAGAAAAAAATTTAAAAAATTATCCACGTCAACGCCGGCCGTATCATATTGGACGACAGACATCTCGTTAGTGATTTCCAACCAAAATTGGCCCGATAGATTCAATTGTCAAAACATGAAATGATTTAGGACTCAAATGACACAATTAAAAGGTTTAGAACTGAATTGGCAAAAGTGCAATAAGTTTATGACTTTTTGGGTAATTTTCTCCAAAATTATCTTTACCAACCTATCTATATCTACCATAGTGTATTTCTTTGAAGATTTCATACGCCATACTTGAAATTTGACATACGGCACTACATATTTTTTTTTGGGGTTCCAATGCAATAGAAATGCGGAAAAGGTACATGAAAAACGAAACACAAAATTAAGTTGGCAATAACTATATAGCAAATAAAATCTATAAATTAATAATGGAATAACTGAAACATTTATGTTAAACTTGATCTTAAAACGACAAATTTAGGAATTAGGATTGAGTATAAGTTGACAATCTCTTTTTCCGGAGTTCAAGAGAAATATTACTAGTAGGTCCAATACATAGAGACCCTAAATCGCATAAGGTGAAACTCGCTACCTAACAATGCTCAAAGATTGGACCCAAAAAAAAAAATCCTCAAAGAAGATAGCGGAAAGAACAGATTATAAGCATAAACAATTATTATGTACCTCTAATAATTTAGAAAAATCTAAGCTTATCAAACTCCAAGTACCGTAGAAACAATATAAAAATTCAACCATAAACAAAGAAGCACTATTATTACTTAGTGTTTAGGAGGGAATATGAGTTTTTAATCGGGATCAAACAGTTCTCCAGTTCGTAGTCTTATAGAAACGTAACATTGGCATGCTATATATATTTGGTCAATATTAATGAATTAACTAATTCGTAAATGTTTAAAAGTATGCATTTCTTTGTAGTTAATTAAATTTTGTCTAACTGCAACATGTGCTGCACAATGTGATGATGTTGGCATTACAAGATGGCTAATCAATATATAAAGCTTGCATAGTTTAGATATGATCCTCTGCACACTTAAATGAACTTATTAAATACTTGGATTTAAGTTTTGCTATCATCAAAATACTTTAGGTATTGACTTATTAAATGGGTGGTTTCTTGATTAGGTGGTATAGCATAATAGTATAACATAATATGGTAAATTTATCAATATAATTTTCTTAGCTAGGCGATTAGGACTAACTGATGCTTTAATGGTATCGATGCTTGAGTTGGATGCGACCATCAGAAGCTAGAGCTGATGACTCTGAATATCAAGCAATTACGTGAGAGTTTTCATGTTTCTACAATTCAAAAAAATCATACCAACTTGAATAGATGTGTGCTCATTGAAGTGTTGTCCAAGCAGAAAGAGAAATTGATTGAGGATATCGGATTAAATGCAATCGTCTACAATTGTTGCTGGTTAAGTGCGTTGTCTTGATTTCCATTTACGAAGAACACATGGAACAGATAATCGGTAGAAGACAAAAAGTGCATCTGCTCACAACTCTACACAACCTTAATGAAGTTTCATATTACATGAAAAATTTTCTCGCAATAATTCCTCTCGATAAGTAGAGTGATAAAACTTGCTAATACTATTTCCTTTCCTCTACGATTTTCCCAGCTCTCTTGGTTTCCTTTCCTCTCTTTTGCTATGTTATGTATATGTCACATATATTCCAAATTTTTAAAGAACTGTTTATTCTAGATTTCCAAGAAAGGTCACGGAAACTCGATAATGGATAAGAAAAAGTAAAATCGTTTACTTTCTTGATATATGTTGCGTAGGTATTCCAAATTTTTAAAGAACAGTCGATTCTAGATTTTCAAGAAAGTTCATGAAAATCCGATGATGGATGAGAAAAAGTATGATCATTTGTAATTACTTTCATGATATATGTCACGTATGTATTCCAAATTTTTAAATAATAGTTGATTCTAAATTTCCAAAAAAGCGATGGAAACATGATAATGGCTGAGAAAAAGTAAGTTCGTTTGTAATTATTTTCATGACGGATCTTTAACTTTTTCTTTTTGTTGAGGGCTGGGAAAGAAGTGTTGCTCTTTTCCACTTCACACGGTAGCCAACCATGGAGATTATATTTTGAGCGTCCTTGTTGGAAAGCTCCACGGGGGCTCTAAGAAACTAGTTATCAATGTATATTTATTTTTTGTTTAAAATACTAGCTTCTCTTATCATTGATTAAAAATCTCTTAAGAGTTAATAAATTTAAGGCATAATAAAGAAAGGTAAATGAAAATTGGAAAAAAGATGAAGAAAAGTTGGTAATTAAAAACTAAGCTTGGTAAATAACTCAAATAAGAGTTGGTAACCCCGAACTATTTGATAACTTAAACAAAGAAAAGTTAGCAAGTCACTCTAATTAAAGATGGTAATTTAAAAAAAAAGTGATAATTCTAAGGCATTGCTAAGAAATGCAAATAGAAGTTTGTAGACAATAAGAAAATAAAATAATAAATAAATTGACGGTAAGTAACTTAAATGAAAGTTGATAACTCAATACTAAGTAGTAATGTTATGGGAGACAAGTTGGTGAATCACGTTAACTAAGGCTAGTAATCTTTAAATAGAATTGGTAAATATAAGGGCTTCTTAGTAACCCAAATAAATAAGAGTTGCTTATGCAAAAGTAATCGATAATTTAATACGGTAAAAGTCGGTAAATTGTTCTAATTTAAGTTGATAATTCATACAATAGTTACTACAGGGATCACTACATTAGAGATACGTAGATGGTGAGATAGATTTCCCTTAAGAACTTTGGTCATGATGTTTTCAATCAACATAAGAATCATCATGGAAATCCTCAACATAAGATTGGGATGGTGAGATGCATTGACTACCCCAAATCCGCAGCAACCCTATTACAATCTCTTTGTAACGGGGCTATCTGCAGATTTTGGAAAACATGTCAAACGGGCTTGGGCTTGGGCTTCAGTGATAAGAGCAACCACCTCCTCCAACTTGCTTGATCTGCGCCTCCGTATATCCCCCGCACCAAATCTAACTGATCTGTCTCAAGCTCGTAGCTTCAGTTCGGCTTTACTGCTTCGAAGTACTTCAGGGTTTCAACAATGGCTGCTGCTTCTGCTTGTAATGCCGAGGCCTCTCTCACCGATCGAGCAAAGCCATCAGTCAAGAAGCCGTAGCTGTCGCGGCGACATACGCAAGCAATGGCTCCTTCCCCTGTTTCTTGTACGAAAGATCCATCAACGTTCATCTCGGGCATGTCGCGGGATGGGGGTTTCCGACATTGGGGTAAGTCCATTCGCTGCCGTGATTTCGCCTGCGTGTTTGTTTACGCCATCTTCTGAGATCATGATTCATCGCCAGAGCCGAGTTCGATGAGTTGCTGGGGGTTCGGACTTTGAGCCCTGAACACGAGGTTGTTCCGTGCTTTCCAGATCTGCCGTGGCAACAGAGCAAGGAGCTCGAAAGTAACTGAGGTATGGTTGACTTTACTTCCTCCAAATTATGTCAACTCGCGGGGCTTGGGCCCATTTCTTAATCCTTCAATCGTATCTTTACCACTTCTCTCGATCGATGCTGCAATACAATGGAAATGGAAACCGAGCCTCACTTTCCTACCTGACCATCGCTCGTCGACCCCTGTTCCAAACGGAGTTCTTGCAACTTACTTGAATTGCATAACACTGCGTTTTCCATCATCCAAGTCTTGTAAAATCACTTTAAAATGTGGTGTGGTTTTACACGTACATTGACGAGGAAAGCATGTCAAATCTTTTGTGATTTGCTTTCGGAATTTTAGCAGACACAACTAAGATGGAAAGAAACAGGAGCTCTTTTTGGGAAACTGGATCCCCAAGCCATGGCTCATCAGGAGCTGAGTTCAACGTGTTCTTGAGTTTTCGAGGACCGGATACTTGTGCGAACTTCACAGATTCCCTCTATCATGCCCTGCTAGATAAGGGTATCCGGGTTTTCATAGACAAGAAAGGAATCGACGTCGGTGAAGAGATCGGCCCAGAGATTTTCCAGGCCATTAATGACTAGAAAATCTGCATTCCCATCTTCTCTAGGGGCTACGCATCCAGTAAATGGTGCTTGCGCGAGCTGGAACACATGATGGAGCGTAGGAAAACCAACAATCTAGAGGTTTTGCCCATTTTCTATGACGTGGAACCCTCTGACGTGATGCTTGAAACCGAAGTGTATAAGGATGCGTTAACTCTGCATGAAGAAAAACACGGGACTGAGATTGTGCAGCCCTGGGCAGAGGCGCTCAAGGAGGTTGCTAGAGTCAAGGGATGGGACACAAAGAACCAAGGGTAAATTAACACACTGAACTCTGTCTTCTTGTTTCTTCTCCATTTCTTTTGCTTGATTATTGATTATATTTTGAAGAGCATAATTTTTTCTTTGTTTTAGACCATAATTAACTTGATTATGTTGTGTGCTGACACAGCCACGGAGAACTCGCACGATTGATTGCTCAGAAAGTATTGGTTAAGCTCAAGGTGTCTTATGTTCATATATCTGATAATCTAGTTGGAATGGACGAATGAGTGCATGAAGTAGTAGATTTGCTGAATGTCGAATCTGAGGACAGAAGACTCATTGGAATTTGCGGAATGGGTGGAATAGGCAAGACAACTCTTGCCAAGGTTGTTTACCACAAACTTTTTACTAATTTTATAAGTTGCAGTTTCATTTCAAATATCCGAGAAGCATCAAAAAGTCTTGGTCTGTCAAATTTGCAATGGCAACTAGCCTTTGATATCCTTGGCAATGTAGGAGTTGAACTTTCTAGCATCGATCATGGGATAAATATGATCAAAGATAGATTCAAGATAAAGAAAGTTCTTATTGTCCTTGATGATGTAGATCATAGGAGCCAACTTATGGCATTAGCAGCAAAGACACAATGGTTTGGTTCAGGAAGTAGAATAGTTGTTACAACAAGAGATAAAAGTGTTTTAAGTTCCTTACCAAAAAAAAAAAAGTGGGTTAAGTGGATTCTGAGATCAGTTTGAACATTGTTTGATTTATGAAGCTAAGGGACTCAAGGATCTCGAAGCTCTTAAACTCTTTAGCAAGCATGCCTTTGGAAGCAATTCTCCTCCAAATGCATTTTTGAGTCTGTCTAAGAAAGTTACTTCAAAAATTGGAGGGCTTCCTCTTGCTATTGAAGTGATGGGCTCATTATTATACGGGAAAAAGAAAGCAGTGTGGCAAGATATATTGAAAAAGATGGAACATTACCCTCATAAGGATGTGAAGGAAAAGTTAATGTTGAGTTATGAGGTGTTAGATCATCAGCAACAACAAATATTTCTTGACATTGCTTGCTTTCTAGCTGGAGAAAAAAAGAGTTATGCAGATTACATGTGGTATGACTGTGAATTTTTTCCGAATGAGGGGATTGAAGTTCTACTTTTGATGTCCTTGGTGAAAATTGGAGAAGACAATCAACTATGGATGCATGATCAGCTCAAAGACTTAGGCAAGAGCATTGTCTACCAAGAAAATTGTAAAGATTCAGGACAACGTTCACGGGTGTGGAATCATGAAGAAGCTCTTGACATGATCAAGAGAAAGAAGGTACAAATCTAAGTGCACCCTCCTCTGCTTTGTTCATTGCAGAAATCTTCCTTGGATTGTTTTCCCTTCATTTCAAACATTATTTGGAACTCACATTTAACTGACTCTTTCCTCATTTTAGGGAACCGAAATTGTTGTCGCGATCTGTATGAACTTTGGCAGTTCTAGACCAGCCACTGTTTTGACATCAGATGAATTTATGAAAGTGCCAAGTATTAGATTTTTGGAAATGGCTGGTGGGAACCTCTCTGGAGACTTTGAGGATCTCTTTTCAGAATTGAGATGGCTTTCTTGGAAGAATGGTCCTTCCATGCTGAGTGCGACCAACTTTTGCCCAAAAAATCTACTCATCCTCGACCTATCGAGGAGCTGAATAGACGAACTTTGGGGTGGTTGGACTCAACTCAAGGTATGTGCAAATGATTAAATATAACATGTAATATTTTCTTCCAGTCAGTCTAGGTTTGTGTCTCATGGGGTTGTAGATTGTTATTTTATTGCTCTTTTTTCAATTAAATTTTATTGCCTTAATTCAAACAAACCTTGGTCTTTAACAATGCCTACGACACCAATCTCTCATTCCATAGGTTTGAAATACAACTGTTGAGTTTTCACTAGAAGTATGTCATATGAAACAATGACTTTAGATAGATGTCAAAGATGGGATTGAAGACATAATGCTACTTGCATATCCACGTTATACACACTTTGGTGGACGGAAAGAATGTTGCGTTCGATCACTTTTTTCTCATTCTTATTACGTTGTGTAGATGGAGAGAATGTAACATGTGTAGATTTTTCAAGATTGCTTTTTTCATTTTTATCGAATCAAACAATTAGCTTACCAAAAATAAAATAAAAATTAATTGCATTGCATTTATGATTTTAGATTTATACTATATTACTGCTTTTTTTGTTATTTTGGCAAATCTTCTCCTGCTGACTTTCTTCTAATCAAATTGATTGTAGCTGCATGAGTAAAGGGTATTGTAATGTGTACATTTTATGTTACTAGAAACTACATTTTGGGCATCGCAATTAATAAATGAAATGACTTGATTAGATATTCATACATATTTCGTAATTTCTGTAATTTATAGGATTGTTAAATCATCTAATGGAATATGATCGCTTAATATCTGTCGACTTACATTACTTTTTAAAGAACATTATATGAACATTCATGTAGTTTTGAGTTCCCTAATCACGCCAATGAGTCGTCATTAATTATTATTCAAATTGAGTGAAATATAAGTAGTGATAAGACTATCTATACTATACATAGCCTGTGCTGCCGAAGAAACACCAAACAATAGATTTATTTAGTACATCAATTCTAATATCGTACCCTTCAAAAGGTTATGTGGAAGCTAATAACGCCCTTGTCTTAATGAATGAAACAAACAAATAAAAATAAAATAGCAAACTGCAACTATAGATTAGTTGATAGTCAGAAGACATGTAAGATTATTTTCTACATTAAATTTTTTTTTATACATTTATATAGGCAAAGCCGCAAAATTTGGAGTCATAAGTACTAGTGTCAAGAACAAAATCGGTAATTCCACGATGAAGTGGAAAAGAGATGTTATAATTTATAGGAGATGTGGTGTTACATTCTCGTCTTTTTATTATTCCATACTCGGGTAATTTGAAAATAGATCTATTTTCTTTTAGTTGTCACTGGGGACAATACTGGAAGAAATTTAAAAAAGTGAGACAAGAGTGATTTTGGCTTAAATTATAGAGGAATGCATATAAACAGAGTATTTATAAAGTTACTTTGGTGGAATGCTTCCTTAGTGGATATATTTGTTTTAATCTTACATAACTTCTATAAATCAAACTCGTTTAATATACATAATGATTTGACAGGTGGCTACGAGATTGAAGGTCCTTAATCTGTCAAAGTGCCCCAGATTAAAGAAAACTCCTAACCTCTCTGCATATTTTTCCTTAGAACTATTAATTCTAGAAGAGTGCAGGAACCTGTTAAGGATTGATAGATCTATTGGTCACCTGAGACATTTGAAGCACTTGAATTTAAATAGCTGTACTGGTCTCCAAGTGCTTCCTGTTGAATTAGGTTCTCTGAAAGCTTTAACTGAGCTACTCATACGTAACTATAATTTCTTCGAAAACATTAGTCAAGTCCCAAGATCAATTGGAGCACTCAAAAAACTCGAGTGCTTGGCCATTTGTGGAGTTCCCAAGCTAACGACACTTCTCGACTCTATCGGAATGCTGCAATCTTTGGCTGAGTTGGATATCTCAAGCACAAGCATTAGAGATTTGCCAAATATCATTGTCAATCTAAAGAGCTTGAAAGTGTTGAAGATGAATAGAAGTCGCACGCAAAAGTTACCCGAGGCAATGGGGATGTTGAAGAAACTTGAAGAGATCTATGGAGAGAATTGCTTGTGGCTAGAGATGATTCCTGGTGATATATACCTTTCTTGAAGATTTTGAAATTAACACAAATTCGCGTGCAAAATGTACCACCGCTTCCCCAGAGTTTGGTAAGTCTATGTCTGTCCTCAACAGCCATTAAAAAAGCTCCAAACGTCACCAACCTTGTGAGTTTAAGGAATCTGGAATTATGTTTCACCAACTCAACCTCCATAAGAGCTTTTCCAAAAGCGAGAACTTACAGCCCATTTGTATGTTGGAACTTCGGTATAAGCTTATATTGGGGTCACCTTTGCTGTCTAAAAGAACTTCAGCTCATCGACTGCGACAACCTGTGCAACTTTGGACAGCTTCCCTCTAGTTTGAGGAAACTTGAAGTCCGCGGCAGCAATCTTCTTGAAGTTGTTGACCTTTCCAACTTGGTCAATCTACTACTCTTGTTGATTAATACGTGTCCAAAATTGGTTGAGATTCAAGGTCTCGACAGACTGGAATCACTAGAAAGCCTTTCGATCGGACAGTGCAATTCCTTACAAAGGCGACTTGATGTATCCAACTGGAAGAAGCTGACGAGAGATTGGTGAGATGATCTCCCACTCTAGCACTTGAAAAAGCTTGTAAGATCAGTAAATTCTGAATTTTGAGGCTTGGAGGAAATTGTCATCAAAATGTGACTGGACTCATTTTACGATGATGACTGAGGTAGGATCTACAAAGAGGCAACAAAAATGTGACGTTCAATCTTTTTTGAAGTTTCTTAACAGGTGTTCTAGGCATTCTTCAACAAAATCCCAATTACATAAGTTTAGACAGTATCTTCTCGCACATTCAATCTCCTACACGAAGAAGACTTATAAATAAGCTCTCGATCTCTCCAAATCTAGCTTACTTTTTGCAATAAAGTAATGATCTATGAAAATAGTGATCAATATAGCAGTATTTCTAATGATTCAAGAACGTCCTATTTCCGGCTTTTGCTGGTGTGGGAGTGCACTAGTGTAAGTAATTTGTTGAATCATGGACTGGAAAATTTTTCTTAATAATATGGAGTTGCGTGGAGTTATACGCATGTACCATACTATAAAGGCTAGCTGATGCTTGCAAGAGCTGATGGCTTTAAATATCAAGCGATCACAAGAGAGTATTCATGTTTCTACAATTCAGAAAAGATCATGCGAACTCGAATAGATGTGTTGATCGAAGTGTTGTCCAAGCCAAAGATATAGAGATTGATTTTTGAGATCAGATTAAATACTATCGTCTGCAAAGTTGCGTCGCTTAGAGTGCATATGGTTAAGTGCATTATCTTGTTTTCTCGTCCTCCCTCTTACAAAGAACACACGAAACGACATAAGACAAAAAGTGCAACAGCTCACAACACTACACCCCCTTAACGAAGTTTCATAATACATGACAAACCATCATTCGTCTGTTTAGAAACAGTTGATTCTAGACTCCCAAGAAAGGTCATAGAAACACAATGATGGATGAGAAAAAGCAAAAGTTCGTTTGAGAATCTTAAACTTTTTCTTTTTGTCAATAGCTGGGCAAAATAGTGTTAGTCTTTTCCCACCGCACTTGGTGTTCCATCCATGGGGATGAACCTTTTGAGCGTGTACTTCTTGGAAATTTCCTCGTGGGCTCCAAGAAATTAGTTCCTAACGTCTATTTTTCTATTGTTTGGTTAATAAAATTAGAAATTCCAAACTGGTGCTTGAGTGACCCATTTGTTCAAAAATAATTTCCGTCTCCCAAAAAATGTTATACTGTTATCTTTGTCACATCTATCCAAAATTAATTGAAAAACGTGTTAGACTATCAATCAAATCTTCTGTTATTAGGGGGTTTTGATCTCGTCATCTCAACAATGAATTGAGAAATTCCTATATATTTCGATGTAATAAGCCTATTTAGGACCACTATCTAGAATAAATGAATTTTACAATATCAATTATAATCAATCAAAAAGATATTAAGAATATTCTAAATATCCTAAATACCAATAACTTTTTTTTATCAGAAATCTTAATGTCAATCAAGTGAAAATTCTTCTTTTCTTTTCCTTTTTTGGGAAATTTTCTTTCATAATTTTCCTTAAGATTATTGGTGTTGACTCAGTAAATTGATGAGAACTGACCTATGACTTAGACTTACAAAAATTATTTATCAACTCGACTCCGGTGGGCCCTAGGCCAGCCTACACCACATCGCAAAATATAGAAATAAGAAACAGAAGCGTAATTTCTTTTTTTTTTAGTGTAAAATGTCAATATTATAGAGCAAATGAAGTACAGCAGCATAGAAGTATCCCCAACATTACAAATGGTGCTAATAGTTCGAGAAGACGGAAGTAGGAAATCTTCACATAGTGGCCAATACAACATTTGTCTGAGAAGGTCTAATGTTTTGATAGAGTGAGCTTCACTCTACCTCTTACATTTTTACGCACATTGGCCAAAATAATATGAATATCAGTTGACTTATTTTGAAACCGTCTTCGGTTGCGCTCCCTCCATATGCCATAAATGGTTGCTAGAAAGGATACCAAAAGCATAATTTCATAGAAGTCAACAAATATAAACTTGTTTGAAATGCATAATACTGAATTTTCGGGAGAAGGACACTACAAGTGTCAAAACTTGTGTACGACGCTCACTTTAGTACCAAAAGTTTTCACGAGATCACTTAAGTGCCAAACTTTTTGAAAAACGATTAATTAAGTGTTAATTATGGTCAGTTTGGCCGAAAATCCGACGTGGCATTTTTTATTAATTTCTGAAACCGACGTAGCTTGTCGGAAGATGAGTCAATGTGTGCAGTCAGTATTTTTTTATTTTAAATAATATTTTTCCTTTTCTTTCTTTTTTCCTTTCTTTTCTTTTTTTCCTTTTCTCCCCTCGCCGGCCAACCTGGCCACCGACGGAGCCCGGGAAGGGTTGGGCGAGGCCGGCCTCGCCCATGGACGGTGAGGGGCGGCCTCACCTATCGCCGGAGATGGTCGCCCCTCGGCGGCCAAGGGCGAGGGGCAGCCTCGCCAAATTTAGGCGAGGCGACCCTCACTAGCGTCTAGCAAGGGTTGGCCTTGCCCATGGTCGGCGAGGGGCGACCTCACCTGTCGCCGGTGAGGGTTATTTCACCAAGATCTAACGAGCTGCCCCTCACCGGCCATGGGCGAGGCCAGCCCTTCCTGAGCTCCGCTAGTGGCCGGTGAGGGGAGAAAAAGAAAAAAAGAAAGGAAAGGAAAAAAGAAAAGAAAAAAAAGAAAATTATTTAAAATAAAAAATGTTGATTGTACACGCTAACTCATCCTCCGGAGAGCCACGTCGGCTTCAAAAATTAATGAAAAATGCCACGTCGGATTTTCCAACCAAACTGACCGAAGTTGTCACTTAATTGATTATTTTTCAAAAATTTTGGCACTTAAGTGATTCGGCAGAAACTTTTGATACGAAAGTGAGCATCGTATACAAGTTTTGGCACTTATAGTGTCCTTCTCCCCCGAATTTCCCATCTGTAACATCTTTTGCAAAATCTTTGATGGTAGTAGATGCAACTATGATGAAAGAAAAAGTATTTACTGACTTTTATTCGAAACTATCAACCTTAATTTGATGGAGACACCAACATTCATCACATTAATGTATCAATTAATTTTAATCACTTACTAACTTTTAATCTTGGTTTAGAATAGTATCATTATTAAGAGTACTTATACGTAAACTTTAAGTTAATAAAAAAATTACATAAACAAATCATCCAACCTAAATGAATATAAGTTAACAAAGTTTCATAAACTTATATTTCCCACTCTTTTTTAGAATTCATATATAATTAAAATAGAAAAGGATTTAAATTAGTCATCAATCCAGCTGTTTTAAATTTATTTTTCCTGTGGCTTTTGACTAATAATAGTACAATAAAGTAACTCCAAAAAAGCATCACTTTACTCATGACTACAAAGATCAGGCCAATCAAGTAATCCTGAGAAATAATATGTCCAAGGAGTTAAGGATACCTGAGATTAGCCACACTGGCAAATATTTAGGTATCCCCTCAGACTGGGGTGTTTCAAAGAAGAATATGTTTACCTGGATCCTTGGAAGAGTTAATGCAAAGTTAGAGGGGTGGAAGGAACAATTGATCTCGAAAGCCGGAAAGGAGATTTTGCTGAAAACCGTCGTTCAAGCCCTTCCCAACTACGCAATGTCAATTTTCAAAATCCCTATCTCAGTTTGCAAAGCAATTGAGAAAAGGATTGCCAATCCTTCGTGGAAAACCAGCGAATCCAAAACAAGACTTCACTGGAAGAATTGGGAATCTCTAAAGCTGAGGAAGGATAAGGGGGATATGGGGTTTAGAGATCTTATCTTATTCAATAGGAAAATGCTTGGTAAACAAGCATGGAGACTATCTTAGAATCTTGATTCCCTTTGGAGCAAACTGTTAAAAGTGATTTACTTTCATCAAGGAGACTTTTGGCAGGCCAAAAGAGGTTCCAAACCTTCTTGGGGGTGGCAGAGTTTGTTATTAGGTAGGGAATCGATAGCCAATTATGTTATGTGGTCAATTAGAGATGGAAAACGAGTTAAAATCAAGGACTATAAGCGGTTAAAAAGTGGTATTATAAGGGGGCCAGCAAACCGGAATGAGCCAATAATGGTCTCAGAGTTGATATCAATTGAAGAGGAAAAATGGAATGTTCAAAAGCTCCAGGAAATTTTTGATGATCAGTTAGTGCAGGAGATTCAAACAATTTCAGTCAGACCCCACAATGCACAGGACAAGTTAGTATGGACGGGAACCAAATCGGGTATTTACACGGTAAAATATGGCTATAACATTATGAGAGAAGAGACAACACAAAAGCACAAAAAAGAGCATGCATTCTCTTCATATCAAACTCCCCAATCACTTTGACGAACCATCTGGGACGTGCAAACTCATCAAAAAATTAAAATTTTCCTTTGGTCCCTTTGTACTAATGCAGTTCCCACAAAGGAAAATATCTCGAAGAGGAAAATTATACCTGACCAGATCTGTCCTATTTGTCGACTGGGGGAAGAGACGGTAAAGCACATCTTTCTACTCTATCCTTGGACACGATTTATCTGGGCTGACCCTTGCATGAACATTCGGATTAACAGCTAGGAAATCTCAAGATTCGAAGTATGGTTACTGGATTTATGTGAGAAAGGCACTGATTTACTCGACTTACCCTTAGTGGCGACAGTCCTTTGGAGTATGTGGAAATCCCGTAATGAATTCGCGTTTTGAGGCAAAACTCCAGACGCTCAGCAAACAGTGGAGTCAGCCATATTTTTGCAAGCAAACTTCAAGAAGTGGAATACCAATTCGCAAGAATCCGGGAAGAAGCGCACCCTTATCAGCTTGAAGACATGGGTGCCGCCGGCGGAGAAAACGCTAAAATTCAATGTTGACGGCTCCTTTGTCGATGGCTCGGTGGATGGCGCCATAGCTGGTATTTGCAGAGATCACTTGGGAAATATTGTTGCTGGCTTTGCTAAATCGATGAAAGTTTCTTCAGCTGCACAGGTGGAAACCCTAGCCGTTTATGAAGCTACTCTGTACTTAGTGTTGAGAGAAGACCTGGCTTTGAGTGTCCCTATTGAGTCTGATCGGGCAAATCTAGTCGAAGCATTGATAAGTGGTTCAGCAGATTACTTCAACTAGGAGGAGCATCATCTTATCACAGATTGTCTAAAGCTTATCAAAGCCCATCCAACTATTTGCATAGCTCATTGTCTGAAGGAGTTCAATTGGCTGCTGATTGGGCTGCGAAATCCCAAAGGCTTGGAACTCTTCCATATAACTGGCTTGTGCCCTTTGGGCCATCCTTTGTCTTGACTTTCTCAATTTGGGTTGTTATAGACCTTGTTAGTAATATAATATTACCTTTTTTCTTATCCAAAAAAAAAAAGGTAATCCTAGAGCGAGTAGGTTTGCTTTTGACGCAATTCGCGAGGTGCAATTCTTTGCAATTTTTTTTTGGGTTGTCATCTTGTCAAGTGTAACCTTTTCCCTTTCTTTTTATTAGAAATCTCAAGGTCATGCAAGTGCAAATTCTTCTTTTCTTTTCCTCGTGGGTATGTGTATTTTATATTGTTACTGAAGTTCATTGGTGTTGACACGGTTGATTGATGAGGACCGACCCATGACTCCCTCATATTTTATAGTTTACTTAGACTTGGACCTCTGCTAAATTTTGTCCACTTTAGTCTAGCGGGTCTCGGGCTGGCCATTGCCATGTCCCAGATAATGGAAATTAGAAATAGCAACTCAATTTCACTAAATACCAACTTAAGAATAATACGGAAAAAAATTGAGGAATTTTTGTATAATTCGATGTATATCAATGAATTGAGGAATTCTTGTATATTTTTCGATGTATGTCAATGAATTGAGGAATTTCTATATATTTTCTGTTTACTGGTCAGATGTTACCTAGACGAGCTCGTGACGTGTCATTGCAAAAATATTTTTATCTTATATGATTTAGATTTCATTTCTATGTAGGAGCTCATATAATCACATTGGATTAATTGTGCTAGCATCGTGTTACATTCATTTCTCTCAACTAAGTTTTTCCTTTTCAAATATCAATAATTATTCAGACATTTTTAGCTAGTTCTCGTTGAATAAGGCAGTCTCGTTAGGTGACTGTTGAAGCCCATACATTTCGTGCTTCTGAGATTCCCCTTAAGAAAAACACATAATGTCAACGATTCAAATGTAGATTTTAACAAAGGAGTCTTCTCAATATAGGTGTTACGATCCATGATATCTAGTACAATGTCATAGGAATGGGTTACGATGGGCATGCAGCCCTGGAGACGCCTTTTCTTTTACAAACATCAATTTCTTCATTTTCGATTGTACTGTCTCTTTGATGTTTTATAAGATGCCAGTAAAGTCCTAATTATAGTGCACATTTTAATAGCATTTCTGTCATAGATGGCTACTAGAATACCGGACTGCACTAACTATCCACCCACATTCACTACAAAAAAACGCCGGATTAGCGACGATTTTTGCGACGAAAAAAAAGGCAAAATCCGTTGCAAATTGCATTTGCGACGAAATTTGCGATGGAAAAAATTCCGTCGCTAATAGGTCATCGCAAATTTTTGCGACGAAAAATTTTAATTTCCGTCGCAATTTTGCGACGGAAAAAAATTCGTCACAAATTAGCCACGAACACTATCCGTCACAAAATTCGTCGCAAATTTCGTCGCAAATTTCGTCACAAATTTAGTCGCATATTTCGTCGCAAAATTCATCACAAATAATTTGCCGCAAATTATCCACGAACTTTATTCATCGCAAAATTTGTCACGAAATTCGTCGCAAAATCTGTTGCAAAATTTATCGCAAAATTCGTCGCAAAATTCGTTACAAAATTTGTCACAAAATTAGCCACGAACTTTGTTCGTCGCAAAATGTATTCATCGCAAATTAGCCATGAACTGTAATGGTTGCAAAATTCGTGGCAAAATTCGTCGCTAATTTACCACAAACTATATTCGTTACAAAATTCGTCGCTAATTTGCCACAAATTTTTTTTTTGGTTAGTAATTTGCGACGAACTTATTCGTGGCAAAATTCGTCATTAATTTGCCGCAAAAAATTTTGACTTTTGCCACGAACATTGTTCCGAAATGAATTTAGCGACGAATTTTTATTAATTTTTTAGTGACGAACTCTGTGACAAATATTATTTAGGGACAATTTCGATTTTAAATCTATTAACAGCAAAATTAATTTCTAGAATTTATATTTAACATTGATTAAGCACTTAATAACATCAAAATATTATAATAATATGAAAATGAAATACATTCATCTACATTTTCTACAAAAATGATAAATATTTTTCTTTATAGAACACATAATGAGAATAAATAATCTTGCATATTAAAGCACCTACTTAAGCAACCTCAAGGTGGCAATTCTTTCTAGGGTAGGAACATATTGTGCCAATTGCACTTCTGGCACAGAAGAAGCTGAAGCAAAGCTTATCCCCGATAGATATGAAAAGATCCTTCCAATCTTGTGCCTGGTTTGCTTTCTCCTATACGGTTTGCATGAAGTGCTTCATCACCTACTCCAAAGAAGTGACATTCACTTGTTGACATACAATGCAATACTGAATCAGACCATCCTTGGCAAATCTCCCCCTCCGCACATCAACACATAATAACTAACCTGACTACCAAACAAAATATATCTACTGTTTAATATTCTTAATTAAAACCATAAAATTCCCAAAAGCAAGGAAAACTCAAAATCCCACAAACTCAGAGAAGAAAGTGATATACCTACATTGCCAAAATATCACATCCAAAATTAAAAGGATTGCACTTACAAAGCACATCATTGTGGACCAGAGAGCAGTAATAGCTCCAGCTGTGATTATGTACCTGCAACGAAATAAGCAAGCATCACAAACAAAATTCTGAGTGCACATCCGTCATCCCCGACAAAAGGAGAAGCTGCCACAACCACTTTGATACAAATTATACACTTACGCTGCCCAATGCATCCCATGGCTTGCAAATGCAGAAGAGATGGAGGTGTTAGGGTCCATTGCAAAGTAAGGCACAAGACCAACAATCACAATAGATACTAGCTCGTAAAGGCACTTTCCGCATCAAATAAATCTACAAGAGGGATTACCTCCTTAATTCCCACACATAATAGCCCAGTAACGACAATTACTAGAACTCCAGCACATGGGTCTACCACTATATCAAGCCCAGGGATGTACTGACGAGCTAAAAACGCAGGAAGACGCTCCCAAAGCAGACAAATGGAAAAAACTTACAAGAAAAGGAGTGGAAAAAGCTTTTAGCAGAATAAATAACTCTAAATAAAGTAGTCACATGCCCACAAGAGGTACCTCTCACCCCGCCGCCCACATGCAATGCATTTAACCTTCATATATCCACCAGGGTCCATTCCTCCACCTTTACTCATATCAGGCTTAAGGCGTGTAGCAGCCTCCCAAGAAAGGGATGCAATTATATCCAACCAATTATCTTTCCAATCTTCATTGTCCATGGAGAGGTTCTCAACCTGCAAAAGTTGGGCTATCAAAGCCCTAAAATGCCCTTCCACCACATTTTTCATGGCCTTCCTGTGCTCCTCACTTGACTTCTCCCTGCTACGGTACTCCGCATTACCAAATTTGCCTGAAGAGCGTAGATAACCCCACTCCCCACTAGCGCCTTCCCCATCCTCATCGTCAGATAGAATAGCTTCCCTTTCATCTTCCTCATCCTCTGGCTCAGGAGGGAGCCAAAGTAACCCATTGTTCTCAAAGTCCACAGTTTCTGTATCAGTTTCTTCTAAATCATGCATAGAAGCTTCAATGTCCAGACCATGCTGCGGTTTCCCCTCTTGCTCCCCTACTTCTATACTGCCATCTACAACTAGGGAGGCAAAATTCTCAAGTACTGGGGAACAACTGACATTATCTTCACCGCGATGGGCTTCATATGGTCCATACATGCGGGAAATCTCATCTACAATTACAGGACAGTATTGCTTGGATTCAGAATCTGAAGGATACCCACCATAATAGTCATATTCATCGTCACTCCTGGTATGAATAAAAATTATTAAATAAGTCAGATTATTAGACCTCATAACGTGATAGTTTTCTTAAGCAACTCATCGATCGTGCTAGAGAAAGGAACTACTAAGGCAGGGTACTGAAGTTAGCTAGTTTCTATGACTCATATACCCCATCTCAAATGTTGTTAGATTTACATAAAAGCCAGCAACACAGATGCAGGAGCACATACTGATATATCGACAATTGTGAAGAAATCAAGAAGAGGGGAACGACTCCCCACACTGCTAACCATAACAGCATGAGCTATTGATACCTATTTATGCAGAAGCTGTACTGGTTAGAAGATCGATCCCCTGCATCCTTGTAGGGTGGCATTCCTGTCCTAGAAGCTACATCATCTTGCTCGACTGCAGTTGAATCCATTTGAGAAGATTTGAGGAGGGCTACGACTAAAATTGTGAGGCACACGCTGATAAGGTCCAGTTGAATAAGGAGTGGAACCCACGGTACTACTGCCACTATTACAGGTGCAGCTTGATTTGGTGCTCACCAAGCTTGTTGCAGAAGGCGATGGACTAAGGCCAGGGGTGGGTGCACTGGCGCTGTTTCCATTATCAACTGCCACTATCCCCTGCTCCCATTGCTTATAGCAATAGTTGCAAACCCTGATCCTCTCCCAATCTTCCCGTCCAGTCTTCTGCTCATCAGATGGGGCAGGAATGGAATTCGCCGTACACTTAGCACAGAAAACCCGTCCACAAATTCGACAGTGATGCCTGCGGTTGAAGACAGTAAACTGGGAATCGCACTCATAACATACCCTGCAGCTGTGATCAGGCATCCAAAAGTCCCTAGATAACTGTGCTGGCTCGACCCTCCGAGGGATCCAGGACTTCACTAAGTCAACCAGCTCAGACAGTTTGTTGTCGAGGGTGCCCATTGACAACTTCCCACCCAAGACCCCTCATCCCGATATTCTCATTTGCCAAGTCCATACAATCCCACCACCAAACTAGGAATCAACAACCTGGAAAAAAGCTCTCAAAGCAAAACCCAAAATATCACCGACGGAGCAAAATTAACCTCTTATAGAGCTGAAAGAAAAATACTCCGATACTTTAGATACGGCCCAATGAACCAAAATTCCCTACAAAACATGCATGGGCAATTTCCATTTCCAGAGAGGTGCGTGAACGGTATAACTAAATCCAAGGACCGCATTAAAGCTTAAATAGCTCCGGCCGGAATCACCCGAGCACAATTACCCAAAGCAAAACATTTTCACCAGAAAAAGAAACCAGAAAAGGAAATGAAAGGAACAAAACTACCTGCGATTCTCCTAAGCAAATCCGAATTCTTCCGACATCAACTCTCCGCAGCCACAACTGACATCAAAACAAAACATTCAGGTCCATCGTTCGACAAAGGCACACGAATTTAGGCAGACTCAAAACCCAACTCCAACTCGATCCCCGAACGGCAAAAACCAAACTCTCATCACCATCCTCTTGCTCCGCCTCCTGCACCTCTAATTTCTCGGGGAGCTCCTCCTTGGCCTCGATGGGGCAGGAGCCGCTGCCCCTTTGGGCTCCGTGGCCTCTAGGGCTCCGGAGGCCATGGGTGAGGAGGAGTCGCGGGAGGAAGCGCGGGGGGAAGGGGTGTGGGGGAGAGGGAAGAAGGAGAAGGAGAATGAGAAGCGGAAGCAGAGAGAGAGAAACGAAAGAGAGAGAGAATGGGGGAGAGGGCGGGCAAATTGGGAGTAAGGGCGGGGAACTCGAAATTTTAGCGACGGACTTATTGTCCGTCGCAAATTTGTGACGGATTTATTTTTTCCGTCACAATCGTCGTAAATTTACGACGGACTTATTTTCCATCGCAAATTTGCGACGGACTTATTTTCCGTCGCAAATTTGCGACGGACTTCTTTGTCCGTCGCAAATTTGCGACGGACTTATTTTTTGCGTCGCAAATTTGCGACAGACTTTTGCGACGGACTTATTTTTTCCGTCGCAAATTTTTGCGACGACTTATTTTTTCCGTCGCAAATTTGCGACGGACTAATTTGCAACGGACTTATTTTTCCGTCGAAAATTTGCGACTGATTTTGCGACGGATTCCAAAAATAAAGGGTATTTTCCAAATCCGTCGCAAATTTGCGACGGAAGTGATCTTCGTGGCACATGGCGCCCATTTTTTCAAATCCGTCGCTAATTTGCAACGGAATTAGCGACGGAAATGTTTATACCGATCAATTTTTTGAATCCGTCGCTAATTCCGTCGGAACCTTGAGTAGATATGCTTCTTACAATGACACATTACTCATATTTGACGAATTAGTAAACGTCATGATCTAATTCGTCTAAGGGCGGCAAGTCTAGTGATGTTTTTTTTTTCATTAGAGCAGTGGAGGAATGTCAAACAACTACGGGAGGTTGTTGCGAAATGGGCCGATGTGACTAGCATTATGAACACTGTGGAAAAATATGACTGATGTGGATGTCATTGTTACAAATAGACTCGATTGACGCTTTCTCAAATAACAATAGGGCTCTGATACCAAATCAAGAATGTGATAAAAAAAATTAAGAGCGATATATATATATATATATATATATATATATATATCATTGTCAAATGAAGAGTACACGAACTTATTTATTGATTTTATAGGATGACTATCTAAAAAGGAAAATATCAATTACAATCAATTAAAGGAAATATAGGGAATCTTCTAAATATTTCTCTAATAGAATGCATGCCTTCTATTCACTCATCATTCGGATGTAACCCTTTAGGAATAATTCATCTAATTAGTTAGATCAAATTGGTTAGGTCTAAATAAGAATATCTCTTTTATATGATCTCCTATAGATATCTCCATATAGATACATTGACTTTACATTTCATACATCCACCTGATTCCAATCTATTTGAAAATTGCTATAATTTATTTACCCATATATTTACGCATACATAAGAGCTACATGCGGAGGAAACCGCCGTATTCAACTAAATAGATATCTGTGTTATCTATATTTAAGTCTTGAAAAAAAAGAAGATAAGATTTGCACCTATTGAATCTAAAAAATCTTATTTGGGACGAGAACATTTTAAGAGATTATCTAATATCTTGAGTTTATAATATATCTTATCTAATTTGAATTTGTAATATCTAATCTCTCTTAGAATAGGACGTGTAGCAAATCGTCCAATCTCTTTTGAATTTGAACTTGTGACAATCATCTAATTCGTCTCTACTTTCGTCGCAAAATGGTAAATTTCGTTGCACAAATTAGCGACGGAAAATAAATTCGTCGCAAATTTGCGACGGAAAATTAGTCATTGCTAATTTGCAACGGAATTAGCGATGAAAATTTTTCGTCGCAAATTTACAACGAATTTTGCAACGGATTTATTTTCCGTTGCAAATTAGCAACGGAATTTGCCACGAAATTTTTCCGTCGCAAATTTGAGACGAATTTTGCGACGGATTTATTTTCCGTCGTTAATTTGCGACAAATTTTGCGACGGAATTTTTCCGTCGCAAATTTGCGACGGATTTATTTTCCGTCGCAAATTTTGCGACGGAATTAGAAATCCGTCGCAAAGTTTGTCGCAAATTAGCGACGAAAAATTTCCGTCGCAAATTTCCGTCGCAAAATTCATGTTTCTTTGTAGTGATTATTACCAAACTAAGATATAGAAAGTCCAATATAATTTGATCTCGTTACCATAATTGAGTTATCAAGCATTGCCTCAGCCTATTTCGATTTTTGTTTATGCGATCAGTGTTAGCCCATATCCATAGAAATTGTTTGCAATCAGCACTCAAAACTATCATAAATCATTCGTTCGAACTTATTAAATTTGTTAACAAAGGTTGATAGTGACTCTAAAGCAAAACTTTAAGAAATTGATCGTTTTAGTTGCAGACCTAACAGAGCCTGGAGGCCTTGGGAAAGATCCTTCACTACAAAAAAACATGTTTTTTCCGACAAAATTTCCAACGAAAAATTCGGAAAAATTCGTTGGAAAACGAATTTCCAACGAATTTTCCAACGAAAAAAAATTCGTTGGTAATAGCTCGTTGCAAATTTTTCCAACGAAAAATTTCAATTTTCGTTGGAAATTTGCAACGAATTTTTTTTCGTTGAAAAATTCGTTGGAAAACTCGTGACTAAATTTGTTGGAAACGAATTTTTTTTTCCAACGAATTTTTTTTCGTTGGAAACTACAAATTTTTTTTTGGTCAAAAAATTGTGGAATTTTTTTTCCATCGAAATTTTTTTTTATTGAAAAATAGCCCTCGCTGCCGGCGAGGGCCAGCCTCGTCGCCGGCGAGGGCAAGCCTCGTCGTCGGCGAGGGCAAGCCTCGTCGCCGGCGAGGGCCGAGCTCGCCCAGATCTGGGCGAGCTCGAGCTCGCCGGCCATGGCGAGCTCGCCCAGATCTGGGCGAGCTCGAGCTCGCCGGCCATGGCGAGCTCGGCCCTCGCCATGGCCGGCGATGGCGATCTTGTTCTTGCGCCGAAGAACAAGAAGATGAAGAAGAAGTAGCAGCAGCAGCAGGGGCGGGAGCAGGCTTCGGGCCGCCGCCCATCAAGTCCGTCGACGTCGTCTCCTAGCCTCGCCGGCCATGGCGAGGGCCGAGCTCCAGATCTGGGCGGCTCGGCCCTCGCCGGCGACGAGGCTTGGTGGCGTCGGGGGCGTCGAGGGCGTCGGTGTCCATGGCGCGCCGGAGCCGGAGGAGGAGGGGGGCGGCGGGGGAGGAGGCGGAGGCGAAGGAGAGAGAGAGAGAGAGAGAGAGGGGAGGGGGGGGGGGGGAATTTGAGTGGGAATAATGAGCGCGAACCGAAAAATTGAAATTAGTTGGAAATTTCCAACGAATTTTTTTCGTTGGAAATTTCCAACAAATTTTCCAACGAAAAATTGTACATTCTGAAGTAATTGCCCGGAAAATTGAAATTCGTTGGAAATTTCGTTGGAAATTTCCAACGAATTTTCCAACGAATATAAAAAATGCCGAACGGTACCGGGAGTTTTTGTAATTCGTTGGAAATTTCGTTGGAAATTTCCAACGAAAAAAAATTCGTTGGAAATTTCTAACAAATTTTCCAACAAAAATTGTACACACTGAAATAATTCCCGGAAAATTGAAATTCGTTGGAAAATTGTACACACTGAAATAATTGCCCAGAAAAATGAAATTCGTTGGAAAATTCGTTGGAAATTTCCAACGAATTTTTCAACGAATATCAAAAATGCCGAATAGTACCGGGTTTTTTTGTAATTCGTTGGAAAATTCGTTGGAAATTTCCAACGAAAAATTTTCGTCGCAAAATTCGTTGGAAATTTCCAACGAAAAAAAATTCGTTGGAAATTTCCAACGAATTTTGCGACGAAAATTTTTTCGTTGGAAATTTCTAACGAATTTTCCAACGAAAATTTTTCGTTGGAAATTTCCAACGAATTTTCCAACGAAAATTTTTTCGTTGGAAATTTCCAACGAATTTTACTTTTCGTTGGAAAATTTGTCGCAAATTTTCCAACGAAAATTTTTCGTTGCAAATTTTCGTGGCAAAAATCCCTTTTTTTTGTAGTGCTTTCTACGGATGATCCCTTGGAAAAAAACTTTCGGATCATGACAACAATGTTTTGAAATTCACGAGAGAAGGTGACTTCAACTTATCCATTTCAGTTGTTCTTTATATGTTGATATAATTCCGGGGACCGGGAATAGAGAAGTTGCCTTCACGATATTCTACATTGATATCTAAATTTTAGAACGATTTTGTTGACATCCCAATCTTAGGCAATTAATTAGAAAGAAAATTCTTTCAGACTAAAAAAAATTAAGAAAATCTTCCATATTATATATGATCAATATCTTCTATTACCTCACAATAATTAATAGAAGATAAATCCAACAGGAGAAGATACTTTTTTGTAATGAAAGAAGAGATTAGTTAGATTACAGAATTTGTTCATTCTTGTTTTTCTTTTGCTCTTGTTTTCAATTTTGTCGGGTAGGATTATGGAGAAAGGCCAATAACGAGCGGATTGATGATGCACTTGATGATGTAAAAACAGGGACAAGCTTCTTTTTGCTGAAGAAGGTGTAATATTATTAATGGTTCATTGTAAAAGTAATTCGTTCGACCAATGTATAGTGGACAATTTAAATATAAATTTCGAATTTCAATTTCCACGTGAGAATGATGATTATTTAGCTGCCTGGACTAAGGCGTACTAAAAGTATTATTGGTGCCGACCAGTGTTTGTCTCAACCATTATTTTGTCAACCTATCCAATTATATTTATCGGTGTTAACACGGTAGGTTGATGAGGACTGGCCAACAACGCCCCCATATTTTTAGTTTACATAGACTTCGACCCCCACCAAATTTTGTCCTCTTTACTCTGGTGGGCCCCAGGCCGGCCATCACCATGTAGGAGATAATGAAACTCAGAAATAGCAACTCAATTTCATCGAATACCAAGTTAAAGAATAATACGGAAACAAAAGAATTGAGGAGTTTCTGTATATTTGGATTTATATCAATGAAGAGTCATTAGCCTATAGGCTTTACGGGATGACCATCTAAAATAACGGAATATTACAACATCAATTGCAATCAATCAATGTCAAACAAGTGCAAATTCTTCATTTTCTTGTCCCTTTTCGGGTACATGTGTTTCATAATATTCCTTTTATTGGAATCGACTCGCTAAATTGATAAGAATTGACCGACAACTTTGACTTAATAGAATTATATTGACTTGACTCTGGTGGGACCTAAGCCAGCCAACATTGTGTAGTAGAAAATAGAAATCAGAAACAGAAGCGTAATTTCATTAAAGATGACATTTAGTTTCAGACGTGGAGTTCGACTCTCATTTCTACAAAAAGACAGAGTAAGAAGACAAAAGAAAAGCTAATATAAACTTTCCCATCAGCCGGAGTATGTGAGATCTTTGATGTTAGCAGACGATGTTAGCAGACGCAGCTATGATGAAAACTAAAATGAGTTGCTGACTTGTATCCTAAACTACCAACGATAATTTGACTAAGATAACAACATTATCACATTAAGATATATATATATATATTTTAATCGCTTACCAACTTTTATCTTACTTGATTTAGAAAATTACGAATATCTCTTTGTACTTCTCAAATTGCTAACTACTTTAATAGTCTACCAATTTCGTCTACACATGCCTTTAATTTTTTCGCCTTGCGGATCTTCTTGTTTGAGCCAGCCCTCCCCGATGAAACAATATCACAAAAACAAAAGGAAAGAATAACAATTCGTTGTTTTACTGATTTGTAAATTGTTTAGAAGTGATCATTTTATGCTATTTCCATTTTTCCAATGCTAGAGTAAGATTGTGCTGACAAAATGCTCAAGCAAGAAAAGGCAGATTTACATCCAACCACCAATTTCAAAAGGATGACGGTTAAATAACTAATTGATCCTATATGTTGCTTTTCCTTAAGCTTTCACTTTCGAATAATTGATAATTATTTAGAGTCTATACCTAGAATAAGCTCTTTTGGTTCAAACTTGAGTTGTTCACTTTTTTCTCAATTTTAATTTTTATTAGGGAAAAGGACACAAAAAACCTAAATTATGCCTATTGTGACATATTTATTTTGAACTTTTTTTTGTGACATAAAAAATCTCAAACTATGTCCAATGTAATATATTTACCTTGAACTTTTCATGTGACATAAGAAACTCCAGACTGGTACATATGTAACACATTTACCCTCCGTCAAGGTTCCGTTAGATGATTTTTTAGCTAAAACAACATTGATTTTATTGTACTTAAACCACGTGGGCGCCGTGTCAATACCGTTTGCTTTCTAGCATCCTACATTATAGATTTTTAACGGTTCCCATTGACAGAATTTTAATAGAGAGTAAATGTATTACATAAGTACACGTTTAGAATTTTTAGTGTCATAGAAAAAAGTTAGGGTAAATATGTTACAGTGTCCATAATTTAAGGTTTTTTTGTGACTTTTTCCCTTTTCGCTATTGAATCTAATCTAATCTAATCTAATTTAGTTTGATATTATATTAGTTTACTGTTGCAAGGGGAGGAGGCCTATGTGAATTTGCCACATGGCCCTCTCTTCAATTTACACATGTCCCACTTTGATCTTTATATTTTTCTTTTCCTTCTCATTGCTTTAGAGCATTCTTTATACTTTTCTTTTCAGTCACGTATCGTTTTATCCTTTAAAGAAAAAGGAACCTATATAAACAAATAGTATGTACAAGATTCTTTTTCAATTTTCTCATACGTAAATTTTAATTCAATACAAAATACATAAACAAATCATCCAACCTAAATGAGTATAAGTTAACAAAGTTTCATAAACTTGTATTTTTCCATTCTCTTTTAGAAATGCGGGTTTAATTAAATAAAAAGCACCTAAATTAGTGACCAATCCAGCTTTTTTGGATTTGTTTTTCCTTTTACTTTTGACTAATAATAGTACGGTAAGGTAACTCCAGAAAAGCATCACTTTGTTCATGACTACAAAGAACAGGACAACCAAGTAATCCGAGAGAGAGTAGGTTTGCTTTTGACGCAATTCGCAATTGAGGTGCAATTATTTTCAATTTTTTTCTTTTCATCAGAAATCCCAATGTCGATCAAGAGCAAATTCTTCTTTTCTTTTCCTTGTGGGTACATGGGTTTTATATTGTTACTGAAGTTCATTGGTGTAGTCCCGGTGGATTGATGAGGACTGACAACGACTGCCACCATATTTTATAGTTTACTCAGACTTGTCGACTTCTAATAAATTGTGCCCACTTATAGTTTATATTGTAAAGTTTGTGCGGTGACACAAACAAAGCGTGCTATCAATTAGGAGTGAGCATCGGTCCAGGATCAATCAGGGACCGCCCCTGGACTGGCCCAACCCTATCGTCCTAGTCCGGTTCCCAGGGGGAATTGGGTCGGTCCTTGATCCTGGGATCCTTGAATCAGCATTGTGCGGGTTAGTCCTCGATCCTGAAAGTTTAGGATCGGTTTAACCCAAACCAACTCTGACTATATATATTATATATAATATATCTAAAATATATTATATATATTATATATCTAATATATTATTTATAATTTTTTTATCTATTCCAAAGAGAACCCTAAGTGAAATGGCGTGAAATAGCTCATCACGGCGTCCAAAACGGCGTTAAACAACATTCAACAGGTTCTTCACGGCGTCCTCCTCTAGTACTCATTTCCTTTAGTCTTCTTTGTCGTCTCTCTTTAGTCTTTAGTTTGCCAAAATCGAAAGACAAAATTTCCCGCTCGATACTCGCCCTGCTCGCCTCTGGCTGCTCACCGCTTAACGCTCGCCACACGATGCTCGCCCTGCTCGCCACTCGTCGCTCGCCTCTCTTTGCTGATCGCTTGTCACTAAGTAAATCAGAAGGAAAAAAAAACCCTAATTAGAAACCCTAACGCTTGGCTCGCCCCTGCTTTACAATCACAACTTGGCTAATGAGTCATACTTCATGTGTCACGCCCCGAACCCCAATGGGCTCGCGACACCCCTTCGATGGTCGTATTGAATGCGACATCCCAGGATGAGTCGCCGACCCAAACAAAACACGCAAAGACAAACGTAAGCGGAAGCGGAAATTAAATAACCTAGACAATAAATAATGACAAATGGATAGCACAAAACAATAACCGTAATTCCTACACTTGGCAGATACATACAACGTTCACAAAAAGACAATCCCCAAGTTAGGCCACAACAACAGAACCATGTTCATTAAAAGGGGACAGTGGTTCGTAAACTTAACTCCTCTACAAAAGGGGGAAGACTCAAAGTACAGGGTACTTGACCCGTCCTCGATCTCCGAGATACCCTTGCAGTGTCTCTAATCACTCACGGTCGCGGCTCTGAACTGGTTATATAATAGCCGTGAGAACGAGTCTCAATAAGCAACACCCTAAATCCAACGTAGGCCAATGCGTACCCAGACAAGTCATACATGCAATCTAGCCAACAGCATAACGAGCTCACATCATTGTACTTACTTTTGCCATCAGAACGTATGCCAACTCTGCACGTTAGTCAAAACGTGATAATGCAATAATAATAATTCAATAATATAGCACAATCACTCCAACACCAACCACACTTGCACCCAATCAATCCAACCAATTCAATCATACTTAATTCGCATGCGTAGTCGAACATCTTTCTCTCGACTCGCGCCACTATGCCTCAGGTCCATTCTCACTGCCCATGCCACTACGCCTCAGGCCAGCCCTCAGATCAAGCCGGGCTCCGTCCCTCACTGGACAATTCATACATTCACATGATCTGCATCATCATGCCTCATGTCAAACTTTCCTTCCACGGACCACCGTCAACACGTCTCAAGTCCGTCACTCTCATTCTACGGACCACCGTCAACAAGTCTCAAGTCCGTTAACTTTCATTCTACGGACCACCGTCAACATGTCTCAAGTCCGTCAACTTTCATTTTACGGACCACCGTCAACACGTCTCAAGTTTGTTAACTTACAAGTACACGTGCTACACAATTCCATTTGTCATTCTCACACGTCATACTAATCGAATTCCAATCACGAGTTCACCAAACAAGCCCACCCATCCAACATTCAAGTCAGCCCAATCAAATGTCAATTTCACCTACAAACGCCATGATAAATCGGTCATCGCACCCACATAAATCAACCACTAATTTATGCCACCTAATCACCACAATTTCATTTAACAATTTATCACATTCAAATATTAACCCTAATCCACGTTTAGCCTCTAAACCGGTACTAATTAACCCTTAAACAAGTTTATAAATACCCAAAGTACTAAGTAGGGATTAGGAAGTCACTTACTAGGTTTTGGCCTGAGAAAAGTCAGCTCGGGCCTAAAATGGCCCAGTCGGAGCGGCGGTGACTCGACGTGGGCGAGGGCCAAACGGGCGCGCTGACCAGCCAACACGGGCACGGTGGCCGAACGGTGTGCTTGGCGCACGGGTGCGGTGGCCGAGCGGCGTGCCTGGGGGTGAACGGGCAAGCTGGATGGGCGATGTGCCTGGGCGATGGGCCGGCTGGATGGGCGACGTGCCCGAGTGACGGGCCGGCTGGACGGGCAACGTGTCCGAGCGACGGGCCGACTTGGGACGTTCGGCAACGGGCTTGGCCACAGTCGGGCTGGCTGGCTAGCCGGTGGGCCGACTGGCTAGCCAGCGACGACGGGAGGATGGTGGGCGGCGGCGAGCTAGTCCCAGCGACTGGCTCGGAGGGGAGGGGGAAGTCAGCCAGGGGTGGTGAGGGAGAGAGAGAGAGAGAGAGAGAGAGAGAGAGAGAGAGAGAGCTGGGGGCAGCGGGGCTCGGTCGGAGCGGGGACAGCTGCGTCGTCGTCGGAGCAGCAAGGTGACGATGACGAGGCGAGCGACTGCTGGCGAGACCCGCGGCGACGAGCTGCTTGGCAAGTTGGCGAGCGGCCGGGGCAGCACGGTGGTGGCGAGCTGGCGGGTTGGCGACGATTGGCTCGGCCAAGATAACAGCGACGGCGGCGGCGACGAGCTCCTAGCGGCCGGGCGAGCTGAGCTCACCACGGCGACGAGCAGGCACGCAGCGGCGAGCTGCTGCTCGTGCGCGAAGGGGAGGGAGAGAGGGAGGAGAGGGGCAGTCGGGTTTGGGGCGAGCGGCGAGACGGACGGCGCGATGGCTGGCGGGGCGGCGGTGCGGCGGTCGGGCGCAACGAGCAGCTACGCTGGGGACTGGTCGAGCAGGAAGCAAGAGCAGCGATTGGGGGAGGAGGAAGAAGAAGCAGAAGACAAGAAGAAGAAAGAACAAAAGGAAAAAGGAAGAGAGAGGAAGGGAGGGGATGGGTCTGCATGGCAGGTGGGGGGGAACATGCGCAGATGGGACGTGCGCAGCGCGGCAGAGGGAGGAGAGAGAGAGAGAGAGAGAGAGAGAGAGAGAGAGAGAACAAAAGTCCAAATAATCATTGTGGTCTAACGGCCCACATTTAAATCCGAAAACGATCCAACGGTCCATGAAAATCCTAATTAATAATTAGGAGAAAAGAGCTAGAAGAAACTAACTAAAACACACTACGATGGAGGTCTACTAGTCCAAATCCGCACCTGGTCAAAATTTCACTTTTCACATATCCCGGGCAATATTGAGGTTGGCCACAATAATATCGACACCATCCAATTAAATTCGTCCCAGAACTCCGCGAAATTCGGCACCAAAGTTTGAGCTCTAAATAACGGCTAAATTCGATCGAGTGCTATTCTAGCGAAATTTCTAATTTAAAAATAATAACCGAGAGTGATCAGTTCCCAGGCGAGATTTTACTATAAGCACACTGACGAATTACACATTTTATAAATCCAAAAAATGGGTCCAAATTCGAAATGTCACAACTCTTCCCCCCTTACAAAAATTTCGTTCTCGAAATTTACAATCCATCCTAATTACTCAAACAAATGGGGGTATTGCTGTCGCATCAACTCTTCACTTTCCCATGTGGCACCTTCGATTCCTTGGTGCTCCCAAATCACCTTGACCATCGGAATTGTCTTGTTTTGCAACACTCTCTCTATTCTGTCCTCGATCCGTACTGGCTTTTCCATGTACGACACTCTATTGTCCACGTCTATTTCCTCGTAATTCATCACGTGGGTCGGGTCCGGTTCATACTTTCTTAACATCGACATGTGAAATACATTTTGCACTTGAGACAAATTTGGCGATAGCGCGAGACGATAAGCCAAGGTGCCAATTCTCTCTAAGACCTCGAATGGGCCCACGTACCTCGGGCTCAACTTCCCTTTCTTACCAAATCGTGACAATCCTCTCATAGGTGATACTTTGAGGAAAACGTGATTCCTCACTTGAAATTTCAAAGGCCTATGTCTCCGGTCCGCATAATTCTTTTGACGGCTCTGAGCGGTCTTAAGCCTGTCCCGAATCACCTTGACTGTTTCGATTGACTGCTGAACCAACTCGGGGCCCGTGATGCTCCTCTCACCCACTTCATCCCAACAAACCGGTGTTCTGCAAACTCTTCCATATAATGCTTCAAATGGTGCCATTCTGATACTCTGCTGGTAGCTATTGTTGTAGGCAAATTCAATCAAGTGCAACTATTCCTCCCAACTACCTTTAAAATCCAATATACATGCTCGCAGCATGTCTTCCAAAGTCTGAATCGTCCTTTCAGACTTGCCATCCATTTGGGGCTGATAGGTCGTGCTAAACTGTAACTTCGTTCCTAATGCCGTATGAAGACTTTTCTCAAAAGGCGGCAGTAAATTTAGGATCACGGTCGGAAGTGATTGTCACTGGAACTCCATGCAGACGGACTATTTGTCGCACGTAAATCTCGATATACCTTTCCAAGGTGAAGTCCTTCGCACTGGCAGAAAATGTGCTGATTTTGTCAATCGGTCAACTACCACCCAAATCGAATCATGACCACTTTGACTTCTCGGTAATCCCATCACAAAGTCCATCGTGATGTGCTCCTATTTCCACTCGGGAATTTCCAATGGCTGCAACATTCCACCCGGCTTGCAATGTTGCGCCTTCACTTGCTGACATGCTAAACACTTGGCCACGTACTTGGCTACGTGCACTTTCATGCCGTTCCACCAATAATATTGTCGTAAGTTCTGATACATCTTCGTACTACCTGGGTGAATACTATGATTACTCCGGTGTGCTTCAGACAAAATCTCCTCCTTAAGTTCTGCATCGTCGGGCACACACAACTGTTCACGGAACTTCAGAATTCCATCCTCGGATATCTGAAAATCTGATTTCCTTTTTGTGACATACCTACTCAAAATTTTTTGAATCTCCGGGTCTATCGATTGTAAAGCCATAATTTTTGTCTGGATTTCCGGTTCAATCTTTAATGCTGCAAGCAGACTTGAGACCTGACTCACCTCAAACTTGAATTCCGAATCCCGAACTCCCTCCAACAGAGTCCATTCCTTGACCATCATATGCGCGATGCTCGATTTCCGGCTCAGTGCATCCGCTACTTTGTTAACTTTTCCGAGATGATACAGAACATCGCAGTCATAGTTCTTACAGAGTTCCATCCAACGACGTTGTCTCATGTTCAATTCCTTTTGGGAAAACAAGTACCTTAGACTCTGATGGTCCGTATAATTCTGAAACTCCTCTCCACACAGGTAGTGTCTCCAAATCTTAAGAGCGAAAATAATCGCGGCTAATTCCAAGTCATGCGTCGGATAATTTGCTCATGTGGCCTGAATTGTCGCGATGCGTATGCCACTACTCTTCCGTGTTGCATTAGCATGCATCCCAATCCTCTTAACGACGCATCACTGTAAATCTCATATCCTTCCGGACCTGACGAGATTGTCAGCACTGGCGCGGTCGTCAACCTCTGTTTTAATTCTTGGAAGCTCCTTTCGCACTTATCCATCCATTTAAACATCGTTTCCTTCTTTAATAACCGTGTCAACGGCGTCGCTAATGCTGAAAACCTTTTCACAAAGCGTCTATAATAACCTGCTAGACCCAAGAAGCTCTGGACCTCGGTTACTGTTGTCGGCCTCGGCCAATTCGTGACGGCTTCAATCTTTGTCGGTTCCACCGCAATCCCTTCCCCAGCTATCAAATGTCCTAAGAACGCCACTCGATGAAGCCAGAATTTGCACTTACTGAACTTGGCGTAGAGTGCATGTTCCCTTAAAGTCCGTAGAACCTTTTCCAAATGTGTCTCACGCTCGGTGGGACTCTTCGAGTACACTAGAATATCGTCTATGACACGATCACAAACTGATCCAGAAACTCCTTGAATACCCGATTCATTAAATCCATAAAGGTTGCAGGGGCATTCGTCAGTCCAAACGGCATCACCGTAAACTCATAGTGTCCATACCTCGTCCTGAATGCCGTCTTCGGTACATCCTCTTTCTTTATCCTCAATTGGTGATAGCCAATCCTCAAGTCCATCATTGAAAATATCAACGCCTCCTGTAACTAATCAAATAGGTCATCTATCATTGGCAACAAGTACTTATTTTTAATGGTTACCTAATTCAACTGTATGTAATCGATACACAATCTTAATGATCCGTCCCTTTTTTTTTCCTCACGAACAACACTGGCGCTCCCCATGGAGACGCACTCGGATGAATAAAACCTTTATCCAATAACTCTTACATTTGAACCTTTAATTCCTTCAATTCTGACAATGACATTCTATAGGGCGCTTTCAAAATTGGTCCCGTCCCTAGGGCCAACTCAACCACAACTCCACTTCACTATCAGGTGGCAATCCCGGCAATTCTTGAGGAAAGACATCGGGAAGGTTACACACCTCGGCTATGTCCTTTAGCCTTGGTTCCTCAACCAATTAGTTAACCACAAAATAATTATCTTCCTATACCTCAAAGACAAAACTCAATCCATACAATTTCAATCCACAGTCTCCTAAATTAAATCACCTCGGTTCTTTACAAAATCCGAAATTTCCAAGCGATAACTCATTCATCCAAATCTTGTCAAAAGATATCATCGGTAATTCCAAAATACAAAAAGAAAACTGATTGCGTCAACTTACCATGAGCAATTATATGTCTTACATGACCATTCAAATCTAGAACTTCCAAAAATCACTTCTAATACACCAAATACCCTTACACATCATATTTAGACCCTTAAGACAAGTCTTCCGCTTCCTTCCCAGCCACAACTTACACTTTTTCTTACGCCCGTAGTCAATTTCGATTATTCGGTGGAGCTACTCCCACTTGATGTCCTACTCGTGGTTATCATGGTTGTATCAGCAGCCTAACCTGATTGGCTGACTGGATAGCTCCAAATTGATTTCCATTCCGGGGCGACGGCGGCGGTAGTGCAGGCAACCCAACCTGTCTACCGTTGGGGCAGTTCTTCATCTGATGGCCCCTTCTGCCACATATAAAACATGCTCCGCCCCTATTTGGGCAAGGTCCATTCCCATGTCTTCCTCTACATAGCCTACACGGGACGTTCTGGTAATGGTTTGGCTTCCCAATATTCCTCCGAACGGGAGGGACAAAGCGACTATTTCCTGCCATGGGTCTTTCCCCAAGTTGCCGGTCGTCCCTAGCCAGGGCATATCGCGGTCCAGAAGCGGCAGCCCGATCCGTTTGATCTCGCTCAATTGCCTGAGCCCTTTCATAAATCTCATTATAGCCCCTTAAGTTCAATGAGATCATCTGACTGCAAAGGTTCGGCTTCAGCCCATCCCGGAACCTCCTAGCTTTGTCCATTGGGTCCTCTACCATTCTGGGAGCAAATTTGGACAGCATCGTAAACTCGGCTTCATACTGATCTACTGACCTCTGACCTTGGCGGAGTCTCATGAATTCAGCCAATTTCTGTTCCCTGGCACTTTCCGAGAAATACTTGCCATTGAAGGTCTCGGTAAAACAGTCCAATTCGGGGCAGTACCAGCGGGGAACACTTGACCCCTGGTAGCTCTCGACCAATCGCTTGTATTTTCCTAAAGTTAGTAGACTGCTAGGGTTACTTTCTCCTCTTCCGTGCATCTCAGCACCTCAAAAGCTTTCTCTAGCTCTTCTACCCATCTTGGTGCAGCCTCAGAATCGCCTCTCTCATCAAACTTCGGGGGTTTCAACCTCAGAAACTGTTCGACCAGTTTGGACATTGGCCTGATTGCATTTACTCACACTAGACCAGGATTTTCACCAACCACATTATTCCCCTGATTTCCATTATTCCTAATAATCTCGCTGGCAGCTGCAGCGGCGATAGTAGCGCTCCTTTCCCCCGTCTGTCTACCCGATAATAATCCTGCTTCCTCAAGTGCCCTCCACATTTCATCCAACCTGGGATCCCCCACAACTTCAGCTTGCGGGGCTACACGACCTCGACCTCGACTTCTACCTCGATCTCTATCTCGACCTCGACTGCTCATCTTACCGGTTTTCACAAATGCTCACTTGCTAAATTCCATGCAGGAATTAGAAACCTAGGCCAACTATACCAGTCTAAGCCCTAGGCAGTGAATCACAACACAATTCATTAAGTAGGCAACCAATTACAAACAACACCCAATCACAACCAACAGAGTTCGTGCACTTACCTGAAGTCCTGACGCACCTGCACCTCACATATTATTGTATAAAATCACTCAGCAACCACAATCACACTGTCTGGGGTACGCATGGCACGCGAGTCTCCCTAACTAACTACCCTAAAGTGATCGCTCCTTATCACTTCAGGTTTCGATCAACTTGGATCGAGCTGACCTTGCTCTGATACCAAATCAACTGGGGTGTCATGCCCCGAACCCCAATGGGCTCGCGACACCCCTTCGATGGTCGCATGTCCCAGGACGAGTCACTGACCCAAACGAAACACGCGAAGACAAACGCAAGCGGAAGCGGAAATTAAATAACCCAGATAATAAATAATGACAAAGGGATAGCACAAAACAATAACCGTAATTCTTATACTTGACAGATACAAACAACGTTCACAAAAACATAATCCCCAAGTTAGGCCACAAAAACAGAACCACGTTCATTAAAAGGGGACAGTGGTTCGTAAACTTAACTCCTCTACAAAAGGGGGAAGACTCAAAGTACAAGGTACTTGACCCGTCCTCGTTCTCCGAGATACCCTTGCAGCGTCTCCAATCATTCACGATCGCGGATGTGAAATGGTTACATAATAACCGTGAGAACGAGTCTCAATAAGCAACACCCTAAACCCCATGTAGGCCAATGCATACCCAGACAAGTCGTAAATGCAATCTAGCTAACAGCATAACGGGCTCACATCATTGTACTTACCTTTGCCATCAGAACGTATGCCAACTCTGCACGTTAGTCAAAACGTGATAATGCAATAATAATAATTCAATAATATAGCACAATCACTCAAACACCATCCATACTTGCACCCAATCAATCCAACCAATTCAATCGTACCCAATTCGCATGCGTGGCCGAACATCTTTCTCTCAACCTACGCCACTGCGCTTCAGGCCAGCCCTCAGATCAAGCCAGGCTCCGTCACTCACTGGACAATTCATACATTCACACGATCGGCGTCAACACGCCTCATGTCAAACTTTCCTTCCACGGACCACCATCAACACGTCTTAAGTCCGTCACTCTCATTCTACGGATCACCGTCAACACATCTCAAGTTCGTTAACTTTCATTTTACGGACCACCGTCACCACGTCTTAAGTCCGTTAACTTTCATTCTATAGACCACCGTCAACACGTCTCAAGTCCATCAACTTTCATTCTACGGACCACCATCAATACGTCTCAAGTCCGTCAACTTTCATTCTACGGACCACCGTCAACACGTCTCAAGTCCATTAACTTACAAGTACACGAGCTACACAATTCCATTTGTCATTCTCACACGTCATACTAATTTAATTCCAATCACGAGTTCACCAAACAAGCCCACCCATCTGACATTCAAGTCGGCCCAATCAAATGTCAATTTCACCCACAAACGCCACAACAAATCGGTCATCGCACCCACATAAATCAACCAATAATTTATGCTACCTAATCACCACAATTTCATCTAATAATTTATCACATTCAAATATTAACCCTAATCCACGTTTAGCCCATAAACCGGGACTAATTAACCCCTAAACAAGTCTATAAATACCCAAAGTACTAAGTAGGGATTAGGAAGTTACTTACTAAGTTTTGGCTCGGGAAAAGTCGACTCGGGCCTAAAATGCCCCGGTCGGAGCGGCAGTGACTCGACGCGGGCGAGGGCCAACCGGACGCGCTGACCGGCAAACACGGGCACGGTGGCCGGACGGTGTGCCTGGCGCACGGGCGCGGTGGCCGAGCGGCGTGCTCGAGGGTGTTGGAGCGAGCTGGACGGGCGACGTGCCTGGGCGACGGCTGGCTGGACCGGCGACGTGCCCGAGCGACGAGCCGGCTCGGGACGCTCGATAACAGGCTCGACCACGGCGGGCTGGCTGGCTGGCTGGCCTGCTGGCTGGCTAGCTGGCCGGCGGCAATGGGAGGACGGTGGGCGGTGGCAAGCTGGTCTCGGCAACTGGTTCGAAGGGAAGGAGGAAGTCTCACCCGGAACTGATCATTCTCGGGATACTGACCAACAAGGAATGGCTAACTAGGAAAAACGGTATGTGGCCCTAAGAACTCGACCGTGAATTGAATCCGATTTCGAGAAACGACGAGGGAATATTTTGTGCTAATGTGGGCCGATCCAAGGAGGGTGACAGATTTGGTTTGGTCAACGATGTACGATTGGATCGTGGGTGATATCACACGACCGAGAGTGCAAGTGGCGAACGATCCCGAACTTATTCCGGACGATCGTGACCCCCGAAACTAGTGATAAATCCTCGCGTTTTTTGGGAGAACGAGATCGTCACGACTCGAGCACCCTAGGTCAATACGCGTAACCCCTAAACAGCCGCCCGTTAGTGAGAGACGCTAAAATCACATTTGAGCGAAATTGATCGTGGAATTGAGTCCGAACTTCAGTGTAGTCGAAAATTGAAAATTTGACCTGAGACCGGAAAATTACCGTTTTGCCCCTATGCCCTAGCCTTGTATTCCGAATTTTGGGATTAATTGGAGAGTATTTTAAGGTTTTAAATTGGTTTGTATCAGCCCAATAATGCTGGAAATTTGGACGAGATTGCCCCTCCATTGTTGGACATCAATGAATCTCAAGCCTTGGATGGGGGACATGATGGTCTTTTGTGCAAAGTTGGTCAATCATCCCACTTCCTCAAGCCTATACACTCTCATCTCTCTCTCTCCCTCATTCTCACCCTCACCAGCACCGGCCACTCCCCCTTCTCTCTTCATCTCGTCTCCCCCTCTTCCTCCTTGCTCGGTCGTGAGACCGTCGGAGCACCGCCGATGCTCGCCGGTGCCGCCGCCGCTCGCCGGTGCCGCCGCCGTGTGCCGCCGCCCACGCCTTGCACCACCACCATCACCGACCATCCCATTCTCTCTCTCTTCCTTCCCTTTTGGCCATGAGGATAGGCCCTGCCTTGGAGCGTCGTCCGCCGGAATAGCCGCGCGTCGCTGCCGTTAGCGCCGCTGAGGACTGCCGCATGCCGCCACCGAGAGACCACCTTAGACCGCCCATTCTCCCACCTGTTCAGCTTTGTTTGGGAGCTTACGAATTTTGTGAGTATTACCTCTAAACCCTAATTAGGCTAATTAGCATTTCTAGATAGGATTAGGGTAATTTAGGGGTTAATTAAGGTGGATTAGGGCTGATTATTGGACTGTTGATTAGTGGCTGATCTTGTGATGATTTGGGAAGCCTAATGAGGTATTTTGAGGATGATTTATTGCCCTTAATGGACCTGTTTAGTGGCTGTCTCTATTGGATTTAAATTGGACTAAGTTTGGGCAATTTAGGGCTTAATCGTGTAATCGTTGAGGGGCTTGGATTGACCGATTGGTGGTTGAATTGTGCTCGACTATTATCAATTTCGTGATGTCATGTTGCTTGCTCATAGTGGCCGAGTATGAAGTGGCAAGTGGATTCCCGAGTGCGCGGGTTTGTGTTGTGCTAATTGCATAAATTATGTGCCGATTGGGTGCCGAAGCCAAATTGCATTGAATTGCTTTATTGGGCATGCTAGTATGTTAATTGGGCACGTTGTTACTAATTTGAGCATATCGGATTGTTGTTAAGCATGTTGTGGCATCGGTAGGGCATGTCTTGGCATTGAAACAATTATGTGCCCATGTGAAATTGAATGCTTGTTGTGCATCGTGTTATCGCCCGAGTGCTGGATTGCATGGCCACGCATTTCGCATGCTGAGCATTGGTGTAGTACGAGAATTATGTGAGTATGCGTGTCTGACATGAGCATGTGATCACCTAATTGCCCTGATGCGTTTTACGCGGGGTTCAGATAAAATTTGCTGTGTGTACGTGTGATCACATAAAGCCCTGATGCGTGTTACGCGGGGTATTGAACCCGTCCTGATGCGTTTTACGCGGGACGACGCCCGGATTGCCGGAAGACAGCCAGCCTAATGCGTTTTACGCGGGTTATGGTTCGTATAAGGAGATCGGTGTTGCGCCTGATGCGTTTTACGCGGGCTAGAGACACTGAGCCTGATGCGTTTTACGCAGGCCAGGAAGTGTTGGATATGTATAGACTTGATGCGTTTTACGCGGGTCAGACCTATTGCGTTTTACGCGGGTTGAGCTCTAAATGAGAAATTGAGTAGTGTGCGAGTGTGCATTATTGAGCCAGATCATGAGCATGGCATATTTTTGGCATACGTGTGCAAGAGTGCATTGGCAGTTGTGCGTATCGGTGACTCGTGTGTGATGCAGGCATTAATGAGCACGAGCATGTGCATGGCGTATATGTGATCGCATATGTTCGCGTATGTGCCACTGTTGCAATTATATTATGCCTAACCTGCAAGGTCATTTGTGTGCTCAATCTGGGCCCGAGGGCCTAGGTCAATTGATTTGATATGTTCATGTGATTGTTTGCCTGTCAGGAGGTGCATGTTAGCCTAGTTTAGGTTTAGGGGGTTTTACTCGCTGAGATTTATTCTCATTGTTGTTAAAACTCAACTTTTCAGACCCCCGGCCCTGAAAATGTCTGAGGTTCCGATACGTTTTGGGATCCCGTCTAGGATAGACCGGGACATGACCGGGTACCCCGTAAGGAACGGGGATACTTATATTAGGCATTTCACCACTGTATGGGTCGACGTGAGGTTGCAGCATTTCCAGGCCTACGAGTATGTAGCCTGGTGTTTTAGGGACTATTCCGGGACTTTCGGGCCCCTCAGGACTTTTGACGTCCCATTCAACGGGCTCGGAGAGGTAGATCCCCTGTGTCAGGACGGAGACCTGGCGAGTCCCGAGATCGCATCCGAGGGGAGTTCCAGTTCTGGTCGCCGGCCTGTTATCTGGGAGGTTGACGAGTTTGACCCGATGGATATGGAGCTAGCAGACTGGGATCTTGATCCGGAGCTGATGGAGTCGGACGAGGAGCCAGAGCCGATGGAGTAGGACCACGAGCCTGAGGAGGTGGATTCAGAGGAGAAGCCAGCAGAGGTCGAGTCTGAGCTAGATTCCATGGGCTCCGAGGATGAGCCGTCTGATAGCTCTTTTAAGTCCTCGGGATTCGACTCGGATTGGGTCCCGTAGGATTAGCCTTAGTTGTAGATAGGTCGGGCTAATACCTTTTTTACCAAAGCCCCACCTAGTTTTAGTATCCCTGACCGTCCGGGCTACTTATCCCTTTTTGTCAGTAGTGGCTGTTGACCCGCTTTTGATTGGTGGTTATATTTTGTATAAATGGATATTGTATATGTTTCCCATTGTCAATGTAAGTGTATATTTGCAACCCTGTTGTTTGTTGGTACGCTATCCTTGGTCAAGTTGTTTTAATTTGTAAGGGTGTAATATTGCTTCCGCGTGGGCATTGTTCTCTATTTTTGGGTGTTGGGTCGGTGACGCGTCCTGGGACGTCGCATTGAATCGACCTCGGTTGGGATGCTCGCATGCCGTAAAGTTCGGGGCGTGAGATCCCCCGTTGATTTGGTATCAGAGCAAGGTTAGCTCGGTCCAATTTGGTTGAAACCTGGAGTGATAAGGAGCGATGACTTTGGGTAGCCAGTAGGGAGACCGTGTGTGCTACGTGTACCTCCTGACTGTCTGTGTTTTAATTGAGTGTATACATGAACTGACCTGTAAGGTGCAGGTGCGACAGGACCCGAGGTAAGTACGTATATCTCCTTGGTTGAAGTCTTATGCTGCTTGTATTTGGCCACATGCTGATTGATTGATTGTTGTTGTGATAGTTCCCTGCCTAGGACCTTAGACCGGTTTAGCTTGGTTTAGGTCTCTAATTCCTGAATGGAATTATAGCAGGTAGGTGAGCGTGCGAGTTGGGAAGAAGAGTAGCCAAGGAAGAGGTAGAGGTCGAGGCCGTGGTAGAGATAAAGGTCGAGGTCGTGAGCAAGACCGCGTAGAACCGCAAGTGAGGGTTGCCGAGGATCCAAGGGTAGATGGAATTTTGAGGGCACTCGAGGAAGCAGGAATTCTAAGAGATAGGTTGAATCAGGAGAGAAATGCCACCATAGCTGCTGCTGTTAAGGCTGCCGTTGCTACTGCCAATGGGGCCAATGGGAACAACGGAAATAACGGTAATCAGGGGAATAATGAGAATCCAATTCTGGGATCGGCAAATGTGATCAGGCTGATGTCTAAGTTGGTAGAGCAGTTCTTGAAATTGAAACTGCCGAAGTTCAATGGGAAGGGTGACCCCGAGGCCGCACCGCGTTGGGTAGAGGAGTTGGAGAAAGCCTTCGATGTTCTGGGGTGCACCAATACTGAAAAGGTGACACTAGCGGTATATCAGCTGCAGGACAATGCGAACGACTGATGGAAGGCCACCAAGGCCAGAGTATTTCCAGAGGGTGTCGCCTAGACTTGGGCCGCATTTACCGAGAATTTCTATGGAAAGTATTTCTCAGAGAGCACCTAGAAAAGAAAACTAGCAGAGTTTATGCGACTCCGCTAAGGGCAGATGACCGTGGATCAGTACGAAGCGGAGTTCGCCGGATTATCGAGATTTGCACCTAGGATGGTGGAGAACCCGCAGGATAAGGTTTGGAGATTTCGAGATAGACTAAAGCCAGACCTTAGGAGTCATATGATATCACTCAATATTCAAGATTATGGTGAGATGTATGAGCGGGCGTAGGCTATTGAGCAGGATCAAGTAGATAGGGTAGCCGCTTCTGGATCGTAGTTCATCCCGGCTAGGGACAACCGCTGTCTTGAGAAGAAGCCGATGGCGGGAAACAGGCGATTTGTCCCACCGATCAGGAAAAATATCGGAAAGTCGAACCACCAGTAGAATAGATTTGGGGCTTGCTTCAAATGCGGAAGTATGGACCATCAGATCAGGAATTGCCCCCAGCAATGCCCAGTAGGTCCCCCGATGCAACTACAACAACCCCGAGTTAGGAATTAGGATGGGAATCCCCCGCCGGCTAATCTGAACAGGCCACCGACACAAGGACGGGTGTATACCATGGCGCGAAGAGAAGTGGAGAATGCGCCAGGCGTGGTCATAGGTATGGTTTCTCTGTGCAATCATGTAGCATATGCTTTGTTTGATCCGGGGACGTCGCACTCGTTTGTGTCTACTCAGTTTGTTGAATTGACTGGATTAAAACTTGTCTTGTTAGAAGTGCGGTTGTGTGTGACTACACCATTAATGGATAAGATATGTATATCGTTAGGATGCTCGGACCGTGAGATAGTAGTTGGTGGTATAGAAAGCAAGATAGATCTAGCTGTTTTGCCAATGTATGATTTTGACGTGATTGTGAGCATGGATTGGTTAGTCAAGCAGAATGCTGTGATGGATTGCAATAGCAGGGTGATTCAGTTTAGTCCGGCTGGACACCCTAAATTTGAGTTTGTAGGGAGTCGAGGAGGGATGTCGATACCTTGGGTTTCATCAATAGAAGCAACTAAGTTGTTGGATGAGGGCTATCAAGGTTACTTGGCAAGTATGGTTGATTCGTCGGCAGGAGAAGTGCGGCTAGAGGATATAGCGGTGGTGTGCAACTTTCCCGATGTCTTTTTCCAGGAATTGCCGGGATTGCCACCAGAAAGATAAGTGGAGTTTGTTATCGAGTTGGCCCCTGGGATTGAGCCAATCTTGAAGTCGCCTTATAGGATGTCATTGTCAGAGTTGAAAGAATTAAAGGTTCAGATGCAAGAACTGCTGGACAAAGGTTTTATCCGACCAAGTGCGTTTCCATGGGGAGCGCCAGTCTTGTTCGTAAGGAAGAAGGATGGGTCGTTGAGGCTATGTATCGATTACCGTCAACTGAATCAAGTGACAATCAAGAATAAGTATCCCCTCCCAAGGATTGACGACCTGTTCGATCAGTTGCAAGGAGCCTCAGTATTCTCTAAGATTGATCTAAGGACGAGGTATCATCAGTTAAGGATCCAAAAGGAGGATATTCCTAAGACGGCATTCAGGACGAGGTATGGACACAATGAATTCACGGTGATGCCATTTGGGCTGACTAATGCCTCTACTGCTTTTATGGACTTAATGAATCGGGTATTCAAGGAGTTTTTAGATCAGTTCGTTATTGTCTTCATAAATGATATTTTGGTGTATTTGAAGAGTCTCGAGGAATATGAGGAATACTTGGAAAAGGTTCTACTGACATTAAGAGAGCATGCACTGTATGCTAAGTTTAGCAAGTGCGAATTTTGGCTAAACTGGGTAGCATTTCTTGGGCATATAATTTCCGGAGAAGGAATCTCCGTGGATCCGGCAAAGATTGAAGCGGTGATGGATTGGCTGAGACCGACGACAGTTATTGAGGTTCGGAGGTTTTTAGGACTGGCAGGTTACTATCGGCGATTTGTAGAAAGATTCTCAGCGATAGCCACCCTATTGACAATGTTGCTTAAGAAGAAAACAAAGTTTGAATGGATGGAAAAGTGCAAAGAGAGTTTTCAGGAGTTAAAGTAGAGATTGACGACTGCGCCAATACTGACGATCCCTTCAAGACCGGGAGGATACAAGATTTATAGTGATGCCTCGCTCAAGGGTTTGGGATGCGTGCTAATGTAACATGGAAGGGTGGTTGCTTATGCATCGCGACAGTTAAGGCCTCATGAGATGAATTACCCGACTCATGACTTGGAACTGGCCGTAATCATTTTCGCACTTAAAATTTGGAGGCACTATTTATGTGGAGAAACCAGATTTACACGGATCATCAGAGTCTCAAGTATTTATTTTCGCAGAAGGAATTGAATATGAGGCAAAGGCGTTGGATGGAACTTTTGAAGGACTACGACATTTTGTACCATCTCGGAAAAGCCAACTGAGTAGCGGATACCTTAAGCAGGAAATCGAGCATCGCGCAACTAATGGTCAAAAAGTGGATTTTGTTGAAAGGAGCGCGAGACTTAGAATTTAGGTTCGAGGTAGGACACCTCTCCAGTTTGGTGGTAATGTTAAGGATTGAACCGGAAGTGCAAACCAAGATTAAGGCGTTGCAGTTTACGGACCCTGAGATTCAGAAGATCCTGGAGATAGATGGTACTAAGAGAAAACTGGACTTCCAAGTGTCTGAGGACGGAATTCTTAAGTTTCGAGGACGTTTGTGCGTGCCCGATGATCTGGAGCTTAAGGAAGAGATTTTGTCGGAAGCTCATAGGAGCAATTATAGCATTCACCCAGGCAGCACGAAGATGTACCAGAACCTTCGACAGCATTATTGGTGGAACGGAATGAAAGTGGACGTGGCCAAGCATATGGCCAAGTGTTTGACGTGTCAATAAGTGAAGGCACGGCATTGTAAACCTGGTGGGATGTTGCAGCCGTTGGAAATCTCATAATGGAAATGGAAGCATGTTACGATAAATTTTGTAACGGGATTGCCAAGAAGCCAGAGGGGACATGATGCCATTTGGGTGATAGTGGACAGATTGACCAAGTCAACGTACTTCCTAGCAGTATGAAAGGACTTCGAGCTAGAAAGGTACGTAGAGTTATATGTGCGGCAGATAGTCCGTCTTCATGGAATACCGGTATCAATCACTTCGGATCGTGATCCCCGATTTACTGTGAATTTTTAGAAAAGTCTGCAATCAGCCATGGGAACCAAGTTGCAATTCAGTACGGCCTATCATCCACAGATGGATGGCCAATCTGAGAGGACTATTCAGACCTTGGAGGATATGCTGAGAGCGTGTGTATTAGATTTTCAGGGCAAGTGACAAGAGCAGTTGCATTTGATTGAATTTGCCTACAATAACAGCTTTCAGCAGAGTATTGGGATGACACCGTTTGAAATACTTTATGGCAGACCGTGTAGAACACCGTTGTGTTAGGACGAAGTAGGGGAAAGAAGTATAATGGGTCCAAAGTTAGTTCAGCAGTCGGTGGAAACGGTAAAGATTATTCGGGAAAGGCTAAGAACAGCTCAAAGCCGTCAGAAAAGTTACGCGGACCGAAGGCATAGACCGTTGGAGTTTCAAATTGGCGACCATGTATTCGTTAAGATATCGCCGATGAGAGGACTGTCTCAGTTTGGCAAGAAAGGAAAGCTGAGTCCGAGGTATATAGACCCGTTCGAGATTTTGGAAAGGATTGGAACGTTAGCCTATCGTCTCGCATTACCGCCTAATTTATCGCAAGTTCATAACGTCTTCCACGTGTCAATGTTAAGGAAATACGAACCGGATCATACCCACGTGCTGAATTATGAAGTAATAAACGTGGACGACAGGGTGTCGTACGTGGAGAGACCGGTGCAAATCGAGAACAGGAAAGAGCAGGTTTTGAGGAACAAGACGATTCCGTTGGTCAAGGTTATTTGGGAGCATCACGAGACAGAATGCGCCACCTGGAAAAGCGAGGAAGTAATGCGACATCAGCACCTCCATTTATTTGAGTAGTCGGGTTAGATTATAAATTTCAAGAACGAAATTTTTGCAAGGGGGAAGAGTTGTAACGTTCTGAATTCGACCCACTTTCATGATCAATGAAATTGATATTATTTCTCATTGCGTTTTAGTAAGTCTCGTTCGGAACTGATCATTCTCGGGATACTGACCAATAGAGAATGGCTAACTAGGAAAAACGGTACGTGGACCCAAGAACTCGACCGTGAATTGAATCCGATTCTGAGAAACGACAAGGGAATATTTTGTGCCAATATGAGTCGATCTAAGGAGGGTGATGGATTTGGTTTGGCCAACGACGTACGATCGGATCGCGGGTAATACCGCACGACCGAGAGTGCAAGTGGTGAACGATCCTGAACTTATTCCGGACGATCGCGAACCCCGAAACTAGTGATAAATCCTTGCGTTTTTTGGGAGATCGAGATCGTCACGACTCGAGTACCCTAGGTCGATACGCATAATCCCTAAACAACCGCCCGTTAGTGAGAGACTGAAATCGCATTTGAGCGAAATCGATCGTGAAATTAAGTCCGGACTTCGGTGTTGAATTTCGTGGGCGTAAGCAACTATTTTGCAAGGACGACGTCATTTTTATGTGGCCAATTATATTTGGGATCGGTAGAGTCGAAAATTGAAAATTTGACCCGGGACCGGAAAATTACCGTTTTGCCCTTATGCCCCTAGCCTTGTATTCCGAATTTTGGGATTAATTGGAGAGTATTTTAAGGTTTTAAATTAGTTTGTATCAGCCTAATAATGCTGGAAATTTGGACAAGATTGCCCCTCCATTATTGGACATCACTGAATCTCGAGCCTTGGATGGGAGACATGATGGTCTTTTGTGCAAAGTTGGTCAACCACCCCACTTCCTCAAGCCTATACACTCTCATCTCTCTCTCTCTCTCTCTCTCTCTCTCTCTCTCTCTCTCTCTCTCTCTCTCTCTCCCTCATTCTCACCCTCACCAGCACCGGCCACTCCCCCTTCTCTCTTCATCTCATCTACCCCTCTTCCTCCTTGCTCGGCCGTGAGACCGCCGGAGCACCGCCGCCGCTCGCCGGCGCCGCCGCCGTGTGCCGCCGCCCACGCCTTGCACCACCACCATCACCGACCATCCCATTCTCTCTCTCTTCCTTCCCTTTTGGCCATGAGGATAGGCCCCGCCTTGGAGCGCCGTCCACCGGAATAGCCGTGTGTTGCCGCCGTTAGCGCCGCTGAGGACCGCCGCTTGCCGCCACCGAGAGACCACCTTGGACCGCCCATTCTCCCACCTGTTTAGCTTTGTTTGGGAGCTTAGCAATTTTGTGAATATTACCTCTAAACTCTAATTAGGCTAATTAGCATTTCTAGATAGGATTAGGGTAATTTAGGGGTTAATTAAGGTGGATTAGGGCTGATTATTGGACTGTTGATTAGTGGCTGATCTTGTGATGATTTGGGAAGCCTAATGAGGTATTTTGAGGATGATTTTATTGCCCTTAATGGACCTGTTTAGTGGCTGTCCTTATTGGATTTAAATTGGACTAAGTTTGGGCAATTTAGGGCTTAATCGTGTAATCGTTGAGGGGCTTGGATTGACCTATTGGTGGTTGAATTGTGCTCGACTATTATCAATTTCGTGATGCCATGTTGCGTGCTCATAGTGGCCGAGTATGAAGTGGCGAGTGGATTCCCGAGTGCGCGGGTTTGTGTTGTGCTAATTGCATAAATTATGTGCCGATTGGGTGCCGAAGCCAAATTGCATTGAATTGCTTTATTGGGCATGCTAGTATGTTAATTGGGTACGTTGTTACTAATTTGGGCATATCGGATTGTTGTTGAGCATGTTGTGGCATCGGTAGGGCATGTCTTGGCATTGAAACAATTATGTGCCCATGTGAAATTGAATGCTTGTTGTGCATCGTGTTATCGCCCGAGTGTTGGATTGCATGGCCACGCATTTCGCATACTGAGCATTGGTGTAGTACGAGAATTGTGTGAGTTTGCGTGCCTAGCATGAGCATGTGATCACCTAATTGTCCTGATGCGTTTTACGCGGGGTTCTGATAAAATTTGCTGTGTGTACATGTGATCACATAAAGTCCTGATGCGTGTTACGCGGGGTATTGAATCCGTCTTGATGCGTTTTACGCAGGATGATGCCCGGATTGCCGAAAGACGGCCAGCCTAATGCGTTTTACGCGGGTTATGGTTCGTATAAGGAGATCGGTGTTGCGCCTGATGCGTTTTACGCGGGCTAGAGACACTGGGCCTGATGCGTTTTACACGGGTTAGGAAGTGTTGGATATGTATAAACCTGATGCGTTTTACGCGGGTCGAGCTCTAAATGAGAAATTGAGCAGTGTGCGAGTGTGCATTATTGAGTCAGATCATGAGCATGGCATATTTGTGGCATACGTGTGCAAGAGTGCATTGGCAGTTGTGCATATCGATGACTCGTGTGTGATGCAAGCATTAATGAGCACGAGCATGTGCAAGGCGTATGTGTGATCGCATATGTTCGCGTATGTGCCACTGTTGCAATTATATTATGCCTAACCTGCAAGGTCATTTGTGTGCTCGATCTGGGCCCGAGGGCCTAGGTCAATTGATTTGATATGTTCATGTGATTGTTTGCCTGTCAGGAGGTGCATCTTAGCCTAGTTTAGGTTTAGGGGATTTTACTCGCTGAGATTTATTCTCATTGTTGTTAAAACCCAACTTTTCAGGCCCCCGGCCCTGAAGATGTGTGAGGTTTCGATACGTTTTGGGATCCCGTTTAGGATAGATCGAGACGTGATCGAGTACCTCGTAGGGAATGGAGATACTTATATTAGGCATTTCACCACTGTATGGGTCGACGTGGGATTGCAGCATTTCTAGGCCCACGAGTATGTAGCCTGGTGTTTCATGGACTATTTCGGGACCTTCGGGCCCCTTAAGACTTTTGACGTCCCGTTCAACTAGCTAGGAGAGGTAGATCCCCAGTGTCAGGACGGAGACCTGGCGTGTCCCAAGATCACATCCGAAAGGAGTTCCAGTTCTGGTCGCCGGCCTATTATCTGGGAGGTTGACGAGTTTGACCCGATGGATATGGAGCCAGCGGACTGGGATCTTGATCTAGAGCCGATGGAGTAGGACGAGGAGCCAGAGCCGATGGAGCAGGACCACGAGCCTGAGGAGGTGGATTCAGAGGAGGAGCCGACAGAGGCCGAGTCTGAGCTGGATTCCATGGGCCCCGAGGATGAGCCGTCTTATAGCTCTTCCGAGTCCTTGGGATCCAACCCGGACTGAGTCCCGTATGTCACGCCCCGAACCCCAATGGATTCGCGACATCCCTTCAACGGTCCTATTGAACGCGACGTCCCAGGACGCGTCGCCGACTCAAACGAACTACGCAAGCGGAAGCGAAATAAAACAACCCAGACAACTAACATAATGACAAAGAGATAGCACGAAACAATAATTGCATAACATCATAAAACAGTCACTATTACAAAATGATAACCTAGGCTACCAATTTCAAACCACAATTTTAAAAAGGGGAGGTGGTTAACAAGCTTATCTCCTCTACAAAAAGGTACTCAAAAGACAGGGTAATTTGATCTATCCTTAATCCCTGTGGTACTTTTGCGGCATCTCCGAATCGATCACGGTCGTGGATCTGAAAATGGTTATATAATAACCGTGAGAACGAGTCTCAATAAGCAACATCCTAAACCCCACCTAGGCCAATGCGTACCCAGACAAGTCTCAACATGCAATCTAACCGATAACATATATATAATTCACATCAATAGACTTACCTCGCCATCCAATCACATGCCCTCACTGCACATTAGTCAAATCATGATAATGAAATAATATTCCGATAATATAACACAATCATTCGAGCGCCATCCACACTCACACCCAACCAATCCAACCAAACATCCACAGGTACCATCAATCAATCCAATCAAATATCCACACATACCATCAATCAATCCAATCAAATATCCACACGTACTTTAAGCCAATCCAACCAATCACATTTCGCACACGTGCCCAACCAACCATCTCACGACCCTCGCCATTGCGCCTCAGGTCCATTCTCACAGCCCGTGCCAATGCACCTCAGGCTCAGCCCTCTGATCAATTCGGGCTCTGTCCCTCACTGGACATCTCGCACTTTCTCACGACCCACGTAAACACGCCTCAGGTCTAACTTTCCTTTCACGGACCACCGTCAATACGTCTCAAGTCCGTTCTCACAAGCACACAAGCCACACAATTCAATCAATTCCAATGGCCGCCGTCAACACGTCCCAAGCCAAACTTTCCTTTCACGGATCACCGTCAACACATCTCAAGTCCGTTCTCACAAGCACACAAGCCACACAATTCAATCAATTCCAATGGCCACCGTCAACACGTCCCAAGCCAAACTTTCCTTTCACGGACCACGGTCAACACATCTCAAGTCCGTTCTTACACGTCATACTAATCAAATTCCAATCACGAGTTCACAAACAAGCACACCCATCCGACATTCAAGTCGGCCACATTCAAACATCAAATTCATCCACAAACGCCACGATAACACCGAATAATTCTCGAGAGAGAGAAAAATCGAGAATATACAAAATCGGGTCCAAACTAGGCAGTTGCGCAGTGACAGAAATCTATTTGAAATAAATAGTAAATAAACTCCAAAAATTCTGAAATTTGGATATGTAGCATAAAACATCTTGATAAACATTTTCCATGAAGAACTCAAAACCCAGTTCCAACTGCAAATACCTCTTTTTGTCACTTGAAGTCAGACGAAAATCAACCCGTCCGGTCAGGCCGCCTAACCATAAAAATGCATCTCATCCAGTATCCAAATCACTTTGGAAAGCCTTGAAATTTTTATATGTCATAGTCAAAAATGTCCCCAACAAGTTTTGTGAGGAAGTATGTTGAAAATGGGTCTGGAAAAATTTATAAAAATTCGAACAGACCCGAAGGTCGGAGGAACAGTTTTTCCGGCATACTAATTTTGGTCCAAAGATGAACTTCCGAATGGCCTCCAATGATTTCCAAAAATTCTCAAATTAAATTATGTCATACTTTAAGATGTTATGAACAACTTTCATGAAGAACAATTTTACAAATTCGGCCCACAACAGTCACAGAGAAAAATAGCAAAGTCTAGCGACGCAACAGCAACCCTATCGAAAATCAACCAACTAGCACCACCAACCAAACCAAGCACAACCAGCCACTAAACTAACTATCCACAGCCCTAATCCACCCCTAAACATGTCCATTAGTAACCCATTATCCCAACCAAAGCTTAGGGAGTACTTACTCTTAGCATAAGCAAGAAAAACCCGAGCGAAAGGGCAGCAGCAACCTCGCCGGTGCAGCAGCGACGGACGGCGGCGAGCAGTCGCCGGACAGCTGAGGCGGTTGACTGGTGAAGGCGGACAAAGCTGCTGGTCGGGCGTGCAGCAAGAAGAAGCGAGAAGCAGAACAAGAAGCAGAAGTAACGTGGGGCAGCTCGACGGGGAAGGAGGAGGAGGAGAGAGAGAGGAGAGAGAAGGTCAAACACTTATCCAATCCTTTTGACTCATCCTAGGGCCCTCCTTTGATCTTGGTGAGCAAGCCAAGATCCTAGGGTCATGAAAATTCCAGATTTCAAATTAAAGAAAAGGCTAAAAAGACACTAAATAAAATAAATCCAGAGGGAGGTATACTTGTCAAAATCTGTACCTGGTCCAAATTTCACTTTTTGGCTAATATGGGCAATCTCGAGGCTGGCCATAATAATATCGATACCGTCCAATTAAATTCGTCTCGAAACTCCGAGAAATTCGACACCAAAGTTTGGGCTCTAAATAACGGCCAAATTCGATCAAGTGTGATTTTAGCAAAATCTCTAGTTTAAAGAAAATAATCCATGAGTGATCAGTTCCGGGCGAGATTTTATTATAAGCGCACTGACGAATTACACGTTTTATAAATCCCAACTATGGGCCGAAATTCAGAATGTCACACCATAGGCTTAGTGTTAGTTGTAGATAGGCCAGGCCAGTACCTTTTTAACCAGAGCCCCACCTAGTTTTAGTACTCCTGACTGCCCGGGCCACTTACCCCTTTTTGTTAGTAGTGGCCATTGTCCCGCTTTTGATTGGTGGTTATATTTTGTATAAATGGATATTGTATATGTTTCCCATTGTCAATGCAAGTGTATATTTGTAACCCTGTTGTTTGTTGGTACGCTATCCTTGGTCATGTTGTTTTAATTTGTGCCGGTGTAACGTTGCTTCCGCGTGTGCATTGTTCTCTGTTTTTGGGTATTGGGTTGGCGACGCGTCCTGAGACGTCGCATTGAATCGACCTCGGTTGGGATGCTCGCGTGCCGTAGAGTTCGGGGCGTGACAGCTGGGGATGGTGAGGGCGAGAGAGAGAGAGAGAGCTAGGGGCGGCAGGGCTCGGCCGAAGCGAGGACAGCTGTGTCATCATTAGAGCAGTAGGGCGACGACGACGAGGCGAGCGGCTGCTGGCGAGACCCGCGGTGGCGAGCTGCTGGGCGAGTTGGAGAGCGGCCGGGGTAGCACGGTGGCAGCGAGCTGGCAGGTTGGCGACGATTGGCTCCGCCAAGACAGCAGTGACGGCGGCGGTGACAAGCTCCTGGCGGCTTGGCGAGCTGAGCTCCTGGCGGCCTGGCGAGCTGAGCTTGCGGCGGCGACGAGCAGGCAGGCGGCGGCGAGCTGCTGCTCGTGCGAGAAGTGAAGGGAGAGAGGGAGGAGAGGGGCAGTCAGGCTTGGGGCGAGCGACGGGACGGGCGGCGCAGCAGCTGGCGGGGCGGCGGTGTGGCGGTCGGGTGCAGCGAGCAGCTGGGCTAGGGACTGTTCGAGCAGGAAGCAGGAGCAGCGGTCAGGGGAGGAGGAAGAAGAAGCAGAAGAGAAGAAGAAGAAAGAACAAAAGGAAAAAAGGAAGAGAAAGGAAGGGAGAGGATGGGTCTGCATGGCAGGTGGGGTGGGACGTGCGTGGAGGGGATGTGCGCAACGTGGCAGAGGGAGGAGAGAGAGAGAGAGAGAGAGAGAGAGAGAGAGAGAGAGAAGTCCAAATAATCATTGCGATCCAACGGCCCACATTTAAATCCGAAAACGATCCAACGGTCCACGAAAATTCTAATTAATAATTAGGAGAAAAGGGCTAGAAGAAACTAACTTAAATACACTACGAGAGAGGTCTACTAGTCCAAATCCGCACCTGGTCAAAATTTCACTTTTCACATATCTCAGGCAATATCGAGGTTGGCCACAATAATATCGACACCGTCCAATTAAATTCGTCTTGGAACTCCGAGAAATTCGACATCAAAGTTTGGGTTCTAAATAACGGCCAAATTCGATCGAGTACAATTCTAGCGAAATCTCTAATTTAAAAATAATAACCAAGAGTGATCAGTTCCCAAGCGAGATTTTACTATAAGTACACTGACGAATTACACGTTTTATAAATCCCAAAAATGGATCGAAATTCGGAATGTCACATCGTGCTTGATTTTAAAGTTTCAACCTCATTGTCGATGGATATGTAATTTGAAATAGTAGGTTTGCCTTTTCAGAGAGTACAAAAAAATGAAACAAAAAAATTATTGATTGGTCCCGGGTTAACCCTAGAACCTGACCAAACCCATTAGGTCGGTCCGGTCCTTGGTCCCAAGCTCAATAGAGTCAGTCCTCGATCTCAAAAATTGAGGACCAACATTGTGCAGGTTGGTCCTAGGGTTAGGAGGTGGACTTGCCCAACCTGGACAATGCTCACCCCTACTACCAATCGCCAATGAGTAATCGCTCTCCTCCAATGGATCAATCCTCAGTCTTATTTCTTCCATAACATGCTTTATGGCTGTACTTCGGGAAAAGGACAATAAAAGTACCATAACTTTCATATATAACTCACTTTAATGCTAAAACTTTTTGTCAGATCATTTCTGTGTCACGTCGAAGAATAAACGATCACTTAATTCTAAACCCATTTACTGAATAAATCTAACCCATATAACAATTCAACCCATCAAGTATGTATTAAGAAATTGGTTCATGATCCATTTTAACATGTCTACGTAGAACCTACCATAAATCTAAGCAGTCAATCAAACCTTCTATTAACAACATGCTTTGATCATGTCATCCTATCAATTTATGGAGCAAATTAGTCCATAATTTTTTACATAGATAATATTGGAATATCATACTTTATTTCTATGAGTTGAGTCTTCAATTTAGGAATTCCAACAGTCGTCAAATCTGTATAAGGAAAGTGTTTCACGATCAGGCTTGACCATTTAACAGAACCAAGATTTTGGTTCTACACCTTTCCTTCAACTTTCTGAACTTAGTGAAATTTAACCCATATACTTGTGGAGTCATATCATAACTTCTGCATAATTTAGATATGAGCCTATGCACACTTAAATAGGCTTATTAAGTACTTGGATTAAGTTTTGTTATAGTCAAAATCCCTTAGATATTTTCCAACAATTGTGATCTAGCACCACCGGCTGCCAAGAATGTGCTCACGCCTTAACGCACCTCAAAGCTGCTCTGTCAATGCTACGTTAGCTCCACAACAGCGCCATGTCAGCGATTGGCCCAAAAGACCACTGCGTTAGTGAGTCATGTAGATCGGTGGACTGAATCGGCCTGAGGTATTCACGAACCCAGTTGAATCCTATTTGGATCGTTAACTCTTCCAATTTCGTCTGATTTCTCGTATATGTTGGCCTTCATAATTTGAGGTTTGTTTCATATATATTTCTTCAATAATTGAGTTTTCCTCGGATTTTCTTGGCTGCCTTGTATGCGTGTTACGATGGAGAAAATCAGGGACGGATTCGGCAATTTTTATTGGTGGGAAACCTAATAGATGCTAAAAAGTAAATAAAATTTATTGATTCAAATAGTAAATATAATAGTTCTGTGGTTGAAAAGGATAGAATGATGAGTAAAATTGCAATAAATTTTGCTAATATTTTGCACTTAAACCTTCATAAGTATATGTCTATTTACTGTAGTTCTCAATCATGAAGGAAAAATAACGAAAATGTGAGAATATAACAAATTAAAGTGATTTCCCATCAAATTTGTGGGGGCATTTTTGAAATGTAATTAAAAAAATGACGTAATATATATTTCTGGGGGCAATTGCCCTCGACCATTGCCATGTAGGTCCGTCGTCACAGAAAATGGATGTTACGCAGTCGATAATACAAACCATCTTAAATGTCCCGACCTTTGCCACAAATATATATGAGCTTTTGAACACTTAATTAGGAGAGAATTACCAAAAAATTTCTAAATTTATTATAATTATGCTAATTCAGTCCTAAACTTTTTTATTTTGCCAATTAAGTCATAAATCTTTTGCGTTTGTGTCAATTCAATCCATCTGACCAATTTTGGCTAGTCGACGCTGGCCATCCTATGTGTCGCGGCCGGCGCGGATGTAAACATTTGTTAATAAATATTTTAATAGTTTTTTTGCTTTTTCTTTTTTTTTCTTCTTCCCTTCCTTTTTCCTCGAGCGTGTCAATCCTTGCAAACTTCCCATCGAGCACGTGGCACGTGCTTACTGGTCAGTTAAGTCTTTCGCACTCAACTACTATCTCACATGTGTGGGTCATCCCCTCATATGACTCCAGACAACATATTCTAAGAACTTGCGGCAGACAGTCCTCAGATTTTTTAAGTTCTCTTTGCTCATTCTGTTTCGCGACCTGCAATTTTTACCTTTCGCTCTTTTGAACAAGATGGAACTTCGATATTCATGACCCCATTTTGAATGCGGCTTTCTCATGCAGTTGCAGGTGAGTCATCTATCTTGCGTGCGCCAGAATTTTACTTTTGCTTTGTTCCTTCCAATTTGAATTTATTCGATATATCCGCCGCGTTACATGTAAAGATAACTGCTTATTCAAAGTTAAATTCTTTTTTATTTTGTATGCTTTTATGTTTTCGTTGTTAATTCTTACTAGTTTTGAGATGGTTAGAGTTTGCAACTCTTTCAGCTTTCGGGTTTCATTTAAGTTTGTTCAATAGTTTAGCTCATTATCTTGTGTTCGCAGATACCATATTAATCTCAACCTATGTAGCACGGACACGTGACACGATACACGACACGTCATTTCTCAAAAAGTAGAGAATTCTGATACGTTGAGATACGTTATATGTTAAATGTAAATTTTTATATATATATGGTAAATTATCATACAAATTCACAAATAAATAAATCAAATTAATTTGATAAATTTTATATGACATATTTTATTATGTCATTTGATAGAGTAAAAGTTCCTTTATTTGGCCATATATTTTTTTTTCTTGGAGTACCTATTTTCGTTTTTATTTTCTTCCCGTCCTTTTTATTACTCCTCTTTCTCCATCGATTTTAAATTTTTCGTCGTCTACGCTTTCCTTTTCTTACCCTAGATTCTCCTCTCGACTCTCTCTCCCTCCTTGCCTCTTCTCCGATCAGATCTCCGGCAGCTCTCGCCGCGGAAACTCCGCTCTGCTCAGCTCGCTCATCCAGGACGCTCGGCTGGGGAGGATCGGGGGTCGTCGGTGAGTTCTCAAAACCCTTCCCGACCTAGATTTCCAGATCCTCCCTCCCCCGATCCCGACCGATTCCCAGATCCCCCACCTTCCCGGGCGAGAGAAGAGATGGATGTAAGGCCTTTTCTGTTGAAAAGTGGGGTTGCTTTGGCTCTGTTTTAGGCTGGTCTCCTCTACCATCGCATCCGAACCAGACGAGTCCAACCCAAGCTGCCTCCTTCGACGGGTGGCCCTTCAGGTTTTGAATAACTTGCCCCTTTAGAGATTTTTGTTTACTCATCTTGTTTACGGATCTTGCTGAACTAGCTTGCCGGTTGGTCTGTAGATCGCGGTGGCGAGGCTCATTCCGAAGGTCAGAGGACTGGGCTTTCATTTAAGTTTTTTCAATAGTTTAACTCCATTATCTAGTGTTCATAGATACTTTCCTCCTCTCGATCACCAGCTCGTGTTCCTGGACTCCTACGTTTTTTTATTTTTTCCTTCATGAGAAAATTCTCTTCAATGCTTGTTGGGTCACACCCTCCGGCCTCTAGACCCTTTTTTGCACCAGCGTTTGTCTTCTGAAAGTTCCAGAGCCTCACCTTTTTTTTTTTATCAAGTACATGTGTTTTATGTTGTTCCTTAAGTTTATAGGTGCGGACACTATAAATTGATGAGGGCTGACCAAAGACGCCCCCATATTTTCATTTTACTTAGGCTTCGACTTCTACTCGACTTGACTCTGAATGTTGAGCCTCTGGTGGGCTCATCATCCCACCCAAGTCTGTAAAATCTTTTGTGAAATCTTTGATGGCAGTAGATGCAGCTACGATGACACGGACTAGTTCAGAAACAGGATCCACCAGCAATGACACATCGGGACCTCTGTTTGATGTGTTCTTGAGCTTTCGAGGACCGGATACTCGCTTGAACATCACGGATACCCTCTATTATGCACTGCTAGATAAGGGTATCCGTGTTTGCATAGACAAGAAGGGAATCGACGTCGGTGACGAGATCGGTCCTGAGATTTACCAGGCCATCGATGACTCGAAAGTCTGCATTCCCATCTTCTCCACAGGCTATGCCTCCAGCAGGTGGTGCCTACACGAGCTGGAACACATGATGAAGCGTAGGAAAACCCATGGACTGGAGGTTATGCCCATTTTCTATGACGTGGAACCTTCTGTTGTGATGCTTGAAACCGGAGCATATAGGTATGCATTGACTCAGCATAAAAGAGAATGTGGGTATGAGACCGTGCAGGGCTGGGAGGAGGCGCTCAAGGAAGTTACTAAAATCAAGGGATGGGACACCAAAAACACCGGGTATGTTAACTCATCAACTCCATCTTCCATTTTCTCTCTGTTTCTTCTGCTTGAATACTGATTATAGTTTGAAGAGCCAAAGTTTTTATTTAGACTTTTCACTTTTACACACTGTAATATACTAATATCTACTGTGGAAAAACTTAAAAAGAAATGCGAAAGAAGGATAGAACGAAGCAAGCAGCTTCTCTGCTTCTAATTGACAAAAAGGGGGAGAGAGAGTAGAAGAATAGTGGTTGTTGGCTTGCTCTAATGGTGCCATACACCGCCGATCTTCCCGGCAGCATGTATGGCTGCTCTCTATCTCTCTCTATCTCTTCAAACAGTCCATGCTCAATTGTGGAAAATCACGAGATGGATCATCATGGCGAGGCAACCTCATATAAGTAGATCTGTTTGTTCCTAATGTCTCTCTGCGGCTGGTGGGAGGACTACACTTGCTGATTGTAAACGTTTTCATCTATTTTGGTGCCCTACTTCCTCATCCTCTTTCAGATATTGCTCTTTCCCCACATCTGTTTCCTTTTCCACTTTCAGATCTGATTTAATTCATAGTTTTTTTCCAATTACAAAGGGGTCGGTTTATGGCTTTCGGGTTTGAAGCGAAACTTGAATGGACCCATTGATTGATGTTTTTCGAGCAGTCTGAACGTGGAGCTTCATAACACGAGTAGATTGGATTCGGGCCGGGCCTCACAAAATTTTGTCCATGGGAACCAACCCGAGCATATTGGTTCTTGGATAGAATCAACTTTTAACAGGTCTATGGAAATTTATTTTTGAAAAAGTTGCGGTGTCTGACCAGAAAAATTTGTATATGAGACAATCAAACAAGGGCAACATCTCATGTTTAGATATCAACTTCCCAAAATTCTTGAACACCCATTTGTATCATGCCATGTAATTTAGTAGATTAACATTTTCTACATCATTTTTTTGGGTGTATTATGTATTTTTTTAATTTAATTAACATGAATTTACTAAGAAAGTTTGCGGTCCAAAAAGTTCTGCCATCCAAAAGCTTCGGGTGGTTTGAGGAAGTCGCCAAAAGGTTAGTGATGTCTGTAGGAGAGAGAATTTGTTGGCCTTTTCACCGTTCTTGTGTTCGCAACTTCTGGGGCAATGGAATAATGCCACGCCAGAGAAGTTAGTGCAGAGCTGCTGAATTGGAGGAAGAGCAAGAGATTTGCTTCAAAGCATGAATTAATTAATTTCAAGGAAGGTGCCTGATAAAATTAGAATTTATAGTAGGTGTATTTAAGATTCAAGCATCGTGTAGTGTAAACACATCAAATCTTGATTATTGTCTGTCATGCACTATTTCTTTTCCCCTTGTATCCTGCATTTTGTGGCTAACTCATATCGTTGATGGTAACTTCATTATACTCTTTCTAATGATATGCAGCCATGGAAAACTCGCACGGCAAATAGCTCTTGAAGTTTTGGATAAGCTTAAGGTGTCTTTGGTACGTCCGCCCGATCTTTTGGTTGGGATTGACAAATCAATGGATGAAGTTATAGATATGTTGAGCGTTGAATCTAAGGACATAAAGCTCGTTGGAATTTGTGGAATGGGTGGGATAGGGAAGACAACCCTTGCCAAGGTCATTTACAACAAATTGTCAGCTCATTTTCAAAGTTGTAGCTTTATCCTAGATATTCAACTTTGAAAGTTGTAGCTCATATCAGAAAGTTCAAGTTCCGGTCTTCTAGATGTGGAAAGGAAACTAGTGCGTGATATCCTTGGGAACAAAAGAATTGAGATTTCCAGCATTGACAAAGGGAAAAATATGATCAAAGAACGATTTAGTAAAGTGAAAGTTCTTATTGTCCTTGATGATGTAAATAAAGGGAGCCAACTAAGGGCGTTAGCAGCAGAAAGAGAATGGTTTGGTTCAGTAAGTAGAATTGTGGTTACAACGAGAGACAGAAATGTCTTGTCTGTATTTGAGAATAGTTTGATTTATGAAGTGAAAGAGCTGAATAGTCAAGAATTTTTAGAACTTTTTAGCGAGCACGCATTTGGAAGCAACTCTCCTCCAAGTGACTTTCTCAGTCTATCTAAAAGAGCTACTGCAAGAGCTGGGGGGCATCCTTTAACTATTGAAGTGATCGGTTCACGGTTACATGGACGAGAAAAGGCTGTATGGGAAGAGATATTAGAAGAGATAGAAAATTATTCTTGTGTGGAGGTGCTGTAACATTTAATGTTGAGTTATAAGACTTAAAATCTCAAGCAAAAGAAAATCTTACTTGATATTGCCTGCTTTCTTGCCGGAAAAAATAAGAGGGATGCAAGTTATATGTGGAAGGACCATAAATTGTTTCCAAAAGGTGGAATCCAAGTCCTACTTTCAAAGTCCTTAGTAAAAATTGGAGTGGAGAATGAGTTAGGGATGCAAAACCAGCTTAAGGACTTAGGTAGGAGTATTGTACTCACTGAAAATCGAGAAGATCCAGGAAAGCGTTCGCGAGTGTGGAATCATAAAGAAGCATTGGACATGATCACCAAACAGAAGGTAAAGATAAGTGCAACACCTCGGAACTTTTTCATAGCAGAAATCTGCCTAGAATTCTTCTTTTTCCAGCTTACTTTGTACTTTGCCTGGGTTAATGGGAAACTCTTTTTGATTGTTACAGGGAACTGAGACTGTTGAAGTGATTTGTGTGGATTTGGACGGGATTTCTTTGACATCAGAAGAGTTTAAGAAAGTGCCAAATATACGATTTCTTGAAATGATAAGCGGTAACCTCTCCGGAAACTTTGAGGATCTCTTTTCACAACTAAGATGGCTTTCTTGGAAGAATTGTCCTTCAAATTTGCAAGCAACCAAGTTTTGCCTCAAAAAACTACTCATCCTTCACCTATCACGGAGTGGAATAAAACACAACTGGAATGGGTGGACTCAACTCAAGGTATGGGCTAATTTTTAGGTACAATATTTGTTTACCTTTTCATTCCCACACCAGCTCGTGCTTTGCATGGGTTGAGGGTTGTCATCTTATTGGGGTTTTAATTAAACTAAAAGAAGATATGTAGCTCTTGAAGGATGTCCCTAAGATACCATTTCCGAACTCCATAGTGCAACTTCTTTTAATGTTTTTAAACTCAATTACCACTGATAGTCAGACGTACATCGAAACAAAAAATTAGTTTAACATATGTTTATTATATCTCTTTTGGTAGCTAAATTGTAGTTGCACCATGCTATAATTGTATTGTAAAGTACTGTACAGCATTGTATAATTTAAAGCCGTAGCACATCAAAGCTGGGTGAGGCAGTTTTCTAAAAGCTTCTATAAGGTTTTATAGCTTTGAATTAGCTGCAATTGTGAGGTATTTTCCAAACACCTTATAAAGCCGCAACACACCTTTTTACGGTTGAAGTTATTGCTGGAAAGCTTTACCAAACAGTCTCAACAAGCTTCTACGGTAACTTCACATAAGTAGTATATTTATACATATTTATAATAAAAGAAGTGGGTAGAGTGGAGTTTTGTGATTGAGTGTCATGGTGGCAAATTTTTATTCCCTGTTTCCCTGAACATTAAATAGGAATCTCTGCCCTTTACATTGATAAGATAAAAGAACTTCATTAACGTACTTAAACTAATAATTGATTCTCATAAAACAGCATATTAATATCTTTACATACCTCAGTAACTTGCGTGTAATTTGAGATGATAGTCAATAAATCTAAGTACTCTAATTAACAAAAATTTTTGGTCTATCATGTATATGATTGGTACATAATGCGTCTATTAATTAGTAAATAAGAATTATGGAAATTGAGTAGTGTCTGAAAATAAATTTAAGTATTATTTTAAAATTCAAATATTCAATGTATAAAGTTATGTCGTAAAAATATACAAATAAACAAGACATGGTATACAACAGATTCAGATTACTTAGTAAAGTAATGAAAAATGTCGATAAGTATGTATCATTTGTATTAAATTAAGCATAAGTTTTGTATGTTTGTATTGTATGACCACATCACCCAAATAAAAGAATTTTCAGTAAGTCTATTTTTAAACATGTGCAACGACTGATGTTATAAACACGACAAAATGCTATTTGTGTTTTGTTTCAATGCTGCGAATGCAACATTTTGTCTCTCTTTGAAGGAACTGAACCTTCTTCTCAATCTCTTCTTCTTACCTTCAATCGATTATGGTCTATCATCAGTGTAAAGAACTTTTTAAATATTCACTGTTGGAGGGCAACATATTTAATTGGAGAATATACTATATATTTGATGATTTTTTATACATCCTTTTTTGTACTTTTAAAAATTAAAATGAGGTAATTTCTTTGGTTGGTACTGGAAATGTGTAAATTCGGCATGTTAAAATATATCTTATATCGATTTTGTGAACATATTATATTGTCAATTGATATTATCTACGCCAGTCTCTACATGCAATAATTTAAAATAAATCTACCCGGTTTACTCTATACGGGGTTGGAAACTTTACGAATTCACAATATCTTATTCAAAACGAACAAATAGATATTCCTTATAATATGTTTCGTTATGTTCTTGGTTGCTTTGGGTTGGCGATTTAGAATTTATTTGTGAAATCACATATATTAAATGAATAATAACATGAAGATTCCCATATTTAATAAAAAATATTTTGATTTCTAATTTATTGATTATGCATAATACGAAAGAGACAATGCATTGAAGATAACAATATTTCTTCACTTGGACGTTTAATGAGGGCTCTTTAACAAAATCCTATTATGAGAAACTAGTAATATAATTCTGAAAAAGCTACCGCCCTTAATAAAATAAGATATTTCTTCTAGACACCCAACAATAGTTCTTCACTTTTGGATGTCAAATTATATATGGTTGTTAATAGAATAGCGGAACCGCAACCAATGGATATACACAAAGTATTTATAAAGTTACTATGGTGGAATGCTTCCCTAGTCGATATATTTGTTTATATCTTGTAAAAATTTTGTAAATCAAACTCGTTGAACATACATAATCATTTGACAAGTGGCTACGAGATTGAAGGTGCTTAATCTGTCACATTGCCATGAGTTAGACAACTCCTGACCTCTCCGCTTATTTATCCTTAGAAGTTTTAATTTTGGAGGATTGTAGGAATTTGGTAGGCATTGATAAATCCATCGGTCATCTGAAACATCTGAAACATCTGAAGCACTTGAATCTAAATAGAAGTTTTCATCTCCAAATGTTGCCTATTAAATTAGATTCTTTGCAAGCTTTGACTGAGCTACTCATGGATAAAATCGCTGATGTCGACTTTGGATATGGCATAAGCATTAGAGAAGTCCCAACTTCTATTGGAGCACTCATAGATCTTGAGCGCTTGGTCATATGTGGAAAGTCTGAGCTAACAACACTTCCCCACTCGATTGGAAGCCTGAAATCTTTAGCTGAGTTGAATGTCTCAAACGCAGGCATTACAGAGTTTCCATATACCATTATCAATCTAAAGAGCTTGAAAGTGTTGAAGATGAACAGAAGTTGCATGCAAAAGTTACCCGAGGCAATCAGGATGTTGGCAAAACTTGAAGAGATTTATGGAGAGGATTGCAATCAGCTAGAGATGATTCCTGGAGATATCGGGAGACTACCTTCCTTGAAGATTTTGAAATTAACAGGAACTCGTGTGGAGAATGTACCAGAGCTTCCCCAGAGTTTGGAAAGTCTATGTCTGTCCTCGAGCTGCAGGAAAAGCTCCAGAGATCTCCAACCTGGTAAGTTTAAGAAATTTGGAATTATCTTTTATAACAGCCTCCAGTTATACAAACGGGAGCACTTACAATACAAACGTGAGCACTTACAGCCCATGTTGTAGGTTGGAACTTCCAAGTATCACCGGCATAAGCTCCTATTTGGGTTGCCTTTGTTATCTAAAAGAACTCGAACTGAAAAACTGCAAGAACTTGCACCACATTGGACAACTTCCCTCTAGTTTGAGGAGACTTACATTTGAAAGTTGTCTTCTTGAAGTTGTTGACCTTTCCAACTTGGAGAAATTGTTGGAGCTAACTTTCCAGGAACAACGTATTGATATTCAATACCTTGAAGGTTTAACATTGTTACAATGCTTGAGAGTCGGCCATTGCTGGTCAAGCAAGTTCAGTGGGCTTGAAGGACTGGAGAATCCACAACTCAAAATCATCTGCGAGAACCCGCACCACATCAGACAGCTTCCCTTTAGTTTGAGGAAACTTACAGTTGAAAATTGCAGTCTTCATGACGTTGTTGGCCTTTCCAACTTGGAGAAATTGTCGGAGCTAACTCTGGAGGGACAGCATTTTGATATTCCAGGCCTTGAGGGTTTAACATCGTTGCAACGCTTCAGAGTTCTCAAGTTCCAGTGTGGCAAGTTCAGTGGGCTTGAAAGACTGGAGAATCTACGACTCTTGCACTTCGAGGACTGTGGTTCCCTTGAGACATTGCCCAACTTATCCAACTTTAAAAACCTCAAGGACTTTACAGAACTGTCTGAAACCGGTTGAGATTGAAGGTCTTGACAAACTGGAATCACTAGAAACTCTTTCGATCGGATGGTGCAGTTCCTTGCGAAGCATACCTGATCCATCCCACTTGAAGAAGCTGAAGAATAAATGGTTTGATGCCAATCTGATCTCTCACTCTAGCACTTGAAAAAAACTTGTAAGATCTGTAAATCCTGAATTTTTTAGGCTTGAAGGAATTTGTCATCAAAATGTTTGGGACTCATTTTACGATGGTTGTTAGACACCTTATTTTTCTTGACATTTCAAGCAAAATCGGCCATTTAGGTAGCTTTTATTAAATGTATGAATAAATGAAACCAAATGAAAATATACAAAAATTAATAATTCGGTCCCCGTCCAAACTGGAAAGTCCACGGATACACCCGCGAGAGAATACGCTTGGTGGAGGAACCAAGTTTTCCTGAACCAAGTTTTCCTCTAGATTTCCTTCTCCATCGCCTTCAATTCACCGTTCGGCTACTGTCCGCCACCGTCAACGTGCATAGCCGGCCACTTCGAGCATGCACATTGGATGCGTAATGATCCTCTCTCGAGGAGAGAGAGGAGAGATTTGCGGATTCGAATCCCAATTTTTGACGTCTTTTAGCTTATTATTAGTTTCTCTAGTTCATAAAAATCATATGAACTCGAATAGATGTGTTCTGATCGAAGTGTTGTCCAAGCCAAAGAAATAGATTTATTTGAGAGATCGAATTAATTGTCCTCTAAAATCTCTCATGATCCTCTACAGCATTCTTCAAAGATGGATTGTCTACAATGCTTCTGGTTAAATGCATTTTCTTGTTTTCCGTTTTGTCATAAACACACGAAACAAATAATTCAAAGAAGACAAAAGAGTACACTAGCTCACAGACTATACACAACCTTATTGTTTTGATTTTTTTTATAACCATATTATTTTGATTAATAAACATTATGTCGCAAACTCACATACATAAACATTTGGTAGAAAGGAAAAAAGAAGAAATTCAATCTATCCATAGTACAATGAATATCATATCACCACCGGTGGCTCTCATTGGCAAAGAAAAAAACACAAAAAATAGGAAAACTAAAAATAAACCATTCAAAAAAATATTAAGAAATTTGAAAAAAATATTAGTAAAAATTATCCAGGCGAATGCCGGTCATGCCACGTAGAACGACTAACATCCATGTCACTAAATTCTAGCAGAAGTTAGTTGGATGGATTCAATTGATAAAATTGAAAGGTTTAGGAATAGATCGGTAAATGTGCGATAAATTTTCGAATTTTTTGATAATTTTCCCATTATTCGAATCTAGTGAATTCGTTCCCGGTCAAGATCACGAAGAGATTGAGGCTGCCTTAAAGCAACACAATAATAATTTATTCTAGACTATCAAGAAAGGTCGTAGAAGTACGATGATAATTCGTCTGCAATTGCTTCCACGACTGATCTTTAACTTTTCCTTTTTGTCTTTTTTTGTTTGAAACTTTTCCTCTTCGTTGATGGGTGGGAAAAAAGTGTTAAAAGTCTTCTCCATTTCATGCGGTACACTGACGGTGGAGATTACCTTTCGAGCGTCCAACTTGGAAAGCTCCTTGTGGGTCTAAGAAATTAGTAACCATCTTTTTTTTATTTATTAATTACCAATTTCTTTCATGACTGATAAACCAATCCTCTTATTATTTGGAAAATTTTATTTAATTGTCAACATCTTAAATTTACCAATTATATAGAAAATTATCCATATTTCTTTGGTAAATTCCCCATTTTTTCCAGATTTGGTAAATCAATGGAAAAAGTTAATAAACTAAGAAAAGCTAAATGGACTTGATAGTTAACTCAAATGAGAGTTGGTAATCCATTGAAAACTTAATCGAAGAAAATGTTGACAAATAAGAGTTAGTAAATTTAAGGCTTAGTAAAAAAATGGTGAAATAAAATTTGATAAAAAATAATAAAAATGGGTAATTAAAAAACAAAATTGGCAAATAATTCAAATGAGAGTTGGTAACTCAAAACTAATTTATAATATAAATAGAGAAGAGCAGGTAAGCGACGCTAATTAAAGTTGGTAATGTTAAGGCATTTTTTAGAAATGCAATTAGAAGTTTGTAGACGATAAAAAAAAAATGGCTGTCGACACCTAAATTTTGACTATCCATTTAGAGTTTAATTGCATATAAAATTAGAGGCTAATTTTTAACCCATAAACAAAAATATTTTTATTAAATTACATGGCATATAGACATTAGGTGCATTTGCATTAATGGGGTTTATAAGACACATTTTTCTTGTTAAAAAAAAATCAAACAAAAAATCAAAAAATTCCGGGCAGGTCCGACCCGGTTCGAGTGGGCCGATCAGCCCGGCCTGGTCTTGTTTTCCGTTTTTCCTTTCTCGAGCGGGCCGGCCCACTTTTCTTTTCCCTTCGGCCCGGCCCGCAACTGTTTTTCTTCCCCCTTTTTATCATTCACGGCAGAGGGGACCAGTGGGGTGGCGCGGGCTTACAGGAGCAGAACGGAGGACGCATAGCTGCAGGGGTTGCCGTCCGACGATCTCTGGCCGGCTCCCTCGTGACCCCTCTCTCTCTCGATTTGTGGCATTTCCGATGGAGGTGGGGGGCGTTCTCCGTAGGTTGAAGAAGACGTATTGAAAAGAGCCAAAAGGAAAGAGGGAATAGGGAGTGTTGTCTTGAGGAGGATGGCGAGACGGAGGGATGGAGAGTTGCAGGGGAGGCTCTCTCTCTCTCTCTCTCTCTCTCTCTCTCTGGGACCAGACGAACTCTCCCTCTAAAACAGGAAACAACCACTCCCCCGTCGTCCTTCGCTCCCCAGCCATCTCATCCACCACCGATATTCATTCCCATGGATTGGCAGAGATTCCGAGAGAGAGACAGAGACAGAGACAGAGAGAGGGGCCGGATTTTCTGAGAGAAAGCACTCTTTCTCATCGTGCTCGATTCAACAACGGTGGAGCTCGAGGGAGGCGAATTCAGCGCGAAGTTCGTATGAAGTTTTGATGGCCGCAGCTCCTCAGTGTTCTTGAGCCGCTTGCTTCTCACTCTGTTTCCTTCGGCTTTCCGGCGACGAGAACCGGAAGCGTTAGATCCCGTCTACATACTTCCGTCGCTAGTTGCAAGTCTATTCGCGGACGGTCGTGAAAGTTTCAATCTCCAAATTGAGTATCTATCACGAGAAAATATTCAGTGGTTTGATATCACCACGTCATCCGCCTGTATGTCATATTTAAACTTACGTGGCTCCACTCAAAACGAGATATTTGTCCTCCGACGTGAAATTAAAAAAGTGAACCGAAAGCTATATTATCTCTCTCTCCTTTGGCCGAAAGAACTACACACGTAACAATCAATGCTAATTTTATTGCCTCTTTTCTCTCTCCTCCCTCTTTGCAGAAGAACTCATTTCAAGTCTTCCGTCAACACCTCTCTGTTCTGCAACTTTTCTTCCCTAATACCTTTCTCTCTCCCTCATGAGAAAACACTCACTCGCCTCAAGCCCTCCCCCTCTTCCTCCTCCTCCTCCTCCTCCTCCCCCTCCTTCGCCTACATCTTCGTCGCCGCCGTTACCTTTCTGGCTCCGGCATTGGCCTCTCGAACTCTTCTTCATCTTCTACTCTAGTCCGTTCCCGATTTTTGGCTCGGTTACGTCAAGAATATTGTGGCGGAGGAGAGAGAAAACTATGGACAACAAAAGCAGGCGTGAAGATATATAATGTGGTTGGAAACTTCTTGTTTGTTTGCTTCATCATCTGCTGGTTCTGCGTTTGCAAGTGGTCCATGTTTGATGCAAAACTTCTAGCCCTTCCTTTTTTTTTGTTGGTGTCCTTTTAATTTTTATTTTTTTTCTCCTTTTACGTTCGCTCTTCCTTATCTCATTGTAAGGAATTTACATAAAGAATCAACTTTCCTACCCAAATGTTGGGGAGGAAGTGCCTCATAAGATAAAATCACCGAGCTTGATTTTGGGACTTATATACAAAAATGTTGAAAATGATTCGGAATTCGCTTGCACTTTGCCTTAATTTTGAGGGCTAGTTATGCTTCTGCTGCAACAAGAGCTACTAAAGTGATGCTCAAAGTGGATGATCAGTAACTTCAAGTTGATAGCTTCGGCCTTCCACAAGTTAATCTGGATTGAAATTTCACCGATGATACATGATTAAAAAGAATAATTGAGTTTTAGAATAATTGAAATATTACAGTTTACAGATTAAGCTAACCAGCGGTAAAGGTCATTGTTGGGGAACGCTCATAAAAAGGAAGAGAATTGGGTGGATTCTTTTTCATTAATGATGGACTCACGAATTTTAGGAAGGCCTCATTTTTTATTTTGGTCGGCAAGGAAGGCGTCATTGGAGACTTGATTCGACAAATATTTTTCTCGAGAATATGGGCTAAATTTGTGGGGACGTGATTACATCGATCCTTGGCGAAAGTCAAGGATTTGGGTATATAAATATGGTCGAACATAGTGCGACGAATTATCTTCAAACGATCAAGCGTACATGGAAAGGATTCATTATTGAACTAGGTAAAAGCAAACTAACAAGGCAACCGTGTATGGGCCGTTTACTCAATGACAGAAAAGAGAAGAATTCTTTCCAACTTTCGAAAGGTAGAATCTCAGCAATAAGGCACCAAATTCCAAAAAAGAACGAAAAGATATTGCCAATATTAGACGTTCACTACGCCCCGTCATTGCCGCTGTTGAGCCTTGATGGTCACCACCCCTACCGCCACCATGTCATTGCTCCTCCCAACCAATCCAAGTCCATGTCATTCCCTTCAGTGACATCGACGCGGCCACTGACGCGGCGATGAGTCCGAGCGATGCTAAACACAAGTTTCCAGCAAAACCGGAGAAATCCGCCTGTCGGGCCAACTCCTGCAGCTGCTGCTCCCCACCAACATCAGTTAACCAGCACCTCTGGCGAGCATCAAACATAGTCGAAGGCTAATGGCTTTGCCATACTCCTCCCTCTCCTCCACCCCAAAAAAAGGAACAGGATAGAGAGTTGTCTCACAATACTCAATTTTCTCTCTCCTCTGCCACAATATTCCTCACGGCCGTCGGTTGTGTCAGTGGAACCCCCAAAACTCAGCACCGCCACCGGAATATCTAGCCACACAAGTCTCTTTTGTTTCAAAATCGTTGTCGACGTAACCGAGCCGGAAATCGGGAACGGACTAGAGTAGAAGACGAAGAAGAGTTCGAGAGGCCAGTGCCGAAGCCGGAAAGGCAATGGCGGCGACGAAGACGTAGGTGAAGGAGGAGGAGGAGGAGGAGGAAGAGGGGGAGGGCTTGAGATGAGTGAGTGAGTAGTTTCTCGTGAGGGAGAGAGAAAGGGATTCGGGAGGGGAAGAAAAGTTGCAGAACAGAGAGGTGTTGATGGAAGACTTGAAATGAGTTCTCCTGCAAAGAGGGGAAGAGAGAAAAGAGGCAATAAATTTAGTATTGATTGTTACGTGTGTCAGTTCTTTTGGCCAAAGGAGAGAGAGATAATAGAGCTTTCGGTTCACTTTTTTAATTCCACGTTGGAGGACAAATGTCCCGTTTTGAGTGGAGCCGCGTAAGTTTAATATGCCATGCAAGTGGATGACGTGATGATATCAAACCCCTGAATATTTTCTCATCTATCATGGTCTAGAAGATATTATTGATAAACCAGGTTAACATCATTTTCCTCTTTCTCGATGAGTGACCAAATCTCTTTTATGTAATTTGTGAGTACCTCGTTTGAGATTCGAGGCTGAACTGAATGATTTGCGAAGGCTTGTGATATTAATACTAATTTTAAATGAGATTACGGTTCAGATTTCTGAGCAAAAAAATCCGTTCTTATTGTTGCACATATAGCGTTTGACAAAATACCTTAAAGGTGCGACTGAAAAACTGTCAATGCTATCATCAGATCTGAAGTATGTAAATGCGGATCGCTTATTTCGGTTGTTTTTTCAGCATATAAATCCGATTCTGTTTCACGTCTCGTTGTTACCGAATCTGAATCTTTTCTTTTGTCCCGTTGCCATCGTTTTCTTTGATTTGCCACGTTCTCTGCATCAACTGGTCTTCTCATGGCGACTATTGGCTAGAAACAACCGGAGGCATGTCACTCGATCACGGATGTTCAACAGGATTTGTAACCAGGTTAATTTACATTAGTTTTCACGCTTGATTGCCTTGCATGAGTGGAATTGTGATTTGGCGAGGGAAGTTGTCATCGGGAACGGCCCGCCGACGAGTAAGATAGACGGTCGGAGTAGTCGGACAATGGCGAAGGGTGAGTTCGTGGTGATGATTGCCGCCCAACGCCGGCAAGCGCCGGTGGTTGGAGGAAAATTGCTCCGGCATTGGAGGATGAAGGTCTTGGTGAAGAGCTCTCCGTGAGCTCATGGGGAGAAGAAAAGTAAAAAGAAAAAAATAGGAAAAGAAAAAGAAACAAAAAAAAGGAAAGGAAAAAAGAAAAGAGCGAAAAAATGTATAAAAAAATCAGAAAAGAAATAGGAAAAAGGGATCCCGGGCAGGTCAGAGAGTCATCGGATCAAGGGACCCGATCCGGAATTCTTATTTTATTAATAAAAATATTTAAAAAATTAAAATTCCAAAGAAAATTTGAAAATGTTTAAAAATCCAAAAAATATTAAAAAGTCTGAAAAGCATTAAAAAAATTCATAAAAATTAAAAAAATTAAAATTAAAATTAAAATTTCAGAAAATTAGAAAAATTAATTAAAAAATTAAAAAAAGATTTAAAAAAAATCCAAAAAATCCAGAAAATCAGGAAATATTGAGAAATCAGTTTTGGCTTAATTTCACTAGATTTTGGTGTTAATTTCATTCTAGACTTAGTTTAAAACTTGCAAAAATTGAGAAACTTTAAAAATCTTCAAAAAAATCTGACAAGCCATTAGGGTTTTATTAGGGCTTTTGATTGCCTTTTCTTTTTTAGGGACGATGCAAGGTCGTTAGTTGTTTATTTTCTTTGTGATTATCTGGTTGCACACCTTTAATACATTAGTTGTTATTTTCTATTTTTAGCATGGTAAGGTGGAATCTTAACTTTTTCAATAGGCTGCCTGGTACGTTACTTTGCGAATGTTCAAGTTTAGGTACCTAAATGGCATTAGTTAGATCACTAGTATAATCAAGTCCCCAATCTTTAAAATCTCTAGTTTTTGTGCATATCGAAACGACACTCCCACGTCTTGATTAAGGTTTCTAATCGACCCTTGATTATGGCTAGTGGCAACTTCAATTGAATGTATAATTTAGATAATTCTTGTCGCGTGCGGTATGAGGCCCGGGAGTGCCTCCATCCTTGGATTAATGAACTATTTAGTTCGTTCTTCAAACGAATCAATTAGTGCTTACATCATTCGACAAATAACTCTTGACTTAACCAATCAGGACGGGTAGGTCACGACAATAATTTTTTGTGGATAAGTGTTACAAGATAATATGACATTGTGTAACTTCTTATAACCACCGATAGGATTATGAATTTTGTTTCAATAATTTTTATACGTAACAGCCATGTGTAACTATCGGTAGAGGGTTATAAATACTCCAAATGTACTATTTGTAAAACCCCTTTGATCAATCATAGAATTCAACATTTTTACAAATTTATCTTTTATATTTACTTTCCTACAATTTATGTGGCTGGTCGCGACTACCTCCAGTATCAGTACCTTTAAATTTCTTGTCATTCAGGTGCGTTTGGTTCTGCGACATTTCGAATTTCGACCCATTTTTGGGATTTATAAAACGTGTAATTCGTCAGTATGTTTATAGTAAAATCTCGCCCGGGAACTGATCATTCCCGGTTATTGTTTTTAAAATTGAGATTTTGCTATAATCGCATTCGATCGAATTTGGTAGTTATTTAGAGCCCAAACTTTGGTGTCGAATTTATCGGAATTCCGGGACGAATTTAATTGGACAGTATTGATATTATTGTAGCCCACCTCAATATTACACGAGATATGTGAAAAGTGAGTTTTTGACCGGATGTGAATTTGGACTGATAGACCTCTCTCGCGATGTGTTTTTATTAATACCCTTTGCCAAATCTTAAATTATTAATTAGAATTTTTCGGAGACCGTTAGATCGTTTTGAATTCGAGTCGTGGCCGTTGAACCGCCATTATTGCGATTTGAGTTTTCCTCTCTCTCTCGTCCCCTCTTTTCCGCCGGTTCCCCCTTCGTCTGACACCCCAGCTCCCACCGGCCCCCATCATTTCCTCTCTTCTTCTTTTTCTTTTCTTTTCTTCTTTTTCTATTCTTTTCTTCCCTTCTTCTTCTCCTTCGCTGGTCTTGCTTCTGCCGGCCTCTGCTTGTTGCTGCTGTTGCTTCTTGCTTCTTCTTCACTTGCTGCCACCGCCGGCCTGTACTCGCCGGAACCAGTCGCTCGCCGCACGCCGCCTTCTCGCCGCCACCACCTCGGCTTGACCCCAACCGAGCAGCACCGCCACCGTCGCCCCCACGACCGCCGTCGCTTGACTGTCCAGCCAGCACGCGGGTCGCGCCTCCCGTTGGCCCAGCCGCCGTCCGTTCACCACCGAGCGCCGCTCCTCCCCGCCGCTCGTCACCGCCGTCCCAGCCGCCGGGACGCTACCCCCACCCCTCGTTTCCGGCTGTTCTCACAGAAAGGCGCGAGCAGCGCCCCTCGCCGGAGCCAGTCGCGCGCCTCTCGCAGGCCAGCACCGCCGTCCGCCTCCGTCGCTTGCCGCATCTGTCCAGCCACCTAGCCACCGCAACCAGCCCCGACCAGCCACCACAGCGGCCGTTTCTTCGCCGCGCCCGTTCGCCGCTCGCCGGCGCATTTCGAGGACACCGCGGACCGCCCTCGTCACCGCCGTCGTCCTCGCGTCGTCGCCGTCGTTAGCCGAGTAAGTTAACCCCTAATCCCGTGTTTAGGGTGTTAAACTTGCTTAGGGTAGTTTAGATTAAGTTTAATTAAGATTATATTTAGTTAATTAGAATTAGGTAATAGGTTATCGTTATTTATTCGATAAGCTATGATTATGGCGTGATAAGCTATCGTCGTGTGATGATAAGTTATCGATTATTTTATTAAATTATTATTTTCGAAATTAATTATTATTTTATTATTTCTGATTTAAATATTAATATTTTATTATTAAATAATTAATTTCCGAAAATTAAATAGTAGAATTTTGAATGATTTTCAATACCGAATTGTGATGCCAATGTTGGATTTTACTGTATAAATTAGCATTTTTAGCAAATGATTTGAATGATTTTGATTCGAGAAAATATTTCGAATTTTAGAAAATAAATTATTTTCGGATATTATTAAATAATTAATTTCCGAAGTTATTTATTATTATTTCGGAAAAATCTTGAATCTCAAATTATGATTTCCAGCTTGTATGGTGACGATTATGTCGTAAATTGTTGTATTAAATTGATTAGATGATTAATTGTTTTGAATAGAAGTTTTCAAGGAAAATTTATAGGATTTTTGGAATTAATTATTTTTATGGATATGCCAAGAATGATAGTGATGCTTTGTGGTTGATAAACTTGTTTGGCATCGAAGCTTGCTAGATTGATTGACTGTTTGTATGTGTGACCACTTGGTTTGTTATGCGGCATTGTGTGAGCACTATTCATGGACGCATGGGCTAATTGAGAAGATAATAATTGGCCGGAATGCTTGTGTGCTCGTGTGGTCACACGTTAGAGCCGTCTTGCTGTGTATCGCTTGACAATGCCTGATTTATCGGATGCCCGGAGATTATCTGGAGTGTCGATACCCCGGATGCCTTGTCGCGGCCCGAGGCCCGACTTGATGCTCCTTACGGGATACCATCTTACTGTGTATCGTTTGATATTGCCGTACTAGAATGCCGTCATCCTGTGTATCGTTTGACGTAACCGTGCCCGACGAGGCGGGACGGAGCCCGGTTATACTGGTAGACTGCCATCTTATTGTAGATCGCTTGATGTGTAGTGGCCCCGAGGGGGCGTAATAACTGGATACGTGTGATGTATAGTGCCTGATTATGTGATAGAAACTGTTGGGCATGGTATGGGACGTGGCCAAGTGGATTCTATCTTATAATCGAGACACGCGCGCCTGTGATGCATTAATGCATGGGAAATCTCTTTAAATGCTTCGAGTTTGTGACATGTGGATTTCATCAATGAGTGTCCCAAGGCGAGGTAAGAATGCCTGTGGTTGTTTAATGATGTGCTGTTGATGCTGTATTGCCTGGTTAGGGACCCCCGTGCGAGTTGGCCTCCTAAGTGGGACTTAGCCTGTTAACTTATTGAGACATTCGTCTCATTTGTTGTTGTTAACCCCTTTTCAGGCCCTTAGTATGTTGATGCACCCAGTTGGTTCATGGCGTCTGGAAGCTGGTTTTTGGAGTTCGACTTGTTGATGGAGTAGATTAACCCTAGCCTTTACTCTTTTTGCTGGCTTTTTGTGGTAGCGCCCGAAGTGGGCTTGTAAGAATGTTCCCAGGGGTTAATCAAGTGAAAATCAAAATAGTGTTATTTGACTGTTGTGTTTTATCTTCCTAGCTATCCCTGTTTATTGTTGTTGTCCGGGGATTATTGTGATCGTTTCCGCATGCGTAATTAAAAGATAAAATGAAGGGTCGGCGACGAGTCCTGGGACGTCGTATCTCAACGACCATAGCGGGGTGTCGTGCGCCCGTGGGGTTCGGGGCGTGACAGGTTCGGTTTTGGGATAGTGCAAATGTTTTTGGGTTAAAGAGGTTTTCCGAAATGCAAATAGTATTTGGTAAAGTGTATTTTAAAAACACATTAGGAAGTAATCTTGACTTAAGTGTTGTTTGGAATAAACTACACTTGGTAACTGACTTTTGCTAGTTTTTTTATAAAAAAATTAATTCTCAAATTATTTGTCAACGAAACTTAGCTACCGGCGAGCCAAATCGATTGTTGGCCAAGCACCGGCCAGCTTGCGTGAGGTTGCCCGACCTTAAGCAGCATTGTTGGGGTTGCGCGACTATCACTTGACCTCAGGCGGGGTTAGTTGGTGCCAAAGTGACTTGTCGGTAGCCAGATTTGGCCTTGCTGGGGGCCTAAACCCTCACCAGTGAGCTTGCGTGACGTGGGGACATTTTTGAAATTATGAAAGTTGAGCAAGGGCAAAGTTGGAAGAAAAAAAATTGAATTTGCATTCTGGAATTGCAGCATTCCAAAGTACCCTGGGACCTCTCTTGGGCTAAAGTCCTTTGGAACACAGATATATGCTTGACCATGCCTTTTTGTTGGTGTTCGATTTATTGCACAAATCACTTCAAGATTAGAAAAAACGTAGAATGATATCATTTTATTTTCTCATAGAAGGATCGTTTTTTGTGGGCTGCAATTTGTTGAATCAAGATGATCTTTTGTTGTCCGTATTTCTTATTGATCTATTGTGACTTCAGTTTGGTTCAAAAGTTGTGTCTTGAGATTGTGGTAATTTTGCTATTAATTGATGTTATATTGACTATATCGGCAATGGAGGGCCTCGCCCATGGCTGGCACAGCCGCGATACCCTCGCCCTAACCAAGCGAGGGTCGCCAGCCCTTTCCTATGGCCGGTGAGGTTTGGCTAGCGACATCACCAGTCCATGGTTGGAAAAATAAAGGAAAGAAAAATGAAAGGAAGAAAATAATTATAAAAAATTCAGAAAAAAATTTTAAAAAATTATCCACGTTAACGCCGGCCGTATCATGTAGGACGACTAACATCTTGTCAGCAATTTCTGGCCAAAATTGGCCTAATGGATTCAATTGTCAAAACATGAAATTATTTAGGACTCAATTGACACAATTAAAAGGTTTAGAATTAAATTGGCAAAAGTGCAATAAGTTTAAGAATTTCTGGGTAATTTTCTCCAAAATTATCTTAACCAACCTATCTATATCTACCGTAGTATATTTGTTCGAAGATTTCACACGCCATACTTCAAATTTGACATACGGCACCACACACATATATTTTTTTTGGGGTTCCAATGCGATAGAAATGTGGAAAAGGTACATGAAAAACAAAACACACAATTAAGTTGGCAATAACTATAAAGCAAATAAAATCTATTAATTAATAATAGAATAACCGAAACATTTATGTAAAACTTGATCTTAAAACGACAAATTTACGAATTAGGATTGAGTATAAGTTGACAATCTCTTTTTCCGGAGTTCAAGAGGAATATTACTAGTAGGTCCAATACATAGAAACCCTAAATCGCAAAAGGTGAAACTTGCTACCTAACAATGCTCAAAGATTGGACCAAAAAAAAAAATTCCTCAAAGAAGATAGCTGAAATACCAGATTATATGCATAAACAATTATTGTGTAAGTCTAATAATTTAGAAAAATCTAAGGTTATCCATCTCCAAGTACCGTAGAAACAATATAAAATTTCAACCATAAACAAAGAAGCAATATTATTACTTAGTGTTCAACTTAGGAGGGAATATGAGTTTTAAATCGGGAACAAACAGTTATCCAGTTCGTAGTCTAATATAAACATAACATTAACATTGGCATACTATATATATTTGGTCAATATTAATGAATAAACTAATTCGTAAATGTTTAAAAGTATGCATTTCTTTATAGTTAATTAAATTTTGTCTAACTGCAATATGTGCTGCACAATGTGCTGATGTTGGCATTACGAGATGGCTAGTCAATATATAAAGCTTGCATAGTTTAGATATGGTCCTCTGCACACTTAAATGAACTTATTAAATACTTGGATTTAAGTTTTGCTATCATCAAAATTCTTTAGGTATTGACTTATTAAATGGGTGGTTTCTTGATTAGGTGGTATGGCATAATAGTATAACATAATATGGTAAAGTTATCAATACAATTTTTTTAGCTAGGCGATTAGGACTAACTAATGCTTTAATGGTATTGATGCTTGAGTTGGATGCGACCATTAGAAGCTAGAGCTAATGACTCTGAATATCAAGCAATTATGTGAGAGTTTTCATGTTTCTACAATTCAAAAAAATTATACCAACTTGAATGGATGTGTGCTCATTGAAGTGTTGTCCATGCCAGAAAGAGAAATTGATTGAGGATATTGGATTAAATGCAATCGTCTACAACTATTGCTAGTTAAATGTGCTGTCTTGTTTTCTCTTTTACGAAGAACACATGGAACAGATAATCAGTAGAAGACAAAAAGTGCACTAGCTCACAACTCTACACAGCCTTAATGAAGTTTCATATTACATGAAAAATTTTCTCGCAATAATTCCTCTTGAGAAGTAGAGTGATAAAACTTACTAATACTATTTCCTTTCCACTACGATTTTCCCAACCCTCTTGGTTTCCTTTCCTCCGTTTTGCTATGTTATGTATATGTCACGTATGTATTCCAAAATTTTATAGAAAAGTTTATTCTAGATTTCCAAGAAAGGTCATGGAATCTCGATAATGGAGGAGAAAAAGTAAGATCGTTTGTATTTACGTTCATGACATATGTCGCGTGTGTATTCCAAATTTTTAAAGAACAATACATTCTAGATTTTCAAGAAGTTCATGGAAACCCGATAATGGATGAGAAAAAGTAAGATCATTTTTCATGATATATGTCACGTATGTATTCCAAATTTTGAAAGAATAGTTGATTCTAGATTTCAAAAAAGTCATGGAAACATGATAATGCATGAGCTAAAGTAAGTTCGCTTGTAATTATTTTCATTATGGATCTTTTAACTTTTTCTTTTTGTTGAGGCCTGAGAAAGGAGTGTTACTCTTTTCCACTTCACACGGTAGCCAACCATGGCTATTATATTTTGAGCGTTCTTGTTGGAAAGCTCCACGTGGGCTCTAGGAAATTAGTTATCAATGTATATTTAATTTTTGTTAAAATACTAACTTCTCTTATCATCGATTAAAAATCTCTTTAAGAGTTGATAAATTTAAGGTGTAATAAAGAAAGGCGAATGAAAATTTGTAAATAAAATAAGAAAATTTGTTAATTAAAAAGAAAACTTGGTAAGTAACTCAATGAGTTGGTAACTCCAAACTATTTGATAATTTAATCAAAGAAAAATTAGCAAGTCACTATAATTAAATATGGTAATTTAAAAAAAAGTTGGTAATTCTAAGGCATTGCTAAGAAATGCAAATAAAAGTTTTTAGACAATAAGAAAAGTTAAAAATAAAAAAACTAAATAAATTATCCGAAAGTAACTTAAATGAAAGTTGATAACCCAATAATAAGTAGTAACGTTATGGGAGACAAGTCGGTGAATCACGTTAAACAAGGCTGGTAATCTTTAAATAGAATTGGTAAATATAAGGGCTTCCAACCAATACAAATAAAAATTAGTAACCCAAATAAATAAGAGATGCTTATGAAAAACTAATCGATAATTTAATGCGATTAAAGTCGGTAAATTATTCTAAATTTAAGTTGATAATTCATACAATAGTTACTATAGGGATCACTACATTAGAGCTACCTAGGTGGTGAGATAGATTTCCCCTAAGAACCTTGGTTATGATGTTTTCAATCAACATAAGATTTATCATGGAAATCTTCAACATAAGATTGGGTGGTGAGATGCACTGACTACCCCAATCTGCAGCAACCTTATTACAATCTCTCTTTTAACGGGGCTATCTTCAGATGTTGGAAAACATGTCAAACGGGCTTGGGCTTGGGCTTGGGCTTCAGTGATAAGAGCAACCACCTCCCTCAACTTGCTTGATCTGCGCCTCCGTATGTCTCCCGCACCAGATCTAACTGATCTGTTTCAAGCTGCTAGCTTCAGTTCGGCTTTTTGGCTTCGAAGTACTTCTTCAGGGTTTCAACAATGGCTGCTGCTTCTGCTTGTAATGCCTTGGCCGGTCTCACCGATCGAGCAAAGCCATCAGTCAAGAAGCCGTAGCTGTCGCGGCGACATACGCAAGCAATGGCTCCTTCCCTGTTTCTTGAACGAAAGATCCATTAACGTTCATCTCGGGCACGTCGCGGGATGGGGTTTCCGACATTGGGGTAAGTCCATTCGCTGCTGTGATTTCGCCTGTGTTTTTGTTTACGCCATCTTCTGAGATCATGATTCATCGCCAGAGCCGAGCTCGATGAGTTGCCGGGGGTTCGGACTTTGAGCTCTGAACAAGAGGTTGTTCCGTGCTTTCCAAATCTGCCATGGCAACAGAGCAAGGAGCTCGAAAGTAACTGAGGTATGGTTGGCTTTACTTCCTCCAAATTATGTCAACTCGTGGGGCTTAGGCCATCTCTTAATCCTTCAATCGTATTATTACCACTGCTCTCGATCGATGCTGCAACACAATGGAATAGAAATGGAAACCGAGCCTCACTTTCCTACCTGACCATCGCTCGTCGACCCATGTTCCAAACGGAGTTCTCGCAACTTACTTGAATTGCATAACACTGCATTTTCCATCATCCAAGTCTTGTAAAATCACTTTAAAATGTGGGGTAGGTTTACACGTACATTGACGAGAAAAGCATGTCAAATCTTTTGTGATTTACTTTTGGAATTTTAGCAGACGCAACTAAGATGGAAAGAAACAGGAGCTCTGTTTGGGAAACTGGATCCACAAGCCATGGCTCATCAGGAGCTGAGTTCGACGTGTTCTTGAGTTTTCGAGGACCGGATACTCGCGCAAACTTCACAGATTCACTCTATCATGCCCTGCTAGATAAGGGTATCCAGGTTTTCATAGACAAGAAGGGAATCGATGTAGGTGAAGACATCGGCCCAGAGATTTTCCAGGCCATTGATGACTCGAAAATCTGCATTCCCATCTTCTCTAGGGGCTACGCATCCAGTAAATGGTGCTTGCGCGAGCTGGAACACATGATGGAGCGTAGGAAAACCAACGATCTAGAGGTTTTACCCATTTTCTATGACGTGGAACCCTCTGACGTGATGCTTGAAACCGAAGTGTATAAGGATGCGTTAACTCTGCATGAAGAAAAACACGGGACTGAGATTGTGCAACCCTGGGCGGAGGCGCTCAAGGAAGTTGCTAGAGTCAAGGGATGGGACACAAAGAACCAAGGGTAAATTAACACACTGAACTCTGTCTTCTTGTTTCTTCTCCGTTTCTTTTGCTTGATTATTGATTATAATTTGAAGAGCATAATTTTTTCTTTGTTTTAGACCATAATTAACTTGATTATGTTGTGTGTGCTGACACAGCCACGGAGAACTCGCACGATTGATTGCTCGGAAAGTATTGGTTAAGCTTAAGGTGTCTTATGTTCATATATCTGATAATCTAGTCGGAATGGATGAATCAGTGGACGAAGTAGTAGATTTGCTGAATGTCAAATCTGAGGACACAAGACTCATTGGAATTTGCGGAATGGGTGGAATAGGCAAGACAACTCTTGCCAAGGTTGTTTACCACAAACTTTTTGCTAATTTTATAAGTTGTAGTTTCATTTCAAATATCCGAGAAGCATCAAAAAGTCTTGGTTTGTCAAATTTGCAAAGGCAACTAGTCTTTGATATCCTTGGCAATGTAGGAGTTGAACTTTCTAGCGTCGATCATGGGATAAATATGATCAAAGATAGATTCAAGATGAAGAAAGTTCTTATTGTCCTTGATGATGTAGATCATAGGAGCCAACTTATGGCATTAGCAGCAAAGACAGAATGGCTTGGTTCGGGAAGTAGAATAGTTGTTACAACAAGAGATAAAAGTGTTTTAAGTGGATTCCAAGATCAGTTGGAACATTGTTTGATTTATGAAGCTAAGGGACTCAAGGATCTCGAAGCTCTTAAACTCTTTAGCAAGCATGCCTTTAGAAGCAACTCTCCTCCAAATGCATTTTTGAGTCTGTCTAAGAAAGTTACTTCAAAAATCGGAGGGCTTCCTCTGGCTATTGAAGTGATGGGCTCATTATTATACGGGAAAAAGAAAGCAGTGTGGCAAGATATATTGAAAAAGATGGAACATTACCCTCATAAGGATGTGAAGGAAAAGTTAATGTTGAGTTATGAGGTGTTAGATTATCAGCAACGACAAATATTTCTGGATATTGCTTGCTTTCTAGCTGGAGAAAAAAAGAGTTACGCAGATTACATGTGGTATGACTGTGGATTTTTTCCAAATGAGGGGATTGAAGCTCTACTTTTGATGTCCTTGGTGAAAATTGGAGAAGACAATCAACTATGGATGCATGATCAGCTCAAAGACTTAGGCAAGAGCATTGTCTACCAAGAAAATTTTAAAGATTCAGGACAACGTTCACGGGTGTGGAATCATGAAGAAGCTCTTGATATGATCAAGAGAAAGAAGGTACAAAGTCTTCCTTGCAGAAATCATCCTAGGATTGTTTTCCCTTCATTTCAAACATTATTTGGAACTCACATTTAACTGACTCTGTCCTCATTTTAGGGAACCGAAACTGTTGTTGCGATCTGTATGAACTTTGGCAGGTCTAGACCATCCACTGTTTTGACATCAGATGAATTTATGAAAGTGCCAAGTATTAGATTTCTTGAAATGGCTGGTGGGAACCTCTCTGGAGACTTTGAGGATCTCTTTTCAGAATTAAGATGGCTTTCTTGGAAGAATGGTCCTTCCATGCTGAGCGCGACCAACTTTTGCCCACAAAATCTACTCATCCTCGACCTATCAAGGAGCCGAATAGATGAACTTTGGGGTGGTTGGACTCAACTCAAGGTATGTGCAAATGATTAAATATAACATGTTATATTTTCTTCCAGTCGCACCAGGTCTTGTGTCTCATGGGGTTGTAGATTGTTATTTTATTGCTCTTTTTTCAATTAAATTTTGTTGCTTTAATTCAAGCAAACCTTGGTCTTTAAAGAATGCCTATGACAACAATCCCTTATTCCATAGGTTTGAAATACAACTGTTGAGTTTTCACTAGAAGTATGTCGAATCAAACATTGACTTTAGATAGATGTCAAAGATGTGATTGAAGACATAATGCTACTTGCATATCCACGTTATACACACTTTGGTCGACAGAAAGAATGTTACCCTTGATCACTTTTATCTCATTCTTTCGATATTGCGTTCACAGATATTACGTTGTGTAGTGTGTAGATTTTTCAAGATTGCTTTTTTTCATTTTTATCGAATCAAACAATTAGCTTACCAAAAAATAAAAAAAAAATTAAGATTTGGTTGATCGTCATTAATCTCAATTGCATTTACTGTTTTAGATTGATACTATGTTACTGCTGTTTTTGTTATTTTGGCAGATCTTCTCTTGATGACTTTCTTCGATTCAAAATGATTGTAGCTGCATGAGTAAAGGGTATTGTAATGTGTACATTTTATGTTACTAGAAACTACATCTTGGGTATCACAATTAATAAATGAAATGACTGGATTAGATATTCATACATATTTTGTAATTTCTGTAATTTATAGGATTGTTAGATCATCTATTGGAATATGATCGCTTAATATCTGTTGACTTACATTACTTTTTGGATAACATTATATGAAAGTTCATGTTGTTTTGAGTTCCCTAATCACGCCAATAAGTTGTCGTTAATAATTATTCAAATTGAGTGAAATATGAGTAGTGAATAAGACTATCTATACTATACATAGGATGCGCTACCGAAGAAACACCAAACAATAGATTTATTTAGTACATCAATTCTAATATCGTACTCTTCAAAAGGTTATGTGGAAGCTAATAACGCCCTTGTCTCAATGAATGAAACAAAAAAATAAAAATAAAATAATAAACTGCAACGATAGATTAGTTGATAGTCATAAAGAAGAAGATTATTTTCTACATTAATTTTTTTTTTGATACATGTACATAGGCAAAGCCGTAAAATTTGGAATCATAAGTACTAGTGTCGGGAACAAAATCGGTAATTCCATGATGAAGTTGAAAAGAGATGTTATAATTTATAGGAGATGTCGTGTTACGTTCTTTTGTCTTTTTATTAGTCCATACTCGGGTAATTTGAAAATAGATCTATGTTCTTTTATTTGTCACTGGGGACAATACTGGAAGAAATTTAAAAAAGTGAGACGAGTGATTTTGGCTTAAATTATAGAGGAATGCATATATACAGAGTATTTATAAAGTTACTTTGGTGGAATGCTTCCTTAGTGGATATATTTGTTTTAATCTTGCATAACTTCTATAAATCAAATTCGTTTAATATACATAATGATTTGACAGGTGGCTACGAGATTGAAGGTCCTTAATCTGTCAAAGTGCCCCAGGTTAAAGAAAACTCCTGACCTCTCTGCATATTTTTCCTTAGAAATATTAATTCTAGAAGAGTGCAGGAACCTGTTAAGGATTGATAGATCTATTGGTCATCTGAGACGTTTGAAGCACTTGAATTTAAATAGTTGTACTCGTCTCCAAGTGCTTCCTGTTGAATTAGGTTCTCTGAAAGCTTTAACTGAGCTACTTATACGTAACTATAATTTCTTTGGAAGCATTAGTCAAGTCCCGAGATCTATTGGAGCACTCATAAAACTCGAGTGCTTGGCCATTTGTGGAGTTCCCGAGCTAACGACACTTCCCGACTCTATCGGAATGCTGCAATCTTTGGCTGAGTTGGATATCTCAAGCACAGGCATTAGAGAGTTGCCAAATATCATTGTCAATCTAAAGAGCTTGAAAGTGTTGAAGATGAATAGAAGTCGCATGCAAAAGTTACCCGAGGCAATGGGGATGTTGAAGAAACTTGAAGAGATCTATGGAGAGAATTGCTTGTGGCTAGAGATGATTCCTGGTGATATAGGGAGACTACCTTTCTTGAAGATTTTGAAATTAACACAAACTCGTGTGCAAAATGTACCACAGCTTCCCCAGAGTTTGGTAAGTCTATGTCTGTCCTCAACAGCCATTAAAAAAGCTCCAAACATCACCAACCTTGTGAGTTTAAGGAATCTGGAATTATGTTTTACCAACTCAACCTCCATCAGAGCTTTTCCAAAGGCGAAAACTTACAGCCCATGTTGTATGTTGGAACTTCCAAATTTCATTGGCATAAGCTCATATTGGGGTCGCCTTTGCTGTCTAAAAGAACTTCAACTCATCGATTGCGACAACCTGTGCAGCCTTGGACAGCTTCCCTCTAGTTTGAGGAAACTTGAAGTTCGCAGCTGCAATCTTCTTGAAGTTGTTGACCTTTCCAACTTGGTCAATCTACAACTCTTGTTGATTTATACGTGTCCAAAATTGGTTGAGATTAAAGGTCTCGACAGACTGGAATCACTAGAAAGCCGTTCGATCGGACAGTGCAATTCCTTACGAAGGTGAGCTGATCTATCCAACTGGAAGAAGCTGAAGAGAGATTGGTGATGGGGATAACAAGTAGCTTGTAAGGTCAGTAAATTCTGAATTTTGAGGCTTGGAGGAAATTGTCATCAAAATGTGACTGACTCATTTTACGACGATGACTGAGGTAGGATCTACAAAGAGGCAACAAAAATGTGACGTTCAATCTTTTTTTGAGTTTCTTAAGAGGTGTTCTAGGCACTCTTCAACGAAATCCCAATTACATAAGTTTAGACAATATCTTCTCGCACATTCAATCTCCGCCACGAAGAAGACTTATAAATATTATTAAGCTCTCGATCTCTCCAAATCTAGCTTGCTTTTTGCAATAAAGTGATGATCTATGAAAATAGTGATCAATGTAGCAGTATTTCTAATGATTCAAGAACGTTCTATTTCCGGCTTTTGCTGGTGTGGGAGTGCACTAGTGTAAGTAATTTGTTCAATCATGAAATGGTCAATTTTCTTAATAATATGGAGTTGCTAGGAGTTCTACTCATGTACCTGTGTACACACTCAATTAAGTGTGGATAAATTAAGAGCAGATATAGTTGTCCCCCGTGGTAGAATCTTATGAGTTTTCTTTGCTCTTATATATTACAAGAGTAAGCAATTTGTTGTTTTTTCACAACCCCAGGAGATTAATTATCTTGAACATATAATTTGGTTTTCGGTACATTAATAGGGTCCAAGGGTTTATTTTTCTCAGATGATGTATGAATGTTTTAAGGAAAATCTTCTCATTGACTTTCTATATTTGTTTGTTAACTTGTTTATGTACTCAACCATCTAGCCTTAATCTTTTTCATGAAATTATGTGGAGATTGACCATTTAGTTTTGGAAAATATTTTTAACTTGATAATACTTTCTAATTTTCATTTTCCGTTTTCTTGTTATGTGTTTGGCTTGTAAAAACAAAAATTAAATTAATATGTATAAGTAATCTACTCCATAAATGAATTGATGTGTAAAACTTAATTGATATGTATCGACATTCATATTTACTGATAGTATAGATTATGGTACATCCTTATTCATCTAGGTATCTAGAATTATATTCTTTTATTTCTTAGCTGAGTATTTGTAGCCGAGAGTCTAGCCTCCAAGTAATATATATAATCTTGAAGTTTTTCTGAAGCAATATTATCAATTACTGAATATATTAAAAAAACTGGTAAATATTTTATCCTTATTTTCTAATAGCAAGAACAATTTTTAAATCTCAAAAAGGGATTTCAAATATTTTCGAAATCACTCGATCACCACTGTCAACACAATTTAAAATACTACTCTGTCCTTCCACATCTCACAACAGACCCATCAACGTCACATCTTGCGTCAATCATCATCTCTGTCCCACCCTATACACATCATGCCACCGTGCTCGTGGCTGTCGCAAACCGCGGTTACTCTTCGCCGTGACTAATGGCGGCCCAACACCACGTTGCAACCAGTCCGAGATTGCGCCGCCGCCGCCACCATCACTGTGTGTGTCTCTCTCTCTCTCTCTTACCAAGAACTTGTCATGATCAAATATTTTTTTACGTTTGTTTGACATGGGATGCCAAGGAAATAGTAAAATTCATTTGTTGTGAACTTTTAAACTGGAAATAAGAAAATTGAAGTTTTTCTGAAGTTAGGTCGCCATTTTAACCCTCTTATATGAATAGATTACTTTCGATTGCTTTTGCAACTGGAAAGGGGACAAAATGAACTCGAAAGTAGAAAATGTGTGCGCGAGTAGTATTATGTATCTATATAAATGCTAAATAGATAATAACAATGTCTTCTCTAAGAGTTAGTATCCAATTTAAAAGGGATTTGATCCTTTCCTATGCACTCATTATGCTACCTGTTTATTACTTTTTTGTCCCTCTTCCTCCCCTCTCTCCATATTCAATCTAATTGTACTCCTTTCTGTTAAAGAAATTTCTCACCTTAATAATAGCATTATAATTTACATTAGTATACAAATATGTGTACTTTTTTTTGGAAAAAATACACATAATTTGTATATCTTTAATTTAGTAACATATTACACATAATTTATAAATTATGTTTACTTGAATCATCGTAAAGAAAGAGATAAAAAAAAACCAGGTTAGCTATTCCATTAATAAGTTGCTAAAAAATTATTGATGTTATGTTAACACTACATTCTTATTGCAAATACGATAACATGAAGGTTACTTTATACACGAATCTTTGTATATCATTTCTTCATTATAGATCCGTGTAGCAATCCGTGAAGCACGGATTGCATATAATATCTTATCATAATTTCACGGTCTTTGAAATGATATAGTATTACTATTTACCAACATTTTAATGGACGATGCGTCCTACTTTTTCAGCATTGATTAGGGCCAAGGAATTATAGAATCCATTAACTCTGGCATTGAGTTGATTAGTGGTGATGGCTTATTAATTTAGATGATAACTCCCCTAGCTTTTTCATTTTAAGTTAAAATAATGTTCGGGTTAATTCCAAAAAAAAAGCGCTAACTTTACCTTGAATGACAATTTTGGCCTGAACTTTTTTTTTTGTCTTAATAAAAATCACTAACTTTTACTCGAGTTCCAAATCTAGCCACCGTTAGCCAAAGCTTGAGATCTTGTAGATTGTTAAAGGCACATTGGTAGGGCATAGCTTTAGAATCTCCTTCACTATACTTCCCAACAAAATCAATTTATTAATGTTTATCACTGGAGCTTGATATATTAAATGAGATCAATTGATCAATGTCCATTCAACGTAGACTTCGAAGTTTCAGTGGGAGGGCTTGGGCTTATTTCAGAAAAAAAAGGTTATGGTCGTGAGCTTGGCGGATCTCGTACATGGTGTCTCTCGACGGGTGGTGGTTCACAACTTCAAATTACGATGAGACGATGGAGGCTGGCTGGAAAGACTCAATCTGGAGATCTTTTTGACTTCCCGGTGAAGTAAAGAAGACCATGAACAATTCACATTTCTTCAAGCTGTGGCTCAGAAAAGAAGATAATGAATAACGCTTTAAATCCAGCTAGCAAGCGACGTGGATTTATTCCCGAGGTGGAAAAGTCACTTGGGACAATTAACGATTCCAAGTCAACAGGGTCAGAGTTGGGATTTAAGTGAGAGTTGGTGATTTTTTATAAGATAAAAAAAAGTTTGGACCAGAATTATCACTTAACGTAAGGCTTGTGCTGTTTTTTGGAATTATGCGGATAATGTTCTAATAGTTTATTAGTTTGGTTGTGATTTGACAATGTTCAAGATTGTTTGTGATATTTGGCCTTTCTTTTCATGAGACTCGCATTGTAGATTCAAAGGAAGGTGTTGGTTTAGGAGACTGGATTAGCAGTGTCTGATTTTGTTGCCCAGCCAAGCTTCTTTGGACCAGATTCATTTCTCTGGATGTCCGGGCACGCTCTCATGCGTATCTTGACTTATATTGCCCTCCAAAGAACATGCATCACCAAAATTCTTTTTCTCGAATTTGATCTTCGGTAGGCCATGAACTAAATCCTTTGCCAAAGAATGGAGATTCGTTTAAACTTGCATGGCCTAATTTTTTATGCCTACAATTTTCCATCGCAACAGAAAAAAAAAAACAATATCCTTTGGAAGGATCAAAATGCTCCGAAGAAATGATGTACGCATTCTTGTGAAGTTTTCCATCAAGTTTCTCTTCGAAGATATTCTTGTAGGAACTGTACATGTACAATGCTAAAAAATAATTTTTAAATGCGTCATGGGACTTCTCATTTGGTGTAGAATCGACGTTAGTGCTTTTACCTCAGCTTCTACAACGTTGGCCATCAAACATAGATTTGCAGCTTCTGCTTCATCCTCACTTGATTCACTTTTAGCGTCACTCCATGTTTACTTAAAGCTTTCTTTGTCTGCCTTTTGTAATTCCATCTTCCTTTGAAACTTCTCTTTCGAAGGAACTTTTTGAATTTACATGGAAGCATGTAGGCAAAAGTGTCAAAAAAGTCCTAAACCTTTTGCATTGATGTCAATTTAGTCCTAAATCTTTTACATTTGTGCCAATTCAGTCCTAAACCTTTTACATTTGTGCCAATTCAGTCATAAACCTTTTTTTGGTGCCAATGCAGTCCTAAACTTCTTGGTATTTGTGCCAATTCAGTCCTAAACCTTTTGTATTGGTGCCAATTGAGTCATAAACCTTTTTTTTTGTGCTAATTTAGTCATAAACCTTTTTGTATTGGTGCTAATACAGTCCTAAACCTTTTGCATTTGTGTCAATTCAGTCCTAAATCTTTTTGAGCTAAATTAACCGGAAGGACTGAATTGACACAAATACAAAAGGTTTAGGACTAAATTGGCACCAAAAAAGGTTTATGACTCAATTGGCACAAATACCAAAAGGTTTAAGACTGAATTGGCATCAAAAAAAGGTTTAGAACTGAATTGGCACCAATGCAAAAGGTTTAGGATTGAATTGGCACCAATGCAAAAGGTTTAGGATTGAATTGGCACCAAAAAAAGATTTAGGACTAAATTGATACCAATGCAAAATGTTTAGGACTTTTTTGACACTTTTCCCCTTCATCTTTGTCATCCTTATCCGTGATCGAAGCTCTTCCTCGATGCTATCATCGCCGTCTAAGGCGATTGCCTTTTTCTTTTTCCTATGGGCTTCATTTTCTTTCTCTACTTCATAAGACATTATAGAGCCAATAATTTCATTCTAAATTCATTAAAAATATTGTGATTTCAATCTTAAATCTATTGTTTCGACAAAAAAAAATCTTAAATCTATTGTATGCATTCCAATTTGGTGCTAAACTTTTACTTGTCTCAATGTAGTCTTTAATTTTTTAGTAAACTTCCAATCTAGTCCTCCCAGTGAATACTCACCCGATATAGGCAACATGGCAATCCATTCATTGCCACCCGTCCCACATATCATGACTGGCGATATGATGTGGACAACTTTACTTGAAATGACATTGTTTTGCATAGTTTTATGAGTTTTTCTAATTGTTTACTGTTTTCTTGGAAATCTCTCTATAGGTTAAATGGATGTTGTGATTGACTCCTATTTGATTTCTCATAGGGAGTTTTTTCCGATTTGAAGATCAAGAAAAAGGGCTTTGTGGGGTTAAATGATGTTGCACTTGATGTTGCATTTGGAAGCGATGCAGAGTTGCAGAGAGCTTGGCGAGCAATGGGAAGGAGGGATAAGGATTTGGGCGTGGGAAGGGCACGCGAGGTCCAAGGCGGAAGAGGATCAGGATCTCCGAGGCTCCCGAGGTGGCGGCACGGATGGCCTATTCCGCCAACTTCTGAGCTCCGCTGAAGAGGCAGTGCAGCGCGAGGTTGTTGCTCGACAACTTCAACTTAATCCTCTTTCCTAAGGATCAAAGATGAGGGGAGCAACAACCTCACACGGTCCGGTCTCGAAGCCTTGCCTCAAGACATTCTGGGTAGTAATTTGTCTTTGATTTGCTTCAACGCCACTTAATTCAATGCAATGTTTATATTATGATATGTTGATTCTTATTAGGGGTTTTAATGATTGAACTTTTGGATTAGCGGATTAGGATAATCTGTCACGTTGAGCCCGACAATTTGATGCAACTATTTTGCATGTCCAAAAAAAATTAGAGAAGCTGTAAGTTCATTTTGGAAGCTGAACAGTAACAAGGAATGAAAATATATAAAAGAAATAAAAGAAAAAAATCTGGAAAATTCAATGCCAGATTATCGGTTGTGACAAGTAAGACGGTCAGTGATGGCTGGACCACCATGTCAGTAATTTCAAGCAACATTTGATCGAAAGGATTAGATTGAAATTTCATTTAAAGGTTAAGGACTACATTAGATCATTCAAAAAGCTTAGAACCGAATTGGAATCGATATAATTTGGCTTAGGATTGAAATAACAATTTTCCCTCAGTGTATCACTAGAAATAGTCTTATTAAGAGTGGCTAGGCGTTGATGATGTCCATGAAGTGAATGAACACATCATTGCTGCTCTCATGGGGGTCCACCATGAGGAATACATTATTTAGTTGTAGCACGCCAATCTAGGTCTTTTTCATGCGATTAGCTCCTTCATAGGTGACCACCAATCGATTCCGAATTTCTTTGGCCATTTGACATGACGGAATTCGGTCGAATTCAGCATGGGCAACTGCACAATAGAGAACATGCCGTGAACTCATTTTATCTTTGGGAGCACTAGGGGTTTCCCCTATCTTCATTGGTACAAAGGATCCATTTTGCACAGCCACCTAAGTTCGTGGTCCATTGATTGAATGAACATGGCCATCCTATGTTTCAAATGAGAATAATTAGCGAGAATAATTAGCACTATTAAACAAAGGAGGTCAGGTAATCGGTTTGACCTAGTTCCAACAATTATTGGCATCCATCTTTATCGCAAAAGTATATCACTTTTACAACAAGGAGCCTACTATGATACCAATTGTTAGGCCCAAATAAGCAACCAGAGAGGGAGGACCAATTTGTTTTTAAAGAAAACACAAACTAATTTTGTAAAATTAACCCCAATAAAAATTCCACTTCTATGAGTAAGTAAAGTGAACTAGCAATATAACCAATGGAAATTAAAGAGTATAAAGAAATATAAATTGCAAAAGAGATTAAGAGAAGCCCGGTGTGAGTGTGCCTACTCTTCTTTTCAAGCTCTAACAGCCCGAGTAGGATGAATTCTACTACTTATGCCAAGAGTTCAATTACCGCCTCGTTTCAAGTGTAGAACTTGCTGTCGTACAAGACCTAAATTCCTTCTACAATAATCCCGCTATAAACTAGGTAACCATGAGACTCTCCAATACTCGTTGTACACAGCAATATAGATCCTCGCCCGAAACTACAAACCACACCTCTAACTATTTACAAAGAATCCCTTACACACTTTATCTTTCACCTAGATAAATGCTTTTATTATGTACATTAACTTCTCTCTGTGTGTTTACAAGTGGGTTTGTCATAAATGCTTGATTGTCTCGATTCAGTTTCACGTGATAGTGACCTGCCTCACATGAATTCGTGTCCCATCGTGTCACTCCTCATCAGTCTCTACTTTGACTATAGTCAGAGTCGCTCCGCGTTAGTCCCGTGTTAGCTCCACTGTTGCGCCATTCTAGCGACTGGTCTAAAGGTCCACCGCATCAGCGAGCCGTGCTGATCATTAGACGGAACTAGCCCGAGGCATTCAAGGACCTGCCGACCTGGTTGAATCCTATTTGGACCATTTGAGGTTAGTTTTGTGATTTTTTTTCCTTCTGTAATTGAGATTTCCTTGGACTAATCTTGGCTGCTTTATATTTGTGTTACGATGGAGAAAATCACGGATGGATTCAGAAATTTTTAGCAGTGGGAAAACCAAATAAAAAATCAAAGGTAAATACAAATTTATTGATTCAATAGTAAATATATTATTTCTGTGCTTGAAAAAAAAATAGAATGATGAGTAAAATTTCAATTAGATTCTGCTTAAACTTTGCACTTAAACCTTCATAAGTTATATATCAATTTACTGCAGTTCTCGATCATGGAGGAAAAATAACAAAAGAGTAGAAAATAACTAATTAAAGTGATTTCTCAACAAATTTGTGGGGGCAAACTTTACTAATGGTTGTGAGCACATCGATCCTTCCATTGTCTAGAGCCGATAGTTATGAATATCAAGCAATTACACGAGCGCTTTTACGTTTGTATAATTCAGAAAAATCATACGAACTTGAATAGTTGTGTGTTGTTTGAAGTGCTGTCCGAGCCAAAGAGAGAGATTGATTTAGGAGATCGGATTAATTGTCCTCTACAATCTCTCATGATCCTCTAGAGAACTCTTCAAAAATGCATCGCGATCTAATAGTTTTGTGTTGGTTAAATGCCTTATCTTGTTTTCCCTTTTACAAAGAACACACATGAAACAGATAGTCGGCTGAAGGCAAATAGTACGCCAGCTCACAACTATACACAAACAACTTTAATGAAGTTTCGTATTACAAGATAAGCCATCTCGCAAATATTCGTATTGCTAAGTACATTCATCAAACTTACTAATATTATCTCACCATCTCGCATTTTCCCAGCCCTCTTGTTTTTAATTCCTCTGTTTTGCTATGTTACGTACATGTCAAGTAGTAGGTATTCGAAAGTTTTAAAGAACAGTTGATTTTTGATTTCCAAGAAAGGTCATAGAGACACGATAATGGATGATCGTTTGTGAATTCTTTCATGACTGACTTTAAACTAGTTCTTTTTCTTGATGGCTGGGAAAAGAATGTCACTCTTTTCCACTTCCCGCGGTACACCAGCCATGGAGATTTTTACCTTTAGAGCGTCCTTCTTGGAAAGCTCCTCGTGGACCCTAAGAAATTGGTTACCAAAGTCTATTTGTTTTTTTTTAAATCACCAACTTCTTTTATCATTGGCAAAAAAAAATTTCTCATTATTCAGCAACCTTTAATTTAACTTTCTTAACAACATCTTACGTTTACCAAATATATATGAAATGACCAATGTTTATTTGGTGACTTACCAATTCTATTACAGATTAAATAATATAATGGAAAAGTTGATAAATCAAGAAAAACTAAACAAGCGTTGCTAATTAACCCAAATAAGAGTTAGTAACCAGTTGAAAATTAATCGGAGAAAAGGTTGATAAATCACTTAAATTAAAGTGAGTACTTGGAAAGTTTAAGGCGTAATAAAGGAAGGTAATTGGAAGTTGATAAAAAAAATAAGAAAAGTTTATAATTAAAAATAAACATGGTAATTAACATTGGTAACCTCAAACTATTTGGCCACTCCAACTAAAGTTGGTGATTTTAAGTATTTGCTAAGAAATAGAAGTTTGAAAACAACAAGAGAATATTATTTTGGATGGAAAGAAAACCAACTTCACCTAGTGCTTTGTACATTGAGAATCCCTGCATCGAAGAGTGGAAGGTACAACTTCATTTTTTCGAGTCTAGGTTTTTGTGATTGGGGATCTCTGCATCGATTCGATTCTAGGGTTTTGTTTCTGATTTTGTTTATTCAAATTGAATATGTTGTTGGGTTCACTGCGTTGGTTGGGGTGAGATAAATTTTTCGGGGTGCCTCAGCACATGGTTTATGTCATGAACTTCAATGCTTGTGGTCATGACGATAGTGCTTGTAGGATGCATACAACAGAGATGATGTCTTTGACTCATTTATGGCTATTTGTCTAGATGACGGTGCGCTTCTATGCGCCATTAATTTGAAATTCCTTTCATGACTGATCTTTAAACTCTTTCTTTTTGTTGATGGCTGGGCAACATAGCGTTAGTCTTTACCCACTTCACACGGTGTGCCACCCACGGAGATAACCTGTTGAGCGCCTTCTTGGAAGTTTCCTCGTGGGCTCCAAGAAATTAGTTCCTAATTTCTTTTATGACTCATAAACCAATTCTCTTATTAGTTGGCAAATTTTTTTCAATTATCACCATCTTAAACTTACCAAATTATATAGAAAATTACCCATATTTATTTCGTGACTTCGCCAGATTAAGTAATTAAATGGAAAAGTTAATAAATTAATAAAAACCAAATAAACATTGATAATTAACTCAAATGAGAGTGCACAACTGGTTGAAAACTCAATCGAAGAAAAGGTTGACAAATGAGAGTTAGCAAATTTAAGGCGTAAAAAAGAAAGGTGAATGGAAATTGTTAAAAAAAGAAAAGAAAGGTTGGTAATTAAAAAAAATTTAAACTTAGCAAGTAACTTAAACAAGAGTTTTTTTTTGGTAACCAAAAACTAATTGATAAATTAGATAGAGAAAAGTAGATAAGTCAGTCTAATTAAAATTGGTAAATTTTTTTTAAAAGAATGGTCATTTTAAGGCATTATAAAGAAATGTAAATAGAAGATTGTATATCAAACCCAATCTATAGTAATTCTTGCAAATAGGAATGTAAATAGAAGTTGATAACTTAACCATCGCTCATTAACCCCTGTTCCACGCGTAGTTCTTGCAACTTCCTTGAAATGCATCATGCCGCCTTTTCCATCATCCAAGTCTTCGCAACCATATCATGGCAAGATCGGAGAAAAGAAGACGAATTATCGGGGTCTTACACATTGCAAGAAACGACGAAAGCAAACAATAAATTAAAAAGGAAAAGATGAGAGCCAATCGAGCCAGAATTGCTGGGTTAACATCAACAATAAAGAATATCTGAAGCAAATTCTGGGAGAGCTTTACGTGAGGTTTCGAGGGAAAGAAATATTGAGAGTAATATATGGTTATTTTAAAAGAAAGGGAGAGATTAATAGTTCACAAAATGGATAATGATATAAATAGTCATTGAATCTTGACCCAATATGTAATACGGTTCATAAACTTTTAATTTATTTAATGTGATCCATGCACTTTAGCCCAATGTGTAATATGGTCTATGAAACTTTTAATTTGTTCAATATGATATTTGACCTTTTGATACATGTTTAATTTAAAACTTAAATTATATGAAAATGTTCAACGTTGTCTCTAAACTGAAATTAATTAAAGGAGTTTATGGACTAAATTGAATATGTACAAAAAGTTAATGTGTTACATTGATTGCATATTGGGCTATAGTTCATAGATCACATTGAATAAATAAAAAATTTAATGACCACATTATACCAAAGTTCATAAATCATTTCTATCATTTTCCTTTAAAAAAATAAAAAAAAAATAGAAACACTATAGAAAGACACACTGAGGGGAGCATTGGGGTGGCCACTTCTGCACAACCCTCACACACGTAACAATTTGAGACAAAAAAGGCGACTGTTCACCGTTCTTAGGTTTTCTCCTGTCCTTGTCCGCCGGTGTAGTTTGATTTCTCAGCATCATTGCTGCTTTCATCCGGTGGTTTGGTTTGCTTTCTTGTCGAAATTCTCGAGACCCTTATTTGCGGGTGTTGATCGCTCGCTCCTGTCCTTCTACCAGCGCCACCGCCATTGCCCCTCACCAGTAATTGCGCTCACTACCAGCTTGTCCATGGTCACGCTCAGCACGCCCGGCTATAGCCACGTCGGCAGCTTTGCCGACTTATTCCAGCACCACAACCGCAGTTCCAGGCGGTTTACGGTGATTCCAGGGGGCAATCCAGCTCCACTTGATGCCTATGTTGCACTGACACATACACTGAAACGCGACGCGACACGATACGACACGACACGACACGCCGACACGTCATTTTTCAAAAAGTAAAAAATTCCGACACTTTGGGACACGTTATACATTAAATGTATATTTTTATATATAAATGATAAATTATTATTATTATTTATTATTTTAATCAAATCAATTTGATATAAATTCACAAATAAATAAATGAATAATTCAAATTAATTTGAGAAATTATATATGACGTATTTTATTATGCCATGTGATATAGTAAGAATTCCTTTGTTTGGCCATATATATTTTTCTCTTGGAGCACCCATTTTCGTATTTATTTTCTGCCCGTCCTTTTTATTATTCCTCTTTCTCCCTCAATTCTTTAAAGCTTTTTTAGAAGCCATCTTCATCCTTATTCCTCTTTCCCCGTCAAGTACTCTCTTGACCCTATCTCTCTCTCGTCTCTGCAACTGCAACAGTCCCTCCCTCCCTGTCTCTCTCTCTTCCTCTCCTCCGATCAGATCTCCGGCAGCTCTCGCCGTGGAAACTCCGATTCGCTCAGCTCGCTCATCGGTGACGCTCGGCTCGGGGGGATCGGGGGTCGTCGGTGAGTTCTCAAAACCCTTCCCGACCTACATTTCCTGATCGTCCCTCCCCCGGGGCAAATTCTCTCCCCCCGATCCGGACCGATTCCCAGATCCCCCACCTCCCCGCTCCCCATTTCTCCGAGAGGATTCTTCGTGGGGTTCGCAGCATCCGAGCCTCGATTTGTGGAGATTCGAAACAACGGGTACTCGCTGTCGAAAGGGATCGGGATTCTGCGGTATGTGTCCTTGTTCATTGCTCTGGCGAGCGAGAGATCTGACGTGAGGGGGCTTTTCTTTCCTCTTTCTCCCTTTTGGTCCGGACTCGCGTGTCGCCGGCGTGTCCGGCGCGTTGACTGCGTCTCCGAGCGTGTCCGCCGCGTGTCGGCGCGTGTCGGTGTCGGACACCGACACGGTGGCCTTCGGAACGTGTCGGTGCAACATAGCTCGTGATTGCTCGTCCTTGTTCGCCGGTGTGGTTTAATTTCTCGGCGTGGTTGCTGCTTTCGTCCAGCGGTCTTGGTTTGCTTTCTCCTCGAAATTCTCGAGACCTTGTTTGCCGGTGTCGATCTCTGGCTCCTGTCCTTCTACCAGCGCCGCCGCCGCCGCCGCCGCTGCCGCCCCTCGCTTGCCGGCACGCTTTGTGTCGCTCAACAAGTCCTGCTGCAGCCGTGACGGCGGCTTTGCCAACTTATTCTAGCACCACAGCCGCAGTCCCTGGCGGTTTCCGGTGGTTCCAGGTGGCATCCCAGCTCCGCTTGACGCCACCGCTTTGCTGTTTTGTTTCCTTTGCTACGCTTGATTTCTTTTCGCAAGTTGCCCAGCGCAGACTAGCATTGATTGAACCCTCACGGTCGTCTCCAAGCAGGGTTCGGCGGCCCCAGCTTTATCGTTAGACTGCCTAACACCAACAAATCTTCACCGTTGCGTCTTTTGTTTTAGCGAACCTATCTGGATTTTGCTGCATCCTTGCTAAGTCGCCATTGTTGCTGCTTTGGTTTTGGTCCTGGTGCTCCTCCTCACCGGTTGCCGGCCCCTATTCTTGGAAACGAATACTTCAAACTAGGTAATTTTTTGAACCGATTCGATTTGCTTATTCGTATTTGAACCGTGCATATTCGATAATTCCATCTCTAGGCATTAAGATCGGGTTATGGATTTCATAATCAAATTTTAAAATTTCAATAATGATTTTAATTTTCCTTATACGTAAATTTTAATTCAATAAAAAATTACATAAACAAAACATCCAACCTAAATGGATATAATTTAATGAAGTTTCATAAACTTCTATTTACATTTTACTTAGACCTCGCCTTCCACTAAATTATGTTGACTTGACTCCGGTGGGCCCCAGTCCACTGGAAGTGAAAATTTGTGGCTTTGCTTCACCAACACGTTATCTTACACTCGTCTTTTGAAAAAAAAATTTTAAAAAAAGGAAAAAGCGAAAATATGACACATTCCAATTAAAGGACAATGATATGTTCCACCACCGATAGTGAATTTCAAGCTTTACGCTTTCACAAGCATAAAAATACAAAAAATAGTTTCGAGCTTGCATCGGTAAATTTTTATATTTTACTTTTTTTTAATTTAATCTTTATTGCTGACACAATTATACATAATTTCCCTTGAAATATATGATATTTTCACAGCACATAAAAAATTGATAAGTAATTTATATATAATTCGCTTATATTTGAATAAACATTTTAAATTTTAACAATAAAGTAAACAGTTTTGCTTTCTAAAAAGCATAAAAAAAATAAGTCTTAAGAAAACTCAACCGACTCTTATCATTTGGATCACCTCCTTTCTTTTTATTTGATTACGTGTTATTTATGAAACCAAACTATGCATATACTTATGTCTATCAATAATTCCCTCGACATTAGTTAGACATATTACTTTTCCATAAATTAGAAAAAAAAAGAAAAAGAGAAAGACATTTTAATCATCACATTTGATTTACTTAGACTTTGACTCTGGTGGGCCCCAGGCCAGCCTTGGAAATCGGAATTTCACATAACTCAACTAATATAAACTTTCTTAATCCTTCAATCGTACATATGCAATTTCTCTCGATCAATGCTGCAACAGGACGGAAATGGAAACTGAGCCTCGCTTCCCTGGCCCCTCGCTCGTTGGCCCCTGTTAAAGCATGTCAAATCTTTTGTGATTTGCTTTCAGAATTTCAGCAGACGCAGCTAAGATGGAAAGAAAGAGGAACTCTTCTTCGGAAACTGGATGCACAAGCCATGGCTCATCGGGAAGCGAGTTCGACGTCTTCTTGAGTTTTCGAGGACCGGATACTCGCTCTAACTTTGCAGATTTCCTCTATCTAACCTTGCGAGATAAGGGTATCAATGTTTTCATCGACAAGAAGGGGATCGACGTTGGTGAGGAGATTGGTCCAGAGATTTTTCAGGCCATCGATGACTCGAAAATATGCATTCCCATCTTCTCCAGAGGTTACGCCTCCAGTAGCTGGTGCCTGCGCGAGCTGGAACACATGATGCACCGTAGGAAAACCAACGAACTGGAGGTTTTGCCCGTTTTCTATGACGTGGAACCCTCCGACGTGAAGCTTGAAACCGGAGTGTATAGAGATGCACTAACTCTACATAAAAGTAAACATGGGGCTGAGATTGTGCAGCGCTGGGAGGAGGCGCTCAAGGAAGTTATTGGAATCAAGGGATGGGACACCAAGCACACAGGGTATGTTAATTCACTCTCCATCTTCCCTTCAGGATCCGTTCATTTGCCGGAAAATATTCTCCTTTTAAGTCATTTTCCTAAAAAATATTTTCCTGGAACGTAATTTTCTGGTGTTCGGTTAAAATTTAAAAAAGTTTCGAAAAATATTTTTTGGTGTTCGGCGACCGGCGACAGTCAGCAGCAGTGGCGGCCGGCGGCGGCGGCGGCCAGCGACCGGCAGGCGATAGCGGTGACCGGCGATCAACTTCCTCTCCCACGGAAAACATTTTCCCTCCCATGGGCAATTTTGCCTTGACTTTGAGGGAAAATGATTTCCTCTTTGTGAAAAGAGGAAATCATTTTCCTCAAAATAATGAAGGATTTGGGGGTGGACATTTTCCGCCCCCGAACACCGGAAAATGCGGAAAATGTTTTCCAAAAAAATATTTTTCTGGAAACGAACGGAGCCTTTAATCTCTGTTTCTTTTGCTTGAATGCGGATTTATTTTATAGAGCAAAATTTTTTCTTAGTTCTGGACCAAAAATTGTAATGGATATCGCATGGAATTTTACACTCCATTGTCTCAAGACTCAAGGATTACCTGCTCGACATAAGCATTATAACCTATCGTCCTAGATTGAGCAGAACTAGAGAATCATGTATTTATTCTTCTGTTCGCTTGGTCCAGCATCAATTTCGCAACTTCATGTTATTGTTTGATCTTGCAAGTGAAAAATTTGCTACCAATCTTATAATTCACTTGATAATGTTGTGTCCTGACACAGCCACGGAGAACTTGCACATTTGATTGCTCGGAAAGTATCGGTTAAGCTTAAGGTGTCTTGTGTGCATATATCCGATCATTTAGTTGGAATGGACGAATCAGTGAATGAAGTAGTAGATTTGTTGAATGTCGAATCTAAGGACGTAAGGCTCATCGGCATTTGGGGAATGGGTGGAATAGGCAAGACAACTCTTGCCAAGGTTGTTTACCACAAACTATCTACTAATTTTGAGAGCTGTAGCTTCATTTCAAATATCCGAGAAGCATCAAAACGTTCTGGTCTATCAAGTGTGCAGAGGCAATTAGTCTCTGATATCATTGGTGATGTAGGAGTTGAACTTTCTAGCACTGATCATGGGATGAATATGATCAAAGATCGATTCAAAAGAAAGAAAGTTCTTATTTTCCTTGATGATGTAGCTCATACAAGCCAACTTAAGGCATTGGCAGCAAAGAAAGAGTGGTTTGGTTTGGGAAGTAGAATAGTTGTTACAACAAGAGACAGAAATGTTTTTCATGGATTCCAAGATCAATTTGAACATTGTTTGATTTATGAAGCTAAGGAACTCAACAATGTCAAAGCTCTTCAACTTTTTAGCAAGCATGCCTTTAGAAACAACTCTCCTCCAAATGAATTCTTGAGTATATCTAAGAAAGTTACTGCAAAAGCCGGAGGGCTTCCTTTGGCCATTGAAGTGATTGGCTCATTTTTATGTGGAAAAACAGAGGTAGCGGTGTGGCAAGATACGTTGCAAAAGATGAAACTTTTCCCTCATAACGATGTGAAGGAGAAGTTAATGTTGAGTTACAAGGCGTTAGATCCTCCACAACAACAAATATTTCTTGATATTGCTTGCTTTTTGGCTGGAAGAGATAAGAGTTATCCATATTACATGTGGGATGACTGTGGATTTTTTCCGAATGAGGGGATTGATGTTCTAATTTTAATGTCCTTAGTGAAAATCGAAGAAGGGAATATACTATGGATGCATGATCAACTTAAGGACTTAGGCAGGAGCATTGTGTACCAAGAAAATTGCAAAGACCCAAGAAAGGGTTCTCGGGCGTGGTGGAGTGGGGAAGGTCCTGATATTGTCCACCAAATGAAGGTATAAGTCTAAGTGCACCTCGTCTACTTTTTTTCATTGCAGATATCTTCCTTGGACTGTTTTCCCTCTATTTGAGACTCTGTTTGGAGCTCCTCACATTGAATTGACTCTTTCCTCAATTTAGGGAACCAAAACCGTTGCAACGTTCTATACGAGCGGTTGGCCTCCTCAATACTTTGTTTTGACACCAGAAGACTTTATCAAAGTGTCAAATATTAGATTTCTCGAAATGGGTGGTGGGACCCTCTCTGGAGACTTTGAGGGTCTCTTTTCAGAATTGAGATGGCTTTCTTGGAATTGGTGTCCAGCAGAAATGCACGCAACCAACTTTTGCCCAAAAAATCTAGTCATCCTTGACCTATCAGAGAGCCAAATAGACGAATGCTGGGGTGGTTGGACTCAACTCAAGGTATGTGTGTGCAAATAATTTGGTATAACATGTTATATTTTCTTCCACTCACACGTCACACCAGCTCTTGTGTCGCATGGGGTTGTAGATCGTCATTTTATTGATTTTTTTTATATTAAAGTTTATTGGCTTAATTCATGGAAAAAATCTTGGTCTTGAAGAAGGCTGATGGCACCAATCCCTCATTCCATAGCCGAACTAGTTTTTAAACCACTACTGTTGAGTTTTCACTAGAAGTATATTGACTTAAACAATTACTTTACATTTAAGTCTCAACACACTATGGTCAACGGGAAGAATGTTACATTCGATATTATTACTTCATTCTTTCAATATTGTATCAATAGATATTTTGTTGTGTTTATGGAGAGAATGTAACCTGTGTAGATCTTTCAAGATTGCGTTTTCTATTTTCATTGAATGAAACGATTAATTTACGAAAAAAAAGATGATAAGATTTGGTTGTTTGATCATTTGTGGCAAATCTTTTCCTGATGGCTTTCTTCAATTCAAATTGATTGTAGCTGCATGATTAAAGGGCATTGTAATATGGACATTCCATGTTACTAGTAACTCCATTTTTGGGAAATGACTTATTTAGATATTCATACAAGTGATTTCTAGAATTGTTAAATCATCTAATGGATGTTGTCGCTTGATATCTATTGACTCACATTACTTTTATAGAACATTATATGAACATTCATGTTGTTTTGAGTTCCCTAATCAAGCCAATAAGTTGTCACTACTAGATGTTTAAATTAAGTTAAACATAAGTGGTGAATAAGACTATTTGTACTATACATAGGATGCGAGTAAAATTGAACGTGCAAACTGACTTGTTTAGTGCATCAAAAGTATACAAAGATATTACGCTCTTCAAAGGTTATGTGAGCGCTAATACCGCCCTTATCTTAATGTATGAAACAAAAAGCAAAAGATAAAAAATAATAAACTGCAAGTATAGATTAGTTGATAGTCAGAAGACATGTAATATTATTTTCTATATTGATGTTTTGATGATGCATTTACATAGGAAAGTTACAAGTACTATTGTCGGGGACAATATCGGTAATTCCATGATGAAGTTGAAAACGGACATTGTAATTTATAAGAGAGATGTTGATTACATTCTTTTATCTTTTTATTATTCGATACAGGGGTACTTTGAAAATAGATCCATTTTCTTTTCTTTGTTGTTGGGGACAATATTAAAAGGAATGAAAAAAGTGTGATAGAGAGTGGTTTTGGCTTAAGTTATAAAGGAATGGATATGCAGAGAGTATTTATAAAGTTACATAGGTGGAATGCTTCCTTAGTCGATATTTTTACTTATGTCCTACAAAACTTCAATAAATTAAACTCATTGGATATATATAATCATTTGATAGGTGGCTACAAGATTGAAGGTCCTTGATCTGTCACGATGCCGCAAGTTAAGCATAACTCCTGACCTCTTTGCATATTTATCCTTGGAAATATTAATTCTAGAGGAATGTAAAAGTTTGTTATCGATTGATAGATCCATTGGTCATCTGAGACGTCTAAAGCACTTGAATCTAAATGGATGTTCTCAACTCCAAGAGCTACCTGTTGAATTGGGTTCTCTAGAAGCATTGACCGAGCTGCTCATAGATAATTATGTTTTGAGCGGAAGCATTAGTCAAGTCCCAAGCTCAATCGGAGCACTCGTAAATCTTGAACGCTTGGTCATTTGTGGAGCCATCAAGCTAACAACACTTCCTGACTCGATTGGAATGCTGAAAGGTTTAGCTGAGTTGGATGTCTCGAAAACAGGCATTGCAAAGTTGCCAAATGCTATTGTCAATCTAAAGAGCTTGAAAGTGTTGAAGATGAGCCGAAGTCACATACAAAAATTACCCAAGGCAATCGGGATGTTAGAGAAGCTTGAGGAGATTTATGGAGAGAATTGCAATCGGCTAGAGATGATTCCTAGTGATATTGGGAGACTACCTTCCTTGAAGATTTTGAAATTAACAGAAACTTATGTGGAGGATGTACCAGAGCTTCCCAAGAGTTTGGTAAGTCTATGTCTATCCTCAAGGGCCTCAGAAAAAGCTCCAGAGATCTCCAACCTTGTGAGTTTAAGAAATCTGGATTTACGTTTTCCTAGCGGTCATCACCCTTTCGCTTTTCCAGAAGGGAAAACTTGCAGCCCATGGTGTAGGTTGGAACTTCCAAGTATCACCAGCATAAGCTCATATATGGGTTGCTTTTGTTGTCTAAAAGAACTTGAGCTCAGCGGCTGCAAGAACCTGCGCCACATTAGACAGCTTCCCTCTAGTTTGAGGGAACTTACGGTTGAAGATTGCAATCTTCTTGAAGTTTTTGACCTTTCCAACCTGGAGAGTTTGTTGGAGCTATCTCTCAACAAAATTAATATTCTAGACCTTGAAGGTTTAACATCGTTGCAACGCTTGAGCGTGCGGGGGTGCGGGTCAAGCAATTTCAATGGGCTCGAAAGACTGGAGAATCTACAATTCTTGCGCTTTGGGGACTGTGGCTCCCTTCAGGCATTGCCCGACTTATCCAACTTAAAAAATCTCAAGGACTTTGAAATACGACAGTGTCCGAAACTGGTTGAGATTGAAGGTCTTGACAAATTGGAATCACTAGAAAGGCTTTCGATGAAATTGTGCGACCTTCAGACATTGCCCAACTTATCCAACTTAAAAAATCTCAAGTACTTTACAATACAAATGTGTCCGAAACTGGTTGAGATTGAAGGTCTTGACAAACTGGAATCGCTAGAAACTCTTGTGATCGGAAATTGCTCATCCTTGGGAAGCTTACCTGATCTATCCCACTTGAGGAAGCTGTCGATGGTTAAATGGTAAGATGCTTACGCGATCTCCCACTCTAGCACTTGAAAGAGCTTGTAAGATCAGTAAATCCTGAATTTTTTGGGCTTGAAGGAATTTGTCATCAAAATGTTAGGGACTCATTTTACGATGGTTGTTAGATACCTTATTTTTAATCGACATTTCAAGCAAAATCGGCCATTTAGGTTGTTTTTATTAAATGTATGAATAAATGAAACCAAATGAAAATATACAAGAATCAATAATTCGGTCCCCGTCCAAATTGGAAAGTCCACGAATACGCCCACGAGAGAATACGCTCGGTGGAGGAACCAATTTTTCCTCTAGATTTCCTTCTCCGTCGCCTTGAATTCACCGTTCGACTACTGTCCGCCACCGTCAACCTGCATAGCCGGCCGCTTCGAGCTCAACGACAACCACACGAGGAAACAGAGCATCATACATGCACCCTGGATGCATAACAATCCGCTCTCGAGGAGAGATTTGTGGATTCGAATCGCAATTTTTGACTGTCTTTTAGCTTATTCCGATGGCTGTAGCTAACGCCGTTGGCCATTTCACCGTCGCACTGAGTTTATACTATCCGGAGAATCTAATTCGTGTTCGATTCTCCACTACCAAATCCGATCTTCACCGAAAAAACTTCCAGAAGTTCCTTGACGGATTTGGTCCTCAATCGCTGCTTAGATTCGCTTCACTGATAAGGTAAAGTGCACGCTCTGTTTCCTTCGAAATTGAGACCTTGAATTCGCGAATTTGATTATATAAGAACTGAACTTTGTTTGAGGCTATTCCAATGATTGCGTACGTGTTTCAAGTTTTATATGATGCTTTGGATGTAGTTTTACTCAATAAGATTTACATTCGGACTGCTTACTTGGAGTGCTTGCTAGGTGTTTGAGTAATTGTCTGAGTGAAGTCCATACTTGTGTGTATGGTATTTTTGTTCCTGTTATACGTTCGTTAGCTTCTTTGTTGCATATAAGTTCATATGATTCAGTTCTCTGAATAAATCAAAAGTGTGTGAGCTCGGAACCTTCGTGGGACTGATTGAGTTAGGGAGCTTGTTCTCGCTTGATTGAAATCATTGTTTGCTGGCTTCACACCTATTGTTCTTGGTCATGGTACAAGATCCCTTGTCGACATTGGAATGGCCTTTGCTCAATGGAAGTCTTGTTAAAAATTAAGAATTAGCTCACTATCTATGTTGATGGTAACGTTCATTTCTGAAGCATGAACAAAGTAAAACAGCGGTGACGTGTTTAATGTCCAGCCTTATGTTTGTTAAAGCAAATAGATGAGGAATTTTTGGGTGAATTGAATGAAGTTGAAGTTGAGAATAAGAGAGTACATGAAACGAAATTTAAAGGAGCAGAAATCAGAAATTAGTTGTGATGGGGGAGGGGGACTGAGACAGAACGAAGAAGAAGATAAAGACAGTGATGGTTGGCTGTGAATTTCGTATTTTATGCCCTTTAGATGTCTGTCGATTAACTTTCCGGCTTAGTGCTTCAAACTGCGTGCTCGCCATATGTTCGACATTTTGCCTCAATAGAGTTAGTGTTGATTTACCTTCGTTATTGATCAATCTAAGAGTGCATTAATGCAATTGGCTAGTTGTGCTCAAAGGCCTACATTCCGAGGACCTCCTGTTTAGCTTGTTTGGACTCTTTTTGCTGTAAATCCCTTTGTGGCCGAGAACCTCCTGACACTACACGACCTAACTTACCCTTTATATCTCGGATTTAACCGCATAGCTTAAGTTTTTGCGATATATGCTTGACCATGCCTTTTGTTGGTGTTCGATTTATTGCATGAATTACTTCAAGATTAGAAAAAACGTAGAATGATATCATATCTTTTTCTCATAGAAGGATCGTGTTTTGTGGGCTGCAATTTGTTGAATCGAGATTATCTTTTGTTGTCCGTAATTCTTATTGATCTATTGTGACTTCAGTTTGGTTCAAAAGTTGAGTCTTTGATATTGTGGTAATTTTGCTATTACGTGATATCATATTGACTATACCGGCAAGGTCGTGGAGGGCCTCGCCCATGGCTGGCGAAGCTGCGACACCCTCGTCCTCACCGAGCAAGGGTCACCGGCCCTCTCCTATGGCCGGTGAGGTTTGGTTGGCGACATCGCTGTCCCAAGGTTAGAAAAATAAAAAAAAAAGAAAATAATTATAAAAAATTCATAAAATGTGGAAAAGGTACATGAAAAACGAAACACACAATTAAGATGGCAATAACTACAAAGTAAATAAAATCTATTAATTAATAATAGAATAACTGAAACATTTATGTAAAACTTGATCTTAAAACGACAAATTTAAGAATTAGGATTGAGTATAAGTTGACGATCTCGTTTTCTGGAGTTCAAGAGAAATATTACTAGTAGGTCCAATACATAGAGACCCTAAATCGCATAAGGTGAAACTCGCTACCTAACAATGCTCAAAGATTGGACCAAAAGAAAAATTTCCTCAAAGAAGATAGCCGAAAGACCAGATTATATGCATAAACAATTATTATGCAACTCTAATAATTTAGAAAAATCTAAGGTTATCAAACTCCAAGTACCGTAGAAACAATATAAAAATTCAACCATAAATTACTTAGTGTTCAACTTAGGCATATGAGTTTTTAATCGAGAACAAACAGTTATCCAGTTCGTAGTCTAATAGAAACGTAACATTAACATTGGCATGCTATATATATTTGGTCAAAATTAATGAATAAACTAATTCATAAATGTTTAAAAGTATGCATTTCTTTTTAGTTAATTAAATTTTGTCTAACTGCAATATGCGCTGCACAATGTGCTGATGTTGGCATTACAAGATGGCTAGTCAATATATAAAGCTTGCATAGTTTAGATACGATCCTCTGCACACTTAAATTAATTTATTAAATACTTGGATTTAAGTTTTGCTATCATCAAAATACTTTAGGTATTTGTTGCGCCGCACTTTTTTTGGGGCTTTCGAGATTTGTGCACTAAGGAGGTATTTCCGTGTAAGGGTCTCTCCCAGACCATACCTCACGTGATAGTGGATGGTAATTTTCTATTTAATCTAAGTTTGTGATTTTGGAATCGCCACTAGTCATTATTGGTAAGTAGACTAGAAATCTAATCGAGGTAAGGGAGAAATATCACGATTCTACGAATCAGAAATTCTGAGTACGGGGGCTTGGTTACATTATTAATCCGGAATCGAGATCCCTAACACCCTTTCGATACCTAAAAACGATACGATGTCTAACGTATTATGCAAATTTCCGAGACTTACCCACTAATTCTATCTATTCTAATCGCAGGAAAAACCAATCAAGTATTAAATGCACAATCGATGTCAATAAAATCAATCAATCTTAAATGGTCTCTAAAAATGAAAATCAATCAAAGCATCCAAACCCTAATGAAGCTCTAGAAATTTATTCATTTCATGATTTACATTTTTTTTGGGTTTTAAGGTTTTTTAGGGGTTATAACCCCTCAATTTGAGATTTTCTAAAAATGCCACTTAGGCACTTCCAAAAATTCAAATTTCACTTTCTAAGGTTGGCCACAGTGTTTTTGGACCATTCTGTGAATTTTTAAAATTTTCCAATTTTTTCAATTTTTTATTGATTTTCTAAATTTTTCACATTTTTTATTTGTATTTTCTGAATTTTTTGAATTTTTATGAATTTTCTGAAATTTTTTGAATTTTTATGAATTTTCTATTTTTTGTGAAATTTTTCGAATTTCTAAAATTTTTATATTTTTCTGATTTTTTATTTTTATGAATTTTTAGATTTGTTTATTATTTATTATATTTTTAAATTTCCCGCCAAAGTGGTGAACCGGACCGGCCCGGTTCAACCCGATTTGGCTTGACCGAATCAGGCATCGCCGGCATCAGTCACCGGTCACCTTCTCCAGCGAGCCCAAGTCGAAACGGCGCCGTTTTGGATGTTTTTTATTGGGGCATTTGATCGAACACATGGTATGCGTAATTCCATGTTGAACGTTTTCGAGGCCGCCGGTTTGGGCTCGTCGCCGACGACCTTCCGACAACTATTTTGCTATTCTGATCAATCCATTGCATTATTCATGTGTTCTTCTTTTAGTCTAGCCTATTCGGAATACCGGCGGCCGTTCGTCGGTCGGCAAAAAGCCGATTAGAAAAACCTAACCTAACACTGATCTAAACTAACATTTCTGGCCTTCAAATCATCACACAGAACTCCCTAGCAATTTCTAGCATTCATTCATCATTCAAAACATTCACAAGGAATCAGAGACACTAACTTGATCAGCCATAGACTCTTGGTAATGCCCTGGCGGGTGGAAAATGCTCCGGTGAGATTCAATCAATGGTGACTGATTCGGTTTTGTTGATTCAATGACACAAAATACAATCAAACAACATAACTATGCTCAGAAACATATTATAAACCTCCAGAAAATCAAAATCTCAAAGAAAATTGCATGAACATCCATTTTAAGGTCAAAATGGTTTTCTGGAATTCTGAAAAAAAATGATCACGAGCGATGTTTACCCTCTTCGTTTGATGATCAGAAGAAATTGTCGAACTGATCCGCGCCTATAAGGTTATTCCTTGACACTTGAACTTGCACCCGGTAGTCTTGGCCTCGCCGAAAGAGCTCTGGACTAATCGGAAAAGTCTCGGTTTCATACCTTCAAGACCAGCCGATCCGACTAGAACAATGGAGGGGAAGTTACAGCCAAACCCTGATTCATCGGTGCTCCGCCGTCTAAGGCGGCATCGGACGCTTAGGTGGAAACCTCAAACACTCTCTCTCTAACTTTTCCTCTTTGGTTTCACCTATTTTCTCTCTTTTTCTCTCTTTGGCATTTCACCGAACATCTCCTCCCTTCAATGTTCAGTTTTTCTTCATTTTTGTTCATCAAAATTCCCGCCCAAATTCGGTTAGAATCGCTTTCCGATCAATTAGATCGGTTCCCTGGTGCTAGCTGGAGATTCTCCAACTGGCCCAGTCGATTTTCTTGTGCCAAATTGGCTAGAAAGGATTGGTGAAGTCGCGAGCTTGATTCAGTTTTTTCTGGGTTTTAATGTGACTCGGGTGAGTCGGGCGAAGAAGGTGACCGACCCGAGTTGGGTCGGGTTGACCTGATCGACTCGGCATATCCGTGTTGGTCTAAATTTGCCAATTAAGCTCAATTTTGACTCAATTTTCAAAATTAAACCCCAAAATTGAATTCCTCATCACATTCCAAATCCAAATATGTGATTTTTCCTAATTTTTGTTATAATTGTGTCCAAGATTTTCACATTTTTGTATTTGGGTTAATAGGGTTTTGTTCAATTTGATATCCTAATGACCTGATTAGGCAAAATTGATGCCAAAATTGAATTATCCACATCTTATTAACCCTAGAAATGATGGTCTCATGGTTCGACAATTTCATATTGGGCACGATTCCCAATTTGGGCTCAAAATTCTTAATTTTCAATTAAATTTTGGCGTTTTCTGATTTCTTTGACAAATTGTGCAATTGGACCCACCATTATGTGATTCAAGGTTTCAAAATCATTTGTTGTGAAGACACGATAACTTAAAAATGACTAGAAAAAATTTAATTTGCATTTTTGGTTCAATTCGGGTTTAATTTTGCCCAATTTTGGGAAAAACATATATCCGATTGAGATTTTTCAAAATTGATGATGTATTAATGAAATCAGATTTAAAATAATACTAATGAATATTTTTATGGAATTTTCTGATTTCATTTGCTATTTTTCTTGATTTTCTCACTTATTTTGACTAAAAGAAATTAAGTAAAAATGCAAGAAAATGCTAAAAAATTATTTTTTGGTTTAGAAAAAGGTTTCTAGGCTTGGCCAAGATTCTTAGTCCTAATTTTGATATTTTTGAAAATAAGAAAAAAAAAGTTAAAATTCAAGTGTCAACAGTATTGACTTATTAAATAGGTGGTTTCTTGATTAGGTAGCATAATAGAATAACATAATATGGTAAAGTTATCAATATAATTTTTTTCGCTAGGTGATTAGGACTAGCTGATGCTTTAATGGTATCGATGCTTGAGTTGGATGCGACCATTAGAAGCTAAAGCTTATGATTTTAAATATCAAGCAATTACATGAGAGTTTTCATGTTTCTACAATTCAAAAAAATCATACCAACTTGAATAGATGTGTGCTCATTACAGTGTTGTCCAAGTGAGAAAGAGAAATTGATTGAGGATATTGGATTAAATGCAATCATCTACAACTGTTGCTGGTTAAATGTGTTGTCTTGATTTCTGTTTTACGAAGAACACATGGAACAGATAATCAGTAGAAGACAAAAAGTGCACCAGCTCACAACTCTACACAACCTTAATGAATTTTCCTATTACATGAAAAATTTTCTCACAATAATTCCTCTTGATAAGTAGAGTGATAAAACTTACTAATACTATTTCCTTTCCTCTACAATTTTCCCAGCCCTCTTGGTTTCCTTTCCTCTGTTTTGCTATGTTATGTATATGTCACGTATGTATTCCAAATTTTTAAAGAATAGTTGATTATAGATTTCCAAGAAAGGTCATGGAAACTCGATAATGGATGAAAAAAAGTAAGATCGTTTGTAATTACTTTCACGATATATGTTGCATATGTATTCCAAATTTTTAAAGAACAATCGATTCTAGATTTTCAAGAAAGGTCATGGAAACATGATAATAGATGAGAAAAAGTGACTTCGTTTGTAATTATTTTCATGACGGATCTTTCACTTTTTCTTTTTGTTGAGGACTGGGAAAGGAATGTTACTCTTTTCCACTACACACGGTAGCCAACCCTGGTGATTATATTTTGAGCGTCCTTGTTGGAAAGCTCCACGTGGGCTCTAAGAAATTAGTTATCAATGTATATTTATTTTTTGTTTAAAATACTAACTTCTCTTATCATTGATTGAAAATCTCTTAAGAGCTGATAAATTTAAGGTGTAGTAAAGAAAAGGTGAATGAAAATCGGTAAAAAAATAAGAAAATTTATTAATTAAAAAAAAACTTGGTAAGAAACTCAAATAAGAGTTGGTAACTACAAACTATTTGATAATTTAAACATAGAAAAACTAGCAAGTCACTCTAATTAAATATGGCAATTTAAAAAAAGTTGGTAATTCTAAGGCATTGCTAAGAAATGCAAATAGAAGTTTTTAGACAATAAGAAAAGTTAAAAATAAAAAAAAAACTAAATAAATTGTCGGTAAGTAACTTAAATGAGAGTTGATAACCCAACACTAAGTAATAACATTATGGAAGACAAGTTGGCGAATCACATCAACTAAGGCTGGTAATCTTTAAATAGAATTGGTAAATATAAGGGCTTCCAACCAATACAAATAATTAGATTGCAAATTTGAGTCGTTAAAGCCCATCGTAACAAAACCTTACCCTCGAATTGGGTCTCTTAGCCCCCCTTATATTTTCGAATTTGCTATGCTCTAAAGCGAAATTCATGTATTGTCAAACTACTTCCTAATGAGAATTCTAAAGCTTTTCAGATTAAAAAAAACCAATACAAATAAAAATTAATAACCCAAATAATAAGAGTTGCTTATGCAAAAGTAATCGATAATTTAATACAATAAAAGTCAATAAATTATTCTAAATTTAAGTTGATAATCCATACGACAGTTACTACAGGTATCACTACATTAGAGATACGTAGGTGGTGAGATAGATTTCCCTTAAGAACCTTGGTTATGGTGTTTTCAATCAACATAAGATTTATCACGGAAATCTTCGACATAAGATTGGGTGGTGAGATGCATTGACTACCCCAAATCCGCGGCAACCATGTTACAACCTCTCTTGTAACGGGGCTATCTTCAGATGTTGGAAAACATGTCAAACGGGCTTGGGCTTCAGTGATAAGAGCAAGCACCTCCCCCAACTTGCTTGATCTGCGCCTCCGTTTATCTCCCGCACCAGATCTAACTGATCTGTTTCAAGCTCCTAGCTTCAGTTCGGCCTTTTTGCTTCCAAGTACTTCAGGGTTTTAATAATGGCTGCTGCTTCTGCTTGTAATGCCGAGGCCGCTCTCACCGATCGAGCAAAGCCATCAGTCAAGAAGCCGTAGCTGTCGCCACGGCGACATACGCAAGCAATGGCTCCTTCCCCTGTTTCTTGTACGAAAGATCCATCAACGTTCATCTCGGGCACGTCGAGTGATGGGGTTTCCGACATTGGGGTAAGTCCATCCGCTGCTGTGATGTCGCCTGCGTTTTGTTTACGCCATCTTCTGAGCTTATGATTCATCGCCAGAGCCGAGTTTGATGAGTTGCTGGGGGTTCGGACTTTGAGCTCTGAACACGAGGTTGTTCCGTGCTTTCCAGATCTGCCATGGCAACAGAGCAAGGAGCTCGAAAGTAACTGAGGTATGGTTGACTTTACTTCTCCAAATTATGTCAACTCGCGGGGCTTATGCCCATTTCTTAATCCTTCAATCGCATCTTTACCACTTCTCTCGATCGATGCTGCAATACAATGGAAATGGAAATGGAAACCGAGCCTCACTTTTCTACCTGACCATCGCTCGTCGACCCCTGTTCCAAACGGAGTTCTTGCAACTTACTTGAATTGCATAACACTGCGTTTTCCATCATCCAAGTCTTGTAAAATCACTTTAAAATGTGGTGTGGTTTTACACGTACATTGACGAGAAAAGCATGTCAAATCTTTTGTGATTTGCTTTCGGAATTTTAGCAGACACAACTAAGATGGAAAGAAACAGGAGCTCTTTTTGGGAAACTGGATCCACAAACCATGGCTCATCAGGAGCTGAGCTCGACGTGTTCTTGAGTTTTCGAGAACCGGATACTTGCGCGAACTTCACAGATTCCCTCTATCATGCCCTGCTAGATAAAGGTATCCGGGTTTTCATAGACAAGAAAGGAATCGATGTCGGTGAAGAGATCGGCCCAGAGATTTTCCAGGCCAATAATGACTGGAAAATCTGCATTCCCATATGCTCTAGGGGCTACGCATCCAGTAAATGATGCTTGCGCGAGCTGGAACACATGATGGAGCGTAGGAAAGCCAACAATCTAGAGGTTTTGCCCATTTTCTATGATGTGGAACCCTCTGACGTGATGCTTGAAACCGAAGTGTATAAGGATGCGTTAACTCTGCATGAAGAAAAACACGGGACTGAGATTGTGCAGCCCTGGGCAGAGGCGCTCAAGGAGGTTGCTAGAGTCAAGGGATGGGACACAAAGAACCAAAGGTAAATTAACACACTGAACTCTGTCTTCTTGTTTCTTCTCCATTCTTTTGCTTGATTATTGATTATATTTTGAAGAGCATAATTTTTTCTTTGTTTTAGACCATAATTAACTTGATTATGTTGTGTGTGCTGACACAGCCATGGAGAACTCACACGATTGATTGCTCAGAAAGTATTGGTTAAGCTCAAGGTGTCTTATGTTCATATATCTGATAATCTAGTTGGAATGGACAAATGAGTGCATGAAGTAGTAGATTTGCTGAATGTCAAATCTGAGGACAGAAGACTCATTGGAATTTGCGGAATGGGTGGAATAGGCAAGACAACTCTTGCCAAGGTTGTTTACCACAAACTTTTTACTAATTTTATAAGTTGCAGTTTCATTTCGAGGTGTCTTATGTTCATATATCTGATAATCTAGTTGGAATGGACGAATGAGTGCATGAAGTAGTAGATTTGCTGAATGTCAAATCTGAGGACAGAAGACTCATTGGAATTTGCGGAATGGGTGGAATAGGCAAGACAACTCTTGCCAAGGTTGTTTACCACAAGCTTTTTACTAATTTTATAAGTTGCAGTTTCATTTCAAATATCCAAAAAGCATCAAAAAGTCTTGGTCTGTCAAATTTGCAAAGGCAACTAGTCTTTGATATCCTTGTCAATGTAGGAGTTGAACTTTCTAGCATCGATCATGGGATAAATATGATCAAAGATAGATTCAAGATAAAGAAAGTTCTTATTGTGCTTGATGATGTAGATCATAGGAGCCAACTTATGGCATTAGCAGCAAAGACAAAATGGTTTGGTTCGGGAAGTAGAATAGCTGTTGCAACAAGAGATAAAAGTGTTTTAAGTGGATTCTGAGATCAGTTTGAACATTGTTTGATTTATGAAGCTAAGGTACTGAAGGATCTCGAAGCTCTTAAACTCTTTAGCAAGCATGCCTTTGGAAGCAATTCTCCTCCAAATGCATTTTTGAGTCTGTCTAAGAAAGTTACTTCAAAAATTGGAGGGCTTCCTCTTGCTATTGAAGTGATGGGCTCATTATTATACGGGAAAAAGAAAGCAATGTGGCAAGATATATTGAAAAAGATGGAACATTACCCTCATAAGGATGTGAAGGAAAAGTTAATGTTGAGTTATGAGGTGTTAGATCATTAGCAACAACAAATATTTCTTGACATTGCTTGCTTTCTAGCTGGAGAAAAAAAGAGTTATGCAGATTACATGTGGTATGACTGTGGATTTTTTCCGAATGAGGGGGTTGAAGTTCTACTTTTGATGTCCTTGGTGAAAATTGGAGAAGACAATCAACTATGGATGCATGATCAGCTCAAAGACTTAGGCAAGAGCATTGTCTACCAAGAAAATTGTAAAGATTCAGGACAACGTTCACGGGTGTGGAATCATGAAGAAGCTCTTGACATGATCAAGAGAAAGAAGGTACACATCTAAGTGCACCCTCCTCTGCTTTGTTCATTGCGGAAATCTTCCTTGGATTGTTTTCCCTTCATTTCAAACATTATTTGGAACTCACATTTAACTGACTCTTTCCTCATTTTAGGGAACCCAAATTGTTGTCGCGATCTGTATGAACTTTGGCAGTTCTAGACCAGCCACTGTTTTGACATCAGATGAATTTATGAAAGTGCCAAGTATTAGATTTCTGGAAATGGCTGGTGGGAACCTCTCTGGAGACTTTGAGGATCTCTTTTCAGAATTGAGATGGCTTTCTTGGAAGAATGGTCCTTCCATGCTGAGTGCAACCAACTTTTGCCCAAAAAATCTACTCATCCTCGACCTATCAAGGAGCCGAATAGACGAACTTTGGGGTGGTTGGACTCAACTCAAGGTATGTGCAAATGATTAAATATAACATGTAATATTTTCTTCCAGTCAGTCCAGGTCTTGTGTCTCATGGGGTTGTAGATTGTTATTTTATTGCTCTTTTTTCAATTAAATTCTATTGCCTTAATTCAAACAAACCTTGGTCTTTAACAATGCCTACGACACCAATCTCTCATTCCATAGGTTTGAAATACAACTGTTGATTTTTTACTAGAAGTATGTCGTATCAAACAATGACTTTAGATAGATGTCAAAGATGGGATTGAAGACATAATGCTACTTGCATATCCACGTTATACACACTTTGGTGGACGGAAAGAATGTTGCGCTCGATCACTTTTATCTCATTCTTATCATGTTGTGTAGATGGAGAGAATGTAACATGTGTAGATTTTTCAAGATTGCTTTTTTCATTTTTATCGAATCAAACAATTAGCTTACCAAAAATAAAATAAAAATTAACTGCATTGCATTTATGATTTTAGATTTATACTATGTTACTTCTGTTTTTGTTATTTTGGCAAATCTTCTCCTGCTGACTTTCTTCTAATCAAATTGATTGTAGCTGCATGAGTAAAGGGTATTGTAATGTGTACATTTTATGTTACTAGAAACTACATTTTGGGTATTGCAATTAATAAATGAAATGACTCGATTAGATAGTCATACATATTTCGTAATTTTTGTAATTTATAGGATTGTTAAATCATCTAATGGAATATGATTGCTTAATATCTGTTGACTTACATTACTTTTTAAAGAACATTATATGAACATTCATGTTGTTTTGAGTTCCCTAATCACGCCAATAAGTCGTCATTAATTATTATTCAAATTGAGTGATATATAAGTAGTGATAAGACTATCTATACTATACATAGCATGCGCTGCCGAAGAAACACCAAACAATAGATTTATTTAGTACATCAATTCTAATATCGTACCCTTCAAAAGGTTATGTGGAAGCTAATAACGCCCTTGTCTTAATGAATGAAACAAAAAAATAAAAATAAAATAGTAAACTGCAACTATAGATTAGTTGACAGTCAGAAGACATGTAAGATTATTTTCTACATTAATTTTTTTTTATACATTTACATAGGCAAAGCCGCAAAATTTGGAATCATAAGTACTAGTGTCGGGAACAAAATCGGTAATTCCACAATGAAGTGGAAAAGAGATGTTATAATTTATAGGAGATGTGGTGTTACATTCTCATCTTATTATTATTCCATACTCGGGTAATTTGAAAATAGATCTATTTTCTTGTATTTGTCACTGGGGACAATACTGGAAGAAATTTAAAAAAGTGAGACGAGTGATTTTGGCTTAAATTATAGAGGAATGCATATATACAGAGTATTTATAAAGTTCCTTTGGCGGAATGCTTCCTTAGTGGATATATTTGTTTTAATCTTACATAACTTCTATAAATCAAACTCGTTTAATATACATAATGATTTGACAGGTGGCTACGAGATTGAAGGTCCTTAATCTGTCAAAGTGCCCCAGGTTAAAGAAAACTCCTGACCTCTCTGCATATTTTTCCTTAGAAATATTAATTCTAGAAGAGTGCGGGAACCTGTTAAGGATTGATAGATCTATTGGTCACCTGAGACGTTTGAAGCACTTGAATTTAAATAGCTGTGCTCGTCTCCAAGTGCTTCCTGTTGAATTAGGTTCTCTGAAAGCTTTAATTGAGCTACTCATACGTAACTATAATTTCTTCGAAAGCATTAGTCAAGTCCCAAGATCAATTGGAGCACTCATAAAACTCGAGCGCTTGGCCATTTGTGGAGTTCCCGAGCTAACGACACTTCACGACTCTATCGGAATGCTGCAATCTTTGGCTGAGTTGGATATCTCAAGCACAAGCATTAGAGATTTGCCAAATATCATTGTCAATCTAAAGAGCTTGAAAGTGTTGAAGATGAATAGAAGTCGCATGCAAAAGTTACCTGAGGGCCTGAGGCAATGGGGATGTTGAAGAAACTTGAAGAGATCTATGGAGAGAATTGCTTGTGGCTAGAGATGATTCCTGGTGATATAGGGAGACTACCTTTCTTGAAGATTTTGAAATTAACACAAAATAGCGTGCAAAATGTACCACAGCTTCCCCAGAGTTTGGTAACTCTATGTCTGTCCTCAACAGCCATTAAAAAAGCTCCAAACATCACCAACCTTGTGAATTTAAGGAATCTGGAATTATGTTTTACCAACTCAACCTCCATCAGAGCTTTTCCAAACGCGAGAACTTACAGCCCATTTTGTATGTTGGAACTTCGGTATAAGCTTATATTGGGGTCGCCTTTGCTGTCTAAAAGAACTTCAGCTCATCGACTGCGACAACCTGTGCAACCTTGGACAGCTTCCCTCTAGTTTGAGGAAACTTGAAGTTCACGGCAGCAATCTTCTTGAAGTTGTTGACCTTTCCAACTTGGTCAATCTACAACTCTTGTTGATATACTTGTCCAAAATTGGTTGAGATTCAAGGTCTCGACATACTGGAATCACTAGAAAGCCTTTCGATCGGACAGTGCAATTCCTTACAAAGGTGACCTGATGTATCCAACTGGAAGAAGCTGAAGAGAGATTGGTGATGGGGATAACAAGTAGCTCGAAGAGATGATCTCCCACTCTAGCACTTGAAAAAGCTTGTAAGATCAGTAAATTCTGAATTTTGAGGCTTGGAGGAAATTGTCATCAAAATGTGACTTGACTCATTTTACGATGATGACTGAGGTAGGATCTACAAAGAGGCAACAAAAATGTGACGTTCAATCTTTTTTGAAGTTTCTTAACAGGTGTTCTAGGCATTCTTCAACGAAATCCCAATTACATAAGTTTAGACAGTATCTTCTCGCACATTCAATCTCCTACACGAAGAAGACTTATAAATAAGCTCTCGATCTCTCCAAATCTAGCTTACTTTTTGCAATAAAGTAATGATCTATGAAAATAGTGATCAATATAGCAGTATTTCTAATTATTCAAGAACGTCCTATTTCCGGCTTTTGTTGGTGTGGGAATGCACTAGCGTAAGTAATTTGTTGAATCATGGATTGGTCAATTTTTCTTAATAATATGGAGTTGCATGGAGTTATACTCATGTACCATACTATAAAGGCTAGCTGATGCTTGCAAGAACTGATGGCTTTGAATATCAAGCGATCACAAGAGAGTATTCATGTTTCTACAATTCAGAAAAGATCATACGAACTCGAATAGATGTGTGTTGATCGCAGTGTTGTCCAAGCCAAAGATATAGAGATTGATTTTGGATATCAGATTAAATACGATCGTCTGCAAAGATGCGTCGCTTAGAGTGCATATGGTTAAGTGCATTGTCTTGTTTTCTCGTCCTCCCTCTTACGAAGAACACACGAAACGACGTAAGACAAAAAATGCAACAGCTCACAACACTACACCCCCTTAACGAAGTTTCATAATACATGACAAACCATCATTCCTCTGTGTAGAAACAGTTGATTCTAGACTCCCAAGAAAGGTAATAGAAACACGATGATGGATGAGAAAAAGCAAAAGATCGTTTGAGAATCTTAAAACTTTGTCTTTTTGTCAATGGCTGGGGAAAATAGTGTTAGTTTTTTCCCACTGCACTTGGTGTTCCATCCATGGGGATAAACCTTTTGAGCGTGTACTTCTTGGAAATTTCCTCGTGGGCTCCAAGAAATTAGTTCCTAACGTCTATTTTTCTATTGTTTGGTTAATAAAATTAGAAATTCCAAACCGGTGCTTGAGTGACCCATTTGTTCAAAAATAATTTCCGTCTCCCAAAAAATGTTATACTGTTATCTTTGTCACATCTATCCAAAATTAATTGAAAAATATGTGTTAGACTATCAATCAAATCTTCTATTATTAGTGAGTTTTGATCTCGTCATCTCAACAGTGAATTGAGAAATTCCTATATATTTCGATGTAATAAGCCTATTTAGGACCACTATCTAGAATAAATGAATCTTACAATATCAATTATAATCAATCAAAAAGATATTAAGAATATTCTAAATATCCTAAATACCACTAACTTTTTTTTATCAGAAATCTTAATGTCAATCAAGTGAAAATTCTTCTTTTCTTTTCCTTTTTTGGGAAATTTTCTTTCATAATTTTCCTTAAGATTATTGGTGTCGACTCAGTAAATTGATGAGAACTGACCTATGACTTAGACTTACTAAAATTATTTATCAACTCGACTCCAATGGGCCCCAGGCCAGCCAACACCTCATCGCAAAATATAGAAAACAGAAACAGAAGCGTAATTTCTTTTTTTTAGTGTAAAATGTCAATATTATAGAGCAAATGACGTACAGCAGCATAGGAGTATCCCCAACAATACAAATAGTGCTAATAATTCGAGAAGATAGAAGTAGGAAATCTCCACATAGTAGCCAATATAACATTTGTCTAAGAAGGTCTAATGTTTTGGTCACTCTACCTCTTACATTTTTATGCACATTGGCCAAAATAATATGGATATCAGTTGACTTATTTTGAAACCGTCTTCGGTTGCGCTCCATCCATATGCCATAAATGGTTGCTAGAAAGGATACCAAAAGCGTAATTTCATAGAAGTCAACAAATATAAACTTGTTTGAAATGCATAATACTGAATTTTCAGGAGAAGGATACTACAAGTGTCAAAACTTGTATACGGCACTCACTTTAGTCCTAAAAGTTTTCGCGAGATCACTTAAGTGCCAAATTTTTTGAAAAACGATCACTTAAGTACTAATTACGATCAGTTTGGCCGGAAATCCGACGTGGCATTTTTATTAATTTCTAAAGCCGACGTGGCTCGTCGAAAGATGAGTCGACGTGTACAGTCAGTATTTTTTATTTTAAATATTTTTTTCCTTTTCTTTCTTTTTTCCTTTCTTCTCTTTTTTTCCTTTTCTCCCCTCATCGGCTAGCCCGGCCACCGATGGAGCCCGGGAAGGGCTGGGCGACCTCGCCCATGGACGATGAGGGGGGAGAGGGTCGCCCCTCGCTGGCCAAGGGCGAGGGGCAGCCTCGCCAAATTTGGGCGAGGCGACCCTCACTAGCGTCTAGCAAGGGTTGGCCTCCCATGGCCAGTGAGGAGCGACCTCACCTGTTGCCGGTGAGGGTCGCCTCACCAAGATCTAACGAGGCCACCCCTCACCGGCTATGGGCGAGGCCAGCCCTTCCCGGGCTTCGCTGGTGGCTGGCGAGGGGAGAAAAAGAAAAAAAGAAAGGAAAGGAAAAAAGAAAAGAAAGAAAAGAAAATTATTTAAAATAAAAAAATGCTGATTGTACCAACTGACTCATCCTCCGGCGAGCCACGTCAGCTTCAAAAATTAATAAAAAATGTCACGTCGGATTTTTGGGCCAAACTGACCGGAGTTAGCACTTAAGTGATCATTTTTCAAAAATTTTGGCACTTAAGTGATTCAGCGGAACTTTTGACACAAAAGTGAGCGTCGTATATAAGTTTTGGCACTTGTAGTATCCTTCTCCCCTGAATTTCCCATCTGTAACATCTTTTGCGAAATCTTTGATGGTAGTAGATGCAACTATGATGAAAGAAAAAGGATTTACTGACTTACTGACTTTTATTCGAAACTATCAACCTTAATTTGATGGAGACACCAACATTCATCACATTAATGTATCAATTAATTTTAATCACTTACCAACTTTTAATCTTACTTGGTTTAGATTAGTATCATTATTAAGAGTACTTATACGTAAACTTTTAAGTCAATAAAAAAATTACATAAACAAATCATCCAACCTAAATGAATATAAGTTAACAAAGTTTCATAAACTTATATTTCCCACTCTTTTTTAGAATTCATATATAATTAAAATAGAAAAGGACTTAAATTAGTCATCAATCCAGCTGTTTTAAATTTATTTTTCCTGTGACTTTTGACTAATAATAGTACAATAAAGTAACTCCAAAAAAGCATCACTTTACTCATGACAACAAAGATCGGGCCAATCAAGTAATCCTGAGAAATAATATGTCCAAGGAGTTAAGGATACCTGAAATTAGCCACATTGGCAAATATTTAGGTATCCCCTCAGACTGGGGTGTTTCAAAGAAGAATATGTTTACCTGGATCCTTGGAAGAGTTAATGCAAAGTTAGAGGGGTGGAAGGAACAACTGATCTTGAAAGCCAGAAAGGAGATTTTGCTGAAAACCATCGTTCAAGCCCTTCCCAACTACGCAATGTCAATTTTCAAAATCCCTATCTCAGTTTGCAAAGCAATTGAGAAAAGGATTGCCAATCCTTCGTGGAAAACCAGCGAATCCAAAACAAGACTTCACTGGAAGAATTGGGAATCTCTGAAGCTGAGGAAGGATAAGGGGGGTATGGGGTTTAGAGATCTTATCTTATTCAATAGGAAAATGCTTGGTAAACAAGCATGGAGACTATCTTAGAATCTTGATTCCCTTGGGAGCAAACTGTTAAAAGGGATTTACTTTCATCAAGGAGACTTTTGGCAGGCCAAAAGAGGTTCCAGACCTTCTTGGGGTTGGCAGAGTTTGTTATTAGGTAGGGAATCGATAGCCAATTATGTTATGTGGTCAATTGGAGATGGAAAACGAGTTAAAATCAGGGAGTATAAGTGGTTAAAAAGTGGTATTATAGGGGGGCCAGCAAACCGGAATGAGCCAATAATGGTCTCAGAGTTGATATCAACTGAAGAGGAAAAATGGAATGTTCAAAAGCTCCAGGAAATTTTTGATGATCAGTTAGTGCAGGAGATTCAAACAATTTCAGTCAAACCCCACAATGCACAGGACAAGTTAGTATGGACTGGAACCAAATCGGGTATTTACACGGTAAAATATGGCTATAACATTATGAGAGAAGAGACAGCACAAAAGCACAAAAAAGAGCATGCATCCTCTTCATATCAAACTCCCAAATCACTTTGACGAACCATCTGGGACATGCAGACTCATCAAAAAATTAAAATTTTCCTTTGGTCCCTTTGTACTAATGCAGTTACCACAAAGGAAAATATCTCGAAGGGGAAAATTATACCTGACCAGATCTGTCCTATTTGTCGACTGGGGGAGGAGACGGTAGAGCACATCTTTCTACTCTATCCTTGGACACGATTTATCTGGGCTGACCCTTGCATGAACATTCGGATTAACAGCCAGGAAATCTCAAGATTCGAAGTATGGTTGCTGGATTTATGTGAGAAAGGCACTGATTTACTCGACTTACCCTTAGTGGCCACAGTCCTTTCGAGTATATGGAAATCCCGCAATGAATTCGTGTTTTGAGGCAAAACTCCATACGCTCAGCAAACAGTGGAGTCAGCCATATTTTGCAAGCAAACTTCAAGAAGTGGAATACCAATTCGCAAGAATCCGGGAAGAAGCGCACCCTTATCAGCTTGAAGACATGGGTGCCGCCGGTGGAGAAAACGCTAAAATTCAATGTTGACGGCTCCTTTGTCTGTGGCTCGGTGGATGGCGCCATAGTTGGTATTTGCAGAGATCACTTGGGAAATATTGTTGCTGGCTTTGCTAAATCGATGAAAGTTTCTTCAGCTGCACAGGTGGAAACCCTAGCCGTTTATGAAGCTACTCTGTACTTAGTGTTGAGAGAAGACCTGGCTTTGAGTGTCCCTATTGAGTCTGATCGGGCAAATCTAGTCGAAGCATTGATAAGTGGTTCAGCAGATTACTTCAACTAGGAGGAGCATCATCTTATCACAGATTGTCTCAAGCTTATCAAAGCCCATCCAACTATTTGCATAGCTCATTGTTTGAGGGAGTTCAATTTGGCTGCTGATTGGGCTGCGAAATCCCAAAGGCTTGGTTCTCTTCCATATAACTGGCTTGTGCCCTTTGGGTCATCCTTTGTCTTGACTTTCTCAATTTGGGTTGTTATAGACCTTGTTAGTAATATAATATTACCTTTTTTCTGATCCAAAAAAAAAAGTAATCCTAAAGCGAGTAGGTTTGCTTTTGACGCAATTCGCGAGGTGCAATTCTTTTCAATTTTTTTTTTGGTTTGTCATCTTGTCAAGTGTAACCTTTTCCCTTTCTTTTTATTAGAAATCTCAAGGTCATGCAAGTGCAAATTCTTCTTTTCTTTTCCTCGTGGGTGCGTGTATTTTATACTGTTACTGAAGTTCATTGGTGTTGACACGGTTGATTGATGAGGACCGACCCACGACTCCCTCATATTTTATAGTTTACTTAGACTTGGACCTTTGCTAAATTTTGTCCACTTTAGTCTAGCGGGTCCCGGGCCGGCCATTGCCATGTCCCAGATAATGGAAATTAGAAATAGCAACTCAATTTCACTGAATACCGACTTAAGAATAATACGGAAAAAAATTGAGGAATTTTTGTATAATTCGATGTATATCAATAAATTGAGGAATTCTTGTATATTTTTCAATATATGTCAATGAATTGAGGAATTTCTATATATTTTTTGTTTACTGGTCAGATGTTACCTAGACGAGCTCGTGACGTGTCATTGCAAAAATATTTTTATCTTATATGATTTAGATTTCATTTCTATGTAGGAGCTCATATAATCACATTGGATTAATTGTGCTAGCATCGTGTTACATTCGTTTCTCTCAACTAAGTTTTTCCTTTTCAAATATCGATAATTATTCAAACATTTTTAGCTAGTTCTCGTTGAATGCAGTCTCGTTAGGTGACTATTGAAGCCATTACATTTCGTGCTTCTGAAATTCCCCTTAAGAAAAACACATAATGTCAACGATTCAAATGTAGATTTTAACAAAGGAGTCTTCTCAATATAGGTATTACGATCCATGATATCTAACAATGTCATAGGAATAGGTTACGATGGGCATGCGGCCCTGGAGACGCCTTTTCTTGTACAAACATCAATTTCTTCATTTTCGATTGTACTGTCTCTTTGATATTTTATAAGATGCTAGTAAAGTCCTAATTATAGTGCACATTTTAATAGCATTTCTGTCATAGATGGCTACTAGAATACCGGATTGCACTAACTATCCACCCACATTATTACCAAACTAAGATATAGAAAGTCCAATATAATTTGATCTTGTTACCGTAATTGAGTTATCAAGCATTGCCTCAGCCTATTTCGTTTTTTGTTTAAGTGATTAGTGTTAGCCCATATTCATAGAAATTGTTTGCAATCAGCACTCACAAACTATCATAAATTATTCGTTCTAACTTATTAAATTTGTTACCAAAGGTTGATAGTGACTCTAAAGCAAAACTTCAAGAAATTGATCGTTTTAGTTGCAGACCTGACAGAGCCTGGAGGCCTTTGGAAAGATCCTTTCTACGGATAATCCCTTGGAAAAAAAACTTTCGGATCATGGCAACAATGTTTTGAAATTCACGAGAGAATGTGACTTCAACTTATCCATTTCAGTTGTTCTTTATATGTTGATATAATTCCGCGCACCGGGAATAGAGAAGTTGCCTTCACGATATTCTACATTGATATCTAAATTTTAGAAGGATTTTGTTGACATCCCAATCTTAGGCAATTAATTAGAAAGAAAATTCTTTCAGACTAAAAAAAATTAAGAAAATCTTCCATATTATATATGATCAATATCTTCTATTACCTCACAATAATTAATAGAAGATAAATCCAACAGGAGAAGATACTTTTTTGTAATGAAAGAAGAGATTAGTTAGATTACAGAATTTGTTCATTCTTGTTTTTCTTTTGCTCTTGTTTTCAATTTTCTCGGGTAGGATTATGGAGAAAGGCCAATAACGAGTGGATTGATGATGCACTTGATGATGTAAAAACAGGGACAAGCTTCTTTTTGCTGAAGAAGGTATAATATTATTAATGGTTCATTGTAAAAGTAATTCGGTCGACCAATGTATAGTGGACAATTTAAATATAAATTCCGAATTTCAATTTCCGCGTGAGAATGATGATTGTTTAGCTGCCTGGACTAAGGCGTACTAAAGGTATTATTGGTGTCGACCAGTGTTTGTCTAGACCATTATTTTGTCAACCTATCCAATTATATTTATCGGTGTTAACACGATAGGTTGATGAGGACCGACCAACAACGCCCCCATATTTTTAGTGTACATAGACTTCGACCCCCACTAAATTTTGTCCTCTTTACTCTGGTGGGCCCCAGGCCGGCCATCGCCATGTAGGAGATAATGAAACTCAAAAATAGCAACTCAATTTCATCGAATACCAAGTTAAAGAATAATACAGAAAAAAAAAAGAATTAAGGAGTTTCCGTATATTTGGATTTATATCAATGAAGAGTCACTAGCCTATAGGCTTTACGGGATGATCATCTAAACTAACGGAATATTACAACATCAATTGCAATCAATCAATGTCAAACAAGTGCAAATTCTTCATTTTCTTATCCCTTTTCGGGTACATGTGTTTCATAATATTCCTTTTATCGGAATCGACTCGCTAAATTGATGAGAACTGACCGGCAACTTTAACTTAATAAAATTATATTGACTTGACTCTGGTGGGACCTAAGCCAGCCAACATTGTGCAGCAGAAAATAGAAATCAGAAACAGAAGCGTAATTTCATTAAAGATGGCATTTAGTTTCAAATGTGAAGTTCGACTCCCATCTTTACAAAAAGACAGAGTAAGAAGACAAAAGAAAAGCTAATATAAACTTTCCCATCAGCCGGAGTATGTGAGATCTTTGATGTTAGCAGACGATGTTAGCAGACGCAGCTATGATGAAAACTAAAATGAGTTGCTGACTTGTATTCTAAACTACCAACGTTAATTTGACCAAGATAACAACATTATCACATTAAGATATATATATATATATATATTTTAATCGCTTACCAACTTTTATCTTACTTGATTTAGAAAATTACGAATATCTCTTTGTACTTCTCAAATTGCTAACTACTTTAATAGTCTACCAATTTCGTGTACACGTGCCTTTAATTTTTTCGCCTTTGTGGATATTCTTGTTTGAGCCAGCCCTCCCCGATGAAACAATATCACAAAAACAAAAGGAAAGATTAACAATTCGCTGTTTTACTGATTTGTAAATTGTTTAGAAGTGATCATTTTATGCTATTTCCATTTTTCCAATGCTAGAGTAAGATTGTGCTAACAAAATGCTTAAGCAAGAAAAGGTAGATTTACATCCAACCACTAATTTCAAAAGGATGACGGTTAAATAACTAATTGATCCTATATGTTGCTTTTCCTTAAGCTTTCACTTTCGAATAATTGATAATTATTTAGAGTCTATACCTAGAATAAGCTCTTTTGGTTCAAACTTGAGTTGTTCACTTTTTTCTCAATTTTAATTTTTATTAGGGAAAAAGACACAAAAACCTAAATTATGCCTATTGTGACACATTTATTTTGAACTTTTTTTTGTGACATAAAAAATCTCAAACTATGCCCAATGTAATACATTTAACTTGAACTTTTCATGCGACATAAGAAACTCCAGGCTTGTACATATGTAACACATTTACCCTCCATAATTTTTGTTGTACTTAAACTACGTGGGCGCCGTGTCAATATCGTTTGCTTTCTAGCATCCTACATGGCAGATTTTTAACGGTTCCCATTGACAGAATTTTAATAGAGAGTAAATGTGTTACATAAGTACACATTTAGAATTTTTAGTGTCATAAAAAAAATTAGAGTAAATGTGTTACAGTGTCCATAATTTAAGGTTTTTTTTGTGACTTTTTCCGTTTTCACTCTTGAATCTAATCTAATCTAATTTAGTTTCATATTATATTAGTTTACTGCTGCAAGGGGAGGAGGCCTATGTGAATTTGCCACATGGCCTTCTCTTCAATTTACACACGTCCCACTTTGATCTTTATATTTTTCTTTTCCTTCTCATTGCTTTAGAGCATTCTTTATACTTTTCTTTTCAGTCACGTATCATTTTATCCTTTAAAGAAAAAGGAACCTATATAAACAAATAGTATGTACAAGATTCTTTTTCAATTTTCTCATACGTAAATTTTAATTCAATACAAAATACATAAACAAATCATCCAACCTAAATGAGTATAAGTAACAAAGTTTCATAAACTTGTATTTTTCCATTCTCTTTTAGAAATGCGGGTTTAATTAAATAAAAAGCACCTAAATTATGACCAATCCAGCTTTTTTGGATTTGTTTTTCCTTTTACTTTTGACTAATAATAGTACGGTAAAGTAAATCCAGAAAAGCATCACTTTGTTCATGACTACAAAGATCAGGACAACCAAGTAATCCGAGAGAGAGTAGGTTTGCTTTTGACGCAATTCGCAATTGAGGTGCAATTATTTTCAATTTTTTTTCTTTTCATCAGAAATCCCAATGTCGATCAAGAGCAAATTCTTCTTTTCCTTTCCTTGTGGGTACATGGGTCTTATATTGTTACTGAAGTTCATTGGTGTAGTCCCGGTAGATTGATGAGGACTGACAACGACTGCCACCATATTTTATAGTTTACTTAGATTTGTCCACTTCTAATAAATTGTGTCCACTTATAGTTTATATTGTAAAGTTTGTGCGGTGACACAGACAAAGCGTGCTATCAATTAGGGGCGAGCATCGGTCCAGGATCAATCAGGGACCGACCCTAAACTGGCCCAACCCTGTCGTCCTAGTCCGGTTCCCAGGGGGAATTGGGTTGGTCCTTGATCCTGGGATCCTTGAATCAGCATTATGCGGGTTAGTCCTCGATCCTGAAAGTTTAGGATCGGTCCAACCCAAACCAACCCTGACTATATATAATATATATAATATATCTAAAATATATTTTATATATTATATATCTAATATATTATTTATAATTTTTTTATCTATTCCAAAGAGAACCCTAAGTGAAATGGCGTGAAATAGCTCATCACGGCGTCCAAAACGATGTTAAACAACATTCAACAGGTTCTTCACGGTGTCCTCCTCTAGTACTCATTTCCTTTAGTCTTCTTTGTCCTCTCTCTTTAGGCTTCAGTTTGCCAAAATCGAAAGAAAAAACTTCCCGCTCGATACTCGCCCTGCTCGCCTCTGGCTGCTCACCGCTTGACGCTCGCCACATGATGCTTGCCCTACTCGCCGCTCGTCACTCGCCTCTCTTTGCTGACCTCGCTCGTCACTAAGTAAATCAGAAGGAAAAAAAACCCCTAATTAGAAACCCTAACACTTGGCTCGCCCCTGCTTTACAATCACAACTTGGCTAATGAGTCATACTTCGTGCTTGATTTTAAAGTTTCAACCTCATTGTCGATGGATGTGTAATTTGAAATAGTAGGTTTGCCTTTTCAGAGAGTACAAAAAAATGAAACAAAAAAATTATTGATTGGTCCCGGGTTAACCCTAGAACCGAACCGAACCCATTGGGTCGGTCTGGTCCTTGGTCCCAGGCTCAATAGGGTCAGTGCTCGGTCTCAAAAATCGAGGACCAACATTGTGCGGGTTTGTCCTAGGGTTAGGGGGTGGACCTGTCCAACCCGGACAATGCTCACCCCTACTACTAATCGCCAATGAGTAATCGCTCTCCTCCAATGAATCAATCCTCAATCTTATTTCTTCCATAACATGCTTTATGGCTGTACTTCGGGAAAAGGACAATAAAAGTACCATAGCTTTCATATATAACTCACTTTAATGCTAAAACTTTTTGTCGGATCATTTCTATGTCACGTCAAAAAATAAAAGATCACTTAATTCTAAACCCATTTACTGAATAAATCTAACCCATATAACAATTCAATCCATCAAGTATGTATTAAGAAATTGGTTCATGATCCATTTTAACATGTCTATGTAGAACCTACCATAAATCTAAGCAGTCAATCAAACCTTCTATTAACAACGTGCTTTGATCATGTCATCCTATCAATTTATGGAGCAAATTAGTCCATAATTTTTTACATAGATAATATTGGAATATCATACTTTATTTCTATGAGTTGAGTCTTCAATATAGGAATTCCAACGGTCATCAAATCTGTATAAGGAAAGTGTTTCATGATCAGGTTTGACCATTTAATGGAATCAAGATTTTGGTTCTACACCTTTCCTTCAACTTTTTGAACTTAGTGAAATTTAACCCATATACTTGTGGAGTCATATCATAACTTCTGCATAATTTAGATATGAGCCTATGCACACTTAAATAAGCTTATTAAGTACTTGGATTAAGTTTTGTTATAGTCAAAATCCCTTGGATATTTTCCAACAATTGTGATCTAGCACCACCGGATGCCAAGAATGTGCTCACGCCTTAACACACCTCAAAGCTGCTCCGTGTCAACGCTACGTTAGCTCCACAGCAGCGCCATGTCAGCGATTGGCCCAAAAGAACACTGCGTTAGTGAGTCGTGTAGATCGGTGGACTGAATCGGTCTGAGGTATTCACGAACCCGGTTGAATCCTATTTGGATCTTTAACTCTTCCAATTTCGTCTGATTTCTCGTATATGTTGGCCTTCATAATTTGAGGTTTGTTTCATATATATTTCTTCGATAATTGAGTTTTCCTCGGATTTTCTTGGCTGCCTTGTATGCGTGTTACGATGGAGAAAATCAGGGACGGATTCGGCAATTTTTATTGGTGGGAAACCTAATAGATGCTAAAAAGTAAATAAAATTTATTGATCCAAATAGTAAATATAATAGTTCTGTGGTTGAAAAGGATAGAATGATGAGTAAAATTGCAATAAATTTTGCTAATATTTTGCACTTAAACCTTCATAAGTATATGTCTATTTACTGTAGTTCTCAATCATGAAGGAAAAATAACGAAAATGTGAGAATATAACAAATTAAAGTGATTTCCCGTCAAATTTGTGGGGGCAGTTTTGAAATGTAATTAAAAAAATGACGTAATATATATTTCTGGGGGCAATTGCCCTTGACCATTGTCATGTAGGTCCGTCCTCACTGGAAAATGGATGTTACGCAGTCGATAATACAAACCATCTTAAATGTCCCGACCTTTGCCACAAATATATATGAGCTTCTGAACACTTAATTAGGAGAGAATTACCAAAAAATTCTTAAATTTATTGCAATTATGCCAATTCAATCTTAAACTTTTTTATTTTGCCAATTAAGTCATAAATATTTTGCATTTGTGTCAATTCAATCCATCCAACTAATTTTGGCTAGTCGGTGCTGGCCATCCTATGTGACGCGGCCGGCGAGGATGTAAACATTTGTTAATAAATATTTTAATAGTTTTTTTGCTTTTTCTTTTTTTTGTTCTTCCCTTCCTTTTCCTCGAGCGTGTCAATCCTTGCAAACTTCCCATCGAGCACGTGGCACGTGCTTACTGGGTCAGTTAAGTCTTTCGCACCCAACTACTATCTCACGTGTGTGGGTCATCCCCTCGTATGACTCCAGACATCATATACTAAGAACCTGCGCACGGCAAATAGTCCTCGGATTTTTGAAATTCTCTCTTTGCTCTTTCTGTTTCGCAACCTGCAATTTTTTCCTTTCGCTCTTTTGAACTCGATGGAACTTCGATATTCATGACCCCATTTTGAATGCGGCTTTCTCATGCAGTTGTAGGTGAGTCATATATCTTGCGTGCGCAAGAATTTTACTTTTGCTTTGCCCCTTCCAATTCGAATTTATTCGATATATCCGTCACGTTACACGTAAAGATAGCTGCTTATTCAGAGTTAAAATCTTTTCTATTTTGTATGCTTTTGTGTTTTCGTTGTTAATTCTTACTAGTTTTGAGATGGTTGGAGTTTGCAACTCTTTCAGCTTTCGGGTTTCATTTAAGTTTGTTCAATAGTTTAGCTCATTATCTTGTGTTCGTAGATACCATCCTAGTCTCAATCTATGTAGCATGGACACGCGACACGACACGACACGATGCATGACACGTCATTTCTCAAAAAAGTGAAAAATTCTAATACGTTGAGACACGTTGTATATTAAATGTAAATTTTTATATATACATGGTAAAATATCATACAAATTCATAACTAAATAAATCAAATTAATTTGATAAATTTTATATGACATATTTTATTATGCCATTTGATATAGTAAAAGTTCCTTTATTTGGCCATATATATATTTTTTCTTGGAGTACCTATTTTCGTTTTTATTTTCTGCCCGTCCTTTTTATTACTCCTCTTTCTCCATCGATTTTAAATTTTTAAGAAGCCATCGTCGTCTACGCTTTCCTTTTCTTACCCTAGATTCTCCTCTCTTGACTCTCTCTCTCTCTCCCTCCTTCCCTCTTCTCCGATCAGATCTCCGGCAGCTCTCGCCACGGAAACTCCGATCTGCTCAGCTCGCTCATCCAGGACGCTTGGCTCGGGACGATCGGGGGTCGTCGGTGAGTTCTCAAAACCGTTCTCGACCTAGATTTCCTGATCCTCCCTCCCTCTTCTCCGATCAAAACCCTACCCGACCTAGATTTCCTATTTTTTTTTGTATTTTTCTGAATTTTCACATTTTTTTTGGTTTTTCTAGATTTTCTCAATTTTTATGAAATTTTCTGAAATTTTTCTAATTTTGTGAATTTTCTAAAATTTTTATGATTTTTCTGAATTTTTTATTTTTTATTTGATTTTTTGAAAATTTTCAATTTTTAAGAAGCTATCGTCTCGACTCTGTCTCTGTCTCTGTCTCTGTCCTCTCTCTCTCGTCTCTGCAACAGTCTCTCTCTCTCTCCCTCCCTCCCTCTTCTCCGATCAAAACCTTTCCCGACCTAGATTTCCAGATCCTCCCTCCCCCGATCCCGACCGATTCCCAGATCCCCCACCTTCCCGGGCGAGAGAAGAGACGGATGTAAGGCCTATCCTGTGGAAAAGTGGGGTTGCTTTGGCTCTGTTTTAGGCTGGACTCCTCTACCATCGCATCCGAACCAGACGAGTCCAACCCAAGCTGCCTCCTTCGACGGGTGGCCCTTCAGGTTTTGAATAACTTGCCCCTTTAGAGATTTTTGTTTACTCATCTTGTTTACGGATCTTGCTGAACTAGCTTGCCGGTTGGTCTGTAGATCGCGGTGGCGAGGCTCATTCCGAAGGTCAGAGGACTGGGCTTTCATTTAAGTTTGTTCAATAGTTTAACTCTATCATCTAGTGTTCATAGATACTTTCCTCCTCTCAATCACCATCTCGTGTTCCTGGACTCCGACGTTTTCTTAGTTTTTCCTTCATGAGAAAATTTCTCGTCAATGCTTGTTGGGTCACACCCTCCGGCCTCTAGACCCTTTTTTTGCACCAGCGGTTGTCTTCTGAAAGTTCCAGAGCCTCACCTTTTTTTTTTGTTTGATTAAGTACATGTGTTTTATGTTGTTCCTTAAGTTTATAGGTGCGGACACTATAAATTGATGAGGGCTGACCAAAGACGCCCCCATATTTTCAGTTTACTTAGGCTTCGACTTCTACTCTACTTGACTCTGAATGTTGAGCCTCTGGTGGGCTCATCATCCCACCCAAGTCTGTAAAACCTTTTGTGAAATCTTTGATGGCAGTAGATGTAGCTACGATGACACGGACTAGTTCAGAAACGGGATCCACCACCAATGACACATTGGGACCTCTGTTTGATGTGTTCTTGAGCTTTCGAGGACTGGATACTCGCTTGAACATCACGGATACCCTCTATTATGCCCTGCTAGATAAGGGTATCCGTGTTTGCATAGACAAGAAGGGAATCGAAGTCGGTGACGAGATCGGTCCCGAGATTTACCAGGCCATCGATGACTCGAAAGTCTGCATTCCCATCTCCTCGACAGGCTATGCTCCAGTAGGAGGTGCCTACGTGAGCTGGAACACATGATGAAGCGTAGGAAAACCCATGGACTGGAGGTTATACCCATTTTCTATGACGTGGAACCTTCTGTTGTGATGCTTGAAACCGGAGCATATAGGGATGCATTGACTCAGCGTAAAAGAGAATGTGCGGATGAGACCGTGCAGGACTGGGAGGAGGCGCTCAAGGAAGTTACTAAAATCAAGGGATGGGACACCAAAAACACCGGGTATGTTAACTCATCAACTCCATCTTCCATTTTCTCTATGCTTCTTCTGCTTGAATTCTGATTATAATTTGAACAGCCAAATTTTTTATTTAGACTTTCACTTTTACACATTGTAATATACTAATATCTACTGTGGAAAAACTTAAAAATAAATGCGAAAGAAGGATAGAACGAAGCAGGCAGCTTCTCTGCTTCTAATTGACAAAAAGGGGGAGAGAGAGTAGAAGAATAGTGGTCGTTGGCTTGCTCTAATGGTGCCATACTCCGCCGATCTTCCTGGCAGCATGTATGGCTGCTCTCTATCTCTCTCTATCTCTTCAAACAGTCCATGCTCAATTGTGGAAAATCACGAGACAGATCATCATGGAGAGGCGACCTCATATAAGTCGATCTATTTGTTCCTAATGTTTCTCTGCGGCTGGTGGGAGGACTACACTTGCAGATTGTAAACGTTTTCATCTATTTTGGTGCCCTACTTCCTCATCCTCTTTTAGATATTGCTCTTTCTCCACATCTGTTTCCTTTTCCACTTTCAGATCTGATTTAATTCATAGATTTTTTCCAATTACAAAGGGGTTGGTTTATGGCTTTCGGATTTGAAGCGAAACTTGAATGGACCCATTGAATGATGTTTTTCGAGCAGTCTGCACGTGAAGCTTCATAACACGAGTAGATTGGATTCGGGCCGGGCCTCACAAGATTTTGTCCACAGGAAGCAACCCGAGCATGTTGGTTCTTGGATAGAATCAACTTTGAACAGGTCTATGGAAATTTATTTTTGAAAAAGTTGCAGTGTCTGACCAGAAAAATTTGTATATGAGACAATCAAACAAGCACAACATCTCATGTTTAGATATCCACTTCCCAAAATTCTTGAACACCCATTTGTATCATACCATGTAATTTAGTAGATTAACATTTTCTACATCATTTTTTTTGGGTGTATTATGTATTTTTTTTTATTTAATTAACATGAATTTACTAAGAAAGTTTGCGGTCCAAAAAGTTCTGCCATCCAAAAGCTTCGGGTGGTTTGAGGAAGTCGCCAAAAGGTTAGTGATGTCCGTAGGAGAGAGAATTGGTTGGCCTTTTCACCGTTCTTGTGTTCCAACTTCTGGGGCAATGGAATAATGCCACGCCGGAGAAGGTAGTGCAGAGCTGCTGGATTGGAGAAAAAGCAAGAGATTTGCTTCAAAGCATGAATTAATTAATTTCAAGGAAGGTGTTGGATAAAATTAGAATTTATAGTAGGTGTATTTAAGATTCAAGCGTCGTGTAGTGTAAACACATCAAATCTTGATTATTGTCAGTCATGCACTATTTCTTTTCCCCTTGTATCCTGCATTTTGTGGCGAATTCATATCGTTGACGGTAACTTCATTATACTCTTTTCTAATGATATGCAGCCATGGAAAACTCGCATGGCAAATAGCTCTTGAAGTTTTGGATAAGCTTAAGGTGTCTCTAGTACGTCTGCCTGATTCTTTGGTTGGGATCGACAAATCAGTGAATGAAGTAATGGATTTGTTGAGTGTTAAATTAAAGGACATAAAGCTCATTGGAATATGTGGAATGGGTGGGATAGGAAAGACAACCCTTGCCAAGGTCATTTACAACAAATTGTTAGCTCATTTTCAAAGTTGTAGCTTTATCCTAGATATTCAACACGCATCAGAAAGTTCAAGTTCTGGTCTTCTAGATGTGCAAAGGAAACTAGTGCGTGATATCCTTGGGGACAAAAGAATTGAGATTTCCAGTATTGATAAAGGGAAAAATATGATCAAAGAACGATTTAGTAAAGAGAAAGTTCTTATTATGCTTGATGATGTAAATGAAGGGAGCCAACTAAAGGCATTAGCAGCAGAAAGAGAATGGTTTGGTTCAGGAAGTAGAATTGTGGTTACAACGAGAGACAGAAATGTCTTGTTTGTATTTGAGAATAGTTTGATTTATGAAGTGAAAGAGCTGAATAGTCAAGAATCTTTAGAACTTTTTAGCGAGCATGCATTTGGAAGCAACTCTTCTCCAAGTGACTTTCTCAGTCTATCTAAAAGAGCTACTGCAAGAGCTGGGGGGCTTCCTTTAACTATTGAAGTGATCGGTTCATGGTTACATGGACGAGAAAAGGCAGTGTGGGAAGAGATGTTAGAAGAGATGGAAAATTATTCTTGTGAGGAGGTGCTGCAACATTTAATGTTAAGTTATAAGACTTTAAATCTCACGCAAAAGAAAATCTTTCTTGATATTGCCTGCTTTCTAGCTGGAAAAAATAAGAGGGATGCAAGTTATATGTGGAAGGACCATAAATTGTTTCCAATAGGTAAAATCCAAGTCCTACTTTCAAGGTCCTTAGTAAAAATTGGAGTGGAGAATGAGTTATGGATGCAAAACTAGCTTAAGGACTTAGGTAAGAGTATTGTACTCGCTGAAAATCGAGAAGATCCAGGAAAGCGTTCGCGAGTGTGGAATCATAAAGAAGCATTGGACATGATCACCAAACAGAAGGTGAAGATAAGTGCAACACCTTGTAACTTTTTCATGGCATAAATCTGCCTAGAATTCTTCTTTTTCCAGCTTACTTTGTACTTTGCCTGGGTTAATGGGAAACTCTTTTTCATCGTTACAGGGAACTGAGACTGTTGAAGCGATTTGTGTGGATTTGGACGGGATTTCTTTGACATCGGAAGAGTTTAAGAAAGTGCCAAATATACGATTTCTTGAAATGATAAGCGGTAACCTCTCCGGAAACTTTGAGGATCTCTTTTCAGAACTAAGATGGCTTTCTTGGAAGAATTGTTCTTCAAATTTGCAAGCAACCAAGTTTTGCCTTGAAAAACTACTCATCCTTCACCTATCACGGAGTGGAATAAAGCACAACTGGAATGGGTGGACTCAATTCAAGGTATGGACTAATTTTTAGGTATAATATTTGTTTACCTTTTCATTCCCACACCAGCTCGTGCGTTGCACGGGTTGAGGGTTGTCATCTTATTGGGGTTTTAATTAAACTAAAAGAAGATATGTAGCTCTTGAAGGATGTCCCTAGGATACCATTTCTGAACTCCATAGTGCAACTTCTTTTAATGTTTTTAAACTCAATTACCACTGATAGCTAGACGTACAACGAAACAAAAAAGTAGTTTAACATATGTTTATTATATCTCTTTTGGTAGCTAAATTGTAGTTGCACCATGCTATAATTGTATTGTAAAGTACTGTATGGCAATGTATATTTTAAAGTCGTAGCACATCAAAGCTAGGTGAGGCAGTTTTCTAAAAGCTTCTATAAGGTTCTATAGCTTTGAATTAGCTGCAATTGTGAGGTATTGTCCAAACACCTTATAAAGCCGTAACACACCTTTTTACGGTTGAAGTTGTTGCTGGAAAGCTTTACCAAACAGTCTCAACAAGCTTCTATGGTAACTTCACATAAGTAGTATATTTATACATATTTATAATAAAAGAAGTGGGTAGAGTGGAGTTTTGTGATTGAGTCACACAATGGCAAATTTTCATTCCCTGTTTCCCCAAACATTAAATAGGAATCTCTACCCTTTACATTGATAAGATAAAAGAACTTCATTAACGTACTTAAACTAATAATTGATTCTCATAGAACAGCATATTAATATCTTTACATACCTTAGTAACTTGCGTGTAATTTGAGATGGTAGTCAATAAATCTAAATACTCTAATTAACAAATATTTTTGGTCTATCATGTATATGATTGGTACATGATGCATCTATTAATTAGTAAATAAGAATTATGGAAATTGGGTAGTGTCTGAAAATAAATTTATGTATTATTTTAAAATTCAAATATTCTATGTATAAAGTTATGTCGTAAAAATATACAAATAAACAAGACATAGTATACAACAGATTCAGATTACTTAGTAAAGTAATGAAAAATGTTGATAAGTATGTATCATTTGTATTAAATTATGCATAAGTTTTGTATTTTTGTATTGTGTGACCACATCACCCAAATAAAAGACTTTTCAGTAAGTCTATTTTTAAACACGTGCAACGACTAATGTCATAAACACGACAAGATGCTATTTGTGTTTTGTTTCAATGCTACGAATGCAGCATTTTGTCTCTCTTTCAAGGAACTGAACCTTCTTTTCAATCTCTTCTTGTTACCTTCAATCGATTATGGTCTATCATTAGTGTAAAGAACTTTTAAATATTCACTGTTGGAGGGGCAACATATTTGATTGGAGAATATACTATGTATTTGATGATTTTTTATACATCCTTTTTTGTACTTTTAAAATTTAAATTGAGGTAATTTCTTTTGTTGGTACTGGAAATGTGTAAATTTGGCATGTTAAAATATATTTTATATCGATTTTTGTGAACATGTTATATTGTCAATTGATATTATCTACGCCAGTCTCTACATACAATAATTTAAAATAAATCTACCTGGTTTACTCTATACGGGGTTGGAAACTTTATGAATTCACAATATCTCATTCAAAACGAATGAATGGATATTCCTTATAATATGTTTGGTTATGTTCTTGGTTGCTTTGGGTTGGTGATTTAGAATTTATTTGTGAAATCACATATATTAAATGAATAATAACATGAAGAATCCCATATTTAATAAAAAATATTTTGATTTCCAATTTATTGATTATGCATAATACAAAAGAGACAATGCATTCTTTACCAAAAAAAAAAAAGAGACAATGCATTCGTTACCAAAAAAAAAAGAAGAGACAATGCATTGAAGATAACAATATTCCTTCACTTGGACGTTTAATGAGGGCTCTTTAACAAAATTCTATTATGAGAAACTAGTCATATAATTCTTATATAGCTACCACCCTTAATAAAATAAGATATTTCTTCTAAACAGCCAACAATAGTTCTTCACTTTTAGATGTCAAATTATATATGGTTGTTAATAGAATAGCGGGACCGCAACCAATGGATATACACCAAGTATTTATAAAGTTACTATGGTGGAATGCTTCCCTAGTCAATATATTTGTTCATATCTTGTAAAAATTTTGTAAATCAAACTCATTGAACATACATAATCATTTGACAGGTGGCTACAAGATTGAAGGTGCTTTATCTGTCATATTGCCATGGGTTAGACACAACTCCTAACCACCGCATATTTATCCTTAGAAGTTTTAATTCTAGAGGATTGTAGGAACTTGGTAAGCATTGATAAATCCATCGGTCATCTGAAACATCTTAAGCACTTGAATCTAAATAGATGTTTTCATCTCCAAACGTTGCCTATTAAATTAGATTCTTTGCAATCTTTGATTGAGCTATTCATGGATAAAATCGCCGATGACGACTTTGGATATGGCATAAGCATTAGAGAAGTCCTGACTTCTATTGGAGCACTCATAAATCCTGAGCGCTTGGTCATATGTGGAGAGTCTGAGCTAACAACACTTCCCCACTCGATTGGAAGCCTGAAATCTTTAGCTGAGTTGAATGTCTCAAACACAGGCATTACAGAGTTTCCACATACCATTATCAATCTAGAGAGCTTGAAAGTGTTGAAGATGAACAGAAGTCGCATGCAAAAGTTACCTGAGGCAAGCGGGATGTTGGAGAAACTTGAAGAGATTTATGGAGAGGATTGCAATCGGCTAGAGATGATTCCTGGAGATATCGGGAGGCTACCTTCCTTGAAGATTTTGAAATTAATAGGAACTTGTGTGGAGAATGTACCAGAGCTTCCCCAGAGTTTGCAAAGTCTATGTCTGTCCTCAAGAGCCGTAGGAAAAGCTCCAGAGATCTCCAACCTGGTAAGTTTAAGAAATGTGGAATTATCTTTTATAATAGCCTCCAATTATACAAACGTGAGCACTTACAGCCCATGTTGTAGGTTGGAACTTCCAAGTATCACCGGCATAAGCTCCTATTTGGGTTGCCTTTGTTATCTAAAAGAACTCGAACTGAAAAACTGCAAGAACTTGCACCACATTGGACAACTTCCCTCTAGTTTGAGGAAACTTACAGTTGAAAATTGTTGTCTTCTTGAAGTTGTTGACCTTTCCAACTTGGAGAAATTGTTGGAGCTAACTTTCCAGGAACAACATTTTGATATTCAATGCCTTGAAGGTTTAACATCGTTACAATGCTTGAGAGTGCGCCATTGCTGGTCAAGCAAGTTGAGTGCTCTTCAAAGACTGGAGAATCCACGACTCAAAATCTGCGAGAACCCGCGCCACATTGGATAGCTTCCTTCTAGTTTGAGGAAAACTTACAGTCGAAAATTGCAATCTTCAGGACGTTGTTGACCTTTCCAACTTGGAGAAATTGTCGGAGCTAACTCTCGAGCGACAGCATTTTGATATTCCAGGCCTTGAAGGTTTAACATTGTTGCAACGCTTCAGAGTTCTCAAGTTCCAGTGTAGCAAGTTCAGTGGCCTTGAAAGACCGGAGAATCTACGACTCTTGCACTTTGAGGACTCTGGTTCCCTTGAGACATTGCCCGACTTATCCAACTTGAAAAACCTCAAGGACTTTACACTATAGAACTGTCCGAAATTGGTTGAGATTGAAGGTCTTGACAAACTGGAATCACTAGAAACTCTTCTGATCGGATGGTGCAGTTCCTTGCGAAGCATACCTGACATGGTGCAGTTCCTTGCGAAGCATACCTGATCCATCCCACTTGAAGAAGCTGAAGAATAAATGGTTTGATGCCAATCTGATCTCCCACTCTAGCACTTGAAAAAAGCTTGTAAGATCAGTAAATCTTGAATTTTTTAGGCTTGAAGGAATTTGTCATCAAAATGTTAGGGACTCATTTTACGATGGTTGTTAGACACCTTATTTTTAATCACATTTCAAGCAAAATCGGCCATTTAGGTAGCTTTTATTAAATGTATGAATAAATGAAACCAAATGAAAATATGCAAAAATTAATAATTCGGTCCCCGTCCAAATTGGAAAGTCCACGAATACGCCCATGAGAGATTACGCTTGGTGGAGGAACCAAGTTTTCCTCTAGATTTCCTTTTCCATTGCCTTCAATTCACCGTTTGGCTACTATCCGCCACCGTCAACCTGCATAGCCGGCCACTTCAAGCATGCACATTGGATGCGTAACAATCCTCTCGCAAGGAGAGATTTGTGGATTCGAATCCCAATTTTTGACGTCTTTTAGCTTATTATTAGTTTCTCTGGTTTAGAAAAATCATACGAATTGTTCTGATCGAAGTGTTGTCCGAGCCAAAGAGAAAGATTTATTTGAGAGATCGAGTTAATTATCCTCTAAAATCTCTCATGATCCTCTACAGCATTCTTCAAAAATGGATTGTCTACAATGCTTATGGGTAAATGCGTTTTCTTGTTTTCCGTTTTGTCAAAAGCACACGAAATAAATAATTCAAAGGAGACAAAAGAGTAACACTAGCTCACAGACTATATACAACCTTATCGTTTTGATTTTTTTATAACCATATTATTTTGATTAATAAACATTATGTTGCAAACTCACAAACATGAACATTTGGTAGAAAGGAAAAAAGAAGAAGAAATTCAATCTATCCATCGTACAATGAATATCATATCACCACCGGTGGCCCTCATCGGCAAAGAAAAAACACAAAAAAAGGATTTGTTGGATCTAACTTACAGTTAAAATTGCGATCTTCTTGAAGTTGTTGACCTTTCCAACTTGGAGCATTTGTTGGATCTAACTCTCCAAAGTTGTATTTCTGATATTCAAGGCTTTGAAGGTTTATCATCATTGCAATGCTTGAGAGTGCACGGCTGCAAGTCGAGCAAGTTCAGCTGGCTTGAACGACTGGAGAATCTTCAACTCTAGTTGATCAGTTCTTGTGACTTCCTTCACAAATTGCTCGATTTATCTAACTTAACAAATCTTAAGGACTTCTGACTATTGTTCTGTTCGAAATTGGATGAGATTCAAGGTCTTGACATATTGGAATCACTAGAAAGTCTTCCGATCATATCGCGCAGTTCCTTGCGAAGCTTACCTGATCTATCCCACTTGAAGAAGCTGAAGATAGATTGGCAATGAGGATAACAAGTAGCTCGAAGACATGATCTCCCGCTCTAGCACTTGAAAAAGCTTGTAAGACCAGTAAATTCTGAATTTTGAGGCTTGGAAGAATTTGTCATCAAAATGTGACGGAGTCATTTTACGATGATGACCGAGGTGGGATCTTGAAAGAGGCAACAAAAATTTGAATTTCGATTTAATTTAAGTTTCTTAATAGGTGTTCTAGGCACTCTTCAACTAAATTGCAGTTACAATGAGTTTTTTTTTTGGTCGACGTTACAATCAGTTTAGACAATATCTTCTGGCACATTCAATCTCCTACACGAAGAAGACTTATAAATACTGGGAATAAGTGCATTAAAAATCCTAAAACTTGTCATGAAAGTACAATTGAGTCCTAAAACTTACAGAAAGTGCAATCAAATTCTGAAATTTGTTAAATTGATGCAATTGAGTCCTTCAATTAACTCTGTCCAACTTGGCCAACGGAAAATGTTGATATGCTTTTTAAAATATTTTTTCTCTCCTACGTGTCGATGACATGGCTAAAACATGAAAAATAAGACTAAAACGGCTTCGTTTTGGTGCAAATCTAATTTTAAATATAAATTTTCTTTAAAATAAAATAAAATAAACTAAATTATTTAAACAAAAAAAAAAGAGGAACTAGCCAATGAGGGCTTTGCAGCCCTATCCGCCACCACCGCCCCACTATTGTTGGGAAGGGCCGGCGATGGTGGGGAATTGCCGGCGAGTGTCACCGAGCCCCGACCAGTGGCCGGCAACTCTCACCGATCGCAGGCAAGGGCCTATAGGCCCTCATCCAGATCGAGCAAGGGTTGTGACCCTCACCTAAATCGAGCGAGGGTCGCAACCTTCACCTAGATCGAGCAAGGCTCGCCGGCCCTCTCCCACGTCTAGCCAAGGGCCGCCACTAGCAACCGACCCCCACCCTCGCCAATGTTGGCCCTTGCCCGCCACTCGCTACCCTCACGGTGGCTGTGATTTCCTTGCTAAACTAATTCTAAACTAGAATTAATACCTAAAGCCCAACAAAACTAGTCAAAATCTAATTTTTTTAAAGCTTTTTTCCTAATTTTTTTAAAATTTTCATAAGTTTTTATGAATTTTTTTAATTTTTTTATTATTTGGAAAATGGAGTTCGGAGCGGGTCAGGGAAACCCGGTCCGATTGGCCGGTCCGACCCGGACATGGTCTCGGTTGGGTCTGGACTCGGACCGGATCTTGGCCCGATCTGAATAAGGCCCAAATTTTCAAATTTCGTCTGGCCCAACACTATCTCAGCCCATGTCTATTCTTTTAATTCACAATATTCAACCCGACTTCTCAGTCCAAACAATCAACCCGGCCCGGTTCAATTAACCGGATCCGAGCCGACGTTTGTTATATTTAACCCACAGATTTTATTATCTCTTTTTTATTTATTATTGCTATTTTCTATTTTTCTTATTTCTTTTTTCCATTTTCTATTCTTTTTTTTAATCTTTTTCTTTTCTGGTTCGCTCCTTCTTCTTCAGCGAGACTTCACTGTTCTTCACCGAGAACCCACCGTCGGAACTTCTTTCACCGCATCCACCACCGCCAACGCTGCCGGCCATTACCGGAATACATGCACCGGTCTATTACTCAGGCTATCACCAAAACATTCCCAGTGACAAACCTCCGGTCACCAGAACAAAATCGTCCTCGATCGGCCATCAACTATTCATTAAGCATCCGTGTTGATCAATGATAAACGACAAATTCACACGACAGAGAAGAGAGTATAGAAAGCTAACACAGGGGAGGTCTCGGTTGCTAGCATCGCCGGAAAATGAAGACCGGTTAATGGTTCGGACTCATGGACGATCGGCGCCAGGAAATAACACGAGCACAACATAAAACGAAGAGAAAAATGTTCAGATTTGGTCCCGATGATGATGAATATGAATGAAATCAAATCGAAACAATAAAAAATGAATCGTTTGTAAGCTATCCATATCCATACATTCAGCAAAGTCTCGAATCAGGCTAAATCTCGAACTGGGCTTTATTCGTGCTCTCATAGACATATAATCGAACAGGTTGCAGGCAAGTGGCGTGAAGTACTCCGTAAACAAAATAGCTAACAATTTGGAAAATTACGTGACGTAGGATACTCCTCAGCTAGACAACAGTAGAGACAAATGAACGAATCTGGGTTTAATCGGATACGAAAAGACCTGATAATTCAGCGGCAATGACTTGGCTCCGATCAGCAAACTGTGGTGATCCAAGCTCGCCTGTGACTCTGCTGGCTATAACATGGCGGTGACGAGGCGTGATTGAAGAGATGGAAGTCACAGTGATTTAAACGCGCGATTGATGGATGAGGAGCATTACTTCCAAAGACATTGCTGCCAATAGCCAAGTCATTCAAGACAGTTTGAAGGACTGCGCTTGGAATATTCCAGTTATGGAGCTCTTCGAGAAGAGCAGCCAAATACCAACCAAGGCTTGGAATGATTGTTTCACTCTTTCAACCATTACTTCACATTGCAGTGGGCTAATGGCAAGTAAAGCCTCTGCTGTTTCTTATAAAATGCGCTGCATGGATTCTTTCGACAATGCCCACAATGTCAGCTTCAATATTAGCACGAAGAGTTGGAAAAAGATTGCTCTCACAACACGAAGCCTTGGCAACTGAAGGTGGAAGGGAACGTTAGACATTTAGTATCAACAAAGACAGAGCAAAATGCGGCGTTGTCTTCCATCGCCATCCGTTCTAATAATGATCAATGAGTTAGATCACACTCTGCCGCTTCCGTTCACGAGCTAGCAGCAATCGAACTCTTAAAGCCATGGCCTCTCAGCTGCTTCAGCATCCACAACTCTGCCAACACCATCAATTAGATTTCGAGAGCTAGCACGAACTACCGCTCCAATAGCTGCAGCTTTCAACTGATGATCAAAAGCATCATCGCGGTTAATCGGGTCTATATACTTCATCCCAAGCCTCCAAACCAAACACACTCATATCAATCGCATAACAGAAATAAATGCTCTATAGTTTCCTCCATTCCCGTGGTATGCCCCCCTTCGAATACCCCTCCTGGCCAGATTACTAAAAGTGGCCAATGCATTTGAACACATCCTCCACACATCGACAGCACCATTGGAAGAAGGCCTATATATGACAGCCATCCACATTATTACCAAACTGAGTTATGCAAAGTCCAAAGTCAAAAAAAAAAAAAAAGAGTCCAAAGTCATTACCGTACTTGGACTATCATGCGTTGTCTCATATTATATGCCAGCCTGTTTTTTTCTCCCGTTTATGTCATTAGTGTTGGCCCATATTTATGGAAATTTTTTTTGCGATCAGCACCCAAAAACTATCAAAAATCATTTGCTCTAACTTATCAGATTTACTATAAAAGGTTGATAATGACTCTAAAATAAAACTTTAAGAAATTGATCAATTTAGACGCAAGCCTGGCAACGATGGTGGAGCTAGGAGACCTTAGAAAAGATCCTTACTAGGAATGATCCCTTAGAAAAGACTTTTAAATCGTGACAACAATGTTTTGGAGTTCATGAGAGAACTTGACTTGGGCTCTTTCTTGGCGATTTCTGAAGGTGAAGGTATTGAACTTCTGCTGCGCGCTCCCAACACAAGCTTCTTTCTGGTGAATAAGATATAACTATCCAATTTTCGCGTGATCATGATGATTTAGTTGGCTTTTCCTTTTATGTCTGGGCTAAGGCATACTAAAAGTAACTACTATATTGAAAGCTAATGTCACTATTAATATGTCAAGGCATTAATTACGTCACTCTCAGAGATTAACAATGGTATGTCCAACATTGTTATGTGTGTTCGTGCATGAATTGGACGGTGTTTCCTGGTTCACAATGAACTGATCAGCGATGGACGACATCGACTCTTATTGTATAATAATGGCGCAAAAAAGTTTAAACAGAAGAAAACAGAATACACAGCACGCCGATCATGACCATTGACTTGGACTGATCACCCTTTTCCTTTTGTTTTGGATAGTTAAGTTCATTGGTGTCGACATGGTAGATTGTTTTGTATTGTTCCTTAGACTTCGACTTCGAGTTCGAATTCGAATTCTCCTAAGTTAGATTACTTGAGTCTGGTGGGCTCCCGGCCAACCATGGAAATCGGAAACAGCAACTCAATTTCCCATGAAATGCACAGTGCCGGATTTCCATCATCCCAAGTCTGCAAAATCTTTTGTCAAAATCTTTGTTAGTGGTAGACGCGGCTTCTGTGGAAACAGAAGGAAGTTGTTCAGAAACAGGATCCACAAGCCACGGCACATCTGTATTGCATCCATATCTCTCAACTGCCTTTTTCCTTTTCTAACATGGATAATGATTCAGGCATTTTGAACACGACCTTACTGGACAAGGTAGTCTTACGAGGCGTATCAGGTGATTATCAAAGCCCATAAATTTCGCGCTCCTGAGATTCCCTCAAGGAAAAACACGTAATCGTAACAATTCAAATAACCATTTCTCTATATAAGTATTATGATCCATGACATCTAGTACAACATCGTAGGAATGGGCTTTGATGGGCATGCGACGTGGGAGATGACATTTCTTGCCCAAACACTACTTTCTTCATTTTCAATTGTAGTGTCTCTTCAATGATTTAGAAGACACGCAGTAAAGTCCTATTTATAGAGTTGAAAATAATAACGCGGAAGAGAAAAATAAGGACTTTACATATATATTTTGATATTTAGAAAAGAGTACATGAAGAGCCTATTTATAGGCTTTAATAGATAACTATCTAAGGAAATCAATACGCATAATCAAAATAGATATAGAAAATTAGAAACAATATCCTAAATATCTCTAAAAGAAAGCCACCTCCGTGAAAAAGGCTCGACTAGGCGACGCGGTCAGTGCGACTAGTGTCGAAACACGACAATTATAGAGCATATTTTAATATCCTCTCTGCCTAAGATGGCTATTAAAAAAATGTATATAATCTTGTAGCAAAAAGAAATGTAAATAGAAGAAAAACGTGATACGCAGGACGCCGGTCCTGACCATTGCTTTTTTGTTTGTCTTGACCATTGTTTCGTTACCCAAACCTCGCCAATTATATTTATCGGTGTCGACCCCCATATTTTACTGTTTACTTAGACTTCAACCTCTACTGAATTTTGTCCACTTTCCTCTAGTGGGCCCCAGGCCAGCCATCATGGAAATGGAAATAGCAACTCAATTTCACTAAATACCAAGTTAAGAATAATACGAATTTTTTTTTTTGAAAAATTCTTATATATTTCGATGTATATCAATAAAGAGTTCATGAGCCTATTTAGGACCACTATATAAAATAACAGAATATTACAATAACAATTACAATCAATTAGAAAGATATTCAAAATATTCTAAATATCCTAAATACCACTAACATTTTTTTTATCAGAAACCTTAATGTCAATCAAGTGAAAATTCTTCTTTTCTTTTCCTTTTTTGGGAAATTTTTTTTTCATAATATTTCTTAAGATTATTGGTGTCGACTCGGTAAATTGATGAGAAATGACCTACAACTTAGACTTACAAAAATTATTTATCAACTTGACTCTGGTGGGCCCCAGGCTAGCTAGCACCTCATCGCAAAAAATAGAAATCAGAAATAGAAGCATAATTTCATAGAAGTCAACAAATATAAACTTGTTTGAAATGCATAATACCGAATTTCCCATCTGTAACATCTTTTGCGAAATCTTTGATGGTAGTAGATGCAACTATGATGAAAGAAAAAGGATTTACTGACTTTTATTCGAAACTATCAACCTTAATTTGATCGAGACACCAACATTCATCACATTAATGTATCAATTAATTTTAATGACTTACCAACATTTTATTTTGCTTGGTTTAGAATAGAATCATTATTAAGTGTCACGCCCCGAACAACGGGCTCGCGATACCCCTTTAACGGTCGTATTGAACGTGACGTCCCAGGACGCGTCGTCGACCCAAACGAGACACCCAATGAGATACGCAAGCGGAAGCGGAAATAGACAACTCAGACAAATAACAATGACAATGGGATAACAAGAAACAATAATTGCATAACTCACAGCATTCACAAATACAAAACGATAACCCAGGCCACCAATTTCAAACCACAATTCTCAAAAGGGGACGGTGGTTGACAAGCTTATCTCCTCTACAAAAAGGTACTCAAAAGACAAGGTAATTTGATATATCCTTCAATCCCTGTGGTACCCTGGCGGTATCTCTGAATCAATCACGGTCGCGAATCTAAAAATGGTTTGCATTACAGCAATGAGATTACATCTCAATAAGCAAATACTCTATACCCCACGTAGGCCAATACGTACCCAGACGAGTTCAGCATGCAATCAATCCAATCACATATATATATATATATATATATCGCACAAATGGACTTACCTCGCCATCCCAATCACGTGTCAACACTGCACATTAGTCAAGTCATGATAATTGGATAATATCCTGAGAATACATCATAATCACTTGAACATCATACATACGTATGTTCACCCAATTCAATCAAACACATTAAACATGCTCATTCATTCAACTTTCTCATGACCCGGGTCAATACCCCACATGTCAGCCCTCCGATCAATCCGAGCTCGTCCTACGTCAACACGCCTCAGGACCCACTATCTTTCCCTAGACCACTGTCAACACGTCTCAAGTCCATTTTCACAGGCACACATGTCACACAATTCAATCAATTTCCAAAGACCGCCGTCAACACGTCCCAAGTCTAACTTTCCTTCCATGGACCACCGTCAACACATCTCAAGTTCGTTAACTTTCATTCTACGAACCACCGTCAACACATCTTAAGTCCGTTCTTACAAGTACACATGCCACACAATTCAATCGACTTTCAAAGACCGCCGTCAACACGTCCTAGGTCTAATTTTCCTTCCACGGACCACCGTCAACACGTCTCAAGTTCATTCTTACAAGTACACATGCCACACAAATCAATTCATCATTCTCACACGTCATACTAACCAAATTCCAATCACGAGTGCACCAAACAAGCCCACTAAATTGACATTCAAGTCGACCACATTCAAATGTCAATATCACTCACAATCGCCACAATACAGAAGCCAACAAGCCCATCTCAATCAGCCACTAATTATGTCACAATATCATCACAATTTAATCTACCAACGAACCACATTCAAATCTCAATTCTATCCCAAGCTTAGCCACTAAATCGGTACTAATCGACCCCTAAACAAGTCTAAAAATACCCAAAGTACTAAGTAGGGTCTAGGGAGTCACTTACCTAAGTTCCAAGCCGAGGCTGACTAAGCAAAAGCCAGCAAAATGGCCGGTTGGATCGGTGTCGGGCTCGGCACACTCACAGGCACGATAGTTGGCCACGAGCTAAGCGCTCGGCGCGACTCTCGGCACAGCCCTCGGCCACGGACACTGCACTTGGCCGCGGACAAGGCACTCGGCTAGGCACGGGCGAGCGACTGGGCGAACGAGCGGCGAGCGGGCAACGGGCGAGCGACGGTCGGGCTGGACGGGCGAGACTCTGGGCTGGACGGGTGAGACGCTGGGCTGGACGGGCGCTGGACGGGCAAATGGCCGAGTGACTCGGAACGGGCGACGGACGGCGACTAGCAGACGATGGTCGAGCTAGGCGAGCTGGTGACGGCGTTGGGCGGCTGCTGGGTGGCGATGGCTACGAGCTCGGCCAGGCGAGCGGCGAGCACGCGGGACTCGTGGCGGCGAGTTGCCGAGTGCGCAGGCGATGGCGGTGACGACGTATGGAGGTCGAGCGGCGAGCTGGGCTGGCGAGGGGTGGTCGGGCGGAGGCGACGACACACGACAGCGACAAGCTGCTGCACGCCCGCGAAGGATAGGGGGAAGGGCAGTCAGCCAGGGAGGCATAGCGGCGGACGGACAGCGTGGTAGCGGGCAAGCGAAGGTGCCAGGCGGGCGGCAGGCAGAGGAAGAAGCAGAAGCAGCGACGTGGGGGGGGGGGGGGAGGGAGCGGTAGACGAAGGAAGCAAGAGCAACGGCGGAGAGGACCAACGAAGAAGAAGAAGAGAAGAAAGAAAAGGAAGGAAAAAGGAGGAGAGAGAAGGGCTAGGTCTGCATGGGCAGAGGGGTGGAGCAGGGGTGGACGTGACCGGGCGGGAGAGAGAGAGAGAGAGAGAGAGAGAGGGGGGGGGGAGTTAACAATGAACTCGAGTGCAATCCAACGGTCACAATTCGATCTAGAAATCGATCTAACGGCCCACGAAAACCCAAATTTCAAATTAAAATAAAGGACTAAAAGACACCCAATAAAATACACCCAGAGGGAGGTATATTAGTCAAAATTCGTATCCAGTCCAAATTTCACTTTCTGACACATATGGGCAATCTTGAGGTTGGCCACAATAATATCGACACCATCCAATTTAATTCGTTACGAAACTCCGAGAAATTCAACATCCAAGTTCGGGCTCTAAATAACGGCAAAATTCGATCGAATACGATTCTAGCGAAATCTCAAATTTAAAAATAACCCGAGAGTGATCAGTTCTAGATGAGATTTTACTATAAGCACACTGACGAAATACACGTTTTATAAATCCCAAAAATGGGTCGAAATTCGGAATGTCACAACTCTTACCCCTTACAAAAATTTCGTCCTTGAAATTTACAATCCCAACCCAACTATTCAAACAAATGGGGATACTGATGTCGCATCAACTCTTCACTTTCTCACGTTGCACCTTCGGTTCCATGATGCTCTCAAATCACTTTGACCATCGGAATTGTCTTGTTCCGCAGCACTCGTTCTATCCCATCATCGATCCTTACCGGCCTTTCCACGTATGTCACTCTATCGTCCACGTCTATTTCTTCATAATTCAACACGTGATTCGGATCTGGTTCATACTTTCTTAACATAGACACGTAGAATATGTTGTGAACTTGGGACAAATTCGGCAGTAGCGCAAGACGATAGGCCAGAGCACCGATTCTCTCTAAAATCTCGAATGGACCCACGTATCTCGGGCTCAACTTTTCTTTCTTACCGAACCTCGATAATCCTCTCATTGGCGACACTTTGAGGAAAACGTGGTCCCCTACTTGAAATTCCAAAGGCATACGTCTCCGATCTGCATAATTCTTTTGGTGGCTTTGAGCGGTCTTAAGTTTGTCCCGAATCACCTTGATGGTCTCGACTGACTGCTGCACTAACTCTAGACCCGTGATGCTCCTCTCACCAACTTCATCCCAACACACTGGTATTCTACAAGCTCTGCCATACAGTGCTTCAAACGGTGCCATCCTGATACTCTGCTGATAGCTGTTATTGTAGGCAAACACGACCAAATGTAACTGTTCTTCCCAGCTACCCTTTAAATTTAGTACACATGCCCGTAGCATATCTTCCAAAGTTTGAATCGTCCTCTTAGACTGGCCATCCGTTTGAGGATGATAGGCCATGCTAAACCGTAACTTCGTTCCTAATGCCTGTGAAGACTTTTCTAAAAGGCGGCAGTAAACTTAGGATCACGATCCAAGTGATCGTCACTGTTACTCCATGTAGACGAACTATCTGTCGCACATATAACTCGGTATAACTTTCCATGGTGAAGTCCTTTCGTATTGACAGAAAATGTGCTGACTTTGTCAATCGATCGACTATCACCCAAATTAACCCCTCTGACTTTTCGGTAATCCCATTACAAGGTCCATTGTGATGTCTTTCCATTTCCATTCAGGGATTTCCAATGGCTGCAACATTCCACCCGGCTTGCAATGTTGCGCTTTCACTTATTGACATGTTAAACACTTAGCCACGTGCTTGGCTACATCCACTTTCATGCCATTCCACCGATAGTGCTGTCATAAGTTCTGATATATCTTCGTACTGCCCGAGTGAATACTGTAATTGCTACAGTGAGCTTCCAACAAAATCTCTTCTTTAAGCTCTGTATCATTAGGCACACACAACCGTCCACGGAACTTCAGAATCCCATCCTCGAATACCTGAAAGTCCGGTTTCCTTTTTGTGACGTTCAATTCTAGAATCTTCTGAATCTCCAAGTCCGTTGATTGTAGAGCTTTAATCTTAGTCTGGATTTCCGGTTCAATATTCAATGTGGCAAGCAGACTTGAGACATGACTCACTTCAAACTTAAACTCCAAATCCCGAACTCCTTCCAACAGGGTCCATTCCTTGACCATCATATGCGCGATGCTTGACTTCCGACTCATTGCATCCACTACCTTATTAGCCTTTCCGGGGTGGTACAGAATGTCACAATCATAGTTCTTAAGAAGTTCCATCCAATGATGCTATCTCATATTCAATTCCTTTTGGGAAAATAAGTACCTTAAACTCTGATGATCTGTATAAATTTAAAACTTCTTCCCACACAAGTAGTGTCTCCAAATCTTAAGGGCAAATATAATTGCGGCCAATTCCAAGTTATGCGTCGGATAGTTCAGCTCATGCGGTCTCAATTGTCGCGATGCGTATGCCACCACTCTTCCATGTTGCATTAGCACGCAACCCAGTCCCCTTAGCGACGCGTCATTGTAGATCTTATATCCTCTCGGACCTGACGGAATCGTCAACACTGATGCTGTTGTCAAACTCTGCTTTAACTCTTGAAAACTCCTTTCACACTTATCCGTCCATTCAAACCTTGTTTCTTTCTTCAATAACCGAGTCAACGGTGTTGCTAATGCCGAAAATCTCTCTACGAAACGTCTATAATAACCTGCCAGACCCAAGAAGCTCCGAATCTCGGTTACTGTTGTTGGTCTCGGCCAATTCGTGACAGCTTCAATCTTCGCTGGGTTTACTGAAATTCCTTCCCTAGATATCACATGTCCTAAGAATGCCATTCGATAAAGCCAGAACTCGCATTTACTAAACTTAGCGTAAAGCGCATGTTCCCTCAAGGTTTGTAGAACCTTTTCCAAATGTAATTCATGTTCGACGAAACTCTTTGAGTATATCAAGATATCATCTATGAACACAATTACAAACTGATCTAGAAATTCCTTGAATACCCGGTTCATTAAATCCATAAAAGCAGCAGGGGCGTTAGTTAATTCGAACGGCATCACCGTAAACTTGTAGTGCCCATACCTCGTCCTAAATGCCGTCTTCGGCACATCTTCTTTCTTAATCCTCAATTGATGATAGCCAGTCCTTAAGTCGATCTTTGAAAATATCGACGCCCCTTGTAACTGATCAAACAAGTCATCTATCCTTGGCAACGGGTACTTATTCTTAATGGTTACCTGATTCAACTGTCTGTAGTCAATGCATAGTCTCAATGACCCATCCTTCTTTCTCACGAATAAGACTAGCGCTCGCCATGGAGACGCGCTCGGACGGATGAAGCCCTTATCCAATAACTCTTGCATTTGGACTTTCAACTCTTTCAATTCCGACAACGACATCCTATAGGGCGCTTTCGAGATCAGTTTTGTCCCTAGGGCTAACTCAACCACGAACTCCACTTCTCTATCAGGTGGCAATCCCAACAATTCCTGAGGAAAGATATCGGGAAAATTGCACACCACGGCTATGTCTTCTAGCCTCGGCTCTCTAGCCGTCGAATCAAGTACAATTGCTAGAAATCCTTGGTACCTTTCATCCAACAGCTTAGTCATCTCAAGCGATGAAATCCAAGGGATCGAGGTTCCTCCTCGATTTCCCACAAACTCGAATCTAGGATGTCCAACCGAATTAAATTGGATCACCCTGTTGCTACAGTCCATTACGACCTTTTTCTTAACTAGCCAGTTCATACTAACTTTCACATCAAGTCATGCATAGCTAAAGCCATCAATCTATCATTTCTTTCCTATCGCCAATTACTATCTTACAATCAGGGCATCCAAACGCAATCAGCACTTTATCATTCAACGGAGTAGTAACACACAGCATAACTTCAAGCGGTTTCAGCTCAATCCCAGACAATTTAATAAACTGCTCAGATATAAACGAATGCGATGCTCCCGGATCAAATAAAGCATATGTAGCATGATCACAGAGAGAGACTGTACCTGTGACCACGCCAGGCGTGTCCTCAGCTTACCTTCTCGCTATAGCATATACTCGTCCTTGGGCCGGCGGCCTATTCTGATTGGCCGATTAGATAGTCCTGAACTGATTCCCATTCCGGGGCGGCGGCAGCGGCAGCGTAGGCGACCCAGCCTGTCTGTTATTGGGGCATTCCCCTTCCACCACATATAAAACATGCTCCGCCCCTATTCGGGCAAGGTCCATTCCCATGTCTCCCTCCGCATAATCGACATGGAGCATTCTGAAAGCGACTCGGCTTCCCGATATTCCTTCAAGCGGGAGGGACAAAGCGACTATTTCCCGCCATGGGCCTTTTCCCAAAGCGACGGTTGTCCCTAGTCGGGGCAAAACGTGATCCAGAAGCGGCAGCCCTATCCGTCAAATCTCGCTCAATTTCCTGAGCTCGTTCGTAAATCTCGTGATAACCCCTCAAGTTCAGCGAGATCATTTAATTGCGAAGGTCCGGCTTCAGCTCATCTCGGAACCTCCAGGACTTGTCTAACGGGTCATTTACTATTCTCGGGGCAAACTTAGACAACCTTGCAAATTCGGCCTCATACTGATTCATCGACATCTGACCCTAGCGAAGCATCATAAATTCAGCCAACTTCTGCTCTCGGGCACTTTTCGAGAAGTGCTTGCCATTGAAGGTCTCGGTGAAGATAGTCCAAGTCGGAGCAGTACCAGCGGGGAACACCTGACCTCAGGTGGCCCTCTACCAATCACTTGCATTATCTTGAAGCTGGTAGGTTGCTAGTGTCACCTTCTCTTCTTCAGTGTACCCCAGCACTTCAAAAGCCTTCTCCAGTTCTTCCACCCATCGAGGTGCAGCTTCTGTATTACCCTTCACATCAAACCTCGGAGGCTTCAGCCTAAAAAACTGTTCAACCAGCTTAGACATTGGTCTGTTTGCATTCACCTGTCCCAGACCAGGGTTCCCATCATTCAGATTATTCCCATGATGTCCATTGTTGCCATTGTTTCCATTAGCCCCATTAGCGGCGACAACAGCGGCCTTAGCAGCAGCCGCGACAGTAGCATTCTGCTCTTCAGTCTGTTTGCCCATAAGAATTCCCACTGCCTCGAGTGCCCTCAGGATTCCATCCACTCTAGGATCTCCTACAAATCCTTCCACTCTGGGTTCTTCTGCAACTTTAGCTGGCCAGGCAACATGACCTCGACCTCGACCTCTACCTCTTCATCCGCTGCTCATCCTCACAAGTTCTCACACCCGCCTACCTGCTATAATTCCACTCAGGAATTAGAGACCTAGGCCAACTATACAAGTCTAAAGTCCTAGGTAGTGAATCACACAATAATTCACGCAGTAGGCAGCCAATCACAACATCACTCAATCACAGTCAACAAGGTTTGAGCACTTACCTCAAGTCCTGACGCACCTGCATTTCACACATCATTGCACAAAACCACTCAGCAATCACAATCAAACAATCTAGGGTACGCATGGCACACAAGTCTCCTTAACTGACTACCCCAAAGTCATCGCTTCTTATCACTCTAGACTTCGATCAACTTGGATCATGCTATCCTTGCTCTGATACCAAATCAATAGGGATGTCATGCCCCGAACCCCAACAGGCTCGCGACACCCTTTCGACGGTCGTATTGAACGCCACGTCGCAGGACGCATCGCCAACCCAAACGAGACACCCAATGAGATACACAAGCGGAAGCGGAAATAGACAACCCAGACAAATAACAATGACAAGGGGATAACAAGAAACAATAATTGCATAACTCACAGCATTCACAAATACAAAACGATAACCCAGGCTACCAATTTCAAACCACAATTCTCAAAAGGAGGCGGTGGTTGACAAGTTTATCTCTTCTACAAAAAGGTACTCAAAAGACAGGGTAATTTGATATATCCTTCAATCCTTGTGGTACCCTGGCGGCATCTTCGAATCGATCACGGTAGCGGATCTGAAAATGGTTTGCATTACAGCAATGAGATTACATCTCAATAAGCAGACACCCTATACCCCACGTAAGCCAATGCGTACCCAGACGAGTTCAGCATGCAATCAATCCAATCACATATATATCGCACAAATGGACTTACCTCGTCATCCCAATCACATGCCAACATTGCATATTAGTCAAATCATGATAATTGGATAATATCCTGAGAATACATCACAATCACTTGAACATCATACATACGTACGTTCACCCAATTCAATCAAACACATAACACATGCTCATTCATCCAACTTTCTCACGACCCGGGTCAATACTCCACAGGTCAGCCCTCCGATTAATCCAGGCTCGTCCCATGTCAACACGCCTCAGGACCCACTATCTTTCCCCGGACCACCGTCAACACATCTCAAATCCGTTCTCACAGGCACACATGCCACACAATTCAATCAATTTTCAAAAACCGCCATCAACACGTCCCAGGTCTAACTTTCCTTCCACGGACCACCGTCAACACGTCTTAAGTCCGTTAACTTTCATTCTACGAACCACCGTCAACATGTCTCGAGTTCATTCTTACAGTACACATGCTACACAATTCAATCGATTTCCAAAGACCGCCGTCAACACATCCCAGGTCTAACTTTCCTTCCACGGACCACCGTCAACACGTCTCAAGTCCGTTCTTACAAGTACACATGCCACACAAATCAATTCACCGTTCTCACACGTCATACTTACCAAATTCCAATTACGAGTTCATCAAACAAGCCCAAAAATGGGTCGAAATTCGGAATGTCACATTAAGAGCACTTATACGTAAACTTTAAATCAATAACAAAATTACATAAACAAATCATCCAACCTAAATGAATATAAGTTAACAAAGTTTCATAAACTTATTTTTCCCACCCTTTTTAGAAATTCATATATAATTTAAATAGAAAAGGACTTAAATTAGTCACCAATCCAACTGTTTTAGATTTATTTTTCCTGTGGCTTTTTACTAATAATAGTACAATAAAGTAACTCCAAAAATGCATCACTTTACTCATGACTACAAAGATCAGGCCAATCAAGTAATCCTGGAGAGAGTAGGTTTGCTTTTGACGCAATTTGCAATTGAGGTGCAATTTTTGTCATTTTTTTTTTGGATTGTCATCTTGTCAAGTGTAACCTTTTCCCTTTCTTTTTATTAGAAATCACAAGGTCATGCAAGTGCAAATTCTTCTTTCCTTTTCCCCGTGGGTACATGTATTTTATATTGTTACTGGAGTTCATTGGTGTTGACACGGTAGATTGATGAGGACTGACCAACGACTCCCTCATATTCTGTAGTTTACTTAGACTTGGACCTCTACTAAATTTTGTCCACTTTACTCTGGCGGGTCCCAGGCCGGCCATTGCCATGTCCCAGACAATGAAATTAAAAATAGCAACTCTATTTCATTGAATATCAAGTTAAGAATAATACGAAAAAATTTGAGGAATTTTTGTGTAATTCGACGTATATCAATGAATTGAGAAATTTTTGTATATTTTTCTATGCATATCAATAAACTGAGGAATTTCTATATATTTTTCGTTTGGTGGTTAGATGGTATCTAGACCAGCTCATGACGTGTCATTGCAGAAATATTTTTATCTTATATGATTTAGATTTCATTTCAACGTAGGAACTCATATAATCACATTGGATTAACTCTCAACTAAGTTTTATTTAATATGATTCTTTAAATTTTAGCTCAATGTGTTGGTTTCTAAACTTTTAATCTGTTCAATGTGGTCCATGATATTTTAGTACATGTTCAATTTAGTCCTGAACTATGTCCCTGAACTTGAATTAATACAATGACATTATTGTACATTTTCAAATAATCCAGGGATTAAATTGAACGGTACCAAAAATCTATGGACCACATTGAACAAATTAAAAGTTCTAGGGTCCACATTGTATATTGGGTTACAGTTCAGAAATTACATTGAACAAATTAAATCCTCATAGATCATATTGCATTGGATCAATGTTTAGGCACTATTTGTATATTTTTTCTTTAAAAAAAAAAGAAACACTATAAAATGAGACACTGAGGGGAGCATTGGGACGGCGGCTTCTGCACAACCCTCAGACACGCAACAACTAGGGAGATAAAAGGCAACTGTTCATCGTTCTTGGGTGTTCTCCGGTCCTTGTTCGCTAGCGTCGTTTAATTTCTCGGCGTCGTTGCTGCTGTCGTCCGAGCAGTCGGATTTGCTTTCTCGTTGAAATTCTCGAGACCTTGTTCACTGGTGTCGATTGCTGGCTCCTGTCCTTCTACCAGCGCCACCGCCGCCGCCCCTCACCAATCACTGCGCTCACTGCCAGCTTGTCCATCGTCGCGCCTCCACCTCGCTTTGCCAGCATGCTTCGTCGCGCTCAGCACGTCCTGCTGCAGCCGTGACAGTAGCTTTGCCGACTTATTCTAGCACCACAGCCGTAGCCCTAGGCGGTTTCCGGTGATTCCAGGCGGCATCCCAGCTCCACTTGATGCCACCACTTTGCTGTTTTGCTCCTCTGCTGCGTTTCATTTCTTTTCGCAGGTTGCCCAGAGCAGACTAGCGTTGATCAAATCCACACTGTCGCCGCCAAGCAGGGTCCGGCGACCGCAGCTTTGCAGTTAGACTGCCCAGCACCAGCACCAACAACCGCTGCATCTTTTGTTCTAGCGAGCCTGTCTGCAATTTGTTGTGTCCTTGCTGAATTGCCATCGTTGCTGCTTTGGACCTGGCGTTCCTCCTCACCGGTTGCCGTAAAGTACCCGTCGCCAGCGCCGATTCTTGGAAACAAATACTTCAAACTAGGTGATTTCTCGAACCAATTCCGTTTGAGTATTCGTTGCCTAGGTCGCAATTATTGATTATCTAATTTGATATTGTTCGATTCTAATGTTGATTTATTTGAGATTTTTAGACATCTCCATGTTAGCAAATTTCCTATTTCGATAATTCGATCCGGGTTTATGGATTGCATAACAAAATTTAAAAAATTTGATAATAATTTTAATTTTCAATAAAAAAAATTACATAAACAAATCATCCAACCTAAATGGATATAAAAATTACTTATATTCTCCAACTCTTCTTTTTAGAAATGCGTATCTAATTAAAATTAAAGAGCACCTAAATTAGTCGCAAATCCAGCTTTTTTGGATTTTATTTTTCTTGTTGCTTTTGATTCGTAACAGTACAATAAAGGAACTCCGAAAAAGCAGCACTTTGTTCATGACCATAACGATCAGGCCACTCAATCTTAATATCAATCAAGTCCTAATTCTTCATTTCTTTCCCCTTTTTAGGTACATATGTTTCACATTTATTGTTTACTCAGACCTCGACGTCCACTAAATTACGTTGACTTGACTGCCGTGGGCCCCAGTCCAATGGAAGTGAAAAAGTCTGACTTTGCTTCACCATGTTATCTTACACTCTTTCTAATCACCTTTCAGAAAATAGAAAAGTAAGGAGAGAAAAGAAAAAGCGAAAAGATGACACATTCCAATTAAAGGACAATGATACGGTGCACAAGTATAAAAAGGAAAACAAGCTAGTTTCGAGCTTTATTTTTTATGTTTTACTTTTTGTTTAATTTAATTTTTATTGCCGACACAATTATACATTTTTCCCTTGAAATATATAATATTTCCACAATTATACCAGATCATACATCTGCAATTTCTTGTGGTGTCTTAGGCCATTTCTTAATCCTTCGATCATATATTTGCAATTTCTCTCGATCAATGCCGCAACAGGACGAAAATGGAAACTAAGCCTCGCTTCCCTACCTGACCATTGCTCGTTGGCCCCTTTTAAAGCATGTCAAGTCTTTTGTGATTTGCTTTCAGAATTTTAGCAGACCCAGCTAAGATGGTAAGAAAGAGGAGCGCTTCTCCAAAAACTGGATCCACAAGCCATGGCTCATCGAGAACTGAATTCGACGTCTTCTTGAGTTTTCGAGGACCGGATACTCGCTCTAACTTTACTGATTTCCTCTACCTTACCTTGCGGGATAAGGGTGTCAATGTTTTCATCGACAAGAAGGGGATCGACGTTGGTGAAGAGATCGGTCCCGAGATTTTCCAGGCCATCGATGACTCGAAAATATGCATTCCCATCTTCTCCAGAGATTACGCCTCCAGTAGCTGGTGCCTGCGCGAGCTGGAACACATGATGCAGCGTAGGAAAACCAACGAACTGGAGGTTTTACCCGTTTTCTATGACGTGGAACCTTCCGACGTGAAGCTTGAAACTGGAGTGTATAGAGATGCACTAACTTTGCATAAAAAAAAATGTGGGGCTGAGGTTGTGCAGCGCTGGGAGGAGGCGCTCAAGGAAGTTACTAGAATCAAGGGATGGGACACCAAGAACACAGGGTATGTTAACTCACTCAACTCCATCTTCCCTTTTATCTATGTTTCTTTTACTTGAATGCATATTTATTTTATAGAGCACAAATTTTTTCTTAGTTTCTTGACCAAAAATTGTGATGGATATCGCATGGAATTCTACACTCCATTGTCTCAAGACTCAAGGATTACCTGCTCAACATAAGCATTATAACCTATCGTCCTAGATAGAACAGCACCGGAGAATCATGTATTTATTCTTTTGTTCGCTGGGTCAAGCATCAATTTCGTAACTTCATGTTATTGTTTGATCTTGCAAGTGTACAAATTTGCCACCAATCTTATAATTCACTAATGTATTGTGTCCTGACACAGCCACGGAGAACTTGCACATTTGATTGCTCGGAAAGTGTCAGTCAAGCTTAAGGTGTCTTATGTGCATATATCCGATCATTTAGTTGGAATGGACAAATCAGTGAATGAAGTAGTAGACTTGCTGGATGTTGAATCTAAGGACGTAAGGCTCATTGGCATTTGGGGAATGGGTGGAATAGGCAAGACAACTCTTGCCAAGGTTGTCTACGACAAACTATCTAATAATTTTGACAGTTGCAGCTTCATTTCAGATATCCGAGAAGCATCACAAGGTTCTGGTCTATCAAATGTGCAGAGGCGATTAGTCTCTGATATCATTGGCGATATAGGAGTTGGAGTCTGTAGCATTGATCATGGGAAGAATATGATCAAAACTCGATTTTGCATAAAGAAAGTTCTTATTTTTCTTGATGATGTAGATCACGTGAGCCAACTTATGGCATTGGCAGCAAAGAAAGAATGGTTTGGTTCGGGAAGTAGGATAGTGGTTACAACAAGAGACAGAAGTGTTTTCTGTAAATTCCAAGATCAATTTGAACGTTGTTTGATTTATGAAGTTGAGAAACTCAACTGTCACGCGGCTCTTCGACTTTTTAGCTACCATGCCTTTAGAAGCAACTCTCCTCCAAATGCATTCTTGAGTCTATCTAAGAAAGTTATTGCAAAAACCGGACAACTTCCTTTGGCTATTGAAGTGATTGGCTCATTTTTATGTGGAAAAACAAAGGAAGCGGTGTGGCAAGATACATTGAAAAAGATGGAACATTTCCCTCATAAGGATGTCAAGAAGAACTTAATGTTGAGTTATGAGGCGTTAGATCTTCAGCAACAACAAATATTTCTCGATATTGCTTGCTTTCTATCAGGACATAATAAGAGTTATCCATATTACGTGTGGGATGACTGTGGATTTTTTCCGAATGAGGGCATTGATGTTCTAATTTTAATGTCCTTAGTGAAAATCAAAAAAAGGAATAAACTATGGATGCATGATCAGCTTAAGGACTTAGGCAGGAGCATTGTGTCCCAAGAAAATTGCAAAGACCCAAGAAAGGGTTCTCTGGTGTGGAACCAGGAAGACGGTTTTGATATTATCCAGCAAAAGAAGGTATAATTCTAAGTGCACCTACGTCTACTTTTTTCATTTGCAGAAATCTTCCTTGGACTGTTTTCCCTCTATTTCAGACTCTATTTGGAACTCCTCACATTGAACCCATTCTTTCCTCAATTTAGGGAACCGCAATTGTTGCAGCGCTCCGTAGGAAATCTTACGCGTCTCCCCAATACTCTGTTTTGACATCAGAAGACGTTATCAAAGTGCCAAATATTAGATATCTCAGATTGTATGGTTTGACCCTCTCTGGAGACTTTGAGGATCTCTTTTCAGAATTGAGATGGCTTTCTTGGCATTATTGTCCAAAAGAAATGCAGGCAACCAACTTTTGCCCAAAAAATCTAGTCATCCTTGACCTATCATGGAGCTCAATAGATGAACATTGGGGTGGTTGGACTCAACTCAAGGTATGTGTGTGCAAATAATATGGTATAACATGTTATATTTTCTTCCACTCACACGTCACACCAGCTCTTGTGTTGCATGGGGTTGTAGATCGTCATTTTTTTAATCTTTTTTTAATTAAAGTTTATTGGTTTAATTCATAGAACAAATCTTGGTCTTGAAGAAGGCTTATGACACCAATCCCTCATTCCATAGCTGAACTAGTTTTTAAACCACTACTGTTGAGTTTTCGCTTGAAGTATACTGACTCAAACAATTACCTTACATTTAAGTCATAGATGTGTCGAACACACTGGTCAATGGGAAGAATGTTACATTCGATATTATTACTTCATTCGTTTAATATTGTACTCATAGATATTTTGTTGTGTTTATGGAGAGAATGTAACATGTGTAGATCTTTCAAGATTGCGTTTTCCATTTTTTTTGTCAAATGAAACAATTAATTTACCAAAAAAAATGTTATGATTTGGTTGTTGGTCATTAATTTGCATTGCATTTATAATTTTACATTGATACTATGCTATTGCTGTTTTATCATTTATGGCAAATCTTTTCCTGATGGCTTTCTTCAATTCAAATTGATTGTAGCGGCATGATTAAAGAGTATTGTAATGTGGACATTCCATTTCACTAGTAACTCCATTTTTGGGAAATGACTTATTTGGATATTCATACAAGTGATTTATAGAATTGTTAAATCTTCTAATGGAATAATTGTTGCCGCTTCATATCTAATGACTTAGATTACTTTTATAGAACATTATATGAACATTCACGTTGTTTTGAGTTCGCTAATCAAGCCAATAAGTTGTCACTATTAGATGCTTAAATTAAGTTAAACATAAGTGGTGAATAAGACTATGTGTACTATACATAGGATGAGTGTAAAATTGAACATGCAAACTGACTTGTTTAGTATATCCACAGTATAAAAAGATATTATACTCTTCAAAGGTTATCTGAAGGCTAATACCATCCTTATCTTAATGTATGAAACAAAAAAGAAAAAAAGAAAAAATAGTAAACTTCAAATATAGATTAGTTGACAGTCAGAAGACATGTAAGATTATTTTCTTTATTGATGATTTGATGATGCATATAGATAGGAAAGTCATAGGTACTATTGTCGGGGACAATATCGGTAATTCCACGATGAAGTTGAAACGGACGTTGTAATTTATAAGTGAGATGTTGGTTACATTCTTTTGTCTTTTTATTACTCTATACAGGGGTACTTTGAAAATAGATCCATTTTCTTTTCTCTGTTGTTGTGGACAATATTGGAAGAAATGAAAAAAAAAAAGTGTGACAGAGAGTGATTTTGGCTTGAGTTATAAAGGAAGGGATATGCACAGAGCATTTATAAAGTTTCTTAGGTGGAATGCTTCCTTAGTCTATATATTTGCTTATGTCCTGCAAAAATTCTATAAATTAAACTCGTTGGATATACATTATCATTTGACAGGTGGCTACAAGATTGAAGGTCCTTGATCTGTCACGTTGTTGCGAGTTAAGCATAACTCCTGACCTCTCTGCATATTTATCCTTAGAAATATTAATTCTAAAGGAATGTAAGAATTTGTTTAGGCTTGATAGATCCATTGGTCAGCTGAGACGTCTAAAGCACTTGAATATAAATGGATGTTCTAAACTCAAAGTGCTACCTGTTGAATTAGGTTCTCTAGAAGCATTGACCGAGTTGCTCAAAGAGAATTATAATTTGAGCGGAGGAATTAGTCAAGTCCCAAGCTCAATTGGAGCACTCGTAAATCTTGAACGCTTGGTTATTTGTGGAGCCATCAGGCTAACGACTCTTCCCAACTCGATTGGAATGCTAAAAGGTTTAGTTGAGTTGGATGTCTCGAAAACAGGAATTGTAGAGTTGCCAAATGCTATTGTCAATCTAAAGAGCTTGAAAGTGCTGAAGATGAGCAAAAGTCGAATACAAAAATTACCCGAGGCAATTGGGATGTTAGAGAAACTTGAGGTGATTAATGGAGAGGGTTGCATGCAGCTAAAGATGATTTCTAGTGATATCGTGAGACTATCTTCCTTGAAGATTTTGAAATTAACAGAAACTTGTGTGGAGGATGTACCAGAGCTTCCCTGGAGTTTGGTAAGTCTATGTCTGTCCTCAAGAGTCGCAAGAAAAGTCCCATGCTCAATTGGAGCACTCGTAAATCTTGAACGCTTGGTCATTTGTGGATCCATCAAGCTAACGACGCTTCCCGACTCGATTGGAATGCTAAAAGGTTTAGTTGAGTTGGATGTCTCGAAAACAAACATTGTAAAGTTGCCAAATGCTATTGTCAATCTAAAGAGCTTGAGAGTGCTGAAGATGAGCAGAAGTCGAATACAAAAATTACCCGAGGCAATTGGGATGCTAGAGAAACTTGAGGTGATTTATGGAGTGCGTTGCACGCAGCTAAAGATGATTCCTTGTGATATCGTGAGATTACCTTCCTTGAAGATTTTGAAATTAACAGAAACTTGTGTGAAGGATGTACCAGAGCTTCCTCGGAGTTTGGTAAGCCTATGTTTGTCCTCAAAAGCCGCAGGAAATGCTCCAGAGATCTCCAACCTTGTGAATTTAAGAAAAATGGATTTATCTTTTACCATCAAACCCAGCCATCTTCTAGAAGTGGGCACGTACAGCCCATGGTGTAAGTTGGAACTTCAGAGTGTCACCAGCATAAGCTCATATATGGGTTGCTTTTGTTGTCTAAAAGAACTTGAACTCAACGGCTGCAAGAACTTGCGCCACATTAGACAGCTTCCCTCTAGTTTGAGGAAACTTACGGTTAAAGATTGCAATCTTCTTGAAGTTTTTGACCTTTCCAACCTGGAGAGTTTGTTGGAGCTAACTCTCAATGAAATTAATATTCTAGACCTTGAAGGTTTAACATCATTGCAATGCTTGAGGGTGTGCGACTGCCGGTCGAGCAAGTTCAGTGGGCTTGAAAGACTGGAGAATCTACGACTCTTGGACTTTGTGGACTGTGGCTCCCTTCAGACATTGCTTGACTTATCCAACTTAAAAAACCTGAAGGACTTTTCACTAAAGAATTGTCCGAAACTGGTTGAGATTGAAGGTCTTGACAAACTGGAATCACTAGAAAGTCTTTCGATCAGTGGTTGCTCCCTTCAGACATTGCCCGACTTATCCAACTTAAAAAATCTCAAGGACTTTGAAGTACAGGAATGCTCGAAATTGGTTGAGATTGAAGGTCTTGACAAATTGGAATCACTACAAAGTCTTTTGATCAGTGGTTGCTCCCTTCAGACATTGCCCGACTTATCCAACTTAATAAACCTCAAGGACTTTACACTACAGTATTGTCCGAAACTGGTTGAGATTGAAGGTCTTGACAAACTGGAATCACTAGAAAGTCTTTCGATCAATTTATGCTCTTCCTTGCGAAGCTTACCTGATCTATCCCACTTGAAGAAGCTAAAAAATGGTGCGATGCTAATCTGATCTCCCACTGGAGCAATTGAAAAAACTTGTTAGATCAGTAAATCCTGAATATTGAGGCTTGTAGGAATTTGTCATCAAATGTTAGGGACTCATTTTACGATGATTGTTAGACACCTTATTTTTAATCGACATTTCAAGCAAAATCGGCCATTTAGGTAGTTTTTATTAAATGTATGAATAAATGAAACTAAATGAAAATATACAAAAATTAATAATTCGGTCCCCGTCCAAATTGGAAAGTCCACGAACAAGCGCACGAGAGAATACCCTCGGTGGAGGGACCAATTTTTCCTCTAGATTTCCTTCTCCATCGCCTTGAATTCACCGTTCGACTACTGCTCGCCACCGTCAACCTGCATAGCCGGCCACTTTGAGCACAACGACAACCATACCAGGAAACAGAGCATCATACATGCACACCGGATGCGTAACAATCCTCTCTCGAGGAGAGATTTGTGGATTCGAATCGCAATTTTTGACTGTCTTTTAGCTTATTCCGATGGCTGGCGCTAACGCCATTTGTCATTTCACCGTCGCACTGAGTTTATCCTGTTTGACTCTGTTTTCAGATCAACGAGTCCGGAGAATCTAATTCGTGTTCGATTCTCCACTACCAGATCCGATCTTCACCGAAAAAACTTTCAGAAGTTCCTTGATGGATTTAGTCCTCAATCGCTGCTTAGATTCGCTTCACTGATAAGGCAAAGCGCATGCTCTGTTTCCTTCAAAATAGAGATCTTGAATTCGCGAATTTGATTATACAACAAGTGAACTTTATTAGAAGCTATTCCAATGATTGCGTACATGTTTCAAGTTTTATATGATGCTTCGGATGTAGTTTCACTTAATAAGATTTACATTTGGACTGCTTGCTCGGAGTGCTTGCTAGGTGTTTGAGTAATTGTCTGAATGAAGTCCATACTTGTGCGTATGCTATTTTCGTTCCTGTTATTCGTTCGCTATATTCTTTGTTGCATATAAGTTTGTATGAATCAGTTCTCCGAATAAATTAAAAGTGATTGAGCTCGTAACCTTTGTGCGACTGATTAAGTTAGAGAGCTTGTTCTCGTTGGACTGAAATCATTGTTTGCTGGCTTCACACTGATTGTTCTTGGTAACGGTTATGGTACAAGATCCCTTGTCGACATTGGAATGGCCTTTGCATTTTTTTTTCTTTTATCAGAAATCTTAATGCCAATCAAGTGCACGTTCTTCTATTATAGTTTCCTTTTTCATCCTATCAAATGCAGATTTGAGATCCAAAATAAACAGAATACAAAAATTGAGGGGTTACTTTTACTCAAATTAAGACCAAACGAACGTTTAACCGTTTTAATTAGCCAAAATTATCTTAAAGCAAAAAAAATCTATTAACTAATAAAGGAATAACTGAACATTTATGTAAAACTTGATCCTAAATGGAAAATTTAGGAATTACGATTGAGTATTAGTTGATAATCTCTTTTTCCGGAGTTCAAGAGAAATATTATTAGTACGTCCGATGCACGATGCATAGAGACCAAACACAAGTCTTCCCTTGATCAATTAATTTCAGGTTATAGTTGCATAAGGTGAAACTCGATACCTAACAATCCTCAAAGATTGGACCCAGAAAATAATCCTCAAAGAAGATAGCCAAAAGACCAGATTATATGCGTAAGCTGTCACGCCCCAAACCCCACTGAGCTCGCGACACCCCTTCGACGGTTGTATTGAACGCTACGTCCCAGGACTCGTCGTCGACCCAAACGAAACACCCACCAGTATACGCAAGCGGAAGCGACAATTAAATAACCCAGACAAATAACAATGACAAGGGATAGCAGGAAACAATAGTTGCATAACATACTTGGCATCACTTGCAGCATTCATAAATACACAACGACAACCCAAACTACCAACTTCAAACCACAATTATCAAAAAGAGGGCGGTAGTTGGTAAGCTTATCTCCTCTACAAAAAGGTACTCAAAAGACAGGGTAATTCGATCTATCCACAATTATTAGGACATTTCTTTCTTTCCAATGATCCGCGTAACCACGTCTCAGGTCTAGCCCACCTTCCACAGCCCGCGTCAACACGCCTCAGGCTGGCAACCCTCCGATCAATCCGGGATTTATCCAATGAACAGCGTAAACACACCTCAGGTCTATCCTGCCTCAGGCTATTCGGACAGGCACACACGTCATATGCTTCAATCAATTCCATGTCAATCACATATTCAAACCACACCTTAATAAGCTCAATTGCTAATCATCCCAATCAATCCATGCAAGTATTAAACTCAATCCGTAAAGTATCACAAGCTAGCCACATTGCACAACCATCAATCTAACACATTGCACATACTCAATTTCAAGTCATGAGCTTGCCACACTAGCCCACCAATCCGACGTTCAAATCGGCCACATTTAAACATCAATTTCACTCACAAACGCTGTTGACACCTAAATTTTAGCGACCATTTAGTTGTAATTTGTATAGAAAATTAGGGATTAAATTTTTAACCCCTTAACAAAAATATTTAGGTTGCATAACATATAATTTAAATTCATTTCAGATTAATTGCATTTTGCATCGGACTGGCGGTGACGAACGAGCTTAAATTTCATCGAATGGGACTCGGCTCGCTTGGAATGCAAGGGCCGGGAATTACAAGTCAAACGGGCTCGGTTGTTTTAATTTGAGCTTAATTCAGCCCATTATCCTTAATTAATTCAGCCCATTTATATTAAATTAAAATCTATGCCCAAGCCTAAGTCCATTAGGACTAGAGAGTCCATCTAATTGACCTAGATTAGTGTTATATATACATCATTAGGTCAGGATTTTGGAGGGGGACCTCTCATAATTTCATATCAGAATTTTTTAGAGTGTGAGAGTGAGAAAGAGAGGGAGAGAAGGAGACCGGCGAAAATCGCCGCCGCCTGGAGCCACGCCACGTCGACCGCACTGCCCCACCGCGCGCCACCACTTGCTGCCGCGCATTCCCCGCTGCACGCCGACGCCGTTGCCTCGACTGATCCGCCGCCGTGCTCCGCCTCGAAGTCGCCGCACGCCGACGCCGTTGCCCAGATTGATCCGCCACCGCCTGCCGCTGCGCATTCCCCGCCGCACGCTATCGTGATCTGCCGCCGTGCTCCGCCCCGAAGTCGCTGTCCCGCCACCGTATGCTGCTGCCCGGAGTCGCGCCGTCGCTTGGACGCCATCGCCGTGCCGACGCCACTGTCCCAGCATCACACCGACGCTGTTCCCGCCGGTGAAGTCGCTGCCCTACCGTCGCACGCCACTCCTCGGAGCCGCATCACGCCCGGCGTCGCTCATGTGCCGCCGCTTGGACGATTCTGTCGTCGCTGCACGCCTGCACCGCCGCTGTCCGGACAGCCACGCTGTTGCCCCGCCGTGTCATCGCCGCGAGCCGCCGTCGCTTCCGACACCGCGCCGCCGGTCCACCGTTCGCCGCTCATCCCGATCCGCAAGCTCGAATTTGGGAATTATCTGCAAATTAGGTAATTGGACATTATCCGATATTTTTTCAGAATATTTAATTTACTAATTTGAGTGCTTGAATATTTCGTGAACATCGTGTGGAATATTAGATATATTAGGATAATTATCTCATATCCGTAATATTTTTAAAATATTCAAAATTAGGAAACTTTCCTAATTCAGCAACGTATCTAGACGACTATCCGACCTTATCCCTAGGGTACGATACGCGGCGATACGGAAAATCATTATCCTATCCATAATCACTTGAGTACGATAATGACTTTTATCTGCTTTCCAAATTTGAATGATCGACTTTCCGTCAATATCTGTAACCCTATAGATATGACCGATAGTTCGATTTTTGTGCCTAATCCGAGTTTGAAACGAATTTTGCCGATCGCGTGGCTGTTTTAAATGTGGATGCTATCTCTGTTTAAATTGTTTTTCCTTTTCAAATAAAAAAAGAAAATTCAAAAAATATCAGTTAGGATTTGAATTTGAGTTTTGCATGTTTAGGAATCCTAAATATATCTAGACGATAGAGTAATTATTTAATTTAAATTAGGACTTGAGATAATCTATTTCCTAGTTTAAATTAAGTAATATTCTAATCTTAATAGATTATTTAGGTTATTTTTTTAATTCCGAATTTTCATGAAAACCCCAAAAAAGAATGAGTTGCTTTATGGTAGATTAGGATAGATTGCATTCTTAATTTAAGTAATTTATTATTTCGAATTTTAACAAAAATCCCAAAAATAAGTCATGTTAGGATATGTTAAGTCATCATAGGTTGCATGTTAATTTAGGCATGTTTTTATTCCGAATTTCATTAGAAAATACCAAAAATAAATCATTTGCCCGTCATCAGAATTAGGTCACGTCGTCGCATGACATATAGTTTGCATGCTAGGTTGCATTACTTGCATGTCATTTTTGCACGTCGTTGCATGTAGATTAGCTTTCATTTAAATAAGCGAAAATCCAAAAATTGAGTGAATTCCTTGTTAATTAGAAATCATATTAGGTTGTTGATGTGATTTTCTAGCTAACAATGCAGATGCTTACGTTGCTTCGAGGTAAGTAATTCTTCTAACTTGCAATTTATTCAATACTTTCTTGGATGTTAAATTGATGATTTGCGCACCCGCATGAACACCTCACATGTTAGTGACTAAGTTAAAATGGATCCAGATTGCTTGCCAATATATTTTTGAAAAGAAAAGGTACCGAAAGGGCGTTAGACTAGATCTAGCGTAATCAAGTCCCCGAGCTTAGAATCTCTGGTTCGTAGGAATAAAACATATCTCCCTATGTTTTATTTAGGTTTCTAATCTACCACAAATAGATTAGTGACGACTCCAAGCATGAAATTTTTGCATGTTAAAAAACTTAAACCCTAAGTTGCGAATTGGTAGGGCTTGGGAGGGCTCGAGTTAGGTTTAGTCCTAATAATCCATTAGCCTGAGGAAATTTTAGGTCGCGACAGCTTGACGACTCCACTGGGGACTTGAGTTAAAACTCTTAGTGGACTTAGGCCAGTTTTTTTTCTTTTCAAAAAATATTTTTGCTTAGCAGCGAGGATCCCAGGTACGTCCCTAACATTTTAGGTGTTAAATATTTTTGCAGAATGGGAGGTATAAGGGGAGGCGTGATTGTTAACCCTTGTTTTGCAGGGAGGTGTTTGGATGAATGGTTTATTTTATGCACGAAGCGCTGTATGATATAACCTGCTGTGCATGCCTTGCATCTACACTACACCGCACACACTTCCCGCTGCCGGACCTTGGCGGCACAGGTTTAGGATGGTACTGAGAAAGCGGACACCCCGACCATACCCGCATGGTATGGGTCGCCCTCCTTGGTCCCGAAAGTTTTTTTTCACGGTGTCATTGAGTTCCCACCATGGTTGTACCCTTTGCAACCCGGGTCGGCTCCTTGACTAAGCCGGAGTCAGGGGAACCCCGGCCTAACCACAACCATGACTGGTTTAGCCCGGTAATCCTCGCGTTTCCATTTTGCAAGCCAGAGTCTAGATAGAAATCGAACCTCACATTTCATGCGCATGTCTTGTGATTGCCATGGTCCTATTGGGTGAAGTAAGTTTTTCTGAACCTTTATCTAGCAATTTATTTATGTTTTGTACTTTCTTTGGTCGGTCCATGATAGGTCTAGGTTGGTTTTAAATTTGAAAGTAATAATCATTGAGTCCTTTTTAAAAAAGAAAGAAAGAAAGAAAGAAAGAAAGAAAGCTCTTTTAGAGAATTTATTTTCAATCTATATCTTTATTTTCCTAGATGTGTCATAGGTAATTATTTTCCTACAAAGTTTGCCGTCGTCTTTCTTTTACAAAAAAAAAGGGCTTTAGAGAATTTGTTTTCAGTTCATAGTTTCTAGGGAGTCTCATTTTTTGTTTTTCATAGTTTTATGATTAGGGATTTTGGTGCTTCTATTTCCTAGGTTGTGTCTAGGGCGTTATTTACATTTCTTTGCCTAGATCACTTTTCATAAAGTCTCGTCCATATACGAATATTTTCATGAATAAACAAAAAAAGACTAGACGCGTGTCATGGACCAACCTTGTCTTGACCATGTGCTTATTTGGTTCATTTCCTTTACATTAGGTAATTACGGACCGATCACGATCGCCTATTCGTACGCGGTCAAGAACTAGAATGGCCGATCAAACCGACTTACGAGATCGTGTCATTGGCATTGAGGACCAGATGAAGCAAGTTCTCGTCGCAATGCAACATATGTCCGCTGAGATCAAAGCCCTTCGACAAACTCCCGTTCATGCGTCCCCTGAGGCATTAACCCCGAAGCATAAAGGTCGAAAGAATGCCGACAGTGAGGAAGATGACGATCTTCCCGATTTAGAAGATGACCATGTCCAGATTATCGTCAACAAGGATAAACCTGATGAACGGGTTAACAAACTTGAAGAGAGAGTGAAGCAGCTGGAAGGTTCACAGGATTCACCTTCAATCGACTTGTCTTTATACACACAAATCAAAATCCCGAAAAAGTTCAAAATGCCAGACTTTGACAAGTACAATGGCACCTCCTGCCCAAAAGCCCACCTGCAGCTATATCACGTACAAATGACCCCGTACGTTGATAACGAACTCCTGATGATTCATGTATTTCAAGCAAGTTTGAAGGGTCCTACCTTGAACTGGTACCTCATGAAGAAGATAAATAGCCTCAAAACCTGGAAGGAAGTTAGTGAAGCATTTCTAAAGCAGTACAAGTTCATAACGGACATCATTCCCACCCGTGATGATCTCAAGCGTGCTCAGATGAAGAAAAATGAGTCATTCAAGGATTATGCTATCAGGTGGAGAAACATAGCCGCTCAGGTTATCCCAGAACCCATAGACAATGAATTGAAGAGAATGTTCATTAAAACTCTCCCGTTCGAGTACCGTAATCGGATGATAGCCACTCCGGCCGACAACTTCAATCAACTTATCCCCATAGGCAAACAGATTGAGATAGGGCTAAAAGATGGGTGGTTTGTGGAGCCGTCTTCCTCGACCAAAAGATTTGGTGCAAGAAAGGAGAAAGAACCGGTGGCTGAAGTGAATGTGACTTATACCCAATCAGGCCGACGGAACGCTAACTCTGTCCCAGCAATCCAAGTAGCAGAAGCTCAACAACAAAGCACGGGTCGTCAACCTTTTCAGAAGAAAAACAACAAGAGGCAGTTCACTCCCCTCCCCGGGTCGTTGTCTCAAGTATTGGCTGTCCTCCGGAAGAAAGGCTTGCTTACCACTGAGCCAAAGCGACCCAATCCTGAGCAGTTCTATAATTACGATCCGTCTAAGAAATGCGATTATCATATGGGCAAGGTGGGGCACTCAACCGACGATTGTATTACCATCAAGCACCGAATCCAGAACCTCCTAGATACGAAGACTTTCTCATTTCAACCTGCTAAGCCGAATGTTCAGAACAACCCACTCCCTGATCACGCAGGCAATGTGAATGCCATATTTAGCTTCGATGCTGGTCGAATCAAGAATGTCAAGGCGTATACCACCGACGTCTACGGTGAGTTAATGAAAGCCGGTTATTACCCGAGTAATGAGGACCTTCCCCTGGCTGTCATGAGAGAAAGAATCTCAAGAATGGTAGAAGCTGGGATGATCGTTTATGCTGACCACACTGGCATCGTTTCCACTATCTCTGAAGTGGTTATTAATTGGGAGGAGGAGTTTGCTACATTGAACACCAGAAGCGACAAGGGCGACCCTCTGCCTGAAGACATGCCTCCACTTGAAGACGCGTCTGATAACGAAGAGAACGTAGTAAGCACGCCTACAGCTGATGAAGGGATAGTGATCGAGATACCGCAACCGTATGAGTACCGTGATAATAAGGCAGTCCCTTGGTCCTACATTCTCGATGTCGACTTGGTTACCAGATCCGGGCGTTCCTATAGCCAAGCTAATGCTCAACCTGTAAAACCTGTTACTGATGAAGAAGCCAAGGAATTTCTAGCTGTGATTAAGGCTAGCGAATACAACATAGTTGAACAATTGCGCAAGCTGCCCGCACAAATCTCTCTGCTTGAACTACTCCAGACATCTGTCAAGCATCAGAAGGCCTTAATGAAGGTGTTAAGTGAAGTCCACGTGCCAAAAACGATCGATCATGACAAATTAGAGGAATTTGTGGGTTCTATACTCCTCAAGGACCTCATAGCCTTTTTAGATGAAGAGTTCCCTCCGGAAGGGAGGGGGCATACCAAGGCACTCTACATTTCTGTCAAATACAAAGCCTCGCATGTAGCCCGGGTACTCATTGACAATGGATCAGCCTTGAACATCTGTCCTCTGGCAACTTTACACCGCCTGAAGATAGATCCTTCTAAGATAAATTCTGCAAAGACCTCCGTTCGAGCCTTTGACGGAACGAAAAAAGAAGTGATGGGAGCAATCCACCTTGACATACAGATAGGACCAACAATGTTCAATATCCTATTTCAAGTTATGGACATTCCCACTGCATTCAATTTTCTGTTGGGTCGTCCATGGATTCATACTGCCGGAGCTGTGCCATCCAGTCTACATCAAAAGGTGAAGTTCATTGTGGAGAGAAAGTTAGTCACAATCCACGGTGAAGAAGAGCACCCAATTTACCACACAACGGCTATCCCCTATATTGAGCCGAATTGCAAAATAGAATCGAGCTATCAGTTGCTCAAGCTTGTATCAACCATACACGCGTCTAGAGGATCATCACCGCCTATTCCTAAGGTGTCAAATGCTGCAATCATGGTTGGAAGGATAATGTCTCTCATGGCTTTACTCCGGGTGAAGGCCTTGGTAGAAGTGGTCAAGGTATCCGTCAACCAGTGGAAGTTTCTCAGAGGCCCCGCACTACTGGGTTGGGATACCTGGGGTCAAGCGAGCCAAATGATGGGGGACGTGGACGTGGACGTGGACGCGTTCGAGGTCGAGGTCGAGGAAATGGACAGAATAGATCGCGATCCGAAGAAGAGCCGAATGGTGAAGAACGTGGGGGTGGTAGGTTGCTTCCACACCTCCGTACCACATTCTCAGGCCCTGCAAGAATGATGCATGAAGAGAAAGAGGTTATCGACACTTTGGGGCAACCGAGTGGCAAGTTTAATTATTATGTTAAATACTCGGCGCCCCCGAGCTTCTATGTTGACCCCCGTGACATTGTCCCGGATGGATGGGGAGGTATGGATGATCCAACACCTCTAGTGACAGAAGATCCTAATGATGCAACGGAGGGAATCACTGCTCTGTTCGATGATTTCTTCATTGGAGCTATCGAGGAAGGACCGTTGGAAGAAATGGGCACTGGCCCGCAAGAGTAACATATTTACTTTTTTCGCACATTCCCCTACGCGGGAATTTTTACTGCTTTTTAGGACTTGCCCTGTCTCGAGAGCTACTTTTTAGGACTTTTCATTTCTAGGATTTAATTATTGCAATTTCCATTCCAATAAATGTAATTCATTTGGTGATGATCAATGAAATTACAAGTCATTTTCGTTTTGAGGGCATGTTGAGGTACATCAAACCAGCCCGGTGATGATATCCAACCGATAAAAGAAAATATAATCCAAGGAGAATTCTGAGGCCTGGGCTTCTTCATGCTTCCTCGTGTTAAAACCTTTTTGAAAAGAATTTCAAAATAAATAAATCAATCAATCAATAAAAAATGCAATGCTTAGCCCTGTTTGTCCTTCTGAATCCTCTACTTTATGTTTCAGGGGCAATCTTATGATATACGAGGGTATGAGAATGGTCCAATCTGATGAATTATGTGCCACCGAACCTGATCTCGATGACACCAATGAACTCGAAGATTCCTCGGACCTTCAGCGTGATCTAGAGCATCATAAAAGACCTAAAGTCCTAACGGTAGATCAAACTATCACCATTAACTTGAGTAATTCCGGAGAACCCAAAGAGGTGAAGATAGGGGCAACCCTTCCCGAAGGTGAAGCTAAACGCCTGGTCCAACTGCTGAAGGATTACCAGGATATCTTTGCTTGGTCGTATGTCGATATGCCGAGTTTAGACCCTTCTATCGTGGAGCATAGTCTACCTATTAATCCGGACATGCCGCCCAAGAAACAGAAGCTGCGAAGAACCAAACCTGAACTTTCGAAGAAGATAGAGGAGGAGGTCATGAAACTTTTGAAAGTAGGGTTTATTGAAGTCACCCGATACCCCAGTTGGGTGGCCAATATCGTGCCAGTCATGAAGAAAGATGGTCGAGTTCGCATTTGCATCGACTATCGCGATCTAAACAAGGCCAGCCCTAAAGACGATTTCCCATTGCCACATATAGACGTTTTGGTGGACAATACTGCAGGGTTCGAGCTGTTTTCCTTCATGGATAGTTTCTCGAGTTATAATCAGATAAAAATGAAGGACGATGATAAGGAGAAAACGACGTTCATCACTCCTTGGGGGACATTCCACTATAAGGTCATGCCCTTCGGCCTTAAAAATGCCGGGGCAACATATCAACGGGCAATGGTGACGCTCTTCCATGATATGATGCATAAGGAGATCGAGGTCTATGTCGATGACATGATCGCCAAGTCTCGACCTGGGAAGAGTCACGTCGATACCTTGAAGAAATTATTCGAGAGACTTCGTGAGTTTAAGCTCCGTCTCAACCCAGCAAAGTGCATATTTAGAGCAACCTCGGGCAAATTACTTGGGTTCATCGTAAGCAGTAAAGGCATTGAAGTTGACCCCTCTAAAGTGAAGGCTATATGTGAGTTACAACCCCCATCGACCGTGAAAGAAGTGCGAAACCTCCTGGGTAGATTGAACTACATAGCCCGTTTTATTTCCCAACTCTCCGCAACTGCTAAGCCCTTCTTCAAACTTCTAAAGAAAAATGCTCAAGTGGAATGGGACGATGATTGTCAAGAAGCATTTAATGAATTAAAGTGGTACCTGATGAAACCACCAGTGCTAGTCCCACCAATGCCGGGCCAGCCTTTGATCCTTTACCTCACGATTTATAGTGAGTCTTTAGGTGCGATGCTAGCCCAGAAAAGTCCTGAAGATGGAAAAGAGCGAGCCATTTATTACCTAAGCAAGAAGTTCACCGTCTCGGAGTTGAATTATTCTGAAGCCGAGAAGACTTGCGCTGCGCTAGTATGGGTGCTCCATAGGCTGCGATAATATACACTGCATCACCAGACTTTGCTTGTGACTGAGAACGATCCCATCAAGTATTTACTTGATCAGCCAGCTTTGGTAGGGAAGTTAGCCAAGTGGCAGATTTTAATTTCAGAGTTTGATATCTAGATGAAGCCACAGAAGTCAGTTAAAGGTCGAGTAATTGCTGATGTGTTAGCTGAAAATCCTGGAGTCCCTCATGATGATAGATATTCTCCAGAAGATCGCATTTTGGTAATAAAGGAAGACACATGGACCATGTTTTTCGATGGAGCTGTAAACTTGGCCGGTTCCGACACTGGGGTAGTTTTAATATCCCCAGATGGGCAACATTATCCAGTAGCAGCAAAGTTGGTGTTCCCCTGTACCAACAACATAGCCGAGTATGAAGCTTGCATCCTTAGACTTCAAGCCGCAGTGGAAATGGGGATAACCAAGTTGAAAGTGTTTGGTGATTCTGCTCTGATTATTCTTCAAACTGTGGGAGAGTGGAAGACGAGAGACACCAAACTAGTGTCGTACCATGAATACCTCGAAGAAATCATAGAGGAATTCGAAAATATCTCTTTTGAGTACTTATCGAGGTCTCATAATCAGTTTGCTGATGCGCTAGCTACGTTATCATCCATGTTGCAAGTGATTGGTGGGTTAGAGGTAGAACCCTTGAAGATTGAAGTCCTGACAAAACCGGCCTACTGTATGATTGTGATCGAAGAACCCGATGAAAAGCCATGGTATCATGATATCATGAGTTACATCCAGAGACAAGAATTTCCTGAGGGAAGCACCCCGGCCGACAGGAAGTACATAATGAAAATGGCTTCAAAATTCTTTGTTAGTGGTGAGAAGCTGTATAAAAGATCATATGATTCGATCCTATTGAGGTGTGTGGATGCGGCTGAAGCTACCAGAATCATGCAAGAAATACACGAGGGGATATGTGGTCCACACATGAATGGCCACATGTTAGCTAAGAAGATCATGAGATTGGGTTATTATTAGCTCAGTCTTGAAAGTGACTGCATCCAACATGTTCGAAGATGTCATCGCTGTCAGGTTCACGGGGATAAAATAAATGTTCCCCCGACGGAATTACATCAGTTGTCTGAGCCATGGCCCTTTTCAATGTGGGGCATCGATGTGATTGGCCCAATTAATCCCAAGGCATCGAATGGACATCGATTTATCTTGGTCGCGATTGATTATTTCTCTAAGTGGATTAAGGCGGCATCTTATGCAAACGTCACTGCAAGGAATGTTGTAAAATTCATCAGACGAGATATAGTCGCTCGTTATGATGTCCCTGAGGCTATCGTCACTGACAATAGGACAAATTTGAACAACAAGTTCATTGATCAGTTGTTCAACGAGTTCAAAATCCAGCACCTGAATTCATCTCCTTATCGTCCACAGATGAATGGAGCAGTTGAAGCCGCTAACAAGAACATCAAGAAGATCTTGGCCAAAACGGCTGAAAACTATCGTGACTGGCATGAAAGGTTGCCATTTGCACTAATGGCATATCGGACTTTGATCCGAACCTCTGTTGGGGCAACCCCTTTTTCCTTGGTGTATGGCATGGAAGCAGTCCTACCCGTCGAAGTAGAGATCCCTTCCCTGCGTGTCTTGTCTCAGGTGGAGTTGTCTGAGGCGGAATGGATGCGACAAAGGCATGAACAGTTAAACATAATTGATGAGAAGCGATTGAAAGCCATTTGCCACGGTCAAATCTATCAGCAGAGGATAGCTAGATCCTTCAACCAAAAGGTGCGTCCAAGACACTTTGAGGTAAATGATCTAGTCCTAAGAAAGGTACTGCCAGTCTTTCCTATTCCTAAAGGAAAATTTGCCCCAAACTACATTGGTCCATATGTGGTTAAAAAGATGCTTCCCGGAGGTGCCCTGATTCTCGCAGAAATGGATGGTCGTGAGTTCTCCACTCCTGTTAATTCTGATGCTGTGAAGATGTATTATCCCTGATGGAATTTAACATTTTGCAGCAAAGTTTTCAAAAGTTTGGTTTTATATTCTGAATTGCAAACATTTCATTTATGAATAAATGGTTTCAATCAATTTAAAGATGGAATGTGCGCCTTGGCTTTAAATTGTGCTTGATCATTTTGTCAGTCTACATTATCGATTTCAAAAGGGGAATCTATTTAGACAATATGATAACTCACGTGGAATGAATTGAATGTGTTGAATGAGGTACATCGGGATGATGAAAGGCAAGCCATATCCTATACACAGTCCCGTGCACTAATCCCTAGTGAGTTGAGTAGAAAAATTCCATGTCTGCAAGGCAAAGGGTTATCTCGCAAAAGGTACGACAACTGAAATGACGAGAGGCGGTTCATTTCTCTATCCCAAACACTACAGGTTATCCATTGTTTTGCCACTTTGAGCATAAACGTTTGGAGAAATTCATTCAAATTACCCCTGTCAAGAACCACCCCACATCGGGGCAAACTGGAGGTAAGTCAGCGTCATAAGGTGAAAAATGAGTAGAAATTTTCATGCTCTCACTTGCATCAATTTTCGAGTGTTGCTTTTTCAGATGAATTCACGTGAAGTTCAAGTGCCTTAGGATGACGAAGAGCATTTCTTTCTCTATCCTATACACATTTCATCCTTTGCTAAGCCCAATTGAGCCCGCAAATTCGTTTCATATAAACCCAGTTGGTGATCATCCCCCACACTGGGGCAAGGCAAAAAGTCATCATTGTTCAAGCAGCATATCCGGAGCACCGATAAAAGACGAAGACCCTGAGAGTCCAAATGTTAGTCATTCGATCAAAACAAGCCAAAGTGTGGTTGGCCAATATATGCATTGTAGACAGTGTGTGTCAAAAAAAAACTAGAGGGCATGAAAAAGCAGTGTGCCTGGTAAAAGCAAGGCCAATGCCCGTGAGAGAAAAGAAAAGAAGAAGAAGAGAATGAAAAAAAATGGAGAAAACAGTGACGACTTTGGATTAGAAAATGTTGAGATGTGTCAAAATCACAAAAATATCCAGAGTCTTAAAGAGTCAAGTGATAAGCTCTCGAGGCCAATGGAGCATCTACCGAGAAGACAATCCCTGACGAAAAAGAGCACCGGTGATAATGCCGAGATGATCACCAACTCTCACCCCAATTATACACATTTTGAGCATTATGATCCATTCATTTCTCAACCCATGAGCCTAGTCTATGTTACGTCCTTTACAAAGTCTCTTCAGATTATGGCACTTGAACTAACGTAGGATTTGGATGTTTATAAGCTTAGCTCGAAGAAGTGCGAGCAAGTCCATTTCTATCTCATTTTGCAGGGTTCTTGACTTGTAAACCCGGAGACGATTGTGGAGTATTTTCTTTCAATAGCCTCGACTCGAAGAGTCTCTTTTGCTAGGCCATTGACCAAGCCCATGTTACGGTCCTAACAAAGACCTCTCAGATTGGTAAAGTCGTACTGCTTGCGAGAATACTCGGACCCTTGTCAACATGATGATGGTGAGATGGAGCGATTCTCCATAAATCAGCCTTTTCGATGAGAATGAGAGAAAGCCCTTTTGGACCGAAAGTCCCTCATTCGACATTTTCAAGATATCCGCTTGTGAGTTCGGATTATCTTGTCATGATTTTTCCCCAGCGGAGTTTGTAATACCGATTTGACAAAACCATCGTGCATGAAAACCAGTTGAATTTATAGTGCATGAGTATATGTGTTTTTGATTGTCCATGAATGCATATTACATGTTGCCTAAAATCGTGTCCAGTAGGAGACACGCCCTCAAGAGTCGGAGATATCACCAGGTAAGTGTATCTCTATCTTTGGATGCCTGTGACTATCCAGGTATCCCTAACCTGTTCGAGCAATGGTCAGGTCCCATATTTAATTATTTTGTTGCGATCTCTAGACGCCTTTGACGATATCTAGGCATTTATTGATCAAGTCTTTTTAGGTACCTCTAATGATATCCAGGTACTTTGTCAAGGAACCCCTGAACATTCGGGCTAGCCTCTGGTTCAGCCAATCGTTAAGTACCTGCGACGATATCCAGGTATTTATCGATCAAGTCCTTTCAAATATCTTAGATGATAACTAGATATTTTGTTAGGCACACTTTTCATACAATCATAGAAGATATTCCCCCGTAACACACCTATGAGGAAGGTATAGGTGCCACAGCCAAATCTTTATGAGTACTTATGAGGAAGGTATATGTATTTCATAAAAGTCGGAATATTGTCCAAATCTCAGAAGATTCCCCCGTGACACGCCTATGAGGAAAGGTATAGGCGCAGCGGCCAAATCTTTACAAGGGCCTATGGCGATGTATAGGTATCTCGTAAAGGTCAGAATGTTCTTCCAATCCCAGATGTTCCCCCGCGGTTCACCTATGAGGAAGGTATAGGTGAAGCGGCCAAATCTTTATGAATACCTATGGCGATGTATAGGTATCTCATAAAGGTCGGAATATCCTCTTGAAGTTCCCCGTGACGCACCTATGGAGATGTATAGGCGCAGCGGCCAAATCTTTACAAATACCTATGGAGATGTATAGGTAGTTTGTAAAGATCGGAACGTTTTTACATGTTTTTACTAAAAACTGCTCTCGCGAGTCCAGATGATGATTGGATACGTCGAGCTTTCTTCGTGTGTTTTGACTTAATTGTAGATCACCGAAGTTTATCAACAGTGTATCAGGCAATACCTATGGGACTAAGCCCAAACATTTGCCAAACAACATACAAAATTAGAGTCGTGCCTCGAATTGCGTTATCTCGCTCCGGTCAGGTAAGTAATTTCAGGTATATTTTCTACTCATGTCAGCATGCATCATTTCTTAATGCATTTAAAAATAGGACTCATAATCCCGACAAAAACAACTTTCATTGCATTTGCATAGGTGAAATTTAGGTATCATTTAGTCTTTGAATGCAACCTCTGCGAGCTCACCTTCAAAGAGGGGCAGCTGTTGACACCTAAATTTTAGCGACCATTTAGTTGTAATTTGTATAGAAAATTAGGGATTAAATTTTTAACCCCTAAACAAAAATATTTATGTTGCATAACATATAGTTTAAATTCATTTCAGATTAATTGCATTTTGCATCGGACTGGCGGTGACGGACGAGCTTAAATTTCATCGAATGGGACTCGGCTCGCTTGGAATGCAAGGGCCGGGAATTACAAGTCAAACGGGCTCGGTTGTTTTAATTTGAGCTTAATTCAGCCCATTATCCTTAATTAATTTAGCCCATTTAAATTAAATTAAAATCTAAGCCCAAGCCTAAGCCCATTAGGACTAGAGAGCCCATCTAATTGATCTAGATTAGTGTTATATATACATCATTAGGTCAGGATTTTGGAGGGGGACCTCTCATAATTTCATATCAGAATTTTTTAGAGTGTGAGAGTGAGAAAGAGAGGGAGAGAAGGAGACCGGCGAAAACCGCCGCCGCCTGGAGCCACGCCACGTCGCCCGCACTGCCCCACCGCGCGCCACCGCCTGCTGCCGCGCATTCCCCGCCGCACGCCGACGCCGTTGCCCCGACTGATCCGCCGCCGTGCTCCGCCTCGAAGTCGCCGCACGCCGACGCCGTTGCCCAGATCAATCCGCCACCGCCTGCCGCTGCGCATTCCTCGCCGCACGCTACCGTGATCTGCCGCCGTGCTCCGCCCCGAAGTCGCCGTCCCGCCACCTCATGCTGCTGCCCGGAGTCGCGCCGTCGCTTGGACGCCATCGCCGTGCCGACGCCACTGTCCCAGCATCACACCGACGCTGTTCCCGCCGGTGAAGTCACTGTCCCACCGTCGCACGCCACTCCCCGGAGCCGCATCACGCCCGGCGTCACTCATGTGCCGCCGCCTGGACGATTTTGTCGTCGCTGCATGCCTGCACCGCCGCTGTCCGGACAGCCACGCTGTTGCCCCGCCGTGTCATCGTCGTGAGCCGCCGTCGCTCCTGACACCACGCCGCCGGTCCACCGTTCGCCGCTCATCCCGATCCGCAAGCTCGAATTTGGGAATTATCTGCAAATTAGGTAATTGGACATTATCCGATATTTTTTCAGAATATTTAATTTACTAATTTGAGTGCTTGAATATTTCGTGAATATCGTGTGGAATATTAGATATATTAGGATAATTATCTGATATCCGCAATATTTTTAAAATATTCAAAATTAGGAAACTTTCCTAATTCAGCAACATATCTGGACGACTATCTGACCTTATCCCTAGGGTACGATACGCGGCGATACGGAAAATCATTATCCTATCCATAATCACTTGGGTACGATAATGACTTTTATCTACTTTCCAAATTTGAATGATCGACTTTCCGTCAATATCTGTAACCCTATAGATATGACCGATAGTTCGATTTTTGTGCCTAATCCGAGTTTGAAACGAATTTTACCGATCGCGTGGTTGTTTTAAATGTGGATGCTATCTCTGTTTAAATTGTTTTTCCTTTTCAAATAAAAAAGAAAATTCAAAAAATATCAGTTAGGATTTGAATTTGAGTTTTGCATGTTTAGGAATACTAAATATATCTAGACGATAGAGTAATTATTTAATTTAAATTAGGACTTGAGATAATCTATTTCCTAGTTTAAATTAAGTAATATTCTAATCTTAATAGATTATTTAGGTTATTTTTTTAATTCCGAATTTTCATGAAAACCCCAAAAAAGAATGAGTTGCTTTATGGTAGATTAGGATAGATTGCATTCTTAATTTAAGTAATTTATTATTTCGAATTTTAACAAAAATCCCAAAAATAAGTCATGTTAGGATATGTTAAGTCATCATAGGTTGCATGTTAATTTAGGCATGTTTTTATTCCGAATTTCATTAGAAAATACCAAAAATAAATCATTTGCCCGTCATCAGAATTAGGTCACGTCGTCGCATGACATATAGTTTGCATGCTAGGTTGCATTACTTGCATGTCATTTTTGCACGTCGTTGCATGTAGATTAGCTTTCATTTAAATAAGCGAAAATCCAAAAATTGAGTGAATTCCTTGTTAATTAGAAATCATATTAGGTTGTTGATGTGATTTTCTAGCTAACAATGCAGATACTTACGTTGATTCGAGGTAAGTAATTCTTCTAACTTGCAATTTATTCAATGCTTTCTTGGATGTTAAATTGATGGTTTGCGCACCCGCATGAACACCTCACATGTTAGTGACTAAGTTAAAATGGATCCAGATTGCTTGCCAAAATATTTTTGAAAAGAAAAGGTACCGAAAGGGCGTTAGACTAGATCTAGCGTAATCAAGTCCCCGAGCTTAGAATCTCTGGTTCGTAGGAATAAAACATATCTCCCTATGTTTTATTTAGGTTTCTAATCGACCTACCACAAATAGATTAGTGGCGACTCCAAGCATGAAATTTTTGCATGTTAAAAAACTTAAACCCTAAGTTGCGAATTGGTAGGGCTTGGGAGGGCTCGAGTTAGGTTTAGTCCTAATAATCCATTAGCCTGAGGAAATTTTAAGTCGCGACACACGCCAAGCCAACCACACACGTGCCCACCATTCCATCACAATCCACTCTCATTCCAAGCCATAAATCAATCAACATTTAGCCACTAAACCACCATCAAACCAGCCACCAACAACCACTAAATTACCCCAAAAATCACCACAATATATTCTAAGAACTTGCTACATGCAATCTTCAAATCAGCCCCTAACTTAACCCTCAAACCGACACTAAATAATCCCTAAACAAGTCCGATTAATACACATTATACTAGGTGGGGTTTAGGGAGTCACTTACCTTGGTTTGAGCCCAAGAAAAACCAAGCAACTGGGCAAAAGGCCATTCGGAGCGGCGTCTGGCTCAGCATAGGCAAGGGCACGGTGGTCGGCCACGGCCAAAGCGCTCTGCACGGCCCTCGGCCGCGGGCTCGACGCTTGGCCAGGTGATGGGCGAATGGCCCGGCGACAGCCTGGGCGGCTAGGCGACGGGCGGGCAAGCGGCAGGGCTGGACGGACGAGTGGCCGGCAACGACGGGCGAGCGAGCTGGCGACGCGGGCAACAGCCGGGCGAGTGAGCGGCAAGCGGGCGAACTGGCCAGGCGACTCGGCACGGGTGACGAGCGGACGACCAGCGGGCTGGGCGAGCTCGCGGACAACGGCGACGGGCGGCGACGGGCACAAGCTTGGCTAGGCGCGCGGGCGAGCTGGGCGACGGCAACGGCGACGGCGAACTGGGCGGCTTGGCTACGGCCGGGACAGCGTCCAGGCGTGCTGCCAAGCGCACGGGCGACGGCGACGGCGGTTCAGCCAAGCTCACGGGCGAGCTGGGCGGTGGCAAGCTCGGCCAAGCGAGCTGGCGGGTTGGGCGAGCTGGCGACGGGCGAGCTGGCCGGCGAGCTGGCGAGCTGGCAAACGAGTGGCGACGGGCGGGCAAGCTCGCAGTGGCGGCGACGACGAGCTTGGCCAGGCACGCAGACGAGCAGAAGAAGAAGAAGAAGCAGCTGCAGCGGCTGGGTGAGACTTGCGGCGGCGAGTTGCTGGCGTGCGGGCGACGACTGGGCGCGGTGGCTGGACGGCAGCGACAGTGGCGAGCGGCGGGCTGGGTTGGCGGGCGGCAGCGAGCTGCGGGCGGCTGTCGGGCGGAGGAAGAAGCAGAAGCAGCAGCGTTAGGGGAAGAAGGAGGATGGAAGAAGAAGAAGAAGAGAAAAAGAAAGAAGAGAGAGAGAGAGAGAGAGAGAGTAGGTTGTCAGACAGGCAAGAGAGAGGGGAGGGTGGGACGTGCGCGGGGGGGACGTGAACTGAGGGGGGGGAACGTGCGCGGCAAAGGGGAAGAGAGAGAGAGGGTGGCCAAAAGTCAACGTTATCGAGTGTGATTCGATAATCTATGTTCTAATTCGAAAACGATCTAACGGTCCACGAAAATCTCAAATTCGAAGATAAGAAAAAGGTCAAAAGACACTAAATAAATAAATTCAGAGGGATGTCCACTAGTCAAAATCCGCATTCGATCCAAATTTCACTTTTCACTAATTTTGGGCAATCTCGAGATTGGCCATAATAATATCGACACTGTCGAATTAAATTCGTTACGAAATTCCGATAAATTCGACACCAAAGTTCAGGCTCTAAATAACGGCCAAATTCGATCGAATGCGATTCTAGCGAAATCTCAAATTTAAAAATAATCCAAGAGTGATCATTTCTGGGCGAAATTTTACTATAAGCACATTGACAAAATACACGTTTTATAAATCCCAACATTGGGTCGAAATTCGGAATGTCGCATAAGCAATCATTCATTGGTCTAAATACATTTCGTCAGATATGCAAATAATATTAAAAACACATAGATATTATATAACTCTAATAGTTCAAAGAAATCTAAGCTTATCAAACTACAAGTACCATAGAAGCAATATAAAAAGTTCACCATAAATAAAGATGCACTTTTATTACTTAGTGTTCAACTTAGGAGAGAATATGAGCTTTAAAACGCGAACAAAGAGTTACCAGTTCGTAGTCTAATAGAAACGTGACATTTACATTTGCATGCTATAAATATTTGGTCAATATTAATGAATAAACTAATTCGTAAATTTTTAAAAGTATGCATTTCTTTTTAGTTAAATAAATTTATTCTAACTACAACATGTGCTGCGGAATGTGCTGATGTTGGCATTACAAGATGGCTTGTCAATATATAAGCTTGCATAGTTTTGATATGATCATCTGCACAATTGAATGAACTTATTAAATACTTGGGTTTAAGTTTTGCTGTCATCAAAATACTCTAGATATTTTCCTACAGTTGCGATCTAGCTCCACCGGCTCCTGAGAATGTCCTTGCACCAGAACACACATCTATGCGCGGGTGAAAACGACTCCCATCCAAATATGTGCCAGTGGGCCCAGTGTGTATGGTCCCTGATCCCTGGCACAAGTCGCCCACCACTAGAAAGTCAAACACTAGCAACCACAGTCCAATACTCGACGCAACCGCACGCACAATGTCATAGATGATCCAACAATCTCGATCTAATTTCACGCGACAACGACCTATCTCACCTTGATTTATGTCCCTTTGTGCCACTAGTTAGTCTCTAATTTGACTATAGTCTAGTCAGAGCCGATACGTATCGGTGCCACGTTAGCTCCACATAGTGCCATGCCAGTGACTGGTCCAAAAATCCACTCCATCAACCAGCCGTGCCAATCAATGGACTAAACCGGCCAGAGGCATTCATGGACCGGGTTGAATTCTATTTAGACAGTCACTCTTTCGTTTTAGTCCAATTTCTAATATATTTTGGCCTTTAGATTTTTAGGTTAGTTTTGTGTATTATTATTTCTTCTAGAACTGAGATTTCCTTATATTTATCTTGGTTACCTTGTATTCGTGTTTACATTGGGGGAAAACTGGGACAGATTCAGAAAATTTTTATTAGTGGGAAAACCTAATAGAAAATAAAAAGCGAATGCAATGTATTGATTCAAATACTAAATATAATAGTTATGTGCTTTGAAATAGATTGATGGATAAAATTTCAATAGATTTTGCTTATAGTTTGCACTTAAACCTTCATAAGTTATGTATATATATATTTACTGCCGTACTCAATCATGGAGCAAAAATAATGAAAAATTGAGGAAAATAACTAATTAAAGTAATTTCTCATTAAATTTGTGGGGCCACTATTGAAAATTATTTTGAAAAGTGACGTAATATAGATTCTTTACAAGATAGTGGAGGCAATTCCCCCTCCACCCCCCCGCCCAACTTTGCCATGTTGGTCCATTCTTGGGGAAAATGGATGTTGCTCAGGCAATAATACGAGCCATCTTAATTGGTCCAACTATAGTCCAAGGCATATGTGGTTTCTTGAATAGGTGGTATAATGTTATAGTATACTATAAAATAATATAGAGTATTTATCTCTCTCTCTCTCTCTCTCTCTCTCTCTCTCTCTCTCTCTCTCTCTCTCTCTCTCTCTCTCTCTCTCTCTATATATATATATATATATATATATATATATATATATATTTGTAGGTAACCAAGACTAGCTAATGCTCATGATCACAACGATGCTTGAGTTGGATGGGACCATTGAAAGCAAGAGCTGGTGGCTCTAAATATGAAACAGTCATATGAGAGTTCTCATGTTTTCACAACTTAGAAATAATCATACGAACTTTGAATAGATATGTACTGATCGAAGTGTTGCCCAAGTCAAAGAGAGATTGATTTGGGAGATCGGATTAAATCCGATCCGTCTACAGAGATGCAATGCTTACAAGTGGCGCTGGTTAAATGCGTTATCTTGTTTCCTTGTCTTCCCTTTTCCGAAGAACACATGAAACATATAATCAACAGAAGACACATAAAGTGCAACAACTCACGACTCTACACCCCCTTAATGAAGTTTTATAATACAGACAAACGATCCCAGACTTATTGCTCCATGATTTTCCCATTGATTCCTTTGTTTTGCTATAATGTGCATGTCAAGTATGTATTTGAAATTATTAAAGGAACAGTTGATTCTAGTCTTCCATGAAAGGTCATAGAAACACGATAACGGATGAGAAAAAAACGAGATCGTTTGAGATTCCTTTCACGACTGATCTTAAACTTTTTGTTTTTGTTGATGGCTGGGCAAATAGTGTACCAACCATGGAGACAACCTTTTGAGCGTCCTTCTTGGAAATTTCCTCGTGGGCTCTACGAAATTAGTTCCTAACGACTATTTGTCTATTGTTCACTTAATCCAGCTAGATATTCCAAATCGATACTAGCATGACACATTTATCTAAAATTAATATCGTCTCACAAAAAATACTAAACCGTTACACTCACAATATATTTATTTAAAACTAATTTTTTCGAAAAGCACGTGCTTAGCCCGTCTCCTGATTTGGGCTATCAATCAAATCTTCTATTACTAACAGGTTTGGATCGCACCATCTCCCCAATCAATTAAGCTAATTAGTCCATGACTTTTGGCATAGATAATTCTAGAATATCACACTTAAATTCTATGAGCTAGGTCTTCAATTTATGTAAGGAAAGTGTTTGATGATCAGGTCTAACTATTTGTATAAAATTGCAAAATATACAAGACTTTTATATAATTTTCTTTTTTGGGCCACGCGACTAGGACTAGCTGATGTTTGTGATCGCATCAATGCTCAAGTTAAAGCTAGAGCTAATGGTTCCAAATATCAAGCAATTACATGATCGTTTTCATGTTTCTCTGGTTTAGAAAAATCATGCGAACTTCAATAGATGTATGCTCATTGAAATGTTGTCGGAGCCAAAGAAATAGATTTATTTGAGAGATCAAATTAATTGTCCTCTAAAATCTCTCATGATCCTCTACAGCATTCTTCAAAGATGGATTGTCTACAATGCTTCTGGTTGAATGCACTTTCTTGTTTTCTGTTTTGTCAAAAACACACGAAACAAATAATTCAAAGAAGACAAAAGAATACACTAGCTCACAGACTATACACAACCTTATTGTTTTGATTTTTTTTATAACCATATTATTTTGATTAATAAACATTATGTCGCAAACTCACAATCATGAACATTTGGTAGAAAGGAAAAAAGGAGAAGAAATTCAATCTATCCATCATGCAATGAATATCATATCACCACCTGTGGCCCTCATCGGCAAAGTAAAAAATACAAAAAAAAGGAAAACTAAAAGTAAACCATTCAAAAAAATATTAAGAAATTTGAAAAAAATATTACTAAAAATTATCCAGGTCAATGTCGGTCATGCCACGTAGAACAACTAGCATCCATGTAACCGAATTCTAGCAAAAATTAGCTGGATGGACTCAATTAATAAAATTAAAAAGTTTAGGATTAGATTGGTAAATGTGCGATGGATTTTTGAATTTTTTGATAATTTTCCCATTATTGGAGTCTAGTGAATTCGATCCCGATCAAGATCACGAAGAGATTGAGGCTGCCTTAAAGCAAGACAATAATAATTTATTCTAGACTATCAAGAAAGGTAGTAGAAGTACGATGATAGTTCGTCTGCAATTGCTTCCACGACTGATGTTTAACTTTTTCTTTTTGTCTTTTTCTGTTTGAAACTTTTCCTGTTCGTTGATGGTGTGGGTAAAAAGTGTTAAAAGTCTTCTCCATTTCATGCGGTACACTGACGGTGGAGATTACCTTTCGAGCGTCCAACTTGGAAAGCTCCTCGTGAGTCTAAGAAATTAGTAACCATCTTTTTTTTTATTAATTACCAATTTCTTTCATGACTGATAAATCAATCCTCTTATTATTTGGAAATTTTTCTTAATTATCAACATCTTAAATTTACCAATTATATAGAAAATTACCCATATTTCTTTGGTAAATTCCCCATTTTTTCCGGATTTGGTAAATCAATGGAAAAAGTTAATAAACTAAGAAAAACTAAATGGACTTGATAGTTAACTCAAATGAGAGTTGGTAACCCATTGAAAACTTAATAGAAGAAAATGTTGACAAATAAGAGTTAGTAAATTTAAGGCTTAGTCAAAAAAGGTGAAAGAAAAATTGATAAAAAATAATAAAAATGGGTAGTCAAAAAGCAAAATTGGTAAGTAATTCAAATGAGAGCTGGTAACTCAAAACTAATTGATAATATAAATAGAGAAGAGCAGGTAAGCGACGCTAATTAAAGTTGGCAATGTTAAGGCATCTTTTAGAAATGCAATTAGAAGTTTGTAGACGATAAAAAAAAATTGGCTGTGGACACCTAAATTTTGACTATCCATTTAGGGTTTAATTGCATATAAAATTAGAGGCTAATTTTTAACCCATAAAAAAATATTTTCATTAAATTACATGGCATATAGACATTAGGTGCATTTACATTAATGGGGTTTATAAGACACATTTTTCTTGTTAAAAAAAATCAAACAAAAAATCAAAAAAATCCTGGCACGTCCGACCCGGTTCGAGTGGGCCGGATCAGCCCGGCCTGGTGTTGTTTTCCGTTTTTCCTTTCTCGAGCGGGCCGGCCCACTTTTCTTTTCCCTTCGGCCCGGCCCGCAACTGTTTTTCTTCTCCCTTTTTATCATTCCCGGCAGAGGGGACCAGTGGGGTGGCGCGGGCTTACAGGAGCAGAACGGAGGACGCATAGCTGCAGGGGTTGCCGTCCGACGATCTCTGGCCGGCTCCCTCGTGACCCCTCTCTCTCTCGATTTGTGGCATTTCCGATGGAGGTGGGGGGCGTTCTCCGTAGGTTGAAGAAGACGTATTGAAAAGAGCAAAAGGAAAGAGGGGATAGGGAGTGTTGTCTTGAGGGGGATCGCGAGATAGAGGGATGGAGAGTTGCAGGGGAGGCTCTCTCTCTCTCTCTCTCTCTCTCTCTGGGACCAGACGAACTCTCCCTCTAAAACAGGAAACAACCACTCCCCCGTCGTCCTTCGCTCCCCAGCCATCTCATCCACCACCGATATTCATTCCCATGGATTGGTAGAGATTCCGAGAGACAGAGAGAGAGAGAGACAGAGACACAGAGAGAGGGGCCGGATTTTCTGAGAGAAAGCACTCTTTCTCATCGTGCTCGATTCCACAACGGTGGAGCTCGAGGGAGGCGAATTCAGCGCGAAGTTCGTCTGAAGTGTTCATGGCCGCAGCTCCTCAGTGTTCTTGAGCTGCTTGCTTCTCGCTCTGTTTCCTTCGGCTTTCCGGCGACGAGAACTGGAAGCGTTAGATCCCGTCTACATACTTCCGTCGCTAGTTGCGAGTCTATTCGTGGACGGTCGTGAAAGTTTCAATCTCCAAATTGAGTATCTATCACGGTCTAGTAGAAGATATTATTGATAAACCAGGTTGACATCATTCTCCTCTTTCTCGATGAGCGACCGAATCTCTCTTTTATGTAATTTGTGAGTACCTCGTTTGAGATTCGAGGCTGAACTGAATGATTTGCAAAGGCTTGTGATATCAATACTAGCTTTAAATGAGATTACGGTTCAGATTTCTCAGCCAAAAGTCCATTCTTATTGTTGCACATATAGCGTTTGACAAAATACCTCAAAGGTGCGACTGAAAAAACTGTCAATCTTATCATCAGATCCGAAGCATGTAAATGCGGATCGCTTATTTCGGTTGTTTTTTCAGCATATAAATCCGATTCCGTTTCACGTCTCGTTGTTACCGAATCTGAATCTTTTCTTTTGTTTTGTTGCCATCGTTTTCTTCGATTTGCCACGTTCTCTGCATCAATTGGTCTTCTCATGGCGGCTATTGGCTAGAAACAACCGGAGGCATGTCACTCGATCACGGATGTTCAACAGGATTTGTAACCGGGTTAATTTACATTAGTTTTCACGCTTGATTGCCTTGCATGAGTGGAATTGTGATTTGGCGAGGGAAGTTGTCGTCGAGAATGGCCCGCCGACGAGTAAGATAGACGGTCGGAGTAGTCGGAGAAAAGAGCGAAAATATTAAAAAAATAAGAAAAAATAGGAAAAGGGATCCCGGGTAGGTCAGAGAGAGTCGGGTCAGGTAGCCGGGCGTATCGAGTCAGGGACACGGTCCGGAATTCTTATTTTATTAATAAAATATAAAAAATTAAAAATTCCAAAGAAAATTCGAAAATGTTTAAAAATCCAAAAAATATTAAAAATTCTGAAAACATTAAAAAACATTAAAAAATTCAGAAAAATAAAATAAAATAATCAGAAAAATTCCAAAATAATCAGAAAATTATGAAGTGTTTAGAAATTTGTTTTTTAGGTTAATTTCATTAGATCTTAGTATTTAACCTCATTCTAGACTTAGTTCATAACTGGTAAAAATTGAGAAAACCTTTAAAAAATTGACAAAAAATTGAACAAGCCTTTAGGGCTTTACATTAGGACTTTTGATCGCCTTTTCTTTTTTAGAGATAATGCTATGCCGCTGGTTGTTTATTTTCATGCCGATTATCTGGTTGCGCACTTTTAATACATTTGTTGTTATTTTTTATTTTTAGCATGGTAAGGATGAGCTCTAGGCTTCTCGATAGGCTGCCCTGGTGCGTTAGTTAGCGATATTTCAAGTGTAGGTATCGAAAGGGGCACTAGTTAGATCGCTAGTGTAATCAAGTCTCCGATCTTTTAAATTTCTGGTTTTTGCACGTATCGAGATAACACTCTTGCGTCTCGATTAAAGTTTCTAGCCAATCCTTGATCATAGTTAGTGGCGACTCCAATTAGATGTTTAGTTTAGACAATTCTCGTCGCGTGAGGTATAAGGCCTGAGCGCACCTCGGTCGTTGGATTAATAAACTATTTGATTTGTCCTTCAAACGAATCAATTCACGTTCACATCTTTCGACAAATACCTCTTGGCCTATCCAATCGGGACGGGTAGGTCGCGACAGTAATTAAAATTTAGAGGCGTTACCCTTTTCATATTTGTTTTCGAGCGAGGTTAGATTTGCAACTCCAAGTGTCTACATTTCTCGGGAATTCATTTGATTCTCGCTCCCCATACACCCAGTCACATCGTGGGGCTTTGGCCATTTGTTACCACTTGTCACTTTCCAACCTGACCATCGCTCGTCGACGACCCCCCTGTTCCACTCGTAGTTCTTGCAACTTCCTCGAAACGCATCATCCCCGCGTTTTCCATCATCCAAGTCTTCGCAACCATATCATGGCAAGATCGGAGAAAAGAAGACGAAATATCGTGGTCTTCCACATTGCAAGGAACGACAAAGGCAATCTAGCTAGAGATTATCTGAAGCAAATTCTGGGAGCTTAACGTGATTGTTCATCGTTCTTGGGCGTTCTCTGGTCCTTCTCGCGATTGTTCAGCGCCGCTGCCGCCGCTGCTGTCCCTCGCTTGCTGGCGCGCTTCGTCGCACTCAGCACGTCCTGCAGCTGCCGCAACGGCAGCTTTGCCAACTTATTCTAGCACCACAGCCGCAATCCCTGGTGGTTTCCGGTGATTCCAGGCGGCATCCCAGCTCTGCTTGACGCCACCGCTTTGCTGTTTTGTTAGACTACCCAACACCAACAACAAACCTTCACCGCTGCATCTTTTGTTCTAGCGAACCTGTTTGCAATTTGCTGTGTCCTTGTTGAATCGCCATCGTGGCTGCTTTGGTCCTGACGTTCCTCCTCACTGGTCGCTGTAAAGCTCCCCCGTCGCCGGCCCCGATTCTGGGAAACAAGTACTTCAAACTAGGTAATTTCTCGAACCAATTCGATTTGATTATTCGTATTTTGAACCATGCATAGTCGATAATTCCATCTTTAAGCACTAAGATCGGGTTATGGATTGCATAAGAAAATTTTGAAAAGTTTGATAATAATTTTTATTTTCCTTATACATAAATTTTAATTCAATACAAAATAACATAAACAAAACATCCAACCTAAATGGATATAAGTTAACAAAGTTTCATAAACTTCTATTTACATTTTACATGCACCTCGACTTCCACAAAATTATGTTGACTTGACTTCGGTGGGCCCCAGGCCAACGGAAGTGAAAAATTGTGGATTACACTTTTCCTGGTCACATTTCGGGAAAAATGAAACGTAAAGAAAAAAAGGAAAAAGCGAAAAGGACAATTTCGACCAAAAAAAATTAAGGGACAACGACATGGTCCACCACTGATAGTGGATTTCAAGCTTTACGCTTTCACAAGCATAAAGAAAAAAAAAACTAGTTTCCAGCTTGCATCGGTAAATTTTTATGTTTCACTTTTTGTTTAATTTAATCTTTATTGCCGACACAATTATACATTTTTTTCCTTGAAATATATAATATTTTCACAACACATGAATATTGATAAGTAATTTACATATAATTCTCTTATATTTGAATAAACATTTTAAATTTTAACAATAAAGGAAACAGTTTTGCTTTCTCAAAAGCGCAACAAAACTCAGCCGACTCTGATCGTCAGGATTTCACAGAACTCGAACTAATATAAACTTGCTGGAAATGCACTACACCGAATTTCCCAACCACCAGTCAACTTGTGGGGCATAGGCCATTTCCCCACCACCAGTCAACAGGACAGAAATGGAAACTGAGCCTCGCTTCCCTACCCGACCATCGCTCGTTGGCCCCTGTTAAAGCATGTCAAATCTTTTGTGATTTGCTTTCAGAATTTCAGTAGACGCAACTATGATGGAAAGAAAGAGGAGCTCTTCTCCCGAAACTGGATCCACATGCCATGGCTCATCGAGAAGCGAGTTCGACGTCTTCTTGAGTTTTTGAGGACCGGATACTCGCTCTAACTTTACAGATTTCCTCTATCTTACCTTGCGGGATAAGGGTATCAATGTTTTCATCGACAAGAAGGGGATCGACGTTGGTGACGAGATTGGTCCCGAGATTTTCCAGGCCATCAATGACTCGAAAATATGCATTCCCATCTTCTCCAGAGGTTACGCCTCCAGTAGCTGGTGCCTACGCGAGCTGGAACACATGATGGAGAATTGGAAAAACAACGAACTAGAGGTTATGCCCATTTTTTATGAAGTGGAACCCTCTGATGTGAAGCTTGAAACCGAAGTGTATAGGGATGCACTCACTCGGCATGAAGAAAAACATGGGGCTGAGATTGTGCAGCGCTGGGCAGAGGCGCTCAAGGAAGTTACTGGAATCAAGGGATGGGACACCAAGAATAAAGGGTATGTTAACTCACTCAACTCCATCTTCCCTTTAATCTCTGTTTCTTTTGCTTGAATGCGGATTTATTTTATAGAGCACAAATTTTTTCTTAGTTTCTGGACCAAAAATTGTGATGGATATCACATGGAATTTTACACTCCATTGTCTCAAGACTCAAGGATTACCTGCTTGACATAAGCATCATTACCTATCGTCCTGGATTGAACAGAACCGGAGAATCAAGTATTTATTCTTTTGTTCGTTGGGTCCAGCATCAATTTCGTAACTTCATGTTATTGTTTGATCTTGCAAGTGAAGAAGTTTGCCATCAATCTTGTAATTCACTTTATTATGTTTTGTGTCCTGACACAGCCACGGAGAACTTGCACATTTGATTGCTCGGGAAGTGTCGGTTAAGCTTAAGGTGTCTTGTGTGCATATATCCGATCATTTAGTTGGAATGGACGAATCAGTGAATGAAGTAGTAGATTTGCTCAATGTCGAATCTAAGGACATAAGGCTCATCGGCATTTGGGGAATGGGTGGAATAGGCAAGACTACTCTTGCCAAGGTTGTCTATGACAAACTATCTAATAATTTTGACAGCTGTAGCTTCATTTCAGATATCCGAGAAGCATCACAAGGTTCTGGTCTATCAAATGTGCAGAGGCGATTAGTCTCTGATATCATTGGCGATATAGGAGTTGGAGTTTGTAGCATTGATCAGGGGAAGAATATGATCAAAAATCGATTTTGCAAAAAGAAAGTTCTTATTTTTCTTGATGATGTAGATCATACGAGGCAACTCATGGCATTGGCAGCAAAGAAAGAATGGTTTGGTTCAGGAAGTAGAATAGTTGTTACAACAAGAGACAGAGGTGTTCTAGATGGATTCCAAGATCAATTTGAACATTGTTCAATTTATGAAGCTAAGGAACTCAAGAATCTCAAAGCTCTTCAACTTCTTAGCAAGCATGCCTTTAGAAGCAACTCTCCTCCAATTGCATTCTTGAGTCTATCTGAGAAAGTTATTGCAAAAACAGGAGGTCTTCCCTTAGCTATTGAAGTGATTGGCTCATTGTTACGTGGAAAAAGGGAAACAGTGTGGCAAGAAACATTGGAAAAGATGGAAGTTTTTCTTCCTGAGCGTGCCAAGGACCTGGAGGTAAAGTTAATGTTGAGTTATGAGGCGCTAGATCATCGGCATCAAAAAATATTTCTTGATATTGCTTGCTTTCTAGTCGGACAAAACAAGAGTTATGCAGATTACATGTGGGACGACCATGTATTTTTTACGGATGAGGGGATTGATCGTCTGCTTTTAATGTCCTTGGTGAAAATCGAAGAAGAGAATGAACTATGGATGCATGATCAGCTTAAGGACTTAGGCAGGCGCATTGTGTATTCCAATGACCCAAGAAAGGGTTCTCAGGTGTGGAATCAGGAAGAAGGTCCTGATTTTGTCCATAATAAGAAGGTATAAGTCTAAGTGCACCCTCGTCTACTTTTTTCATTGCAGAAATCTTCATTGGACTGTTTTCCCTTTATTTCAGGCTCTATTCGGAACTCCTCACGTTGAATCCACTCTTTCCTCAATTTAGGGAACTGAAACTGCTGCAGCTTTCTATATGGAACTTCTCCAAGACTCTGTTTTGACATCAGAAGACTTTATCGAAGTGCCAAATATTAGATTTCTCAAAATATCTGGTAGGACCCTCTCTGGAGACCTTGAGGGTCTCTTTTCAGAATTGAGATGGCTTTGTTGGCAAAAATGTCCAAAAGAAATGCAGGCAACCAACTTTTGCCCAAAAAATCTAGTCATCCTTGATCTATCACGTAGCTCAATAGATGAACATTGGGGTGTTTGGACTCAACTCAAGGTATGTGTGTACAAATAATTTGGTATAACATGTTATATTTTCTTCGAGTCACACCAGCTCTTGTGTCGCATGGGGTTGTAGATCGTCATTTTATTGAGTCTTTTTTTTAATAAAGTTTATTGACTTAATTCATAGAACAAGTCTTGGTCTTGACGAAGGCTTATGACAGCTATCCCTCATTCCACAGCTGAACTAGTTTTCACTAGAATTATATTGACTCAAACAATTACTTTACATTTAAGTCATAGATTTGTTATACACACTATGGTCAACGGGAAAAATGTTACCTTCGATATTATTACTTCATTCTTTCAATATTCTATTCATAGATATTTTGTTGTGTTTATGGAGAGAATGTAACATGTGTAGATCTTTCAAGATTGCGTTTTCCATTTTTATTGAATGAAACGATAAATTTACCAAAAAAAAAGATGTTAAGATTTGGTTGTTGATCATTATTCTGCATTGCATTTATAATTTTACATTGATACTATGCTATTGCTATTTTATCATTTATGGCAAATCTTTTCCTGATGGCTTTCTTCTTCTTCTTTTTTGGTTGAAAGATGGCTTTCTTATTCAAATTGATTGTAGCTGCTTGATTAAAGGGTATTGTAATGTGGGCATTCCATGTTACTAGTAACTCCATTTTTGGGAAATGACTTATTCAAATATTCATTCAAGTGATTTATCGAATTGTTAAATCATCTAATGGAATAATTGATGTTGCTTCATATCTATTGACTTACACTACTTTTATAGAACATTATATGAACATTCACGATTGTTTTGAGTTCCCTGATCAAGCCAATAAGTTGTCACTACTAGATGTTTAAACATAAGTGGTGAATAAGACTATCTATACTATACATAGGATGCGAGTAAAATTGCACATGCAAACTGACTTGTTTAGTACGTCAATAGTTTAAAAAGATGTTATACTCTTCAAAGGTTATGTGAGCGCTAATACTTCCCTTACCTTAATGTATGAAACAAAAACAGAAAACAGAAAACTGCATATATAGTTTAGTTGATAGTCAGAAGACATGTAAGATTATTTTCTATATTGATGTTTATTGATGATGCATTTACATAGGAAAGTCATAAGTACTAGTGTCGGGGACATATTCGGTAATTCCATGATGAAGTTAAAAAGGGATGTTATAATCTATAAGAGATATGTTGCTTACATTCTTTTGTCTTTTTGTTATTCGATCCAGGGGTACTTTGAAAATAGATCCATTTTCTTTTATTTGTTGATGGGGATAATATTGGAAAAAAATGAAAAAATGTGTGACAGAGAGTGGTTTTGGCTTAAGTTATAAAGGAATGGATTTGCTAAGAGCATTTATAAAGTTACTTTGGTGGAATGCTTCCTTAGTCGATATTTTTGCTTATGGTAGGTGGCTACAAGATTAAAGGTCCTTGATCTGTCATGGTGCAGCAAGTTAATCACAACTCTTGACCTCTCTGCATATTTATCTTTAAAAATATTAAATCTAGAGATGTGTAAAAGTTTGTTAAGAATTGATAGATCCATTGTTCACCTGAGACGTCTGAAGCACTTGAGACTAGGTGGATGTTCTAAGCTCCAAGCGCTACCTGATGATTTGGGTTCTCTGAAAGCATTGACCGAGTTGCTCATAGACAATTATGGTTTCTGTGGAAGCATTAGTCAAGTTCCAAGCTCAATCGGAGAACTCGTAAATCTTGAGTGCTTGGTCATTGGTGGAGCCATCGAGCTAATGATGCTTCCCGACTCGATTGGAATGCTGAAACGTTTAGCTGAGTTGGATATCTCGCGAACAGGCATTGCAGAGTTGCCAAATACCATTGTCCATCTAGAGAGCTTGAAAGTGTTGAAGATGACCGAGAGTGCCATTCAAAAGTTACCCGAGGCTATTGGGATGCTGGAGAAACTCGAGGAGATTTATGGAGAGGATTGCACGCTGCTAGAGATGATTCCTAGTGATATTGCGAGACTACCAATCTTGAAGATTTTGAAATTAACATACACTCTAGTGAAGAATGTACCAAAGCTTCCAGAGAGTTTGGTAATGCTACATCTGTCCTCAACAATGGTCTCGGGAAAATATTGGGAGATCTCCAACTTAGTGAATTTAATCGATCTGGATTTATGTTTTCCCCCAAAATACGGCGATTGGATATATCGCGTTCCAGACATCTCCAGCCCAAAGTGTATGTTGGAACTTCCAAGTATCACCAGCATAAGCTCATATTTGGGCTGCTTTCGCTGTCTAAAAGAACTTATACTCGGGAACTGCAACAAGCTACACCGCGTTGGACAGCTTCCCTCTAGTTTGAGGGAATTTGTAGTTTACGATTGCAGATCTCTTGAAGTTGTGGACCTTTCCGACTTATCTAACTTAAAGAAGCTCATGGTCTGCAAGGGCTGTCCGAAACTGGTTGAGATTCAAGGTCTTGACAAATTGGAATCACTGGAAAGTCTTTACATCAGAGGCTATTCCTTGCTACGCTTACCTGATTTATCCAACTGGAAGAAGCTGAAATGGTGGGACGTTGATGCTCTTGCAATAGATTCGGCGAGAGGAAAACAAGTAGCTCGAAGCTATGATCTCCGCCCTATAATTTAAAAAAAAAGGTTGTACGATCGGCAAATCTTTATTACGGTTTTTTTTTGGGTCAGAAAATCCTTCTTACGTTGACTTGTGTCTTATTTGATCCATGATTTTAGCATGGTATTTAAGTAGCCTCTCAAGTTCAACGGTCTCAAATTATGTTCGAGAAAAAAACCAAGTCTTTGAAAGCAACCTCGTATTCATTTCGATAAAATAAATAAATAAATCTCGGATGTTCTGGCTTATATTGAAAAGTACGTGCAGTAACATGGTCAAGCCGTGCTTCTAATCACTCTCTCCATCTGATTATTCCTTAATTCAATTTCTCCCGTGATAGGCATGGTCGCTGTTCTTCAGACAAACTAGTCTCATCATCATCATCATCATCATCATCATCGGTATCACCATTCATCAATCAAACTAGTGAATAAGTCTTAGGAAAATGAAAAATTAGATAAACGAAATATCAAAAATCTCAAAAAATTTCGTGGTCCGAGTCTACCACGTCCAAGCAAGTTCGTCGCCCAAGCAACTTGATTCCGGGAAAAATAATTGACATGAATTTGTTGGGTCTTCGTCAAATTTGGCAAGCTGATTGCTGTTGGCTTTTATCACAATTTTGCCACCCCTTTCAACATGTCACTGCAAAGATTATTTTTGTCTTGTTTGATCAAGATTTCATTTACAGATACGACCATGTTAAATCGCGTCCCGATTAATTATGTCAGCATCTCGCAGTATTCATTTATCCCGATAAATTTCTCCTTATTTGGTTAATGCTAATTGAATAAAATAATGAAGGCCTTTCAAGCAAGGCGTATCGGGCGACTACTGAGAAGCGCATAGATCTCGTGATATGGAGATTAGCCTTAAGAAAACACACGATCATAACGATTCAAATGTCCAGTTTAGACGAGCAAGATGAACACACTTGCTGTACAATACGAGTGTTATGATACAAGGCACTGAGTACGACGTTGGTAACGAGGACTTTGATGAGCACACGACGTTGGATATGCCTTTTCTCGTCCAAACATCACTTTCCTTATGCTGTACTGTCTCTTCCGTGGTAAGACACCCAGTAAAGTACTGGTACCACTTTCCAAATCAAGCCACTGGTTATAAGTCGCCGGACCATTTTTTCAACGGGCATTGCGGCGAACGCCCTTTTAGCTTTAACACGTCCTAGTATTAGAGGTGTAAGAACTGAATCGGAAAACCGAAATCGAAATCGAAATCGAATCAAACCGAATCGAAATTTCGTGCATTTTTTGTTCGGTTTGATTTTCGATTCGGATCATGAAAAAAACCGCATTTCTTTTTACCGGTTCGGTCGGTTTAAACCGAACCAAACTGAAAATGCGCGAAATTCAGATTCAATCGTCTCTCACTCATCCAATCCCTTCAGGAGTTTCCATTAATTCACGAGCTCATTCTCCGTTCCCTCTCGCATCCTCGCGGATTCTTCTTCGCAGCGGACGAGGCCCCCCCTCTTGCTCGTGATTTTGCGGCGGGAGAGCTTCTTTTTCCTTTACTATCTTCTGAGCTCGCGCATGCCCGTTGCTGTTCTAGGAGATGTGCTGGCTTGTGAGAGATTGGCTCCTTTCATTTGTCTTGCGATTGACTTGGTGTGGAATGCCCTTAAAGATGTTTTTATTTTTCTGGGTTTGGGAGAAAAAATGCCCTTAAAGGTACATAAGTGAAGAATACATGAAAATCAAAAGTAACTTATACAATAACATTAATAGTAGAATGGGCCTTATCTAATTAAAGATCCACTCTTTACTCGACTCTCAACATCCAAGATAAGGAATCGAATGGGATACGATAAGATAGAATAAGGCAGATAAGAAAAAATTTAAAAGATGTTACGAAATGTTAGTATAGTAGCAGCATAATTATAAATAACAAGGCCAAGGGAAAACCATCCATTTTCTACCCCTCCTCTTTTTAGCTTTATGCGCCAATTGACATCTTTAGCCCTTACATGCTACTTCTTGGTGTTTGGCCATAAGGTCATCACCATATGATAAGAAGTCCATGCTACCATAAAAGACATGAGAACCAGGCTTCTCTTTTGTAGGTCTTTGGCTCAAAAGTACGTTGGGACGTATGGAACACCAAATGAAAAAGAAAATATGGTTTTTCGATCTTGACGAGGTTAAAAACCTTAAGGATATGTTTGGTAGACCAGATTTGAGTTCGGATAAGATAACAAAATGCAATATCCAGTGTTTGGTGACGTCTTATGGACTGGATAAACTCGGATATGCCTGGATAAAATGCTGGATAAGAAATCCGGGCTAGGGGGTGGGATTAAACTTGGGTTGGATAAAAGAGTAAGAAAAAAAAAACATAACAATTTCCTTCCAACGATGGAGTGACAGAGTTTGGCAAACTGCCACCACAACAGCCTATCGGTCTTGACGACCGTGCAATCGTCATCATCTCCGACCAACGCCGATCGTCATCGCCATCCAGCCAATTGTCCTTCAACGACTATTGAACCAAAAGGTGTGATGCTTCAACGTATGTTGGTCCTCAACGGTGGTCACCTAATTTTGCCGTGATGCTTCTACGTCCAATCGCGTCCTTCACTCAGATATGAGACTCTATGTTAACAATCGGAAGATTTCAAAGGAGGAGGAGAAGGAGATCTCCGACGAAAATGGTGATCAATCAAAATGGTTATGTCAAGAGGATGCTGCCCTAGATTTGGTAAGTATTATCTCCGTGAGCAAGTGAGAATTTCAAAGATTTTGAATCCTATCTTGGATTGCACCAAACATGGAAAGGATTTTTTTTTACAATTTGGAGGATATTTGAAGGATTTATATTCTCACCTTATTCTATTCTATTTCAATCTAAATCCGGGCAACCAAACGCAGCCTAAAAAGGTTAGCCACTCCAAAAATATAGAAATCTCTCCATCACTCGTAAACCTTCAAAATCCACCAAAAAGGACAAAGAGCAGAACAAAAAGAAAGATAATATGGATAAAGGTTAATACCTTGAAAATGGTACACGTGACAAATTTACCCCAAAGTAATTTTTTACCATTAAAAACCCCAAACTTGTACACTTGCAATAAATTTACCTTCTATTAAATTGGATTTATACCATAAAAACCACAAAATGATAAGCCTATGATAAACAAAGGGGTACAACCCCAAACTGGTACACCCGTCAACTGTCATGTGTCATCCAACTTTGCAATTTAAGAATAAAATTCAACGGGAACTAACGGAGAGTAAATTTATTACAGGCGTACTAGTTTAAAGTTTTTGGCGGTCAAAAAATTAGTTTGAGATAAATTTGTCATAAGTGTACTAATTTGGATTTTTGTGGTATTAACCCTAAGATAATTCCAAAGCGCAAAACTTTATTCGATAACTCAACTGTGTGCTGTGATGAAAGAACCTGGTAATTACAGCTAATAACTTACGATCCCTTTGACTAACCGTCAAGTAAGAAAAAAAAAAGATACATCATCTATCATACAAAATTTAAATAAACATCAAATTCCTCATCTAGATAACAGCAATCATGAAAATATTCAAAATATACTTCCTGGATCATGAAAATAAGAAGAGGTAATTTTGAAATCTTCAAATAGTAATTTAAAATATTCTCGACTTCACTCGATCATCAACAAGTCGACTTAATTTAAAATACTACCCTATTACAACTAAGGGTTAATACCACGAAAATCCTAAACTAGTATACTTATGACAAATTTACTTAAAACTAATTTTTTGACTAACAAAAATTTCAAATTGGTACACCTATGACAAATTTACCTTCAATTAGTTTCCAACAAATTTTATCGACAAATTGCTAAGTTGGATGACACGTGACAGTTGACAGATGTAACAGTTTGAGATTTTACCCTCCGTTTGTCAATTAATCCAATTTAAATGAAACTAACATATGATAAATTTGTCACACATGCATCAATTTGAATTTTTTGTGGTTAAAATGTTAACTTTGAATAAATTTATCATAAATGTATCTATTTTTCATTTTTTGATAGTAAAAAAAATTAATTTAAGATAAATTTATTGTAAATTTTTTGTAATATTAACCCTCCAAATAATCCACCCTATTTCTTGTGCGCCACTGAAAAACAAAAAAATCCCCGCTCACTCACAAGTCGCATCACATCTGATAGCACACCCACGTACCATCACATGTTGCGTCACTCATCATCTCTGTCCCTGCCTCCTCTTCTTCTCCTTCTTTTGAAGAAACATGATCGTTTCGTCAAGCAACAATCGTAGAACAGAACAGAGTTTGTAAGTTTCTGAACATAAGAGACCTAACATGGTCTGTGGGGATTAAGCGGGCCCGCTTGCGATGGGCTTTAACAATCTAATCCACCTGTTGATTTGCCTCGGGGGGCCAACAGGGCACGTTAACCCACTTGAGCTGGGTCGGCTTTCTTTTGCAATCTAATAAGGCGAGGTAAGATGTGACCGCATTTGCAAATCCATCAACAAGAATTCCACTCGGATCTCAACGTACACCTGCAATCGCACCATCCGTCGAATCTTCGATCTAAGAGATTTGTGGATTTGAATCGCAATTTTTGACGTCTTTTAGCTTATTCCAATGGCTGTCGCTAACGCCGTCAGCCATTTCACCGCCACACTGAGTTTATCCTATTCGACTCTGTCTTCATATCCAAAGAGTCCGAAGAATCTAATTCGTGTTCAATTCTCCATTACCAACTCCGATATTCACCGAAAAAACTTCCGGAAGTTCTTTTAGTAGATTTGGTCCCCAATAGTTGCTTAGATTCGCTTCCCTAATAAGGCAAAGTGCACGCTCTGTTTGCTTCGAAAAAGAGACCTTGAATTCGCGAATTTAATATGCATAACTCTTGTTTTCTCCAACTAGAAAGCAAGCAATATCAAGAAAAATTTTGTTGTTGCTGATGATCTAACTCCTCATAACTCAACATTGACTTTTCCTTCACATCCTTACGACGAAAACGTTCCATCTTTTTCAATGTATCTTGCCACACCGCTTTTCGTTCTACCACGTAAAAATGAGCCAATCGCTTCAATAACTAAAGGAAGCCCTCCGATTTTTGTAGTAACTTGCTAATAAGTTCGGTTCTTATATAACAAAATTCGTGAATTTTCAAGGTCTCTGTTTCGAAACAAAGCGTGCACTCTATCTTATTGGTGAAGCGAATCTAAGCAACGATTGGGGACCAAATCCGTAAAGGAACTTTTGAAAGCTTTCTCGGTGAAGATAAGAGCTGGTAGTGGAGAATCAAACACGAATTAGATTCATATGCCATACTTCAAATTTGACATACGGCACCACACATTTGTGAAACACACAATGAAGGGGGCAATAACTATAAAGCAAATAAAATCTATTAACTAATAAAGGAATGACTGAAACATTTATGTAAAACTTGATCCTAAAATGACAAATTTAGGAATTAGGATTGAGTATTAGTAGATAATCTCTTTTTCCGGAGTTCAAGAGAAATATTATAACTAGGTCCGATGCACGATACATAGAGACCAAACATTAAGTCTTCCCTTGATCAATTAATTTCAGGTTACAATTGCATAAGGTGAAACTCGATACCTAACAATCCTCAAAGATTGGACCCAAAAAACAAAATATCCTCAAAGAAGATAGCCGAAAGACCATATTATATGCATAAGCAATCATTCATTGGTCTGACTACATGTTGTTAGATACGCGAATAAAACTAAAAACACATAGATATTATATAACTCTAATAGTTTAAGCAAATCTGAGCTTATCAAACTACAAGTGCCATAGAAGCAATATAAAAATTTGACCATAAATAAGCATGCATCCATTATTACTCAGTGTTCAACTTATGATAGAATATGAGTTTTAAAACGGGAATAAAGAGTTTTGCGGTTCATAGTCTAATAGAAACATAACATTTACATTTGCATGCTATATATATTTGGTCAATATTAATGAATAAACTAATTCGTAAATGTTTAAAAAATTGCATTTCTTTTTACTTAAATAAATTTTGTCGAACTGCAATATGTGCGGCAGAATGTGCTGATGTTGGCATTACAAGATGGCAAGTCAATATATAAAGCTTGCATAGTTTAGATAGGTCCCTCTGCACACTGAAATGAACTTATTAAATACTTGGATTTAAGTTTTGCTATCATCAAAATACTTTAGATATTTTCCTGCAGTTGTGATCTAGCTCCACTGCAGCCGAGAATGTCCTTGCGCCAAAACACACATCTATGCCCGGGCGATCACAACTTCCATCCAAATATGTGCCAACGTTGTGACAACCTTAGATTAACTCACTCGAGATATTGTCCGCTTTGGCCAATCCCATACCAAACCTCGCGGTTTTATCCATTGGCATACATGCAGGCACTTTCCCAAGAGGTCATCCATCCTGGTAGTGCTCTAGCCTGGGCTTGCTTAACTTTGAAGTTTCAAAGCAAAGGTTACCATTACGTCAAAAAGCGTCTCCGTGGGTTAATTCTATTTTTTCACATATATATTTCAGAATTGCTCTCCCCCTATTTGGTGCACAATTCGATTCATTCCTACCCTCTCACCATCTTAGAAGCCTGCCATGAACCACTCTTTGTTCAGACCCTCTGGCCTCGACGACCACTCCTCGCCCTCGTCGGATCAGGTCGTTACAGGCCCACCAGCTTCCGCGTGGTTCGTCCCCGAACCACACACCTACTGGAGGGGTCCCACTCTGATACTATAATGTGACGTCTTGAATTTGACTCATTCGAGGTATTGTCCACTTTGATCCGTCCCGTACCAAGCCTCATGGTTTTGTCCATTGGCATACAGGTAAGCACTTTCCTAGGAGGTCACCCATCCTGGTAGTGCTCTAGTTTGAGCTCACTTAACTTTGGAGTTCCAAAATAAAGCTTACCGTTACGTCAAAAGGCGCTTCCATGAGTTAATTCTAGTTTTTCACATATATATTTTAGAATCGCTCTCCCCCTATTCGGTGCACAGTTCGGTTCATTCCTGCCCTCTTCGCCATCCTAGAAACCTAGCAAGAGTCGCTCCTTGTCCAAATCCTCTGATCCCGGCGACCACTTTTCGCCCTTGTCGGGCCGGGTCGTTCCAAGCGTACACGATCCCTATTCTTTGGCACAAAATTGCCCACCACTAGAAAGTCAAACATTAGCAACCGCAGCCTCATCCAATATTCGACGCACCCACGCGCCCAATGTCATAGATGATTCGACTATCCTGATCCAGTTTCATGTGACAACGACCTGCCTCACCTCGATTTGTGTCCCCTTGTGCCACTAGTCAGTCTCTAATTTGAGCATAGTCAGAGCCGCTCCATGTCAGTGCCGTGTTAGCTCCACATAATGCTGTGCCAATGACCGGTCCAAAAATCCACTCCGTCGACGAGCCGTGCTAATTAGTGGATTTGCTGACCAAAAAAAAAGAATCCTAACTAGAATTTGAGGTTAGTTTTGTGTATTATTTATTCTATAATTGAGATTTCCTTGGATTTATTTTGGCTACCTTGTATTCGTGTTTTTTTTTTGGTCGAATACCTTGTATTCGTGTTACGATGGGTAAAATTGACAGATCCAGAAATTTTTATTAGTGGGAAAACTTAATAGAAAATAAAAAGTGAATGCAATGTATTGATTTAAATAGTAAATATAATAGTTCTGTGCTTGAAATAGAATGATGAATAAACTTTCAATAGATTTTGCTTATAGTTTGCACATAAACCTTCATAAGTTATGTATATATATTTACTACAGAACTCAATCATGGAGGAAAAATAATGAAAAAGTGAGGAAAATAACTCGTTAAAGTGATTTCTCATTAAATTTGTGGGGCACCATGGAAAATTATTCTAAAAAGTGATATAAAATATAGATTATTTACAAGATAGTGGAGGCAACTTTCCCCCAACTTTGCCATGTAGGTCCGTCATAGGAGAAAATGGATGTTGCTCAATAATACGAACCATCTTAAGTGGTCCAACTATAGTCCAAGGAGTGCGTGGTTTCTTGAATAGGTAGTGCACTAGCCGATGCTTGTGATCGCACGATGCTTGTAAGAGCTTATGGCTTTGAATATCAAGAGATCATCTAAAAAGATGCATTGCTTAGAGTGTGAGATTTGATGGGACTACCATAAACTCTTCTAAAAATTTAAATTATTAGATAAAAGATATGATTTAATATGTAATAATTCTAACATGCTGGTTAAATATAGTGTCTTGTCTTCTTGTCTTCCCTTTAATGAAGAACACACGAAACAACAGAATACACAAAGTGCAATAGCTCACAACAGTACACCCCCTTAAGGAAGTTTCATAATACATGGCAAACCATGTCGCAATTATTCCTCTTTGATTTTCACATTCATTCCTCTGTTTTGCCGTGTTAAAGAAACAGTTGATTTTAGAATTCCAAGAAAGGTCATAGAAACACGATGATGGACGAGAAAAAGCAAAAGTTCGTTTGAGAATCTTAAAACTTTTTCTTTTTATAGATGGCTGAGCAAAATAGTGTTTAGTCTTTTCCACTGCACCCGGTGTTCCAACCATGGGGATAGACCTTTTGATAGTCCTTGGAAATTTCCTCGTGTGCTCTAAGAAATTAGTTCCTAACGTCTATTTATCTATTGTTCGATTAATACAATTAGATATTCCAAACTGATACTCGTGTGACCCATTTATCCAATAATAATTTTCATCTCACAAAACATACTAAACTGTTATTCATGACACATTTATCCAAAATTAATTGCTTTAAAAACACGTGTAAGGCTATCAATCGAATCTTCTATTATTAGCGGATTTTGATCACGTTATCTCACCAATCTATTAAATGAATAAGTCCGTGATTTTTGGCATAGATAATCTTGGATGATCATACTGTGATGTTATTAGCTGGGTCTTCAATTTGGGGACTCCAACTGGCGTCTCTGTGCAAGGGAAGTATTTGACAATCAAGTCTGACTATTTGTATAAAATTTCAAAATATATAAGATTTTTGTATAATTTTTCTTTTTTTTGGGCTACTTGATTAGGACTAGCTGATGTCTTGTGATTGCGCTGATGCTCAAGTTAAAAGCTAGAGCTGATGGTTCTAAATATTAAGCAATTACATGAGCATTTTCATGTTTTTATAGTTTAGAAAAATCATACGAACTTGAATAGATTTGTGCTGACTATTCGAAGTGCTATTCGAGCCAAAGAGATTGATTTAGGAGATCGGATCATTTGTCCTCTAAAATCTCTCATGATACTCTACAGCATTTTTCAAAGATGCATGGTCGACAATGGTGCTGATTAAATGCGTTTTCTTGATTTTTGTTTTCCCTTCTATCAAAAACACATGAAACAGATAATCCGCAAAAGAAAAAATAGTACACCAGCTCACAAACTATACACAACCTCATCGTTTGATTTTTTTAATAAACATATTGTTTTGGTTAATAAACATTATGTCACAACTCACAAACATGAACATTTTGTGGAAAGAAAATAGGAAGAATAAATTCAATCTATCCATCGTACGATGAACACCATATCATTATGATTTACGGAAAGAATTGAACTTGATACATTACACTGTCGTCGCATAAATCAAGATTTGTTGAAGACTGAAATCACTGTCAAGACGGGACAAATTATTCAAAGTCAAGATCATGAAGTGATTGAGGCTGCCCTAAAGCAAGACGATAATAATTGATTCTAGACTACCAAGAAAGGTCGTCGAAGCACGATAACGGATGAAAAAAAGTAAAGCTCATCTGCGATTCCTTCCATGACTGATCTTTAACTTTTCTATTTTGTTGATGGCTGGGAAAAAAGTGTTTAAAGTCTTTTCCATTTCACACGGTACACTGATGGTGGAGATTTCCTTTCGAGCGTCCTTCTTGGAAAGGTCCTCGTGGGTCTAAGAAATTACTAACCAACGTCTTTTTCTTTTTCTTTTTTTAAATTACCAATTTCTTTTATGACTGATAAACCAAATCTCTTATTAGTTGGAAAATGATATTTAATTATCACCATCTTAAATTTACCAATTACATAAAAAATTACCCATATTTATTTGGTGACTTCCCCAGATTAAGTAATTAAATGGAAAAGTTAATAAATTAAGAAAAACCAAATAAACATCGATAATTAACTCAAATGAGAGTGCACAACCGGTTGAAAACTTAATCGAAGAAAAGGTTGACAAATACAAGTTAGTAAATCTAAGGCATAAAAAAGAAAGGTGAATGCAAATTGGTAAAAAAAAAAGAAAGGTTGGTAATTAAAAAAAAAACTTGGCAAGTAACTTAAACAAGAGTTGGTAACCCAAAACTAATTGATAGCTTAAATAGAGAAAAGTAGATATGTCAATCTAATTAGAGTTGGTAATTTTTTTAAAAGAATGGTAATTTTAAGGCATTATAAAGTAATGTAATTAAAGTTTGTAGATGATAAAAAAAAATTGATAATTAAAGTTTGAAGGCCTTACCCTTTTCATTTTTGTTTTCTAGCTGGGTTACGCCCGCTCACATTGTGGGGCTTAGGCCATATCTTACCACTTCTCACTTTCCTACCTGACCATCTTTCGTTGACCTTTCTTCCGCACGTAGTTCTTGCGACTTCCTTGAAATGCATCATTACCGCGTTTTCCATCACTCAAGTCTTCGCAACCATATCATGGCAACATCGAAGAGAAGAAGAAGAATCATCGTGGTCTTACACATTGCAGGAAACGACGACGGAGAACAATAAGTCAAAAAGGAAAAGATGAGACCCAATCTAGTTAGGGTTGCTTGGCCAACAATAAAGAATACCTAAAGCAAACTCTGGGAGCTTTACGTGAGGTTTGAGAGGGAAAGGAATATTGAGAGTAATATGTGATTATTTTAGGGTTAATACCACGAAAAAAATCAAACTGGTATAACAAATTTATTCAAAACTAATTTTTTAACTACGAAAAACCTCAAACCGGTACACATGTGATAATTTTACCCCGAACTAATTTTTTGACCACAAAAAATCTTAAATTGGTACACCCGCGATAAATTTACTTTCTCTTAGTTTCTGTTAAATTTTACTGTTAAATTATTGAGTTTGATGACACGTGATAATTAACGGATGTACCAATTTGGGGTTTTACCCATCTGTTTATCACAATTTACGAATTTTTGATTTTTTGTGATATTAATCCCATTTAATAGATGGTAGTCACAAGTGTACCAGCCTCAGGTTTTTGGTAGTCAAAAAATTAGTTCATGGTAAATTTATCACAGACGTACCGGTTTGGAGTTTTTGGTGGTCAAAAAATTAGTTCGAGATAAAATTCTCACAGATATACTGGTTTAAGATTTTTGGTGATCAAAAAATTAGTTTGGGGTAAATTTGTCGCAGATATACTGGTTTGGAATTTTTGGTAGTCAAAAAATTAGTTTAAGGTAAAATTGTCACAGGTGTACCAGTTTAAGGTTTTTGGTGGTCAAAAAATTAGTTTGGGATAAATTTGTCACAGATGTACTAGTTTGAGGTTTTTTATGGTCAAAAAATTAGTTCGGGTTAAAATTATTACATATGTACCAGTTTGAGATTTTTCGTGATATTAACCCATTATTTTAAAACAAGAAAGGGGGGAGATTAATGGTTAACAATAGTCCTTGAACTTTGTCCCAATTTGTAATATGGTCCATGAATTTTTAATTTATTCAATATGGTCTTTAGACTTTAGCCCAATATATAGTGTGGTCCCAGAACTTTTGATTTGTTTAATGTGATCCCTTAACTTTTGGTACACATTCAATTTAAAACTTAAACTATATAAAAATGTTCAATATTGTCTCTGAATATCAATTAATGGAAAAATTGAATATGTACTAAAAATTAAGGGACTACATTGAATAAATAAAAAGTTGATGGACCATATTGCATATTGGGTTAAAGTTCAAGAGCCACGTTAAACAAATTAAAAGCTCGGAAATAATATTGGACATTGAATTAATATTCATGGATTATTTGTGTTATTTTTCTTTAAAAAAAAGTGAAAAAAAACACTATAAAATGACACGCTAAGGGGAGCATTGGGACGCAGCTTCTGCACTACCCTCACACGCAACGATTAGAAGGACAAAAGAGGCGGCTGTCCATCGTTCTTAGGTGTTCTCCGGTCCTTGTTCGCCGGTGTGGTTTAATTTCTCAGAGTCGTTGCGGCTTTCGTCCATGGTCTCGTTTGCTTTCTCCTCGAAATTCTCGAGACCTTGTTTGCTGGTGTCGATCTCTGGCTCCTGTCCTTCAACCAGCGCCACCGCCGCTGCCCCTCACCGGTCATCGCGTTCGGTGCTGGCTCGTCCATCGTCGCGCCACCACCTCGCTTGCCGGGACGCTTCGTCGCGCTCAGCACGTCCTGCTGCAGCCGCGACGGCAGCTTTGCCGACTTATTCTAGCACCGCAGCTGTAGTCCCGGGCGGTTTCCGGCAATTCCAAGCGGCATCCCAGCTCCGGTTGACGCCATCGCTTTGCTGTTTTGTTTCCTCTGCTGCGTTTTGATTTCTTTTCGCAGGTTGCCCAGCGCAGGCTAGCGTTGATCGAACACACACGGTCGCCTCCAAGCAGGGTCCGGGTGACCCCTGCTTTCCAGTTAGACTGCCCAACACCACCAACAAACCTTCACCGCTGCATCTTTTGTTCTAGCGAACCTATCTGCAATTTGCCGTGTCCTTGCTGACTTGCCATCGTTGCTGCTTTGGACTTGGGGTTCCTCCTCACCGGTCGCCGTAAAGCTCCCGTCGCCAGCGCCGATTCTTGGAAACAAATACTTCAAACTAGGTGATTTCTCGAACCGATTCCATTTGAGTATTCGTTGCCTAGTTCGCAATTATTGATTATCTAATTTGATATTGTTTGATTCTAATCTTGATTTATTTGAGATTTTTAGACATATCCATGTTAGCAAATTTTCTATTTTGCTAATTCGATCCGGGTTTATGGATTGCATAATTTAAAAAATTTGATAATAATTTTAATTTTCCTTACACGTAAATTTTTATTCAATAAAAAATCACTTAAACAAATCATCCAATCTAAATGGATATAAAAATTACTTACACCTAAATTAGTTACAAATCCAGCTTTTTTAGATTTTATTTGTCTAGTTGCTTTTGACTCATAACAGTACAATAAAGTAACTCCGAAAAAGCAGCACTTTGTTCATGACCATTACGATCAGGCCACTCAATCTTAATGTCAATCAAATCCCAATTCTTCTTTTCTTTTCCTTTTTTAGGTACATGTGTTTCGCATTTATAGTTTACTCAGACCTCGACTTCCGCTAAATTACCTTGACTTGACTCCGGTTGGCCCCAGTCCAACGGAAGTGAAAAAGTGTGACTTTGCTTCACCAAAACGTTATCTGACACTCTTTCTAATCACCTTTAGGAAAAAAGAAAAGTAAGGAAAGAAAAGAAAAAGCTAAAAGATAACACATTCCAATTAAAGTACAATGATATGGTGCACAAGCATAAAAAGAAAAAAAAAAGCTAGTTTCGAGCTTTATTTTTTATGTTTTACTTTTTGTTTAATTTAATCTTTATTGCCGACACAATTATACATTTTTTCCCTTGGAATATATAATATTTCCATAATTATAACGAATCGTACGTGTGCAATTTCTTGTGGGGCTTAGGCCATTTCTTAATCCTTGGATCATATATCTGCAATTTCTCTCTATCGATGCCGCAACACGACGGAAATGGAAACTGAGCCTCGCTTAGCTAACTGACTGTCGCTTGTTGGCTCCTCTTAAAGCATGTCAAATCTTTTGTGATTTGCTTTCAGAATTTCAGCGGAGGCAGCAGCTGAGATGAAAAGAAAGAGGAGCTCTTCTCTGGAAACTGGATCCACAAGCCGTGGCTCATCCGGAACTAAGTACGACGTGTTCTTGAGTTTTCGAGGTCCGGATACTCGCTCTAAATTTACGGATTCCCTCTATCATACCCTGCTGGATAAGGGTATCAGTGTTTTCATAGACAAGAAGGGGATTGAAGTTGGTAAAGAGATCGGTCCTGAGATTTTCCAGGCCATCGATGACTCGAAAATAGGCATTCCCATCTTCTCCGGAGATTACGCCTCCAGTAGGTGGTGCCTGCGTGAGCTGGAACACATGATGAAGCGTAGGAAAACCCACGGACTGCAGGTTATGCCCATTTTTTATGACGTGGAACCTTCTGTTGTGAAGCTTGAAACCGGAGCATATAGGGATGCATTAACTCAGCACAAAAGAGAACTTGGGGCTGAGACTGTGCAAGGCTGGAAGAAGGCGCTCAAGAAAGTTACTAAAATCAAGGGATGGGACACCACCAAGAACAAAGGGTAAGTTAACTCACTCAACTCCATCTTCCCTTTTATCTCTATTTCTTTTGCTTGAATGCGGATTTAATTTATAGAGCAAAATTTTTTCTTAGTTCTGGACCAAAAATTGTGATGGATAGCGCATGGAATTTTACACTCCAGTGTCTCAAGACTCAAGGATTACCTGCTTGACATAAGCATTATAACCTATCATCCTAGATTGAACAGAACCAGAGAATCATGTATTTATTCTTCTGTTCCCTTGGTCCAGCATCAATTTCGTAACTTCATGTTATTGTTTGATCTTGCAAGTGAAAAAGTTTGCTACCAATCTTATAATTCACTTGATAATGTTTTGTGTCCTGACACAGCGACGGAGAACTTGCACATTTGATTGCTCGGAAAGTGTCGGTTAAGCTTAAGGTGTCTTGTGTGCATATATCCGATCATTTAGTTGGAATGGACGAATCAGTGAATGAAGTAGTAGATTTGCTGAATGTTGAATCTGAGGACGTAAGGCTCATCGGCATTTGGGGAATGGGTGGAATGGGCAAGACAACTCTTGCCAAGGTTGTCTACGAAAAACTATCTAATAATTTTGACAGCTGTAGCTTCATTTCAGATATCCGAGAAGCATCAAAAGGTTTTGGTCTATTAAATGTGCAGAAGCGATTAGTCTCTGATATCATTGGCGACGTAGGAGTTGAACTTTCTAGCACTGATCATGGGATGAATATGATCAAAACTCGATTTTGCAGAAAGAAAGTTCTTATTTTTCTTGATGATGTAGATCATACGAGGCAACTCATGGCATTGGCAGCAAAGAAAGAATGGTTTGGTTCAGGAAGTAGAATAGTTGTTACAACAAGAGACAGAGGTGTTCTAGATGGATTCCAAGATCAATTTGAACATTGTTCAATTTATGAAGCTAAGGAACTCAAGAATCTCAAAGCTCTTCAACTTCTTAGCAAGCATGCCTTTAGAAGCAACTCTCCTCCAATTGCATTCTTGAGTCTATCTGAGAAAGTTGTTGCAAAAACTGGAGGTCTTCCCTTAGCTATTGAAGTGATTGGCTCATTGTTACGTGGAAAAAGGGAAACAGTGTGGCAAGAAACATTGGAAAAGATGGAAGGTTTTCTTCCCAAGGGTGTGGAGGAAAAGTTAATGTTGAGTTATGAGGCACTAGATCATCGGCATCAAAAAATATTTCTTGATATTGCTTGCTTTCTAGTCAGACAAAACAAGAGTTATGCAGATTACATGTGGGACGACCATGTATTTTTTACGGATGAGGGGATTGATCGTCTGCTTTTAATGTCCTTGGTGAAAATTGAAGAAGAGAATGAACTATGGATGCATGATCAGCTTAAGGACTTAGGCAGGAGCATTGTGTATTCCAATGACCCAAGAAATGGTTCTCGGGTGTGGAATCAGGAAGAAGGTCCTGATTTTGTCTATAATAAGAAGGTATAAGTCTAAGTGCACCCTCGTCTACTTTTTTCATTGCAGAAATCTTCCTTGGACCGTTTTCCCTTTATTTCAGGCTCTATTCGGAACTCCTCACGTTGAATCCACTCTTTCCTCAATTTAGGGAACTGAAACTGCTGCAGCTTTCTATATGGAACGTCTCCGAGACTCTATTTTGACATCAGAAGACTTTAACGAAGTGCCAAATATTAGATTTCTCAAAATATCTGGTAGGACCCTCTCTGGGAACCTTGAGGGTCTCTTTTCAAAATTGAGATGGCTTTGTTGGTATCAATGTCCAAAAGAAATGCAGGCAACCAACTTTTGCCCAAAAAATCTAGTCATCCTTGACCTATCACATAGCTCAATAGATGAACATTGGGGTGGTTGGACTCAACTCAAGGTATGTGTGTACAAATAATTTGGTATAACATGTTATATTTTCTTCGAGTCACGCCAGCTCTTGTGTCGCATGGGGTTGTAGATCGTCATTTTATTGATCCTTTTTTTTAATAAATTTTATTGACTTAATTCATAGAACAAGTCTTGGTCTTGACGAAGGCTTATGACAACTATCCCTCATTCCACAGCTGAACTAGTTTTCACTAGAATTATATTGACTCGAACAATTACTTTACATTTAAGTCATGGATTTGTTGTACACACTATGGTCAACGGGAAGAATGTTACCTTCGATATTATTACTTCATTCTTTCAATATTCTATTCATAGATATTTTGTTGTGTTTATGGAGAGAATGTAACGTGTAGATCTTTCAAGATTGCGTTTTCCATTTTTATTGAATGAAACGATAAATTTACCAAAAAAAAGATGTTAAGATTTGGTTGTTAATCATTAATCTGCATTGCATTTATAATTTTACATTGATACTATGCTATTGCTGTTTTATCATTTATGGCAAATCTTTTCCTGATGGCTTTCTTCTTCTTCTTTTTTGGTTGAAAGATGGTTTTCTTATTCAAATTGATTGTAGCTGCTTGATTAAAGGGTATTGTAATGTGGACATTCCATGTTACTAGTAACTCCATTTTTGGGAAATGACTTATTCAGATATTCATACAAGTGATTTATTGAATTGTTAAATCATCTAATGGAATAATTGATGTTGCTTCATATCTATTGACTTACACTACTTTTATAGAACATTATATGAACATTCACGTTGTTTTGAGTTCCCTGATCAAGCCAATAAGTTGTCACTACTAGATGTTTAAACATAAGCGGTGAATAAGACTATCTATACTACACATAGGATGCGAGTAAAATTGCACATGCAAATTGACTTGTTTAGTACGTCAATAGTTTAAAAAGATGTTATACTCTTTAAAGGTTATGTGAGCGCTAAATACTGCCCTAATCTTAATGTATGAAACAAAAAACAAAAACAGAAAACAGAAAACTGCATAAATAGATTAGTTGATTGTCAAAAGACACGTAAGATTATTTTCTATATTGATGTTTATTGATGATGCATTTACATAGGAAAGTCATAAGTACTAGTGTCGGGGACAATATCGGTAATTCCATGATGAAGTTGAGAAGGGATGTTATAATCTATAAGAGATATGTTGCTTACATTCTTTTGTCTTTTTATTATTCGATCTGGGGGTACTTTGAAAATAGATCCATTTTCTTTTATTTGTTGATGGGGATAATATTGGAAAAAAATGAAAAAATGTGTGACAGAGAGTGGTTTTGGCTTAAGTTATAAAGGAATGGATTTGCACAGAGCATTTATGAAGTTACTTTGGTGGAATGCTTCCTTAGTCGATATTTTTGCTTATGGCAGGTGGCTACAAGATTAAAGGTCCTTGATCTGTCATGGTGCAGCGAGTTAAGCACAACTCCCGACCTCTCTACATATTTATCTTTAGAAATATTAAATCTAGAGGAATGTGGAAGTTTGTTAAGAATTGATAGATCCATTGTTCACCTGAGAAGTTTGAAGCACTTGAGACTAGATGGATGTTTTAAGCTCCAAGCGCTACCTGATGATTTGGGTTCTCTGAAAGCATTGACCGAGTTACTCATAGACAATTATGGTTTCTGTGGAAGCATTAGTCAAGTTCCAAGCTCAATCGGAGAACTCGTAAATCTTGAGCGCTTGGTCATTGTTGGAGCCACCGAGCTAATGATGCTTCCCGACTCAATTGGAATGCTGAAACGTTTAGCTGAGTTGGATATCTCGAGAACAGGCATTGTAGAGTTGCCAAATACCATTGTCAATCTAGAGAGCTTGAAAGTGTTGAAGATGAACGGGAGTCGCATGCAAAAGTTATCCGAGTCTATTGGGATGCTGGAGAAACTTGAGGAGATTTATGGAGAGTATTGCATGCTGCTAGAGATGATTCCTAGTGATATTGCGAGACTACCAGTCTTGAAGATTTTGAAATTAACATGCACTCTAGTGAAGAATGTACCAAAGCTTCCACAGAGTTTGGTAATTCTATGTCTGTCCTCAACAGCAGTCTCAGGAAAAAATCTGGAGATCCCCAACTTAGAGAGTTTAATATATCTGGATTTATATCTTTCCTCAAAATACGGCGTTCGTATAAGTGCCGTTGCAAACATCTCCAGCATCTCCAGCATCTCCAGCCCAAAGTGTACGTTGGAACTTCCAAGTATCACCAGCATAAGCTCATATTTGGGTTGCTTTCGCTGTCTAAAAGAACTTGAACTCGGGAACTGCAACGAGCTACACCGCGTTGGACAGCTTCCCTCTAGTTTGAGGAAATTTTTAGTTTACGATTGCGGATCTCTTGAAGTTGTGGACCTTTCCAACTTATCTAACTTCAAGAGGCTCATGGTCCTCTGGGGCTGTCCGAAACTGGTTGAGATTCAAGGTCTTGACAAATTGGAATCACTGGAATTTCTTTACATCAGAGGCTGTTCCTTGCTACGCTTACCTGATTTATCCAACTGGAAGAAGCTGAAATCGCGGGACGTTGATGCTCTTAGAATATATTCGGCGAGAGGAAAACAAGTAGCTCGAAGCTATATAATTTAAAAAAAAAGCTTGTACGATCGGCAAATCTTTATTACGTTTTTTTTTTGGGTCAAGGAAATCCTTATTGTGTTGACTTGTGTCTTATTTGATCCATGATTTTAGCATGGTATTTAAGTAGCCTCTCAAGTTCAACGGTCTCAAATTATGTTCGAGCAAAAAACAAAGTCTTTGAAAGCAACCTCGTATTCATTTCGATAAAATAAATAAATAAATATCGGATGTTCTGGCATATATTGAAAAGTACGTGCAGGAACATGGTCAAACTGATCCATTCATTGGTGGCCACGTTAGTTTGCGCTCAGTTTTTTTCACGAGAGATCATGGGTTCAAACTCGTCCATCAGTGATTTAAGCGGGGGATCGTGGCGGTGGGATGCTGAGCTAGCCCCCCTTGAGAACTAGTAGGGCATCACCGCTAATTTGAGCCCTAGCTCGCCGGCCGCGCGGACACCTCGATTATAAAAAAAAAAAACATAGTCAAACCGTGCTTCTAATCACTCTCTCCATCTGATTATTCCTTAATTCAATTTCTCCCGTGATAGGCATGGTCGCTGTTCTTCAGACAAACTAGTCTCATCATCATCATCATCATCGGTATCACCATTCATCAATCAAACTAGTGAATAAGTCTTAGGAAAGTGAAAAATTAGATAAAACGAAATGTCAAAAATCTCACAAAATTTCGTGGTCTGAGTCTACCACGTCCAAGCAAATACGCCGCCCAAGCAACTGGATTCCGGGAAAAATAATTGACATGAATTTGTTGGGTCTTCGTCAAATTTGGCAAGCTGATTGCTATTGGCTTTTATCACAATTTTGCCACCCCTTTCAACATGTCACCGCAAAGATTATTTTTGTCTTGTTTGATCAAAGATTTCATTTACAGATAGGACCATGTTAAATCGCGTCCCGATTAATTATGTCAGCATCTCGCAGTATTCATTTATCCCGATAAATTTCTCCTTATTTGGTTAATGCTAATTGAATAAAATAATGAAGGCCTTTCAAGCTAGGCGTATCGGGCGACTACTGAGGAGCGCATAGATCTCGTGATCCGGAGATTAGCCTTAAGAAAACACACGATCATAACGATTCGAATGTACGGTTTAGACGAGCAAGATGAACACACTTACCGTACAATACAAGTGCTATGATACAAGGCACCGAGTACGACGTCGGTAACGAGGACTTTGATGAGCACACGACGTTGGATATGCCTTTCCTCGTCCAAACATCACTTTCCGTATGCTGTACTGTCTCTTCCGTAGTAAGACACCCAGTAAAGTACTGGTATCACTTTCGAAATCAAGCCACTGGTTATAAATTGCCGGACCATTTTTTCAACGGGCATTGCGGCGAAAGCCCTTTTAACTTTTGGTACTAGACGTGTTAGAACTGAATCGGAAAATCGAAATCGAAATCGAACCAAACTTAATCAAAATTTCATGCATTTTTTGTTCGGTTCGGTTTTTGATTCGGATCATAAAAAAAAACCGCATTTCTTTTTACCGGTTCAGTCGGTTTAAACCGAACCAAACTGAAAATGCGCGAAATTCAGATTCAATCGTCTCTCACTCATCCAATCCCTTCAGAAGTTTCCATTAATTCACGAGCTCATTCTCCGTTCCCTCTCGCATCCTCACGGATTCTTCTTCGCAGCGGACGAGGCCCCCCCTCTTTCTCGTGATTTTGCGGCGGGAGAGCTTTCTTTTTCCTTTACTATCTTCCGAGCTCGCGCATGCCCGCTGCTGTTCTAGGAGATGTGCTGGCTTGTGAGAGATTGGCTCCTTTCATTTGTTTTGCGATTGACTGGGTGTGGAATGCCCTTAAAGATAATTGTTTTTATTTTTCTGGGTTTGGGAGAAAAAATGCTGGGTGTGTTTCGCTTCTGGAGGTGAAATTGGAGCTGCAGTGGTTGCGTATGTGGGAATTCAGCTCTGGATTTTTACTAGTGCAGTTAGGGGCTTTTGAGTCGTCTTGTAGTGGAGAGAATGTGATATAAGGCACGAACTTTTGATTTTCGTCTTGCGGTGGAGGTGGAGAAGAAACCACTACTGTTGTGAAGGTGAAGCAAAACGCCCCGTTAGAGAGAGAGGGAAGGGCGCACTGGGAGGAGAGAGAGAAAGGGTACGCGAATAAAAAAAAAAGGGGGAAAAAATCGAAAATCCGATCCGATCCGAACCGAACCAAACCGAATTGAACCGGGTTTTTGGTTCGGGTTATATTTGGTTCGAATCGCTATTCAGTTCGGTTCAAATACTCATCCTAATGGTTCGGTTCGGTTTGGATTTTCTGAAAGTACGAACCGAACCGTTAACACCCCTACTTGGTATCCTGCCTTTGCGGGCGAATCCTATTTGGCAATTTATGATAAAACGTCCTACGAGTGATCTTTTTGAGATACCAAACAGGCCATTCGCTACGTCTGGTAAATGTGATATAAAACCTAACATACATATTCCAGGTTCGATGTCCCACAGTCACTTGTAAACAATACACTGTTTGGACCATCTACCCGAATCTAGACTTGCGTCTAACTTGGTCCATGACATTAATAAGGTATCATATTGTTGGGTTTTCACCATGCATAAGAATCCAAAGAAACTGCATCCGACGGACAGGAACATTATTTTAGTGGAAAAATTATTTTAAAAAATCATAAATTTATTATATAGCCGCCAATTCTATTCTTAACTTTTCAATTTAGCCAATTCAGTCATAAACATTTTGACCATCTTTTAATGTAGTCCATCCGACTAATTTAGCCGGGAATCGTTGACGTCGCAGTCCAATTAGCACCAGCCAGGGCCATCCTATGTGGTACAATCGACGATTGGTCGGCAGCTAAAGTGGACGAAATGATTATTTTTTGCAATATCTTCTAAATTTTCTGAATTTTTTTCTTTTTTTTTCTTCGAATTTTCCTCTGTTCCCTTTGCCGGTCGCCAACACGTCGGCGAAGGTCGCTGGGGTGAGGGCGTGATACCTGACACATGACAAAAGGAGTTTGGCATACGCGGAGAAGTGATTGACAGGAGTACCAAACCTATTACTAGAAATCAATACCAGCCACGTCCAAAACATGGGAGACATTGACCAGAGTGTGGGGACACATCCAAACCGTGGAGGACAAGTCTTAAAACGTGAAAAGTGAGATCCTACAAGCTCATAATTATAAATGGACGAAAGAAGAAAAGGACACCCACTCAACCAAATCGTCAGATTCAGCTTATTTAATCTAAGTTTATGTTTCTCTTCTCTTGTCAGACCGTCACACTTTACAGTTTGATTTGAGTCTGTGCCGTCTGATTTTAGTTTTGAGTCATCCTCAAGCCTTGTTCGTGTACCTTTTTGCACCGTCATCGTCTAATCAATTATGGAATGACCAGCTGATTTCACATTTGCCAATTTCAAACTCGATCTTCATTGAGGACCGTTCATTGGGAAAGAAGGACCAAATTGGTCTTCTAGCATATCGTTTTCGTACTATTAATATTCTCATTGCCTGCCTAAATCCCGCTACCATTATTTCCATTTTTCTGTCCATCCTAATGATATAATAAAAAAATATTTTAAGATATTTCAGTAGTATAACGAGGAAACTTCGAAGTTGACAGTCAAAGACCTATGTTTTTCACCAAAAAGAAGAAGTGAGGCACATATAGTTATTAATTAATTATTATTCTCAACTTTTCTTACCCCGGCTCCCTTTCATTATCACGTCCTCCTACATGTTCTCCTCAATTGCTTATCAAAATATGAAATAAGGACACATGCCTTTTCTTGACAAAAATAAAAGTTTTTTTTGGCTAGAAGACAAAAATAAAAGTTAGGACGCAGGAGATAATGTTTACTTATTTTAATGCACAAAATAAGGTTAAGGAATATGAACTTGAAGAGAAATTTTTATCCTCAAAATTTTTTTTCTTCTCTGCAAATCAATAATAGTAATCTCACCAAATCTCTTGGCAATTGCTTTATGAAACTCAATCAGGCATGGTGCTAATAGATTTGTCATAGCTAAGTGGATCGCTCCGATTTATTTGACCAGTGACCTATTTCCTATTAGAAGTTAGCGACGTCAAAATAATTAAGAAAATTTCAAAAAGCTTTTAACCTATTACGCTTGTGCTAATTCGGTTCTTAACCTTTCAATATGGCAAATTTAGTCCTAAAAATTTTGACAATATGACAATATAGTCCATCGGACTAATTTTGGCCGGAAATCACCGACGTGGACGCTGGCCATCCTACGTGGCACGATTAGTGCAGACGTGAATAATTTTTTAAAATTTTTAATATTTTTCCGAATTTATTTATTTATTCTTTTCCTTTTCCTTTTCCTTTTTCTTTTCTTCTCTTTTCCTTCTTTTTTTTCTTTTCACTGGCAACAGACTCTGCATCGCAGTCTCGAGCCTTATTGCCCTTAACTCGCACAACCCTAATTCAGCCATCCCTTGTGCTTACAGCTCAGAAAAGCTCGACATTGGTAAAACAAACATGTTAACTTATAACCCTCAAAACCTCTAGAAGAATGATGTATTGTTGCCAACAAGAGGCAACAAACTACTGTTATTTGCCCAAAAACCATGCAAACAACTTTATCTCTTCAGTCGATTGGTTAACACCAAAACATGCACAGATGTATAAGAGGAGAAGGATTCCAAGAACATTCAGAAGAAACCCCACCAAGACACAATTGAAAGATGGCGAAAGAAGCATCATCGAATACCGTTTGCCTTCTCTTGTTGAACTTACTGGTGTTGTCCATCGCTGCAAGACCTTCGAAAGATGAAGCAGCTAATGCCAAGATCACGACATTACCTGGACAACCTACGGACGCGAGTTTTGCTCAGTATTCGGGATATGTGACCATAAACGAAAAGAAGAAGCTGTTCTATTGGTTGGTTGAAGCGTCATCAGATGCAGAGTCTAAACCTCTTCTCCTATGGCTCAATGGAGGACCCGGTGCCTCAACAATCGGGTACGGAGCTTTTCAAGAGATCGGACCCTTTCAGATCTTGCCCGACGGGAAGCTTTCTAAGAGACAATTTGCATGGAACACTGGTAATTTTGTTTCAGCAACGCTTCGTGTATTAAAACTTCCTAGAGACTCGTTCATTGAATGTCTAAAATGGCTATTACCTTATGTGAGTTGCTGTTTGTTTTTATTGATGAAGGAAAGCCAAACTCAAGAAAATTTTTAGGCCCGCCTCTCTCTCAGGCGAAACTCAATTGAGAATTTACACTAGTGTTGAATATGGTCTAAATTAGTGTGCAGATTATAGTATGGAGGCTGAACATTTTCGGTATATCAGTCGGTTAGCTTTATCCGGTCAACTCGTTGTCTGATATAACTTTGGACCAAAGTAACTACTTTTTCTAGACGGCAGACTAAATGATCCATTTTTGTTTTTGTATTTGAACCAATGTTTATCATTATGAATGTTACTTCTTTCAAACTTGTAAACAATGCGTCATCACTAAGAAATCCATATTTAAGACGAAGATTGGATAATAACATCTTGTTGTTTTCTTTTTTCCTAGAGGCCAATTTGCTCTTCCTCGATTCCCCTGCTGGAGCTGGATTTTCTATCCTCAGCGTTGCTGAGTCGATCGGAGATAATAGCACCGGTCCGGACTTATGACTTGCTCTATCTTGTTACCCTGGCTTAAATTTTGTGTCTTCTGCTCAATACTTTCTTGTAAGAAGTCTAAGTTATTTCTGATTCTTTCTATCTCAGCCATGGACAGTCACACATTTTTAAATAAATGGCTCGAAATCTTTCCAAAATACAAACACCGGGACTTCTATGTTGCAGGAGAGAGCTATGCAGGTACGCGTGTTTTGTGGCCATTTGATTTATAATGTAATTTCAGGTCACTCAGGAGTTCGATAATGAACACTTACACCAGGACATTATGTGCCTCAACTCGCTCGACTGATACTAAATCACAACAACGGGATCGTGCAACCAATCATCAATCTCAAGGGAATATTGGTGAGATGATTAGTGTGGAATCTGCATGTCAAAGCATATCCATTTTCACCATTGAACTGGACTAAACTAGAGCTATTCTTGGGTAAAATCTTTTAGCTAGGAAACCCTCTTCTTGACGACGAAACCGGAGAACCGGGAATGGCTGATTACTTTTGGAATCACGGGTTGCTGTCAGACACTACATACCGAAACATACAGAACTTTTGCGCTGTTGATAGACATTCTGATGGCTGCAATAAAGCCTGGGATGAAGCATTTATGAATGAAATTGGAGACGTCAACAATTTTAACCTATATATGAGACCATCTGCGAGCCCCGTACAGGTGAGAGATCTCCTGAATTTATTCTTAGAGGCTAGAAAATGAACGGATAAGAAAGCCTGACAGTACTTTGATACTTATCATTCGTTTTTCTCTGCAAGCAGGATTTGATGTACAGAGATGGGTTTGGATATTACTCGGATAAAGACACTATTAATTACTTGAGAAGGCGAGAGGTGCAGGAAGCTTTCCACATTGACCCCTCCTATATTCCAGTGAACTACACTCTAGACAGGTATTGTTCATGATACAAGAACTTCACTCAAATCAAGGGCATGAAAAATTTCAGGAGAACAATGAATCATGTGGTTTGGCTTATGCAGTGACCTGGTTCAAAAGAACTACATAGAAAGTGACACAGAATCATCGATGTTGCCGGTTCTAAAAGAACTCATAGAGGCCCATTTGCGCATTTGGATATATAGGTAAGTCGTATTAGATTTAGAATCAAGGAAAAAGAAAATCATTCCAATGCATTTAATCAAAATCGAATTGAATTGGTAGAATTAGTGCATTAACATTAAACGATGAAAATGAATGTCATATTCTAATTCATCATCAAGAAGTCTTTTTTTTCTTTTAGACATCAGTAGTACGGAATATTTGTTTTTCACAGATTATTTCTTTACTTTTGAGCAGCGGGACTACAGACATAGCCATTACTTTGTCAACGACTCGGCGCAACATTGAGGCACTTAAGCTCAAACTACAGAATAAATGGCACCCCTGGAACCATAACAATCTGGTAAGTGCAATTCAAATCAAGTTGAAGAAAAGCTTTCACGCAGTAATTCACAGCAAACTAAAAGAGGACTCTTTGGTTTCTGATCAGCTCGGAGGTTGGATCGAGGTATACGAAGGGCTTACATTCGTTGCTGTGTTGGGATCAGGACACGAAGTCCCAATGTATCTTCCCTCTCATGCACATGCTTTGCTCAGGAGCTTCCTATCGAATACACCCATGCCACGGGCACCAAGTCAACAATGAGAAGTTTGGCGCGGTATCGCTCGAGTGATGGATCACGAAAATATCCATGTTCGATTTGATGAAGCGGTTGATGTCAATCATTTGTGAATTTCTAGGACAGCCTGGAACTGGTGAAGTGCTTCCAGTGCACAACCGGCTAAGGAATTCATGTTTCTGTAGTTGGGAGTGCTTGATATTTCCTGCTGGTTCTTGATTCCAAATTCTCAACTGCAATGAGGAAGGTTATTGTGTTTCATTCCTCTACTTTTATCTCTCGACTTTTGCTCCTTTCTTTCCATTTTCTTCCTCTACCACAAGAAAAGAAACTGAGATGTGCATGCTGCTTGCTCCTGGCCTATTCCAAGAAGGTAGGGGTATAAACAGTTCAGTTTGGTTCGGTTTTCTTGAAAAACCGAACTGAACCGAACCATTAAGGGTGCCCCTTGAACCGAACCGAAACTCGCTCGAACCGAATTGGAAAAGAACTGAAAAATCAAATTGGTTCGGTTTGGTTCGGATCAATTTTCGGTTTCTTCTTCTTCTTTTTTCTTTTTTTTTTGCTTTTTATTCATGGCTTTGTTTTCTGTTTTGGATCAGATTTGCCAAAACGAGTTGCTTCCAAATATGCCCACGCTAACTTATCAAAAACTGATGTATTGGAAGACACAGAAAATGCAACTCCAACTCAATGCAAATGCACCTAACGTCAAATGGGTTTCTCATCATCATTTCATCGAACACCTTACGCGCACAACCGGAAACTTCACTCGAAGCTTTGCATGTAACAATATGTTAAGAACAGCAACTACAACCTAATGGTTCCATAATTCCAAGAATCGATCTCGGGACACAAAATCATGCCGATAAGAAGTCAATCAATCCGCAAGCCCCTTGCCCCAAAAACCTCATCAAACACTCGGGGAACAACAAGAGACAATACAAAGAACAAGAAGCAGCAACGAACGAAGTGACGAACTTACCTCTCAATCTCTGGAGCAAAAGCAATGACAGAGCCGAATCTTGAACACAGCTAAAAGCTTTGAGTCAACGCAGGAAATGGCTGATGCAGCACGAGGGCGAGATAGGGCTTTTAGTTTTAGGACTAAAACCGAAGTGTTTATTTCAACTCGGTTCAATTGGATTGAACCGAACTGAAATTAACCAAATTGAAAAAAAAAATGGTTAATTTTGATTATTCGAACCGAAACCGAAACCGAAACCGAAATCGAAACCGAACTGAAATGCACGAAATTTTTAATTCAGTTCGGTTGGGTTCGGTTTCTCGGTTTGATTCTGACAACCCTACAAGAAGGAAAACGAAAAATTATGAAAAGCCAATGTTTTCTGACTTTTAAAAAGGCAATCGTTTTCCTAAATTTAAATATAGGTTTTCGGTTGACTATGAAAAGACTGTGTGTTAACTCAATTTCCTAGGTGTTATAAATGTTGAAATATCACAAACTAAATGGAGTCTAAGCTTGAATTGGACCTATTCCTATGATGCAATTTCTACGTAAATGCAACTTTGATTTTTCTTTTCATCTTCATTGATACGCATGGTAGAAGTAAACTACAACCTAGATAAACTAATGCACCTCGGAAGATAACAAACGAGTTACGATGCTAAGAATTGAGCTTAACATAATGCAAACACGTGAGATGACATGCGATTAATGCAAAAACATAGATGAACAGCCCGGGACCGCTTGAGGTCTTGTTGGAAGAAGTGGATCCCAATGGTGCAGATGAGTGTGTGGCGGACGAACGGGTCAGGTGGAGGAGGAGATCTTGCCACGCAGCTTCTCCGGTGAGCAAATGGTGGCAACAAATCAATGTCCATGCTGGTCTTTAATCTTTTGTAATAGTTTAGACTAGTGTAGTCTTAATTAGGCTAGTTTAAGTAATTAGCATAGGTTATGCCTAATAAAACCAATTAGACTTAGCCTCGTCTTTTAAATAAATGATTAGGCTAGTCTAGCCTTTGCACCTCCTCAATCAATTAGTTAGACTTAGGTTCTTCCTAGTTTCAAATAGCAAGCTTTCGAGAGATCATGTCTCGAGGCTCAAAAATAAGACCATGTATATTTTTTGCCCAATTTGTATTGTGTTTTCCTTTCTTTCACTTAGATATGCTTTCAATTACTTTGGTGTTTACTTATCACACCATCTTTTAATAAATTGATTGTTAATTTCCTTTCAAGAGCAATTAGGATTAGTTTAGAATCATACTTAACCCTACAAGAATATTTGCATGCTCACTTAGTGGATTAATACCTTTAGGATCATAATTGACAAAATCAAGATTGTATGATCACTTAGATAAGACACTTCAAGTTAGAGGTACCCAAAGGGCATTAATAGAAATATTAGCATAATCAAGTCCCTCGACCCAGAAATTTTGGTTGCGTAAGAATTGAGACAACACTACCGCATCTCAATTGGTTTCTAGCTGATCCCAAATGGCTAGTGACGACTCCTAAAAAATAATTAGGGTGTTAAAGAATTAAAAAACAAAATCTAATGTCACACAAGGTATATACTTGGGAGGGCCCACGCTCTTAATTGGTGGACCCCTTGGATTGCCATCTTTAGGTGAACCATTCGGACCGTCTTCCGAGCAATATCTCTAAACCACTTCCGAGGGGCCCTAGGGAGAGGTCACGACATTTGTCTAGTATTAAGTATGGAAATATTTAATTGGGGAGGCAAATAGAGGCTTGGAAATATTCGAACTCAGGACCTACTACTTTGATACTATGTGAGATTTTGTGATGACACATTAACATTTCTAAATGCTAAAGTTGTTAGATGAAGGTGTAATTTAATATTTAATTATTTTCTCACTCCCCCTCACGTTTAATCTAATTTTTTTGTTTAGTATTAAGCGTGGAAATACATAATTGGTGAGGCAAATAGGAGGTTGGAAAGATTTATACTTAGGACCTCCTGCTCTAATACCAAGTGAAATTTTGTGGGACCACTGCCGGCTATTCTAAAAACTTTCGCTTGATACCTTTTGCCTGAAGAGATCACCAAGAGAGAGCCCAAGTTCGATCCTGTTAACATACTAGTTAAACATACATTCACTCAAAAATTTAAGCCAATGATTTATTAATCAACTAGGATACATTAATTACTCTACACCACACCAATTCTCTGATATGGGATTTCTCTAATCTAGTAATCTCCCCCTTACGTGTAAACTCTGTGTTAGGTTTACTTCCCCTTATTCTAGATATCCTTCTACGTGAAGATATCTCAACTTAAATAGATTGGGGGCCCATCAATCTACCATCGGCTCTAATACTATTTGTTGGAAGCGCGTATCAGAAGTTCAATACCTTTCGCTTAGAGAGATCACCAAGAGGAAGCCCAAGTCTGAGCTTGTTAACATATCCAAAAATACACACATTCATTCGAAAGCTTAAGTTAATGAGTTATAGACTGATTATGAAATATTAATTGCTTTACACCAACTAATATGGGATTTCTCTAACACAATTCACACATGCATCCTAGCACTCCAAACTGCCAAAATTCAACTACTAATTCCGAAATTCAAATTCTTAACTACTTAAAAGTGACATATAAATGAATTAATTTTAACTAATATAGGGAACATGGCTAAACTAAGCAACCTGTATTTTGCCTAAATTGCAATTTCCACCCAGCTTTAAACTTATCATCATAATATCACAAGCAATTTCAGCCCAGCTTTAAACTTATCATCATAATATCCGACTTTTGATTTTTGATTTCTCTTCGGGGTCACATGTGCAATAGCTCACTAGTTAACAATACAAAATAACTTTACCTACCCTCCGCCACTCGACATTTCATCCATGGAATCAAGTGCTGAGGCGGTCGAAGGTGGCCCACCAGTGAGCTAAAATCAAAAAGTCACACTGACAAGGTCGAATTTTCGGGCAAAAACCACTCAAAATCAAGGTAAACTTCAACCCTTATTTGGGTTCTTTAGATATCCAAGATGTGTCATCTATAACCCCGATCACACTAATTCTAACAACAACGAAAACAAAATCACAGTTCTTGAGAAAAACAACGATAATGTATGAATCTTTACGAGAAATTAGCGACGAAAAGTCGAGCACAGAAAAAACCATAAAGGAAAAAAGAAAAAAAAAAGGGATTGGAGTTTGGCCAACCAAGGAGAAAGAAGCAAGAAGAGAGACCTCTGGAGTTTTTGTACCATTCCTTTCGCCGGAGTTGCTCCCACAAAGGCAGGTTCTCCATCTTCGCAGCACCGGCAGAGGTAGCTGCCTCATACAGGGTTGTCTTGTTGGATAAGAGAAACCCCCCTCTAGTTCTTTTTTTCACAAATAGAAGAAACTCTAGAGCAAGAAAATTTGGTCATTTAATTTGAATCAGGTAGTCTCTAGTGAATCAAATAAGGGTGAGACTCCTTATTCGTCGATTATTGGGCATCCCTCCTTATTTGTCGTTCATTGAACATCCCTCCTTATTTTTTGACAGCATGAGATCGCGTCCCCCAATTTTTTTTGAGAGGTAGAGAGAGAGGCCAATGAGGATATGACGATGGCAGGAATTAAATGCCAACATGGGGTTGAACGTACGTCATGCATATCATCCCTTTACTTCAAAGGATTCATATGTTCTCGAAAATGCTAAGCTTACCTTACCAACTGAAATGCAAGAACTTTTATGGTACATTGTCTATTTCAAAATGGACCTTTTGGTAATTAATGGATTATGAAAAGTGCCTTCACATTCCTATTGAATGTATCATGTAAGCAATCTTTTGCATGAAATTTAACTTTTATAATTTTTGGGATATTCGTATTGACTAAGGTTCCTATCCTGGTTTTGCGTGTTCGGCTTGTATGAAAATATTATATTTTCTTGAAATTATACTAATGACAATCATCGTGAAATTCTAAATATGAGATAGACAAACAATAAAGAAAAATAAAAAATTACCTTACAAAAACTATATATTGATATATACTATAAATTGAATATAATATCATTAAGTTGATTAATCCTCGCAAATGCTCTCCGATGAGCACGTTGTGGAAGGATAGGGTTAGGATGAGGATGAGATCCTTCCAAATGCCCTCTCCAGTGCTCTGCTTGGTGATCTTAACAACGTTCTCATTACACTTCTTAGGGATGTCGGCAGCCTCCTTGATGTTAGCGCAGCCTCCTCCTTAGAGTTGGAGGTCCTGGCAAGGAAGCGCTTTGCGTCACCCAGATGGCCCTACATGATGAGCCACGAGGGGATTCCAGCGTGAAGAGGACCTTGATGACGAGCAGGACCAAGGAGATTGCTCCATGTTGAGCATGAAACGTCACCCAAGGTTGACCTCAGGATCACTACATGTGTCTTCTAATACCTGCAAAGTAAGTTAATTGACACTCAATCAGTGAGCGTATAGCCGCAAGAGAAACTCGTGTTAAATTTAAAAATCTAGCTATACAAGAGGATGAGAAAAGCAAACTTACATCCATCAATTCTTCGGGAGCTTCTTGAATCTCATCATTGGTGTTACTTTCATTTACTATGAGTGGTTGGTCCGGCGCTTCTATATGCTCAAGATTTTCCTCCCTTTCCCTCATATTTGACAGCCAAATGACATCATCGATGTGCTTTATGACCTTTAATGAGCTACTCAGTTGTTCCATTCCAAATTCCGAGACTTGTTTTTTTAGCAAGCTGCTTTTCATTAAATATGTGGTCAACATATCGAATATAAAAAAGAATCGACCACATGAGCAACAACTCAATTGGTCAGTCTTGTTCATGGTAATTTGAGAACTACGAAACACGGTTCCCACATCAATCATTAAATCAAAAAAATAACATAAATTGATTCATGCATGACTAAAAGCAATATGGTTTTGACGAGTCGGGTTATATAGTTGGGTTAACAAGATATGGCTCTCGGTTCAATCATGAAAAATGACATATACATACTTGAAAATGCAACAATCATATGCGAGAAGTAAAACACTAGAAGAAATGGCTATTGAACTTGTTTCCTTCAGAGAACCTGCGCTCTGATTTTGATCAGACATTTCCTCTAATAGGTGGCATGCACTTCAATTAATGAACTTCTATCCACATATCAGGCCAAGAATCACTACCAGGTCATCACGACAACGTCAATACATATTTGAAACATAGATAAAGCTTTAACTAGAGATGAATTTCGCATGAGCCTCAAATCCATTTCTCATACTCGATTAGCTATATTAGATTAAGAGTACTCGTACCTGGTAGATGAGATGACCAGGAACACCAATTGAACTGAGAACCATAATTTCCAAGACGTCGTCGCCCGTGGTTGACGCTGCAGAAGTGGGATCGAGCATGGTCCAATTACTTCTAGGCTTTTTGGCTGCGAAACAGAGCCAAAACAGAGCATTGGAACTGCCGTCTTCTAAACTGAAGACGGCAATGCTCTATGCCTCAAAGAGCGTTCTGAAACTATAAAGAAAGCTTTTAAAGAAGGGAATATTCGATCCAGAAGACTTTTGGCTCTCTCTTTAGGGATGTGTACGTACGAATGTCTTTCTCTAAATTTGTAACCCCGGTGGCGAGCGGTGGAAGGCGATCGTCCACGGCGAATGCTAGCGACCATAAATGGCGGATTTCAGTGTCGGTCAGTGTGTTCTCGAAGCCTCTCGCACTTGGTTCGACGAGAAAAAAATTTGTGCCCAAGCGTTCCTATCTCGTGCTCTCTCAACCGTGAACCGGAACAAAAATAATTTCCTTCCTTCAGCTCTGCGCCCTCTTGAGATGGATTATCGATTCTGACCGGCGAAAAATTCTATGACTCCCAACCTCAGTGCACCAGCGATGAGGATCGGCACCGGCGAGCCGAGCCACTTCACAAGTTCCCGGCCGAGAAACAAAGCAGAGCTGAGCTCCGACGCACGGCGTTAAAAATGACCGACAGCAGCGGTGAACAGCGTCCGGAGACGTGGAAATCCCAAGAGAATCGCTCCCTAGGGAGATAATTTCTCCGTTGGTTCCGCGTGTGCATGATCAAGAACTGATCCCGTCATGCAAATGCCAGCTCTAGAGAAGGAATCGGGCGAGCCATTCGCTATGGACACGCGAGCTAAAAGGGACAAAGGGAAATGAGAAACGTTAGGCCTTTTTCTTGGGGGTGTCCATTTTGATTCCTTCTTGGGTTCGTTTTATTTTGTGCTCTGAGTGGGCTTTTAGGTTTTTTCTCTCCTCGAATTAACAAGGGCTAATTTCCTTCGAGCTGAATGGGCCAAAACATTGAGATTGGGCATGGGCATACGATCAATCACCCATTTTGTACATATACATACATCTCAAACATTTTAGCTTCCTTGTATGGAATAGAAAAACGAAAGAATGAAAGAAAGAAAGAAATCACCACCTGTTCCAGGACCATGTGGGCCAGTTCACGATGTTAGAAGCTAGGAATCGTCCTTGACAGTATGGTTCCCGGTTTGAAGGTGAGAATCGATCCATCCTGAAACCGATCATCTCTCATAACCAAACATGTGGCATAGGCAGTTGGCATACACGTGGCTAGCGTACATGTGGCAAAAGCGATTGGGTTAATGCCAAACAGGTTAAAGTCAAAAAAATTCACGAGAACAGTTTTTTTCTGGCCAAACCTCATTCTTAAAAGAAGTGATGGAGATCGTGGACAAACACGTAATAGAAGTGGGTTAGCATACATGAAGAAGCAGTTGGCATGAATATCGAACCTATTACTAGAATTGATACTAGCCGCGTCCAAAACATGATGGACGTGTCCAAAATGTCGAGCAAAACGCCGGGTACCGGTGACTCGTTGCCGCGACCACTTCCTATAACACTATCGAAACCTTTGTAGTTTGTTGCTAATCCCTCTCCACCATCCTTGCACCAAACACTCTGGAGATTAATTTTGATTTTGCAAAGGGAAGGTGGTTAGTAGGGTTCCCTCTAACTATGTCATGCTTCTTCTATTTTCGAGATTAACATTTCATGAACCCAATGTATAAAACATATTTTGGGACTCTCGGGTCGGTAATACGATCGATGTGCTGTAAAACATAATACACATATCACACGTTTGGTTTCACACGCTATCGTGCCTAAACAATCCAATGTTTTTCTTACGGTCCATCCAAGTTCAGATTCGCATCTTACTCGACGCACGATGTCAGCAAGATATTTCATAAGCCCCGAATTTACGTACCTAGAATAGTCTTCGTCGGGAAAAAGTACCAAAAAAGTCATAAACCTATTGTATTAGTACTAATTCCGTCCTAAACCTTTCAGTTGGACTAATTTAGTCATAAACCTTTTCACATTAGTACCAATTCAATCCATCCGGCCAATTTAAGCCGGAAATCGCTAACTTGGATGCTGGCCATCTTATGTGGCACGATCAGCGCTGACGTGGACAATTTTTAGTACTTTTTTTGAATTTTTAATAATTTTTTCCTTTTTTATTTTTTTATTTTTTTTCCTTTTTTCCCTACGAGCCCAAGGAAGGAGAAGGCAGCAAAAAAAAAAGGAAAAAAATATTAAAAATTGTCCACGTAAGTGCCGATTATGTCATGTAGTACGCCCAGCGTCCACGTCAGCAATTTTCAGTCTAAATTGGCTGGATGGATTGAATTGGTACCAATGTGAAAAGGTTTAAGATTAAATTAATTCAATTGAAAAGTATATATATACGAATTGGTACTAATATAATAGATTTATAATTTTTTTGGTAGTTTTCCGTCTTCCCCGTCACTTAGAATACCCACAGGGGCTCACGTCCGAAACATTATATTGGGCCTGTCATCTTATTGGGTTTCGACCACGCACTCTCGATCCAAAGAAGCTCCATCCCCCACTCAAATTCCATTTCTCGTAGGTCTTTGGAATTTCGAGGCAAAGTCCCAAAGTCCTTGAAAGCAACCTCGTATTCATTAACATTGACGAAAAAGTTTAAGTGCAAATGACATGGTCAATCCCTCCATCTGCGACCATTACTTAATTGTAAATCTCCCCACGTGATAGTCCTAATCGCGCTGTACTTTGAGACAAAACCAGTCTTATCCCTATCAATCATCGTCACCATCGCCCCGTTCATCAAGCTACTAAATTAGTCTAGGGCAAACGAATAAAGAAATGAAAAGAGAACATGATAAACGTCAAGATCTCACAAATTTCGTGGTCCTAGTCGGCCACGTCCAGGCAAGTTCGCCGCCCAAAGCAAAACTCGATTGCGGGAGAAAATAATTGGGGCATGGATTTGTTGGGTCTTGGTCAAATTTGGCAACCTGGCTGCTATAGGCTTTAAAGTCGCGATTTTTGCCGCCCCCCTCAACATGTAACTACAAAGATCATGTTTATCTTGTGGGATCGAGATTTCGTTTCCGTATAAGGACCGGGTTGAGTCACGTCCGACGAATCATGTTATCGTCGCGCTAAATATTTTCGTCATATTTGACTTATTATTATGGAAAAATGACACGAATAGTCCTTGAACTTTGATTCAATGTGCATATTGATCCCTGAACTTTTAATTTGTTCAGTATAATCCTTAAACTTTAATCTAATGTGCAATGTGGTCCATGAACTTTTAATTTGTTCAATGTCGTCCCTGAACTTTTGGTACATGTTCAATTCAGTCCCTGAACTATATGAAAATGTTCAATACAGTCCTTTCCATTAATTCAAGTTCATAGACTATATTGAACATTTTTATATAGTTCAGGGGCTAAATTGAATATGTACCAAAAGTTCAGGGATGACATTAAGCAAATTAAAAGTTTAGGGACCACATTGAACATTAGCTTAAAGTTCAGGGACTACATTGAACAAATTAAAAGTTCATGGATCAAATTGCACATTGGGTCAAAGTTCAGGGACTGTTTGTGTCATTATCCCTATTATTATTGAATGTGTTGGGAGCGCGTAGCAGAAACTAGGGGTGTAAATGGTTCGGTTCGGTTCGATTTTTCAAAAAAACCGAACCGAACCGAACCGTTAAGGGTGCCCCTTGAACCGAACCGAATTGGAACCGAACCGAAAAATCGATTTGGTTCGGTTTGGTTCGGATCAGTTTTCGGTTTCAAGTTCATTAAGCATAGAGAGAGAGGAGAGAGGAGAGAGAAGGGGAGAGAGAGAGAGCAAAATAGCCATAAACCGAAGTGTTTATTTTAGTTTGGTTCGATCCGAACCGAACCGAACCGAACCGAAATGAACCGAACCGAAAAGAAAAATTGGTTTATTTTGATGATCCGAACCGAAACCGAAACCGAACCGAAATACACGAAATTTTCGGTTCGGTTCGGTTCGTATCTCGGTTCGGTTTTTCGGTTCGGTTCTGACACTCCTAGCAGAAACCCAATATAGTCCGAGCTCTATCAATTCGACCATCGGTTCTAATATCAAGAGGAAGCTCAAATATGAGCCTGGTAACATATTCAATTGAACTTATATCCATTCAAAAACTTAAGCCAATAAATTATAACTTAACTATGATAGATTAAGCGCTCCAGAGGGATCACGCCATAATAAGGACATCCTTCCACACGAGGCGTGTTGAGCGCGTAGATCCCGTGGTCCCGTAGATTCTCCTCAGGAAGACACGCGATCATCGTAACGATCCAAACGCAGGGGCTCGGGCGAGCAGGACGAACACGCTTATAGCGCGGTGCAGGGGTTGGGGACACGGCTACGGCGCCGAGTACGACGTCGTTGGGGAGGGACATGGAGATGAGCGCACGACGTCGGATAAGCCTTTTCTTGTCCAAACATCGCTTTCCTCGTTTCCTGCATCAATGTCTCTTCAGTGGTTTAGAAGACGCCCAGTAAAGTCCTATCCCCCTCTCTCTCTCTCTCTTTCTCTCCGCGTGCTTCGTTGACCTAAAATCTCTCTCCGACGAAGCTCAGGTTCGCTTTCCCGAGTTCCAGATCTGCTGGTTTCGACCCGCAATCTCGCGAATCCGAGGTAAGATCTGACGTGCTTGCTCCGTTCCTAGTCGACCCTTTGGCTGTCTTGGGTCGTGTTTGATTTCTGCAAGTTCGTTCCGTCAGGAAGTGTTTCCTTGCCTGTAATACGCTGTTTCTTGATCTGGGTTTGCTTCAGATCTGTCAGTGAAGGCCGAGACGGGCTCCGACTCGAGGGTTCGAGGGACGACCGGCGTTCGGCTTCGAGGGTTTTGGGTGTTGATTGATGATCTGGTTCCAGATCTGGACTTGACAAAGCTAGGCCGATCTGTTTTCTTGGAATTTGGACGTGGGAAATGTCGATGGTGCTGAAAGACGAATCGATTCACATCCGGGAGGTGTGGAACGACAACCTCGATGATGAATTCGCATTGATCCGCGAGGTCGTGGACAGGTTCAATTACGTCGCGATGGATACCGAGTTCCCCGGGGTTGTTTCTCGTCCGGTGGGGAATTTCAAGAACATCAGCGATTATAATTACCTGACTTTGAAGAATAACGTGGATATGTTGAAGTTGATCCAATTGGGTCTCACGTTCTCGGACGAGAACGGGAACTTGCCCACTTGCGGCACCGACAAGTACTGCATTTGGCAGTTCAATTTCCGCGAGTTCAACGTGACCGAGGACATGTTTGCTGGCGATTCGATCGAGATGCTGCGCCAGTGCGGTATGGATTTCAAGAAGAACAATGAGAAGGGGGTTGACGTGAGACGCTTCGGTGAGCTCCTGATGTCCTCTGGGGTTGTTCTAAATGGTGATGTTAGCTGGGTTACCTTTCATAGCGGGTACGATTTCGGGTACCTGCTTAAGTTGTTGACTTGCCGGAGTTTGCCCGATACGCAAGTGGGGTTCTTCGATTTGATCAAGATTTATTTCCCCATGGTATACGACATCAAGCATTTGATGAAGTTCTGCAACAGTCTTCACGGCGGCTTGAATAAGCTTGCCGAATCGTTGGAAGTTGAGAGGTTTGGCGTGTGCCATCAAGCCGGGTCTGATAGCTTGCTCACAGCTTGTTCTTTCCGGAAGTTGAGGGACAGTTTCTTCAATGGCTCCACCGAAAAGTACGCTGGTGTATTGTATGGCCTTGGTGTCGAAGATGGACAGAGTACTAATTAAATGAAGATAGCTTGGGAAAGATTGGATGAATATTTGTAGACTACTTGCGTGTGAGAGTTCTAGTTCTCTTTGTAAACTTTGGCTAATTGTTATGTTAGTATGACCTGCTTTTAAGTTTGTATGCTCTTTAAGCTGTAACCAAAATCTCGAGTTGCTTTAGCTTGAGCTCTTGTAAATTGTTGCAATTAGTCTTCTAATAAAAGCGTTCACAATTCCTTCTTATATCAACTCTCCACTCATTGTTCTGCTCATGCTCATACTTTATCTCATTTCACCTGCTATTTTGGTGTAATGAATCGTTAATAAAGAACGTTTTGAGTTTATAATTTCTGGCTGTTAACTTCCATTTAAATGCATCAGTTCAATTAATCTGGTATCCTTTATTTTGATTTCCTGACATGATGATTGATGGCAAGTTATTAATTAAGTGTGCTAAATAGCACATTCTAGTTACTCCATTGAAAGTGGAAAGTACAGTTTCATGCTTTAAACAGATACTTTCATTGTTTGCAGAGCTTCATAACACTACAGTTGTGTACATTTGCTTTTGCAAACTTTGGACCATTTAGTGGCATTATTACAAGCATGTTTGTTTAGTGGCTAATTTGAGTCTACTTTGCAACAATATTAGTTTCGCTTCAGTTGTATTGTCCCAGTTGATTATGTAAGAGAGTCGTGGCAAATCAGATGCTTTATGTGTGCTCCCTAATTGGAAATTTTTTGCACCGTTGTCTTGGTCTATTTGAATGACAATGTAAATTGAATGTGTCTACGGCTTATGATTACTCGAGCTTTATTTGTGCCAGAGGTGCTACAGATGCATTACTGGAGACTTTGCTGGATATCTGTGCTATAGCTGGAATCGACAGACAGAGTTTTTCCATCGAGTGTCCTCTCGCTTATTTTGGATCGATTCCAGCAGCTTGGTGCGCCCATTCTTCAACCTTTTTATAGGTGGATAGACTATTATTTTTCCTTCCAGCATCATTTTAATGGAATATGAGATGATGCATGTCAAATGGTGAGTTAATAATCCTGTCATTAAAACTAAATGTTTATCTCATCCTTTTGCTGATATGCAGGGTGTGGAGAATGGATAGAACGCTAATTGAAAAAGAATACATGGGGAGAGATTGATGAACGTCTGAGGACCACTTGAGTGTGAGGGTCATAGTTCTCTTTGTAAACTTGGGCTAATTTTTTGTTACTATGATCTGTTTCTCAATCTGCATGTTTTCTAAGCTGCAACCAAATTCTCAAGTTGCTGTAGCCTGAGCTCTTTATTTGTTGTTGCATTCAGTCTTTTACCTTAGGTGCTTGCAACTCCTTTTTATGTTGACTCTCTTTTCATCCTTGTATTCGTGTTCATGCTTTATGCTCATCTTTGCATCACATTACATACCGTTTGGGTATATGAGTCATCCTTAAAGAGCTTATTTTGAGTTGCAACTATTATCTTCCGTCTATAGGCAGAGGCACGGGTGGTTCTAATATACTTGGGTTGCTTAATTTTGTTACATGATAATTGAATATCATGAATAGAGTGCTGAATTATTACGTTCAAATGTGCAAGTATGGACCACAAGTGATGATGGCCTAGTGGTAAGTGCATTAATTTCACAAATGCAAGGCCCGGTTGTTGAATTTGCTTGCGGTAGTATGAGTGGGTATATCACTTTGTTTGAACGGATTCTGAACCTGTAACTTCTTGGTGGGGCTAGGGTGACAGGATTTGCCCACCTCGGATTGATGGGTCACAAATGGGGCTAAGTCACGACCTGCAAAAATTTCATAGTGAGATAATTCCCAGAAACAGTAGACATGCAGGTTGTCCCTCCTTGCACATTCTGGATTGGCAAAAATAAGTAAGCAAAAATGTGGCAAGTAGAAGGGTTACACTGATGCTTGTATCTTAATCAACCAAATTTTGCATGTTTTGTAGTATTGCTTTTGCAACATTTGGACCATTTAATGGCATCATCATAAACACTTCTTTAATCATAGAATTGTTGAAGGTGTGTGTGCTTATTGCCAAGGTAGGCCTGACTCTATCGATCATTTATTTTTCGGTTGCTAAGTTACAGGCTCTCTTGCGCGTTTTTGGGCTACTAAATGCTGCCTCCCTTGGCGGAATGGATCGTGGCAACACAACAGCCGGTGGGCCTTCCGGTATATAAGTGGAAATACCTTCCAGCATCATATTGCTCGGTATGCTTTTGGAGCACTTTGCCATCTCATATGGACACAACGGAACCACATTCTATTCAGGAATGCTACCCTCTTCATGCCGTCCCTCTGGTTCCACCTCGCCAAGGTCATTAGAGACAAACGTCTCTCCCTCAAGCCGGTCCAAGATAATCCTCGTAATAGAAGAATTCAAGTAAATTGGGGCATTTCCAATTCCATTTTCACTTGATGTTAGCTAGAGTCTTCTGTAATTCTCTGGCCCGTTAGTTGGTCTCTGTTTAGCCTTGCTTCTTGGGGCCTTTGTCTTGCTCAGCTTTTGCCGTAACACCGTTGAACCTGGTTGGACACTTTGTGTCCCTCTTGGTTCGAAGGTTTTTGTGTTCGGCTCCCACTTGTACATTTGCGTTGAAAAGTTATAAACATCTTACTTTTACCAAAAAAATAAATAAATTTCTCTGCACAATACTACTTTTTGGTTAATTGAATCTATTCTCTGTTGATTGTTTAAGAGAAACTCGTGACAGATAGCTTCATGTTTGCTTTTTTTCTTCTTGCATGTACATCTCGGTTTATCTGAATAAAAATCTGTTGACAGTGGTTATGGCATTTGTAGAAGGTGCTGCAGATGCATGACAGGAGATTGCAGTAGATAAAGTGTGCTCGCTAGCTGAATTAATCAGAGGTGTATCATCTTCTGGCTTATCGGGATTGATCCAAATCTGCTTGATACAACCATTCTTCAACTTTTCAGGTATGTATGCACTATATATACCTTTTCCTTCCGCTATTATTATAAAACAAGATGTGATTGAGATGATGCATGTCAAACTGAGGAGAGAATGATTCCTTTCACTGGCGTTAACTGTTTTACATATCTGTTGGCTAATATGCTGCATGATTCATTTAGTGTTTTACCTTGACCAGTTTCAGTTCCCTTCCCTCCACAGTCCTTGAACTGCCCATGTTGTTCATTAATCTTCAAGCCAGGAGAACTATGAAAAATCACTCATTTTATTTCTAGTTCCTGGTGCTTGCTTCTGTGCTTCTCAAGTTTCTTGCTTAGCTCAATTGTGAACCGAATTTGTTAGTCACTAGTTCTCTCGCAAATTTGCTCAGTTCTCTGCTTGTCGATATTGTCAGTTATTGAGCTAAAAAATTTTGATCTCACTTCCAACCCTTGGATTTTGCACTTGAAAGATTGAGTACATGGAGTCTGTTCTTTACTAATAGCACCCGAACTACATGATTCCTCTAGCTATGCAAAAGTACCAATTGCTTTAGTTTGTTACACAATTATATCATCCTTTGGTCAGCAACTAATCCTTCAGTTCTCGTGCTCTACGATACGGAAAAGAGGGAGATGCTACTACATCATTATTTCTTATGGTCTCCAGTGTTCATTGATAGTTGTTGAAATAGGCAATCCTAGATGATTGAGGGAAAAAGCTGGTTGCATAACTCAATGAAAGGAGTCTATCTGAGCAATCAGAAATTGAATTGAAAGGTAGATACACACGCACAAATGCTCCCACTTTCCATGATTTGAACAGAATATTCTCAGAGAAAATGGACATTTAAGATGAAGAGATCCAAGAATTTTTCCTAGAATTATTGTAAAGTCATCTGTGACAAGGGAATAATTTGAACAATTTCAAAGGAATTAAACGCATCTATTACTATCATCACATGCCGGGAACAGTCTTTCAAAGTTCATCGGCGATCCCAAGCTTTTGAGGCTGTCATCAATAGAAGGGTAAGAAGCAAACATGTTAGGACCAACATGTGATTACTATGTGTCAGGAACATCAGAAGAATAGAAGGTGATTTCATTGGTACCTTGTCTTGAGATAATCCAGTTCTTATCCTGGCCGAGAGCCCAGAAGAAGTACCCACCCAAGCCCCGAGACCGTGCAAACCGGGCCTTCCTCCGCACAGACCGAACATCGTCATAACCAATCCAAGAGACTCCAACATATGAGTAGTACGACACTGACTCCTCGTCGAATTTGACTGTCGTATGGTTCTGAAGATTGAAATCAACAATCTGACTGTATGTCAAGACACCGTCTCCAGGACCCGTCCCGACAGCTGGGGCCCCGACTCCATTAACATTTGGATTCTGGAGCGTCCATGTCCTCCCGTACAACGGTAGGCCCATCACCAGCTTTTGGGTCGGCACACCAGCTCGAATCCACGAACTGATTCCATAGATCGTGCTGATGTTGCTCTTTGTATCATAGAGTGCCGACTGCTCGCCCGTGAAATTCTCCCATGACCCGTGATAGTCAACGCACATGGGGCTGACCCAGTCCACGTGCTTCCGGATCGCCCGACTGGGGTACGATCGGGGTGTCCCAAAAACCTGAAATCCTGATGCATAGTACACGGCAGACGTCAGTAATAAGCGGCTTTTACCACATCTCTTGGACTCGTCAGCCAGTGCTTTTCTCCACTCTTTGTAAAGCAAAGCAAGGTTCGACATGTCTTGTTCATCGGCTGGAAACTCCCAGTCCAAGTCAACCCCATTGAAACCATATTTTCGAGCTACTTCAATGGTGGAGTTTATGAATGCTGCACGAGTTTCTGAGCTGTTCGCCATCCTGGAGAACACATTCGGGTCTGACCCGCCTCCTCCTATGGATAGGAGGGTCTTGACTGCCGGCTTTTGCTTTTGCAGCGTGCCCGTGAATACAGGCAGCTTGGTTTGGTCAGATGCAGTGACGTTGAGCCTGAATGTGGTCGGCTTGGGCAATAGGAACGCATAGTAAATGTGATTGAAATATGAGGTGTCTATGGATGATGCAGGGAATTCATCGGACGATGGCCAGTAAGCTGCTTTGATAGCCCGAGAGGGCGGAGCTCGTTTGGATGGGTGGTGGATTGGGTAAACGGGCTTCCAGGGCTCCAGTTCAGGACCTGTTGAGGCCCCACATCGAGCAATTACGCAGTAGGCCGCAAGAAGCATAAGCGACAAGATTATTCGTAGACCGGCCATGCGTAACCAAATCAAGATGAAACGCTATAAAAGGAAGGATTCCGGGTTCGAATTCGAAGACAAGAAACAAAGGGTATTCGGACAAAGTTCGCAGCAGCTATGTTAAAATCGAAGTCTCACATCGGGATGTGAGGTATCTGTCAATGTTGGAAGCGTCATTCCTGATAAAGAAAAACAGTTGGAACTTCGAAAGTGTCAATCGAGGAATCAAAGACTGCTTAAGAAATGGCCAAACTTCATGGAAACAAGAGGGCCGAGCATGTTTGGACAGGATTGAGTCTTGAACGGTGATTGCTTGACGATCCCACTTCTTCTCTTTGCGTCCATATCTTTCTCAGCCTTTATCAAAATCAGACGTATGAAGCAGGCGATCTCCTTCGACCCAGAGACACAATGTATCGCCTCGTGATCTCTTTCTCAATCAAATCCTTAAACTTCAAGTTAGATGTTTACACGATTTTTGATCAGCTGGTTTGACCGAGGTTTTCGACGCGAAAACTCCGGCGACTTTGGTTACTGGACAAGCAAGCATGCTTTGCAGCCAATCTGCATGCAAGAAACTTCAATGCTGTGTGATCCGGAGTTCGCTGCAGCAAGAAGCTTGCACGTTCTCCTGTTCAAGAAAATTCAACCTCCCATGTGACCTGGAATTGTCAATGCCGCAGGAGATGAGATGCAAACTTTGTTTAGAAACCTACAATCACTCTTATAATTAGATTCTGGTCTATACCGGAGCTATCGACAACCCTTATCTCATTAAGTACGGTACATGAATTCTATTATCATGAATCGTGCCTCCATCGTCTGATCATGTACAACATAATGTTGTGACGTCGAAGTTAAACTTAGATGGGTTAATCGATGTGGCTTTGTTTTATCTGGTAATTGAAGTAAAGGAACAATTACTTTCCATTTCAAATATTTTACTTGAAAACATAGGTCTCGGCTCCGTTAATTCCTAAACATATGATCATATTCCATACTCTTTTCATTTTTGCTCCTAGTAGTATCCGAGTATCTTGAGTATGTAATTTTATCATCTGTAGCTTAGTTTGCTTAATAATTTGTAGCTATTATTCCACTTTATGAAAGAAAAGTATTTCCTCCTGATTAGAAAAAGAGAGCCATTGTGGTGGTGTGCTTTTACATGCAGTGGCCTTGATTTTTTTTTTCTCGTTGTTTTCATATTTTTATGTATTTTAGAATTACATGTGGATCACATTCAAGCAAGTAATCCACTAATCAAAACTGGTTGAAAGAAAACATGTACCCTTAAAAAAATGATTTGATTGTCACCTCAAAATGACCCTCTACATGGATGGACCTTCGTCTAAGTAGATTATGACCCATGACTCCATGAGACACTTAGGGTGCGCATGAGAACGTTTCTGTGCCGGAAAACTATTTCTGAACAGAAATGATTTTTTTTTATTCTGTGCCCGGAAACAATTTCTGAGTATTTAAAGGCGTTTGATAAATTGTCCAAAATTTCTATTTCTAGAGTAGAAAAGAATAGAAATGTGTTTGGTAACTACACGAAATTTTTGTTCCCAAATAATATTTTAATAATATTTTGAATTGTTTTTTTTTCTTTATATTAATTTTCTTCTTTGGCCATGGCCGGCGCCGGCGACCGGCGGCCGGCGGCCGGCCACAGCCCAGGGCCGGTGAGGGCGTCACGGCCCTCGCCGGCGGAGGCGAGGGTCGCCCTCGCCGGCGAGGGTCGCCCTCGCCGGCGAGGGCGAGGGCTGGACCCTCGCCGCCTGGGCGAGGCCGCCTCGCCCAGATCGGGCGAGGCCGAGCCTCGCCGTCGGTCGCGACGGCGAGGTCGGCCTCGCCCAGAGACGGCGAGGCTCGGCCTCGCCCAGGCGGCGAGGGTCCAGCCCTCGCCCTCGCCGGCGAGGGCGACCCTCGCCTCCGCCGGCGGCCGGCGAGGGCCGTGACGCCCTCGCCGGCCCTGGGCTGTGGCCGGCCGCCGGCCGCCGGTCGCCATGGCCAAAGAAGAACACAAAAATAAGAAAAGAAAAAGAAGAAAAAAAACTGATTCTCAAAATTGTGCCGAGAAACAAGAAGCAACTTTTTTTACTTCTTGTTTCTCTTCCAAAACTGTTTCTCGGCACAAATTTTTGCAAAAATGTGTCCGGGAACAAAAAATTTACCAAACGCATTTCTGTTCCCAAACTATTTCTGGAAACAAAAGAACAGAAATTTTTACTGTTTGGCACGTTACCAAACGGGCCCTTAGATTACTGGGAAAATTACCAAAAAATCTTAAAACTGTTGCACTTGTGCCATTTCAATCCTAAAATTTTAAATATAGAAGATTTAGTTCCGATCATTTTGACAGCTTGCCAATGTAGTCCTTCTAGTCAATTTGGTCGGAAGTGCCATGTAGGACAGCTGAGGTGAATAATTTTTACAAATTTTTTTTATCAAATTTTAGATTTTCTTTTCTTTTCTTCTTTTTTCATTATGGTTGTTGAGCCTCACCGAATGCGGGCAAGGGCGCGAAGGCTCTTGCCAGATCTGGACAAGGCAACCGGCGAGGCCGTGATGGCCTCACCTAAGGCCTCCATGGCCTTGCCAATTGTGGGGGAGGACGCGAAGGCTCTCACCAACCACAAAGGCCCTACTCGAGGTCATTGTGGGCTCGTCGGTTGCCTTGCCCAGATCAACCCTTGCCGGCCACAATGACAAAAAGAAAAAATAATAAATAATTCAAAAAAATTATTAAAATTTTGCAAATTTTGCCAATCGTGCCATATAGGGTGGACGGCATCCACATCAACAATTTCTGGCCGAAATTTTTCGTAAAGTCTATATTAGCAAATTATCAAAATGTTTATGACTAAATTAACCAAATTGAAAGGTTTACAACTGAATTGGCAAAAATACAGTAAGTTTATGACTTCTTTGATAATTTTCCCTTAGATTACTTGGAACTACTCATCTGATATTGCAGCACCTGAATAAAGCACAACAGGAACTCTTGCAGCAAATTCTTACCAAAAAAACAAAAGTAGTAACTCTCGCAGCAAAGACACATCCCTGGCGAGACTTCTCTACGATGAAATCCTCTATGATTTTCTTTATCTGCTTTTTGTTTCCCTCTAAGTAGAAGGGAATTCAAATCCAAACAGGTCGAGGCTCAATAAGATCTTCGAGGTGTACGAGTCGCCTCTCATGACGCATCGATTGAGTTCACACAAGACGATGTGCGAGGGTGCCGAAGTCCACATCTATTGACCACTTTATTGTCACCCCATCGAGCCTGATTGTGCGTTTTCTTCAAGTCCAAAATCGTAGAATTGTTGCCAATCGGTAATTATGCAAGGCCTGGACATTAGCCAAAACACATTGTATGTGGTTGGACTGAATAATGAGGCAGGCCACATTTCGTCCAACATTGTGAATGGTGGGTTGTTGGAACTCGCTATATATATCGACTATCTGGTAATAATGGGCCCAAGTTCGGTGGATGCCATTTGCACCTGTCACCACTTCTCATACCATAGGATGATACATTAGGATTTTCTTAAGAATTTACGAGCTTTTAACGAGGTGCTAGAAACTAATAAACTGTTGGCTTCAATGGTATGGGAGTTTGCTCCTCTTCTCGTGGTATTTTTGGTTCGAGACTTGTTAGGAACACTTCAGAAGCAAAGTCCTGAATGCACTAGACTGATGCGGGAACGTGCCCTTAAGATCGTCCGAGGAGGTGGACCAAATTCAGGTGCACGAACCTTGATCCAAAACACCACTCGGCTTGCCAAATCGGTAAAAAAGAAGAATGAGGAGCACTAGCAGACTTTCCCACTAATGCCAATCGAGGAAGTTTCACGACTTACGTATTTGAGGTGTCATTAACGAAAGGATAAGCTTAGGAGTCACGACAAAAGTGGTGGTCTGATCAAATCTATTTATTATTTAACTAGCAATCTTGTTGCATGCTGATTGGATCCTCCAAATCCAATCAATTGACCCGAGAACCAGGAGAAAGGAAAATAAGAAAAACAAAGAAGAAATTTGTAAGAAAGACAGGCCAAGTGCCCCCAACTTGATCGTTTTCTACACCCTCTATATTTTATAGTGGGATATGCATTTTGACCCATAAACCCTAGGCCTTCCACCCACTTGGGCTTACTTTAATCTCACTTCCTTTCCTTGATTAGATTTAATTTAATGTTAATGGACATATCTAGATTTGTTGGTGTACGATTTTTTGGCAAGAAAAAATATGTTATTTAACTTAGTCAGAGAAAAGCTAGTTGCGAATAATAAAAATATTCGTATGGGTTGGAGTAAAATTGCGAAAATTAATGATTACTAGAAATAAAGTTGTTATTTAGCACGCTTGTCATCAACCTAAGTAGGGGGCTATGCCTCCTTAAGTTTATCGGGGACAAGTGCACCAACTCAATTATAAAAAGTTTCCACTAATACATGCTCTCTCTTTTTTCAAATCATATTATTAATTTAATTTTGACCCCGCCGAAACTTTTAAAGGACAAATTGGACGTGAAATATGGAACTTAACAAGCCCAAATTACTAGAAAAAAAATTGCAATATTTTATGAACCACCCTTCCCGAGTATTTAAATCCAGCAAAGTCCCTAGTTGAAATTGAAATCGTTTAGTCCCTAAATTTTTATTATTATGTAAATATCGTCCCTTGTAGTTCATTTTCGGATTACCTGAGTAGACTATATACTTACATAGTCATTTAGCTTGATCGTGCTCAAAACTCATGATATTAATTTTTTCTGGCTTTAGTATCCTAGTTGTAAATTTCATTTAAATTGTGCGTCACATCTCAAGTACAAGAACATCGAGCAATTTTCAGCGTAAAATACGGGCTAAATTGCAAAATAAGTGACAGTTAAGGATCGAAATATTAAAAAATTGTCAAATTTGAGGATTGTGAATTCAACTTTTAAAACAATAAATAGCTTAACGTTCTTTTGTTTACTCATTAAAAAAATTAAAGCGCTCTAGTTTCACCAGCAATCCGACGAGACTCGTTGAATAAAACCCTTTTTCACAAGTGAAGTCCGGAATCGTTATCCCAAAAATAAAAAAGTAGAAAATCTTTATAGGAACATTTGAGAGGCAACCATGAATCCTATGTATGGATTTGTTGAGAGACTCACATACACTTTTCTGACGATATATTACGTAATGTTCTTTTTTTTACCCATTAACAAGATTAAAGTGCTCTAGTTTCACCAATTATCCGATGATACTCGTCGAATAAAACCCTTTTTCACGATTGGAGTCCAAAATCATTATCCCAAAAATAAATGCAGAAAATCATTATAGGAACATTTGAGAGGCAATCATGGATCCTATGTATGGATTTGCTGAGAAACTTACATACACTCCATGCGTCATGAGCTGGTCGAGGGTGGGAAAGGAGAAGAAGAAGAATAAAGTCATTTCACATTGATAAGTTGATAATATTATAGTTTAAAGATATTTTGGGTGGGGAAGGGAGGGGGGGATTGGAACCCTGTGGGGCTTCCTCTTGGTTGGATGATCCAAAGCAGGATATGCTTGCCCAGACAAAGAGATCTCATAAAGAGATTTGGTTGTTCGTTTTGATTAGACATGTAAAATTACTCAGCGAATCATATGAATTTGTTCTTTTTCAGCATCCGCCAATTAAAAAAGATAGAGAATATCATGTCTATTTTTTTATGCAGAAAAATGAAGAGAATCATGTCAAAACCCCCCACTCAAACCTCCTCTTCATCTCATCATTTTTTTCTCATGTGGTATTAGGGTTCGGATGAAAAGGGTCTAAAAAAATTGACATTTATTTTCGGGTTCACTGCTGGTGCAAAAGAACTAGGCGGCACGTACAGTATAGCGTAAATTCATTCGCGAAAAAAAAAGAGGTAGAATTTTTCAAAAAATTTAAATTAGTGCATATGTACAAGTTATTGATTGGATACAGCTTATGAAAGCTTCTTTTTTATCAGTCACATTATCATTTCATCTAACTCCCAAGGAACTGGCTGTGGACGCATACAAGAACACAAACCCCATACAAAAAAAAATGACATTTTAAAAGGACAAAGTTAGATTATACTCTGATCTAAGCGGAGCAACTTTAGAGATTTGATCATGTTAAACTAATAAAACAGTGAAGGGAAGCATTATCATTGAATGAGGGGACTCCACATCAGCTTCCCAATTTCTTTGTCGGCCATTTGTCATCGTCCCCCCCACCAATTCATGTCAAATACGACAAAAAATATGGAGATAACACGATTGGGGTTTTTAATTAACCTTATTTGCCCTTAATATGGCAACACGAGGTTTCCTAGAAACCTCAATGCATCTTGGGATTATGCAAAAGATGGCAATTTCTTGATCACGAGGGATTTCATTCCCATTTATTGGTGGACACCCAGACATGTGTTGACCAATGATACAACTTAAGACCAAACCAAAACATAGAGAGAAGAAGAGAAAAAGTTGTACAACTCAGACCAGCAGAGACATAGCAATAAGCACCTTCTGAACGATACATAATCCTCACCATACAAAGAATAAAGAGATTATCTATAATACATCATCATCAGTACATTTTGAACAAAGAGTTGCTATGTTCCTGGAAGTTTCGGCCTTGTTGACTATGACAACAGTTGTGACTATAAAGTCAATGGACTCGCGACTATTCATCATTGGTCTAGTTAGGTTTGAATGACCTTCCACAATCGCATTCATTTGAAGTTGATTATCAATTAAAAATACTTGAAGAGGCCTTTAATTTTTTTTATTGTAACAATGTATGTGTGATGCGCCTTCTCTTGCTAAAGATTATCTAGCTCAATTTAAGAACGATATTACGTTACTAACTAATGTATGGTGTTTAAATTTTTTTTTGGTCACTACATGGTGTTTAATTAAACTGTTCGTTTCATGGTGGTTATCCAATATAATTTACATGCTTCACATATACTACAACAAGCGTTGCTAGAACTAGACAAGAAATTCACATGTCATTATAATTCTATATCACAATGAATATTTTATATGTTGGTTAGTTCCTATTGTTAAAATATATAGATATTAAACAACATTTTCATTTAATAGTTTAAATTTTTAAAATAGTTGCTCCACAACAGTTTACATGGTAACAAAGTAGGAGGTACTAACTAAGTTCAAAGTTTCCCAAGCCTCTCATTTGTCTCTCTTACTTCATATTTCCACATTTAATCTTCGGCAAAGTCCTGTCTATGCCTGAGGAAGAGTGCTAAAATATTTAATTATCGATGGAGAGTGCTAGAATATTTAAATATTAAATCATGCATTCATCTAATAATTTAAATTTTTAGAACAATTAGCAGCAAGCCCACAATATTTTACATGGTATCAAAATAGTTGGAACTGATCCCACAAAATTTTACATAGTATCAGTGCGGGAAGTGCTGAATTAAAAATTTCTATCCCCTTATTCATCTTCTATGTAGATCCACACTTAATCATCTTATGCCAAAGTCTTGCATGCCTACGCATGAAGAGGAAGTTAAAATATTTAAATATTAAACCACGCATTCATATAACTAACCTAAAATTTTATAACAGTTGACAATATTCTCACAAAAATTTACGGTTAGTTTTGGTTTATATGATTCATTTATGAACCACAACATCAATCTCAGTTCACCTAACTGTCCCCAAGGCCTGCATTGCATGAATGCCTAAGCTTACATCTATATATCCTATAGTTTTGTCAAAGCCTTGAGGGTTAGTTACACATAACACTGAAAGGATTGTCATCTAATTATAGGGAGAAAGTCATTATGAAAAGATGGGAAGCTCAAGATAAGACAGCTTTCTACATAGATTCCTGTCACGTTACATGTTACTTAATAACCCAAAACATATTATCTTTCTCTTCTTTTTTCCGCTTGCCAGCTAGAGATGATGTGATCACCATATGCTGTTAATCTAGAATCTCTATTCTTTAAATTTTCTAGGGTCTTATCATTCAACAAAGATGGATGTTCTTAATTCGATTATTCTCTCTTCCTCCGCCCTCGAAAAGAAAAAAAAAACTATGAAACGTTTTCATATTTTGTGGGACATAAAGATTTTTAGTATAGTGTTTTAAAGTATGACCCAATTAAACGAGTAGCGTCGTTAAGGAATTAATCAGTTGGCCGAGAAAAGAAGAAAAGCAGTCGACATGACAAGACAAACCTACCTACGGCGGAGAACCCTAAAGTAGGGTTTGGAATCTGTCTTAGCATGTTCAAAGGTTCTTTTTCGAAGAGTCATGCCCCTATACCTACCCAATACGTCTTGTGATGCGTTCATATCTCAAGTTTTGGCACACCTTCCCTTGCTCGTGGTGTCCATAGATATCTGAGATGTTCCGTGATGGAAGCAAATCACGATGGTACAGAATACTTTGACATCCTTTCTTACCTGTAAATCGAACTTATAATGAAAATGCAAAATTGACGAATAAGGAGCAAAACCTGGCTCTTATGTCATTGTTCAGTCCAGACGACATATTACAAGCGATTTTTAATAAAAGGTACGACGTTTGTCGTGATATCCTTTTTCCAAAATAAAGATAAGAAAATTCTTAAAATTTTAAACGGTTGTGTCGGTCACATAACCCGCATTCTAAAGAAATTTTTTTGAATGTCACCCAATATAATATCTTGTTCATATAAAGATGCATAGGCTAGTAGATTAGGTGTAACTTTTAATACTACAAAGTTGAACACGTTTGGGAACTATCGAGGCTCTCCTGTTTGGGATGAAACATGTGGTATTCTACATTCATCCTTCAGAGAAGTAACAATCTTTACAATAAATAACGCATGACCGTACACATTTGTAAATTCCCTTTATTGGGCCCTTCCATGTCCGTTGTTACCATGAGGATCGCGTAGGGGCTAGGCTATGGATTTTGGCTTTACCTTGGCATCTCAGTTAGATTTACATGAGAATAAAATCCATGTAAAATCAGGATGAGTGTGTCGAAACTAAGTTATTCGATTCATTTTTTTATCCATCTTCGATTCCATAGAACCTTGGTTAATTTGTGAAAGACAAGCTTGAACTTACATGTATTACCGGTTCTTGGGCTCCCCATTCACGTTGTGCTAGGGTAGAGGTGACAGTTTGCCCAATAGGCTATGGTGCGAGAACAGTTCTGCAGCCTTAAATTGAACACATATTTTTTCCGTGATTAGCCTATAGTTTGCCCGCGTTTCTCACCGCTTTATTTAGCTAAATGAGACAATAAATGCATGTGAATATGATGTGACAAGACCAATGCCACGCAATTTGAATTGCTTGGGTAATTGCTCCAAGTTGCTAAAGTTGGTGAATGTGATTTGCTTGGCTTGATGTTGATCAGTTGGATTGTGCTGAAATTGTATTGGGGAGTATATAAAAATTTGCAATCCTTAGTCACATTGACCACTTATCAAGCTACATGTCTTGATTTACTAGGGTGGATCGAAGTGGTATATCTTTTTTTGTTAAAATGCCACATGAAGTTATTTGACATCACCTACCTAAGAGCATGCATCAATTGAGATGCCCACTTTCATGAGTTTTTTCCGCAGAATATTCGTTAATTTGATTGGGGAAAGATGATTTTACGTGCATTTAACTACTCAATGCAAGATGGTTTGATACCCTTTGAAAAGCGAGGCAGGCAATGCGAATATGAGATTAAAAGAAGAGTTAACGTATATTTTTCTCCATCTCTAATTGAAAAGTGGTTCTGATTGGTGGGATTATTTTCAACTATAATTGAAAATTAGTAATATTTATGTTTTTATTTCACCAATCAAATATATGGTTGGAGGACAATTTTTATGGTATCCACAAAAGAACAATTTGAACTTATTCATTTGATTTTCTAGTATAATATCAGAGCACTAAGTTCTCCCACCAAAAGAAAATTATTAAGTTGAAAATAATTGAAAAGAACAATTTGAACTTATTCTTTTGACTTTCTAATTGGTGGGATTACTTTCAACTGATCAAGGGATTATTAAAATCTAAATGGAAGGGAGGAAAAACAAGAAAATTTTCAATGTTCCTCCCCTCTTCTTCACAAAAATTTCGAAATCTACTCCATTTTCCACATTCATCCCTAGTTTTCCTCCCTTTCCCCGACTTCTCGAATCGTTTAGGATTTTTAATTGATTTTTTCGTACAACCACCGATTTCAGGAATTCCAAGTTATAGGTGGCCGAAAATCACCAAAATATTGCTAGACGCATGCTAAAAGAATTGACATCACAATCTATATTAGCAAAGATTAATGAAGAACCTACTATTAAACAATTCCACAGCTAGAACCACATCATTAGTAACTGGCAAAATATTAATGAATTTGCTGAAATTTCATTTCTTTGATCCTATTGAAAACATTAATTGAATTTTTTACCTTTAGGGTTTGGCCCCAGATGGATCAAAAGAGGCGCATGTGATGCCCCCACCGAAGGAGCAGAGAGAAGCAACAAAAATCAAAATGGGGCACTGCATTGCTTTGCCCCATGGCCATGGGGGCTCATGGATGGACCTTCAAGTACAAATGGAAAAGCTGTTTCAGTTTGCCATTTCTCCCCAAGGTCAGCCCTGTCTCCCACATGATTGATGAACCACTTTTGTTTGTTGCGCGTGATAGGCTCGCTGGTCCTCGATTTTATGTTCCATGGAACGTCGAGAAGAGAGTGTGTAAATCAGTGGGTCATATTTAGCGATTAATAAGAATTCATCTCGTCATTTAGCGTGTTAATTTGCTGCCAATCGATGATAATTTAACTAGAATTACTCTCATGAGAAATTAGTATTCGAAACTTTAGCATTCTGGAAAAGCGACAATGTCTAATTCGTTGTAGTTTCATCGACGAGTACAGAAGAATAGAAGTCATTCAAATCCAAATCACCGTCTCTCTCTATCGCTCTCTCTATTAGTTTATTCACTGATTCTTCTTTTCTTAACTTTACTATATATGAACTCCGTACTACATTTTACCCTTCCATATATAGAAGGGCCAATTACTAGCAAACAACAGTACTCTCTCTAATCTTATTCCCACCCATCTTCAATAATTTCATAATCCATCCGCAGAGATTAAGCCCTTCAATCTCCTTCTTCGTATCCTCCCATGGAAGCACCGCATGCTAAAGATCCACCATGTCCATCCGAGTCCTCCACCGTCGTATCGGTGCCTGAGCCGCCTCCGTGCCCGCACACTCCCCTCCAAAACTCCAAAGAAAACAAGCAAGAGCTCATCTATGTTGAAGAAGAAGAGGAGGAAGAAGAAGAAGAGAGGACATATCAAGATCAAGGTCAACCGTCAACTAAACCTACTAGGCCACTTGACCTAAACCTTTCGTGCGGCGACTCCGATCGCGGGTTCTGCCCAGAACCGAACCTCATCCACTTCTTGGACATGGGCCGGCCTGAGACATCGCCGGAGGAAGCTGCTGAAGCTCGTTCTGAAGCGGAGCCTAAGGTCTTCTCGTGCAACTACTGCCAGAGAAAGTTCTACAGCTCACAAGCACTCGGAGGACACCAAAACGCGCACAAGAGAGAGCGCACTCTCGCGAAAAGAGGACAAAGGCTAGGTGCGACGGGCTTACATGTCCTGGGAAACCCTTTTTACATGGACCAGCACCATCACCACCACCATTACTCGAGCATGTCCTCTCTTCCTCTTCACGGAGGCAGCGCCTATAGCAACCGATCTCTTGGAATTCAGGCGCATTCCATCATCCACAAGCCTTCTCATGCACCTTCCTTTAGTGCCAGTCCTATTGGGAATGGTGTGTATGGGCACCATGTTTGGAATAGGACTCCAATATTGGGTCAACAGCCAGCAGTGGGAAGGTTGCTGTCCATGGAGAGCAGTCATGATCAAGCAAATGCAACAGGAGGATCATCATCTTATTCTTCTCCAAGAGTTAGCGTTGGTAGATTCGATAGTATCACGCCTTCGATGGGTATTTTGGGAAACGAAATCGGTAGCAGCAGTTGCTGGGGGACGACAACTGGTGCCCGGTTGAAAGCTAATCAGGAGGAGCTGCAGACGCTTGACTTATCACTCAAGCTCTGGAATTAGATATCATTTCTAGCATCATGTTTGTTTTTGGAATTCTCTTCTTGTAGAAATTTTTCTTGCTTTTTATCTTTTTCGCTTTCTGGGGAAATTTTAGCTTATATGTTATGCTCGTGAGATTTATGTATATCTCTAAAGATAGGAGACTTTCGACGCATTGATGTCTTTCCAATTCTAATTGGATTGTATCTGACCAAGTTGGATTTTGAAGGCTGCATTTGTAAAACATGAGAGATTTTTAGAATGAGTTGAAGATTGTCCTGATGAAAGCTAGCTAGCTGCAGACTTTGTCGCTTCTTGCTAGCAATTCGTGAAGACTTTCTTGGCTTCTGATTCAGATTGCCCAGGAAGAAAGTCTATTCTTCAACCGCTTTGTACTTTTAACATCGTTCTCGAGTGCTCCGGTGATATGGAATTTGTTATGATGATCGGTGTCAGTTTTTTCAGAAAATTTCTAGCATGGGTCAAATTAATGCACCCTATATTCATCTGAGCCGTCAAATTGGACCGGTCACAAGTTCAACTTCGATGAGAGCGGCCACCAGTGTCAGCGGTGCAAACCAGCTCAGAGGTTTTGCATCAAATCCATACAAAAAACATCTCAGTGTTTTGACTTGTGCTGAGAAGATAGAGATTTCACTTTCTAGTCCATGTAGTCATGATCTTTCACGAGCCCGACCCGACATGTCGCTACAAGGAGAGCGCAACCAGTGTCTTTCCAAGGTGAAGTGCCACCGCGATTGTGGTCTCCACACTACGAGGGTTCATGGCCTTAACAGCGCGATTGTCTCTGAATTAGAAAGAGTTCTCTTACTTAGTCTCTGAATTAGGTTTAACCTAATTGTTTCGCGTGAATCACATAGATTTAACAATCGTTGTCAATTGTCATTGATAACTAGTTCAGGTTCACGCTACATGAGTTATACACTTATAACCTGAGCTGACGTTTGACGAGAGTCCTACAATCTCCAACCTTTTCCAGCTTCGTGCTTACGGTGTGCTACACAAAGAGATGGAAAGAAGAAATCCAAGAATGATGTTTTCAGTGGGGAAGGAATGAAGAGGGACTCTCATATGAGAAATCGATATAGTTTTTGTTGAATTTGCCCATTTTTTTCCGATCAAATTCTTAAATTTTTAATTTGTTCTGCACGGATTATCATGTAGATCAAAAGACTTTCTAAGGAAATTTTCCGATACTTTTTGAGTTGAATATGATTGAAAAACCACTGTCATAGAGTTCTATTGATGTAGATTCCACGAATACCAAGTTTCGGCTCCACCTCGCGCCAATGAGTGGTTTTGGAAGCAATCGAAATAATACCCGAAATGGTTCCGTATCATCACATCAAACCATGGCAAAGGTGCATCGACATTCACGGACACTATCCCAAGACCATTCACTTGCGTAAGGCCGAAGAATTCGCATCGGGAGTCGTAGTCCGAGTGACGAAATTAGCACGAGTTCATGACGCACATGACTGTCCGTCGCGTATTCGAGCGTATGAACACAGTCGACCATATACTGATGGGTTTCTCTCCAAATCTTGGCCATGACCCATTATACCTCACCACCATATAAAACCATATAAATCACCTAGGATTTGAACAAGCTACCGGAAAACTTCTGTTCATTCTGAGATCAGCTCTCATAGAAACTGACCATGCAGCTCAATGATTGACAATAAAATAGGAAAGCAAGCAACCCAAGCTGTCCAAAATTCATAGGATAGCACTTGGCATTTGCAAGCTGTGATCAGAATTAAATAAAAAGTTCGATAATCTCAAAAAAGATTGGTTTCCAAGGGAAGAGACCAGTGCTTTGTCCCCGACTGCACTTTTAGATGGCGACCTGCTCTATTATCTTAAGCTATTCAGGCTTTGTCTTCTTGCGCTATGCGTGTGATGCGTCGCTTTCACCGAGTGATAAGTGAATCTAGGAAAGATATGGTTTTAACTTAAATCTAACGTGATGGTCAGTCCACATTGCATCACATTTTGCATTATGTCTCGAGTAAATCGTATTCTAAGAGCGAGGGCTGAGTCATTTTCCAATCGGGTCCCCACCAAATTAGGTCTTGCGTCGGCACCCAATGAGGGAGTCGGGGTGTTTTCGCTCGTCATCGCCCATTGATTTCTCTCGCGACTTTTCTCCACATGCCTAATTCCGAAGGATTCGGTCAAGCGAGGTCAACCGGCGGTTGACGGGAACTTGTCCCATTGAAGTACGCATGCCGGGTCGTCGGTTTTCTACCGTTGAGAGTATGGAGATACGGGTCCACAAAGTAAGCAAATCATCTTCTACCGAAAGCAAAGATCGAACGTCATCCGATGTTATTGTTACTAATACGTAGAAACAGTTCATTTCAAAGCAGTGTCCGGTTCTTTACGCTCGGATCAGAAAACATGTCTGTTGCTTGACTCGAGTGTCATTCACTTCAGTAGAACCCATCTCTTGCAATTTTTCCGAATACCGTGTGCGCATGGTAGTTACGCTATCCATATTACAAGTCGAGCAGTGAACTTGTGAAAATAGATGAGTTGCTATTCTATCACAAGAGGGTTGGCCGTGTTATGCAGTAAGAAATGCTAAAACAAACACACCAAGAACATGACAAGATTGCGACTCAAAATTTACCAGCCTCGCGCAAAGGTACCGAATTCGTTTTGGACAGATGCTGAAATGCACTCACAAACTAATGCTGTAGATCACTCGTCAGTAAAGCAGAAAAGAGGAGATTACAATAACAAGCCAAAGGCAGAGCATTTCTTTGACTGACCATGCCTGCAGTCTGAAAACACTAGCTTCTGTTGAAATAGGACGAGGACATGAAGCCATGAATGATGTCTTCACAAGTCTAACTCGCAGATACCTTCATTCTTCTCTCTAACACGACTCACAGAGGTACAACAGAAACGATGAGGATTTCGACGTGACAGCAGAAGCCATCCCCATAGTAGTAGTGACTGCAAAATTAATACCACTTTGCCGTACGATCTTCAGGTTGAGATTGTCATCTGCCGCCAATAGAGAAAACAAAAATTAGAGTCTCAGCCAACATTATATCAAGTTCCGTACAACTCCTTAAAAAAAAAGTCCTGTACAACAAATGTATGACAGAGGAAATATCATCCATGTCAGTATCAAATTATATCTCGGCTTTGAAACCATCAGATGAGCTTAATACAGTTTTTGCAAAACAGATATTGAAGTAGGTGGATCCAGTAGAATTTGTCAGAGATCACTGCTCCATTAACAGGAATGTCAACTGTTCTAGTTTTTATCTTTTCTATTTATCAGCATCGTCCCTCAATGGACGGCCAAACCGTGTCATCCTTCAAATATAGCAACCATCCACGAAAACTGCAGACCCCACCAGGGGTTTCAAAGAAGCACCTATCCACACCAGGCCAGATATAATACTTTTATGAGCAGAACATTTCAATGAAATTTGCTTCAAATGAATATATAAGAAACCCAAAATTCTGAGCTGAAGTCAAAACCAAACCAAACTAGAAGAAAAAATTTGAACCTGATTTAGAAATTGACTTCATCAGCCTGGCTTGAACTTTTTCCAAGTCAATAAATTCGGTTTACTTGAAAATCTCCTAAAAAGTGTGTAATCATCCGCATGTTGTACATACATATGCATGATTGCAGAGAAGTATATACAACTATCACACAGGAAACACATTTTAGACTTACTCCTAAGTGAGCACATATATGCACATGGATGTACAACGTGCCAATACCCACTCAATGACGACATAAATATGAAACGAGTACATCTAAAAAGCTCTAAGAATGCCATCCAACATGACTCTTTAAGAAAGCAGCATAAGTCAAAACCACTGTAAAGCCTTTTCATGCTAACCATAAAGATTCCAGTTTCTAAGACATGCATGCAGTCATCCACCATTTCCATATGTGCATGGTCTATAATGTTTGGCATGCACAGCATGTACTCTGCACATACCCAAATGCCCAAGAAGAAAATTGAGAATACAATTTTTTAATTAAAAAATCATTAAATTATTGATTAACGTGAAAATAAGCAAGAAGTTTGCTATGAATTTATTGATGTCATCCGAGCCCATCTCTCTAAACTTAACCATGCGTGTGTGATTTACACCGCTGGAACTAGGATCAAATTTCTAGTCAACCAGATTTAAAGCTCTACTAGACTAGCTCCAGCACTCAAAACACAAATTAAAACTTCAACAACTCAAATATGAAAACTCAAAGTCATGCCGCTCACTACAGTTGATGGAAGGTAGGTCTTAGATTGATATCCGTATCAAAACCATACAACACCCTTGGAACACTTGAAGATGGGGGGGCACAGTGGCCAAGCAGCTCCATTCTATTTAATTAATCAAAACAACGTTGAAATTACAACCATATAATGATAGACCTATATAGGTAGGAATCAGAGTTAACCATCATTCAGATCTTAGCAGGCATGTTACCTCCAAGAGAAGAGATGCAAGCTGAGGCTTTCCTTAATGGCTCGCTCCTTATACTCTTTTACTTTTCAATCAACGACTTCACATTTTCCAACCACCTAAGATGCTCCACCCGTTCTTTGTTCCTCATGTATTCATGCAGGAAAGCAGACATCTTGTTGTTTACTCCCCTTCTCTCCAAGAACTCCTGAAAAGTATTTCGTATCTTTGCATTCAACTTCCTGTATGGAAAATGAATCCCAGAGGATGCAATTGGTGATGCTGATCTCCTTTAAGATATATCTCAGCTATATTTGCAAGGTGGACAGCAAAGAACTAAGAACAGCACTCTGGAACTTGGAATGAAGTTCATAAACAGAAGATGTTTATAAAGCGAAAAGATCTTGCCTACAACGATAAACCTCCAAAATAGAAGTAAAATATCTATATCAGTAAATTTCACCTCATCTGAAGTTTGGTACCATAACATACCTAGAATCAGGTCCCATGTAAGGCCACGAATGCATCTTCTCCTGCATTTCCTTTCTAAATAGGTAAACATTCCGAATCTCCAAAGAGTCTGGCCATGCTGAGCATAGAAACTCCAGCATCCCACGACCATCCCCTTTAGATACATCAACCAGTAAGCTTATATGCAGACGCATCTTTTGACGAGAGTTGTCTTCACCAGGTTTTTGAACAAGTACAGCCGCATCAAATGACGTTGCTTCAATTTTAATATCCTCTCCATCGCCAAATTTCCCCCTCAGTGTGACCCACCGTCGACCCGGTTGATCTTGAACAGTATAGGAATCGAACTTCGTAGGAGTCTATAAAATTCACCAAAGAATAAAAATAGTAGAAGTTACAACATAAGTCGCAATTTTTGGAATATCATGGCAAGACAATATCAGAGGATATCGTACATCCTTGTTTAGCACCACCAGAATACTGGAAGTTACTATCTGCCACCACCTTATAAACAAAGTAATTCGAATATCGTCGCTAGCAATTACCTTGTTCCCCCAATGACAAAGTCATGGCAAGACAACATGTTGGTTGATCTTTATATAGTCACTACGTCCAGATAAACCTCCAAGTAAACTCGATCGATCTGACCCATTTCAATCTCTTAATGGCACCTTCCACTTTCCTGAGAGCTAGTGTAGTTTGTCCAGAATTACTTATTCACTTTCGAAACTCAAACGAAAAGCATTTTCCACTGGACATGGACAGAGTTCTTCATGTCACAGTCAACAAGCTCGGAAAGAATCAGAAACATACACCAGCATCCTCTTAGCTAAGACAGTACCAGTATTAGCATGCGTTACGAATTTCAACTTCCTAATGACAACGAATTCCAGCTGCCACAACACTGCCAATCGCCATGCTAACTTTGCAAGAATGAACAAATTGCCGGGCCCCCCTCAAACAGACAAAAAAACGAGATAATCCCACTGACTCGTGCGCTCATCACTACTCATTCTCACACAAGAAAAATGCCCCTTTTTTTCCCACTTTTCCACTCATTCCTGCACGAAACAAACGGAAACTCAGCCGTACGAGAAGGAAAGAACGCAACCCAGTTTACCTCAAAGACAGGGTACTCCGACTCCAGCTCGATCCGGCTGTCTAGGATCCTGAGGATGTGAGCGTCGAACGGCGACTTGACGACGCTCTCGGCGGAGTACCGTCTTCCTTGAGACAGGAGCGCCAAGGCCGCGCCTTGCGGCGGCAACGGAGGTCGCTGCCGGCGGCGAAGGCTTGGGAGGGTTTCAGTGGGGAGGACTGATCTCCGGCCAACCGAATGCGCGAGGCGCGAGCAAGAAGACGCCACCGCCATTTTTGCTCGAGGCTCTTTGAGTTTGACGCTGCTCGCCGCCGGTCGCGAGGAGAGAGACGACTGCTGAATTGTTCGGGGCAGGTGGATGAAGGGCTGGGCGGGCTGACCCGGGTCCGCTACATGCTGGATCGGCCCGTCGAATTTTTTGGGCCGGTCTAGAGGCCCAAGGTTTTTTTTCCCTTTTTATTTTCTTTTTTTAAATAATTCGCGGAGATTTAGGGTGCGCATGAAATCCATTCTGGAGGAGAATTTCTGCTCTAGAATGTATTCCGGAACAGAAATGCGTTTGTTAAAAAATTTCCGGAATACATTCTGGAGCGATTTTTGCATTCTGGAATAAAAATGCATTTGTTAAAAATACTTGATTCCAGAATGCATTCTTGACTCTAGAATAAGTTTTTGGCAAGAAAAAAAGAAGCTACTTTTTGTAGCTTCTCTCTTTCGGAATGCATTCTCCCTCTTTTCTCATAATTTTTTTTCAGAAAAATCATAAAAATTGAAAAATTCTAGAAAAATTCATAAAAATTTCCAGAAAAAAAATCAGATTTCGGGAAAAAATGAAATTTGGTGAATTTTAAAAAAAAATAAAAAATTTCAAGACTTCACATAATGGCTTAGAACACATAGCCACCCACTTTGAGTGAAATTTAAATATTTTGAGATGCCCAAAAAATTTAAAAAAATAAAAAATAAAAAATAAAAAATTTAACAAAATGGCTTAGAATACCTGTGGCCACCCACTTTGAGTGAAATTTAAATTTTTTGAGATGCCCAAAATAAATTAAAAAAATTAAAAATTTCAAAACTTCACAGAATGGCTTATAATACCTGTGGCCACTTATTTTGAGTAAAATTTAAATTTTTTGAGGTACCCAAAAAAATAAAAAAATAAAAAATTTTAAAATTTCACAAAATGGCTTAGAATACCTATGGCCACCTCCTTTGACTGAAATTTAAATTTTTTGAAGTGCCCAAAAAAATAAAAAAATAAAAATTTCAAAATTTCACAAAATGACTTATAATACCTGTGGCCACCCACTTTGAGTAAAATTTAAATTTTTTAGGTGCAAAAAAATCAACAAATCAAAATAAATTTCTGTTACAAAAATCAATTTCTAAAGCAGAATTAGTAATGTTTTACCAAACAGATTTCTGGTAAGAATTTGATTTCTGAAGCAGAATGGTTACCATTCACTTTTTTAAACGGCATACGAAGTGCCCACTTCAGAAGCTCAAGGCCCATTTGGGAGAGCATTTTCAATGTCTTTGGACCTTCAAAAGCCCTTAAATTGAGATATTTGATTACACAGTACCAAAGAACCTTGACCTAAAGTTCAGCATTTCTAAAGTCTTTTGACCCAACGCAACTCTCACCTGGCATTGACTCTACACATTTTTGGAATGCTACTTTAGGGGTAATTGAATTTTTTGTCCAACTTTACCTTCCCTAATACTTTCGTATTCCAATCCTTGCCCTCGGTCCACTGTTCATCGTCGCTCTTTGACACTATTGCTCTGGATCTAGGTCGCCGGCCTCTAATCAGCACTCACCAAGGGTTGCATGTCGCCAAGGATCAACAGTTGTGCATTTGTCCCGAGTGAGTATTTGGAAAGGTCGCAAGACTGTCTCGAGACGAGGGTCAAGAGTTGCCAAGGGTCACGTGAGGTGCACTGAAGCTCACCGATGGTCATCAAGGGTCACGCAAGAGTCACTAAGGATCATGCAAGACTCGCCAACGGTCGCCTCTGGTCGCTTGTTCAATGCCTGCCTGGTCGATGCTCGCGCGAGGTTTGTCGAGGCTTGCCTTTAGCTTGTGCGAGGCTCTGCGGATATTTAGTAGCTCCACCGTCTCTTGTTCCTTTTATTTTTATTTTTTACTCCGTTCCTTTATAAAAAAAATTGTACCAAAGTCAATTATCCTAATGCTATTTGTTTTGAGTAGATACACCTTGAGTCAAAGGAACAATGTGGAAACGCTTTCTCCAAAACTGTCCAAAACACATCTGGAATAACATAATTTGTAGGTAAATCAAAGGGACGTCGGTTATCCTTGCTCGAGGTTTTGTGTTTTAACTTTATAGGTCAAATTTGGCAAGCTGGCTGCTATTGGCTTAAATCACAAGTTTTGCCACCCACCCCTCGCATCCCGTCCCTACAAATATATCATGCTTATCTTGTACGATCAAAGATTTTGCTTCGCAAAAGGACTGCATTAAGTCGTTGCCCGATTGATTTATGTTATCGTCGCGCTTACGTTTATTTCTTTTAGGGAAAATGATACAAACAGTCCCTGAACTTTGACCCAATGTGTAATTTGATCCATAAACTTTTAATTTGTTTAATGTAGTCCCTGAACTTTAGCCTAATGTTCAATTTGGTCCATGAACTTTTAATTTGTTCAATGTAATCCATGAATTTTTAGTTTGTGTTCAATTAAGTCCCTAATTTATTTGAAAATGTTCAATGTAATCCTTCCATTAATTCAAGTGCAGGGACTACATTGAATATTTTCATATAGTTCAGGGACCAAATTGAACATATACTAAAAGTTCAGGGACCACATTGAACAGATTAAAAGTTCGGGGATCAAATTGAACATTAAGCTAAAGTTCAGGTACTATATTAAACAAATTAAAAATTCAAAGATCAAATTACATATTTGATCAAATTTCACAGACTGTTTGTGTCATTATCCCTTTTTTTTAATTAAGTTTTTTCCGCCGCATTTGGCTAGTGCTAATTGAATGAAATAAAGGATAGCCATCGGTGCGACGCGTGTCCGGCAGCTGTTGAGGCGCCAATGATCTTGCGGTCCTGATTTGTCTTAGGAAAACACACAACGGTTGCCACGATTCAAAAGCCTCAGTACGACGTCGGGTAACTATTTTTCTTGTCCGAACGAGAGAACTATCTTGGTCGTTTTAAAGTTCGCCCGGTGACGTCATACTGTTCCTCTCCCGCGTTGCTTTTCGTTGAGCTAAAATCTCATCCCAACCAAAGCCCAGGTTCCCTTCCCAAGTTGTTCTAGGTCTGCTGATTTCGGGGCGGCGCTTTCGGGAAATCCAAGGTAAGATCTGATATATGCGTGCTGGGTTCCTAGTTGAGCCGTCAGCTGTCTTGGGTTGTGTTTGATTTCGGCAAAATCGTTCCCCTTCGGGAGTGTTCTCCGCCTGCGATGCGTTGTTTCCTAATCTGGGTTTGAGCTTTGAGGTTTTGACTGGTGATTTATGATCTACTTCCAGTTCTGGACTTGACAAAGCTAGGCCGAGCTGTTGGTTTTGGAATTGGGGACGTGGGAAATGTCGACGCTGCAGAGAGATATACCGATTCACATCCGGGAGGTGTGGAACGACAACCTCGATGATGAATTCGCATTGATCCGCGAGGTCGTGGACAGGTTCAATTACGTCGCGGTGGATACCAAGTTCCCTGGAGCTGTTTCTCGTCCGGTGGGGGATTTCGAGAACATGGGCGATTACAACTACCTGAATTTGAAGAACAACGTTGATATGTTGAAGTTGATCCAATTGGGTCTCACGTTCTCAGACGAGAACGGGAACTTGCCCACTTGCGGCACGGACAAGTACTGGGTCTGGCAGTTCAATTTCCGCGAGTTCAACGTGACTGAGGACATGTTTGCTGGCAATTCGATCGAGTTTCTGCGCCGGTGCGGTATTGATTTCACCAGGAATAATGAGAAGGGGGTCAACGTGAGACACTTCGGTGAGCTCCTGACGTCCTCTGGGGTTGTTCTGAATGATGATGTTAAATGTGTTACCTTTCATAGCGGGTATGATTTGGGTTTCCTGCTTAAGTTGTTGACTGGCAGGAGCTTGCCGGATACACGAGCGGGGTTCCTCGATTTGGTCAATATTTTCTTCCCCATGGTGTACGACATCAAGCATATGTTGAAGTTCTGCAACAGTCTTCGCGACTTGATTAAGCTCGCTGTATTGCCGGAGGTTGAGGGGTTTGGCGGGTGCCATCAAGCTGGGTCTGACAGTTTTCTCGCGGCTTGTACTTTCCGGAAGTTGAGGGACAGTTTCTTCAATGGCTCCACCGAAGAGTACGCTGGGGTGTTGTCCGGCCTTAGTTTCTAGGATGGACAGAGTACTGACTGAATGAAGATAGTTTGGGAAAGTTTTGGTTGAATATCTGTAAACTGCTTGCGTGTGAGAATTCTAGTTTTCTTTGTAAATCTTTGGCTAATGGTTATGTTAGTATGACCTGCTTTTAAGTTTGTATGCTCTTTAAGCTGCAACCAAAATCTCGAGTTGCTCTAGCTTGAGCTCCTGTAAATTGTTGCAATTAGTCTTCTAATAAAAGCGTTTGCAATTTCTTCTTATATCAACTCTCTGCTCATTGTTCTGCTCATTCTCATGCTTTATCTCATTTACTCTATTGGTGTATGAATTATTAATATAAAAAGGTGTTAAGTTCATAATTTCTGGCTGTTAACTTCCATTTAAATTTATTGGTTTGATTATTCTGGTATTCTTTATTTTGATTTCCTGTCATGATGATTTGATGGCAAGCTATTAATTTGGTGTGCCGAATAGCGCATTCTAGGTACTCCGTTGACATGTGGAAAGTACACTTTCATGCTTTAAACTGATACTTTCACTGTTTGCAGAGCTTCATAGCATTACAGTTGTGTAGATTTGCTTTTGCAAACTTTGGAGCATTTAGTGGCATTATTGCAAGCATATTTGGTTAGTGGCTAATTAGAGTCTACTTCGCAACATATTAGTTCGATTGTATTTGCCGAGTTGATTATGTAAGAGTTTCGTGGCAAATGAGATGCTTTATGTTTGCTCCCTAATTGTAAATTTTTTGCACTGTTGTTTTGGTCTATTTGAAGGACAATGTCAATTGAAAGTGTCTACGGCTTATGATTACTCGAGCTTTATTTGTGCCAGAGGTGCTGCTGATGCATTGTTGGAGACTTTGCTGGATAACTGTGCTATAGCTGGAACCGACAGACAGTTTTTCCATCTAGTGTCTTCTGTCTTATTTTGGATTGATTCCAGCAGCTTGGTACGCCCATTCTTCAACCTTTTTATAGATGAACAGACTATTATTTTTCTTTCCACCATCATTTCAATGGAATGTGAGATGATGCATGTCAAATGGTGAGTTAATAATCCTATCATTAAAACTAAGTGCTTATCTCATCCTTTTTGCTGATATGCTGGGTGTGGAGTATGGATAGAGCGCTAGTTGAAAAAGAATATATGGGGAGAGATTGATGAATGTCTGAGGACCACTTGAGTGTGAGGAACATAGTTCTCTTTGTAAACTTGGGCTAATTTTTTTGTTACAATGATTTGTTTCTCGATCTGCATGTTTTCTAAGCTGTAACCAAAATCTCAAGTTGCTTTAGCCTGAGCTCTTCGCTTGTTGTTGCAATTAGTCTTTTACCTTAGGTGCTTGCAACTCCTTATTATGTTGACTCTCTTTTCATCTTTGCATTCGTTTTTGTGCTTTATGCTCATCTTTGCATCACATTACACACTGTTTGGGTATACGAGTCATCCATAAAGAACTTATTTTGAGTTGCAACTATTATGTTCTGTCTATATGCAGAAGCATGGATGGTTTTAAAATACTTGGGTTGCTTAATTTTGTTACATGATAATTGAATACCATGAATAGAGTGCTGAATTATCACGTTCAAATGTGCAAGTATGGACCGCCAGTGATGATGGCCTAGAGGTAAGGGCATTAATTTCACAAATGCAAAGTCCGGTTGTTGAATCTGCTTGCGGTAGTATGAATGGGTATATCACTTTGTTTGAACGGATTTTGAACCTATAACTTCTTGGTGGGGCTATGGTGACAGGGTCTGCCCACCTCTGATTGATGGGTCACAAATGGGGCTAAGTCATGACCTGCAAAAATTTCATAGCGAGATAATGCCTAGAGACAGTAGACACGCAGGTTGTCCCTCCTTGCACATTCTGGATTGGCAAAAAAAAGTAAGCAAAGCCGTGGCAAGTAGAAGGGTTACACTGATGCTTGTGACTTGATCAATCAAATTTTGCATGTTTTTGTAATTTACTAACCTTGATGTTCAGTTTAGTAGTATTGCTTTTGCAACATTCGAACCATTTAATGGCATCATCATAAACACTTTTTTAATCAGGGCTCATTTTGTTTTTGGGCATTGATTAGTAATGAATAAATTTCTCTGCACAATACTACTTTTAGGTTAATTCAATCTATTCTCCGTTGATTGTTTAAGAGAAACTGATGACGGATAGGATGCTTCATGTTTTGCTTTTTTTTTGGATGTACATCTGGGTTTATCTGAATAAAAATCTGTTGACAGTGGTTATGGCATTTGTAGAAGGTGCTGCAGATGCATGACAGGAGATTGCAGTGGATAAAGTGTGCTCGCTAGCTGAATTAATCAGAGGTGTATCATCTTCTTGCTTATCAGGATTGATCCAAATCTGCTTGATACAACCATTCTTCAACTTTTCACGTATGTATGCAGTATACCTTTTACTTCCACTATTATTATGAGCGGCGATGTCAATGAGGTGATGCATGCCAAACTCAGGAGGGAAGATTCCTTTCGCATGCGTTAACTGTTCTACATATCTGTTTGTTGATATGCTGCATGATTCATTTTGTGTTTTACCTTGACTAGTTTTAGTTCCCTTCCGTCCACTGTCCTTGCACTGCCTGTGTTGTTCATAATCTTCAAGTCAGAAGAGAACTACGAAAAATCACCCCATTCATTTTATTTCTAGTTCCTGGTGCTTGCTTCTGTGTTTCTCGAGTTTCTTGCTTAGCTCAATTGTGAACCGAATTTGTTAGTCACGAGTTCTCTTGCAAATTACTCAGTTCTCTGCTTATCAATATCTTATTGAGCTCGACAATTTTGATCTCACTTCCAACCCTTGGATTTTGCACTTGAAAAAAGGGGAGATGGTACTACATCGTTATTTCTTATGGTCTTCAGTGTTCATTGTTAGTTATTGAAATAGCCGATAGCAGATGTTTGAGGGAAAGAGCTGGTTGCATAACTCAATGAGAGGAATCTATTTGAGCAATCAGAAATTGGATTGAAAGGTAGATAAACACACACACACACACACACAAATGCTCCCACTTTCCAATGATTTGAACAGGATATTCTCGGAGAAAATGAACCTTTAAGAGAGAGATCCGAGAATTTTTCCTAGAATTATTGTAAAGTTATCCGTGAGAAGGGAATAATTGAACAATTTCAAATGAATTAAACGCATCTATTACAATCAGTCACATGCCGCGAACAGTCTTTCCCAGTTCATCGGTGATCTCAAGCTTTTGAGGCTGTCATCAATAGAAGTGTAAGAAGCAAACATGTTAGAATCAACATGTGATTACTTTGTGTCAGGAACATTAGAAGAATGGAAGGTGATTTCATTGGTACCTTGTCTTATCCTGGCCGAGAGCCCAGAAGAAGTACCCACCCAAGCCCCAAGACCTTGCAAACCGGACCTTCCTCCGCACAGACCAAACATCGTCATAACCAATCCAAGAGACTCCAACATATGAGTAGTACGACACCGACTCCTCGTCGAATTTGACTGTCGTATGATTCTGAAGATTGAAATCAGCAATCTGACTGTATGTCAAGGCACCGTCTCCTGGACCCGTCCCGACAGCTGGGGCCCCGACTCCGTTAACATTTGGATTCTGGAGCGTCCATGTCCTCCCATACAACGGTAGGCCCATCACAAGCTTTCGGGGCGGCACACCAGCTCGAATCCACGAACTGATTCCATAGCTCGTGCTGATGTTGCTCCTCGAATCATACAGTGCCGACTGCTCGCCCGTGAAATTCTCCCATGACCCGTGATAGTCAAAGCACATGGGGCTGACCCAGTCCACGTTCTTCCGGATCGCCCGACCGGGGTATGATCTGGGCGTCCCGAAAACCTGAAATCCTGATGCATAGTACACAGCAGACGTCAGTTATAAGCGGCTTTTGCCACTTCTTTTGGACTCGTCAGCCAGTGCTTTTCTCCACTCTTTGTAAAGCAAAGCAAGGTTCGACATGTCTTGTTCATCAGCTGGAAACTCCCAGTCCAAGTCAACCCCATTGAAACCGTATTTTCGAGCTACTTCAATGGTGGAGTTTATGAACGCTGCACGAGTTTCTGAGCTGCTCACCATCCTGGAGAACACATGCTGGTCCCACCCGCCTCCTCCTATTGGTAGGAGGGTCTTCACGGCCAGCTTTTGCTTTTGCAGCGTGCCCGTGAATATAGGCAGCTTGGTTTAGTCAGACGCAGTAACATTGAGCCTGAATGTGGTCTGCTCGAGCAAGAGGAACGCATAGTAAATGTGAGTGAAATATGAGGTGTCTATGGATGATGGGAGGAATTCACCAGACGACGGCCAGTAAGCTGCTTTGATAGCCTGAGAGGGCAGAGCTGGTTTGGACGGGTAGTGGATTGGATAAACGGGTTTCCGGGGCTCTAGTTTGGGACCTCTCGAGGCCTCACATCGATCAATGCAATAAGTTCAAGACTTTTTTTTAGTACTTTTCCCGCTTAAGCGATATATATGTTGTGCGCTATTTGAAGTATAGATTGGAATAGACCTAATAGAGTAAAGCCCAATTAATGGTGGGTTCTAATGCATCTGAAAGAACCCATTGTCAACCCATTTAATCAAGCAACGATGCCAAGCCCAATTACGAGAAGGAAAGAACGCAACCCAGTTTACCTCAAAGACAGGGTACTCCGACTCCAGCTCGATCCGGCTGCCTAGGATCCTGAGAACGTGAGCGTCGAACGACGACCTGACGACGCTCTCGGCGGAGTACCGTCTTCCTTGAGACAGGAGCGCCAAGGCCGCGCCTTGCTCCGGCAACGGGGGTCGCTGCCGGCGGCGAAGGCTTGGGAGGGTTTCAGGGGTGAGGAGTGATCCCCGACCAACCGGACGCGCGAGGCGCGAGCAAGAAGACGCCGCCATTTCCGCTCGAGCCTCCTCGAGCTTGACGCTGCTCGCCGCCAGTGTCGCGAGGAGAGAGACGACTGCTGAATTGTTCGGGGCGGGAGGATGAAGGGATGGCGGGCCGACCCGGGCCCGCTACATGCTGGATCGGCCCATTGAAGTTCTTTTAGCACGAGTTGAGGCCATTGCTAGAAGCCCACTTCGGAAGCCCAAGGCCCATTCTGGAGAGAATTTTCGATGTCTTTTGGGCCTCCAAAAGCCCTTTTGCCAAAGTTGAGATATTTGGTTACACAACCCCATCGAACATTTCCAAAGTGCTTTGGCTCGACTTTGAGCATTTTCGAAATGCTGCTTCGAGGGTAGTAATCGAATTGTTTTTTCTTTCCAACTTTGGGTTGGCTGATGTTTTTCGTATTCTCGTCTTGCCCTAGGTCCACCATTCATCATCACTCTTCGACGCTATGGCTCCAGATCTAGGTCGTCGGCCTTTAATCGACGCTCGGCGAGGGTTGAGTGTCGCTGAGGATCAACAATCGTGGGTCTATCTCGGGTGAGATTTGGATGGTCGCAAGGATTGTCTCGAGGGCTGCTAAGGGTCATGCGAGACGCGCCGAAGATCACCGAAGGTCATCAAGGGTCGTGCAGGAGTTGCCAAGGATCGTGCAAGACTTGCCGACAGTCGCCTCCGGTTAGCTCGCCTGGTCGATGCTTGCGCGAGGCTCATCGGTGCATGTCTTTAGTTCGTTTGAAGCTCCGCGGATATCCAGTAGCTTTGCTCTTTCCTTTTTTCTTTCATTTATTTTTTTCTTAACTTCATTACTTCATAAAAAAAAATGTTCCAAAATCAATTATCCAGGTGCTATTTGTTTTGAGCAAATACACCTCGAGTCAAAGGACAATGGGAAAATGCTTTCTCCAAAACTCTCCCCAAACGCATCTAGAATAACAGAATTTGCAGGTCAATCAAGGGGGTGTCGGTCTTCCTTGCTCGAGTTTTTGTAGGTCAAATTTGGGAAAGCTGGCAGCTATTGGTTTGAAATCATAATTTTGCCACCCCCTCTCATCATGTCCCTGCAAAGATTATGTTTATCTTGTATTATTAAGATTTCGTTTCGCAAAAGGACCGTATTAAGTCGTGCTCGATTAATTATGTTATCGTCGTGCTGCATTTATTTCTTTTAATAAATTTTTCGCCGCATTTGGCTAGTTATTATTGAATGAAATAAGTATAGCCTTCCGTGCGACGCATATGGGGCAACTGCCGAGGAGCGCAAAGATCTTGCGGTCCTGATTTGCCTTAGGAAAACGCACAACGATTGTAACTAGAGCTAAGCAAGTTGGACCGCCTAAACCGGGATCGGACCGGGCCGACGGGTTTGGTCCGATTCTTGGAATTATCGGTCCGGTTCCCGATTCCTAAAAGCGGAACCGGTTTCCGGGCAGTTCGGTTCCCGATTCCAAGGGGGAACAGGACCGGACCGGACCGACTATATAATATATATTATTATTATTTTTCTTTAAAAAATTAATAAAATGTTAACTAAATTCTAAGTGAACTTCATTATCATAAATTCATTGATAAAAATTAGTAAAATGTGAATTAACCGCTAAGTGAACTTCATTATCATAAATTCATTGATAAAAATTAGTAAAATGTGAATTAACCGCTAAGTGAACTTCATTATCATAAATTCATTGATAAAAATTAGTAAAATGTTAATCAAACCTTAAATGTTTGATAAAAAAAAACTAAACTCTAAGTGACCGGTTCCATTGGACCAGATCGAAATCGGACCGGCGGTCCAGTTCAGTTTCCGATCCTAGAACCAACCGATCCGATTCGCGGTTCCCAAAATTTAGACGGCATATTCCTCTCACGCATTTCGAATCTTTTCAGACTGGAAAAAACTGATGTCGGCATGCTCTGTTCCTTTTCGGATTATTCCGGCACTTTGCTCCCATTTTTTTTTTATTATTAAGGACACATCAGCTACATTCATGCTTTCCCTTTTTTTTTTTCTTTTTAAATAATTTTCGCCTCGATTTATTAATTCTTGCTCTAATGCCTTTGACTCGAGATTTTTCGCGCAAGATCGGATATAACGACACACCCACGATAATTTAAGGCGTTTCGAATCGAACACGATGTGGAAAAAAAAATCGACCGATGACCTCGAGTCTCTATACATTTGGCCGCCAAAAAAAAATTTAAAATGCAATTAATCATCTAACGTAACTAAAAACGATAGTCGAAGACGAGGCCACCGTCACTTACGAATTCTCTCCCTTCGAATTGGATAGCCAATCCCCCCGGAACTTTTTTGGACCTACTATGTTTAGATGCCCCGGAAATTTACGGGTTTTGCTTCAGAGCTGCTCGTGAAGGCTGAAACGACGCCGATTCTAGGGTTCGAGCGACGATCGTCGGAAATGTCGATGGTGCTGAAAGACGAATCGATTGACATCCGGGACGTGGTGGGACGACAACCCCGAGGAGGAATTCGCACTGGTCCGCGAGGTCGTGGGCACGTACAATCACGTGGCGATGGATACCGAGTTCCCGGGAGTTGTTTCTCATCCCGGTGGGGAATTTCAAGAACGTCAGCGATTACAACTACCTGGACTTTGAAGGATAACGTTGATATGCTGAAGTTGATCCAGTTGGGTCTCACGTTCTCGGACGAGAACGGGAACCTGCCCACTTGCGGCACGGACAAGTACTGCGTCTGGCAGTTCAATTTCCGCGAGTTGAACGTGACCGAGGACAAGTTTCCTTCCTATTCGATCGAGTTGCTGCGCCAGCGCGGTATTGATTTCAAGAAGAACAATGAGGAGGGGGTTGAGGTGGGACGCTTCGGTGAGCTCCTGATGTCCTCTGGGGTTGTTCTGAATGATGATGTTAAATGCGTTACCTTTCATAGCGGGTACGATCTCGGTTACCTGCTTAAGTTGTTGACTGGCCGGAGCTTGCCCGATACGCGAGCGGGGTTCTGCGAATTGGTAAAAATGTTTTTCCCCGTGGTGTACGACATCAAGCATTTGATGAAGCTCCACAAGAGTCTTCACGGCGACCTGAATAGGCTTGCCGAATTGCTGGAGGTTGAGAGGTTCGGCGCGTGCCATCAGGCCGGGTCTGACAGCTTGCTCGCTGCTTGTGCTTTCCGGAAGTTGAGGGATGTCTTCTTCAACGGCTCCACTGAAAAGCATGCCGGTGTATTGTTCGGCCTTGGTTTCAAGGATGGACAGGGTACTGACTAAATGAAGGTAGCTTGGGAAAGTTTTGGCTTGAACATCTGTAGACTACTTGCGCGTGAGAGTTCTAGTTCTCTTTGTAAACCTTCGCGAATCGTTCTGTTAGTATGAATCATTAATAAAGAACGTGTTCAGTTAATCATTTCTGGCTGTTGAGCTTCCATTTAAATTCATGGGTCGATTATTCTGGTAACCTTTATTTTGATTTCCATACATAATGATTTGATGGCAAGTTATTAATTAGGTGTGCTGAATAGCGCATTCTGGTTACTACGATCAAATGTGGGAAGTACAGTTATGCGCTTTAAACCGATATTTTCATTGTTTGCGGAGCTTCACAGCGTTGCAGTTGTGTAGATTCGCTTTTGCAAACTTTGGAGCATTTAGTGGGCATCATTGCAAGCATCTTTGATTAGTGGCTCATCAGAGTCTACTTTGCATCATATTAGTTTCACTTCAATTGTATTTGCTCAGTTGATTATGTAAGAGAGTTGTGGCGAATCAGATGCTTTTTGTTTTGCTCCGTAATTGTTTATTTTTGTGCACCGTTGTCTTGGTTTATTTGAATGACAATGTCAATTGAAAGTGTCTATGGCTTCCGCTTCCTCGAGCTTGACTTCTGCCAGAGGTGCTGCAGATGTGTGACCGGAGACTTCACTGGAAAACTCTGCTGTAGCTGGAATCGACGGGCAGAGTTTTTCCATCTAGTGTCTTCTGGCTTATTTGTTTTCCTTCCAGCATCATTTTAATGGAATATGAGATGATGCATGTTGAATGGTGAGTTAATAATCCTATCATTGAAACTAAGTGTGTATCTCATCTATTTGCTGATATGCTGGGTGTGGAGAATGGATAGAGCGCTAATTGAAAGAGGATTTATGGGGAGAGGTTGATGAATGTCTGAGGACCACTTGAGTGTGAGGGTCACGGTGCTCTTTGTGATGCGTGTGCGTGGTGGGCAAATGTGTTTTGAGTGATAAAGGATGATGTATGAAAGATGAAGGATAGATTATGGTCACCGCTTAGGCCTAAATGACGCGCCATTAGCCAAGGATCAAGATCGGGATTGACGAAATTCATCACCAAGGCTTAAAGGCCAAGCCACCTGCCAAGGATAATGGATTTCGAGATAGGAGAAGCTCACCATTAAGACCTAAAGGATGAACCTTTAGGCGAGGATAAAGGGCTTAGTTCCCTTCCCTCCACCTTCCTCGTATTGCCCGTGTTGTTCATCAATCTTCATGCCAGAAGAGAACTGTGAAAAGTCACTCCATTCATTTTATTTCTAGTTCCCGGTGTTTGCTTCTGTGTTTATCTGAGTTTCTTGCTTTGCTCACTTGTGAACAGAATTTGTTAGTCACGAGTTCTCTCGCAAATTTACGTTCATAACGAAACAGATTGACATGGAGCACAATGAAGTGGGCAAACGATACAGCAACAGATGATGAGTTAAGGCCACACGATGTGCCCACTTCGAAAGCTCAAGGTCCATTTGGTTGGGAGAGCATTAATTTTCAATGTCTTCTGGACGTCCAAAAGTCCTTGTGTCAAAGTCGAGATACTTGGTTACACAATCCCAAAGACACTTGAGCTAAAGTTGAACACTTCCAAAGTCTTTTGACCCAATGCAACTCTCACCCAGCATTGACTTTGAGCATTTTAGGAATGCTGCTTTAGGGGTAATTGAATTTTTTTTTCAAACTTTGCCTTCATTAATAATTTCGTACAAATTGAGAAAGTTAGAGAATTTTAATGCACAATAAAAAAAACTCAAAATGATCAAATAGCACAATCGACGAGACTTCAAAAACTGAAGTGTTCTCTTGAAAATATACTTTTAAAACTAAAGGGGTTACAATTGAAATCAAGGAATAATCTCCATCACATAGAAAGTATCAATTAAGGATTTCGACCTCGACCTTTGATCCAAAGTTTTATAAAAAATACCCATCTTTTTTTAGGATGCATTATAGCAGCAACAAAATGGACAAATAATAAAAATGGTGTTACCGCTTATGCGATTTTGCCAAGTGCCAAGTTACTGTTAGCCTCCCCTTTCTCCAGCTTTCATTCTCATTTCTAACTTTTTATTCGCTTATTTTTTCCTCTTCAAAATTCATACTTCAACACTTAACCCTTGCACATTTTAGGGAAAATTACTTGTGATAAAAAAGTTTTGGCGCATGATCATATGCTTGCACGATTAATGATATCATCGTGATTTTGGATAATTTTAGTACAATACTAACGAGACTTATGCTCTCTTTGGTTTAAAGGCCTAAGTCGATGCTGTTAAAACATAGAAATTTATCCACGGATTTCATGTAGGTACATTTTTGTTTTCTAATTCCAACTGCTCTATCACATGTCACTCGTGTCCGTAGTCATTTTCTTAGCACTAAGTAATAAGCCAATGCCCCTGATTTCGCACGTATTCATTCGACAAATTACAGCAATTTCTGCCCAGTAGAAAGTGGCAAGATGGAATGGGTCATGGACCTATACTTCAACTCATATTTTGATGGGTTAGGTGACGTATAAGTTGTCCGAGATTTGAAGTATAGATCGAATAGGGTCTGACATACTGAAGCCCAATTAATGATGGGGTTCTAATGGATCAGAAAGAACCCACTGTCAACCCATTTAATCAAACAGCGATGCAAAGCCCACTTTGCTCTCACGCTCACCAATAGACAATTTCCACTTAAAAAAGGCCATGTGGCCAATGGTAGTGGTAAGTTTATCGAATACTCATTCATACCAGTTTATAAGCTTTTGAAGTTCCATCATTTTTGTTTAGTAAAAAACGGAAAAAAAACAGCACAGAGAAGCAAATGCAGAGAGTGAAATGAAGAACTTTGCCGATCAAAGCCGATGGTGACGTCGGCGACAATTGCGCTAGCAGATCTACCACCCGTTATCGCCAGCAGCCTTGCTGGACCCTTTACATATGGGGCCGATTTTTGTTAAAAATAGAGTGTCTGAGAGCAAGGGAAAAAGTAAGTGTGACTAGTATTCTCTTTAATCAAACTGGAAAAAATTTAAAAAAAGTCTAATTAATGCCTTCAGAATACGAATTATTTGAGTTGACCTGAGTTATGTACCGGTCGGATTATATATGAATTATTAAAATTGTGAATCAATGGATTAAATAAGTTAAATTTGATTGGACCCTTCGACTCATCAAACCAAGCCCGCCCACCAACTCATTTGACATCTCGACTAAGCTAGTAACATAGGATTGGAAACATAAAGAACAACCATCTCTTAATCCTAGGATAACCACATCATATCTCACCAAGTGAGGTAAGACATAAACCACAATCTTTTGCTGCTTCTCAGTTTCTTCGCACGAAGTTTTTGTATGTTCGGCTGGGTTTCCAAAGTCCTATGGAATTAAAAACGACGGTTGCATCGAACACAGACTCACAGAATCTCGTCTTTAGATTTAGGACCGGTTCGAGATAAATGTGGGCGGTACCAGGTGGCTCGAGATAAATGTGGTACCAAGTTCGATCCCATGTCCCCATCCTACCGTCCCTCGTCTATCAACGAGACGGAGAGGATCTTTCTTATGCCTTGCGCGTCACGTCGAGAACGTACTGAAATAATTCCTTTCACTGTTGCAGGATGAGATGGCATCGTCCTCGCTCAACACTTTCCAATTTAACGCAAGGTTCTTTTCTCTCTCGATGGCTTCCCCGTCTTGGCTATTCACATTAATTGTCGAGCACTTTTGTTAAGCATACTTAATAAGGAATCTAACCAGTATCGCCCACCTTCGACTTCAATAAGTTCTGAGGGTTTACATCAAGATTCACTAAACTGCCCTGGTCTATCATGGTGGTATACTAATGGGCTGAAAACAACCGATCTCGGAATCAGAATCAGCAATGAACACTGAACAGCATTGGGGACTCAGGCTCAGAATCAAAGAAGGCAGAGCAGATCAGACCACAAAGCAAGCAGCAGCAGCAGCAGCAGCAGAAGAAGAAGAATTGCTCGTGTGAATAGAATTTCAACATACAGAGATGGGCACTTACAAAGAATTCTCAAGCAATCACCAACCTGATTACACCACCAAAAGAATTTTACTGATCTATGTCTCTTCCTATCTGAATCCATCCCACGAAGAGATTGATGTTAGAGTTAATGCTAACTGGGTAGGTACCAATAACATCTACACTACTGTCCATCTTCATTCTAAAAGCTAAGAAATCATTGTATTATGTCCAAGAGAAAGAATTCGAGTTAACAGAGGAATGTCTAATCTTCCAAGATTTACCTTAAGAGTCACACAGAGAACATTGGATTGGATCCCATCATCCTTCATTTCTTCCAAGCATAGACCATCAGCAAGAACCCCGCCGGAGCCCCCATCTCGTTCTCCTCCGCCGTCGCCCACTCCATCACCGAATTGCTCCCGCCGGAGGAGGCCGACCACGAGGACGCCGACACGGATGTCGCCGACGACGAGTAGCTCCTCCCCGCCGCCCGCAACATGCTCTTCCTCATCTTCTGGTGCTCCCGCCCGCTCATCCCGAAGCTCCACGACCGCCGCTGCTGCCACGAGAGGCCGTCACCGTTTCGCCCGTCCTCCCCTGCTCCCTCCTCCTCCTCCTCCTCCTCCTCCTCCTCCTCCTCCTCGAGGCCGAGCTTGTCGAACCGGAACATGAACACGGCGTGCCCGTATCGAAAACCCTCGAACAGCCAGTTGTACACGTCCCACGAGACCTGGATCGGGACGCCGTCGACCTCGATCCTCTCGCACCCTCTGAATTTCCACTTCAAGCGCTTCACCTGCAGCACCCTCTTGCCGTCGACCTCGAAGCACAGCCTCGCGTCGGCGTTCGTGGTGCAGTCGATCGAGATCTCCCTGTCCTTGCCGCCGAATCTGGCCGCCGTCGCGAAAGCCCTGCGGCCGATCACGTGGTCCCGCCGCAGGACCAGCGCCTGGGCTCTCCGGTCGGGCCCCCGCGCCTTGGTCCTCGCGCGCGCTTCCTTCGCGCGGTCGCCCACGAGGAGCACCGCCTCGCCGCCGACCACCACGGACACGTAGTACCCGGAGACCGGGCCGGGCCCGCCGGCACCGAACTTGGCCCTCGAGAGGTCCCAGAAGACCCGGGCTCCGCCGACGTTCTTGGACCCGCGCTTATTCCAGAAGGCGAAGGGCTTGACGCGGAGGTCGAAAGAGAGTGCGGCCGAGGACGGCGGCGGCGGGGACGGGGACGACGGAGGAGAGGCGGCGTGGGAGTTACAGCTGGGGATGCGGTCGCCGCCGTCGGAGGAGATGGAGGGGGAGGTGGGCGGGTCGGAGAGGCGGAGCTGGAGGGTCCGGCCGACCCGGGTCCGGGACCAGGTGAGGGAGAAGACGCCGAGGGGAGTGTGGTAGAGGCTGGTGGTCAGGTTCGCTTTCCCGGCCGCCGGGGATCGCGGGTCGTCGTCGTCGTCGTCGTCGGCGGCGGCGGTGCTCCGGCGGAGGCAGCCGGGGAGAGGGAAGGAGAGGGCGGACATCGGCGGCGGGCGGCGGGCGGCGGGCGGCGGGCGAGGGCTTGCTTTCGTTAGGGTTTCGGGGGCGAAGGGTGTTTTGCGAAGGAGGATATTTTTTCCTTTTTCCGGGGTCAAATTGGATAAGGAAAGAAAAGTACTTTTTTTTTGTAAATAATTTTGGGGGAAGCAGCGATCGATAAAAATAGGAATTGGGACTTGTTTTGACTTTTAAGAGGGAGCCGACCTCGGGGGAGAGAATGCCATTTTGGCTTTTTTTTCGCAGTTTGCTTAACCGGTCAAAAGCCCCGCGATTAACATTAGTTAATCGAGCTTAATTAAGCCGCTAGTGATGGATGAAGTCCCATCATCGAGGGTTTCGATAGCTGGTCAAGTTGGGGCTCGGTAGGATAAGATCGGAACGACCGAGGGAAGGGGTCGGATGGAAAAGTAACGGGATTTGACGGGAAAACTGCCACCAATCCATCGTAAACTTATGGTATGGCCACAGATTCAATCCTCAACCTATTCAATTTGGCCAATAAAGTACTAAATTTTTACGTAAAATTTCAATGTAGTTCTTACGGGCCTATTGTTACCGGAAATTGCTGACATAACGATCCACAAGTCATTCATGTAGGACCGCTGGCGACGCCACGTCAATGATCTCTAGCGGGAATTGACCAAAATGACTACATTGAAATTTCATGCAAATGTTTATGACTACGTTAGCCAAAATTGGATAGGTTGAGGACTCAATTGATGCCCACCAAATAGGTTTAGGACTAAATTGGGTATTTTGTCTCGGATTTGACTAGTATTTCAGTTCTTATATCCAGGCGTGTCTCTAGCAAACGGGCTTGCACGGTCGAGTGTCAAGCTTTGAAATGGACAAGGAAAATGGCGTCGAGTCGTATCAAATCTTAGAAACGAATGGGCACAATCTCTAATTTATTCTTTTCTACAAAGAAAAGGATGAACCCCCTTGAGCTTGATCTAACCCAACTTCCATCCGATTGGCTGGCCGGTTACATTTCGTCCATCGATTTGAACTTGCAGCAGATTATCCAATCTCTTTTGAGTCTGCTAAAGATTTTCTCATCTCTTTTTAATATGTAAGAGATCATCCAATCTCTTTTGAGATTGTAATGGGTCATCCGATCTCTCTTGAATTTGTAACAAATTATCCAATTTAGCTTTGAATTTTAATTTGATATTTGTTAATTCGCATTTGGTTCATTTAATTGACCAATGTTTTGTCTAGTTGGTCAATTCGGTGATTTGTGGCACACGCCGTGAATTTGTTTTGACAATGGCAGTATATGACATGTGGCGTGGGGAAAATGACCCCAGTCAGTCTTAAACCTATCATACTGTTGACAATTCAGTCATAAACTTTCCAAATTGGTTAATTTAGTCATAAATATTTGATAAATTTGGTCACGGAAGTTATCGATAAGAGCTTATGGTTTTGCACACGATAGATGCGGTTACATGAAGACGTGGGTAACGTGAAGCTGCGGAAATGGATGATAAAGATGAGATCGATGGAGGTAATTTAACGAAAGTTGATGGGTGTCACTAGAAGAGGGTTACCGTGCTTACATTATAAAATACCATTTGATAGCCAGCAGAAAGCTCCCGAAAAACACAATCAAAATATTGTCTTTTTTTTTAATCTTTAAAGTTTTATGTTCTGTTTTTTCAATTTCCTTAGCCGTAGATATTTATGTCTTAAGTTGAGTATCAATGTCAATTGGCATCGATGAGATTTGAGTATAATTCCCTGTTGTGGATTGATGCTGCCGCTAGTCAGTGGCTGGTTGGATTCGTTTGAAGTAATTATATTGCCAAAGTTTTTCATCGATCAAATATCGTCACAATTTAAATCTGTATTGCCCGGAAACAAGTGAGTTTCTTGTTTTTGCCTAGATAATTCCTGTTCGGAATCGCCACTGAAACGGATCATTTATCATAGAAAACCAAAGAATGACATTTAGTGAATTATATTTCGTTGCAGAATCAATTCCGGCGAAACACTTTCCGAGCCAGAAGGCCTTCCAGCTCAGGCCAATGCTATACTTGAAGCTCTTGAGGCGGCGATGGGAGGGGTAGGGTTTCGGGGCAGGAGGGAGGAGAAGAGGATGATCTTTGTGGCGTACATAGAGATCTTGAGGGCTCTATCAATGCCTCCTCGCTTGGCGAGGTGGACCTCGAGATCGAGGATCCTTATCTCTGGTTTTGCTCGTGACCGTTGTGGTGGGGGTTTTGGCGGCGGTCGGGGAGGGAGTGAGCGGCGGTGGAGCTCAAGAGATCGGTGGTTCCATGGAGTTGTAGAGAGAGAAGGAAATAGATCTGACTGAACCGGTAGAGAGGGAGAGAGACTTTCCAATTTTCGATAGTGGGCCCAAAGTGCCACCTGTCATCGACTAAGTGGACTAGTGCATAGATGACGTGGCACCACAGTTGCACCTAGTATATATTTTCTCACTAGACACGTAGAGAACATGTGAATGGGGAACACTGTGGTGGCGAAGGGACGTCCCTCCCCGGGCTCATGCAATGTTGTGGCCACCGTCCTTTGATCCTAGGCGAGACAAACATGCACACACGGGAGAGCGCCAATCTTGAGCAACTCGAAGAGTTCATTGTGCGGAAGAACACCTCGATCTCGTTCGACATCATGATCTCTCGCGCCCCTCAAATGGCCATCTCTCATGCTCCATCGAGCCCAGCTCCTTTCCTGGCCCTCGCCGATAATTCGTCCACACCCTATGCCCGCCGATGCCCTACTCCCTTCCCCATAGATTGATCCAGTGAGAAGGGGAGTGCGCTTTTCTGAGAAAGTGAACTTTTCTTAATGCTTTTTTGTTCAAGGCTCTCATCGGCAGCGCTCGTCGAAACATATGGTAGAGTGAAGAGTTGATTTTGCGCGTTTGCTTTGCTCAAGTTAGTCGATGCATTCTACTTGTCTGATAGAATGGCCAGGAGACAAAATTACAAAGTTTTGGGCAAAGTTATAGCATCTTAATATTCAACAACCGTTTCGCTTGAATTGGATTTGACGACGAAGAATCTTTCGCGAAGAGCCATTTTTCGATTTTTATTAGAGAAGACATGTTCTATGGTGACTCCACAAAGTAAATATCACAGGTGGACAAAAGAACCCATAACTTCACTTAATGGAACTAAATGTACATAAACCGTGTCGGAATTTAATCGATGACAAAGCTTGAGAATGTAATCACTCCCAATGGAATCGGACGCACACAAATTGGCCCTAATTTAATCGACCACAAAGCTTGAGGACGTAAAGTTGCGATGCCGAAATTTAATCCATCACCAAACACCCATGATATACAACGAAGATACACGTCCGGATTAAATCGATTCCGTGAGTAACTACTACGCAGAATTGGAAAGATAATTAAAGCGTAACATGTTTGTTGTTTGTGTGTGAGGGCGTTTGAATGCATATTATGTTCACGCTATAACTGTCTGGGAGCAGTTCTCTTGCAATTATAGTCATGCCTACTCATCTTTGAGAATCTTGTGTCCATGCTCTCACGATGCCATGATCTCACCTTCAAGCGATTGCTCCTTTAAAATTGCGTTTTGATTCTTCGTGCTCATGTGTGTTGCCCTGTCCATTTTTGCTCCATGATTTACTGGCCTCCGTAGCTTCACTCACTAGTGATTTCAAATTCGAGATTGCATAACTGCATCATAGAGCCCTCTGTATCCGACCTTCTCCTGGTGTTTCAGTCGATAATCCATTGACCCTTTTAACCGATTTCCTTGTTGACAATCACCAACCATACGTCGTTGTATATCGACAATTGATTAATGGTTATTGGTGTACGTCAATATCGATAACATTTCTTATGGTCGTTGACAATAGCTCACGTGTACTCTAGTCACGTGCTTATCCATATCGATGACCTGATCAATTTTCGGTGCAAACATATGCCTCCTTTGAAACTAATTAATAAAATAATTAAAAGTGATCTTTAATTCTTTTAAACTCTCAAAATGTACGAGTTTCGATTCCTCAAATAGTATAGGGTGCGTATTGTACCTCTGACGCTTCATACTCTGTGCTTTAATGGCTACCTTGTAGTATCTTGACACATCACTTCGATCGAAATAATTCACGAATCGTCATCGTTATGAATCATATCTTTACGGATTGCCACTCCTCTAATCGTCATCCTGCTTCGAAAAGTATAAAATTAGCCAAAATTTGATTTTTATTCCCTCTTTTCTTCATTCTCAACTTAAACCTTATTCTCCTTTTGGAATAAACCCTTAGCCTCCAAGTTTCGCATGTTTTCAACCTAGCCGCTTCCATGGCTCCTAATGCTCCTAGATATTCCTCTGCGAATTATATGCTAACTTCGACAAGTTGCGAGAAGACGTGTATTGTGGTAATTGCTATTTTGTTCTTCAAAACTATCCTGGAGAATATCTTGACGACGTTCTCCTACGCCTTCTTTTAGGCTGCATTTCCAGATTCCAATGATCCTTCGATGTTTTCTTCGTCCAAGTGTAGAGAAACTTCCTTTCCAGACGATGTTGTTTTCCCGATTGGCTTTAGCGCAACCCACCCATGGTTAGCTCAGTTGGTTAGGGCGTATTTGAGATTGTGTGATTAGGTGCACCGATCCTAGGTTCGATTCCCCAGTTATGGCGGTGGGTTGCTGTGCTAGTCTCCCCCGAGGAATAGTCGAGGTACGTGTACGCTGGCCTGGACACCTCGATTACCAAAAAAAAAAAAAACTTCCTTTCCAGAGGTCTTCTACTATAGACATATGGACTATTGAGTCGCAGCGATCAAGGGGATTTCCTTTTTTTGATGCAAGACTTTTATGAATGGTAACAGAGGATGACATCCCAAGATGAAATATTTTCTACCCGGAAGGGGGCCGGTATCGATACATCACTTCAGTTTAATTGGTTCGATGGGGACATGAATTTGGGCCTTTTGGGTGTCATAATCAGCTTTTGGTCTCCGTCGACCAATTGTTTCTTGTTTTCTTGGGGATCAATGTCGATCACTCTTCTAGATATTTATGCTCTAGTTGGTTTTCTTCCCTCTGATACACCTGTAAGGGATATTAGTCCTCCCAAGCACCTCAAATTTGTCGATGATAATGCTCTTTCCTATGGCATAGTCACCAATGCCGAGCACGTGGCCTTCTTGCTGTACGACCTTTCAAAGTATGTTTTCTTTCACCCTTCTTTCAAAGTGTCCAGGGATCTTGTTATCGCCTCCAGTTTGGCAGAAGGCACATCGAATGCCTTTGGTCCACTCGTACAGAGGTAGTACACCTGCCCCTTTGTCTATGCATCCAAAAGGATATGGTACCCTCTTTGGTTCTTTTTGGCTTCTTCATGCTTGGTTGCTCTATATTTTCCTGCCTTTTTCTCTAATCAGTTTGTACTCTGCCCCAATAAGATAAATTAGATCGTCAACCTCATTTTCCCGGTTCTATCGGTGTCGATTGCTAAGTTGTTCTCCTTTACTGATCCTTAGGTTCGTTTCTCCTTTCAAACATTTTCTTCAAATGTTTCTTCAGTTTGATTAGGAAGACCTCAATATCTGTCCCTTCAGTTCTACAAATTTTTCTTTTATCTATTACTTCGGGAGAAAAACACAAGAAGTGTCAAAAGTTGTGTTCAATACTCACTTTAGTGCTAAAAGGCTTTTTCGGATCACTTAAATGTCAAATCGAAGAAAAAATGATCACTTAAGTGCAAATTCCGATCAAATTAATTATGTAGCCTTTATAATTTAAATTTTTAATATGACTTGACATATTTTTTAAAAAATCCAGTCCACGTGGATGTCCAAAACGACGTCGCACAATCTGACTAGCATTGAAGTGAATGTTTTGTAACAACAGTCAACACTGAAGTGAACACTTTAAATAAAATTTAGCACTCAAACTATTACTATTTACAACTATTAGATGACGTTGTTTAGGGTTTTATGCTAACTGGGCATGTCGGCGAGCCACATAGGACTGCAAAATTAATAAAATATGGTCACGTCAGATTTCCGACGAACTTGATAGGAGTTGGCACTTAAGTGATCGCTTTTTTAAAAAAATGGCACTTAAATGATTTCGAAAAAAACTTTTGACACTAAAGTGAATGTCATACACAACTTTTGGCACTTCTAGTGTCCTCTCCTATTACTTCATTTCTCAAAGAAGTTTGCCAATTTTTGGATCAGTGTGCTTACTTCTGCTTACTCCTGTCAACCTTCCATTAAGGCTGTCGAAGAAAGGAAAATTTTACTATGGATTTGAGATACATTCTCTGCAATATTGTGCCAAGCAATTCGGATCGGCCCAGGGTGTGCCTATGCGGATCTTATATTCATCAGAATTTCCTTTCATGACAAAGCACAAGTCAACTGATGATGACCCCTCCGATTACTACTTTGAAATCACCAAATTGCTTCATGCTCAACATTCCATTGATGAATTCAGACCCAAGCCACGTTCCAGAAATGAATGCGATCTATGGTGGACACTTTACTTCGTCGAGCCTTTCGCTGATGCTGTTGAATCTGTTCCAGGAAGATTGAAGATACACAGTTCTCCTGCCAAAGAGAAAGCTATTGACCAGACAAATCAAGAGGACTCCTCTAGGCAACAGACCGTAACTAATTCCGAGCCACTTACCCAGAAAGTCCACCAATGCCTATTACCCAGGTCCAATCTTCTCGGCCACGATCTCAAAAGAAAATTAAGGGGAAGGCTAAGAAAGGTAACCACCTTGCTTTATACATCTCAGTCTGTCTCCATACCCTTCTTATATCTCTTATCCTCGTTTTGCAGCAGTTTCTCATTCAACTAACCTTATTCTCCCAAGAACTATGAGAAAGCGATCGACTGATATCCAAATTACAGAAGAGGAGGAAATGGATGACGTACCTCTGGTTAGAAAAGGAGAAAAGTCTTGACCATTCTGTTAGACACCAATCGTGATGCTGAAGATAACCACCGATATCGACACTGACACCATTGATGCGGATTCACCTTTTCATCTTGGTACTGATGAGATTGCTAAGACCACTGTTACTTCTTCAGGTCCCGAAGGCATGATTGTAACGGCCCGAATTTCGATGTAATTCCGGAATTAATAAAATTGACATTATCTCGCATTTCATTTTAGTAAGTCTCGCCCAGAGCTGATCACTTTTGAGATACTAACCAATAGGGTATGACTAACTAGAAAATGGTGCGTAAACCAAGGACCCGATCGTGAATTGGATACCGATTATGAGAAATGATGAGAGAATATTTTGGGCCAATGTGGGCCGATCTTAAGAAAAAGTGACGGATGTGGTTTGGCCAAGGCCAACGTTGTACAATCAGGGCGCAGGTGATTCTGCACGACTGAAAGTACACGTGGTCAACCAGTCCTGAAACTTAAATCGAACGATCGTGGCCTCTGGGACTAGTGATAATTTCTCATTCTCTCAATGATCGGGATCATCATGACTTGGATAACCCTAGGTCGATACGCGCATGTCCTAAATAGCCGCCCGTTAGTGAGAGACTCTGAAATTTGAAAACTAGTGAGTTTTGGTCACGAAATTGGATTTGGATTTTGATATCGAATTCGAAGGCTTGCACGACTATTTTCACCATTCTGATGTCATATTATACTGGTCACATACGTTTGGAGTTAGTCCGGTCGAAAAATGGAATTTCGACCCGGAAGTAAAAAATTACGATTTTGCCCCTCTGGGTGCCAATGTTGATTTTTGTGCCCGTATGAGGTTATTTTTCGAGGCTGATGCCATTTTAGGGTGACCACGCATACCAGGAGTCGTTATGGCCAAAAATTGGAATTTCGACAAAAATTGGAAAAATTGACGATTTTGCCCTTCAAACTTTGACGTGGATTTTCGAGAGCTTGCGCGATGAATTTTGCGATTCCGACACCACATTATGTTGGCCACACACATTTAGGGTTGGTACGGGTGAAAAATGGAACTTCGACCAGGGATCGGAAAAATGACAGTTTTGCCTCTAGGCTATTTTTGGTTTCGAATTTTGGGAGATAATTAAGGAAATTAATTAAATTTAGACTTATACTATTTATTGCAGAAAATGACCAAAATGCCCATGAATTATTGGATAAGAATTAATGGGGACCCTTGGATGAGGGGTAAAATGGTCATTTTGGCTAGATTTGTGACACTTGGCGCCCCTAGCCCCTATTATTTGACCAATTTAAACCTGTTTCTCTCTCCTCTCACCCCCATTTGGCAAGAACTCTCTCTCTCTCTCTTCTCGAAATCTCTCTCCCTCTCTTGTTCTCTCTCGGCCAAGCCTTGCCGGAGCTCACCGCCGGCCGTCGGAGCGCCGCCGCCGGCCACCGTGCCTCGCTGTCGACCACCTCAGTCCCTAGCCTCAGCCTTAGCCTCACCCGACCCCTTTCTCGCTCTCCCTCTCTCTCTCTTTCTTTCCCTTTTTCTTCCCGGGATAGCACCGCCGCCGCGCCGGAGCCTCACCGCCGCCGCGCCGGAGCCTGATCGACTGAGCTGCTGCCACTGTGACGTTTCCGACGTCCGTACGTCATTGTTCATCGCCGTCCGTATAGTGTCCGTACGGCATCCGTACAGTCCGTACACCGCCGTCCGTACGCCGTCGCCGGGAACGCCGCCGCCGGTTCCACTGTTCACCAGTGATCGGCCGTCGTTCCTCGTCGTCGTGAGTTGGATTAAGTGAGTATACCTCTTAAACCCGGATTAGGACTGATAGTGTGATTTTCTGGACTAGTTTAGGTATTATCAGTGTATTTTGGACTGGCTTGGGTAGTATCAGTGTATAATTCGAACTGGATTGAGGATAGTTTGGTGGAAATAAAATCCGAGGAAATTAGTGGGATTATTATGGATAATTATTGGATCCGGATTGGGGAAATAGAGGCTGTCCGTATTTTTTTGGAATATACCGGATTATGGCGGGCAACGAGAATTGTTAGCTGAATGACCGGGATTACCTGAGGTGATTGGTTATTGACCGATTGGTGCTTAATTGTGAAATGATATGTTGTGTGCTCGTGTGACTGAATCGTGCGGAGTGTGATTGGCCAATTGATGGCTTGAATTGTGTATTTGAAATTGGGCCGTCCGGTATTAACTGGCCAAGTGAGCACGCTATTTATGAATTGGGCACTGTGTGGTGATTTCGATTTGACTGAGTGCCTATGGTTTATTGATACTCGTGTTGCATTATGTTGCATTTCATGGACACGCATTGGGTGTGCTGAGAATGAGGCGTGTAACGAAATTGTGCAAGAATGCATGTCAGACATGAGCATGTGATCACCTAATTATGCCCTGATGCGTTTTACGCGGGGCCCAGATAAAATTGGCAAGGTGTCGTGTGATCACTTAAGGGCCTTCGGGTTGATACCGTCCTCATGCACTTTGTAGCAGGACGATGTCCGGTACGTCCGGGAAGACGACCAACTTGATGCGTTTTACGCGGGCTCTGGTTCGTAGGGAGATCAGTGTTGCGCCTCATGCACTTTGTAGCAAGCTAGAGACACTGGGCCAGATCGGTGTTGCGCCTCATGCACTTTGTAGCAGGCTAGACGCACCAGGCCGAGAATTGTGTGGACTCGAGTCGTAATTAATAATTGAGATAGTGTGCTGGGTGAACCGAAATGGGAACATCACATGACATTGACATTGCATGCATAAAATGCACGACCCGGCATGCGAGATGAACATTGTGAATATGAGCGTGCGCGTGGCGCACGTGTGATTAGCGTATTTGTGCACGTGCCTTGAGGAATTTAATGAACTGCCTAACCTATAGGGTAAATTTTATGTTCTGTTTGGGCCAAAGGCCAAACCATTGTCTGTGTATTATGTTGTTTTGCCTGTCAGGAGAATGCATATTAGCCTAGCCTAGGTTTAGGGGTTGTACTCGCTGAGATTTGTCTCACGGTTGTAATAATCCACATTTTCAGACCCCTACTGTAAAGATGCCGAATCCGCCGCTTTTTGGAATACCTGTACGGATACACCAGTATACTAGTACATATCCCACAGGAAATGGGGAATCTTATGTGAGATATCGATCTGTGGTGTTTGTAAACGTGAGAGAGTATTTTCATCAGACTCGGGAGTACGTGGCCTGGTGCTTGCGAGATGCAGACGGAAACCTCGGGCAACCCCTTAGGACTTTTGATGTGCCGATTGACCAAAATGGATTGATGATTCCACGAATGGCTGATGGTGAGATAGTCAATCCTCAGGATGTGTATGACGTAGACGGCGTGGATAAGCCCATGCATGGGGAGCCTCAAGTAATCGCCGAAGATCCTGATAAGCTCGAAGACGAAGAAGAGGAATTTGAAGACATGGACATAGATGACGAGGAAGAAATTGGAGAGGTCGCTGAGGTAGGGTCCGATGTGGAGATAGGAGCTGAGGAAGATCACGAGTTAGGTCTTTATCTGGACCCACAGTTAGAGCTAGATTCGGAGGACGAGAGGATCGTAGTCGAGGATATGGAGTCGGAGGAGTCGGAGCCCTCGGAGGAGTCTTCAGAGGAACCGTCGAGCGATTCATCGGAGTCCTCGGACCCTGACTGGGAGCCCTAGAGCAGGCCGGTACCCTGGGAAGCGAAGACCGTCTCTTTTGAATGGCGTTCCTACCCTAGTTAGCCTAACCACCGCTGCCACTTACCCTTTTTGATATAGTGGCAGTTGACTGCTGATGTTGAGTTTTTGGAGTTGTACAAAAGGATAGTGTAAAAAGGTTTTTACTATATTAGTACAAGTGTATATTTTTGTTTGATGGCTGTCCTACCTTGGTCTCACGTGTGTTGTTTTATACGGGTGTGTGTGTGTGTGTGTGTGTGTGTGTGTGTATATATATATATATATATATATATATATATATATACACGTTGTTTCTGCATGTGCCTTATCTCTGATTGGGCGTTGGGTCGGCGACGCATCCTGGGAGCGTTGCATCACAAACGACCGGAGGTGAGATGCTCGCGCTTCATGGGGTACGGGGCGTGACAATGATTGCCTTCATTGATGAACCTTCTGCCCCTGATGTTAATATCCCTAATCCTGAGAAGGGTTACAGTTTTCTTCCCTCCTCTCTGGAAGGTCCATCACTTGTTCCTTTTCCAATTCCCTTGGCCGAGTATGGTAAGTGTCCTTGTAAGCTTTGCTTCAGTCAATGTCTACTTATATCGATGATTATTCACTCCCTCATCGATGTTAATTGGCGCAGATGGGATGAGACCCAAATCAACGGATATGTTCACTGTTTCCGGCATAGACAGTCAAAACCAAATGGAAGGGATTAACAATGCCATCAATCAAACTCTATCGTTCCGACCTCCCTCTATTTCTTTGCTACTTCCAGCGCCAGAAGGAGCTATTGACTTTTCTTGGGAATGTATCATGATTTATCTAATTGTTATCATTGATTCAGACTGTATCCTTCTTTTTATCAGGCATTGAAGAAGCCCACTACCCTGTTTAACCATCTTTACTAGGTCAAATAGTTGGTTTGAGATCCTCTCCAGCAAGCCAGAATGAACATACCGACGACCCTGCAACCGTTGACACTTGAGAGCCTTTATCGATGCCTGTTCCTCCTGTTAGTCCAGCGTTAACGTCCCCCGGGCATCCATCATCACTTTTCTCTATATCATGATTGATGGATCAAAGCCGATACTGGGGAATCTCTAGGCTCTTCTGCTGAAGCCAGGCTTACCCTTGAACGGGTTGCAAAGGCATTGCACCCTAAGATTGTTAGTTTTGACAATCTATATCTAAATCGTCATCGACATTTGCCATTATTGATGAGATATTCAAGGACAAGTGGATTGAATTCTTGAACTCTCTAAGGGTGGCTATCCCTCAATTGCAACCAACCCAACAATCTCTAGGACAATCAGAGCCTTGCTGAGTGAATTGTGTAGAGATGATATCCGTTTTAAAAGATCCCCTAGGTTCAGGAAACATTGTGAAGATTTCTTGACTCAATTCCACGATGGAGTACAGTCTTACCAGCAAAATTGCGAAAGGATTACTGTTCTAGTGGCTCAAGAGCAAGAATATTAGTATCCTTATGGTTCCATTGAAAGGACTGGTCAATTTTTGAAGACCAACCAGAGCAACCTACAGACCTTAGTCGATGAACGTACTTACCTAGCTATTCCAGGAGCAGATCTTGAGAGACAACTAGCCAAGATTCGTCGTCGGCAAAAGCTCAAAGATGCTGAGATAGCTCAGGCTAATAAAATTCTAAAGAAGAGCTTGAAACCTTCAATGTGCTGATAGGCGAGAGGAATCGACTTGTCGCGACCTAAAAAATTCCCTCTCTCAGGCTAATGGATTATTAGGACTAAACCTAACTCGAGCCCTCCCAAGCCCTACCAATTCGCAACTTTGGGTTTAAGTTTTTAACATGCAAATGTTTTCATGCTTGGAGTCGCCACTAATCAATTTGTGGTAGGTCGATTAGAAACCTAAATAAAACATAGGGAGATATGTTTTATTCCTACGAACCAGAGATTCTAAGCCCGGGGACTTGATTACGCTAGATCTAGTCTAACGCCCTTTCGGTACCTTTTCTTTTCAAAAATATTTTGGCAAGCAGTTTGGATCCATTTTAACTTAGTCACTAACATATGAGGTGTTCATGCGGGTGCGCAAACCACCAATTTAACACTCAAGAAAGCATTAAATAAATTGCAAGTTGGGAGAATTACTTACCTCAAAGCAACGTAAGCATCTGCATCGTTAGCTAGAAAATCACATCAACAACCTAATATGATTTCTAATTAACAAGGAATTCACTCAATTTTTGGCTTTTCGCTTATTTAAATGAAACCTAGTCTACATGCAATGATGTGTAAAAATGACATGCAAGTAATGCAACCTAGCATGCAAACTATATGTCATGCGACGACGTGACCTAATTCTGATGACGGGCAAATGATTTATTTTTGGTATTTTCTGATGAAATTCGGAATAAAATTATGTCTAAATCAACGTGCAACCTATGATGACTTAACATATCCTAACATGACTTATTTTTTGGATTTTTGTTAAAATTCGAAATAATAAATTACTTAAATAAAGAATGCAATCTATCCTAATCTACCATAAAAAAATTCATTTTTTAGGGTTTTCTTGAAAATTCGGAATAAAAAATAACCTAAATAATCTATCAAGACTAGAAAATTATTTAATTTAAACTAGGAAAGAGATTATCTCAAGTCCTCATTTAAATTAAATAATTACTCTATCATCTAGGTATATTTAGGATTCCTAAACACGCAAAACTCAAATTCAAATCCTAACTGATATTTTTTGAATTTTCTTTTTTATTTGAAAAGGGAAAGACAATTTAAACAAAGATGGCATCCACATTTAAAACAACCACGCAATCCGCAAAATTCGTTTCAAACTTGGATTAGGCACAAAAATCGAACTATCGGTCATATCTATAGGGTTATAGATATTGACAGAAAATCGATCATTCAAATTTGGAAAGCAGATAAAAATCATTATCGTACCCAAGTGATTATGGATAGGATAATGATTTTCCGTATCGCCACGTATCATACCTTAGGGATAAGGTCGGATAGTTGTCCAGATACGTTGCTGAATTAGGAAAGATTCCTAATTTTGAATATTTTCAAATATTGCGAACAAGGCAAACATTATCCTAAGATATCTAGCAATCCACGCAATATTCACAGAATATTCAAGCATCCAAAAATTAAGAAACGAAATATTCTAAAAATATTGGATAATGTTCAATTACCTAATTTGCGGATAATTTCCAAATTCGAACTTGCGGATCGGGATGAGCGGCGAACGGCGGACCGGCGGCGCAGTGTCGGGAGCGGCGGCGACTCGCGGACCGGCGATGGCGCGACCACGAGGACAGCAACGGCAGCGTGAGGCGCAGCGGTAGCAGGCGTCGGTGGTGCGCGTCGGGGAAGCGGCAGCAGCTACGTTGGCGTGCGACAGCTCCGGCGGAAGCAGCGGCAGTGGCACACGGCGGCAGAGGGCAGCAAGACGGCGCGCGCACGGCGTGATGCACGGCAGCAGCAGCGACAGGCGTGAAGCAGCAGCGGAGGTCGCGGCGTCAGCAGGAAGCAGCAACGGCGGGGCAGCAGCAACGGTAGCGTCGCGTGGGACGTGAGGCAGCAGCGGCGGCGTCGTGCGGGACGTGAGGCGCGGCGGCAGCAGGCGTCGGTGGGAAGCAGCAGCGGCACCGGCGGGCGCGACAGGGAGCGGCGCTCGGCAGCAGGCGTTGGCGGGAAGCAGCGTCGGCGGCAGGAAGCAGCGTCGACGGCAGGAGGCAAGCAGCAGCGACGGCGACGGCGTGAGGAGGAAGCAGCAACGGCGACGTCGCACGGCAGCAGCAGTGTCGGCATGAGGAGGAAGCAGCAAGCGCGGCGGCGGCAGGCGCGGCGGCGGCGGTGCAACGGCGGGGCACGGCGTGCGGCGGCGCGAAGGGCGCGGTTCTGGCCGTGTCGGGGGTGCTCCGGCCGGTCTCCTTCTCTCTCTCTCTTTCTCACTCTCACACTCTGAAAATTCTGATCTGAAATTTTGTGTCTGAAAATTGTGTCTCCCCCTCTAAAATTCTGACCTAATAATGTATATATAGTATTAACCTAGGTCAATTAGATGGGCTTTTTAGTCCTAATGGGCTTAGGCTTGGGCTTTAATTTAAATGGGCTGAATTAATTAATGACAATGGGCTGAATTAATTAATGACAATGGGTTGAATTAAGTTCAAATTAAAACAACCGAGCCCGTTTGACTTATAATTCCCGGCCTTTGCATTTCAAGCGAGCCGAGTCCCATTCGATGAAATTTAAGCTCGTTCATTCACCGCCGGTCCGATGAAAAAATGCAATGAATTTAAACTATATGTTATGCAATTTAAATATTTTTGTTTAGGGGTTAAAAATTTAATCCCTAATTTTCTATGCAAATTACACTAAATGGTTGCCAAAATTTAGGTGTCAACAGCTGCCCCTCTTTGAAGGTGAGCTCGCAGAGGTTACATTCAAAGACTAAATGATACCTAAATTTCACTTATGCAAATGCAATGAATGTTGTTTTTGTCGGGATTATGAGTCCCATTTTACAATGCATTAAGAAATGATGCATGCTGACATGAGTAGAAAACGTACCTGGAATCACTTACCTGACATGAACGATAGCGCGATTCGAGGCACAACTTTAACTTGTATGTTGTTTTGGCAAATGTATGGGCTCAGTCCCCATCGGTATTGCCTGATATATGTTGATGAACTTCGGTGACCTGCAGTCAAGTCAAAACACACGAAGAAAGCTCGACGTACCTAATCATCATCTGGATTTGTGAGAACAGTTCCGATCTTTACGAAGTACCTATACATCTCCATAGGTATTTGTAAAGATTTGGCCGCTTCACTTATACCTGCTCATAAGTGAATTGCGGGGGAAACTTTTGAAATCAAGAGGATATTCCGACCTTTGCATATACCTGCTCATATGCAAAGATTTGGCCGCCTCACTTATACCTGCTCATAAGTGAATTACGGGGGAACACCTGGGGTTGAGAGAATATTCCGACCTTTATATATACCTGCTCATATGCAAAGATTTGGCCGCTTCACCTATACCTGCTCATAGGTGAGTAGCGGGGGAACATCTGAGATAATGAGAGTATTCCGACCTTTACATATACCTGCTCATATGCAAAGATTTGGCCGCTTCACCTATATCTGCTCATAGGCGAGTAGCGGGGGAATACTTGAAATCTGGGGAGAATATTTCGACCTTTACATATACCTGCTCATATGTAAAGATTTGGCCGTCATGGCTATACCTGCTCATAGTCATGTAACGGGGGAATCTTCTCGAGATTGTATAAAAATCTGTGATTTGATGAACAAAGGGGTTAGCCCAAGTGTTCAAGAGTTCCTTGACAAAGTACCTGGATATCATCAGAAGTACCTGAAAAGGTTTGATCAATAGACACCTGAACACAATCAAAGGCATCTAAAGCTCGCAAAAATGATCAAATGTGGGACCTGACAATTGCTTGAACAGGTTAGGGATACCTAGATAGTCATAGACATCCTAGGGATAGAGATATACTTACCTGGTGATATCTCTAACTCTGAAGACGTGTCTCCTGTTAGACACGATTTCAAATAACATGTAATATGCATTCGCATACTGTCAAGAACACATATACGCATGCACTATGATTTCAACTGATTTTCATACACGATGGTTTTGTCAAATCAGCATTACAAACTTCGCTGGGGAAAAATCATGACAAGACAATCCAGATTCACAAGTAGATATCTTGAAAATGTCGAATGAGGGACTTTTGGTCCGAAAGGGCTTTCGCTCACTCTCGTCGAGAAGTGGCTAATTTACAAAAATCACTTTATCTCACCATCATCATGTTGACAAGGGTCTGAGTATTCTCGCAAGTAGTACGACTTTACCAATCTGAGAGGTCTTTGTTAGGACTGTAACATAGGGCTTGGTCAATGGCTTAGCAAAAGAGACTCTTCGAGTCGAGGCTATTGAAAGAAAATACTCTGCAATTGTCTCCGGGTTTACAAGTCAAGAACCCTGCAAAATGAGATAGAAATGGACTTGCTCGCACTTCTTCGAGCTAAGCTTATAAACATCAGAAACTCTACGTTAGTTCAAGTGCCCTAATCTGAAGAGACTTTGCAAGGGATGTAACGCAGGCTAGGCTCATGGGTTAAGAAATGAATGGATCATAAGGCTCAAAATGTGCATAATTGGGGTGAAAGTTGGTGATCATCTCGGCATTGTCACCGGTCTTCTTCTTCACCAGGGATTGTCTCCTCGGTAGATGTTCCATTGGCCTTGAGAGCTTATCACTTGACTCCTTAAGACTCTGGATATTTTTGTGACTTTGACACATCTCAACATTTTCTAATCTAAAGTCGTCACTTTTTCTCCATTTTTTCTTCTCTTTTTTTTCACGGGCATCGGCCTTGCTTTTACCAGGCACACTGCTTTTTCATGCCCTCTAGTTTTTTTTTTTACACACACTGTCTACAATGCATACATTGGCCAGTCACACTTTGGCTTGTTTTGACCGAATGACTAACATTTGGACTCTCAGGGTCTTCGTCTTTCATCGGCGCTCCGGATATGCTGCTTGAACAATGATGACTTTTGCCTTGCCCCAGTGTGGGGGATGATCACCAACTGGGTTTAAGAAATGAATTTGCAGGCTCAATTGGGCTTAGCAAAGGATGAAGTGTGTATAGGGTAGAGAAAGAAATGCTCTTCGTCATCCTAAGGCACTTGAACTTCACGTGAATTCATCTGAAAAAGCAACACTCGAAGATTGATGCAAGTGAGAGCATGAAAATTTCTACTCATTTTTCACCTTATGACGCTGACTTACCTCCAGTTTGCCCCGATGTGGGGTGGTTCTTGACAGGGGTAATTTGAATGAATTTCTCCAAACATTTAGGCTCAAAGTGGCAAAACAATGGATAACCTGTAGTGTTTGGGATAGAGAAATGAATCGCCTCTCATCATTTCAGTTGCCGTACCTTTTGCGAGATAACCCTTTACCTTGCAGACATGGAATTTTTCCACTCAACTCACTGGGGATTAGTGCATGGGACTGTGTATAGGATATGGCTTGCCTTTCATCATCTCGATGTACCTCATTCAACACATTCAATTTATTCCACATGAATTATCACAGATTCCCCCTTTGAGGTCAATGATACAGGTTGACAAATAACCATGCAGAAATTAAAGCCAATGCAAACATCTTAACTTGAAATTGATTGAAACCATTTATTCATAAATGCAATATTTGCAATTCAGAGTATAAAACCAAACTTTTGAAAACTTTTACTGCAAAATGTTAAATTCCATCAGGGATAATAGATCTTCACAGCATCAGAATTAACAGGACTGGAGAACTCACGACCATCCATTTCTGCGAGAATCAGGGCACCTCCGGGAAGCACCTTTTTAACCACATACGGACCAATGTAGTTTGGGGCAAATTTTCCTCCAGGAACAGGAAAGACTGGCAGGACCTTCCTTAGGACTAGATCATTTACCTCGAAGTGTCTTGGACGTACCTTTTGATTGAAGGATCTAGCTATCCTCTGCTGATAGGTTTGACCGTGACAAATGGCTCTCAATCGCTTCTCATCAATTAGGTTTAACTGCTCATGCCTTTGTCGCATCCATTCTGCCTCGGACAACTCCACTTGAGACAATACTCGTAAGGAAGGGATCTCTACTTCGACGGGTAGGACTGCTTCCATGCCATACACCAATGAAAAAGGAGTTGCTCCGACAGAGGTTCGGATCGAAGTTCGATACGCCATTAGTGCAAATGGCAACCTTTCATGCCAGTCACGATAGTTTTCAGCTGTTTTGGCCAAGATCTTCTTGATGTTCTTGTTGGCGGCTTCAACTGCTCCATTCATCTGTGGACGATAAGGAGATGAATTCAGGTGCCGAATTTTGAAATCGTTGAACAACTGATCAATGAACTTGTTGTTCAAATTTGTTCCATTGTCAGTGATGATAGCCTCGGGGACGCCATAACGAGCAACTATGTCTCGCCTGATGAATTTTACGACATTCTTTGCGGTGACGTTTGCATAAGATGACGCCTCAATCCACTTAGAGAAATAGTCAATCGCGACCAAGATAAATCGGTGTCCATTTGATGCCTTGGGATTAATCGGGCCAATCACATCGATGCCCCACATTGAAAAGGGCCATGGCTCAGACTGCTGATGTAATTCCGTCGGGGGAACATTTATCTTATCCCCATGAACCTGACAGCGATGACATCTTCGAACATGTTGGATGCAGTCACTCTCAAGACTGAGCCAATAATAACCCAATCTCATAATCTTCTTAGCTAACATGTGGCCATTCATGTGTGGACCACATATCCCTTCGTGTACTTCTTGCATGATTCTGGTAGCTTCAGCCGCATCCACACACCTTAATAGGATTGAATCATACGATCTTTTGTACAGCTTTTCACCACTAACAAAGAATTTTGAAGCCATTTTCATTATGTACTTCCTGTCAGCCGGGGTGCTTCCCTCAGGAAATTCTTGTTTCTGGATGTAACTCATGATATCATAATACCATGGCTTTTTATCAGGTTCTCCGGTCACAACCATACAGTAGGCCGGTTTTGTCAGGACTTCGATCTTCAAGGGTTCTACCTCTAACCCATCAATCACTTGCAACATGGATGATAACGTAGCTAGCGCATCAGCAAACTGATTATGAGACCTTGATAAGTACTCAAAAGAGATATTTTCGAATTCCTCTATGATTTCTTCGAGGTATTCATGGTACGGTACTAGTTTGGTGTCTCTCGTCTTCCACTCTCCCACAGTTTGGAGAATAATCAAAGCAGAATCACCAAACACTTTCAACTTAGTTATCCTCATTTCCACTGCGGCTTGGAGTCCGAGGATGCAAGCTTCGTACTCGGCTATGTTGTTGGTACAGGGGAATACCAACTTTGCTGCTACAGGATAATGTTGCCCATCTGGGGATATTAAAACTGCCCCAGTACCGGAACCGGCCAAGTTTACGGCTCCATCGAAAAACATGGTCCATGTGTCTTCCTTTATTACCAAAATACGATCTTCTGGAGAATATCTATCATCATCAGGGACTCCAGGATTTTCAGCTAACACATCAGCAATTACTCGACCTTTAATTGACTTCTGCGGCTTCATCTGGATATCAAACTCTGAAATTAAAATCTGCCACTTGGCTAACTTCCCTACCAAAGCTGGCTGATCAAGTAAATACTTAATGGGATTGTTCTCAGTCACAAGCAAAGTCTGGTGATGCAGTGTATATTGTCGCAGCCTATGGAGCACCCATACTAACGCAGCACAAGTCTTCTCAGCTTCAGAATAATTCAATTTCGAGACAGTGAACTTCTTGCTTAGGTAATAAATGGCTCGCTCTTTTCCATCTTCAGGACTTTTCTGGGCTAGCATCGCACCTAAAGACTCACTATGAATCGTGAGGTAAAGGATCAAAGGCTGGCCCGGCATTGGTGGGACTAGCACTGGCGGTTTCATCAGGTATTGCTTTAGTTCGTTAAACGCTTCCCGACAATCATCATCCCATTTCACTTGAGCATTCTTCCTTAGAAGCTTGAAGAAGGGCTTGGCAGTTGCTGAGAGCTGAGAAATAAAACGGGCTATGTAGTTCAATCTACCCAGGAGACTTCGCACTTCTTTCACGGTCGACGGGGGTTGTAACTCACATATAGCCTTCACTTTGGAGGGGTCAATTTCAATGCCTTTACTGCTTACTATGAACCCAAGTAATTTACCCGAGGTTGCTCCGAATACGCACTTGGCTGGATTGAGACGGAGCTTAAACTCACGGAGCCTCTCGAATAATTTCTTCAAAGTATTGACGTGACTCTTCCCAGGTCGAGACTTGGCGATCATGTCATCGACATAAACCTCAATCTCCTTATGCATCATATCATGGAAGAGCGTCACCATTGCCCGTTGATATGTTGCCCCGGCATTTTTAAGGCCGAAGGGCATGACCTTATAGTGGAATGTCCCCCAAGGAGTGATGAACGCCGTTTTCTCCTTATCATCGTCCTTCATTTTTATCTGATTATAGCCCGAAAAACCATCCATGAAGGAAAACAGCTCAAACCCTGCAGTACTGTCCACCAAAACATCTATATGTGGCAATGGGAAATCGTCTTTAGGACTGGCCTTGTTTAGATCGCGATAGTCGATGCAAACCCGAACTCGACCATCCTTCTTCATGACTGGCACAATATTAGCCACCCAGCTGGGGTATTGGGTGACTTCGATGAATCCCACTTTCAAGAGCTTCATGACCTCCTCCTCTATTTTCTTAGAAAGTTCAGGCTTGGTCCTTCGCAACTTCTATTTCTTGGGCGGCATGTCTGGATTAGTGGGTAGACTATGCTCCACGATAGAAGAATCTAGACCCGGCATATCGACATACGACCAGGCAAAGATATCCCGGTAATCCTTCAGCAGTTGGACCAGGTGTTTAGCTTCACCTTCGGGAAGGGTTGCCCCTATCTTCACCTCTTTGGGTTCTCCGGAATCGCTCAAGTTGACAGTGATAGTTTGGTCTACCGTTAGGACTTTAGGTCTTTCATGATGCTCTAGATCACGCTGGAGGTCCGAGGAATCTTCGAGTTCATTGGCGTCATCGAGATCAGGTTCGGTGGCACATAATTCATCAGATTGGACCGTTCCCATACCCTTTCGTGTCACAAAATTGCCCCTGAAACATAAAGTAGGGGGTTCAGTAGGACAAACAGGGCTAAACAGTGTATTTTGATTTTTTTGATTATTTTTGATTTGTGACCTTTTTTTTTTTGAAATTCTTTTCCAAAAGGTTTTAACACGAGGAAGCATGAAGAAGCCCAGGCCTCAGAATTCTCCTTGGACTATATTTTTCTTTTATCGGTTGGATATCATCACCGGGCTGGTTTGATGTACCTCAACATGCCCTCAAAACGAAAACAACTTGTAATTTTATTGATTATCACCAAATGAATTACATTTATTGGAATGGAAATTGCAACAATCAAATCCTAGAAATGAAAAGTACTAAAAAGTAGCTCCCGAGACGGGGCAAGTCCTAAAAAGCAGTAAAAATTCCCGCGTAGGGGAATGTGCGAAAAAGGTAAATGTGTTACTCTTGCGGGCCAATGCCCATTCCCTTCAACGGTCCTTCCTCGATGGCTCCAATTAAGAAATTATCGAACAGGGCAGTGATTCCCTCCATTGCATCATCAGAATCTTCTGTCACTAGAGGTGTTGAATCATCCATACCTCCCCATCCATCCGGGACAATGTCACGGGGGTCAACATAGAAGCTGGGGGGCGCCGAGTATTTAACATAATAATCGAACTTGCCACTTGGTTGCCCCAGAGTGTCGATCACTTCCTTCTCTTCATGCATCATTCTTGCAGGGCCTGGGAATGTGGTGCGGAGGTGTGGAGGCAACCTACCACGCCCACGTTCTTCACCATTTGGCTCTTCTTCGGATCGCAATATATTTTGACCATTTCTTCGACCACGTCCACGTCCACGTGCCACATTGTTCGGCTCACTTGACCCCAGGTATCCCAACCCAGTAATGCGGGGCCTCTGAGAAACTTCCACCGGTTGGCGGATGCCTTGACTATTTCTACCAAGGCCTTCACCTGGAGTAAAGCCGTGAGAGATCATTACTCTTCCAACCATGACCGCAGCATTTGACACCTCAGGAATAGGCGGTGATGATCCTCTTGACGCATGTATGGTTGATACGAGCTCGAGCGACTGATAGCTCGATTTTATTCTGCAATCCGGCTCAACATAGGGGATAGCCGTTGCGTGGTAGATTGGGTGCTCTTCTTCACCGTGGACCGTGACTAACTTTCTCTCCACGACGAACTTCACCATCTGATGTAGACTGGATGGCACAGCTCCAGCAGTATGAATCCATGGACGACCCAACAGAAAATTGAATGCAGTGGGAATGTCCATAACTTGAAATAGGACATTGAACATCGTTGGTCCTATCTGTATGTCAAGGTGTATTTCTCCCATCACTTCTTTCTTCGTTCCGTCAAAGGCTCGTACGGAGGTTCTTGCAGAACTTATCCTAGAAGGATCTATCTTAAGGCGGTGTAAAGTCGCCAAAGGACAGATGTTCAGGGCTGATCCGTTGTCAATGAGTACCCGGGCAACATGTGAGGCCTTGTATTTGACGGAAATATAGAGTGCCCTGGTATGCCCCCTCCCTTCTAGAGGGAACTCTTCATCTGAAAAGGCTATGAGGTCCTTGAGGAGTATAGAGCCCACAAATTCCTCTAATTTATCATGATCGATCGTTTCTGGCACGTGGACTTCACTTAATACCTTCATTAAGGCCTTCTGATGCTTGACAGATGTCTGGAGCAGCTCAAGCAGGGAGATTTGCGCGGGCAGCTTGCGCAATTGTTCAACTATGTTGTACTCGCTAGCCTTAATCACAGCTAGAAATTCCTTGGCTTCTTCATCAGTAACGGGTTTTGCAGGTTGGGCATTAGCTTGGCCGTAGGAACGCCCAGATCTGGTAACTAAGTCGACATCGAGACTGTAGGACCAGGGAACCGCCTTATTGTCACTGTACTCATACGGTTGAGGTATCTCGACCACTATCCCTTCATCAGTTGTAGGCATGCTTACAATGATCTCCTCATTATCGGACGTGTCTTCAAGCGGAGGCATGTCTTCAGGCAGAGGGTCGCCCTTGTCGCTCCTGATGTTCAATGTAGCAAACTCCTCCTCCCAATTAATAACCACTTCGGAGATAGTGGAAACGATGCCAGTGTGGTCAGCATAAACAATCATCCCAGCTTCTACCATTCTTGAGACTCTTTCTCTCATGAGAGCCAGGGGCAGGTCCTCATTACTCGGATAACAACCGGCTTTCACTAACTCACCGTAGACGTCAGTAGTATACACCTTAACATTCTTGATTCGACCATCGTTGAAGCTAAATATGGCATTCACATTGCCTGCGTGATCAGGGAGTGGGTTGCTCTGAACATTCGGCTTAGTAGGTTGAAATGAGAAAGCCTTCGTGTCTAGGAGGTTTTGGATTCGGTGCCTGAGGGCATAGCAATCATCGGTTGAGTGTCCCAGCTCACCCATGTGATAATCACATTTCTTTGACGGGTCGAAGTTATAGAACCGCTCAGGATTGGGCCGCTTTGGCTCAGTAGTAAGCAAGCCTTTCTTCTGGAGCACTGTCAACACTTGAGACAACGATCCGGGGAGGGGAGTGAATTGCCTCTTGTTGTTCCTTCTCTGAAAAGGTTGACGACCCGAGTTTTGTTGCTGAGCTTCTACTACTTGGATTGCTGGGGCGGAGTTAGCATTCCGCCGGCTCGGTTGGTTATAAGCCACATTCACTTCAGCTGCCGGTTCTTTCTCTTTTCTCGCACCAAATCTTCTGGTCGAGGAGGGCGGCTCGACAAACCATCCATCTTTCAGCCCTATTTCAATTTGTTCGCCCATGGGGATGAGTTGGTTGAAGTTGTCAGTCAGAATGGCAACCATCCGATTACGGTATTCGAACGGGAGAGTTTTCATGAACATCCTCTTTAACTCACTGTCTATGGGTTCTGGGACAACCTGAGCAGCTAAATTTCTCCGTCTGATAGCATAGTCTTTGAAGGACTCAGTCTTTTTCATCTGGGCGGGTTCGAGATCATCACGGGTAGGAATGATGTCTGTTATGAATCTGTACTGCTTCAAGAATGCTTCACTGGCTTCTTTCCAAGTTTTGAGGCCATTTATCTTCTTCATGAGATACCAGCTCAAAGCAGGACCCGTCAAACTTGCTTGAAAGGCATGGATCATCAGGAGTTCGTTATCAACGTACGAAGTCATTTGTACGTGATAGAGCTGTAGGTGGGCTTTTGGACATGTGGTGCCATTGTACTTGTCGAAATCCGGCATTTTGAACTTCTTTGGGATTTTGATCTGTGAGTAAAGGGACAGATCGATCGAAGGTGAATCCTGCGAACCTTCCAGCTGCTTCACTCTTTCTTCAAGTTTATTGACCTGTTCATCAGGTTTGTCCTTGTTGACGATGATCTGGACAGGGTCATCTTCTAAATCAGGAATATCGTCATCTCCGTCAACATCGACACTTTTTCTGATCTTCTGCTTTGGGACAGACGCTTCGAGGGGTGTCGAAACAGGAACCGACCGGAGAGCTTTGATCTCAGCGGACATTTGTTGCATCGCGATGACAAGTTGCTTGATATGGTCTTCCACACCAATAACACGCTCTTGCAAGTCGGTTTGATCGGCCATTCTGGCTCTCGACCGTGTACGAATGGGCGACCGTGATCGGTCCGTAGCTACCTAATTTCGAAATGAAACAGGCATACATGAGTGTTAAGCAAAATCATACGCCAATCCATGACATTGGTCTAACCGCTTTGAATTGAAAGGACCACTTTATTGAAATGACGAAAATTTTTACACCAATTAATGACTTGAAATTGAACTGAATATAAAGACAAATGACTCAATTCCTAAACAAACTTTAAAACTGAAACTGAAATAAGAAAAGAACTTCGAGCTTTTTATTTAGCTTGATCTATAGACATATGGGAGGCGACTTCCTTCTTCAATTGCTCATAAGCTCGAGCTATCTTGGATGCCTTTTCTTCAGCTTCTTCGGCCTTCCTTTTGAGGCGATTGTTCTCTGAGCGATTGGCGGACTTGAGAGGCACCTTAGGTATCTTCGGGAGCAAATCCTGCGGGATTCTGTGCCGACGAATGTACTGGGTCGTCGCGAAATAGGACTTCTGCTCTCCCTTTAGTTCTTCTTCGGGCCGAGCTATCTTTAACACACGACACTTCCTCCACATCTTATTGAGCTGAGCTACGGTCGCTTCATGGTCTTTATCATCATCGGCGAAGTCAACTTGTAGGAGTTCTGGTTGTAACGCCGGAGGGAGCCCTTGGAGAATCTGATACTGACGAGACACTCTGGCGGGGTAGTATTCAATTGCTCCGGTGAAACCCAACAGTGGAACCGGCCCGATACCATTACATGTAAGCCAAGCTTCCTCGACTTTGAACCAATTAGCATGCCATTGGAAACCTTGGGGTCTAGCGTTTTTCATGAAAATGATCAATTCAGAGTAATGATAATCGGGTGCATCCCCTTGTTTTTCTTTGTACCTTAAAACTGGATGGCTAGAATCACTAAGCTTGGATATTGTGAGTAAATCGCCGCACCCTTTTATATGAGACAAAAACCAGATTTGTAGAAGTTCGAGGGGGGCATGAAAAGTTTTGTCAACATGTTGCTTAAATTTAGTGAGGGAAATGAAAGTCTCGGCTAAAATGGTGTTGATAAAATTCTTTTCAAGACAGACCTGTTGGACCAACCATGCGATTGACGGACTATATGCATTCTTACAGTAAGGAAAAATCACGAATCCGAAAAACGCTAGCAAAAAGATTCTGCCCTTTTGAAAAGGTGTGGCTTTTTCAAAACACTGACTCAGGAATGAAAATGGGCATGTGCCACGATTTGCTTTTAACACTTTTCCCAATTCATCTTTTCCGACATTCAAAAATTCAGCCAACATTAAAGTAGAATCAATTCCCAAAGGTGGTGTGACTAAATCTGACTCCAATGGTTTTCCAATGAGCACGCTATATTCTTCCAAGGTCGGGGTGAGCTCGTGCTTACCGAATATAAAGGTAGAAGTCTCAGGACACCAGAAGTGCGCTAATGCTCGAACGAGGCCGGTACGGACTTTGACCTCCAGTAGGGGGAGGAGCCTCCCGATGTGGCCCTCAACTAGCCTGCGGTTGGTCGGACTGAGTAGATTCCACCAGGCACGGAGCTCGTCCTTAGGAGCATCAAGAATCCGGATGTCTGCCCCTCCCATAGTGTATAGACCAAGACTCGCGACCGACCTAATGTCATGGACCGACCAAAGAAAAAGACGAAAGATAAATAAATTGCGAGATAAAGGTTTAGAAATCTTACTTCACCCGGTAGAATGATGGCAATCACATAGACATGCGCATGAAACGTGAGGTTCGATTTCTACCTAGACTCTGGCTTGCAAAATGGAGACACGAGGATTACCGAGCTAAACCAGTCATGGTGGTGGTTAGGCTGGGATTCCCCTGACTCCGGCTTAGTCAAAGAGCCGACCCGGGTTGCAAAGGGTGCAACCGTGGTAGGTATTCAATGACACCATGAAAGAACTTTCGGGACCAAGAAAGGCGACCTATACCACACGGGTGTGGTCGAGGTATCCGTTTTCTGAGTACCATCCTAAACCTGTGCCGCCCAGGTCCGGCAGCGGGTAGTGTGTGCGGTGTAGTGTAAATGTAAGGCATGCACAACAGGTTATATCATACAGCGCTTCGTGCATAAAATAAACCATTCATTCAAACACCTCCCTGCAAAACAAGGGTTAACAATCACGCCTCCCCTTATACCTCCCATACTGCAAAAACATTTAACACCTAAAATGTTAGGGACGTACCTGGGATCCTCGCTGCCAAGCAAAAATAATTTTTTTGAAAAGAAAAACTGGCCTAAGTCCACTAAGAGTTTTAACTCAAGTCCCCAGCGGAGTCGCCAAGCTGTCGCGACCTAAAAATTCCCTCTCTCAGGCTAATGGATTATTAGGACTAAACCTAACTCGAGCCCTCCCAAGCCCTACCAATTCGCAACTTTGGGTTTAAGTTTTTAACATGCAAATGTTTTCATGCTTGGAGTCGCCACTAATCAATTTGTGGTAGGTCGATTAGAAACCTAAATAAAACATAGGGAGATATGTTTTATTCCTACGAACCAGAGATTCTAAGCCCGGGGACTTGATTACGCTAGATCTAGTCTAACGCCCTTTCGGTACCTTTTCTTTTCAAAAATATTTTGGCAAGCAGTTTGGATCCATTTTAACTTAGTCACTAACATATGAGGTGTTCATGCGGGTGCGCAAACCACCAATTTAACACTCAAGAAAGCATTAAATAAATTGCAAGTTGGGAGAATTACTTACCTCAAAGCAACGTAAGCATCTGCATCGTTAGCTAGAAAATCACATCAACAACCTAATATGATTTCTAATTAACAAGGAATTCACTCAATTTTTGGCTTTTCGCTTATTTAAATGAAACCTAGTCTACATGCAATGACGTGTAAAAATGACATGCAAGTAATGCAACCTAGCATGCAAACTATATGTCATGCGACGACGTGACCTAATTCTGATGACGGGCAAATGATTTATTTTTGGTATTTTCTGATGAAATTCGGAATAAAATTATGTCTAAATCAACGTGCAACCTATGATGACTTAACATATCCTAACATGACTTATTTTTTGGATTTTTGTTAAAATTCGAAATAATAAATTACTTAAATAAAGAATGCAATCTATCCTAATCTACCATAAAACAATTCATTTTTTAGGGTTTTCTTGAAAATTCGGAATAAAAAATAACCTAAATAATCTATCAAGACTAGAAAATTATTTAATTTAAACTAGGAAATAGATTATCTCAAGTCCTCATTTAAATTAAATAATTACTCTATCATCTAGGTATATTTAGGATTCCTAAACACGCAAAACTCAAATTCAAATCCTAACTGATATTTTTTGAATTTTCTTTTTTATTTGAAAAGGGAAAGACAATTTAAACAAAGATGGCATCCACATTTAAAACAACCATGCAATCCGCAAAATTCGTTTCAAACTTGGATTAGGCACAAAAATCGAACTATCGATCATATCTATAGGGTTATAGATATTGACAGAAAATCGATCATTCAAATTTGGAAAGCAGATAAAAATCATTATCGTACCCAAGTGATTATGGATAGGATAATGATTTTCCGTATCGCCACGTATCATACCTTAGGGATAAGGTCGGATAGTTGTCCAGATACGTTGCTGAATTAGGAAAGATTCCTAATTTTGAATATTTTCAAATATTGCGAACAAGGCAAACATTATCCTAAGATATCTAGCAATCCACGCAATATTCACAGAATATTCAAGCATCCAAAAATTAAGAAACGAAATATTCTAAAAATATTGGATAATGTTCAATTACCTAATTTGCGGATAATTTCCAAATTCGAACTTGCGGATCGGGATGAGCGGCGAACGGCGGACCGGCGGCGCAGTGTCGGGAGCGGCGGCGACTCGCGGACCGGCGATGGCGCGACCACGAGGACAGCAACGGCAGCGTGAGGCGCGACGGTAGCAGGCGTCGGTGGTGCGCGTCGGGGAAGCGGCAGCAGCTACGTTGGCGTGCGACAGCTCCGGCGGAAGCAGCGGCAGTGGCACACGGCGGCAGAGGGCAGCAAGACGGCGCGCGCACGGCGTGATGCACGGCAGCAGCAGCGACAGGCGTGAAGCAGCAGCGGAGGTCGCGGCGTCAGCAGGAAGCAGCAACGGCGGGGCAGCAGCAACGGTAGCGTCGCGTGGGACGTGAGGCAGCAGCGGCGGCGTCGTGCGGGACGTGAGGCGCGGCGGCAGCAGGCGTCGGTGGGAAGCAGCAGCGGCACCGGCGGGCGCGACAGGGAGCGGCGCTCGGCAGCAGGCGTTGGCGGGAAGCAGCGTCGGCGGCAGGAGGCAAGCAGCAGCGACGGCGACGGCGTGAGGAGGAAGCAGCAACGGCGACGTCGCACGGCAGCAGCAGCGTCGGCTTGAGGAGGAAGCAGCAAGCGCGGCGGCGGCGGTGCAACGGCGGGGCACGGCGTGCGGCGGCGCGAAGGGCGCGGTTCTGGCCGTGTCGGGGGTGCTCCGGCCGGTCTCCTTCTCTCTCTCTCTTTCTCACTCTCACACTCTGAAAATTCTGATCTGAAATTTTGTGTCTGAAAATTGTGTCTCCCCCTCTAAAATTCTGACCTAATAATGTATATATAGTATTAACCTAGGTCAATTAGATGGGCTTTTTAGTCCTAATGGGCTTAGGCTTGGGCTTTAATTTAAATGGGCTGAATTAATGGGCTGAATTAATTAATGACAATGGGCTGAATTAATTAATGACAATGGGTTGAATTAATTAATGACAATGGGTTGAATTAAGTTCAAATTAAAACAACCGAGCCCGTTTGACTTATAATTCTCGGCCTTTGCATTTCAAGCGAGCCGAGTCCCATTCGATGAAATTTAAGCTCGTTCATTCACCGCCGGTCCGATGCAAAAATGCAATGAATTTAAACTATATGTTATGCAATTTAAATATTTTTGTTTAGGGGTTAAAAATTTAATCCCTAATTTTCTATGCAAATTACACTAAATGGTTGCCAAAATTTAGGTGTCAACACGACTTGACTAAGAGATGTCCGAAAATCGACATGCCAGGAGCCAACTTCTACTTGAAAATAGCCACTTAGATAATGGCACGTCGATTTTTCAGAAGGAAGGGAAGGACTTTGTAGACAGCATGTAACCACAATTTCACTTTAATGAAATATTTTCTTTATTCAGCCTTTCCTCAATTTTTTTGTACTTGAATTGCCTTTTGTGACGCCCGAAAACGTCACGCTCGACACGCGTCCTTTCTAATTTTATCTTCTAGTTTTTGATAGCATGCGGAAGCTCAAGAAAATTTTCACAACATCTCTTATAAGGATACGCATGAGTTTAGTTAATATACATATGCTTCTTTATATTAACATCACTAGTTGCCAACTTGATATAATAATACAATATATCACAAAAGTCTTGGGAGAAACGTCAGGTCCACTAGTACCACTACACCAAACTAAACCAAAACCAACCCTAACATTCCACAACACCATCCAACTCAGGGGTTGATGGCTCTGGCATAATCTCATCCCCTCCATTGTCATGCCCAAGGGAACCATTGAAACCCCTAAGTGATCCAATCAACTCCCTGTAGACCCATACAGTGGAACTACACTTGGTATCTACTACCGTCGATTTAGATACAATCATATCTTGGTATTCACACTCAAAGTACATGGGAGCTCCAAAAAGCAGTAGTAATGGGAAGATCTATCCTACATATCTAAAAATTAAGGGTTGAGTTGAAACCCAGTAAATGAAATCTCTTAGTTTAAGATAGGTGATCACCTACCGCTCAACCCGGTACCAATAAACAACATTAAATCAAGACGAGTACACTGAGTCAGTATGCTTCCATGACTGATTTGAGCTTGAAAACGTTGAAATTTTGAAATGAGCTTAACTAATGATTTGAAAAGCACATTCTAAGCTTCGATTTGATAGGTCATGTGTCGAAATTGAGTATCGTTTACTATTTTTTCACAAAAAAATCATGCATAAATTCAACTCGTTATAGCTGTTTAAGGTCAATTATAGATTAGATGTAGACAATTTCCGAAAGACTGCAATTGGGTGAGACTTTGTAAACCAATTTGATTGGAGCTACGAGCATATTAGGACATTTAATACATCAACAATGGTTGGAGAATCTACAGAATGGTATTGGATAATTGAGGCAATTGACAATTGATTGATAGTAAATATGGGAGGTTTTGTTTGTCCTTGCTTGGGCAAGTTGGACGATTTTGACGATCTGGTTTCCACAACCAACAACTAATTAGGTTGCGCCCTTATGTTAAATCCATCTCATTACATAAAGGAGATGATTCTGGTCGACCCTTCTTTTTCCTTTCATGGACTCACGAGGCATTATAATTGGCCCCTCCCGAGTGGTGGAATCTTGGGTTATCTTTGGGAATACATATTAATGCCATACCATCTCTGTGATAACATGACATCCTGTGATAGCATGTGAACAATGAAATCCATAGATCTAAAGCTTCTAGCAAGTGCATGTGAAGCTTTGCTTGAAATTCTGAGATCCAGCACTCATGACTTAGACTAGCTTTTTCTATTAATAAAAAAAATAGAAAAAGAAACTAACGAGCAATACTCGTTAAAGTTGTTTGACATTAGTGGTTGGATATTTTGAACCAACTACACTATAATATCATGACTATGACCAATTATATTGGGCCAAATACTCTAAAAAACCTCCAACTTTAGCTTTTGTCCCAATTTTACCTTTTGTCTCATAAAAAATCCTCAACTTTAGGTCATGTCCCAATTCTACCATATTTTTTTCTGTCTCATGAAAAACCCTCAACTTATATCATGTCCCAATTTTACCATAAAATTTTTTTGTCATATGAAAATTCCCCAACTTTAGGTTTTGTCCCAATTTTACAGTCCTGTCCCAATTTTATCCTAAAATTTTTACAGTCTCGTGAAAAATCACAAATTTTTACTTGAGTCACAAATTTGCCCCATTAAACCTCAGTCCAAAATTTCTCATTGACAGCCGAAAGATGAAAAACTCTTGAGTACAAGGTCTCCAACCGCAAGAGATGGAACATTTCCAAGCACGAGAGATCAAAGACCAAGCACAAACTTATTTTGACGGAGGGTTAATGGAGAGCAGATTTGGGACTCAAGTAATAGTTGGTGATTTTTTATGAGACAAAAAAAATTAGAGTGAAATTGAACTGGACCTAAAACTATGATTTTTTTATGAGACAAAAAAAGTTTAGAGTAGAATCGGTATTGGACTTAAAATTGAGGGTTTTTTATGAGACAAAAAAGTTTGGGGTAGAATTGGCACTGGATCTAAAGTTAGGGATTTTTTATGGGACAAAAAAAGTTTATGGTAGAATTAGGACATGATCTAAAGTTGAAGGTTTTTTATGAGACAAAAAGGTAGAATTGAGATAATGGTGACGATTATATTATTATATAATATTGCGTCATAACCAAATGGTTTTTGTTTGTTTTGTAAGTAGAATCAATTTTGTTAACATCTTTAATGCACTACATCAAATTACAAATGGGGAAAAATTAAGACATGGCAATATGGCGGACATTATGGTTCATGAGGATGACGGGAAAATTGTCCAAAAAGTCCTAAACCTATTAATTTTTGTTTGTTTCCTAAGTAGAATCAATTTTGTTGACATCTTTAATGCACTACATCAAATAACAAATGGGGAAAAATTAAGACATGGCAATATGGTGGACATTATGGTTCATGAGGATGACGGGAAAATTGTCCAAAAAATCCTAAACCTATTACACTTTCGCCAATCCAGTCCTAAATCTTTTAAGTTTACCAATTGAGTTCTAAACATTTTCACTTCTTGTCAATTAAGTCCATTCGGCTAATTTTGGCAGTTCAGAGCTGACGTGGACGCCGGCCGGCGCCGGCCACCACTAATGTGGCAATTTTAATATTTTATAAATATTTTTTTGAATTTTTTTTTATTTTTTCCTTTTATTTTTTTCTGGCCTCCGGGCAATGCTGGTGAGGTTGAACAGGCCAAAGGTGAGGGCCGGTGAGGTTGACCTTGTCGGCCCTTGGCTAGGTGAGGTGAGCGAGGTCTCGCTAGCCTCGCTCAACCTCGTTGTCCCAACCAAGGCAATGGCGACGGCGAGGTCGGCCTCGCTGGATCTGGGCGAGGTCGAGCCTTGGTTGGCCTTGTCGTCGCCTAGGTTGCGACAACAAGGATGGCCTCGCCTTGGCTGGGCGAGGCTCGACCTTGCCCAGATCCGGCAAGGCCAACCTCGCCGTCGCCATTGCCTAGGTTAGGACAGTGAGGTCAGGCAAGGTTCGACCTCGCCCGCCTCACCCAGCCAGAGGTTGGCGAGATCGACCTCGTTGGCTCTTACCTCTAGCCGGTTAGACCTCACCGGTGTCTGGCCGGTCGGACTGGCCAGACAAGAAAGGCTAGAAAAAAAAATGAAAGGAAAAAATATAAAAAAATTCAAAAAAAAATATTAAAAATTACCGCGTTAACAGTGGCCGGACGGCCGGCGCTGGCTAACGTCCACGTCAGTTTCGGGTGGCCAAAATTGGCCAAATGGATTCAATTAATAAGAAGTGAAAATATTTAGGATTCTATTGACAAACTTAAAATGTTCATGACTGAATTGGTAAAAGTGCAATAGGTTTAGAGATTTTTGGGCAATTTTCCTTGAGGATGACAGTGTACTAGTTATGTGTTTCGTTATGAAACAAATAAACAAAAAGATGCATATAATATTGATCTTAAATAGTAAAGATAAAAGGAAATAAATCTTAGAGAAGAGATTGTAGAGTATAACTTTTCTCCTAATGGTTCTCTTAGTAATTGGTTCCGCCTTCATAATCATCTACGTGTGTCGACGTTGACGAGGAAGACACCCCCATATATCAGATTTTCTGAATGAGTGGGGGGTTTTTTTTTTCCAACTCTAGAGGATTGTACTGTAAAAAGGTAGTGAAAGAGATTGATATGGTTTATAAACGATTTTGTTAATAGATGTGTCTGCCGAACCCTTTGTTGATATGGAGTTAAGTAATAGCTAACCCTTTCAATTGCAGTACATACAATGTGTTTCCGTAGGAGGAAAGAAAGATGCCGCTTGAGGATGCCTTGATGCGAAGTGTATATGTAACGTCCTTACCTCAGGATTATTAATGTTTCATTATAGGCTCATCGCCATCCCGTTTCTTTCATCTGATTATTAAGCACATGTGGAAATGTGTATAAACAAATTTCCAAACAAAATAACAGCTAGAAATTAGGGAAAACATAACAAGCAAGACACACTATTGTCATTTTATTTAAACATATTTTATAAGCCCTTTTTCCACGAGTCGCTCCACGTACAAATTATATCACAAGCGAAGGCCGAGGTTAATCCTGGCTCCTCTATGTCATCCTCCATCTTACGGACCTAAAAAGAAAAACAATGGGGGATGAGTCAAGGAGACTCAATGAGTAAATTCACTAATACTCATATAGGATGATACCTCGCCATTGTATTACTGCATACAAATATTTTCTTCGCCTTATGTTGATAGCAAATCAATAGCAAAGATTTTGACCTTGCTCTTGCTATATTCACATGGAAGCTCACATTTATCCGATCATATAAATTTGGCTTATCAATAAACACACATACTGACACGCATATAAAATTCATTTGTCATGTATCGGCACACATATAAGATTCATTTATCGTCATCTTGGCTTAACCAAAGCATCCCGACTCAACCGAGGCATCCGGGCTTATGCTAGGCATCTTGGCTCAACCAAGGCATTCCGGCTCAATCAAGGCATCCTGGGGCTAGCACACCCTAGGCATCCAGGCTCAACCAAGGTATCCTAGCTCAATTAGGGCATCCCGGTACTAGTTTACCAAGGTATCCGGGCTCAACTCATGCATCCTAGCTCAACTAGGGCATCCCGATGCTAGTTTATTGAGGCATCGTCGTCAACGCTATGTGATGACAGTCTTCTTCTTTTATTTAGTGATCACACATCATGGGTCACACAAGCCGATTTATTATCTTGATTTCATTAGTCCATGCAATTAAGCTCAAAGGCATGCCATGCTTGTGTAATCATGATCTCTAGAACATTTGCCTAACATGCGGGTCGCAATCAAGGGCACGTGGCTTGGTCCGCCATGCTGAGTGTCGGCTCGGAGCCGAACTTGACTTGAATCTACACACCTCAATGTAAACCCGCACCAAACCGAACTCATCCCGTGTGACATTCCGAATTTCGGCCCATTTTTGGAATTTATAAAATGTGTAATTCGTCAGTGCACTTATAATAAAATCTCACTCAGAACTGATCAATCTTGGGTTACTATTTTCAAATTAGAGATTTCGCTAGAATCGCACTCGATCGAATTTGGCCGTTATTTAGAGTCCAAACTTTAGTGCCGAATTTCTCAGAGTTCCGGGACGAATTTAATTGGACGGTGTTGATATTCTAGTGGCCAGTGTCGATATTGCCAGGAATATGTGAAAAGTGGATTTTTGACCGGGTACGGATTTGAACTAGTAGACCTCCCTCGTAGTGTGTTTTGAGTTATTTTCTTTTGGTCCTTTTTCCTATATTATAAATTAGGATTTTCGTGGGCCGTTAGATCTTTTTTGAGTTCAAACCGTGACCGTTGGATCGTGATCATCGCGTTTGACTTTTTGGGCTCTCTCTCTCTCTCTCTCTCTCTCTCTCTCTCTCTCTCTCTCTCTCTCTCTCGCGCGCACGTCCCCTCCCCCTTCCCCCCATGCACGTCCCCCCTTCTCTCTCTCTTCCTTTTTCCCTTCTTCCTCTTTCTTCTTCTTTTCTTCTTCTCTTTCTTTCTTCCTCCCCCAGCCCCGACTGGTTCTGCTTTGCCTCTGCCTTCTGCAACTCGCCGACTAGACTCCCTCGTCGCGCGCCACCGCTGATTGTCAGGCTGCTGCATCGCCATCCGGTCGTCAGGCTTCGCCTAACCGCTGCGCACCGTCCGCCAATCGCCACCCCCGACCGACTGGTCTCTCCCTCTCCTCCGGGCCCAGCTTGCCGCTCGAGGCCGCCATCCGGTGCCGAAGCCGCCACGTCACCCAGCCGTCCCCATCGTCGGCCAGCTCGCCCGGCTAGCTCGCCGCCGTCGCCTCCTTTAGCCCCAGGCCCTCTCTCCCTCGCCCTCACCGCCCCGGCCGACCTTCCCCTCTTCAGCTCGTTACCGTCGCATCACCGTCGCAGCTGCCCGCTGCCGTTGCCATCGCCGCACCGTGCCGCCCCGTTGCCGCCGGTTCGCCCCTCTCCCTCAGCCCCGATCTCTCTCTCTCTCTCTCTCTCTCTCTCTCTCTCTCTCTCGCCGTCACCGCCCCCGGCTCACCTTTCCCTCCCCTCCAGCTCGTCGCCGCCACTCGCCTATCCTAGCCAGCCAGCCAGCCAGCCCCGCCTGCCAGCCTCGGGCCGTGGCCGAGCAGCCTAGGCCAGCCCAGGCTGTGGTCGAGCTCGCCCAGGCCACCGCTCGGCACCTCGCCCGTCCAACCAGGCGCGTTGCCCGTCCGGCTCGCTCGTGCACCCCCAGGCACGCCGCTCGGCCACCGTGCCCGGGCGCTAGGCACGCTGTTCGGCCACCGTGCTCGTGTTGGCTGACCAGCACGCCTGTTTGGCCCGCGCCCGCGCCCACACCTAGTCCAACATTGTTCACCCGGGCCATTTTAGGCCCGAGCTAACTTTTCCCGGGCCAAAACCTAGTCAGTGACTTCCTAAACCCTACTTAGTATAATGGGTATGTTTAGATTTGTTTAGGGTGTAATTTAGTACCAGCTTAGGAATTTAAATTAGACTTGGATTAGTTAAATTGATTGTGTGGTGAATTATTGTTGTGGTAATTGTGTGGCTAATTTAGTGATTGATTGAGATAAATAGCATGACTTAATTGTCGTGGCGCTTGTGGGTGAATTTGATTAATTGAATGTGTCGACTTGAATGTCACGTTGGTGGGCCGATGTGGGGAGTGTGAGTTGAATTGGCCGTTATGGCGTGCCCGATTGACATTGGTGTATGTTGACACCTAAATTTTGGCAACCATTTAGTGTAATTTGCATAGAAAATTAGGGATTAAATTGTTAACCCCTAAACAAAAATATTTAAATTGCATAACATATAGTTTAAATTCATTGCATTTTGCATCGGACTGGCGGTGACGAACGAGCTTAAATTTCATTGAATGTGACTCAGCTCGCTTGGAATGCAAGGGCCGGGAATTACAAGTCGAATGGGCTCGGTTGTTTTAATTTGAACTTAATTCAGCCCATTATCATTAATCAATTCAGCCCATTATCATTAATCAATTCGGCCCATTAATTCAGCCCATTAATTCAGCCCATTTAAATTAAAGCCCAAGCCTAAGCCCATTAGGACTAAAAGCCCATCTAATTGACCTAGGTTAATACTATATATTCAGAATTAGGTCAGATTTTTGGGGGGGAGACAATTTTTCAGATCAGAATTTTTTACAGAGTGTGAGAAAGAGAGAGAGAGAGAAGGAGACCGGCCGAACACCCCCACACGGCCAGAACCGTGCGCCGCCTGCCGCTGCTGCCGCGCCCGCTGCTGTTCCCCACAGCGCCTGCCGCCGACGCCTGCGTGCGCCTGCCGAGCGTCGCCTGCTGCCGTGCCTGCTGCCGCTGCCGCCTCTCCCGCCGACGTCGCGCCTCACGCCACCGCGGTTGCTGCCGCTGCTCCCTGCCGTGCCGCCGCTCCTCACGCCACCGACGCAGCTGCTGCCGCACATCCTGCGCGACGCCGACGCTGCTGCTTCCCGTTGACCCCACGACGCCGCCGCCGCTGTCTCCCGCGAGACACCGCCTGTGCTGCTGCTCGCCGCTGCTCCTCAGGCCGGCGCCGACGCCGCTGCTGCTTGCTGCTGCCGAGCCCGACGCCGCTGCTGCCGTCCTCGCCGGAGCCGTCATACGCCGGTGCTACCTTGCTGTTCCGTTGCTGCGCCCTGCCGACGTCCCAGCCGCTGTCCCCGCCGAGCCCGACGCCGCTGCTGCCGTCCTCGCCGGAGCTGTTGCACGCCGGCGCTGCCTTGCTGTTCCGTCGCCGTCCTCGCCGGAGCTGTCACACGCCGGCGCTTCCCTGCCGCCGTGCGCCACCGCCGGTCCGCCGTCACCGCCGTTCCCGACATCGCGCTGCCGATCCGCCTTCATCGTTCGTCCTGATCCGCAAGTTCGAATTTGGAAATTATCCGCAAATTAGGTAATTGAACATTATCTAATATTTTTAGAATATTTCGTTTCTTAATTTTTGAGTGTTTGAATATTCTGTGAATATTGCGTGGATTGCTAGATATCTTAGGATAATGTTTGCCTTGTTCGCAATATTTGAAAATATTCAAAATTAGGAATCTTTCCTAATTCAGCAACGTATCTGGACAATTATCCGACCTTATCCCTAAGGTATGATACGTGGCGATACGGAAGATCATTATCCTATCCCTAATCCCTTGGATACGATAATGATTTTTATCTGCTTTCCAAATTTGAACGATCGACTTTCTATTAATATCTATAACCCTGTAGATATGACCGGTAATTCGATTTTTGTGCCTGATCCGAGTTTGAAACGAATATTGTGGATTGCGTGGTTATTTTAAATGTGGATGCTATCTTTGTTTAAATTATCTTTCCTTTTCAAATAAAAAAGAAAATTCAAAAAATATCAGTTAGGATTTGAATTTGAGTTTTGCATGTTTAAGAATCCTAAATATATCTAGACGATAGAGTAATTATTTAATTTAAATTAGGACTTGAGATAATCTATTTCCTAGTTTAAATTAAGTAATTTTCTAATCTTAATAGATTATTTAGGTTATTTTTTAATTCCGAATTTTCATGAAAATCTCAAAAAAAGAATGAATTGTTTTATGGTAGATTAGGATAGATTGCATTCTTTATTTAAGTAATTTATCATTTCAAATTTTAATAAAAATCCCAAAAATAAATCGTGTTAGGACATATTAGGTCATCATAGGTTGCATGTTAATTTAGGCATATTTTTATTCCGAATTTCATCAGAAAATACCAAAAATAAATCATTTGCCCATCATCAGAATTAGGTCACGTCATCGCATGCCGTATAGTTTGCATGTTAGGTTGCATTATTCGCGTGTCAATCTTTGCACGTCATTGCACGTAGGTTAGCTTTCATTTAAATAAGTGAAAATCAAAAAATGTGGAGTGAACTGCTTGTTAATTAGAAATCATATTAGGTTGTTGATGTGATTTTCTAGCTAACCATGCAGATGCTTACGTTGCTTCGAGGTAAGTAATTCTCCTAATCTTGCAATTTATTTAATGCTTTCTTGAGTGTTAAATTGGTGGTTTGCGCATCCGCATGAACACCTCATATGTTAGTGACTAAGTTAAAATGGATCCAAACTGCTTGCCAAAATATTTTTGAAAAGAAAAGGTACCGAAAGGGCGTTAGACTAGATCTAGCGTAATCAAGTCCCCGGGCTTAGAATCTCTGGTTCGTAGGAATAAAACATATCTCCCTATGTTTTATTTAGGTTTCTAATCGACCTACCACAAATTGATTAGTGGCGACTCCAAGCATGAAAACATTTGCATGTTAAAAACTTAAACCCAAAGTTGCGAATTGGTAGGGCTTGGGAGGGCTCGAGTTAGGTTTAGTCCTAATAATCCATTAGCCTGAGAAGGAAAATTTTTAGGTCGCGACAGCTTGGCGACTCCACTGGGGACTTGAGTTAAAACTCTTAGTGGACTTAGGCCAGTTTTTCTTTTCAAAAAATATTTTTGCTTGGCAGCGAGGATCCCAGGTACGTCCCTAACATTTTAGGTGTTAAATGTTTTTGCAGTATGGGAGGTATAAGGGGAGGCGTGATTGTTAACCCTTGTTTTGCAGGGAGGTGTTTGAATGAATGGTTTATTTTATGCACGAAGCGCTGTATGATATAACCTGTTGTGCATGCCTTACATTTACACTACACCGCACACACTACCCGCTGCCGGACCTGGGCGGCACAGGTTTAGGATGGTACTGAGAAAACGGACACCCCGACCACACCCGTGCGGTATGGGTCGCCTTTCTTGGTCCCGAAAGTTCTTTCATGGTGTCATTGAATACCTGCCACGGTTGCACCCTTTGCAACCCGGGTCGGCTCTTTGACTAAGCCGGAGTCAGGGGAATCTCAGCCTAACCACCACCATGACTGGTTTAGCTCGGTAATCCTCATGTCTCCATTTTGCAAGCCAGAGTCTAGGTAGAAATCGAACCTCACGTTTCATGCGCATGTCTATGTGATTGCCATCATTCTACCGGGTGAAGTAAGATTTCTAAACCTTTATCTCGCAATTTATTTACATTTCGTCTTTTTCTTTGGTCGGTCCATGACATTAGGTCGGTCGCGAGTCTTGGTCTATACACTATGGGAGGGGCAGACATCCGGATTCTTGATGCTCCTAAGGACGAGCTCCGTGCCTGGTGGAATCTACTCAGTCCGACCAACCGCAAGCTAGTTGAGGGCCACATCGGGAGGCTCCTCCCCCTACTGGAGGTCAAAGTCCGTACCGGCCTCGTTCGAGCATTAGCGCACTTCTGGTGTCCCGAAACCTCTACCTTTATATTCGGTAAGCACGAGCTCACCCCGACGTTGGAAGAATATAGCGTGCTCATTGGAAAACCCTTGGAGTCGGATTTAGTCACACCATCTTTGGGAATTGATTCTACTTTAATGTTGGCTGAATTTTTGAATGTCGGAAAAGATGAATTGGGAAAAGTTTTAAAAGCAAATCGTGGCACATGTCCTTTTTCATTCCTGAGTCAGTGTTTTGAAAAAGCCACATCTTTTCAAAAAGGCAGAATCTTTTTGCTAGCGTTTTTCGGGTTCGTGATTTTTCCTTACTGTAAGAATGCATGTAATCCGTCAATCGCATGGTTGGTCCAACAGGTCTGTCTTGAAAAGAATTTTATCAACATCATTTTAGCAGAGACTTTCATTTCCCTCACTAAGTTTAAGCAACATGTTGACAAAACGTTTCATGCCCCCCTTGAACTTTTGCAAATTTGGTTTTTATCTCATATAAAAGGGTGTGGCGATTTACTCACAATACCCGAGCTTTGTGATTCTAGCCATCCAGTTTTAAGGTACAAAGAAAAACAAGGGGATGCACCCGATTATCATTACTCCGAATGGGTCATTTTCATGAAAAATGCTAGACCCCAAGGTTTCCAATGGCATGCTAACTGGTTCAAAGTCGAGGAAGCTCGGCTTACCTGTAATGGTATCGGGCCGGTTCCGCTGTTGGGTTTCACCGGAGCAATTGAATACTACCCCGCCAGAGTGTCTCGTCAGTATCAAATTCTCCAAGGGCTCCCTCTGGCGTTACAACCAGAACTCCTACAAGTCGACTTCGCCGATGATGATAAAGACCACGAAGCGACCGTAGCCCAGCTCAATAAGATGTGGAGGAAGTGTCGTGTGTTGAAGATAGCACGGCCCGAAAGAGAACTAAAGGGAGAACAGAAGTCCTATTTCGCGACAACCCAGTACATTCGTCGGCACAAAATCCCGCAAGATTGGCTCCCAAAGATACCTAAGGTGCCTCTCAAGTCCGCCAATCGCTCAGAGAACAATCGCCTCAAAAGGAAGGCCGAAGAAGCTGAAGAAAAAGCATCCAAGATAGCTCGAGCTTATGAGCAACTGAAGAAGGAAGTCGCCTCCCATATGTCTATAGATCAAGCTAAATAAAAAAGCTCGAAGTTCTTTTCTTATCTCAGTTTCAGTTTTAAAGTTTGTTTAGGAATTGAGTCATTTGTCTTTATATTCAGTTCAATTTCAAGTCATTAATTGGTGTAAAAATTTTTCGCCATTTCAATAAAGAGGTCCTTTCAATTCAAAGCGGTTAGACCAATGTCATGGATTGGCGTATCATTTCGCTTAACACTCATGTATGCCTGTTTCATTTCGAAATTAGGTAGCTACGGACCGATCACGGTCGCCCATTCGTACACGGTCGAGAGCCAGAATGGCCGATCAAACCGACTTGCAAGAACGTGTTATTGGTGTGGAAGACCACATCAAGCAGCTTGTCATCGCGATGCAACAAATGTCCGCTGAGATCAAAGCTCTCCGGTCGGTTCCTGTTTCGACACCTCCCGAAGCGTCTGTCCCAAAGCAGAAGATCAGAAAAAGTGTCGATGTTGACGGAGATGACGATATTCCTGATTTAGAAGATGACCCTGTCCAGATCATCGTCAACAAGGACAAACCTGATGAGCGGGTCAATAAACTTGAAGAAAGAGTGAAGCAGCTGGAAGGTTCGCAGGATTCACCTTCGATTGATCTGTCCCTTTACTCACAGATCAAAATCCCAAAGAAGTTCAAAATGCCGGATTTCGACAAGTACAATGGCACCACATGTCCAAAAGCCCACCTACAGCTCTATCACGTGCAAATGACTTCGTACGTTGATAATGAACTCCTGATGATCCATGCCTTTCAAGCAAGTTTGACGGGTCCTGCTTTGAGCTGGTATCTCATGAAGAAGATAAATGGCCTCAAAACTTGGAAAGAAGCCAGTGAAGCATTTTTGAAGCAGTACAGATTCATAACAGACATCATTCCTACCCGTGATGATCTCGAACGCGCCCAGATGAAAAAGACTGAGTCCTTCAAAGACTATGCTATCAGATGGAGAAATTTAGCTGCTCAGGTTGTCCCAGAACCCATAGACAGTGAGTTAAAGAGAATGTTCATGAAAACTCTCCCGTTCGAATACCGTAATCGGATGGTTGCCATTCCAACTGACAACTTCAACCAACTCATCCCCATGGGCGAACAAATTGAAATAGGGCTGAAAGATGGATGGTTTGTCGAGCCGCCCTCCTCGACCAGAAGATTTGGTGCGAGAAAAGAGAAAGAACCGGCAGCTGAAGTGAATGTGGCTTATAACCAACCGAGCCGGCGGAATGCTAACTCCGCCCCAGCAATCCAAGTAGTAGAAGCTCAGCAACAAAACTCGAGTCGTCAACCTTTTCAGAGGAGGAACAACAAGAGGCAATTCACTCCCCTCCCCGGGTCGTTGTCTCAAGTGTTGACGGTGCTCCAGAAGAAAGGTTTGCTCACTACTGAGCCAAAGCGGCCCAATCCTGAGCGGTTCTATAACTTCGACCCGTCAAAGAAATGTGATTATCACATGGGTGAGCCGGGACACTCAACCGATGATTGCTATGCCCTCAGGCACCAAATCCAAAACCTCCTAGACACGAAGGCGTTCTCATTTCAACCTGCTAAGCCGAATGTTCAGAGCAACCCACTCCCTGATCACGCAGGCAATGTGAATGCCATATTTAGCTTCAATGCTGGTCGAATCAAGAATGTTAAGGTGTGTACTACCGACGTCTACGGTGAGTTAGTGAAAGCCGGTTGTTATCCAAGTAATGAAGACCTGCCCCTGGCTCTCATGAGAGAAAGAGTCTCAAGAATGGTAAAAGCTGGGATGATTGTTTATGCTGACCACACTGGCATCGTCTCCACTATCTCCGAAGTGGTTATTAATTGGGAGGAGGAGTTTGCTACATTGAACATCAGGAGCGACAAGGGCGACCCTCTGCCTGAAGACATGCCTCCGCTTGAAGACGCGTCCGATAATGAGGAGATCACTGTAAGCACACCTACAACTGATGAAGGGGTAGTGATCGAGATACCTCAACCGTATGAGTACAGTGACAATAAGGCGGTTCCCTGGTCCTACAGTCTCGATGTCGACTTAGTTACCAGATCTGGGCGTTCCTACGGCCAAGCTAATGCCCAACCTGCAAAACCCGTTACTGATGAAGAAGCCAAGGAATTTCTAGCTGTGATTAAGGCTAGCGAGTACAACATAGTTGAACAATTGCGCAAGCTGCCCGCGCAAATCTCCCTGCTTGAGCTGCTCCAGACATCTGTCATGCATCAGAAGGCCTTAATGAAGGTGTTAAGTGAAGTCCACGTGCCAGAAACGATCGATCATGACAAATTAGAGGAATTTGTGGGCTCTATACTCCTCAAGGACCTCATAGCCTTTTCAGATGAAGAGTTCCCTCTAGAAGGGAGGGGGCATACCAGGGCACTCTATATTTCCGTCAAATACAAGGCCTCACATGTTGCCCGGGTACTCATTGATAACGGATCAGCCCTGAACATCTGTCCTTTGGCGACTTTACACCGCCTTAAGATAGATCCTTCTAGGATAAGTTCTGCAAGAACCTCCGTACGAGCCTTTGACGGAACGAAGAAAGAAGTAATGGGAGAAATCTACCTTGACATACAGATAGGACCAACAATGTTCAATGTCCTATTTCAAGTTATGGACATCCCCACTGCATTTAATTTTCTGTTGGGTCGTCCATGGATTCATACTGCTGGAGCTGTGCCATCCAGTCTACATCAGATGGTAAAGTTCGTCGTGGAGAGAAAATTAGTCACGGTCCACGGTGAAGAAGAACACCCAATCTACCACGCAATGGCTATCCCCTATGTTGAGCCTGATTGCAAAATGGAATCGAGCTATCAGTCGCTCGAGCTCGTATCAACCATACATGCGTCAAGAGGATCATCACCGCCTATTCCTGAGGTGTCAAATGCTGCAGTCATGGTTGGCAGAGTAATGGTGTCCCATGGCTTTACTCCAGGTGAAGGCCTTGGTAGGAATGGACAAGGTATTCGCCAACCGGTCGAAGTCTTTCAGAGGCCCCGCATTACTGGGTTGGGATACCTGGGGTCGAGTGAGCCGAACAATGTGGCACGTGGACGTGGACGTGGTCGAAGAAATGGTCAAAATAGATTACGATCCGAAGAAGAGCCAAATGATGAAGAACGTGGGCGTGGTAGGTTGCCTCCACACCTCCGTACCACATTCCCGGGCCCTGCAAGAATGATGCATGAAGAGAAAGAGGTGATCGACACTCTGGGGCAGCCGAGCGGCAAGTTCGACTATTATGTCAAATACTCAGCACCCCCGAGCTTCTATGTTGACCCCCGTGACATTGTCCCGGATGGATGGGGAGGTATGGATGATTCAACACCTCTACTGACAGAAGATTCTGATGATGCAATGGAGGGAGTCACCGCCCTGTTCGATAATTCCTTAATTGGAGCCATCGAGGAAGGACCGTTGAAGGGAATGGGCATTGGCCCGCAAGAGTAACACATTTACCTTTTTCGCACATTCCCCTACGCGGGAATTTTTACTGCTTTTTAGGACTTGCCCCGTCTCGGGAGCTACTTTTTAGTACTTTTCATTTCTAGGATTTGATTGTTGCAATTTCCATTCCAATAAATGTAATTCATTTGGTGATAATCAATAAAATTACAAGTTATTTTCGTTTTGAGGGCATGTTGAGGTACATCAAACCAGCCCGGTGATGATATCCAACCGATAAAAGAAAAATATAGTCCAAGGAGAATTCTGAGGCCTGGGCTTCTTCATGCTTCCTCGTGTTAAAACCTTTTTGAAAAGAATTTCAAAAAAAAAAAAAAAAAGTCACAAATCAAAAAATCAAAATACACTGTTTAGCCCTGTTTGTCCTACTGAACCCCCTACTTTATGTTTCAGGGGCAATTTTGTGACACGTAAGGGTATGGGAACGGTCCAATCTGATGAATTATCTGCCACCGAACCTAATCTCGATGACACCAATGAACTCGAAGATTCCTCGGACCTCCAGCGTGATCTAGAGCGGCATGAAAGGCTCAAAGTTCTCACATCAGACCAAATTATCATTGTTAACCTGCGTGATTCCAGAGAACTCAGAGAAGTGAATAGAGGGGCAAATCCTCCTGAGAGTGAGACGAAACGCCCAATCCAGTTGCCGCATGAGTAGGTAAGTCTTTCAACCAAAAAGTGCGTCAAAGACACTTCGAGGTAAATGATCCAGTCTTGAGGAAGGTACTCCCAGTCTTTCCTATTCCCAGAGGCAAATTCAGCCCAAACTACATTGATCCATATGTGGTTAAAAAGGTGCTTCCTGGAGGTGCCCTGATCCTCACAGAAATGGATGGTCGTGAGTTCTCCACTCCTGTTAATTCTGATGCTGTGAAGATTTATTATCCCTGATAAGATCTAACATTTTTGCGGCGAAAGTTTTTAAATGTTCGGTTTTATATTCTGAATTGCAAACATCTCATTTATGAATAAATGGTTTCAATCAATTGAAAGATGGAATGTGTGCCTTGGCTTTAAATTATGTTTGATCATTTTGTCAGTCTACATTATCGATTTCAAAAGGGGAATCTATTTAGACGATATGATAACTCACGTGGAATGAATTGAATGTGTTGAATGAGGTACATCGGGGTGATGAAAGGCAAGCCATATCCTATACACAGTCCCGTTCACTAATCCTCAGTGAGTTAAGTGGAAAAATTCCATGTCGGCAAGGCGAAGGGTTATCTCGCAAAAGGTACGGCAACCGAAATGACGAGAGGCGGTTCATTTCTCTATCCCAAACACTACAGGTTATCCATTGTTTCGCCACTTTGAGCCTAAACACTTGGAGAAATTCATTCAAATTACCCCTGTCAAGAACCACCCCACATCGGGGCAAACTGGAGGTAAGCCAGCATCATAAGGCGAAAAATGAGTAGAAATTTTCATGCTCTCACTTGCATCAATCTTTGAGTGTTGCTTTTTCAGATGAATTCACGTGAAATTCAAGTGCCTTAGGATGACGAAGAGCATTTCTTTCTCTATCCTATACACACTTTACCCTTTGTTAAGCCCAATTGAGCCTGCAAATTCATTTCTTAAACCCAGTTGGTGATCATCCCCCACACTGGGGCAAGGCAAAAGTCATCATTGTTCAAGCAGCATATCCAGAGCGCCGACAAAAGACGAAGACCCTGAGAGTCCAAATGTTAGTCATTCGGTCAAAACAAGCCAAAGTGTGACTGGCCAATGTATGCATTGTAGACAGTGTGAGTCAAAAAAAAAAAAAAAAAACTAGAGGGCATGAAAAAGCAGTGTGCCTGGTAAAAGCAAGGCCGATGCCCGTGAAAAAAAAAATGGAGAAAAGTGATGACTTTAGAAAATGTTTAGTTGTCTCGAAGTTACAAAAGTATCCAAAGTCTTAAGGAGTCAGGTGATAAACTCTCGAAATCAATGGAGCATCTACTGAGAAGACAATCCCTGGTGAAGAAGAAGACCGGTGACAATGCCGAGATGATCACCAACTTGTTCATCCCAATTATACACATTTTGAGCCTTATGATCCATTCATTTCTCAATCCATGAGCCTAGCCTGCGTTACGTCCCTTGCAAAGTCTCTTCAGATTAGGGCACTTGAACTAACGTAGAGTTTCTGATGTTTATAAGCTTAGCTCGAAGAAGTGCGAGCAAGTCCATTTCTATCTCATTTTGCAGGTTCTTGACTTGTAAACCCGGAGACAATTGCAGAGTATTTTCTTTCAATAGCCTCGACTCGAAGAGTCTCTTTTGCTAAGCCATTGACCAAGCCCTATGTTACAGTCCTAACAAAGACCTCTCAGATTGGTAAAGTCGTACTGCTTGCGAGAATACTCGGACCCTTGTCAACATGATGACGGTGAGATGGAGCGATTCTCCATAAATCAGCCTTTCGATGAGAATGAGAGAAAGCCCTTTTGGACCGGAAGTCCCTCATTCGACATTTTCAAGATATCCGCTTGAGTTCGGGTTGTCTTGTCATGATTTTTCCCCAGCGAAGTTTGTAATGCCGATTTGACAAAACCATCGTGCATGAAAATCAGTTGAAATCATAGTTCATGTGTATATGTATTCTTGACAGTGTGCGAATGCATATTACATGTTACTTAAAATCGTGTCTGACAGGAGACACACCTTCAGAGTTGGAGATGTCACCAGGTAAGTATGTCTCTATCCTTAGGATGTCTATGACTATCTAGATATCCCTAACCTGTTCAAGCAATTGTCAGGTCCCACATTTGATCATTTTGGCGATCTCTAGATGCCTTTGATTTTGTTCAGGTGTCTATTGATCAAACCTTTTCAGGTACTTCTGATGTATCCAGGTACTTTGTCAAGGAACTCTTGAACACTTGGGCTAGCCCCTTTGTTCATCAAATCACAGATTTTCATACAATCTCGAGAAGATTCCCCCGCTACTCACCTATGAACAGGTATAGGTGAAGCGGCCAAATCTTTACATATGAACAGATATATGTAAAGGTCGGAATATTCTCCCCAAATTTCAGGTATTCCCCCGCTACTCGCCTATGAGCAGATATAGGTGAAGCGGCCAAATCTTTACATATGAACAGGTATATGTAAAGGTCGGAATACTCTCTTTATCTCAGATGTTCCCCCGCTACTCACCTATGAACAGGTATAGGTGAAGCGGCCAAATCTTTACATATGAACAGATATATGTAAAGATCGGAATATTCTCCCAAATTTCAGGTATTCCCCCGCTACTCACCTATGAACAGGTATAGGTGAAGCGGCCAAATCTTTACATATGAACAGATATATGTAAAGATCGGAATATTCTCCCAAATTTCAGGTATTCCCCCGCTACTCACCTATGAACAGGTATAGGTGAAGCGGCCAAATCTTTGCATATAAACAGGTATATGTAAAGGTCGGAATATTCTCTCAACCCCAGGTGTTCCCCCGCAGTTCACTTATGAGCAGGTATAAGTGCGGCGGCCAAACCTTTGCATATGAGCAGGTATATGTAAAGGTCGGAATATCCTCTTGATTTCAAAAGTTTCCCCCGCAATTCACTTATGAGCAGATATAAGTGAAGCGGCCAAATCTTTACAAACACCTATGGAAATATATAGGTAGTTCGTAAAGATCGGAACTGTTCTCGCGAATCCAGATGATGATTGGATACGTCGAGTTTTTCTTCGTGTGTTTTGACTTGACTGCAGATCACCGAAGTTCATCAACATATATCAGGCAATACCGATGGGAACTGAGCCCATACATTTGCCAAAACAACATACAAGTTAAGGTTGTGCCTCGAATTGCGCTATCGTCAGGTAAGTAATTCCAGGTATGTTCTCTATTCAGGTCAGCATTGCATCATTTCTTAATGCATCGTAAAATGGGACTCATAATCCCGACAAAAACAACATTCACTGCATTTGCATAAGTGAAATTTAGGTATCATTTAGTCTTTGAATGCAACCTCTGCGAGCTCACCTTCAAAGAGGGGCAGCTGTTGACACCTAAATTTTGGCAACCATTTAGTGTAATTTGCATAGAAAATTAGGGATTAAATTGTTAACCCCTAAACAAAAATATTTAAATTGCATAACATATAGTTTAAATTCATTGCATTTTGCATCGGACTGGCGGTGACGAACGAGCTTAAATTTCATTGAATGTGACTCAGCTCGCTTGGAATGCAAGGGCCGGGAATTACAAGTCGAATGGGCTCGGTTGTTTTAATTTGAACTTAATTCAGCCCATTATCATTAATCAATTCAGCCCATTATCATTAATCAATTCGGCCCATTAATTCAGCCCATTAATTCAGCCCATTTAAATTAAAGCCCAAGCCTAAGCCCATTAGGACTAAAAGCCCATCTAATTGACCTAGGTTAATACTATATATTCAGAATTAGGTCAGATTTTTGGGGGGGAGACAATTTTTCAGATCAGAATTTTTTACAGAGTGTGAGAAAGAGAGAGAGAGAGAAGGAGACCGGCCGAACACCCCCACACGGCCAGAACCGTGCGCCGCCTGCCGCTGCTGCCGCGCCCGCTGCTGTTCCCCACAGCGCCTGCCGCCGACGCCTGCGTGCGCCTGCCGAGCGTCGCCTGCTGCCGTGCCTGCTGCCGCTGCCGCCTCTCCCGCCGACGTCGCGCCTCACGCCACCGCGGTTGCTGCCGCTGCTCCCTGCCGTGCCGCCGCTCCTCACGCCACCGACGCAGCTGCTGCCGCACATCCTGCGCGACGCCGACGCTGCTGCTTCCCGTTGACCCCACGACGCCGCCGCCGCTGTCTCCCGCGAGACACCGCCTGTGCTGCTGCTCGCCGCTGCTCCTCAGGCCGGCGCCGACGCCGCTGCTGCTTGCTGCTGCCGAGCCCGACGCCGCTGCTGCCGTCCTCGCCGGAGCCGTCATACGCCGGTGCTACCTTGCTGTTCCGTTGCTGCGCCCTGCCGACGTCCCAGCCGCTGTCCCCGCCGAGCCCGACGCCGCTGCTGCCGTCCTCGCCGGAGCTGTTGCACGCCGGCGCTGCCTTGCTGTTCCGTCGCCGTCCTCGCCGGAGCTGTCACACGCCGGCGCTTCCCTGCCGCCGTGCGCCACCGCCGGTCCGCCGTCACCGCCGTTCCCGACATCGCGCTGCCGATCCGCCTTCATCGTTCGTCCTGATCCGCAAGTTCGAATTTGGAAATTATCCGCAAATTAGGTAATTGAACATTATCTAATATTTTTAGAATATTTCGTTTCTTAATTTTTTGAGTGTTTGAATATTCTGTGAATATTGCGTGGATTGCTAGATATCTTAGGATAATGTTTGCCTTGTTCGCAATATTTGAAAATATTCAAAATTAGGAATCTTTCCTAATTCAGCAACGTATCTGGACAATTATCCGACCTTATCCCTAAGGTATGATACGTGGCGATACGGAAGATCATTATCCTATCCCTAATCCCTTGGATACGATAATGATTTTTATCTGCTTTCCAAATTTGAACGATCGACTTTCTATTAATATCTATAACCCTGTAGATATGACCGGTAATTCGATTTTTGTGCCTGATCCGAGTTTGAAACGAATATTGTGGATTGCGTGGTTATTTTAAATGTGGATGCTATCTTTGTTTAAATTATCTTTCCTTTTCAAATAAAAAAGAAAATTCAAAAAATATCAGTTAGGATTTGAATTTGAGTTTTGCATGTTTAAGAATCCTAAATATATCTAGACGATAGAGTAATTATTTAATTTAAATTAGGACTTGAGATAATCTATTTCCTAGTTTAAATTAAGTAATTTTCTAATCTTAATAGATTATTTAGGTTATTTTTTAATTCCGAATTTTCATGAAAATCTCAAAAAAAGAATGAATTGTTTTATGGTAGATTAGGATAGATTGCATTCTTTATTTAAGTAATTTATCATTTCAAATTTTAATAAAAATCCCAAAAATAAATCGTGTTAGGACATATTAGGTCATCATAGGTTGCATGTTAATTTAGGCATATTTTTATTCCGAATTTCATCAGAAAATACCAAAAATAAATCATTTGCCCGTCATCAGAATTAGGTCACGTCGTCGCATGCCGTATAGTTTGCATGTTAGGTTGCATTATTCGCGTGTCAATCTTTGCACGTCATTGCACGTAGGTTAGCTTTCATTTAAATAAGTGAAAATCAAAAAAATGTGGAGTGAACTGCTTGTTAATTAGAAATCATATTAGGTTGTTGATGTGATTTTCTAGCTAACCATGCAGATGCTTACGTTGCTTCGAGGTAAGTAATTCTCCTAATCTTGCAATTTATTTAATGCTTTCTTGAGTGTTAAATTGGTGGTTTGCGCATCCGCATGAACACCTCATATGTTAGTGACTAAGTTAAAATGGATCCAAACTGCTTGCCAAAATATTTTTGAAAAGAAAAGGTACCGAAAGGGCGTTAGACTAGATCTAGCGTAATCAAGTCCCCGGGCTTAGAATCTCTGGTTCGTAGGAATAAAACATATCTCCCTATGTTTTATTTAGGTTTCTAATCGACCTACCACAAATTGATTAGTGGCGACTCCAAGCATGAAAACATTTGCATGTTAAAAACTTAAACCCAAAGTTGCGAATTGGTAGGGCTTGGGAGGGCTCGAGTTAGGTTTAGTCCTAATAATCCATTAGCCTGAGAAGGAAAATTTTTAGGTCGCGACAGTGTAAGCTTGGTGATTCGTATGTGAACTGTACGATGTGTTAGAGGACAAATTGTGTGGTGGTGTATATGCATGAGAGAAATGTCCTGAGGCGTGATTACGGGGGACTGAGCCCGGCTTGATCTGAGGGCTACCAACCTGAGGCGTGGTTATGTGGGTGTGGTTAGAAAGACAAGAAATGACCTGAGGCGTGGTTACGCGAGTCGAGAGAAATGTTCTGAGGCGTGGTTACGCGGGACTGAGCCTAGCTTGATCTGAAGGCTGCCAACCTGAGGCGTGGTTACGCGGGTGTGGTTAGAAAGGCAAGAAATGACCTGAGGCGTGGTTACGCGAGACTGAGCCCGGCTTGATCTGAGGGCTGGCCCGAGGCGTGTTGACGCGGGCCGTGTGAAAGGACCTAGGAGGTCGTGAGAAAGTTGCTCGGCCACGTATGCGAAATGAGTGTGATTGAATTGAGTGAATGTACGTGTGTATGGCGCTTGACTAATGACGAGGTGTTTGTGGGATGTTGTGATAAACTTGTGATTTTACTAATATGCAGAGTTGGCACGTACTTCGAGGTGAGGTAAGTATATTGTGTAGAATTGATTGGGATGGCTGGTGAATCACATGTTAGACTTGTTTGGGTACGCATTGGCCTAGGTAGGGTGTAGGTTGTCTACTTATTGAAATTTATTCTATTGCTGTAGTGCAAACATTTTCAGATCCCCGATCTTGAGCATGGCGCCACCTAGGCGTTTTGGGGTTCCCATGCATACGGTGCATGAAGAGAACGAGTACCCGGGTCTAAACCCGGATGAGACATATATTAGGCATTGTACTTTTGTTTGGGTAGATGTAGGACTAGAGGAGCTGGAACGCCATGACTACTTGGCTTGGTCCCATCAGGTCGGGTTGGTGAATTCTGGGTCAATCCGAGGTTTTGAGGGGTTGCAGCACGCCAACGAGGGTGCGCTCAATTGGGAGCCCTGGGACAAGTTCACTTTCGATGACGAGGTATCAGATCTCGACAACCCACAGGAGAACCCTAGTCCAGTACCGGCACCCATTCCTGAGCCTGAACTTGAGCCAATACTGGAGCCCGAGCCCTAAGAGGAACCCATGGCGGTCGAGCATAAGGAGGAGAAGGAGGAGGAGCCGATCGAGATTGACTCGAACTCAGAGTCAGAACCCTCAGAGTCCGATTCGGATTGGGCACTGTAGGGATGTTTAGGAGTAGGGCCAAGAAACCTTTTTGGTAGAGTCCCTTTTTGTGCAGTCAGTAGTCCATCCGGTCACCTATTCCTTTTTTATGATGAAGGTGGATTTTAACCCTAGAGGCCTAATATATGAATATTTGTAATTTCAAGTTAATGTTATGCGTTTATTAAATTGTGTTTGTTCCATCCCATTGTCATTATTAATTGTCTGGGTTGTTTTAAAATTTCGCTTCCGCTTGCATAAGACTTTGAGTTATTCGTTTGGGGTCGGCGACGCGTCCTGGGATGTCGCGATCAATACGACCGTTGAAGGGGTGTCGCGAGTCCATCGGGGTTCGGGGCGTGACACCTCGGTTGATTTGGTATCAGAGCGAGGTCAGCTCGATCCAAGTTGGTCGAAACCTAGAGTGATAAGGAGCGATGACTTTGGGGTAGCCAGTTAGAGAGACTCGTGTGCAATGCGTACCCCAGACTGTGTGATTGTGATTGCTGAGTGGTTTTTATGCAATATTATGTAAGGTACAGGTGTGTCAGGATTTGAGGTAAGTGCATGAACTTTGTTGGTTGTGATTGGGTGTTGTTTGTAATTGGCTGCCTGCTTAATGAATTGTGTTGTGATGCACTGCCTAGGGCTTAGACTGGTATAGTTGGCTTAGGTTTCTAATTTCTGCGTGGAATTTAGCAGGTGAGCCTTTGTGAGAACTAGTAAGATGAGCGATCGAGGTCGAGGTAGAGGTCGAGGTCGAGGTCGAGGTCGTGTAGCCTCGCAAGCTGGAGTTGTGGGGGATCCCAGATTGGATGAAATGTGAAGGGTACTTGAGGAAGCAGGATTTTTATCGGGTAGACAGACGGGGGAAAGGAGCGCTATTGTCGCTGCTGCAACTGCTAGTGAGATCATTGGGAATAATGGAAATCATGGGAATAATGTGATTGGTGGAAATCCTGGTATAGTGCGAGTAAATGTGAACAGGCCAATGTCCAAGCTAGTTGAGCAATTTCTGAGGTTGAAACCCCCGAAATTTGATGGGAGAGACGACCCCGAGATTGAACCAAGATGGGTAGAAGAGCTAGAGAAAGCTTTTGAGGTGTTGAGGTGTACTGAGGAAGAGAAAGTGATGCTAGCAGTCTACCAGCTTCAGAACAATGCAAGTGATTGGTGGAGGGCCACCAGAGGTCAAGTATTCCCCACTAGTACTGCTCCGAATTAGGCCGTCTTCACTGAGACTTTCAATGGTAAATACTTCTCAGAAAGCGCCCGAGAGCAGAAACTGGCGGAATTTATGGGGCTTCGTCAGGGTCAGAGGTCGGTAGATCAGTACGAGGCCAAATTCGCAAGACTGTCCAAGTTTGCCTTTAGGATGGTGGAGGGCCCGATGGACAAAGCTAGGAGGTTCCGAGATGGGCTGAAGCTAGACCTTTGTAGTCAGATGATTTCGTTGAACTTGAGAGGCTACAATGAGATATATGAAAGGGCTTAGGCAATCGAGCGAGATCAGACGAATCGGGCTGCCGCTTCTGGATCATGATATGCCCCGGCTAGGGACAACCGTTAATTTGGGAAAATACCCATGACGGGAAATAGTCACTTTGTCCCACCCGCTCGGAGGAATATCGGGAAGCCAAATCGTCACCAGAACGCCCCGTGTAGGCTATGTGGTGGAAAACACGGGGAATTGACCTTGCCCAAATAGGGGCGGAGCACGTTTTACATGTGGTAGAAGGGGCCACCAGATGAGGGAATGTCCTAACAATAGGCAGGCCGGGTCACCTGCACTTCTGCCGTAGTCGCCTCCGAATGGAAATCAAACTAGAGCTATTCAGCCGACCAATCAGAATAGGCCGTCGGCCTAAGGACGGGTGTATGCAATGACAAGGAGGGAAGCTCAGGACACGCCTGGCGTAATCACAGGTACGGTCTCTCTCTGTGATCATGCTACATATGCCTTATTTGAGCCGGGGGCGTCGCATTCATTTATATCTCAACAGTTCATTGAATTATCTGGGATTGAGCCAAAATCACTTGATGTTATGCTGTGTGTTATTACTCCGCTGAATGATAAAGTACTGATTGTGTTTGAATGTCCCGATTGTAAGATAATGATTGGCGATAGGGTAGGTTGGATAGATTTGGTGGTTTTATGTATGCATGACTTCGATGTGATTGTCGATATGGACTGGCTAGTCAAACAGAGAGCTGTTATGGACTGTAGTAACAGGATGATCCAATTTAATCCGGTTGGACATCCTAGATTTGAGTTTGTGGGAAATCGAGGAGGAACCTCGATCCCTTGGATTTCGTCGCTTGAGGTAACTAAGTTGTTAGATGAAGGGTGCTAAGGATTTTTGGCAAATGTAATTGATTCGACGGCTGGAGAGCCAAGGCTAAAAGACATAGCCGTGGTGTGCAACTTTTTCGATGTCTTTCCTCAGGAATTGTCGGGATTGCCACATGATAGAGAAGTGGAGTTAGTGATTTAGTTAGCCCCAGGGACGGAACCGATCTCGAAAGCACCTTATAGGATGTCACTGTTGGAATTAAAAGAATTAAAAGTCCAAATGCAAGAGTTATTGGATAAAGGCTTCATTTGCCCTAGTGCGTCTCCATGGGGAACGCTAGTATTATTCGTGAGGAAAAAGAATGGATCATTGAGGTTGTGCATTGACTACAAGCAACTAAACCAGGTGACCGTTAAGAATAAGTACCCGTTGTCAAGGATTGATGACCTATTTGATCAGTTGCAATGGGCGTCAGTGTTTTCTAAGATCGATTTGAGGACTGGCTATCATCAATTGAGGATCAAGAAGGAGGACGTGCCGAAGTCGGCAATTAGGACGAGGTATGGACACTATAAGTTTACGGTGATGCCGTTTGGACTGACGAACGCCCCTGTAGCCTTTATGAATTTAATGAATCGGGTATTCAAGGAATTTCTGGATCAGTTTGTGATCGTGTTCATAGATGATATTCTAGTGTACTCGAAGAGTTCCACTGAGCACGAGGTATATTTGGAAAAGGTTCTATGGACCTTAAGGGAACATACACTCTACACTAAGTTCAGTAAGTACGAATTCTGGCTTTATCGAGTGGCGTTCTTAGGACATGTGATATCCGGAAAAGGAATTGCGGTGGACCCGACAAAGATTGAAGCCATCACGAATTGGCTGAGGTCGACAACAGTAACCAAGGTTCGGAGTTTCTTGGGTCTAGCAGGTTATTACAGACGCTTCGTGGAAAGGTTTTCGGCATTAGCGACGCCGTTGACGCGGTTGTTAAAGAAGGAGATGAGATTTGAATGGACAGATAAGTGCGAAAGGAGCTTCCAAGAATTAAAACAGAGGTTGACGATCGTACTAGTGTTAACGATCCCGTCAGGTCCGGGAGGATATGAGATTTACAGTGACGCATCGTTAAGAGGATTGGGATGCGTGTTAATGCAACATGGGAAAGTAATGGCATACGCATCGCGACAATTGAGGCCACATGAGCAGAATTATCCGACGCATGACTTAGAATTGGATGCGATTATTTTCGCTCTCAAGATTTAGAAACACTACCTGTGTGGAGAGAAATTTCAGATTTTTACGGACCATCAAAGTTTAAGATACTTGTTCTCCCAGAAGGAACTAAACATGAGACAGCGTCGTTGGATGGAACTCCTTAAGGATTACGACTGCGAGATTATGTATCACCCTGGAAAAGCTAATAAAGTAGCGGATGCACTGAGCCGGAAATTGAGCATCGCGCATATGATGGTCAAGGAGTGGACTCCATTGGAGGGAGTTTGGGATTCAGAATTTAAGTTTGAAGTGAGTCATGTCTCGAGTCTGCTTGCAGCGTTGAGGATTGAGCCAGAAATATTGACTAAGATTAAAGCTTTATAATCGACGAACCCGGAGATTCAGAAGATCTTGAGTATGGATGCCACAAAAAGGAAATTGGATTTTCATGTATCCGAGGATGGGATTCTAAAGTTCCGTGAACGGTTATGTGTACCCAGTGATATAGAACTGAAGGAAGAGATTTTGTCTGAAGCATACCGTAGCAATTACAATATTCACCCGGGTAGTACGAAAATATACTAGAATTTGCGACAACATTATTGGTGGAACGATATGAAAGTGGACGTAGCCAAGCACGTGGCAAAGTATTTAACATGTCAGCAAGTGAAGGCACAACATTGCAAGCCAGGTAGAAGTTGCGGCTATTGGAAATTCCCGAGTGAAAATGGGAACACATTCACGATGAACTTTGTAATGGGATTACCGAGAAGTCAAAGGGGTTATGATTTGATTTAGGTGATAGTCGACCGATTGATAAAGTCAACACATTTTCCGCCAGTACGAAAGGACTTCGCCTTGGAAAGGTATGCAGAGATTTACGTGCGATAAATAGTCCGTCTGCACGAAGTGCCAGTGACAATCACCTCAGACCGTGATCCTAAATTTATTGCCGCCTTTTGAAAAAGTCTTTTTACGGCATTAGGAACAAAGTTGCAGTTTAGCACAGCCGACCATCCCTAAACAGATGGCCAGTCGGAAAGGACGATTCAGACTTTAGAAGACATGCTGCGAGCGTGTGTATTGGATTTTAAGGGTGGTTGGGAGGAACAGTTGCATTTGGTGGAATTTGCCTACAACAATAGCTACCAGCAGAGTATCAGAATGACAACATTCAAAGCACTATATGGCAGAGCTTGCAGAACACCGGTTTGTTGGGATGAAGTGGGTGAGAGAAGTATCACGGGTCCCGAGTTAGTTCAGAAGTCAGTCGAAACAGTGAAGGTGATTCGGGACAGGCTTAAGACCGCTCAGAGCCGTCAGAAGAATTATGCGGACCGAAGACGTAGGCCTTTGGAATTTCAAATGGGGGACCACGTTTTCCTCAAAGTATCGCCTATGAGAGGATTATCTCAGTTTGGTAAGAAAGGGAAGTTGAGCCCGAGGTACGTGAGCCCATTCAAAGTCTTAGAGAGAATTGGCACCTTGGCCTATCGTCTCGCGCCACCACCAAATTTATCTCAAGTGCATAACGTGTTTCACATGTCTATGCTAAGGAAGTATGAACCGGACTTGACTCACGTGTTGAACTACGAGGAAATAGACGTGGATAACAGAGTATCGTACATGGAAAAGCTAATCCGGATCGAGGACAGAGTAGAAAGAGTGTTGCAGAATAAGAAAATTCCGATGGTTAAGGTGATTTGGGAGCACCATAGAACCAAAAGTGCGACGTGGAAAAGTGAAGAGTTGATGCGACACCAGTACCCCCATTTGTTTGAATAGTTGGGTTGAATTGTAAATTTCGAGGATGAAATTTTTGTAAAGGGAAAGAGTTGTGACATTCCGAATTTTGGCTAATTTTTGGAATTTATAAAACGTGTAATTCGTCAGTGCGCTTATAATAAAATCTCATCAGGAACTGATCACTCTTGGGTTATTATTTTTAAATTAGAGATTTCGCTAGAATCGCACTCGATCGAATTTGGCCGTTATTTAAAGTCTAAACTTTGGTGTTGAATTTCTCGGAGTTTCAAGACGAATTTAATTGGACGGTGTCGATATTCTAGTGGCCAACGTCGATATTGCCAGGAATATGTGAAAAGTGAATTTTTAACCGGATGCAAATTTTTCTAGTAAACCTCCCTCGTAGTGTGTTTTGGATTATTTTCTTTTAGCCCTTTTTCCTATATTATTAATTAGGATTTTCGTGGGCCGTTAGATCGTTTTCAAGTTCGAACTGTGATCGTTGGATCGCGATCATCGCATTTGACTTTTTGGGCTCTCTCTCTCTCTCATCTCTCCCCTCTGCGCGCACGTCCCTTCCCCCTTTCCCCCATGCACGTCCCCTCCCCCCTCTTCTGTCTCTCTTCCTTTTTCCGTTCTTCTTCTTTTCTTCTTTTCTTTCTTTCTTCCTCTCTCGACCCCGACTGGTTCTGCTTCGCCTCTGCCTTCTGCAACTCGCCGACTGGACCGCCTCGTCGCGCGCCGCCATTGCTTGTCGAGCAGCTGCGTCGCCATCCGGCCATTGGGCTCCGCCCAACCGCAGCGCACTATCCGCCAACCGCCACCCCCGATCGACTGGTCTCTCCCTCTCCTCCGCACCCAGCTTGCAGCTCGAGGCCGCCGTCCCGTGCCGTCGCCGCCGCGTCACCTAGCCGTCCTCGTTGCCGGCCAGCTCGCCTGGCTAGCTCGCCGCCGTCGCCTCCCTCAGCCCCAACCCCTTTCTCCCTCGCCCTTACCGCCTCGGCCGACCTTCCCCCCTTCAGCTCGTTGCCATCGCGTCGCCGTCGCAGCTGCCCGCTACCGTCATCGTTGCAGCACTGTGCCGCCTTGTCGCCACCGGTTCGCCTCTCTCCCTCAGCCTCGATCTCTCTCTCTCTTTCTCTCTCTCTCTCTCTCTCTCTCTCTCTCTCTCTCTCTCTCTCTCTCTCTCTCGCCGTCACCACCCCCGACTCACCTTTCCCTCTCCTCCAGCTTGTTGTCGTCGCGTCGCCATCGTCGTCGCCGTCGCCGCTCACCCGTCCCAGCTGGCCGGCTAGCCAGCCACCCCCAGCCAGACAACCAGCCAGCCCCGGGCCATGGTTGAGCAGCCTAGGCTAGCCCAGGCCGTGGTTGAGCTCGCCCAGGTCACCGCCCGGCGCCTCGCCCGTCCAACAAGGTGCGTCGCCCGTCCGGCTCGCCTATGTGCCCCTAGGCACGCCGCTCGGCCACCGCCCCCGCGCGCCAGGCACGTCGTTCGGCCACCGTGCCCGTGTTGACAAGCCAGCGTGCCCGTTTGGCCCGCGCTCATGCCTAATCCAGCACTGTTCACCTGGGCCATTTTAGGCCCGAGCCGACTTTTCCCGGGCCAAAACCTAGTAAGTGACTTCTTAAACGCTACTTAGTATAATGGGTATGTTTAGACTTGTTTAAAGTGTAATTTAGTACCAGCTTAGGAATTTGAATTAGGCGTGGATTAGTCAAATTGATTGTGCTCAATTGGGGAATTATTGTGGTGGTAATTGTGTGGCTAATTTAGTGATTGATTGAGATAAATAGCATGACTGAATTGTCGTGGCGCTTGTGGGTGAATTGGATTAATTGAATGTGTCGACTTGAATGTCACGTCGGTGGGCCGACGTGGGGAGTGTGAGTTGAATTGGCCGTTATGGCGTGCCCGATTGACATTGGTATAAGCTTGATGATTCGTATGTGAACTGTACGATGTGTTAGAGGACAAATTGTGTGGTGGTGCATGTGCATGAGAGAAATGTCCTGAGGCGTGGTTACGTGGGACTGAGCCCGGCTTGATCTGAGGGCTGCCAACCCGAGGCGTGGTTGTGGGGGTGTGGCTAGAAAGACAAGAAATGACCTGAGGCGTGGTTACGCGGGTTGAGAGAAATGTCCTGAGGTGTGGTTACGCGGGACTGAGCCTGGCTTGATCTGAGGGCTGCTAACCTGAGGCATGGTTACGCGGGTGTGGTTATAGAGGCAAGAAATGACTTGAGGCGTGGTTATGTGAGTCGAGAGAAATGTCCTGAGGCATGGTTACGCGGGATTGAGCTCGGCTTGATCTGAGGGTTGGCCTGAGGTGTGTTGACACGAGCCGTGTGAAAGGACCTAGGAGATCGTGAGAAAGTTGCTCGGCCACGTATGCGAAATGAGTGTGATTGAATTGACTGAATGTACGTGTGTATGATGCTTGACTGATGACGAGGTGTTTGTGGGATGTTGTGATATTCCTATCATTTTACTAGTATGCAGAGTTGGCGCGTATTTCGAGGCGAGGTAAGTATATTGTGTAGAATTGATTAGGATGGCTGGTAAATCACATGTTAGACTTGTCTAAGTACGCATTGACCTAGGTGGGGTATAAGTTGTCTACTTTTTGAGATTTATTCTCATTGCTGTAGTGCAAACATTTTCAGATCCCCGACCTTGAGCATGGCGCCACTTAGGTGTTTTGGGGTTCCCATGCATATGGTGCATGAGGAGAACGAGTACCCAGGTCTGAACTCGGATGAGACATATATTAGGCATCGTACTTCTATTTGGGTAGATGTGGGACTAGAGGAGCTGGAACGCCATGACTACTTGGCTTGGTCCCATTGGGTCGGGTTGGTGAATTCTTGGCCAATCCAAGGTTTTGAGGGGTTACAGCATGCCAACGAGGGTGCGGTCAATTAGGAGTCTTAGGACAAGTTCACTCCCGATGACGAGGTGTCAGATCCTGACTGCCCACCGGAGAACTCTAGTCCAGTACCCGTTCCTAAGCCTGAACCTGAGCCAGTACCGGAGCCCGAGCCTAAGCCCGAAGAGGAGCCCATGGCGGTCGAGCATGAGGAGGAAGAGGAGGAGGAGGAGGAGGAGGAGGAGGAGCCGATCGAGATCGACTTGGACTCAGAGTCAGAACCCTCAAGGTCCGATTCGGATTTAGCGCTGTAGGGATGTTTAAGAGTAGGGCCAAGAAACCTTTTTGGTAGAGTCCCTTTTTGTGCAGTCAGTAGTCTACCCAGCCACCTGTTTCTTTTTGATAACGAAGGTAGATTTTAACCCTAGAGGCCTCATGTATGAATATTTGTGATTTCAAGTTAATGTTATGTGTTTATTAAATTGTGTTTGTTCTATCCCATTGTCATTATTAATTGTCTGGGTTATTTTTAAATTTCGCTTCCGCTTGTGTAAGACTTTGAGTGATTCGTTTGGGGTCGGCGATGCGTCCTAGGACGTCGCGATCAATACGACCGTCGAAGGGGTGTCGTGAGTCCATCGGGGTTCGGGGCGTAACATCCCGTGACGCCACAACATGAGTACGAGACCATATGACACCCCGTTTCGTGACTCGTGCGTGCCTTGACTTATGATCATGAAGCAAAACAACAAGCACTCATGCAAACATCGAGCATCACAGACACAGTCACTACTTGAGCCAAACTCGCAATACCACGTCCTATCTTCTTATAAATCAACAAGCATAGATGAGAACATTAAGCATGGTAACAAGCGATGCGGGCAACATCAAGACAAACAACAACATGCAAGTCTCAATAAAGGTTTGGGTGAGAACTCAAGCCAACGGTGCATCATAACTTCCTATTCCGAGATTAGGAATTCACTTATATGTCGCGTTTCAATCACGTAACATACCGCCCTATCCAAGTGTTAGGGAATTCACTTACCTATAAGCACCAGAAAACATCTACGGCGGTTGGCGGTGGCAAATGGCGAGAGAAAGAAAAGTGCTCGACGTGAGGGTGAGAGAGACGGACGTAAGAGTGAGAAATGAGAGAGGCATGAGAGTGAGAGATGACAGAGGAAGAGAAAGTAGTGTGTGAAAACTATGGAGGAAATCAAGCCTATTTAGGCAAACCAAACTTGCTCACTAAGCTTATTCATGAAGAAAAGACAAAAGACATAATGAAATGGCCCATAAAGTCAAGTGTCATTATGAACTTGACCTAGAGAAATTTTGAGCATTAATGGCATTAATGAAGAAAGGCCCAAATAGGATGATAACATGATCTTGGCAAATCTAAGCCATTAATGGCTTTTAATGTGGGCTTTCTCCTCTCTTTTCTCTCTCTCGACTTCTCCCTTGGCCGACCTCCAATCAAAGCTTAGTATAGCTTATTTGAAAGCTCAAAATGATCACATTGAATCACCTGAAGACATTAAGCCGAGATTCCAACGTTCTCATATAGGAAATGACGAATCTTTGAAATCTGACAAAACCGGGTAGTTTTGCACTGTTCACGAAATCGGACATGAAAACATGGTAAATGGACTCTGAAAATTCTAAAATTTGAATATGTCATAAATAAGGCCTTGACAAACATTTTCCATGAAGAATACAAAATCTGAATCTTTCTATAAACACAACTTTTAGTAGCTCAAAGACAAACTAAAAATAATTCGCCGAAATAGAATCTTTGCTTCTAAAAGTAAGCTCTTTACAAAATCCAAATCATCTCCAAAAATTTCCAAATTTATATATGTTATAGAGAAAGAAGTTCTAAATGATTTTTGTGGAGGAAGTTTGTTTAAAATCGGCCCAAAAAAGTTTGTAGAAAATTGAGAAAGTGTGAACATTACAGAAATACCTATTCTAGGCAGTTTTACATAGTCCGAAATTAGGCATCGTACTACTCATATCAAGTCCAAAAATTCTGAAATTAAAATATGTAAAACTTCAAGATGTTTGGAGAAACTTTTAAAAAAAGTATTTGGAAATTCTGATCACAAAAGTCTCCACAAAAATAACAAAACAAAGGGGTATAGAGGACAAGAGTAAAATTAGCTCCAATTAGAAAACTACAAACTTAAACCATAGCCATTTTTCGGGAACTAAAATTAAGCAAATTGACATTAGAACAATGAAAAACAAGGTGCCTTTCTTGGATCTCATTGTGCATGGATTAGCACTAAGGGCATATTCGGCAACTAGCCTAATAGTGAAAATTTCTGTTCTTTTGTTCCTAGAATCAGTTTTGGAACAGAAATCCGTTTGTTTAATTTTTTTTATTCTGGGCACAATTTTGTAAAAATTTGTTCTCAGAATCAGTTTTGGAATAGAATCAAGAATGAAAAAAGTAGCTTTTTTATTCTCGGAACAATTTTTTTAGAACTCATTCTTCTTGGTTTTCTTCTTTCTTTTTTTTTTCCTTCTTCGTTTACTGTTCTTCTTCTCCTCTTGTTGCCTGGTTGGCCAACGGCGATCGACAACACCGGTGAGGGTCGGCTTGGCCTCGTCGGCCACCAACGGCAAGGGTGGCCCTTGCCGGCCTTTTCCAGCCCTCCCCCGAGCCGACGAGGGCCGCCCTTGAGGCTAGCGGCTTGGGCGAGGGCCTTCCTTGCCGGATCTGGCGAGGGCACCCTCGCCTAGGCTACGAGGGTCCAGCCTTCGCCGGATCTGGTGAGGGCGGCCCTCGCCCAGGCAGCGTGGGTCCTGCCCTCGCCGAATCTGGCAAGGGGAACCCTCGCCTATGGCCTACGAAGGTCATGACGCCCTCGCCGGTGGCCGACAACGCCGGTTGTCGGCCATTGCCAAGAAGGAAGATAAAAAAAAGAAAAAAAATAAAGAAATATTAAAATATTATTAATAAAAAGAAATTTTGTGTAGTTATCAAATGCATTTCTATTCTTTTTCTATTCTAGAAATGAAAATTTTGGCCAGTTACCAAACGCCTTAAAATGTTCAGAATCAGTTCTGGGCACAGAATAAAAAAGAATCATTTCTAAGCAGAATCTGTTTTTGGGCACAGAAATTTTGCCATGCGCACCCTAACTAACCAGCAAAGAGTCGTTAAAGTTGTTTTCCATTATTAATGTATATTATGAACCAACCATACAACAATACCATGACTTTGACCAATTATGTCATATAATAACCATTATAACCAAATGGGTTTTGTTTGTTTCCTAGTAGAATCAATTTTACTCGTAGCTAGAATCTCTGCATCCTGGCCTTCTGATCCTCCACCTATCCCTTTGTTCAACATCATTTATCGACCATTCAAGTTGCTGGAAATCCTTCCTCTAAAGTCCTTGTAAACTTATGTTTCATTTTCAATTTGCACGTGATAGCTTTTGAGTTAGCGTTGGTAGGTGGGCTCATGTTCTTAAATGCCAGAAATCCTTCCTCTAAAGTCCTTGTAAACTTATGTAAACTCATGTTTCATCTCCATGATGACGTCGAGCAGCACGGCCACAGAGGATTTCCAAGTCACGCCTCAAAACGATGAACAATGACGGGGCGGATCAGTGGTGCGGGAGGGGAGGTGGTTCATTGTGGCCGATGACTGCGGTGGTTAAAGGTGTGGCAAGGGTGGTTGTAGACTGCCAAAAGGTTTTGAGCAGAGAGAGAGAGAGCAATAGCAGATGGGTACATTGATGAGTACAACACAACTGCACATAGTTAATTGACCCCTTGAACAAGGCACCATTGGTCTTAGATAAAATCGTAAGGAGTGTTAAATATTGGGTTAATATCACGAGAAACTCTAAACTGATATATCCGTGACAAATTTACTCTAAATATTTTTACCACTAAAAACACCAAATTAATATACCTATGATAATTACCCTCTATTAGTTTCCGTTAAAGTTTACCGTTAAATTGCTGAGTTAGATAACACGTGGTAGTTGACAGGTATACCAGTTTAGACTTTTACCCTTTTGTTTATCACAAGTTTACCAATTTGTGATTTTTCGTGGTATCAATCCAATTTAATAAAAGGTAAATTTATCAAAAGTGTACCGGTTTGGAGTTTTTTGGTGATAAAAAAATTATTTTAGGGTGAATTTATCATAGGTGTACCAATTTGGGGTTTTTGATGATCAAAAAATTAGTTTGAGGTAAATTCGTCCAATTTGGGGTTTTTCGCTATAATAATCCTAAAATATTTAAGGTTTGTTTTTTAGATTAAGTAAAAGCAAAAGGATTTTTGTTGCTTTCCCTTCAAAATTTAAAATGGTACTCAAATTAAAAAAATTAAATTTTTTGTTCAACTTGTCAGTATTCAAAAATTGCAGAAATTTCAGTGTTTCAGGTTAAAAAATTTCAAAGTACGTCTGTCACAAAATTTAGATTAAATAGAAAGTAAAATTTAGAATCTATCCGGACATGACAAAAATATTAAGAATTTCTTGATTTAACAATTTAAACTTCTAGAGTGATCGGGTAATATTTCCATAGAATCTTGCACTTTCATCTTTTACTACACAAATGTATTCTGAATCTCGGCCACATCGTTTTGAACACCAACCATTCCCCTCTCTCCCCTTCTAAATGCAAGCGATCTTATCAGGTGCGCTCTTAAAATCAATGGCACAAGCTCCGTGCATCCCTCGAACCGACGGCCAAAGTTAAGGACTGAAAATAGTTGACATTTCAATAACGATAACGATAGTCTCAAGAGTGCTTATACTCCTACATGGTATCCACGCATCAACCATTTCATACCTTCAAAAGGCCAAAAAGAAGAGAGCAAAAATCAAACATGAGTGCGTGCAAGAGCCCAGTAACGACGACGCCTAGTGAGGACGAAGAGTTCTTGTTCGCCATGGAAATGAATGCGCTGATAGGCATCCCCATGGTGCTGAAGGCCGCTGTTGAGCTTGGGATCCTGGAGATGCTGGCTGAGGGTGGGCCACCGGGCTCAGCTCCATCGCTCTCACCCGCCGAGATCGCATCGCGCCTGCCCACAAAGAACCTGAAGCCCCGGTCACTCTGGACCGGATGGTGCAGCTTCTCGCCAGCAACTCCATCCTCTCGTGCGCTCTCGCCCAGGGCCCGGGCGGGGACACTGGGAGGCTCTACGGCTTGGGACCCAGAAGCAAGTACTTCGTGAGAGCCCACAGGGCATCGACATTCGCTGCGCCCTTGCTGCTTGTCTTGACCGACAAAGTCATGGCCAGCGGCTGGTTTGTGATCTTTTAATACTTTCTTGCAGAGAGATTCTGCCTGGTATTTGCTTTTCGACTTTAATTGGTTGGTCCAGTGGCAAAACGATTGGGACGACGTGACATTCATTTCTTTTCATATTTATTTGCTTTTCCCTTGACAATCTCTTTGTTTTATGCATGCTATGCAGGTACTGCTTAAAAGACGTGATTATGGAAGGAGGAAGGCCCTTCGAACTTGCAAATGGCATGAACATTTTTTAGTACACAAACAAAGATGACAAGTTCAACGAGATATTCAACAATACCATGCAAGGCCCTACCAACGTTTACATGAACAAAATCGTTGAGCTTTACCGTGGCTTCGACAATGCCAAGACAGCAGTCGACGTAGGCGGCGGTGTCGGGGCAAGCCTGAGGATTATAGTGTCGAAACACCCACACATTCATGGTATCAACTTTGATCTACCTCATGTTGTCGGAAAGGCCCCTTCTATTCCTGGTAATCGATTTCTCTCTGTCACACACACATTATTAAGCGTGCTTTTTTAGTAAACCTAAGCTTGCGCAACGGACAGGACTTTGTAATAAATAAAATAATTAAGTGGATTGCCATCGCAGCTCGAGACATGATTTGCACACTAAAGCTCCGTTTGTTTTGCGGACCGATTTGAAAAACATTTTCGTAAAAATGATCGCTTATATCGATCACAAAAATGAAATAACGAAAAATATTTTCATTATTTACGAAAAAAGCTTGGGCATAAATTGTTGTTGATAAATGAAAATATTTTCCAATGACTAATTATTTCAAGCAATACAAGCGATCATTTTTTAGAAAAATATTTTCTAAATCATGTCCTCTAACCATCCTATTTATAATTTGGTATATGAACACCATTCCCATTTGTGAGGCAGATGAGGAAAATGTGCTCTTTAATAAAAATAACATGCTCTATAAAATGAGTCGCGATTTCTGTGGATAAAGCTGTGGCTTTTCAGTACTAAAACAACGATGGCATGACCTGGTTTATTTGTGATGACAGGTATTGAACATGTCGAAGGGGACATGACGAAATACATCCCTAAAGCAGACGTCATTTTAATGAAGGTTAACATAACTTCGGGGGAAAATTTCAATTAAGGGCACAAAGTTGAGCACTTTTCTTAAAAGAGGATTCAAAGTGGATATTGTCTCAACTAAGGATCTGAAGTGACTAACTTAATCTCAAATAAGGACCCGGACTCCAAATCTTATTCATAACTAGGGATATTTTCGTGCAAGGACATTTTTTCTTTCTTCATTTTCACTTTTTTTTTTCGTTTCGTTTTCTTTTTTTCTTCTTGTTCTTTCTTCATCTTCCTCACGTCTCCATCTTTGCTCTACATGACCTCCGTCTTCGACACCATCATCAAGCTGCCCACCAGCGGGCTCCTGAGCTTCACATCATCACATAGGCTATCGTCGGTCTCGGTGACAAGAAGCTGGATTGTAGTTATCACCTTCTCCGACGATAACAACTTCAACAGACCGTTACTCCTCAAGACACATAAGATCTCGGCTGATTGGCGCATTTCGAGTCCTGCACGATTAGTTGAAGTTGATCTCTTTTCAAAGCGAGTAGAGGTTAGATTAGCTCAGATTATTGTCTAATCAATAATACAAATTGAAGGAATAAGGGTATGTTGAAGTTGGATGCACTTGCAGGTGACGATCCGCGCGATGTAAAGGCATGGCTCAAGGTCTGGGCTCATGCAGTGGCGCTCGCATCCACGTCTCTACACATAAACCGAGTTTTTGTTTTCTTTTGGCTAATCTTTTTTATTATAATTTTCTGTTTCCGGCTTGAAATTCTGCTTCTCCTTTCAAATTTTTCGGTGCTTTTTTTTTTTTAAATTTTGTGGTCGAAGGAGAGGGAGAGGGAGAGGGTTCTTCAATCTCTACTCTTGAAACAGGAAAAGCATCTTTCACTTTTTAGGGATCGAATTCCTCAGAGCTTGGCGTTCTTTTTTCAGCAGTCCTTGGATTGGGTTCGGGGACTGGTGTGTGGTCTTCAGGGATCTTTGGTGATCCTGTTCTTGTTATTACTCCTCACTGTTCATCACTTTCTGTACATATGTCATCATCGGCTGTGAATACAATAAGAATTCGTGCAGGGAAAGAATGATCTTTTGGGGTCTTGGTCATAGACTGGTGTGATTCGATTGATCATTGGGACCAAAAAAAGATGGCCTCTCATTGCGTTTCGCCTTCCCTATTTTGTTTGGTATTTTGACTGGATTTGGACAGGGTGAAGGTATCCTGTCTATCATGGGAACACTTCATCAACCGAAAGATTCTTGGTATCATTTTCTCTTTCCAGAGTCCCTAGAGAATCGGAAACTTGTCTGGGTGTGCAACGTGGGGAAATCTGATATGGTGGAACTTAGAAGAAGAGACGACAGACAGATGGTCGCGACTCTCGATGTGGTCTCGGGATGCAACAGCACTAACCAATTTCTGAAAACCTTAAAGAAGACTGTGCGGAAGGTCTTTTGTTATGCGTTGTTGACTGACTTGCGAGGCTAAGAAGTTAAGACGACAACCTAAAATGATACCAACTGATGAATAAGATAAGCACGTAGCCGATGTTCCTGTAATACGGAATCATACCAACTGATGGATTTCTATCCTTGGAAGAGCCATTGGAACAAGGTATCGGCATTTGCAATAGTAAAAGCGAACCCTACCAAGCGAGGATGGTCCCAGAAACTTCTTTTATTAACGATGGTCTGTCGTGTGTTTGGAGATATGCATGGACATGCTATTAGTAATTTAGCACAAATGCTGACATTGCGCTAACGAAACTTTTGCAGCTCCCTTCCGAGTCAGATAAGCTTCCATTAGCTTTGGGATCTCTCAGCATTCTCGGGTCAGGGATGCATTGTTTCGCGTCTCTTGTCTGAGCGTGCAAAGAAATCAAATTGGTCCACATGCTTCATCTCGATTGCGAAATGAGTTCCAATGGTAGATGCTGTGATGCATATCATCTTGGTCGCACAAACCCTCCACCCCTCCAAGTTGGGACTTGGAATCTGCTGGATGATCTAGTGAGAAAACTGATCATAATCCACACATAAATATGTATCTAACGTCTTGCCATTCCTCAAGAATCACATGAGCGGATGGAATGCAAATCGAAGTCCCTTGTTCAGATCCTCGAAAAGGCTGTTGCATGGAAGAACAGGCAAAACAAGCATAAACATTATCTTAGAAGAAATAAATCTCGCTGATACGCACAAGGATAGAATCACATGTCACTTTATCTTGAGTTCTATCAAGTTCAACAATGACAATTCAGAGAACTCACAAAGGATCGCAAATATGGTTAATTCCAGCAAAAATGCCTTTCCGTCCCGTCCTCAGTAATTCCTTCCATGTTTCTGACATATATAACGACGTTGCTCTACCAATTTAGCAGGAACACCTTATTTTACGAACCAATCTTACAGCCTTCAAAATTTGCCATTAGGGAGAATCAATCAAAGAGAGCCCTAATAAAGGTTAGTAAGTGAAGACCAGATTGTGACAGGTCTTATCACAGAGAATAGAGGGGCTGATGATGGCGTTGAAGATGGAGGTGATGTAGAGAGAAGGAGGAGACATGAGGAAGATGAAGAAAGAAAAAGAAGAAAGAAAGAAAAGAAATCAAAAAGAAAGAGAGAAAACAAGAAAGAAAAAGAAAAGTAAAGACAAAATGTTATTGGATAAAAATGCCCCTGCCCTTGAATAAGATTGGAAGTTGAGATCCTCATTTGAAACTAAGTTAGTCACTTTAGGTCATTATTTAAGATAATGTCCACTTTAAGTCCTTTTTTTAGAAAATGGCTCCACTTCGGGTCCTTATTTAGAATTTTCCCTAACTTCAGTTGTCTCTTTGGGTGACTATAATCATACAGTAGACAATGTGGTTGCTTTGTACGCATAGTGTGGACAGAATTTTGGCTGTTCTCTGCAGTGGATAATTCACGGTGGAGACGACGAGTTTTGCATTAAGGTATTGAAGAATCGCAGGGAGGCATTGCCGGATAAGGGCAAGGTGGTGATCGTGGACACGGTCCTTCCAGAATATCCCGACACCGACAGGGTGACCCGGAACGCATTCTTAGCGGACACAAGCATGCTGAATGGCAGTCCAGGGGGGAAGGACCGGACGGAGAAAAAGCTAGAGGTCATGGCAGGCCGGTTTCGAGGCTCCGAAACTGGTGTGCCGAGCTTTACAACATGTGGGTACTCGAACTACAGAAGAAGATCTGACTTCTTGTCGCCAGCGATTGTTGCTGGTTTCATCCTTAATTAATTAATAAGTCCCGCTTGTTGCGGACTCCTTTGAATTGTGAAGTGGGTCTAGAGATTTCTCTAGGAACTTCTGTATTTGCTCGTGTTGGACTAAGGTCCCCTTTGTTTGCCGTCATTCCAAGAAATAAGTTATATTGCTACCAACAAATTCTGTTTAATTTTTAACTTCGACAAAAGTAAGGTGTGATCCCTAAGCGATTGGAAGTTATCACTCATCTCTTGGGGTTCCATATTGTCCAAAAACTTTTTGTGTTCAATTAACGTGGCCAGATTGGGTTAGGATGACTCAGCGTTAGGAAAAGTAAGCACCCTTACCTTGATTATATTGGCCTTGCTGCGCCCCGAATCAATCGAAAAACACCTTGATATGCTCAATAATCTCAAACATTGATTCATGGAAATGAGATTGTTATTGAGGGTGGAATTTTACGTAGAGGCACTAGTGAAAATTTACCTAGGGTTCGGACCCACAAATGAATAAGAAAGGAGAGAGTTTCACACATAAATCACCTGCCTTGCACTTTATTTTCCGTGGTGTCTCAATAAATCTCAAACATCAATTCTTGGAAATGAGATGGTGATCAACTGTGAAAACTTACCTAGAGGCACTAGGGAAACACCGTGTTGGATAGAGAAATCTTCATCTGTTAAATTATACGACACAATAATAACAACAAACAAAATCTCTTTTTGAACTCGGATCCTCTACCCGATTCGGTAATCTGATGAGTATCTCCATCCATCTCTATTGTTGATGTATAATTCATCTGCATACATCAATAACTGAGAATCGGCTTGAGACATCGATGAAAGCAGCATATTGAGTTTTCTGTGAGCCCCACTCCTCATCTTTTTCTTATGTTTACTTCCATATCTTTTTACGTCTTCCCCGGTCGCTTCAAATCAAACCAAGTCTATCACCGATCAAATCTCCTTTACTCAACGCAAGTAATTAAATAATCTCGTTTGTGCTCCTAATCATATCTGAAATCCTCATGTTGCAATCATACCTACTTTTCGTAATTTTCCTTGGTTCAATTCAATTCTATACCTGAAGCTTCTTGTAAACTCCACATCCTATCTCTTATCTTCATTTCGACAACGAAGCTGAAATCACGAGTCAATTATTTCATTCATAGAGGTGGTTTCGTGTGGGTTCCTACGATGGTTTCACCTGTGCTACGCAATTAAAATATAAGGTGTCTGTCAAATATCTTATAGTTGTCGTACATTCGCACCTGCACTAGCTATACAGTAGCTTTCAGAAAGCTACCCACTGTGTTTTGACGTATCATATCTTTAAAACATGTGTCGCCCACGTACTTATAGATCAATCTTAATTATACTAAACGAGCTTTTAGTAGTGCCGGAGGGCGTCTCATCGCTCTAGCAATGCAATGGCAATAGTGTATCGAGGTAACGGTGATTTGACCGACAGACAGCCATGAAGGAGATAGCCCGTGACCGAACAAAGGAAGGAGACAAGATCCGAGCTTAGGGTTGGTCTTCATCTAGGGTTCCGAAGTGCACTAGAGTATGTGACCACCTGACATTTTTTCCCTTGGAAAGTACATCTGAACGGCACCCATGCCTCAACGTGATTATCTGCTGCCCACTAAACCTGGTTGAAAGTGTCAAAAGGAGATGAAACTTCCTACTCCCATTGCTAAACAATTGATTGAGCCTACGTTACGGTCTTGATAAAAACATCTCAGATTGACAAGGTCATACCATTTGTGAGAAAACTCAGACCCATTGTAGGTAGGATTATAATGGTAAGATCGAGTGTTTCACTTATCCCGCATCAATGGATGGGATAAAAAAGCCTTTTAAATGAGAGTAAGCGGAAAACCCTTTTAGACCAAAAGTCTCTCATTTAGCATTTTCCAAAGATCGAGTGTTGCTCATTTATCCCGCATAAATGGATGGGATAAAAAAGCCTTCTAAATGAGAGTAAGCGAAAAGCCCTTTTAGACCAAAAGTCTCTCATTTAGTATTTCTCAAAAATCCATGTTATGAGTGAAAATTGTCTTGATGATGATTTTCCCCTATGAAATTTAGTGATGCAAGCATGATAAACCATTATGCATAAACCTTGATTGAATTGATAAAAACCTCAATAAACTTTAAACTGTGCATTCTAGGAGAGCATTGATTGTCTATCTCTTTTATGAATGCATGCATATATGCTCTAATCGTGTCTGACATGTAATGTTCCCTCAAAGACCAAGAGCTTCTTGTACCTGATGTTCGAGTTGCTTTATGAAGCCTCATGATTCGTCCAAATATTCTTGAATTTTCAAACTTCCTAAAGGTGAGAGACTTTCCCGAATATCCAAGGTAAGTCCTAAATATTCCAAAATCTTGGAGTAAATTCCACATGTTTATTGACAAATCTTTTCAGAAATCATCTATGAACTTTCAAATCCCTATCGCGATCAATCCAAGTGTTCAGATATTTTAAGTGCCTGTTGCGATCAATCCAAGTGCTCCATCAAAGCCTTGTTCTTCTCATCTTTGAACTTCCAAATGCTTGTCGCGATCAATCCAGGTGTTCCATTGAAGCCTTGTGCTTCTCATCTATTTAAATGTCTATCACGATGAATCAAAGTATTTGGATGTTTTAAGTACCCGTTGCGATCATTCTAGGTGCTCTTTCAAAGCCTTATGCTTCTCACCTATGAACTTTCAAATATCCTATCACGATCAATCCGACGGTTTGGATGTTCTTAATACCCATCGCGATAAATTCGGGTACTCATTGAAACCTTACGATTCGGCCAAGTGTTTCTTGGGCTTTCAGATACTTGTTGCGATCGATCCAAGTATCTGGATGTTTAGGTGCCTGTCGCAACCATTATAGGCGCTTCTTCTTTGAGTTTATTCAAGATTTTGTCGGTTTACGAGATCCTTGAAGACTGTCTAGACTAGTCAAATATTTGTCGGATATGCAGATGTTTGTCAGCTCCATCAAATTTTTTCTCATACTCCAGTACGCTTTTCGGAATCCCCAGGAAAGTAATCACAGCTACGTTTTTTATCATTGCATTAGCATATGCATTTTCATCACATAAAAGTTCATTTTAAAAAAAATAGATGTGGATTGCTTAGTCAAAATTTAGATGTCATTTATTTTTTAAGCAAACTTCTACGAGCTCCTCTTTAAAAAGGGACAGCTCTCAATACCTAAATTTTGATGACACGTTCAGTCATTCATTGTATAAGAAAGATAGGGATCAACTCCGCCCCCTATACAAAAATAGTGATGTTGCACAATTTTGCATTGCATTCAGGCATTTAGACATGATCAAGCATGTTCGCTCGGATAAAATTCATTTAAGTTTTTTTTTTGATAAATCGAACCTTCCATTGCATCAGAGAAGTACAAATATTACACAGAAGAGTTGGAGCCTACATCAACATGATAAATAAAAGAAGACTCCGCGAGCACTAAGCTTTTGACTCTAGAGGGGAGATCATTAAAAGAGAAAGTTGATGCATTTCCTAGATGAAAAGAAGCCCATTTTGCAAGCTCATGAGCAGCAATATTACTAGATCTGTTGATCCACTTGAAGCTCCATTCTGAAGCTCCATTCTGGGTTATTGATAAGAAATAAGCGAGAGTCCGAGACGAAAGCATGAATACACCAAGAACAAATGCCCTTTTGTTAAATAGCATCAATTAATATCTTACAATCACTTTCAAAAACCACTTTGTGGATGCCGAGAGATTGAGCAGCTTTGCATGCGAGAAGAAGAGCTGCAGCTTCCACTTCCACTGGCGAGTTCCATCTTCCTCGTCTTGTCTACGCTTGGACAACTGAGCCTCTATACGATCGTGCAATAATACCTATGGCACCTCTGTTATCTTTCCACGCATCATCTACATTAAATTTCAACTCTTGATTTGATGGAGGTATCCAAAAGTTTGACCTTGCCCCAATAAAATCCGGTTCCTCGCTTAATTTCACTTTGTCCTCCCTCCTAAACATATTTGAATATTCCAAGAAATCTTGTATGACCATCTGAATGGCCTGGGAAGGAACTAGAGTAGTCTGATCATGTATCTTTGCATTCCTATAACGCCACATTCTAGTGCAAAGAATTGCTGCATAAAGGGTGAAGAGCTTGCAATCCACTCCCATTCTTTGTACTATTTTTCCTAGATCAAGAAAGTGATTCACCATCTCTTTCAGAGACCTGAAGTTCCAAGCAGACGAGATAATACCCCATGAGCTCTGTCTCCACATAATTTGGGCTAGAGGACATTTTGTAAACAAATGTACTGAATTTTCCTCCGAAGCTCCACACATCGGGCAAGAGGGGTCTGGGATGTGGATCAATTGAAACAAGTTGGCTCGACAAGGTAAAACGTTAGTCGCTATCCTCCACAGCATCATTTTGTGTCGCTCATGAGCTCTAGCTTTCCAGATTTTGTTCCAAATACCGCGGTTGTTACCATTTTCATTTGGCGACTTTATGAGTTTGTAAGCAGATTTAATAGAAAATATTCCATCGATAGCTGGATGCCAAATCAGTTTGTCTACCCCAATGGAGTTTGGCACATGGATCTGAAGGATGGCTTGGACTGAGGTTGGGCAAAATGTTTGATTTAGACTTAATACATCCCAAGTTTTTGTCCTTGGGATAAAGAAGCTTTCTATCTTTCTGAGCTTCAAAATAGGGTCTGGATCAATAAAAGACAGCAAATGAGTTGAGACATTAGGAATCCAGGGGTGATTTCCGACCTTGATTGACTTTTCATCCCCTATTTGATATAGAGTTCCCAGTTTGAGTACTTCTTTGGTATCTATGATTGCCTTCCACAAAGGAGAGGCTGATGCCTTGACCTTGTGATTCCAGAAATTTGAGGTCTGCAAATATTTCCCTTCAAGGACTTGAACCCATAACTTGCCTCTATCTTGGATCATTCCCCAACTGAGCTTCAAAAGCAAAGCATTGTTGAAGTCCCTATTCTGCCGAAAACCCATTCCTCCACTCTTCTTGTTTCTACATAGAGAATCCCAACATTTAGATGTAAAATATCTATTTTTCTCGGTGAGCACACCCCACCAGAATTTTCTTATAGACGCATCAAGTCTGTCACCAGTGCTCCGAGGCAAACGACTAGATTGCATAGTATAAATCGGTGTGCTCTGAACAACCAATCAGATATATGTTGCTCTACCTGCCCAAGATAGTGTCTTTCTTTTCCGGGAGCTAAGTTTGTTATCAACCTTTTGTTCAAGGAATTGATATTTTGTCCTGCTTTTTCCTGTATTGAAGAGGGGATTTCCAAGGTATAGTGATTCAGGATCTGTCTTTCGCATGTGGAGCTCATCCATACAAAACTTTTTCATGCCCGTGGAAGTATTTTTAGAAAAAAAGATAGATGACTTCTGATGATTCAAGCTTTGACCTGACCACGAGCAATAAAATTCAAGGCATTCCTTCAATGCTCTCACTTGATGTTTAGTAGCTCCGACAAATAACAACAAGTCATCGGCATACATAAGGTGAGTTAAAGGCGGACTTTTTCGCCCTACTTTTATACCTGCAATAATCTTCAAATCCTCTGCTCTAGATAGAATTCTAGAAAGAAGTTCAGAATAAATCACAAACAGGTATGGCGAGATAGAGTCACCTTGTCGGAGTCCTTTCTGAGGTTTAAAACTTCCCGCAAGTCTACTGTTGATGAGAAGAGAATAATGAACCGACGATATACATATTTTTATGAGCCTGCAAAAGTGAGACGAAAACCCCAAACTACAAAGTATTGCATCAAGTATATTTCAATCAACTCTATCATAAGCTTTTGACATATCAACCTTGACTCCCATGAATGGACTCCCCTTTCTTTTCTTCCTCATGGAGTGTAAGATTTCCTGTGCAATTACAGAATTCTCTTGTATGCTTCTACCCGGAACAAAAGCCGATTGCTGAGGTGAGATAATACGACTGAGGTACCCTTTCAGTCTATTTGCCAACAACTTAGAGATAAGTTTATAGCTCACGTTGCATAGACTTATGGGCCGAAATTGGTTAAAGGTGTGTGGATTATGAGTTTTTGGGATGAGAACTATAAAAGTATGATTGAGAAGATGAGGCAATTGACTTGTGTTAAAGAAGTGCTGCACAAATTGGACAATCTGGGCCTTCACCACTTCCCAGCATTTCGTGTAGAAAATAGCATGGAATCCGTCTGGGCCTGGTGATTTAAGAGGGGCCATCTCTTTCAAGACGCTATATATTTCATCCTCAGTTGGAATTGCCAAAAGATCCAAGTTTTCTTCATCAAAAACTACCTTAGGGAAGAGTTCCCTAATGAGAGGGTGTGGATCTAGTGATGGTCCCGAGAAAAGCTCTGTATACTTGGATAAAAAGAACTTTTTAATCTCATATATACTCATAAGCCATTGGCCTCCATCATCCTGAACTGTCAGGATATAATTTTTGCGCCTTCTGATAGTTGTAGAAAGATGGAAGAATTTGGTATTCTTATCACTCTCCTGCGGCCATGATTGTCTCGATTTTTGCTTCCATATCATCTCCAATCTCTCCCATTGCTCGTTAATAGCCATCTTGATTTCCTTTTCCCTTCTGCTATGCTCTACTAAAGGGTCATCCCTTTGAATGCAATCGAGTGCTACCATCAATTCCTTGAGGCGTTGTTGGCAAATACCAAAATGTTCTTTATTCCACCTTTTGAGAGCTATTTCTGTCGATTTCAGCTTCCTATGCCATATGGTTAATGAATTGCCAACCACATTATTGTTCCAAGCCTTTTCCACTTCATTAACACAAGTTGGATCCCGTAGCCATGCGGCTTCAAATTTAAAAGGACGTTTCGAGTTATCCTCAATATAAGTTGAATTCAGCAAAATAGGAGAATGATCTGAGTTTACCACCGGCAAGTGGACAATCCCTGCTCGAGGGAATTTCTCACACCATGATGTCGAACAAACTGCTCGATCAAGTCTTTTCCGAACGCTTGCAAAGCCCTCTCTGCCATTTGTCCAAGTATAAGGTTTGCCTTTGAACCCAAGATCAATACAACCCAAGGCATCCATAAAATCTACCAGAAAGTGACGAGATGGGCCCGGACCTCTTCTATTGGACGCGTCATAGCCGTAGATAGTCTCATTGAAATCTCCAATTTCAACCCAGTCTTCTCCCAAGTTTTGAACCCGGCTTGTGAACTCTTCCCAAAATACTCGTTTAAGCCCACAATAAGGAGGTGCATACACTAACGAAAGCCACCACAATTGTTCTGGATTTTCTTTGTTAGAAACCTCTGTATGGATTTGGTTTTTGTCTGCAAAGGAAAAGGATAAAGTTATGGGATCTTTCCACATGACTGCTAGACCTCCCGCATTGTTTTCCGCGGGAATAGAGAAGGACCGAGTAAATCCAATCCTTCTTGTTTCTATCCGTCTAGTATCACATTTTGTCTCTGATAGAAACACAATATCAGGGTCACAAGATCGGCATGTGGCTTTCAATTCTCTCATTGTCATGTTTCCAGCAATGCCTCGACAATTCCAGGCTAAAATATTCATGGCTACAATGGGCACATAAACTTGGCTTGCCTCCAGAATTCCGCTTTAGCAGACCAAGCGACCTTATGGAGATATGGCATCGACCATCACTGACACAATGGCAAGATTCCAGCCCGGCGATCGAAGAGATCAGCAACAAACTTAATCTGGATGAGAAAGATAAGGAGGAGGACTAAAGCTCCGGGCCCGTTGCTGCACAAACAAAAGATACGTACAAGGAGGAGGACAAGAGCTCCGGTCCAGTTGCTACGCAAACAAAGGCAACTTCTGATAAAGAACGAAAGGAGCAGGGGAATGGGGTGAAGTTGATGGTGGACCGCTGAATTGCGTGAGGAATAAAATGTAGATACTGGTGGGAATAGGATAAAGACTTACAACGGTATAAGTCAAAGTACAACTGAAGTACAGATGCATAGAAAGCGGAATACATAAAAAAGAGCCCCAAAAGTGTAGGAGCAAGCAAAAGAACATAGAGATGCTTGACTTAGATCTTTTGTTGGAGATGAAATCCCCTAAACGAGATAAGCACATTAGATCCCTGCTTGAGCCTAATCGAATTCAGCGAGGCAACATTATAAATCCCTCTTTCGGACAATTCATCGAACACCTTCTGTGCATCGTCTAACACATGGCACCAACCATACTTTGACACCACCGCATTGCACCCAAACACATCACTATTGAACATCAGTACGTACAACCTTGTGGACAGAAGAAACGATGAATCTCGTTTGCGGCAATGGCTCAATGATGATCCAGTAAAGCAGTACAATGAAAAGACGGCAGATGGGGCTGTCCAAGGCAGATTTGGCTATTCCGAGGGGTGTCGCTTTAGCAGACCAAGCGACCTTCTGTCACCAAGGCCACTGCATCGACAGCCATTTGTGGACCGGTAAAAGTTGTCAAAACCAAGGACACAGAAGAGAAGAAGAAAGAGCTGGTAGTTTGTGGGTAACGGGGGAAGGGGAAATGATGTAAAGAGGAAAAGATTTTTCCACGAGAAGTGGAAAGATTGAAAAAAGAAAGCGGATTGACATAGGAAAGGGATTAGGGTTTGAAATTTGGATCAAGATTGAAAGTAGCTACCACAAAATAGGATAGAGAGAAGCTCTCATGGCTAGAGAGAGAACTGGAATAACCGGAGATTGCGCGCACCAAACCTCTTGGATGTTGGTAGGCTTGTTGCACTCTAAAAAAAATTCATTTAAGTTGGCCCGGTCACAAAATGCATTGGAATAGGCTCAATATGCCACATGCGCTTGAGATGGGGGCCCCTGAACTCATTTTGATTTTCAAGACCCGGCCCACTTATTTCCCTATGTTTGGTGGAACTCTACATGTGCAATTCATGTGATTTTCTAAACTTAAAATGGACCAAGATTGCTTACTAAATATTTTTGAAAATAAAGAAAAAATGTGTCAAAAGAACATTAGATTTATCTAGTGTAACTAAGTCCTCATATCCATAGTATCTGTGATTTGCAGAAGTAAAGAATTCTTTCGTACTTTACTTGGATTTCCAATCGACCAGTAATAGATTAGTGGTGACTCCTAATTGAATTAAATTGCATGTTAAATTGATTAAATCAAAACTCCAAAAGTTGAGATTAATATGAGTTTGGGAGAATCCGTGTTAAGTTTTTGACTTAGTAATCCATTAGTTTTCCCTTAAATGGTTCACCGTTGGAAAGGTCTCGATATACCCAAATTAGCCCGCCCTCTGTTGTCATCAAGGCCTTGGAGGTTGTTGAGGTCTTGGCGTCACCTCAACAGTGGCGGAGGGACCTCCACATTGGAGGCTTGTCACCATCGACAAGTGACCTACTTATGGACGGCAATGTGGCAGGCTCTAAGTGTGCCTAGTCGAAAGTGGTCCAAGCTTCTAACCCAGTCGAGATCCACGGTCCGGGTCTGACTAGCAATTCGGACCGGGTTCCTCTAACTCGGTCCGAAGTCCATTTACAGAATTTAAATTAAATTAAATTAATAAAAAATTTCAAAAAAAAGAAAAAAGTTCAAGAAATATAAGGAAAAGTTTAGGAATTAGTTTTTGACTAAATTTCACTAGACTTTAGTGTTAATTCTAGTTTAGAATTAATTTTGCATAAAAGATGTCATAGTCTTTTTGATGAAAATTAAACCCAAATCGAATAAGCCTTTAGGGCTTTACCATAGGGTTTTTGATTGCCTTTTCTTTTTTAGAGATGATGTTAGGTTGTTGATTGCTTATTTCTATTATGATTATTTGATTAAGCACTTTTAATATATTGGTTGTTATTTTCCATCTTTAACATGGTTAGGATAAACTTTAGAACCTTCAAACGGTTACTCTGATACGTTAGTTAGCAAATGATCAAGTTTAGGTACCGAAATGGAACTAGTTAGATGACTAGCGCAATCAAGTCTCCGATTCTAAAAATCTTTGGTTGCGTATGCATTGAGATGACTCTCTCGCATCTCGATTAGGGTTTCTAGCCAACGAGTGGCTAGTGGCGACTCCTTTTGAACATATAAATTTAATCAACCAATGTCGCACAAGGTATGAGGCTTAGGAGCACTTCCATCCTTGGATAGATGAGCCTTTTGGTTCGTTCTTCGAAGGAACCAACTGTGTTCATGTCTATTGATAAATACCTCTCAACCTAGGTTCGTGGGATGGCTCATGGATCAAAGGAGCTTGTGGACTAGTGGTGCGCCACAGGTGAAGGTCAGTCGTGGTTTGCTCATAGCCAGCCTCGACAAACTTGCAAAGAAAACAAAACAGGGTGAAACAGAAGCAGCTCGACAAGGCGATGGTGTGAAGCATGACAACTCGCCTCTGTGGTTGGACTAGGGGCGTCGTCGCATAGCTAAAGGGGCAACAACATGTTGTTGCCTCGGTGGGGTAGAAGTAGGTCGTCAGGAGGATAGGCACGGCAAAGGATCACGGGATGACAAGGATGAGGCGCGACCAGGGGCTCGACTGCGAGAAGGATCGGCAGCAGCGTCGGCTCAAGCAGCAGCACATCGGGAGAGCTCAAATCAATTGGCTTGTCGAGGCTGTAGGCATAGTGGCTCGGGATCGGCTGGCTCGGCCATGTGGGTGGCCAGGATAGCAAGGAGCAGTTTAGGTGGACAAAGGTCGGCGGTGAAGATTTGGCTATGAGTGGGTTCGACCGAGGATTCCCCTTGCTCTCTCTTTCCCTAAGTGGTTTTGTATTGTGCTCTAAATTGTGAATTGCCAACCACTGTTTAGTGAAAACCTAATGTCTTTATATAGTGTTAACCTAGGTGTGACATTCCGAATTTCGGCCCATTTTTTGGATTTATAAAACGTGTATTTCGTCAGTGCACTTATAATAAAATCTCGCTTGGAATTGATCACTCTTGGGTTATTATTTTTAAATTAGAGATTTTGCTAAAATCACACTCGATTGAAATTGGCTGTTATTTAAAACCCGAACTTTGGTGTCGAATTTCTTGGAGTTTCGGGACGAATTTAATTGGACGGTATCGATATTATTGTGGCCAGCCTCGATATTGCCGGGAATATGCGAAAAGTGAAATTTTGATCGAATGCGGATTTGGACTAGTAGACCTTCCTCGTAGTGTGTTTTATTTGATATCTTCTGGCCCTTTTTCCTAATAATTAATTAGGATTTTCATGGATCGTTAGATCGATTTTGAGTTTGAATCATGACCGTCGGATCGCACTCAAGTGCGTTGACTCTCTCTCTCTCTCTCTCTCTCTCTCTCTCTCCCCAGTCATCTCCCCACTGCGCACGTCTGCCCCATGCATGCAGACGTCCCTTCCACCCTTCTCTTCTGCTCACGTCTCCCCTCTCTCTCTCTCCTCCTTTTTCCCTTTTCTTTTCTTTTCTTCTTCTTTTCTTCTTCTTCCCTAGGTCTTCTTCTTCCTCCCGCAGCTGTTTCGCCTTCCTTGTTCTTGCTGCCTGATGCTGCCCGCCGCTCGCAACTCGCCCCTACCCAATGCCGACCGTGACTCGCCATCACCTGGCCACCCACGACGCTGCCGTGCCGTCTCCGGCCGCCGCACGATCATCCCCTCCCTCGATTTTTTTCTTCTTCCCCGGCCTCTCCCTTTTTCCGACCGAGGTCATCGCCAAGATCGTTACCACCGCGCGCTGCCATCCCGAACGCCGTCGCCCCTCCTCTTAGCTCGCCCCCTTCAGCCCCCAGCTTCCTCTCTCTTGCTACCACCACCCCGGCTGACCTCTCCCTGTTCTGGTCGAGCTCGTCGCCGTCGCTGCTACTCCGTCCGCCACCAATTGCTGCCGTGCTCGCCGTCTTGGTCACCCATCTCTGCTGTCACCGCCGCCATCGTCCCTGTTGCCAGACGACGACGCTGCTGCCCCCTATTCTGGCTGAGCCAGCTCCCTGCCGCGTCGCCGTCGCCGCTGCTCATCGCCGCCGCCGGCCAGTCAGCCAGCCAGCCCGCCAGCCTGCTGGCCAGCCAACCCAGCCCGCGGCCAAGTTGCCCAGGCCGTGCCTGAGCCATTGCCTGCTCAGCCTAGGCCGTGGCCCAGTCATTGCTCATCGCCTAGCCCATTGCCCGAGCGTGCCCTTGCCCATCGCCTAGCCTACTGCCCGGTCGTGCTCGAGCGTGTCCTTGCCCGTGGCCGAGTCGCCAGGCCGTGTACCCAGTTGTGGCTGAGCGCTACGCCAAGTCGCCGGGTTGTGTGCCGAGCCGTGGTTGAGCCCCGCACCCATCGCACCCTTGCCCATGTCGAGCCCGTTACTATTCATTCGGGCCATTTTGGACCCGTGTGGATTTTTCCCGGGCCAAGCTTAAGTAAGTGACTTCCTAAACCCTACTTAGTATAATGAGTATTTTTAGACTTGTTTAGGATGTAATTAGTACCGATTTAGGGGCTAAACGTAGATTAGGGTTAATATTTGTATGTGCGTAATTGTTAGATTAAATTGTGATCATTGTGGGGCTTAAATTGTGGTTGATTTATATGGGTGTGATGACTGGATTGTCATGGCATTTGTGGATGAAATTGATGTTTGAATGTGGCCGACTTGAATGTTGGATTGGTGGGCTAGTGCGATGAGCTCGTGACTTGAATTGTGTGGATTGTGTGCATGTGAGAACGAACTTGAGACGTGTTGACAGTGGTCCGTGAAAGGAAAGTTAGACTTGGGACGTGTTGACGGCGGTCATTGGAAATTAATTGAATTGTGTGGCTTGTGTGTATGTGAGAACGGACCTGAGACGTGTTGATAGTGGTCCGTGAAAGGAAAGTTAGACCTAGGACGTGTTGATGGCGGTCATTGGAAATTGATTGAATTGTGTGGCTTGTGTGCATGTGAGAACGAACTTGAGACGTGTTGACTGTGGTCCGTGAAAAGAAAGTCAGACCTGGGACGTGTTGACGGCAGTCATTGAAAATTGATTGAATTGTGTGGCTTGTGTACTTGTGCGAACGGACTTGAGACGTGTTGACGGTGGTCCGTGAAAGGAAAGTTAGACCTGAGGTGTGTTTACGCGGTTCATGGGAAAGAAAGAAATGTCCTGAGGTGTGGTTACGCGGGACCAAGCCTGGATTGATCAGAGGGTTGACCTGAGACGTGTTTACGCGGGTCGTGAGAAAGTGTGAAATGTCCAGCGAGGAACATGGCCCGAATTAATCAGAGGGCTGACCTAAGGCGTGTTGACGTGGGTCATGAAAAGTGATTGGACACGTATGCGAAATGTGCTTGATTGAATTGCGTGAACGTACGTGAGCATGGTGCTTGTATGATTTTGATATGTTCACGTGATTTTATTGCATGTAGTTCGAGAAGAGGTAAATATGTTGTGTGAAAATTAATTGTGTTGGTTGGTGGATTGCATGTTGGACTCGTCTAGGTACGCATTGGCCTAGGTGGGATATAGGTTGTCTACTTATTGAGATTTATCTCATCCCCCGTTGTTAAATATTTTCAGGTTTTGAGTAACGGATAGTCATCACATGCGGTTCAGAGACTGGGAGTGACCTTAGGCATTTAATACTTCATCTCATCTTTGGATGCCCCTCTCTTGTATAGTGTAGTAGGCTACCCAACCACTGTTCTCTTTTGATGTTGTGTATTTGTGAATGCTGTAGTGCTTGTCGCACTACACTCTCGCGTGCTAGAATGGAGATATTTTTCTACACGGGTCTCTCCCAGACCATACCTCACGTGACGGCGGGGTTTATTTGATCTAAATTTGAACTTGGAGTCGCCACTAGTCATTTACGTTAGGTTGACTAGAAACCTAATCGAGGTACGGAAGAAATACCACGATCTTTTGAATCAGAGATTTTGAATAACGGACTTGGTTACGTTAACGATCCCAAATTGAGACCATTAACGCCCTTTCGGTACCTAAGAACGATATGGCATGTCTAGCATGTCACAAGGATTTCCGAGACTTACTCACTAATCCTATCCGTTCTAATCGCAGGAAAGACCAAACAAGTATTTAATGCACAATAAAAAAATAATCAAGTCAATCAATCCTAAAAGGTTTCTAAAATGAAAATCAATTAAAATACCCCAAACCCTAATGAAGCTCTAATAGCTTGTTTATTTCATGAGTTACGCATTTTTAGGGTTTTAGGGTTTTTTAGGAGTTATAACACCTAAATTTGGAATTTTTCAAAAATGCCACTTGGGCACTTCCGAAAATTTAAATTTCACTTTTTATGATTGGCCACAGTGATTTTGAACCATCCTGTGAATTTTCAAAATTTTTTAATTTTTAATTTTTTTTCGAAAAAATTTTTAAACAGAGAATTGATTTTTTTATGATTTTCCGAAAATTTTTATGAATTTTCCAATTTTTTCAATTTTTATTTTTCTGAATTTTTTTATTTTTATTTTCTGAATTTTTATGTATTTTCTAAATTTTTCCGAATTTTTCAGTTTTTTTATGAATTTTCTCAAATTTTTGAATTTTTATGAATTTTCTAATTTTTTATTGTTTTGTTTTTTTGGAATTTTTGGATTTTTTTTATTTTGTATTTTGTATTTTTTAAAATTTTCCCACCTGGGAAACGAACCGGACCGGCCCGGTTCAGACCGGTTCGGCCGAGACCGAACCGACTGGCACCAACACCGGTGCCGATCACCTCCTCCGGCGAGCACGACACCAAAAACGGCGCCGTTTTGCCATTTTTCTCTTCGGCATTTTGCTGAACACATGGTGGGCATAATCTCCGTTCTAAAGTTCTCAAGTCTGCAACTTTGGATTGAAATCCGACGACCTTTCGGTGGTATTCCAAAGTTGATTTTTGGTTCTGGATAATCTCCACGTTACCATCTTTTGATCTAGCCTATTCGGTACGCCACCGGTCCTCCGCCGGTGGGCAAAAACCGAGCCTAAAAACCTAATTCATCTCTAACTAAACCTGTGATTACAGAATTTATATCACCATTCTACATCGCCCTAGCCGTCTAACGCGAACCTAATGACTAGAAAATCAACAAACAAAGTTCAAGAAAGCCTACTTGAACGGCCTAAGACTACGGTGATGCTCTGGCGAGGACCTCGCGAGCTCCGGCGAAGTTCGGCAATGGTGGCCGAGAGGGCTTCATGCGGTTTTTATGGCCAAAATGCAATCAAGGTATGGAACAAGTGATCAGAAGCAAGTTTTATGCATCAATAAGCTCAAAATCGCAACAAAACTCAATGGATTTGTAAGATTATATCCTTGTTATAATCTGGAAATTCTGGTAAACAATGGTGAGAACCAAAGTTTACCTATCTAAAAAATGGATCAAACTCCTTCTTCGAGCCGATTTGTGACTGTAGAAGTGTTCCTCAACACCTCGACTTCGATCTGGTGGTCTTGGATTTGCCAGAGGTGCTCTAGATGTTCCAGTCGAGGCTCGGTTTCAAGCTTTCGCGAATGGTTTCGTCATCGGCTCGCCGGACGTGGAGGATCACGATCGGAGCCGATTTGCCGGCATTTTCTCATCGGAGAAAACGCCGATCACTCGGTCTTCGAACCCTCTACACGTCTCTAGCTCTCTCTCTCTCTCTCTCTCTCTCTATCTCTTTCTCGCTCTTTCTCTCTCTAATCTCTCTCTGGAATTTCCTCGAGCGGGTTGTGTGTCCATGATAATGTTTTCCTCCTCCTTTTTTCATCAAATTTTCCCGCCCAAAGTTGGTTATCACCGTTTTTCGATCAGTTAGGATCATTATCTGTCGCCAGCTGGAGATTCTCCAGCTGGCCGACTCGATAAAAATGCGCTAGAATTCTCGGATTAAGTCGGCAAAGTCCCAGGTTTGTTTGATTTTTTTTTTCTGGGTTTTATCATGTGTTGGGTGAGTCGGGCGAAGAAGATGCACTGTTCGGGTTGGGTCAGGTCGACCCGCCCGACGCGGCAGTTTTGGTTTTGACCAAAAATGCAAATTAAGCCTGATTTTACCGAATTTTCAAAATTTGACCCCAAAATTGAATTTCCCATTACATTTTGAACCTAAAAATGTGTTTTTCCCCAATTTTTTACATAACCATGTCCAAAATTTTCCAAATTTCATATCCGAATTATTCGGATTTTGCTCAATTCGATGTCCTGATGACCTGATTAGGCAAAACCGATGCCAAAATTGAATTACTTAGGTCTGATTAACCCTAGAAATGATGGTCTCATGTTTCAACAATTTCGAATTGGACATGATTTGCAATTTTGGCTCAAAATCCTTAATTTTCAATTAATTTCCGGGGATTTTTGAATTTTTTGTAAAATGTGCAATTGGACTGACCATTATGAAATTCAAGGTCTCAGAATCATTTGTTGTGAAGACACAATGACCTAAAAATGACTAGAAATGATCTAATTGAATTTTTGGCTCAATTTAGGTTTGATTTTGTCCAATTTTGGAAAAACACATACCCAATTGACAATTTTCAAAATTGTTGCTATATTAATGAAGTTGAATTTGAAAGAAGACTAATGACTATTTTTATGGAATTTTTGGATTCCATATACTATTTTTCTTGATTTTCTTCTTTGTTTTGATTAAAAGAAATTAAAAATTCAGGAAAATTCTAAAAAATTATTTTTGGTTTAGAACTAGGTTTCTAGGCTTGGCCAAGGTTCCTAATCCTATTTTTGAGATTTTTGAAAAATTTAAAAAATGAGCTAAAAATTAGGTGTCAACAACGCTACCTTATTGTCATTGTTTATTGTCTGGATTGATTTAAATTTGCTTCCGCTCGTGATTTAATTCGCATGTTTCATTTGGGCCGGCAACGCGTCCTGCGACATCGCGTTCAATACGGCCATCGAAGGGGTGTCACGAGCCTGTTGGAGTTCGGGGCGTGACATCCCCAGTTGATTTGGTATCAGAGCAAGATCAGCTCGATCCAAGTTGGTCGAAACCTGGAGTGATAAGGAGCAATGACTTTGGAGTAATTAGTTAAGGAGACTTGTGTGTAGTTGTCCTAGGTCTTTAATTCCTGAGGGGAATTATAGCAGGTAAGTGAGTGATGTGAACCCTATGAATTTGAGCAGTTGAGGTCGAGGTCGAGGTCGAGGTCGAGGTCGAGATCGAGGTCGAGGTCGAGATCGAGGTCGAGGTCGAGGTCGAGATCGAGGTCGAGGTCGAGGTTGAGATCGAGGTTGAGGTCGAGTAGGTCCATAAGTTGGAGTTGTAGAGGATCCCAGAGTGGATGGAATTCTGAGGGCACTCGAAGAAGTGGGAATTTTAATGAGAATGATGGGAACCAAGGTTAAGGGTAAGTTAATGCCGTTAGACGGATGCAATAACTGATTGAGCAATTTTTGAAATTGAAACCTCCGAAGTTTGATGAGAAAAGTGACCTCGAAGCTACATCACTTTGGATATGAGAGTTGGAAAAAGGCTTTGAAGTATTACGGTGCTTTGGTCGAGGTTTTCAATGGGAAGTACTTTTCGGAAACAGAAAAAGATAGAGTTTCTTCGGCTTTGCTAAAATCGGATGTCAGTTGATCAGTACGATGTCAAGTTTGTAAGGTTGTCTAAGTACGCACCAAGGATGGTCAAGGACCATGTGGATAGGACAAGGAGGTTCCGGGATGGATTAAAATCAGAACTCCGCAGTCAATTAGTACTCTTGAGTCTTAAGGGATTACAATGAGCTATATGAGAAGGCTTAACGGTTGAAATGGATATGAGTGAAAGGGCTGCTGCTTCTGGATTGCGGTACGCCGGTTAGGGACAATAGGAACTTGGGAAGAAGTCTATGATAGAGAATATGAGACTTGTCCCTCCGGTAAGGAAGAACTTTAGAAAGCCAAACTACTACTCCTACGCCGCATGTCGATCTTGTGGAAAGAGGCATAAGAATGGCCATTGCCAAGGTAGAAGTAGAGCATGTTGTGGATGTTGACAGCAAGGTCACTAAGTGAGAAATTGCTGAACCGACAGGTTGGACCACTGATGTAATCGCAGCGACCGTAGGTAGGATATTAAGCGAGAGTTGCCCCCCCAGATTAATTAGAATCGGCTAAGGATGTAAGGAAAAGTGTATGTTGTGGCTGAGAAGGAAGCGGATGATGTGCCTTGAAAGTTTAGATGCGTTATGGGATGATATTGAGTGCAATAAGAGATGATTTTGAAGTGATCATGTAAGACTTATAATCACTTATGGTGAATAGGCGTAATCGGTTTAAGGATTTTTGAATTACTGATGATATTCTTGGACAGATTTGGAAGGATGAATGTTGTTTGGAAATTTCGGATTTTGTAAAGAACTAGGGTGATTTACTTTGGAAGACTATTGGATTGAAATTGGTTGGATTAAGCCTTGTTTTTTAGGTGTGGAAAGATAATTATCTTGTGGTTAACTTATTGGTTAAGGAGCCAAGGCTAGAAGACATAATCGGGTGTGCAATTTCCCCAATGTCTTTCCCCAAGAATTGTCGGGATTGCCACTTGATAGAGAAGTGGAGTTCATGATTGGGTTAGCCCCAGGGACGGAATCGATCTCGAAGGCACCCTATAGGATGTCATTATTGGAGTTGAAGGAATTGAAGGTCCAAATACAAGAGTTATTGGATAAAGGCTTCATTCGCCCGAGTGCATCTCCATGAAGAGCGCCAGTGTTAATCTTGAGGAAAAAGGATGGATCATTGAGGTTGTGTATTGGCTACAGACAACTTAATCGGATGAATATTAAGAACAAGTACTCGTTGCCAAGGATTGATGACCCGTTTGACTAGTTAAAAGGGGCGTCGGTGTTTTCTAAGATTGACTTGAGGACTGGTTATCATCAATTAAGGATCAAGAAGGAGGACGTGCCAAAGTCGACATTTAGGACGAGGTATGGGCACTTCGAGTTTACAGTAATGCCGTTTGGACTGACGAACACCCCTGCAGCCTTTATGGATTTAATGAATCGGGTATTCAAGGAATTTCTGGATCAGTTTGTGATCGTGTTCATAGACGATATTCTGGTGTATTCGAAGAGTTCCGCCGAGCATGAGGTACATTTGGAAAAGGTTCTACGGACCTTGAGGGAACATGCACTCTACGCTAAGTTCAGTAAGTACGAATTCTGGCTTCATCAAGTGGCGTTCTTAGGACATGTGATATCTAGGGAAGGAATTGCAGTGGACCCGACAAAGATTGAGGCTGTTACGAATTGGCCGAGATCGATAATGGTAACCGAGATTCGGAGCTTCTTAGGCCTAGCAGGGTACTACAGACGCTTCGTGGAAAAGTTTTCGGTATTAGCGACACCGTTGACATGATTATTAAAGAAGGAAACGAGGTTTGAGTGGACAAATAAATGCAAAAGGAGCTTCCAAGAATTAAAACAGAGGTTGACGACCGCACCAGTGTTGACAATCCCGTTAGATCCGGTAGAATATGAGATCTATAGTGATACGTCGTCAAGAGGATTGGGATACGTGCTAATGCAATACGAAAGAGTAGTGGCATACGCGTCGCGACAATTAAGATCGCATGAGTTGGATTATCCGACGTATGACTTGGAATTGACCATGATCATCTTCGCCCCTAAGATTTGGAGACACTACCTGTGTGGGGAGAAATTTTAGATTTATACGGACCATCAAAGTTTAAGGCACCTGTTTTCCCGAAAAGGAATTGAACTTGAGACAATGTCGTTGGATGGAACTCCTTAAGGATTATGATTGCGAGATTATGTATCATCTCGGAAAAGCTAACAAAGTAGCGGATGCATTGAGCTAGAAATCGAGCATCGCGCATATGATGGTCAAGGAATGAACTCTATTGAAGGGAGTTCGGGATTCGAAATTTAAGTTTGAAGTGAGTCAGGTCTCAAGTCTGCTTGTAGCATTAAGGATTGAGCCGAAGATCTAGACTAAGATTAAGGTCTTACAATCGACGGATCCGGAGATTCAGAAGATTCTGGGTATGGATGTCACAAAAAAAGAAATCGGATTTTCAGGTATCCGAGGATGGGATTCTGAAGTTCCGTGAACGGTTGTGTGTACCCGGTGATACAGAACTTAAGGAGGAGATTTTGTCTGAAACCCACCGTAGTAATTATAGTATTCACTCGAGTAGTACGAAGATGTATCAGAACTTGCGACAACATTATTGGTGGAACGGTATGAAAGTGGATGTAGCCAAGTACGTGGCCAAGTGTTTAACATGTCAGCAAGTGAAAGCACAACATTGCAAGCCGGGTGGAATGTTGCAGCCATTGGAAATCCCCGAGTGGAAGTAGGAACACATCACGATGGACTTTGTAATAGGATTACTAAGGAGTCAGAGGGGTCATGATTCAATTTGGGTGGTAGTCGACTGATTGATAAAGTTAGCATATTTTCTGCAGATGCGAAAGGACTTCGCCCTAGAAAGATATGCCGAGATATACATACAACAAATAGTTTGTCTACACGGAGTGCCAGTGACGATCACCTCAGACCGTGACCCTAAATTTACTGCTGCTTTTTAGAAAAGTCTTCATACGGCATTAGGAATGAAGTTACAGTTTAGCACGCCCTATCATCCCCAAACGGATGGCTAGTCTGAAAGGACAATTCAGACTTTGGAAGACATGCTACGGGCATGTATACTGGGATTTAAAGGTTGCTGGAGGAACAGTTGCATTTTGTTGAATTTGCCTACAACAATAGCTATTAGCAAAGTATCAGAATGGCACCATTTGAAGCGTTATATGGCAGAGCTTGCAGAACACCGGTTTGTTGGGACGAAGTTGGTGAGAGGAGCATCACGGGTCTCGAGTTGGTTTAGCAGTCAATCGAAATAGTCAAGGTGATTCGGGACAGGCTTAAGACCGCTCAGAGCCGCCAAAAGAATTATATGGACCGGAGACGTAAGCCTTTGGAATTTCAAGTGGGGGATCACGTTTTCCTCAAAGTATCACCTATGAGAGGATTGTCACTGTTCGGCAAGAAAGGAAAGTTGAGCCCGAGGTATGTGGGTCTGTTTGAGGTTTTAGAGAGAATTGGCACCTTGGCCTATCGTCTCGCGCTACCGCCGAATTTGTTTCAAGTACATAATGTGTTCCACGTGTCTATGCTAAGGAAGTATGAACCGAATTCGACCCACGTGCTAAATTACGAAAAAATAGATGTGGACGATAGAGTGTCGTATGTGGAAAAGCCAGTAAGGATCGAGGACAGAATGGAACGAGTGTTGCGGAACGAGTGTTGCGGAACGAGTGTTGCGGAACAAGTCAATTCCGATAGTCAAAGTAATTTGGGAACACCATGAAATCGAAGGTGCGACATGGGAAAGCGAAGAGTTGATGCGACACTAATACCTTCATTTGTTTGAATAGTTGGGTTGGATTGTAAATTTCGAGGACAAAATTTTTGTAAGGGGGAAGAGTTGTGATATTCCGAATTTCGGCCAATTTTTGGGATTTATAAAACGTTCATTTCGTTAGTGCGCTTATAATAAAATCTCGACTGGAACTGATCACTCTTGGGTTATTATTTTTAAATTAGAGATTTGCTAGAATCGTATTCGATCGAAATTGGCTGTTATTTAGAGCCCAAGCTTTGGTGTCGAATTTCTCGGAGTTCGAGGACAAATTTAATTAGACGGTATCGATATTATTGTGGTCAGCCTCGATATTACCCGGGATATGTGAAAAGTGAAATTTTAATCGGGTGTAGATTTGGACTAGTAAATCTCTCTCGTAGTGTGTTTTATTTGACATCTTCTGGCCCTTTTTCCTAATAATTAATTAGGATTTTCGTGGACTGTTAGATCGATTTTGGATTCGAATCGTGACCGTTGGATCGCACTAAAGTGCGTTGACGTTGTCTCTCTCTCTCTCCCTAGTCATCTCCCCACTGCGCACGTCTGCCTCATGCATGTAGACGTCCCTTCCACCCTTCTCTTCTGCTCACATCTCCTCTCTCTCTCACTCCTCCTTTTTCCTTTTTCTTTTCTTTTCTTCTTATTTTCTTCTTCTTCCCTGGGTCTTCTTCTTCCTCCTGTAGCTGTTTCGCCTTCCCTGTTCTTGCTGTCCGGCGCCGCCCGCTGCTCACAGCTCGCCCCTAGCCGACGCCGACTGCGGCTCGCCGTCGCCTCGCCACCCGCGACGCTGCCGTGTCGCCTCCGACCGCTGCGCGATCATCCCCTCCCCTGGTTTTTTCTTCTTCCCTGGCCTCTCCCTTTTTTCAGCCGAGCTTGTTGCCACCGCGTCCCGTCGCCCCGGACGCCGTTGCCCCTCCCCTTAACTCGCCCCCCTCAGCCCCCAGCTTCCTCTCTCTTGCCACCACCACCCCGGCTGACCTCTCCCTGTTCTGGCTGAGCTCGTCACCGATCTCGTCGCCGCCGCCGCTACTTCGTCTGCCACCAATCGCTGCTGTGCTTGCCGTCTTGGTCACCCATCTCTCTGTCACTGCCGCCGTCGTCCCTATTGCCCGACGACGACGCTGCTGCCCCTTGTTCTGGCTAAGCCAACTCGACGCCGCGTCGCCATCGCCGCTGCTCTTCGCTATTGCTGGCCAGCCAACCAGCCGGCCAGCCCAACCGGCGGCCAAGCCGCCCAGGCCGCGTCCGAACTATTGCCCTCTCAGCCCAGGCCGTGGCCGAGTCATCGCCCGTCGCCTAGCCCGCTACCTGGCCGTGCCCGAGATTGCCCTTGCCCATGGCTGAGTTGCCGGGCAGTGCACCCAGTTGTGGCCGAGCGCCACGCCGAGTCGCCGGGCCGTGTGCCAAACCGTGGCCGAGCCCCGCGCCCGTCACACCCTTGCCCATGCCGAGCCCGTTACTATTCATCCGGGACATTTCGGGCCCGTGTGGATTTTTCCCGGGCCAAACTTAGATAAGTAACTTCCTAAACCCTACTTAGTATAATGGGTATTTTTAGACTTGTTTAGGGTGTGATTAGTACCGGTTTAGGGCTAAACGTGGATTAGGGTCAATATTTGTATGTGCGTAATTGTTAGATTAAATTGTGATCATTGTGGGGCTTAAATTGTGGTTGATTTATGTGGGTGTGATGACCGGATTGTCGTGACGTTTGTGGATAAAATTGATGTTTGAATGTGGCCGACTTGAATGTTGGATTGGTGGGTTAGTGCGATAAGCTCGTGACTTGAATTGTGTGGCTTGTGTGCATGTGAGAACGGACTTGAGACGTGTTGACGATGGTTCGTGAAAGGAAAGTTAGACCTGGGACGTGTTGACGGCATTCATTGGAAATTAATTGAATTGTGTGGCTTGTGTGCCTGTGAGAACGGACTTGAGATGTGTTGACGGTGGTCCATGAAAGGAAAGTTAGATTTGGGACGTGTTGACGACGGTCATTGGAAATTGATTGAATTGTGTAGCTTGTGTGCATGTGAGAACAGACTTGAGACGTGTTGATAGTGGTCCGTGAAAGGAAAGTTAGATCTAAGACATGTTGACGGCAGTCATTGGAAATTGATTGAATTGTGTGGCTTGTGTGCCTATGAGAACGGACTTGAGACGTGTTGACGGTGGTCCGTGAAAGGAAAGTTAGACCTGAGGCGTGTTTACGCGGGTCATGGGAAAGAAAAAAATGTCTTGAGACATGGTTACTCAGGACCAAGCTCGGATTGATCGGAGGGCTGACCTGAAGCGTGTTTACGCGGGTCATGAGAAAGTGTGAAATGTCCGGTGAGGGACAGGGCCCGAATTCATCGAAGGGCTGGCCTGAGGCGTGTTGACGAGGGTCGTGGAAAGTGGCTGGACACGCATGCGAAATGTGCTTGATTGAATTGGGTGAATGTACGGTGCTTGTATGATTTTGATATGTTCACGTGATTTTATTGCATTGTAGTGATTTAACTAACATGCAGAGTTGGCACGTAGTTCGAGACGAGGTAAGTATGTTGTGTGAAAATTGATTGTGTTGACTGGTGGATTGCATGTTAGACTCGTCTGGGTACGCATTGGCCTATGTGGAGTATAGGTTGTCTACTTATTAAGATTTATCTCATCCCCCGTTGTTAAACATTTTCAGGTTTGGAGTGATGGATAGTCGTCACATGCGGTTCAGAGACCGGGAGCGACCTTGGACATTTGATGCTTTGTCTCATCTTTGGATGCCCCTTTTTTATATAGTATAGTAGGCTACCCAACCACTTTTCTCTTTTGATGTTGTGTATTTGTGAATGCTGTAGTGCTACCCTGTTGTCATTGTTTATTGTCTGGGTTGATTTAAATTTGCTTCCGCTCGTGATTTAATTCACGTGTTTCGTTTGGGCCGGCGATGCGTCCTGAGACATCGCGTTCAATACGATCATCAAAGGGATGTCGCGAGCCCGTTGGGGTTCGGGGTGTAAGACTAGGTCCTCTACGGGCTTTAATTTCTGCCTTAGCCTTGACCCCCATTGATTGTATATGTCCCATAGTAAAATCTATCCGACCAATGTTATTATCAAGTTGGTCTATACGTGTTGAGCATGTCATGTTATATTCATGCAAGTGCACTCCAAATGAACATGTGTGAAGATTTAAATGGTTGGTCTGTACGTGTTGAGTACATCAGACGTACCCTTATCAAAATTGATTGGCTTCAGAACATCTTGAAGACATAATGTTGCTCAAGAAATCATTAGGTTTGCTCTGGGGGCGTTGTGATCCATTAATCAATTTCACAAAAGGCGAGGAATGGGGAAAATAAACAAATCCCTAGGCTTGTAAAACACACTTCCCCGGCGGCTTCATCGGACGCTGCAATTCCGAGCGGGGACGGCAAGTATCTAATAAGAAAAGGAATATAACCACTACCATATAGAACATATTTACAAAGTTATCGCGAGAAATCACGAGTTAAGGAATATGTTGACGATAATGAGTGAGACGTAACAATTATCTAGAGATAAGCGACTCGTATTTAAGCTCTCAACAAGAAGCAAAGCTTCATAGTGAATAAGCCGTGTTCGTCCAACTCCTACATCTTTGTCTTTACAAGTATCGCCTACGGTGTACTACATAAAGAATTAAAATTCTTTTACAAGTGCACGCCACTACGAAGATTTCCTTTTATCTAGATAGGGTTGTTATCGCGGCAAGTGCCTCTTCTCATGTGAATTTTGTTAATGAGTGCTCTTGATGCACTTGTTGAACATATTTAGTAAGGAAATACTCGATTTTCAAAGCATAAACTCGTGCATATCTCAAAAACCATCGGTGGATTAAAAATTACAAATTTTCCTTGTTTGATGCTTGACAAGAGGCCTACACGCACTTTTTAAGAAATTCTTCTCATAAAAAGAAAGCAACTATCTAAGGGAACAAATTTCAAGATTTTCTAAATGAGCCCTGCTGATATGATGGTACAGTCATGTTGAATTTCTAACGGTTGCATGTTGACCACTATTTTTAATTTATGAGAAGTGGGTAACTATATTTGAGAATGTGTGGAAGGATGGTTTTGTGTTTTAATATTATTTATGGAATAATGTCACATTTGATCCCTCTATTTTTGTCTGAAATTTCAAATGCCCTCTATCTTTTCATGTTAAAAATTGTCCTTCAACTTTTTAGAAACATTTAAAATGTTTCTGTTAATCCTCCTATTATACTTTTTTTCATGTTGATCGACTTTTGTTGACATATTTTGCAAAATTGCTGACATGGATGTTGGAGTACACATGTTGTGCTATGATTTGCTCAATGAAATTATATGGTGCCAAATAGGCGCCACACCAAACAACATAAATGAAAGCAACATTGAGAGAGAGAGAGAGAGAGAGAGAGAGAGAGAGAGAGAGAGAGAGAGAGAGAGAGAGAGATGGGGATTTATCACAGCCGCCATCGTTGTGGGCTCCAGTCGCAGCTTGCGGAAATCATGGATGTTCAAGCTAAAGTTTGTGGACACCATAGTCACTTGAGCTCGTTGCCATGACTGCTCAATTTGAACTCGCAACGGCCATGAGTGTGAGTTTTTGAGCCACAAAGCTTGCAGTGGTCATGACTACTAAATCTTTTCGAGCCACAAAGATCGAGGTCACCGTGATTGATTGAGCCTTGAGTTCGTGGCAGCCATGGCCACTTTATTTTCAAATTGCAAAGCTAGAGGCCATGGTTGCTCAATTTGAGTTCTTGATCATGGTCGCTCAATTGGTGATCATGAATAGTCACGAATCACGAATTTTATATTTTGTGAATGTTTTGTTGGTTTTCTTCACGTTTAGATTTTTCTTTGTTTTGTTTCTATAATATTCACAGATAAGGAATCTCGCTATGGGATTAGAAGAAATCCCAATAAGAAAGATTTCCTTGGGAAATTTTAGGCAGAGAAGGCAGGTAAATAAAACTTTCTGAAATGAAAGTTTTATTAATTGCCAAGTGTTGGAGAATAAATGGTAGACAATGCATCCATGCTTCATATGCACGTGCAATGTTTGCATGGAGAAATTGCGGATTATTGAGAGTTACCCCCTACTTCAGATGTGTTAGGTGCGTCAGTTTGCAATATTTTCATTGACAGGTTAGGTGAAGCTACCCCATATACGTGCTATTTTGGCATGCTTTTCCCTCTCTATATAACACGAAGCCTGCGTTTTGAGTCACTCACAGTCCCCAAGCAGAGCACTTCTTTCCCTCCAAACTTCGCTTCTTCATTCAGTCACGAAGAGAGGCCGTGATGGGATCTTTGACCACCAACTGTGGGGACGAGCCGAGGGTGAAAGCTCCAGCTGCAATCCTAGCCATCGGCACAGCTAACCCGCCGAACTGCATCCATCAGGATGATTATCCTGATTATCTATTTCGAGTCACGAACACCGATCACCTGACTCATCTCAAAGAGAAGTTTAAGCGCATATGTAATTGCATCTTCCGCTTTTTTTTCTTTTTTTTTTGGGAGGGGGGGTGTTGTGGTGGATGTGGGATTTGTGCTAATAAGCTAGCTTATATCCTCTCTCGCACCCCTCCTTTTATCAATGCTAATCACACTTGTCTGATTTCGAGTGTGATTTAATTCACAATATCCATATATATACATAGACACATATGAGTTATAATTTTAGTCGCTAATATTTGTTCCATTATGATTATAAAATAGGTTAGTATACGGATTATTATAGCTGTAGATTTTTGCAAAACTTTCTCAAAACGAACATTGACTTGTATAGTATAGGTGAAAATTTCTCAAATTTTTCTGATAACGAACATTAGTCTTGAACTTTTACTCATTAAGTATACTTGTCAAGTACACAGAGCACTTGTTAATTTTGTCTTCCATCGAACTGATGTCTGTAGATATCATTGTGCAGGTGAAAATACGGCGATAAGAAAGCGTTATTTTGTCTTGACAGAAGAATATCTCATGCAGAATCCATCGATATGCTCTTACGATGCCGCTTCACTAAACCCACGTCAGGATTTGGCCATCGACATGCTCCCGAAGCTCGGCATGGAAGCCGCAAACAAGGCCATCAAGGAGTGGGGCCAGCCGAAATCAAGCATCACGCACCTCATCTTCACCTCAATAGCCGGTGTCGATATGCCCGGCGCCGACCTCCAACTCATCAATCTCCTCGGCCTCCCCCCTTCCGTCTACCGGGTCATGCTCTACAATCTCGGCTGCTACGCAGGCGGGACTGTCCTGCGGATCGCCAAGGACATTGCCGAGAACAACCCGGGGGCCCGAGTCCTCACCGTCTGTGTCGAGACGACCGTCGTCACGTTCCGGGCTCCTTCTGACGAGGACCACGTCTACTTGATTGGAAACGCGCTCTTTGGCGATGGCGCAGCTGCCATGATTGTCGGCGCCACTGCTGGTACCACGGAGCGGCCCATCTTTGAGATAGTTTTTGCTTCGCAGGAGTTTGTGCCGGGCACAGAGGGTGCGCTGAACGGTCGCTACCGCCAGATGGGCCTCACCATGCAACTGTCCGAGAAGGTGCCCCCGGTGATCGCAGCCCATCTGGAAGGTTGCTTGACGAAAGCTTTTGGCTCCGCCGGCATCAACATTGACTGGAACTCCATTTTCTGGGCTCCACATCCCGGAGGACGGAAGATTCTTGACAACATAGAGGCAACACTCGGGTTGGGGCAAGAGAGACTGAGAGCTGCGAGGCACGTCCTCGAAGAATACGGGAACATGTCGAGCGCAACCGTTCTCTTCATTCTGGATGAGATTCGGAAGAAGTCCGTCGAGGAAGAGAAGGCCACCACCGGAGAGGGGATGGACTGGGGGTTGCTCCTTGGGTTCGGCCCAGGCATCACCATTGAGACCGTCATTCTTCGGAGCTTGCCCACCAACATTAACGTGGCCGCCTGAAATGGAGACATGCATGCCTTTACTTTTGTTTCATCGAACGTGAATTTGCTAGAATAATGTTTTTCATGGAACTTATTTTCATGAAAAACAATTTCATTTCTCTATGTTTGGCTGTATTTTGCAAGTAATATGAAAGTCATTTTCTGATTTTATAACATTAAAATTATGACACCCACATTTGAAAATTTTTTGGATTGACCCAAGCTTGACCTCGGGGGCTCAAGCTCGGCTGGTAGGGTCCCATGCCTGGGTGCCGTGGTACAAGCCTAGCAAGCTCAGCAGACCCAGGACTATCCTCAAGGGACCTAAGCTCGGCCATTGGATCCTGGGCACCGGCGCCAGAGCCCGAATCTGGAGCCCGACACACGGGGATGCGGGCCCGTTCCCAAGAGACTCGGGCGCGGGAGCCGGGGTCTTGGGCATAGAACGGGAGAATTGAAATTAGGGGGATTAAATGTAATTCTTGTTTGTCGACGGCACTTCCGTTGGCGTCCAAAATTGGACTACGCCAATTAACTCGGCCAGAAAGGTAAATTCCCTCTTAAAACTGCCCACGTCCACTAAAGATTAATGAACTTTTGCACACAAATCAAACCCTTCAGTTCATGAAAAGCCAAACAGAGCGAAAAGGATTCGTTGTTAATTTGTTTTGAATTTCAATAGCTATGTGATTGCAGGAATCTCGTGATATATATTACATTATCTATGAAAGAATCTAATGTGATCCCTTAACTTTAGTCTAACATTCAATGTCATCCCCAAACTTTTAAATTATTTAACGTGATCTCTGAACTTTTGGCACATTGGGATAAAATTCATGAATCATATTGAATAAATTAAAAGTTCAAAGAACAAATTACACATTGGTTCAAAGTTGGGAGATCATTTATCTTATTATCCTTTCCTTATATATGCTGCTTCACATGATGAGAGAGCACATTTCTCTCTAGATGACCAATCCGCCAATCACAAGCCACACATCATGGAGGATCAGGCGGTGGTTCTGTATTCTGCATCTTATTGGGACTAACTTTGCAACCTAAAGAGGGGTGAATAGGTTGCTTTAGAGGTTTTAAAAACTTTCGCAGAAAATAGCATGTAATAAGGAAATATCGGGTTTCACCAGATATATGATCTTGTGTGCTAGAAATGATGAACAGGAGAATAAGCAGCTGAACACAAGGGTATATTGTGGTTTGTCTATGATTCTAAGCCTATGTCCACTCTCACCACTAACAATCACAAGTTGGGCATTGCACTAGTAAATTGCTGAATAAGTTACACTCAGCATACATCACTCTTATCAATTGATAGATCACACTATCAGGAGTTGGGTGTACCTATTACTTGGTACACTTAAACTTTCAACACAATTACAATGCAGCAAGTGTTATCGACAGACATGAGCTTTTTGCTCAGTACATAGCATGTAGCAATTTCTGGAATTTTATGAGCACTCTCTCTTACTTGTTGACTTCAAAAGACCTTCTCTTTTATAGGCATCTTCAATATGATTGTTGATGATGTCTTGGAGAGGCAAGATAGCCGTTAGAGCCGTTGGTGCTGCTGTTCTAGGAACTGACAGACCATACAGCCTTTTTCGAAACTTCTGCAGACTTTCCTAAGATAGGTTCTGCTGTTGTTTTGTAGCTGTGACTATGACAATCTGTCAGACAACCTGTTCTCCTCTCTACCGGATCTTCTGTTGTGCAAGTCTAGTCAATAATGGCTATAATAGTGAGATAACGGTCATAGTAAATGATTCGTTACCTAAACATTACCATTTACTTGATCTCTTCAGCTTTAATGAGACATCGTCATTTAGCTGATCTTTGTGATCGATGGTTCTATTTATAAGATCTTCAAGGACAGTGTTATGATCTTTTCTTCAATGAATTATACCATAAGTATTACTCGGTCCTTTGAATATATCTGCATTTAGATAATGTAGATATTATACTAAGGATAGTTTGGGTATCATCAAATTCATTTGGAAATGTTTCTCGAATAGTCTCCCTCTTTTTGATGATAACAAAACTATCATGAAGATGTGAAGCAAAGATATTGATTTGAATTACTGCTTTAATAAAAAATCTGCTAAATGAGGATTTTTCAGAGAAAGTATACTTTGCAGAATGTCTCTATAATGTTTGCAAGAAATATTAGAGATGATCTTTTAGTAATATGACAATTATAGAGCAAATCTTCTAGATTTGACAAGTGAAGTAATATCAAGATATCATTTGAAACAGGCTATAAGAGATTAGTGTTTGTTGACGTGGTTCGTTGTTTCTCCTGTTTCGATGTTGCTCCCCCTGTTTCTATATACTTTAGTATCTCGCCATTTTTCCATCCATTTTTCACATCCAGGTTCTTTCCCCTTTTTGTTATCAGCAAAAAGAGAAGTGATAGAGAAATAAACAACATATAAAGTAGAGAACTTGCATTGATAAAGGAAATCGCATGGGAACAGTAGGTCTAACATCAAACAACAGCTAAAGAAAAACATGAGCAGATAATATCAATTATGTGCGATGCCATTTTCTTTGCTGGGTGGTAGAAGGTTGAACGATTGGTTCCTTGGGATTAGGTCGGGCAAGATTATAGCAGTCTAGGCTAAGCAACATTCATTCAATTTTCACCAAATATTTGGTGAGAGAAGCGATGGAGCTTTTGATTTCTTAAACGTCGGCTTGAAGCTTAGAGAGCTCAATAGTGGGAGTAACCGAAACTTCGGTTGGAGGGGTGGATCTCTCTAGCTTGAGTAGACGAGCAGACTGCCACTATATGGGTGCCTTGCCTTTCCCTTTGCTAGTTGATGCAGCCTTTGCTATAAGCTTTTCTTGAAGAACCTTCCTTGCTCTCTCATCATCGCCTTGACTTGTCGAAACAACTTCATTCTTCTTATTGACCCATCCATCGGGTGTCATTCTCAGCATTATTTTATCTAGAGTCTTTCTCCCAATTTTCACATGAGGCATGCTACGAGAGGCAACATCCTAGAAGATAATGTGTTTATGCCTGAAGATGCGAGTGATGAGGGCACCGTATGGTAGCTTTCCTGTCTTGCACTTAGTAGTGCGATACATGTGGATAAAAATCATGTGCGCTAGGGAAAAATCTTCATAAATGGCCCAAAGGACTTGTGCCTCATAACAAGATACATCGTTCGTGGAGGATGATTTGGGATGCAGGCAAAGAGTCAAAATCAGGGGTTTCCAAAATGGAACTGTAAGTAACATCTGGCTCAATAGGGATCTTTTTGAAAATATTAAACTCGGTGTTGACGATCTCAGCTAGTTCATCTAATGTAACAATGTAATTTTTCTTGGCAAAAGAGAAGATGAAGGTGTCCATATTTGGAAAATGCAGATTGGAGTAAAACAAGGCCACATGAGTGGGGTGGACTTCATCTTACATTGTGCAAAAGGATTTTAGTTTGAGGTAAGCAAAAAGCTCAGAGAGAAAGATGCCATGAGCATCAAGATAATCAAAGTTTACAAATCGATGTGGGGTTGGACCGCGATTGTCAAAGGATTCAAAAACATCTTTGTGTTCTTGATTGAGGAAGAGTTTATAATCAAAGGGGGGATCGAGAGAGAAACCTTCACTGGATTCAAAGTTTTAGAATACCTGGTTGTCGTCATCTTCTCGTTTCCTATCTCTAGATGTTTCCTCTGTCTTAGTCAGCGGATTGCTTTGTTCAGTTTGAGCAGGAGGTGGAGGAGATGGTGATGGTGCCATTTTTGCTTTAGGTTTCTTCGTGGGAACAGTCTCTTCCTCTTTGTCAGTAGAGGATTTTGTGGATGGTGATGTTGGTTCAAGTCGAGAGTGCATGCCAACGGGAGCTACAGCAAGTAGGGCCAATGGCCTTGGTTCGACAATTTTGGTCTTGGCAGGTAGGAGTACATATCCCTTTTCTTTGATGAATGCCTGTAGCATTTGTTCAAGAGAGGTGCCAGGGAGCATGGTTGCTTGTAAATGAGCTTCCAGTTGTAGTAGTGGAAGGTCAGTTGGAATGACCATCTCCTTTTGAAGTCAAGATTCTGGAGTTTTGATGCTGGGGGCCAATCCTTCTGTTGAGGATGGAAATGCAGTACTTGCAGTGGTAGATTTAGCATGTTCTCTAGCATGGTGAGAACCAGATACGCTCTGACTTTGGGTAACTTCGGTTGATCCTTTTAGTTGGTCAGTAAGATCAATGTGGGACGATCCTTCTTTAGAAGCTCTGGCTAGCATGGTACTAGTGCAGGTGGATTTGCGAGTACCAATGGTCTTTCGCCATTTGGGAGCCAATTAGAGAGAGTTTTGAGAATGAAGAAACTAAGGATGCTTTGGAAGGATATAGAGAATTGGGAGCGGTTATTGCAGGCGGTTTTTGTGATAGAGAATAACGTGTGCACTATCTCCCTATAAATAAGAGTAGTTTAGCCACGTTCGTAAGGTTAGCCATTATTTAATAGCGGTAACTTTCTTATTTATTTCAATTAATTTCTTAGGTAATCTTTAGATAAAAACATATAAGAGAATATTGTGTGTAACGGCAGCAAATTGTAATGTCAAAACAGTTAGGGATAGCCAGACAGTAATTATAACGGTAATAAAATTTGAGTTTGTGATGCATATCTGGTGTCCGTTGATTTTGCTGAATAGATATTTCTAGTGAGTTGATGAAATTACCTTATTGTAGTTATTCAACTAGATTGCATATTCCCAGCTCTCCTCTAATAAGTGCGATAGCTTGTTTGTCTAGTGACTTAGTGAAGCTATCGGCCAGCTAATGTTTCGAATGAATAAACTGAATGGAAATGTCTCCATTGTTTACTAGATCTCTGATGAAGTGATGTCTTACTTCAATATGCTTGGCTCGAGAATGTAATATGGGATTCTTTGTCAAATTAATTGCACTAGTATTGTCACACAATACAAGAATGTTTGTATTTGCTTCTCCAAAGTCATGAAGTTGCCGTTTCATCCAAATAAGTTGAGCATAGCAGCTGCCTAATGCTATATATTTAGCTTCCGTGGTTAAGAGAGCAACTGTATTTTGCTTCTTTAAAAACCAAGAGATCAACATATTTCCCAGTAATTGACAAGTACTAGATGTACTTTTGCAATCGACTTTGCATTCTACATAGTTAGCATCCGAGTATCCGAGTAGTGTGAAATTTGAATTCTTGAGATACCAGATACCTAGTTTCGGATATGAGCCAATGTATCGAATGATACGTTTAACAGCCGATAGATGAGATTCTTTTGAGTCAGATTGAAAACGAGCACATAGACATGTTCCAAATAGTATATCTGGTCTAGATGCTATTAGATATAATAAGGAACCAATCATGCTTCTATATATCTTGGAGGCAATAGATTTACATTTCTCATCCTTGTCTAGCTTGATGGTAGCAGACATTGGTGTTTCTACCTTTTTACTTCCTTCCAGACCGAATTTCTTCACAATTTCTTTGGCATACTTTTCTTCATGGATAAAATTGACATATTTTGTTTGCTTTATTTGAAGGCCAAGAAAGAAATTAAGTGATCTAATTAGGCTCATCTCGAACTCACTTTTCATGATGTTTGCAAATTCCTTACACAGATCTTCATTAGTGGCTTTGAAGATTATATCATCAATATATATTTATATGATAAGAAGATCTTCACCCTTCTTTTTGATGAATAGGGTAGTGTCCACTTTACCTTTCTCAAAATCATGTTCTTCCAAAAATGTACTTAATCTTTCATACCAAGCTCTTGGTGCCTGCTTAAGTCCGTATAGGGCTTTTTTCAAGCGGAAGACATTATGTGGTATGCTTGAGTCTTCAAATCCTGGAGGTTGCTCAACAAAGATTTTTCTTTAATATAATCATTAAGAAAAGCACTTTTAACATCCATTTGATATAGATGAATATTGTAGAAACACGCATAGGCAGTTAATAATTGTATGGCTTCCAATCTAGCAACAGGGGCATAGGTTCATCAAAATCAATACCTTCCTCCTGTGAGTAACTCTTCACAACTAATCTTGCTTTATTACGAGTTACATCACCTTTGTCATTAAGTTTGTTTCTGAATACCCATTTTGTTTTGATGACTGGATGATCTGAGGGCCTTTGCACTAATTCCCAAACTTCATTTAGTTTGAATTGATGCAGTTCTTCTTGCATAGCTTCTATCTAGCTTTCATCAGAGATAGCTTCTTCGATCCTTTTTGAGTTCTTGTTGAGATATGAGAGCCAAGGAATTCATCAGATTTTTTAGTGAGGATCTGGTCTTGATTCCTTCATTGATACTTCTAATGATTTGTTCCTTGAGGTGCTTCGTTTTGTATCTCCAATCTTTGAAAATTGACTTCTTCTTGGAAACATCAGCATTTGGATGTTGTTGTTGTTGATTGGTGTGAGAGGGTATGAGCATGATTTCATCGCAGTCATTTGCTTGTGCCCCATTCTGGTCATCTTTGAACTTCATGTTTATGGATTCTTCCACTACTTGTGAATCTTTATTGAATGCACAATAAGCTTTAATAGTAGTTAAGTATCCTAGAAAAATACATTCACTTGCACGAGCATCAAATTTCCCAATGTTATCATTCTTATTTTTTAGAATGAAACATTTGCAACCAAGATTTCATAGGGAGTCTTTCCATCGGTGGTCTTAGTAGTACTCTGTTCAATATGTAACAGGCAGTAGCAACTGCTTCTGCCCAGAAGTATATAGGCGTACTGCTTTCAATCATCATGGTTCTCGCCATTTCTTGTAAAGAGCGATTTCTTCTTTCAACAACTCCATTCTGTTGAGGAGTGTATGCCATGGAGAAATTGTGTTTTAATCCATTTTCGTCACAATAATCAACAAACATTTGATTTTTAAATTCATCTTTACGGTCTGTTTTGATTGTTGTGATGTTGTATCCTTTTTCATTCTAGATCTTTCGAGCAAATTTCTCAAACGAATGAAATGCTTCATTCTTGTGAGATAGAAACATTACTCAGGTAAATCTCGAGTAATCATCAACAACCAGCAAACAGTACCTTCTTCCTCCTAAACTCATGATCCTTGTAGATCCAAATAGATCCATGTACATGAGCTGCAAAGATCGATTAGCAGCAATTGTATTTATTGACTTAAAAGATTATCTAACCTATTTTCCCAGAGTACATGTATTGCATGAGCCACATTTGCTGAAATTGATTTTTGGAAGACCATGAACAAGATCTTTTGATGAGATCTTAGCAATTTGCTTAGTATTACCGTGACCTAATTTCTTGTGCTAGAGGTCACATTCATCCTTTATAGACATTAGGCATTGGACATCATCAAAATTCACATTTAGCAAGTAGATGTTATCATACATTTTACCTATAAATGATTGGGATTTGTCTTGACTTAGACCAATACATTCACCTTCTCCAAAAGCTGATCTTATATCCTTTGTCACAAAGTTGACTTATAGACCCAGTCCTTTGACCAATGAAATATCTTCAATGATAAGATTTCCTAACCTGGTGTTTCCTTTACCGATGATCCTTTCTTTGTCTTTTCCTCCAAATGTGACAATGCCTCCATCTATGGTGACAAGACTTATAAATTTGGAACTATCTCCTATCATGTGTCACGAGCATCCACCATTTAGATACCATTTGTTTTTCTTCAAGATTACCTGCATTGAGAGAGATGCTCATTTTTTCTTTGGTACCCACTTAAATTTTGGTCCTTTAGTGTTAGATTTGGAAACATCATCAAATCTCCCGTGAACCTTTTTGGGCTTCATCTGCTTATTTGGACATTCCAACTTGAAATGACCATATTTATTGCAAGTTGAGTAATTAGGAAATTGCTCGCCAGAGGATGTGGTGAAGTGTTTTGTATAATGACTCTTATAATGATATGCAGGAGGATGTTTAGCTAATCTTTCCTTGAATTTTGGAAAATGATTCTTCTCATTTTCATTTTCCTCGTGTCCTAAACTATATTTGTTGTAGTGAGGAATCTGAATTGAGAGAATATGCTTCAAGGTTTCTAAACCAAAAGAAAACTTTGTGCTGATTGTTGAAATCTCTTCCTTGATAGTCATTCTCAACTTGAGAGAATTTAACTTCCATTTCATAGAGGTCATAATCCTTTTTCAAGTTATCAAATGCAGTTTTGCAGGCAAGTTTTTTTGTGGTAAGATCAAGTACTTTCTTTTTCAAAATAAAAATTCTTTTTAAAGACTTTTTGTGTTCTTCAAACGTCTCTTTTATAAAATCCTGCATTTCTTTATAAGATAGTTTAGGCTGATCTACCTCATTTTCTTCTTCATAATCTAAGTCAACCATTAAACAAAGACTTGCTTCTTCTTCGTCGCTAAATTCACATTTTGACTCACTCCATATTTTGGCTTTTGGTGACTTCTTCTTCTTCTCATACTTCCTTTTCCTCTTTTTGAGCAATGGGCAATTTGGCTTTATGTGACCTGGTTTTCTACATTCATAACAGACAAGATCTTTACCTTTGAGTTCTTCCTTGCTTTTGTAGGGTCTCTTTTCTTCAAGGAACTTCACTTGTCGTTTGCCTTTGAAGTTTTCTCCCTTTCTCATAAGGCTGTTAAACCTTCAGGTGAACAACGCCATGTCTTCATCATCACTTTCATCTTCTAGCGACAATTGATCACCTGCATTATTGTTGTTAGCTTTGAATGCTATAACTTTCTTACATTTTGACCTACCTTTCTCAATTTGTTGTTCTACTTTATAGGACGTGAATGGGGAGAAGAACAGCAGAAGTGCCAAAACTTGTATACGGCACTCACTTTAGTGCCAAAAGTTTTTTTTGGATCTCTTCAATGCTAAAATTTTTAAAAAACGATCACTTAAGTGCCAACTCTGATTAGTTTGGTCGAAAATCTGACGTGGCATTTTTTTATTAATTTCTAAAGCTGATGTGGCTCGCCGGAAGTTTAGTCAGCATATATAGTCAGTATTTACACATCAAAATGATGTAGTTTAGCATGTATACTTGGGTTTTTTTAATATTTTTTCTGATTTTTTTTCCTTTTTTTTCTCTTTCTTCTTCTTCTACCTCCGGTCACCGGCCGCCTAGCCTCGCCTGGACGAGAGAGTTGTCCCTCGTCATAGGCGAGGCCTGGTCGACCCTCGCTTGGGCGAAGACGAGCGAGCCTCGGCGAGGGTTGGCCTCGCCTCACCTAGGTGAGGGTGAGCTCCAACAAGGGCTCCCCTCACCAGATCCAGCGAGGCCGGCTATCGCAGAGGCCACGGCAGCCTCGCCGAGCGTCGCCTTCACTCGGGCAACACCTGAGGAGGCCGTTGTGGCCTGGGCGACTACTAGCCTTGTCGGATCTAGCGAGGGGAGCCCTCATCGAGGCTTGCCCTCGCCCAGGTGAGGCAAGGCCGACCCTCGCAGAGGCTCGCCCTCCCTCGCCTAGGCCAGGCGAGGCCGAGCCTTGCTTGTGGCGAGCGATGACGGCCTCATATGGGCGAGGCCAGGTGGCTGGTTATGGCCGGCCTCCGGTCACCGAAGGTAGAAGAAGAAGAAAGAGAAGAAAAAAAGAAAAGAAGGAAAAAATATGAGAAAAAAATATTTTAAAAAAATCCAAATATACACATGAAAATGCCACATAGACTTAATTTTAGAAAAAATTCACGTATTAATTTGAATGAAATTTCTCACCGTTGACACTTAAGTGATCGTTTTTCCTCCTATTTGGCATTAAAGTGAGCGCCGTATACAAATTTTGGCACTTCTGCTGTTCTTCTCCCAACGTGAATGTTCCAATCAGCTCTTCCAACGTGATTGGTTGAATCCTCGTTATTTCTTGAACTGAGGTCTTCATATTGTTCCATTCTGGCTCTCAGTAGTTTGTTCACCTTTTCTCCATTGGTGAATACTTTTCCTTGATGTACAAGACCATTCACTATATCCATGAACCTGTTGAATATTTGTGCTACTATTTCATCTGATTTTATCTTAAAGAGCTCATATTGTCCGTGGAGAATGTTTAGTTTTATCTCCTTTACCCTATTCATTCCTTCGAATGTTAGTTCCAGTAGATCCTAGATTTCTTTAGCTATGACACGTACAAATTTTGTTATATTTAGTCATAGACAAAGAACAGTATAGAAGATGTTTGGCCTTAGTATTATGAGATGCTCTTCTTCTTCGTGCTTCCTTTGTATTAGGTGCAATAGGAGCATTGGCAGCAGCATCTTCTGCGGGAGTTTCTTGTCCATCTCTCTAAGCAGCAGCTGAAGCAGCACCTGGTGCGAGTACTTCTATGCCTCGTGAGATTACATCTCACATCTCGAGATCAATTGCCTCAAGATAGGCTTGCATTCTGTTCTTCTAGTAGCTGTAGTTGCTTCCATCAAAGTACGGCGGCTTCTTAGGAGCGAGAGTATCACTAGTGATAAATCCATCAAAGTTAGCCATAGGAGAAGATCTTTATACACAGAAGAGATACACTTCTAAAGACGAGCAATAGAGCTTTGATACCAATTGTTAGGACTAACTTTGAAACCTAAAGAGGGGGTGAATAGGTTGCTTTAGAGGTTTTAAAAACTTTTGCGGAAAATAGCGTATAATAAGTAAATATCGGGTTTCACCAGATATATGAGAAGCAATGAATCACTTTTATGCTAGAAATGATGAACAGAAGCATAAACAATTGCAAATAAGAATATATAGTGGTTCGGCTTTGATTCCAAGCCTACGTCCACCCTCACCACCAACAGGCACAAGTTAGGCTGAATTGCACTAGTAAATTGCTAAACAAGTTACCCTTAGCGTACACCACTCTCATCAATTGATAAATCACACTATCAGGAATTGGGTGCAGCTATTACTTGGTACACTTAAACTTTCAACACAATTACAATGCAGCAAGTGCTATTGACATACAGGAGCTTTTTCTCAGTATATAGTGTGTAGCAATTTTTGGAATTTTATGAGCACTTTCTCTTACTTGTTAACTTCAAAAAACCTCTCTTTTATAGGCATCTTCAATATGATTGTTGATGGTATCTTAAAGAGGCAAGATAGCCATTAGAGCCGTTGGTGCAACTGTCCTAGAAACTAACTGCCCATATAGCCTTTTTTGGAACTTCTACAGACTTTCTAGAAATAGCTTCCACTGTTGTTATTTAGCTGTAGCTCTGACAATCTATCAAACAATCTGTTCTTCTCTCTATCGGATGTTCTACTGTGTAAATCCAGCCAACAACAGCTATAATAGTGAGATAATGGTCATTTTAAATGATCCGTTACCTAAACATTATCATTTATTTGATCTCTTCAGTTTTAATGAGACATTGTTATTTAGCTGATCTTTGAGATAGATTGTGCTGTTTATTTGATCCTTCAATAACAGTCTTGTGATATTTTCTTTAATGAATTACATCATGAGTATCACTCAGTCCTTTGAATATATCCGCACTTAAATAATGTAGATATTATATCAAGGATACTTTGGGTATCATCAAAATTCATTCAAAGATATTTCTCCAACACACCGGCTGTAGGCCACCTCACACCCATGGTGGAGCTGGGCAAGCTCCTCCTCACCCACCACCCTTCTCTCTCCATCCACGTTCTCCTCCTCAGCCAAGCCTATGAAGGCGGCTTCATCTCCCCTTACATCGTTGCCGTTTTTGCTGCCTACCCTTTGTTGCGACCTTTGCGAAGGTGAAACACCAAGGGAGAGGCTAATGGACTACTAAACGAGAACGAAGTTCCTCTCGTGATGCCATCGCTCGAGTTTAGCGAGCCCTACATCATTGCCATTTTCGCCACCTTCCTAGAGGTGAACCACCAAGAGGTAGGCTAATGGACTACTAAACGGGAACGAAGGTTCCTCTCACGAGGCCAATGCTCATGTTTAGCGTGGACTCTCTTGAGCTCTACCAACCGCAATTTGATACTTAAAACTTACATTTTGGAGCTGCTATTAATCGGTTATGAGTCGATTAGACACCCAAGCAAAATGTGTCGCGAACTAGAGATTCATGAATATGGGGACTTGTTTACGCTAAATTAATCTAACGCCCTTTCGATACATTTTCTCTTTATTTCAAAAATGTTTTACATGCAGTCATTATCCATTTTTAACCTATATTACTAACATATATGCGATGATCATGCAGGTGCGCACTAAGGAAAGTAACACCCAATAATCAAACAGTAAATAGATTGCAGAAGATTTTAAGAAGTTGAACGCACTAAACAAAATAGGCAAGATTTTGAACTTTAAACCCTCTACTATTTGGTGCATCTAATTTAATGCGATTATTTATGGTTGTCTCACCATTAAACCACAGCCGTTGTGTGGTGCAACTAATTTGGTGCGATCATTAATGTTTATCTCACCATCAATCCTCATTTCTATCCAAAATTGTTGGGGTGATCATTTATCTATGATTTGGTGTATCTCACTTAGGTCAAGTTTGGTCTTAATCAATGGTGGAAAATATTGTGGGATCACAACTTGTAAGTCGCTTCCGCTTTCAAATTTCATATGGCTATCAAGAAAACCATATTAAAATAGATATCTTTTATATGATCTTAGGTTATGCCATATTTACGGCACTTGAAGGTACATCTGCAGTTCAACCGTACCTATACCAAATGTAATGTTAGCGTGCTAGAAGTTGGCTTATAAAGGGGAAGTTCTGACGATAGGGCTGTGACAGTAATGGCAACCCAACATTGGGAGATGACAAAAGAGGCGACGGAGGAGGAGGCGGCCGGCGACTACAAAAAGGGATCGGAGAGATAAGAGAGGTGTGGGTTGATAGGGAAAAATATTACATATTTAATCCTATTTAAATTAAAATATTATCATAACTATTGATTCTATATGCCTTCAACTAGAAACCATATGATTAACGTTTGTTATCATGTTGGCTTCAATAAATCAAATCTTGGTTGATAGGGTTATTTTCATTCAGCTTTTCTAATTCGTAAGTGCACTTCGACTGAACATGCGTGAGGTTTTTAAAGGTGGGTCTATTCAGAATTGGTTGATTTCATGGCCACGTGACCATTTGTCCTCCCGATGTACCCTTGTCAGGCGTGCCTCCGTATTGTAGGATAATTTTGCATAAGAAACGATTAGGTTTTCAGATAGCTTAATTGACAAACATCCAAAAATGGGGCAAAGTAATCAAATCCAAAGGCTTGTCAAAACCTCAAGTCAAACACATTTCCCCACCGGCTTCATTGGCCGGAGCAATCCCGAACAGAGAGACAAGAATCTAAGAATAGAAATAGAAAAGGAATCTGGGCTCTACAATATAAAATATGTTATATAGATAGTAGATAGTGACAAAATACGAGTCAAGGAATATGTTATCATGTTTCGCCGGAATTGTTCCCGGACAAAATATAATTCACCAAAAGTCGTTCTTCGGCTTGTAAGAGGAGATCGGATTCTGTAGTGACTTTGGATAAGAAATATCTAGGCAAACAAGAAATAACTGTGAACTTTTACTTCGAATCGGACTGTACGTACAAACCGTGCTAGAATTTAATCGACGGCAAAACTTGAAAATACAACCACACATGTACACAAAGATGTAACGCCGGAATTTAATCGACGACGCAACACATGGGATAGAGATACATGCCGGAATTTAATCGATGATGCGAATCAAAAGGAAAGCTACAGCTAAGGAAAGATAAAGTACGGTACAGGAAAGTAAATATAATTGAAAAATAACATGTTGTTTGATTTGTCGGGGAGGCTCTCTAGTAGATAGTCGATGATATTTATAATGGTCGCGTGGTAACTGCTCCTTAGTGGTTTCCAACAGTTGTGCCCATGTTCTTCTATTCTGAAAATCTTGTCTTCATGTCCATGTAATGCTTCTTGCTTTCAAGATAATTGTCTCACGATCTTGTTTACAAGTGATAACCGCCTCATGATCATGCTTCTAAATAATTGTTCCCTCAAAATATACATACATGCTCCTTAGCGATTTTCCAACGATTGTGTTGAGTCCACTACCTTGATGGTTTATTCGACTCCACTATGTTGGTAGTTGCTTCGACTCCACTACATTGATGATTACTTCTTCAATAGTTGTACCCGAGATTGTTGACTCCATTTTTAGTCGATTCCTTCAAGTTAGCTATTCTTGACTGAAGTTCCTATCCTATTTCCGCATTCTGATCAGTCGCAACCGTCCACTTCCTTCCAAAATAGAAGAATCTAGAGTACTTTTCTGAGAAAACTCAAAACATAAAAGTTGTATATCCATAAGTCTTCGTTGTTTTGGCATTGGAATGAGGTCAATTCGATATGTATCGATAAAGTTATGATCATTTTTTCGAACTAGCGCAAAACTGAAATTTTCGCATTCTGACTAGTCACGACCGTCCACTTCCTTCCAAAATAGACGACTCTACAATGGTTTTCTGAGAAAAATCAAACATAAAAGTTGTAAATCCAGGAGCCTTCATTCTTTTGGCTTTGGAATCAGGTCAATCCGATATATATCGATAAAGTTATGACCGTTTTCCCCAACTGGCGCAAAACTGAAATTTTTGCTCGATCTTGTTGATAATAACCAAAAATGGGTCATTTTTTGGTGTAAACATAAACACATGACACATGCCTTTGATATGTATCCCTAATGTTGGCAACTTGATGATATTTGCTTCCATATTGCCTCATGCCTCTGCCATATGTCCCTTGATAATCTTTGGTACAAACACTCATCGACTACAACTGAATCATCATCGATGCACTAAATGGATATTACTTTCTACAGTCATCGATGATAGGACGAGTAATTCATGCCTTTGTCATGTATTTCCCATGTCGATAAGCTGGCCATTTTTTGGTGTAAACATATGCTCCCTTTAAAAGAATGGAATGATTTATCAATCATTCGATTCTTTTAAATTAGGTAAGCAATAGTCATCAAATGCCCCCTTGTCATCAGCAAAAATGATTTTTTTTTGCCAAATTTCATATTCTCATATGGCTCATATTTTTTCCACGAAAGACACGTCTTGAGTAAAGCCTTCATGGGGCCCTCTATCTTTGTCCTAAAGTAATTGCTCATACTTAGACACTCTCATTGTCAATTGAAATAAATCGGCAAAATTTTGGCCTTCAAATTTTTCTCTAAAATTGAAGTTTAATCCATTGAAAGACAAATGTGTAAATTATTTCTCTGGGAGTGAAGTAAGGCATCTATTTCTAGCCCTCTTGAATTTGGAAATGAACTCCTCCACTTATTCATAATTTTATTGCTTAATATCAGCCAAATCAACAATAGACACATTGGAAACTAACCTGCAGAACTGGCTATGGAATTTTGTCTCCATTTGCTTCCAGGAATGTATAGAATTAGTAGGTAAAAATGTATACCACGTGAAGGCCGTCTTAGATAATGACAAGGGAAATAGCCTTAACTTCCAACAATCAGCATGAGATGCATCACCACATTGTACCGACTAACATGCTCCACTATCGATTGATCATCTTCACCAGAAAAAAGGGTGAAATCAGGAATTTCAAAACCTCTTGGCTATCGTACCGCGTCCATCCACTCTGGATATGATTTTCTGTATACGACTCTCGTATTTACCGGATCATATTCCATGCATTGCATCGCTTGGTCTAGTATTACCTCGACCTGTTGAGGATATTGACTAGGGATCACTTGAGTAGGATTATTCGGACTAGCTTGCACTTGAATTGAACAACTTGATATTCCAAGCCCATGCATGACCTCTTGGAAGGTGTTGACAATTGTGGGCTTGATCACGTCGATGACGCATTTTATCATATGCTTAGTCATTTTCTTCTGGTGTTGTTGCAACCTACCCTTGCGGTGCACCACCTAGGGGTTCGGCTAATGGATTATTAAGTTTAGGCCTAACTCGGGCTCTTCCAAGCCCTTATCAATTCGCGACTTAAGATTTAAGTTCTTAACATGCAAATCATTTTAATCAGGAGTCTCCACTAATCTATTTTTGATGAGTCGATTAGTATCCCAAGTAAAGTATCGGGAGGTATACTTTACTCCTACGAACCAGAGATTATGGATTCGGGGACTTGGTTACACTATATTATTTTAATGCTTTTTCGGTACATTTTCTCTTTTATTTTAAAAAAAATATTTTGACAAGTAGCTTGCATTTATTTTAATTTTCTCCTAATATATGAGGTGATTATGCAGATGTGCAACCATTAATGAAACACCCAATAAAGTAAAGCAATAAATAAATTGCAAGATAGGGAAGGTACACTTACCTCGAAGCAATGAAAGCATCTGCAATATTAGTTAGAAAATCACATCATCATCCTAAATATGATTTCTAATTAACACGTAATTCACACGATATTTTTTCAGTTTTCGCTTATTTAATGAAAAAAACTAAACTATGTGCAATGCACGATACTAGTCTAACATGACATGCGACATACGATTGATCTAAATGTCTTAATTCTAACAACAATTAAATACACTATTCCTAATATGGCATGCAAATAATCCTAGACGTGAGATTTCTAATGACGAGAATTAATATGCAACTACTCTAATATGACATGCATGTGATATTTTTTACTTTTAGCTTAAATTCGGAATAAATAATTAACCTAATTTAAACATGTAATAATAATATCTAAGAAAAGAATATAATATATTCTAAGAAAATAATTGAAATTTATCCTAAACATGCAATTTCCTAATCATTTTATATTCTTTATGGAAAGACAATCAATTCAATTCAAACGAAAGACGGAAAGAAATAGTAATGAAATGAATATGACATCCAGTCACAAGAAATATTATACATAACCATTTAAATTTAGAAATAATAGATTGACAAATCATATTTCGGGCACGAGGATCGGATTGGCCAATCTTCTGCTCAATCGCGAATCATATCTTGGGCGGAAGATCGGATTGATGATTTTCCGTGCAAACGCAAGTCATATTTCGAGCATGAAATCGGACTGTCGATCATATGCACATTATGAAATTAGGAAATAATTCCTAATTTAAAAGCTATTTGGGAACTTAATAGATACGATAATATCATTTAGAGATTTACACAAGATTGCAATATTTCAAACACGGAAACATTATACTCGAAAAGCAAATCAGATGAGATTTTTACCTAATTCGAATATTTGCTTTTCAAGTTTGGACCGGCGGACGGTGATTCGTAGATTGTGGCGATGACAAAGCAAGGGGCCAGCAGCAAAGGGGCTCACAGTGAAGAGGCAAACAGCAATAGTGATGGGCAGTTCGGCGGGGGTATCACCGAGTTGGACTTCGGTTGGACGTAGTATATTGACTCCGTCAACAATAAGCCAGCCTTGGGTGAACCTGCAAAATCAGAGAAGACCGAGCCGAATGTAGAAGGTCAGTCTCGGTGGGGCTCGCGGTAAGGACAGCATCAAGTGTGGGCGAAACAGCTCGTGGACGGCGGGTCCTTGTCGGCACAAAATAGGAGCAACGTCACCGGGGCTAGGACAGGAAGCAGGTCGTAGAAGTTGTCATAGGACAAAGAGCTTTGACAATGTGACTCGTTGGTTCAGAACAAACAGTAGGGACGTCGAGGGCTAGAGGTCGTAGCGGCTCCTCGTCGTCGTCGTTGTCGGAGGTGGGCACAACAACAGCAACTTCTTCACGGACTACCACCAACTTACTTAGGTGACGCAGCAATGAGCGGAGGAATAGCCATGAGGAGGTCCGATAGCAGCAAGAAACAACGTCTAGTCGTGGAGCCCTCGATCGTGATCGTGGAGGCACACGCCCGAGGAAGAAAATAAATCTTCTCTCTCTTCCCTCCTGTCTCTTCTTTCTGTGTTTCTCGTGTGTGGTTAGACCAAAAGAAAGCCCCCTCTTTTGTCTGTAGTTGGTCTACTTTTATAAGCGGGATAGGTGAGTCTCTTCAAGGAAAGAACAAAGTTTTCTTTCCTTTTACGGACATCTAGAATATTTTATATCTCATTCCTCTCCTTTATTGACCGATTCCTGCTCTGTTAACTCTCCTTTTCTAATTCAAGCTTTGATTTTTCGGGTGAGATTTCCCAGATTCCAAATCTTGCAAAGATGCTTGCCATATGGCCATGAACGTGCAATATCTTCTTTGAGTGCTTGCCTTCACCAAAAATATTTGGATATCTTCTTTCTTGTCCTTGCTTAGCCGAATATTGCCCATACCCACTAAAATTGATCCTGTCATCTTCTTCATATTTACTTCTTCAAATAGTCACGTACTTATAGGCCTTAAGATTATCGCCTATTATCCTTCACGTGACCAATTTTTTTACTTGGAATTTTCCAAATGAATAGGCTGGGCCAAATTTTCAATCCACGCAGGCTTAGTCCAATTTCAATAAGTCCAGAGCCATCCATTTAAATCCATCCGACATCTGTCCAATTAATATGCGAAATGCAATTAAGCTATATGATATATGCTATGCCATCTAATTATATTTTTTGTTTAGGGGTCGGGGTCGATCCCTAATTTTTATATGCAATAAATGACTAGTTGGATTACCAAAATTTAGGTGTCAACAAGTGTTCATCGAGAATCCTCCTCATAGAAGCAAACATCAAAGTTTTGGCTCTAATTGCATTCTCTGCTCATCGGTGAGTTGTCTCGAGATGTCGACATCTCCACCTTGCTCTTGTTTGGCCATCGGTTATGTAGTGGATGACTCTAAACATTCCACTTTGTCATTTTCACGTTGTAGTGACGAGTTGTTACCACCAGCATTATCAAGATCAAGTTGTTTGCCTGCTCTCACCATCATATCTACTCAAATCAATTACAATGGTCCCATCGGGTGTGCCAAAATTATGTGTCACCGGAATTGATCCCGCGACGAAATATAATTCACCGAAAGTCGATCTTTGGCTTTTAATGAAAAGAGACCGGGTTTTGTGGCGACTCCGGATAGGAAATATCCAGGCAAACAAGAAATAACTACGAACTTTTACTTTGAACTTCAAATCAGACTGTACGTATAATCCATGTCGAAATTTAATCGACGACAAAGCTTGAAAATATAGCCACACACGTACACAAAGATGTAACACCAAAATTTAATCGACGACGTAACACCCGGGATAGAGATACATGCCGGAATTTAATCGACATCGCTAATCGAAAGGAAAGCTACAGCTAAGGAAAGATAAGTTGTGATACATGGAAGTAAAGATAATTAAAAGATAAAATGTTGTTTGATATATCGGGGGGCTCTCCAGTAGATAGCCAGTGATGTTTATAATAGTCGCGTGGTAACTGCTCCTTAGCAGTTTCCAACAGCTGTGCTCATGTTCTTCCATTTCGAAAATCTTGTCTTTATGTCCATGTAATGCTTCCTGCTTTCAAGATAACTGTCTCACGATCTTGTCTACAAGTGATAACTGCCTTATAATCATGCTTCCAAGTAACTGTTCCCTAAAAAATATACATGCATGCTCCTTAGCGTTACATGAAAAAAATGGAGAATGATATATTGTAAATCGAATTTTTTTTAATCTGTTACAAGAGATGGAGAAGTAAATGGCAGAGAAGACACAAAAAAAAATAGTCGTTATGCAGAGGAAATGTCTAGCTGACTACGTCGTTTCTCTACCTTGAGTATTGGTGCAATCTGCACCTCACAATTTCCCAAGGAAACCAGGTGACTTCTTTATCCGGTTTCCTTGGGAAATCAAAATCCCACTCGGTGAGATATGTTGGAAAACATTTCTATGAGAATTTGATTATCACCGAACTATCTCTATCGCTAATGATTATAATGATAAGTGCAGATAATGAAACAAGTTATAAATATTAATGATCCTCTATATCAGTAATGACGAGATACTAGACTTTGACATTTAGGAGAACAGGTACCAATGAGGGTATATCATGATAGCTTGGAAGGACAAATCAAGCTAGTGATCTTGGAAGTCCTTGGCACTAATGAAGATGGAAAGATCATTGATTGCAACATCATGTGACTTCCAGCGGCCATCATCACTGAAGATAGTTAGCCTGGTCACTTAGTATAAGCACTAGTGATAGTGTGCATTGAATGGATATAGTGATGTGCTAGGTTTGTTATGCGCTGGAAAATGACCATTGATGGTTCTGAATATAGTCGTTGAGGCTCTGGATTCTGTAGCTGGAAAACCGGCTAGATAGTGGAAAAGCAGCTGACAGGTTTAAGAGACAAAGACTGTCGATGGTGTACATTTTAGGTAATCGGCTCGGATAGTAAAGCGATTGTAGAAGCAATCCCGATTTTGGCATATTAGCCCCCAACATCTCTCAAACGACTAGCTAGTCATCCTTGAAGGTCTCCTACGGATACATTGAAGACCGAAATATATAAGGAGCAGTGATGTTGTTAGAAGACGAGTTGGATAATAGATCTCTTAAATACACTGTACTTGTCATCTAAACTAGAAACTGTCTTTGATCTTGCTCTATATTTGGTTAAGCATTGTAAGAACTCATAGTCAAATTTACGATAGTAAATGCAGTGATCGTGTATCCCGATAGTGTGATCTATCAAGTAAAAAGGAACCGCGCTAGCCAATTGTAACTTATATTACTGATCACTAGTGGAATCTAGCCTCTGTTAAGGTTGTTAGTTTGAGAGTGAACGTAGGCTTGGTTATAAGCCGAACGACTACACATCACTGTGTGATATGATGTTTTAACTCTAATTTACTTACCAGCATCACACACGCTGATATGTTTGCATTACCAACTTGAGTGCTAATTGTTTGATATTCTACAAAAGTTTTTAGCTATCAACATCAACCTATTCAAGCCCCCATCTCTAGGTTGCTTTGTTAGCCCCAACAACTGGTATCAGAGCTTTGTTGCTTGTTTATTGTAACTGCATTACTTCTAAGCATAACGATCCATTATATGGCTAACCTTAGTAGTTTCTTTGCTCCCCACTCCCATGCTCCTAGCGAGCCACCTTACTTTGATGGCACGAACAATGGATATTGGAAGAAGCCCATGCAAGCTTACATATAAGAAATTAAAATGCTAATGTGGGACGTTATAGAGAATGGACTTGCTGTCCTAGCTCAAGTACTAGCTCAACCTGCACAACAAGGAGAACATAATGCCCCTGCTGTTGCTCCTGTTTCTCGAACTGATGATGAAGCTCCAAAGAGACAAGCACTAAACGCCAAAGCAAAGCATCTGCTTTACTGGTCTCTCTCTTTTCGAGTTTAATAGAATTTCTTCATTTATTACAGCTAAAGAAATCTGGGATTGACTCTAAGTAACCTTTGAAGGAACTGATCGCGTGAAAGAAACCAAGTTGAACAACCTCCTAGGAAACTATAAGCTATTCAAATGAAGTCCAATGAGACTGTCACTGAGATATTCACAAGATTCACCACCATCACAAATAGCCTTGCTCACCAAGGAAAGATTTTCACTGATCCTAAAAAGGTGAACAAAATCTTTAGATCTCTACCAAAGGAATAGTGCCAAGTGAAATCCTCTGTCTGTGAAACCATGAGGATTCAAGCTATCACTATGGATGAGCTGATCGGAACTCTAATGTCCTACCAAGCTGAACATCTAAACAAGGATCCGAACTCAAAAGGTAAGAAGGTCATTGCGTTTACCTCTAACCAAAGTGATGCAGGTGATCACATGACATCCAATGAAAGTGATGATAAAGATATGGCTCTCCTCACAAGATGATTCTAAAGCATGATGAGGAAAGGAAGCAACTACAAAGGACAAGACAAGCACAATACTCAGATGAAAAAAAGCACCACAGGAGCAAGGAAGAATCCAAACCAAAGGATGTAGTATGCTACGAATGTCGAAAGCTTGGACATATCAAACTAGACTTCCATTTGCTGCAGAAAAAAAAAGAGTAAATTTGATAAGAAGAAGCATGCACTAAAAGCCAAAACCTGGAGTGAGACTGACCGTAAAAGCAACGACGAAGATGCTGATCAAGCAAATTTGTGTCTCATGGCCAACTGCAATTTTGAAGTTGACAAAGAAATCGGTGTAGAATCTCCTAAAATTACTTATGAGGAATTGCAGGAGTTTTTAAAGGAAACCTCTGTCGAGCACAAAAACTGTGACATTCCGAAATTTCGCCCGATTGGGATTTATGAAATGACTGAGTTTATTAATGTACTTATAGTCAGTCTCGCCCGGAACTGATCATTCCTGGGATACTAACCTATAGGGAAAGGCTAATTAGGGATTTAAATTCGTACGACTAGAGAGATTCAATCGCGAATCGACTTTCGATCAGAAAATCGTCGATGTGATATTTTGAGCCAACGAGGGCCGATCTGAGGATAGTGAAGGGCCGATTCGTCACTGTCACACTAGTGGATCACGGGTGATTTTGTTTGACCACGAAATAAATTGACAAACGATCCTGAACCTATACCGAACGAACGTGCCCATCGGAACTAGTGATCGATCCTCGCGATTTTATTGATAACTGAGGTCGTCACGATCTGAACGAACTTGCACGTGACTTGATTTAGTATCAGTCACGGGTCGATTCTGCGAATTCTCCCGAAAGCCGCCCGTTAGTCTGAGATACGCACAAGTTACATTATATAGAATTCAATTATTAAATTGAGATCAAATTGGGCATCGGAAAATTAGGAAGTCACGGCAGAACGTTAGGACGACGTTGCGGTTGGAACGTGCAATTTTGGATGTGCCCGAATCTTTCAGAAAAATTCATTTTCGGCAAGAAAAAGTGGGAAAGTGACCATTTTACCCTTGAGAATTTCTAAAGGGCTAGTTTTATGAAGCAAGGGCATTTTGGTAATTTTGCCTAAAATTTGAAAAAGACACTTTTGCCCTTGGACTTTTTGAGAAATTCCAAGATTGCCCTTGGATATTTTGGATGAGATTCGATCTGGGCCGTCGGTTTCAAGATAAGATCGAATCTGGGTCGTCGGATGAAAAGTAGAGAGAAGGGCATTTTGGTCATTTGGCAAAATTGGTCAAAACTTGGAAGTTAAGTTAGACCATTCTCTCTCCTCTCTCTTTCTCCCCATTAGGTCATTGTCCCCCCTCCACCGTGAGCCCCTCCCGATCGCCCTCTCTCCCTCCCGCCGTGCCGCGCCGCCGTCCGGACCGCCGCCGCACCGCCCGACTGCCGAGCCTCACGCCACCCTCACCCCACCGTGATTCTCTCTCTCTCTCTCTCTCTCGATCTTCCTCTTTTGGCTGTGAGTCCCACCGGCCGCCGCCTAAGCCACCGTCGCCCGCCGTTCCTCCCGATCACCGCCGATCGTCACCGCCGCAGCAAGCCGCCATTAGATCTTGGTTTTGCAATCACTTTTGCTCTAACCGTGTTAGTTTAGAACTTGGTAAGTCGCGATCTAAACCTTGCCTAGTATATCGAGTTATTTCGGGCCCGTTTAGATGCGATTTGGTGGAAATTAGGAATTAATTGGATTAGCGGGCCTTAGGTACGAAATTGGGAATTTTTGGTGGAATTTTAGAAGTCGATTGATGGCTGTGATTGGCTGTTCGGTACGCGGTTAGTACCATTAGGACCGGCTCGTAATTTGATGGAAGTGTTGTGAAGAGCTGAGAATGAAATATTGTGATTTTAGGTGTGAAAATGGAAAATTGATGGCTGTGTTGTGTGGTTCTAAGTGTTGTGATGTGCTGTTGGGCGTGTGGTTTGCGCCATTAGATCCAGCTTGAAATTCATGAAAGTGTCGTGAAGGGCCGGGATTGAAATATGGTCGTTTTGAGTGTGAAAAATGCCGATTTGGGTATTGGTTGTATGTTGTGGTGTGACTCGATTGGAGTGTTTGACCTGGGCGCGTCTGAGTACGTGTATTTGATGCTCGAGTGTGTGCACGTGTGAGACTTGTGATGTGCGACGTGCGTGTGATCACTAAAAGGCCCTGAGGCGTGTTTACGCGGGGTTCAGATAAAATCTGGTATGTTGGTGTGTACGTGTAATCACTAAATCCCTGAGGCGTGTTTACGCGGGTCGTGATACGACTATGGGATCGGGCCGAGTATTATAAGCTCGAGTCGCGATCTTGTAGGCTTGTCGCATTTGGCGCGGGCTAAAGAAAGTGGAAATCGGTCCGAAGCATGATCAACTCGGGTGAGACCGGGATCGGACCGAGGCATTATAAGCTCGGGTTTCAATCACGTAAGCCTGTCGCATTTGGCGCGGGCTAAAGAATGGGATCGGACCGAAGCGTATGATGCTCGAGGCGCGATCGTGTGGGCCTGAGGCGTGTTTACGCGGGCCGAGAAAAGTGAGATCGGACCTGAGGCGTGCTTACGCGGGTTGCGATGGCAAGTTAATGAAAATGATGTGATTGGTGCGTGACCGAGTGTGGAATGTGGGATTGGAAATGTGGTGTGTTCGATGTGTACGTGGGCTTGAGAATGCGAGTGATTTGTAGTGCGTGTGGTTGCGATGCGTGTGAGAATTGTTTGTTATGATTGCGGACTAATGTGCAAGCTGTTTATGCCAAGAGTCCAGGTTAGTATGATCGTGTGGATGACGATGTTTGTGTTTAGTGCTTGGTTGTGTCTGGATATGTCTGGAATACGTGATAGCCTAGGTAGGGTTTAGGTTGTGACTTATTGAGAAGTGTCTCATGGTTATTTCAACCAAACCATTTCAGAGCACTCGCCCAAGCCTTGAATTTTTCGCCGCTACCGCCTCAGTGTTTTGGGGATCCCGATTTACACCGAGCATTCAGGAGTAGAATATACCTTGGCTGGTAATCCCCTTTGAGGTCGAGGACGTGATCTATGGAAGCCAGTTGGTGTGCGTGTATTATAAGTTTGATATTAAACTAGGGAGTGCTTGACGTGAATAGAAGGTGGTGTAATCAGGAAATCTGTTCAGGTGTGTACTATCAGTTGATGTAAATCTGATGAGTGTTAGAAGTATTTGGTTGTACAGAATTGGATATTGTATATTTATATATCGAGGTATAGTTTTATGTTTGGTGGTTTGGTGATTTATTTCTTCCTGGTGTTCTCCAATTTTATTGTCCGGGTTTATTTCATTGGTTTCCGCCGTGATTGAACTCTGATGGAATCGTAAGGTCGACGATGTTTCCTGAGACGTCGCGCTAATACGACCTGAGAGAGGGATGTCGTGAGCTCGAAGAGGTTCGGGGCGTGATAAAAACTATTCAAAAAGGATTTCAGATTTGAAAGATGAAGTTTCAAAGCTCACTTTTGAAAACCTTTCTCAAAGAGTTCTTCTTGAAGAACAAAGGGATGAACTCAAAGAACTGAGAAAGGAGCTGGACACATCTCATGGCAAAAATTTCTCTCTTCGAAAATAAATGTCTACCATTTGCTCAAAATTCTCTCTTGGATCAAAAACACTTGAGCATATCCTTTCTATTCAAATTCCTTATTACAAATGTCGCGACCGACCTCCGTTTTTTATCGACATACAAAAAGGGAGGTCTCACCTGGTACGCTCTAAGTCTAGGTTCAGGACTTAACTCGGGCTCTTCCAAGCCCATACTATATCGCGACTTAGGATTTATGTTTTTAACTTACAGGTGGTTTATATCAATGAGTCGCCACTAATCGATTTGGGATGGGTTGATTAGAAACCCAAATAAGGTAATGGGAGAATCACCCTATTCCTACAAACCATAGATTAAATGAGTTCGGAGACTTGATTACACTAGTTAGATAACTAATGCCCTTTCGATACCTTTTTACCCTGTTCATTTATGAAAACATTTATCAAGCAATTTGGATTGATTTTAGGACATTTCTCCTAACATGTGAGATGATCAAGCAAGTGCATAATCATAAACAATTAACAGTCAAAACAGATATGCAGCCTAAGGTTCTAACCCTAACTAAGGCGACCAACATTTAAAACACAACAATTTATGCAATTAAAGTCTAATTAAAAACATGCATAATACAACAATATTTAAAACACTCAGGTATATCACATAATTTAGAGAAGAAAAAAAAATTTTAAAAAGGAAAAGAAAAAAAAAGGAAAATACGGAAAAAAAAATTTTAAGAAATAAAATAATATAATATTAAAATCGGATCAGGTCGGCAGATCCGGGTTAGTCGGATCCCACCTGGGTCAAAGGATCCGACCAAGGCATTGACCAGGGTCGGGTCAATTGATCCGGGTCGATCGGAATTGACCCAGGTCAACGGATCCGACCCAAGGCGTTGACCCGGGTCAGATCGGCTAATCTCGATCGAGTCGACCCGCGTGCACAGACACGCGGGGATGCCGGCGGAGCCAAAAATTGGCCTCTCGCCGACTGACCCAGGCCGTCGCCAACCGAAAACCACCCCCAGTGACCACCGCCAAGCCTCCTCAACCAACCCACTCACCGTCCGACATCCTGCTCGCAGGCCAGCGACCAAAAACAAACCGGCCTTACTAAGGCATTTCAACAAAAACTCGGCGTGTGCAACCAAAACGGATGGTTTTCGACCTACCTTGGAGATCCGGCGTACTCTGGCGACCTAGCTTACCTTCAGCGACGGTGTACGAACGGTGGGGGACGACGGTATGGGTCGGGATTCGCGCAAAACGGCCAGCGTGAATCTCAGCCAAACCGGACACCAAAACAGGGGAAAACAAGGGCAGTTTGGACCGGGGGAAGACTCACCAGTTGACAGCGCGTTTGGGTGGCGTTCCGACTGCTCTGCAGGCGATGGCGAAGCTTCTAGCGGTCCTTGGTTACCTGTAAACAACTCAGACTGACATTTTCTCTCTTTTTTCTCTCAAACTCTCTCTGTTTCTCTGTTTTCTCTCTCTCTCTATTTCTCTCTCAAATGGCTGACCCAGCCTCTCTCTCTCTCTCTCTCTCTCTCTCTCTCTCTCTCTCTCTCTCTCTCTCTCTCTCTCTCTCTCTCTCTCTCTCTCTCTCTCTCTCTCTCTGCGGCTTATATAGCTGACGACGACGCTTACTCTCTACTCTTGCATGTGCTGACGACGGCCTGCACCGGCCTACTCTGGCCCGTGACTGTTGTGGCCATTTAGGCCGATGCAGGGGGGCCGGTTCAGTGAGGGGCAAAGAGGGAAAAGGGGGGAGAGATGGCCGGGTTTTCAGGGAGGACGGGACTAATCTTAATGGCCAATCCCATTGGCGTGCTTCCTTAGCAAACTTTTTGACCTGATGGAGACGGCAAGAGGCTGCTCCGCCGTTCATCGCTCTGCAGCTAGGTGCAAGGGCGAACAGGGGAGATAAAGAGACAGGTCGTCGTGGGGGAAGAGAGGGAGAGAAGGGAACTGGGCTGGGCCAGGCCCAGCCCTCTGGCCCAGCCCGGCGCGGATAGAAAAAAGAAAAAAAGAAAGGCGGGCTGGGCCTGCGCGGGGGGAAAAGAAGAAAAAGAAAAGGACCGGGTCGACCCGCCCCAACTTGAATTTTTTTTTAAATTTGAATTTTTTTTATGTTCTAATAGACCATATTAATATAAATGTGCCTAATTTCTATATGCAATGCATTTAAATAGAAATATTTTTTGTTTGAGGAATTAAAGAAAGTTAACTCCTAAATTTTGTGCAATTAATTTTTGGGCAAATTAAAATAGGTGTCAACAACAAAAAGTCCGGTTTATGACATGAGGAAGATGAAGAAGAAAGTGATCCTTTTCTAAAGGCAAAATAAAGAATTGAAAAGAAGCCTCCTATTTCCATTCATGTTTACAAAAACCACTTTGAAAATCATTTTATTAGATCTACTGGCAAAACGTTCCTTGACCGTTCCAGCTGCAATGCTGATGGACATTCCAAATATGAATGCCCAGCGCAAAAAGCTGGTCAAAGAAGGTGAACTGGAAGTTCAGATATACTAACTGAGAAGGACCCAAGTTTGAGTGGGTACCAAAGAAACAATAAGTTTTTCTCTTTGATGTAGGGAAAGAAATCTAGCAAGAAATGGTATCTGGACAGCAAATGCTTGCGGCATATGACTGGAAATGCCAACACCTTCATACACCCAACTAAAATCGATGGTGGATCTGTTACCTTAGGAAGAATAGTTGGAAGAGGCACTATCCAAGTCGGAGAGTTGATCTTTGACGATGTAGCCTTGGTCAAAGGACTGAACAACTTGATAAGCATTAGTCAACTTTGCGACAAAGGATTTTTAATGATTTTTGAAAATTGGTTGGTCTAAGAAAAAAATATGTGGTCTATAAATCATGTTCACGAATTTTATCTCAACCCTTTATTAATTAATTAGTTTTCAAAATGAGTTTGATCCATTCAATTTACAAATCAGGCCACAATCTCTTGGTCTATTTCCTTCCAAAAGTGAGAGGAAATGGAAGGAAATCAAACAAATGAGTCTTCTTTCCAAAAGGACCCTTTACTTTTCTTGCTAAGGTGCATAGGACAAAACCCAATTTAGTCTATTACTTCATTTCCCTTCGGTCAATTTCCTTCAATGAACACCCAAAAGAGATGTGAAAATTTCTACTCATTTCTTTTCCTTCCTTTTTCTTTCTTTGTCCTTTCCGACCATTTCCGTCCCTCCCAACTTGAGTTACCAAGCGAAGTAGCACTACCCCGGCATTAACGCCACTTTGTGTTGCCCACTGAAAGCCCGTCAAAGCAATCAAAATGACACAGAACGCGAAAACCCATGAAGTCCCAAGATTCTTGCTCCGCACTTAGTATGTTGACCCATAATTAGTTTCACAGGACTCAAACAATGGATATAGAACGCGAAAACCCATGAAAACCCAAAATTCTCGTTCCACATTTATTACACTGATCCATAATTAGTTTCACAGAAATAAAAAAATGGACACAGAACGTGAAGACCCACGAAAACCGTAGATTCCCCTTCCGCACTTAGTGAATTGATCCATGATCGGTTTCACAGAACACAACAAAGGGGAAAGGACGAAAAAAGAAAACCAATCCCTAGCTCTCTTATGCTTCAGTCAATCGCACTTCCCCAGAGGCTTTTAATACATAGAATATGGATATAACCATCTCAGATATATAAGGATTTGAGCAAAAGTAACCAAAATCCCCAAATTATACAGACTATGAGATATCTACCCCAAACTTTTTTTCTGTGACTCTAAAATTTCCAAACTTGTACATGTATAACATATTTACTCTCCATCAACGTTCTATCATTAATGCCTTGCTTCGCTAGTCTCAAGCGAGGTCGAGCCTCGCCAGATCTGGCGAGACCTCGCTTGAGCTCACCGGCCTTAGGCGAGCGAGGCTAAGCCTTGCTTGTGGCTAGTCGCCAGCTTTGCCGTGGCCAGCAACTGGCCGAGGAAGAAGAAAATGAAAAAGAAAGAAAAGGAAGAAAAAGGAAAAGAAAAGAATAAAAAATAATTAATTTTTTTAAAAATAAAAGGTAAAATATGTTTGGTGAAAGAAGATTCGGAAAATGTTTTCCGCTTTCTGAAAAGCGGAAAATATTTTCCTCACTTTTGAAGGTGTTTTCTACGTTGATGGAAAATGTTATCCGTGACTAGTTTATTTTCCGTGAACCGAACACCGAAAAATGCGCAAAATATGTTTCTGAAAGTTATTTTCTGTAAAATGAATGGAGCTTAATATTTTTATATTTTTTTAAAAGATACATATTCTAATATGGATGATAGTGATAGAAGTAACGTGCCCAACATCATGAACAATGCTCTTTAGATGACGTTGTGGTCTTAGGGTACTAAATCCAGGGCGCAATGAGGTAGGAGATGATCATTTGTACTCCCAGTCTTAAATTCGATTGTTCCAACCATTAATTCCTGTGAGAAGAGTTGATGTATGATTTTTCTTTACCACTCAATATATCAGCCGTTGATATAGGCACGTCCTTGCGGGGTAGAGGAAATGTATAGAAAATGCATACAAAATGTCTGACGGGGACATGACAAAATACATTCACGAAGGAAACGTCCTACTCATGAAGTGTTTTTTTTTGTGTTTGTTTGGGTGAAAGTATTTTTCAGAAATTAATTTTTCAGATTTTCACACCGTTTAGTTCGCCAAAAATGACTAGGTAATGAATAACAGTTTCCGATCAATGAAAATATTTATCTATAAAATTAGGAAAGTGATTTCCTAAATCTAAAAGGGTTGAAAAACTTTTCTGGAAGTGAGCAACAATTTTTTTTTCCAAAAAGAGATCCGAAAATATGTTAGTATAAAAAAATTAAAAATTAAAAAAATCGCATATCTAACAACGTATCTCACTTAGGTAAAGCTTGTTGTGAATCAATGGTGGAAAAGATTGTGGGATCGCAACTTGTGAGTTGCTTCCGCACTAGTTTCCTGTGGCCATCAAGAAAACCATATCCAAGATAGATAGTTGAACCTCTTGGTTTTCGGGTTTAGGTCACTGCGCCATGCATTTAAAAGATTTTCGATGGGGACATGCTTACTACACTTGATAGTACAGTTACAATTCGGCCGTAGCTATATCAAATGAGATCTTGGTGGTGCTGGAGGCTGGCTCATCAAGGAGAAGCTTTGACTTTGGGGCTATGACAGTGACGGTGAGCCGACAGGAGAAGATGACAAAAGAGGAAGAGGAGGAGGAGGCCGGTGACTGAAAAAAAAAACATAAGAAGGAGAGGAGAGAAGAGATGTGGAGGATGATAGGAAAAATTAATACATGACGCATCCTCTATAAATCAACATTATCATAGCCATTGATTACATACATCACAGAGTAGAATCATAAGACAAATGGTTATTTGGTTGATAGGATTATATTTCATTTAGCTATCCTAAGTCCTAAGTGCACCTCGAGGGGAATATGTGTAAAGATTTTGATGGTGAGTCCATTCAGAATTGGTGTCAGGGCCACGTGACTTCTTATCAGACGTGCCCTAATTCCAAAAGCTTTCGGAATAATGAAAGCTCCTGCTGTACGATAATGTTGCTTAAGAAATCATTAGGTTTGCTTGGGGAGCGTTTTGAATGCCGTGATCCATTAATTAGTTTCCCAAAAGCCTAGGAATGGGGAAAAGTAAACAAATCCCACAGGCTTATAGAAACCTCAAGTCAAACGCATTTCCCCAACCGGCTTTACTGGCCCGGTGCAATCCCGAGCAGGGGCGCGAGTACCTTAGAATATAAGAAATAGAAAAGGAATATATAAACCGTGATATTCTGAAATCTGACTCACTTAGGATTTATAAAATGAATAGTTTATAGATGTGCTTATAGTTAGATCTCGCCCGAAATTGATCATTTCGAGAATACTAACCGTTAGGAAAAGGCTAATTACGGATTTAAATTCGCGCGATCAAAGAACTCAATCGTGAACCAATTTTCGACCATGAAAATTATCGATATGATATTTTGAGCCAATGTAGGCCGATTCAAGGATAATTAGGGATCAGTTCGCTATTGTCATACAAGTGGATTGCGGGTGATTCCGCTTAACTACGAAATGAACTGATGAATGACCTTAAACCTATACTAAACGATCATGCTTGCGATTAAGTGACCACCAAGGTCGTCACGACCCGAGTGAACTTGAACGTGACTTGATTTAGTATCGGCCACGGGTCAATAATGCGAATTTCCCGAAAAGCCACCCGTTAGTATGAGATATGCGCAAGTTATATTGTTTAGAACTTAGTCATTAATTAGAGACCAAGTTAGGCATTGGAAATTTAGAAAGTCACGACAGATAACTTGGACGACGTTGCTATTAGCCTAATCAACCTTAGAACTGCCCGAATCCTTCAGAAAAATTGAATTTCGGCGAGAAATGGAAAGTGACCATTTTACCCCTGGAAGTTTGTTAAGGTCAATGTAATTGGGGAAGGGCAATTTGGTCATTTCGCCTTAGCATTAGAAATAGAAATTTTTGGACAATTTTGCCCTTGGACTTTTTGTGAAATCCCCAAATTACCCTTGGATATTTTGGAAAAGATTCAATCTCGACCATTGATCTTAGAATAAGATTGAATCTTGGCCGTCGATTGTAAATGTGAGAGAGGGGCATGATGGTCATTTTGCATTGGGTAAGACACCAATTATTGGTGTTCTTCCCAATTTAAGCCAAAATTCTCTCTCTCTCTCCTCACTCTCTCATCTCTCTCGGCTCACTCTCTCTCTCCCCCCTCCTGACCGAACCAGCCTCCCCTCACTGTGATTGTGGCCATCCGGCCTAGCCAGCAGCCATCACCGCCCACCCGTCTAGTCGAAGCAGTTCGCCACTCGCCGTGGCCTCTCGCCTCGCCCAGCCGCTCACCCCACCGTCTCTCTCTCTCCCTTGTTCTGCCTTACCGAATCACCATCATCTTCATCTTGTCTTGTTCAGCCGCCGTCCAGCCAGCCGCTTACCGTTGCCGTACGCCACACGTCATCGCTGCCGTCGTGAGGCCATCAGCCTGCCACCCCATTTCACTCTAACCGAGCTAGCCTAGAGTCCGAGTAAGTCGCCCCCTAAACCTTATTTAGGACGTCGGGTATCGATAGACACGATTAGGGGCTAAATCGAGTTAATTAGTGACGGTTTAGGGGTTAATTAGTGCCGTTTAGGGGTTATATTGGTAGACTAATTTGGGGATGTGAATCGGCTGAATTGTGGGTGAAATTGTGATGTTTCGGAGTTGAATTGACGCCGAATTGAATGCTGCAAGTTGGGACTCGTATTGACGAGCATTTGGTTCGATTTAAGGGCAAGTGGTGCCGGTTTGGTGCATTGAATAGTGGCTGAATTGTGATGCTTGTTGTGACTTGAAATGAGTTTAGAAATGCCGAATTTATGCTCACGATATTTGCTGTAATTGTGGGCCCGTTAGTGGCCTTGTATGTTTATTGAACCGTGAGCTGATAGATTTAAATGTGGGCTATTATGTGCCCGTATGGGCTGAATTGATTTAATTGGTAATTGGCCACGATTGAGTGTTGATTGAGCATGAGAAATGTGTGTGGTTTGGTGCGTGCACGGGCTATGTGTGGCTGGTTAATAAATTGACATGTTGGTGTCGAGCAAGTGAACAAGTGAAAAATTATGTGGTGGTGCTGTATGTATGGTGACAAAAATCTCAGAGGCGGTACCATTACGTGGGGAATTGATTCGTCCTGAGGCAGTACGACTACGCGGGATGATGTCCGGTATTATCGGAGGACGGCCAACCCGAGGCGGTACCATTACGCAGGTTGTGTCGTAAGTGGTGGGTGTTGAGCGTGAGGCGGTACCATTTCGCGGGCAAGATACACGGCCTGAGGCGGTACCATTACGCAGGCCCTGAAGTGTTGTTAATATGAGTTAGTCGCAGTGAATCTGAGGCAGTACTATTACACGGGTCACTGGTGAGTTGAGTGAGAAAGATGAGTTGGTCGCAGTGAACCTGAGGCAGTACTATTACGCGGGTCACTGGCGAATTGAGTGGAAAAGATGAGTTGATCACAGTGAACCTGATGCGGTACCATTACACGTGTTACTGGCGAGTTGAGTGAAATTCGTGTGTGAAATTTATTGGGAATGTGCATGTGGTTGGCAATTATGTTACTGTGGCTAACGTGCAGGTTGCACACAGGAAAAGCCCAGGTAAGTGTAAATTGTATGCCTATTATGTGATGAATGAGTGTGATTGTGTTTGTGATTATTTGGAGGTACGTGATAGGCTAGGTGGGGTTTAAGGTGCGTGCTTATTGAGATGTGATCTCATGGTTATTTCAATCAACAATTTCAGAACCCCAGCCTGAGCCATGAATCTTCCGCCACCACCGCCGTAGCGTTTTGGGATTCCTATGCACACCGATCACGATATCGTAAAATACCTTATAGATAAAAATATGACCTGGGTGAAGCATACTACGGTAGTTTGGGTAGATATAGGACTACCCCTCTGGCAGGCCCATACCTACACTGCCTGGATGTTTAGGGACGAGGTAAATGAGTTTGGCCTCATCCGTGGCTTCGATATCCCCTTTGATGGAGTTGGGGATTGGGATCCATAAGTTATACCCCTCCTGATGGCGAGATGACTAGTTTAGAGACTAGTCTAGCGCAGACTGGACTTCAACCTGCGCCTGCAGCACCTGAACCCTCGGGGGCCGAGCATGAATCGAAGCCGGAAGAATCCCAGGAGGGGTATGATCCGATGGATGTGGATCTCGAGGTGATACTAGAGGAAGAACCAGAAGAAGAAGAAGACCTGAAGCAGAACCTGAAGAGGCCCCAGAAGTAGAGCCTGATGATGAGCCCGAAAAAGAACCAGAGGACGCATCAGTGTACGAGCCAGAGTACAATCCCGAGTTTGTGCCAGAGGACGAGTTGGACAAGGAGCCAGTTGAAGAAGAGCGGGTTGAGGTTCCAGCAGAGTCAGATGATATAAACAACCCAATTGAGATCGAGGCAGAGCCGGAGTCCTCATAGGAAGAGACAGTTCGGGGGGACTTAGATTCAAGTCCGGAGGAGTCAGACTCAGAGTGGACGCCATATCATGGGCGTAGGGGCTAGTGTAAGGGCTAAGTATAGGCTTTTTAAAGTGTATCATTTTTGGAGATAGGGTACCCAGACTATCGATCTTTTGACATCGGTGGTGTGTAGTTGATAATACGGTGTGTATGTATAGGAGATAGATTGTATATGATGGATGTTGTATAAAGTTAGTTAAGTAATGGATATGTTTATTTTCCCTTTTACCCTAGTTAATTCTTGTCTGGGTATTTGTGGCTTTCGCTGATTGTTTTAAATCTCTGATAAGTTGAATTGGGTCGGCGATACCTTGGGACGTCGCATTATTCGACCAGATAAGTGTGTCGCGTGCTCGATGGGGTTCAGGGCGTGACATAAACACTGCTCTATAAAATATATTTACGAAGTGATAGCGACGAATTACGAATCAAGGAATATGTCAACGTTAGTGAGTGGCTTGTGACTCAATATCTTGATAAGCGAATGTTTGAGCACTCAGCAAGAAGCAAAGCTTCATAGTGAATTAACCGTGTTAGTCAAATTCCTAAATTTTTGTTTTGGTGTAAAAATGTAAGTATTATTTATCAGACAATGTATAGAAACTTAGAGGCATCCCTCGGCATTAGAAATAGAACTTGTAATGTGAGAAGATTGAGATAAGAAGTCTTCATATAGTAACCAATACAACATTAGTCTAAGAAGGTCTAAAACTTTTGTAGAGTGAAACTCTACCTCCAACGATTTTACGCATCTTAGCCAAAAATATCATTTGATTTGCTGTGAAAATGTATGTGGTTGCATCCATCCAAAATGCAATAGAACCTGAATCCCATGTTATGCCAGGATCCTGCTAAATTCTTCCATTCCAATTAAATATGTTCTATCTTCTCTACCGGTCCTACACAAATTGCATTGGAAATCGACTGAAGGCATCCATCGCAATACGATCTCTACTGTCGGACACCTATCTCTACAAAGAAGCTAGCAGATAAATTTATGTTTGATAATACCGTTGGTCCAAATAAGGTTACGCTAATCCATAACCGGTCCCACTTGTTTGAAGTTAGAGCAAGTCTAAACTTAAGTTCATCATTCCATCGTCCTCCAGAACACCGAATCCCATGTTATGCCAAGATACTATGCTATATACTTCCAATGTAGTTGCATTGGAAAAATAAATGCGTTTTGCCTTCTAAACCGATCCTATAGAAATCGCACTAGATATTAACTGAAGGCATTCATCGTAATATGATCTTTGTTGTCGGAAGCTTATCTCTGCAAAGAAGCTAGCAGATAAATTTATGTTTATTAATACCGCTGGTCTAAATTAGGTTACATCACTCCACAACCGGTCCCACTTATCTAACTTCCATCATAAATCTCTTTACAATAGTACTTAGAGATATGACCGAAATTAGAGCAGGTCTCAACTTAAGAAGACCTCGTCAACTCCAGGCTATACTATCCCTGATCCCGAGTTGCATAATTTGAGTGCCTTTGCATTTAGTAATGCGAACTCAATTACTTTATAGGGAAGAGGATGGGGGGCAATTTATGAGGTTCCAAAGCATGCGGTCCAGCAATACTTTGTTCGATAATTTCAAATCGAGGAACACTAGTCCCTCCACCCTTTTGGTATGCAAACTACTTGCCAAGTGACTTTGTGGGATCCATATACTTTTGTATTTCCTACTCGTAAGAATTGTCTGAACTTCTTCTCAACCTCGTAGATTGCTTTGGAAGTAGAAACATTTGCATCCAATAAGTGCAAATGGAGATTAGGACTGATTTGGCCAAATGGAGACATCATGCATAATTTATATGTTTCATACTCGATCCTTCTATCCTCTTAAAGATTTTGTCAATTAGACTCTTGCAATTAGCATGCGTGAGCCTTATAGTAACAAGGGGAATGCTAAGGTATCTAACAGGGAGGGTACATGTACAGAAAGACGTGTGATCCAATATGAGGAGCTTTACATCCTTGGTCAACCCAAAGAAAAAGATTTGATATTTGTTTGGGTTAAACTGTAATCATGTGAGAGCTGCAAATTCATCTAGTACATCAATAAGGCAAAGGACGGAATCTACATTCCCATGAGCAAAAAGGAACAAATCATCTGCAAAGCATGAGTGAGTAAATTTTTGCGTTTTATCGCGCCAAAGGAAGTTTAAGGAAGAAGCATCAACTTTTTTGCATTGATAATTCTGTTAAGAATTTCCATAACCTAGACAAAGAGATATTAGGAGAGTGGATCACCTTGTCGTAGCTCATTAGTGCTATCAAAATAGCTAACTTGTTTTCCGTTGAAGTTAACTGAGAACCTCAGTGTAGTGATGCACTGATTTATCTTATCAACTAAGAAATAGGGTGTATTTATAGCTATAAGAACCCCGAGTACTACTTTCCATTTTACCATGTCAAAAGCTATCATGAGATCAATTTTTATTGCCACACGCTTACATTTGCTACCTTTATGATAGTTGTGTAAGAGCTCTTGGCACAATAGAATATTCTTTGAAATATGTTGTCTCGAGATGAAAGCAATTTAGTTGAGGCTGATAACTGAGGGGAGAATACGACTTGTTCTTTCTGCAAGTAGGTTCGATGTGATCTTATATAAAACATTGCAGCATTAAATGGGTCTGAAATCCTTGAGGTAGCATGGATTAGGAACCCTCAGAACAAGAGAGATCATTGTAGAATATAGAGAATTTTCGGCATTCTCTTTTATTCGAAGAATTCCATGATGGCATCCTCAATGTCTTGTCTTATGTCACGCCCCAAACCCCATCGAGCACGCAACACACTTCTCTGGTTGAATAATGCGATATCCCAAGGTATCGCCGACCTAATTAGACTTATCAGAGATTATATTAATCAGTGAAAGCCACAAATACCCGGACAGTAAGGACTGGGGTAAACAGGGGAGATAAACACATCCATTATCGATTCAAACTTATACAATAGCCACAATTTACAAAATCACAATATATACAAGCACACCGAACTTCTACACTATATACCATCGACATAAAAAAGGATCGATAACTTGGTTACCCTATCACCAAAAATGGTACACTTCAAAAAGCCTACTCCCAACCCCTATACTATCCCCTACGCCCTCTGCTTGGCATTCACTCAGAGTCTGATTTCTCATCATCCGAATTTGAATTTCCCTGAACTGTCTGCTCCTCTGAGAACTCCGGCTCTACCTCAATCTCGATCGGGTTGTTTATATCACCCAACTCCGTTGGAACCTCGACCCGCTCCTCCTCGACTGGCTCCTCATCAGACTCGTCCGGCTCCTCATCAGACTCGTCCTCTGGCACATACTCAGGGTCGTACATTGGCTCATACTCGAGTGCGTCCTCCGATTCTTCTTCAGGCACATCTTCTGGGGCCTCTTCAGGTTCTACCTCGAGTTCTTCCTTTTCTGGTTCTTCCTCTAGGATCGCCTTGAGATCCACTTCCATCGGATCATACCCCGCCTGGGATTCTTTCGGCTCCGGTTCATGCTCGGCCCCCGAAGGATTCGGTGCTGCAAGCGCAAGCTGAAGGCCGAACTGCGCTAGACTAGTCTCTAGGCTCGTCATCTTGTCATCAGGAGGAGGTATAGCTGATGGGTCCCAATCCCCAACTCCATCAAAGGGGACATCAAATCTACGGACGGGGCCAAACTCATTTATCCCGTCCCGAAAGAATCAAGCGGTATAGGTATGGGCATACCAAAGGGGTAACCCTACGTCTATCCAAACTACTGTAGTATGCCTGATCCAGGTCATATTATCATCTATCGGGTACTCTACAACATTGTGATCGGTGTGCATCGGTACTCCAAAATGCTTAGGTGGCGGCGGTGTGAGATTCATTGCTCAGGCCGGGATTCTAAAATTTTTGGTTGAAATAATCATGAGAATACATCTCAGTAAGCACGCACCATAAACCCCACCTAAGCTATCACATACCTTCAGACATTCACATACACAACCACACTCAGCCATCACATAGCAGGCACACAATTATACTTACCTAGGTCTTTCCTGTGTGCAACCAGCACGTTAGCCACAGTAGTATAATTTCCAATCACATGCACATTCTAATTACATTTCACACACTCATTCCCGCCTCATCACATTATTTTCAGACAACTCGCCAGTCACCCGCGTAATGGTACTGCCTCAGGTTCACTGCAACTAACTCATACTTGACTCGCCAGTGACTCGCGTAGTAGTACCGCCTCAAGTTCACTGCGACTAACTTATAACAACACTTCAGAGCCCTCGTAATAGTACCGCCTTAGGCCGTATATTTTGCCCGCGTAATGGTACCGCCTTAGGCTCAACATCCACAACCTACGACACAATTCGCGTAATGGTACCGTCTCAGGTTAGCCGTCCTCCGATAATACTGGGCATCGTCCCTCGTAGTCATACCGCCTCAGGACGGATCAATTCCCCGCGTAATGGTACCGCCTCAAGGGTTTTCGTAATCTCATACACGACATTTCACACACTTTCTCATTTAATTACTCGCTCGAATCTCACACCAACAAGCCCAATTACTAACCGATTAAATCCGGCTCATGCACGCATCCAACTCCACGCATTTCACATACTCAGATAAAGCCCAAACATGGCCAAATTGGCAATCTACACAACTCAGCCCATGCGTACACTCAACAACTCATATTTCAATCAAATATTTCGCAAACTAACAAGCAATCATGGCTGCCATTGGGCCCACAATCGCAGCCACAAATTCAATATTTCCACGCATAATTCAAGCCATAACAAGCAGCACAACACAGCCACATCACAACACATCAAACCGACACAAATCGTCTCTAAATCAGATCATATGCCCGTCATTTCATTTCTCGATTTTCCAGCATCTAACTCTGCATCAAATCAGCCCCGAAATCATCATAATTTCATTCATAAACCAGCCATAATTAGTCCCCAAATCGGTCCACTAATATAACCACTAAACAGCCTCTAATTAACCCCTAACCCGTCACCTATCAACCCGATTCAGCCTTAATTCGTCCGTCGATACCCGAAATCCTAAATAGAGTTTAGGGCGCGACTTACCCAAACTCTAGGCTTGCTCGGCTAGAGCGAAAAAGGGGGGGTGGTGGTCGGCAGCCACGCGGCGGCAAGCGGCGACGGCGGACGGCTAGCGGCTTCCTTGGCCACAGTTCACGGCCACGAGAGGAGAGAGAGAGATCGCCGAGAGGGAGAGGGAGAGAGAGAGGGACGGCGTGAGGGTGGCGGTGCGGCTCGGTGGCAAGACAGCAGTGGCACGGCCGACGGACGGCCGAACGGCGATGGCGTGGCCAAGGGGAAGAGAGGATGGTCGATCGGTGAGGGAAGGGGAGAGAGAGAGTGAGTGAGCCAAGAGAGGGAGAAAGTGAGGAGAGAGAGGGAAATTTGGCCTTAAATAATCCAAGCCAATAATTGATGTCCCAAATGACCATCTTGCCCTTCTCTCACAAATCCAATCAACGGCTTAGATTCGATCTTATCTTGAGATTGACGGTTCGGATCGAATCTTTTCCAAAATATCCAAAGGCAATTTGGGAATTTCTCAAAAAGTCCAAGGGCAAAATTATCCAAAAATCTCTATTTCTAAGGCTATGGCGAAATGACCAAAATGCCCTTCCCAAATTACATTGGCCTTAATAAATTTCCAGGGGTAAAATGGTCATTTTCCATTTCTAGACGAAATTAAATTTTTTTTGAAGGATTCGGATAAATCCAAGGCTACCTGAACAAATGACGATATCATCCAAATAATCTGTCGTGACTTTCTAAATTTTCAATGCCCAACTTGGTCTCTAATTAATGACTAAGTTCTAAATAACGTAACTTGCGCATATCTCATACTAATGGGTGGCTTTTGGGGAAATTCGCATTATTGACTCGTGGCCGATACTAAATCAAGCCACGTTCAAGTTTACTCGGGTCGTGACAACCTCGGTTGTCACTTAATCGCGAGGATCTATCGCTAGTTCCGATGGGCACGATCGTTTGGTATAGGTTTAGGGTCATTTGTCAATTCATTTCGTAGTCAAGCGGAATCACCCGTGATCCACTAATATGACAATGACGAACTGATCCCTAACTATCCTTAGATCGGCCTACATTGGCTCGAAATGTCACCTCGACGATTTTCATGGTCGAAAGTCGATTTACGATCAAGTTCTTTTGTCGTGCGAATTTAAATCCCTAATTAGCCTTTCCCTAACAGTTAGTATTCCCGAAGTGATCAATTTTGGTCGAGATCTAACTACAAGCACATTCATAAACTATTCATTTCATAAATCCCAAGTGGGTCGGATTTTAGAATGTCATATCTTATGATGGGCCAAGCCCTTTTATAGAAGAAACTATTATATCTGTCAAGACCCAGAGCTTTGAAGTCATTGAAACCGTTGATGACTCTAAGGATATCTATTCTATGAAAGGTGGCAAGGTGATCAGAACATCAACATCTTCATGACATAAATATTCATACCTCTCATATGGGACATAGATGTGACTGGTGTTGCCAAGAATGCGTCGATAGTAAAATATAATTGTATCCCTAAGAACTCTCTCATTAGTAATAATAGTGCCATCGTCAAGTAAGAGATTATTTATCCTATTTCTTGCACTTCTGCGCATTATGGTAGCAAAGAAAACCTTACTATTGTTGTCACTCTCCTTAAGCAATAAATTTCTAGATTTTTGTTTGAGCGTGACTTCTTCATGTTTACTAAGAGCAAGAAGTTCTTCCAATTGTGTCTTTTTTAAGCCCGAGTGAGATGGTTGTAGGGATCTTGTGCAAGCTCTTGTTAAATTTGTTGTAGGCTGTCCCTAGCCATCTTGACCTTCAAGTGTAGGTCACCAAATTGAGATTTATTCAAGCACTTAAGTTGCCGTTTGAGTTTCTTCACCATTTTAAACTTTTTGGATCCTCTTGAGTTACATGTGTAGTGTTCTTGGAAGACCTTTATATAAGGACTTGGCCATTGAACAAAAAAAGTGGTTATCATAGGCGAATATATGTATCCTTGAAGACGTCGATAGCACAATTTATCTAACAACTTAAGTTTTTAGAACAGTTGGCAGTGGTTCCACGAAAATCTCATATGGTATCAGAACTTGAGATCATGAGTTCAAACCTTTCCAGGCCTCATTTGTCTCCTCAATTAAATATATCCACGCTTAGTACTAGGCAAAAAAATCAAACTAAAAGTGAGGGGGAGTGTTAGAATTTGATATTAACTTGGGAAATGGTGAAATTTTTTAAGGCCACAGTGGATTATAGTTGGTTTCCTCTAAAATGCAACAACTATAATTGTTCTAGCCACATAGATTGTAATGCTACAAGCAAAGAAATTTGGGCTTCTAAGGCCTAAAAAACTGTTGCCAAGACTGTTGCTACCATATCCAGGCTAGCTCCCATTATGAAGTCAAATGTCAATTACTTAGTTGCCCAATCAAATGATCCCGTCGTTAGCCAGTCTGAGTTCACACCAGTTGACAACAAGAAAAAAAAAGCTCCAATAGTAGAAATAAAGGCACTCTCAATTTCCTTCTGAAAATAGATTTGCTTTACTGGAAGTAGGTGATCAGCCTAATACTTCGATGTGTCCTTTTGATATGCTTGGGCTATTGGAGGATGGAACGGAGCATTTGTTAGTGGTTTGCCCTAGGAATCAATCAAGGTTAATACTCTAATATTAGTTGTGGATTAGGTTGTGTCGGAAAATCGACCTTCACTATCCTTAGATAGTCATAATGTCTTGCTAGAGACCGCTTATGACTTATGGGCCAAAAAGAGTTTTGAGTACACTGCTAATGTTTAGTAAACCTACAAGGTCGCACACAAAAGCAAACTAAGTTAATATTTTCTATCCACCGAGATCTACATAAAATAAGAAGTAGATTTTAATTTATTCTTCTATTCAACTTATCTACGTGGTCATGCGCGTTATGAGATAATGATTAAATGTACGATTGAAGGTGGACAGTTTGGTGGGCTCAAATTACCTGGCTCACTTCTTTTAATTCTGCTAGATAATGAGGCTGTATAAATAGATAGAGAATGGTTCTCTGTCTAGGTTTTTTTTTCGACAGAGTATCGAAAATCAAAAGGCGTTGAAGAAAAGGAACTTCAAGATCTTTAGCTAACACATGGATCACTGGAGACTTCTGTTTGCATGTGTGGATACCGGTAAAGGCGCAATACTTGGGGCGCTAATCCAGAAATAATCAATTGTCAATTTACGTTCGATTTGCAAAAAGGTATGTATCAAACTTCTATCTCGATTTCAATATACACATGGATCCTATCTAGGGTTCTAGGATTTCGGTTTACAAATATATTCCGCTGCGTTTTAACAACTGTGGAACTCTACGTCGAACCCTACAGCATCCTAATCTATGAACACTCTCTCGTGGAATATGAGGGGCCTTAATCGTACCCCAAAAGAAAGGAACCTGTGACTTTTGCTCTGTCTCAAGATCTCAAAATCCTTATTCTGGTAGAGCATAATATAAAAGCAATAAATGTTGATTTTGTCATTGATAGTAGCTTCCAAGGCTGAAACTGTACTCAAGACTATATAAGCAGCAGCCTGGATAGAATCCATATCCAGTGGAAACCGTCCTTTCTCAATTTGACAGTCTTGGAAGTCTCTACACTAACTGTCTCATTGAAAAACATGGGGCGGATCCTTTTCTACTTTCTTCCATTTATGGCAACATCACTAAAGTTGAATGAGGGATACTATGGCACACCATTGCAACATTCTCCACCAGTAATATCGAAAACCTACCTTGGCTATTAATGGGGGATTCAATGAAACTGGGGATACAAGTGAAAGGATTAACTCCATGGCTCATTGGACTTTTGGTATAAAGGAGCTAAACGCCATGATTGAGGAGATTGAATCGCCATCCACAGGCTCCTTTTTTACTTGGACCAACAAAAGTCTGGGTGTTGACCTTTGAGCGAGTACGATTGACAGAGTACTGATTAATGTAGAATGGCAGCCCAGTTACAATGGTTATTAAGTTGAATTCTTGCTTCTAGGTATTTTAGACCATTCTCCATGCCTCATGCGACTTGACACGACATCTAGTAGAAGGATATCCTCATTTAAGTTCTTCAATTTTTGGACCGATAGCACTAATTTCTTGCCTATGGTGTTCGCTTGCTGGCAATAGGATCTAGAGGATCCAAAATTCCTATATCTTTACCCTATAAGTTTCTTACATGGAGAACTACATAAAGGGATAACATCATTTACAAGTGCACGCCATTGGAAAAATTCCTTTATCTACATATGGTTATGATTTTGGCAACTGCCTTTTCTCCGATGGATTTTGTTAATGAGTGATTTTGGGGCATTTGTTAAACATAATTAATAAGAAAATTTTAAAATTTTAAAATATTGATTATGCATATCACGAGAACTATCGATACATTGAAAATTACAACATTTTCTTATTTGGTTGGTTAACAAGTACTCTACGCACACTCTTTAGCAAATCTTCTCATATATGAAAAGCAACTATCCAAGATGAATGGAGATCGAGATATTCTGAATTAGACATTTCTTTTTGGTTATAAATAGTTGGAGAAATGCATGTTAGATATGATACAGAAACATATTGTCGTCATGCATTTATGTACGCATGCTGCAGATGGACGTGCAATGTTTGCATGGATAGATTGCAGATTGTTTAGTCATCCCCAAGTTCAGATGTGTTATATTCGTCAGTTTTGCTATATTTTCATCGGAAGGTTTGGTGAAGCTACCCCACGCACGTGCAATTTTCGCCTGCTTTTCTCTCTCTATATAACATGAAACCTAGAGCTTTTGAGTCACTCGCACAGTCCACGAATAAAGCACTTGTTCCCTCTAAATTTAGCTTCTTCACTCAGTCACACGCAGAGAAACTGAGATGGAATTTTCGGCCACCAACAGCGGAGATGAGCTGAGGGTGAAAGCTCCAGCAGCAATCCTAGCCATCGGCACAGCTAACCCGTTGAACTGCATCAATCAGGACGATTATCCTGATTATCTCTTTCGAGTCACAAATACCGATCACCTGACTCATCTCAAAGAGAAATTTGCACGCATATGTAATAGTATTTTTCATGTTGCTAAACTACTCTAAATTCTATTTTGTTTATTGGTTTGTGCTAATAAGCTAGCTTATATCCCCTCTCGCATCCCTCATTTTATCGATGAGGTGTGTGTGAGAGAAGGGCTCTGTAAGTGGGCTAATCTCACTTGTCTCACAATATATGTGTGTGTGTATTTATATAAATAATATATATTTTATGTATATATAACGTATATGTTTTGGGCGCTATATGTGTTCCATTAGTAGATAATTTATTTTTTTTCATGACTATGATTTCAATGAAAAACTTTTATGAAGACAGTGCTCGTAGTAATAACCTATTTCCATTAATATTTTGCATGCCCTTACGTTAGTGATGCCAATGGAATCGGTCCTGCTTTTGTAAAGAACCCATATATAAAGTGGTATGGATGCCAACAGGTGTTTAGTTACAGGGACCATAGATGGAGATAAATCGCATGGGTTTATTTTATTACGCTCTTTATTATGTACTTTGGTACACTTTGCTAGCTTACATAGTCTTTTTCTTTCAATTGATAGAGCATTTTACGAGACACTGTATATGTACGATATTTCCAGGGTAGATTACTACAAATCCTCTTACCCATGGTTCGCACAAGCTTCATCTTTTCAAATAGTTAATATTGTTTATTATAAATTATTGTTGTTATTATAAGTAGCAGAATGCCTTCCTCACGTACCTATTCAGTTTGCATAAAAACAAAGTAAGCAATTTTGCACGCCTTAGATTCTCTTATCCCGTTGACCGCCACAATTTAAAATTGGACTGAAGGATCAATTCATAACCTTTGAGGTTTTTCTAGGAGAGTATTTGATGACATTCGCCGTGCTCAAGCAAAGGACTTTGGTAACAAGTGTCGCCAATGCATTTGTTAATTAACCAAAGAAGGAAATTGTGCTGCTTTCAGTGCACTAGCTGGTCTCGCGTTATATGTAGATAATTTTTGAAGAATTAGAGCGCTTGTTAATTTTGTCTACCAAAAAACTGATGATTGTACATATCATCGTGCAGGTGAAAAAACGGCAATAAAGAAGCGTTATTTTCTCTTGACAGAAGAAATTCTCAACCAGAATCCATCGATATGCTCTTACGATGCCGCTTCGCTAAACCCACGTCAGGATTTGACAATCGACATGCTACCGAAGCTCGGCATGGAAGCCGCAAACAAGGCCATTAAGGAGTGGGGCCAGCCGAAATCAAGCATCACGCACCTCATCTTCTGCTCGATAGCCGGTGTCGACATGCCGGGCGCCGACCTACAACTCCTCAAGCTCCTCGGCCTGCCCCCTTCTGTCAACCGGGTCATGCTCTACAACCTAGGATGCTACGCAGGTGGGACTGTCCTGCGGATCGCCAAGGACATGGCCGAGAACAACCCTGGGGCCCGAGTCCTTGTCGTCTGTGTTGAGACTACCATCATCACATTCCGGGCTCCATCCGATGAGGACCCTGTCTACTTGATAGGAAATGCGCTCTTTGCTGATGGCGCAGCGGCCATGATTGTTGGCACCGCAACCGGTACCGCGGAGCGGCCCATCTTCGAGATTGTTTCCACTTCGCAGGAGTTGGTGCTGGACTCCGAGGGTGCGCTCAACGGTCATTACCGCGAGATCGGCCTCACAATGCAACTGTCAGAGAAGGTGCCCACATTGATCTCAACCCATTTGGAAGGTTGCTTGGCAAAATCTTTCGGCTCCGTCGGCATCAACAATGACTGGAACTCCATTTTCTGGGCCCCACATCCTGGAGGACGGAGGATTCTTGACAATATAGAGGCAAGACTCGGGTTGGGGCAAGAGAGACTAAGAGCTGCGAGGCACGTCCTCGAAGAATATGGGAACATGTCGAGCGCGAGCGTTCTCTTCATCTTGGATGAGATTCGGAAGAAGTCCGTCGAGGAAAAAAGGGCCACCACCGGAGAGGGGATGGAGTGGGGGGTCCTCCTAGGGTTCGGCCCAGGCATCACCATTGAGACCGTCATTCTACGGAGCTTGCCCACCAACATTAACGTCGCCGCCTGAAGTGGAGACATGCATGCATTTACTTTTGTTTCATCGAACGTGAATTTGCTTGAATAATGTTTTTCATGGAACTTATTTTCATGAAAACCAATTTCATTTTTCTATGTTTGGCTGTATTTCGCAAGTAATATGAAAGTCATTTTCTGATTTTATAACAATAAAATTATGACACCCACATTTGAAAAAATATTTCGTTGATCCTAGGTCTCAAGTTCAACCGCCAAGAACTTGGGCTGAGCGCTAGAGTCCCAATCCTGACCTCGGGGGCTCAAGCTCAACTGGTAGGGTCCCATGCCCGGGCGCGGTGATACAAACCCAGCCAGCTCGGATGACCCAGGACTATCCGGCCGCTGGAGTCCCAAGCCCGAGCCCGACACACGGGCATCCGGGCCTGTTCTCAAGGGACTCAAGCGTGTTGGTCAGAGTCTCGGGCATAGAATGGGAGAATTGGAACGACGAGGATTAAATGTAATTCTTGTTTGTCGACTGCAATCCGTTGGCATCTAAAATTGGACTAGGCCAATTAACTATGTCAAAAACCCAGCCAAAAATATTTACTCGGTCAAAAAGGTCAATTCCTTCTTAAAAGTGCCCACGTCCACTCAAGATCCACGAACTTTTTGCACCCAAATAAAACCCATCCGTCCATGAAAAGCTAAACAAGTGAATTCCTTTTTGCTCAGAAGAATAGTCTACGGGGAGAGGTGCATATATCCTATATTTGATGCATTTGCAACATATCGGCAACAACATTGTAACACGATCCAAAAATGAATTGACGACAACAAAAAGAGGTGCAACAGCTGACACTACGAGAGATCAACAAGAAAAGGAAAGATTATTTGTAATCGGGTTTTTCTTAATCAGAGGATATTCACAGGCCTCAAAAGTAAATTTGTCGTCGGATTTGCCAATGAGTGCTCTTCTTGTGTGTTACGTGGAATCGATGTTTTAGATATTAGAATAATTTTTATAGAATATGTCTAGTATATGCTACTACTCCTTTTCAATCTCAGCTCGTCAGCAAGATCATTTGCCAAATAACTCTATGGAGAGAACAGAAGTGACAGCACTTTGGAGTTGGAACAAAACCTTTAGATTCCATAACAAAACGTTACTCCTGAAGCTTTACTGCTGCAACTTGGTAAGGTAAGGTTGCTTCTGTATTGCCTCTTTGGGTAAGGTAAGGTTGCTTCTGTATTGCCTCTTTGTGCATCAGAAGAATCCTCAGGATATGGCCCCCGTAACAGTGAGTTCAACCTAAACCGGTCCTTGTGTGGATGGAGCACTGAAATTGACTCTGACCTATCAACTAACATGATCAATTTCTTGGTAGGACTGTTTACCAGACACCAAACTTAAGACAACCTATATGTTCCAAGAGCAGCCTTTTCCCATCAACCAAGGTCACGTTCCGTCTCTTTTGGAAAATGGTTTTGCAGAAGTAACAGGGCTCTTTCCTTGGAGGTTCTATGATTTTTCGAAAAACCATCCTCGTGACACTTCATGCTCAAGTATATTTTCTCACACTTCTCGTATTGAGTGTTGTAACACGCAAATCCTAAAAAGGAATGACGGGCCGAGGTGTCTTTAAGAATCCCCGGTCCTTCACTAGATACAGATAAAAATGTACCCAAAGATATGCTCTGGGAACTATCTTCAATTAGTTCAACTGGCTATTCATGTGTCATTACAAAGTACACTGCTCTTCACCCACAACTATGTACGACAAGATCACATGGAAAGTTCTATGTCCCAGAGCGAAAGAGTACCAAAATCAAAGCTCAAAAATGCCCGCAAAGAAAACATAGGAGGGTGAGTAAAATTGTGAAACCACCTATTAATAACAATGTCAAAACCTGTTATTAAGCAATCGACGCCTGCCTCTTTAATTCTTCACATACAGCGGCGGTTCCATTGCAGTGACAAATGCTGTCCCCTCGCCCTCGACCAAACTATGTCCCTAAGCGCAGCATCTTCACAGTATATCACATACCAACAAGTTGCCAGCTAATTTGCAGATTTTGTCCGTTCCCTGCAGTCTCATGTTGAAGTCCTTTAAGCTGAAGACCTTGAAGCTTAACTCCTTCACAGGCTCCTCGATCTTCGACGTGATCGCGGTCACTAAGCACTTAGAGGTGAACAAGGACCTGGCCTTCTGCTTCGTCTCAAAGAGGCTTGAAAGGTCAAAGCCAGACGACATCAGCAAGATGAACTCCAATGCATCGAAGAATTTCAGCGACCGGATCTTTTCAGATTTAATCGACCCTGAATTCAGATACACGTGAACATTTGTTTGTAGAAATTGCAGATTATTTAGGGACCCCGTACTTAACGTGTTATGTGCGTCAGTTTTGCATATTTTCATTGGCAGGTTAGGTAAAGCTACCCCATCCCCTTGTTTCGGATGCTTTTATCTTTATATAACAGGAAACCTAGTCATTCTCATCGCCTACAAACAAAGCACTTGTTTCCTTCTAAACTTTGCTTCTTCACTCAAGTCACGTATAGACAGAGACTGTGATGGCATCTTTGGCGACCAATGGTGGGGACGAGTAGATGGTGAAAGTGATAGATAATTTGAAGGTGGAAATCGCTAACAACTTACACCACAAGAAGGAGACGAATAGGTTTTTTCTTTTTTATATCATCTTATTTCACCTTATCAGTAACAATTAAAAAACCTGCCTTTGAATAGACTTGTTACATAACTTTTACTCTTAAATGACTCATAATCGTATCTAGCATTCCAAGAAGATAGATTCTTGGAGATTTATAAAACATTAAACTAGACATAGAAATATGAACAGACTCTTGAAAGCAATACTAAAACAAAAACATAATCAATTCATGCACTAGGCTTGGAAGCCAAACAAATATCGACATCGAACTTGCAAATTAACAACTAGGTAGCCGATCAAGAATTATGAAATCAACAACTTGTCCAATGAATTGATAACCTCTCCGTGTAATCGAAAACTTCAACTTATTAAATTATAGCCAAAATGGATTTGGTTTAATTACTAACCCTCCCCCTTAAACCAAATTCTCTTCCATTAATCATTCCAAGCAGACTTGTGAATTTTCGAAATGCATCGATCTTTAGAGGTTTAGTAAAAATATCTGTTATTTGATCTCCATCTTCACATGTCACACTTCAATGCCCTTCTCTCTCAGTTGTTCTTGAATAAAGTGATATCGAACATCAATATGTTTGCTTCATTCATGAAAAACTGGATTTTTTGCCAAAGCAATAGTAGAAATATTATCAACAAAAATCACTATTGCTTTCTTTTGCTCCATATGAATTTCTTTAAGTAGTCTTAACTATATTGCATGACAAGCATATAAAGATGTTGTTAGGGAAAATTGTCCAAAAAGTCTTAAACTTATTGTACTTTTGCCAATTTAGTCCTAAATATTTTAAGTTTATCAATTAAGTTCTAAACTTTTGCACTTCTTGCCAATTGAGTCCTAAACCTTTACAGTTCTTGCCAATTGAGTCTACCCGATCAATTTTGGCTAGACATCATTGACGTGGATGCCAGCTGGCCACGTGGTGTTGACGTGGACATTTTTAAATAATATTTTAGTAATTTTATGAAATTTTTATGGTTTTTTCTCTCTTTTTTCCCTTTTCTCAGTTTTTTTTTTAGGTTTTAGAGTTTGCTGGCAAGGGTCGGCGACCCTCGCTAGCCACAGGCGAGGGCCAGCTGACCCTGGCTGGTTCTGGGCAAGGGCCGCGACGCCCATGCCAAATTTTGCTAGGCGAGGGTCGGTGGCCCTCGCCAGCCCCAGGCGTGGGCGTGGGACCGCCAAGCACCTTGCTTGGGGTCGGCAAGGGCTCTCGCGCCCTAGCTTTGGCCGGTGAGGGCATTGTTGCCCTCTCCCACAGCTAGCAAAGGTCGGCTGGCCCTCGCCTATGGCTGGCGAGGGTTGGCTGGCCACCCTCACCAACCTACTCTAAAACCTAACAAAAAAAAATAGAGAAAAGGACAAAAGAAGAAGCAAAAACATAAAAACTTTAGGGAATTATTAAAATATTATCTTAAAATGTCCACGTTAGCGCCAAATGGCTGGTCGGTATCCACGTTAGCGATTTCTGATTAAAATTAGCAGAATGGACTCAATTGGCAAGAAGTGTAAAGGTTTAGGATTCAATTGGCAAACTTGAAACATTTCGAACTTAATTGGCAAAAGTGTAATAGGTTTAGGATTTTTTTGACAATTTTCCCCTACATATGTAGCTTCACATGTCAAAAGAGTAACGCTAGGTTGGTATTTTATGACCACGTGAAAGTAGTGTCACACAAGAAAAGTAAAAAGCTTGTAGTGCTTTTTCGATCATCAATATCTCCACCATTATCACTATATGAATAGGCTCTAAGCTAAAAGAATCGAGATGATAGTAGCGTAAACCATGAGCAACAACACCTTTGACGTAGCAAAGTATTCTCTTTGCAGCTTTAAGATGAGATGACTTTGGTTTCTTCATATATCGACTCACAATTCTAACATTATACATGATATCCGGTCTAGTACATGTCAAATATCTCAAGCTTCCAATCAAACTTCTATAGTACATTGAATCAACATCGACAACATCATTAAACTTCAAAAGCTTGGCTCCGCACTCCATTGGTATATTGACCAGTGAACAGTTCGTCATATTGAATTTTTCAAGTATGCTTTATGCATAACTTTTTTGCGAAATAAAAATCCATATGCACTTTGCTTCACTTCTATGCCAAGGAAATAATTCATGAGATCATAATCAGTCATTTCAAATTCTTTCACCATGGATGCCTTAAAAGCATTAATTATTGTTGGATTATTTCCTGTAAAAACAATGTCATCTACATATAAACAAGCCAATAGAATATCACATTTTTCTTGTTTCAAATAAAGTGCATGCTCTTATGGACATTGAGAGAAGCCATTTGCCTTGAAAAAAGCATCAATTATGGAATTCCATGCTCTTGGTATTTGTTTAAGCCCATATAGAGCTTTCTTCAACCTCAAAACTTGCCTTCGTGACCTTTTACGATAAACCCCATAGGTTGCTCAACATAAATCTCCTTATCAAGGATGCCACTTAAAAATGATGATTTGACATCCATTTGATAAATTTGCCAACCATTTTGAGCTGCAACATAAATGATTAATCTAATCATTTCTATGTAGATGACAGGGGCAAAAACTTCATCATAGTCGATCCTAACCTTGTGCTTGTACAACTTGCGACTAATCTAGCCTTATGCCTAGCCACTTCCCATTTCTTGTTCTTTTGGCCTTGTACAACCATTTGACACTAGTCTCTTTCTTATCCTTCGGAAGATCAACAAGCTCCCATGTTTTATTCTTCTTAAAAGCTTCAATTTCTTCATTCATAGCTTTCCTCCATTTTTCTTCTTGGACAGCATCATCGTAGACAAGTGGTTCACAATCTGCAAGAAGGCATATTAGGTGAAGCTCATTGGTGGCTTCATAAAGCTCAGGCAATCTCCTCAATCTTGGAGCTAATGGTTCATCAACACCATTTGAAGGAGTTGGCGAGGATGGACTTGAAAAAGATATAGGAGAAGAAGGTGAAGAGTAATTCTTCAACTCCATTTGGCTAGAATCACCATGAACATTTGTTTTATCTTTTGGATTGTCTTGCCACATGCCTTCTTCATCAAACTTGATATCTCTGCTTATATACACTTTCAAAGTATTATGATCAAATAATCTATAGGCTTTGGATAAGGAATCATACCCAATAAAAAAAAACCTTTTTGCTCTGGTCTTCCAACTTTGATCTTTTAAGTTTTGGAACATGAGCATAGGCAATGCTTTCGAAAATTCTCAAAAATTTCGAAACACTAGATGTTCTCCCGCTCCATGCTTCTTGTGGAGTTACGCCCTTCAAGTCCATATGTGAGACATTTATTTTATAGATAGACTGCACACATGACAGCTTCACCCCAAAGCTCTTTGAGCATATTATTGCTTTTCAACATGCTTCCAACTATGTCAAGAATGGTTCTGTTTTTAATGGAATAAGGATGCAGAAGTGGCAGGGCTCTTTCTTGGAGCTTCTATGATTTTTCTAAAAACCATCCTCGTAACACTTCATGCTCAAATACTGAAAAGGAATGATGGGCCGGGGCGTCTTAGAAATCCCCGGTCCTTCACTAGATACAAATAAATGTACCAAAACATTTCCTTTGGGAACTATCTTCAATTAGTACGACTGGCTATTCATTTATTCTTACGTACCACAATATGTTCTTCACTCGCAACTATGTACAACAAGATCACATGGAAAGTTCCATGTCGCAGAGCGAAAGAGTACCAAAATTGAATCTCAGAAATGCTCGCAAAGAAAGCATAGGAGGGTGAATAATTAGGCAATCAACGCCTGACTCTTTAATTCTTCACCTACGACGACGTCCATTGCAGTGACAAATGCTGTCCCCTTGCCCACGCCAAAGCGCAGGCCTAGCATCTTCACAGAATTTCACATACTCCAACGTATCGCCAGCCATAATCTGACTGGTCCCTGCAGCCTAATCTCAAATTTCTTATCAGCTCGCGACCTTGAAGCTCAACCCCTTCGCAGGCTCCTCAATCTTCGACGTGATCGCGGTCGCTAAGCACTTGGAGGTGAACAAGGACCTGGCCTTCTGCTTCGTCTCAAAGAGGCTTGACAGGTCAAAGCCCGACGACATCAGCAAGATGAATTCAAATGCATTGAAGAATTTCGGCGGCCGGGCCTTATCAGAATTAATCAACTCTGAATTCAGATACACGTGAACATTTGTTTATAGAAATTGCACATTATTTAGGGATCCCCCACTTAACGTGTTAGGTGCATCAGATTTGCATATTTTCATTGGTAGGTTAGGTAAAGCCACCCCTTCCCCATGTTTCGTGTGCTTTTATCTCTATATAACAGGAAACCTGAAGGTTTCGAGTCACTCTCATAGTCTACAAACAAAGTACTTGCTCCCCTCTAAACTTTGCTTCTTCGCTCAAGTAACGTACAGTTAGAGACTGCGATGGCATCTTTGGGGACCAATGGTGGGGACGAGTTGATGGTGAAAGCTCCGGCGGCAATCCTAGCGATTGGCATAGCTAATCCGCCGAATTGCATCTGCCAGGACGATTATCCTGATTTTCTCTTTCAGCTCACAAACTCCGACCACCTCACTCATGTCAAAAAGAAGTTTGCACGCATTTGTAATAGCATTTTTCATGTTGTTAAACAACTCTGTTGACACCTAAATTTTGACGCATCATTCAGTGTAATTTGCATAAAAATTAGGGATTACATTTTTAACCCCTAAATAAAAATATTTAAATTGCATAACATATAGTTTAAATTCATTGCATTTTTGCATCGGACCGGCGGTGAATGAACAAGCTTAAATTTCATCGAATGGGACTCGGCTCGTTTGGAATGCAAGGGCCGGGAATTACAAGTTAAACGGGCTTGGTTGTTTTAATTTGAGCTTAATTCAGCCCATTAATCTTTAATTAATTCAACCCATTCATCCTTAACTAATTCAGCCCATTTAAATTAAATTAAAGTCCAAGCCCAAGCCTAAGCCCATTAGGACTAGGGAGCCCATCTAATTGACCTAGATTAGCGATATATATTCATCATTAGGTCAGATTTTTAGGGGGACACACAAAAAAATTTCAGATCAGAATTTTTTAGAGAGTGTGAGAGTTGAGAAAGAGAGAGAGAGAGAGAAGGAGACCGGCGTGCCTCCACACCGCTGGAGCCACCCTTCGCGCCGTCGCACGCCGTGCCCTGCTGCCGCGCCGTCGCACAGCCGCGCCTCCACACCGCCGGAGCCACTCCACGCCGGACGCCCTCGCTGTTGCACCGCCGCCTGCCGTGCGCCTGCTGCCGCCGCTCCCTGCCGTGCCCGCCACCGCACGCTGCTGCCCCGAAGTCGCTGCTCTACCGCCGTACGTCGCGCCTTGACGCCGTCGCACAGCCGCGCCTCCACGCCGCCTGCCGCCGCTCTCTGCCGCGACACCACCGTCGCGCCCCGCGCGCCGCCGCGCTGCTGCCGCGCACCGCCGCGCCCTTCGCACCGTCGCACGCCGTGCTCCGCTGCCGCGTGCCCACCGCTCGCGCCTGCCGTGCCCCTGACGAGCGCCGCTCCTTGCCGTGCCCGCCGATGCTGCCGCTCGCTGTTGCACCGCCGCCCACTGCCGCGCTGCTGCTTCCCGCTCACGCCGACGCTGCCGTGCTGCTGCTGCCGCGCCCTACACCGCCGCCTCTCCCGCCGACGCCGTGCCTCACGCCGACGCCGCTGTCCCCGCCGAGCCCGACGCTGCTGCCGCCGTCCTCGCCGGAGCCGTCACACGCCGGCGCTGCCTTGCTGTTCCGTCGCTGCGCCCTGCCGACGTCCCAGCCGCTGTCCCTGCCGAGCCCGACGCTGCTGCTGCCGTCCTCGCCGAAGCCGTTGCACGCCGGCGCTACCTCGCTGTTCCGTCGCTGCGCCCTGCCGACATCCCAGCCGCTGTCCCCGCCGAGCCCGACGCTGCTGCTGCCGTCCTCGCCGGAGCTGTTGCACGCCGGCGTTGCCTTGATGTTCCGTCGCCGCTGCTCCGTCGTCGTTCCCGACACCGCGCTGCCGATTCGCCGTTCATCGTTCGTCCTGATCCGTAAGTTCGAATTAGGAAATTATCTGCAAATTAGGTAATTGAACATTATCCAATATTTTTAGAATATTTCGTTTCTTAATTTTTGGATGTTTGAATATTCTGTGAATATTGCGTGGATTGCTAGATATCTTAGGATAATGTTTGCCTTGTTCGCAATATTTGAAAATATTCAAAATTAGGAATCTTTCCTAATTCAGCAACGTATCTGGACAATTATCCGACCTTATCCCTAAGGTATGATACGTGGCGATACGGAAAATCATTATCCTATCCATAATCCCTTGGATACGATAATGATTTTTATCTGCTTTCCAAATTTGAACGATCGACTTTCCGTCAATATCTGCAACCCTATAGATATGACTGATAGCTCGATTTTTGTGCCTAATCCGAATTTGAAACGAATCTTGTGGATTGCGTGGTTGTTTTAAATGTGGATGCTATCTTTGCTTAAATTGTTTTTCCTTTTCAAATAAAAAAGAAAATTCAAAAAATATCAGTTAGGATTTGAATTTGAATTTTGCATATTTAGGAATCCTATATGTATCTAGACGATAGAGTAATTATTTAATTTAAATTAGGACTTGAGATAATCTATGCCCAAGTTTAAATTAATTAATTTTCTAATCTTAATAGATTATTTAGGTTATTTTAATTCTGAATTTTCATGAAAACCCAAAAAAGAATGAATTGTTTTATGGTAGATTAGGATAGATTGCATTCTTTATTTGAGTAATTTATTATTCCGAATTTCACCAGAAAATACCAAAAATAAATCATTTGCTCGTCATCATAATTAGGTCACGTCGTCGCATGACATATAGTTTGCATGCTAGGTCGCATTACTTGCATGTCATTTTTGCACGTCATTGCATGTAGGTTAGTTTTCATTTAAATAAGCGAAAATCCAAAAATATTGAGTGAACTGCTTGTTAATTAGAAATCATATTAGGATGGTTGATGTGATTTTCTAGCTAACCATGCAGATGCTTACGTTGCTTCGAGGTAAGTAATTCTCCCAACCTTGCAATTTATTTAATGTTTTGATTATTGGGTGTTACTTTGGTGGTTTGCGCACCCGCATGAACACCTCACATGTTAGTGATTAAATTAAAATGGATCCAGACTGCTTGCCAAAATAATTTTGAAACGAAAAGGTACCGAAAGGGCGTTAGACTAGATCTAGCGTAATCAAGTTCCCGGGCTTAGAATCTCTGGTTCGTAGGAATAAAACATACCTCCCTATGTTTTATTTAGGTTTCTAATCGACCTACCACAAATAGATTAGTGGCGACTCCAAGTATGAAAACATTTGCATGTTAAAAACTTAAACCCAAAGTTGCGAATTGGTAGGGCTTGGGAGAGCCCGAGTTAGGTTTAATCCTAATAATCCATTAGCCTGAGAAGGAAATCTTTAGGTCGCGACAGCTTGGCGACTCCGCTGGGGACTGAGTTAAAACTCTTAGTGGACTTAGGCCAGTTTTTCTTTTCAAAAAAATATATTTTTTGCTTGGCAGCGAGGATCCCAGGTACGTCCCTAACATTTTAGGTGTTAAATGTTTTTGCAGTATGGGAGGTATAAGGGGAGGCGTGATTGTTAACCCTTGTTTTGCAGGGAGGTGTTTGAATGAATGGTTTATTTTATGCACGAAGCGTTGTATGATATAACCTGCTGTGCATGCCTTGCATCTACACTACACCGCACACACTACCCGCTGCCGGACCTGGGCGGCACAGGTTTAGGATGGTACTGAGAAAACGGACACCCCGACCACACCCGCGTGGTATGGGTCGCCTTTCTTGGTCCCGAAAGTTCTTTCATGGTGTCATTGAATACCTACCATGGTTGCACCCTTTGCAACCCGGGTCGGCTCTTTGACTAAGCCGGAGTCAGGGGAATCCCAGCCTAACCACCACCATGACTGGTTTAGCTCGGTAATCCTCATGTCTCCATTTTGCAAGCCGGAGTCTAGGCAGAAATCGAACCTCACGTTTCATGCGCATGTCTATGTGATTGCCATCATTCTACTGGGTGAAGTAAGATTTCTGAACCTTTATCTCGCAATTTATTTATGTTTCGTCTTTTTTGGTCGGTCCATGACATTAGGTCGGTCGCGAGTCTTGGTCTATACACTATGGGAGGGGCAGACATCCGGATTCTTGATGTTCCTAAGGACGAGCTCCGTGCCTGGTGGAATCTACTCAGTCCGACCAACCGCAAGCTAGTTGAGGGCCACATCGGGAGGCTCCTCCCCCTACTGGAGGTCAAAGTCCGTACCGGCCTCGTTCGAGCATTAGCGCACTTCTGGTGTCCTGAGACTTCTACCTTTATATTCGGTAAGCACGAGCTCACCCCGACCTTGGAAGAATATAGCGTGCTCATTGGAAAACCATTGGAGTCGGAGTTAGTCACACCACCTTTGGGAATTGATTCTACTTTAATGTTGGCTGAATTTTTGAATGTCGGAAAAGATGAATTGGGAAAAGTGTTAAAAGCAAATCGTGGCACATGTCCTTTTTCATTCCTGAGTCAGTGTTTTGAAAAAGCCACATCTTTTCAAAAAGGCAGAATCTTTTTGCTAGCGTTTTTCGGGTTCGTGATTTTTCCTTACTGTAAGAATGCATGTAATCCGTCAATCGCATGGTTGGTCCAACAGGTCTGTCTTGAAAAAAATTTTATCAACATCATTTTAGCAGAGACTTTCATTTCCCTCACTAAATTTAAGCAACATGTTGACAAAACTTTTCATGCCCCCCTCGAACTTTTGCAAATCTGGTTTTTGTCTCACATAAAAGGGTGTGGCGATTTACTCTCAATATCCGAGCTTAGTGGTTCTAGCCATCCCGTTTTAAGGTACAAAGAAAAACAAGGGGGTGCACCCGATTATCATTACTCTGAATGGATTATTTTCATAAAAAACGCTAGACCCCAAGGTTTCCAATGGCATGCTAACTAGTTCAAAGTCGAGGAAGCTCGGCTTACATGTAATGGTATTGGGCCGGTTCCACTATTGGGTTTCACCGGAGCAATTGAATACTACCCCGCCAGAGTGTCTCGTCAGTATCAGATTCTCCAAGGGCTCCCTCCGGCGTTACAACCAGAACTCCTACAAGTTGACTTCGCCGATGATGATAAAGACCACGAAGCGACCGTAGCCCAGCTCAATAAGATGTGGAGGAAGTGTCGTGTGTTGAAGATAGCTCGGCCCGAAGGAGAGCTAAAGGGAGAGCAGAAGTCCTATTTCGCGACGACCCAGTACATTCGTCGGCACAGAATCCCGCAGGATTTGCTCCCGAAGATACCCAAGGTGCCTCTCAAGTCCGCCAATCGCTCAGAGAACAATCGCCTCAAAAGGAAGGCCGAAGAAGCTGAAGAAAAGGCATCCAAAATAGCTCGAGCTTATGAGCAATTGAAGAAGGAAGTCGCCCCCCATATGTCTATAGATCAAGCTAAATAAAAAAGCTCGAAGTTCTTTTCTTATTTCAGTTTCAGTTTTAAAGTTTGTTTAGGAATTGAGTCATTTGTCTTTATATTCAGTTCAATTTCAAGTTATTAATTGGTGTAAAAATCTTCGTCATTTCAATAAAGTGGTCCTTTCAATTCAAAGCGGTTAGACCAATGTCATGGATTGGCGTATGATTTTGCTTAACACTCATGTATGCCTGTTTCATTTCGAAATTAGGTAGCTACGGACCGATCACGGTCGCCCATTCGTACACGGTCGAGAGCCAGAATGGCCGATCAAACCGACCTGCAAGAACGTGTTATTGGTGTGGAAGACCATATCAAGCAACTTGTCATCGCGATGCAACAAATGTCCGCTGAGATCAAAGCTCTCCGGTCGGTTTCTGTTTCGACACCCCTCGAAGCGTCTGTCCCAAAGCAGAAAATCAGAAAAAGTGTCGATGTTGACGGAGATGACGATATTCCTGATTTAGAAGATGACCCCGTCCAGATCATCGTCAACAAGGACAAACCTGATGAACGGGTCAATAAACTTGAAGAAAGAGTGAAACAGCTGGAAGGTTCGCAGGATTCACCTTCAATCGATCTGTCCCTGTACTCACAGATCAAAATCCCAAAGAAGTTCAAAATGCCGGATTTCGACAAGTACAATGGCACCACATGTCCAAAAGCCCACCTACAGCTCTATCACGTACAAATGACTTCGTACGTTGACAACGAACTCCTGATGATCCATGCCTTTCAAGCAAGTTTGACGGGTCCTGCTTTGAGCTGGTATCTCATGAAGAAGATAAATGGCCTCAAAACTTGGAAAGAAGCCAGTGAAGCATTCTTGAAGCAGTATAGATTCATAACGGACATCATTCCTACCCGTGATGATCTCGAACGCGCTCAGATGAAAAAGACTGAGTCCTTCAAAGACTATGCCATTAGATGGAGGAATTTAGCTGCTCAGGTTGTCCCAGAACCCATAGACAGTGAGTTAAAGAGGATATTCGTGAAAACTCTCCCGTTCGAATACCGTAATCGGATGGTTGCCATTCCGGCTGACAACTTCAACCAACTCATCCCCATGGGCGAACAAATTGAAATAGGGCTGAAAGATGGATGGTTTGTCGAGCCGCCCTCCTCGACCAGAAGATTTGGTGCTAGAAAAGAGAAAGAACCGGCAGCTGAAGTGAATGTGGTTTATAACCAACCGAGCCGGCGGAATGCTAACTCCGCCCCAGCAATCCAAGTAGTAGAAGCTCAGCAACAAAACTCGGGTCATCAACCTTTTCAGAGAAGGAACAACAAGAGGCAATTCACTCCCCTCCCCGGATCGTTGTCTCAAGTGTTGACAGTGCTCCAGAAGAAAGGCTTGCTTACTACTGAGCCAAAGCGGCCCAATCCTGAGCGGTTCTATAACTTCGACCCGTCAAAGAAATGTGATTATCACATGGGTGAGCTGGGACACTCAACCGATGATTGTTATGCCCTCAGGCACCGAATCCAAAACCTCCTAGACACGAAGGCTTTCTCATTTCAACCTACTAAGCCGAATGTTCAGAGCAACCCACTCCCTGATCACGCAGGCAATGTGAATGCCATATTTAGCTTCGACGCTGGTCGAATCAAGAATGTTAAGGTGTATACTACTGACGTCTACGGTGAGTTAGTGAAAGCCGGTTGTTATCCGAGTAATGAGGACCTGCCCCTGGCTCTCATGAGAGAAAGAGTCTCAAGAATGGTAGAAGCTGGGATGATTGTTTATGCTGACCACACTGGCATCGTTTCCACTATCTCCGAAGTGGTTATTAATTGGGAGGAGGAGTTTGCTACATTGAACATCAGGAGCGACAAGAGCGACTCTCTTCCTGAAGACATGCCTCCGCTTGAAGACGCGTCTGATAACGAGGAGATCGTAGTAAGCACGCCTACAGCTGATGAAGGGATAGTGATCGAGATACCTCAACCGTATGAGTACAGTGATAATAAGGCAGTCCCTTGGTCCTACAGTCTCGATGTCGACTTGGTTACCAGATCCGGGCGTTCCTATGGCCAAGCTAATGCTCAACCTGCAAAACCTGTTACTGATGAGGAAGCCAAAGAATTTCTAGCTGTGATTAAGGCTAGCGAATACAACATAGTTGAACAATTGCGCAAGCTGCCCGCGCAAATCTCCCTGCTTGAGCTGCTCCAGACATCTGTCATGCATCAGAAGGCCTTAATGAAGGTATTAAGTGAAGTCCACGTGCCAGAAACGATCGATCATGACAAATTAGAGGAATTTGTGGGCTCTATACTCCTCAAGGACCTCATAGCCTTTTCAGATGAGGAGTTCCCTCTAGAAGGGAGGGGGCATACCAGGGCACTCTATATTTCCGTCAAATACAAGGCCTCACATGTTGCCCGGGTACTCATTGACAACGGATCAGCCCTGAATATCTGTCCTTTGGCGACTTTACACCGCCTTAAGATAGATCCTTCTAGGATAAGTTCTGCAAGAACCTCCGTACGAGCCTTTGACGGAACGAAGAAAGAAGTGATGGGAGAAATACACCTTGACATACAGATAGGACCAACGATGTTCAATGTCCTATTTCAAGTTATGGACATTCCCACTGCATTCAATTTTCTGTTGGGTCGTCCATGGATTCATACTGCTGGAGCTGTGCCATCCAGTCTACATCAGATGGTAAAGTTCGTCGTGGAGAGAAAGTTAGTCACGGTCCACGGTGAAGAAGAGCACCCAATCTACCACGCAACGGCTATCCCCTATGTTGAGCCGGATTGCAGAATAGAATCGAGCTATCAGTCGCTCGAGCTCGTATCAACCATACATGCGTCAAGAGGATCATCACCGCCTATTCCTGAGGTGTCAAATGCTGCAGTCATGGTTGGAAGGGTAATGGTGTCCCATGGCTTTACTCCAGGTGAAGGCCTTGGTAGGAATGGTCAAGGTATTCGCCAACCGGTCGAAGTCTTTCAGAGGCCCCGCATTACTGGGTTGGGATACCTGGGGTCAAGTGAGCCGAACAATGTGGCACGTGGACGTGGACGTGGTCGAAGAAATGGTCAAAATAGATTGCGATCCGAAGAAGAGCCAAATGGTGAAGAACGTGGGCGTGGTAGGTTGCCTCCACACCTCCGCACCACATTCCCAGGCCCTGCAAGAATGATGCATGAAGAGAAGGAAGTGATCGACACTCTGGGGCAACCAAGTGGCAAGTTCGATTATTATGTTAAATACTCGGTGCCCCCCAGCTTCTATGTTGACCCCCGTGACATTGTCCCGGATGGATGGGGAGGTATGGATGATTCAACACCTCTAGTGACAGAAGATTCTGATGATGCAATGGAGGGAATCACTGCCCTGTTCGATAATTTCTTAATTGGAGCCATCGAGGAAGGACCGTTGAAGGGAATGGGCATTGGCCCGCAAGAGTAACACATTTACCTTTTTCGCACATTCCCCTACGCGGGAATTTTTACTGCTTTTTAGGACTTGCCCCGTCTCGGGAGCTACTTTTTAGTACTTTTCATTTCTAGGATATGATTGTTGCAATTTCCATTCCAATAAATGTAATTCATTTGGTGATAATCAATAAAATTACAAGTTGTTTTCGTTTTAAGGGCATGTTGAGGTACATCAAACCAGCCCGGTGATGATATCCAACCGATAAAATAAAATATAGTCCAAGGAGAATTCTGAGGCCTGGGCTTCTTCATGCTTCCTCGTGTTAAAACCTTTTTGAAAAGAATTTCAAAATAAATAAAAAATCAATAGAAATACACTGTTTAGCCCTATTTGTCCTACTAAACCCCCTACTTTATGTTTCAGGGGCAATTTTGTGACATGTAAGGGTATGGGAACGGTCCAATCTGATGAATTATGTGCTACTGAACCTGATCTCGATGACACCGATAAACTCGAAGATTTCTCGGAACTTCAGCGTGGCCTAGAACGACATGAAAGGTCCAAAGTTCTCACTTCAGACTAAACCATCACTATTAACCTGAGTAATTCCGGAGAACCCAAAGAAGTGAAGATAGAGACAACCTTTCCCGAAGGTGAGACGAAATGCTTGATCCAGTTGCCGCATGAGTAGGTAAGTCTTTCAACCAAAAAGTACATCAAAGACACTTTGAGGTAAATGATCTAGTCCTACGGAAGGTACTGCCAGTCTTTCCTGTTCCTGGAGGAAAATTTGCCCCAAACTACATTGGTCTGTATGTGGTTAAAAAGGTGCTTCCCGGAGGTGCCCTGATCCTCGCAGAAATGAATGGTCGTGAGTTCTCCACTCCTGTTAATTCTGATGCTGTGAAGATCTATTATCCCTGATGGAATTTGACATTTTGCAGTAAAAGTTTTCAAAAGTTTGGTTTTATACTCTGAATTGCAAACATTGCATTTATGAATAAATGGTTTCAATCAATTTCAAGTTAAGATGTTTGCATTGGCTTTAATTTCTGCATGATTATTTGTCAACCTGTATCATTGACCTCAAAGGGAGGATCTATTTAGACAATATGATAACTCATGTGGAATGAATTGAATGTGTTGAATGAGGTACATCGGGATGATGAAAGGCAAGCTATATTCTATACACAGTCCCATGCACTAATCCCCAGTGAGTTGAGTGGAAATATTCCATGTCTGCAAGGTAAAGGGTTATCTCGCAAAAGGTACGGCAACTGAAATGACGAGAGGCAGTTCATTTCTCTATCCCAAACACTACAGGTTATCCATTGTTTCGCCACTTTGAGCCTAAACACTTGGAGAAATTCATTCAAATTACCCCTGTCAAGAACCACCCCACATCGGGGCAAACTGGAGGTAAGTCAACGTCATAAGGTGAAAAATGAGTAGAAATTTTCATGCTCTCACTTGCATCAATCTTCGAGTGTTGCTTTTTCAGATGAATTCACGTGAAGTTCAAGTGCCTTAGGATGACGAAGAGCATTTCTTTCTCTATCCTATACACACTTTATCCTTTGCTAAGCCCAATTGAGCCTGCAAATTCATTTCTTAAACCCAGTTGGTGATCATCCCCCACACTGGGGCAAGGCAAAAGTCATCATTGTTCAAGTAGCATATCCAGAGCGCCGACAAAAGACAAGACCCCGAGAGTCCAAATGTTAGTTATTCGATCAAAACAAGCCAAAGTGTGGCTAGCCAATGTATGCATTGTAGACAGTGTATGTCAAAAGTCAAAAAAAAAAACTAGAGGGCATGAAAAAGCAGTGTGCCTGGTAAAAGCAAGGCCAATGCCCGTGAAAAAATGGAGAAAAAGTGACGACTTTGGATTAGAAAATATTGAGATGTGTCGAAGTCACAAAAGTATCCAAAGTCTTGAGGAGTCAGGTGATAAACTCTCGAAACCAATGGAGCATCTACTGAGAAGACAATCCCTGACGGAAAAGAGCACCGGTGACAATGCCGAGATGATCACCAACTCTCACCCCAATTATACACATTTTGAGCCTTATGATCCATTCATTTCTCAACCCATGAGCCCAGCCTGCGTTACGTCCCTTGCAAAGTCTCTTCAGATTAGGGCACTTGAACTAACGTAGAGTTTCTGATGTTTATAAGCTTAGCTCGAAGAAGTGCGAGCAAGTCCATTTCTATCTCATTTTGCAGGGTTCTTGACTTGTAAACCCGAAGATGATTGTAGAGTGTTTTCTTTCAGTAGCCTCGACTCGAAGAGTCTCTTTTGCTAAGCCATTGACCAAGCCTATGTTACGGTCCTAACAAAGACCTCTCAGATCGGTAAAGTCGTACTGCTTGCGAAAATACTCGGACCCTTGTCAACATGATGATGGTGAGATGGAGCGATTCTCCATAAATCAGCCTTTCGATGAGAATGAGAGAAAGCCCTTTTGGACCGGAAGTCCCTCATTCGACATTTTCAAGATATCCGCTTGTGAGTTCGGATTGTCTTGTCATGATTTTTCCCCCAGCGAAGTTTGTAATGCCGATTTGACAAAACCATCGTGCATGAAAATCAGTTGAAATCATAGTGCATGTGTATATGTATTCTTGACAGTGTGCGAATGCATATTACATGTTATTTAAAATCGTGTCTAACAGGAGACACACCTTCAGAGTTGGAGATATCACCAGGTAAGTATATCTCTATCCCTAGGATGTCTATGACCATCTAGGTATCCCTAACCTGTTCAAGCAATTGTCAGGTCCCACATTTGATCATTTTGGCGATCTCTAGATGCCTTTGATTGTGTTCAGGTGTCTATTGATCAAACCTTTTCAGGTACTTCTGATGATATCCAGGTACTTTGTCAAGGAACTCTTGAACACTTGGGCTAGCCCCTTTGTTCATCAAATCACAGATTTTCATACAATCTCGAGAAGATTCCCCCGTTACATGACTATGAGCAGATATAGGCATGACGGCCAAATCTTTACATATGAGCAGGTATATGTAAAGGTCGGAATATTCTTCCCAAATCTCAGGTATTCCCCCGCTACTCACCTATGAGCAGGTATAGGTGAAACGGCCAAATCTTTGCATATGAGCAGGTATATGTAAAGATCGGAATATTCTCTCACTATCTCAGATATTCCCCCGCTACTTACCTATGAGCAGGTATAAGTGAGGCGGCCAAATCTTTGCATATGAGCAGGTATATGTAAAGGTCGGAATATCCTCTTGATTTCAAAAGTTTCCCCCGCAATTCACTTATGAGCAGGTATAAATGAAGCGGCCAAATCTTTACAAACATCTATGGAGATGTATAGGTAGTTCGTAAAGATCGGAACTGTTCTCACGAATCCAGATGATGATTGGATACGTCGTGCTTTCTTCGTGTATTTTGACTTAACTGCAGATTACCGAAGTTCATCAATGTATATCAGGCAATACCTATGGGGCTGAGCCCATACATTTGCCAAAACAACATGCAAGTTAAAGTTGTGCCTCGAATTACGTTATCGTTCATGTCAGGTAAGTAATTCCAGGTATGTTTTCTATGCAAGTCAGCATGCATCATTTTTTAATGCATTGTAAAATGGGACTCATAATCCCGACAAAAACAACATTCATTGCATTTGCATGGTTGAAATTTAGGTATCATTTAGTCTTTGAATGCAACCTCTATGAGCTCACCTTCAAAGAGGGGCAGCTGTTGACACCTAAATTTTGACGCATCATTCAGTGTAATTTGCATAAAAATTAGGGATTACATTTTTAACCCCTAAATAAAAATATTTAAATTGCATAACATATAGTTTAAATTCATTACATTTTTGCATCGGACCGGCGGTGAATGAACAAGCTTAAATTTCATCGAATGGGACTCGGCTCGTTTGGAATGCAAGGGCCGGGAATTACAAGTTAAACGGGCTTGGCTGTTTTAATTTGAGCTTAATTCAACCCATTAATCTTTAATTAATTCAGCCCATTCATCCTTAACTAATTCAGCCCATTTAAATTAAATTAAAGTCCAAGCCCAAGCCTAAGCCCATTAGGACTAGGGAGCCCATCTAATTGACCTAGATTAGCGATATATATTCATCATTAGGTCAGATTTTTAGGGGGACACACAAAAAAATTTCAGATCAGAATTTTTTAGAGAGTGTGAGAGTTGAGAAAGAGAGAGAGAGAGAGAAGGAGACCGGCGTGCCTCCACACCGCCGGAGCCACCCTTCGCGCCGTCGCACGCCGTGCCCTGCTGCCGCGCCGTCGCACAGCCGCGCCTCCACGCCGCCGGAGCCACTCCACGCCGGACGCCCTCGCTGTTGCACCGCCGCCTGCCGTGCGCCTGCTGCCGCCGCTCCCTGCCGTGCCCGCCACCGCACGCTGCTGCCCCGAAGTCGCTGCTCTACCGCCGTACGTCGCGCCTTGACGCCGTCGCACAGCCGCGCCTCCACGCCGCCTGCCGCCGCTCTCTGCCGCGACACCACCGTCGCGCCCCGCGCGCCGCCGCGCTGCTGCCGCGCACCGCCGCGCCCTTCGCACCGTCGCACGCCGTGCTCCGCTGCCGCGTGCCCACCGCTCGCGCCTGCCATGCCCCTGACGAAAGCCGCTCCTTGCCGTGCCCGCCGGTGCTGCCGCTCCTTCTCGCCGCTCGCTGTTGCACCGCCGCCCACTGCCGCGCTGCTGCTTCCCGCTCACGCCGACGCTGCCGTGCTGCTGCTGCCGCGCCCTACACCGCCGCCTCTCCCGCTGACGCCGCTGTCCCTGCCGAGCCCGACGCTGCTGCTGCCGTCCTCGCCGGAGCCGTTGCACGCCGGCGCTGCCTCGCTGTTCCGTCGCTGCGCCCTGCCGACGTCCCAGCCGCTGTCCCCGCCGAGCCCGACGCTGCTGCTGCCGTCCTCGCCGGAGCTGTTGCACGCCGGCGGCGCCTTGCTGTTCCGTCGCCGCTGCTCCGTCGTCGTTCCCGACACCGCGCTGCCGATCTGCCGTTCATCGTTCGTCCTGATCCGCAAGTTCGAATTAGGAAATTATCTGCAAATTAGGTAATTGAACATTATCCAATATTTTTAGAATATTTCGTTTCTTAATTTTTGGATGTTTGAATATTCTGTGAATATTGCGTGGATTGCTAGATATCTTAGGATAATGTTTGCCTTGTTCGCAATATTTGAAAATATTCAAAATTAGGAATCTTTCCTAATTCAGCAACGTATCTGGACAATTATCCGACCTTATCCCTAAGGTATGATACGTGGCGATACGGAAAATCATTATCCTATCCATAATACCTTGGATACGATCGACTTTCCGTCAATAACTGCAACCCTATAGATATGACTGATAGCTCGATTTTTGTGCCTAATCCGAATTTGAAACGAATCTTGTGGATTGCGTGGTTGTTTTAAATGTGGATGCTATCTTTGCTTAAATTGTTTTTCCTTTTCAAATAAAAAAGAAAATTCAAAAAATATCAGTTAGGATTTGAATTTGAATTTTGCATGTTTAGGAATCCTATATGTATCTAGACGATAGAGTAATTATTTAATTTAAATTAGGACTTGAGATAATCTATGCCCAAGTTTAAATTAATTAATTTTCTAATCTTAATAGATTATTTAGGTTATTTTAATTCTGAATTTTCATGAAAACCCAAAAAAGAATGAATTGTTTTATGGTAGATTAGGATAGATTGCATTCTTTATTTAAGTAATTTATTATTCCGAATTTCACCAGAAAATACCAAAAATAAATCATTTGCTCGTCATCATAATTAGGTCACGTCGTCGCATGACATATAGTTTGCATGCTAGGTCGCATTACTTGCATGTCATTTTTGCACGTCATTGCATGTAGGTTAGTTTTCATTTAAATAAGCGAAAATCCAAAAATATTGAGTGAACTGCTTGTTAATTAGAAATCATATTAGGATGGTTGATGTGATTTTCTAGCTAACCATGCAGATGCTTACGTTGCGTCGAGGTAAGTAATTCTCCCAACCTTGCAATTTATTTAATGTTTTGATTATTGGGTGTTACTTTGGTGGTTTGCGCACCCGCATGAACACCTCACATGTTAGTGATTAAATTAAAATGGATCCAGACTGCTTGCCAAAATAATTTTGAAAGGAAAAGGTACAGAAAGGGCGTTAGACTAGATCTAGCGTAATCAAGTCCCCGGGCTTAGAATCTCTGGTTCGTAGGAATAAAACATACCTCCCTATATTTTATTTAGGTTTCTAATCGACCTACCACAAATAGATTAGTGGCGACTCCAAGCATGAAAACATTTGCATGTTAAAAACTTAAACCCAAAGTTGCGAATTGGTAGGGCTTGGGAGAGCCCGAGTTAGGTTTAATCCTAATAATCCATTAGCCTGAGAAGGAAATCTTTAGGTCGCGACAAACTCGAAATTCTTTCATTGTTTATTTTTTTATTCTTTGGGTTTGTGCTAATAATCGGTAGACAAATCTTTTATTTCATGGCTATGATTTCAATGAAAAAGTTTTATGACCTATTTACATGAATATTTTGCATGCCCCGATGGTTAGTGATACCAATAGAATTGTTCCTGCTTTTGTAAAGAACCTTTACAGTGGTAGGGATACTCGGGTCAAGCCAATAGGTGATCGAGTCTTCGAGAAAAATCGCATGGGTTTACACTTAGTTTTATTTTTGTCTGTTCTATCTCTAACTCTCCTTTCTCTCTGATTTTTGCTCTGCCTCTTACACAGTGCGGGAGTCAAACCCCGCACTTATGATACTAGCGTCCCCACCCCTCAATCCCTTTATCAATAGGGCCCCATGCCTATTGGCATATGTAAACTTAGTTAGCCTACATAGTATCTTCCTTTCAATTTGATGTATATGTACCACATTTCAGTTTAGATCACTACTAATCCTCTTACCTAAGGTGCGCATGGGCTTTGTCTTAAAATTATCAAGGTCTTTAAGAGAAATGACCTTCCCTCCACTTCTTTTTTTTTTAATCACAAGCACGCTTACCTTGGTATGTAAACACTAGGCCCATAAAACGCACGATCGCTTCACGGATAATGTAAAACACAAGCCAAAATCCTGCTGGGTGGCTCAAATATGGATGTTTGCACACTCAAAGTATACTTCACCGGAGCCAGAAGACTCAAGCATTAGTCCTCATATACCCTTTGAATCGATTTATACTCTCTTCTAATATGAACAACATGAATTTGCACAACTTCTTCAATAATGGGTCCAGATGCACTAGGCTTTTCATCTCTTAAACTCATCACATCGTTTCAACTTCTTCAATAATGGGTTAAGGTAAAAACAAAAAAGAGGTGTGCTACAAATACCATATAATTTTCACATCGTTTCAACCCTCCTCTATCTCATACATCGTCTCCAAACATTGTCCCACCACTTTTAATGATAAGCCTCACAGTTTCTATCCCATTTGAGACTCGCTATACCCTATGAAATCTCAAATTTTAAAAGTCAACTCTTCTTTCTCTCCTCACCTCTTGTCATTGTGTTCATTATGGAGTCGTTGCCTTCTACTGTCGTCACTGCCTCCAGACCGAGACTAGATGTAGACGAGGTAACCCCACATCAGGAAGTGACTCCTCTAGCTGCTAGAGGAACTCCGTCGTCAACGCCATCGATGGTGTTGGCAGAGGAGAGTTCGCAGCCAATGGGGGTGGCCGATAGCATATCCAAGTGTGGGTGGTGCAAAGAGAAGAAAGAGAGAGAAAATGAGTATTTATGATTATTTCCGTATGATTAAAGACCAAATAAAACATCCACGTTGCCCGTTTAAAGAATTGAGTCTCTAATAATTTTTTTTTATTTTAATTCATCGAGCCTGTTGGACAAATCGTTTTTCTCAAAATTTTAAACTGCTAGAAAACGTGTCGGCATAGTATTCCTGTCATGTTTCTTGAAAGTCTCATTCGCGTGTCGGTCGCTCTTTTGCGCCGGCAGACTGGATGTAAATGTAATGAAGTCAACGAGATAACTAACAGATAGGAAGTTAGGTGGGAGAAATTTGAAAGGGATTGGAGTGCCAGAATTGGAACCTGACGCAGCGTTCCGCGAAAATTCAAGCAAAACCTTGCTTAGAGAGAAAAATCTCGAAATTCAATATTGATGATAATAATGTTCTCCATCAAAACAAACCCTAAACACCCTTTTATAGGAGTAAAACCTAATTACAATAGGAAACATAATTATAATAGGAAAATTACCTAATCTGAATTGGAAACCTAATCATAATAGGAAATCCAATCATAATAGGAAAGTTACCTAATCTAAATTGGAAAACATAAAATATCAAAATTAGGAAACTGCCTTTTTTAAATTAACTCATAAAAAAATATCCGATGTCGTCGATCGGGTCCACCGGTTCTAGTCACATCACCGTTTCGCCTTCCATTTGGACTTCTGCTTGTCCAATTGGTCCGGAAACGCACCGCTAATAGATTCCGCATCAGAACCCTTCAATATGTGTCTTGGTTCATTGTTTTATCATATGCTTCAACAATGCCGATTATTTAATACTGATGATTGTGTGGAAATTGATTTAATTTTCTGATGATGTTTACTTGCAGGTGAGAAATCTGCGATAAAGAAGCGATATTTTCACGTGAACGAAGAAATTCTCAAGCAAAACCCAGCTTTATGCTCTTACAGCGCCACAACACTAAACTTACGTCAAGATATGACGATCGACATGCTCCCAAAGCTCGGCATGGAAGCCGCCGTGAAGGCCATCGAAGAATGGGGCCAACCCAAGTCTATGATCACCCACCTTGTCTTCTGCTCCTTCTCCGGTGCGGACATGCCTGGTGCGGACCTAAAGCTCCTCAACATGCTCGGCCTCTGACCTTTGGTCAGCCGGATCATGCTCTATAGCCTCGGCTGCTATGCCGGAGGAACTGTCCTCCGAATCGCCAAGGACATTGCTGAGAACAACCCTGGGGGCTCGGGTGCTCGTCATTTGCGCAGAGACGACCATCCCCACGTTTCGAGCTCCCTCCGAGGACGATCCGGTGTACTTAGTGAGCAGTGCGATCTTTGCTGATGGTGCGGCAGCTATGATCATCGGCGCTGCTTGGCCACGCGTGACCACAGAACGGCCAATCTTCCGAATCATCTCTGCCTCTCAGTCGGTGGCGCCGGACTCCGATGAGATGATCCAAGGCCATTACCGCGAGGTCGGTGTCACCATGCAGATATCGGAGAAGGCGCCGGAACTGATTTCCGCGGATCTGGAGGACAATTTGGTCAAGCTTTCGGCTCGATTAAGGTCACGGATTGGAACTCCATTTTCTGGGCCCCGCACCCCGGAGGGAGGAGGATTCTTGACTCCATAGAAGCAACATTTGGATTGAGGAAAGAGAGACTAAGAGCTACGAGGCAGGTCTTGTAAGAGTTCGGGAACATGTTCAGCGTGTCATCTTTATTCTGGGCGAGATTAGGGAAAGGTCGATCAAGGAAGGGAAGGCCACGACGGGGGAGGGGATGGAGCTGGGGGTGCTATTAGGGTTCGGCCCCGGTCTCACCGTCGAGACCGTCATTTTACGGAGTGTGCCCATCATTGACAGGTGAAACCGACACCAGCAAACGCCTGCGAGAGCAATTGTGTTTTCTTAATCTTGACTTAAGATGCCGCCGCAATAATAATGGCAATAATAGCGTGATGGATTCTGTTGACGATGTTTGCTTAAATTTCAATCATTTGCTCCTAATAAACTCATGTTATGAACTATCGCTCTAAACCAACTTTCTGTCCGTGCTAGCATTCCTCTAAAAAGATAGTACTCGAACGAGTACATTTCTCATTTGAAGGCATAGTAGCGTCGTTCTCTTCGTGTATGCGCGCGTTATTGATATGATGTTTGATCCTGTAATATCAGCACCATGTATTGACCAAACTAAGAATAAAAATAAACTTATTCTATCAAAGAATGCATTAGCTTTTTGAAATAGTTAAATGCATCAATTGAATGTCGGAGTGACTGTTATCCAGTCATAAGGTACTTGTAGTAATTTAGGGTTTAAAGAATCTATTTTAGGGCTCAACTTTGGACAGGCTGTTGAAACTACTTAGTTTGGAAATACTATAGTGGCAGAGAGCCCTACTAATAGGTTCAGGAATTCATATAGGGTTTTAAATATAGCTCAATTGCCTCTGTGATTAATTCTAGAGGACGACTTGACAATCTCACTCAAATAGGAAGACCCGAATCTTTAATTTCACTTGCTTGAGATTTATCAGTTCATAATTTCATTTATACATAATAGCCTAGGTCTATATACTAGAGGCCACTACTAACATTTCTATTGGAAGAATATTTTCGTGATAGAATTAGAGCCAAATGGAACTCGATGAAAATCATAGCATGACTGAAGAATTAAGCTTCTAGAATCTGGAGATCCCCTGTTTTGCTTCCAAATGTTGGAAGGAGATAGTTAAGTTTAAGGCGCTAAAAGGCCTTGCATCATTGTTATAAGAACTAGTCGATTCTTGATTCCTATCTTACGATTGGATACGAAGGGCGAGTTTGTTTCAGGTAAAACTCAAGATTTGAAAAACATTTTCTGAAAAATGATTGGTTATATCGCTTAGAAAATTAATTAACAGAAAATATTTTTACTATCAATAAAAATTTATGCCTAACTATTTTCATTGATGATAAAGATATTTTGCATTATTTGATTTTTGTAAGCGATACAAATAATTACTTTTCGAAAAATATTTTCTAAATATTCAGTCTTCCATAAAACAAACGCACCGGAAGTCTAAACTCACACCATTTGTCTTGTCTTCTCCCTCCCAATTGATTGGGACTGAGGATCGAGGTGATAGGATGCATTATTCTTTTGTTACTTGGAGAAGAAATGTATGAAGGATAGCATAATAATTATTACAATTAACTAATTATCACATCTCTATTCCCTCGCAACCGTAATATCTACTATAACTCGGATTAATTTAGTGCTTACTGGCAACTGATCGGACAGACAAGAACAACCCTTGTATGCATCGGGATCCTATGAGAACAAAAACTTTTGTGGTCTCTGCAAGGGTTAAGCATAAAAGTACTTTCTTGATTTCTTACAAAAAATTAAACATGTTATTCCAATTTAAAAAATTTACAAATTACATCCTTAAAATTAGCAGAAAAGTACTTTGCACGGTTTAAGCATGAAAGCAACTATTGCTCATGCTACAAGTCTCTTTAAGTCTCTCATATTTATTACTATCTTTCACGAATCACGGCCAAATCCACTAGAAAAGTCTCATAATTATTCCTGAGAGACAAAAATGGCTTAATCTTTAATGTCCAGCAAAAGCATATTTTTGCTCAGGTACAAAAATAATAAACTTTTTTGTTTCCGTTCAAACTATCCTACATAGAACAGACCAAAAAAAAAACTATCCTACGTAGCTGCTAACGTGGCTAACGTTGTCAATATTTTAATGGTCGGGCCATTTTTGTCCAGGCCCAGAAATAAGTAGTTCATTTTTGGGGGTTTATGCAAAGGGGTTGGAGATTTGGCCCACAAACAATAGCATGCCAAGAATAATGCCAAATATAAAGATTGATAAACTTATTTTACAAATTTCATTGGCTCAAATGTTAGCGGTTAAGGATTATTTAGTCATCAAGTGATCGTTATATAGATATGAAAAAATGGGTAACGGCCTCATTGGCTATTACCAAAAAAAAAAATACAACCATTAAATGTAGCATTTTGATGGTTTTGAATAGACCAAATTTCAATGCATTCGATTAAGGGAGTAGGATTCTTTAAATCTGAATTTCCTAAATTCGATGCAGTCAATAGTCGATGAGCCCAAACTAGAGACAGTGGGCTTATTCCCTTGATTAGGCTAGACTATTTTAAGCCTTCCTTTCTTCAAGACGCAAATAATGGGCTTCAGTGATCTCTTTCAGGCATCGGAAAATCCGAGCCTAATCCGAGCTTGGTTTCTATATCACATATATTGGTGAGTAGATACACTACTCTCAAGAAAATTGTTTAAAAAGTCCTAAGCCTATTATAGCTTTACTAATTCAGTTCTAAAATTTTCATGTTTAATCAATTAAGTCCATCCACTCAATTTTGGCCAAAAATCGTTGATATCGATGTCAACTCTCAAACGGGGCAGACGTAGATAATTTTTTAATAATATTTTAATATTTTTTTGAATTTTTAATAATTTGTCTTTTCTTTTTCCTTTCTTTTTCCTTTTCTTTTCTTTTCCTTGTTTTTTTTACAACTATTTTTTAACAATGTAAAATCCAGATTGCCCTCACCCGGCCTTGCCCAAATCTAGGCGAGGCCATAGCAGCCGCAATGGTCTGGGCCCTTGCCTAGATCTGGCAAGGGCCAGTCCGACTGGCCACGACGTTGTCCATTGTTGAATTGAATCTTCCTAGCATCAACACTTAATAATTTTTCTTTTATTTTTCCTTTCTTTTTCCTTTTCTTTTCTTTTCCTTGTTTTTTTACAACTATTTTTAACATTGTAAAATCCAGGTTGCCCTCACCCGGCCTTGCCCAAATCTAGGCGAGGCCATAGCAGCCGCAATGGTTTGGGCCCTTGCCTAGATCTGGCAAAGGCCAGTCCGACCGGCCATGACGTTGTCCATTATTGAATTGAATCTTCCTAGCATCAACACAACAACAGCAGAACAGGAAGAAGGAGGAGGAGGAGAGCTTGTCATTTAGCCACTATCTGCTCAAACCTTCGACGCTTTCCTTGGGTTGCAAAAGAAAAGCTGAAGGACGTTATGGCTAGTCGGACGGGCCCTCACAAGGTCTAGAGGAGGGCCGCAAAGGCCTCGCCCAGACCATCGCGGCGGCAAGCAAGGCCGCCTTGCCCATATCTAGGCAAGGCTACCTCGTTCGCGACCACTATGGCCTCGCCCAAATCCAAGCAAGGACGTCCTAGCCTTCGGCCACAGCCGGCGTGAGCCCAGCTGCCCTCTCCTGCCATATTTGTTAAAATAACCAAAGAATAGGAAAAATAAGAGAAAATTAAATTCGAAAAAAATAATAAAAATATTATTAAAAATTATCCACGTCACGTTGGCCGTACCTCGTAAGACGGCCGACGTCCAAGTCAACAATTTATGGTCAAAATTGACCTGATAAACTCAATTGACGTAATGTTGAAATATTTAAGACTCAATTAGCACAATTAAAAGGTTTATGACTGAATTGATAAAGGTGTAGGACTTCGTAGACAATTTTGCCCACTAATCTCTCTTGAGCATCATCTTCAAAACTCAGATAACCCCTGAAGATTGAGACTAAAATCCATTCATCACTGAGCAAATGATAGTTTTGCTTTTCGCCTAATTCATGCACCAAGACACAATCTTAAGGAAACCAACTTCAATGATTTCACAATATTGATTTTGTTAACTACATGCTTGCCACTGCATTTTGATGTAGTCCTCATTTTATTTGGTTCTACAAGTTATTGTCCTTTGACAGGACGAATCTCCTAATATTCATAATAAGGAAGTAACGCATTTACTTCACCATCTTTTTCCATCTATCATATTAGTAATAATTATTGTAGCGTACCTTGGATCGCGTTCCAAACAACCTCGTGCATACTTTACCAACGGATTAAATTTAGTAAGGATGAGTGGATCTGCTTTGTGATTTCGACCTGTAAACCCTACTTTCGCAAATGCAATACCGATATGCTCATATCATATCTCAAGTATGTCATCTTCATCCTTCCCAATGAAGATAATTAGGGGTTCAAAACAGAGAATTTTTCTCAGATTAAATTCGCAACAAGTAGAGAGCTTTAGTCATCCTAACTTCCCATTGGTCAAGGACTTTTTCTTCTTCTGCCATACATAATTTCAACTCCATTGCTAGCGTTCTTGTGGATGGAGCAACATCATTTATCAACCTTTAAAGTCCTCCGGGTAAACCTATGTTTAGTAGGCGACCAAAAAAAAAAATACCTATGTTTTAGTTCAACTTTGCTCGTGGCAGCTCTCGAATTAGCGTTCGGAGGTGGGCTCGTGTTCTTAAATGTTAGAATTCAAACACGTGAGTATAAAAGGGAGTAAATGTGCAAGGGTTTGGCCAACCTTTAGATACAAAAGTACATTCATGTGTAGAGGAGTGTGCAAACAAACCGGAAACCGCCCGGACCGCCCGAAACTGGTGGTTCCTAAGGAAATCGGTCCGATTCTCGGTTCCAATTTTTGGGAACCGGTGGGTAAGGATCCGGTTCTCAGTTCTAGGTGTGAAACCGCCCACCCAGACTGGACCGGTAATATAATAATAAATACAATATATTTATTTAATTTTTAATTTTTTTAAAAAAAGAAAATTCCTAAATCCCTAAACTAAATCTAACTCGCTTGACGCTCACAACCTCACATTAAGCCAAGAAACATCTTCTTTCGCTTTCGCCTTGCACTCGCACTCACTCTCACTCTCACTCTCTTACTCGTCTCAGTCGATACTCACCTTACCATCTTCGACTCTCCATTTCCGTCTTCATCTTCATCTTTCCGTCTCCGTCCTTGGCTAGTGGACAGGTTCCATGGACCCACCCAGGAACCGGACCGTACTAGCGGTCCCGTTCTCAAATTGATCCATGGAACCAATGGACGATTCCCGGTTCCAATTTTTTGGAACTGGTTCTGAGTAGGCGGTTCCCGATTTTAGGGTGGAAACTACCCACCTAGACCATGCTCACTCCTAATCATGTATATATTTTGAGAAATTATGCAAAATTGCCGACCCACTGTTACAATTTTTGAACATCAAATCATGCCTAATACGGATGTCAATTTAGTCCTAAACTTTTTTAGTTATTGTCAATTTAGTCATAAACTTTTGCATGAAATTCCAATATAATTCTTCCGCTCAATTTTCATTAGAAATCACTAACGCGGCGGACCAGTCATAGCCGATCATCCTACACGGCACACCGCCACGTTAGCAATTTCGGACGAAAATTGGCTAAACGGATTAATTGGAATTTCGCGCAAAAGTTTAAGACTAAATTGACAAAATTGAAAAGTTTATGATTGAATTGGCATCCATACAATAGGTTTAGGAATGCTTGGATAATTTCCCTTGAGTTTTAATCTTACTATGTTAAATCCAAATTTATGTGTGAGGGCTGTATTAGAATATTTTAATGCTAAACCATGTTTTCGTCTAATTGATTAAACTTGTGAAACAACAGGCAATACTCCAATTAAATTTTACATAAAATAGGAGAATGAGATCCAACTAGCCAAGTACCCGCCCAATCAGTTGAGCCAACGTCCCTACTGCCACAAGCCCGACCTCTCCCTGCCTCTTTGTTGGGAAAGCATCCCTGTGGAACTTTGGTTATTCTAAAACTATCATTGGTACAATATCTATTATGATAAATGCATATGTTATATCATTGTCAATTGTGTTGATATCGATGATTCCTACGAGATCAATGCAAGCAAGGACAAAGATTGTGACAATAGGAGAACAAGTACCAATATGACATGTAGCTACTCACAGAGGATTGCAGTTACTTCACATGGATCTTTTTGGACTAACTTGAAACGCCAGCCTTGGCGGTAAAAGATATTGTCTAATGATTGTGGAAAATTATTCAAGGTTCACATGGCCGATGTTCTTATCCCACAAAAAGGATGCATTTCATTCTTTGGTGAAATTTGCACGAAAAGTTTAGAATGAGAAAAGGCACAACTTTTCATCTATTCGAACAGATCACGGAGGAGAATTCTAGAACTAAAGCTTCTTGGATTTCTATGAAGAAAATGGCTTGGAGCACAATTTCTCCATGGCATATACTCCACAACAAAATGGTGCTATGGAAAGGAAAAGTCGATGTCTTCAAGAACAATGATGATTGAAAGTAGCACTCGTTCTTGTTTCTAGGCGGAAGCAATTTCTAATGTCTGCTATATCATATATCGACTATATTTTAGCCTATTGTTCAAGAAAACCACCTATGGGTTGTTCAAGATAGAAAGCCAAGCATATCATACTTTCACACCTTCTGTTGCATATGCTATATTCTCGAGAATACAATTGACAATGTTGGTAAGTGTGAATCAAGATCAAACGAATGTATATTTCTTGGTTACTCGACTTCAAGTAAAGCATATGGTGTTTCTAACAAAGTCTCGTAGGAAGTGGAAAAATCGGTAAATATCAGGTTTGAAGATAATTTAATGAGTGTATGAGCCAATAATGAAGAGGAAACTGTACAACCGTCAACACCAGTTGCTGATATCAATCAAAATGAGCAACCTAGACCACAAAGACCGGGCCCGTTTCACTTTTTTCTTTTTTCTAAATAATAATAAGCAAAATAATAAATTCTATAACTATTTGTTAGTCTACCCCACTATCTATTTTTAAATAATAAAAAATTCACCAAGAAAGTGAGCTTTTGAGACAAGAGAGACAAATTAAGAATAGATTAATTATTACAGAAGAAATGATCAAAAAGATTTTCAATTTTTTTACAATTATCAAAGTATTTATCTTTTTTCCTTACTATTAGCGAAATACTTCTACACGGAGTATGTAGAACGCTATAGGAATATATATGCATTATATGACTAGATCTACCCCATTCAAACTAAAAGAAATGACTGCCGCGCCACATGTTCATTCAAATGTTGTGAAAGTATGAGGTGTTTTGTGTTAAAAAAAATTCAAAATGTGTCTACCATAAATTTTAAATTGAGTAAAAAAGAAAAAATAAAAATCTATCCGGATATGCCCTAAATATTAATAATTTCTTTACCTAAACTCACCTCCGAGACCCACACCTTATAACCACGTAAACTGATTTAGAAAAGGACAGAGGGTTGCTTGGTCGCAACCGTTGTTTGAACCGCTGCACGCACTTTCCGAAACCTCTCCCCTATTGATGAGCATTTCCTTTAAATTTTTATTTCTACCAGAGAAATATATCGTGTTGAAACTTATCTGGTATTCCAATTTGTATCTTCTCTTTCCAAATTTGAATTACACAAGGCCGGTTATTCACAAGTCTCAACCATCGAGTTGGTCCGAGTTTATGTACAGATAGCCAAACGTAACCTTAATGCTCCGGCACCATGCAAAATATATACCCACCCTAGCAACCCCATCCCAAGTGGGAATTAAGGACCCATCTAATCTAAAATGGGAATTTAATTAATCGTTACGCACCCTCCATGCATGCACCTATATATAATATATAACAGAGTAATCCCCGTTCATCCCTGTTCATCTTTGTACTCGGAATTTCAGTGATGGAGGAGTCCCGTGAGGGCAAAGTTCCAGCAGCAACTCTAGCCATTGGCACAGCCAACCCTTCGAACTGCATCAACCAACACCCAGCATTTGACTAATGTGAAGGAGAAGTTCGTCCGCATTTGTAAGCCCCCACATGCTTGTTTCAAAATCATCCTGAAACCAACTCTCTTTGTACTTTTGAAGTACAAAAATGCGTTGTTGCATTCTACTTTTCAACTCCATAAATAGTAATTGTTATTTATACGAAATAGGTGTGAGCTTCTCGAGATTATTTTTTTTTTACCATTATATTTTTAGGATGCATTTGGTAATCATCATGTTCCCGGAAATAATTTATGCTCAGAAATGATTCTTTTTTATTTCATTCCCGGAAATAATTTCTAAGCATTTGAAGGCGTTTGGTAACTGTTAAAATTTCTATTCTTAGAATAGTAAAAGAACATAAATGCGTTTGCTAACTACACAAAAAAAAATTTTATTAATAATATTTTGAATTTTTTAAAATTTCTTTCTTCTTTTTTTCCTTTTTTTTTCTTTTCTTTTCTTCTTCTTCCCCTTCCTTGGCCATGGTCAGGTCGCTAGCGTCGGCAACCAGTCACAAGCCAGGGCCAATGAGGGCTGGACCCTCGCTGCCTCCCTCGCCAGATCCAGCGAGGGCGGCTCGCGGCTTGAGTGAGTGCCGCCCTCGCCGAATCTGATGAGGGCTAGACCCTCGCCTGGCGAGGGCAGCTAACGACCTGGGTGAGGACCACCTACGCCCCTGCCGGCCTTGGCCTATGGCCGATCGCTGGTCGCCGACGGCCAGGCATAGGCCAAGTAGAAAACCAAGAAGAAGAAGAAGAAAATTTCTTTTCCATTTCTGATTGTTGTTCCCAGAATCAAGAAACAACTTTTTTTGCTTATTGATTCTGTTCCAAAACTAATTTTGAGAACAAATTTGTGCAAATTTGTGCCCGGGAACAAAAATTTATCAACTGGATTTCTATTCCAAAACTGATTTTGGGAACAAAAAAAATAGAATCAGTTACTATTATGGTACGTTTGGCAACCAGCCAAATAGTAATTTTTTTTATTCTTTTGTTCTCAAAATCAGTTTTGAACAAAAATCCGTTTAGTAAATTTTTTGTACTCGGACACAAATTTGCAAAAATTTGTTCCCAAAATCAATTTTGAAACAGAATCAAGAAATAAAAAAAAGCTGCTTCCTGATTCTAGGAACAAGAATTATAAATAGAAAAGAAGTTTTTTTTTTCTTTCATCTTCTTCTTGGTTTTCTTCTTCTTCTTCTTCTTCTTGGCCATGGCCAAGGAAGGAGAAGAAGAAGAAAAATAAAAAGAAGGAAATATTAAAAAATTCAAAATATTATTAATAAAAAGAAAATTTGTGTTGTTAGCATACGCATTTCTATTCTTTTTCTATTCCAAAAATAGAAATTTTAGGTAGTTACCAAATATGGCAACCATTATGTTCCAAAAGACTGATTCTGATCAGAAATGATTTTTTTTTATTCTGTGCTTGAAAATAATTTCTAAGCATTTGAAAGCGTTTGATAACTGTTCAAAATTTCTATTCTTGAAATAGAAAAAGAACAAAAAGTGTTTGGTAACCTTACCAAAAAAAAAAGTGTTTGGTAATTACACAAAATTTCTATTCTTAGAATAGAAAGAGAACAAAAAAGTATTTGGTAACTGCACAAGATCCTGTTCAGCATACACCACTGACTCAGTGATGCCGGACTCTAACAGGGCGATCGAAGGCCATCATTGCGAGGTCGGTCTCACCATGCAGATGTCAGAGAAGGTGCTGGCATATATTGCCGCCAACCTGGAGGAGATTTTGGTGGAAGCTTTCGGCTCGATTAATGTCACAGATTGGAACTCCATTTTCTGGGCCTTACATGCCGAAGGTAGGAGGATTCTTGACTGCATAGAAGCAAGATTTACATTGGGGAAAGAGAGACTAAGGGTCTGTTTGGTAACTTGCCAAATAGTAATTGATTTTGTTCTATTGTTCCCAAAATTATTTTGAAAATAGAAATCCGTTTGTTAAATTTTATGTACCCGAGAACAATTTTGCAAAAAATTGTGTATAGAATCAGTTTTGGAACAGAATCAAGAATAAAAAAAAAAGTAACTTCTTGATTCTGAAATAATTTTTTCAAAACCGATTCTTCATGGTTTTTTTCTTTTTTTTTGGTTATTGTTGTTCTTCGGCCCCGCCATCCGCCGGCGACTAGCCACAGGCCAGGGCCGACGAGGGCATCGCGGCCCTCGCCGATGGCCGGCGATGGCATCTCGGCCCTTGCCAGTGGCCAGCGAGGGTGGCTCGCAGCCTCGCCTTGGCTGGACGAGGCTCGACCTCACCGTTGCTAGGGTTGGCGACGGCGAGGTCGAGCCTCGCTTAGCCAAGGTGAGGCCGACCTCACCGTCGCCACCCAGACGACGGACCTAGGTGGCAACGGCGAGGGTGGCGATGAGGGCCGCGACGCCCTCGCCGACCCTAGCCTGTGGCCAGTCGCCGGCACCAGCGACCGGCCATAGCCAAGAAAGGAAAAAAATAAATAAATATTAAAAAAAATTCAAAATATTATTAAAATATTATTAATAAAAAGACATTTTTTATAGTTACCAAACGTATTTCTGTTCTTTTTTTATTCTAAGAACAAAAATTTTGGGCAATTACCAAACGCCTTCAAATCCTTAAAAATTGTTTCCGGGCACAAAATCAAAAAGAATCATTTCTGCCTAGAATCATATTCTGGGCACAGAATGGTTGCCATACGCAGCCTAAGAGCTTCGAGGCACATATTGGAAGAGTTTGGGAACATGGTCAGCGCATGTGTCTTCTTTATTCTAGACGAGATGAGGAGAAAGTCGACCGAGGAAAGGAAGGCCACGACGGGGGAGGGGATGGAGCTGGGGGTGCTATTGGGGTTCGGCCCCGACCTCACCATCGAGACGGTCATTTTAAGGAGTGTGCCCATCGTTACCGGGTGAAATCGTGACAAGCACGTATAATGATCTCGACTTAAGATGCTACTACGATAATAATGATAATTATAACGATAATAATGATAATTATAACAATAATGATCTCGACTTAAGATGCCGCTACGATAATAATGATAATTATAACAATAATGATAATAATAATAATAATGTGACGGACTTTGTTGAGGTTTGCTTAAATATGACTTATTTGCGCCTCATAACATTATTTTGAGGGCATCTCTCTAAGTGTATGCGCGTGCTTTCAATGTGACATTTGATATAGCTCTATTAATAAATTGAGCAATTCAAGTACTATAGTGGCAAAGAATCGTATTAATAGATTGAAAAATTCAAATGGCGTGTCTAAGTATAGCTCAATATCCTCTGTGATTAATTCTAGAGGATGAATTGATGATCTCACTCAAATAGGAAGACCCGAATCTTCAATTTCACTTTCTTGAGATTTATCAATGCGTAATTTCCTTTACATATAATAGCCTAGGTCTTATCCCGAAGCCCACTACTAACACTTCTATTAAAAGAATAGTTTCATGATAGAATTAGAGCCAAATGGAACCCTAAGGAAAAACATTTCATGACTAAAGAATCGAAGCTCCTGGATGATGTGTTCACGATAATTGCTAAAGGTCTGAACTTAATGGTAATTGGATATTCACACTGTGCCCCTGAATTATTATAAAAAAAAGGCCAAATGCTCATAATGGGATGCGGTTTAATCCCCCAATCTTCATTTTACTTATAGTGATTGGAAGTATACGTCCACTATCGTAAAGTTTTAGAGAAGAAATATTTATTTATTGACGAATAAGTAGATTCCAAGGAGGTAAAATTTTTTATACTTTCTTCAAAACTCGAATAAAAAGGTTTAAAAAATTGAACAATTTCTCAATTTGTGCGTATCATTCTTGCACACGGCCGTGTTAATCTGCACTGTATTGTTCTAATTTTATGGGATGTCTCCGAAAAGACGATTTCTCCCATCTCTCTCGTGTAATATAAGTCGAAGTGGATGTTCGATTGTCTCCATGTTGGACTCCTCTCTCCCCCAACTGAAGGCCTAAATAGAGATTTCTTTATTTCCACACGAGGCCCACCCACACCCATCCGAAGTCACGGTGGTCTACGCAACCAAGCTCTTGTTCTCTTTTCTATACTTTATATAGACCACAATCAACGCCCTTCTCTTGACATTATATTATGTAAAATGTAAGTGATCTTGTTCTTGGCGAAGTGATTATATTTTCAATGAATTTTCATCGCCTGGTATGCACGCAAACCTAGTATATTGTTTGGATTGTATTCAAATATTTATGTGTCATATTAAACGAACAGTTTACCGAAATAAGAAAACCTGATTGAATTCTTGTGAAATATGCAGAAATTGTTGACTATTTTGTTTCTTCTTTTCTTTTTTCCTTTTCTTTTTCTTTTTCTCAGCTCCCCCGTTCCCACTGCTCAATATTGTACTGTTCCTACTAACAAATCTTTTATAATATTACTTTTGGCCAGAAAATTATTGGAAGTTAAATGGTATGAATTAACTTATCGAGATAGGGAAGTTCACGTTCAGAATTATGAAGTTGTGGATATATATCATATCTGAACCCAATTGTAACAGAACTAGATAGATACGAAATATATAAAATTCAGTATTATTAGCTTTTATCCAATTACTCAATATATCGAATAAAATTAAATTCTAAATATCATATATGTTGCTAAACGTACTATTAGGGTGCGCATGAAATGCATTCCGGAATAAAAATTTTGTTCTGGAATGCATTCCGGAACAGAATGGTGCTTGTTAAAAAATTTCCGGAATGCATTCTGGAATAAAAATGCGTTTGTTAAAAATACTTGATTCCAGAATGTATTCTTGATTCCAGAATGCATTTTTTATTCCAGAATGAGTTTTTGGCCAGAAAAAGAGAAGCTACTTTTTGTAGCTTCTTGATTCCGGAATGCATTCTCCCTATTTTCTCACAATTTTTTTTCAGAAAATGCATAAAAATTGAAAAATTCTAGAAAAATTCATAAAAATTTCCAAAAAATAAAAAAAGTCAGATTTCGAGAAAATATGAAATTTGGGGAATTTTTAAAAAAAATCAAAAAAAAATCAAAAATTTCAAAACTTCACAGAATAGCTTAAACACATGTGGCCACCCATTTTGAGTGAAATTTAAATTTTTTGAGGTGCCCAAAAAAAATCAAAAATTTCAAACTTCACAAAATAGCTTAAAATACCTGTGGCCACCTACTTTTAGTGAAATTTAAGTTTTTTGAGGTGCCCAAAAAAATAAAAATAATAAAAATTTTCAAAATTTCACAAAATGACTTAAAATACCTGTGGCCACTCACTTTGAGTGAAATTTAAATTTTTTTATGTGTCCAAAAAAAATTAAAAAAATAAAAAACTTCAAAACTTCACAGAATGGCTTAGAATACCTGTAGCCACCCACTTTGAATAAAATTTAAATTTTTTGAGGTGTCCAAAAAAATAAAAAAATAAAAAACTTCAAAACTTCATAAAATGGCTTAGAATACCTGTGGGCCGCCCACTTTGAATGAAATTTAAACTTTTTTAGGTGCCCAAAAAAAATTTTAAAAATCAAAAATTTCAAAACTTTACAGAATGGCTTATAATACCTATGGCCACCCACTTTGAGTAAAATTTAAATTTTCTTAGTTGCAAAAAAATCAACAAATCAAAACAAATTTCTGTTCCATAAATCAATTTCTAGAGTAGAATTAGTCATGTTTTACCAAACAGATTTCTCCTCCAGAAATCAATTTCTAGCAAGAATTTGATTTCTAGAGCAGAATGGTTACCATTCACACCCTTATAAGCTTGTTTTGCACTTTCACATGCAACCAAGACGCGACGCACAAGCAGCTAAAGAAGAAGATTTACTCCAGTCTATGCATTCTTATCTTGTTGTAGCTTATTTCCAGTCATTTTCAAGCTATCAATTTTCAGTCATTCCAATTTAGTTTCTTCGTTCTCGTTCCTTTCTTGATGTAAAAGCACTTCGAAGTACAATGGCCGTGATGTTTGGTCGGAATAGTTAATTAGTATCGGTGAAGCTTGAGAGAGAGAGGGAGAGGGACAGGAGCTTGTTGAGTTCATCCTTTGGCTGATGGAGGGAGAGAGCGTATTGGACGCCATCTATGAAGAGGACAACTTCGACAAGATGATGTCGAAATGGTCGACGTGGAGGAGGGCGAACTTGTCGATCATCAGAACATAAAGAACGATCTGGCACAACCTGTCGTGGATGGAGATGCCGAGGTTTCGAAGCAAGAAGAGCTGAGTAAAAATCGCAGGCGTAGGGGGAACAAGAAGAACACAAGAAGGAAAAGGGTTGCTCCTGGGTCTGACTCTAACTTCATTGACATCAACAGGTCGCATTCCGATTCTTCCTTGGACCTTGCAGGTTCTCGTTCGATGAAAAAGAGTTCACTTGTCGCTCGGAATTTGGTTTAAAAGTTCGTTGTTCTGAAAGAGTTCGCATCGTTAATTGACCAGCCGTGTTTGAGTTCTCTACTGCTTTGTGTGCGCGTGTTCGTTAGCTAGTTTCGCTCTCTTTCGGTGGAGGTCAGGTGCTTCGCGTTTGTTTTCATTTTTTGTTGGGTGGATGCTTTGAAGTCTAGTGTACCAGAAAGAGGAAGGATCTGAGTTTGAATAGGAATCGCTTTGGGTTTGTCTGTGTTGTGTTGAGACCGGGGTCTAGTGCTCGGCCTCCATGGACCCAGGCATAGGCAACAGCACCATAGTCCTAGGCCCTGCCTCGATTGACCCAGACACCGGGGCTGGGGCCAAGGCTCGGCCTTAATGGACCCGGGCACAAGCGTCAAGGACCTAGGCCCAACCTTGAGTTAGCAAGTCTGGCCTCGATGGACCCCGACGCAACGGCCTAGGTTCCGAGCACAACCTAGATGGACGCAGGCAAGGCCCTAGGTCCTGGGCACAAGCACGAGTCTTGAGCTCGGCCTCAATGGACCCAAGCCAAGGAGCCAGCGAGCCGAGGTCCTAGGCACAGGCGCTAGAGTCCCAACACGGGCATTGCAGTCCTTGACCCTACCTCAACAGACCCAGGCTTGTCCTCAATGGACCTTTGTAAACCCGACCCTAACCTCTAGTCCCAGCCTCGCTACCAAAGGCCCTGGAACGAGTATTGGAGTTGCCGTACCCAAGCATGAAGTCTCATTTTGGAAAATATTTTCCGATTTTTTAAAGAGGAAATTATTTTTCTCAATTTAAGCATTGATTTTCCGTTGATTAAGAAAACATTTTTCATTGATTCATTTTCCTAGGCATTCAAACGCTAGAAAATGTGGAAAATGTATTCCTAGAAAATATTTTTCGCAAAACAAACGGAGCCTTATTATCGAGTCGACGATCGGAAGGGATGTTTTCCAAGCAAAACATCGTCCAATAATGAATTCATCCTAGGTAACATCTTAAAGTACAAGAGTCTTCAGCCAATATTTCCGTCCCCAATTGCTGGTAAAAAACCAAGACCATAAAGCGAACAGCTGGTTCAGAATGAGGCCCCTGAACAAGCCCGTCCCATGGATTTGGTACAAGGCCTGGCCACGAGCCGGCGTGACATGACGCAGGCACGGCCCAGGTATGGAACGGGTTGTGCCCAGCACACGGCAAAATATTATCCGGTATCATGAAAACCCGATCCGAAACACATACATTATAGAAGTGTATATGTTACGACCCGACCCTATAAGGCTTATAGGCATGACAAGGATTAGAATGAAGTATTCTTCTTCGGTATGAGTTTGACATAAACGGGAAAAGACCAATCAAACTATAAGTAGTATATATGCAAACGTCTAGTATATTGAGGACTATTCTCAATCTATATACAAATCAGAAATCTCAAGCGAGTAGGGGTCGACGTTCCGCCCTGGTGAACTATTTCGCAATACCATATGAAACCCATTTCATTATATATAGTCCTGCAATTTACAAATTAGCACACAAATAAGCACTTCTCCTGTCAGGCCCACTTTTTTTTTGACGCAACACCCAGTGTGACCATGAACCCACATGCGAAACGGGGTCTCCACTGCTCAGCCGCCATGATTTGAGCATTCTAGAAAGCGTGACACTCTTAAAAAGCAGCTCGTAAACACGTTTCCTTACGCACATATCTTAGTTACCAGAATGCACTGCAGCTCTCAGGGAACCCCCGAGCTCAACTGGCACGAGTGGGATGAGAGAGTGTAGCACGTCTGTTATCAACGGACGGTAGCTTGGCTCTGGTTGCACGCACAACACAGCCACCGCAGCAACCTAAACAGAGACAATACACATCCGGAATAAGAATGGCAAATTCAATAGGAAGTTGGATCGTTCGACGGAAATACTAAACTCGGCTTTTTTAAGGTCAAGTTGGCTACTAAATTATAGAACTGGGATGGTTTTAGCTGAAACTAACGGTCAATGAACCTGGTATAAGTGTTTCATGTCCATAGTATCTTTTATGGCAGGGTCCACAATGTTTGGAAGCTTTGATCTGTCAGTAAGCTGAGGCATGGCCTGCATTCATTAAGATTGAATAATTTCAGACCATAAATGGGGTTGCACACCCATCAGATGAGGCATAAGATGGAGATTAGAAGTGGGTGTTTACCCATGTGACTATCGATTGGCATTGAGCTGGTGCAAGTTTCTCCACAGGCTTTCTTCCCAAGAGAAGCTCCAATAGGACAACCCCAAAAGCATACACGTCGCTCTTATCCGTCAGTTTACCTGAAATGACACAATTAACCACTACGGTGATGGCATTGAGCACACTGGCCAGCTAAAAAACCATGTCGGTGCACAGATCTCATCTTAAACAAGAAACGCAGTCAACTAGTTTCGACATCGCAAATCATGCCACGAGAGGTTCTTCCGCTATCTGAGACTTGTTTGAAAAACATTCGGGAGAAGTATCCGGCAATCAGCCGTCCCCCTCTGAGTTACAGTCACTAATTCCAGAGTTCCTAGCTTTTTCTCCCTTTTTCTCATTAGCGTAAAAAAAATTGGTGCTAAGCTGTAATCTTTTTCAAAATTGCACAAATTAGCATTCATCAGGAAATGCGCATGCAGCCTAGATCTTGTCTTTCGTGATCGAGCATGTTCCATAGTTAATAACGACCAAGGTTAGGCTAACAATACGAACAAAATAGACTTCGCAAGAATTAAGGCGTTTGATGTTTAAATCATAAAGACAATGCAAGCAAAGAAAGAACGTTCACTGTTCCTTCTAACTTGGACAGTAAACCACCTGCAGATAGTGTGTTCTGAGATTCGGAGTGTCGTACTCCAAGAGCGTACGGGGAAATTCTAAGGACTCATAAGAATGGGACTGAGATCTCATGGACTCCTGATTAAAATTAGGTATCTATCTGACCAAAGCTTCAATCATGTGGGTATTAGGTGGATTGCACAGAGGCAGCAGCACATGTGTGATGTGTAGCCAGGCGCTCAGAACAATTTCACGAGGGAGGTTGCCCGCGATCCATTAACCGAACTCAGTAATCATCATGCAACATAATTGAGGTCACTGGCGGTCCAAAAGGAGAAGGTAAATAATTTGTGCTGGGGAACAGTGAGCAATAAATTAATAAGACATCGCAAGCCATTAAAATACTCTTATCTGTCAATACAGTTGGCATACCATCCAATAAGTACTCCGGGGCTGCATAACCCAGTGTGCCCGAAAGCTTGACATTGTTTTTATTTTGGGATCCGTCAGTCACAGCAAGGCCAAAATCTGAAAGCTGAACAAGAATATGATGAGGGAGAAATCGCTGAATATAATAAACAGACAAGAAGGTATAGCAACATATTTGTAACATATCAGTGGGAATATAAAATTAAGAACATGAGAGAAGTTGCAATATTACACACACAGCGTACCTTAGCATTAAAGTTGGCATCGAGAAGTATATTGGATGATTTCAGATCTCTATGGATGACTGGAGGATTGCAGTGCTCATGCAGATATTCTAATCCTCTGGTCAAAATTCAAACAATTTGTTGAATCCGCATTATTAAATGACAATGAAAGGAGATCAGCCTTTGGGTGCCACACCAAAAGCTTACCTCGCTGTATCTAAAGCAATTTTCATCCGCCTGTGCCAAGTTAATGCTGATCCTCGAGAAGATCCTGATACAATAATTTTACTACTGAAAATCAGTTCATCTTCTCTTATGACCATTTTTTTTTACCTGTGTCAATATAAAACCGAAGCATGAGCAGAAAGAATATTTTTTTACCATGCAACTGAGTCTCCAACGAGCCATTCTGCATCAACTCGTAAACAATAAACCTTGTCTCATCATTGATGCTATAACCCAGGAGGGAAATTATATTGGGATGCTGCATTTTGCTCAACAAATCCACCTCGTTCTGCGATGTCACGCCAGAGTTGTGCAATGGAACAGTAAGATGACTGCAGAGAATCCAAAAAGAAAACACCCATTATGTAATTCTAACAAAATATAGTACCTCGAACTCTCTAATGGCGTCCTGAATCCCACAATCTAGCTTCTTGATAGCGACATGCTTGCTGTCATCCAACCTAGCCTTGTATACACGTCCAAATCCGCCCTCGCCCAAAACGTTACTGTCCGAAAAACTGTTGCTTGCCTTCTCCAGAAGCTTGTATTCAAAGAACGCAATGGAGCTTTTCCGACTAACCATCTTTAAAGAACTGAATTTACCCAAAAATGGAGTTAATGCAAGCCCCGTTTCAGCTTCTGCAAGAATCAACCCCCATCACTCACAAGAGATAAAAAGCACACTGGGAATCACATTGTAAGCATCATCACTAGAGCAAAACTGAAACCCACCAAGTATTTATAATTTAGCCCAAAAGAGAATTAAAAAAAGAAAAGAATTTAGATTCAGGGAAAAATGAAAGAGTAGTTCACCTGGTCTCTGAGAACTCTTTTTGCTGGACTTGTGGGTGAACTTACTGTAATAAACCCAAAGGCCCATGAAGATCAAGATGATTGCACCCAGTAAAGAACAAGAAACAATGAGAGCAATGAGCAACTTCTCATGCGAATCCAACCGGTGTTTCCTGCCTCCCACTGAAAGCCCTGCACAACCCAAAGTTTCAAACTTTATTGAAAACTTGGCTAGAGCACACAATTCATCCACCAATGTGAGATCTTTCTGCGATGGGCCTCAAAATCAGAGCACCAAACCAAAATCTCAAGAAGACGAGAAACAATCTGGCCACTCACTGATTGCAGCAGCATTTTCAAACCCCTTTCGAAGAACATTTGGAAACTCGATTAGAGAAAAACTTTGGATCACGAGTTTGACAGAGTACCTGGAGAGAAAGCAGCCATTGAAGTGGAAACTGGAGAGGAGGGAAGAGAAGGAGGAGTGGGATGAGGAGCAGCTGACATGGAGGACAGAGGTGGGTCACTCCTCACTGCATAAGTCCAAACAGGAATAATAAGGAGGAGGAGGAGGAGGTAAAGAGGAGGCTCCATTCTTTGTTTTCTTCCCCTCATTAGTTGTTTTTCTCTTTCCCCTTTTGTTCTTTTTCAAGAACACATGAAAGACAGAGAAATGTGCCGAGTCCTGGCCTTGCGTTCTTGGGGGATCAAACAGGGACACACGACACACACACACACAAAACCCTCTCAGCTCATGCTCACGCAAAGAACGCCTTGCCCTTGTGACTTGCGAGGCCTGTGTCTCTGGAGCAAGTGAAAGGGGTGAGGCGGAAAGTGTGGCGGTCTTTGGATCTTCTTCTAGTCCCTCATCCTCTCCATGTCCTCTCGATTTTTGAACACCTTTTCCTCCCTCTCTCTCTCTCCTCTTCTCTTTCTTTATGCTTCTTTTTTAAAACTCTGTTGCTTTTCTGTCCGATACAGAAAGGCAAAAGGAGAAGAAGGAAGAAAGAAAAGGAGTGCCTTTAGGCGAGAGACGCGGGGACAGGGCCCACAACAATCATGTGGGAATCCGACTCGGTTGTCCATATAAGATAGCTTAGGAAGAAAAACCGGACTCTTCCTGTTGGGTGTGATCGGTTTTTTTCCTTAATTTTTCGGCTTCTATTTAGTTTCTAAATCGAATTGGATGATCGGTTCTCGGGCGAGTCGGCCCTGTGACTCCCGGCTCCGAATGATTGGAACCGGGCATCGAATAGGCTCATTTCTTGTTCAGTAATTTCGCTACAAAGTGGTTACCTTGTTTCTTCATGTTAAATATCATGTTCTGATTCTCAATGGATGCGAAAGCACGTTCTTGTTTATCTAAAAGAGGCTTCAAAACCGATTTAGAACCTGATCAACCTGAAAACCAAACGGGCTGAATAGTTTTTTTTCTGCAACTGGCCAATCGGTGGTTCGGTCTCGTTCGCAGGTTGAACCGGACCTAATGCACGCCCCTACATTGAAACGTCTCGCGAGCCTTTAAAAAAAAAAAACAACGCCCTTTCTCAAAACGGTCAGGTCAAGTAAGGATATTCATAAAATTCGATAATCACTTTCGAAATTTCTGAAATACCTTTTTCGTTCTAACAGAAAAGCCCAAAGAAAATTCACGGTTCAAATTTTCCCATCATTTTCATTACCAAGATTGCATTCGCTTACCTCAAATTTCCCCCCTTCAAAAGTGGGGATTTGAACATGGAAGAGCCACAAATCATGGCGTCCACGTGAAGTGGGAATTGATACTACATAAGCGAATCATTATACACACGAGCTTTTTTATTCACCGGAATTAAATAGGAGGCAGGCGTATGGGCATTGTCGCATTTATTTGGTATTTTTCATTTTTCTTGGCGGGCCCGCGTTGAATTTCTGGAGTACATGCTCGCTTTTCTGCTTTTTAGTTGTAATTATTGAGGAGAGGAATAAGTTTGGTCAGCCGAGGGGGCAAAAGAGCGGTAGAGAAGTGTGACGTTTGGGGGAAAACGACGACGAAGGGGCCAGCATTCGCTTGAGCGCCCCGTGGATTTCCGAGCCGCGCGACGTGGGATTTTTCTAAACGCCCGCAAGCGACAATGCTCACCGTTCTTGAGAAAACGACATGGAGTTTTGCCCCGGTTCGTGGCTAATTTCCGAGGACGATTATCGAAGGGATAACGACATGACTCGTCGATGAACTTTAACTTGATATGTAATGTATTTTATAAATTTTTAATTTATTCAATATGATCTCTTAATTTTATCCTAACGTACAATATAGTCGACAAACTTTTCATTTGTTTAGTGTACTTTTCATTTACTCCATGAACTATATGAAAATGTTCAATATTATCCTTCAATTAATTCAAATCAGAGACAACACTGAATATTTTTATATAGCCTAGGGACTAAATTGAACGTGTACCAAAAACCTATGGACCACATTGAACAATTTAAAAGTTCGGGAATGATATTACATATTAGGCTAAAATTCGGGAACCACGTTAAACAAATTAAAAGTTTAGGTTTCAGATTGCACGTTCAAACAAAAATTCGCGGACCATTTATGTTGTTTTCCCATTATTGAACTATGTATTTAGACACCTTTTTAAGAGTTACTAAGCATGTTTTTGAAAAGCACGAATTTTCTAATTTGATATGAAATGCCGATGGCGTTCCAACAGGACTCGCAGAGGCCATAGGCTTCCCTGGCTGTGTTCCGGCCACTCGGTGCTTAATGCAATTTTTATGAGATATGTACATGTTAATAATCTATTATTTCAACGTCGGGCAAACTAGGCGTAGCTTTTTCTGTAACGTATGTTCATTCATTTTTTTTTTAAGTGTCTTGATTGGTTCTAAAGAACCTTACCTAGTGTTCTAAGATATAACAAGAAAGAAAAAAAGTAGGTACGAGTTAATAAGATCCAAATTGTTTGTTTTTGAATTGTTACGGTTCGTCTTCATTTTTCATATTCTAGAATAATCACAACCCATTTTCTCTTTACTTTATTATAACTAGACACAATGCGTGCTGTACACGCCAATTTACGTTGCATCGGGTCGAATGACGCCCATTAAAAATCTCCGGACGATGAATAGTTCCCTCGTTAAAATGGCGCAATTACTTTTTCGTATGTTATTTTTCCTTAGTTTTGTTTGTTCGACATGTGGATAGTAGAAAGTGGCGGTTAATTGTGGTTTTGAACTTTTAGAAGCTAATTGACGAAAATAACCCGTGTACATTCATTTCAAATTAATTCAATAAATCATCATAACTTAGGTTTTAAGGTAATTTAGATCGAGAGACCGAAAAAAAAAAGTCTTGAAGGGATTTTTGGGCCACCAGCAATTGTTGTAACTTATGCAATGCAGCCGCAACTAATAAACCAGCCATTTAATTCCAATCAGTATGCTAGGAGAGTCCAAAAAGAAAGCACGAAGCCGGCGAAATTGAAGGGATGCCTTCAGGCTTCTGCCACGGGGCCAAAGCTCGTGTCGAACTACGAACAAGAAGACATTACGCAACGTCAATGTCAAGCCTTCGACTGCATTGAGTTTTGAGTTTATTAAGGACTCGTTCGAACGACAGGACTCGTTCGAACGACTGCGAGCGCCTTGAAGCGTCGCGTAGAAAAGCGGTTCACAAGTTTGCTTGAATTAAAACTTGGAAGGGGACTGTTTGATTAGCGTCCATTGTTAAGGGGAGAACGACACCACAACCCCTAAGAGATTGACCGGGTGATTGAGCGCGAAAGAAAGTTGGAAGCCACGTCTGTTGGCGGGCGCTTATTAATTGCACGCAATGGACAAGATGGTATGTGTGCATCCGTGGAGATTAGTCGAATCAAAAGGTTCGGATGTTTCCTGCTACAAACGAACAAGAAAATTTTATAAAAAAAATCCCCGTGAAGCGATGTTCGTGTCTCAAAGTTCTCCTCAAACTCCACCTTAATCCAAATTATCGCGCGAGCTTGATCGATTTAGCCTGATAACCCCCTATAGAGGCGCTCATTTCTCAAAGTTTCCCCTTTATTCCAAAATTAGGGATGGAGGATCATTGTAGAACCGAAGCAAACCCGGCTAGGTGCTTTCTTGCGTCCGAGAAACACAAGGCAAGGTGAATCGAGAGTTTTTTTTTAATTTGAATTTCGTGTTCTAGGGTAATGGCGGTTTCTCAATTAAAATGCCCCCCTCGGAAGGTGCGAAACGCGCACGTGACGAGCACATGTTCGTCGGCCAATCGTTATTTTTCACCGGCAACGACCTCGGGAGTAATTAGATCAAAGCGATCGAGCTTAAGGGAGATGATTGGGTCAAAATAGCTAAGTTCATGGGTGTATTTGGGAATGAAGGCAAGTCTGAGGAGAACTCCAAGCAATGGACACCACTTCAGGGGGCTTATTGGGTCAAAGTAGTTAAGCTCATGGGACAAAGTGAAAGTCTAGGGAGAGCTCTGAAAAATGGCACATCTGACTTTCCAAGAAGACACAAGATCTGAGATACTTCATTCCATCGTTTCAAAAAAATTCTAGGACTTAGAGAACCTTCCAATAATTTAACTTGTTAAGATACTTTCGTCCAAATTCAATGCACGATGGGTTTTTTTATTTGGTATAAGAACGGGGTTGAAACTTAGGTATGAATGATATATAATGAAATAACTTCTTTTGGTCCCACTTCTTGTCTCTTCCAATATGACCCTTCATGAAATAATAAGTAAGAAGTGAACAAATAAACTCGGAAAAAATTATCCAAAAAGGCCTTAACCTATTGTACTTATACCAATTCAGTCCTAAACTTTTTAATTGTGTCAATTGAATCCTAAACATTTTCATATTTTGTCAAATGATTCCATCCGGTCAATTTTGGCCAGAAATCATTGACGTGGATGCTGGACGTTCTACGTAACACGGCTAGCGCTGACGTGAATAATTTTTAATGATATATTAATATTTTGAATTTTTTATTTTTCTTTTCCTTTTTTCTTTGCTTTTTTCTGTGCCGGCGTGGGTCACCGGCCGCTAAATCCTCGCTAGCAACCGACGAGGCTACGAAGACCTCAGGCGAGGCCATCGCGGCCTCTCTGGCTGCAGACGAGGGCACAAAGGCCCTCGCCAGATCTCGAGCTTGGTAGTGTTCAATCGAGATCTAAGGCTTGCTCGACGACAGAGAGGATGAACCGCCGCCGCGCGAGTGGAAATCAGAGGCAAGGTGCCCTCGACCAAGACTAGAGGTATCAGTTGTGGAGACGATGAGGGACGATTGTGATGGCGGCGGTCGACCCTTGGTTAAATGTTGCTGTGAATCATCCTCCTATTGCGCTCTGGTCATCGCCCGCCGTTGTTCGTGTCTTTTGCTCGCGCGCCGTGGATCTTGGTGACTTGTCTATGGCCATGGAGGGCTGCGGCTTTCGGATCCCGAGGCTCGCTGGCTCCGACAGGAAGGGTAGCGAATGAGCTCCCGGGGGGGCAAGGTGGGAGCAGCGGGTTGATGGCGGCGGGAAGTGAGCGACGACCGTGGCAAAGAGCAAGCAACGGCGGCAGCGCGACGTCACGTGGTGGCCAGATGTGGTCGACCCAAGTTGTTCTTGCTTTGATCTATTTTACATGAGTAGACGGGGCGAAATACCGGAACGGGGACAAATTTTATTGAGAGATTTGCCGATCCCGTGCTGAAAGAAAGTTACGGCTTGTCGCCAATGGCGGAACGACGATGACATGCTTGCCAATCTCGAACCTTTATCTTATTGGTTGTGCCATGCTAAATTATTGCAACTTAAACAAAAGTTTCATCGATAGTTCATGCAACGGAGAGATTATTCGTTTGCATTTCTATATTACTGTCCCAATGTAATATTTTTCCACGTTAAAGTCAAGCGATGACGTGAACAACTCGTAAATAGAAAATTAAAACTGCATTTGTTTTGCTTTAAATTAATGATTTGAAAAATATTTTCTTAAAAATAATATTTTATATTGCTTATAAAAAATGAATGATCGAAAATGTTTAGACATAAACTGTTGTCGATAATGAAAGCATTTTTCATTTACTAATTATTTCAATCGATATAAGCGATTATTTTTAGGAAAATATTTTCCAAATCATTCGTTTTTCGCGAAACAAATGGAGCCTAAGTCCAAAATTGCGTCACAAGACATAAAATTTTTTTATCAGTTTTACTATGTCACTAATCCCACGTGCTCAAGATCAAGACCCCGTTTATATTATTTTTCCTTTGGCCACAACAGCCCAACCATAAGTAAACCCTACATTCCACAGAAATAAATCACCATAAGTGATATTAAGACAGCAAATAGATAGGTGCATGGCCCCCCATGCACCTATCTATTAGTTGCTGTCTTCTCAAGGATTTCCATAAATCAATCTCAAAAATCATATGAGATTCGCTTTACAATCTCGCACTTCTGGCTAGCTGTAGATCACCAAAATGTTGTCACAAATCATAACCATTAATGTCGTCCATTATATGAATTGACTTTGCAATCGCTCTGCGTTATGTTCAAGAAAAAAACAATATTGCAAGCCGTGCATGTTTAACGGGGCCAAACTACCAATCATCATACGACACGTGGCACAACGTCATGGCCGCTCAGGCCTTCCTTTCCTAGTACACCGCTTTAGTGTTTTTTAAACATTTTTTTAAAAATGTTGATCGGGGTAGTTGCCCGATTCGAGCATGGCTGAAGCTTCTATCTTTTTGTCCTCTAAATTAATTCACTTTTAGTTCTTTCTTGCTCTTACGACAATCACATTTTAAGGTTGTTTTTCTACATTGTAATTGTCGAGAATCCAATTTCCCTCTTCTTTCTTGTCTTTTATTTGTTTTCCCCTTTAAATTTTTCAGAATTTCAAAACTAGAATGGCATGTTTTGGCCTAACTTCTTTTCTTATTATTATTTTTTTGTTCAAAGCAAAAACATTCTCTCGGTTCAAGGCATGATTTCATGTTTAAAATTGAATGGTTGTAACTTTAATCGTCATCTTCTCTTTCTCCTCTTTTTCATTATGAAGATAGCAAATGTGCACACGTGTGACACCCTTGGATTAACTCACTCGAAATGCTGGCCGTTTTGATCCGTACCATAATTTGATCCGAATCCGTCATCTAGCATACATATAAGTATTATCCCACGAAGTTATACATATTGGTAGTGCCATCACTTGAGCAAGCTTAATATCGGAGTTTCAGTACTAAAATTTGCCATTAGGTCAAAAAGCATATCTTGTGAGTTAACTCCAGTTTCACATATATATAATCCAGGATTCCTCTTTCCTTATTCGGTGTACAATTCGATTCATCCCTACTCCCTTCTCCATTCTACAAACCTTTTTAAGAGCCGCTCCTTGTTCGGGCTCACTCGCCCTAGCAAATACTCCCTTGCCCTCGTCAAACCAGGTCATTACAGAATACATTGCATGTGTGCAAAAAAATTGATATTTGAAAGATTAGCAAAATCATTTTATGATGAAAAATTTGAATAATTAATGGACAAAAAAAAGTACTGGTCAAATTACACTGTTCTAAGAAATTGCCTATGTGGAAAGATAGAAACTTGATTTTTGTTAGGAAGGTTGTTACGGGATAGAAAAAATTCAAATTTTAACATTAGAACATGTAAGAGATAAAAGAGAATTATTAACTTTTACTCATGGGTACAACATTTATAGAATAAGTATTTGAGGATAACAGAGGAAGAAAGAACAAGGTTTGCAATTCCTAAAAGGTAAGAGGTCTTCTTTATATTATATAGTAGTATAGATTATTTACCATCAATTGCACAACAAACGTGTCACGCAGAGTTCACATTTTATAGATTTTTTTCTAATATGAATTTGGTAATTACAATATGAAACTGGTCAAACACATTGTAAAAAATTGTCTAGCATACTCCATCGTGTACTTCACTTTACTCAATAAGACGTGATAATAGAAAGAATGACATCAAAACATAAATGATAAACCGTTTCGTTCTTTGAAATTTGATTGAACTTTTGGAACAAATGATCGCGCCACTCAATTAAGTCACTGCCGGAGTTAGGTTTTGAGTTTGATTCTTCCTAACCCTCAATCATCTGTCGATGAGTTTCTTCACGCGCAATAAACGACTGTTTTACTCACAGGCAACGAGCTTGTCTACTTAAAAGCCTTCATTATCAAATCGACGGCGACATAAAGACATGAAAGTCGTCGTCTTCTAATAGTTTAAACATTTAGAACAAATTATATCGCGACACTCCCTGTAAAGCGATGAAGTATTATCTTGACGGACGAAAGGAAAGGAATTAAATATTCAGGTAGTCCTTGCGCCCGTGCACGATGGTCAGGGTCATGTTTTCGGTATAATACGAAGCAAAGAAAAGAAGAACGGCAGTCGCACGTGTTAGGTGGGAAGGTGGAGGGAACAAGGAATTGAAAGCGTAGGCCTCTCGGGACGGTTCTTCTTGGTCCCCCCCCATGCCTTCCCCAAGGATTCTCAAAGCTTTTTACACGAGATGCATCCATATTTCATCCTAAAGATCACGTGGGACGATCGTTCTTGAGCCCCCTTGATCGAAGATCCAGTGGAAAATGGATGTCGAAAAGATTTGTGGGTGTCGACGGGCCCGTTCGATTCGGGTCCCCAGATATATGTTTTTGATGATTTGACTCGAGACCCGACCCACATAGAGCTCGAACCGGAAAAACGGGAGTCGGATCGGGTCGATGGTGTCGGGTTTCCTTCTTTGCGTTTGCGAAAAACCCTAGCTATTTACTCTAACCGTTTTGGTTTCAAAACAAGTTCAGTAATGTATTTCGGGTCGGCTCCAATTTATGACGGAAACCAAACCGAACCATTAGAAGCTCACGGCTTGAATTAAGAGGAAACACAGCCCGAGAAAAGACTTAAAATTTTTTGTTCAGATCTATTCGGTTCGGTTCAAGAGTTTTTTTTTTTTTACACCCCTAATTAGAGTTAGGATTCGCGTTGCATACATTCACGGTCAACAAAAAATATTATGTTTTTTTCTCACAAACGCATTATTCATTCTTGACGCGACGAGCAATGAGAAAAGCTTCATTTACCCCTTAAATATACGAGTTGCTATAACCATCAAATCAACAATTAGAAAAGCCATTGGGACAAATTTTCCATGTTCCTTTCAAGATTTTAAGAAGCGGGAAGACAAAGTCTTCGTTACAATGTGGAGAATGCACTTATTGATCAGATCTAAGGGTAGGTGATGCGTCTCTGTCCGATCGGCTGGATACCAAGCCTTACGAATCCCACTTTCGGTGTCGTACGCGAGTAGAGAAAGAGGAAGAACGACCCGAAAACGACGTACGTTTCCTCGACTGTTCCTTCTTGAGCGCCACCTGATGAAAAGTCAAGCTTCGTCCCCATTTGGGCTTTTTGTCGAAATTGTCTTTTCTTGCCCTTTTCGGCTTAGATCTTGATGTAGCATTGATTGTCATCACCCGCTCATGGCTCTTGAAAGATGAGTCATAAGAAAGAAGAGAATGACGCAAATGGTAACTAAATTCGAGTCCTTTGTATAAAATCGTCTTTGAATTTTTAATTTATTCGATATGGTTCTTGAATTGTTAGTATATATTCAATCTAACCCTAAATTATATGAAAATGTTACGATATCGTTCTTATGTTAACGGAATATGCCGATACGGTTGCCGATTCTTTAATTTTGAATGGCGGGTGATAAAAAAAAGCCACACGTGAATAATCTAAGTAAGATATATCAAATCTGGTTATAATGATTTACATCGTACGATATCGTTCTTATGTTAACGGAATATGCTGATACGGTTGCCGATTCTTTAATTTTGAATGGCGGGTGATAAAAAAAAGTCACACGTGAATAATCTAAGTAAGATATATCAAATCTGGTTATAATGATTTACATCGTTGAATAACGATGGACATGTTAATGCCCTTTTTTTTTCCTTTTCTAAAATAGATGGATAAAAAAAATAGATATGTTGACTTATCATTTTTTAAAGTCCAACTCATCGTACAATAACCCCGTTATCAAATAACATTTAATTTGTCACTTGAGCAAATAGAAGGCTAGTATATGTACCACATTAAATAAATTAAAAGTTCAGAGATGACATTGCATATTGAATCAAAGTTCATGAATCATTCGTGTCATTTTTTCGAGAGAAAAAATTGAAATAATACTGGTTAGTTCTGTATCTATTGCTTCACCGTACACTTATGGTTTTAACGACTCCGATAAAGAATTTGAGGTTTCTTTTCTTCTTCTTTTTAAGCAAAGAACAAGAATTTCATATGGGTTTTTATATCTCGCCCTCCAAATTAGGGTATTGCAATATATAGTCTAAACTTCTATATCAACCATTGCGCAAGTTCGGTCGCAAGCTAGGACGGTCCAAATCATTTCCAATTTTTTGGTAGAGGGTTGTGTAATTTGGAGCAGGTCGAAGCCTAGAGTACAAAAGTTGCGAAAATCAATTAACATGAATTTATTGTGGCCCAAAATAAAGAATTAAAAAAAAAAAAAAAAGGACACGCACGCAAACATCAATTTGTGGTTTCTCTTTGTGGATTCTATGATGTAGTTGAGATGAGAAGCCCAATAATAAAGGGCTAAGTTTGGTACTACTGTGTCGGTCTTCTATGTACTGTGGGCTCTCTCCATTCAAGAACTGTTGGACCTAAGAAGATTGATGGTTGCTTCTTTATTCTTAGCAAAAGCTAGATAAGCCTTTTGTACTTTCGCAATGTCCCCCCTTTTCAGTAGACTCGGCTACGAATATGAATGAAGAAATGAATGCCGGGTCTCGATCCAAGGATCGAACTGCAAAGTTTTCAATTGATTTTTGAAGATGAGGCGGGTCGATTACGTCGGCGGAAGTACCGGCAAAGGTGCGCCGGTCGTGAAGCATTATAGCAGCAGATACTTGTTGGAGACCTTGCTATTAAGGGCGGATCTAGAAAATGAATCTTTTGAGTGACAAAAATCTTGACTTTTAATACACGGAACGAAGCATCACTTCAAAACACTATGCATCATTTGGTCGATAATTGAAAAAAGGATTTGCTTTACATTTTTCGGTCATTTTCGTAAGTAATCCTCATCTTTTAAGTGACATTACTCTAATATTGCGTTTTATTACGTGTCGAGTTGGGTGAAACCGAAATAATTTTGCTCTCTAGGGTGTAATATATTGCAAGTCACGAAGTCAATTTATTCTCTCCATATTATTTTGTAGACGCATCAGTAGATTTTGTCTGCATATACTATATCACATGCCATACACGATAGAGTTGATTTTACATATATGTATAGGCATGTCATTTTCTCATTCTCATAGAGTTAATTGTACTGCTTGCTACATTAAATGTTACTAATGTGATATAACTAACTATAGATGCTTATAATTAGACGTCATATATATAATTATTTCAATACATTAACAAATTTTCTAATTGAAAATTCCTTTACAAATATTTTCTCATTCTTGTAAATCAATTTCACAATTTACTATTGCGAGATTTTCCCCAGAACCGCTACTTTTACATTGTAAGGCCCTTAAATTTCAATTAGTCAATTAAAATTGAATGCATTGAATGTGCAAGAGTCGCTTTTATTATAATACATTAGATTAGATGTCGCACAAAAAATTTTTTTGGTTCCGAAATTCAGACCGAAAGTATTATTGATTATCCCAATTGGCTGCTTTAAAACTCTTTCCTTGCTTGGCAGCATAAAAGTTTCCTTTCTCTTCCTCGACTAAAGAGGCATGTGATGATCTTATCCTCGACATTAATATATATTCCTCGTTGCTATGCTTCATTGGCATTCTTCACTTTCCAGATTAAGTTCATCGGATTTCCATAAAAAAAGGAGATTAAAATAATGGAAGAAATATATAATACGAGCTTGTTATTATAGCAATAGTAATTAATGGTAATTGTTTTAAGGTTGATTTAGAAACCCGTTAGATAATATTCTTCCTCGTTCGATAATAAATCGACTAATTAAATTCATGTTTCTATAAATCCATGAAAATCCCCCAAACTGGGTGATGGCACGAATACCCAAACTTTTTATAGGGACGCCAAAATCTTCGCGAGTTTCAATGCTATGTCAATCGTACCTTTGCCATCAGAATTGCCGTTCTACCGAGCTTTTTATTACCTATTTTCCCTTGATAGCCTCAAGTATTTACGGAATTGCCACCATGGCTAGATTTCTTAAAGAGGACCTCGTTTTCCAATTCCTTACTTTTTTGCCCTCCATTTTGTAAACTTAGAAAATATGACCTATCCTTGGATTAAAATGCTACAACCGGAAACAAACAATAATTGTAGTTAGTCTTTGTTACATCGGATTATCACCTAAGCCGTGTGATTCGTGTAAATTTGCGTGATTGAAAAAGTTGAATTAGGGTAGAGAAAGGTATAAATCGTTGACAGATAACAAATTTGTTCCTCGTTCTAGGAAGGATATAATAAATAGACAAAATAAGTTTAAGAATTAGAAGAAATGTTAATAAAGGATGTTGAGAAATGTTTACAGAGTCGGAATATATCATAGATGATCGATTCTAAGGTGAGTAGGTTCCATATCAAGAACTTAGAACCCACTCTATTGGAGTCGGTTCTAGGCTTTTGGTCGGTTGCAGGATCCACCCAGGAATTGGTTCTAACTTTTAAGTAGCATAACCATCATTTTAGGAAAAAAATATCATGTGAACAATTTGCCATATAGGGGTTAAGGCATTGATAAATTTCCTCACCTTCCTAGATTCATTGTATATAATCTAGAACTGAATTGATCTATGCTGGTTCTCCAATTTTTTACCCACGAGCCTCCCTGGTCCCCATTTGAACTAGCTTGGAACTGATCAGGTAATGCCCTGCTCACCCGCAAATGTACACCATATATCTAGAGCAACTTGGACTAATTCTAAAATTCAAAATTTTGGTCATTTTCCATGCTACACGATCACAAAGAGAGAAAATTCAATTATCTACATGTAGGATTAGTCCAAGTTGCTTTAGAATCTCTAATTGGCTTTACCACTCATCTTATTGTATGTGTTAAGATATTGTAGGCATTATCACAGACTCTTTACTAGGACTTGTGCAATCCAATATGAGGTGGAAACTTGGAAATAACAAGCCACTAAGCCCAAAACTCGTTGGTTGAACATGTGCCATGAGGCAAAACCGGGGAAAAGTGCCAAAAAAATCCTAAACCTTTTGCATTAGTATCAATTTAGCCCTAAATCATTTTTTTGTGTCAATTAAGTCCTAAACCTTTTGCATTGGTGCCAATTCAGTCCTAAACCTTTTTTTGGTGCCAATTCAGTTCTAAACCTTTTATTTTTGTGCCAATTTAGTCATTCCGACCAGTTTTGATCAGAATTTGCCGACGTGGACTCCTGCCTACCGACGGCCGATTATCGATGCTGACGTGGACAACTTTAATAATATTTTAATATTTAAAAAAAGTTTAGGACTAAATTGACACTAATGCAAAAGGTTTAGGACTTTTTTGGCATTTTTCCCCGCAAAACTGTGCCGTATGTCATTCCACGTGCGAAATGTCATGCCATGCGACAAGCACGGAGAGAAAGTGAATGCCATGCGACGAGAATTGGAACGACTCCTATCTCTGGCTTGACGGTATATAATAGATTGTGCTCTTAATCATCACGCTCATTTCCTTTTGCTTTGTTTTAAACGTGTCAACTCATATGGTGGTTGGTAACTAAAGTTTGGTTTTGCTAATTTTGGGATCTCAAATTAAATTCATGTTTACAGTGTCTTGTTGGACAAATTTTGGGAAGAGATGATCCACAATGGCGACTCAAGCCGTGGAGAATATTACCGCTTGCGCATGGACCGCCAAGATATCGAGCCCCGTCACTATAGCCCCACAAGGTGCTAGCGTATCCAATGCCGGAGTCTCGCTCGGGCTTTGGCATTTCACCAATGAATCGAGGTTTTCCAGGAATTCGAATAACAAACGGTATTCGAACTCAAGACTACGGCTTCTCCAAGCCACTTGGATGTAAGTCTTAAGCCACTCTCGGCCAGCAGTGGCATATCCCATAGGTGTTAAGACATTTTCAAGGTTGACAGTGACCTTTTTGTGAAAACTCTTTGGCTGCGTTTGGTCGATCGTATGAAAGTCAGGATAGGATATATTTTATCTTATCCTATATTTGGTGGTGGTCTAAGATAGGATAAGGTCGGATATAGACCGGATAAAAAAATCCGGGGGGAAGGGGTAGGATAGACCCAGATAGGATTTCTAATGTCTATTTTTCCAAAAATCCTACGCTCCACTTGCCATCATCTTCATCCTCACACTTTGTGTGCTTTCACCAAAAAAATTTCTCGGCTTTTTTTCCTTCACCGACTCCTCTGGACCCGTGACTAGCAAAAAAATAAACTAAAAATTATCCTATCCGACTTTAAATTCGTAGTCCACCAAACAGTGGACAGGACACGAAGAAATCCCAGGATTTCTTATCTTATCCTATCCAGTTCTATCATGTTTAGAAATCCGGATGATCAAACGTAACTTTAGGTTAAAATTCTTCGCATTTCTTCGGAGGCTTCTTCAAAAGCGAACCAAACTCAACCAGAGCAGTGAACGGCTTGCGTGTCTAATTAAAGTAGGTTAGACTCGGATAAATCAATCACTCATGCGCCGTCGGGAGGAGCGGAAGAAGTGGAAATGGGTAGAGAAAATGGAAATGGAAAGAATGAAATTTGATTTCCTCTCCTTTTCAAGCCAAGCGGCGTAGAATAGGTGGGAAAAAAAGTGAGAAATTTACTTTCCTAAGCGAATTAATTTTTGATAATCTCAAATTTTTGTGGCAAGAAAGTGTGCGAACCTTCCATCAATTCAAATACCGGAAATTTTGAAATGAGGCCCATTTGACCTTGAAAAGATTTAAAGGTAAAGGTGTCCCCTCATAGGAAGTGACACTTGTTTCTTTCTTTTTGTTTTCCTAGTTTATTTTTGTGTTAATATCATGAAAAACTTCGAACCGGTAAATTCGGGATAAATTACTCAAAACTAATTTTTTGATTACGAAAAATCTCAAACTAATACACCTGTGATAAATTTACCATCAATTAGTTTTCGTTAAATTTTACCGTCAAATTACTAAGTAGATGACACTTAACAATTGACGAGTATACCAGTTTAGGGTTTACAGGTATATCGATTTGTGATTTTTCATGATATTAATCCAATTTAACTGAGGGTAAATTTATCATAAATATATCAGTTTGAGATTTTTGATGGTCAAAAAATTAGTTTAGGGTAAATTTATCATAAATGTATAAGTTTGGAGTTTTTCATGATCAAAATGTTAGTTTAGGATAACTTTGTCACGGATATATAGGTTTGAGATTTTTTGTAATATTAACTTTTTGTTTTTTTTCTTTTTCCAAATAAAGAGAAATACAACCAAGCCACCACCTTTCCCTTCCTACTTTACCATTCCCAAACACCCCAATAAGATAAACATCTCATTTATTTCCTCTCTCCTAGAAATTTCTTCCAAAAATCAATTTAAAAGTAGGACTAAGTACTTACTTAGTTATTTAAGATCTTTTTGTATTTCCAATTGAATCCGAAAATGGTTTTTTTTCTTTTGGCAATCGAATCTGCTAACTATTTTGATTTGTACAATCAAGTGTTTCCATCAGCTCTCCCTACTAACGCAATCTAATTTGACGATGCCTAAAGTTTGATGCTTGCTGCCGATGTGACAAATACCAGCACAACAATAGGGAAAAAGAAAAGTAAAATAAATGGATGACATAAAGTCCGAATTGCACGATTGCATAGATGTCAAGATTCCGGGGACAGATTAGAGGACCAGTCAAAATCAAGGGATGTACAAAAATCAGCGTCATCAATTGTACAAATCAAGCTCCGTTCATTTTCGCGAGAAATAAGCGATTTAAAAAATATTTATCTAAAAATAATTACTTTATATTACTCGAAATAAATTAATCAACGAAAAAAATTCAATTATCGATAACAATTCACGTCGAAATATTTTAGTGGACGATGCAATATATTTCGTCCATTTATTTTTGAAAATTATATAAACAATCGTTTTCAGGGAAATGTTGTCCATAACAATCATGTTTTGCCAAACGTACGCACCCTTTGATGTCGATATATCGAGTCGTATATATAAACATCCTCCAATTACATTCTAAAGACGACTAACTTTTTATTTTTTTGGGTCAAAAGTGAAACATTCTCATTAAGTATTAGAACTTGAAGGACAATATAGTTGGGCATCTAAACATAATCAATCTTAAAGGGGTTGGGGGTTCATAGAGCCAATTAATAGGGAGGTACCCTATTCTATGAGCTTTAGCAATCCAATCGGCACAGTAATTAGCTTACCTCCGAACTATAGAGGTGTTTTGAAACGGCGCGTCGTTCCATTTAGCGCGCAAAGGTGGGGGGAAATGGGAAAAATAAAATCTCCGAAAAGCCAATTTATAAAAGATAAAAAGTAAAAAAAATATCAAAACTATGTTCACCGTGGCACATTTACTTTAAACTTTTTTTGTGACATCAAAAACCCGAACTATGCCTACTGTGACACATATAACTTAAAATTTTTCTCGTGACAAAAGAAATTCCAAACTTTTACTTATGTGACACATTTACACTCCATCAAGATTCCGTTAGATAAATTTTCAGCCGAAATAATGTCGTTTTTATTCTACTTATGTCACGTGGCCATGTCCATAATGTTCGCTTTCTAGCGTCCGCGTATGCAAAATTTTTAACGGTCATCATAATGTGTTACATAAATACAAGTTCGGAATTTCTTGTGTCACAGAAAAAAATATTTAAGGTAAATACGTCACGATGGGCATAGTTTAGGGTTTTTGGTGATTTTCGCATTTTGTAAACTGATTTTAATGGAGAAAAATAGAAAATAGATAAAAAAAGAAGAAAAAGAAAAAAAAAAGAAGAAGAGGAAGAGAGAGATGAAAGGGACAGTGTCAGCGACGCTACATGCGAGAACGGGGGCCAATCCTACTCGGGTCACGTGCGGGCCCCGCTCCCCACACGAGAAGAGGAGCGGAGTTGGGTTGGTTGGGAAGTAAATAATAGCTTTTTTTTAATTAAAAAATAAAATAGGAAAAAACGGAAAATCCAGATAAGGAAGGCGTAACCGACCGCTTCCCTTCGCATGCGCATGCGCTTCGTGTTGAAAGTCAATGTGGGAAAGAGGGGGGAGGGGGGGGCGTAGGCGTACCCGTGAAGCCGCCCGCACCAAACCATAGCCTTCGTTATCGAAAAGGAAAGATGGCACGGCTGATCCCCGAACTCCGGTTCCACGCGCGATTTCGTCTCTAAAATTCTAATTTATTCAAAAATTAATATTAAGAAAAATATTAAACCGATAAATTTATCCTAAATTAATTTTTTTGAGTACCAAAAACCCAAACTGATATAAAATCTACCCTCCGTCAATTTCCGTTAAATTGGATTAATACTACAAAAAATCACAAATTGATACGCCCGTGACAAATGAAGGGTGAAACCCCAAACCGATACACATGTCAACTGTCATGTGTCATCCAACTTAACATTTTGACGGTAAAATTTAATGGAAACTAACGGAGGATAAATTTATTACGGGTGTACCAGTTTGGGGTTTCGTTTGGGCTAAATCTGTAACATATGTACCGGTTTGAGTTTTTCGCGATATTTACCTTTATTTAATGCAACCTTTGAGCTTTAATCTGATGTGCAATATGGTTCGTGAAATTTTAATTTGTTCGATATGATCCGCGAACTTTGATCAAATGCTCAATATGCTCTCTGGACTTTTATATATTCTCATATTGTTCTGAGACTACGTTCATGATTAATTGGCTTTATGGCTCCGATACCATGAAAGGGGCCGTGTTCAGAACAAGAAATTAGCAAATGCAGCTATTCAGCGCCCTCCCGGTGCCTTTCCTAGGCCTTATCCTGTCGAGATCGACTTTTAGCATCCAATTAAATCCTCACTCCGAATATGAGGCCTTCTGGCCTCAGTGTCTGATGCATAAGATCCTCACATCGAGCAAATTGATAGTTAAGGAACTATATTGTACGTTAGGACCAACGTTCTAGGATCATATTGAACGATTTAAAAGTTTTAGAAGGCGATATTGAAAATTTAACTAAAGTTTGGGAACCTTTGTACTATGATCCCTTACCGAAGAAAAGAGACAAAAGAAAAAAATTTAAAAAATGGGAAAAGGAAAAGGGGAAACAAAGAAAAGAAAACATAAACGAGAATAACTAGAATCTACCCCCTCTCTCTCTCTCTCTATCTAGACCTCGCTCCTCCATCATGACCAAAACCACCTCTCTCTCTCTCTCTCTCTCTCTCTCTACATATATAAGCATCGATCTCCTTCTTATCTTTCTCTCTCTGTCATATTCATCAGCATTCAACACAACACCCCCAACACCATTCTCTCCTCTCTCTCTCTCTCTCTCTCTCTAGAGACGAGCTTTTTGGCCTTCTCTCTCTAGCAAACATCTCCGCCTCCATCTCCATCTCTCTCTGCTCTCCTCTTCCTTCGACGTCGGATTCGAGCCCTCTCGGGAAGTTGGGCTACCCCGGAACGAGGAGACCGAGACCGCGGCGGCGATGATGGGTACAGCGGAGGACGGGTGGGTGGCGGCGGCGATGGCGGACAGCGGGGTGGCGGCGGAGCTCCTGGTCCTGCTGAAGCGGGCGCGCGCGGCTGCGGCGCCGGCCAAGCCGGCGATCGTGCCGCCGATGAGGTGGGGAGTCCGTCAGCCGAGGTCGAGGACGGCCCCGAGGTGCGACGCCGCTGCCGCCGCCGCCGCCGCCGCTGCCGCCTCCCAGAGGAAGGAGGCGGATTCGGCGAGGAATAGCCCGACCACGCCGCTCTCCTGGAGCGGCGGCGGCGGCGCTTCTCCGTCGGCCACGGCCGACGGCTTCGAGGAGTCGAGCTTGCCGGCGAACGGATCCTCCGGCTCCGCCAGATCCAAGGTACGTGACTGAAGGCAACTGCGCTCTGTTCAGGAGAGTCCTCTCTCTCTTCTCTCTCGTCTGTCTTTCTCTCTCTGTTTCTCTCTCTCGCTTTTGGTGGGGGGCGCTCTGCAAGCGAGAAATTCTTCCGCCGTCTGGAGCAACAGGCGCCCCTTTTCCTCGCGATGCCCATCTTGTCCTCGCTCTGCTTGCCCTTTTCCCGTTCCCTCCGCCGCCGCCGCCTTCGACTTTCCCGTTCACCGATCTTTTCCTTCTCCTCTCTCCCTCTCGCACCTCCTGACCTGCTCGTTACACCCACAAGGGCAAATCCGCCCGAAAGTCTCTGCCTCGCCTCCTCCGCCGTCTCGGCGGCGGCGGCGCAACCGCGCAGGGCGGGGAGGTGTCTGGCGGATTCGAACGGGCGATTGCTATGCTGGCTTTTTTTGCCGCTAGCTATCTCTAAAATGCCCGAAATGCCCCCGAGAACGTCCTCCGCCTCTTCATTCTTTTTTGGGTTTTCCTTGTTGGGTAATCCTTTTGTGAGGTCATCGTGTGGCCGGTTACGATGTACTTACTCTCTCTCTCTCTCTCTCTCTCTCTCTCTCCCCTTCTTCTTTCGTCCCCACACCCCCGGTCATTCTTGCCTTCTTTTCTTTTCCGTTTCCTTCCCCTTTTGTTGCCCTCTTTTAGCATTTCTTTTTCGTGTTTTTTTTTTCCCCCGAGATTTCCCAGATTTTAAAGAGTTCCGGATTTGGATTTCCTCCCCACGACGCATCCGCATTTATTGTCAATTACGCCCCCGATCGGGCCCCGCCCCTTTCCCCCCCCCCCCCCTTTTTTTTTTTTGTTTGTTTTTACCAAAGGGCCATCGTCGCACCTTCTGTGCCCGTCTTCTCGGCGAGACCCCTCCTCCTCTTTTTGCCCCCTTTCCTTTTCGTTCGTCACGCCGAAGGGGAGAGAGAGAGAGAGGGGTAGGGAGTCGAGGAGGTGGGGGGTAGTATGGTCATTTGCGGGGAGCGAGTTGCGGTGCTTCTGGTGTGGTCCCCCCCGTTGTGTATGAGGCGGGGCCCAGAGAGAGAGACGAAGGAGAAGGAGGAAGGGAGGAGCTGGAGGAGCTGGAGGAGGAGGAAGCAGAGCGGCTTTCGCCTGCGGGCCGGTGCACCGTGCGCTTTCGTGTCGGGTCGCGCGATTTGTGATCTGTCGTTTGGCGAGTCCCGATCGGACGGTTGCGCGCGCGGGAGCGTGTGTTTCCGGACGCGTCGCATCGTATGGCGAATCGTGTGCTTCTCTCTCTCTCTCTCTTCTTGGTAATTTCCTGTTTTGGGGGGCGCGAGAGCGGGGGAGAGAGAGAGAGTGCGTTGAATTTGAGGTGTGCAGCCGGCCTGGAGCCGGAGACCCGAGGCCCGTCGGATCCCCCGGGGTCCGGCTCGTTCGACCCGGGCCGGATCGGACCGGTGCTTCCCGCTCGCTCGCTCGCCCGCCTTCCTTTTGGAACCGGCTCGGTTCGTCGAGTGCGGGGGGGCACGCGAGCGGTCACGTGAGCGAAGCCGCGCTCGTAAAGCGAGAGAGAGAGAGAGAGAGAGAGAAGGGGGGGGGATGGGGAGGGAGAAGAAGGGAGAGAATGCCTGGTTTTGTCCATCGGTCACGTGAAGCCACGCGTCTCGGGGTGACGTGGCGCGGGGCGATTGGCGGCTCGCTTGAGTGCGGGAGGCGACACGTCAAGCGGGTCCCGCCCTCGTGTCCTCTCTTTTTCCGCTGCAGAAAAGGTGGAAAAAAAAAGGGGGGGGGGGAAAAGGAGAAATCGTTTTTTTCTTTTTTTTTTAATGTAATTAAAATTCGATATCGAGAGCTCGAGACGACGGGGTTGATCATGGTGGACCGACGCGGGGGTGAGTTGACTCGGATCTCCCCCTCCACCCCCAGTTCCTCCGTCCAATGAGGGCGCGCCACGTCATCCGGCGCTCTGACCCCGGGGGGGGGGTGGGTGCGCGGGTCAACGCACCCCGACAGTCCCGGTCGCTGTCTTTTGACTTTTGCGACCAATCGATGGGCGGCGGGGTCCCGATCGGTCCCGGGTTTCTTATTTTACGGTGCTGGAAATCGCGGTTTCGCTTTTTATCATAGCTTTGCGGTTCATGCAAAAGTCGATTTTTTTTCTGGGCGACCCACATTTTGCGTTTTTCTCTCCACCTCCAGCTGACCGGCTTCCGTTTGATGTGGGGATGATCTCGATCTTTTCAGGGTACTGCTCCGAACGATGCCGCCTCGTGCCTGGCTGCTGTCAACAAGCCGAGGAAGAAGAAGGTAAAGAAAAAAGATTCCTGCTCTGTTGCGGGGGTGTGGGGGGGAAGAGAGTTGGCTTGTGCTCGCGTCTCCGATTCTGTTTATTCTACTCCCTGCGCCGCCTGCATTTTTTGTGGATGCTCATCTTTTTGAAGCTTCGGTTTCCTCTTGTTCTTCGATAGACGTTCGCCGAGCTCAAAGACGAGGAGAGCTGCTTGCTGAACGAAAGGATCCATTTGAACAAGGTACTGCTCTTGCTCTCTAGGCGGGTTCGGTTCCGAGTGCTTGCTCTTGGCCTTGTCGCGTGCTCGTTCCTCACGGTATCTCGCGTCTTCGAACTCGATAACAGGATATAGCGAGGCTGCGCGCGGCTTTCGCGGAGCAGAGAGCTAGAAACGAATCCTTGAAGAGGATGAAGGTGATGATCAGGCTTTCTTTTCTTTTTTCTTGTTCTTTTTTTTCTTTCCTTCGTCGCTCCGTTTTAATGTTTTCTTTTTCCTTGGAACTGTGCTTCCGTTATTTGGGGATGGATACATGATTGATTAGCAAATAATACTGGTGGGAAAATAAATCATTGTGCTTTTCCGCTAATGAATTTCTCCATATCCTTCCAAGCTCCATGAAGGGAGCGGCCAGTGAAGAGAGGGCTTTGAATTATGTGAAACGAAGTGGTCATCGTCTAGACAGTTATGCGTTTTGAAGTTTCTGGTGGAAATAGTAGTAATGAGCCTCATAATGTGTATGTATGCCGGTGTCTCGCCTTTCACGGTCAGGAAAAGTGGCATCCATCCGATGACCATATCAGTTTTGGAATCGCGAAATTAGATTTTGTCCACATAACTCCTTGTTATTCGAACCTCTTGAAATCGATATTTACGCTCGTCTGTTTGCCTTGCTTTTGTAGAATGCGCTTCTGACAGTTTGGCCTCTGTTTTGCAGCTTGATTTGAATTTGCTTTCTGGAAAGGGCAATGTGGTCACTGCTGATGACATAGATGAAGCAACCTCTGGTTTGCATGACAAGACGGAAGCATCTACATCGGATCACCCTGCATCATCGACATTGCCAGAACATGACAAGATGGAAGCATCTACGAGCGAGTGTCATCCATCTTCCAGCTTTAGCCAATTTCCTAAGCCGGCGATCAAGGACAGTGACAGATCTTTCGTGCTACCTGATCTAAACATGATGCCCTCTGAAGAGGATTCTAGGCCTGAAGATTTTTATGGGTTGAGCTAAGCGAGAACATCATGGATATACGGCGCCTTGTAATTAAAGTGAAGCGACACTCATGTCTACGATGTTCTGGGTTATATCATACGGGATCGGATAAAGAGGAGTGGATCTCCATATCCATATTCTCAAGAGCTGCAGGTTATAAAGATGGTTCTGACTCTGCGGTCGAGCTGAGATGTCGTTGGGTTGCAGAGCGAGATCTCCATCTCAACTGGAACCCGGGGGGTTTAACATCCTCGCCACTTCTCTCGATCGATCGTAACTTGTATGAACGGTGACTAAGCCATTCTTTGTAGGCATTGGCAGAGCAACTTGAATACAATCTCAAATTTTGTTCCTCAAAAAGATTCCTTTTCAGATTTACTCTCCTTATGCTTTATGTTGCTTTAATTTCCTATCTATCCACCTTTCTTGGATGGAAATGGTATCTGAATAACGAAGCATCACCGCCATTGAAATCGATTGAAAATTTGCTGCTTCTTTTTGGTTTGGGATGGAGTGGATTCTAAGCAAAGGCTAACTAATCTTCACGTATGCGTGTAAGAAGTCTGGTCACTTTTTCGATTTGTATAATCGTTTGTTTGAATTGGTCATTCTGTCGAAATAACTAGCGAAAATGATCCACGCTGGCGTCTAACATGGTCATTAAGAAACATAAAAGAATTAAAAGGAAACCCATTTTTTTATACAAGAGAAATTTGGAAAGAAAAAAAGTACTAATAACTTTAGCTGGAACGATGGAAAACAGTAAACAAAGGGTGGTGGTGCTGCCGTCCAGCCATCGGCGCGGGCGGCTAGGCCAGACGCTGGTCGGACTTAGGTGACGGCGGCCGTCTCCGGCGAGGGCCACCAGTCATTTTATCTTCCTGAGGACATCGGCTTCCCAAATCACGGTTTTCGTTCTCAGCTTATATAGCTTCACACGCATGATCCATTCTTGAAGCAACATTCTTGCAAGTACCGTTCCGGTGCATCTCTCCAGGCTCTCCGCTGGTCCTGCAACTTCCGCCGATGACTCAACCCTGATAATGGTACTCTTGTAGAAAGAAACTTTTATTTTGTTCAATATAGTCCGTGAACTTTAGTCCAACGTGTAATGTCGTCCTTCAACTTCTTATTTGTTCAATATGGTCTATAAACTTTTGGTAAATATTTAATACATTTCTTAAATTATATGAAAATAACTAATGCTATCCCTCTATTTATTCAAGTTTAAGGATAATATTGAAAAATATCTCCTTCTACTAGTTCAAGTTTAGAGACAATATTGAACATTTTCATATAATCTAGTGATAAGTTGAATATTTACCAAAATTTTAGAGACCACATCAAGCAAATGAAAAATTTAAAATAGCATCGCATATTTGGCTAAATTTCGTGATCATACGTGTCATTTCTCTTTTTTGACGGCCCTTTTCTCTATGGACTTTGGGATGATGAGTCTGGATTGGTTGGTGGGTACAGATCCAGGTGGTGACTCGCCTCCCTCATGCTTCTGATCTGGGAACGAAGCACGTGCTCTACCGATTTGGGCTTATCCAAACAACAAGAGCAATCATCGGCTTGCCCTTCCCCTCCGGCTCTCTATCTCACCGCGTTGAGGGTGTGTTTGTTAGTGATTCGTAACCGGCAGCCACGCCACGTTACCTCCGGTGAGGGCTGCTGGACCCTCGCCGGTGGCTGGAGGCGCCTCCGGCGCCACCCCACTGCCCCATGGCCCAAGCTGCCCTCTCCCCCTATCTCTCGCTTTAGGTTTTTTGTTTGTCTAATTTTGGTTTCTCTCCGCTTTCTTTGTCCACGTCAGCAATTAATTAAGGGATAAACTAACATGGCGCTGACATGGATGCCATGTCAGCATTTTGGTTATATGTTTAGACGGAAAGACTAACTCAAACAAGCAATTAAATAGTTCAGGGGCCCTATCGCACAAAATATGAGTTCGAGGATGACGTTGCAAATATTGAAAAAGTTCTAGGATTTTCCATGTCATTATCCCAATAGCCTTGACATGGATGCCATGTTAGCATTTCTCTTAAAGACTATCTTGAACAAACAATTGTATAGTTTAAAGACCCCATTGCACAAAAAGTAAGCGTGGGGATAACGCTGTACGAATTGTAATAGTAAAGGGATTTTTCATGTCATTATCCCAACACTCTATCGCGTAACAAGTGTTTATACCTAAAGTCATATATAGACAACTACAGACAAGATTCATGATAAAGAAAAAGTAAGATCGACATATAAGATTGTTTGGCAAATTGATACCTCAAATTGTTTATAATTAAAGTGTTCTGCAAGTCCTACAATGTGTAGCAGAAATGTAATGAAGTCCTTAAACTTGCAACTTCGGCCACAAGTACCAGAGTACTTAAGTTAATTCCGTCCAACTTTAGCAACAAAACACCGACGTGGTGTTTTATATATTTATGGAAACCAGATGGTGCTCCTCAAATGTGGTGGTCGCAAGAAATGCGTACCCTTACCGATGCCTAGGTGAGGGTCAAACCCCCGTCAAGAGCCACTGTTCCCACGTGTGCGACCCAGTGAAGGAGGGTATTTTTGTTCCAAAGGGTTCTTGGTAGTGGACGGATGTATTTTTGTCACGCTAGTACAATTTTGGGAGGTTTGGTTATACAAAAAATTTGGGGTATTAGTGTAATAGTGGATATAGTTTAAATATTTTGGTGACAAAAAAATGTTGGGATATTAATGTCACGGTAAGCATAGTGTGAGATTTTGCAATGATATGTACCTATTTAAAAAAAACCATGTCAATTTTTCTCTCAATTGCACTTTTCGACCAAGTTACCCAAAATAAAAAATCTAGCACTCTATATTAGAATTTAGACAACAATCTAGTTTACCATCTTCCATTATTAGATAGAACATGTCATCTCATCCCACCACCGTGGTTGTTGGTCTAGTGATATAGGGCTTACTCTCAAGTAATTCGGGGCTCCCGGATCACGGATTGGAATTTTCCAATCGCTCTTTCGCCTCAGGAAACCTTGGTTTGTTCATACGTAGATTGCCATGGTGTAAGATAACCCCGACCGCACTCCCACTAGCACCGTAGTGGCGCAGTGGTGACGTGCGAGCGTGGAATGCTTGGAAGCAAAGAAGCTCGCAATCAGTGATATCTTGCCCTATTTACATCCAATCCAATTATTGACATCTCAACCGTAGAGTTTGAGGATGGATAGGATTCCATTATACATATATATATTTACATCCAATCCACAATCGTTGACCCCTCAACCCTAAAGTTTGAGGATGGATAGGATTCCATTATATCTTTTAGATCAGGGAAGAAATTCCTCATCTACAAATCATAGTGAATGCGTCCGATTTAGCTTTCGTCGCGAAATCCAACTCGGGCATGTTTGGTTTAGTTCAAAAGCACCTTTTGCTCTCTGACCAAAATTTCGAAATGCATATTTAATATGATTGAAAAATTTTCTGTGGACTCGATCTGGGTCCATATTCCAGACCCCAAATTAGCAGCATACGGTTTGGAATGCCGGTTTTAAGGAATCGGATGAAATGCGGGAAAAATAAGAAGAAAAGAAAGCTGCACAAGCAACGGTTCTACTGCACAGCAGTCGGCATTCTATAACAGAGATCAAAATCAACAAAACATCAAGTTAGAACTTCTGTGCAGGAGGCAAACTTACAAATTATGCTTGAGCTTTTCTTCAACGAGTTCAATGCAGCGATAGAGAACTAATTCTATTGGATTTAGGCCACCGACGGCGTCGAATGAAAATGGATCATCATCATTTCTGTTCTCTGCTAAAATGCCGGTCACCAGGGTCCGGAGAGGCAGAAGCCATTCATTGTAGGCCTTCTTCAAGTTGGTCTCGGACAGCACTCCAGTGTAATTGGTTTTTCCTGTTTCAACAGTCACAGGGAGACCTGCATGAGAGAGAGAGAGAGAGAGAGAGAGAGAGAGTTCCTTTCTGGTAATGCATCTATTATGCCAAAAAAAAAACATGGAAAACCTATATGTGGAACATTTTCATTAGGATCTAATTCCGAGTCTGCTTGTGGGTGTGTCCATCTACAGTATACAGTACTACACGCGCACACAAGTCTGGGCAACGTTGCTAGCACAATGGACGTGTACATTCATACACATATATATGCGTGACTACTTACATTCAAACATCGACGAATGCAGCTGATCGAATCACACTGAGCAAACAGTACAGCCAAACATATCGACAAAGGTCTCCAAAGATCTTTAGCTAGCTCAGTAAGATCCAAACAATAGCCAACAAGGAGTTTTGCATGCCGAAGAATGGTAGAATGACCCAGCCCCATGAAAAGGTCCAACTTACATGTTCAGTGAAAGATTATTTACATTTTGATTTAGTCCATAACATGCCATGTTTGCGGAGGATTTGACGTATGTGCTTTCTGACTGCTACATTTAACCTTCCGATAGAGGATGTAATAGATATTCAAATAGAAACAGTGTCCTTCATCTAAAAGTTTAAGTTTTTAAAACAATTTGCAATTTTCTCATAAAGTTTCACATGGCATCAAAATAAGAGGTCAAGAATCCAGATCTTTCTCCCTATTATCAATTTCCACACTTTAGTCTTAGACTAAATATCATCATACATGAGAGGGCAGTGGGTGCTAGATATTTAGATACTGAACAATGCCTTTATTTATTAATTTACGTTTTTAGAACAATTGGCTGTAGTCAAACATAATTTTAACAGGATTAAATCCAATATTGACCCTATTTACAGTTTAGAAAATAAGCCGTATTTTTCTAGCGGCGTCAGCTTTTCCCCAACTGTGTAGGCAGTAATGGGCCTGCTGTCGAGAATAGGGACATGGACAAACTTAAACGTAGAAGTTCATAGTATTTGTAAGACAATTAGTTTAAAGTGGCATACTCAAATTATATTCACTTATTCAAAGATTGAATGGGATTGCTTCTTGGTATTGTTGTAGTGATGAAGATTGAAAATATTCATCCATGAAAATTAAGTTTAGAAATATTAATTATTAAATATCCCATCTTTAAGATTAAAGTGCAAAATCTTTATTAATCTCCATTATGTACAGAGATAATGATTCACTAATATCTGATTTCTCTGTGCATGAACGACGCAAAATAATCATTTACTAAGAAAGTATCATCAAAATTTGCAAAAATGTTCAGTAAAAGGTCACTGTTTGTTATGCTATTGTCTAATGGATGGTCAAAATACTATGATACTCGGTCTTTATGGTGGTTTGGTCTTGAGATACGATGTCGCAAAACTGCAATCATTCTCCCCTCGTTTAAAAAGCAGTGTCCAAAACTGCCATTCCAATGGAATGAGGCGGATTGACATTGGCATTTTAATGCTGGGTTTGAGGGAAGAAAGCGTTTAAACAATTAGAATGCAGATACTCAAGGGAGGCAAAATATAAATCTATAATTTATAGTGTCTCAGTAATACTTCAAGGTTTCTCACACGAGAAACTTTTTCAGGGAGTTCTTTTCACTATTGTGCCACCTTATTCACTAATTTATCATGCCTATATCCCTGACCGATCCAATCGGTCCAGAAAAACCAAAACTAATAAAAGTGAAATAGAAGAACTTCTCCCGAAAGAGTTTCTACAGGTTCTTCGATCAACAAGACTAATCAAAATTATCCCAAATAGTGGATCAGACCTGTATATTTGAACAAATGCTTTCTTACTGAAATTTCACAATACGTGTGAAAATCACAGCTGGAGAAAAAACAACAAACTTATGCAGCAACTGCTAGAAGAGTCACAAACTCACAATTTTAATAAGAAAACAAAAGTGATTGAAGCATAGGCCAAAGAATAACATACAAAATGGAAATAAACAATTAGAAAATTTCTACCTGTTGATTCAGACAAGAACACAAATCTGTACAAGTTAAGGGCAGATAGAACCTGTAAGATCAAATGCAAGCTCGTCATTTTAGATCATTAGACTCTATCAAAGATTTTAAGCGTATCAGCCAATTCATTTCAAATGTGTTTGCCTACACATTTATATTAGCACACTTCTAACACATCTCATACAGGCTGCGCGCTCATAGTGGAAGAGGTTCAAATGACTAGTAGATAGGTTCATTACAGAAAAGTAAACAACAATAAGATCCATTTGGCATTTATAATGTAAGGATGTAAGAGATTGTCAATATAAGCTTTATATGGAAAAGGAATCGGAAAGTGTTATTGCACGTCACATGTAAATATGGACTTCCCCTCAACTTTGCATCTCGAATTTAATATAGAAAGATGGATACTTTTGATTTGGCCTTTTCAGTTTTCTATTCCTATTCATTTAGAGCATTCAATGGTCCTATGAAAACTAATGAGCTTTAAACCCGTTCAAAAGAGTTGACACCATGGAAAATGTCACAACCAAAAAAGAAATAAGGAGTGGTCATACATACTGCATCACTTTGTTCAGGAAGACTTGGAGGGCCTCCCTTAGAAGGCCTCAAAACCAATTCCACTAGTTCAAGCACATCAGCAGACCAAGCTGGTGTCTCATGGAAAACTTCATTAACATTTCCTTTTGACAATTCGCTACTAGTTTTGGCATGCCTCACTTGTCTAACAATATCTAGAAGGATGGCAACCTACACAAGTTGCAGGCAATCAGATCAAGTTATGCATCCTTTTATGCAAAGGAAGAATACACTTATGTCATTTAAGCAAGCTTTACTGCAGTTACCATAGAGGAAGAGTTGCAATTTGTAATCAGGGCTTTTAAGATGTGAAACCTTTGAGAAATTGGAATATCAGCAAGCACCTGGAGAATAGGAAATAAATGCACAAACTTAACTTAAACAAGAGAGAAGTGGATTATCAACAAGCTGGTTAACGATGCAAGAGCAGAGCATCTTAAAGTAAAAAAACACCAACCCTTTTCAGCACGTCAAAAGCTTTCTTCCTTAGTACAGCATCCGATGCGTACATAATGACGTTCTCAATCCCCTAGAATTTGCACTTCCATGATAAGAAGAACATACAACATGAAAGGGCATACAATCAAGATCTTTCACTATAATACCTGCAAGGCAGCAAAATGGCTAGGAACAAATGATGAGAAATCTAGAGTCTCACTCTCACACTCCTGTGAGATATCTCCTTCTGTGATGCAAAGCAAGAAGTCAATGGCATGTTTCTTTAATCTCCAAGGTAGAGTAGCTGAACAGAACACATGCCTTAGCATGCCAATTGCTTGCCACCTTCTGGTTTGACTAAGCCGAATTTTATTCTTTACCGCAGTTAAATCCTCCTCAGCGTTATGAGCAACCTCGTTAGACATATCACCCCATATAACTGTACCAGGAAGCAAACAAACTTGAACTTGCAAAAGGATTAAAGGAAAACTGCACGAATCAGAAAGATCTTATGGGAAACTGCAACAGAATACACTGTCAACGCACTGCCAAATATTACCTGAAAGAGCTGCTCCAAGCTTGATACTGGGTAAAGGAGCCCAAAAACTATCTTCTTCTACGCATAAGAAAAAAAATTTATCACTTCAAATTCCAAAAGTGAAGAAATTCCTTCCAGCTTGTAGATCGGAAAAATAATAGATCCATAGATGGAGCAGCATATTACCACCAGTTATGGTGCTGATCATCATGTCAACAGCAGACCCTGTTATCAAGCCAATATAAGATAAATGGCAACATCTCAAGAAGTGTGAAAGTTCAGTCACAAGGCGGAGAGAGCTGGACACATTCTCATCCATGCAAATGGATACATGAGTCTGCACATACAAAAGTTATATTAAGATGTGAGTATGTCAAATGGCTTCATGCTGACAAATCATCTAATGCACACGCACGCGCGCAGGTGTCTGTGTGTGTGGGAGAGAGAGAGAGAGAGAGAGAGAGAGAGAGAGTAGAAGGGCAACAACCACTTGGTGAATCATCTACAAGTCATTCTCGAAAAGGAAGTTAAATCTTTCATGTACAGACAGATACTCTAGACTCTTACATGACCTCAAAAATAAATATACCAACCATCATCTGCAAGACATACAGACCAAGCAGAGTGAGGAGCTTCTCAGCTGATACGTTGTCCTGTTAAACTTAAACCGTTAATCTAGGGTCTGACAAGAAATTGCATGTAAATAATTTCATGATTATGGATCACAGACCAACTTCTGGCGAATAGTTTGCATCGAATTAGCAATATTTATACCCCTGCTGAACAGATCCTCAAGATCTGAATCCTCCTCATCTGCATCTGTAGACACTTTCTCCCAAACACGAAGGATTGCAGGAACTACCTCCTTTATTTGCTCAAAGTGATGCCTTTTAATCATAAGGAGAACTGTAATACAGAAAACACGGAGCAGTGGTTTTATAGTTTGATGGAGACCGAAGAGTTTTTCTTTTGACTCATTATTGTAAGTATCAAATATAGATACGATACTTTCAACTACAATCTCAAGCTCCCCAAGCATGTCTACGAAATGTGTAGAAAATCCCTGATATTATCCTACCAGAGACAACTCGCAGATGTTAACTTTGGAGCAGTGAATATGCCATAAAGCCTGATGTTCAAATGGAAAGATAAGTCTACGTAAAGGGCAAATCATGGAAACAAAAATTACCATGGAAATATTCGAGTTAAAGACACAAACAAAGTATGAATATCACCAGAAGCAATAAAATACCATAAAAAATCACAAAGTATTATTTCAAAATCGATTGATAAGCATTGAAAAAGTTGAGCACATTATAAAAAGAGATTTTTTTGTAAGCGCATAAATTGTCTTTATATTACTACGAATAAACAATTTTAAACTTGAAAGACGGACAGGATATATTTTCATCAGCATCCAACATCCAAAATAACATTGGAGCTTACATTTATTTAACTGCTTTAGTGAAAGTCAAAATGGAAAAGGCTTCCTGACATTTGAATGAGTACATGCTGCATAAATTGCAGTGCTCTACCAGTTTTTCATTTCAATGCCTAAAGCATTGCAGAAAGGGAATTGCATCTTGTTTATTTAAACAATCAGCATGGACATCCAATCAAGATATAATGAGCTCATTGAGGAAAAACATTTGTTTTGCGGTAGCTAAATGAAGGCCTCTCTGCAGTACTTCACGGATCCAAAACTGAATTTGCTAAGCATGCATGAATGTTAATAGAAGTTACTGACTGACACCTCGATAGATGTATATTCAGTACCTAAAACCACGATTGGAGGACAGATGTATTAAGAAAGTATTGATAATGCCAAGGTGGTCAAGAAACTTTTGCACAATGGGTCCACAGGTTGGACTGCAGGTATTAGAGTCATCTTTATCATTTGAATGGCATATATCGAGAAAAGCATCCAGTAAAAATACTTCGAAGAAAAGAAATCCCAAATAGCACTTTTCAGTACCTAAAACCATGATTGGAGGACAGATGTATTAAGAAAGTATTGATAATGCCAAGGTGGTCAAGACACTTTTGCACAATGGGTCCGCAGGTTGGACTGCAGGTATTAGAGTCATCTTTATCATTTGAATGCAATATATCGAGAAAAGCATCCCGTAAAAATACTTCGAAGAAAAGAAATCCCAAATAGCACTTTTGATACTAGAATCAAGACTTCTTTACTCAGCGATATGTCCGAGGAGATAAAATACTTTAAACGATAATCTGCACCAATATAAACATAACCTACTCAAGGAATAGAAAAAAAAGTACCTTCTGAGAGACCACTCAAAAGAGGGGCAAAGTAGCTAGAAAGCTTAATCGTTTCACCTTCGCTTAAGGAATCTAGGGCCTGTTCCAACATTGACTGAGGATTAGCAAGATCTCATCCAGCAGACTTAAAGATTAAAAGAATTGATCAGTGCTAACCATATGACAACACATTACTTTAAAGAATGTACTGCAAGATCTTATCATTCAGAAAAATCAAAATCATATAAAATTTGAATCAAATTAACATGTGGCTAGACATGTCCATTATGTTTATCGACAAGTTCTTTGACAGCAAGTACAGACTCTTATACTCTGTGCTTGGCCATTCTATTTCTCAAAATGCTTAACTAGCATGTTTCATACATTCATGAACTTAAGAGGCACCTGAGAGTGTGTGTGCAAACTCACTCATGAAGCCGAAGCAACGTGAAAATGAAACGCTTTCTTCCTATGATGCTTTCACTTTTTAAACCTGGGAAGACATCTATTTCCTCATCTTAAATTTTGTTGATAACTAGTAAACAGCTTCAAAACACCCAGTTTAATTTTACCAACACATGTTTATAAAGGTGTTTGCCGGGGAACTAAAATGCCAAAGAGAGCATTCAACATTTAACAGCTAGAGAGATCACCAGAGCACGTGTTGCATGATATAAATGCAGGGTCGAACAAACAGTACTCACTCACCATTTAACAATAAAAGACAGCGATAGATACGCTTACAAATGCCAGATGTTATTAAGGAGCACATGAGGTCACATGAGAAAATCGTAATAATGACCATGAAGCTATATAATCAATCTATCACGTGACATGTGCTTACAGGATGTTTAAAAGAACATCATTTGCACGAGTACTGGGGCAACAAAGTTAATCTACAGCAAACATGTGTCCGGATGTGCAGTTACTAAGAAAACACAGATAAAAGGGGAGGATAGGTTTATTTACTTCAAATTACTCAAAATAAGTCCACGTCAAACCTCGCAGAGAACTGGCAACATGTCCCGTGGATTACACTTCACCAAAAACTGATGGATTATGCTTTCCGCAATCGCCAAAAACCGTCTCGACGCCCCCGAAAATTTCGAAACAGCCTTCGGAAGCTCAAAAGAGAGCGCATCAAGGAGCTCCTGCCATTCCACCACACAACAGAAAACCCACTGTCAAAATAAAGACGGGACTTACCTGATTAACGAAATGAGCCATAGAAAAACATCAAGACCTGATCAATCGAAGGGAAGCTTATATACTCGTAGATACCCGACAGCAGTTTGAACGCATCTTCGTGCGTGTCCTCATCCTCAGCGGCCGCCACCGACACATCACCGAGAAACTTGGCAAGCTCGGAGACCAACCTCTCGGTTCGATAGCTATCTCCGCTCTCGACCGACTGGAACATGTACAGAGGCAATACACAGTGTCACAACCCCATCGAATGGCACAGACCCGCAGGGTAGCAACATAACCATTCGCAAGCGCGAAGTACAGAGTCGGCAAAAAAGAAAAAAATCGAATTTCTCTCGGGACAGGGAAAGCCAAAGACCGTCACCGTCGGCCATTGGCGCACGGAAACTCATCCAGTTTCCCTCAAATCCGGCTAAAACAGTTAACGGACAACCGGTCGCTTTCACTGGCGTCAGCGCAAGCGTTCGAGCGGGACCGGATCGTTCCGGACACGACAAATCGACCGCGTCGCATCCAACGAGTTCCCTAGGTTTCGAAATCAAGAGACCGGCGCGATCGACTCCCGATTCCTCGGAGGAAAGCGAGGCGAAGTTCTAGGTTTAATCAGGGCGCGACGGAGAGGGAGAGCGGGGGAGGGCGGAGGAGATTCCCTCACCTTGGCGCATGAGCTGAGGATGTCGCGAAGCCGGAGCAAGGGAGGAGGATCGGGAGGAGCAGACGAGAGAGCCGCCGCGGAGTCGCTCGCCGCCGCCGCCGCCGTCGCCGTCGCCTCCGTCGACATGGAGGGCTTCGCTCGCCTGGAAGACCTTGCGCTTCGGTTCAGTTTTGCTTGGGATGCTTGAGGAGACGAAGAAGAAGCGCAGCTGCTGCGAAGAAATGCCCGTTGAAGCCCGGAGGCGTCCAGACGGAGGGCGTGCCTAGTTTTCGATCAGCCTAATTTCCTAAATCTCAATTTTAAGCCCGGTGTATTTCGCGAGAAATAAATAATTATAAAAATATTTTTCTGAAAAAGTAATTGCGCTCGAAATTATTGATAAATGAAATTTATATCTAAACAATTTCGTTGACGGTAAAAGTGCTTTTTTGTTTACTAACTTTCGTAAGCGACATAAGCAGAAATTTTTAAGAAAATGTTATCCAAATCATTTATTTTCGACGAAATAAAAGCGTTTCCTTAGGTCCAATTGCAATTCTATCTTGAACTTCTTCTTTTTTTATCTAAAAAGGGTCCTCAACTTTCACTCTGATCATAAATCCATCCACGAATACAATTTCTCGAAAATTAGCAACATCAAGACCAGTCGGAAGTTCGTTATCAAAACTTGCGTATGCATCAACACCCACACTTTCGTATGAAACAATAATAGCCTCTTGAAAAAATCAGTGGGGATTTTTAGTTGCGAGGGGCAAAATTAGGAACTAAAGCGAAAGTTGAAGATTTTTTTACACAAAAATAATTCGTGATAAAGTTGGGATTTGATCTAAAAGTTGGGAGTTTTTATAGGGAATTAGCTCAATTTTTTTTAATTTTATCATAAGGTCTTATAATTCACGAGTCAATATAGCTAGCTGCTTGCTTTTGTATAGTTCCGCCTAAGTCATCCTTGACCCTAATCGGACATTCCTATGTCTTAATCGGTTCGGGATTGTCTCGGGTGCTCCTTTATAATTGGTGTTTGGAAAGTAATACATATTCTTACCTTACCAAAAAAAAAAAAAATAATTCACGAGTCAAATGAAATAATGGAAAAGTGACCAACCAAGAACATAAAGATATATTAGATATAGGGGATAGCATCTTTTTACAGGCTTACGACCACATGAAAGTTTTCAAGTTAGTATTCATTAAGCTAAACATGGATTCTGAGGGATCTGAAAAAAATCGACACCAACACTCGTATCGTTCCCTTTGGGTGGGGGATAAGACGGAAATAGTCCGGCCTCCGCCTAGCCGGCGAATACTAGAGCCGGCGAAACGGCACCTGCTAAACTAGAAAAATCGGTCGATTTTGCCCTTCCCCGCGAGCCCCGTGTCACGGCAGCTCCGGATGAAAGGCGAATGGAGGGGTACTAAGAAAAGAGGCCGCCGAGGCCGAGGTCGAGATACTTTGTCGATGCGCGGCGGTCCGGCTAATGCTCGTTCAAAGGAAGGGGAAACTCGTGCCCGTTCGTATAAGAAGAGGAAGCCCTATTGCCGTGAAACGACGGGCATAAGGTCCGCACGGCAAATCCCTCACCTTAAAACATCGTTTTGTATGTTTTACGTGGGCTTGACAGTGGCCTTTGTTCCATGGACGATGCAGGATCTGCACCGGGCTGGGCCCTTGTGAACCTTGTTCCATGATAGAAGCTCCTACACTTTGTTCACTTTGTAACACTTTGATCGGTGCGTTCGTTTGGAGGAAAATTATTTCCGGCAAATTGTTTTCCGACTTTCCAATGTTTGGATGATGGAAAACTGATCGATTTACAAAAAAAATTTTTCATGGGCTGAAAACAACAAGCTTAGATCGAGGGAAAACGATTTCCCCTTCTGGCAAGAATGAAATCACTTTTCCTAAACCACCAAACAAATGAAAGCTAACCGGTGCGTTTATTTCACTGAAAATTTCATGACAAAGGAAAATATTTTCTTGAATATCATTTGTAAGGAAAATAGTTAATTTTCATTTGTTTGGCAGGTTAGGAAAAGTGTTTTCCTTATTGCCAGAAGAAGAAGTCATTTTCCTCCAATCTAAGCTGGTTATTTTCAGTCCGTAAAAATATTGTACATAAATCGATTATTTTTTTGTCATCCAAACAACGAAAATTCGGAAAACAATTTCCCAAAAATAATTTTCCTTCAAATAAACTGACCCTTAGTTCACTTTGTAGCCTTCAATCTTCACACCCTGATAAGCAAAATGCCAATGCAAAGAAAGTAACTGTAGTTGTTGATGCAATTGAACAGCAATAGAACGCTAGTTTTTTCCCACACAGGCTTGTTCTTGCCATTAAGAGCAAGCATTCATCTTTCATCAACCGAAAACGTATGAAATTATGCACGGTCGAATCTTATTTTCGGTAACAAATGACGATTTACTTAACCCTAGCTTGCTCAAATCTGTTCATGAATATTCTATTGGATTTTGCAAGTTTCCTAAGGATGCGGTACTTATGAAACCACATTAAACTGTTATTTTCGTTTAATTTGTTTTGTTTACACTTTCACATGGGGAAATCGTGTTGTTTCTCCTTTCATCCTATCGAACGGATCCTATGAATATGAATGCACAAAGGCTGATTGCATGAACAAGCCAATTTTCAATTATGTGACATTGTTCTTAATTCTTTTAGTTCGCAAATTTTGTACTTTCCACTTCTTTCGGTTTTTTTTTCATGGTTCATGCGTCACATAGACATAAACGTGAAATAATTTTATGTTAATACGATAATTGGATCTTTTAGGATCATATAAGCGATTGGCCATGCGCGGATAAATTCGAAATTAAGAATCCAAAAACTTTTATATATATATATATATATTTGATTGATTAATTAGGTTATGCTTCCTATCATCAAATAAAACCATACTATTCTCCAATGGGCTCATATAAGTTTGCTCGTGAATAGAAGAGAATACTTTGAGATCGAATCTCAATGATTTCATTGACCCATAACGATATCTGAAAGAATATCGTAAGATGTTTTCGTTTTTTGGATGATTACTAGTGAAACTTCAAAATTAATATATAAATATATCAATTATAAAAGTTTAAAGAACTTTCTTTATTTAATATTTGCTGTAATACTAGTAATCAAGGTTGAGTATCAGTATAGAAATGACCAAAAATGAGATTTGATGGTGCATAATTTCATATTCCGATGTGGGTGGAAGATAAACGTATAAGTTACTCTGAACTTAAGTTTGAATCTCAACCTAAATGGCTAACGTCGGTGTAGTCATTCCTATCGCTCGAAGCTAATTTGTTTTTTTGCTAACATGGTATTCCGATCGACCATCGTCCTCCGACAATGAGTAATTAACTTCACGCTCAATGTAAAATATGAAATAACCTTTGAGAGCAATACATGTACAATCCTCCTAAATAATATGTTAAATTGAATTTGATAGGATTGAGCATGGCATATAATGAACCTGCTCTAAAATCGATTCCAATTTGAAGCCCAAAGAAGGGTTCGGTTCAATGCGTCTTGTGATTGGCAGTGCATGTGAAAGTTTTTCTTTGATCGAATAAAAGAGTCGATCATAACGATGTGGGGACAAATTCTACAAGCTTTTGACAAATTGGAGAGGCATAGCATTTTGCGGCGCAATTGAAGAGCCATAGTCAAGCCACATGCTCACACTCTAGTTGACAAAATTGACTAAAACTACCTATAGTTTGGTAGGGATAGGGTTATTGATGTGAGAACTCCGGTAAAAAATAAAAAATAAATAATTTCTCTAGATTGGTGCATAGTTGATTGAGGCGTCGGGAAATTTCCTAATTGGAAGTCACAAATGCAAGCTCTATCAACTCCATGAAAACTACTCTAGATCGGTACCATCAAAATGCACGGGCCAAAAAGCCTGAAGTTAAACGGTTCATGAGACTTGCAAGATGTTACACAAGTCTCCAAGTAATCGGGTCTCTTCACTCCTGTCCCTAAATTATCATAAAAAGAAAATGGCGAGTCAATCAAGCACTCCGGAAAAATCTAAAATTATCTCTACGGATTGCTGAAATTTATATTTAGGGTTGACGAAACAATTCACTCAGTAACCTACGGAGCACTTTGTAACCTTTGGACTCTTTGTCATGAATTACAAACAATAGCCAAGGAGTTTTAAAAGAAGTTCAATGTGCTATTGATATGAATTAGTATGCCGAAATGCACAACTACATGGAAGAAGAGCCCTCTATGTCCTTGAACCTAGTTTGTTTTCCATAAATGCAAACTAATTGGTAATTTAATAAGAGAAAAATCGGTAATCACTCTTATTGAGATATGTAATCTAAAAGAGTCGGTAAACTTTAAAAGTTGGCAAGCTAGCAAGAATAGTGGTAACTCAATAAAAAAAGTTGATGAATTAAGAAAAAATAAATGAGAATTGGTAACACAAATTTAGTTGTTAATTTAATTACGAGGTAAGTGTACTGAAAGTCTTAAAAATTTATTACGAAAGTGTAATTGAATCTTAAAACTTTCAAATAGTGTAATTAAATCCAAAAATTTGTCAAGTTGGTGCAGTCAAGTTCTTTCATCAACTCCTTCCAACTTGACAAACGAAAAATGCTAACAAGTTTTAGGATTTGACCAACTTGACAAGTTTTAGGACTTGAATACACTTTTGAAAGTTTTAGCACTTAATTGCACTCTTGTGAGTGCACTTTTTGAAAGTTAGGACTCAATTGTATTTTCGTGACAAGTTTTAGAATTTCAAGTACACTTATCTCTTTAATAATAAAAGAGTTGGTAAGTCGCCTAAAGAAAGGTTGGTTTCTCATTAATAATTGATGCACATAAGTTGTTGGTAAAAAAGTTAATAAAAGTTTGTAAAAGATCAGAGAATGTCTTTTTATTGATAAGAAAATTGGTTATTCAATAAGAAAAATTGATTATTCAAAAAATCCAAATAAACATTGGTAACTAATTCAAATAAGATATAATAACGCAAAAAACTAGTTGGTAACTTAATTGAAGAAAAATCAATTGTTAAATTTTTTTTAAAAATTGGTAAAATTAGAATATTGACAAGCAAGGCAAATGAAAGTTAGTAAATCAATAGAAAAGTTGGTAACAAAAGTTGGTGATCAACCCAAATTAGACTTGGTAAACTTCATATAGTAGGTAACTTAACGGGAGAAAAACTGGTAAGTTACGCAAATAATTGTTGGTAAAATAAATACGAGTTGATAAATTTAAGGTGTTTATAGAAAAGACAAATAAAGTTTGACAAACTATAACAAAAGTTGATAAATTTAAACAAACCAAATAAATATCGGGAAATAATTCAAATAAGAATTGGTGATCCAAAATTGATTTATAATTTAATTGTAAAAGAGTCAGTAAAAATTGGTCAATTTACATAACAGTCAATAATTTAAGGAGTTGGCAAGATTGATAAATGAAAATTTGTAAAAGAAAAGAAAGGTTGATGATTCGCATGTCGTCTAAAACAGTTGGTAATTTCATTATCGTGTCGAAAATTCACTATTAAGTTACTGGAAAATCAGGTCGTAAGTAACTTTTCTATAGACAATTTTTTGCACTTACTAACTCCTTCACAAATTTATTGGCACTATCTATTTTTGGGAACGGAACGGGTAGAATCTCTAGTGTCGTAAGCAATACATGGGCATGTTGTTGGATCATTCAATGTCAATATCCTCTCCAATCTCACCAGAAAAAAATAGAGATTGGAGAGGATATTTAGATGTCTCGATCGACATTCCCAATCATGCAAAATCATGTACTATAATGTCGTCAGCAATACATGGGCATGTTGTCGGAAAATTCACCTAATTCCCACTAGCAGAGCAGTAGGCATCGGTTTCCTAATCGAAGTGAGAAATATCCTAATAAAATAATAACCTACACATCCTATCAGCTATCCTCAAATCCTTCTAGTACCATCACAGTCTCCCTTCTATATAATTTATTATCTTTGCCAATATACTTACAGCGGAAATACAATAAAATTATTCAAGAAGTCATAAACCTATTACACTTTTACCAATTAAGTTCTAAATCTTTTAATTTTGCCAATTGAGTTTTAGACTTTTTCACATTTTGTTAATTGAGTCTATTTGGCCAATTTTAGCTGTAAATTATTGACGTGAACGCCGGCTGTCCTGCATGGCAGGCCATCTTACGTTGCTCATTCGTAGAATGGCCAGCGTTGATGTGGACAATATTTATAATATTTTATAGATTTTTTATTTACCTTATTTTATTTTTTATTTTATTTTTCCTTTTTTTTACACCTCTAGTTGGCGAGGCCTGATGCCCTTGCTTGTGGCCAGTGATGGTTAGACAGAGGTGTAAAAAGAAAAGAAAAGAAAAGAAAAATAAAAAATTAATAAAAAATTAGAATATATATTATCAAAAGTTATCTACGTCAGTACCAGCCGTACTATATAAGACAGCCGATGTTTATGTCAACAAATTCCGGTTAAAATTGATCAGATTGACTCAATTGGTAATACAAGAAAATGTTTATGACTTAATTGGCAAAACTAAATTGTTAAGGACTAAATTGGCAAAAGTATTTTGTGTATCGGACTTTTTGGACAATTTTTCCGAGGAAATACAACTTAATTGGCTTCTTATAATATTACATAACAATGGTCATCGCATCCCAAATGAAATTGAAGGATATAGTCAAAGCCCATTGCCTTAGATTTTATCAGAAAACTCGATGGATATATTTTCTCAGAAACTTTAAATTATTTAAAGTTCTCTAAGCCCAAATTTTGCCTCGAAATACTTTCACTCAAAATCCAAAACTACTTTTCAAAATTTTTCGCAGCTTACGCACATCGTTAGAAAGTCCTCTTCCTCTACAAATAGAAGTATGGAGGGGGTATCACGATGGCAATACTCGAATCGGGTTCTAAGGTACGATAGATGAAAGAAGGTAGACGGCAATCCTCGAGCCATCACCTCGTGTGAGCTATTAGATTCAGTGGTACTTGGAGCAACGAACTCGCACAAGTTGGTACGTGCAAATAACATGTCTTGGAGCTTACCCAAGATATAATATATATAGTAGCTAGCAAGTGGCTGAAAATTTATAAATAACTAGCAAGTTTCCACCGGGTATGTAATTATCTTTGCTCTTGGAACTTAAAACACTATAAACCAAGACAATTCTGTAGTGTACTCGTGGTACCGGGCCATTAGGGCTCATTGATATTGACTGAGTGCACTGTGTTAAGGTCTTGTCTAGTCACTCCAGTTAGAGCAAATGTTGGAGGGAAAGAGAAGAGCAAGAGCGAGAGCTCAGGCCAAGTGCACTTGTGGTCCATGGAGAGAGAGAGAGGAATTTCCCCCCCAGTGGTCTTGTGGTCCATCACTTGCAAAGCCTAATCTCAAGGTGAAAGGAAAGCAAAAGAGGGAACATGATTGCGGGGAGAAGCAAGCATGCAAGAAGAAGTTGGGGCAATAAATGCCAAATTGCCACCAATGTAATGGGACACATCACTCTCTCTCACCTTCAATTTCCATCCACCCATGTAAACCTCATCCCTCACTTCCTAATCCATAATTGAAACTCCGTCTCCTAAATAAACTAAAATCTCCCGAGACGGGATCATAAAGCATCTCGTGAATATCACGCGAAATAAAGCGAGAGCGAATTTTCCCGTTATACGATCACCAAAGTGATATTATCCCGATTTACTTTTGACCGAACTCTTTCAAGGTCTATCCCCCATTGGATGCCCTTTTTTTTATGGCATTGATTGTTGTACTAAAATCAGTATGCGATGCGTTCTAATCAAATGGCACGACAAATTGCAAGTGGACATCTAATGAAATGGACCATACTCATAAAAAAAAAACCCAACGAAAATATGTCAAGTCACTTAATATTTCAAAAATATGTCAAATTTTTTCGACCAAAAAAAAACTTAATATTTCAATAATATTATAAATAAATTTCGATATGCTTGGGACTTCTCTCTCTGTTTTCTTTTATGGGGGATATTCCAGATTACCACTTTACAAACACATCGAATCACTTAGTTCATCTTCGCGTCTACATATAATATTCCTTGGGAATTCACTTATGGAAAAGTAAAATTGCCTAGAATGTCGGTCCACAACATGTGCAGCAGGGCAACTGTAGCTGAGTTCGAATCGAAATTCTTGCACCCCAAAAACGTCATTTCTTTGAACAGGGCGAGCAACATCGCCAGTCCGTGGAGACGCGACTCGTAAAATTTCAGTCTTTCTTTTCTCCCCAAATTACGTGCCATATTTTTTCACCACAAGCGCCACGAGGAAGCAATCGAATCAAAGCAAAAGACAAAACTTGAGAAGAGAGAAAGAAAGAAAAGGGCCTTCGGAAAACAAGAAAGCACGAGCCTTTCGTTCCACAGTGCATGGATAAGGCGATCCCATCGCCCCGTCTTGCGGGCCGACACCCCTCCTCACGCGTAACGGAATCAGACGCTTTTTCTTCCTTTCCTTTCCTCCTTTCTTCTGCTGTCTGATCATTGATTTTGTACAGATGACTTGACTTGTTTCGCGACAATTCAATGTGATTGTGGGGATCGTGTGGGTACATCGGCCATTTCCAGAAAGCTTGTGATGGGAACTGTTGGTCCATTCTGATCACTGTTCGTGAGAGGAGTTAAAATGATTCCACAAAGGAAAAAGAAGGGGAGCTCGGTTATGCCCTAGGTGCCCTTTTCGACCTACGACAGGAGGTTTGTTGTTTTGTGACAATCCTAAGAACTTAGTCGATGAAACGCGGGAAATTCTTATCTGGGTCTGAAATTCATTTGTGGACCGGATGCAATCGCGATCCAGGTGTTGTAAGACCCGTGTATGACCTAGATGATCGGAAGTGTTGTCGATGTGGTCCGACGTGGAGCGGTTCTGGACTAGTGTTTGTCAGGAAAGAAGAATCAATAATCGAACAAGCTTGCTCTCTCTATTTTCATTTGTTTTTTCACACAAGAAAACTCATTTTAGGCGAACTAATTTTTTTTTGGGGTTAAACACGGAGCAATTTCGGTAAGCGACACAACGAACAATTGAGAATTTCCATTGAAATAGAAGAGAGAAACTAATATGCTATAGTTCAGATTTCATACTAAAATTACTTAATCGGGGTGATGTAGCTGTTGATGATGTCGTTTGATTCATTTGACCTCCTTATTTACCAACATAAAACAAAAATTTACGTTGATTTTGGAGATATTCCCAAGATTTATCTACTGATAAACTAAAAATAAAGAATCGTGAAATCCGGACTCATTGAGATCCCTATAGAACCGGCCCTTCTTACTTCGACAAAAGCAAGAGAAATTGTCTAATCAATCCTGAATTTATTGTGAGGATGTCAATTCGATTATAAACTTTTCAATTTTGCCAATTTAGTTATAAATCTTTGCGCGAAATTTCAATGCAGCCTTTCCGGTCAATTTTCTTCTGAAATCATGTAATTAGAAAAATTTGAAAGTTTAGGGCTGAATTGACATCCGTACAATAAGTTCAAGATTGATCATGTAATTTTTCCACAAATGCAAGTGGCGCCGGCGGCTGCCATCACAGATGGAAGACTCTAAGAGGATGAATGTGCATTATATGGGTGTACGATTGTATTGGACCCTCTAGAAAAGAAGGAGAAAGGAAAAAGAAGACGCATTATGGGCGACCATGACGGGATAAATATCATTTTCTTGGTAAAGGTAGCGATGGATGCGAAAATGCCCCAACTTTGTGGGAGGCTGATTGGTGGGTCCATGATCTGTGAGCATTCATCATTGAATATCAGAACCAAACCAAAGCCAAGTTGAATCGAATTGGTAGTGAGTACATTTATTTCGTGAAAAATGAACGATTTGAAGTATATTTTTTTTTAAAAGTGATCGCTTATTTTCCTTATAAAAATGAATGAATGAAAAATATTTTTATTGACCGCGGAAATATTTAGATGTAAATTATTGTCGATGATGAAAATATTTTTTATTAGCTAATTATTCCAAGCAATATAACAAATTATTTTTAAGAAAATGTTTCCAAAACATGTGTTCGGCTCGCGAAAAATATATGATTTGGAAAATATTTTTCTAAAAATAATCGCTTATATCGTTTATAAAAATGAAAGAACGAAAGATATTTTCATTGTCCTCGATAATGTTTAGACATAAATTGTTATCGATAATGAAAATATTTTTAATTAACTAATTATTTCAAGCAACGTAAGCGATTATTTTTAGGAAAATGTTTTCTAAATCATTCATTTTTCATGAAACAAATGGGTCTAAAAGTCATCTAAATGAAGGTGCGGAATACTAGTTAAATAATTTAATAAAAAATATGTTCTTTCCAAAGTATTGATTACACGTAAATTATGAAAATATCGGTGATTTTAAAATTTTCAATATACTTTTATTTAGTTAAAGCATTCTCCTGGAAAATCCAATATTTCCCCTTAAAGTGTTGAAACAATGCATTTAGATCATTTATCAAAGCTCATTGAAAATGTGTTAGAAGCATAAACTATATACCTTAATCTATCGTTTTTGCTTTTCTAGTGTATCTTTTTTTCCAATTTTCACAATGTCTCAGTAAGATTTGTCTTTCGGCAAAAGCCACAAAAAACTCTAAACTATGCTCACCATGACACCCATTGTGACACATATACCATGAACTTTATTTTTGTAACACAAAAAATCCTAAATTTGTATATGTGTGACATATTTATTCTCCATCAAACTTCTGTCAATGACAATTGTTAAAAATTTACCTACATGGACGCTAGAAAGCAAATAGTGTTGACATAGCGCCCACGTGGGTTAAATGAAATAAAAACGAAATTGTTTTAACTGAAAAATCACTGAACGGAACTTTAATGGAGGGTAAATGTGTTACATAATTATAATTTTGGGGGTTTTATGTCACAAGAAAAAAGTTTAAGTTACATGTGTTACAATGGGCATAGTTTGAGATTTTTTATGTTACAAAAAAAAATTCAATGTGAATGTGTCACAAAAGCCATACTTTGGTGTTTTTTTGTGACTTTTTCCCTATTTTTTTTATATTTACTTTAGTTAATGTATTCATACTAGTTTTATTTTTTAATCATTAAATCCTTCCGGGCAATGGACGGGGAAGTGTCCCTTAGGTAGATGACCTCGAACTCTAACTTCATGGGCTGAAACGGAGACGAACCTAAGGCTAGAGTGAGTCCGGTGCACGCGGAACACACACGCACAAGTTCATCTTTTAACTATTGAGTCAATGCCAAAAGGGATCAAGGTTAGTGGTCTTGAATTGCAAAGAGACCCGTCAATCAACATACAATATGATCAATACCGCAAAAATTCTCATATTGATATATTCATACCGCATTTACCCCAAATTAGTATCATAAAAAATCTAAAGCCACTACACCCGTGTCACATTTAACCCAAAATAAATTGCGTGTCATAAAAAATCCCAAATCACAAAATTAGAGATTTCCAATCTAATATTTTGGTAATTTGGAAATTTTTGTGTTTAGTAATTTAGTTTTTGATAAATGTGGCACGAGTACACTAATTTTAGATTTTGGGTGGTATTATAGCCCTGATAATTAACGGATGAACGTACTAGCAGTTCCTGAACTTTTTCAGTTTGAGCAATTTAATTACAAACTTTTTTCTATCAATGGGGTCTCTAAATTATATACTTCCCATCAAGAAAAAGACACCACAGATACCATAACTTTCATACGGCACTTACTTGTGCACCATAATTTTATTCTGATCACTTGAGTGTCATAGTTTATATACGAAGCTCACTTAAGTGCCATAATTTTTTGTTTCAATCACTTGGAATGCCATACAATTGATCACTTGAGTGCCATAAATTTTTAGAAATGTTTATCACTAGTGCCACTCCACGTCAGATTTTCGATGCTTGGATGAATGCTATTAAAAAGTTATGACACTCAAGTGATCAGTTGAAAGTTAACTTAAGTGTACAATGTTTAAAAGTTACGACACTCAAGCGGTTGAAAAAAATATTATGACATACAAGAGATTTTTGTATAAAAGTTATGATACTTTGGTATCCTTATCCCATTTTCATTAAAGTTCTTCCTAAAGTAAACGGAATGCTTCATGTGGATTGTCACGTTAGTGCCATGTTAGTGCCAAGTCACTATCCAAGTTAGTGCTAACTAGACAATCTAGTTGAGGTATGGATTTTCTTGTGCTAACTAGATTTAATATAGTTGAAGAGAGAGAGAGAGAGAGAGAGAGAGAGAGAGAGAGAGAGAGAGAGAGAGAGAGAGAGAGAGAGAGAGAGAGAGAGAGAGAGAGAGAGAGAGAGAGAGAGAGAGAGAGAGAGAGAGAGAGAGAGAGAGAGAGAGAGAGAGAGAGAGGTTGCTAAGCACTAGTAAGTTAGGGTGTGTAAAGGAACCACGAACTGCCCAGAATCGGACCGAATAGGCCAAGATCCGGCAGTTCCCATGAGGACCGATCTGGGTCTCGATTCTAATTTACTAGAATCAGTGAGTACTAGCTAAATTCTCGATTCCATGCATGGAATCGCCCTCTCGGATTGGATTGGTGTGTGTATATATAGTTAAAAAAAATTCTAGCTCACTTTCAGTGAAAGTGGGTCTTTTTTGCTTGCCTTTTACTATTTACCCTATAGTTCTACATGCGTCTCGCGGTCCTCAAAATAGAAACAACATAAAGAAACCCTAACCTCATCTCACTCTCACCAAGAGAATCTCATGCAGCCATGTCTTCAACTCTGTCGCTGTGTTGCAAACTCTCAACCACCTTGCGCCTCCCCTCCAGCCCTCCCTCACATCCCGCATCTCACTCTTGCCTTATGCCTAGCCATCGGCTCTCCCTCACATCTCGCATCTCACTCTTGCCTTATGCCTAGCCATCGGCTCTCCCTCACATCTCGCATCGGGCTCTCGCCTTGCATTACATTCTGTTGCTGAGTCCCAGACTCGCAGCTAAGCAAATTTTTCTACTTAAGGATACCCATTCTTTCTGCTGTTGTTGGCGCATTTGATTTCCAACTTAGGGTGCTTCAAATTATGTTGAAGTTAAGTTCGATATTTGTCAGTTTTTGGATTGTCATTACCTTTTGATCTTGCTTTAATTGTGACTTTGGGTGATTCTATACTTACTTAAGCCTTTTATTGGAAGATAACTTTAGGGAATATACTTGGTCACGATGTTTGTAGTCTGGTTGTGAATCTATAGGGATTGGGGACCATTCCATGGACCACCCGGGAACCATATTGGATCGTCGGTCTAATTCTTAGGTGGATCCATGGAACTAATAAGTGGTTCCCACATCCAATTTTTTGGAACCAGTCTTTAATGGGCGGTTTCTAGTTCCAGGATGGCAACCACCTATTTGAACTATGCTCACCCCTGTTGGTAAGGGCTGTCATGTGCTTATCGACCTCTGGTGACTGCGGCACAATAGTCGTCACTGCCTATGATCTGAGCATTCCTGCACACTAACTCAAAAGAGAGATTTAGAAACCCAAGTATGGCTACACACGAAGCGGAATGACGGTTGGGCTAGGTAGCTACCCTTGCATCATTGTCGCGGCTACCCAAGCACGGCGAGGGCCTAGTGTCCCTCATCAAGCCAAGTGAAGGCGATGCAAACTCCATCGCTCTTACTAAGCAAACACAAAGAGAGGTACCTCGAAAGTCAGGAAAAGGACACTAAAAATATTATAACTTTTGTAGGGCGCTTACTTTAGTGTCAAAACTTTTTTACGATCACTTGAGTGCAAGTGCCATCGGCTATTTGAGTTGCTGGAAAATTCGATGCGATAATGTTTTAATATAAATGATCGGACATGGCTCGCCGCCAAATTAAAGTCAAAACTAATGCTAAACGACTTTGTTTGGCATTTGTTCTTCAAAAAATGCTTATCCTAATTTCTCAATTTGGGGCAAAGTTACCTCTTGAATTTTTGGGGCAATAGACAGATGAAGAAGTGGAAAAGAATCGTTTTGCTCTTGATTTCTTATTTTCCTCTTCAATTTTTCGATCGTTCTTTCTAAGGAATTGAATTTCAATATTGTCACAATCGGGCTTCTTCGGAGCCGAATCGTCTTCGTTTTTGTGCGTGTGTGGGTGCTAGTTGGGTTAATTTTTTTTTCTAATCTTTCCGCAATTTTAGTTACTCTTGTTGTCATCTAGACTTCTAAAGCTATTTGTGGGGATAAGACAACATCTTCTCTCTTAACTTCAGTAGCTCCTCTTTGATTTGCTTTCTTTTGGCTGCTGAATTAGGAGGTTTTAGTGGGCTTTTCCTTTTACTCTTCTATTGCTGCATGACAATCACCAAGGTGTGATTTTTTAGAATTTCCCTATAGCTGGACTTTTTCCGGGTAAAGAAAAAATTAGACTAACAGAGGGCTCTCGGCTGGAACAAGACAACCCGAACGATGTAATCTATAGGCACGAAACAAAGAGCACGAAGAGAAAAAAGCGAGCAAAAATCAGAGAAGAAAAAAAAATCAACTGGAGTTTCTCCATTAGCCAACTCATAGTTGACTCTCGAAGAAAATATACATGCAAGTTAAAATTGTAAGTTAAAGATGAAGATGAACACGAACACGAAGAATGAGCATGTCAGTTCTCAATGAGGGTTCGATCAAGGGATTTGTCCACGTTGGACTTCACATTTGTTTAAAATGCAATGCGGAATTTATAATTCAATAAAAATGAAAAAAATTCACGTAGGACAATTGCTAGAATGTTGCTGGAATTACTAAAGTAATCAATTTTTCTTTGACGAAGCACTCAAGCGAAACCTTGAAAAGTTTTTGCACTAAAGTGAGTATCGTATGAAAATTGTGACACTTATAATTTTCTTTCTCTCAAAAGTTTGATGAACTTTCCTAGGAGCTTATTTGCACATTTAACCTATGATACCACAAAATTTGGCCATATGGAAGACTTTGGCACCATTTTCAACAGCCAAATTGAAGACCTTCAAAATCATAGTTCACTAATGGGAAAGTGACAAACAGTATCTAAACTTTGGCTCAATATGGACCATACTTTGGCTCAATATATAATGTGGTCCCTTAACTTTTAATTTGTTCAATGTGGTCCTTGGACTTTAACCTAATTTACAATATGGTCCCTGAACTATTAATTTGTTCAATGTCATCCCTAAACTTTCAGTACATATTCAATTTAGTTCTTGAAACTATATGAAAGAAAATGTTCAATGTAGTTATTTCATTAATTCAAGTTCAGGGACTATATTGAACATGTACCAAAAGTCTATGGACCACATTAAACAAATTAAAAATTCAGGAACCACATTGAACATTAGGCTTAAGTTCATTGATTACATTGAAGAAATTAAAAGTTTAGGGATCACCTTGCGCATTGGGCTAAAGTTTAGAGGCTATTTGTGTCATTATCCCTTCACTAATTCTTGATTAACCTCGTAGAAGCTGATTGCCCCATGCCCACATCCCAAATCCCATTGGAAACACGTTGGGTCCCAAAAGGGGAAAAATTTTCACACCAATTTCGAGTTCTTCAACATTCATGAAGAAACGTGAGATAGGCCGGATTGATTGTCGCCCAAATCGACCAAATGTATGTGGCAGTAGCAGCAGCCGCAGCAGCCATTGCATGTCTAGGCTACCAAATTCCCAGCACAGGATGAGTCCACCGATGATAGCTTTCTTGTATGTGTATGTGTGTGTTCCTTATGGCCTCGTACCAGAAGCGACGACCTCCAAATTGCCTTGGCATGAGCCTGCTGAGGGACGGCAGACGTCATTGTGCTTGAGCGGCGCCACCATAGCTCCCTTGCCCCATCTCTCGAATTGAGCAATAGTCAGGCTCCTATCGAATATTCCATCGCCGAGGAGATCGGAGCGGAGATATCATTAGAAAGTCTTGTTAGCAATACCTGGTAAAAGCTTCGCGACGAACAGTTGCATTTTGTTAATGTAATCACAACGTAAGATTGACGATGTAGGCCAAGACAAAACCCCTACTCAAAAGACTTTTTATATTAGGCCGTCCTTGAATCTAATGTTGTCTGCAACGTTACAAGGAGGACCCCCCCTTATCAACAAGGCAAAAAAATAAAGAGAAACCGATGACCCCATCTGCCAAATATAGAGGAAAAAAACATAATGGAACGCCAAAAAAAAATGACAATAATAATAATAATAAAAGCAAAAATAGGAAAAAAAAGGGTAAGGAAAGGAAAGGAACCTACCGAAGAGACCATACTTTATAATTTCCATTGGGCACACTTGGTTTCGTGTGGGCACGTGGAAAATGTGTGGGGGCCCACAACGACCGTCCCGCGTAATAGGTGTGCCTGACCGTGATTGGTTTCTACACTGACAACCTTGCTGCCTCGGATTGGTGATTGGGCCCACTCGTTAATCGAAGGATGCTCTTAAAATCAAGATCATAATCATAACAATGACATCATTCGATGTGATACCATTTGGAACCTTAACCGAGTAAATACCACAAAAAATTTCAATTTGTATTCATTGTGACACAAATATTTTAATTTTGTGTCATTAGAAAATCTAAACTTACCCACTATGATACAAATCTGCCAAACTTTTTTTTGTGTTACGAAAAAATCTAAACTTATATACGTGTGACATATATGCCCTTTATTTCAGTACCATCTAAGGTATATTTTAGGATTTTAGTGACACAAAAAAGTTTAGTGAATTTGTGTTATAATAGACATCGTTTGAAGTTTTTTGTGATATTAATCTTATTTATTAGGTGAATCGCTAATCTCATCAGTCGTAGGTGGGTTTAATAATTTGCTGATGTGTATATATTGATTCCGGCAATTTAATTTTTTTTATTCATTTACCTATCGCGTCTTGTGTTAAGATAGTTACGGTTTGAAGTGAATTTTTAACTTTAAATGCTAAGATAAATAAAATGACTATAAAGATTTGTAACTAATATTTGAAAGTAACTGTTTCAATAAAGCAACTTGAAATGATATCTTTTTAAGCATTGGGATCGGCACATGTGCTCAAAATTAAAATCGTTTTGCTAAATCATAATTCTTTATTCAAAATTTTATATCTTCTAATGCCAACTATAAATTTTTATATCTCTGACACAAAATACTAATTTAAGTTATTTTACCAAATCTTACCATTCAATTGGATCCTTGATTTACGATTAAAAAATTTTAAGGTTTCAATTCATGATGCAATTTACCCTTGATATAAGACCCTCAAATAGGTAGAGAACTAGCAACAACGGCCGTGCGATGCACAATTTCTTCCCTCGACTTTTTAAATACTGGAAACGTAAATATAGAAGTAGTCAATGCTACAGAGATATCATACTATTCAGGCTTTCTAATACAAAATATTTGGTCTTTGTTTATAAAACATTTTTAGTGGAGACATTTTTCTTTTCAAGTGAAGATACTCTTCAACATTAGTGCAAATGAACATATCTTATTAGAGCTGTGACACTAATGTTTTGGAGTTAATTAGATGTAAGCTTTTATGAATTTCCATGTCAATTTTAGTAATAATGAAATGATGAAATTTTCTCATATAATCATTTTACTAATCATCAAGATATGTGACTTTTGCTTTATCGATCATATGAAATTTACATTTCAAGATGTGCATTTTGAATTGTAGTCAAGACGACATTAGTTTTGAATATTATATTGTTTTTTAGAAATCTTTTGGTAAGGAAGGGCCGTTTGAAATTAAACTGAAACTAACTAAACTATATTGTTAAGATAATCAATTGGTTTACTGAATTAAATTTTTTTGAGAAAAAATATAATTTTTTTGACATTACTTCTTGGTATTGGTTGGTGGCTTTTATGATTTTAATAGGGTAAATGGCGATATTTGCCTTCGAAAGAAAGAGCCATGAGGCAATTTTGAGTTAAAACTCTCCAAGTTTTGTTCGATGTAATTCATAAATAGTGTTTAATCTAAAATATTGTCTTAACATGAGTTAAAGCGTCTAATCAAAGTATAATGCTCCCAATAATTTTTCAGTTAAAACTAATCTCATGTTATTTAAATTTTAAACTAAGATAGGCCATTTTATGCTCGAACAATAAACGCGTTGCGCCGACCTTAATCTTTTCCATTTGTTTTTACTTTCTTCATTTTTTCTTTTTTCTTAAACAGAGAACACAGCTCGTTTACTTTTACAATTAGAGTTTCTGCTTTACGTAGAGACTTGGTTAACATATGTTTCCTTGATATAACTAGTAAATTGGAAATAGACTTACACTATTTACTCATGTTTAATTTTTCTGACAATGGAGGACTTGAATAGAGTTTTAGAGTTGAAAAATGTTAAACACCCGATGCACGCTTCTTTTTCGAATCATATATAAGCAAGGAGGCTATTTTAATAAGTTATTTTGATAGATTTTAATAATTTTAGGACTTTGATGGAGTGTGATTTTTTGGAGTAAATAATGACTCATCTTTTATACCTAAACAATAAAGTATGTTTAATATTTTATTCAAACCATAGACTTATGAATCTTTTGCTGTTATCACTAAATTTTAATATCTTATCAGAGTAAACATTTTCCACATTATATTGTTTTCTTTTTGTCTTTATTCATGTAAGTTGTGGAAAAGTTCGAGTGCCCACAATTTAGGCTTGGACCTCATTGAATTGAGATGTTGCAAAAGTCGATTGAAGTTTCTATTAAGAAAATCTCCTATGATGTTTTGAAGATGATAATATAATCAAAGGCTACTGAAATTTGCATTAGTTGGGTAAATCATTTTATAGATGCACATGCCAATATGTAAATTGAATCTCAAATTGGAACATCAGAAGGTATTGAATGTGAAGAATGTCTGAGGCTGCATGGACTTATGTAGAAGGTGAACAAACTGTAGAAAGATGGTTCATTAGGGATTAAGATGTTTTGCTTCTACAGAGTAGAGGACGTGATGCATGTTTCTACATTTCTTAGATGAGAAGACCCTGACTATTTTACAGTTTGATTTGAATCCAAATTGGTGTCTAACAACTAAAAGCTTTGGAATCCGTAACAAGAAGCTCAAAAATGATTAGAGCAGTTTTTCTCCTTTAAGATAGCAAATCAGAGAGTTATACAGTCTGTAACAGCCGAACGCTCTAGGAAGAGAGTGGATTATAGGGTTGTTATAGGTACATGTGTCTGTAGAGTTATATATTGAGTTTTGTGTAGCAAATTAGCAATGGATTCAAGCCTTGTTAAACGCTATTAGTATGAGACAATAGACGCAAGCCAAGTGGAAGGCCGATCAATTAAATATCTATCTTGTACTATCTTCTATCTCTTTAACCCATTCATCATCTACTTGATGAAAGCTACTACATTTGTAAAACAGTCTTTCTTTCACAAAAGCACATTCACAAGTTATTAAGGAAAAAAAATAGTTTTCTTAAAAATACTAATTCACCAACTTTTTGTTGATTGTGTTAGCTATTTTCCGGTGGTATCAGAGTAGGTTGCTGAAGTTTCCGTCGAGATGTTGTCGTGGAGGACACTTGCCAATTTCCCAGGCACTGCTACATCAATTCACTGTAAAATCAGCATAATTCATTTCAAAGGGTATCGATTAATTTTAGTTTACCATCACTAAAATACGATTTCATTATCAAGCCATTTTAGAGTACACCAAGCAACTCTCTTTTCTTCTTTTTCTTCTCTCTCTCTCTCTCTCTCTCTGTCTCGTTTTCTCTTGACAAAATCGTGTCCATCTTCTCCGTCTCTCTGTGTACTCTTCACATCTTCTGGTGTCATCATATATAAACCTTCCTCTCTCTCTCTCTCTCTCTCTCTGCGTAACTATGAACTCCATAGGACGATAAGCACCTTCATCATCATTCTCCTCACTTCATCACCTGCACTTCTCATATCATAGCAGCTATCATGTCCTTCCCAAGCAACCACCTCTCCCACGAGGACCTCTCCTCCCACCTCCACCACCACCATCACCACAATCAGTTCCCCCACCAACCGCCGCCGCCGCCACCTGCCCACGAACCCTCCCCCACCACCGGCGCCTCCTCCGCCCCGAACTGGCTCAACGCCGCTCTCCTCCACAACCCCACCGCGAACTTCCTCGACCTCCACACCTCCTCCACCCACTCCTCCGCCTCCGGCGTCATGACCGGCGTCATCGCATCTCCCCACGACCCGGCGGAAGCGGGTAGGCGCGAGGACGACGGGGTCGCTGCATTGGAGGACTGGCGCGAGGCCAAGCACAAGGCCGAGATTCTGGCCCACCCTCTGTACGAGCAGCTCCTGTCGGCTCACGTGGCCTGCCTCCGGATAGCGACGCCGGTCGACCAGCTTCCCAGGATCGACTTGCAGCTCGCCCAGTCCGCTCAGGTCGTGGCTAAGTACTCGGCTCTCGGCGGTGCTGCCGGCCACGACGGGGTTGGGGACGACAAGGAGCTTGACCAATTCATGGTAATTTCGCTTAAAGAAATTTACAAATGTAGCGATAACTATAATTTTTTAATCTTCTTTTTTTGTTTGACTATCTTTTCGAAGGCAAATCTTGTCGCGGTCAGTCTTGTAGAACCTGCACTTCCAACTTTTCAATACAGGAAACTCTGAAGTGCTTCTGGAGAAATTTCTTTTAATATCACGATCATTGATCTTAGTTCTTAGTTGAAACTGATGACTGTGATGAGATATGATATATCAAGAAGATTGTTCTTAAGATTACCCATAACTGGTCTCTCACATATCAATCATGGAATTTTTTCCAAGTTACTGGAGTGTTTTTCTTGACGATCGGTTGTTTCTTTCTAGGGTTTTGTGTCTGTGTTCTTGCGCTTTGGCTTGTGACCGGGTCAAATTTAATTCACCATGTACGAATCATACTGATGAACCTGAAAGAGACAATGAATGCGTTTGCGTCTGCGTCTGCGTCTGTCTCTCTGGGTCTGGGTCTGTCTCTCTGAGACCAATTGTTTTTCATTTTTTGCAGTAAAAGTACTTCATACACACAATTATTTTCTGACATGAGGGTTCTTCAAATTTGTGCTTATTTGCTTCCCGGTGTTTCTGTCATGGAAATTTCTGACACTCAGTTGTCTCTCTCTCTCTTTTTTTGTTGTCTCTTTTAATTTCTTTTGCTTGGAAATGGTTGTTGGCAGTTAATCTTGCACGTCGGGTTTAGGTGAATTACATCAGTTGGAGGCACCGACAGTTTTCTTTCCCTCTCTCTCTCTCTCTCTCTCTAGCGTATCGAGAAGGGAAGATCTTGTGGATGATGGGTCTTTTCGGGTGATGGTTGGGGAACAAGTGGATCTGTTGGGTCGTTGCTTGAAAAAAAATATTGATTGGATTGAATAAGGATGTCACAGAGACTGTAACACAGCGAAGATTGGTGCAACTTTTGGCACGCGCCAAACACATGATCTGTTTCTTTGCAAAGCGTTAGTTATATCTCTATGCACAGCCTCCCTCGCTCCGGTCGAATACTTCGGATTGGAATTTCTTGCTTTGGGTTGTGAAAGGGTGAAAACTGTTGCTGTGTGCTTGAATCAGTTCGTAGAAATTTTGGGGAATGATCTTTTTCGTTCGACCAAGAAAGCCCCAATGAATTGTCTGCTTTCTGTTCCTGAATTTTCATGAGATGTGAATGCTGTAGCAGATACATGACATTGACAATTGTATCTACCAAATCCTCCTAATGCTTCACAAAAGTTGATCTCTGGATGAGCATATGTACATGTCTGTATGTGAGGATGCTTTGTTCCTAGAATCTGGACCTTTTCTCACCTCTAGTTGTTCATGAAAATGTAGATATGTGGGTAACAAATGAAAAGGCACTAAACAATATAGCATTGTATTGAAGCTGACGAAGCTTTATTCCACTACATGACGGCTTCTGCAATTTTTAATGAGGGTTTTAGGAACAAAGCAACAGGTCCATGATTATAGTTGATAGAATGGGACCAATCTGCGTATGGAGCTGTCACTAAAATTTTTTATGCAAGCGACGGCTGAAACTAAATTCTTTTCCAATACAGCTCAATATTATTAATCATTTTGTTCTTGATATTGCAGACACATTACGTCCTCTTGCTCTGTTCTTTTAGAGAGCAGTTACAGCAACATGTCCGTGTCCACGCCATGGAAGCAGTAATGGCTTGCTGGGAGATTGAGCAGTCCCTGCAGAGCTTAACAGGTGATGTTCTTCTTCCAGGACTTGTATTCTACTCTGTTTTTTTTTTCATTTTGGGTCTCATCGAGCACGGTGACTATTCTTGTCAAGGTAAATGGGCTCTTTTTTGTTAGTATTTGCTTATTAAAAGAAGGTTAGCAACGTTGCAATCTTATTCCGTGAAACCTTTTGAGTCTTTCTGTTCATTTTTTTCACTCTCTTCATGTTAATTGGAGCCCTTATTAAGCAATTTATAAAATAATAATAACAACAACAATAATAATAATTAAAGTTTCCTAAGCATAGATATGATGGCTGGGCAGATTTGGTATACATTACTTATGATACACGGCATTTACTTTTGTTACTTTATCTTTGATGAATCAATCGCTGGCATTTCAGCTGGCTTATCATTATGGTTCTTCTTGAGCATCCACACCATCGTTTATCTTTATATCACATTAGTAAATGTGATGGTAAGGTCTTCATTTCACCTAAGATAATCTTTAGCCAAGGGAAGGATTTAACTAGCACATTCTAATGATGTCTAGTCCCCTAATCGTGAATCAGGTTAGCATAATCATGTTCTGACATTGCAGACATGCCTTATCGCAGGAGTTTCACCCGGTCAAGGAATTGGTGCGACGATGTCCGATGATGAAGATGACCCAATAGATAGCGATGCAAACCTGTTCGATGGAAGTTTTGATGGTCCAGATAGCATGGGATTTGGCCCTCTCATTCCAACGGAGACAGAACGATCGTTAATGGAACGCGTGAGGCAAGAATTGAAGCACGAGTTGAAACAGGTAAAACAGTTGGAATCCTGAAATTCCTGTATGTTACCTATGGATGCGTGATCGTAAATCTTGTATTCTTTTTCCCTACAGGGTTACAAGGAGAAAATTGTTGATATTAGAGAGGAAATTTTGCGCAAGAGGAGAGCGGGAAAGCTTCCAGGGGATACTACATCAGTCCTAAAAGCCTGGTGGCAGTCGCACGCTAAGTGGCCATATCCTACGGTATGCTCTATATCGAGCATAATAATCATACATCATTATGCTGAAATGGAAACAGCGTAACGTGAAAACCAGAGGAAATTAATTAGCATGAGAGTTGTTACAGTTGTATTATTCATGGATTGAATTTCTCTTCCTAATCCTCAGACAGTCACAGTGTCTTCAGTTCTCTGTGACAGAGAAAAGCAGTACTCTAAAATGTGGATATAAAAATAGAAAGAAGTGAAAAGAGATAAAAATTGTTGGAAGTACTGTATCTATAAACAAATTTAGGAACCGTGAAAGATTGTTGCAAGCGATTATTATCTGCTTCTATGTAAATGATTAACCTAGCTCTTTGGAAGAATCTAATTCTGTTTTGGGACTTGACAGGAGGAAGACAAGGTGAAGCTGGTGCAGGAAACCGGTTTGCAATTGAAGCAGATAAATAATTGGTTCATCAACCAGAGGAAAAGAAACTGGCACAGCAACCCTTCATCGTCGTCTGTCTCAAAGAGCAAACGCAAAAGGTCCCTCAATATAGGCATTGCCTCGTTAATGCGAAACTTCCTTGATATTCCATTTCTTTGCATGCTAAGTTTGAAGAAATACTGCAGGTGAAAGCAGCAGGCAGCAGCTATTGATCCCTTGATGCGGATTTGAGCAAGAGCAACGATCAAGTTCTGACAGACAATATTCAGTGCTTCACTAGAATGGGTACTTAAAGAGTTAATACAAGGAACATTGGCCAGTGGCCTCATACAAAGCTGCATCAAACAGGAACATTTGGAAGATGACTTTGATTCTAGGTAAATTAAAATATGTTAGCGAAGAGGACGGCTCTCGCCTCGTGACAGGAATTCTGAAGGCACTCAACTGACCACTGATGCGATTGTGATCATTGAGGGGGTACTGAGCTAGGAAATTACACATTTAGAACTAGAAGTAATTTCGGATGGTTTCATTGTCTCTATTGCTTGTCTATTTTGCTGTCTTGTGAATATATGGGCGTAGTTAGGTATTTGTGTACAGTCGGTATAATGATCTCTGCATAGTTCATCTCCATTCTGCATGCTGATTACATTTATAGCTTTTCTTCGCTCCCCAATGTAGTGTAGATTTACAGTAAGAGTAACATACAGTTGTGCTCTGTTAGATTACTGGGTTTGTATTATTACTGGGGATAATGAGTGAGTATGGTTATGGACACGATCATTTGTCTGAAAAACTATATGGTATAACAACCCTCAAAGATCGTCTGGTTCTCATGATGATTTAGCCGCTGCATTGTCGTGGCTGCATATTTTATTCATTCTGCAGTGATTGTACATTAGGTTGGATGCAGCAGAAAAGTTCTGTTCATATCCCCTTGGCTTCATACACGTGAGAAAAATTTATCATGCTCTCATCTGATGTAACGAAAAACAACTTTATTGCGATGACAGTTTCTGGCTGTCATGAACTCCCACACATCGAGTGATCACCTCTAGCATGGCTCATGTGGCATACGAAGCTCCGTTTCTTGGAAAACCGAGATCCGAATAGGGGGAAACGTTCCCGGGGGTCAGTCTAAATGCAACCTTAAAGCTAACTATTTGAGCTTGTCCTTATGAATCCAGTAAAAAGGGCAGGTACTTTACAATAATCGCCAGAAATTTCCTCAGGTTTTCTCCAAGATGACCCATGACAAAGTATTGAAAATTTGTTTCGGCCGGCCAACTCCAAGTCAGCTGATGCTCATTGGCAGAACGAGTCCGAGACAGAATGGTGCGTAAAAAAGATGAACATTGGAATTTTCTGATGCGACTTGGGCATATAAAAACATTGCCTCATTTCAACCGCCCTGTTGTCCTGGTATTACAAACATTTATTAAAAACTGTTTGATGATTTCTCAATTATTGTGTATGGTTTTTTTGGTATCTTTATGGCACTATATTTTACTATTCCAATCATTGACTTCTTGGCAGGTGTACCATGCACGCTATTATACAATCCACTAAATCATTTGATGCACCACTTCAGGATCTTCTAACGTTTGTGCCACCTACCCCCAATTCTTGAACTGGATAACTGCTATTCCTATTTTTCCTATTAAAGAAAAGGGAGGTATGATGGTACAATTCACAGATATGAACTGCTGTGAGTGAAGGCCATGGCTTTTCATGAAATTTAAAGCTTCTTCTTAGTGTAGTGAACTGAAACCTCAAGAGATTACAAAGGGCCATATCTAGGTTGTCCAGCCACAGCTTCAGACATAAGAACTTCACTATCACATAGCTTCCCGGTATGGCCAATGACAACACGAGCAACAAAAGCCTGGCGTCCGCTCATATCGAATGTATGCCCAATGCCACCATTATCCCTAATACTCTGCTTTCCAGGTACGAGGGGTTTTTTAACATCCAATGCAACACGAAGGAATCCACAATGACCCCGAGATTTGGTGTGAATTGACTCAGCTTTCACCACTTGGCACGCCAAACAAGCAATTGCTTTCGCATTGTTCTCTGTCATTTAGCCGAAGACCAATCCATGTATTTGCAGCCGCACCTTCAGTTCATGAAAAACAGAGGTCCTCTGGTCTCCTCTGAGCATCCCATCTCTGCAGGTTTATGCGTTTTCCCCTAATCGACCAAAAGGCCAGAACTTAGGACTCTGCTTGGTGCCAATCATGAAACCTGAGCAAATACATCTTCTCATTTTGAGGGGTTATGGTAATCACACCCATACCAGCCCAGGCTTTCCTTCAAACATTAGTAATGCAGCTCGACTCAAGCACTTCTCCGAAAAAATCCTTTTAATCAAAACCATCTCAGCTTCCTCATCATCAACTTGCTCCAAAACCAAATGATCCCCCAGAAGATTGTCTACCAGAGATGCTTGCGATGTTAAGGGAACCTCTGCAGGCATCCTGTAATGAGAAAAAAGACAGATAAGCGGAGAATAAACTCAGAAATGTGGTCGAACAGTTGATAGGGGCAGTGTGTAGTGATAGGAAAACTAATGCAACGAAACAATGCCAAAGAGACTTAACTAAAATAGAAAGCAGATGGAAATAACGAATGATGATATAGAGCGAATACGAGGATAATGGATGATCGAGAAAAAATGGGGGGTGACGATCATGGAGGAAGGTAGCTGAAAGAAAACGTCATTGTGATGTAGGGAAAGCTCTCGACAAAGAGAGAGGAGCTCTCCAGAGGCGAGAGACACAAATCTATGTATACCTTCCTGAAGAGAACTCAATATCCCATTCTTTTTGGAGCATAAATGCTAGAAAGCTAACATATGAAGATAAGAGAAAAATGGCTGTCGTCATTTCTAGCGTACAGAAGCTCTGCTAGTAAAATCTCCTGATTCAAATTGCATAGACGTACTTATGTGCAATCAATCTTGAGCTTCAGTGGCCGAAAAATCAATCTTGAGCTTCACTCTTTAATGCCAATGATCTTCCATTATTTTTGCAGTGTTCTACCTCAATGCAGGGTCACAAGATGTCGTGAACATGTCAAATGGTGATAACATTAACTGCAACAGTGCATCTACGTTCATACACTAATCAATGGACCAGCCACCTTTTCCCTCAACAAAGCCTGCGAGTATTACTTCGTCTACACATTTGCTAATAGTGACCGTTGCTCTCAGGGCCAAAAATTAGCTGTCACCGTCAGCGAAACTTCCACCGCCTCGACCTCCAGTCCAATTGGGATCCCTGTAACTACTAGCCCTAACCACTGGGACCACCACATCTCCGCCACCACCTGGAAGCAATGCTTCATATTTCTGTTTGACACTGCTAGTCTTATTCGTGTACATTGCCATAAGCTTATTATACGAGTTCATTATACATGAGGATCATTATTTCTACTAGATATAGGTGAATTGTTGATAGATTGTGAGATGTTGCTGTAGGGTTCCTCAAGTGCTAAAAACGCAGCGGAATTTATAAACCAAAACCCTAGACAGGATCCAAGCGTATATTGACATCTAAACAAAAGTTCGACACGTACTTTTTTGCAGATCGAAGGTAAATTGACAATCAATTGTGTCTGGATTAGCGCCCTAAGTGTTGTCCCTCTACCAGTATCCACTCACACGAACAGAAGTCTCCAACGATTCAAGTGCTAGCTAAAGATCTTAGACTTCTTTTTCTTGATCGCCTTTGATCTTCGAGACTCTTTCCAAGATCTCTGAATAGAGAACGATTCTCTTCGTATTCTCTTGGAGGTGTTTTTTTCTCTCTTAGGGTTTTTCATCACCCACACGCTCTATATATATACATAGGCTCATTACCTAGGCGAATTAAAAGAAGTGGGGCCGGGCGATTTGGGTTTGCCAAACTGTCTACCTTCAATCGTACGTTTAATCGTTATTTCATAACGTGCATGACCGCGTAGATAAGTTCAATAGGAGAATAAATTAAAATCTACTTCTTATTTTAAGTAGATCCCGGTGTACAGAAAATAGTAACTCAGTTTACTATTATGTACGACCTTGTAGGTTCACTAAACATTAGCAGTGTGTTCAAAACTCTTTTTGGTCCACAAGTCATAAGCAGTCTCTAGCAAGACATTATGACTACCTAAGTATAGTGAATGTCGATTTTCCGACACAACCTAATCCACAACTAATATTAGAATATTAACCTTGATTGATTCCTAGGCCAGATCACTAACAGTTGCTACTCGTCATAAAGTTAATAAACTTGTTAAAATGCCTCTTCTCATAATTCCAGCATGATTCATATAGATAACAATTCTCAAACTTATAATAGTTCATAGGTTTCATTGGAATACATATATGGTTCTCCTACCAAATTCTGAAGTTCGGCTCTATTTTACAGTCTAGAAAAATTAGAACGTGGCAGACAAAAACTTGCATGCTGGAAAGTCAAAATAGAGCATCACTAGAACAAATCCTCATTGGCACGCGAAAAAATCTCACCATTGGAATGACAAATGGGCAGAAGAGTCCATCATGTGGTGACAGGAAAAATGATGTGAATCTTGTTAGGGTCAAACTCAACACAAGCGGTTGATCGAGAACTTAAAATGACAATGAAACTATGAACTTACTCTCGCAGCCTTGCAGCATATCAAATTCACGCCTGATGATTTACTTGAAAGAACCTGATGAATTTTTAGGATCCAGAGCGCCACAAGTCCAGCAGGTCTCTCTCCTTTGCCTATGTGTTTTTGTACTTTGCTTTGTGAAGCTTCCTTAATAATCGACATGTCAATCATTAAATTACTTTGAGCAATCATATGAGAACAGACAAGAGAAAATTACAGTTGCAATAATCCAGAATAAGAAAAAAACCAATTCAAGCAATCAGGAAAAGCAAGCAAATTCACGTCATTCCTCAGTGTGGGATTTCTGTCGTCCACCTTAAGAAACTGTGATGACTATGGTCAAAGGATTTTTCCTAAAGAGCTGCTTGTTCTTGCAACATTTTGTAATTTCCGCCACATCAACTTCATGTATAAACCAGTATGCCTGCCATTATAACAATCAACTGAAGATAAACGTTTAATTCGCCATGAAAACAAAACAAACATGTTACAGATGACCTGCAAGCAAGCAGGACAACCTTCAGATACAAAACTGGAAAGGAGATTATTAATCTAAAAGTCTGGTTCCCGATATCATGTTGAGACTGAGGAATCAAGTGGATGCAGAAGACAAATTATTTTCTCAAAAGGCACTCTTATGATCTAGTCCTCCAACAAGGGTTGCCAGTCACATTCCTACCATGATCGAGAGGGATTTCATTCCAACTAAGAAACATGAATCACTCAGAAATGTACAAAAGAGAATTACTCACGGATGACTCACCAGGACGGCCATCTTCATTCTTTAAACTTGAAAGGTCAGGTGATTGAATGGACAAGCAACCAGAGATATCCAAACTAACCAGACTCTTGCAATTTGCGACACATGATAGCCTTAGATGTTTTGAACTTGAAAGGTCCCGTGAACTTCAACTAGAATCTTGCAACTTGCACCATTTGTTTCCCGCGGAATCTTCGAAGTTGCAATTTGGGCTCGTTGCCTCTGGAGAATCTGGGAATGCCTAATCAATGTGTAAGACTAGGCAATACGCAGACTCCCAGCAGCTGGTGACTTTTCTTAGCCCAAAGCACTTGTAGATCAATGAGAGATTCGGCATGTTGAACATATAAGAACGTCGAATAGAAACCTTCGATAGTCCGACGGGAAGCTCAGGGAGACATTCAAGTGGACGGCAATCATAAAGAGTGAGTTCCTTGAGAAGGGTTAGTTTGGAAAGATATGGTAATGATGGACTTGGGAAAGTTACATGTAGAGCTGTTAAGCTAGAGGGCGGTTCTGGCAATCCTCCAAGATTTTTGCAAAATTGAACGCTTAGCTGCTGGAGCGAAGAGAGCTTAGAAATGCTTTCTGGCAAGCCCAAAATGCCCGATCCGTCTAAACGAAGCTCGTTTAACGAAACCAGTTCTCCTATATTACTAGGCAGTCTTTTCAGATTTTCGCAACATGATGCACTCAACACTTGGAGTTTTGCCAGAATCCCAATGGCACTAGGCAATTCCGTCACGAGAGCTCCATCGATGTCCAAGATCCTCAAATTTTGCAGATTCCCAATGCTTTCAGGTAATTTTGTAATTGATGTCCACGCTAATCGCAACTCAATCAATGATGCCAACTTTCCAATCGAGTCGGGGATCTCTCTCAACGAGCAGCATCGCGTTAAGTCAAGGAGAGACAAAGATGTCAGATTGCCTATGGAGCTAGGTATGAGAGCTAATGATATACAGAAATAGGCATTAAGAGTCTCTAGTGCCTTCATAGAACCAATGGATTCGGGTAATTCTTTAATCCTTGTCCCACGTAGTTCTAAATTAGTTAATGACATAAGAGAGCCCATGGATTCTTGAAGTTGAGCAATTTTATCACAATGTAGGGCATATAGAGTCTTTGGCTTCATCAAACAACCTCTCGATATAGGAATCTCTTTTATAGCAATGTCATTGATGAGAAGCTCTCTCGATTCTTCCATTCTCCCTACTCTTGCTGGTAGCTCCTTCAGTCTCTCACAACTATTGACATTCAAGGAGACGAGGGTCTTGATATACCAGATAGAAGGATGAATTTCTTCCAAATTGAAGCATCCTTCAAGAATCAAAATCTCTAAGCTTTTGAAAGCAGACAAATCAGGAGTTCTTCTCAAATATTCACAGAACGAGAGGTTGAGAACTTTCAGTTCGATTGCCATCTGAAAGAAACAAAGGAAACCTCAGTGAAAGTGGACAACCGTAACATGTGATTTTCCACTATTTCTTTTTTTTAAAGAATTTTTAAAATTCCTAAAAAATACCCACGCTTTGCTACTCTTTCACAGTTGTTTTATTTAATTTTAAATGGTTTTTCAGTAGTCTTAGGCTACACCACCATATTGATTTTATTTAAGCATATCCATTGCGAAAAGAATGTTGGGGATGTACAAGTGCTAACCATGTTTATTTTCAAATAAAATTTCAAAAAGAAAATATATTCAGTTTTTAAGAGCCATGGCAATGCCGTTGATTAGACATAAGCAAATTTTCTTATCAAAAAGCAGATGACACATAGATAGTATGAAATAAAAGAGAAACGAGTAGTTTAATTATGAAAAGTGATTTTTTAATATTATATGTACAAGATATAAAGAATGTTATATTCTAAAAAAATTAATGCCATTGGAAAGATAATTTTATTACTCTCATAACATTAATAATTTATATTTGTGCTATATAGTGACTTCCATATTCAACAGTTATAATGACTAAATGTTTCGTGCAACAAGTCAGACCAAATCATAAATTATGTCTATTACTCTAAGATTAAAATGAATATAGAATTTTAGTATGTATGTACAACACAAGTCACTACGTGGGAGCTTTTGTTTCTCCATGAAAGAAGATTGAGACAGAGATATAACAAAAATCGCTCAAAAGACAAACTTTTGCATGGGGAGAAATTAACTTAGAAGCCATAAACCATCTAGATTAAAGTAAATCAAAATAGGCATGAATATGTGGTTATATTTTAAATAGATGTTAATTAATATGGTTAATTTTTTTAGCATTGTCTAAGGTTATGCATGACGGGTTGTTGAGTTTTATCAATTAAAGATATTAAGGGGCAGAGGCTCAGAGCCTATAAATTCCTCTTATATTTAGATGAAAATCCTTAATATGAGGAACGATACCAAACCTTTCTATAAGAAAGAAAGGAGAACTTGGTGCGATTGGATCTTCGGTAACACATTATTATTCATAAGAGATATATATATTCTCAATATCTTACCTTGAGTGGACCCCATCCTCCCCAGTTCTCTGTAATGCTACTATATGATAGATTGAGCACGATTAATTTTTTTGGATGAAAGTTGGCCACTTCGAAATCTGAGGGACAATCCTCCCACTGAAGGCATCTTAATTGAGGAAGCAAGTTTTGGAAATCTCCGGTGAACTGCACACCACACACTTGAAGGAACCTTAAGTTGGGGAGTTTGTTAAACTGTTCACCTCGGCAGCTTTTCCCTCCATAATAGCCAAGACGAAGGGCCTCGATCTTACTAGTGCCCTTCAATTACGAAACATTGTGGACAATAAGTTTTAATTGATGAAATGAGACCAACTATATATAAAAAGAAGAACTAATTTCAATTTGATTTCATACTATTATGGTGTAGACTTTTAACTTTCAACTTGGTGAAATGACAAGTTGTCATTGCATATGATTTATCTAATTCATGTAACAATGTGAAGCTCAAGAAGGTGTAATTATGCCTTTCGCAAATTTGCACCTTTTGAATTACCAAAAATTGCATCCTTTCAAAATTATAATACAAGGCCTCTCTTTATGTACAAACTAGTTCAAATATATCAATCAAAATTCATGCCGTTTATATGTGAAACAGCACAACCCTAACTCATATACCTTACATGTGATCAGCATGACACTTGCAGTTCAAGTACATCTATCAAACTTGTCATCAAAACATGTTTCAAAATCAGAGAATTTGAATTGTAGAATCTCCCCTATTATTCTGGTGTACCTTGTTTGCAATTCTCAATAGCAAAATGAAATCGAGAATGTCATCTCAAAAAGTATGCTCGTGTTTTACATTCCTTTCTTATCATGTGTTTCTTTAATAGTGTTTTTAATTATACATTGAAGAAAAATCGACTATATATGAAACGTTATATAGATGATCTTTACTCCTCTTTTTATTAGTACAGATGTTTGATGCAACATTTTCATTATCTTGTTTATTTTGTTAGTGAAATAGCATAAATTAATGAGATCTTGCTTCAAGAAAGATTGGACATGAGGATTGATTAAATTGGATCTTAGGAAACTCAAATCTTTTACATTTTTCTTTCGTTGTAACCAAATATTCTGGGAACTCAAATTTATTTTTTTGTCTTAGGTGATGTATTGCACATTGAGCACAAATCATTAGAGTTATAAGACGGATTTGTTTGGCGGTTTGAATATTTCCTTCAAAATTTATTTGTTCAGATGAGATATTACTTATTTTTCCTTTAAAAAGTTCTTGTATATCATCGTATTTTTGTCAATAACTTTATAGATACCCTTTTTTTCAGTTCTAACCAATGCTTCATTTTTTTTGTCCTATTTCTAACTTTTCTCACTCTCTGACTTTAGCTCCGTCTCTTGTAGAGCACATGAGTCAAACCCCGCATCTGTGATACTAGTGTTCCCATCTCCCAATTCCTTTACCAGTTGGGCTGCATGCCTATTGACAAGCAATGCTCTATTAAGTTGATTACATTTTCATTTGTGCAAAAATATGCTCGCTCAAATGCATCGGTATCATGTTTTTCAATAAATCTCGTTACTTCATTATATTGTGCATTCTCTATGTTTATATTTAGTGTATTTTTTTGTTAAAGATACTTATGACATTTCCATAGGCTTGCATGATTCTCGCACAAATCATTTATATGTTGTAATTGCTTTTAGTTGCATACCTTTGAACTTTCATGCTAATTATAAAAATTAATCATGACACAAAATTCAAAAGCATAATTATTTACATCACAAGTATTGGAATGAGCCATTGCTTTGACTACACCCACTTTGTACAGAGATTACGCATATTAATCTCATTAATAAAATTGGATATGTCACTTTTTCAATGTTCCTTCATAAAATTTATCCTACGATAGTAATCTTCACATTTAGATCTAATAATAAAAAAAATATTCTGACTTCAATTTTACTACAAAGTAATAAGAGGTATCTCTAATTGTGCATTCAATCAAATTAGAATGTAATTATGTTAATAATTGTTATTATGTGACTACATGGTTCTAAAAATAAGTGATGATCATTTTTTTTCAAAAATGTAGAATCGACATTATTTCTTATCCTAAATATGATGATTGAATTAAAGAAAGTACACACACACACACACACATATATATATATATATATTATGTTAATATTATTACTCTGTGAGGGATTAAGAATAGTAGGAGTGCCATAACTTTCGTATGGCGCTCACTTGAGTACCATAACTTTTTTTTCACTCACTTAAGTGTCACATCAAAGTAAAATCGATCATTTGAGTTTCATTTCTGGCAAATCATTCAACATGGATTTTTTTATTAATTTCCCATTTTGACGTGGATTTTTTTTTCTGAATTTTTTGTTATTAATTGTCCATATTAGCGCCGGCGATACCACTAGGACAACCGGCGTTCACGTCGGATTTTTCGGCAAGGCAAATCACCGATGGCACTTAAGTAATCGATTTTTTGAATTTGTGGCACTCAAGTAAGTGCCATACAAAAGTTATAGCACTTTTAATGTACTTATCCCAAATATGCTTATACATGTGTCCATTGAAGGAGTGTTTATTTAAGTATTCAAGAAATTTATCAATTTAGTCTTAAGCCATGTCAATTCAGTTTTAACTTTCCAAATTTGTCAATATAGTCTTACATATTTGCATGATATTTAAATGTAGTCTCTCCTGCCAATTGCCATTGCAAATGGCAAGGTGGAAATCAACAAATTGCCCACGTTAGCATGCCACTTAGGATGGCCGACGATGACTAAACGCCATGTCAGCGATTTTTTGTAGCAATTAGTTGGAAAGACTATATTGAAATATTGCCTGGAAGTTGAGGACTACATTGACAAAACTGAAAATTAGTGCTGCTAAAGTGGAATAAATAGTTATTGACAATAAAATTATGACAATTGTAATTGTATTATAAGAAAATCTAATCAAACTATTGGCAAATACATATTTTTTGTCAATTCTAAATTCATCAAAATTTCCAAAGAAAGAAAAGAAAAACAAAGGTAAGAAATAATCTTAAATCTAGGACTTGCAAGAGATATTATTGTCAATTTAAGGTAATAGGGAGTGTAGAAATCAAAGAAATGGATGGAAAAGGGCCTTTAAGCATTTATCATTTTCATATAATTTCTCATTCAAATGTTAAACCTAGCCTACTTATTTATATTTGAGTTGATGCTTGTAAAATAAGGAGAAAGTATGATGCGTTTCTAGAGTCAAGGGCCATACGATGGTTGGAAAAAAGGAGAAGCGAATGATGTTATTTATAATTAATACTCCTTATATATTAGTACATAATAATTGTTTTTATGATATTTTCATTTCAATCTTTGTTGAAAATTAAATTTAAAATATTTTTGGATTTTATATGCAATGGGCCTCATTCATGAGAAGTACCTAGTTTTATATATATGGTATCCACTTCTATTATTATGTCTTATAAAGAATTGATTAATGTAAGGTATTTGTTTACGTGAGACCATTATGGTAAAGTTAAGAGGGATAACTGCATCTCCCCAACCTTTTCACTTATATATAAAAATGTTTGGGATAAGGACACTAGGAGTGCTATAACTTTTGTACGGTACTCACTTGAATGTCACATCGGAGTAAAATCAATCATTTGAGTGCCATTCCCAGTAAATCGTCTTACATGGATTTTTTTATTAATTTTCCTCTTCGACGTGGATTTTTTTATCTTTAAATTTTGTTATTAATTATTCATGTTAGCATCGGCGATACCACATAGGACAACCGGTGACCATGTCATATTTTCCAGCGAGGCAAATCTCCGATGGCACTTAAGTGATCATTTTTTCAAATTTGTGGAACTCAAGTGAGTGAAAAAAAATTTATGACACTCAAGTGACCAACGTACAAAAGTTATGACACTCCTACAATAAAATATTTATAGCTCTATTGTTCCATTTATTGTAAAAATTAACTTTTTTCTTCTACTGTCTTATTTTAATCCATAGATCTTACCAAACAACATAACATATATATTTTGTAGTAGTGGTAACAATTTAGAAATTTATCTTTTTTTATGTCCGACGGGCTCATATTTGACAAGTAAATAATACTAAAAGCATACTTGTCAAATTACAGATCAATATCATATTGGACTCAAATTTGACAAATAAATAATATTAAAAAATCAATAAAAAAAATATATCCATCATCACAAGAAAAATTATATTACACGCTTTAGGGATAAATTAATATAATCAAATTACCCATCATGGAAGAAAAACTGTATGTTTAGAGGAATCTGTTACATGGATGCACAAATTTCAACAATAAGTATGACGCAATGTAGAGATCACTGTTATGATTGAAAACATGTATGGATACCCATTGTGACTAAGAAATATCCATCATCACAAAATAATTATTCAACATACTTTACAAATAATTGAATGTAATAAAATTGTCCATAATAAAAGGAAAAAGAACATATGTTTAGACGAATCTTTTACATGATTACATATAGTTCTACAATAAGTACAAGTGATGGCTATTATGATTAAAAAGTTCTATGGATACTCATCATGAGAAAATATTTTGTTTTATTTCACAAGCAGATTATATTAACAAATCGATAAAAAAAATTATGTAATATGATAGCTCATATTTAACAAATAAATGATATAAATGTACTAAATATGTGCTATAAAATGCTATTATGAGTTGAATGATGTAGAAATATCAAACATAACATGGAAGCTAATACTTGAGAAATAAAAATCAACAAAAAAGTTATATAACATGATAGCTCATATTTAACAAATGATGATAGAAAGATTAACTAAATTTTTGCTGAATACAATGCTCACAAGAGTTGAATTATGCAGCATTAATTATTATAACATGAAAGCCTCTAGTTGACAAATGAAAATGAAAGCCACATTAGCACATTGACGGTGTTAACTAACGGATGACGGCAAAGGACTCGATTACACCAATTGTGAAAGGTAAAGGACTACATTGAAGGGGGAAAAAAATAGACGGGGGACTAAATCGCACAAACAGTAATACTTAGGGGACTAAATCTGTGTATAACCCAACTTGAAAAATACAGGAAGCAGGATAGCTAACCATCACAAATGAATGGAGGTCTACTTTATCATAGCAAATAACTCATAAGAAGTCAATACTCGGTAAAAGAAAAAAAGAACGAAAGGATCGAACCAGAAATTATAAGAAAAATCCAAACATAAAAATGTGCATCAAACGCATATGTGGGAAAAGCATGGCCCAACAACTTATAGATGTCATGTTTTCTCGGAAAGTGCTCTTTCAAACATTATGTTATTGTAGTTTTCTCGTTGCATTGCAGTTACCAAAGGAGAGTATCCTCAACAAAATACTACGAGCTCAAGATATCTATCAATCATTAATAACCAAGAAATTGCTCCTTTATGTCCTAAACTAAGGCAAGAACAACACGTAACCGGAAGAGCTCTTTTGCTAATAGATGCGCCAAATTTTGGCGCAGCAATTTCATTTCAAAAAGGAAAAGAGAAGATGGACTCGACATTCATTGACTATAAGCCAAGTAAAGAAAACTCTTACCTTGTTGTGTGCAAGCACATCTATGACTTCCTCATGAATCCATAATCTGCTACGCTTTTGAGGCTTCTTTTGATTTTCTAGACGAACAATTTCCCTTCCAAGATCTCTTAGTTGATCATGCATCAGTAGGTAGCCATATTCATCAACTTTAATGAGGGACATAAGACTTAATATTTCAATCCCCTTCCCCGGGAAAAAATCACAGGCATCCCACATATAAGTCGGACTTTGTTTAGATACTCCAATAAAGAAACATGCAATATCCAAAAAAATCTGTTGTTCCTCATATTCTAATGCTTCGTAACTTATCCTCAACGTCTCTTGCACTTTCTTATCAGGCACTTTCTTTAATTTCTTTGCTGTATCTTTCCATACTTCCTTTGTCTTTCCGCATAAAAATGAACCTATAACTTCAAGAGCTAAAGGAAGCCCTCTAGTAATAGATACGACATCATAAGAGAAGACCTCATAATTACTCGGAGGAAAATCCTTTCGAAATGCATGTCTACTAAATAAAATCAATGATTGATCTAAAGGCAATTCATTGAGTTCATACATGTGGCTAGCCCTAGCCTTGTTAAGAATACTCTTGTTTCTAGTTGTGATGATGACTATACTTCCTGCTTTAAACCAACTACCGTCTCCTACCAAAGCATTCAACTGAGCATTATCATCCATATCATCAAGAAGAGTGAGGACTTTCTTACTTGTACATCGAGATTTGAGGACACTGATTCCGTCATCGATATTAGACACCTCACATGGATTTCCTATTATGTCAGAAATGAGCTGTTTTTGTAGGCATATAATACTCTCATGCTTAGATGTTTCTCGAATATTTGCCACAAAGCTACGATCCTCAAAATGACTAGACATTTTGTTGTATAACACCTTTGCAAGAGTTGTTTTGCCAATGCCGCCCATTCCATAAATTCCAATAATCCATGTACCACCGAATTTAGCATCTATCTTGCTCATAATTTCTTTCACACGATCATCAATTCCCACCAACTGTTCAGGAACATTTAGTTGAAAAAGTCTTTTCAACTCACTCATAACTCTTCTGACGACCATTTTGACTAATATTGCTTCATGCCTGTCAAATAGCAATATAAAATTTCAATATATGATAGCAATGTTTATATGCTTTTTCAAGTAAGATCTAATTATGAAAAACTAAACAATGTTTTGGTGGAGAATAACGTACCCATCATCAATTTTATTGGATTCCCATCCTTTCAAGGAACTGACTTCTTTGAGCGCATCTTCCCATTCTTTCACAACCATTTGATCCGAATTCTTTTTATGCGCATCGATAGCATCTCCAAATCTTTCTGTAAGATTTTGCACTTGCGAGAGTTCCACTTTGTAAAATATGGGCAACACTACTTGCCCTCTACTTCTCCTGCAATTCAAAATCTGTGTCAGCTCACGAAGGCACCATTTGTTGGAAGCGTAGTCCTCCGAAATAATGGGTATCGAGATCTTAGATTGCGTAATACTGCAGAGAAGCTCTAGACCAATCTCCTCGCCAACACAGAGGTCATTGTTGTCTCTAAACACGCGAATTCCTGTATCAACGAGGCTAGTATAGAGAAAATCGGTGAAGCCTTTACGAGTGTCTTTCCCTCTAAAGCTCAAGAACACTTCATAGTCATTTCCTTTTGGCTTTTTGGTTCCGGCTTCATAATCACCTACATGTGGAGAGGTAGATGAGGAAGACACCTTGTACATTGAATCTTTTGAATGAGTCAGTTCTTTTATTTTCATCTCAAGATTGATGGAGCAGAGCCTCAAAAGAAGAGGAATATGGACTCCTAGATCTGGGAAGTGTAGAAATGTCTCTCAGAACTCAATTCGAAGCTACATTCAAACAAAAACAAAAGCTCTCGTACAACTCATCACTGTCATCAGGAGAAAATGGAGCAATCAAAGCAGGAAAAAGAGAAGAGGAGAAGAACAAGGAGTCACCGATTACCTAAGGAGTGCTCAAACAATAGGATCCACACGCTGCTGTGATTTCCACCAATTCTCAGCCTTCCACGTTGGATAACCCCCAAGCAACACTCTTTATTGTGCGTGATTGAACAATGCTGGGTTCTGGCCAACCAAACGATCCAAGACTCTTCATGCTAATTGAACCGCCGCGATGCATGCTGGACCGAAAGGTCAATTATTGACCGTGCGGAAGCCGCGTAGAGAGACTTGACTTGACTTGACTTTTTGTTTTTTTTGGTCGAAGACTTGACTTGACTTGACTTGACTTTTTGTTTTTTTGGTCGAAGACTTGACTTGACTTACCTTTTCTATTGACAAAGTAAGTAGAAAAGAAAGCTAACGAGCTATGGTCGCTTGCTCCCAGTGCTGACGTAGATGAGTCAATGACAAAAACACATCGGTTGTCGGATTAAATCAGATTTTGTTAAAAAAAAAGGTCTGTATGTCACTTAATATTCAAATAAGGGAAGTTTATTATTTTCAATTCATAATCTGATTTATTTTACTTTTTTTTTCAAAGAGATTCCTTTGAAAAGGTAACTCACAAAATAAATCCCTCCCAAAACAATTTTGCCAAACTAGATTTCTCCATGCTGCGTCATGCCTACATTATCTAGTCATCATCCCCTCACTCAAAACACTTTTATCTCTGTCCTTAAAATTTTTTTTTGAAGTTTTACAGTAATTTGATTCTTTCTATGTCACGTCTGTAAATTCTTGGCCGACGAATTCTCCACAAATCGAATAATTATTCAGTCCTACATTTTTACCTTGTATTTTATCTTTTGTCGAACTTTTTAATTCATCGGGGCGTTCTTCTTTTTCTCAGCTTTTCAATTAAATTTGTTTGTCATTAATGATTGGATATTTCAATATCAAGATTTTGACCAATTATGTTGTTGTGATCTCCACCTATTCTCAGCCTTCGACATGTTATTACCAACACACAACACTCTCTACTAGTAAAAAAATGAGATAATGACACAAATAGTCTTTGAACTTCGACTTAATGTGCGATTTGGTCATTGAACTTTTAATTTGTTCAATGTAGTCCTTGAACTTTAACTCAATGTTCAATGTGGTCCATGAACTTTTGGTACATGTGCAATTTAGTCCCTGAACTATATGAAAATGTATAATATAGTCCCTGAATTTGAATTAATGGAAAGACTACATTGAATATTTTTATAAAGTTCAGGGACTAAATTGCACATTAAGTCAATGTTCAGATACTGTTTGTGTCATTTTTGCTAAAAAAATTAGAGAGCAATTTCCGCAGCATTATGCGGAGGGTACGTGGACCCAATGCATGTGCTTCTTGACCTGACTTTCTTTTTTTATTAATAAAAAATTGAAAAGAAAGTTAACGATCAATACTCAGATGCTCCTGGTGCAAATGTAGACGAGTCAAGGACAAAAACATATCAATAGTCGATTTACATATGATTTCATAAATAAATGTCGACACTTTGTTGACATGGTGGAGTTAAGTAATAGCTATTCCTTCAATTGCTGTTCATACGATGTGTTTGTACAGGAGGAAAGAAAGATGCTGGTTGAAGATTTATGGAAAAATTATCCAAAAAGTTATAAACCTATTGCACTTTTGTCAATTTAGTTCTAAATCTTTCAACTTTGCCAATTGAGTTCCAAACCTTTTCACTTCTTACCAATTGAGTCCATTTGGCCAATTTTGGCCAATGGTTTCTCCCAATCAAATAATTATTCCATGATACGCTTTTCCTTTTTACTTCATTTTTTATCGAACTTTTATTTCATGTTAAAATTTATTTTCCTTAATATTTTTAGTTAAGATTATCACTTATTCAATTGAAGGTGTTATCATGAACCGATTATATTACAATAACATGACTTTGACCAATTTCTATTGTTATACAACACTGCATCACCAATTACTTTTTTTTGTTTTTTTTAATTTCTTAAGTAGAATCTATTTTGTTAACATGTTCAATGTACTATCTCAACTTACAAATGGAAAAAAAAAAGTGAGACAGGATGATATGGTGGACTTGTACTTCACGAGGATGGCTAATTACTAGTTACGTGTTTCGTCATGGAAGAAATAAACAAGCATATGCATATATGAAAGATTAAATAGAAAAGTAAGTTTTAGGGAAGAAATGGATGAAATTAGTGAGGTCTTACTTGCATGGAAGGCAAAATATTTAGAGTGAATGAACCAAACTTCCATTACTAGAATGAACAATGTAATTAAATTTTTCTGCCTAGGTAATGTTTCCTCTTCATCTGTGAATATATATGAATGAGTTGGTTATTTATTTAGACTAAAATTGTTCAAGCATAGAAAGACCGATAGCAGCTATTTGTGCAAAGCTCATAATGACCTCCTAATCTAGAAGGGGGGTCACACTCATCTGTGATTGAAATTGTATTGTCGTAACCAGATTAAGACTTCTTTGACTTGGCTTGCTGGTCGAAAATAATTTTGTGGTGACCCTTTCAAAGATTAGAAGATGCAATAGGCAACGGTCAAACCTGGATTTCTATACTGTATCGGCGTTTTCTTTTGACTAAGATGGGCTATTTTCTTCTCATTCCCACTTAAGACTCAAACGCTTTGAGGTTTTCAAAATTATGATACATCACTTTGGCCGTTGAAATTATGATGCATCGCTCTAAAAACTAAATAAATGATCCAAATTGTTTGCACGATATATGTTTGCGCATACATCTTTTGCGAACATATGTGTAGTCGTACGGAGAACTATTATTCACTTTACCGGCATAGTGGATATCTCATGAAAGTTCGAAATTTTTTTCTTTTATTTTGTTGGCACGGCATAGAGACCTTTATTAATTTAACTTATTTAATCAGAATGGGTTAAAAAAAAAGCGTGAGAGGCATTGGCTTTATGTGAGCTCAATGCCTTACAATCATTAAATCATTCGGGTCTCACATGAGATATACCAAAATCTATTGTATAGTGTGAACAAACTAATGTCATGGCTTCGACCAATTATATTATTACATGATATTGCATCATAACCAATTGCTGTATAAACTCTTGGTTTACTTGGTTTGAGTAGAATCTACGCCTTCTCAAGTATATTTTCGAACTGGATGATACTTAACTCGGTTGCGGCTCGGATGGTATCATCTTCATCTTTTCTTTATCTGCTCTTCGCACCCTTCAGTTTCAAAACCATGCAATTTCCACCCCCGAAGACTCGAAAAGTCTACGCTTTTACAAGGTGTAGAATGGTAGAACAAAATGTTGAAACAACAACGCGTGGACTTTTGTTTTGGTCGGACAACGTGTGGACTTAGTCTTCACAAAATTTCAGGGTGAAAAATGTGAAATCTTGAAATCACAGGGCGTAAAGAGTTGATTTTAAGATTCGATGTTCTAGATTTTCATTAATGAATTTTTCCTTCTGTTTTTTGGCTAGGTTCATTAATGAAGAAAATTCGAAGATAGTGAACAAAAATTTTAATGTTTCGACCAAATTTTTTTTTAATGCCCAAGGTAGACTGCACCCGTCGTATTAGTCAGACGCCTAAAGTCTAACCTCAATTTGGGCTTAAACAAAAACAAGAAGCCCATTTTCGGAATTTGTCCAATGCGAGTAGGGGTGAGCAGTAGGGGTGAGCAGTTCAGGACCGGTTCCAATGAAACCTTTTGCTATTTACCAGCAAAAGAACTAAAAGTGTGAGAATGACACACTTAACAAGTAATACCCGTTGTCGTGGCCAACTTGCTGCAAAAAGAACACAGCACATAAAAAAGGCTTAGCTTGGATTTTATTGACAACTCCTCTTACAATATTTGCATAGCCATTCGATGTAGGGCCTCTCGGCATTCGCATGGAGACACAACAATAGAGACAAGCCAAGAGTCCCACATCAAAGACATCCACACGAAAGGCTGGACACACAATAGAGAAAAGCTATACACATTACACACAAAGAGTCCCGCATTGAATGGGAATCAAGAGACTATCAGAAGGGTTGTGTATAAAATCCAAGCCTTGCTCCTTACCAAAAAAAAGAATCCAAGCCTTGCATGGTAATTAGAGATCAAATAAAATAAGTTTGAACTTTTTATATAAATAAAATTAAAATTTTGAATAGTATCGGTCCGGTCTGGTTGGGTTTCCCTGGAACCGAGAACCGGATCGAAAATCACCGTTTCCAACTTTTGGAACCAGGGAACCGGACCGGCGCCCCTTAGAACCGCCTAGAACCATTAGGTCCGATTCTGGTTGGTTCCCGGTTCTTTTGCACACTCCTAAATGCGAGGTTCTTTAGAAATAATGACCCACGATTAGATGACGTCCTGGAAGTTTTATTACGATTGTGATTATTATTTGTACCTTTCTCGGCCTTGTGGCTAAGATCTAAGTGTCAATGATTATTTGGCTCTATGTCTTCTGGTTTTCTCTTAAATCAGAAATGCTTGATTGTCGATTAATTGTATCCATAGACAATATTTGAATGATTAAAATCTCGATACATGCAGGGGTAAGCAAAAAACAGTTCAAACTCAATACTCAACTAAACTTTTGACAAGAGTACTATCTTAAATAAATGGATCACAAATAAAACAAACCATTTTTTGCGGTTGAGATAATGACACAAATAGTCCCTGAACTTTTAATTTGTTCAATGTAGTCCCTGAACTTTTGTCTAATTGTTCAATGCGATCCTTGGACTTTTAATTTGTTCAATGTGATTCATAAATTTTTAGTACATGTTCAATTTAGTCCCTGAAGTATATGAAAATGTACAATATAGTCCTTGAACTTGAACATTTTTATAAAGTTCATGGACTATATTAAATATGTACCAAAAGTTCAGGGACCATATTGAACATTGGGTTAAAATTCAGGGATTACATTGAACAAATTAAAAGTTCAGGGATCAAATTGCACATTGAGTCAAAGTTCAGGAATTGTTTGCGTCATTTTCCCTTTGGGGTTTGGTTTAGTTCCAACTATTTTGAAACCGACCGAACCACAAAACCATATCGTATAACCCCAGGTTCCGAACGGGTAACAAAACTTGCAGGTTCTTCATACAGTCTTGTATATTAATACAACGATCACTTTCACATTGATACCGGTCAACTGATAGATTCTATTACTGCATTTCCTTGTCAAATCATTATTGCTTCCTAATACCTTCACATTCTATATGATGATGTCTGAATTCAAACATTTTGGAGTTATCTTTTACTAAAGATTGTTCTTTTCATTGTGCACGTCATGATACTGCTCAGTTTGGTTTGGACTCTTTAATCAGTTTTTCAGAGGATTCCCCTGTCTCGGTGCATTGCTTGTGGTTTAATTTGTCAAATTCTTGAATCTTCACACTTAATTGATGACTGAACATGTCATTGTCACTCTCCGATTTCTCTCAAATCAATGGCAGGTTTGGGAGTTTATGGGATGCTTACTTGATCAATGACTTCTATGATCTCTTGACTCCAGAAAATTTCCTACTTCCACGACTCTGCTATGTTTGACACTTTCTCTTGAACATAACTTTTGATCTGAACTTTTGGCCTGGGCGAAAATAGTATGACATTACATACAAGCGATTGAGTTGTGATATGTGCTAATTTAGTTATTCTGCAGAGTTACTGTAGAGTATGAAGTAACTAATACAACATCATGACATTGAAGCTTGCAAATCTAGATGTAGACTAGGATAACATGATCTGGACATTTGGCCGTTTCATCATATATGTTTGATCCGATTAAGCAAATATCGATTAGTCAAATATTATGGTAGTTTGCTGGAATGATCTACAAATTAAATATAATAAGACTAGAGAATTTGTGGAATCGCAGTCCATTATCAAACCGTCCTCCTCAATCCCATTACAAACGTTTGAGCGATGTCACTTCTTCCCACCCCGTCCCGCAATCCATTCGGGCAATATCATAGAACTGACCTTTCACGCCATCAAAAGGCAGATGTGAATGCATCATTCTGGAATTTTTCTTGTCGGTGAATGATTAGTACCAGCTTTCTGTATCTCAATCTCAAACTCACTCACCAACCACTCAGAAAGTTTTATACTCGGTCAAAGTAACAAAGCTAGTGCCTTACTCCACAGTACACATATAGCATCTGGAAATTTTAGCACAAAGGAATCCACGACCCCGAGATTTGGTGGGAATCGACCCAACTTTCACCAGTTTGCCCACCCAACGAGCAATAGGTTTCGCATTGTTCTTTCATTTTGTCAAAGGCCAATCCATGTCTTTGCAGCCACACCTCCAGTTCATGAAAACAGAGGTTCTCCCGTCTCCTCTGAGCATCCCATCTCTGCAGGTTTATGCAATTTCCCCTAATCGACCAAGGGCCAGAACTTAGGACTCCCTGCTTGGTGCCAATCGTGAAACCTGAGCAAACACATTTTCTTATTTTGAGGGGTTATTGTAATCTCAACCGTACCAGCCCAGGCTTTCCTTCAAACATTAGTTAGTCAGCCTACTCAAGCACTTCAACAAAATCCTTTTAATCAAAACCATCAAAGCTTCCTCATCTTCAACTTGCTCCAACCAAATGATCCCCCAGATGATTGTCTACCAGATGCTTGCGATGTTAAGGGAACCTCTGCAGGCATCCTGTAATGAGAAAAAAGAAATAGATCAGCAGAGAATAAACTCAGAAATGCTGTCGAACAGTTGATAGGGGCAGTGTGTATTGATAGGAAAACTAAAGCGACGGAACAATGCCAAAGAGACTTGACTAAAATAGAAAGCAGATGGAAATAACTAATGATGATAAAGAGCAAATATGAGGATTATGGATGATCAAAAGAATGGGAGGTGATGATCATGAAGGAAGATAGCTGAAAGAAAACATCATTGTGATGTAGGGAAAGCTCTCAACAAAGAGAGAGAAGCTCTCACAGAGGGGAGAGACATAAATCTATATATACCTTCCTGAAGAGAACTCAATATCCCATTCTTTTTGGCGCATAAATGCTAGAAAGTTAACATATGAAGATAAGAAAAAACAGTTCTCATAATTTCTAGCTTACAGAAGCTCTGTTGGTAAAATCTCCTGATTTAAATTGCATAGACATACTTATGTGAAATCAATCTTGAGATTCAGTGGCCGAAAAATCAATCTTGAGCTTCACTCTTTAATGCCAATGATCTTCCATTATTTTTGCAGTGTTCTACTTCAACACAGGGTCACACGACGTCGTGAACATGTCAAATGGTGATAACAATAACTGCAACAGCGCTTCTATGTTCATACACTAACCAGCGGGCCAGCCACCTTTTCCCTTGACAACACCTGCCAGTATTACTTCATCTACACCTTTGCAAACAGTGACCGTTGCTCTCAGGACCAAAAATTAGCTGGCGTCGTCAGTGAAACTTCCACCATCCCCGACCCCCAGTCCAGCTGGGATCCGTGTAACTACCAGCCCCAGCCACTGGGACCACCACATCTCCGCCACCACTTGGAAGTGATGCTTCGTATCTCTTTGCGACACTGCTAGTCCAGTTCATGTCCATTGCCATAAGCTCATTATGTGAGTTCATTATACACGAGGATCATTATTTTTACTAGATATAGGTGGACTATTGATAGATCGTGAGATGTTGCTCCTAGTCATAAAGTGAATAAACTTGTTAAAATGCTTCTTTTCATAATTCCAGCATGAGTCATATAGATAACATTGCTAGTTCATAAGTTTCTTTGGAACAAATATATGGTTCTCCTCCCTGAAGTTCAGCTCTATTCACAGTTCCAATATCATGAAAACCAAGATCATTAGAAAAATTAGAACGCGGCAGGAGACAAAAACTTGCATACTGGACAGTCGAAATAGAGCATCACAAGAACCAATCCTCATTGGCGATGCGAAAAAATCCCACCATTGGAATGACAAATGAGCAGAAGAGTAAATCACGTGGTGACAGGAAAAACGGTGTGAATCTTGTTAGGATCAAATTCAACACAAACGGCTGATCAAGAACTTAAAATGACAATGAAATTATGAAGTCACTCTTGCAGCCTTGCATCATATCAAATTCACACCTGATGATTAGCTTGAAAGAACCCGTCGAATTTTGGGGATCCAGAGCACCACAAGTCCAGCAGCATGATCGCTCTCCTTTGCCTATGTGTTTTTGTACTTTGCCTCCAGAAGCTTCCTTAATAATCCACATGTCAAACATTAAATTACTTTGAGCAATTATAGGAGAACAGACAAAAGAAAATTACAGTTGCAACATCGCAGAACAATAAAAAACCAATTCAAGCAGTCAGGAAAGCAAGCAAATTCACGTCATTTTAGAGTGTGGGATTTCAGTCATCCACCTTAAGAAACTGAGATGACTATAGTCAAAGCTTAAAGAGCTGCTTGTTCTTTCAATGTTTTGTAATTTCCACCGTATCAACATCAAGTATAAGCCAGTATGCCTGCCATTATAAGAATCAACAAAAGATAATAAAAGTTTAACTCGCCATGTAAACAAAACATACACGTTATAGATGACCTGCGAGCAAGCAGAACAACCTTCAAATACAAAACTTGAAAAAACATTATTAATCTAAAAGCGTGGTTCCTGATATCATGCTAAGATTGAAGAATCATAGTGGATGACAAATGACAGATTATTTTCTCAAAAGGCATTCTTAAGATCTATTCCTCCAACAAGGGCTGCCAGTTACATTCCTACCATGATCAAGAAAGATTATATTCCAACTAAGAAACATGAATCACTCAGTAGTGTACAAAAAAGAATCACTCAAGGATGATTCACCAGGACTGCCAGCTCCATTCATGATTTCATCAAGTCTAAGATTTTGCCTTATTAGGGGACAGGGATAGTCTCAAATATCAAACTATCACCAGAATGTGATCTCATGAATACCTGACAAAACAACTGCTGATATTCTATATGAGGAAAACTCAAGACAATTCAGATATTGGCTTTAGCGACTTGAATCTGGAAATGTCTAAAGTTTGTGGAAGCTCCAAGTCTCCAAGCCCTCAAGGCCCAATTAGTTTGTTGCAGTCTCGTGCGACAATTGACAAGCATCATGAAATCTCTATGCTTTATAGGTATCTCGATCTTTTGTGCCCTGGGATGTCTGATAGTTTCCAACAAGCTGTCACTATCAAGTTCCTTAAATTTTCCAATTTCGACACATCTGGGAATTTTGCTAACAACTTGCATCCTTGAATACACAAACTTTTGCAGGATGAGAATATCTCTGGGCTTTGAATGTCATGTAGCTTCTCACAGTGGTTGATGCTCAACCTTGTCAGGGTTTTCGAGCACTATAGATCCGATAATCTTCCAAGGGAAGTGCAACCACGGATATCCAATCTTACCAAAAAATCCAGCCCGTCAAGGCCACATTTCAACAAGACTCTTGCAGTTTGCAACATGAAAGCCCTCAAATTCTTTAAACTGGAAAGGTGTGGTTATCTTTCGATGGATGTGCAATGAGAGATATCCAATCTTACCAATAATCAACCCCTCAAGGCCGTGAATTTCAACTAGATTCCTGCAGTCTGCAGCATAGAATCCCTTTACACATTTTTGACTTGAAAGGTCTGTTTATCTTTTAATGGATTGAAAGGTCTTTTAATCTTTTAATGGACATGCATCTAAAGACATTAAAACTATCCAAAGATTCCAATTAATCAATCAAGGCCTCGAACTTCAACTAGATTCTTGCAATTTGCAGCGTGAAATTCGAAGTTTTTAAACTGGAAAAGTCTGGTAATCTTTTAATAGAAGAGCACCCAGAGATATTCAATTTTGCCAGTCAATCCAACCTGTTAAGACCATGAATTTCAACTAGATTTCAGCAATTTGCAGCATGGAATCTTTCAATGGATGCGCATCCAGAGATACAAAACGTTTCCAGATATTCTATATGGGTCAAAGCCTCAAACTTCAACTAAATTCTCGCAGTTGGCAGCATATGATTCTTTTAGATTCTTTAAACTTGAAAGGCCAAGTGATTGAATGGACACAGAGATATCCAAACTTACCAGACTCTTGCAGTTTGCAACGCTTGATAGCCTTAGATGTTTCGAACTCGAAACGTCCCCTGAATCTCAACTAGATTCTTGCATCTAGCAGCATTTGTTTTGATGTTGTAAAGCAGCACCTTCTGCATTGATTTTCTGCACGAGTGCATCTAAAGAGCCAAAATGATTGTCAATGGCCCAACTGAGGGAACCTTTTGGTGGCTCACCACCTCGTCCCTGCATTACCCAACATATGAGGTCAGAGAGACATAGAGCGACCGCATGGATCAAAATTTGTCAAACATGCATTTACCTGAATTGGAGCAAGATTATTCCAGAATATGGAGTGATTAACATGACCTGAACATAGGTTACATCCACAAAATTGTAAGAGGAGCAAAATCATCACGGATAGTAACGGGCTAAGCGGCAAAGCTAATATTTAACAGTTGAATATGCACATAGAGAAAATAAAAAGAAAATTTAAGATTGTTGGATAATTTATAAAACCAAGAAGAGGTAATAGAAGGGCCGGCACAGCCATCAGTGCTCTTAAAAAAAAACACAAAATTTCTGCAAATTGTTTTCAAGCAATAGACTTGAATGAAGCGTGTTTCAAAGGTGATGGAGTTCTGTAAGAAAGTTCAATCACAGTCGTGGTTCAACATGCCTTTGCCAAATTGCGTGAACTACCACCGCAATGCCTATGAAGCTTACTTAAAAATGAATTAATAATATCTGATACAACATTTCACACTTGTTCATCACATGCTATAAATTATTCATATGAAACAAAACGAAACTCTCAGAAACCCTAATTTCACCTCTTTTCCACTTCCATTTAGTTGGTAGCAACTGCAATAAGAATGTGCTAATAAATAAAACCTACCGATACAGTGAGTAATCTAAGCAACTGTCTTCAGGACGGAAAGACAACCCTCAACAAAATTTTCCTCCTAGTCAGGAAGCACGACACAACCTGAATATGGTCACATTTGAATGCCACCCATTCTCACTAGTGCCATATAGATCCAAAACTTGTCACTCTGTACATTCTATAGTACTATGGCTCATCAGGAGGACCGGCGCACCATTCACATCGATATGGAAAAAGCTATTGACAACCAATCAGACATTGGTGAGCTATGGCAGGCAAATACTAAAAGACCGGGAATATTGGCTCTAGAGGGGAGCTAACCCATCAAGGATTCAACATGAGCCGCGACTGCAGATAATAGATTTATCTGACCAAGTGCTGGCAAAGCCAGATCAGTCACTTTATAGACACTACAAGTTTCCTCGCAAAGGATAGCTCATCTTTGAAATGTGCCGCTTATTATATTCAATTGTCCATGAGTTAAATTCTCGATCACCTTTCCCTCTCAATTTCATTGAATCTCAAGAAGCTTTCATCACAAATAACGCCTTCCTTCGGTCCATTAACCTTAAATGGAACAAAGTCGAGAGCATTTTTCCTTGTTCATCTGTTTTGCTGACGAATAAGACTACATGCTAAATTGCATTCAGCTACCGTGACCGAAAACCTTAACAGCTCAGCCTAGTCCTCGTCATTTCTCGAGGGAACACATTAAATCACTAAGGATTGACCCCAAATGAGAAGTCAAGCACGTCCTCAGCAAATTTGACTCTGGCAATTCATTAAGGTCCTGTTTCTATGCAACGGCAGCAGTTAAAGAACAATCCGATCACTCGATGAGTCCGCGTTAGACAAGAGAATGCTCGATCAATTATCGCTCCTGACAAATTTCACCCTCACTTCCATTGAACTTAGAAAGCAAACAACGAAAACTAAATCCCAGACGGAAGGAACGAAAGAAACAAGAGGACAAAACAGAAACGAATCGAACCTCTGCCATTGAACTTGATAGGCGCTCTGCAACCTATTAACGACGGCCGGAGAGTCGCCCTCGCCCATGGCATCGTGGAGCTGCTCGAGCGCCTTGTTGGAGGCCTGGCGGTGGTGGTGCTTCTTCTGGCGGTGCAGCTGCATGATCTCGCCGCTGATTGCGGGCTGGAGAGCGCCGTAGTCGCAGGGGAGATCGTGGAGGGGGGAGAGGTCTGGAGGCCGCGGAAGCTCGTGGCGACGCCGCCAATTGGAGCCGAGGCCCGAGGCGGAGAACCACTGGTGGACCCTAGGGAACGTCCCCGATCATGCTCCGACGATGAACCACCGGTGCCCCGTCAGGGCACTCTCTCGTGCCCTATCGCGAGCCCAGACTACTGCAACTGCGGCTGCGGCGGCGTCACAAGCACCGACGTCCTCGACTTTCCCCCTCGAGAACGTGACCAGGTCCAACTTCGAGCCCGCGCTCGAGTCCCTGAGGGACCATGTCAGGGCGGCGGACTTCGTGGCGGTCGACCTCGAGATGACCGGGGTCACGAGCGCCCCGTGGCGGGAGTCGTTCGAGTTCGACCGCTACGACGTCAGGTACTTGAAGGTCAAGGATTCGGCGGAGAAGTTCGCCGTCGTCCAGTTCAGCGTGTGTCCCTTCCGCTGGGATCCGCAGGAGCTCTGCTTCGTCGCTCACCCGCGAGTTTCTCTGGTTTTCGCATTTTTTGTTTCCCTCTGGACGAGGGATTGGAATTGAAGGGCTGCCATTGGTTTTTTATTGAGCTGATTCAAGTGATTGGATAGTTGAAATTGTCGTCACCTATCGGTAAAATCAGGGCAGGCTTTTCTGGGTTCATTCTTTCTCGCCTGCGAAACCTGACTTTGGTTCGTAATTCCCTTGAGTAACTCAGTGTCAATCTCGCAGGCACAATTTCTATATTTTCCCTCGGCAAGAGTTGTCATTTGATGACCCAGCAGCTTATGAATTCCACTGCCAGACTGCCTCAGTCGACTTCTTGGCAAAATACCAGTTCGATTTCAACACGTGCATACGGGAAGGTAAACGCGTCTAAATTTTCTTCACAGAGGTTGCTCTGAATGCTCTGGATAATGTTGGCCACGATATGATCATAAGCTCATGTGATATGGTAGCTCTGAGGAACATACAGACATGTTTTGGGGTTTTAGTAACTAGACCTGTGCTTGCTGCGCTTGAATCATTAAAGTTTAATGGGTGATTGCCTGATCGGGTATCTTCAGGGATGAACCAGAAGGAATTTGTGAATTTTGATTGTTGTTTAGTAGCTATAAATAATTCAAGCAATTCAATTTTCTTGAGTCTGAACTACAATTTTTTTTATTGAACTTGATAAATAAGGAATTGGGATGTGATTGTGTTCTGGATAGCGGTTTCATCGATAGATTTCGTTGTGTTCTTGCCCAATCCAAAGCATTCACTTGATATAGACACGTGCAGTCTTAAATCTGGAAATTCACAATGTTAAATAATCTCAGGAATATCTTATTTATCCAGAGAACAAGAAAATGAGCTGCTGAGACATCTGGAGGAGTCATCATGTTCCCGGCATAAACATAAGGAATTCAGAGATGTACCTTTGATCAGCATGACAGATGTTCTCTTCAGTGAGAGAATAAAGAACCGAAAGAAGAAATGGCATGATGAGCTGTTACATGACAGAAATTGTGAAATACAGTTCAGTGGGAGCTCAAATGACTCAAAACAGCAAATTCAAACCATTTTCTATAGAGCGCGCCCCGCTCTTGCCCTTAGTGGGTTCACTGCGCATCAGCTCAGGTTGATTCAGCAGGTAATCCCATTCTCTGGTGTTTAGTTTCCTTTTTCAGTTTCTGGTTTGGAGACAGTGATTTCTCTTATGTTGTATATTTGTATTTGAAAGAAAGAGGCTGATCTCCTTGCTTATCAGTTTCTCTGATCAGTGTTATGGCAGTCATTTAGAGGCCTTTTTTTTTGGCTTATGAGCCACCAAATAAGTAATATTTTAACTTTTAAGATTTATGAATTTGGGATAACTTGTCATGCTGATATGATGTGTTTGTAATAATTTGGAGTGTTTAAAATCATATGAAAGTCCAGTTTCAAACTGTAAAAGTCGAGGAAGTATCCAATATCTAAAAGCAGAAGCCATGTCAAAAACAACTGCCATATTGATATTTGGTACTGTTGTGAAAGAGCCTCGCTGTTCTATCGTCTGCTTATATCCTTACCGGCTTGCAAGAAGTGGTTTGGGTCACCTTTAGCTCTTTTGTCTCACTGATGTTCCTGGAAGTAGAAAGAGATTGGGAAGGATGGAGGGTCCTTTGCGAAAAGTGGGCAATGAAGTCGTGGTGACTTGGCTTGGCAAACATAGAAAAGTTTGTCCAAGGACCTCTGCATGCCTGCCAATGTAGTTGATAATAATACTGAATTTACTGACAATGTTTTGATTGAAACATTTGCGATAACATTGATTGCAGATCATTCCTTAGAGGGTCAACTTTTTTATTAGCTAAAGTATCTTTGAGTGCTAGAATGTGCCTGCAAGATTACTCATTACAATTTTTTTTTCACTTGAGGTGGACTGGAGTTATAGATGTTTAGATTGTCATCTTCATTAATTACGATTGATATACTTCATATTGGTGAGCTCAGCACTAATTGCTGATAAAGGTTGTAACTTGCAGGTTACAAGAAATCACTTTGAAGATATTGTATATGTTTGTGCGAATGTTCAAAACTCGTCTCCAACCGTTGCTTGTGTATACAGACTGCAACACCGATAAGGACCTTCTAATGGTGAGACAAATGCAAATGGAAAAATTGTGAGGATAGTATTTTTCTTTAAATCTTTAATGAGTAATTTTATATCACTGAAATGGGTAAAGAGGGCACTTCTTCAGTGTCTGTGTCTGTCTGTTTAATTTCCTTCATTTTTCCAATAGCCTCATATTTATATCTCCAACAGTTGAGCTGAATTGAAATCTTATCTGATGGCTGGATTGAAATGATCAATGACAATAATAGCCAGACGATGAACTTTGAAGCACCGGTTGCTTTGCATTTTGTGCTGGATGTTCTGTAAAGGGCAAAGCAGCATTTCAGATACGAGTTGCTAATTATGTGCTCAGAGAGGAGATTAATACATAATAACATCCCATGTAATTTAGATGTGTTTCGCTTGCCCCAAAAACCTACAGATATCTTTTTGTAGAAAGAGGTGGACGATGAGAATTGCAGAGGAGAAAAGTTAAAGATTCATTCGGCAGTTGGATTTCGTCATGTTATTGACCTTTTATCTTCTGAGCGGAAATTGATTGTTGGTCATAATTGCTTTCTTGGTATGATAATTGCCGAGAGCTTAGCTTTCCATTGATTAGTTAAATTATATATCATCTGAAGCTCATTGTTTTTATAATGCAGATGTTGCCCCTATATATAGGAAGTTCTTTGGTCAGCTTCCCTTCGCTGCCGAAGAGTTTGTCTCTTCTGCTAACAAGCACCTCCCATATATCATTGACACCAAAGTTCTTTTGAATTCAAGCGACATACTTAAGTACTGGATGAAGAAGTCTAAAACATCTCTGTGCCTCAAATTGCTCTAGGTTACATGAGTACCGATTTGGCTTCAAAAACTTGCGTGAGAGTGGAGGATCAAGTAGATGATGTGAGGTTGAATTCCCTTATCTCTTCATTCTCGACTTGTACTTTCTTTTCACTGTTTATTGTTTGTTTGCTTTTGATAATTCCACAACAGATGTCAGTAAAATATATACTTGATGGGGCATCTAATTAGAAATTTGGATGAATGTTATACATACTTACCGATAGATACATCTTTATAGTGATGGTAGAACATTTCAGTCGGACCTTACACATCAGTGTTGATCTAGAAGAGATAATTCAGACACGCTTACAATTCAGCTTCAATCCTTTCTCAAAGATGGAGAAGAAAGACAAGAAAGAGGGGATGGCTGGAGAGAGTGAAAAAGCACCAATTGATATGTATTTATATACTACAAGCGTGGCAAATGCTGAGTCATGATTGTCCCCAGGTTTGTGCTCTTCTTACAAGAGCGAGACCTGGAGATGTTTGGAGGAGTTAGACAAATTTATGAATCTAGTTTTCGTATTTAGCCAATGTAATCTATATGATCGCGGGATTGTTTCTCTGTTCCATACTTTTTATAGGTTATATGCCGATTTACTAAATTCAGCATATCTAGGTTTTTTCCCCCTTCATATCCAATTCTTTGTGCTTTATTTTGCATGTGCCCATTAGGTATCGGGTCAAACCACATAGTTATGGGGATGATATGATAGAGCATTGTTGGGTTTCATTAGTTTTTTGTCCAGCTGTGATTAGTTGCTTCAAGTTGATTACGGAAATGGCCATAGTGGTGATATTCTTCTTAGCTCAGATCCACAATTATGCGTGTGATTTTTGACTGTCAATGCATGCATTAATTCCCTTTTTTCACCGGCTAATTCTTTCTTAGATTATTTCTTTGGCAGATTTGTTTTAAATAATTCTTTTATTTATAATCACAGGGCCTCCATCTGGGATGCCGGGGCCAAGCATGAGGTAGGGTATGATGCTTTCATGACTGGTTGTCTTTGCACAGGCATGCTCTCATCTTGGCATTAAGTTCCATCCTCGTTCTTCTTCCGAAATTTTGGCTTGTGATGAAACGCTTGAGAAATATGTCGATCGTCTGTTTCTCAGTTGGAACAATCGAGACATTATTAACTTAAGCACTGGCAGTGTGACTGGGAATTCTGTTGGATCAACTTACTGCAAGAACCGATGCTCGAGAATTTTGTTTGAGAACATTATCTTGATTTGGGGATTCCCACCCAAACTCAAGGCAAGGAAGATTAAGGGATGCATCTCCAAAGTTTTTGGCCCAACCTCCGTTACTTCTGTCTACTCTTTGGATAAAACTACAGTTTTCGTTCAAAGAAATTTGCAGCTCCATTCTGAATCCTTTAAGGAGACTGTTGGAGGGAGGAAACACTTTTGCGGCTGATTATGAGACGTACAAAGAAATTTGCAGCTCCCCTGTATCTAAGGTCTATTTTTCAGATCAGGCGAGGGCAGTTGGGATTAAATGGAAGACCAAATTGCTCAATTCTGAAGTGCCGGGGGAGGAAAGGATTCAAAAACGAGGTGATACGAATTTGAGCCTAGAAAGTGCAGCAGGGGATTCTGTTTTGGATAAAACCAACGTGAAGAGCAAAAAGGGCGCATCAGACGATATGAACCGTCGGAGTTCCTCATGTGGGGAGATCCTTGATTCTCTTTGCGCCCACGAAGTCGAGCGGGTTAGGACTTACTAATTCCTGATCAAGCAGAGGGTCTAAGTTTCAATTCATTCCCGCTTCAACTCGAAATTTTGCTTTTCCCTACTGATTATCTTGTTGTAACACAGATCCGAGCGCCCTTCCGTTCATGGTCAAGGGCATTAGTTCTTTTGTTTCGATAATTATCATTGCGCCGTGATCATCTTTGAGAATGTAGGGAAAAAAAATCGAAGCCCCTATCATCGAAGGGAGGATCAAGTGCTCCTCGCTTCTTCGTAATACCTCTTAAAATCAGAATTCCGCGCTGACCCATGAGTCCCGTAATTCCGTTTTGCTACATCACCCCTTCAGTGGCCTTGAGCAAACATTTGGCAGAAAAACCACATGGAAAGAATGAAGGTTCTCGTCTGACCTCGAGCTATGATTTCTCTTTGTTATGGCAAGATATTCTAGGAAAATTCCTAGGTTGTCATGTGTTGTTATAGGTAGAAATTACGATGTATTCAACCGAATACGAGAGCATGCAACGTTGCTCTACTTCTTGATAGTTGAGTTCCAAAATTAGATCCCAGGAGTCGAATTGATTCCACTCTCCATACTTGAAGCATGGGACCACCTGCTTTCTGATCATCTTGTAATTTCCCAAAAAGAAGAAAAAAACGAAAGAAGAAGAACAAGCAGAATCATAACCCTAAAATCTAGCATCGAGCAGCCGACGACTCAGAGTATGACCTCAGGTTTGACCGTTCAAATCGTCCCCTATCTTCGCTCCATGCATCCCACGTGTCACGATCGACGGCCACAAGCAGAGGAGATCTCACCCCCCCCCCCCCCCCTCTCGTCTCTCTCTCTCTCTCGTTCTTTGTCACGCGTGAGCAAGACGGCAAACACCGCATCATCAGGTGTACCGTTCAGGGCGCACCGGCGATAGCCGGTCGCGCCCCCACACCCCTCAGCCCCCATGCACGTCTCCGGTTTTCACCATTTATGGCCCCTGCTTCTCCCAAAACGGGGTCATCGTCACTCGGCTATGCACGTTACAGTGCACGGCCGGAAATGGCAAACCCAGCAATGGAGACAGCGAAAGGGTTCGGCCATGTTCGGCACAATCTCTGCGGGTCAGAAACCTCCAAGGAGAGCGCATGAGGGGGCCAGTCCACAGCCCCCGCCAGCCGGTCGCTGCCCCCCCTCCACCGGCTACCGCCGGTGACCGGGCGTCGCATTAAGGATGCGGTCGTCATGTGGACTGTTCCATCAGCGTGTTTGGCGAGCGTCCCCATCTCGGAGAATTGAATTGTCCTCGCATGCCATTTCTTTGATCCGCCGTCGTTTTCTTTATCTTCCTTCGAATTGGGTCGTACCCTTTGGAGCAATTTGCCTCGAAATGAAGAAAAGGGTTTCCTTTTTTGCTTCTCTCTCTCTCTCTCTCTCTCTCTCTCCTTCAGACCCAGTAGAAGTGTCCTCGAGTTCAGCAAGAGTTCTGAGTAATGAGAGCTTTGGGAAGTGTTATCAAAGCGCAGGCAAGCATGACGCACACGATCTTTTTCTCTTCTAGAGGAACAAAAAGGAGTTGGTTTACCTTTTCTCGGCGGATCGGTCTTGCATGACATGCTGCAACAGTCTGCATGCTTTTGTGTGCTCCTATGTATGTGAACCAATTCGTGTTTGGTCTGACTCTTGATTTGATGATATCCGTTTTGTTGTGACGAAATACTGCGGGCTCTTTCGGCCAAAAAAAGAAAAAGAAGGGAAAATACTGCGGGCTCGTGCATGCATTGGGCATGCGAGGGTCGATCTAGTTCTCTTTTTCTTATTCACATGTCTGCGGGCGAAAAGGGAGGATCTTTTGGCTCCTGGAAGTTGAATTGCAGCATTTTCAACTTCATAGATGCTTGGCATCGTCTTTTACATTGCACTCTTCCTCTTTCAGAATAAGAATCTTCTTACCGATCAGATAGGGATGGCCTTTTTTTGGAGCCGTATAGGGAAGCAAATTTAAAGTCTTTTAGTCTTTCATCCGTTGCTTGATCCTGCATGTCTTTTGCATTTAACATGTGCTAATGGGCGTTTGCTGTTGTGCGGAAGAGCACCCTAACTAGATGAGATGAAACAAGAATAATCCGAACATAGAAATTTACATGGTTCGGCAAAAAAATTCCGCCTACATCAACGGGAGAGAGAGACTATTTCTTATTTCTGAGCATATCTAATACGAGGTACAATGCTGAATAAATAGATCCTCAGATTCCTACTTCCCTAATCCCAAAAAGTTCCACCCTAAAGATCTTATCCGTTTACGAAACTAACTAATAAATCTTTAGTGATTATCCCCTAAATATTAGGAATATCTCGACATATCCCAATTACATTGAATTAGGAATATTTCCCAGGAAATCCCATATAGATAAGAAATATATTTGAAACATGTAGCGTGTAAGCTCCAAGCCTTCTTAGATTTCCCGATCGACTTTTCCGAGTCTCTAATCAATCGAAACTTCATGAAATTCAAGACAGCATCAACAAATCTCCACCTCTGACTTGAATAAACCACAAGCCTCCACTCGAATCGAGAAAATGTATATATATCTCTCTCTCCACCGTACCTTCGCAAAGGTACGCCCGCACCTAGACCGGTGTGGCCTCTGTCAACTTCAATGATGGGTGAGAGAAATCAAGTCACGGACTTGAACTTCTTCGTTGTAATCGTCTTCGTAAGCATACCTGGGGGATTATCTTTTGTATGGATTTCTTCAAAGCAATGCTACAATTCTCCACAAATTCTCGAACCTTGTGGTACCAAACTTCAATGTGTTTCGTTCTAGAATGAAACACTTGATTCTTCGCGAGACATATTGCGCTTTAGCTATTGCAATATAGTGTAGCACTTTCCTGCTTTAAACCCAACGCCATGACCAAACCAATCAGCCATATTCCCTCCTTCGCAGCCTCAGTTGCTGCCATGTACTTGACTTCGGTTGTAGACAATGCTACAGTAGACTGAAGTATTGCCCTCCACAAAATAGCTCCACCTCCAAGAGAAAAGACATATCCCATGATTGACCTTCGCTTGTCCAAATCACTAGCGAAGTCCAAATCGACATAACCTGCTAAATTGATCGATTCTTCTTCTGAACTGAACATCAAACCCATTTTGGTAGTTCCAGCCAAAAAACGAAAGATCCACTTAACAACTTCCCAATGCTTCTAACGCGGATTGCTCATATATCGGCTAACAAGACTCACTGCAGGCACCAAATCCGGTCTGCTGCAAACCATAACATACATGAAAGATTGTTTCATGTAAACTATAATCCGGTCTCCTCATGTGAACTAGGGCATTGTTTCTCGAATAATCTGAAGTGATTTGTTAAAGGTGTACAAACCGGTTTAGCTTTTCCCATGTTGAACCGCTCCAATACCTTTTCAACATACTTCTTCTGATTTACCCCAAGCTTACTTGCACGTTTATCTCGAAAGATTTCCATGCCAAGGATCCTCTTTGCAGCTCCAAGATCCTTCATTTCAAACTCATTGCTTAATTGAGACTTTAGGGAAATGATGTCTCTCATTTTTCTTGCAGCAATCAACATATCATCAACGTAGAGCATCAACAGAATAAGCGACTTATCATCCAAAACTCTGTAGTAGACACAAGAATCATGCACATTTCTTATTTAGCCAATACTAAGCATAAAAGAGTCAAACCTTTTATTCCATTGCCTCATAGATTGCTTCAAACCGTAAAGGGATCTCTTGAGCAAGCAAACGTGATTCTCTTTCCCTTCCACCTTGAAGCCTTCGGCTACTCCATGTAAATTTTCTCCTCCAAGTCACCATGAAGGAATTTCGTCTTCACATCTAGCTGCTCGAGTTCCAAGTCATACATGGCCACCATAGCTAATAAAACACGAATTGACGTGTGTTTTATAATCGGGGAAAATATTTCGTTGTAATCATCCCCTCCTTCTGTGCATAGCCCTTAGCAACAAGTCGGGCCTTGTATCTCTCTTGCTCTTTCTCCGTTGCTGCTTCCTTTCTTCGAAGAACCCATTTGCAGCCAATGACTTTTCGATCCTTGGGCTTCTTCACAAGTTCCCATGTCTCATTCTTTTTATAATGACTCCATCTCCTCCATCATCGCAGTCATCCACTTTTCTTTGTGATCACTTTTCAAAGCTTCATGATAGGAGCTTGGATCACTGGAGCCTACAGTAAGAGTATAAGCAACCATGTCCTCAAAACTGTACCTCTCTGGTGCTTTGAGAGAGCGCCTTCCTCGACCCGTCACAATGGTACGAGGAACTTCTATCGTTTCTTTAACTTCCGAAGCTTCATCGGATGACTCGCTATTCTCTGCAAATTCTCTAGCTTCAAGCTCCACCTTAACGATAGATTTATCACTCTCCTCTTCAGCAGTCACGTGTGGCACACAGCTTGACTTCAACATTGCAGATTCATCGAACACAATATCCCTGCTCGTCAAAACTTTCTTCTCACTTGGATCCCATAATTTGTAGCCTTTCATTCCTTTCTCGTAATCAAGAAATATGCATTGTTTTGACTTTGGATCCAACTTCGTGCGCTTCGAACTCTGCACATGTACAAAAGCAGGACAACCGAATATTCTTAAATTAGAATAATCGACGATTTTACTAGTCCATATCTCTTCGGGAATTTTGCATTTAATTGCAGTTGATGAAGATCGATTCACAAGATAACGTGCCATGCAGACAGCTTCTGCCCAAAACTCCTTGCTCAGTCCCGCATGCAGCCTCATGCTCCGAGCTCTCTCTAATAAGGTCCGGTTCATCCTTTTCCCTACGCCATTCTGTTGGGGCGTATTTGGAACTGTGAAGTGACGTCTAATCCCTTCTTTCTTGCAAAGCTCCATGAACAGTGTCAATTTGTACTCTCCTCCATTGTCCGATCTCAAGCACTTAAGCTTCTTCCCCGTTGAAGTCTCAACTTCGGCTTTCCATTCTTTGAACTTGTCAAAGAACTCACTTTTGTGTCGCATGAAGTAGACCCAAACTTTCTTAGAGAAATCGTCAATAAATGTCACGAAGTATTCCTTCTCGCCTTTTGACTTTACTGGTGAAGGACCCCATACATTTCGTGTGTACATACTCAAGCATGCCCTTGCTCGTATGAGTTGCAACATTGAACCGTACTCTGCATTGTTTTCCAAACACAAAAAAATTTGTAGAAATCTAATTTGCATGTTTTCATACCTTGGAGTGCATTCCTCTTGTGAAGCTCCATCAACCATGTTTCCCCCACATGCCCGAGACGCATATGCCATAGATAGGTGTTATCTATCTCCGTGCTAGCATCCGTGTACACAGATGCCCCACCTTGCATTGTGGTTCCTATAAGTCGATATAGGTTCCCATGCCTCTGTCCTTTTAGAATAACTAGAGCTCCCTTTATCACCTTCAAGACTCCTCCTTGAGCTGAGCACTTGTATCCATTGGATTCAAGTGCTCCCAATGAAATCATATTTTTCCTTATACCTGGTACATGACGCACATCTGCCAGGGTTCTGATCATGCCATCAAACATCTTGATTTTCATGGTTCCAATTCCCACAGTCTTGCATGAAGTGTCATTCCCCATGAGAATTGAACCACCATCATATGCCTTGTACTCATCGAAAGCATCTCGATGAGGACACATATGATAAGTGCATCCGGAATCCAAGATCCATGAATCTTTGAAGGTGTCCTTCCCTAACGATATGGTCAAGACGTCCCCATCATTAGTCTTAGTGTTATCGGCTACACTTGCTTCATCCGAGCCTTTCTTCTTTTTCTCGTTCTTATTTGGATAGAATCTCTCGGTATGCCCTTCCTAATTACACCCATAGCATCTTCCTTTGAACTTTCCCTTGAATTTTGATCGACCCCTGCGGCTCGATCCTTGATCCGTTGATCTTCCTCTTCCTTGACTACTTTTCTCCTTCCCAAAAAGTCCCTCTCCCGAAGATTTTGAACTACTTGCCCTTTTCCGAGTGTCGTTTGAAATTAGGGCAACAATTACCTCTCCGATCTCTAGGGTTTCCTTGCCATAAAGGAGCATAGTCACCAAGTGGTCAAACAAATCCGGCAACGACGCCAATAGTAGAAGCGCTATGTCTTCATCCTCGAACTTTACCTCCAAACTTGTAAGTTCACTGATCATCTGATTGAACACATTGAGTTGTTCCAACAAATCTCCTTCTTCACTTATCTGAAGTGAATACCTTGTTCGTAAGAGATTTTATCATGCAGATGCTTTTGAGTTTGAGCCATACCTCTGGAGCGGATTTGATTTCCGCCACATATTGAAGGGCCTCGTCTTATAGGTTCAATCGGATCGCGCTACATGCCCTCTCCTCCATGTCGGCCCAGTCATCGTCCGTGATGGTGGTTGGCTTGTTCGATCTTCCCAGAAGAACCTTTGATAAACCCTGTTGAGTCAACATATCCTTCATCCTTCTTCGCCATAGTGTAAAATTATTCTTCCCGGTGAATCATTCAATATTGAATCGAATGGTCGAACCTTTTCCAGCCATCTAGTCAGAAGTCGCAATACAAGAACGAAGAACCTGGATTGCTCCAATACTAATTGTTGTACGGAAGAGCACCCTAACTAGATGAGATGAAACAAGAATAATCCAAACACAGAAATTTATGTGTTTCGGCGAAAAAATTCTGCCTCTGTCCACGGGAGAGAGAGAGAGAGAGAGACGATTTCTTATTTCTGAGTATATCTGATAGGTACGATGCTGAATAAATAGATTCTCGAATCCCTACTTCTCTAATCCCAAGAAATTCCACCCTAAAGATCTTATCAGTTTAGGAAACTAACTAATAAATCTTTAGTGATTATCCCCTAAATATTAGAAATATCACGATATATCCCAATTACATTGAATTAGGACTATTTCCCGTGAAATCCCATGTAGATAGGAAATATATTTGAAATGCGTAGAGTGTAAGCTCCAAGCCTTCTTAGATTTTCCGATCGACTTTTTCGAGTCTCTAATCAATCAAAACTTCTTGGAATTCAAGACAACATCAACATTTGCTGCCCTTGAAATGCAGATCCACCAATGTGTTGGACTTAGAAGGTGAAAGGTAGTGCGCAAGTGTTGACAGACGAGAGAGAGCACAGCCCTCCATTGGCTAAAGGGCCTTAGCTCTTGCCGGGAGTGTGCTCTCTCTTCTTCCGTCACCATCAACGTCACCATCGCAGCGTCATCATCGTCCCCGACACATGTCAAATGTGGTGATGTAGGAAACTTCTGAACCTCAAAATCTTGTGGAACGACTTTCTCGACCCTCTATAGCTATATAGCTAGCTACTTAACTCTGAGGTTGCTTTTTCAGCCCAAAAAAAGAAAAAAAAAAGGGAAAAGAAAGAAACTTTGTGATTCCTACTTACTAGTTCAATTCCGATCATACTGTGTACTGAGGGTTACAGTAGGTATGATAGATTTTATCTCATCGATTTTGTTTATATGCTTGCTTATGATGATTCAATTCCGATCCACAGCTCTAGCGGTAGCAAACAAGGTACAATAATGTGTACTGAGGGTTACAGTAGGTATGATAGCATCTCAGTTACTACGTACATGTTCTCTGCGTGCTCACTAGCATTCTTGAGTTTGCAGAAGAGTCCAAACACTAGTGTACTTGTGCCCTTATCACAGAACATTCTAGGACAGATAGAGCTGGAATCCTGATTTTGGTAAAAGATGGCCCCTTCATTATGTCTTACGTATGTGGAGGAGGTGCAATGCGAGGGCTCAGATAATTCATATGAACAGAGAAAAGGAGTGGAAACTCAACAGGTCTAAGTAAAGCTACGTCTCGGTGTTTTTGTAACTGATGCACAGGATGATTGCATGAGATGAAGGACCCAGACCTCCAGCTTCAGTGGTGATAAGGTCAAAGACAATTCATTGCTTTGGCCACCGTTTTGACAATTGCATTCTTCTCATTGCATGGAATAAGGAAGAGGTGCGCCACCACCCGTCACTCCCTTGCAAATCTTTAGATATTGAAACGGATGGTTGTGCTGGACACCAAGGAGTCTGAACTTTTTGCAAAATCAGTCTTCATACTTCTTCCTGTATATATTTGTGAACTAAGAAGCATCATCTGATATTCACTTCTGAAGATGAGGGATGACGGGTTTAGAATTCCCGGATTTTTGGGAGTATCACTTTCAAATTGAGGATAAAGTGTGATTTGCTTTTTCATCAAGTTTGGCGAAAGACAAATAATCTGGACAATAAACCAAAATGAATGTCCAATCACTTCTACTAGAGTATGATGGACTGTTACTTCTAATGTGTCGTTGATGACCACGAGTCCTCGATCGTTCTTATTGAAAGACAAAATGAAGATGGGTGTTCGAGCTGAGTCCAATGGTGCTGAAATAGGATCAGTGGGTCATATGAAGCAATTGACGTACTCCGATTTAGTGAAGGGAATATTACCTAATTCCATTTGTAGAATCTACTTTGCTGTTCTAGAATTGTAGCATTCCGAAGATATACGTTAGTCAAAATTGAGCATGATCTACAATGATTCATTACCTTCTAATGTTTCGATTACACTATAAGTGCCATCATACTGTGTTATGTAGATTTTCTGAAACTCAATCTCCCTATTCATGGCCACATGGCAAGTGCAACCTCAAAATTACCAATTCCAGAATGGGTCGTGGTTGTGTGTGGACACAACTGCAGAAACTCCATTAAGTTCTCTTAGCGTGTCTACAAGAAATCTGACAGGACTCAAATGCCTTGAATGTCAAAATACTCGCCTTGGATTCAAAGAGCCGATGTACCTCCATACAGCCCAAAGTAGTTTTAGTTCTAAATCACTCTTTGGTTTGCTAGCTAACTAATGAAACACGGTACCTATTACATTACAATTTGCGATCTCATAGGTGAAGAACATAGGTTTTTTTTCCAATGGAGGTCTCATAGTTAGGTGGCAATTGCAAGTAGAAGAGAAAGCCTTAAATTTCTATTAGTGATTTGGGGTGCTGCAAACAACTATATAGTTCAACAGAGGAGTTTGTCAGGATGTTGAACTCGAAATGTCCCTAATCACGGGATTAATATCAACAACACTATTATACAAGCAAAAATCTAAAGAATGAAACAATCAAACTGCTTGTGCATGGGAGAGCATGAGATTAACACTTCAGTTGACTTTAATCTGGCACAATGTGGGTTGCGAAAACTTGATATCCTTGCTGTCTGAGACGAGGTCCTCGAGGCTTAGCATTAAGCCGCTGGAGAAGGAGAGGCTCGGTTTCATCCTCGGCACGAGAACCGGTTCCACCTCAGTGATGAGGATCTGAAGGACCCTCCTCATAGAAGGCCTCTCAGCACTATCGGGGTTTGCGCAGCTCAACGCCAGAAGCAGGAGGTTCCTCATTTCTTCCTCCTTAAAGGTCCCACTCAACCTTTTATCAGCTGCTTCAATGATCTTCCCTTGAGAGTGCAGTCCCCAGACCCAATCTACCAAATTCACCATTTTCTGATCAGTTGGGTCTCTCTCAATGGGCCTCCTCCCACAAGCAACTTCAAGCATGACCACTCCATAGCTGAAGACATCTGTTTTCTCAGTTGCTTTACCATACTGAAGATACTCGGGTGCTAAGTACCCCATCGTTCCTGCTGTCAAAGTCAAAACAGGGCTCTTATTGTGATCCATCAGCCTTGCCAGCCCGAAATCGCCAAGCCTCGCATTGAAATTCCCATCGAGCATTATGTTGCTTGTCTTGATGTCCCTATGAATCACTTGCTGGTCACATTCCTGATGGAGATAAGTAAGAACAGAAGCCAATCCAACTGCAATGTTGAGCCTATGGGGCCATCTTAACAAGGACCCTTGTTCAACTTCCTGGTACAGCACCTTGTCAAGGCTCCCACTGGGCATGAAATCGTAAACTAGGAGCAATTCACCCTTTCGACACACCAACCTTGGAGCTGCATCAAATTCTTGTGCCTCAGCTGAGCTATGATCGACAACTCGGCTAAAAATTCGGTTTTTCCCTCGTGGGAATGCTTTGATCTCTTCACGGCAGCGATAGTACCAGATGAAATAAAGAAGGCCTTATACACGGTTCCAAAAGCTCCGTGGCAGAGGATCCTGCTGGTATGAAACCCTTTTGTAGCCGTCTTCAGTTCCTTATAACTGAACTCTCTAGGACCAGCAAAAATCTCTGCTTTGAAATTCTTCTCTATCTTCATGTCCCTCCATTTCTTCACCGTAATATAGCCAAACACAGCGAGCACCACACAGAAGAAGGCCGGGCCGGCGATCCCAAGGCCTACCCCGAGCCTCTTATGATGCTTACTCCCTGATTCAGGCACAGAAATCGGCGGCTTAATTGTCACAGAGCTATCGGATACATTATGAGGATGCGACTTTGGCCTCGCAGGCAAGAAGCCAAACGTTTGAGAGCTCCAGCTCTGAATAAAATGGAGCTCCGTACTTCCCTCCGTGGACGCCGAGAAGCCCGCATATCGCATATCTTTAAGATACTCAGAGAGATCGATATCCACCGTCAAGAGAGGCTCTTGCGGCTTGAAGCTCTTGTAACTCAAGAAAACCATCAGCTTCTTCTGGTCATTCTTGTAATCGATCCAGGCAGTTATCAATTTCCCACTCTTGAGATCAATCCCCTGCAGCATCGGGTCTTCAGTCTTGACGGAAACCAAGCTATCGATGTCCAGCCCGACGTGGTTCTCGCTCGGGTCGCCGAAATGCGAATCAATCCTCGTGTCGAACTCGACGGCGACGAACGCGTTCTTGTTCAGCCGCGAAGAGTTCACGAGGCCCAGGTACCCGCCAGGGCTGCCCAACGTCTCGTTCCCCGGCGAGAGGAAGAAGGCCAGGCCGTCACCGAACGAGGCCGGGTTGACGTTGCCGACGGAGAAGGCGAAGGTGGTGGAGAAGGAGGCGGTGGCGTTGGATTCCCGGTCGAAGAACTCGATGGGGGCGGTCGTAGATCACGGAGCCGGAGCTGGAGGAGGGCACGTCGGCGTCGCGGGTGAGGCCGAGGACGCCGCCCCGGAGGTAGGAGTCGCCGAGGAGGGTGAGGTTCTGGAGGGCGGCGGAGGCGAAGGAGGAGAAGTTGAAGCTGGTGTTTGCAGAGGACGCAAGATTCGGACAAGACAGCAAGGCGGGGAGGAGGATGAAGGAAAGGGAGAGCAAGTGGAGATTTCTTGGAGCCATTGGGTCATGGGATCTGGTGGGAGGATTGAGCAGCCGGAAATGGGTATGTCATCGACGGCGACGATGGCGAATGATTTTGGGAAGAATGTTGCTGTAAGTTGAATTCTGAGAGAGAGAGAGAGAGGGAGGGAGGGGAAGAGGAACAGGGTTTTAAACGGTTGGAATGGGCGCGTCTTGGCTTAAAATATATAAAAAGGAAAAGAGATGGAGGAAAAAAAATGGGTTAATACCACGAAAAATTCTAAATTGGTATACATATGATAATTTTATCCTAAATTAATTTTTTGATCACATATGACAAATTTACCCTTTGTTTGTTTCCGTTAAATTTTACTGTCAAATTGTTTTGTTAAATGACACGAGGTAATTGATTGATATGTCGGTTTGTATTGTACCCTCTGTTTGTCACAAGTATGCCAATTTGTGATTTTTTGTAGTACAAATATAATTTAATGGAAACTGACAGAAGGTAAATTTGTCATAAATATATTAATTTTAGGTAAATTTGTCACAGGTGTATCTGTTTGGGGTTTTTTGTGGTCAAAAAATTAATTTTAGGTAAAATTATCATAACTATATTAGTTTGGAATTTTCGTGATATCAGCCTAAATAAAAAAGGGGAAAAGAGAGAAAAGAAACGAAAAGAGGAGGGTGGGCATGTTTCTTTCTTTTTCTCTCTTCTTTTAATGGTTACCAAAGGATACGACATCAAGCGAGCTCCGCCAAATGGCGTCGTCCCAAAGGGAAACTTTTTTCAGTCAAGATTTCAAAAAACTTTTAATCCATTCTAATTGTTGAACGATTATAGCACAAGTTTGGACGGGAGTTAAATAATAACATTTATGAGAATAGTTGTCGAGTAATCAAATGACAAAAAATTTACAATTTGTTCCATGTAATAAGTATTTAGGAAAAACCGACATGTTTTTTTTTGTAAAGTATACCCGATAAACATTTTCAAAGAGATGTTAAAGCTCAAAATATATCAAAGTATACGAGTTGCGCAATTTCATAATAGTAAAGAGTAAGAATCGACAATCGTTCCAAATGCACAAATCCTCCCTCTGACTTTCTCTTGTTTCGCACGGAATTTTGGATTAACTTTCGCATCACGGTAGGGCCACAAGTTCACAACAAATCAAGGGCTGATACCACAAAAAAAATCCCAAGCCAATATGCCCATGTCAAATTTACCATAAACCAATTTCCGTGTCACGAAGAACCCCGAACCGATTCTCTCTCGTCATATTTGTCTCGAACTAATTTTCGTGTCACAAGAAATCATCAACCAGTACACTCATTGCCACATTTACCGTAATCTGGCTCTAAGATTTCAGTAGATTCACCACGGGGGTATTGAGTTGGGATTTTCAGCAACCCGAGAATTAGTTTGAAGATAAATGTGGAATGGGCATATCGATTTTCGCAATGTGAAAATTAATTTGAGCTAAACATTAGCACAAATGTATTAGTTGGGAATTTTTATCGATAAATCAGCCAATGAATATAATCATCGTTCCAAGCAAGTGGTTTTGCTTTTCATGTGAAGATGCACACCCCCCAAATGATCCTCTGCTTAGAATGATTAAAGTGGCTACCCCAACCGGCCCTGAGAAAATCTAAGAGTCCTCCTCGGCTTGGAATCTTGCGGAAAGTAATCATTATCCCACCATTCTTCTGCTGCTGCTGCACAAAAAGGAACAAAAATGGCCATCAGCGCACACGCTTTGGAATCCAATGAATTTTTGTTTACTACTATGCAAACACGTCATTGGGTGATTACTATGCTCGTGCTTGCACTGAGAGAGAAGCACATTCCTAAACAGGTCTAATCCATGCGGCATGATAGTAATTGAGGGAGCAACGCTACCCGTAGAAACAAGACAGCCGTTTCGATTTGTGGAATTCACTATATATAAAGAGAGCCATGGCGCACGAAATCTTAGCAACTGAAGGAAGGACCTAATAAGGTCAGCCAACTCTTGACAAGGGAAGGCATTCGAGTCGTTGAGTTTAGCAACGGCTCATAAGAGAAGAAAGTGGAAACTTGAGATCGATTGCAAAAGAATGTGTAACTACTAAAGATGACCCCGCTAGATGAGATAACGTTACCCTATGTCTTGCGAGGAAAATGTACAAAGTACGACTAGATCCCATTGCAGGGTCATTTGGCAAGTCGCGTGCTCCCTATTTTAGCTGAAACTTCCGAGGCATGACACTGCATGGTTGTTTGAAGTTAGTCAGTAAAGTAGCAGTTACTGTTTGATAGATTAGAGTCAGTAGTCCAACCAACCTTCAGATATACTACAAAAGCTATCTGGGGGGAAAATTACATCTGGATCCACTCTTTGCTGAGAGGAAATTGCCTGCCATACGACTTTTACTGCAAAAGAGAAGATAAGTATAGAAATAAATTCCAGCTTGCAGAAAGACGTAAAAGCCATTTAGGCACTAACGAGTGGCCTCTACCTATCCCCGGATTTTAACATATGATATAAGGGTAAATAAGGTGACAACGGAGACCAAGAAGAAACATTGTAGCAGTTCCAGAACCAAATTCCATGCCACCTGTTTTGTTCTCTCAAAAGAACGTTCAATTAGTACAGCATAATGAGTCAACTTACCTCGCCCATGAAGGTACAATTTTGTCATTGGGGGTATTATCTTCATCTTCGTCTTCGTTTTCATCATCTGAACATTTCTCATATGATCATTCTTATTGCCATTGCTGACACTGTCCCCAATATCTGTTGCTTTTTGCAAAGTGCTTATTGCATGGATGATAAGCAACTCTCAGCATGAAAGAGTACAGGCAAGCAATTTCCTTCAGCAGATCAAACAAACCATCATCTCTCTAGAAGTTGCTTATACAACTGAGTACAAGCTGTTTACTGAAAAATGCTTTGGGCACAAGCTATTGACAATGAAGAAGAGAAAGCTTTTAACATTTACAGCTAGCATTACTGACAATTTCAGTAAAATGACAGACAAGGCAAGGACGAAAGCCTTAGTCATGGAACAACCACTCGGAAAGTTTGTTGGACAAAATCATTGCCAACTCCAGTTCCTGAAGTGTAGCTATTCCAATACCATGCCAGAAAGCACAATTAAACAGATTAAGGAGACAATAAGAATTATCATTCTATAATCAATTAAAGTCATTCTATATGTGATTTGAGACAACTGCCCATACAGGATTTCAGATGATGTGGAAGTTAAATCTACTCCTGCAATTTCTGCTGTCGTACAATTATAAATTTTCCTTTCCAGTCTATCAAAAAGGACTGCAAAGCTGCATTGAGTGCGGGATTTTTCTATTACTTGCATATTAAGTACTGCAAGTGTAAGGAGTAGAGATAATAATTTTTCCCATAATTGTTCTGATGAAAATAAAAATCGCACAAGGCAAGCAAAGTCCCACGTATTTCCAAATTAAATTCACCTTCAAGCCCCCCTCTCTTGGCTCTTCTTTTCAACTTATTTTCTCTTTTCCTTTTAGGCAATGCATTGACAACTGCACTTAGTTTATTTATTCAAAGAAAGCCTGAATCAGAAATTGTACCTTAGTTGTTCCATCTACACAAATTCTTTCAGTTGAGCAGGGTTTAGCGCCTAAGCCCTGGCCAAGTTCAGCTTCGTTCTCCAGTATTCTCTCCAGAAAAGCACCTCTTTTTTCTGTCTCTAATGTTTCATTCTTTCCGAGTTCATTTCCCGATTCTCCCCTCTTCTGAAACATATTATCCCGAAACACATGTGAGATCCATGCTACCATGAGGACTAACAAAAGGTAAAAAAAAAAAAACAGAAAAAAGTAAGATAGCACTGGATAGATCATACTGCAGTATGATATTTTGGTCCTTGCTGCTCCTTTTTGGTAGGCATGTCTTCTTGGTTCTCTTGATTCCTCCGAGCACCTTCAACACGTTTTCTTTTCCTTTCCTTCTCCCTCCTATCTTCTTCTTCCCTCTTCTTTTTCTTCATGGCAATATCAGCCAATTTTTTCTTCTGCTCTTCTTCTTTCCTTTTCCTTTGAAGCTCCAATTGTCTCATGTTTTCCTTCTCAATTCTTGCCCGTTCAAGTTTCAATGCTTCCTTCTTCATTTTATGTTCAATCTCTTTCTTTTCTGCTTGACGTTTTGCATCTCCAGCAGCCTCAAGAGCTCTCACTTTAATGTCCCTCTTCCCTATTAAAGATAAGAAGTCTTAAACTAAATGGTTGGTAACAAAATCCAGTATAGACTTATCTTGAGTACATAAACATACTAAAGCCAAAAGCAACTGATTGCTTATTCTGATGAAAGCCCTCACTCATCTAAAGTTTCTTCACGAAACAAACAGCTATCAGTTCAAAAAAATATGATGACAAATTCCATCTTCATCCAACTATCAGTGAAACAGATTTCAAACATCAAATTCAGCTCTTCTAATGTAATAAAGTAACTAGAAAAATTCAGAGAATGAGACATAAATCTACTGAACTATTTGAGTCCAGCGACGGTATGTGAGAGAAATCTAGCACCATAAAATGTAGCATCACAAATTTCCAACAAGGAATCCAGGAAAAACAACGCACCCTTTTGAAGTGCAACACATAATTTACCCAAAGCAGTCTTATCTCATATGTCTTAGTAGGGAACTCGAGAACAGAACTTGCAGCAAAAGATGTGGTCGATACCTGTGAAAGGTGCAACTGTTTGTTTTTGCTGAACCAGTGGCAAGAATGAAGTCACATGAGACACAATGTTGTCACCTTTCCTGAGGCTGGTTTTTGGCTTACTGAACCTTTTATTAGGCACTTCCACAGGCCTCTTCCCTACGTTCAGCCCTTTTGGCATGGTTGTGCTGTCCTTTGCCCTATGCCTCTTGGTGCTTTCCCGCTTCCCAGGCTTCTGTTTAGCCTTTCTACGAGTCCCAGCAAAGCTAATTTCTGTTCTGATGGAATCTAGACTACATCTTGTCATCTCATTCTCTGTATCAGAAACTGAAGCAGGACAATTAGGATCTTCTGTAATATCAGCAAGTGGTTTTCTATTTGCTGCACTTGTTCTAGCATCTAAATCAATGCCCTCTTTTGATGTATCAGCTACCTCATCTGCATTCTCATTTTCTTCACTAATGCAGGGAAGCTCAGGATTTAAGCTTCTTTTCTCCTTTGAACTTCCAGACTTGGAGGCTATTATGTCCCACAACTTCCTGACGGGAGATGTGTAGGTTTTCTTCTGATATCCCGCAGATTCAGCATATGAAAGAGGAAGGCAATCAGAGTGGGACCTTCCATAAGGAGCCTGCTCAACTTCCTTTGTCAGAAGTTGTTCACCCCATTACACTCATTCATAGAGAAAGTGCTCCCGATGTCCATATATTCAAGAAGGCCGTTTGGAACTGACTTGTATAAGTTTGGTGCCTTATGCAGCTTGTATGCGGTGGAGAAAGGGGACAACGGTGTATGAACAGAAGAAGATTTGGAAGGCAGGTTTTGCACGCTGGCATGTTCAGTGATACCAGATTGAACATCCAGCTTCTCAAAGCTATATCCATCATCAGAAAATGAGTTCTCATCATCAGTCGAAATGATGAATCCCTCAAAAACAGGCATTATTTGATGATTTCCAACTTGCTCCATGGATGGGCAACCAGGTGAGTGGTAAGGAAACTCATATTTTGGGTTATGGGCTTCTCTATTCTGTTCAGGTCTTTCAGAACAAGCTAAATGTTCCTCATCCGTCCGATTGAAAATATCCTCAGTCAGGCATTGACCTTCCTTATCCATGATGCCTTCGATTCTTGCTAAAGATGCAACGTCAGATAGACCAGAAATATTTAAGCGAGGTTGTCCATGGTTTTCATGCACCAAATGGGAATCTGTATTTTCATGTTGCCCTTCCAAGGTGACACCCTGTGAGACAAAATGATCAAAAAATTTACAGCACCATTTTGCATCATACAAGCTAGAGCAGCATATGCAGTAATAGATCTGCTCCATAACTGTACATGCATTTAGTGTGGATGCAAATTGTGAACTAAATTATTGACGCAGAGACTGCTCTGCAAAGCAAGTTTAAGTGTTCTATATATTAAGAAGTTGCTGATATGTGGTGAAAGATGTATTTTTCTTGTGCTGGCATCAATTAACTAACTCTAATTCCAGTATTCTACAATGCTAATTATCCAACATAGACTGGAACTTTAGATCTACAATCCCCAAAGATTATCCGATGTTTTTAACGAAAACCTCCTCGTAACATGATGATTTTAGTCCTGAGCTTTCTCTGGAGCTATCCTAACTTGACAGTTTCACTCTCAGAAATAGTTTCATTTTGTGGTTTGGAGGTTGAAAAACTAATGCACCCAATATGGAGCTGTCTTTCCCATTACAAGTATAACAGAAGGAACTATTAAATCTAGGACCTCATCATCTATTGAAACTGACCTATTATCACTAATAGCACACAATGTGAAAATGATCAATTTAAGAAGGCCAGCAATGTTGATCACCATAAAGATAGTCAATAGATGATTGTGATCAACCTTTCCCACAACCCTTTAAAAGCAGCACTTTTCTTCAAGGAACATGTACTATATATGTTCACTCCTCTTGTGTCTGCTGTAAGCACGGGTTTATCATAAACGGGACGATGACCAATGGAAAAAGAAACTGAAAATTGTGGCTGCGGTTGCAAAAGTTCTGCAATAAGCTCTTCTCTCTGAAATTGTGCAATGACACGACAGTAAATGTAAATTCAAGCTAGGGACAAGAGGTCCAATGGCCGCAACCATCGAGGGCAAACACATCGTAGAATAAATGACCGAGTGCCGTATCTAAAGTGATAGCACATCATCACATGTGAATTACATCCATTTGCATTGAACATTGCCCAATTATACAAAAGACAACCGGTTACAGAACAAAAGCATCATAAAAATGCAGCAACATTAGAGGATAAGGTAAAGCTTTCCGAAGTTCTCTCCGACGTACCTCTGGGAAGCGAGGGCGGTGGCTGCGAGCGGAGGAGCCAGGGCGGCGGGGCGACTCCGTCGATGAGGAGGGTGGAGGCGAGGTGCCGGCCGACGACGCGAGCGGAGAGCCATGGGAGCTTCCCTTCTGCTGTGGAGCTGATCTTCGAGCTCGGTCAGATACACACTTGGGCTCGTCACCTCCGGAGAATTTGGGCTCCTTACCTCTGGAGAATTCGGGGAGTATGCCCATTCAATGTCGTAAGAGACCCACCAAGAATAATCTCAGTCCCGGATAAGCCTATTCAATGTGGTAGGTCATGTAATGCCTTAACTTCGAGCGTCTGGCGACTTTTCTTAGCCCAGAGGACTTGTTGCGGATCAATTCGTACAAGCGCTCCTCGCTGGACAAATTAACCTCCCCATACAAACTAACCTCCCCAGACGAACTAAAACGTGGAAGAGAAACCCTGGATAGTCGGACGGGAAGCTCGGGGAGACATTCAAGTGGACGGCAATCGAAAAGAGTGAGTTCCTCGAGAAGGGTTAGTTTGGAAAGATTTGGTGACGATGGACTTGGGAAAGTGATGTGCAGAGATTTTAAGCTGGAGGGCGGTTCCGGTATTCCCTGAAGGTTTTCGCAAAATCGAACGTCGAGATGTTGGAGAGAAGAGAGCTTAGAAATGCTTTCTGGCAAGTCCAAAATGCCCGATCCACCTAAATGAAGCTCGTTTAGCGAAACCAGTTCGCCTATACTATTAGGCAGTCCTTTCAGATTTTCGCACTTAACTGCACTCAACTCTTGGAGTTTCGCCAGCATTCCAATGGCACTAGGCAATTCCGTCACGGGAATCTTCCAAATGTCCAAGATCTTCAAATTTTGCATATTCCCAATGCTTTCAGTTAATTTTGTAATCGATGTCCACGCTAATCGCAGCTCGGTCAATGATGCCAACTCTCCAATCGAGTCGGGAATCTCTCTCAACGAATGACATCCGAATAGGTCAAGGCGAGATAGAGATGTTAGATTGCCTATGGAGCTAGGTATGTGAGCTAATGATCTGCAGCCAAAGGCGTCAAGAGTCTCCAGCGCTTCCATAGAACCAATGGATTCAGATAATTCTTCCAAATTCGTACAATATCTAAGATTCAAAATCTCCAAGCTTTTGAAAGCAGACAAGTCGGGAGTTCTTCTCAAATGGCGACAATACGAGAGGTCGAGAACTTTCAACTCAGTTGCCATCTGAAAGAAACAAAGGAAAATCTCAGTGAAATTGGACAGCTGCAACGTGTGATTTTCCACTATTCCTTTTTTTTTTAAGAATCTTTAAGATTCCTAAAAAATAACCATGCTCCACTACTCTTTCACAATTGTTTTATTTGATTTTAAATGTTTTATCGGTAGTGTTAGGCCACACCACCATATTGATTTTTTTTAAGCATGTCCATTGCAAAAAGAATGTTAGGTACATACAACTGCTAACCGTGTTTATTTTCGGATAAAATTTCAAAGAGAAAATATGTTCATTTTTTAAGAGCGATGGCGATGCCGTTGATTAGACACAAGCAAATTTCATTATCAAAAAGCAGATGACACTTCAATAACAGGTAGTTTAACTATGAAAAGCAGTATTTTAATGTTGTATGTACGAGATATAAAGAATGTTGTATTCCAAAAAAAAAATTAATGCCACTGGAAGGATAACTTTATTACACTCATAACATTAATAATTTATATTTGTGTCATACAGTGACGACTTCCATAATCAACAATTATAATGATTAAATATTTCGTGCAACAAGTCGGAGCAATTCATAAATTATATCCATTACTCTAAGATTAAAATGAATTTAGAATTTTAGTATGAATGTACAACACAAGTCACTGCGTGGGAGTTTCTATTTCTCCAAGAAAGAAGATTGATGTAGAGATATAATAAGAATCGCTCAAAAGACATGCTTTTGCACGGGGAGAAATTATCTTAGAAGCCATAAACTAGCTAGATTAACGAAATACAAAATAGGCACAATTAAGTAATTAAAACTTTTAATAGATGTTAATTAATATAGTAATTTTTTTTCTTTTTAGTATTGTCTAAGGTTAAGAATGATAGGTTGTTGAGTTTTATCAATTAAACATATTAAGGGGCAAAAGATTCTGAGTATTTAGATAGCTATAAATTCCTCTTATATTTACTTGAAAATCCTGAATCCAAGGAACGATATTAAACCTTTCTAAAAGAAAGAAAGGAGAATTGAATGCGATTGCACCTTCCGTAACACGTTATTATTCACAACAGATATATCTTCTCAATTTCTTACCTTGAGTGGATCCCATCCTCCCCAGTCCTCTGTAATGTAACTACCTAATAGATCGAGCACGACTAATTTTTTCAGATGAAAGTTGGCCACTTCGAAATATGAGGGACACTTGTGCCACTGAAGCCATCTTAATTCAGGAAGCATGTTTTGAAAATCTCCGGTGAAATTTAGACCATCCGCTTGAAGGAACCTCAATTTGGTGAGTTCATTAAATTGTTCACCTCGGTAGCTTTTTCCGTCCCAAACGCCATGATTAAGGGCCTCAATCTTACGAAACCCGCCATAATTGCGAAGACAAAGGGCCTCAATCTTACTAGTGCCCTACAATTACGAAACATTGTGGACCATAAGTTTTAGCCGATGAAATGAGACCGATTGCATATAAAAAGAAGGACTAATTTCAATCTGATATCATACTATCATGGTGTAGGCTTTTTACTTTCATCGAATCTGAGAAGAATAGGAAAGATCAAGGTCTTGAAACTGAAGTGCGCAGGAGAAGTTAAAAGTATTTCGACTGTTAAAAGTTCTAAGTAGAATACTTATGCATTTGTCAATCCCACTTATTGTAAAATCTCAACTTTTTCCTTCAAATGTCTTATTTTAATTCACAGATCTTACCACATAACATGTGTCACTTAGTTGTACACATATATTAGTTCTAGTTACACATGTATTTTATAGGAATGGAAACAATTGAGGGATTTATCATTTATTATGTGCAACGGTTCATTTTTTACAAATAAATAATATTAAAATCATATAGCGACTGTAACGAAATGTGCAATAAGTGATGACTGTTACGATTGAAAAGTTATTTGAATATTCACTTTGAGAAAATATTTTCATAACTAAATGATGTAAAATAAATCGGTAAAAAGTTATAAATCATAATAGCTCATATTTAACACGTAAATGATATAAAAATACTAAATATGTACTAAATAAAATGCTCACTAAGAGTTGACCATTGTAGATATATCTATAATAACGTGGTAGTCAAAATTTGACAATAAATGTTATTAGGGCGTTCATACAAAAATTATCCATCATCACAAAAAAATAGCAAATTCATAGAAAAAATTATGTACTACGATGAAAAGTCTATAGAATGAAAACAATAAATGTTTAGAGGGTTAATTACAATGTTGCGCATACACTGTAGATAAATATGAAAGCCACATCAGTAAATTGACGGTATCAACTAGCGGTTGACGATAAAAGACTCGATTGTACAAATTGTGAAAGATAAAAGACTACATTGAGCATAAAAGAAGGGATAGGGGACTAAATCGCCACAAGCGGCGATACTTAGGAGACTCAATCTGTACTTAACCCAGTTTGGAAAATACAAAACAAGGATAGCTGATCATCACAAATGGACGGAGGTCTCATTTATCATAGCAAACAACTCAAAAGAAGTCAATACTCAATAAAAGAAAAAAGAGCGAAAAAACCTCACAAGAAATCGAAAGAAGAATCCAAACATCAAGTGCATGCATCAAACAGAAATGTGAAAAAAGCATGGGCCCCAACAATTTATAAATGTCAGGTTTTATCTGAAAGTGCTTTGTCAACCATTATGGTTTTTCTTTGTAGTTTTGTTGTTGCGTTGAAGTTACCAAAAGGAGAGTATCCTCATCATATACTACCAGGGTAAAGATATAAATCAATCATCAATGATCAAGAAATTTCTCCTCAATTATGTCCTCGAATTAGGCAAAAACAGTTTCTAATTGAAAGATCTCTTTTGCTGATAAAAGTGAAAAGTTTTGGAGACCGACAATAATCTTATCTCAAACAAGAAAGAGAAGGACTCACGTTGACTAACCAAGACAAGTAGAGATAGCTCTTACCTTGTTGTTGTGAAGCACATCCGAGGCTTCCTCGCACATCCATAATCTGCTGCGCTCTTGAGGCTCCTTTCGATGTTCTAGACGAACAATTTCTCTTCCAAGATCTCTCAGTTGATCATGCATCATTAGATCGCCATCTTCATCAATTTTAATTAGCGACATACGGCTCAATTCTTCAATTCCATTCTCCGGGAAAAATTCACAGGCATCCCACATATAAGTTGCACTTTGTTTAGATAATCCAATGCAAAAGCATGCTATATCCAAAAATATCTGTTTCGTCTCGTAATCTAATGATTCGTAACTTATCATCAATGTATCTTGCACTTTCTTGTCAGGCGCTTTCTCTAATTTCTTTAATGTATCTTTCCATATTTTATTTTTCTTTTCACGCAAGAAAGAACCTATAACTTCAAGAGCTAAGGGAAGCCCCCCAGTAGTAGACACGATATCACGAGAGATAACCTCATAATCACTATGAGGAGAATCCTTTCGAAATGCATGTCTACTAAATAAAATCAATGATGGATCCAAAGGCAACTTCTCGAGTTCGTACATGTAGGCTGCCCTAGCCTCGTCAAGAATACTCTTGTTTCTAGTGGTTATGATGACTATACTTCCAGATTTAAACCAACTACTATCTCCAGCCAAAGCATTCAAGTGAGCCTTATCATCCATATCATCAAGAAGAATTAGGACTTTCTTACTTGTAAATCGAGATTTGATAATACAGATTCCAGCATCGACATTATACACATCATCTGGACTTCCTAGTATATCGCGAATGAGCTGCTTTTGTAGCCGTGCAATACCCTTGCGTAGAGATGTTTCTCGAATATTTGCCACGAAGCTAAGAAGTTCGAAACGACTAGAGAGATTGTTATACAGGACCTTTGCAAGAGTTGTTTTACCGATGCCGCCCATTCCATAAATTCCAATAATCCTTGTATCATTAAATTTAGCATCTATGAAGCTCATAATTTCTTCTGCACGATTCTCAATTCCGACCAACTCTTTGGGAACAATTAGTTGAAAAGGTCTTATTAACTTGCCTACGACTTTTTTGACAACAATTTTAACTAATGCTCCTTCATGCCTGTCAAATAACACCGAATTTCAGTATAGGATGGCAATATTTATATTCTTTTTCAAGTAAGATCTAGTTATGAGAAACTAAACAATGTTTTAGTGGAGAATAACGTACCCATCATCAATTTTCTCCGATTCCCATCCTTTCAAGGAACTGACTTCTTTGAGCGCTTCTTCCCATTCCTTCACAACCATTTCGTCCAATTTCTCTTTATGTGCATTGATAGCATCTCCAAATTTTTCTGTCAGATGTCGCACCTGTGAGGGTTCCACTTTGTAAAATATGGGCAACACTACTTGCCCTCTGCTTTTCCTACACTTCAACATCTGAACAAGCTCGCAAAGGCACCATTTGCTGCAAGCGTAATCCTCAGATATAATCGGGATCGAGATCTTAGATTGTGTAATACTGCAGAGAAGCTCCGGACCAATCTCCTCACCAACACGAAGCTCATTGTCATCTCTAAATACTCGAATTCCTGCATCAGCAAGACTAGTATAGAGATAATCGGTGATACCTTTACGAGTGTCTTTCCCTCTAAAGCTCAAGAACACTTCGTAGTCATTTCCTTTCGGCTTTTTGGTTCCGGCGCCTTCATAATCACCTACTTGTGGAGAGGTCGATGAGGAAGACGCTCCATATATCGGATCTTCTGAATGAGTAAATTCTTTTCTTTTCATCTCGAGATTGATGGAGCGGAGCCTCAAAAGAAGAGGAATATGGAATTCCAGATCTCAGAATTGCAGAAATGTCTCTCGGAACTCAGTTGAGAGCTACACTAAAGAAAAAAACAAAAGTTCTCATACAACTCATCAAAACATATGGAGCGATCAACAGAAGGAAGAGAGAAGAGGAGAAGAACAAGGAGTCACCGATTACCTCAGGAGTGCTCAAACGACGCAATCCACACGCTCCTGTGATCGCCACCGATTCTCAGCCTTCGACGCTGGATAACCCACAGGCAACCCTTTTTATTCTGCGTGCTTGAACAAAGCTGAGTTCTGGCCATCCAACGATCCAAGACTCATCATGCCAATTGAACCGCTGCGATACATGCTGGACGGAAAAGTCAATTATTGCTGGCGTGCTTTCCGTAGCACTGCGCTGAAGATGCGAGGAACTTAATGAGCAATACTGACGCGTAATGCTTTGGTGCTTTTATTGAAATGTCAGATCCAGCAAGGCTTGACTTGACTTGCTTTTTCTATTAACAAATAAAAGTGCAAAAGAAAGCTAACTGGCTATAATCACGTGCTAATGGTGCTAAGGTAGATGAGTCGATGACAGAAACATATCAATCGTCGGATTGAATTAGAATTTGTTAAAAAAAAGTCTGTATGACACTTAATATTCAAATAAGGAAAGTTTATTATTCTCAATCTATAATCTGATTTATTTTTTCTAAAAAAGATTTCTCCAAAAAAGTAACTCACAAGCTAAATCTCTCCCAAAACAATTTGAGTTTCTCAAATTAGATATCTTTAAGCCACGTCAAGCCTAAAGATTATCTAGTCATCATTTGCCTCTTGCTGGAGGCACTTTTGTCTTTGTCCTTAAATTAATATTTTTTCTGACCAAAAAAAATTAATAATTTTTTATGTTCTACATAAATTTTATTCTTTCAGTGTCGATCAAGGGATTCTCCATGATCAAATATTTATTCAATAATACATTTTTACTTTTTTATTTTGTTTTTTGTCAAACTTTTTTTTATTTCATGGGGATATTCTTCTTTTGCTTAGACTTTAAGCCAAGATCATCACCTACCATATCTAGACTTTGACCAATTATATTGTTGTGGTCTCCACCATTCTGTCCCTGCCACGTTTTGTTACCAATGCACAGCACTTTCTGCTATTAAAAAAAATTATAGGGCAATTTCCGCAGCATTATGCGGAGGGTGCGTGGAAACTACGCAGGTGCTTCTTGACACAACTTGCTTTTTCTATTAATAGAAAATATACAAGAAAACACACCAACAATACAATACTCATAAGTGGTTAGAGAAATGTGTAACTGTGTTACATATGTTCATGTTGGCAAATTGGCATTAGAACAATCTAAAGAAAAGTGCCCATTTTTACAGCTCATTCAATTGGGATTACTGTAAACGAAGTTCTTGTCTAATTTCTCGGCTGCTGAAGGGTGACACCGGCTTAATTTCTTTTGCTCTTTTCTGTGGTTTAGCATACGCAAATTAAGTTGAAGCAACCGCTCTCGATTTTTTTCCAACAATGTCTAGAGAAAGAGATGATGGCAATTTTTAGGAGGAAAACGTTAAGAGGAATATCTTACACACTCTTTTTAGCATATGGTCATTTTGTAAAATGTTATGCTAATTTGTCTATTCAATTCGATTTTTTACAATCAAGTTGTATGATATATGTGTGTATATAGAGAGATATCTTTGTACATGTATCATAGCTTAACAAATAGTGGACCATTACTATGAAGAAACCTTTTTAATTGGTGAAATTTTTCAATGTCTTTCTTACATAATTCCAACTACTTGATTAGAGAAATGCTATACCACATTCATTATAAACTTCTATCATATCTCTTTTTCTCTCTCTCTCTCTCTAACCAGTGAAAAATTAACAAATATAACATCATAATAGCATAATAATGTACGACATTACGACACGTCAAAGTAATTAAGTACAAGAACATCTTGTTCTATGACGTTATGATATATTATTGTAATCAAGCGCGAAAGTAGTGTGAAACAGAAGCGTGCATCTAAGAATTTTCAAAAGATGAGTGGGTCCCTTGCCAAGTGACTTGCTTTTTTTTATTCCTCACCCACTTTTTTGAAGGTTGAAGCTATTTTTAAGCTAAAGGGATTATTTTTTTCAATCCGTAGCTCCAGGAAGCTTTAAAGAAACTTCCATGATGCGTTATGAATAAGAACTCTTTTTAAAATTTAATTTTCATGTCTCAGCAATTTGTCCGTTCCTTCTTTTTGTCCTAAAAAGAAAAGGTTCGTTGATGTCATGGGTAAAGCTCATGTAATGAAATCTTCACTGTTCAATTGGTATGGTCAAATTTGTGTCGTCAGCGACAGCGACGACCCTTGCTGCCACCTAAGAAAGCCTTTTTTTGTGTTTCTAAGGAAGGAATCAACACAAAGTGATAAGAAAAGAAAAAGGAAATATCGTACACAATTCATTGTACTTTCACGGTAAAACTAACAATTCAAAGTCGCACAATTTAAAATGTTGTAATTTTTTCAATCATATTCTTTTGAGCAAACAACATTATAAGGGGCATTAGGTTTGGTATTTTTATTATGAGAAAGCCCACTAAATATAGATAAGCCCACCTATGATGCCAATCAGTGCCCAAATAGATGAATCAAATATGTGTTATAGGAATTAAAAATTATTAGATGAAAATTTAGAACTAGGCGTATCAATAATACCGTCTTAAAGATAGTGATTTTCTCGATAGGATTCGCGATCCAATATAGTTGGCTCTAATGGATATGTTGTCCCATAATACAATGCCCTGACCGTAATCTTCCTCACTTAGTCTATGTAGCAAGCAAAAATGAACACGATTCAAACTTTGAAGTGGTAGCCAATACAAAGAAAGCATGATAGAGATGAAGAGGAGAAGAAGGAACAAAGGATAGAGTATTATTAATGGTGATCTCTTAGTTTCTGTTTTTCCTAGAAGATGCCACTGGATATACAGAGAAAGGAAATGACACATGCGAGAATTCTATTTACAAAGAGTAATTCAATTTGTGAACTTTATCTTCTTGACCAATTTCTATATAGTCTTCCTGTTGAGTTATAAGTTTCTTCATCTAAGTCGCCATTTAGAAAGGAAATTTTAACGTCCATTTGACGAATTACCAAATTGTGTGTAGAAGCTAAAACCATCATTAATCTAATTGTTGTAAGCCTTGTTACCGGAGAATAAGCATCAAAGTGATCAAGTCCTTTTTTATATACCTTTTAGCCACTAATCTTGCCTTACATTTATTTAGAAAAAATTTCAAATAAGTGCCCTAAGTAGATGAGTTTTCTCAAAAGAGGGTCCGGAGTGAATGTTATCTCAAGTAAGGATCTAAAGTGGCTATTTAGTTTCAAATAAAGACCTAAATTCACCGGTCGGTCAAATCTTCACCGGCTAGCAAGCACATGTTTATTCCGACACCAAGCACAAAATCGTCCAAAGACATTTCTTTTTTTATCTTCTCACTTTTTTCTCTTCTTCCTCCTTCACCCACGTGTATCTTCAGATCCCGCCATCTTCCATGCCTGTCGCTCAGCGTTTAAACATCTTCTTGGCCAGCTCAGATCTGGCCATTCATGGCCACCGGCGCCGAACGAGCCATCATCACTTGTCACCACGGCTTGAGTTGATCTTTGTTTGTCACGAACTCCTCCGTGAGTAGGTAGTCCTTGATCCGCTCCCGCTTCAGCAGCGGGAGCTTGCACTTGGTCAACAGTGTGAAGATCGTACCTCGCAGCGGCCTGCGACCCTTTCTATTTCTGTTGCTTCCGACCAACGTGCAAGGGCGATATCACCACTCAAACTTCTTCTTATTCTTGTCAGAGCCATGCTGCTTGTGATCGCCATACTAGCAATTGAGGGTCTTCTTGCCAAAGCTGTCACATGGCTCTTTGGAGGTTTTTTGGGGGCGAAATCAAAGTATCGAGAGAGAAATCAGAGGTGATTTTATCGGAAAATGGCTTTGGGAACAAGTTATAGAGATGACAGCTCATTCGATGCCAGCCGCCATGGACGACCAGATTTGAAGAGCCAACCAAGGCGATGCTTGAACGCGATGCTAGTGGCCATGGAAGATGGCCAAATCTGGAGGTGAGCTTGAGACCTGCAACTTCACTTCAAGCATGAAGAAGATGAATAGTGAAAAAATAGGAAAAGAAAAAGAAACAAAAAAAGAAATGTCTCTGACAAAACTGCCTCTACTCATGCTACCGAAATAAGCATGTGCTCGCTAATCGGTGAGTTCAAATCCTTGTTTGAAACCAAATAGCCACTTCATGTCATTATTTGAAATTAGATAGTCACTTCAGTCATTTATTTGAGACAAAGTTCACTCTAGGCCCTTTTTTGAGAAAAAGCATCTACATCGGATCCTTATTTGGAATTTCTAATTTATCTATGGTATCGTCCGGTTTTTAATTTTTTTCGTCAACACCCATTTAGAACCTATAGTTCTGGTGTTAGGAGGAAGATTAGCTAATGACCCTACATTATTTTGCTTAATAGACTTTACCTCAACATCCATTGCCATTTTCCACATATGTGCATCCGGTCTAGACTTATTATCATTATAACTCTTTGGATCATCTACTAAATCTATAACATAAGTGAAGAAATCGGGTCCTAAGACTTTTCTTATTCATTTTACTGTTAAATGCTAAACATACTTCGCCAGCTAAATTTGCTTAATAACTTGATGTGGCAAATTCCTCTTAAGTGATTACCGAATGCTTAAATAAGCCCTCTTAGATAACTTTTGAATGCTAACGTCTGTCAAACTAACTGATAGATAAGAGATTAAAAGGAAAAGCAAGATAACTACTAGATAATTTAAAATTCTCGATGTAATAAATTAAATGAACCAATAAATTTTTTTTAGAATACGAAATTATTTACTTTCGATGAACTTATGTTGTGTGTCTAATTGACACACAAATATATTCCTAAACCGCCAAATGCGGAGAAAATCACCAAAAAAGTCTTAAATCTATTATATGGCACCCAATTTAGTCATAAACCTTTCAATTGTACAAATTTAGTTCTAAACGATTTGACGATTTGTCAATATAGTCCTTTCGGTCAATTTTGATCAGAAATCACCGACATTATGGTCCAGTCAACGCCATTCGTCCTATGTGACATAAATAGCATCGGCATGGACAATTTTTTTAAAAATAATTATGATTTTTTTTCATTTTTTTCTTTTTTTCTTTTCCTTTTTTCTAGTGGCGAGTCTCAAGAGATGATAATGATCATGACTATTTAGGCGCTTACCATTGTAAATCAAGATGGTGATCACTTTGGAGATAGCCATTGCCCCCATTCCTTTCTCCATAGGGTTCCCTGTCTCTCTCGATACGAGAAATAATATCTGACCAAACTCGTTAACTTTTATTTAGGTCCATATTCACATTAAGTCTACATTTTGTCACAGCTCGATAACTAAGGTCTCCATACAAGCATTTATATTTTCTAATCTAATACGAAAATGTCGGACCTAGGTCAGCCCATTAGGGCCTAACTAGGCCCGGGCACGGAGCAAGACACGGCCCGCCACCTTATGCATGGCCGTGCATGGGCCACTACCGATCCCTATCCACAAGAAAAGGAAGTTGCATCCACATCATCATATCCATAAAGTAAATCCGATTCATCCAAAGACATAATTTACACTTCTTGTTAGTTCGCATTCCGTTGACCCAACACTCATCAGCAAAAAGTTGGTTGAACACGGATCGCTCCCGGCAGGAAGCGGAAGCAAAATGGAGCCAACAACCACACATCGAACCAGAAGTTCCATGGATTCTCCATGAATTTGAGATCTCAAAAATCTACAAATTGTAAGGGCACTATGGACCTTGATAGCCAAACTTGTCGATCAAAATCAAAACGAATCTTTTCAGAGACGAAAAACTTTAGCTGCATGCTACTGCGACTTCCTCCGTTGGCCTCTTCCCCGGCGGCGACCGATCCGGAGACGCCGGCAGCCTCGCCGAGAATTTCCTCGCCGGGAACTTCCCGTCCCACTCCCGGCTCCGATCGTCCTCCAAGTTGAGCGCATAGCTCGCCGGGTCGTACCCGAACTCCGAGGCGGCCGCCACAGCCACCGCGACCTGGCCCCGCCTCCTCTGGCGGCTCCTGATCCGAGCGACGAGGCTCCGCCACTTGTCCCGGATCTCCCGGGCCGTTGAGCGGAGCCACGCACAGGGCGATCGAGCCTCCCCGTGGCGGCCGCCCTTGTCGCGGCCCGAGGAGGCGGCGGCGGCGGCGTTGCCGCCGTCGTGGAGGTGGCAGAACAGGAGGCGCGGGGAGGACGATCTGAGCTTGTGGATGAACAACATTTTGGGTGTGTGAGGACGAGGGCTGGAGGGGTAATTTATAGGGCGGACGGGATAAGGACGGCGGCGGGCGGCCGCACAAGCGGCGGAGCGGAGCGGAGGCAGTGCTGAGTGATGTATCGCGGGCAAGTGGGGACGTGGTTTCTCGACTTTATCCCGCAACCCGCGTGACGTTACGTTTCGTTTCAGTTTTTGCCCCACAACAACTTCATTTTTGGGGCAGCTTCGTAATTAAGCAAAAGTCGAGGGACCGGATAAGGGATAAGCTGCTGCCTTTTTTTTAACTTTTCGGTGTTTGCCAAGATTGAATTTAAATAATTTTTGGGCAGCACTAGTTCGGCTTCTGTGTGATTACTGCCCGATTTTCGACGAAAAGACAAAATTGCCCTCGATTATTAGATTGCAATTTAAAGTGCCGGTCACAAATGATTTTACTTTCCTTTCTTTTTAAGTTTTTCTATTTTTATGTAGGATTTAGTTACCAAAAAAATAAAATTCCCATGTATATTAAAAGATGATGTGTTTTCTTTAATTGTCGGATTTTACTTCCATAAAAATTAGTTTTGATGAAAAGACATATCTCCAAAAATTAACCTAGTTCTTTTCTATGCCATTGATCATATTTATGGATAAATTGTCTAGTAGAATCTGGAAATAAATAACATAGACAATTTTTTAGCACAACCATTTGTTTAAAAATTTTCACTTCTATTGTGCATATCACCATCGAATCCCATCTTATCAGCTTTCTTTTATATAGAATGGGATGATAAAGCAAAAAAGAAATTTCATTGAAGATTTTCCTAAAAAAAATCACGATTACCTTCTTCAACGTGAAATTTGTCTGGCCTAGGCACAAAATGGACATGGCCTGCCATCTAACCGGGTCGGCATGGCCCACAAGAAAAGAAGTTAGCATCCTTGTCATCCTTAAAGTGAATCCCATTCATCCAATACTAAAATTGTTTTTTATCGGTTCGCATTTCATTGATGCAACACTATTTGATTAGCAAAAATTATTCGAACGCGGAAAACTCTAGACGAAAAAAGCGAAAGCAAAATGGAGACGATGATTACATATCCAAGTAGAATTTCCATGAATTTCAGATCTCGAAATCTACAGTAGGTACAGGCAACTTGGATCGCTCCAAGGACTGTTGATAGCCAGCCAAAAATCGCTGACGTTGATACATAAATTAATTATTTCTTCTTTTTTTTCTTTTCCTTCTTTCTTTTCTTTTGTGAGCCCGGCCAGGGCCTCTGGCCAACCCTCATAGGCCACTGAACGATGGCCGCAAGGCCTTGCAAGGCTTGGAAGAAACAAAGGAAAAGAAAAAAAATAAAAATAAAAATAAAAATAAATTATTTATGTCAATGCCTATCGTGTTATATAAAATGGTCGATATCCACATTAGTAATTTCCGGCTAAAATTAGCAAGATCAATTCAATTGGCAAATCGTAAAAATATTTATAACTAAATTGACACAATTAAAAAGTAAATTCAATAAATTTAGGACTTTTTTGGTAATTTTCTTTTCTACAATTTGATATAAATAATGGGTAAATGTGACACTTGTCTCTAGGGGTGTATTCAAGTTGAGTCCAGTCGATACGGTGCCCTCGAGCTTGGTTCGACTCGATCCATATGCACAACATTTACAACTCGACTCGAGCTTAATCTAGTACTAAAATTTATGCTCGGTTCAATTCGACCAGAAAAATTGCGATACTCGAGCTCGACTCAAATAAAGTTGCATCCACGTTATTCATAAAGTAAGTCCATTCATGTAAGACAAAATTTACTTCTCGCGGTTCGTACTTCATATCACTGATCAGCAAAAATGCTCGAGCACGTGGACAAAAAGCGCAAGCAAAACAGAGACGATGATGACATATCGAAGCAGATTTTCCACGAATTTCAGATCTCGAAATCTACGGTATGTACCGGCACTGCGGATCGCTCCAAGTACTGTGATATAGCTCAACTTGTCGATCAAAATTAGAAGGATCTTTAGAGGAAAAGACTTCAACTACACACCACGACTTCCCCCGGCATCTTCGCCGGCAGCAACCGATCCGGAGACACCAGCAGCCTCGCCGAGAAGTTCCTTGCCGGGAACTCCTCGTCCAACTCCCGGCTCCTATCATCCTCGAAGTTGAGCATGTAGCTCATGGGATCGTACCCAAACTCCGAGGCCGCGGCAACGTGGCCCTGCCTCCACTGGCACCTCCCGATCCGAGCGATGAGGCTGCGGCACTTGTGCCGGATCTCCGGCAGGGGGAGCTCCTGGGCCATGGAGCGGAGCCACGAGCAGGGCGATCGAGCAGCCTTGCGGCGGTGGCCATTGTCGTAGCAGTCCGAGGAGGCGGCCCCGTGGTATGCGGAGGCGGCGGCGTGGCCATGGTGGAAGCAGCAGAAGAGAAGGCACGGGGGAGGATGATGATCTGAGCTTGTGATTGAACGACATTTCGACAGAGAGAGCGATGGACTCGGGGTCTTGGTCTGGTCTGGTCTGGCCTATGCAACGCTGCAAAGAGAGTGAATGGCGATGAGGAAGATGATGGGGAAGAGGATGAGGTTGGTGGGCTTTATTCATAGGACGCGGGCTTGTGGCGGTAGAACAGAGTGGTGTGGTGGGGGTGAGGATGAAGAAAACCGCGGGTTGTTCGTGGGGGTATCTGGGAAGCGGTTTTTTGCGTTAATCCCGCGTGAGGTTGGTTTCGTCTTTGCCTTTCTTCGTTGTGATTTTGGGCAATTTGGTAATTAAGCAAAAGTAGCTGCTGCTGCTTCTTTTTTTTTTTTTTTATCTATCTTTTGTTTTACCAAAGTTGAAATTTGAATAATTTTTTTATGGATTTTATTAGACCTATCCAACAGGTGAGTCGGGTTGGGTTTGGGTCCGGTCGAAAATAGTCCGATCCAAATTGACCAATTCCCATGCAATATAAATATTTTCCGTGTAATACATTCCCGACCAGACCCATATCCAAACTAAGATGAGATTACGGAATAAGTGAGCTCAATCGAGTGAAGGCAAGAGAGAGTGAAGAGAGTAATAGAGGTAAGTTAGGTCTAAGTAAGTTGTAGGCCCTTTTAACACATTATTTTGAGTCTTACCATTTAATGACCCATTTACTAATCTAGCCCATCAAATATGGATAAAGAAATGCGTCTATAACCCATTTTGGCATATCTAGATTTTGTCATGCGACCATGTGAACAGAGGGAGCCAACACCAAGAGCAAAACCGTGACTTCAATGTCATGACTTATGACCTTAGTCTCCTAAAGCAGCCACAGTGTGGGAAAGAAGATTTATTTGAAGTTGGAGAATCTGCAATCTTGGGAATGTGAGGGACACGATTAGATACAGAAAGAAAATCAATAAGATGTGAAACATCGCAAACTAAATGAGTATAACTTGGAGGCAAGGCAACAGAAGAGAAGGGATTGACCAGGACATTTGATTTTTCACGTGATATCGAATCAAATATCCAAAGGTTCGAATCCCACTATCACTTTTCATTTTCTTTCAATGTCCCGCCAAATACTAGCTTTGAGTCGTATTAATGCAGCTTCTTTTGAGCGAACAGGTAATGTTTGGACCAGTTAAACCAATACTTTGTTGATGTGTTGATGCATCTCTTAAACATGTGTTGATGCGCAAATTGATCCCCAGCTTGAGAAAGCGTGTTACATTAATCAAATTGCGTGCACAAATAAATTGGGAATTGAGGGTTCAACCTGGGTTACTTCGATAATTAAAATTAGTAAACTAAGATGCCCTTGCACTAATCGCCACTTAATCTCATTCACGTGACACTAGCTCCACTTCTAATGGTGGTTTCATAGATCTCCAAGCTGGCTTTCCCACATACTTAGAATTGCCTGCTCTCTCTCTAGTTATAATAAACGAGATGTCCCATGGTGCATGAACGAAACGTGGGTACGGTGAATGTTCCTCAATACTCAGTAGCTACGACATAATCATTGTAATTAACTAATAATTAAGAATGATAGGGGGAGTCAAGTCGTTTGGCTTGGATTCTAGTCATTCACGAGCCGAGCGACTCGCATGATCGTTGGGCTCGTGTTGTGCGAGTCCGCATGTGAGAGCGCTCCACGTCGGTGTGGATCGAACTGAGCATCCGAGGAAATGGTCCATTCACCCAACCATCGGTGCCCACTGCCGGACGCTTGCTCACCCGACAATTTGGTATAAATAATTGGGGAAATATAGTATTTGTCTCTAGGGGTATCTTCGAGTCAAGTCCGGTCGATACAGTGGCCTCGAGGTTGGTTCGACTCGATCCATATACGCGACATTTAAAAGTCGACTCGAGCTTAATCGAGTATTAAAATTTATGCTCGAGTTTGATTTGACCAGAAAAATCGCGATACTCGAGCTCAACTCAAATAAAGTTGCATCCACATTATCCGTAAAGTAGGTCCATTCATCCAAGACAAAATTTACTTCTTGTCGGTTCGCATTTAACTCACGCAACACTGATCAGTAAAAATGCTTGAACACGAAACACTCCAGACAGAAAGTGAAAGCAAAACGGAGACGATGATGACATATCGAATGTTGGAGATATAGATATATTTAGGAGATTTTGTGTATTTCTCTTTATTGATTCTGATTGTCATTTCAAAACTCAAGTAATATTTCAGTCAACTATTTGAAATGATAGATCTTGGGCAACTAAGCTTTTAGGCTTAGAGGTTCATTTAGATTCTTTGGTTATACTATTTCCCAAGCCAAGTATGCCAACAATCTTATCTCTCGAGCCGAATACACAGATAATAAGATCATTCCAACTCCTCTTAAGACAAATGCCAAATTTGATTCTCCTCTTTCGAATCCTACACTCTATCAACAACTAGTCGGCAGTCTTATATATCTCACTGTTACTCAATTTGGTATAGCCTATGCTGTCCATATTGTTAGTTAGTACATGACTGCTCTTTGTACAACTCTATTTCATGGCTAGTAACCTGCAAGATTGTCGCTCTACTACGGGTTACTGTGTCTTTTTGGGCATCTCACTTCTCTCATGTTGTAGCAAGAATCAAACCAATGTCGCTCACTTTATTATAGAAATAGAAAATCGAGCTCGTGCTAATATCGGATCATGAGTTAAATAGACCTAGGATGTTAGAAAAAAATAAAATAATATATATATATATATATATATATATATTGTATTTCTCTTAATTGATCCTGTAAAGTCTCGTGTACTCTTCATTAATGAATGACCAGAAAATTATATTTTTCTATTATCACAATTCTCAACTTCCAAGCATATTTTCCACGAATTTGAGATCTCAAAATCTACAATATGTACAGGCACCATGGATTCCTATAAGGACTGTTGGTAGCCCAACTTGTCGATCAAAATCAAAAAGATCTTTAGAGAAAAAGACTTCAACTACACGATCAAAATCAAAAAGATCTTTAGAGAAAAAGACTTCAACTACACACTATGACTTCCCACGGCAACTTCACCGGTAGTAGCCGATCCGGAGACACCGGTAGCCTTGCTGGGAAGTTCCTCGCCGGGAACTCCTCATCCGCCTCCCGGCTCCGATCGTCCTCAAAGTTGAGCGCGTAGCTCATCGGATTGTACCCGAACTCTGTGGCCGCGACGTGGCCCTGCCTCCTGCACCTCCTGATCTGCGTGATGATTCTCCGGCACTTGTACCAGATCTCCAGCAGCGGGAGCTCCTGAGCCGTCGAAAGCAGCCACGAGCAGGGTGATCGAGCTGCCTTGTAGCGGTTGCCGTTGTCACAGTCCGAGGCGGCCTCATGGCAAACGGCAACATGGCCGTCGTGGAAGCAGCAGAAGAGGAGGCGGGGGGAGGATGATGGGAGCTTGTGATGGAACAACATTTTGGGTGTGAGATAGAGAGAGAGATAGCGCGGTGCACTCGGAGTCTTGGTCTGGTCTGTGCAAGTCTGCGAAGAGAGTGAATGGCGATGAGGAAGATGGAGAAGAGGGATGAGGTTGGTGGGTATTATTTATAGGGTGGACCGGATAAGGACGGCGGCGCGCGGCGGCGCAAGCAGCGGAGCAGAGGCAGTGCGAGTGATGAAGAAAACCGTGGGAAGTTTGTGGCAAGTGGAGAAGTGGTTTTTTGCGTTAATCCCACGCGGGTTTTTATCAATTTTGTTTTTCTTAACTTCCGATTTTGGGCAGTTTGGTAATTAAGCAAAAGTCGAGGGACCACGTAGCAGCTGCTTTTTCCTTTTCCGCGTTTGCGAAAAGTTCAAAGATGAAATAATTTTTATTTATAGGTTATCGTATGACAATATAAATTACAGAGGGGAAAGGCCAAGAACGGAATCGTGACTTGGAAGTCATGACTCCCGCGACCTTAGTTTCTTCACCGTTATCCCTGACACTCCACTTTCCAGGTAAGAGGGGTTTGTTAACATCCACTGCAACTTTAGCGCGAAGGAATCCACGAGACCCAGAGATTTGGTGCGAATTGACCCGACTTTCACCACTTTGCCCGCCAAAGGAGCAATAGGTTTCGTACTGTTTTTTTGCCATTCGGTTGAAGGCCAATATATGTATTTGCAGCCACATCTCCAGTTCATCAAAACAGATGTCCTCCAGTCTCCTCTGATCATCCCATCTCTGCAGGTTTATGCAATTTCCCCTCATCGACCAAGGTCCAGAACTTAGGACTCTCTCTGCTTGGTGCCAATCGTGAAACCTGAACAAATACATCTTCTCATTTTGAGGGGTTATGGTAATCTCACCCATACCAGCCCAGGCTCTCCTTCAAACATTAGCTATGCAGCTCGAGTCAAGCACTTCTCCGACAAGATCCTTCCCATCAAAACCATCTCAGCTTCCTCATCATCAACTTGCTCCAAAACCAAATGATCCCCCAGAAGATTGTCTACCAGAGATGCTTGCGATGTTAAGGGAACCTCTGCAGGCATCCTGTAATGAGAAAAAAGAAATAGATTAGCAGAGAATAAACTCAGAGATGTCGTCGAACAGTTGATAGGGGCAGTGTGTAGTGATAGGAAAACTAATGTGACGAAACAATGCCAAAGAGACTTGACTAAAATAGAAAGCAGATGGAAATAGCACATCAAATCAAAATCCTTGATTTCCAATCATTCAAAGATAATCCTTGATTTCCAAGCCTTCGAAGATTTCGGACGTGATTTGCATATTTCGGAATGCATTTTGAAAACTTTCCTCTTTATCAATAATTCCTTCAAAGATTTCGGACGTGATTCGTAGATCTCGTTATGCGTTTTGAAGACTTTTCCCTTTATCAATATTGTTTTCTTTAATTATGTTATTTGATTTTAAATAATTGGTTGTTCCCCAAAAGGCGACCTCCCTATAAATAGGCACCTAAGATATTGCAATTCACATTTCAATATTCAGAATAAACGTTGTCTTTTAGAATTCTTTTGCGAGTCTATCCCGGAGATTTGGTGCAAAGTGAGCCAAACTTTCACCACTTTGCCTGCCAAAGGAGCAATAGCTTTCGCATTGTTCTCTGTCATTTGGTTGAAGGCCAATCCATGTATTTGCAGCCACACCTCCGGTTCATCAAAACAGAGGTCCTCCACTCTCCTCTGAGCATCCCATCTCTGCAGGTTTATGTAATTTCCAATAATCGACCGAGGGCCAGAAATGAGGACTCTCTGCTTGGTTTCAAATATGAAACGTGAACGCATAGATCTCCTTCTGAGGGCTTATAGAGTAATCTCACACACACCAGCCCAGGCTTTCCTTAAAACATTAGCCATGCAGCTCGACTCGAGCACTTGTCCGACAAAATCCTTTCAATCAAAACCATCTCAGCTTCCTCATCATCAACTTTCTCCACAACCAAATGATCCCCCAGAATATCGTCCACCAGACATGCTTGGGATGTTAAGAGAACATCTGCAGCCATCCTGGAATTAGCAGAGAATCAACTCATAAATATCTTTGAACAGTTGATGGGGGCAGAGTGTAGTGATAGGAAAACTAGTGCGAGGAAACAATGCCAAAGAGACTTGTTAACAGAAATAGAAAGCAGACGGAAATAACTAATGATAAAGAGAACTTGGATGAGGATTACGGATGATCTGAAAAGAATGGGGGATGACATCATGGAGGAAGGTAGCTGAAAGGAAACATCATTGCGATGTAGGGAAAGCTCTCGACAAAGAGAGAGAAGCTCTCACAAGAGGGAGAGATTCACATCTATGCGTACCTTCCTGAAGAGAAAAACGGTTGTTGTAATTTCTAGCCAATAGAAGATCTGTTTGTCAAAGTCTCCAGACTTTTATTCGCATAGACGTTGTGGTCATTAATGAAATTTTGTTTTTTATAATGTTTTCTCTGAAGGATTAGAAATTCAGAATCGAGATGATGAAAAAAATCATTCGAACAGCGTAGAATATAGAATTGAATATGATGAGAATATTAAATCCTTCAAGCCGAATATATTAGCTAATTTGAGCCCCATGAATCCTGTTTCATAATTTGGCACAAGCCTACCGCCTTCACCATTTCGGGTATTCAACTGAAACAAAGAAATTCATACTAAAAGCCAAGAAGTAGCAGTCTAGTTCAGTAACCATTCACAACAAAATTTGACCGGAGATGTGTTGATCCTAGTAAGTCCGAGTATTAAAAGGATTATCTCACGTTATCGAAAGAAGGATTTCAATGCATCATTTTGAATTTTTCTTCGTCGGTGAATGATTAGTACTGGCTTTCTCTATTTCAATCTCAATCTCACTCGCCAGCCACTAGGAAAGTTTTATACTCAGTCTAAGTAACAAAGCTAGTGCCTTACTCCACAGTACATGTATAGCATCTGCAACGTTTAGCACAAAGGAATCCACAACGACCCCAAGATTTGTTGTGCATTGACTCAACTTTCCCCAGTTTGCCCCCCCAGCAAGCAATAGGTTTCGCATTGTTCTCTTTCATTTGGTCCAAGGCCAATCCATGTATTTGCAGCCACACCTGCAGTTCATGAAAACAGAGGTCCTCTGGTCTCCTCTGAGCATCCCATCTCTGCAGGTTTATGCGTTTTCCCCTAATCGACCAAGGGCCAGAACTCAGCACTCTCCTTGCTTGGTGCCAATCATGAAACCGGAACAAATACATCTTCTCATTTTTAAGGGTTGTGGTAATCTCACCCATACCAGCCCAGGTTTTCCTTCAAACACTAGCTATGCAGTTTGACTCAAGCACTTCTCCGACAAAATCCTTCCAATTTAAACCATCTCAGCTTCCTCATCATCAAGTTGCTGCAAAAACAAATGATGCCCCAGAAGATTGTCTACCAGAGATACATGCGATGTTAAGGAAACCTCTGCAGGCATCCTGTAATGAGAAAAAAGAAATATATTAGCAGAGAATAAACTCAGAAATGTCATCGAACAGTTGATAGGGGCAGTGTGTAGTGATAGGAAAACTAATGCGACGAAACAATTCCAAAGAGACATAACTAAAATAGAAAGCAGATGGAAATAACTAATGATGATAGAGCGCAAATATGAGGATATTGGATGATCGAGAAGAATGGGGGTGACGATCATGGAGAATAATAGCTGAAAGAAAACATCATTTTGATGTAGGGAAAGCTCTCAACAAAGAGAGAACCTCTCACAGAGGGGAGAGACAAATCTATGTATACCATCCTGAAGAGAACTTAATATCCCATTCTTTTGGGAGCATATATGCTAGAAAGCTAACATATGAAATTAAGAGAAAAACGGTTCTCGTAATTTCTAGCTTACAAAAGCTCTGTTTATAAAATCTCATGATTTAAATTGCATACACGTACTTATGTGCAATCAATCTTGAGCTTCAGTGGCCGAAAAATCAAACTTGAGCTTCACTCTTTTAATGCCAATGATCTTCCATTATTTTTGCAGTGTTCTAATTCAACGCAGGTCACACATCGTCGTGAACATGTCAAATGGTGAAAATAATAACTGCAACAGTGCTTCTACATTCACACACCAATCAACGGACCAGCCACCTTTTCCCTCAACAAAGCCAGCAAGTATTACTTCGTCTACACCTTTGCTAACAGTGACCGTTGGGCTCAGGGCCAAAAATTAACTGTCACCGTCAATGAAACTTCCACCACCCCGACCTCCAGTCCAGCTGGATCCCTGAAACTGCCGGCACCAACCACTGGGACCACCACATCTCCGCCTCCACCTGGAAGTGATGCTTCATATCTCTGTGTGACACTGCTAGTCCTGTTCATGTCCATTGCCATAAGCTTATTATGTGAGTTCATTATACATGAGGATCATTATTTCCACCAGATATAGGTGAACTATTGATAGATCATGAGATGTTGCTCCTCATCATAAAGCGAATATACTCGTTAAAATGCTTCTATAATTCCAGCATGATTCATATAGATAACATTGCTCAAACTTGCACTAGTTCATTAGTTTCTTTGAAATACATATATGGTTCTCCTCCCAAATTCTGAAGTTAGGCTCTATTCGCAGCTCCAATATCATGAAGACAAAGATTATTAGAAATGTTAGCACGCAGCAGGAGACAAAAACTTGCATACTAGAAAGTCAAAATAGAGCATCACTAGAACAAATCCTCATTGGCATAGTGAAAAAATCCCACCATTGGAATGACAGAGGAGAAGAGTAAATCACGTGGTGACAGGAAAAATGGTGTGAATCTTGTTAGGATCAAATTCAACACAAATGGTTGATCGAGAACTTAAAATGACAATGAAACTATGAACTCACTCTTGCAGCCTTGCAGCATATAAAATTCACACCTGATGGATTAACTTGAAAAAACCCGACGAATTTTGGGGATCCAGAGCACCACAAGTCCAGCAGCATGATCGCTCTCCTTTGCCTATGTGTTTTTGCACTTTGCCTCCAGAAGCTTCCTTAATAATCCACATGTCAATCATTAAATTACTTCGAGCAATCATATGAGAACACACAGAAGAAAATTACAGTTGCAATATCACGGACCAATAAAAAACCAATTCAAGCAATCAGGATAAGCAAGCAAATTCACGTCATTCCTAAGAAAGGGATTTCAGTTGTCCACCTTAAGAAACTGAGATGACTATGGTTAAAGGGATTTTCTTAAAGAGCTGCTTGTTCTTTCAATGTTTTGTAATTTCCACCATAACAACATCACGTATAAGCCAGTATGCCTGCCATTATAAGAATCAACAGAAGATAAAAGTTTAACTCACCATGTAAACAAAACAAACATGTTATAGATGACCTGCAAGCAAGCAGAACAACGTTCAATACAAAACTTATAATCTAGTCCTCCAACAAGGGCTGCCAGTTACATTCCTACTATGATCAAGAGAAAGATTTCATTCCAACTAAGGAACATGAATCACTCAGTAATGTTCAAAAAATAATCACTCACGGATGACTCACCAGGACTGCCAGCTTCATTCATGATTTTATCAAGTCTAAGATTTTGCCTTATTAGGGGACAAGGATCAGTTTCAAATATCGAACTATCACCAGAATGTGATCTCACGAATACCCGACGTAACAACCGCTCATATTCCATATGAGGAAAGCTCGAGACAATTCAGATATTGGCTGTAGCAACTTGCATCTGGAAATGTTGTAAGCTTGTGGAAGCTCCAAGTCTCCAAGCCCTCAAGGCTCAATTAGTTTGTCACAGTCTTGTGCAACAATTGACAAGCATCATCAAATCTCTATACTTTATAGGTGGCTCGATCCTTTGAGCCCCGAGATGTCTGATAATTTCCCACGAGCTGTCACCATCAAGTTTCTTAAATCTTCCAATTTCGACACATCTGGGAATTTCGCTAACAACTTGCAACCTTGAATACACAAACTTTTGCAGGATGAGAATATCTCTAGGCTTTGAATGTAATCACAGTGGTTGATTTTCAACCTGTTCAGGGTTTTCAATCACAATAGATCCGATAATCTCCCAAGGGAAGTGCAACAACAGATATCCAATATTACCAAAAAATCCAGCCCGTCAAGGTTGTGTTTCAATTAGACTTTTTGCAGCTTGCAACATGAAAGCCCTTAAATTCTTTAAACTGGAAAGGTGTGGTTATCCTTCGATGGATGTGCAATTAGAGATATCCAATCTTACCAATAACAACCTCTCAAGACCGTGAATTTCAACTAGATTCCTGCAGTCTGCAGCATAGAATCCCTCTAGACATTTTTAACTTGATAGGTCTGTTTATCTTTTAATGGATTGAAAGGTCTGGTAATCTTTTAATGGACATGCATCTAAAGACATTAAAACAACCCAAAGATTATAATTAATCAATCAAGGCCTCGAACTTCAACTAGATTCTCGCAATTTGCAGAGCGAAATTCTAAGTCTTTAAACTGGAAAAGTCTGGTAATCTTTTAATAGAAGAGCACCCAGAGATATTCAATCTTGCCAGTAAATCCAACCTGTAAAGACCATGAATTTCAACTAGATTTCGGCAATTTGCAGCATGGAATCTTTCAATGGACGCGCATCCAGAGATACAGAACGTTTCCAGATATTCTATATGGGTCAAAGCCTCAAACTTCAACTAAATTCTCGCAGTTGGCAGCATCTGATTCTTTTAGATTCTTTAAAATTTAAAGGCCAAGTGATGGAATGGACATGCAAACAGAGATGTCCAAACTTACCAGACTCTTGCAGTTTGCAACACATGATAGCCTTAGATGTTTCAAACTCGAAAGGTCCCCTGAATCTCAACTAGATTCTCGCAACTCGCAGCGTTTGTTTCGAAGTTGTAAAGCAGCACCTTCTTCATTCATTTTCTGCACGAGTGCATCTAAAGAGCCGAGCCAAAATGATTGTCAATGGCCCAACCGAGGGAACCTTTTGGTGGCTCACCACCTCCGGCCTGCTTTACCCAACATATGAGGTCAGAGAGACATAGAGCGACCGCAAGGATCAAAATTTGTCAAACATGCATTTACCTGAATTGGAGCAAGATTATTCCAGACTATGGAGTGATTAACATGACCTGAACATAGGTTACATCCACAAAATCGTAAGAGGAGCAAAATCAAAAGGATAATAACGGGCTAAGCGGCAAAAGCTAATCTTTAATAGTTGAATATGCACATAGAGAAAATAAAAAGAAAATTTAAGATTGTTGGATAATTTATAAAAACAAGAAGAGGTAATAGAAGGGCCGGTGCAGCCATCAGTGCTCTTAAAAAAACACGAACTTTCTGCAAATTGTTTTCAAACAATAGACCTGAATGAAGCGTGTTTCAAAGGGGATGAAGTTCTGTAAGAAAGTTCAATCACAGTTGTGGTTCAACATGCCTTTGCCAAACTGTGTGAACTACCACCACAATGACTATGAAGCTTGCTTAAAAATGAATTGATAATATATGATACAACATTTCACACTTGTTCATCACATGCTGTAAATTATTCATATGAAACAAAACAAAACTCAGAAACCCTAATTTCACCTCTTTTCCCCTTTCATTTAGTTGGTAGCAACTGCAATAAGAATGTGATAACAAATAAAACCTACCAATACAGAGACTAATCTAAGCAACAGTCTTCAGGATGGAAAGACAACCCTCAACAAATTTTTCCTCCTAGTCAAGAAGCACGACACAATCTGCATGCGGTCACATTCGAACACCACCCATCCTCGCTAGTGCCATATAGATCCAAAACTTGTCACTCTGTACATTCTATAGTACTATGGTTCATCAGGAGCACCAGCGCACCATTCACATCAATATGGAAAAAGCTATTGAGAACCAATCAGACATTGGTGAGCCATGGCAGACAAATGCTGAAAAACCAGGAACTTTGGCTCTAAAGGGGAGCTAACCCATCAAGGATTTGACATGAGCCGCGATTGCAGATAATAGATTTATCTTACCGAGTGCTGGCAAAGCCAGATGAGTCACTTTATATACACTACAAGTTCCCTCGCGAATGATAGCTCATCTTTGAAATGTGCCGCTTCGTATATTGAATTGTCCATGAGTTAAATTCTCGACCACCTTTCACTCTCAATTTCATTGAATCTCAAGAAGCTTTCATCACAAAAAACGCCTTCCTACAGTTCACTAACCTTAAATGGAACAAAGTGGAGAGCATTTTTCCTTGTTCATCTGTTTCGCTGACGAATAAGACTATATGCTAAATCGTGTTCATCAACCGTGACCGAAAACCTTAACAGCTCTGCCTAGTCCTCATCATTTCTCGGAGGGAACACATTAAGTCACTAAGGATTGGCCCCAAACGAGAAGTCAAGCACCTCCTCAGCAAATTTGACTCTGGCAGTTCATTAAGGTCCTGTTTCTATGCAACGGCAGGCAACAGTTAAAGAACAATCCGAACACTTGTCGAGTCCGCGTTAGACAAGAGAATGCTCCATCAATTATCGCTCCTGACAAATTTCACCCTCACTTCCTTTGAACTTAGAAAGCAAACAACAAAAACTAAATCCCGGACAGAAGGAACGAAAGAAACAAGAGGACAAAACAGAAAAGAATCGAACCTCCGCCATTGAACTTGATAGGCGCTCTGCAACTCATTAGCGACGGCCGGAGCGTCGCCCTCGCCCATGGCATCGTGGAGCTGCTGGAGCGCCTCGTTGGAGGCCTGGCGGTGGTGGTGCTTCTTCTGGCGGTGCAGCTGCATGATCTCGCCGCTGATTGCGGTCTGGAGAGCGCCGTAGTCCCAGGGGAGATCGGGGAAGGGGGGTAGAAGGTCTGGAGGCCGCGGATGCTCGTGGCGACGCCGCCAATTGGAGCCGAGGCCGGAGGCGGAGGCGGAGGCGGAGGCAAGGGTTTTTTCCGGCCAGCAGCGCGCGGAGAGCCATGGGAGCTGATCTTCGAGCTCAGTCAGATACACACTTGGGCTCGTCACCTCCGGAGACTTTGGGCTCCTTACCTCTGGACAATCTGGGAATATGCCCATTCAATGTGGTAGGTCATGTAATACCCTAACTTCGAGCGTCTGGCGACTTTTCTTAGCCCAGAGGACTTGTCGCGGATCAATTCGTACAAGCGCGCCTCGCTGGACAAATTAACCTCCCCAGACAAACTGACCTCCCCAGACGAACTAAAAAGTGGAAGAGAAACCGTGGATAGTCGGACGGGAAGCTCGGGGAGACATTCAAGCGGACGGCAATCGAAAAGGGTGAGCTTCTCGAGACGGGTTAGTTTGGAAAGAAATGGTAACGATGGACTTGGGAAACTGATGCCCAGATCTGTTAAGCTGGAGGGCGGTTCCGGCATTCCTCGAAGGTTTTCGCAAAATTCAAGGCCGAGAAATTGGAGAGAAGAGAGCTTAGAAATGCTTTCTGGCAAGCCCAAAATGCCCGACCGCCATAAACAAAGCTTGTTTAGCGAAACCAGTTCGCCTATATTATTAGGCAATCCTTTCAGATTTTCACACTCTATTGCACTCAACTCTTGGAGTTTCGCCAGCATTCCAATGGAACTAGGCAATTTCGTAAGAGGTGTTCCACTAATGTTCAAAATCCTCAAATTTTGCAAATTTTCAATGCTTTCAGGTAATTTTGTAATCGATGTCCCCGCTAATTGCAGCTCGGTCAATAATGCCAACTTTCCAATCGAGTCGGGGATCTCTCTCAACAAGTAGCATATTGATAGGTCAAGGCGAGACAGAGATGCTAGATTGCCTATGGAGCTAGGTATGCGAGCTAATGATTCGCAGCCAGAGGCATCAAGAGTCTCTAACGCCTCCATAGAACCAATGAATTCAGGTAATTCTTCAATCCCCGTATCACATAAGTTCAGCTGAGTTAACGATACAAGGGAGCCCATGGATTCAAGATGAATTTCTTCCAAACTCCCACAGTCTTGAAGAATCAAAATCTCCAAGCTTTTGAAAGCAGACAAGTCGGGAGTTCTTGTCAAATGTTTGCAATATGAGAGGTTGAGAACTTTTAGATCAGCTGCCATCTGAAAGAAACAAAGGAAATCCTCAGTGAAATTGGACAGCTGCAACGTGTGATTTTCCACTATTCCTTATTTTTTTTATAAGAATCTATAAGATTCCTGAAAAATACCCATGCTCTACTACTTTTTCACAGTTGTTTTATTTGATTTTAAATGTTCTTTAATAGTATTAGGCAACACCATCATATTGATTTTTTTAAACAAATCCATTGCAAAAAGAATGTTAGGGACGTACAAATGCTAACCATGTTTATTTTCGGATAAATTTTCAAAAAGAGAATATATTCAGTTTTTAAGAGCTATGGCGATGCCATTGATTAGACACAAGCAAATTTTATTATCAAAAAGCAGATGACACTTCAATAGCGGGTAGTTTAATTATGAAAAGCAATTTTTTTAATGTTATATGTACAAGATATAAAGAATGTTGCATTCCAAAAAAAATTAATGCCACTAGAAGGATAACTTTATTACTCTCAGAACATTAATAATTTATATTTGTGTTATACAGTGACGACTTCCATAATCAACAATTATAATGATTAAATATTTTGTGCAACAAGTCAGAGCAATTCATAAATTACATCCATTACTCTAAGATTAAAATGAATTTAGAATTTTAGTATGAATGTACAACACAAGTCACTGCGTGAGAGTTTCTGTTTCTCAAAGAAAGAAGATTGATATAGAGATATAATAAGAGTTGCTCAAAAGACATGCTTTTGCACGGGGAGAAATTATCTTAGAAGCCATAAACCAGCTAGATTAACGAAATACAAAATAGGCACAATTAAGTAATTAAAACTTTTAATAGATGTTAATTAATATAGTTAATTTTTTCTTTCTAGTATTGTCTAAGGTTAAGCATGACGGGTTGTTGAGTTTTATCAATTAAACATATTAAGGGGGAGAAGATTCTGAGCATTTAGATAGCTATAAATTCCTCTTATATTTACCCGAAAATCCTAAATCCAAGGAACGATATTAAACCTTTCTAAAAGAAAGAAAGGAGAATTGAGTGCGATTGCACCTTTCGTAACACGTTATTATTCACAACAGATATATCTTCTCAATTACTTACCTTGAGTGGATCCCATCCTCCCCAGTCCTCTGTAATGTAACTACCTGATAGATCGAGCACGACTAATTTTTTGAGATGAAAGTTGGCCATTTCGAAATTTGAGGGACAATTCCGCCACCAAAGCCATCTTAATTGAGGAAGCAAGTTTTGGAAATCTCCGGTGAAATTCACACCATACACTTGAAGGAATCTCAAGTTGGTGAGTTTATTAAATTGTTCGCCTCGATAGCCTTTTCTTTTTCCGCCACAATCGCTACGATTAAGGCTCTCAATCTCACTAAGCCTGCCATAATTGTCAAGACAAAGGGCCTCAATCTTACTAGCGCCCTGCAATTATGAAACATTGTTGATCGTAAGTTTTAATTGATGAAATGAAACCAACTGTATATAAGAAAAGATGGACTAATATCAATTTGATATCATACTATTATGATGTAGGCTTCTTACTTTCAACTTGGTGAAATGACAAGTCGTCATTGCATATGATTTATCTAATTTATGTAAAAATGTGAAGCTCAAGAATGTGTTTTCGAACTTTTACTCTTCCAATCATGACTTTCGCAAATTTGCACCGTTTGAAATACAAAAAAAAAATTGATAAAAAAATTACGAAAAATTGCATCCTTTCAAAATTACAATAGAAGCCCTCTCTTTATACATAACCCTAACTCATATCCTTTATATGTGAAACAGCATAACCCTGACTCATATCCTTTACATGTGAAACAGCATGACTCTTACCGTCCCAATACATCTATCAAAGTTGTCATCAAAATGTGTTTAAAATCTAGAGAATTTGCATTGTAGATCCCCCTATTACTCTGGTGTACGTTGTTTGCAATTCTCAATAGCAAAATGAAAATGAGAATGTCATCTCAAAAAGTATGCACATGTTTTAGATTCCTTTCTTATTTTGTATTCGTTTAATGAGTACATGGAAGAAAAATCGATTATATGTCAAACATTATATAGATGATCTTTACTCCTCTTTTTATTAGTATAGATGTTTGACGCAACATTTTCATTATCTTGATTATTTTTTTACTGTGAAATAGCACAAATTATTGAGATCTTGCTTCCAGAAAGATTGTACATGAAGATTGATTAAATTGGATACTAAGGAAATTCAAGTCTTTTACATTTTTCTTTCGTTGTAACCAAATATTTAGGGACCTCAAATTTATTTTGTCTTAGGTGATGAATTCCACAGTGAGCACAAATCATGAGAGTTATAAGACGGACTTGTTTGGTGATTTGAATATTTCCTTCAAACTTTTTTTCTTTCGGATGAGGTACTACTTATTTTTCCTTTAATTTTTTTTTGTATATTATCGTATTTTCGTCAATAACTTTATAGATGCCCTTTTTTTTCAGTTCTAAGCAATGTTATATTCAGTTGATTACATTTTCATTTGTGCAAAAATATGTCCGCTGAAATGCATTGGTAGAAAGTTTTTTACAAACCTCGTTACGTCATTGTATTTAGTGTTGTTTTTAATTAAGAGTTAATACCACCAAAAATCTTAAACTGGTACATGTGTGATAATTTTACCCCGAACTTTTTTTTTACCACCAAAAATCCTAAATTGGTACATATGTGAGAATTTTACCCCGAACATACCTTAAAAAATCCCAAACTGGTACATTTGTGACAATTTTACTCTGAACATCCACAAAAAACCCCAAACTGGTACACATGTGATAATTTTACCCTGAACTAAAATTTTAATATTATTTTTTCGAATTTTTATTAATTTTTTTCTTTTCTTTTTTTTTTCTTCATCTTCTACCTTTGGCTGGTCGCCGCTCCGGCGACCGGCCAAAGGCGGAAGCCGACGAGGTCGGCCCCTCCGGCTGCTGGCGAGGGCGACCCTCACCTATGTCGGGCGAGGGCCGCCCTCACCGGCGTCGGGCGAGGCCAACCCTCGCCTGGGCGGGCGAGGGCAACCCTCACCTGAGTCGGGCAAGGATAGCCCTCACTCGACACCAGCGAGGGCGGCCCTCGCCAGATCTGGCGAGGTCGGCCTTGCCAGCATCGGGCGAGGGCCGACCTCGTCGGGGCGGGCGAGGATAGCCCTTGCCCAACGCCGGCGAGGGCCGACCTCGCCGGGGCGGGCAAGGACAGCCCTCGCCTAAGTCGGGCAAGGGCGCCCTCGCTCGACGCCGGCGAGGGCGCCCTCGCTCGACGCCGACAAGGGCGGCCCTCGCCAGCAGCCAAAGGGGCCAACCTCGCCGGCTTCCGCCTTTGGCCGGTTGCTGATCTAGCGATCGGCCAAAGGTAGAAGATGAAGAAAAAAAAGAAAAGAAAAAAATAAAAAAAATTCGAAAAAATGAAAAAATAATATTAAAAATTTATTAGTTGAGGTAAAATTGTCACAGGTATACCAGTTTGAGGTTTTTCGTGGTCAAAAAAATAGTTTAGGGTAAATTTGTCATGAGTTTACCAATTTGGGATAAAATTGTCACAGATATACCAGTTTGGGGGTTTTAGTGGTAAAAAAAAAGTTTTGGGTAAAATTATCATAAGTGTACCAGTTTGGGGTTTTTGGTGGTCAAAAAAAAGTTCGAAGTAAAATTGTCACACATGTACCAATTTAAGGTTTTCGGTGGTATTAACCCTTTAATTAAAGATACTCATGACATTTGCACATGCTTGTCTGATGCTTGCACAAATCATCCATATGTTGTAATTGCTTCTAGTTGCATACCTTTTAACTTTCATGCTAATAATAAAAATTAATCAAGACACAAAATTCAAAACCATAATTATTTACATCACAGGTATTGGAATGAGCCATTGCTTTGACCACCTCTCTGGCAAGTAATACCGTCCGGACCGGAATTTCCCTTTGCATTTTGAGTGGCATAGTTTCTAGACGATTTTTTTTATGGTACATACATAATGTTTTTTGCATTAACAGACACTTAGTTTTGAAAACGTAAGTTTGAATAGACACATTTCTACATATTGCACATGCTGTTCATGAAACAAAACCATGTAATAACTATTACATAACTTAAACCGACCAACATATAGCTACTACAGCTTTATTACATTACAGCGTAATAGTGTTGTAGCCTTATTCCATTACCGTAACCATACGGGTTGTTAGTGTAATTTGTTGACCACCTCTAGTTTTGTATATTCATTGAATTTGAGAAGAATAGGGAAGATCAAGATCTTGAGACTAGAGTGCGAAGCAGAAGTTAAAAGTATTTTGAGTGTTAAAAATCTAATTAAAATATTTATGGCTCTATTGTTCCGTTTATTGTAAAAATTTAACTTTTTTCTTCTAATGTCTTATTTTAATCCATAGATCATACCAAACAACATAACATATATATTTTGTAGCAATGAGAACAATTTATGAATTTATCTTTTATTATGTGCGACGGGCTCATATTTGACAAATAAATAATATTAAAAGCATACTTGTCAAATTACAGATCAATATCATGTTGGACTCATATTTGACAAATAAATAATATTAAAAAATCAATAAAAGAGATAACTATCATCACAAGAAAAATTATATAACATGCTTTAGGAATAAAATAATATAATCAAATTACCCATCATAAGAAAAATTGCATATGTTTAGAGGAATCTATTACATGGAGGCATATATTTCAACAATAAGTATGACGCAATGTAGCGACAACTGTTATGATTGAAAACGTGTATGGATACCCATTGTGACTAAGAAATATCCATCATCATTATTTAACATGCTTTACAAATAAATGAATGTAATAAAATTGTCCATCATAGAAGGAAAAAGAACATATGTTTAGACGGATCATTTTACGTGATTATATATATTTCTACAATAAGTATAAAAAAATGAATAATTAGTGATGGCTATTATGATTAAAAAGTTCTATGGATACTCATTATGAGAAAATATTTTGTGTATTTAACAAGCAGATTATATAAAAAAAATTATGTAACATGATAGCTCATATTTAACAAATAAATGATATAAAGGTACTAATTATGTGCTATAAATTGCTCATTATGAAATTTAGAAATATCTATTATAACATGGTAGCTAATACTTGAGAAATAAAAAATTGAAAAAAAAAATTATATCACATGGATGGCCCATATTTAACAAATGACGATATAAAGATTAACTAAATCTTTGCTAAATACAATGCTCACTTGGAGTTGAACGATGCAGTCATAATTGTAACAACTTGAGAGCCTATATTTGACAAATGAATGTCGTCGGGGGATTAATAGAAAAATTATCCAACATCACAAAACTAAAAAAGTATTAGCAAATTCACGGAAGAAAATTATCCACTATTATGAAAAGTCAATAGAACGAAATAATATATAATTAGAGGGTTATATTACATGGTTGTGTATATATCATAAATAAATATGAAAGTTGCGTTAACAAATCGACGGTGTTAACTAACGGTTAACAACAAAGGACTCAATTGCACAAACTTGGAAACATAAAGGACTACATTGAGCAAAAAACAAATAGATAAAAGACTAAATCACACAAACAATAATACTTAGGGGTACTAAATCTGTACTTAGCCCAACTTAAAAATTACAGGAACCATGATAGCCAATTGTCATAAACAAATAGAGGTCTCATTATCATAACAAACAACTCATAAGAAGTCAATACTGAGTAGAAGAAAAAAGAAAGAAACAGACCTAGCAAGAAATCAAAATAAGAATCCAAACATCAAACATGCACGTCAAAATGATATGAGAGAAAAGCATGGCCTCAACAATTTTTGTGAGCTTTTCTCTAAAAGTGCTATGTTAATCATTATGTTTTTGTAGTTTTGTTGTTGCGTTGAAGTTACCAAAAGGAGAGTTTCCTCATCACAATACTACCGGGTAAAGAGATATATCATTTATCAATGACCAAGATATTGCTCCTCAATTATGTCCTAAAACCAGGCAAGAACAACAATTAATCGAAAGAGCTCTTTTGCTGGTAGAAGCAGCAAGTTTTGGGGACTTAGGACTGGCAACAATTTTAATTCAAACAAGAAAGAGATGATGGGCTCACATTCACTAATTAAGACAAGTAGAGAAAACTCTTACCTTGTTACTCTCGAGCACATCCGTGGCTTCCTCACAAATCCATAATCTGCTACGCTTTTGAGGCTTCTTTTGATTTTCTAGACGAACAATTTCCCTTCCAAGATCTCTCAGTTGATCATGCATCATCAGTGTGCCGTTTTCATCAACTTTAATGAGGGACATAAGACTCAATACTTCAATCCCCTTCCCGGGGAAAAAATCGCAGGCATCCCACATATAAGTCGGATTTTGTTTAGATGCTCCAACAAAAAAACATGCAATATCCAAAAAAATCTGTTGCTCCTCATAATCTAATGCTTCGTAACTTATCCCCAACGTCTCTTGCACTTTCTTATCAGGCACCTTCTTTAATTTCTTTGATGTATCTTTCCATGCTTCCTTTGTCTTTCCACATAAGAATGAGCCTATAACTTCAAGAGCTAAAGGAAGCCCCCCGGTAGTAGATACAACCTCATAAGAGATATCCTTATAATCACTAGGAGGAAAATCCTTTCGAAACGCATGTCTACTAAATAAAATCAATGATTGATCCAAAGGCAACTCGTTGAGTTCGTACATGTGGCTAGCCCTCTTGTCAAGAATACTCTTATTTCTAGTTGTGATGATGACTATACTTCCTGCTTTAAACCAACTACCGTCTCCGACCAAATTATTCAACTGAGTATTATCATCCATATCATCAAGAAGAGTAAGAATTTTCTTACTTGTAAATCGAGATTTGAGGACACTGATTCCTTCATCGACATTAGACACCTCGCATGAACTTCCTATTATGTCAGAAATGAGGTTCTTTTGTAGGCATTTAATACCCTTGCGCCGAGATGTTTCTCGAATATTTGCCAAAAAGCTACGATCCTCAAAATGACTAGACAGTTTGTTGTATAAAACCTTTGCAAGAGTTGTCTTACCAATGCCGCCCATTCCATAAATTCCAATAATCCATGTACCATTGAATTCAGCATCTATCTCACTCATAATTCGTTCCACACGATCATTAGTTCCCACCAACTGTTCGGGAACATTTAGCTGGAAAAGTCTTTTTAACTCACTCATAACTCTTCTTAATACCATTTTGACTAATACCGCTTCATGCCTGTCAAATAACAATATAAAATTTCAATATATGATGGCAATGTTTATATGTTTTTTTCAAGTAAGATTTATTTATGAAAAACAAAACAATGTTTTGATGGAGAATAATGTACCCGTTATCAATTTTCTCGGATTCCCATCCTTTCAAGGAACTGACTTCTTTGAGCGCTTCTTCCCATTCCTTCACAACCATTTCGTCCAAATTCTTTTTATGTGTATTGATAGCTTCTCCAAATTTTTCTGTTAGATGTCGCACCTGTGAGGGTTTCACTTTGTAAAATATGGGTAACACTACTTGCCCTCTGCTTTTCCTACACTTCAACATCTGAACAAGCTCGCGAAGGCACCATTTGCTGGAAGCGTAATCCTCAGATATAATTGGGATCGAGATCTTAGACTGTGTAATACTGCAGAGAAGCTCCGGACCAATCTCCTCACCAACACGGAGCTCATTGTCATCTCTAAACGCTTGAATTCCTGCATCAACAAGGCTAGTATAGAGATAATCGGTGAAACCTTTACGAGTGTCTTTCCCTCTAAAGCTCAAAAACACTTCGTAGTCATTTCCTTTCGGCTTTTTGATTCCGCTGCCTTCATAATCACCTACATGTGGAGAGGTCGATGAGGAAGACGCTCCGTATAACGGATCTTCTGAATGAGACGATTCTTTTCTTTTCATGTTGAGATTGATGGAGCAAAGTCTCAAAAGAAGACGAATATGGAAGATCTAAGAATTGCAGAAATGTCTCTCAGAACTCAATTGAGAGCTACATTAAAGAAAAAAACAAAAGTTCTCATACAACTCATCAAAAAATATGGAGCGATCAAAAGAAGGAAGAGAGAAGAGGAGAAGAGCAAGGAATCACCGATTACCTAAGGAGTGCTCAAACGACACGATCGTCACGCTGCTGTGATCTCCGCCGATTCTCAGCCTTCGACGTTGGATAACCCACACGCAACCCTCTTTATTCTGCGTGCTTGAACAAAGCTGGGTTCTGGCCATCCAATGATCCAGGACTCATCATGCCAATTGAACCGCTGCGATGCATGCTGCACGGAAAAGTCAATTATTGCAGGCGTGCTTTCCGTAGCACTGCGCAGAAGGTGCGAGGAACTTAATGAGCAATACTGACGTGCAATGCTTTGGTGCTTTTATCGAAATGTCAGATCCAGCAAGGCTTGACTTGACTTGCTTTTTCTATTAACAAATAAGAGTGGAAAAGAAAGCTAACTAGCTGTAATCACGTGCTCCTGGTGCTAAGGTAGAGGAGCCGATGACAAAAACATATCAATCGTCGGATTGAATCAGAATTTGTTAGAAAAAACGTCTGTATGACACTTAATATTCAAATAAGAAAAGTTTATTATTCTCAATCTATAATCTGGTTTGGTTTTTTTAAAAGAAACTCACAAACTCAATCTCTCCCAAAACAATTTGAGTTCCTCAAACTAAATATCTCCGTACCACGTCAAGCCTAAAAGATTATCTAGTCATAATTTACCTCTTGCCCAAGACACTTTTGTCTTTGTCCTTAAATTACTATTTTTTCCTACAAAAAAAATTAATAATTTTTTATGTTTTACATAAATTTTATTCTTTCATTGTCGGCCAACCTTTTTTTATTTCGTTTTTTTCAAACTTTTTTTTATTTCATGGGGACATTCTTCTTTTGCTTGGCTTTTAAGCCAAGATCATCACCTGCAATATCTAGACTTTGACCAATTATATTGTTGTGGTCTCCACCATTCTCAGCCGTCCACGTTTTGTTACCAATCACAGCACTTTCTGCTATTAAAAAAAATTATAGGGCAATTTCCGAGCATTATGCAGAGGGTGCCTGTGTTTCTTGACACGACTTGCTTTTTTTATTAATAGAAAATATAAAAGAAAACACACCAACAATACAATACTCATAAGTGGTCAGAGAACTGTGTAACTGTGCTACATATGTTCATGTTGGCAAATTGGTGTTAGAATAATCTAAAGAAAAGTGCCCATTTTTATGGCTCATTCAATTGGGATTAGCATAAACAAAGTTCCTATCTAATTTCTCGGCTGCTGAAGGGTGACACCAGCCTCATTTCTTTTTCCCTTTTATGTGATTTAGCAGACGAAAATTAAGTTGAAGCAGCTGCTGTTGATTTTTTTTAGCAATGTCTAGAGAAAGAGATAGTGGCAATTTTTAGGAGGAAAACGTTAACAGGAGTATCTTACACACTCTTTTTAACATCTGGTCATTTTGAAAAATGTTATGTTGATTTGTCTATTCAATTCGATTTCTTTACAATCAAATTGCCTGATATATGCCTATATAGAGAGAGATATTTGTGCATGTATCACAGCTTAACAACTAGTGGACCATTACTGTGAAGAAACCCTTTTAATAGGTGAAATTTTTCAATGTCTTTCTTCCATAATTCCAACTACTTGATTAGAAAAATGCTATGCCATATTCATTAGAAACTCATATAGTATCTCTCTCTCTCTCTCTCTCTCTCTCTCACCAGTGAAAAATTAACAAATATAACATCATAATAGTATAGTAATGTACGACATTATGACACGCAAAAGTAATTAAGTACAGGAACATCATAATATCATAGTAAAATTGTTATATGGCGTTATGATATGTTATCGTAATCAAGTGCGAAAGTGGTGTGAAACAAGCGTGCAATTAAGAATTTTCAAAAGATGAGTGGGTCCCTTGCCAAGTGACTTGCTTTTTTTATTCCTCACCCACTTTTTTTAGAGTTGAAGCTATTTTTAAGCTAAAGGGATTATTCTTTTCAATCCGTAGCTCCAGGAAGCTTCGAAGAAATTTCCAGTTTCATATTTTTTCATTTTAAGACAAGTTAGTTAAGAAATTCTAATGCTATTAAATACTAATGATGGCTATATGAATTCCCTTTAATTAGCCAAGAAGAAAAGCATATTGTTGGATGACTTCAGTAATTTCTCACTTGCTAAGATGATCATCTAAAAAGGATTGTCTGGAAAGGTTCAATTTGATTAGTGAGATAATTTTTTCCATAGCTCATGTTAACAAACATAAATAGTATAAAGAGAGACTGAAGCCTCACTATATATTAATCTGATGTATTGCGAATGGGAAATATTATCAAGGAGAGAAGAATATTGAAAGTGCAAAAAGTTGTGTACGGCGCTCACTTTAGTGCTAAAAGTTTTTTTTGGATTACTTAAGTGCCAAATTGGGGAACAAACGATCACCTAAGTATCAAATCGGAGAAAAAACGATCATTTAAGCGCTAATTCCGGCCAAATTAATTGCATGGCATTTATAATTAAAATTTTTAATATTACTTGGTAATTTTTAAAAAAAAATCCAGTCCACGTGGACATCAAAAATGATATTGTACAATCTGATCGGCACTGAAGTGATCACTTTAAACAAAATTTGACACTTAAATGATCACTATTTACAACTTTCAGACAATGTCGTTTATGGGTTATATGCTAACTAAGCACGCCGACAAGCCACGTAGGACTAATAAATTAATAAAATATTGCCACGTTGGATTTCCGGTGATCAGGATCGAAATTAGCACTTAAGTAATCGTTTTTTTAAAAAAGTGGCACATAAGTGATATGAAAAAACTTTTGGCACTAAAGTAAGTGCCATACATAATTTTTGGCACTTCTAGTGTCGTTCTTCGTATTATCAAGAAACAAACCAAACATTTATTGTTAGTTCTAATTTCTATGGAAAAGTTTGCTACCAAATGTGTTTTCGCAAAGATGGAAAAATAAAAACAAAAATAGTTTTCATTTTCAATGAACTGATAATGATTTCTTGAACCAAATGGGCCATAACCTATAGTGAACTTGACTCTAGTTATTTTCCGTGAAATTGTTTTCGGTAAAAGAAACTTTCCGTGAAAAATATTTTTCAAGAATAATAATTTGTAAAATCGTCCTTTTTTATCTATGGTCACGCGGGGGCTACAGCCTCCATGGTCGTGGTGACGGGCTCATCTCCCCCGCGTGGATTGATTTAGACAGAGAGAGATGCGGCTATGGAGGTAGCGACCTCCGTTGGTTCGCTCCAATGGAGATCCGTAGCCACACTAGGCCACGACCTCCATGACATGCTGAGGTAAAATATCCTTGCCCCTTTTTTTCATTAAATGGTTTCTGAATCAGCACTCTTTTTAAAATTCAATTTTCTCGTCTCAGCAATTTGCCCTTTCCTTCTTTTTGTCCTAAAAAGAAAAGGTTCGTTGATATCATCAGTAAAGTTCACATAATGGAATCTTCACTTTTCAATTAATCGTCAAATTTCTGTCATCAGCGACAGCTACGGCCCTTGCTGCCCCTAAGAAAGCCTTTATATTTGTGTCTAACAAAGAAATCAACACAAAGTGACAAGAAAAGAAAAGGAAATATCACATTGGATTTATTGTACTTTCACAGTAAAAGTTACAAATTCAAAGTCGTGCAATTTAAATTATCGCAATTTTTTCAATCATATTCTCTTGAGTATATGGTTCGGTATTTTTATGATGAGAAAGCTCACCTAACATGGATAAGCCCATCTAAGATGCCAACTAGTGCCCAAACAGACGAACCAAATACGTGATATGGAGATTAAAAAATATTAGATGAATATTTAAAACTAGGCGTACCAATAATACTGTCTTGAAGATAGCAATTTTCTCGATAGGATTCGCATGATCCAATGCAGTCGGCTCTAATGGATATCTTGTCCCCTAACGCAATGCCCAGACCCTAACCTTCCTCACTTAGTCTACGTAGCAAGCAAAAGATGAACAAGATTCAAGCTTTTAAGTGATATCCAATATAGAGAAAGCGTGAAAGAGACAGAAGAAAAGGAACACCGATCGAGTAATGTTAACGGTGGTCTCTTAATATGTGTTTTTTCTAGAAGATGCGTTTGGATATATAGAGAAAGGAAAAGACACACGGGAGAATTCTATTTACAAAAAGTAATTCAATTGACGTGCTTTATCTTCTTGACCAATTTCTATATAGCCTTCCTGTTGAAATATAAGTTTCTTCATTTAAATCTCTATTTAGAAAGGGAATTTTAACGTCCATTTGACAAATTACCAAATTATGTATAGAAGCTAAAACCATCATTAATTTAAGGGTTAATACCACAAAAAATCTCAAACTGGTACACTTGTAATAATTTTACTTCGCACTATTTTTTTTACCACAAAAAATTCCAAACTAGTACATCCGTGACAAATTTACTCCAAACTATTTTTTTAACCACCAAAAATCCCAAATTGGTAAACCTGTGATAATTTTATCCCGAATTAATTTTTTAATCACCAAAAACCCCAAACTGATATACCTATGACAATTTTACCCCAAACTAATTTTTTGACCAACAAAAACCCCAAACTGATACATTTGTGGCAAATTTACCCTCCGTTAGTGTCCGTTAAATTGCATTAATATCACGAAAAATCACAAATTGGTAAACTTGTGACAAACAGAGGGATAAAACCCAAAATCGGTATACCTATCAATTACCACGTGTCATTAAACTTAGCAATTTAATAGTAAAATTTAACGGAAACTAACGAAGGGTAAATTTATCACAGGTGTACATGTTTAGGATTTTTGGTGGTCAAAAAAGTATTTTGGGAGTTAAATTATCATAGGTGTATCAGTGTAGGGTTTTTAGTTGTCAAAAAAATAGTTTGGGATAAAATTATCACAAGTGTACCGGTTTGGGGCTTTTTGTGGTAAAAAAAATAGTTGGGGGTAAATTTATTATAGGTGTACTAGTTTGGGATTTTTCGTGGTATTAACCCTTAATCTAATTGTTGTAAGCCTTGTTACCGGAGAATAAACATAAAAGTAATCAAGTCCTTTTTTACTATACCTTTTAGCCACTAATTTTGCCTTACATTTATCTAAGGAAAATTTCAAATGAGGACCCAAAATGGATGAGTTTTCTCAAAAGAGGGCTCAGAATGAGCTCAAGTAAGGATCTAAAATGGCAATTTATTCTCAAATAAGGGCTTAAGCTTGACAGCTGATCAAACGTTCGGCCGGCTAGCTAGCACATGCGTATTCCGACGGCACAGCCAAGGACATAATTGTCCAAAGACATTTCTTTTTTTCTTTTTCTACCTTTTCACTTTTTTTCTCGTCTTCCTCCTTTACTCACGTTTCTCTCCAGATGTGGCCATCATCCATGGCAGTCGGCCACTGTTTAAGCGTCTTCTTGGTCAGCTCTTCAGATCTGGTCGTCCATGGCCACTGGTGTCAAACGAGCCATCGTTGCTCGTGGCCATCTTGAGCCAATCTTCATTTGTCATGAACTCCTCCATAAGCAGGTAGTCCTTGATCCGCTCCCGCTTCAAAAGCCGAAGCTTGCAATTGGTTAGCGGCATGACGGTTGGGCCTCGTAGCAGCCTTTAACCCATTTACTTCTACTACTTTTGGTTGACGTGCGAGTGCAGCGCCGCTAGCTCAAACTTCTTCTTCTTTTGGTCGAAATCGCGTTGCTTGCAATTGCTAGACTGGCAATTGAGGGTTTTCTTATCAGAGTTGTCCCATGGCTCTTTGGAGGTTTTTGGGGGCGAAATCAAGGTATTGAGAGAGAAATCGTAGGTGTTTTTACTAGAAATTGGCTTTGGGAACAAGTCAAATATATGCTTTTAAGTGTAAAGAGAGAGACGATGGCTCATTCAGTGCCGGTGGCCAGCGACAGCCAGATTTGAAGAGCTAACCAAGGCAATGCTTGAACGCGGTGCCAATCGCCATGGAAGATGGCCAGATCTGGAGGTGAGCTTGAGATTGCAACTTTCCTCCAAGCATGAAGAAGATGAACAGTGAAAATATAGAAAAAGAAACTAAAAGAGAAATGACTCTAGAGAAAGATGCCCCCGCTCGTTCTACCGGAATAAGCATGTGCTCGCCGATCGGTGATTTCAAACCTTTGTTTGAGACCAAATGTTTACTTCAATCTTTTATTTGAGACGATGTTTATTCTAGGCCCTCTTTTGAGAAAACGCATCTACATCATGTCTTTATTTGGAATTTTCCAACTTATCTTTGGTGTCGTCCGGTTTTAATTTTTTTCGTCAACACCCATTTAGAACCTATAGTTCTAGTGTTAGGAGGAAGATTAGCTTATGACCATGTATTATTTTGCTTAATAGATTTTACCGCAACATCCATTGCCAATTATAACTCTTTGGATCATTTACCAAATCAATAATACAAGTGAAGAAGTCGGGTCCAAAGACTTTTCTTATTCTTTTTATTGTTAAATGCTAGACATACTTCGCCAACTAAATTTGCTTAATAAGTTGACGGGGCAAATTCCTTTCAAGTGAAGCCCGCTTAAATAACTTTCGAATTCCAACGTTAGGAAACTGTCAAACTAACCAATAGACAAGAGCTAAAAAACAAGATAACTTGTGTTGTGTGTCTAATCGACACACGAATATATGCCTCAACTGCCAAATACAGAGAAAATGACCAAAAAAGTTTTAAAATTATTGTGCGACAATCAAATCAGTTATAAACATTTTAATTATGTCAATTAAATTCTAAATCTTTTGAGGATTTGTTAATATAGTCCTTTTTGTCAATTTTGATTGAAAATTATTGACTTGATGGCCCAGTCATCACCATCCATCCCATGTGTCGTAAACAGCGTTAACGTAAACAATTTTTAATTCTTTTTATAATTTTTAAAAAAATTATGATTTTTTTTCTTTTTTTCCTTTTTCTCTATTCCTTTTTGCCGGTGGCCGGTCGCAAGCGATGGCAAGGACCATGATTATTTTGGCGCTTGCCATTTTCAAATCAAGATGGTGATGGCTTTGGAGATAGCCATTGTCCTTATTCCTTTGTGCATATGGTTCTCTTTCTCCCTTGGATACGAGAAATATTATCTCACCCAACTCGATAACTTTTATTTAGGTCCATATTCACATTAAGTTTGCATTTTATCATGGTGAGATAACTAAAGTCTCCATACAAGTGTTTGTATTTTCTAATCTAATAAAGCCTTCATCTTTATGTGTCTACATAATCAACAAAAGTGAACAAGAAATTTCCCGCCCGTCGTTCCCGATGTTCGCCTTGCAATCCCTTCCAATCGCATGAGGCCCAAGCACTGGACTCGACCTCCACGGCAAAACCCCAAAAAAAAAAAATCATCAGACCTAGGTAGGCCCATTACGGCCCATGGGCCTGGCCAGGCCCAGGTAAAAAAAGCAACAGCGAGTCAGCTAACAGGGCCATGCTTGGGCATGGGCCCAACCATCGGACTCGACCCCAAAGGCCGAATCCGAAAAGAAAAAGTCGGACCTAGGTAGGTCCATCAGGGCCCCATGGGCCCGATTGGGGCCTAGGCATGGAGCACGACGTGGCCCGCCACCTCATCCATGGCCATGCATGGCCTACTACCGATCCCTATCCACAAGAAAAGGAAGTTGCACCCATCCACGTTATCATATCCATCAAGTAAATCCACTCATCCAAAGACGGCCTACTTTACACTTCTTTACGGTTCGCATTTTGTTGACCCAACGTTGATCAGCAAAAAGTTGCTCGAACACGGCACGCTCCAGACAGAAAGCAAAAGCAAAACGGAGATGACAACTACATGTCAAAGTAGAAGTTCCATGAATTTTCCATGAATTTGAGATCTCAAAAATCTACAATTTGTATGGGCACTGTGGACCCCGATAGCCGAACTTGTCGATCAAAATCAAAATAAATCTTTTCAGAGACAAAAACCTTCAGTTGCGCGCTACTACGACTTCCTCCCCCGCCATCTTCCCTGGCGGCGACCGATCCGGAGACGCCGGCAGCCTCTCCGAGAAGTTCCTCGCCGGGAACTCCCCGTCCCACTCCCGGCTCTGGTCGTCCTCGAAGTTGAGCGCGTAGCTCGTCGGGTCATACCCGAACTCGGAGGCGGCGGCGGCGGCGGCGGCGACCTGGCCTTGTCTCCTCCGGCTGCTCCCAATCCGAGCAACGAGTCTCCACCACTTGTCCCGGATCTCCTGGGCTGTCGAGCGGAGCCACGCCCAGGGGTGATCGAGCCGCTCTGCGGCGGCTGCCCTCGTCGCAGCCCGAGGAGACGGTGGCGTTGTTGCCGTTCTGGAGGTAGCAGAAGAGGAGGCGCGAGGAGGACGATCTGAGCTTGTGGATGAACTGCATTTTGGGTGTGCGAGGATGAGGTCGTAGGGGTAATTTATAGGGCGGACGGGATAAGGACGGTGGCACGCGGCGGCGCAAGCGGCGGAGCGGAGGCAATGTTAATGATGAAGAAAACCATGGGGATGATGTATTGTGGGCAAGTGGGGACGCGGTTCTTCGAGTTTATCCGGTGTGACGTTACGTTTCACTTCGGTTTTTCCCCCACAACCTTCATTTTTGGGGCAGCTTCGTAATTAAGCAAAAGTCGAGGGACCAGATAAGGGATAAGCTGCTGCCATTTTTTCCTTTTCCGTGTTTGCCAAGATTGAATTTAAATAATTTTGGGCAGCACTAATTTCACTCCTATACGATTAAATTCACCCGATTTTCATTAAAAAGAAAAAATTACCCCTCAATTATTCTATTGCAATTTAAAGTGTAGTCCCAAATGATTTTACTTTCCTTTTCTTTTAACTTTTTCTATTTTTATGTAGGATTTTAGTTACCAAAAAGACTAAATTCCCATATATAGTAAAAGGTAATGCGTTTTCTTAATTGTTAGATTTTATTTCCATAAAAATTAGTTTTGATGAAAAGAGATATTTCCGAAGAAAAAATCTAATTCTTTTATATGCTATCGATCAAATTTATGGATAAATTATCAAATAGAATCTAGAATTAAATTAACATAGACAATTTTTTAGCACTATCATTTATTTATAAACTTTCACTTTTGTTGTGCATATCATCGTCAAATCTCGCCTTATTAGTTTTCTTTTATATATAAAATGGGATGATCACATGAAGCAAAGAAAAAATCTTTGAAGACTTTCCAAAATAAAATCACAATTACATTCCTCAACGTGAAATTTGTCGAGCCTGACCCGACCTAGGCACAAAATGGACACGGCCCGCTACCTAATGGGCCTTGCCTTGGCACGGGCCCAAGCATGCTGTGCCTAGATCGGCACGGCCCACTATCAATCCCTATCCACAAGAAAAGAAGTTAGCATCCACGTTATCCTCAAAGTAAATGCCATACGTACAAGACTATATTTTCTTCTTGTGGGTTCGCATTTCATTGATGCAACACTACTTTCTTTTCTTTTTTGTCGGTGACGCAATACTACTTGATCAGCAAAAATTGCTCAAACGCGGAAAACTCCAGATAAAAAGCGAAAGCAAAACGGAGGGGATGACGACATATCGAAGCAGATTTTCCATGAATTTGAGACCTCCAAATCTACAGTATGTACGGGCACTGCGGATCCCCCCAAGGACTCTTGATAGGCCCCAACTTGTCAATCAAAATCAAGCAGATGCTTTTTTCACAGAGGCGACAACTTCAACTACAAGCTACAACTCCCCACGGCAACTTGGCCGGCAGCAATCGATCCGGAGACGCCGGCAGCCTCGTCCAACTCCCGCCTCCAGTCATCCTCGAAGTTGAGCGCGTAGCTCATGGGATCGTACCCAAACTCGGAGGCCGCGGTGACGTGGCCCTGCCTCCACCGGCACCTCCCGATCCGAACAACGAGGCTGCAGCACCTGTAACGGATCGAGCAGGGCGATCAAAGCCGCCTCGCGGCGGTTGCCGTCGTCGTAGTTCGAGGAGGAGGCAGCCTCGTGGTAGGCGGAGGCGCAGGCGGTGGCGTGGCCCTCGTGGAAGCAGCGGAAGAGGAGGCATGGGGAGGATGATCGGAGCTTGTGATTGAACGACATTTCGACAGAGAGAGCGATGAACAAGACCGTAAGAGAGTGAAGAGAGGGAATGGCGATGAGGAAGAAGATGGAGAAGAGGATGAGGACGGGGGTGGGAGTGAGGATGAGGAAAACCGCGGGTTGTTCGTGGAGGCTACTGGGAAGCGGTTTTTTGCGTTAATCCCGCGTGAGGTTTGGGGTGGTTTGGTAATTAAGCAAAAGTCGAGGGACCACATAGCTGCTGCTGTTTTTTTGTTTTTTTTGTTTTATCTCTCTTTGGTTTTACCAAAGTTGGAAGTTAAATATCTTTCTAATGGATTTTATTAGACTTATCAAATAGGTGGATTAGGTCCAATCAAAAAATAGTTCGAGCCGAATTGACCCATTTCCATGCAATATAAATCTAATAAATCGTACCCCACACATACCTGACTAAATTCATATTAGTAAAATACTTATATATTTAACTCAATCTAGAAAAATTATATCCAAACTAAGGTGAGAGCACGATGTGAGCAAGCGCCATTGAGTGAAGGCGAGAGAGAGTGAAAAAGAAGTAATAGAGGTGGGTTAGGTCTAAGCAAGTTGTGAATCTATTTAACACTTATACCATTCTAAACCCATTCATGATCCATTTACTTAATACCTATTCATCAAAAAGACAAAATTGCCCTCGATCATTAGATTGCAATTTAAAGTGGCGGCCCAAATGATTTTACTTTCCCTTCTTTTTAAGTTTTTCTATTTTTATGTAGGATTTAGTAACCAGAAAAACAAATTTCCCATGTATATTAAAAGATGCCGTTAGATTTTACTTCCATAAAAATTAGTTTTGTCGAAAAGACATTTTTTCAAAAAATATTTAGTTCTATTCTAGACGGTCGATCAAATTTATGGATACATTATCGATTAGAATCTAGAAATAAATTAACACAGATAATTTTTAGCACAATTATTTGTTTATAAATTTTCGCTTGCGCATATCATCATCAGATCCCATCTTATCAGATTTCTTTTATGTATATAATGGGCTGATAAAGCAAAGAAAAAAATTCTTTGAAGATTTTCCAAAATAAAATAACGATAACATTCTTCAGCGATAAACTTGTCGGGCCTAGGCTGGGTTAGGCCATAGCCTAGGCACAAAACGGACACGGCCCGCCGTCGGCACGGCCCACAACGGATCCCCATCTACAAGAAAAAGAAGTTAGTATCCACGTCATCCGTAAAGTAAATCTAATTCATCCGAGACTAGATTTGCTTCTTGTCGGTTCGCATTTCATTGACACATCACTACTTGATCAGCAAATATTGCTCGAACACAGAAAACTTCAGACGAAAAGCCCAAGCAAAACGGAGACGAGGATGACATATCGAAGCAGAATTTCCATGAATTTCAGATCTCAAAATCTACGGTATGTACAGGCAACTTGGATCCCTCCAAGGACTGTTGATTGCCCCCAACTTGTCGATCAAAATCAAAAAGACGTGTTTTTTTACAGAGGAAACGACTTCAACTACAAGCTACAACTTCCCTAGGCAACTTCCCCGGGAGCAACCAATCCGGAGACTCCGGCAGCCTCGCCAAGAAGTTCCTCGCGGGGAACTCCTCGTCCGAATCCGGGCTCCGGTCGTCCTCGAAGTTGAGCGTGTAGCTCATGGGATCGGAGCCAAACTCCGAGGCCGCGGCGGCAGCGTGGCCCTGCCTCCACCGGCGACTCCCGATCCGAGCGACGAGGCTGCGGCACCTGCGCCGCATCTCCGGCAGCGGGAGCTCCCGGGCCGTGGATCGGAGCCACAAACAGGGCGATCGAGCCGCCTCGCGGCGGTTGCGGTTGCCGTCATCGCAGTCCGAGGAGGCGGCGGCCTCGTGGTAGGCGGCACCGCGGCCGTCGTGGAAGCAGCAGAAGAGCAGGCGCGGGGAGGATGACGATTTGAGCTTGCGATGGAACAGCATTAGGGCATGTGGCGATGGGCATTTGGTTCGACGGATAAGGACGCCGTCGTGTCGCGGCCCGAGCAGCAGAGCAGAGATGACGAAGAAAAAACCGCGGGATGAATCGTGGACACGTGGCGACGCGGTTCTCTTCCTAACTTCATTGTTTGGGCGGTTTGGTAATTAAGCAGAAGTCGAGGGACCAGATAGCTGCTGATTTGTCCTTTTCCGTGTCTACGAAGGTCGAAGTTAAAATAATTTTCGGCCGCGCCATTTCCAACTCTTATGTGATTTATTTTTTTTTTTGTCAGACCAACTCCTATATGATTAAATCCACCCATTTTTAATCAAAAAGATAAAATTGCGCTCAATCATTGAGTTGCAATTTATAAGTGCCAGCCCCGAAATCTTACTTTCCTTTTTTTTTTTTACTTTTTCTGTTTTTATTGCCATATATATTTAAAAGGTACTATGTTTTCTAATTGTAAGATTTTATTTCCATATAAATTATTTTTTTCGAAAAGAGAAATTTCCAAAAAGAATCTACTTCTTTTCAAAGGTGTCGATCAAATTTATGAATAAATTGTTAGACAGAATCTCGAAATAAATTAACGTAGACAATTTTTTAGCACAATCATTAATATGAATTTTCACTTTTGTTATGCATATCACCATCAAATAGAAATTTCTTTGAAGATTTTCCAAAATAAAATCACAATTACATCCTCCGGCATGAAACTTGTCCAGCCAAAATATAATTCACAAAATAAACTATACTAATTCACAAAAATTCCAAAAAAAAAAAAAGTCGGGCCTAGGCTGGCCCATGTGCCTGACCCGACCTAGGCACAAAACTAACAAGGCATGCCACCTAACGCGACCATGCCATGGCACGACCCGGCATAGACCCAAGTGTGCTGGGTAGTGTCATGCCCAGGTCGGCACGGCCCACTACCAATCCCTATCTACAAGAAAAGAAGTTGCATCTAGGTCATCTTTAAAGTAAATCCCATTCATCCAAGACTAAAGTTGCTTCGTGTCAGTTCGCATTTCATTTTGTATGTTTTTTGGTTGAAGGTTCGCATTTCATTGATGGAACGCTGATCAGCAAAAATGCTCGACCGCGGAATACTCCAGACAAAAAACGAAAGCAAAACGAAGACTATGGTGTCATATCGAAGCAGATCTTCCATAAATTTGAGATCTCGAAGTCTAAAATATGTACAGGCACTGCAGATCGCTCCCAGGACTGTTGATAGCCCCTAACTTGTCGATCAAGATCAAAAAAAGGTTTTCTTTCCAGAGGAAACAACTTCAACTACAAGCTACAACTTCCCTCGGCAACTTCCCCGGCAGCAACTGAACTGGAGACACTGGCAGCCTCGCCGAGAAGTGCCTCGCCAGGAGCTCCTCGTCTCACTCCCGGCTCCGATCGTCCTCGAAGTTGAGCGCATAGCTCATTGGATCGTACCCAAACTCAGAGGCGGCGACGTGGCCCTGCCCCCGGCACCTCCCGATCCGAGCAACGGGGCTGCGGCACTTGTAATGGATTGAGCAGGGCGATCGAGCTGCCTTGCGGGCGGCGGTTGCCATCGTCGCAATCGTCCGAGGAGGCGGCCTCGTGGTAGGCAGCGGCAGTGTGGCCGTTGTGGAAGCAGCAGAAGAGGGGGCACGGGGAGGATGATCGGAGCTTGTGATTGAACGACATTTCGACAGAGAGAGTGACGAACTCGTAGTCTTGGTGTGGTCGGTGGAAGACTGTGAAGACTGTGAAGAGGGATGAGGTTGGTGGGTTTTATTTATAGGGTGGACCGGATAAGGACGGGGTTGGGAGTGAGGATGAAGAAAACCGAGGGTTGTTCGTTGGGGCAAGTGGGAAGCGGTTTTTTGCCTTGATCCCGCGTGAGGTTTGGGGCAGTTTGGTAATTAAGCAAAAGTCGAGGGACCACGTGGCCGCTGATTTTTTTTTAATCTCTTTTTTGTTTTACCAAAGTTGGAATTTAAATAAAAATATTATGGATTTTATTAGACCTATCAAATAGGTGAGTCATGTATAGTCGAAAATGGTTCAAGCCGAATTGACTAATTTCCATATAATACAAATCTAAAGAATCGTACCCAACACGTACCCAACTAGACTCATATTAGTAAAATATTTCTATATTTGACTTAATCTAGGAAAATTCCTACCCAAACTAAGGTGAGAACACGATATGAGTGAGGGCGATCGAGTGAAGGTGAGAGAGAGTGAAGAGAGAGTAATAGAGGTGGGTTGAGTCTAGGTAAATTGTGAACCCATTTAACACTCATATTATTTTGAGCCTTACCATCTATGACCTATTTACCAAATATACAACTAACACATATAACAACCTAGCCTAACACATATGGGTTAAAGATAGAGATTTATGTCCCGTTTTGACAGGTTGAGGTTTTATCGTACGGCCAAACGAATAGAGAGAGTAAATTGTGACTTCAATGTCATGACTTTCAACCTTAATCTCCTAAAGTAGCTACAATGCGGGAAAGATGATTTATTTGAAGTCGGAGAATCCGTAATCCTGGGTTTAGATCCAAAAAGAAAATCAATAAGATTTGAAACATCAAAGACTAAACAAGTATAACTTGGAGGCAAGACGACAAAATAGAGGGGATTGATTGGAACGTTCGATTTTTCACATGATATCGAATAAAAAACCCGAAGGTTCAAATCACTCTATCACCTCCCACATTACTATCACTTTTCACCTTATTTTTTAAATGTTTAGCCAAATACTAGCTTCGAGCCAAGTTAATGCATTTTCTTTTTGAAGCAGATAGGTGATGTTTAGGCTCGCTAAACCAATACCTTGTTGGTGTGTTGACGCATCTCTTATACACATGTTGATGTGCGAATCAATCCCAAAGCTTGAGAAAGCGTGTTACATAAATCGATCTGCATACACCAATAAATTGTGAATCGGGAGTTTAACCTGGGTTACTCCCGAAATTAAAGTAAGAATGAATCATTTTGTTCAATACATGCGCTTGCACTAATCTCCACTTAATCTCATTCACGTGACACTAGCTCTTCACTTCTAATGGTGGTTTCATAGACTCCAAGCTGGTTTTGCACGTACCTAGAATTTGCTTGCTTTCTCTCTCTATCTAGTTATTATAATAAACGAGATGTCCCATGGTGCATGAACGAAACGAGAGCACGATGAATGCTTCTCCTCATACTCAGTAGCTACGACATGATCATTATAATTAATTAATAATTAAGAATGATGGGGTAGTCGTGTTTGGTTAGGATTCCACTTCTAGTAATTTACGAGGCGAGTTACTTGCGTGATGGTAGGGTCGTGTGGTTCTCAAAGTGCGAGTCCGCATATGAGAGGGCTCCACGTTAGTGTGGATTGGAGTGAGCGCTCAAGGGAATGGTTCATGCACGCAACCCATCGGTGCTCGCCGCCGGACGCTTGCCCACCCAGGAAAATTATAAAAAAAAATATTAAATATATTATATTTGTGTGGATTTAATCCTAAACTTTTCAATTATACCAATTAAGTCATAAAACTTTTTATATTTTGTCGAAAATTGTTGACATGGACGCCGGTATTGCCAGGTAGGATGACCAACATTGATGTGGATAATTTTTTTTTCTTCTTCTTTTCTTTTCTTTTTTTCTTTTCCTTTTTTCCTTACAAGCCAACGAGGGCCGCTAGCCAAACCTCACCGGCCACTGGACGACAATCACAAAAAAAAAAGGAAAAGTGAGAAAGAAGAGAAAAAATTCAGAAATTTTAAAAAAAATTATTAAAATTGTCCACGTTACGTCAGCCATGCCACATAAGACGGCCGACGTCCACGTTAACTATTTCCAGCTAAAATTGGACGGATGGACTCAATTGACAAAACGTGAAAATATTTATAACTCAATTAGAACAATTAAAAGGTTTTAGATTAAATTGACACAATTGCAATAGATTTATAACTTTTTTGATAATTCCTCCTCCCAAGATAATTTGGTATAAATAATAGGGAAATGTGGCATTTGTCTCTAGGAGTGTATTCAAGTCGAGTCCGGTCATATGCACAACATTTACAACTTGACTCGAGCTTAATCAAGTATTAAAATTTATGTTTGAGTTCAATTCGTCCAGAAAAATGGAGATACTCGAGCTCAACTCAAATAAAGTTGGATCCCCGTTATCCATAAAGTAAGTTCATTCATCCAAGACAAAATTGACTTCTTGTCGGTTCCTATTTCATAACACTGATCAGCAACAATGCTCAATCACGTGAACAAAAAGCGCAAGCAAAACGGAGACGATGATCGAAGCAGATTTTCCATGAATTTCAGATCTCGAAATCTACAGTATGTACAGGCACTGCGGATCGCTCCAAGGACTGTGATATAGCCCAACTTGTCGATCAAAATTAGAAGGATCTTTAGAGAAAATGACTTCAGCTACACGCTACGACTTCCCTCGGCATCTTCGTCGGCAGCAGGCGATCCAGAGACACCGGCAGCCTCGCTGAGAAGTTCCTCACCAGGAACTCCTCGTCCGACTCCCGGCTCCGATCATCCTCGAAGTTGAGTGCGTAGCTCATCGGATCGTACCCGAACTCCGAGGCCGCCGTGACATGCCCGTGCGTCCACCGGCACCTCCCGATCTGAGCGACGAGGCTGCAGCACCAGTGCCGGATCTCCGGCAGGGTGAGCTCCTGAGCTGTGGAGCGGAGCCACGAGCAGGGCGATCGAGCCACCTTGCGGCGGTTGCGGTCATTGTTGAAGTCCGAGGAGGCGGCCTCGTGGTAGGCAGCGGCGACATGACCATCGTGGAAGCAGCAGAAGAGGAGGCAAGGGGAGGATGGTGGTCTGAGCTTGTGATTGAGCAACATTTCGACAGAGAGAGCGATGAACTCGTAGTCTTGGTGTGGTCTGTGGAAGACTGTGAAAAGAGTGAAGAGAGGGAATGGCGATGAGGACGAAGGTGGAGAAGAGGAGGAGGTTGGATGGTATTATTTATAGGTCGGACGGATAAGGACGGGGGCCGTGTGGCGGCAGAACAGAGTGGTTTGTTTCATCTTTACTTTTCTCCATCTTAATTTTGGGCAGTTCGCTAATTAAGCAGAAGTCAAGGGACCACGTAGCGGCTGCTTTTTTTTTTCTTTATCCCTCTTTTGTTTTACGAAAGTTAAAATTTAAATAAATTTTTTTATGGATTTTATTAGACCCGTTAAACAAGTGGATCGAGTCGGGTTGAAAATTATCCTATCCAAATTGACCAATTTCCATGTAATACAATATATCCAATACATGCTCGCCCATACCCATATTGCTAAAACACTTCTATCTTTATCCCAATATAGGAAAACTTATATTCAAGCTAAGGTGAGAGCATAGAGTGAGCGAGCGCGATTGAGTGAAGGCGAGAAAGAGTGAAGAGAGTAATAGATGTGAGTTGGATCTAAGTAAGTTGTGAATATATTTAACATTCATATTATTTTGAGCCTTACCATTCTAAATTCATTTATGACCCCATTTATTAAATATAACTAATCCATATAACAATCCAACCTATCAAATACAGGTTAAAAAATGGGTTTATGACCCATTTTGACAGATTTAGATTTTGTCGTACGACCATGTGAATAGAGAGAGTAAATGCCAAGAACAAGATCATGACTTCAATGTCATGACTTCTGACCTTAGTCTCCTGAAGCAGCTGCAGTGTGGGAAAGTTGATTTATTTCAAGTTGGAGAATCCATAATCCTGAGAATGTGATGGACCCGATTAGATACAGAAAGAAAATCAATAAGATGTGAAACATCCTTTAGACTAAATGAGTATAACTTGGAGGCAAGGCGACCAAAGAGAGGAGATCGATCGGGACGTTTGATTTTTCATGTGATATCAAATCAGATATTCAAAAGTTCGAATGCCTCTATCACCTCCCACATTACCATCACTTTAAATTTTCTTTCAATGTCCCAGCATATACTAGCATTGAGTCGTGTTAATGCAGCTTCTTTTGAGCGAATAGGTGATGTTTAGACCAGCTAAACCATTATTTTGTCGGTGTGTTGTTGCATCTCTCAAACATATGTTGATGCGCAAATTGATCCCAAGCTTGAGAAAGCGTGTTACATTAATCAATCTGCATGCACAGATAAATTGCAAATTGGGTATTCAACCTAGGTTACTCCAATAATTAAAGTCAGTAAGAATGAATCACTTCATTCCAGACGCCCTTACACTGATCTCCACTTAGTCTCCTTCACGTGACACTAGCTCCACTTCTAATGGTGGTTTCATAGATCTCCTAGCTGGCTTTCCCAAATACCTAGAATTGCTCTCTCTCTCTCTCTCTCTCTCTCTCTCTCTCTCTCTCTCTCTCTCTCTCTCTCTCTCTCTCTCTCTCTCTAGTTAAAATAAACGAGATGTCCCGTGGTGCATGAACGAAACGAGGGTACGATGAATGTTCCTCAATACTCAGTAGCTACGACATAATCATTGTAATTAACTAATAATTAAGAACAATGGGGCGGTGTCAAGTCATTTGGCTTGGATTCTAGTCATTTACAAACCGAGCAACTCACGTGGTCGTTGGGCTCGTGTAGTTCTTGAAGTGCGAGTCCGCATGTGGGAGTGCTCCATGTCGGTGTGGCTCGGACTGAGCGTCCGAGGAAATGATCCATGCATCCAACCATCGGTGCCCACCGCCGGATGCCTGCTCACTCGACAATTTGGTATAAATAATTAGGGAAATATGGCATTTGTCTCTATGGGCGTATTCGAGTCAAGTATGGTCGATACGGTGCCCTCACGGTCGGTTCGACTTGATCCGTATACACAACATTTAAAAGTCGACACGAACTTAATCGAGTATTAAAATTTGTGCTTGAGTTCAATTTGATTAGAAAATCGAGATACTCGAGCTCAACTCGAATGAAGTTGCATCCACGTTATTCATAAAGAAAATTCATTCATCCAAGACAAAATTTACTGCTTGTCGGTTCTTGTTTCATTGAGGCAACACTGATCAGCAAAAGTGCTTGAACATAGAATACTCCGGTCAGAAGCGAAAGCAAAACAAAGATGATGATGACATATTGAATGTTGGAGATATAGATATATTTAGGAATTTTGTGTATTTCTCTTGATTGATTATGATTAATTTTGATTGGTATTTCAAAACTCAAGTAATATCTCAGTTAACGGTTTGAAATTAGATCTTGGGCAACTAAACTTTTAGACTTGGAGGTTCATTCAGATTCTCCGGTTATAATCTTTCCCAAGCCAAGTGTGCCACTAATCTTATTTCTCAAGTTACAACTCCTCTTGAGACAAATGCCAAATTTGATGCCAAAGATGGGACTTCTCTTTTGAATCCTACACTCTATCGCCAACTAGTTGGCAGTATTATATATATCACTGTTACTCAACTTGGTAGCCTATGCTATCCGTATTGTTAGTCAAGTCCTTCGAATTCGTTGCCACATCAAGGGTATGCTCCACTATGGGTTAGTGCTTCTTTTTGGGCATCTCACTTCTCTCATGTTATAGCAGGAATCAAACCACCATAGCTCGCTCTAATACAGGAGCAAAAAATCGAGCTCTTGCTAATACAAGATCATGGTTACTATGGTTACGATGGCGCTGTTTGAAAACATGGGAGTGCATTAACATACAAGAACAATAATTTATTACAATAATCGAAGTGTTATTCAAATAACACATAATGATGTTTTCCATGAACAAATCAAGCACGTTGAAATAGACTATCATTTCATTCGATATCATGTTTTTTGCGGCATTGTTCAACTTGTCTCTATTCATCCGCTGAACAAACTGATGATATCTTCATTAAGACACATCCACTTGCACATTTCTGAGATCTTTTCTCCAAACTTAGGAATGTTAGAAATATATACATGTTGTATTTCTCTTAATTGATCATGTAAAGTCTTGTGTACTCTTCATTCGTGAACGACCAGAAATTTACATTTTTCTATTATCGCAATTCTCAACTTCCAAGCACATTTTCCGTGAATTTGAGATCTTGAAATCTACAATATGTACAGGCTGCAGCGTGGATCCCTCCAAGGACAGTTGCCAACTTGTCGATCAAAATCAAGAGGATCTTGAGAGAAAAAGATTTCAACTACACGCTACGACTTCCCTCGGGAACTTCACCGGCAGCAGCCGATCCGGAGACACCGGCAGCCTTGCCGGGAACTCCTCGTCCGACTCCCGGCTCCGATCGTCCTTGAAGTTGAGTGTGTAGCTCATGGGATCGTACCCGAACTCCGAGGCTGCGACATGGCCCTGCCTCCTGCACCTCCCAATCCGCGCGATGATTCTCTAGCACTTCTACTGGATCTCCGGCAGCAGCAGCTCCTGAGCCGTCAAAAGCAGCCACGAGCGGGGCGATCGAGCCACCTTGTAGCAGTTGCCGTTGTCACAATCCGAGGCGGCCTCATGGCAGACGGCAGCATGGCCGTCGTGGAAGCAGCAGAAGAGGAGGCGGGGAGAGGATGATGGGAGCTTGTGATGGAACAACATTTTGGGTGTGAGATAGAGAGAGAGATAGCTTGATGGGACTCGGAGTCTTAGTCTGGTCTGTGCAAGTCTGCGAAAAGAGTGAATGGCGATGAGGAAGAAGATGGAGAAGAGAGATGAGGTTGGTGGGTATTATTTATAGGGTGGACCGGATAAGGACGGCGGCGTGCGGCGGTGCCAGCAGCGGAGCAGAGGCCGTGCGAGTGATGAAGAAAACCGTAGGAAGTTCGTGGCAAGTGCAGAAGTGGTTTTTTGCGTTAATCCCGCGAGGGTTTTATCAATTTTGTTTATCTTAACTTCCGTTTTTGGGCAGTTTGGTAATCAAGCAAAAGTCGAGGGACCCCGTAGCAGCTGCTTTTGACTTTTCCGCGTCCACGATAGTTGAAAGATTAAATAATTTTATTTATGGGTTATCGTATGACAATATAAATTACAGAGGGGAAAGGCCAAGAACGGAATCGTGACTTGGAAGTCATGACTCCCCGACCTTAGTTTCTACCACGAGTAACAAAAAGATGGCATCCGCTCATATCGGATCTCTAGATTCTCTACCCAATGCCTTTCACCGTTATCCCTGACACTCCACTTTCCAGGTAAGAGGGGTTTGTTAACATCCATTGCAACTTTAGCGCGAAGGAATCCGCGAGACCCAGAGATTTGGTGCGAATTGACCCAACTTTCACCACTTTGCCCGCCAAAGGAGCAATAGATTTCGTACTGTTTTTATGTCATTCCGTTGGAGGCCAATATATGTATTTGCAGCCACATCTCCAGTTCATCAAAACAGAGGTCCTCCAGTCTCCTCTGAGCATCCCATCTCTGCAGGTTTACGCAATTTCCCCTAATCGACCAAGGTCCAGAACTTAAGACTCTCTCTGCCTGGTGCCAATCGTGAAACCTGAACAAGTAGATCTTCTCATTTTGAGGGGTTATAGTAATCTTGCCCATGCCGGCCCAGGCTTTCCTTCAAACATTAGCTGTGCAGCTCGAGTCGAGCACTTCTCCGACAAGATCCTTCCCATCAAAACCATCTCAGCTTCCTCGTCATCAACTTGCTCCAAAACCAAATGATCCCCCAGAAGATTGTCTACCAGAGATGCTTGCGATGTTAAGGGAACCTCTGCAGGCATCCTGTAATGAGAAAAAAGACGTAGATTAGCAGAGAATAAACTCAGAAATGTCGTCGAACAGTTGATAGGGACTGTGTAGTGATAGGAAAACTAATGTGACGAAACAATGCCAAAGAGACTTGACTAAAATAGAAAGCAGATGGAAATAGCACATCAAATCAAAATCCTTGATTTCCGATCATTCAAAGATAATCCTTGATTTCCAGGTCTTCGAAGATTTCGGACATGATTTGCATATTTCGGAACGCGTTTTGAAAACTTTCCTCTTTATTAATAATTCCTTCAAAGATTTCGGATGTGATTCGTAGATCTCGTTATGCGTTTTGAAGACTTTTCCCTTTATCAATATTGTTTTCTTTAATTATGTTATTTGATTTTAAATAATTGGTTGTTCCCCAAAAGGCGACCTCCCTATAAATAGGCACCTAAGATATTGCAATTCACATTTCAATATTCAGAATAAACGTTGTCTTTTAGAATTCTTTTGCGAGTCTATCCCGGAGATTTGGTGCAAAGTGAGCCAAACTTTCACCACTTTGCCTGCCAAAGGAGCAATAGCTTTCGCATTGTTCTCTGTCATTTGGTTGAAGGCCAATCCATGTATTTGCAGCCACACCTCCGGTTCATCAAAACAGAGGTCCTCCACTCTCCTCTGAGCATCCCATCTCTGCAGGTTTATGTAATTTCCAATAATCGACCGAGGGCCAGAAATGAGGACTCTCTGCTTGGTTTCAAATATGAAACGTGAACACATACATCTCCTTCTGAGGGCTTATAGAGTAATCTCACCCATAACAGCCCAGGCTTTCCTTAAAACATTAGCTATGCAGCTCGACTCGAGCACTTGTTTGACAAAATCCTTCCAATCAAAACCATCTCAGCTTCCTCATCATCAACTTTCTCCACAACCAGATGATCCCCCAGAATATCGTCCACCAGACATGCTTGGGATGTTAAGAGAACATCTGCAGCCATCCTGGGATTAGCAGAGAATCAACTCAGAAATATCGTTGAACAGTTGATGGGGGCAGAGTGTAGTGATAGGAAAACTAGTGCGAGGAAACAATGCCAAAGAGACTTGTTAACAGAAATAGAAAGCAGACGGAAATAACTAATGATAAAGAGAACTTGGATGAGGATTACGGATGATCTGAAAAGAATGGGGGATGACATCATGGAGGAAGGTAGCTGAAAGGAAACATCATTGTGATGTAGGGAAAGCTCTCGACAAAGAGAGAGAAGCTCTCACAAGAGGGAGAGATTCATATCTATGCATACCTTCCTGAAGAGAAAAACGATTGTTGTAATTTCTAGCCAATAGAAGATCTGTTTGCGAAAGTCTCCAGACTTTTATTCGCATAGACGTTGTGGTCATTAATGAAATTTTGTTTTTATAATGTTTTCTTTTAAGGATTAGAAATTTAGAATCGAGATGATGAAAAAAATCATTCGATCAGCGTAGAATATGGAATTGAATATGATTAGAATATCAAATCCTTCAAGCCGAATATATTAGCTAATTTGAGCCCCATGAATCCTGTTTCATAATTTGGCACCAGCCTACCGCCTGCACCATTTCTGGTATTCAACCGAAACAAAGAAATTCATACTAAAAGCCAAGAAGTAGCAGTCTAGTTCAATAACCATTCACGACAAAATTTGACCGGAGATGTGTCGATCATAGTCAGTCCAAGTATCAAAAGGATTATCTCACGCCATCGAAAGAAAGATTTGAATGCATCATTTTGACTTTTTCTTCGTCGGTGAATGATTAGTACTGGCTTTCTCTATTTCAATCTCAATCTCACTCGCTAGCCACTAGGAAAGTTTTATACTCGGTCTAAGTAACAAAGCTAGTGCCTTACTCCACCGTACATGTACAGCATCGGCAATGTTTAGCACAAAGGAATCCACAATGACCCCGAGATTTGGTGTGCATTGACTCAACTTTCCCCAGTTTGCCCACCCAACAAGCAATAGGTTTCGCATTGTTCTCTTTCATTTGGTCAAAGGCCAATCCATGTATTTGCAGCCACACCTGCAGTTCATGAAAACAGAGGTCCTCTGGTCTCCTCCGAGCATCCCATCTCTGCAGGATTATGCGTTTTCCCCTAATCAACCAAGGGCCAGAACTCAGCACTCTCCTTGCTTGGTGCCAATCGTGAAACCGGAACAAATACATCTTCTCATTTTTAACGGTTGCGGTAATCTCACCCATACCAGCCCAGGTTTTCCTTCAAACACTAGCTATGCAGTTTGACTCAAGCACTTCTCCGACAAAATCCTTCCAATTTAAACCATCTCAGCTTCCTCATCATCAAGTTGCTGCAAAACCAAATGATCCCCCAGAAGATTGTCTGCCAGAGATACATGCGATGTTAAGGAAACCTCTGCAGGCATCCTGTAATGAGAAAAAAGAAATATATTAGCAGAGAATAAACTCAGAAATGTCATCGAACAGTTGATAGGGGCAGTGTGTAGTGATAGGAAAACTAATGCGACGAAACAATTCCAAAGAGACATAACTAAAATAGAAAGCCAGATGGAAATAACTAATGATGATAGAGCGCAAATATGAGGATATTGGATGATCGAGACGAATGGGGGGTGACAATCATGGAGAAGGATAGCTGAAAGAAAACATCATTTTGATGTAGGGAAAGCTCTCAACAAAGAGAGAACCTCTCACAGAGGGGAGAGACACAAATCTATGTATACCATCCTGAAGAGAACTCAATATCCCATTCTTTAGGGAGCATATATGCTAGAAAGCTAACATATGAAATTAAGAGAAAAACGGTTCTCGTAGTTTCTAGCTTACAAAAGCTCTGTTTATAAAATCTCCTGATTTAAATTGCATACACGTACTTATGTGCAATCAATCTTGAGTTCAGTGGCCAAAAAATCAAACTTGAGCTTCACTTTTTTAATGCCAATGATCTTCCATTATTTTTGTAGTGTTCTAGTTCAACGCAGGGTCACACAACGTCTTGAACATGTCAAATGGTGAAAATAATAACTGCAACAGTGCTTCTACATTCACACACCAATCAACGGACCAGCCACCTTTTCCCTCAACAAAGCCAGCAAGTATTACTTCGTCTACACATTTGCTAACAGTGACCGTTGCGCTCAGGGCCAAAAATTAACTGTCACCGTCAATGAAACTTCCACCACCCCGACCTCCGGTCCAGCTGGATCCCCGTAACTGCCGGCACCAACCACTGGGACCACCACATCTCCGCCACCACCTGGAGTGATGCTTCATATCTCTGTGTGACACTGCTAGTCCTGTTCATGTCCATTGCCATAAGCTTATTATGTGAGTTCCATTATACATGAGGATCATTATTTCTACCAGATATAGGTGAACTATTGATAGATCGTGAGATGTTGCTCCTCATCATAAAGCGAATAAACTCGTTAAAATGCTTCCATAATTCCAGCATGATTCATATAGATAACATTGCTCAAACTTGCACTAGTTCATTAGTTTCTTTGAAATACATGTATGGTTCTCCTCCCAAATTCTGAAGTTAGGCTCTATTCGCAGCTCCAATATCATGAAGACAAAGATTATTAGAAATGTTAGCACGCAGCAGGAGACAAAAACTTGCATACTAGAAAGTCAAAAGAGAGCATCACTAGAACAAATCCTCATTGGCATAGCGAAAAAATCCCACCATTGGAATGACAGAGCAGAAGAGTAAATCACGTGGTGACAGGAAAAATGGTGTGAATCTTGTTAGGATCAAATTCAACACAAATGGTTGATCAAGAACTTAAAATGACAATGAAACTATGAACTCACTCTTGCAGCCTTGCAGCATATAAAATTCACACCTGATGGATTAACTTGAAACAACCCGACGAATTTTGGGGATCCAGAGCACCACAAGTCCAGCAGCATGATCGCTCTCCTTTGCCTATGTGTTTTTGCACTTTGCCTCCAGAAGCTTCCTTAATAATCCACATGTCAATCATTAAATTACTTCGAGCAATCATATGAGAACACACAGAAGAAAATTACAGTTGCAATATCACAGAACAATAAAAAAACCAATTCAAGCAATCAGGATAAGCAAGCAAATTCACGTCATTCCTAAGTATGGGATTTCAGTTGTCCACCTTAAGAAACTGAGATGACTATGGTTAAAGGGATTTTCTTAAAGAGCCGCTTGTTCTTTCAATGTTTTGTAATTTCCACCATAACAACATCACGTATAAGCTAGTATGCCTGCCATTATAAGAATCAACAGAAGATAAAAGTTTAACTCACCATGTAAACAAAACAAACACGTTATAGATCACCTGCAAGCAAGCGGAACAACGTTCAATACAAAACTTATGATCTAGTCCTCCAACAAGGGCTGCCAGTTACATTCCTACTATGATCAAGAGAAAGATTTCATTCCAACTAAGGAACATGAATCACTCAGTAAAGTTCAAAAAATAATCACTCACGGATGATTCACCAGGACTGCCAGCTTCATTCATGATTTTATCAAGTCTAAGATTTTGCCTTATTAGGGGACAAGGATCAGTTTCAAATATCGAGCTATCACCAGAATGTGATCTCATGAATACCCGACGTAACAACCGCTCATATTCCATATGAGGAAAGCTCAAGACAATTCAGATATTGGCGGTAGCAACTTGCATCTGGAAATGTCGTAAGCTTGTGGAAGCTCCAAGTCTCCAAGCCCTCAAGGCTCAATTAGTTTGTTGCAGTCTCGTGCGACAATTGACGAGCATCATCAGATCTCTATACTTTATAGGTGGCTCGATCCTTTGAGCCCTGAGATGTCTGATAATTTCCAACGAGCTGTCACTATCAAGTTCCTTAAATCTTCCAATTTCGACACATCTGGGAATTTCGCTAACAACTTGCAACCTTGAACACACAAACTTTTGCAGGATGAGAATATCTCTAGGCTTTGAATGTAATCACAGTGGTTGATTTTCAACCTGTTCAGGGTTTTCAATCACAATAGATCCGATAATCTCCCAAGGGAAGTGCAACAACAGATATCCAATATTACCAAAAAATCCAGCCCGTCAAGGTTGCGTTTCAATTAGACTTTTGCAGCTTGCAACATGAAAGCCCTCAAATTCTTTAAACTGGAAAGGTGTGGTTATCATTCGATGGATGTGCAATTAGAGATATCCAATCTTACCAATAACAACCTCTCAAGACCATGAATTTCAACTAGATTCCTGCAGTCTGCAGCATAGAATCCCTCTAGACATTTTTAACTTGATAGGTCTGTTTATCTTTTAATGGATTGAAAGGTCTGGTAATCTTTTAATGGACATGCATCTAAAGACATTTAAACAACCCAAAGATTATGATTAATCAATCAAGGCCTCGAACTTCAACTAGATTCTCGCAATTTGCAGAGTGAAATTCTAAGTCTTTAAACTGGAAAAGTCTGGTAATCTTTTAATAGAAGAGCACCCAGAGATATTCAATCTTGCCAGTAAATACAACCTGTAAAGACCATGAATTTCAACTAGATTTCGGCAATTTGCAGCATGGAATCTTTCAATGGACGCGCATCCAGAGATACAGAACGTTTCCAGATATTCTATATGGGTCAAAGCCTCAAACTTCAACTAAATTCTCGCAGTTGGCAGCATCTGATTCTTTTAGATTCTTTAAACTTGAAAGGCCAAGTGATGGAATGGACATGCAAACAGAGATATCCAAACTTACCAGACTCTTGCAGTTTGCAACACATGATAGCCTTAGATGTTTCGAACCCGAAAGGTCCGCTGAATCTCAACTAGATTCTCGCAACTCGCAGCGTTTGTTTCGAAGTTGTAAAGCAGCACCTTCTTCATTCATTTTCTGCACGAGTGCATCTAAAGAGCCGAGCCAAAATGATTGTCAATGGCCCAACCGAGGGAACCTTTTGGTGGCTCACCACCTCCTCCCTGCATTACCCAACATATGAGGTCGGAGAGACATAGAGCGACCGCAAGGATCGAAATTTGTCAAACATGCATTTACCTGAATTGGAGCAAGATTATTCCAGAATATGGAGTGATTAACATGACCTGAACATAGGTTACATCCACAAAATCGTAAGAGGAGCAAAATCAAAAGGATAATAACGGGCTAAGCGGCAAAAGCTAATCTTTAATAGTTGAATATGCACATAGAGAAAATAAAAAGAAAATTTAAGATCATTGGATAATTTATAAAAACAAGAAGAGGTAATAGAAGGGCCGGCGCAGCCATCAGTGCTCTTAAAAAAAACACGAAATTTCCGCAAATTGTTTTCAAACAATAGACCCGAATGAAGCGTGTTTCAAAGGTGATGAAGTTCTGTAAGAAAGTTCAATCACAGTCGTGGTTCAACATGCCTTTGCCAAACTGCGTGAACTACCACCACAATGCCTATGAAGCTAGCTTAAAAATGAATTGATAATATCTGATACAATATTTCACACTTGTTCATCACATGCTGTAAATTATTCATATGAAACAAAACGAAACTCAGAAACCCTAATTTCACCTCTTTTCCCCTTTCATTTAGTTGGTAGCAACTGCAATAAGAATGTGATAACAAATAAAACCTACCGATACAGAGACTAATCTAAGCAACAGTCTTCAGGATGGAAAGACAACCCTCAACAAATTTTTTCCTCCTAGTCAGTAAGCACGACACGATCTGAATGTGGTCACATTCGAACGCCACCCATCCTCGCTAGTGCCATACAGATCCAAAACTGGTCACTCTGTACATTCTATAGTACTATGGTTCATCAGGAGCACCAGCGCACCATTCACATCAATATGGAAAAAGCTATTGACAACCAATCAGACATTGGTGAGCTATCGCAGACAAATACTGAAAAACCAGGAACTTTGGCTCTAGAGGGGAGCTAAACCCATCAAGGATTTGACATGAGCCACGACTGCAGATAATAGATTTATCTTACCGAGTGCTGGCAAAGCCAGATCAGTCACTTTATATACACTACAAGTTTCCTCGCAAAGGATAGCTCATCTTTGAAATGTGCCGCTTATTATATTCGATTGTCCACGAGTTAAATTCTCGACCACCTTTCACTCTCAATTTCATTGAATCTCAAGAAGCTTTCATCACAAATAACGGCCTTCCTTCAGTCCATTAATCTTAAATGGAACAAAGTCGAGAGCATTTCTCCTGTTCATCTGTTTCGCTGACGAATAAGACTATATGCTAAATTGTGTTGAGGTACCGTGACCGAAAACCTTAACAGCTCTGCCTAGTCCTCATCATTTCTCGAGGGAACACTTTAAGTCACTAAGGATTGACCCCAAATGAGAAGTGAAGCACCTCCTCAGCAAATTTGACTCTGGCAATTCATTAAGGTCCTGTCTCTATGCAACGGCAGGCAACAGTGAAAGAACAATCCGAACACTCGTCGAGTCCGCGTTAGACAAGAGAATGCTCGATCAATTATCGCTCCTGACAAATTTCACCCTCACTTCCATTGAACTTGGAAAGCAAACAACAAAAACTAAATCCCAGACAGAAGGAACGAAGAAACAAGAGGACAAAACAGAAGAGAATCGAACCTCCGCCATTGAACTTGATAGGCGCTCTGCAACTTATTAACGACGGCCGGAGCGTCGCCCTCGCCCATGGCATCGTGGAGCTGCTCGAGCGCCTTGTTGGAGGCCTGGCGGTGGTGGTGCTTCTTCTGGCGGTGCAGCTGCATGATCACGCCGCTGATTGCGGGCTGGAGAGCGCCGTAGTCGCAGGGGAGATCGGGGAGGGGGTAGAGAACGTCTGGAGGCCGCGGAAACTCATGGCGACGCCGCCAATTGGAGCCGAGGCCCGAGGCGGAGGCTAGGGTTTTTTTCCGGCCAGCAGCGTGCGGATAGCCATGGGAGCTGATCTTCAAGCTCAGTCAGATACACACCTGGGCTCGTCACCTCTCGTTACCTCTGGACAATCTGGGAATATGCCTATTCAATGTCGTAGCGTGTGTAAGGCCCAGCCTCGTCAGAAGCAAAAAACCCCTGGCGTCTGGTGGCTTTTCTTAGCCCAAAGGACTTGTCGCGGATCAATTCGCATAAGCGCTTCCCGTCGGTACCCAATGGAAGAGAAACCTCGGACGAATTAAACTCCCCATCAGCAGTTGGAAGCCAAACCGTGGATAGTCGGACGGGAAGCTCGGGGAGACATTCAAGTGGACGGCAATCGAAAAGAGTGAGTTCCTCGAGAAGGGTCAGTTTGGAAAGAAATGGTAACGATGGACTTGGGAAACTGATGTGCAGATCTGTTAAGCTGGAGGGCAGTTCCGGCATTCCTCGAAGGTTTTCGCAAATTCGAACGCTGAGATATTGGAGAGAAGAGAGCTTAGAAATGATTTCTGGCAAGCCCAAAATTCCCGATCCGTCTAAATTAAGCATGTTTAGCGAAACCAGTTCGCCTATACCATTAGGCAGTCCTTTCAGATTTTTGCAATATGCTGCACTCAACTCTTGGAGTTTCGCCAGCATTCCAATGGCACTAGGGAATTCCGTCACAAGAGTTTTATTAATGTTCAAGATCCTCAAATTTTGTAGATTCTCAATGCTTTCAGGTAATTTTGTAATCGATGTCTCCTCTAATCGCAGCTCGGTCAATGATGTCAACTTTCCAATCGAGTCGGGGATCTCTCTCAACGATCGACATACCGATAGGTCAAGGCGAGATAGAGATGTTAGATTGCCTATGGAGCTAGGTATGCGAGCTAATGATTCACACCAATAGGCATCAAGAGTCTCCAGCGCCTCCATAGAACCAATGGATTCAGGTAATTCTTTAATCCCTGTCCAACTTAAGTCCAGCTGAGTTAACGACACAAGGGAGCCCATGGATTCCGGAAGTTGAGCAAATTTATCACAACTTAGGGCATCTGGAGTCTTTGGCTTCATCAAACAATCTCTCGAAATAGGATTCTCTTTTATAGCGGTGTCACTTACGAGAAGCTCCCTCGATTCTTCCATTCTCCCTATTCTTATTGGTAGCTCCTCCAGACTCTCACAACCATTGACATTCAAGGAGATGAGGGTCTTGATGTACCAGATAGAAGGATGAATTTCTTCCAAATATGAACATTCTTTAAGAATCAAAATCTCCAGGCTATTGAAAGCAGACAAGTCGGGAGTTCTTCTCAAATATTTACAATGCGAGAGGTCGAGAACTTTCAGCTCGGTTGCCATCTGAAAGAAACAAAGGAAAATCTCAGTGAAATTAGACAGCCGCAACGTGTGATTTTCTACTATTCCTTATTTTTTTTTAAGAATCTTTAAGATTCCTAAAAAATACCCATGCTCCACTACTCTTTCACAATTGTTTTATTTGATTTTAATGTTCTTTAATAGTTTTAGGCTATACCACCATATTGATTTTTTTAAACATATCCATTGCAAAAAGAATGTTAGGGACGTACAAGTGCTAACCATGTTTATTTTCGGACAAATTTTCAAAGAGAAAATATATTCGGTTTTTAAGAGCTATGGCAATGCCGTTGATTAGACATAAGCAAATTTTATTATCAAAAAGCAGATGACACTTCAATAACGGGTAGTTTAATTATGAAAAGCAATTTTTTAATATTATATGTACAAGATATAAAGAATGTTGTATTCCAAAAAAAATTAATGCCACTGGAAGGATAACTTTATTACTCTCATAACATTAATAATTTATATTTGTGTTATACAGTGACGACTTCCATAATCAACAATTATAATGATTAAATATTTCATGCAACAAGTCAGAGTAATTCATAAATTATATCCATTACTCTAAGATTAAAATGAATTTAGAATTTTAGTATGAATGTACAATACAAGCCACTATGTGGGAGTTTCTGTTTCTCCAAGAAAGAAGATTGATATAGAGATATAACAAGAATCACTCAAAAGACATGCTTTTGCGCGGGGAGAAATTATCTTAGAAGCCATAAACCAGCTAGATTAACGAAATACAAAATAGGCACAATTAAGTAATTAAATTTTTGATTGATTTTAATTAATATAGTTAATTTTTTCTTTCTAGTATTGTCTAAGGTTATGCATGACGGGTTATTGAGTTTTATCAATTAAAAATATTAAGGGGCAGAAGATTCTGAGTATTTAGATAGCTATAAATTCCTCTTATATTTACCCGAAAATCCTGAATCCGAGGAACGATATTAAACCTTTCTAAAAGAAAGAAAGGAGAAGTGGGTGCTATTGCACCTTCGGTAACACGTTATTATTCACAATAGATATATCTTCTCAATTTCTTACCTTAAGTGGATCCCATCCTCCCCAGTCCTCTGTAATGCAACTATATGATAGATCGAGCACGACTAATTTTTTCGGATGAAAGTTGACCTCTTCGAAATCTAGGGGCCAACACTTCCACCGAAGCCATCTTAATCGAGGAAGCAAGTTTTGGAAATCTCCGGCGTAATCCACATTCCCCACTTGAAGGAACCTCAAGTTGGGGAGTTTGTTAAATTGTTCACCGAGGAAGCCTTTATTGCCACAATCGTCAAGACGAAGGGCCTCAATCTTACTAGTGCCCTACAATTACCAAACATTATGGACCATAAGTTTTAATGGATGAAATGAGACTGACTGTATATAGAAAGGACTAATTTCAATTTGATATCATACTATTATGGTGTAGGCTTTTTACTTTCATCGAATTTGAGAAGAATAGGAAAGATCAAGGTCTTGAAACTGTAGTGCGCAACATAAGTTAAAAGTATTTCGAGTGTTAAAAGATCTAAGTAGAATACTTATGGATCTGTCAATCCCACTTATTGTAAAATCTCAACTTTTTCCTTCAAATGTCTTATTTTAATTCACAGATCTTACCACATAACATGTGTCACTTAGTTGTACACATATATTAGTTCTAGTTACACATATATTTTATAGGAATGGAAACAATTGAGGGATTTATCATTTATTACGTGCAATGGGTCATTTTACAAATAAATAATATTAAAATCATATAGTGACTATAACGAAATGTGCAATAAGTGATGACTGTTATGATTGAAAAGTTGTTTGAATATTCATTATGAGAAAATATTTTCATAAGTAAATGATGTAAAATAAATCGGTAAAAAGTTGTAAATCATAATAGCTCATATTTAACACGTGAATGATATAAAAATGCTAAATATGTACTAAATAAAATGCTCACTAAGAGTTGACCGTTGTAGATATAGCTCTAATAACGTGGTAGTCAAAATTTGACAATAAATGTTATTAGGGCGTTAATATAAAAATTATCCATCATCACAAAAAAATAGCAAATTCATAGAAAAAATTATGTACTATGATGAAAAGTCTATAGAATGAAAACAATAAATGTTTAGAGGGTTAATTACAATGTTGTGCATATATCGTAGATAAATATGAAAGCCACGTCAGTAAATTGACGGTATCAACTAGTGGTTGACAATAAAAGACTCGATTATACAAATTGTGAAAGATAAAAGACTACATTGAGCATAAAAGAAGGGATAGGGGACTAAATCGCCACAAGCAGCGATACTTAGGAGACTCAATCTGTACTTAACCCACTTTGGAAAATACAGAACAAGGATAGCTAATCATCACAAATGGATGGAGGTCTCATTTATCATAGTAAACAACTCAAAAGAAGTCAATACTCAATAAAAGAAAAAAGAGCGAAAAAACTTCACAAGAAATCAAAAGAAGAATCCAAACATCAAACACATGCATCAAACAGATATGTGAAAAAAGCATGAGCCCCAACAATTTATAAATGTCAGGTTTTCTCTGAAAGTACTTTGTCAAACATTATGGTTTTTCTTTGTAGTTTTGTTGTTGCGTTGAAGTTACCAAAAGGAGAGTGTCCTCATCATATACTATCGGGTAAAGATATAAATCAATCATCAATGACCAAGAAATTTCTCCTCAATTTTGTCCTAGAATTAGGCAAAAACAGTTTCTAATTGAAAGAGCTCTTTTGCTAGTAAAAGTGAAAAGTTTTGGAGACCGACAATACTCTTATCTCAAACACGAAAGGGGACTCACGTTGACTAACCAAGACAAGTAGAGATAGCTCTTACCTTGTTGTTGTCAAGCACATCCCGGACTTCCTCACGAATCCATAATCTGCTACGGTTTTGAGGCTCCTTTGGATCTTCTAGACGAACAATTTCCCTTCCAAGATCTCTCAGTTGATCATGCATCATTAGATTACCGTCTTCATCAATTTTAATTAGCGACATAAGGCTCAATACTTCAATTCCATTCTCCGGGAAAAATCCACAGGCATCCCACATATAAGTTGCACTTTGTTTAGATGATCCAATGCAAAAACATGCTATATCCAAAAATATCTGTTGCGTCTCATAATCTAATGATTCGTAACTTATCATCAACGTATCTTGCACTTTCTTGTCAGGCACTTTCTTCAATTTCTTTAATGTATCTTTCCATATTTTATTCGTCTTTCCACGTAAGAAAGAGCCTATAACTTCAAGAGCTAAGGGAAGCCCCCCGGTAGTAGACACGATATCACGAGAGATAACCTCAAAATCACTATGTGGAGAATCCTTTCGAAATGCATGTCTACTAAATAAAATCAATGATGGATCCAAAGGCAACTTCTTGAGTTCGTACATGTAAGCTGCCCTAGCCTCGTCCAAAATACTCTTGTTTCTAGTGGTTATGATGACTATACTTCCAGCTTTAAACCAACTACTATCTCCAGCCAAAGCATTCAAGTGAGCCTTATCATCCATATCATCAAGAAGAATTAGGACTTTCTTACTTGTAAATCGAGATTTGACAATATGGATTCCAGCATCGACATTATACACATCATCTGGACTTCTTAGTATATCGCGAATGAGCTGCTTTTGTAGCCATTCAATACCCTTGCGTAGAGATGTTTCTCGAATATTTGCCACGAAGCTAAGAAGTTCGAAACGACTAGAGAGATTGTTAAACAGGACCTTTGCAAGAGTTGTTTTACCGATGCCACCCATTCCATAAATTCCAATAATCCTTGTATCATTAAATTTAGCATCTATGAAGCTCATAATTTCTTCTGCACGATTCTCAATTCCGACCAACTCTTTGGGAACAATTAATTGAAAAGGTCTTATTAACTCGCCTACGACTTTTTTGACAACAATTTTAACTAATGCTCCTTCATGCCTGTCAAATAACACCGAGTTTCAGTATAGGATGGCAATATTTATATTCTTTTTCAAGTAAGATCTAGTTATGAGAAACTAAACAATGTTTTAGTGGAGAATAACGTACCCATCATCAATTTTCTCCGATTCCCATCCTTTCAAGGAACTGACTTCTTTGAGCGCTTCTTCCCATTCCTTCACAACCATTTCGTCCAATTTCTCTTTATGTGCATTGATAGCATCTCCAAATTTTTCTGTCAGATGTCGCACCTGTGAGGGTTCCACTTTGTAAAATATGGGCAAGACTACTTGCCCTCTGCTTTTCCTACACTTCAACATCTGAACAAGCTCGCAAAGGCACCATTTGCTGGAAGCGTAATCCTCAGATATAATCGGGATCGAGATCTTAGACTGTGTAATACTGCAGAGAAGCTCCGGACCAATCTCCTCACCAACACGGAGCTCATTGTCATCTCTGAATACTCGAATTCCTGCATCAACAAGGCTAGTATAGAGATAATCGGTGATACCTTTACGAGTGTCTTTCCCTCTAAAGCTCAAGAACACTTCGTAGTCATTTCCTTTCGGCTTTTTGGTTCCGTCGCCTTCATAATCACCTACATGTGGAGAGGTTGATGAGGAAGACGCTCCATATATCGGATCTTCTGAATGAGTAGATTCTTTTCTTTTCATCTCGAGATTGATGGAGCAAAGCCTCAAAAGAAGAGGAATATGGAATCCCAGATCTAAGAATTGTAGAAATGTCTCTAATAACTCAATTGAGAGCTACATTAAGAAAAAAAAAAACAAAAGTTCTCATACAACTCATCAGAAAAAAATGGAGCGATCAAAAGAAGGAAGAGAGAAGAGGAGAAGAGCAAGGAGTCACTGATAACCTGAGGAGTGCTCAAACGACGCAATCCACACGCTGCTGTGATCTCCACCGATTCTCAGCCTTCGACGTTGGATAACCCACGCACAACCCTTTTTAATCTGCCTGCTTGAACAATGCTGAGTTCTGGCCATCCAACGATCCAAGACTCATCATGCCAATTGAACCGCTGCGATGCATGCTGCACGGAAAAGTCAATTATTGCAGGCGTGCTTTCCGTAGAACCGCGCGGAAGGTGCGAGGAACTTAATGAGCAATACTGACGCGTAATGCTTTGGTGCTTTTATTGAAATGTCAGATCCAGCAAGGCTTGACTTGACTTGCTTTTTCTATTAACAAATAAAAGTGGAAAAGAAAGCTAACTGGCTATAATCACGTGCTCCTGGTGCTAAGGTAGATGAGCCCATGACAAAAACATATCAATCGTCGGATTGAATCAGAATTTTGTTTAAAAAAACATCTGTATGACACTTATTATTCAAATAAGGAAAGTTTATTATTCTCAATCTATAATCTGATTAGTTTTTTTTCAAAGAAATTTCTCTGAAAAAGTAACTCACAAACTAAATCTCTCCCAAAATAATTTGAGTTCCTCAAACTAGATATCTCCATGCAACGTCAAGCCTAAAGATTATCTAGTCATAATTTGCCTCTTGCCCAAGACACTTTTTGTCTTTGTCCTTAAATTAATATTTTTTCCGACCAAAAAAAATTAATATTTTTTATGTTTTACATAAATTTTATTCTTTCAGTGTCGGTCAACGAATTCTCTATGATCAAATGTTTATTCAATAATACATTTTTACTTTTTTTATTTCATTTTTTGTCAAACTTTTTTTTATTTCATGGGGACGTTCTTCTTTTGCTTAGCTTTTAAGCCAAGATCATCACCTCCAATATCTAGACTTTGACCAATTATATTGTGGTGGTCTCCACCATTCTCTGCCTGCCACATTTTGTTACCAATGCACAGCACTTTCTACTATTAAAATAAAATTATATGGCAATTTCCGCAGCATTATGCGGAGGGTGTGTGGAAACTACGCAGGTGCTTCTTGACACGACTTGCTTTTTCTATTAATAGAAAATATACAAGAAAACACACCAACAATACAATACTCATAAGTGGTTAGAGAACTATGTAACTGTGTTACATATATTCATGTTGGCAAATTGGCGTTAGAACAATCTAAAGAAAAGTGCCCATTTTTACAGCTCATTCAATTAGGATTACCGTAAACGAAGTTCCTGTCTAATTTCTCGGCTCCTTAAGGGTGACACCGGCTTAATTTCTTTTGCCCTTTTCTGTGGTTTAGTAGACGCAAATTAAGTTGAAGCAACCGTTGTTGATTTTTTTTCAACAATGTCTAGCGAAAGAGATGATGGCAATTTTTAGGAGGAAAACGTTAAGAGGAGTATCTTACACACTCTTTTTAGCATCTGGTCATTTTGTAAAATGTTATGCTGATTTGTCTATTCAATTCGATTTCTTTACAATCAAGTTGCATGATATATGTGTGTATATAGAGAGATATCTTTGTACGTGTATCACAGCTTAACAAATAGTGGACCATTACTTTGAAGAAACCTTTTTAATTGGTGAAATTTTTCAATGTCTTTCTTACATAATTCCAACTACTTGATAAGAGAAATGCTATACCACATTCATTATAAACTTCTATCATATCTCTCTCTCTCTCTCTAACCAGTGAAAAATTAACAAATGTAACATCATAATAGCATAGTAATGTACGGCATTACGATATGTCAAAGTAATTAAGTACAAGAACATCTTGTTCTATGACGTTATGATATATTATTGTAATCAAGTGCGAAAGTGGTGTGAAACAGAAGCGTGCACCTAAGAATTTTCAAAATATGAGTGGGTCCCTTGCCAAGTGACTTGCTTTTTTTTATTCCTCACCCACTTTTTTGAGGGTTGAAGCTATTTTTGAAGCTAAAGGGATTATTCTTTTCAATCCGTAGCTCCAGGAAGCTTCAAAGAAATTTCCATGACGCGTTATGAATAAGAACTTTTTTTAAAATTCAATTTTCTTGTCTTAGGAATTTGTCCATTCCTTCTTTTTGTCCTAAAAAGAAAAGGCCCGTTGATGTCATGGGTAAAGTTCATGTAAAGGAATCTTCACTGTTCAATTATTATGGTCAAATTTGTGTCGTCAACGACGACCCTTGCTGCCACCTAAGAAAGCCTTTTTTGTATTTCTAAGGAAGGAATCAACACAAAGTGATAAGAAAAGAAGAAGGAAATATCGTATGCAATTCATTGTGCTTTCACGGTAAAACTAACAATTCAAAGTCACATAATTTAAAATGTCGTAATTTTTTCAATCATATTCTTCTGAGCAAACAACATTATAAGGGGTATCAGGTTTGGTATTTTTATTATGAGAAAGCCCACTAAATATAGATAAGCCCACCTATGATGCCAATCAGTGCCCAAATAGATGAATCAAATATGTGTTATAGGAATTAAAAAATATTAGATGAAGGCGTATCAATAATACCGTCTTAAAGATAATGATTTTCTCGATAGGATTCGCGATCCAATATAGTTGGCTCCAATGGATATCTTGTCCCCTAATACAATGCCCTGATCGTAATCTTCCTCACTTAGTCTATGTAGCAAGCAAAAATGAACACGATTCAAGCTTAGAAGTGGCAGCCAATACAGAGAAAGCATGAAAAGAGATGAAGAGGAGAAGAAGGAACAAAGGATAGAGTATTATTAATGGTGATCTCTTAGTTTCTGTTTTTCCTAGAAGATGCCACTGGATATATAGAGAAAGGAAATGACACATGCGAGAATTCTATTTACAAAGAGTAATTCAATTTGTGAACTTTATCTTCTTGACCAATTTCTATATAGCCTTCCTGTTGAGATATAAGTTTCTTCATCTAAGTCGCCATTTAGAAAGGAAATTTTAACGTCCATTTGACGAATTACCAAATTATGTATAGAAGCTAAAACCATCATTAATCTAATTGTTGTAAGCCCTGTTACCGGAGAATAAGCATCAAAGTGATCAAGTCCTTTTTTATATACCTTTTAGCCACTAATCTTGCCTTACATTTATTTAGAAAAAATTTCAAATAAGTGCCCTAAGTAGATGAGTTTTCTCAAAAGAGGATCTGGAGTGAATGTTATCTCAAGTAAGGATCTAAAGTGACCATTTAGTCTCAAATAAAGGCCTAAATTCGTCGATCGGTCAAATCTTCACCGGCTAGCAAGCACATGTTTATTCCGACACCAAGCACAAAATCGTCCAAAGACATTTCTTTTTTTATCTTCTCACTTTTTTCTCTTCTTCCTCCTTCACCCACGCGTATCTTCAAATCTCGCCATCTTCGATGCCCGTCGCTTAGCGTTTAAGCATCTTCTTGGCCAGCTCTTCAGATCTGGCCATTCATGGCCACCAGCGCCGAATGAGCCGTCATCACTTGTCACCACGGCTTGAGTTGATCTTTGTCTGTCACGAACTCCTCCATGAGTAGGTAGTCCTTGATCCGCTCTCGCTTCAGCAGCTGGAGCATGCACTTGGTCAGCGGCGTGAAGGCAGCGGCCTGTGACCCTTTCTATTTTTGTTGCTTCCGACCAACGTGCGAGGGCGATGTCACCACTCAAACTTCTTCTTATTCTTGTCAGAGCCATGCTGCTTGCGATCGCCAGACTAGCAGTTGAGGGTCTTCTTGCCAAAGCTGTCCCATGGCTCTTTGGAGGTTTTTTGGGGGCGAAATCAAAGTATTGAGAGAGAAATTAGAGGTGATTTTATCGGAAAATGGCTTTGGGAACAAGTTATAGAGAGATGACAGCTCATTCGATGCCAGCTGCCATGGACGACCAGATTTGAAGAGCCAACCAAGGCAATGCTTGAACGCGATGCTAGTGGCCATGGAAGATGGCCAGATCTGGAGGTGAGCTTGAGACCTACAACTTCACTTCAAGCATAAAGAAGATGAATAGTGAAAAAATAGGAAAAGAAAAAGAAACAAAAAAAGAAATGTCTCTCACAAAACTGCCTCTACTCATGCTATCGGAATAAGCATATGTGTTCAGTGATCGGTGAGTTCAGATCCTTGTTTGAAACCAAATAGCCACTTCATGCCATGATTTGAAATTAAATAGCCACTTTTAGCCCTTACTTGAAACAACGTTAACTATGAACCCTCTTTTCGGAAAGCACATTTACATCGAGTCCTTATTTGGACTTTTCCGATTTATCTTTGGTATCGTGCGATTTTAATTTTTTTCTTCAACACCCATTTAGAACCTATAATTCTAGTGTTAGGAGGAAGATTAGCCAATGACCATGTATTATTTTGCTTAATAGACTTTACCTCAACATCCATTGCCATTTCCACATATGTGCATCCGGTCTAGACTTATTATCATTATAACCCTTTGGATCATCTACTAAATCTATAACATAAGTGAAGAAATCGGGTCCTAAGACTTTTCTTATTCATTTTACTGTTAAATGCTAAACATACTTCGCCAACTAAATTTGCTTAATAACTTGATGTGGCAAATTCCTCTTAAGTGATTACTGAATGCTTAAATAAGCCCGCTTAAATAACTTTTGAATGCTAACGTCTGTCAAACTAACTAATGGATAAGAGATTAAAAAGAAAAACAAGATAACTACAAGATAATTTAAGACTCTCGATCTAATAAATTAAATGAACCAATAAATTTTTTTTAGAATATGAAATTATTTACTTTCGATGAACTTATGTTGTGTGTCTAATCGACACACAAATATATTCCTAAACAACCAAATGCGGAGAAAATTACCAAAAAAGTCTTAAATCTATTGTACGGCGCCCAATTCAGTCATAAACCTTTCAATTGTATCAATTTAGTCTTAAATCATTTGACAATTTATCAATATAGTCATTTCGGTCAATTTTGACCAGAAATCACCTACATTATGGTCCAGTCAACACCATTCGTCCTATGTGGCATAAATAGCACCGGCATGGACAATTTTTTTAAAAATAATTATGATTTTTTTTCATTTTTTCCTTTTTCTCTTTTCCTTTTTTTCTATTGGCCGGTCTCAAGAGATGATAATGATCATGACTATTTAGGTGCTTACCATCGCAAATCAAGATGGTGATCACTTTGGAGATAGCCATTATTGCCCCCATTCCTTTCTCCATAGGGTTCCCTCTCTCCCTAGATACGAGAAATAATATCTGATCCAACTGGATAACTTTTATTTAGGTCCATATTCACATTAAGTCTGCATTTTGTCACGGTCCGATAACTAAGGTCTCCATACAAGCATTTATATTTTCTAATCTAATAAGAAAATGCCGGACCTAGGTCGGCCCATTAGGGCCTAACTAGGCTCGGGCACGGAGCAGGACACGGCCCGCCAACTTATGCATGGCCGTGCCTGGACGTGCATGGGCCACTACCGATCCCTATCCACAAGAAAAGGAAGTTGCATCCACGTCATCATATCCATAAAGTAAATCCGATTCATCTAAAGACATAATTTACACTTGTTAGTTCGCATTCCGTTGACCCAACACTGATCAGCAAAAAGTTGCTTGAACACGGATCGCTCCCGGCGGGAAGCGAAAGCAAAATGGAGCCAACAACCACACATCGAACCAGAAGTTTCATGGATTCTCCATGAATTTGAGATCTCAAAAATCTACAAATTGTAAGGGCACTATGGACCTTGATAGCCAAACTTGTCGATCAAAATCAAAACGAATCTTTTCAGAGACGAAAAACTTTAGCTGCGTGCTACTGCGACTTCCTCTGTTGGCATCTTCCCCGGCGGCGACCGATCCGGAGACGCCGGCAGCCTCGCCAAGAAGTTCCTCGCTGGGAACTCCCCGTCCCACTCCCGGCTCCGATCGTCCTCGAAGTTGAGCGCATAGCTCGCCGGGTCGTACCTGAACTCCGAGGCGGCCGCCATAGCCACCGCGACCTAGCCCCGCCTCCTCTGGCGGCTCCTGATCCGAGCGACGAGGCTCCGCCACTTGTCCCGAATCTCCCGGGCCGTCGAGCGGCGCCACGCACAGGGCGATCGAGCCTCCCCGTGGCGGCCGCCCTTGTCGCGGCCCGAGGAGGCGGCGGCAGCGTTGCCGCCGTCGTGGAGGTGGCAGAACAGAACAGGAGGTGCGGGGAGGCCGATCTGAGCTTGTGGATGAACAGCATTTTGGGTGTGTGAGGACGAGGGCTGGAGGGGTAATTTATAGGGCGGACGGGATAAGGACGGCGGCGGGCGGCGGCACAAGCGGCGGAGCGGAGCGGAGGCAGTGCTGAGTGATGTACCGCGGGCAAGTGGGGACGCGGTTTCCCGAGTTTTTATCCCGCTTGACGTTACATTTCGTTTCAGTTTTTGCCCCACCACTTCATTTTTGGGGCAGCTTCGTAATTAAGCAAAAGTCGAGGGACCGGATAAGGGATAAGCTGCTGCCTTTCTTAACTTTTCCGTGTTTGTCAAGATTGAATTTAAATAATTTTTGGGCAGCACCAGTTCCGCTTCTGTGTGATTAGGTTTGCCCGATTTTCATCGAAAAGACAAAATTGCCCTCGATTATTAGATTGCAATTTAAAGTGCCGGTCACAAATGATTTTACTTTCCTTTCTTTTTAAGTTTTTCTATTTTTATGTAGGATTTAGTTACCAAAAAAAGAAAATTCCCATGTCTATAAAAGATGATGTGTTTTCTTTAATTGTCGGATTTTTCTTCCATAAAAATTAGTTTTGATGAAAAGACATATCTCCAAAAAATAACCTAGTTCTTTTCTATGCCATCGATCATATTTATGGATAAATTGTCCAGTAGAATCTAGAAATAAATTAACATAGACAATTTTTTAGCACAACCAATTGGTTATAAATTTTCACTTCTGTTGTGCATATCACCATCGAATCCCATCTTATCAGCTTTCTTTTATATATAATGGGATGATAAAGCAAAATAGAAATTTCATTGAAGATTTTCAAAAATAAAATCACGATTACATTCTTCAACGTGAAACTTGTCGGGCCTAGGCTGGCCCATGCGGGCCCATGGGCCTGACTCAGCCTAGGCACAAAACGGACATGGCCTGCCACCTAACCGGGTTGGCATGGCCCACAAGAAAAGAAGTTAGCATCCTCGTCATCCTTAAAGTAAATCCCATTCATCCAATACTAAATTTTGCTTCTTGTCGATTCGCATTTCGTTGACACAACATTATTTGATTAGCAAAAATTGTTCGAACACGGAAAACTCCAGACGAAAAAAGCGAAAGCAAAATGGAGATGATGATAACATATCGAAGTAGAATTTCCATGAATTTCATATCTCAAAATCCACAGTAAGTACAGGCAACTTGGATCGCTCCAAGGATTGTTGATAGCCCCCACCCAACTTGTCGATCAAAATCAAAAAGATGTTTTTTTTTACGGAGGAAACGACTTCAACTGCAAGCTACAACCGATCCGGAGACGCCAGCAGCCTCGCCGAGAAGTTCCTCGCCGGGAACTCCTCGTCCGACTCCCGGCTCCGGTCGTCCTCGAAGTTGAGCGTGTAGCTCATGGGATCGTACCCGAACTCCGAGGCCGCCGCAGCGGCGTGGCCCTGCCTCCACCGGCACCTCCCGAACCGTGCGACCAGGCTCCGGCACTTGTAACGGATCGAGCAGGGCGATCGAGCCGCCTCGCGGGGCTTGCTGCCGTCGTTGCAGTCGTCCGAGGAGGAGGCGGCCTCGTGGTAGTACGTGGCGTGGCCGTCCTGGAAGCAGCAGAAGAGGAGGCACGGGGAGGACGGTGATCGGAGCTTGTGATTGAGCGACATTTCGACAGAGAGAGCGACGAACTCGCAGCCTTGGCGTGGTCGGTGGAAGACTGTGAAGAGAGGGAATGGCGATGAGGAAGCAGATGGAGAAGAGGATGAGGTTGGGTGGGTTTTATCTTATTCATAGGACGCGGCAGAACAGAGTGGAAAGTCCACGTGGGAGTGACGATGAAGAAAACCGAGGGTTGTTCGCGGGGGCAAGTGGGAAGCGGTTTTTTGGCGTTATTCCCGCGTGAGGTTTGGGGCGGTTTGGTAATTAAGCAAAAGTCGAGGGACCCCATAGGTCCTGTTTTTTTTTTTTTAAATCTTTCTTTTGTTTTACTAAAGTTGAAATTTAAATAACTTATTTATGGGTTTTATTATAACTATCAAATAGGTGGATCGAGTCCGATCGAAAATGGTTCGAGCCAAATTGACCCATTTCTATGTAATACAGATTTAGTGATTCGTACTCGACCAGATTCATATTGCTAAAATATTTCTATTTTTATTCCAATTTAGAAAAAAACTCATACCCAAACTAAGATGAGAGCACGGAGTGAGGGAGTGCGATCGAGTAAAGGCGAGAGGGAGCGAAAAGAGAGTAATAAAGGTGGATTGAGTCTAAGTAAGTTATAAACCCATTTAACACTTACATTATTTTGAGTTTTATCATTCTAAAGTATTTATAATCAATTTACTGAATATAACTAATCCATAAAATAATCTAAACTATCGGATATGGGTTAAGAAATGGATTTATGTCCCATTTTGACAGATCTAGATATTAGCATGCAACCACATGAATAGAGCGAATAAATGCGAAGAACATAATTGTGACTTCAAAGTCTTGACTTCTGACCATAGTCTCCTGAAGCAGCTACAGCGTGGGACAGATGATTTATTTGAAGTTGGAGAATCCGTACTCTTGGGAATGTGATGGACATGATTAAATCTAGAAAGAAAATCAATAAAATTTGGAATATCGCAGTCTAAGCGAGTATAACTTGGAGGATTCAATGTCTTGAGAAAGCGTATTATATAAATCGATTTACACACACAAATAAATTATTAAAATCGAGGATTCAAATTGGGTTACTCCAATAATTTTTTTTTGTTCGAAAATGAATATTTCATTCACATCTTAAAATGATAAATGAAGGGTTCAAAACGAAACAAATCTAAATAGCAAAAACAATAACATCACAAACCGTCATGACAGGTACATTTGCATCCCATAAGAATGAATATGTCTTGACATCAATAAACTAATGGCGGCCAATTATTAAAGTTAGTAAGAATGAATCATTTTATTCCTTAACTGCCCTTACACTAACCTCCACTTATCTCTTTCACGTGGCACTAGCTCTTCACTTCGTGGTTTCATAGATCTCCAAGCTGGTTTTCCTACATACCAAGAATTGCTTGCTCTCTCTCTCTCTCTCTAGTTGTAATAAATGAGATTGTACCGTGGTGCATGAACGAAACGTGGGTACGATGAACGTTCCTTAATACTCAGTAGCTACGACATAACTATTGTAATTAACTATTAATTAAGAATGATGGGGGAGTTCATGTTGTTTTGGTTTGGATTCTAGTCATTTTACGAGCCGAGTGTCTCGCGTGACTGTTGGGCTCGTGTGGTTCTCGAAGTACGAGACCGCATATGAGATGGCTCCACGTCAGTGTGGATTGGAGTGAGCGTGCCAGCCACCGGACGCTTTCTCACCCAACAATCGAGAAAATTATTGAAAAAGTCTCAAAATTGTATTTGTGCTAGTTTAAATTGTGCTAATTGAATTTTAAATCTTTTCACATTTTACCAATTGAGTCTATCCAAATAATTTTAGCCCAAAATCGCTGACCACGTAAGACGGTCCTACAAGCCCAACGAGGGCCGGCCAACTCTCGCCAACCCCGGGCAGTCACAGGTGTGGTCTGGCCAACCTCAACGGCCATTGGACGATGGGCGTGAGGCCCTCGCCAGGGTTGGAAGAAAAAAAGGAAAAGAAAGAAAGAAAAGAAAAAAGAATTAGAAAATTTGGAAAATTTTAAAAAATTATAAAAATTAGCCACGTCAGTGCCAGTCATACCATATTGGACGACTAATATCCACGTTAGCAATTTTTGGCTAAAATTTGTCGAATAGACTCAATTGGTAAAACTTTAAAGGTTTAGGATTCAATTGACACAATAATCAACCTCTCAAGGCTGTGAATTTCAATTAGATTTCCGCAGTCTGCAGCATAGATTCCCTTAAGACATTTTTAACTTGATAGGTCTGTTTTCTTTTAATGGATTGAAAGGTCTGGTAATCTTTTAATGGACACGCATCTAAAGACATTAAAACAACCCAAATTTTCTAATTAATCAATCAAGGCCTCGAACTTCAACTAGGTTCTCGCAATTTGCAACGTGAAATTCTGAGTCTTTAAACTGGAAAAGTCTGGTAATCTTTTAATAGAAGAGCACCCAGAGATATTCAATCTTGCCAGTAAATCCAACTTGTAAAGACCATGAATTTCAACTAGATTTCGGCAATTTGCAGCATGGAATCTTTCAATGGACGCGCATCCAGAGATACAGAGCGTTTCCAGATATTCTATATGGGTCAAAGCATCGAACTTCAACTAAATTCTCGCAGTTGGCTGCATCTGATTCTTTAGATTCTTTGAACTTGAAAGGCCCAAGTGATTGAATGGACATGCAAACAGAGATATCCAAACTTACCCAACCCTTGCAGTTTGCAACACATGATAGCCTTAGACGTTTCGAACTCGAAAGGTCCCCTGTATCTCAACTAGATTCTCGCAACTCGCAACGTTTTGTTTCGAAGTTGTGAAGCAGCACCTTCTGCATTCATTTTCTGCACGAGTGCATCTAAAGAGCCAAAATGATTGTCAATGGCCCAACCAAGGGAACCTTTTGGTGGCTCACCACCTCCTCCCTGCATTACCCAACGTATGAGGTCAGAGAGACATAAAGCGACAGCATGGATCAAAATTTGTCAAACATGCATTTACCTGAATTGATCATGCATTAACATGACCTGAACATAGGTTACATCCACAAAATTGTAAAGAGGAGCAAAATCAAAAGGATAATAACGGGCTAAGCGGCAAAAGCTAATCTTTTATAGTTGAATATGCACATAGAGAAAATAAAAAGAAAATTTAAGGTTGTTGGATAATTTATAAAAACAAGAAGAGGTAATAGAAGGGCCGGTGCAGCCATCAGTGCACTTAAAAAAACACAATTTTCTACAAATTGTTTTCAAACAATAGACCTGAATGAAGCGTGTTTCAAATGTGATGAAGTTCTGTAAGAAAATTCAATCACAGTCGGGGTTCAACATGCCTTTGCAAAACTGCGTGAACCACCACCACAATGCCTATGAAGCTTACTTAAAAATGAATTAATAATATTTGATACAACATTTCACACTTGTTCATCACATGCCGTAAATTATTCGTATGAAACAAAACGAAACTCAGAAACCCTAATTTCACCTCTTTTCCCCTTTCATTTAGTTGGTAGCAACTGCAATAAGAATGTGATAACAAATAAAACCTACTGATACAGTGACTAATCTAAGCAACTGTCTTCAGGATGGAAAGACAACGCTTAACAAAATTTTTGTCCTAGTCAGTAAGCACGACACAATCTGAATGTGGTCACATTTGAACGCTACCCATCCTCACTAGGGCCATATAGATCCAAAGCTTGTCACTCGTACATTCTGTAGTACTATGGTTCATCAGGAGCACCAGCGCACCATTCACGTCAATATGGAAAGAGCTATTGACAACCAACCAGACATTGGTGAGCTATGGCAGACAAATACTTAAAAACCAGGAACTTTGGCTCTAGAGGGGAGCTAACCCATCAAGGATTTGACATGAGCCGCGGCTGCAGATAATAGATTTGTCATACCGAGTGCTGGCAAAGCCAGATCATTCACTTTATATACACTACAAGTTCCCTCGCGAATGATAGCTCATCTTTGAAATGTGCCGCTTCTTATATTCAATTGTCCATGAGTTAAATTCTCGACCACCTTTCACTCTCAATTTCATCGAATCTCAAAAAGCTTTCATCACAAATAACGTCTTCCTTCAGTCCACTAACCTTAAATGGAACAAAGTTGAGAGCATTTTACCTTGTTCATCTGTTTAGCTGACAAATAAGACATATGCTAAATTGCGTTCCGCTACCGTGACCGAAACCTTAATAGCTCTGCTTAGTCCTCGAGAGGAAAATTTCAAATCAATATTTAAAGTGGAGTCATTTTTTCAAAAAAAAGTCCAAAGTGGATATAGTACAAAGTAAATGTACGAAGTGTCCAATTTATCTCAACCAAGAACTTGAGTTCATTGGCCGGTCAAATGCTTACCGACCGGTAAGCACGTCAATGTCCTGGCTATCGGAATAGGGCAATTTCATTTTTTACTTTTTTTTATTTTTTTCTTTTCTTTGTCCTTTTCTTCTTCTTGTTTTTTCCCCTTTTCCGTTCGTCGGCCCTAGCCGGGGCCGGCGAAAGTTGCCAGCCTCGGGCGGAGGCTGCCCTCGCCGGCGTCGGGCGATGCAGCTGCATGATCTCGCCACTGATTGCGGGCTGGCGAGAGCCGTAGTCGTAGGGGAGATCGGGGAGGGGGGAGAGAAGGTCTGGAGGCCGCGGAAGCTCATGGCGACGCCGCCAATTGGAGCCGAGGCCCGAGCCGGAGAACCACCGTGAACCCTAGGGAACGTCCCGATCATGCTCCGACGATGAACCACCGGTGCCCCGTCAGGGCACTCTCTCGTGCCCTATCGCGAGCCCTGACTACTGCAACGACGGCGGCGGCGGCGTCACAATCACCGACGCCCTCGACTTTCGCCCTCGAGAACGTGACCAGGTCCAACTTCGAGCCCGCGCTCGAGTCCCTGAGGGACCATGTCAGGGCGGCGGACTTCGTGGCGGTCGACCTCGAGATGACCGGGGTCACGAGCGCCCCGTGGCGGGAGTCGTTCGAGTTCGACCGCTACGACGTCAGGTACTTGAAGGTCAAGGATTCGGCGGAGAAGTTCGCCGTCGTCCAGTTCGGCGTGTGTCCCTTCCGCTGGGATCCGCAGGAGCCCTGCTTCGTCGCTCACCCGCGAGTTTCTCTGGTTTTCGCATTTTTTGTGTCCCTCTGGACGAGGGATTGGAATTGAAGGGCTGCCATTGGTTTTTTATTGAGCTGATTCAAGTGATTGGATAGTTGAAATTGTCGTCACCTTTCGGTAAAATCAGGGCAGGCTTTTCTGGGTTCATTCTTTCTCGCCTGCGAAACCTGACTTTGGTTCGTAATTCCCTTGAGTAACTCAGTGTCAATCTCGCAGGCACAATTTCTATATTTTCCCTCGGCAAGAGTTGTCATTTGATGACCCAGCAGCTTATGAATTCCACTGCCAGACTGCCTCAGTCGACTTCTTGGCAAAATACCAGTTCGATTTCAACACGTGCATACGGGAAGGTAAACGCGTCTAAATTTTCTTCACAGAGGTTGCTCTGAATGCTCTGGATAATGTTGGCCACGATATGATCATAAGCTCATGTGATATGGTAGCTCTGAGGAACATACAGACATGTTTTGGGGTTTTAGTAACTAGACCTGTGCTTGCTGCGCTTGAATCATTAAAGTTTAATGGGTGATTGCCTGATTGGGTATCTTCAGGGATGAACCAGAAGGAATTTGTGAATTTTGATTGTTGTTTAGTAGCTATAAATAATTCAAGCAATTCAATTTTCTTGAGTCTGAACTACAATTTTTTTTATTGAACTTGATAAATAAGGAATTGGGATGTGATTGTGTTCTGGATAGCGGTTTCATCGATAGATTTCGTTGTGTTCTTGCCCAATCCAAAGCATTCACTTGATATAGACACGTGCAGTCTTAAATCTGGAAATTCACAATGTTAAATAATCTCAGGAATATCTTATTTATCCAGAGAACAAGAAAATGAGCTGCTGAGACATCTGGAGGAGTCATCATGTTCCCGGCATAAACATAAGGAATTCAGAGATGTACCTTTGATCAGCATGACAGATGTTCTCTTCAGTGAGAGAATAAAGAACCGAAAGAAGAAATGGCATGATGAGCTGTTACATGACAGAAATTGTGAAATACAGTTCAGTGGGAGCTCAAATGACTCAAAACAGCAAATTCAAACCATTTTCTATAGAGCGCGCCCCGCTCTTGCCCTTAGTGGGTTCACTGCGCATCAGCTCAGGTTGATTCAGCAGGTAATCCCATTCTCTGGTGTTTAGTTTCCTTTTTCAGTTTCTGGTTTGGAGACAGTGATTTCTCTTATGTTGTATATTTGTATTTGAAAGAAAGAGGCTGATCTCCTTGCTTATCAGTTTCTCTGATCAGTGTTATGGCAGTCATTTAGAGGCCTTTTTTTTTGGCTTATGAGCCACCAAATAAGTAATATTTTAACTTTTAAGATTTATGAATTTGGGATACTTGTCATGCTGATATGATGTGTTTGTAATAATTTGGAGTGTTTGAAATCATATGAAAGTCCAGTTTCAAACTGTAAAAGTCGAGGAAGTATCCAATATCTAAAAGCAGAAGCCATGTCAAAAACAACTGCCATATTGATATTTGGTACTGTTGTGAAAGAGCCTCGCTGTTCTATCGTCTGCTTATATCCTTACCGGCTTGCAAGAAGTGGTTTGGGTCACCTTTAGCTCTTTTGTCTCACTGATGTTCCTGGAAGTAGAAAGAGATTGGGAAGGATGGAGGGTCCTTTGCGAAAAGTGGGCAATGAAGTCGTGGTGACTTGGCTTGGCAAACATAGAAAAGTTTGTCCAAGGACCTCTGCATGCCTGCCAATGTAGTTGATAATAATACTGAATTTACTGACAGTGTTTTGATTGAAACATTTGCGATAACATTGATTGCAGATCATTCCTTAGAGGGTCAACTTTTTTATTAGCTAAAGTATCTTTGAGTGCTAGAATGTGCCTGCAAGATTACTCATTACAATTTTTTTTTCACTTGAGGTGGACTGGAGTTATAGATGTTTAGATTGTCATCTTCGTTAATTACGATTGATATACTTCATATCGGTGAGCTCAGCACTAATTGCTGATAAAGATTGTAACTTGCAGGTTACAAGAAATCACTTTGAAGATATTGTATATGTTTGTGCGAATGTTCAAAACTCGTCTCCAACCGTTGCTTGTGTATACAGACTGCAACACCGATAAGGACCTTCTAATGGTGAGACAAATGCAAATGGAAAAATTGTGAGGATAGTATTTTTCTTTAAATCTTTAATGAGTAATTTTATATCACTGAAATGGGTAAAGAGGGCACTTCTTCAGTGTCTGTGTCTGTCTGTTTAATTTCCTTCATTTTTCCAATAGCCTCATATTTATATCTCCAACAGTTGAGCTGAATTGAAATCTTATCTGATGGCTGGATTGAAATGATCAATGACAATAATAGCCAGACCATGAACTTTGAAGCACCGGTTGCTTTGCATTTTGTGCTGGATGTTCTGTAAAGGGCAAAGCAGCATTTCAGATACGAGTTGCTAATTATGTGCTCAGAGAGGAGATTAATACATAATAACATCCCATGTAATTTAGATGTGTTTCGCTTGCCCCAAAAACCTACAGATATCTCTTTGTAGAAAGAGGTGGACGATGAGAATTGCAGAGGAGAAAAGTTAAAGATTCGTTCGGCAGTTGGATTTCGTCATGTTATTGACCTTTTATCTTCTGAGCGGAAATTGATTGTTGGTCATAATTGCTTTCTTGGTATGATAATTGCCGAGAGCTTAGCTTTCCATTGATTAGTTAAATTATATATCATCTGAAGCTCATTGTTTTTATAATGCAGATGTTGCCCCTATATATAGGAAGTTCTTTGGTCAGCTTCCCTTCGCTGCCGAAGAGTTTGTCTCTTCTGCTAACAAGCACCTCCCATATATCATTGACACCAAAGTTCTTTTGAATTCAAGCGACATACTTAAGTACTGGATGAAGAAGTCTAAAACATCTCTGTGCCTCAAATTGCTCTAGGTTACATGAGTACCGATTTGGCTTCAAAAACTTGCGTGAGAGTGGAGGATCAAGTAGATGATGTGAGGTTGAATTCCCTTATCTCTTCATTCTCGACTTGTACTTTCTTTTCACTGTTTATTGTTTGTTTGCTTTTGATAATTCCACAACAGATGTCAGTAAAATATATACTTGATGGGGCATCTAATTAGAAATTTGGATGAATGTTATACATACTTACCGATAGATACATCTTTATAGTGATGGTAGAACATTTCAGTCGGACCTTACACATCAGTGTTGATCTAGAAGAGATAATTCAGACACGCTTACAATTCAGCTTCAATCCTTTCTCAAAGATGGAGAAGAAAGACAAGAAAGAGGGGATGGCTGGAGAGAGTGAAAAAGCACCAATTGATATGTATTTATATACTACAAGCGTGGCAAATGCTGAGTCATGATTGTCCCCAGGTTTGTGCTCTTCTTACAAGAGCGAGACCTGGAGATGTTTGGAGGAGTTAGACAAATTTATGAATCTAGTTTTCGTATTTAGCCAATGTAATCTATATGATCGCGGGATTGTTTCTCTGTTCCATACTTTTTATAGGTTATATGCCGATTTACTAAATTCAGCATATCTAGGTTTTTTCCCCCTTCATATCCAATTCTTTGTGCTTTATTTTGCATGTGCCCATTAGGTATCGGGTCAAACCACATAGTTATGGGGATGATATGATAGAGCATTGTTGGGTTTCATTAGTTTTTTGTCCAGCTGTGATTAGTTACTTCAAGTTGATTACGGAAATGGCCATAGTGGTGATATTCTTCTTAGCTCAGATCCACAATTATGCGTGTGATTTTTGACTGTCAATGCATGCATTAATTCCGTTTTTTCACCGGCTAATTCTTTCTTAGATTATTTCTTTGGCAGATTTGTTTTAAATAATTCTTTTATTTATAATCACAGGGCCTCCATCTGGGATGCCGGGGCCAAGCATGAGGTAGGGTATGATGCTTTCATGACTGGTTGTGTCTTTGCACAGGCATGCTCTCATCTTGGCATTAAGTTCCATCCTCGTTCTTCTTCCGAAATTTTGGCATGTGATGAAACGCTTGAGAAATATGTCGATCGTCTGTTTCTCAGTTGGAACAATCGAGACATTATTAACTTAAGCACTGGCAGTGTGACTGGGAATTCTGTTGGATCAACTTACTGCAAGAACCGATGCTCGAGAATTTTGTTTGAGAACATTATCTTGATTTGGGGATTCCCACCCAAACTCAAGGCAAGGAAGATTAAGGGATGCATCTCCAAAGTTTTTGGCCCAACCTCCGTTACTTCTGTCTACTCTTTGGATAAAACTACAGTTTTCGTTCAAAGAAATTTGCAGCTCCATTCTGAATCCTTTAAGGAGACTGTTGGAGGGAGGAAACACTTTTGCGGCTGATTATGAGACGTACAAAGAAATTTGCAGCTCCCCTGTATCTAAGGTCTATTTTTCAGATCAGGCGAGGGCAGTTGGGATTAAATGGAAGACCAAATTGCTCAATTCTGAAGTGCCGGGGGAGGAAGGGATTCAAAAACGAGGTGATACGAATTTGAGCCTAGAAAGTGCAGCAGGGGATTCTGTTTTGGATAAAACCAACGTGAAGAGCAAAAAGGGCGCATCAGACTATATGAACCGTCGGAGTTCCTCATGTGGGGAGATCCTTGATTCTCTTTGCGCCCACGAAGTCGAGCGGGTTAGGACTTACTAATTCCTGATCAAGCAGAGGGTCTAAGTTTCAATTCATTCCCGCTTCAACTCGAAATTTTGCTTTTCCCTACTGATTATCTTGTTGTAACACAGATCTGAGCGCCCTTCCGTTCATGGTCAAGGGCATTAGTTCTTTTGTTTCGATAATTATCATTGCGCCGTGATCATCTTTGAGAATGTAGGGAAAAAAAATCGAAGCCCCTATCATCGAAGGGAGGATCAAGTGCTCCTCGCTTCTTCGTAATACCTCTTAAAATCAGAATTCCGCGCTGACCCATGAGTCCCGTAATTCCGTTTTGCTACATCACCCCTTCAGTGGCCTTGAGCAAACATTTGGCAGAAAAACCACATGGAAAGAATGAAGGTTCTCGTCTGACCTCGAGCTATGATTTCTCTTTGTTATGGCAAGATATTCTAGGAAAATTCCTAGGTTGTCATGTGTTGTTATAGGTAGAAATTACGATGTATTCAACCGAATACGAGAGCATGCAACGTTGCTCTACTTCTTGATAGTTGAGTTCCAAAATTAGATCCCAGGAGTCGAATTGATTCCACTCTCCATACTTGAAGCATGGGCCCACCTGCTTTCTGATCATCTTGTAATTTCCCAAAAAGAAGAAAAAAACGAAAGAAGAAGAAGAAGCAGAATCATAACCCTAAAATCTAGCATCGAGCAGCCGACGACTCAGAGTATGACCTCAGGTTTGACCGTTCAAATCGTCCCCTATCTTCGCTCCATGCATCCCACGTGTCACGATCGACGGCCACAAGCAGAGGAGATCCCCCCCCCCCCCCCCCGCGGTCCTCTCTCTCTCTCTCTCTCGTTCTTTGTCACGCGTGAGCAAGACGGCAAACACCGCATCATCAGGTGTACCGTTCAGGGCCCACCGGCGATAGCCGGTCGCGCCCCCACACCCCTCAGCCCCCATGCACGTCTCCGGGTTTCACCATTTATGGCCCCTGCTTCTCCCAAAACGGGGTCATCGTCACTCGGCTATGCACGTTACAGTGCACGGCCGGAAATGGCAAACCCAGCAATGGAGACAGCGAAAGGGTTCGGCCATGTTCGGCACAATCTCTGCGGGTCAGAAACCTCCAAGGAGAGAGCATGAGGGGGCCAGTCCACGGCCCCCGCCAGCCGGTCGCCGCCCCCCCTCCACCGGCTACCGCCGGTGACCGGGCGTCGCATTAAGGATGCGGTCGTCATGTGGACTGTTCCATCAGCGTGTTTGGCGAGCGTCCCCATCTCGGAGAATTGAATTGTCCTCGCATGCCATTTCTTTGATCCGCCGTCGTTTTCTTTATCTTCCTTCGAATTGGGTCGTACCCTTTGGAGCAATTTGCCTCGAAATGAAGAAAAGGGTTTCCTTTTTTGCTTCTCTCTCTCTCTCTCTCTCTCTCTCTCTTTCCCTCTCTCCTTCAGACCCAGTAGAAGTGTCCTCGAGTTCAGCAAGAGTTCTGAGTAATGAGAGCTTTGGGAAGTGTTATCAAAGCGCAGGCAAGCATGACGCGCACGATCTTTTTCTCTTCTAGAGGAACAAAAAGGAGTTGGTTTACCTTTTCTTGGCGGATCGGTCTTGCATGACATGTCTGCAACAGTCTGCATGCTTTTGTGTGCTCCTATGTATGTGAGCCAATTCGTGTTTGGTCTGACTCTTGATTTGATGATATCCGTTTTGTTGTGACGAAATACTGCGGGCTCTTTCGACCAGAAAAAGAAAAGGAAAGGAAAATACTGCGGGCTTGCGCATGCATGGGTATGCGAGGGTCGATCTAGTTCTCTATTTTTTATTCACATGTCTGCGGGCGAAAAGGGAGGATCTTTTGGCTCCTGGAAGTTGAATTGCAGCATTTTCAACTTCATAGATGCTTGGCATCGTCTTTTACATTGCACTCTTCCTCTTTCAGAATAAGAATCTTCTCACCGATCAGATAGGGATGGCCTTTTTTTGGAGCCGTATAGGGAAGCAAACTTATAGTCTTATAGTCTTTCATCCGTTGCTTGATCCTCCATGTGTTTTGCATTTAACATGCGCTAATGGGTGTTTGCTATTGTGCGGAAGAGCACCCTAACTAGATGAGATGAAACAAAAATAATTTGAACACAGAAATTTACGTGGTTCGGCTAAAAAATTCCGCCTACATCCATGGGAGAGAGAGAGACGATTTCTTATTTCTGAGTATATCTAATACGAGGTACAATGTTGAATAAATAGATCCTCATATCCTTACTTCCCTAATCCCAAGAAATTCCACCCTAAAGATCTTATCAGTTTAGGAAACTAACTAATAAATCTTTACTGATTATCCCCTAAATATTAGGAATATCACGACATATTCTAGTTATATTGAATTAGGACTATTTCTCATGAAATCCCATGTAGATAGGAAATATATTTGAAACGCGTAGCGCATAAGCTCCAAGCCTTCTTAGATTTTCCAATCAACTTTTTTGAGTCTCTAATCTATCGAAACTTCATGGAATTCAAGACAATATCAACATTTGCTGCTCTTGAAATGCAGATCCACCGATGTGTTGGACTTAGAAGGTGAAAGGTAGTGCGCAAGTGTTGACAGAAGAGAGAGAGCACAGCCCTCCATAGGCTAAAGGGTCTTATCTCTTGCTGGGAGTGTGCTCTCTCTTCTTCCGTCACCATCACCATCAACATCACCATCACCATCGCAGCGTCATCATCGTCCCCGACACATGTCAAATGTGGTGATGTAGGAAACTTCTGAACCTCATAGTCTTTGTGGACCAAAGTAAACGACTTTCTCGACCCTCTATAGCTATATAGCTACTTAACTCTGAGGTTGCTTTTCAGCCCAAAAAAAGAAAAAAAAAAGGGAAAAGAAAGAAACTTTGTGATTCCTACTTACTAGTGCATTCCTTATTCTCTGGGGCAGTGGCTTAAGTTAGAGGTAAAAAAAGGTGGAATTTTTAGAGGGGATGTGCTTTTATCTCATCGATTTTGTTTATATGCTTGCTTATGATGATTCAATTCCTATCCACATAGCTCTAGCAGTAGCGCACAAGGCACAACAATGTGTACTGAGGGTTACAGTAGGTATGATAGCACCTCAGTTACTACGTACATGTTCTCTGCGTGTTCACTAGCATTCTTGAGTTTGCAGAAGAGTCCAAACACTAGTGTACTTGTGCCCTTATCGCAGATACATTCATGGACAGATAGAGCTGGAATCCTGATTTTGGTAAAAGATGGCCCCTTCATTATGTCTTACGTAGGTGGAGGAGGTGCAATGCGAGGGCGCAGATAATTCATATGAACAGAGAAAAGGAGTGGAAACTCAACAGGTCTAAGTAAAGCTACGCCTCGGTGTTTTTGTAACTGATGCACAGGATGATTGCATGAGATGAAGGACCCAGACCTCCAGCTTCAGTGGTGATAAGGTCAAAGACAATTCATTGCTTTGGCGACCGTTTTAACAATTGCAATCTTCTCATTGCATGGAATAAGGAAGAGGTGCGCCACCACCCGTCAGTCCCTTGCAAATCTTTAGATATTGAAACGGATGGTTGTGCTGGACACCACGGAGTCTGAACTTCTTGCAAAATCAGTCTTCATACTTCTTCCTGTATATATTTGTGAACTAAGAAGCATCATCTGAAAATCACTTCTGAAGATGAGGGTTGACGGGTTTAGAATTCCCGGATTTTTGGGAGTATCACTTTCAAATTGAGGATAAAGTGCGATTTGCTTTTTCATCAAGTTTGGTGAAAGACAAATAATCTGGACAATAAACCAAAACGAATGTCCAGCCACTTCTAGTAGAGTATGATGGAATGTTACTTCTAATGTGTCGTTGATGACCACGAGTCCTCGATCGTTCTTATTGAAAGACAAAATGAAGATGGGTGTTCGAGCTGAGTTGAAGCCAATGGTGCTGAAATATGATCAGTGGGTCATATGAAGCAATTGACATACTCCGATTAAGTGAAGGGAATATTAACTAATCCATTTGTAGAATCTACTTTGCTGTTCTAGAATTGTAGCATTCCGAAGATATAAGTTAGTCAAAATTGAGCACGATCTACAATGATTCATTACTTTCTAATGTTTCGATTACACTATAAGTGCCATCATATTGTGTTACGTAGATTTTCTGAAACTCAATCTCGCTATTCATGGCCACATGGCAAGTGCAACCTCAAACTTACCAATTCCAGAATGGGTCTTGGTTGTGTGTGGACACAACTGCAGAGACTCCATTAAGTTCTCTTAGCGTGTCTACAAGAAATCTGACAGGACTCAAATGCTTTGAATGTCAAAATACTCGCCTTGGATTCAAAGAGCCGATGTACCTCCTCCATACAGCCCAAAGTAGTTTTAGTTCTAAATCACTCTTTGGTTTGCTAGCTAACTAATGAAACATGGTACCTATTACATTACAATTTGCGATCTCATAGATGAAGAACATACGTTTTTTTTCCAATGGAGGTCTCATAGTTAGGTGGCAATTGCAAGTAGAAGAGAAAGCCTTAAATTTTCTATTAGTGATTTGGGGTGCTGCAAACCACTATATAGTTCAACAGAGCAGTTTGTCAGGATGTTGAACTCGAAATGTCCCTAATCACGGGATTAACATCAACAACACTATTATACAAGCAAAAATCTAAAGAATGAAACAATCAAACTGCTTGTGCATGGGAGAGCATGAGATTAACACTTCAATTGACTTTAATCTGGCACAATGTGGGTTGCAAAAACTTGATATCCTCGCTGTCTGAGACGAGGTCCTCAAGGCTTAGCATTAAGCCGCTGAAGAAGGAGAGTCTCGGTTTCATCCTCGGCTTGAGAACCGGTTCCGCCTCAGTGATGAGGATTTGAAGGACCCTCCTCATAGAAGGCCTCTCCAGCACTATCAGGGTTTGCGCAGCTCAACCCCAGAAGCAGGAGCTTCCTCATTTCTTCCTCCTTAAAAGTCCCACTCAACCTTTTATCAGCTGCTTCAATGATCTTCCCTTGAGAGTGCAGTCCCCAGACCCAATCTACCAAATTCACCATTTTCTGATCAGTTGGGTCTCTCTCAATGGGCCTCCTCCCACAAGCAACTTCAAGTATGACCACTCCATAGCTGAAGGCATCTGTTTTCTCAGTTGCTTTTCCATACTGAAGATACTCGGGTGCTAAGTACCCCATCGTTCCCACTGTCAAAGTCGAAACAGATCATGATCCGTCAGCCTTGCCAGCCCGAAATCGCCGAGCCTCACGTTGAAATTCCCATCGAGCATTATGTTGCTGGTCTTGATGTCCCTATGAATCACTTGCTGCTCACATTCCTGATGGAGATAAGTAAGAACAGAAGCCAATCCAACTGCAATGTCGAGCCTATGGGGCCATCTTAACAAGGACCCTTGTTCGACTTCCTGGTATAGCACCTTGTCGAGGCTCCCATAAACTAGCAGCAATTCACCCTTTCGACACACCAACCTTGGAGCTGCACCAAATTCTTGTGCCTCAGCCAAGCTATGATTGACAACTCGGCTAAAAATTCGGTTTTTCCCTCGTGGGAATGCTTTGATCACTTCATGGCAGCGATAGTACCAGATGAAATAAAGAAGGCCTTATACACGGTTCTGAAAGCTCCATGGCCGAGGATCCTGCTGGTATGAAACCCTTTTGTAGCCGTCTTCAGTTCCTTTTAGCTGAACTCCCTAGGACCAGCACATACCTCTGCTTTGAAATTCTTCTCTATCTTAATGTGCCTCCATTTCTTCACCGTAATATAGCCAAACACAGCGAGCACCACACAGAAGAAGGCTGGGCCGGTGATCCCAAGGCCTAACCCGAGCCTCTTATGATGCTTACTCCCTGATTCAGGCACAGAAATAGGCGGCTTAATTGTCACAGAGCTATCGGATAGATTATGAGGATGCGACTTCGGCCTCGCAGGCAATAAGCCAAACGTTTGAAAGCTCCAGCTCTGAATAAAATGGAGCTCGGTACTTCCCTCTGCCGACGCCGAGAAGCCCGCATATCGCATTTCTTTAAGATACTCAGAGAGATTGATATCCACCATCAAGAGAGGATCTTGCGGCGTGAAGCTCTTGTAACTCAAGAAAACCATCAGCTTCTTCTCGTCATTCTTGCAATCGATCCAGGCAGTTGTCAATTTCCCACTCTTGAGATCAATCCCCTGCAGCATCGGGTCTTCAGTCTTGACGGAAACCAACCTATCGATGTCCAGCCCAACGTGGTTCTCGCTCGGGTCGCCGAAATGCGAATCAATCCTCGTGTCGAACTCGACGGCGACGAACGCGTTCTTGGTCAGCCGCGAAGAGTTCACGAGGCCCAGGTACCCGCCGGGGCTGCCCAACGTCTCGTTCCCCGGCGAGAGGAAGAAGGCCAGGCCGTCGCCGAACGAGGCCGGGTTGACGTTGCCGATGGAGAAGGCGAAGGTGGTGGAGAAGGAGGCGGTGGTGTTGGATTCCCAGTCGAAGAACTCGATGGGGGCGGTCGTAGATCACGGAGCCGGAGCTGGAGGAGGGCACGTCGGTGTCGCGGGTGAGGCCGAGGACGCCGCCCCGGAGGTAGGAGTCGCCGAGGAGGGTGAGGTTCTGGAGGGCGGCGGAGGCGAAGGAGGAGAAGTTGAAGCTTGTGTTTGCAGAGGACGCAAGATTCGGACAAGACAGCAAGGCGGGGAGGAGGATGAAGGAAAGGGAGAGCAAGTGGAGATTTCTTGGAGCCATTGGGTCATGGGATCTGGTGGGAGGATTGAGCAGCCGGAAATGGGTATGTCATCGACGGCGGCGATGGCGAATGATTTTGGGAAGAATGTTGCTGTAAGTTGAATTCTGAGAGAGAGAGAGAGAGGGAGGGGAAGAGGAACAGGGTTTTAAACGGTTGGAATGGGCGCGTCTTGGCTTAAAATATATAAAAAGGAAAAGAGATGGAGAAAAAAAAAGAGTTAATACCATAAAAAATTTTAAATTTGTACACTTGTGATAATTTTATCCCAAATTAATTTTTTGACCGCCAAAAATCCCAAATTAGTACACATATGACAAATTTACCCCATGTTTATTTTCGTTAAATTTTACTGTCAAATTGCTTTGTTAAATTATACACGGTAGTTGACTGATGTGCCGGTTTTATGTTTTACCCTATGTTTATCATAAATATACCAATTTGTGATTTTTTGTAGTATAAATATAATTTAATGAAAATTGACTGAAGGTAAATTTATCACAAATATATCAGTTTGGGGTTTTTAGTAGTCAAAATATTAGTTTGGGATAAATTTATCACAAGTGTATCTATTTAGGGTTTTTTGTAATAAAAAAATTAGTTTTGGGTAAAATTGTTAGAACTATATCAGCTTGAGATTTTTCGTAATATTAACTTAAATAAAAAAAAGAAAAAAGAGAGAAAAGAAACGAAAGGAGGAGGGTGGGCTTGTTTCTTTCTTTTTCTCTCTTCTTTTAACAGTTACCAAGGGATACGACATCAAGCGAGCTCCGCGTCATCCCAAAGGGAAACTTTTTTCAGTCAAGATTTCAAAAAACTTTTAATCCGTTTTAATTGTTGAACAATCATAGCACAAGTTTGGACGGGAGTCAAATGATAACATTTATGAGAATACTTGTCGAGTAATCAAATGACAAAAAATTTACAATTTGTTCCATGTAATAAGTATTTAGGAAAAACTGACATGTTTTTTTTTGTAAAGTATACCCGATAAACATTTTCAAAGAGATGTTAAAGCTCAAAATATATCAAAGTATACGAGTTGCGCAATTTCATAATAGTAAAGAGTAAGAATCGAGAATCGTTCCAAATGCACAAATCCTCCCTCTGACTTTCTCTTGTTTCGCACGGAATTTTGGGTTAACTTTGGCATCGCGGTAGGGCCACATGTTCACAACAAATCAAGGACTGATACCACAAAAAAAATCCCAAGCCAATATGCCCATGTCAAATTTACCATAAACCAATTTCCATGTCACGAAAAACCCCGAACCGATTCTCTCTCGTCATATTTGTCTCGAACTAATTTTCGTGTCACGAGAAATCATCAACCAGTACACTCATTGCCACATTTACCGTAATCTGGCTCTAAGATTCCAGTAGATTCACCACGGGGGTATTGAGTTGGGATTTTCAGCAACTCGAGAATTAGTTTGAAGATAAATGTGGAACGGGTATATCGATTTTCGCAACGTGAAAATTAATTTGAGCTAAACATTATTACAAATGTATTAGTTGGGAATTTTTATCGATAAATCAGCCAATGAATATAATCATCGTTCCAAGCAAGCGGTTTTGCTTTTCATGTGAAGATGCACACCCCCCAAATGATCCTCTGCTTAGAATGATTAAAGTGGCTACCCCAACCGGCCCTGAGAAAATCTAAGAGTCCTCCTCGGCTTGGAATCTTGCGGAAAGTAATCATTATCCCACCATTCTTCCGCTGCTGCTGCACAAAAAGGAACAAAAATGGCCATCAGCGCACACGCTTTGGAATCCAATGAATTTTTGTTTACTACTATGCAAACACGTCATTGGGTCATTACTATGCTCGTGCTTGCACTGAGAGAGAAGCACATTCCTAAACAGGTCTAATCCATGCGGCATGATAGTAATCGAGGGAGCAACGCTACCCGTAGAAACAAGACAGCCGTTTCGATTTGTGGAATTCACTATATATAAAGAGAGCTATGGCGCACGAAATCTTAGCAACTGAAGGAAGGACCTAATAAGGTCGGCCAACTCTTGACAAGGGAAGGCATTCGAGTCGTTGAGTTTAGCAACGGCTCATAAGAGAAGAAAGTGGAAACTTGAGATCGATTGCAAAAGCATGTGTAACTACTAAAGATGACCCCGCTAGATGAGATAACGTTACCCTATGTCTTGCGAGGAAAATGTACAAAGTACGACTAGATCCCATTGCAGGGTCATTTGGCAAGTCGCGTGCTCCCTATTTTAGCTGAAACTTCCGAGGCATGACACTGCATGGTTATTTGAAGTTAGTCAGTAAAGTAGCAGTTACTGTTTGATAGATTAGAGTCAGTAGTCCAACCAACCTTCAGATATACTACAAAAGCTATCTGGGGGGAAAATTACATCTGGATCCACTCTTTGCTGAGAGGAAATTGCCTGCGCCATACGACTTTTACTGCAAAAGAGAAGCATAAGTATAGAAATAAATTCCAGCTTGCAGAAAGACGTAAAAGCCATTTAGGCACTAACGAGTGGCCTCTACCTATCCCCGGATTTTAACATATGATATAAGGGTATATAAGGTGACAACGGAGACCAAGAAGAAACATTGTAGCAGTTCCAGAACCAAATTCCATGCCACCTGTTTTGTTCTCTCAAAAGAACGTTCAATTAGTACAGCATAATGAGTCAACTGACCTCGCCCATGAAGGTACAAATTTGTCATTGGGGGTATTATCTTCATCTTCGTCTTCGTTTTCATCATCCGAACATTTCTCATATGATCATTCTTGATTGCCATTGCTGACACTGTCCCCAATATCTGTTGCTTTTTGCAAAGTGCTTATTGCATGGATGATAAGCAACTCTCAGCATGAAAGAGTACAGGCAAGCAATTTCCTTCAGCAGATCAAACAAACCATCATCTCTCTAGAAGTTGCTTATACAACTGAGTACAAGCTGTTTACTGAAAAATGCTTTGGGCACAAGCTATTGACAATGAAGAAGAGAAAGCTTTTAACATTTACAGCTAGCATTACTGACAATTTCAGTAAAATGACAGACAAGGCAAGGACGAAAGCCTTAGTCATGGAATAACCACTCGGAAAGTTTGTTGGACAAAATCATTGCCAACTCCAGTTCCTGAAGTGTAGCTATTCCAATACCATGCCAGAAAGCACAATTAAACAGATTAAGGAGACAATAAGAATATCATTCTATAATCAATTAAAGTCATTCTATATGTGATTTGAGACAACTGCCCATACAGGATTTCAGATGATGTGGAAGTTAAATCTACTCCTGCAATTTCTGCTGTCGTACAATTATAAATTTTCCTTTCCAGTCTATCAAAAAGGACTGCAAAGCTGCATTGAGTGCGGGATTTTTCTATTACTTGCATATTAGGTACTGCAAGTGTAAGGAGTAGAGATAATAATTTTTCCCATAATTGTTCTGATGAAAATAAAAATCACACAAGGCAAGCAAAGTCCCACGTATTTCCAAATTAAATTCACCTTCAAGCCCCCCTCTCTTGGCTCTTCTTTTCAACTTATTTTCTCTTTTCCTTTTAGGCAATGCATTGACGACTGCACTTAGTTTATTTATTCAAAGAAAGCCTGAATCAGAAATTGTACCTTATTTGTTCCATCTACACAAATTCTTTCAGTTGAGCAGGGTTTAGCGCCTAAGCCCTGGTCAAGTTCAGCTTCGTTCTCCAGTATTCTCTCCAGAAAAGCACCTCTTTTTTCTGTCTCTAATGTTTCATTCTTTCCGAGTTCATTTCCCGATTCTCCCCTCTTCTGAAACATATTATCCCGAAACACATGTGAGATCCATGCTACCATGAGGACTAACAAAAGGTAAAAAAAAAAACAGAAAAAAGTAAGATAGCACTGGATAGATCATACTGCAGTATGATATTTTGGTCCTTGCTGCTCCTTTTTGGTAGGCATGTCTTCTTGGTTCTCTTGATTCCTCCGAGCACCTTCAACACGTTTTCTTTTCCTTTCCTTCTCCCTCCTATCTTCTTCTTCCCTCTTCTTTTTCTTCATGGCAATATCAGCCAATTTTTTCTTCTGCTCTTCTTCTTTCCTTTTCCTTTGAAGCTCCAATTGTCTTGTGTTTTCCTTCTCAATTCTTGCCCGTTCAAGTTTCAATGCTTCCTTCTTCATTTTATGTTCAATCTCTTTCTTTTCTGCTTGACGTTTTGCAGCTCCAGCAGCCTCAAGAGCTCTCACTTTAATGTCCCTCTTCCCTATTAAAGATAAGAAGTCTTAAACTAAATGGTTGGTAACAAAATCCAGTATAGACTTATCTTGAGTACATAAACATAGTAAAGCCAAAAGCAACTGATTGCTTATTCTGAAGAAAGCCCTCACTCATCTAAAGTTTCTTCATGAAACAAACAGCTATCAGTTCAAAAAAATATGATGACAAATTCCATCTTCATCCAACTATCAGTGAAACAGATTTCAAACATCAAATTCAGCTCTTCTAATGTAATAAAGTAACTAGAAAAATTCAGAGAATGAGACATAAATCTACTGAACTATTTGAGTCCAGCGACGGTATGTGAGAGAAATCTAGCACCATAAAATGTAGCATCACAAATTTCCAACAAGGAATCCAGGAAAAACAACGCACCCTTTTGAAGTGCAAGACATAATTTACCCAAAGCAGTCTTATCTCATATGTCTTAGTAGGGAACTCGAGAACGGAACTTGTAGCAAAAGATGTGGTCGATACCTGTGAAAGGTGCAACTGTTTGTTTTTGTTGAACCAGTGGCAAGAATGAAGTCACATGAGACACAATGTTGTCACCTTTCCTGAGGCTGGTTTTTGGCTTACTGAACCTTTTATTAGGCACTTCCACAGGCCTGTTCCCTACGTTCAGCCCTTTTGGCATGGTTGTGCTGTCCTTTGCCCTATGCCTCTTGCTGCTTTCCCGCTTCCCAGGCTTCTGTTTAGCCTTTCTATGAGTCCCAGCAAAGCTAATTTCTGTTCTGATGGAATCTAGACTACATCTTGTCATCTCATTCTCTGTATCAGAAACTGAAGCAGGACAATTAGGATCTTCTGTAATATCAGCAAGTGGTTTTCTATTTGCTGCACTTGTTCTAGCATCTAAATCAATGCCCTCTTTTGATGTATCAGCTACCTCATCTGCATTCTCATTTTCTTCACTAATGCAGGGAAGCTCAGGATTTAAGCTTCTTTTCTCCTTTGAACTTCCAGACTTGGAGGCTATTATGTCCCACAACTTCCTGACGGGAGATGTGTAGGTTTTCTTCTGATATCCCGCAGATTCAGCATATGAAAGAGGAAGGCAATCAGAGTGGGACCTTCCATAAGGAGCCTGCTCAACTTCCTTTGTCAAGAAGTTGTTCACCCCATTACACCCATTCATAGAGAAAGTGCTCCCGATGTCCATATATTCAAGAAGGCCGTTTGGAACTGACTTGTATAAGTTTGGTGCCTTATGCAGCTTGTATGCGGTGGAGAAAGGGGACAACGGCGTATGAACAGAAGAAGATTTGGAAGGCAGGTTTTGCACGCTGGCATGTTCAGTGATACCAGATTGAACATCCAGTTTCTCAAAGCTATATCCATCATCAGAAAATGAGTTCTCATCATCAGTCGAAATGATGAATCCCTCAAAAACAGGCATTATTTGATGATTTCCAACTTGCTCCATGGATGGGCAACCAGGTGAGTGGTAAGGAAACTCATATTTTGGGTTATGGGCTTCTTTATTCTGTTCAGGTCTTTCAGAACAAGCTAAATGTTCCTCATCCGTCCGATTGAAAATATCCTCAGTCAGGCATTGACCTTCCTTATCCATGATGCCTTCGATTCTTGCTAAAGATGCAACGTCAGATAGACCAGAAATATTTAAGCGAGGTTGTCCATGGTTTTCATGCACCAAATGGGAATCTGTATTTTCATGTTGCCCTTCCAAGGTGACACCCTGTGAGACAAAATGATCAAAAAATTTACAGCACCATTTTGCATCATACAAGCTAGAGCAGCATATGCAGTAATAGATCTGCTCCATAACTGTACATGCATTTAGTGTGGATGCAAATTGTGAACTAAATTATTGATGCAGAGACTGCTCTGCAAAGCAAGTTTAAGTGTTCTATATATTAAGAAGTTGCTGATATGAGGTGAAAGATGTATTTTTCTTGTGCTGGCATCAATTAACTAACTCTAATTCCAGTATTCTACAATGCTAATTATCCAACATAGACTGGAACTTTAGATCTACAATCCCCAAAGATTATCCGATGTTTTTAACGAAAACCTCCTCGTAACATGATGATTTTAGTCCTGAGCTTTCTCTGGAGCTATCCTAACTTGACAGTTTCACTCTCGGAAATAGTTTCATTTTGTGGTTTGGAGGTTGAAAAACTAATGCACCCAATATGGAGCTGTCTTTCCCATTACAAGTATAACAGAAGGAACTATTAAATCTAGGACCTCATCATCTATTGAAACTGACCTATTATCACTAATAGCACACAATGTGAAAATGATCAATTTAAGAAGGCCAGCAATGTTGATCATCATAAAGATAGTCAATAGATGATTGCGATCAACCTTTCCCACAACCCTTTAAAAGCAGCACTTTTCTTCAAGGAACATGTACTATATATGTTCACTCCTCTTGTGTCTGCTGTAAGCACGGGTTTATCATAAACGGGACGATGACCAATGGAAAAAGGAAATGAAAATTGTGGCTGCGGTTGCAAAAGTTCTGCAATAAGCTCTTCTCTCTGAAATTCTGCAATGACACGACAGTAAATGTAAATTCAAGCTAGGGACAAGAGGTCCAATGGCCGCAACCATCGAGGGCAAACACATCGTAGAATAAATGACCGAGTGCCGTATCTAAAGTGATAGCGCATCATCACATGTGAATTACATCCATTTGCATTGAACATTGCCCAATTATACAAAAGACAACCGGTTACAGAACAAAAGCATCATAAAAATGCAGCAACATTAGAGGATAAGGTATTCATAGAAGCATCAAAATTCAGGGGAACGGCTACTAATCAAGCCAGTTTATTAATCAACTTCAGCAATCGTCACTCGAGCTTGGCTCATCATCGATGCATTGCTCCAAAGCAGAATATGAGGGGAGCAAACTAAATTTCAAAAGGAGCAATCGACAAGTAAAGCATTTCAATACGAACAAAAAGCACATCGGCATTCGAAACCCGAAAAAAAAACCTGAGAAATGCAAACTCCGATTCACACACTGGCCGTGCAGATTACTAGCATTCCGCAACGTTCCAAACAGTAGGACACGAGCGAATCCACTGCCGGTTCAGCAAACTCGCGACGGAAGTGTAGACGACACTAACCGACGCACATCGATAAACAGTAAAGCTTTCCGAAGTTCTCTCCGACGTACCTCTGGGAAGCGAGGGCGGTGGCTGCGAGCCGGAGGAGCCAGGGCGGCGGGGCGACTCCGTCGATGAGGAGGGTGGAGGCGAGGTGCCGGTCGACGACGCGAGCGGAGAGCCATGGGAGCTTCCCTTCTGCTGTGGAGCTGATCTTCGAGCTCGGTCAGATACACACTTGGGCTCGTCACCTCCGGAGAATTTGGGCTCCTTACCTCTGGAGAATTCGGGGAATATATGCCTATTCAATGTGGTAGGCCATGTAAAACCCGAACTCCGAGCGTCTGGCGACTTTTCTTAGCCCCGAGGACTTGTCGCGGATCAATTCGTACAAGCGCGTCTCGCTGGACAAATTAACCTCCCCAGACGAACTAAAAAGTGGAAGATAAAGCCTGGATAGTCGGACGGGAAGCTCGGGGAGACATTCAAGTGGACGATCAATTCGTACAAGCTCGCAGCATTTGTTTTGAAGTTGTAAAGCAGCACCTTCTTCATCCATTTTCTGCACAAGTGCATCCAAAGAGCCGAGCCAAAATGATTGTCAATGGCCCAACCGAGGGAACCTTTTGGTGGCTCACCACCTCCTCCCTGCATTACCCAACATATGAGGTCAGAGAGACATAGAGCGACTGCATGGATCAAAATTTGTCAAACATGCATTTACCTGAATTGGAGCAAGATTATTCCAGAACATGGACTGATTAACATGACCTGAACATAGGTTACATCCACAAAATCGTAAGAGGAGCAAAATCAAAAGGATAATAACGGGCTAAGCGGCAAAAGCTAATCTTTAATAGTTGAATATGCACATAGAGAAAATAAAAAGAAAATTTAAGATTGTTGGATAATTTATAAAAACAAGAAGAGGCAATAGAAGGGCCGGCTCAGCCATCAGTGCTCTTAAAAAAAACACGAAATTTCTGCAAATTGTTTCCAAACAATAGACCTGAATGAAGCGTGTTTCAAAGGTGATGAAGTTCTGTAAGAAAGTTCAATCACAATCGTGGTTCCACATGCCTTTGCCAAACTGCGTGAACTACCACCACAATGCCTATGAAGCTTACTTAAAAATGAATTGATATTATCTGATACAACATTTCACACTTGTTCATCACACGCGGTAAATTATTCATATGAAACAAAAAGAAACTCAAAAACCCTAATTTCACATCTTTTCCCCTTTTCATTTAGTTGGTAGCAACTGCAATAAGAATGTGATAACAAATAAAACCTACCGATACAGAGACTAATCTAAGCAACAGTCTTCAGGATGAAAAGACAACCCTCAACAAATTTTTCCTCCTAGTCAGTAAGCACGACACAATCTGAATGTGGTCACATTTGAACACCACCCATCCTCGCTAGTGCCATATAGATCCAAAACTTGTCACTCTGTACATTCTATAGTACTATGGTTCATCAGGAGCACTATGGTTCATCAGGAGCACCAGCGCACCATTCACATCAATATGGAAAAAGCTATTGACAACCAATCACACATTGGTGAGCTATGGCAGACAAATACTAAAAAACCAGGAACTTTGGCTCTGGAGGGGAGCTAACCCATCAAGGATTTGACATGAGCCGCGACTGCAGATAATAGATTTATCTTACCGAGTGCTGGCAAAGCCAGATCAGTCACTTTATATACACTACAAGTTCCCTCGCGAGTGATAGCTCATCTTTGAAATGTGCCGCTTCTTATATTCAATTGTCCACGAGATAAATTCTCGACCACCTTTCACTCTCGATTTCATTGAATCTCAAGAAGCTTTCATCACAAAAAATACCTTCCTTCAGTCCATTAACCTTAAATGGAACAAAGTCGAGAGCATTTTTCCTTGTTCATCTGTTTCGCTGACAAATAAGACTATATGCTAAATTGCATTCAGCTACCGTGACCGAAACCTTAACAGCTCTGCCTACTGCCTAGTCCTCATCATTTCTCGAGGGAACACATTAAATCACTAAGGATTGACCCCAAATGAGAAGTCAAGCACCTCCTCCGAAAATTCGACTCTGGCAATTCATTAAGGTCCTGTCTCTATGCAACGGCAGGCAACAGTGAAAGAACAATCCGAACACTCGTCGAGTCCGCGTTAGACAAGAGAATGCTCGATCAATTATCGCTCCTGACAAATTTCGCCCTCACTTCCATTGAACTTAGAAAGCAAACAACAAAAACTAAATCCCAGACAGAAGGAACGAAGAAACAAGAGGACAAAACAGAAGAGAATCGAACCTCCGCCATTGAACTTGATAGGCGCTCTGCAACTTATTAACGACGGCCGGAGTGTCGCCCTCGCCCATGGCATCGTGGAGCTGCTGGAGCGCCTTGTTGGAGGCCTGGCGGTGGTGGTGCTTCTTCTGGCGGTGCAGCTGCATGGTCTCGCCGCTGATTGGAGGCCGCGGAAGCTCGTGACGATGCCGCCAATTGGAGCCGAGGCCCGAAGCGGTGGCTAGGGTTTTTCCCGGCCAGCAGCGTGCGGAGAGCCATGGGAGCTGATCTTCAAGCTCAGTCAGATACACACTTGGGCTCGTCACCTCCGGAGAATTTGGGCTCCTTACCTCTGGACAATTCGGGGAATATGCCCATTCAATGTCGTAAGAGACCCACCAAGAATAATCTCAGTCCCGGATAAGCCTATTCAATGTGGTAGGTCATGTAATGCCCTATCTTCGAGCGTCTGGCGACTTTTCTTAGCCCAGAGGACTTGTCGCGGATCAATTCGCATAAGCGCGCCTCGCTGGACCAATTAACCTCCCCATTAACAGATGGAAGAGAAACCGTGGATAGTCGGACGGGAAGCTCGGGGAGACATTCAAGCGGACGGCAATCGAAAAGAGTGAGTTCCTCGAGAAGGGTTAGTTTGGAAAGATATGGTAACGATGGACTTGGGAAAGTGAGGTGCAGGGCTGTTAAGCTGGAGGGCGGTTCCGGTATTCCCTGAAGGTTTTCGCAAAATCGAACGTCGAGATGTTGGAGAGAAGAGAGCTTAGAAATGCTTTCTGGCAAGTCCAAAATGCCCGATCCACCTAAACGAAGCTCGTTTAGCGAAACCAGTTCGCCTATACTATTAGGCAGTCCTTTCAGATTTTCGCAATACCATGCACTCAACTTTTGGAGTTTCGCCAGCATTCCAATGGTACTAGGCAATTCCGTCACAGGAATCCCCCAAATGTACAAGATCTTCAAATTTTGCAGATTCCCAATGCTTTCGGGTAATTTTGTAATCGATGTGCACGCTAATCGCAAATCGGTCAATGATGCCAACTTTCCAATCGAGTCGGGAATCTCTCTCATCGATCGACATCCCAATAGGTCAAGGCGAGATAGAGATGTTAGATTGCCTATGGAGCTAGGTAAGTGAGCTAATGATTCGCAGCCAAAGGCATCAAGAGTCTCTAGCGCCTCCATAGAACCAATGGATTCAGATAATTCTTCCAAATTCGTACAACAACTAAGATCCAAAATCTCCAAGCTTTTGAAAGCAGACAAGTCGGGAGTTCTTCTTAAATGGCGACAATACGAGAGGTCAAGAACTTTCAGCTCGGTTGCCATCTGAAAGAAACAAAGGAAAACCTCAGTGAAATTGGACAGCTGCAACGTGTGATTTTCCACTCTTCCTTATTTTTTTTTATAAGAATCTATAAGATTCCTAAAAAATACCCATGCTCCACTACTATTTCACAATTGTTTTATTTGATTTTAAATGTTTTATCGGTAGTGTTAGGCCACACCACCATATTGATTTTTTTTAAGCATATCCATTGCAAAAAGAATGTTAGGTACATACAACTGCTAACCGTGTTTATTTTCGGATAAAATTTCAAAGAGAAAATATGTTCATTTTTTAAGAGCGATGGCAATGCCGTTGATTAGACACAAGCAAATTTCATTATCAAAAAGCAGATGACACTTCAATAACATGTAGTTTAATTATGAAAAGCAGTATTTTAATGTTGTATGTACGAGATATAAAGAATGTTGTATTCCAAAAAAAAAATTAATGCCACTGGAAGGATAACTTTATTACACTCATAGCATTAATAATTTATATTTGTGTTATACAGTGACGACTTCCATAATCAACAATTATAATGATTAAATATTTCGTGCAACAAGTCGGAGCAATTCATAAATTATATCCATTACTCTAAGATTAAAATGAATTTAGAATTTTAGTATGAATGTACAACACAAGTCACTGCGTGGGAGTTTCTATTTCTCCAAGAAAGAAGATTGATGTAGAGATATAATAAGAATCGCTCAAAAGACATGCTTTTGCACGGGGAGAAATTATCTTAGAAGCCATAAACTAGCTAGATTAACGAAATACAAAATAGGCACAATTAAGTAATTAAAACTTTTAATAGATGTTAATTAATATAGTATTTTTTTCCTTTTTAGTATTGTCTAAGGTTAAGAATGACAGACAGGTTGTTGAGTTTTATCAATTAAACATATTAAGGGGTAGAAGATTCTGAGTATTTAGATAGCTATAAATTCCTCTTATATTTACTTGAAAATCCTGAATCCAAGGAACGATATTAAACCTTTCTAAAAGAAAGAAAGGAGAACTAGGTGCAATTGCACCTTCGGTAACACGTTATTATTCACAAAAGATATATCTTCTCAATTTCTTACCTTGAGCGGATCCCATCCTCCCCAGTCCTCTGTAATTTCACTATCTGATAGATCGAGCACGACTAATTTTTTCGGATGAAAGTTGGCCACTTCGAAATATGAGGGACACTTGTGCCACTGAAGCCATCTTAATTCAGGAAGCATGTTTTGAAAATCTCCGGTGAAATTTAGACCATCCGCTTGAAGGAACCTCAATTTGGTGAGTTCATTAAATTGTTCACCTCGGTAGCTTTTTCCGCCACAATCGCCATGATTAAGGCTCTTAATCTCACTAAGCCCGCCATAATTGTCAAGACAAAGGGCCTCAATCTTACTTGTGCCCTGCAATTATGAAACATTGTTGACCGTAAGTTTTAATTGATGAAATGAGACCAACTGTATATACGAAAAGATGGACTAATATCAATTTGATATCATACTATTATGATGTAGGCTTCTCACTTTCAACTTGGTACAAGTCGTCATTGCATATGATTTATCTAATTTATGTAAAAATGTGAAGCTCAAGAATGTGTTTTCGAACTTTTACTCTTCCAATCATGACTTTCGCAAATTTGCACAGTTTGAATTACAAAAAAAAATTTGATAAAAAAATTACGAAAAATTGCATCCTTTCAAAATTACAATAGAAGCCCTCTCTTTATACATAACCCTAACTCATATCCTTTATATGCGAAACAGTATAACCCTGACTCATATCCTTTACATGTGAAACAGCATGACTCTTACAGTCCCAATACATCTATCAAAGTTGTCATCAAAATGTGTTTAAAATTTAGAGAATTTGCATTGTAGATCCCCCTATTACTCCGGTGTACGTTGTTTGCAATTCTCAATAGCAAAATGAAAATGAGAATGTCATCTCAAAAAGTATGCACATGTTTTAGATTCCTTTCTTTTTATGTATTTGTTTAATGAGTACATGGAAGAAAAATCGATTATATGTCAAACATTATATAGATGATCTTTACTCCTCTTTTTATTTGTATAGATGTTTGACGCAACATTTTCATTATCTTGATTATTTTGTTACTGTGAAGTAGCACAAATTAATGAGATCTTGCTTCCAGAAAGATTGTACATGAAGATTGATTAAATTGGATACTAAGGAAATTCAAGTCTTTTACATTTTTCTTTCGTTGTAACCAAATATTTGGGGACCTCAAATTTATTTTGTCTTAGGTGATGAATTGCACAGTGAGCACAAATCATGAGAGTTAAAAGACGGATTTGTTTGGTGATTTGAATATTTCCTTCAAACTTTTTCTTTCGGATGAGGTACTACTAATTTTTCCTTCAATTTTTTTTTGTATATTATCCTATTTTCGTCAATAACTTCATAGATACCCTTTTTTTCAGTTCTAAGCAATGTTATATTCAGTTGATTACATTTTCATTGGTGCAAAAATATGTTCGCTGAAATGCATTGGTAGAAAGTTTTTTACAAATCTCGTTACTTCATTATATTTAGTGTTTTTTTAATTAAAGATACTCATGGCATTTGCACATGCTTGTCTGATGCTTGCACAAATCATCCATATGTTGTAATTGCTTTTAGTTGCATACCTTTTAACTTTCATGCTAATAATAAAAATTAATCAAGACACAAAATTCAAGACCATAATTATTTACATCACAGGTATTGGAATGAGCCATTGCTTTGACCACCTCTCTGGCAAGTAATACCGTCCGGACCGGAATTTCTATTTGCATTTTGAGTGGCATAGTTTCTAGACGATTTTTTTTTATGGTACATACATAATGTTTTTTGCATTAACAGACTTAGTTTTGAAAACGCAAGTTTGAATAGACACATTTCTACATATTGCACATGTTGTTCATGAAACAAAACCATGTAATAACTATTACATAACTTAAACCGACCAACATATAGCTACTACAGCTTTATTACATTACAGCGTAATAGTGTTGTAGCCTTATTCCATTACCGTAACCGTACGGGTTGTTAGTGTAATTTGTTGACCACCTCTAGTTTTGTATATTCATTGAATTTGAGAAGAATAGGGAAGATCAAGATCTTGAGACTAGAGTGCGAAGCAGAAGTTCAAAGTATTTTGAGTGTTAAAAATCTAATTAAAATATTTATGGCTCTATTGTTCCGTTTATTGTAAAAATTTAACTTTTTTCTTCTAATGTCTTATTTTAATCCATAGATCATGCCAAACAACATAACATATATATTTTGTAGCAATGAGAACAATTTATGAATTTATCTTTTATTGTGTGGGACGGGCTCATATTTGACAAATAAATAATATTAAAAAATCAATAAAAGAGATAACTATCATCACAAGAAAAATTATATAACATGCTTTAGGAATAAAATAATATAATCAAATTACCCATCATAAGAAAAATTGCATATGTTTAGAGGAATCTATTACATGGAGGCATATATTTCAACAATAAGTATGACGCAATGTAGCGACAACTGTTATGATTGAAAACGTGTATGGATACCCATTGTGACTAAGAAATATCCATCGTCATTATTTAACATGCTTTACAAATAAATGAATGTAATAAAATTGTCCATCATAGAAGGAAAAAGAACATATGTTTAGACGGATCTTTTTACGTGATTATATATATATATATATATATATATATATATATATAGACACAATAAGTATAAAAAAATGAATAATTAGTGATGGCTATTATGATTAAAAAGTTCTATGGATACTCATTACTAGAAAATATTTTGTGTATTTCACAAGCAGATTATATAAAAAAAATTATGTAACATGATAGCTCATATTTAACAAATAAATGATATAAAGGTACTAATTATGTGCTATAAAATGCTCATTATGAAATTTAGAAATATCTATTATAACATGGTAGCCAATACTTGAGAAATAAAAAATCGAAAAAAAAATTATATAACATGGATGGCCCATATTTAACAAATGACGATATAAAGATTAGCTAAATCTTTGCTAAATACAATGCTCACTTGGAGTTGAACGATGCAGTCATAATTATAACAACATGGGAGCCTATATTTGACAAATGAATGTCGTCGGGGGATTAATAGAAAAATTATCCAACACCACAAAACTAAAAAAGTATTAGCAAATTCATGGAAGAAAATTATCCACTATTATGAAAAGTCAATAGAACGAAATAATATATAATTAGAGGGTTATATTACATGGTTGCGTATATATCATAAATAAATATGACAGTCACATTAACAAATCGACGGTGTTAACTAACAGTTGACAACAAAGGACTCAATTGCACAAACTTGGAAAGATAAAGGACTACATTGAGCAAAAAACAAATAGATAAAAGACTAAATCACACAAACAATAATACTTAGGGGTACTAAATCTGTACTTAGCCCAACTTAAAAATTACAGGAACCATGATAGCCAATTGTCACAAATGAATAGAGGTTATCATAGCAAACAACTCATAATAAGTCAATACTAAGTAGAAGAAAAAAGAAAGATAGAGACCTCACAAGAAATCAAAAGAAGAATCCAAACATCAAATGTGCACATCAAAACGATATGAGAGAAAAGCATGGCCCCAACAATTTATGCGAGGTTTTCTCTGAAAGTACTTTGTCAATTATTATGTTTTCGTAGTTTTGTTGTTGCATTGAAGTTACCAAAAGGAGAGTGTCCTCATCACAATAGTATTAGGTAAAGAGATATATCATTTATCAAAAACCAAGATATTGCTACTCAATTATGTCCTAAAACCAGGCAAGAACAAAAATTAATTGAAAGAGCTCTTTTGCCGGTAGAAGTGGCAAATTTTGGGCACTCGAGACTCACAACAACTTTAATTCAAACAAGAAAGAGAAGATGGGCTCACATTTACGAAGACAAGTAGAGAAAACTCTTACCTTGTTGCTCTTGAGCACATCTCTGGCTTCCTCACGAATCCATAATCTGCTACGCTTTTGAGGTTTCATTTGATTTTCTAGACGAACAATTTCCCTTCCAAGATCTCTCAATTGATCATGCATCATCAAATTACCATATTCATCAAGTTTAATGAGGGACATAAGATTCAATACTTCAATTCCCTTCCCAGGGAAAAAATCAGAGGCTTCCCACATATAAGTCGGATTTTGTTTAGATGCTCCAACAAAAAAACATGCAATATCCAAAAAAATCTGTTGCTCCTCATAATCTAATGCTTCGTAACTTATCCCCAACGTCTCTTGCACTTTCTTATCAGGCACCTTCTTTAATTTCTTTGATGTATCTTTCCATGCTTCCTTTGTCTTTCCACATAAGAATGAGCCTATAACTTCAAGAGCTAAAGGAAGCCCTCCGGTAGTAGATACAACCTCATAAGAGATAACCTTATAATCACTAGGAGGAAAATCCTTTCGAAATGCATGTCTACTAAATAAAATCAATGATTGATCGAAAGGCAACTCATTGAGTTCATACATGTGGGCCCTAGCCTTGTCAAGAATACTCTTGTTTCTAGTTGTGATGATGACTATACTTCCTACTTTAAACCAACTACCGTCTCCGACCAAAGCATTCAACTGAGTATTATCATCCATATCATCAAGAAGAGTAAGAACTTTCTTACTTCTAAATCGAGATTTAAGGACACCAATTCCGTCATCGACATTAGACACCTCACATGAACTTCCTATTACGTTAGAAATGAGGTTCTTTTGCAGGCATTTAATACCCTCGCGGCGAGATGTTTCTCGAATATTTGCCAAAAAGCTACGATCCTCAAAATGACCAGACAGTTTGTTGTATAAAACCTTTGCAAGAGTTGTCTTACCAATGCCGCCCATTCCATAAATTCCAATAATCCATGTACCATTGAATTCAGCATCTATCTCACTCATAATTCGTTCCACACGATCATTAGTTCCCACCAACTGTTCGGGAACATTTAGCTGGAAAAGTCTTTTTAACTCACTCATAACTCTTCTTAATACCATTTTGACTAATACCGCTTCATGCCTGTCAAATAACAATATAAAATTTCAATATATGATGGCAATGTTTATATGTTTTTTTCAAGTAAGATCTATTTATGAAAAACAAAACAATGTTTTGATGAAGAATAATGTACCCGTTATCAATTTTCTCGGATTCCCATCCTTTTAAGGAACTGACTTCTTTGAGTGCATCTTCCCATTCTTTCACAACCATTTGGTCCGAATTCTTTTTATGTGCATTGATAGCTTCTCCAAATCTCCCTGCAAGATGTCGCACGTGCGAGGGTTCCACTTTGTAAAATATGGGCAACACTAATTGTCCTTTGCTACTCTTGCACTTCAACATCTGAACAAGCTCGCAAAGGCACCATTTGCTAGAAGCATAATCCTCAGATATAATCGGGATTGAGATCATAGACTGTGTAATACTGCAGAGAAGCTCCGGACCAATCTCCTCACCAATACGGAGCTCATTGTCATCTCTGAACACGTGAATTCCTGCATCAACAATGCTAGTATAGAGATAATCGGTGAAGCCTTTACGAGTGTCTTTCCCTCTAAAGTTCAAGAACACTTCGTAGTCATTTCCTTTTGGCATTTTGGTTCCGCCGCCTTCATAATCACCTACATGTGGAGAGGTCGATGAGGAAGATGCTCCGTATATCGGATCTTCTGAATGAGTAGATTCTTTTCTTTTCATCGCCTCAAAAGAACACGAATATGGAATCTCAGATCTAAGAATTGCAGAAATGTCTCTCAGAACTCAATTGAGAGCTACATTAAAGAAAAAAACAAAATTTCTCATACAACTCACAAAAAATATGGAGCGATCAAAAGAAGGAGGAGAGAAGAGGAGAAGAGCAAGGAGTCACTGATAACCTGAGGAGTGCTCAAACGACGCAATCCCCACGCTGCTGTGATCTCCACCGATTCTCAGCCTTCGACGTTGGATAACCCACACGCAACCCTCTTTATTCTGCCTGCTTGAACAATGCTGAGTTCTGGCCATCCAACGATCCAAGACTCATCATGCCAATTGAACCGCTGCGATGCACGCTGCACGGAAAAGTCAATTATTGCAGGCGTGCTTTCCGTAGCACTGCGCGGAAGGTGCGAGGAACTTAATGAGCAACACTGACGTGCAATGCTTTGGTGCTTTTATTGAAATGTCAGATCCAGCAAGGCTTGACTTGACTTGCTTTTTCTATTAACAAATAGAAGTGGAAAAGAAAGCTAACTGGCTATAATCACGTGCTCCTGGTGCTAGGGTGGATGAGCCGATGATAGAAACATATCAATCGTCGGATTGAATCAGAATTTGTTAAAAAAAACGTCTGTATGAGACTTAATATTCAAATAAGGAAAGTTTATTATTCTCAATCTATAATCTGATTTGTTTTTTTTAAAAGAAATTTCTCTGAAAAAGTAACTCACAAACTAAATCTCTCCCAAAACAATTTGAGTTCCTCAAACTAGATATCTCCATGCCACGTCAAGCCTAAAGGTTATCTAGTCATAATTGGCCTCTTGCCCAAGACACTTTTGTCTTTATCCTTAAATTAATATTTTTTCCGACCAAAAAAAATTAATAATTTTTTATGTTTTACATAAATTTTATTCTTTCAGTGTCGGCCAACGGATTCTCTATGATCGAATATTTATTCAATAATACATTTTTACTTTTTTTATTTCATTTTTTGTCGAACTTTTTTTTATTTCATGGGGACATTCTTCTTTTGCTTAGCTTTTAAGCCAAGATCATCACCTACAATATCTAGACTTTGACCAATTATATTGTTGTGGTCTCCACCATTCTCTGCCTGCCACGTTTTGTTACCAATGCACAGCACTTTCTGCTATTAAAAAAAATTATAGGGCAATTTCCACAGCATTATGCGGTGGGTGCATGGAAACTACGCAAGTGCTTCTCGACACGGCTTGCTTTTTCTATTAATAGAAAATATACAAGAAAACACACCAACAATACAATACTCATAAGTGGTTAGAGAACTGTGTAACTGTGTCACATATGTTCATGTTGGCAAATTGGCGTTAGAACAATCTAAAGAAAAGTGCCCATTTTTACAGCTCATTCAATTAGGATTACCGTAAACGAAGTTCCTGTCTAATTTCTCAGCTGCTGAAGGGTGACACCGACTTAATTTCTTTTGCCCTTTTCTGCGGTTTAGTAGACACAAATTAAGTTGAAGCAGCCGTTGTCGATTTTTTTTCAACAATGTCTAGCGAAAGAGATGATGGCAATTTTTAAGAGGAAACGTTAAGAGGAGTATCTTACACACTCTTTTTAGCATCTGGTCATTTTGTAAAATGTTATGCTGATTTGTCCATTCAATTCGATTTCTTTGCAATCAAGTTGCATGATATATGTGTGTATATAGAGAGATATCTTTGTACATGTATCACAGCTTAACAAATAGTGGACCATTACTATGAAGAAACCTTTTTAATTGGTGAAATTTTTCAATATCTTTCTTACATAATTCCAACTACTTGATTAGAGAAATTCTATACCACGTTCATTATAAACTTCTATCATATCTCTTTCTCTCTCTCTCTCTAACCAGTGAAAAATTAACAAATATAACATCATAATAGCATAGTAATGTACGACATTACAACACGTCAAAGTAATTAAGTACAAGAACATCTTATTCTATGACGTTATGATATATTATTGTAATCAAGTGCGAAAGTGGTGTGAAACAGAAGCGTGCACCTAAGAATTTTCAAAAGATGAGTGGGTCCCTTGCCAAGTGACTTGCTTTTTTTAAATCCTCACCCACTTTTTTTAGGGTTGAAGCTATATTTGAAGCTAAAGGGATTATTCTTTTCAATCCGTAGCTCCAGGAAGCTTCAAAGAAATTTCCATGACGCGTTATGAATAAGAACTCTTTTTAAAATTCAATTTTCTTGTCTCAGCAATTTGTCCGTTCCTTCTTTTTGTCCTAAAAAGAAAAGGTTCGTTGATGTCATGGGTAAAGTTCATGTAAAGGAATCTTCACTGTTCAATTGGTATGGTCAAATTTGTGTCGTCAGCGACGACCCTTGCTGCCACCTAAGAAAGCCTTTTTTGTATTTCTAAGGAAGGAATCAACACAAAGTGATAAGAAAAGAAGAAGGAAATATCGTATGCAATTCCTTGTACTTTCACGGTAAAACTAACAATTCAAAGTCGCACAATTTAAAACGTCGTAATTTTTTCAATCATATTCTTTTGAGCAAACAACATTATAAGGGGTATCAGGTTTGGTATTTTTATTATGAGAAAGCCCACTAAATATAGATAAGCCCACCTATGATGCCAATCGGTGCCCAAATAGATGAATCAAATATGTGTTATAGGAATTAAAAAAGATTAGATGAAGGCGTATCAATAATACCGTCTTAAAGATAATGATTTTCTTGATAGGATTCGCAATCCAATATAGTTGGCTCCAATGGATATCTTGTCCCCTAATACAATACCCTGACCGTAATCTTCCTCACTTAGTCTATGTAGCAAGCAAAAATGAACACGATTCAAGCTTATAAGTGGTAGCTAATACAGAGAAAGCATGAAAAGAGATGAAGAGGAGAAGAAGGAACAAAGGATAGAGTATTATTAATGGTGATCTCTTAGTTTCTGTTTTTCCTAGAAGATGCCACTGGACATATAGAGAAAGGAAAAGAGTAATTCAATTTGTGAACTTTATCTTCTTGACCAATTTCTATATAGCCATCCTGTTGAGATATAAGTTTCTTCATCTAAGTCACCATTTAGAAAGGAAATTTTAACGTCCATTTGATGAATTACCAAATTATGTATAGAAGCTAAAGCCATCATTAATCTAATTGTTGTAAGCCCTGTTACCGGAGAATAAGCATCAAAGTGATCAAGTCCTTTTTTATATACCTTTTAGCCACTAATCTTGCCTTACATTTATTTAGAAAAAATTTCAAATAAATGCCCTAAATAGATGAGTTTTCTTAAAAGAGGGTTCAGAGTGAATGTTATCTTAAGTAAGGATCTAAAGTGGCCATTTAGTCTCAAATAAAGGCCTAAATTCGCCGGTCGGTCAAATCTTCACCGGCTAGCAAGCACATGTTTATTTCAACACCAAGCACAAAATCGTCCAAAGACATTTCTTTTTTTATCTTCTCACTTTTTTCTCTTCTTCCTTCTTCACCCACGCGTATCTTTAGATCTCGCCATCTTCCATGCCCGTCGCTCAGCGTTTAAGCATCTTCTTGGCCAGCTCTTCAGATCTGGCCATTCATGGCCACCGGTGCCGAACGAGCCGTCATCACTTGTCACCACGGCTTGAGTTGATCTTTGTTTGTCACGAACTCCTCCATGAGTAGGTAGTCCTTGATCCGCTCCCGCTTCAACAGCCGGAGCTTGCACTTGGTCAACGGCGTGAAGATCGTACCTCGTAGCGGCCTGTGACCCTTTCTATTTCTGTTGCTTCCGACCAACGTGCGAGGGCGATGTCACCACTCAAACTTCTTCTTATTCTTGTCAGAGCCATGCTGCTTGCGATCGCCAGACTAGCAGTTGAGGGTCTTCTTACCAAAGCTGTCCCATGGCTCTTTGGAGGTTTTTTGGGGGCGAAGTCAAAGTATTGAGAGAGAAATCAAAGGTGATTTTATCGGAAAATGGCTTTGGGAACAAGTTATAGAGAGATGAGAGCTCATTCGATGCCAGTCGTCGTGGACAACCAGATTTGAAGAGCCAACCAAGGCGATGCTTGAACGCGATGCTAGTGGCCATGGAAGATGGCCAGATCTGGAGGTGAGCTTGAGACCTACAACTTCACTTCAAGCATGAAGAAGATGAATAGTGAAAAAATAGGAAAAGAAAAAGAAACTAAAAAAGAAATGTCTCTGACAAAACTGCCTCTACTCATGCTATCGGAATAAGCATGTGCTCATTGATCAGTGAGTTCATATCCTTGTTTGAAACCAAATAGCCACTTCATGTCATTACTTGAAATTAAATAGTCACTTCAGTCATTTATTTGAGACAGAATTCACTCTAGACTCTCTTTTGAGAAAAAGCATCTACATCGGATCCTTATTTGGAATTTCTAATTTATCTATGGTATCATCCGGTTTTTAATTCTTTTTCGTCAACACCCATTTAGAACCTATAGTTCTGGTGTTAGGAGGAAGATTAGCTAATGACCCTGTATTATTTTGCTTAATAAACTTTACCTCGACATCAATTGCCATTTTCCACATATGTGCATCCGGTCTAGACTTATTATTATTATAACTCTTTGGATCATCTACTAAATCTATAACATAAGTGAAGAAATCGGATCCTAGGACTTTTCTTATTCATTTTACTGTTAAATGCTAAACATACTTCGCCAACTAAATTTGCTTAATAACTTGATGTGGCAAATTCCTCTTAAGTGATTACTGAATGCTTAAATAAGCCCGCTTAAATAACTTTTGAATGCTAACGTCCGTCAAACTAACTAATAGATAAGAGATTAAAAAGAAAAACAAGATAACTACTAGATAATTTAAAACTCTCGATTTAATAAATTAAATGAACCAATAATTTTTTTTTAGAATATGAAATTATTTACTTTTGATGAACTTATGTTGTGTCTAATCGACACACAAATATATTCCTAAACCGCCAAATGCGGAGAAAATTATCAAGAAAGTCTTAAATCTATTGTACGGCGCTCAATTCAGTCATAAACCTTTCAATTGTACAAATTTAGTCTTAAATCATTTGACAATTTGTCAATATAGTCATTTCGATCAATTTTGACCAGAAATCACCGACATTATGGTCCAATCAATACCATTCGTCCTATGTGGCATAAATAGCACCAGCATGGACAATTTTTTTAAAAATAATTATGATTTTTTTTCATTTTTTCCTTTTTCTCTTTTCCTTTTTTTCTAGTGGTCGGTCTCAAGAGATGATAATGATCATCACTATTTGGGCGCTTACCATCGTAAATCAAGATGGTGATCACTTTGGAGATAGCCATTGCCCCCATTCCTTTCTCCATAGGGTTCCCTCTCTCCCTGGATACGAGAAATAATATCTGACCCAACTCGATAACTTTTATTTAGGTCCATATTCACATTAAGTCTGCATTTTGTCACGGTCCGATAACTAAGGTCTCCATACAAGCATTTATATTTTCTAATCTAATAAGAAAATGTCAGACCTAGGTCAGCCCATTAGGGCCTAACTAGGCCCGGGCACGGAGCAGGACACGGCCCGCCACCTTATGCGGGCAGTCACAGGTGTGGTCTGGCCAACCCTCAACGGCCATTGGACGATGGGCGTGAGGCCCTCGCCAGGCTTGGAAGAAAAAAAGGAAAAGAAAGAAAGAAAAGAAAAAAGAATTAGAAAATTTGGAAAATTTAAAAAAATTATAAAAATTAGCCACGTCAGTGCCAGTCATACCATATTGGACGGCTAATGTCCACGTTAGCAATTTTTGGCTAAAATTTATCGAATAGACTCAATTGGTAAACTTTAAAAGTTTAAGACTCAATTGACACAATAATCAACCTCTCAAGGCTGTGAATTTCAACTAGATTTCCGCAGTCTGCAGCATAGATTCCCTTAAGACATTTTTAACTTGATAGGTCTGTTTTCTTTTAATGGATTAAAAGGTCTGGTAATCTTTTAATGGACATGCATCTAAAGACATTAAAACAACCCAAATTTTCTAATTAATCAATCAAGGCCTCGAACTTCAACTAGATTCTCGCAATTTGCAGCGTGAAATTCTGAGTCTTTAAACTGGAAAATTCTGGTAATCTTTTAATAGAAGTGCACCCAGAGATATTCAATCTTGCCAGTAAATCCAACTTGTAAAGACCATGAATTTCAACTAGATTTCGGCAATTTGCAGCATGGAATCTTTCAATGGACGCGCATCCAGAGATACAGAGCGTTTCCAGATATTCTATATGGGTCAAAGCATCGAACTTCAACAAAATTCTCGCAGTTGGCTGCATCTGATTCTTTAGATTCTTTGAACTTGAAAGGCCCAAGTGATTGAATGGACATGCAAACAGAGATATCCAAACTTACCCAACCCTTGCAGTTTGCAACACATGATAGCCTTAGATGTTTCGAACTCGAAAGGTCCCCTGTATCTCAACTAGATTCTCGCAACTCGCAACGTTTGTTTCGAAGTTGTAAAGCAGCACCTTCTGCATTCATTTTCTGCACGAGTGCATCTAAAGAGCCAAAATGATTGTCAATGGCCCAACCAAGGGAACCTTTTGGTGGCTCACCACCTCCTCCCTGCATTACCCAACGTATGAGGTCAGAGAGACATAAAGCGACAGCATGGATCAAAATTTGTCAAACATGCATTTACCTGAATTGATCATGCATTAACATGACCTGAACATAGGTTACATCCACAAAATTGTAAGAGGAGCAAAATCAAAAGGATAATAACGGGCTAAGCGGCAAAAGCTAATCTTTTATAGTTGAATATGCACATAGAGAAAATAAAAAGAAAATTTAAGGTTGTTGGATAATTTATAAAAACAAGAAGAGGTAATAGAAGGGCCGGTGCAGCCATCAGTGCACTTAAAAAAACATAATTTTCTGCAAATTGTTTTCAAACAATAGACCTGAATAAAGCGTATTTCAAATGTGATGAAGTTCTGTAAGAAAATTCAATCACAGTCGGGGTTCAACACGCCTTTGCAAAACTGCGTGAACCACCACCACAATGCCTATGAAGCTTACTTAAAAATGAATTGATAATATTTGATACAACATTTCACACTTGTTCATCACATCCTGTAAATTATTCGTATGAAACAAAACGAAACTCAGAAACCCTAATTTCACCTCTTTTCCCCTTTCATTTAGTTGGTAGAAACTGCAATAAGAATGTGATAACAAATAAAACCTACCGATACAGTGACTAATCTAAGCAACTGTCTTCAGGATGGAAAGACAACACTCAACAAAATTTTCCTCCTAGTCAGTAAGCATGACACAATCTGAATGTGGTCACATTTGAACGCCACCCGTCCTCACTACTCACTAGTGCCATATAGATCCAAAGCTTGTCACTCCGTACATTCTGTAGTACTATGGTTCATCAGGAGGACCAGCGCACCATTCACATCAATATGGAAAGAGCTATTGACAACCAACCGGACATTGGTGAGCTATGGCAGGCAAATACTAAAAAACCAGGAACTTTGGCTCTAGAGGGGAGCTAACCCATCAAGGATTTGACATGAGCCGCGACTGCAGATAATAGATTTGTCTTACCGAGTGCTGGCAAAGCCAGATCATTCACTTTATATACACTACAAGTTCCCTCGCGAGTGATAGCTCATCTTTGAAATGTGCTGCTTCTTCTATTCAACTGTCCATGAGTTAAATTCTCGACCACCTTTCCCTCTCAATTTCATCGAATCTCAAAAAGCTTTCATCACAAATAACGTCTTCCTTCAGTCCACTAACCTTAAATGGAACAAAGTTGAGAGCATTTTACCTTGTTCATCTGTTTAGCTGACAAAGAAGACATATGCTAAATTGCGTTCCGCTACCGTGACCGAAACCTTAATAGCTCTGCTTAGTCCTCGAGAGGAAAATTTCAAATCAATATTTAAAGTGGAGTCATTTTTTCAAAAAAGAGTCCAAAGTGGATATAGTACAAAGTAAATGTACGAAGTGTCCAATTTATCTCAATCAAGAACTTGAGTTCATTGGCCGGTCAAATGCTTACCGACCGGCAAGCACGTCAATGTCCTGGCTATCGGAATAGGGCAATTTCATTTTTTACTTTTTTTTTTCTTTTCTTTTTCCTTTTCTTCTTCTTGTTTTTGCCTCTTTTCTGTCCGTCGGCCCTAGCCGGGGCCAGCGAAAGTTGCCAGCCTCGGGCGGAGGCTGCCCTCGCCGGCGTCGGGCGATGCAGCTGCATGATCTCGCCACTGATTGCGGGCTGGCGAGAGCCGTAGTCGTAGGGGAGATCGGGGAGGGGGGAGAGAAGGTCTGGAGGCCGCGGAAGCTCATGGCGACGCCGCCAATTGGAGCCGAGGCCCGAGCCGGAGAACCACCGTGAACCCTAGGGAACGTCCCGATCATGCTCCGACGATGAACCACCGGTGCCCCGTCAGGGCACTCTCTCGTGCCCTATCGCGAGCCCTGGCTACTGCAACGACGGCGGCGGCGGCGTCACAATCACCGACGCCCTCGACTTTCGCCCTCGAGAACGTGACCAGGTCCAACTTCGAGCCCGCGCTCGAGTCCCTGAGGGACCATGTCAGGGCGGCGGACTTCGTGGCGGTCGACCTCGAGATGACCGGGGTCACGAGCGCCCCGCGGCGGGAGTCGTTCGAGTTCGACCGCTACGACGTCAGGTACTTGAAGGTCAAGGATTCGGCGGAGAAGTTCGCCGTCGTCCAGTTCGGCGTGTGTCCCTTCCGCTGGGATCCGCTGGAGCTCTGCTTCGTCGCTCACCCTAGAGTTTCTCTGGTTTTCGCAATTTTTTGTGTCCCTCTGGACGAGGGATTGGAATTGAAGGGCTGCCATGGGTTTTTTTATTGAGCTGATTCAAGTGATTGGATAGTTGAAATTGTCTGTCACCTTTCGGTAAAATCAGGGCAGGCTTTTCTGGGTTCATTCTTTCTCGCCTGCCAAATCTGACTTTGGTTCGTAATTCCCTTGAGTAACTCAGTGTCAATCTCGCAGGCACAATTTCTATATTTTCCCTCGGCAAGAGTTGTCATTTGATGACCCAGCAGCTTATGAATTCCACTGCCAGACTGCCTCAGTCGACTTCTTGGCAAAATACCGGTTCGATTTCAACCCGTGCATATGGGAAGGTAAACGCGTCTAAATTGTCTTCACAGAGGTTGATCTGAATGCTCTGGATAATGTTGGCCACGATATGATCATAAGCTCATGTGATATGGTAGCTCTGAGGAACATACAGACATGTTTTGGGGTTTTAGTAACTAGACCTGCGCTTGCAGTCAAGTGTTGCTGCGCTTGAATCATTAAAGTTTAATGGGTGATTGCCTGATCGGGTATCTTCAGGGATGAACCAGAAGGAATTTGTGAATTTTGATTGTTGTTTAGTAGCTATAAATAATTCAAGCAATTCAATTTTCTTGAGTCTGAACTACAATTTTTTTATTGAACTTGATAAATAAGGAATTGGGATGTGATTGTGTTCTGGATAGTGGTTTCATCGATAGATTTCGTTGTGTTCTTGCCCAATCCAAAGCATTCACTTGATATAGACACGTGCAGTCTTAAATCTGGAAATTCACAATGTTAAATAATCTCAGGAATATCTTATTTATCCAGAGAACAAGAAAATGAGCTGCTGAGACATCTGGAGGAGTCATCATGTTCCCGGAATAAACATAAGGAATTCAGAGATGTACCTTTGATCAGCATGACAGATGTTCTCTTCAGTGAGAGAATAAAGAACCGAATGAAGAAATGGCATGATGAGCTGTTACATGACAGAAATTGTGAAATACAGTTCAGTGGGAGCTCAAATGACTCAAAACAGCAAATTCAAACCATTTTCTATGGAGCGCGCCCCGCTCTTGCCCTTAGTGGGTTCACTGCGCATCAGCTCAGGTTGATTCAGCAGGTAATCCCATTCTCTGGTATTTAGTTTCCTTTTTCAGTTTCTGGTTTGGAGACAGTGATTTCTCTTATGCTGTATATTTGTTTTTGAAAGAAAGAGGCTGATCTCCTTGCTTATCAGTTTCTCTGATCAGTGTTATGGCAGTCATTTAGAGGCCTTTTTTTTTGGCTTATGAGCCACCAAATAAGTAATATTTTAACTTTTAAGATTTATGAATTTGGGATAACTTGTCATGCTGATATGATGTGTTTGTAATAATTTGGAGTGTTTGAAATCATATGAAAGTCCAGTTTCAAACTGTAAAAGTCGAGGAAGTATCCAATATCTAAAAGCAGAAGCCATGTCAAAAACAACTGCCATATTGATATTTGGTACTGTTGTGAAAGAGCCTCGCTGTTCTATTGTCTGCTTATATCCTTGCCGGCTTGCAAGAAGTGGTTTGGGTCACCTTTAGCTCTTTTGTCTCACTGATGTTCCTGGAAGTAGAAAGAGATTGGGAAGGATGGAGGGTCCTTTGCGAAAAGTGTGCAATGAAGTCGTGGCGACTTGGCTTGGCAAACATAGAAAAGTTCGTCCAAGGACCTCCGCATGCCTGCCAATGTAGTTGATAATAATACTGAATTTACTGACAATGTTTTGATTGAAACATTTGCGATAACATTGATTGCAGATCATTCCTTAGAGGGTCAACTTTTTTATTAGCTAAAGTATCTTTGAGTGCTAGAATGTGCCTGCAAGATTACTCATTACAATTTTTTTTTCACTTGAGGTGGACTGGAGTTATAGATGTTTAGATTGTCATCTTCATTAATTACGATTGATATACTTCATATTGGTGAGCTCAGCACTAATTGCTGATAAAGGTTGAAACTTGCAGGTTACAAGAAATCACTTTGAAGATATTGTATATGTTTGTGCAAATGTTCAAAACTCGTCTCCAACCGTTGCTTGTGTATACAGACTGCAACACCGATAAGGACCTTCTAATGGTGAGACAAATGCAAATGGAAAAATTGTGAGGATAGTATTTTTCTTTAAATCTTTAATGAGTAATTTTATATCACTGAAATGGGTAAAGAGGGCACTTCTTCGGTGTCTGTGTCTGTCTGTTTAATTTCCTTCATTTTTCCAATAGCCTCAAATTTTTATCTCCAACAGTTGAGCTGAATTGAAATCTTATCTGATGGCTGGATTGAAATGATCAATGACAATAATAGCCAGACCATGAACTTTGAAGCACCGGTTGCTTTGCATTTTGTGCTGGATGTTCTGTAAAGGGCAAAGCAGCATTTCAGATACGAGTTGCTAATTATGTGCTCAGAGAGGAGATTAATACATAATAACATCCCATGTAATTTAGATGTGTTTCGCTTGCCCCAAAAACCTACAGATATCTTTTTGTAGAAAGAGGTGGACGATGAGAATTGCAGAGGAGAAAAGTTAAAGATTCGTTTGGCAGTTGGATTTCTTCATGTTATTGACCTTTAATCTTCTGAGCGGAAATTGATTGTTGGTCATAATTGCTTTCTTGGTATGATAATTGCTGAGAGCTTAGCTTTCCATTGATTAGTTAAATTATATATCATCTGAAGCTCATTGTTTTTATAATGCAGATGTTGCCCCTATATATAGGAAGTTCTTTGGTCAGCTTCCCTTCGCTGCCGAAGAGTTTGTCTCTTCTGCTAACAAGCACCTCCCATATATCATTGACACCGAAGTTCTTTTGAATTCAAGCGACATACTTAAGTACTGGATGAAGCAGTCTAAAACATCTCTGTGCCTCAAATTGCTCTAGGTTACATGAGTACCAATTTGGCTTCAAAAACTTGCGTGAGAGTGGAGCTTCAAGTAGATGATGTGAGGTTGAATTCCCTTATCTCTTCATTCTCGACTTGTACTTTCTTTTCACTGTTTATTGTTTGTTTGCTTTTGATAATTCCACAACAGATGTCAGTAAAATATATACTTGATGGGGCATCTAATTAGAAATTTAGATGAATGTTATACATACTTACCGATAGATACATCTTTACAGTGATGGTAGAACATTTCAGTCGGACCTTACACATCAGTATTGGTCTAGAAGAGATAATTCAGACACGCTTACAATTCAGCTTCAATCCTTTCTCAAAGATGGAGAAGAAAGACAAGAAAGAGGGGATGGCTGGAGAGAGTGAAAAAGCACCAATTGATATTTATTTATATACTACAAGCGTGGCAAATGCTGAGTCATGATTGTCCCCAGGTTTGTGCTCTTCTTACAAGAGCAAGACCTGGAGATGTTTGGAGGAGTTAGACAAATTTATGAATCTAGTTTTCGTATTTAGCCAATGTAATCTATATGATCGCGGGATTGTTTCTCTGTTCCATACTTTTTATAGGTTATATGCCGATTTACTAAATTCAGCATATCTAGGTTTTTTCCCCCTTCATATCCAATTCTTTGTGCTTTATTTTGCATGTGCCCATTAGGTATCGGGTCAAACCACATAGTTATGGGGATGATATGATAGAGCATTGTTGGGTTTCATTAGTTTTTTGTCCAGCTGTGATTAGTTACTTCAAGTTGATTACGGAAATGGCCATAGTGGTGATATTCTTCTTAGCTCAGATCCACAATTATGCGTGTGATTTTTGACTGTCAATGCATGCATTAATTCCCTTTTTTCACCGGCTAATTCTTTCTTAGATTATTTCTTTGGCGGATTTGTTTTAAATAATTCTTTTATTTATAATCACAGGGCCTCCATCTGGGATGCCGGGGCCAAGCATGAGGCAGGGTATGATGCTTTCATGACTGGTTGTGTCTTTGCACAGGCATGCTCTCATCTTGGCTTTAAGTTCCATCCTCGTTCTTCTTCCGAAATTTTGGCATGTGATGAAACGGTTGAGAAATATGTCGGTCGTCTGTTTCTCAGTTGGGACAATTGAGACATTATTAACTTAAGCACTGGCAGTGTGACTGGGAATTCTGTTGGATCAACTTACTGCAAGAACCGATGCTCGAGAATTTTGTTTGAGAACATTATCTTGATTTGGGGATTCCCACCCAAACTCAAGGCAAGGAAGATAAAGGAATGCATCTCCAAAGTTTTTGGCCCAACCTCCGTTACTTCTGTCTACTCTTTGGATAAAACTACAGTTTTCGTTCAATTCAAGGAGCCAGAGTCGGTCTCTGATTTTCTGGTCTTGAAAGAAACTTCTGAGAGAAATGATGAAGCAATCTCCATTCTGAATCCTTTATGGAGACTGTTGGAGGGAGGAAACACTTTTGCGGCTGATTATGAGACGTACAAAGAAATTTGCAGCTCCCCTGTATCTAAGGTCTATTTTTCAGATCAGGCGAGGGCAGTTGGGATTAAATGGAAGACCAAATTGCTCAATTCTGAAGTGCCGGGGAAGGAAGGGATTCAAAAACGAGGTGATACGAATTTGAGCCTAGAAAGTGCAGCAGGGGATTCTGTTTTGGATAAAACCAACGTGAAGAGCAAAAAGAGCGCATCAGACGATATGAACCGTCGGAGTTCCTCATGTGGGGAGATCCTTGATTCTCTTTGCGCCCACGAAGTCGAGCGGGTTAGGACTTACTAATTCCTGATCAAGCAGAGGGTCTAAGTTTCAATTCATTCCCGCTTCAACTCGAAATTTTGCTTTTCCCTACTGATTATCTTGTTGTAACACAGATCCGAGCGCCCTTCCGTTCATGGTCAAGGGCATTAGTTCTTTTGTTTCGATAATTATCATTGCGCCGTGATCATCTTTGAGAATGTAGGGAAAAAAAATCGAAGCCCTTATCATCGAAGGGAGGATCAAGTGCTCCTCGCTTCTTCGTAATACCTCTTAAAATCAGAATTCCGCGCTGACCCATGAGTCCTGTAATTCCGTTTTGCTACATCACCCCTTCAGTGGCCTTGAGCAAACATTTGGCAGCAAAACCACATGGAAAGAATGAAGGTTCTCGTCTGACCTCGAGCTATGATTTCTCTTTGTTATGGCAAGATATTCTAGGAAAATTCCTAGGTTGTCATGTGTTGTTATAGGTAGAAATTACGATGTATTCAACCGAATACGAGAGCATGCAACGTTGCTCTACTTCTTGATAGTTGAGTTCCAAAATTAGATCCCAGGAGTCGAATTGATTCCACTCTCCATACTAGAAGCACGGGACCACCTGCTTTCTGATCATCTTGTAATTTCCCAAAAAGAAGAAAAAAACGAAAGAAGAAGAAGAAGCAGAATCGTAACCCTAAAATCTAGCATCGAGCAGCCGACGACTCAGAGTATGACCTCAGGTTTGACCGTTCAAATCGTCCCCTATCTTCGCTCCATGCATCCCACGTGTCACGATCGACGGCCACAAGCAGAGGAAGATCCCCCCCCCCCCCCCCCCCCCCCCCGCTCTCTCTCTCTCTCTCTCGTTCTTTGTCACGCGTGAGCAAGACGGCAAACACCGCATCATCAGGTGTACCGTTCAGGGCCCACCGGCGATAGCCGGTCGCGCCCCCACACCCCTCAGCCCCCATGCACGTCTCCGGGTTTCACCATTTATGGCCCCTGCTTCTCCCAAAACGGGGTCATCGTCACTCGGCTATGCACGTTACAGTGCACGGCCGGAAATGGCAAACCCAGCAATGGAGACAGCGAAAGGGTTCGGCCATGTTCGGCACAATCTCTGCGGGTCAGAAACCTCCAAGGAGAGAGCATGAGGGGGCCAGTCCACGGCCCCCGCCAGCCGGTCGCCGCCCCCCCTCCACCGGCTACCGCCGGTGACCGGGCGTCGCATTAAGGATGCGGTCGTCATGTGGACTGTTCCATCAGCGTGTTTGGCGAGCGTCCCCATCTCGGAGAATTGAATTGTCCTCGCATGCCATTTCTTTGATCCGCCGTCGTTTTCTTTATCTTCCTTCGAATTGGGTCGTACCCTTTGGAGCAATTTGCCTCGAAATGAAGAAAAGGGTTTCCTTTTTTGCTTCTCTCTCTCTCTCTCTCTCTTTCCCTCTCTCCTTCAGACCCGGTTGAAGTGTCCTCGAGTTCAGCAAGAGTTCTGAGTAATGAGAGCTTTGGGAAGTGTTATCAAAGCGCAGGCAAGCATGACGCACACGATCTTTTTCTCTTCTAGAGGAACAAAAAGGAGTTGGTTTACCTTTTCTCGGCGGATCGGTCTTGCATGACATGTCTGCAACAGCCTGCATGCTTTTGTGTGCTCCTATGTATGTGAACCAATTCGTGTTTGGTCTGACTCTTGATTTGATGAAATCCGTTTTGTTGTGACGAAATACTGCGGGCTCTTTCGGCCAAAAAAAGAAAAAGAAGGGAAAATACTGCGGGCTCGTGCATGCATGGGCATGCGAGGGTCGATCTAGTTCTCTTTTTCTTATTCACATGTCTACGGGCGAAAAGGGAGGATCTTTTGGCTCCTGGAAGTTGAATTGCAGCATTTTCAACTTCATAGATGCTTGGCATCGTCTTTTACATTGCACTCTTCCTCTTTCAGAATAAGAATCTTCTTACCGATCAGATAGGGATGGCCTTTTTTTGGAGCCGTATAGGGAAGCAAATTTAAAGTCTTTTAGTCTTTCATCCGTTGCTTGATCCTGCATGTGTTTTGCATTTAACATGTGCTAATGGGCGTTTGCTATTGTGCGGAAGAGCACCCTAACTAGATGAGATGAAACAAGAATAATCCGAACATAGAAATTTACGTGGTTCGGCAAAAAAATTCCGCCTACATCCACAGAAGAGAGAGAGACGATTTCTTATTTTTGAGCATATCTAATACGAGGTACAATGCTGAATAAATAGATCCTTAGATTCCTACTTCCCTAATCCCAAAAAGTTCTACCCGAAAGATCTTATCAGTTTATGAAACTAACTAATAAATCTTTAGTGATTGTCCCCTAAATATTAGGAATATCTCGACATATCCCAATTACATTGAATTAGGAATATTTCCCAGGAAATCCCATATAGATAAGAAATATATTTGAAACATGTAGCGTGTAAGTTCCAAGCCTTCTTAGATTTCCTGATCGACTTTTTCGAGTCTCTAATCGATCGAAACTTCATGGAATTCAAGACAACATCAACAAATCTCCACCTCTGACTTGAATAAACCACAAGCCTCCACTCGAATCGAGAAAACGTTTATATCTCTCTCTCCACTGTACCTTCGCAAAGGTACGCCCGCACCTAGACCGGTGTGGCCTCTGTCAACTTCAATGATGGGTGAGAGAAATCAAGTCCCGGACTTGAACTTCTTCGTTGTAACCATCTTCGTAAGCATATCCGGGGGATTATCTTTTGTATGGATTTCTTCAAAACAATGCTACCATTCTCCACAAATTCTCGAACCTTATGGTACCGAACTTCATTCTTCGCGAGACATATTGCTCTTTAGCTATTGCAATATAGTGTAGCACTTTCCTGCTTTAAACCTAACTCCATGACCAAACCGATCAGCCATATTCCCTCCTTCGCAGCCTCAGTTGCTGCCATGTACTTGACTTCGGTTGTAGACAATGCTACAGTAGATTGAAGTATTGCCCTCCACGAAATAGCTCTACCTCCAAGAGTAAAGACATATCCCATGATGGACCTTTGCTTGTCCAAATCACTAGCGAAGTCCAAATTGACATAACCTACTAAATTGATCGAGTCTTCCTTTGAACTGAACATCAAACCCATTTTGGGAGTTCCAGCCAAATAACGAAAGATCCACTTAACAACTTCCCAATGCTTCTTACGCGGATTGCTCATATATCGGCTGACAAGACTCACTGCATGCGCCAAATCCGGTTTGCTACAAACCATAACATACATGAAAGATTGTTTCATGTAAACTATAATCCGGTCTCCTCATGTGAACTAGGGCATTGTTTTTCGAATAATCTGAAGTGATTTGCTAAGGGTGTACAAACCGGTTTAGATTTTCCCATGTTGAACTGCTCCAATACCTTTTCAACATACTTCTTCTGATTTACCCAAAGCTTACTTGCACGTCTATCTCGAAAGATTTTCATGCCAAGGATCCTCTTTGCAGCTCCAAGATCCTTCATTTCAGACTCGTTACTTAATTGAGACTTTAGGGAAATGATGTCTCTCATTTTTCTTGCAGCAATCAACATATCATCAACGTAGAGCATCAACAAAATAAGCGACTTATCATCCAAAACTCTAGTAGACACAAGAATCATGCACATTTCTTATTTAGCCAATACGAAGCATAAAAGAGTCAAACCTTTTATTCCATTGCCTCGGAGATTGCTTCAAACCGTAAAGTGATCTCTTGAGCAAGCAAACGTGATTCTCTTTCCCTTCCACCTTGAAGCCTTTGGGCTGCTCCATGTAAATTTTCTCCTCCAAGTCACCATGAAGGAATGTCGTCTTCACATCTAGCCGCTCGAGTTCCAAGTCATACATGGCCACCATAGCTAATAAAACACGAATTGACGTGTGTTTTATAACCGGGGAAAATATTTCGTTGTAATCATCCCCTCCTTCTGTGCATAGCCCTTAGCAACAAGTCGGGCCTTGTATCTCTCTTGCTCTTTCTCCGTTGTTGCTTCCTTTCTTTGAAGAACCCATTTGCAGCCAATGACTTTTCGATCCTTGGGCTTCTTCACAAGTTCCCATGTCTCATTCTTTTGTAATGACTCCATCTCCTCCATCATCGCAGTCATCCACTTTTCTTTGTGGTCACTTTTCAAAGTTTCATGATAGGAGCTTGGATCGCTGGAGCCTACGGTAAGAGTATAAGCAACCATGTCCTCAAAACTGTACCTCTCTGGTGCTTTGAGAGTGCGCCTTCCTCGACCCGTCGCAATGGTACATGGAACTTCTATCGTTTCTTTAACTTCCGGAGCTTCATCGGATGACTCGCTATTCTCTGCAAATTCTCTAGCTTCAAGCTCCACCGTAACAATAGATTTATCACTCTCCTCTTCAGCAGTCACGTGTGGCACACAGCTTGACTTCAACATTGTAGATTCATCAAACACAATATCCCTGCTCGTCAAAACTTTTTTCTCACTTGGATCCCATAATTTGTAGCTTTTCACTCCTTTCTCGTAACCAAAAAATATGCACTGTTTTGACTTTGGATCCAACTTCGTGCGCTTCGAACTCTTCACATGTACAAAAGCAGGACAACCGAATATTCTTAAATTAGAATAATCGACGATTTTACCAGTCCATATCTCTTCGGGAATTTTGCATTTAATTGCAGTTGATGGAGACCGATTCACAAGATAATGTGCCATGCAGACAGCTTCTGCCCAAAACTCCTTGCTCAGTCCCACATGCAGCCTCATGCTCTGAGCTCTCTCTAATAAGGTTCGGTTCATCCTTTTCGCTACCCATTCTGTTGGGGCGTATTTGGAACTATGAAGTGACGTCTAATCCCTTCTTTCTTGCAAAGCTCCATGAACGGTGTCAATTTGTACTCTCCTCCATTGTCCGATCTCAAGCACTTAAGCTTCTTCCCCGTTGAAGTCTCAACTTCGGCTTTCCATTCTTTGAACTTGTCAAAGAACTCACTTTTGTGTCGCATGAAGTAGACCCAAACTTTCTGAGAGAAATCGTCAATAAATGTCACGAAGTATTCCTTTTCGCCTTTTGACTTTACTGGTGTACATTTCATGTGTACATACTCAAGCACACCCTTGCTCGTATGAGTTGCAACATTGAACCGTACTCTGCATTGTTTTCCAAACACAAAAAATTTGTAGAAATCTAATTTGCATGTTTTCATACCTTGGAGTGCATTCCTCTTGTGAAGCTCCATCAATCATCTTTCCCCCATATGCCCGAGACGCATATGCCATAGATAGGTGTTATCTATCTCCGTGCTAGCATCCGTGTACACAGATGCTCCACCTTGCACTGTGGTTCCTATAAGTTGATATAGGTTCCCGTGCCTCTGTCCTTTTAGAATAACCAGAGCTCCCTTTATCACCTTCAAGACTCCTCCTTGAGCCGAGTACTTGTATCCATTGGATTCAAGTGCTCCCAATGAAATCATATTTTTCCTTAGACCTGGTACATGACGCACATCTGCCAGGGTTCTGATCATGCCATCAAACATCCTGATTTTCATGGTTCCAATTCCCATGGTCATGCATGAAGTGTCATTCCCCATGAGAACTGAACCACCATCATATGCCTTGTACTCATCGAAAGCTTCTCGATGAGGACACATATGATAAGTGCATCCGGAATCCAAGATCCATGAATCTTCAAAGATGTCCTTCCCTAAGGATATGGTCAAGACGTCCCCATCATTAGTCTTAGTGTTATCGGCTACACTTGCTTCATCCGAGCCCTTCTTCTTTTTCTCGTTCTTATTTGGACAGAATCTCTCGGTATGCCCTTCCTCATTACACCCATAGCATCTTCCTTTGAACTTTCCCTTGTATTTTGATCGATCCCTGAGGCTCGATCCTTGATCCGTTGATCTTCCTCTTCCTTGACTGCTTTTCTCCTTCCCAAAAAGTCCCTCTCCCGAAGATTTTGAACTACTTGCCCTTTTCCGAGTGTCGTTGGAAATTAGGGCAACAATTACCTCTCCGATCTCTAGGGTTTCCTTGCCATAAAGGAGCATAGTCACCAAGTGGTCAAACGAATCCAGCAACGACGCCAATTGTAGAAGCGCTATGTCTTCATCCTCGAACTTTACCTCCAAACTTGTAAGTTCACTGATCATCTGATTGAACACATTGAGTTGTTCCAACAAATCTCCTTCTTCACTTATCTGAAGTGAATACCTTTTTCGTAAGAGATTTTATCATGCAGATGCTTTTGAGTTTGAGCCATACCTCTGGAGCGGATTTGATTTCCGCCACATATTGAAGGGCCTCGTCTTATAGGTTCAATCGGATCGCGCTACATGCCCTCTCGTCCATGTCGGCCCAGTCATCGTCGGTGATGGTGGTTGGCTTGTTCGATCTTCCCAGAAGAACCTTTGATAAATTCTGTTGAGTCAACAGATCCTTCATCCTTCTTCGCCATAGTGTAAAATTATTCTTCCCGGTGAATCATTCAATATAGAATCGAATGGTCGAACCTTTTCCAGCCATCTAGTCAGAAGTCGCAATACAAGAACGAAGAACCTGGATTGCTCCAATACTAATTGTTGTACGGAAGAGCACCCTAACTAGATGAGATGAAACAAGAATAATCCAAACACAGAAATTTGTGTTTCGGCGAAAAAATTCTGCCTATGTCCACGAGAGAGAGAGAGAGAGAGAGAGACGATTTCTTATTTTTGAGTATATTTGATAGGTACGATGCTGAATAAATAGATCCTCGGATCCCTATTTCCCTAATCCCAAGAAATTCCATCCTAAAGATCTTATCAATTTAGGAAACTAACTAATAAATCTTTAGTGATTATCCCCTAAATATTAGAAATATCACGATATATCCCAGTTACATTGAATTAGGACTATTTCCCATGAAATCTCATGTAGATAGGAAATATATTTGAAACGCGTAGTGTGTAAGCTCCAAGCCTTCTTAGATTTCCCGATCGACTTTTTCGAGTCTCTAATCAATCAAAACTTCTTGGAATTCAAGACAACATCAACATTTGCTGCCCTTGAAATGCAGATCCACCAATGTGTTTGGACTTAGAAGGTGAAAGGTAGTGCGCAAGTGTTGACAGCCGAGAGAGAGCACAGCCCTCCATTGGCTAAAGGGCCTTAGCTCTTGCCGGGAGTGTGCTCTCTCTTCTTCCGTCACCATCAACGTCACCATGGCAGCGTCATCATCGTCCCCGACACATGTCAAATGTGGTGATGTAGGAAACTTCTGAACCTCAAAATCTTGTGGACTAAAGTAAACGACTTTCTCGACCCTCTATAGCTATATAGCTACTTAACTCTGAGGTTGCTTTTCAGCCCAAAAAAAGAAAAAAAAGGGAAAAGAAAGAAACTTTGTGATTCCTACTTACTAGTGCATTCCTTATTCTCTGGGCAGTGGCTTAAGTTAGAGGTACAAAAAGGTGGAATTTTTAGAGGAGATGTGCTTTTATCTCATAGATTTTGTTTATATGCTTGCTTATGATGATTCAATTCCGATCCACAGCTCTAGCGGTAGCACACAAGGTACAATAATGTGTACTGAGGGTTACAGTAGGCATGATAGCATCTCAGTTACTACGTACATGTTCTCTGCGTGCTCACTAGCATTCTTGAGTTTGCAGAAGAGTCCAAACACTAGTGTACTTGTGCCCTTATCACAGATACATTCAAGGACAGATAGAGCTGGAATCCTGATTTTGGTAAAAGATGGCCCCTTCATTATGTCTTACGTAGGTGGAGGAGGTGCAATGCGAGGGCTCAGATAATTCATATGAACAGAGAAAAGGAGTGGAAACTCAACAGGTCGTAAAGCTACGCCTCGGTGTTTTTGTAACTGATGCACAGGATGATTGCATGAGATGAAGGACCCAGACCTCCAGCTTCAGTGGTGATAAGGTCAAAGACAATTCATTGCTTTGGCCACCGTTTTGACAATTGCATTCTTCTCATTGCATGGAATAAGGAAGAGGTGCGCCACCACCCGTCACTCCCTTGCAAATCTTTAGACATTGAAACGGATGGTTGTGCTGGACACCAAGGAGTCTGAACTTTTTGCAAAATCAGTCTTCATACTTCTTCCTGTATATATTTGTGAACTAAGAAGCATCATCTGATATTCACTTCTGAAGATGAGGGATGACGGGTTTAGAATTCCCAGATTTTTGGGAGTATCACTTTCAAATTGAGGTTAAAGTGTGATTTGCTTTTTCATCAAGTTTGGTGAAAGACAAATAATCTGGACAATAAACCAAAATGAATGTCCAATCACTTCTACTAGAGTATGATGGACTGTTACTTCTAATGTGTTGTTGATGACCACGAGTCCTCGATCATTCTTATTGAAAGACAAAATGAAGATGGGTGTTCGAGCTGAGTTGTAGCCAATGGTGCTGAAATAGGATCAGTGGGTCATATGAAGCAATTGACATACTCCGATTTAGTGAAGGGAATATTACCTAATTCCATTTGTAGAATCTACTTTGCTGTTCTAGAATTATTTGATGATTTCCAACTTGCTCCATGGATGGGCAACCAGGTGAGTGGTAAGGAAACTCATATTTTGGGTTATGGGCTTCTCTATTCTGTTCAGGTCTTTCAGAACAAGCTAAATGTTCCTCATCCGTCCGATTGAAAATATCCTCAGTCAGGCATTGACCTTCCTTATCCATGATGCCTTCGATTCTTGCTAAAGATGCAACGTCAGATAGACCAGAAATATTTAAGCGAGGTTGTCCATGGTTTTCATGCACCAAATGGGAATCTGTATTTTCATGTTGCCCTTCCAAGGTGACACCCTGTGAGACAAAATGATCAAAAAATTTACAGCACCATTTTGCATCATACAAGCTAGAGCAGCATATGCAGTAATAGATCTGCTCCATAACTGTACGTGCATTTAGTGTGGATGCAAATTGTGAACTAAATTATTGACGCAGAGACTGCTCTGCAAAGCAAGTTTAAGTGTTCTATATATTAAGAAGTTGCTGATATGAGGTGAAAGATGTATTTTTCTTGTGCTGGCATCAATTAACTAACTCTAATTCCAGTATTCTACAATGCTAATTATCCAACATAGACTGGAACTTTAGATCTACAATCCCCAAAGATTATCCGATGTTTTTAACGAAAACCTCCTCGTAACATGATGATTTTAGTCCTGAGCTTTCTCTGGAGCTATCCTAACTTGACAGTTTCACTCTCGGAAATAGTTTCATTTTGTGGTTTGGAGGTTGAAAAACTAATGCACCCAATATGGAGCTGTCTTTCCCATTACAAGTATAACAGAAGGAGCTATTAAATCTAGGACCTCATCATCTATTGAAACTGACCTATTATCACTAATAGCACACAATGTGAAAATGATCAATTTAAGAAGGCCAGCAATGTTGATCATCATAAAGATAGTCAAATGATGATTGTGATCAACCTTTCCCACAACCCTTTAAAAGCAGCACTTTTCTTCAAGGAACATGTACTATATATGTTCACTCCTCTTGTGTCTGCTGTAAGCACGGGTTTATCATAAACGGGACGATGACCAATGGAAAAAGGAAATGAAAATTGTGGCTGCGGTTGCAAAAGTTCTGCAATAAGCTCTTCTCTCTGAAATTCTGCAATGACACGACAGTAAATGTAAATTCAAGCTAGGGACAAGAGGTCCAATGGCCGCAACCATCGAGGGCAAACACATCGCAGAATAAATGACCGAGTGCCGTATCTAAAGTGATAGCGCATCATCACATGTGAATTACATCCATTTGCATTGAACATTGCCCAATTATACAAAAGACAACCGGTTACAGAACAAAAGCATCATAAAAATGCAGCAACATTAGAGGATAAGGTATTCATAGAAGCATCAAAATTCAGGGGAACGGCTACTAATCAAGCCAGTTTATTAATCAACTTCAGCAATCGTCACTCGAGCTTGGCTCATCATCGATGCATTGCTCCAAAGCAGAATATGAGGGGAGCAAACTAAATTTCAAAAGGAGCAATCGACAAGTAAAGCATTTCAATACGAACAAAAAGCACATCGGCATTCGAAACCCAAAAAAAAAAACCTGAGAAATGAAAACTCCGATTCACACACTGGCCGTGCAGATTACTAGCATTCCGCAACGTTCCAAACAGTAGGACACGAGCGAATCCACTGCCGGTTCAGCAAACTCGCGACGGAAGTGTAGACGACACTAACCGACGCACATCGATAAACAGTAAAGCTTTCCGAAGTTCTCTCCGACGTGCCTCTGGGAAGCGAGGGCGGTGGCTGCGAGCGGAGGAGCCAGGGCGGCGGGGCGACTCCGTCGATGAGGAGGGTGGAGGCGACGTGCCGGCCGACGACGCGAGCGGAGAGCCATGGGAGCTTCCCTTCTGCTGTGGAGCTGATCTTCGAGCTCGGTCAGATACACACTTGGGCTCGTCACCTCCGGAGAATTTGGGCTCCTTACCTCTGGACATTCTGGGAATATATGCCTATTCAATGTCGTAGCGTACGCACAACCCACCCCACGTATAATCCGAGCTTCTGGTGGCTTTTCTTAGCCCAAAGGACTTGTCGCGGATCAATTCGCATAAGCGCGCCTCGCTGGACAAATTAACCTCCCCATTAACACGTGGAAGATGAACCTCGGATAGTCGGACGGGAAGCTCGGGGAGACATTCAAGTGGACGGCAATCTGAAAGAGTGAGTTCCTCGAGAAGGGTTAGTTTGGAAAGATATGGTAACGATGGAGTTGGGAAAGTGAGGTGCAGGGCTGTTAAGCTGGAGGGCGGTTCCGGTATTCCTTGAAGGTTTTTGCAAAATCCAACGTCGAGATACCGGAGAGAAGAGAGCTTAGAAATGCTTTCTGGCAAGTCCAAAATGCCCGATCCACCTAAATGAAGCTCGTTTAGCGAAACCAGTTCGCCTATACTATCAGGCAGTCCTTTTAGATTTTCGCACTCTACTGCACTCAACTCTTGGAGTTTCGCCAGCATTCCAATGGCACTAGGCAATTCCGTCACGGGAGTCCACTTAATGCCCAAGATCTTCAAATTTTGCAGATTCCCAATGCTTTCAGGTAATTTTGTAATCGATGTCCACAATAATTGCAGCTCGGTCAATGATGCCAACTTTCCAATCGAGTAGGGAATCTCTCTCAACGATCGACATCCCAATAGGTCAAGGCGAGATAGAGAAGCTAGATTGCCTATGGAGCTAGGTATGTGAGCTAATGATTCGCAGCCACAGGCATCAAGAGTCTCCAGCGCCTCCATAGAACCAATGGATTCAGAAAATTCTTCCAAATTCGTACAATAACTAAGATTCAAAATCTCCAAGCTTTTGAAAGCAGACAAGTCGGGAGTTCTTCTCAAATGTTCGCAATCCGAGAGGTCAAGAACTTTCAGCTCAGTTGCCATCTGAAAGAAACAAAGGAAAATCTCAGTGAAATTGGACAGCTGCAACGTGTGATTTTCCACTATTCCTTATTATTTTTATAAGAATCTATAAGATTCCTAAAAAAATACCCATGCTCCACTACTATTTCACAATTGTTTTATTTGATTTTAAATGTTTTATCGGTAGTGTTAGGCCACACCACCATATTGATTTTTTTTAAGCATATCCATTGCAAAAAGAATGTTAGGTACATATAACTGCTAACCGTGTTTATTTTCGGATAAAATTTCAAAGAGAAAATATATTCATTTTTTAAGAGCGATGGCGATGCCGTTGGTTAGACACAAGCAAATTTCATTATCAAAAAGCAGATGACACTTCAATAACAGGTAGTTTAATTATGAAAAGCAGTATTTTAATGTTGTATGTACGAGATATAAAGAATGTTGTATTCCAAAAAAAAAATTAATGCCACTGGAAGGATAACTTTATTACACTCATAACATTAATAATTTATATTTGTGTTATATAGTGACAACTTCCATAATCAATAATTATAATGATTAAATATTTCGTGCAACAAGTCGGAGCAATTCATAAATTATATCCATTACTCTAAGATTAAAATGAATTTAGAATTTTAGTATGAATATACAACACAAGTCACTGCGTGGGAGTTTCTATTTCTCCAAGAAAGAAGATTGATGTAGAGATATAATAAGAATCGCTCAAAAGACATGCTTTTGCACGGGGAGAAATTATCTTAGAAGCCATAAACCAGCTAGATTAACGAAATACAAAATAGGCACAATTAAGTAATTAAAACTTTTAATAGATGTTAATTAATATAGTATTTTTTTTCTTTTTAGTATCGTCTAAGGTTAAGAATTACGGGTTGTTGAGTTTTATCAATTAAACATATTAAGGGGCAGAAGATTCTGAGTATTTAGATAGCTATAAATTCCTCTTATATTTACTTGAAAATCCTGAATCCAAGGAACGATATTAAACCTTTCTAACAGAAAGAAAGGAGAACTGTGTGCGATTGCACCTTCGGTAACACGTTATTATTCACAAAAGATACATCTTCTCAATTTCTTACCTTGAGCGGACCCCATCCTCCCCAGTCCTCTGTAATTTCACTATCTGATAGATCAAGCACGACTAATTTTTTCGGATGAAAGTTGGCCACTTCGAAATATGAGGGACACTTGTGCCACTGAAGCCATCTTAATTTAGGAAGCATGTTTTGAAAATCCCCGGTGAAATTCACACCATCCGCTTGAAGGAATCTCAAGTTGGTGAGTTCATTAAATTGTTCACCTCGGTAGCTTTTTCCGTCCCGAACGCCACAAATAAGGCTCTTAATCTCACTAAGCCCGCCATAATTGTCAAGACAAAGGGCCTCAATCTTACTAGTGCCCTGCAATTATGAAACATTGTTGACCGTAAGTTTTAATTGATGAAATGAGACCAACTGTATATAAGAAAAGATGGACTAATTTCAATCTGATATCATACTATCATGGTGTATGCTTTTTACTTTCATCGAATCTGAGAAGAATAGGAAAGATCAAGGTCTTGAAACTGAAGTGCGCAGGAGAAGTTAAAAGTATTTCGACTGTTAAAAGTTCTAAGTAGAATACTTATGCATTTGTCAATCCCACTTATTGTAAAATCTCAACTTTTTCCTTCAAATGTCTTATTTTAATTCACAGATCTTACCACATAACATGTGTCACTTAGTTGTACACATATATTAGTTCTAGTTACACATGTATTTTATAGGAATGGAAACAATTGAGGGATTTATCATTTATTATGTGCAACGGTTCATTTTTTACAAATAAATAATATTAAAATCATATAGCGACTGTAACGAAATGTGCAATAAGTGATGACTGTTACGATTGAAAAGTTATTTGAATATTCACTTTGAGAAAATATTTTCATAACTAAATGATGTAAAATAAATCGGTAAAAAGTTATAAATCATAATAGCTCATATTTAACACGTAAATGATATAAAAATACTAAATATGTACTAAATAAAATGCTCACTAAGAGTTGACCATGGTAGATATATCTATAATAACGTGGTAGTCAAAATTTGACAATAAATGTTATTAGGGCGTTCATACAAAAATTATCCATCATCACAAAAAAAATAGCAAATTCATAGAAAAAATTATGTACTACGATGAAAAGTCTATAGAATGAAAACAATAAATGTTTAGAGGGTTAATTACAATGTTGCGCATACACTGTAGATAAATATGAAAGCCACATCAGTAAATTGACGGTATCAACTAGCGGTTGACGATAAAAGACTCGATTGTACAAATTGTGAAAGATAAAAGACTACATTGAGCATAAAAGAAGGGATAGGGGACTAAATCGCCACAAGCGGCGATACTTAGGAGACTCAATCTGTACTTAACCCAGTTTGGAAAATACAGAACAAGGATAGCTAATCATCACAAATGGATGGAGGTCTCATTTATCATAGCAAACAACTCAAAAGAAGTCAATACTCAATAAAAGAAAAAAGAGCGAAAAAACCTCACAAGAAATCGAAAGAAGAATCCAAACATCAAGCGCATGCATCAAACAGAAATGTGAAAAAAGCATGGGCCCCAACAATTTATAAATGTCAGGTTTTCTCTGAAAGTACTTTGTCAAACATTATGGTTTTTCTTTGTAGTTTTGTTGTTGCGTTGAAGTTACCAAAAGGAGAGTGTCCTCATCATATACTATCGGGTAAAGATATAAATCAATCATCAATGACCAAGAAATTTCTCCTCAATTTTGTCCTAGAATTAGGGAAAAACAGTTTCTAATTGAAAGAGCTCTTTTGCTAGTAAAAGTGAAAAGTTTTGGAGACCGACAATACTCTTATCTCAAACACGAAAGGGGACTCACGTTGACTAACCAAGACAAGTAGATATAGCTCTTACCTTGTTGTTGTCAAGCACATCCCGGACTTCCTCACGAATCCATAATCTGCTACGGTTTTGAGGCTCCTTTGGATCTTCTAGACGAACAATTTCCCTTCCAAGATCTCTCAGTTGATCATGCATCATTAGATTACCGTCTTCATCAATTTTAATTAGCGACATAAGGCTCAATACTTCAATTCCATTCTCCGGGAAAAATCCACATGCATCCCACATATAAGTTGCACTTTGTTTAGATGATCCAATGCAAAAACATGCTATATCCAAAAATATCTGTTGCGTCTCATAATCTAATGATTCGTAACTTATCATCAACGTATCTTGCACTTTCTTGTCAGGCACTTTCTTCAATTTCTTTAATGTATCTTTCCATATTTTATTCGTCTTTCCACGTAAGAAAGAGCCTATAACTTCAAGGGCTAAGGGAAGCCCCCCAGTAGTAGACACGATATCACGAGAGATAACCTCAAAATCACTATGTGGAGAATCCTTTCGAAATGCATGTCTACTAAATAAAATCAATGATGGATCCAAAGGCAACTCCTCGAGTTCGTACATGTAGGCTGCCCTAGCCTCGTCAAGAATACTCCTGTTTCTAGTGGTTATGATGACTATACTTCCAGATTTAAACCAACTACCATCTCCAGCCAAAGCATTCAAGTGAGCCTTATCATCCATATCATCAAGAAGAATTAGGACTTTCTTACTTGTAAATCGAGATTTGAGAATACAGATTCCATCATCGACATTATACACATCATCTCGACTTCCTAGTATATTGTGAATGAGCTGCTTTTGTAGCCATGCAATACCGTTGCGTAGATATGTTTCTCGAATATTTGCCACGAAGCTACGATGTTCGAAACGACTAAAGAGATTGTTGTACAGGACCCTTGCAAGAGTTGTCTTACCGATACCGCCCATTCCATAAATTCCAATAATCCTTGTATCATTAAATTTAGCATCTATGAAGCTCATAATTTCTTCTACACGATTATCAATTCCGACCAACTCTTTGGGAACAATTAGTTGAAAAGGTCTTTTTAACTCGCCTATGACTTCTCTGACAACAATTTTAACCAATGCTCCTTCATGCCTGTCAAATAACACCGAATTTTAGTATAGGATGGCAATATTTATATTCTTTTCTAAGTAAGATCTAGTTATGAGAAACTAAACAATGTTTTAGTGGAGAATAACGTACCCATCATCAATTTTCTCCGATTCCCATCCTTTTAAGGAACTGACTTCTTTGAGCGCTTCTTCCCATTCCTTCACAACCATGTCGTCCAAATTCTCTTTATGTGCATTGATAGCATCTCCAAATTTTTCTGTCAGATGTCGCACCTGTGAGGGTTCCACTTTGTAAAATATGGGCAACACTACTTGCCCTCTGCTTTTCCTACACTTCAACATCTGAACAAGCTCGCAAAGGCACCATTTGCTGGAAGCGTAATCCTCAGATATAATCGGGATCGAGATCTTAGATTGCGTAATACTGGAGAGAAGCTCCGGACCAATCTCCTCACCAACACAGAGCTCATTATTATCTCTGAACACTCGAATTCCTGCATCAACAAGACTAGTATAAAGATAATCGGTGAAGCCTTTACGAGTGTCTTTCCCTCTAAAGTTCAAGAACACTTCGCAGTCATTTCCTTTCGGCTTTTTGGTTCCGCCGCCTTCATAATCACCTACATGTGGAGAGGTCGATGAGGAAGATGCTCCGTATAACGGATCTTCTGAATGAGTAGATTCTTTTCTTTTCATCTGGAGATTGATGGAGCGAAGCCTCAAAATAAGAGGAATATGGAATCCCAGATCTAAGAATTGCAGAAATGTCTCTCAGAACTCAATTGAGAGCTACATTAAAGAAAAAAACAAAAGTTCTCATACAACTCATCAAAACATATGGAGCGATCAACAGAAGGAAGAGAGAAGAGGAGAAGAACAAGGAGTCACCGATTACCTCAGGAGTGCTCAAACGACGCAATCCACACGCTCCTGTGATCGCCACCGATTCTCAGCCTTCGACGCTGGATAACCCACACGCAACCCTTTTTATTCTGCCTGCTTGAACAATGCTGAGTTCTGGGCATCCAACGATCCAAGACTCATCATGCCAATTGAACCGCTGCGATGCATGCTGGACGGAAAAGTCAATTATTGCTGGCGTGCTTTCCGTAGCACTGCGCTGAAGATGCGAGGAACTTAATGAGCAATACTGACGCGTAATGCTTTGGTGCTTTTATTGAAATGTCCGATCCAGCAAGGCTTGACTTGACTTGCTTTTTCTATTAACAAATAAAAGTGGAAAAGAAAGCTAACTAGCTATAATCACGTGCTAATGGTGCTAAGGTAGATGAGCCGATGACAGAAACATATCAATCGTCGGATTGCATCAGAATTTGTTAAAAAAAACGTCTGTATGACACTTAATATTCAAATAAGGAAAGATTATTATTCTCAATCTATAATCTGATTTGTTTTTTTTAAAAGAGATTTCTCTGAAAAAGTAACTCACAAACTAAATCTCTCTCAAAACAATTTGAGTTCCTCAAACTAGATATCTCCATGCCACGTCAAGCCTAAGGATTATTTAGTCATTATTTGCCTCTAGCCCAAGGCACTTTTGTCTTTGTCCTTAAATTTATGTTTTTTCTAACAAAAAAAAAATTTAATGATTTTTGATGTTTTACATAAATTTTATTCTTTCAATGTTAGCCAACGGATTCTCCAAAATCAAATATTTATTCAATAATATATTTTTTATTTTTTATTTCATTTTTTGTCAAAATTTTTTTTATTTCATGGGGACATTCTTCTTTTGCTTAGCTTTTAAGCCAAGATCATCACCTACAATATCTAGACTTTGACCAATTATATTGTTGTGATCTCCACCATTCTCTACCTGCCACGTTTTGTTACCAATGCACAGTACTTTCTGCTATTAAAAAAAATTATAGGGCAATTTCCGCAGCTTTATGCGGAGGGTGCGTGGAAACTACGCAGCTGCTTCTTGGCACGACTTGCTTTTTCTATTAATAGAAAATATACAAGAAAATACACCAACAATATAATACTCATAAGTGGCAAGAGAACTGTGTAATTGTGTTACATATGTTCATGTTGGCAAATTGGCGTTAGAATAATCTAAAGAAAAGTGCCCATTTTTACAGCTCATTCGATTGGGATTAGCGTAAACAAAGTTCCTGTCTAATTTCTCGGCTGCTGAAGTGTGACACCGGCTTAATTTCTTTTGCCCTTTTCTGTGGTTTTGCAGACGCAGATTAAGTTGAAGCAATCTCTATCAATTTTTTTTAGCAATGTCTAGAGAAAGAGATGGTGGCAATTTTTAAGAGGAAAACGTTAGCAGGAGTATTTTACACACTCTTTTTAGCATCTAGTCATTTTGTAAAATGTTATGCTGATTTGTCTATTCAATTCGATTTCTTTACAATCAAGTTGCATGATATATGTATATATAGAAAGAGATATTTGTACATGTATCACAGCTTAATAGCTAGTGGACCATTATTGTGAAGAAACCTTTTTAATTGGTGAAAATTTTCAATGTCTTTCTTATATAATTCCAACTACTTGATTAGAGAAATGCTATGCCATATTCATTAGAAACTTCTATCGTATCTCTTTCTCTCTCTCTCTAACCAGTGAAAAATTAACAAATATAACATCATAATAGCATAGTAATGTACGACATTACGACACGTCAAAGTAATTAAGTACAAGAACATCATAATAGCATAGTAAAATTGTTATATGGCGTTATGATATATTATCCTAATCAAGTGCGAAAGTGGTGTGAAACAGAAGCGTGCACCTAAGAATTTCAAAAGATGAGTGGGTCCCTTGCCAAGTGACTTGCTTTTTTTTATTCCTCACCCACTTTTTCTAAGGTTGAAGCTATTTTTAAGCTAAAGGGATTATTCTTTTCAATCCGTACCTCCAGGAAGCTTCAAAGAAATTTCCTGTTTCAGATTTTTTTCATTTTAAGACATGTTAGTTAAGAAATTCTAAAGCTATTAAATACTACTGATGGGTATATGAATTCCCTTTAATTAGCCAAGAAGAAAAGCATATTGTTGGATGACTTGAGTAATTTCTCACTTGCTAAGATGATCATCCAGAAAGGATTGTCTTAAAAGGTTCAATTTGATTAGTGAGATAATTTTTTCCATCGCTCTTGTTAACAAACATTAATAGTATAAAGAGAGACTGAAGCCTCACTATATATTAATCCGATGTATTGCGAATGGGAAGTATTATCAAGGGGAAAAGAACATTAAAAGTGCCAAAAGTTGTGTACGGCGCTCACTTTAGTGCCAAAAGTTTTTTTTTGATCGCTTAAGTGCTAAATCTGGGAACAAACGATCACCTAAGTATCAAATCAAAGAAAAAGCGATCTCTTAAGTGCTAATTCCGGCCAAATTGATTACATGGCATTTATAATTAAAATTTGTAATATTACTTGGAAATTTTTTTTAAAAATCCAATCCACATGGACATCAAAAATGACATCGTACAATTCGATCGATACTGAAGTGATCACTTTAAATAAAATTTGGCACTTAAATGATCACTATTTACAACTTTCAGATAATGATGTTTATGGGTTATATGCTAACTGGGCACGCCAGCGAGCCACGTAGGACTAATAAATTAATAAAATTTTGCCACATTAGATTTTCGGTGACCCGGATAGGAATTGGCACTTAAGTAATCGTTTTTTTTTAAAGTGGCATATAAGTGATCTGAAAACAACTTTTAGCACTAAAGTGAGCGCCATACATAATTTTTTGCACTTCTAGTGTTGTTCTCCATATTATCAAGAAACAAACCAAACATGTATAGTTCTAATTTCTACGGAAAAGTTTCCTACCAAACGTGCTTCCGCGAAGATGGAAAAATAAAAACAAAAATAGTTTTCATTTTCAATGAACTGGTAATGACTTCTTGAACCAAATGGGCCATAACCCATGAGAAAATATTAGACTCGACTCTAGTTATTTTCAGTGAAATTGTTTTCGCTATAAGAAACTTTCCATGAAAATTATTTTTCAAGAATAATACTTTGTAAAATCGTCCTTTTTATCTATGGTCACGTAAGGCTACAACCTCCATGGTCGTGGTGACGGGCTCATCTCCACCACGTGGATTGATTTAGACAGAGAGAGCTGCGGCTATGGAGGTAGCGACCTCCGTCGATTCGCTCCGATGGAGATCTGTAGCCACACTAGGCCAGGACCTCCATGACGTGTTCAGGTAAAATATCCTTGCCCTTGTTTTTCATTAAATGGTTTCTGACTCAGCACTCGTTTTAAAATTCAATTTTCTCGTCTCAGCAATTTGTCCTTTCCTTCTTTTTGTCCTAAAAAGAAAAGGTTCGTTGATATCATCGGTAAAGTTCATGTAATGGAATCTTCACTTTTCAATTAATCGTCAAATTTGTGTCATCAGCGACAACTACGATCCTTGATCGATGTGCCCTAAGAAAGCCTTTATATTTGTGTCTAACGAAGAAATCAACACAAAGTGATAAGAAAAGAAAAGGAAATATCACATTTGATTTGTTGTACTTTCACAGTAAAACTTACAAATTCAAAGTCGTGCAATTTAAATTGTCGTAATTTTTTCAATCATATTCTCTTGAGCAAATGACATTGTAAGGTGTATATAGTTCGGCATTTTTATGATGAGAAAGCCCACCTAACATGGATAAGCCCATCTAAGATGCCAACCAGTGCCCAAACAAACGAACCAAATACGTGATATGGAGATTAAAAAATATTAGATGAATATTTAGAACTAGGCATATCAATAATACTGTCTTGAAGATGGCAATTTTCTCGATAAGATTCGTGCGATCCAATATAGTCGGCTCCAATGGATATCTTGTCCCCTAATGCAATGCCCAGACCCTAGCCTTCCTCACTTAGTCTATGTAGCAAGCAAAAGATGAACAACATTCAAGCTTTTAAGTGATATCCAATATAGAGAAAGGGTGAAAGAGACAAAGAGGAGAAAAGGAACAAATGATAGAGTAATGTTAATGGTGATCTCTTAGTTTGTGTCTTCTCTAGAAGATGCCTTTGGATATATAGAGAAAGGAAAAGACACACGGGAGAATTCTATTTACAAAAAGTAATTCAATTTACAAACTTTATCTTCTTGACCAATTTCTATATAGCCTTCATGTTCAAATATAAGTTTCTTCATTTAAATCGCTATTTAGAAAGGGAATTTTAACGTCGATTTGACGAATTACCAAATTATGTATAGAAGCTAAAACTATCATTAATCTAATTGTTGTAAGCCTTGTTACCAGAGAATAAACATAAAAGTAATCAAGTGCCACTAATCTTGCCTTACATTTATCTAAGGAAAATTTCAAATAAGTTTCTTCACAATAGCATAGTAAAATTAAGTACAAGAACATCATAATAGCATAGTAAAGTTGTTCTATGACGTTATGATATATTATTGCAATCAAGTGCGAAAGTGGTGTGAAACAGAAGCGTGCACCTAAGAATTTTCAAAAGATGAGTGGGTCCCTTGCCAAGTGACTTGCTTTTTTTTATTCCTCACCCACATTTTTGAGGGTTGAAGCTATTTTTGAAGCTAAAGGGATTATTCTTTTCAATCTGTAGCTCCAGGAAGCTTCAAAGAAATTTCCATGACGCGTTATGAATAGGAACTCTTTTTAAATTTCAATTTTCTTGTCTCAGGAATTTGTCCGTTCCTTCTTTTTGTCCTAAAAAGAAAAGGTTCGTTGATGTCATGGGTAAAGTTCATGTAAAGGAATCTTCACTGTTCAATTGGTATGGTCAAATTTGTGTCGTCAGCGACGACCCTTGCTGCCACCTAAGAAAGCCTTTTTTGTATTTCTAAGGAAGGAATCAACACAAAGTGATAAGAAGAGAAGAAGGAAATATCGTATGCAATTCATTGTAGTTTCACGGTAAAACTAACAATTCAAAGTCGCACAATTTAAAATGTCGTAATTTTTTCAATCATATTCTTTTGAGCAAACAACATTATAAGGGGTATCAGGTTTGGTATTTTTATTATGAGAAAGCCCACTAAATATAGATAAGCCCACCTATGATGCCAATCAGTGCCCAAATAGATGAATCAAACATGTGTTATAGGAATTAAAAAATATTAGATGAAGGCGTATCAATAATACCGTCTTAAAGATAATGATTTTCTCGATAGGATTCGCGATCCAATATAGTTGGCTCCAATGGATATCTTGTCCCCTAATACAATGCCCTGACCGTAATCTTCCTCGCTTAGTCTATGTAGCAAGCAAAAATGAACACGATTCAAGCTTAGAAGTGGTAGCCAATACAGAGAAAGCATGAAAAGAGATGAAGAGGAGAAGAAGGAACAAAGGATAGAGTATTATTAATGGTGATCTCTTAGTTTCTGTTTTTCCTAGAAGATGCCACTGGATATATAGAGAAAGGAAATGACACATGCGAGAATTCTATTTACAAAGAGTAATTCAATTTGCGAACTTTATCTTCTTGACCAATTTCTATATAGCCTTCCTGTTGAGATATAAGTTTCTTCATCTAAGTCGCCATTTAGAAAAGAAATTTTAACGTCCATTTGACGAATTACCAAATTATGTATAGAAGCTAAAACCATCATTAATCTAATTGTTGTAAGCCCTGTTACCGGAGAATAAGCATCAAAGTGATCAAGTCCTTTTTTATATACCTTTTAGCCACTAATCTTGCCTTACATTTATTTAGAAAAAATTTCAAATAAGTGCCCTAAGTAGATGAGTTTTCTCAAAAGAGGGTCCGGAGTGAATATTATCTCAAGTAAGAATCTAAAGTTTTTTTTCATTGCTCTTATTAATAAACACAAAATAGTATACGAAGAGACCGAAGCCTCACAATATAGAAATATGATCTATTGGGAATGGGATATATTATGAAAAACAAACCAAACATGTATTCTTTCCAATTTCTACAGAAAATTTTCATACCAAACGTTTTTTCGTGAAAAATAGAAAAATGTAAACTAAAACAGTTTTCATTTTCAAGGAACTGAAAATGTTTTCTCGAACCAAATGGGTCGTAAATAAACTTGACTCTAGTGATTTTCAATAAAATTATGTCCGCTTAAACAAAGTTTCCATGAAAGTTATTTTCCAGTAATGGTAATTTACAAAATCATGCCTTTCATCTATGGTCACGCAAGGGCTACAACCACCGCGGTCGCGATGATGGGGCTCATCTCCACCGCATGGATTGATTTTCACAGAGAGATAGACGTGGCCATGGACGTCACGGCCTCCGTCCATTCCCTCCGATGGAGATCTGCAGTCGAAGGAGGCCAAGACCTCCATGACTGCAGGTTCAGATAAAATATCCTTGCGCTCAATTGCCCTATTTTTTCTTGGACCATTAGATGGTTTCTGAATCAGCAATAAAGTCACTTTTCTCGTCTCAGCAATTAGTTCTTTTCTTCTTTTTTCCTAAAAAAAGGTATGTTGATGTCGTGGGGAAAGTTCATGTAATGGAATCTTAACTGTTCACGACATCAACAAACCTTTTTTTCTCATCAACGACCCTCGCTGCCACCTAAGCAAGCGCCTCTATTTGTGTCTAAGGAAGGAATCGACACAAAGTGATAAAAAAGAAGGACACATCACATGCAATTCATTGTACTTTCACGGTAAAACTTACAAATTCAAAGTTGTGCAATTTAAAAATGTTTAGCTAATTTGTCTATTCAATTTAATTTCTTCACGATCAAGTTGCATGATATACATGTGTGTGTATATATAGAGATATATATGTAGATGTATCACAGCTTAACAAATATTGGACCATTAATGTGAAGAAACCTTTTTGATGGGCGAAATTTTTCAATGCCTTTCTTGGAGAGTTCCAACCCCTCTATTAAAGTGATGCTATGCCACTTTCATAGGAAACTCCTCTTGTATCTCTCTCTCTCTCTCCAACAAGTGAAAGATTGACAAGTATTTTTTGAGTACACTTTTCAAAAAATTCAATTATGTGAATCACAAAGGTCCCCACATTTTTCAATGGTTGAGATAAACTAACATTTTTGTTTTGCCAAAAAAATCATCAAGAATAGCGTGCAACCAAAGTCATGCATTTGATTACTCTTCTTTTCTATCCCGTGAGAATCACGGTGTACATGAACAGTAACTCATAATGAAAGAAAGGAAAAGAGAAAGAAAGATTGATTCAATGGCCTCTCAAAAATATGAGAAAGATGGGGCCACTTCTGGTCCGGTGCTTTTATGCATAACAATTTTACCATGTCGGTCAGCCATTCGATGCAAGTATTTGAATGTCATCTATCCATTGAGTTGAGCTGTGCAATCAAAACTTTGCCAGTGTGAACCATCGGATTGAGCATGGTAAAATTGCCATGTTCAAGGCGCTGGGTCGCAACAAAGACCGAAAGACGAGTAAAACTTTTATGGTATACCTATTGTAATGTTACAACATTCGACACATCAGTGTAATTAAGTACAAGAACATCATAAGAGCATATTCTATGACGTTATGGTAATCAAGTGCAAAAGTGGTGTGAAACATAAGTGTGTAACTAAAGATTTTCAAAAGATGAATGGAATCAACACTGATGGAAGTTTCCCAGGAAAAATATGAGCTGACTAAGACATTGGACCTGTGGTATCCTTCGCCTAGTGACTTGCTTTTCTTTACTCACCCACTTTGATGACCAAAAATTAGCCTTAATCCTACTTTTTTTATCAACAGGAAAAAAAGAAAAGAAACAATAAAGTGAGAGCATTTACACTTCTTGTGGACCTCCAATTGATTGTGTCCCTGGGTGGGTTGGAAATTGGAATCTAAAAGAAAACTAAATATATTTGTTCATCTCTCTAATAAAAAATTAAAAATTGCTCTTTGTGACCCAAAAGATGAAATAATTATTGAAAGATATATATGATTTGTCAAATAATATAGAATGTGACATGAAAGTTAAATGTATTTTGGGTCTCATGCTAATTATGTGTACAAAAATTGTAGGTTCAACCTCTCATGATTAGCGCAATTGGTTAGAAATCAGAAATTTTCATCATAAAAACTAGAGTCACACGTCCAAATCTCATGAAAACGACTCTGAGTCGAAGCCACCGGCGCACAGTCCAAAAGTCTAAACTTAACTGGTTTATAAGTTTTGCAAGGTATTTCATATGCTTTCAAATTGCCAGCTTATACGCCGATGCCTATGAGTTTCAAAAAGTTATTGTAAGTTCGCTCTTGTTGCCGATGCACCCAGTGAAACTAAAATTGGTTTGAGAAAATTCTTCAAATTTTCATTCTCACTATCATTTGACTGAGCAGGTGAAGTCTCTCTCTCTCTCTCTCAATACCTAGTCAATTCTCCGGAGCTCCAAAATATCAGCCCGATCAAATTTCCGTTTTTATGATGAGGGGAGATTGGATACTTTGGACACAAATTTATCAATAATTGAAGCATTTCCGTGACTTTTTTGAAGGTTGAAGCTTTTCTTTTAAGCTAAGGGGATTATTCTTTTCAATCCGTAGCTCCAGGAAGCTTCAAAGAAATTTCCTCTTCAAGAATTTTTTCATCGTAAGACAAGTTAGTTAAGATATTCTAATGCTATTAAATAATAATGATGGGTATAGGAATTCCCTTTAATTAGCCAAGGACAAAAGCATATTGTCATATGACTTCAGTAATTTCCCACTCGCTAAGATGATCATCCAGGAAGGATTATTTTAAAAGATTCATTTTGATTGGTGAGATAATTTTTTCCATTGCTCTTATTAACAAACACAAATAGTATATAAGGAGACTGAAGCCTCACAATATAGAAATCTGATATATCGAGAATGGGATATATTATGAAAAATTAAACCAAACATGTATTCTTTCCAATTTCTACAGAAAATTTTCAATCATAAACGTTTTTCGTGAAAACGAACTGGACATGTTTTCTCGAACCAAATGGGCCATAAGTGAACTTGACTCTAGTTATTTTCAATGAAATTGTGTTCTCTTAAACAAAGTTTCCATGAAATTTATTTTCCAATTTACAAAATCATGCCTTTCATCTATGGTCACGCGAGGGCTACAACCTCCATGGTCGCCGTGATGGGGCTCATCTCCACCGCGTGGATTGATTTTCACAGAGAGATAGACGTGGCCATGGACGTGGCGACCTTCGTCAATTCCCTCCGATGGAGATCTGCATTCGCAGGAGGGCAAGACCTCCATGGCTGCGGGTTCAGATAAAATATCCTTGCGGTCAGATGCCCTTTTTTTTGTGTGGCCATTAGATGGTTTCTGAAACAGCTATCTTTTTAAAAGTCAATTTTCTCGTCTCAACAATTTGTCCTTTTTCTACTTTTTGTCCTAACATAGAAGGTACGTTGATGTTGTGGCAAAGTTTGTGTAAAGGAATCTTAAGTGTTCACGACATCAACGCACCTTTTTTTCTCGTCAACGATCCTTGCTGTCACCTAAGAAAGCCTTTTATATTTGGTCTAACGAAGAAATCAACACAAAGTGACAAAAAAAAGAAAAGAAAAGGAAATATCATGTGCAATTTATTGTACTTTCACAGCAAAACTTACAAATTCAAAGTCGTGCAATTTAAAATGTCGTAATTTTTTCAATCATATTTTTTTGAGTAAACGACATCGTAAGGGTATATGGTTCGATATTTTAATGATGAGAAAACCCACCTAACATGTAGTGTCTTGAAGATGGTGATTTTCTTGATAGGATTTCGCGCGGTCCGATGCAGTTGGCTCCAATGGATATCTTGTCCCCTAATACAATGAGCAGACCCTAATCTTCGTCACTTAGTCTATGTAGCAAGCAAATGATGAACAAGATTCAAGCTTTTAAGTGATATCCAATACAGAGAAAGCGTGAAAGAGACGAAGAGGAGAAGAAGGAACAAAGAATAGAGTAATGTTAATGGTGATCTCTCGGTTTGTGTTTTTTCTAGAAGATGCCTCCGGATATACAGATAAAGGAAAGACACATGCGATAATTCTATTTACAAAGAGTAATTGAATTTACGAACTTTATCTTCTTGATCAATTTCTATATAGCCTTCCTGTTGAAATATAAGTTTCTTCATCTAAATCGCCATTTAGAAAGGGAATTTTAATGTCCATTTGACAAATTACCAACTTATGTATAGAAGCTAAAACCATCATCAATCTAATTGTTGTAAGCCTTGTTACCGAAGAATAAGCATCAAAGTAATCAAGTCATTTTTTATATACCTTTTAGCCACTAATCTTGCCTTACATTTATCTAGGAAAAATTTCAAATGAGGACCCTAAGTGGATGAGTTTTCTCAAAAGAGGGTCCGAAGTGAATATTATTTCAAGTAAGGATATAAAGTGACCATTTGGTCTCAAACAAGGGCCTAAACTCGCCGATCGATCAAATCTTCACCAGCTAGCAAGCACATGCTTATTCTGACACCAAGAACAAATCGTCCAAAGACATTTCTTTTTTTCTTTTTTTATCTTTTCACTTTTTTCTCTTCTTCCTCCACCCACGTGTATCTTCAGATCTCGCTGTCTTCCACGCTCGTTGCCCAAAGTTTAAGCATATTCTTGGACAGCTCTTTAGATCTGGCCATCCATGGCCACCGGCGCCGAACAAGCCATCGTTGCTCGTCGCCATGGCTTGAGTTGATCTTTGTTTGTAATGAACTCCTCCATGAGTAGGTAGTCCTTCATCCACTCCCGCTTCAGCAGCCGAAGCTTGCACTTGTTCAACAGCGTGACGATTGGGCCTCACAACGGCCTGCGGCCCTTTTTGCTTCTGCTGCTTCCGGCCCATGCTCAAACTTCTTCTTCTTATTGTCGAAGCCGTGTTGCTTGCGATCGCTGGATTGGTAGTTGAGGGTCTTCTTGTCGGAGCTGTCCCATGGCTCTTTGAAGGTTTTTTGGGAACAAAATCAAAGTATTGGGAGAGAAATCAGAGGTGATTTTATCAGAAACTGACTTTGGGAACAAGTTAAATATATGCTTTTAAGTGTAGAGAGAGATCATAGCTCGTTCAACACTAGCGGCCATGGATGGCCAGATTTGAAGAGCCAACCAAGGCAATGCTTGAACACGGCGCCAATGGCCATGGAAGACAACCGGATCTGGAGGTGAGCTTGAGACCTACAACTTCCCTCCAAGCACGAAGAAGATGATTAGTGAAAAAATAGGAAAAGAAAAAGAAATGTCTCTAAAAAAAAGGCCTCTGTTCATGCTATCGTAATAAGCATGTGCTCATCGACTAGTGAGTTTATATTCTTGTTTGAGACCAAGTGGCCACTTCTGGCCATTTTTTCAAATTAAATAGTTACTTCATACATTTATTTGAGACAACGTTCACTCTAGACCCTCTTTTGAGAAAATGCATCTACATTGGGTCCTTATTTGGAATTTTCCGATTTGTCTATGGTATCGTCCGGTTTTTAATAACTCTTTGAATCATCTTCTAAATCAATCACATAAGTGAAAGAAATCGGGTCCAAAAACTTTTCTTATTTTTTTACTGTTAAATGCTAAGCATACTTTCGCCAACTAAATTTGCTTAATAAGTTGATGTGGCAAATTATTCTTAAGTGAAGCCCGCTTAAAAAGCTTTTGAATTCCAACGTTAGAAAACTGTCAAACTAACTAATAGATAAGAGCTAAAAAAACAAGATAACTACTAGATAATTCAAAACTCTCGGTCTAATAAATTAAACGAACCAATAAATTTTTTTTAGAATATGAAAATATTTACATTCGATGAACTGATGTTGTGTGTCTAATCGACACACAAATATATTCCCTAACCGCCAAATACAGGGAAAATTACCAAAAAAATTCTAAACCTATTGTACAATAACCAATTTAGTCCTTAATTTTTCAATTGTGTCAATTTAGTCATAAAATTTTGGACTATTTGCCAATGTAGTTATTTCAGTCAATTTTAATAAGAAATCACTGACATGATGGTCCTGTCAATGCCATCCATTTTATGTGGCATAAACAACACTGATGTGAATAATTTTTTAAAAATTTTACTAATCTTTTTTTTCCTTTTTGCCATTGGCTAGTCTCAACCAATGGCAATGATCATGACTATGTAGGCGCTTGCCATTGTCAAATCAATATGGTGATTGCTTTGGAGATAATAATTGCCCTCGTTCCTTTTTCCATAAGGTTCTTTCTCTCCCCCTTGGATACAAGAAATATTATCTGACCCAATGTGATAATTTTTATTTAGGTCCATATTCACTCTGCATTTTTCATGGTGTGATAACTAAGGACTTGATACAAACTTTTCTATTTTCTAATCTAATAAAGCTTTCATCTTTATGTGTTTAAAAAATCAACAAAAGTGAACCAGAAATTTCCCGCCCATCCCTTCTGACATTCGCCTTGCAATTCCTTCCAATCACATGGGCCCAACCACTGACTCAACCGCCAAGGCCAAATCCCAAAAAAATAAAAGTTGGACTAAGTTAGGCCCATTAGGGCCCATGGGAGTGACCAGGCCTAGGCAAAAAAAAGCGACACAGTGAGTCACGTAACGGGCCATGCTTGGGCATAGGACCAATCACCGAATGGGGATGATCGGTTCCACGGTAGAACAGATCCTACCCTAAAACTGAAAATCAGACCAGAAGGATTTGTTTCTAATTTGTGGAACCAGGAACTGGCCACTTGGTCTTGGACCCACTCGAGAACCGGATTGACCGGTTCGGTTCGATTCCTGAGTGGATCCAAGAATAGGTCGTATAAGTTTTTACTAATAAACAAACCCAAGATAAGTAATAAAGAGAAACATCAAATTCCAACGACCATTCATTGTCAATCGATCAGCACAGATTAAGGTTTCCGTGTCCTAGAAAAGTTCAAAACATTCAACCATAAACAGTTGCAGATTTGAAACTCCAGCAAGTTATAGCAAAGTAGCCAAAGAAGGAAAAGACAAAACCCGAAACCTAATCCACAGCTAGGACCCAATGAGCTCGATACAACCAACCAAAGCAGAGAACGAAAAAAGAAAACTCAGAGACGCAGCAGAAAACAAAGCCCAAAAAGGCCGAAAACTCTAAGGAGCGAGCTAGAATGGAAATGCTACATGAAAAACCGTCGCTTTTCTTCAAATGTTCAGTGTAAGAGAGTCTGAGAGTGAGCATGACTGATAGAGAGCGTCGAGTGCCCTAAGCGAGGGGTGACCGAGAGTGTGAGAATGAGCCTCGTGAGCAAGAGAGAGAGAGAGATGCATGAGTGAAGAAATGGACAATAAGAGTTTTCACTTTTCAGTGAGAGTGAACTGTGTGAAGAATGAGCAATTAGTAATTAGGATCTTTTATTTTGTAATAATAAGAACTATATATATGTATATGTGGTCTAGATGAGTGGGTCCACACTTGAAATCGAGAACCGGATTGATATTCACCAATTCCAATTTTTAGGAATCGGAAACCGCCCAAAATCGGCTGGTTTAGTCTAGCTTGGGTGGTTCTTAGTTTGGTCCAGCTCTTATGCTCACCCCTACCACTTGACGCGGCTCCCAAGGCCAAATCCAAAAAAAAAAATTTGTTGGACCTAGGTCGGCCCATTAGGGCCCATGGGCCCGACCGTGCCTAGGCCCAAAGCAAGATGCGGCCCGCCATCTCATCCATGGCCCACTACCGATCCCTATCCACAAGAAAAAGAAGTTACACCCACGTTATCCATAAAGTAAATCCCATTCGTCCATGACATAATTTACACTTCTTGTATGTTCGCATTTCATTGACCCAACACTGATCAACAATACGGAGAGGGCGATGACATATTGAAGCAAATTTTCCAAGAATTTGAGATCTCAAAAATCTACACCATGTACAGGCACTGTGGATCCTGATTGCCGAACTTATCAATCAAAATTAAAATGAATCTTTTCGGAGACGAAAAACTTCAGCTGCGTGCTACTACGACTTCCTCCCCCGGCATCTTTCCCGGCAGCGACTGATCCGGAGACGCCGGCAGCCTCGCCGAGAAGTTCCTCGCCGGGAACTCCCCATCCCACTCCCTGCTTCGGTCGTCCTCGAAGTTGAGCGCGTAGCTCGTCGGGTCGTACCCGAACTCGGAGGCGGCGGCGGCGGCGGCGACCTGGCCTTGTCTCCTCCGGCTGCTCCCAATCCGAGCAACGAGTCTCCACCACTTGTCTCGGATCTCCTGGGCTGTCGAGCGGAGCCACGCCCAGGGTGATCGAGCCGCTCTGCGGCGGCTGCCCTCGTCGCAGCCTGAGGAGACGGTGGCGTTGTTGCCGTTCTGGAGGTGGCAGAAGAAGAGGCGCGGGGAGGACGATCTGAGCTTGTGGATGAACTGCATTTTGGGTGTGCAAGGATGAGGTCGTAGGGGTAATTTATAGGGCGGACGGGATAAGGACGGTGGCACGCGGCGGCGGAAGCGGCGGAGCGGAGGCAGTGTTAATGATGAAGAAAACCATGGGGATGATGTATTGTGGGCAAGTGGGGACGCGGTTCTTCGAGTTTTTCCCCCACAACCTTCATTTTTGGGGCAGCTTCGTAATTAAGCAAAAGTCGAGGGACCAGATAAGGGATAAGCTGCTGCCATTTTTTCCTTTTCCGTGTTTGCCAAGATTGAATTTAAATAATTTTGGGCAGCACTAATTTCACTCCTATACGATTAAATTCACCCGATTTTCATTAAAAAGAAAAAATTACCCCTCAATTATTCGATTGCAATTTAAAGTGTAGTCCCAAATGATTTTACTTTCCTTTCCTTTTAATTGTTTCTATTTTTATGTAGGATTTTAGTTACCAAAAAGACTAAATTCCCATATATAGTAAAAGGTAATGCGTTTTCTTAATTGTTAGATTTTATTTCCATAAAAATTAGTTTTGATGAAAAGAGATATTTCCGAAGAAAAAATCTAATTCGTTTCTACGCTGTCGATCAAATATATGGATAAATTATCAAATAGAATCTAGAATTAAATTAACATGGTCAATTTTGTAGCACAATCATTTATTTATAAACTTTCACTTTTGTTGTGCATATCATCGTCAAATCCCGTCTTATTAGTTTTCTTTTATATATAAAATGGGATGATCACATGAAGCAAAGAAAAATTCTTTGAAGATTTTCCAAAATAAAATCACAATTACATTCCTCAACGTGAAATTTGTCGAGCTTGACCCGACCTAGGCACAAAACGGACACAGCCCGCCACCTAATGGGCCATGCCCTGGCACGGGCCCAAGCATGCCGTGCCTAGGTCGGCATGGCCCACTACCGATCCCTATCCACAAGAAAAGAAGTTAGCATCCATGTTATCCTCAAAGTAAATGCCATTCATCCAAGACTATATTTGCTTCTGGTGGGTTCGCATTTCATCGACGCAACACTACTTTTTTATTTTTTGGTCGGTGATGCAACACTACTTGATCAGCAAAAATTGCTCAAACACGGATAACTCCAAGTAAAAAGCGAAAGCAAAACGGAGAGGACGACGACATATCGAAGCGGAGTTTCCATGAATATGAGATCTCGAAATCTACAATATGTACGTGCACTGCGGATCCCTCCAAGGTCTGTTGATAGCCCCCAACTTGTCAATCAAAATAAAAAAGATGCTTTTTTTACAGAGGAAACAACTTCAACCACAAGCTACAACTCCCCTCGGCAACTTGGCCGACAGCAATCGATCCGGAGACGCTGGCAGCCTCGCCGAGAAGTTCCTTGCCGGGAACTCCTCATCCGACTCCTGGCTCCGATCGTCCTCGAAGTTGAGCGCATAGCTCATCGGATCGTACCCGAACTCCGAGGCCGCAACGTGGCCCTGCCTCCTGCACCTCCCGATCCGCGTGATGATTCTCCGGCACTTGTACCGGATCTCCGGCAACGGGAGCTCCTGACCCATTGAAAGCAGCCACGAGCGGGGCGATCTAGCAGCCTTGCAGCGGTTGCTGTCGTCGCAGTCCGAGGAGGCGGCGGCCTCACGGTGGGCGGCAGCAGCGGCGGCGGCGTTGCTGTCGTGGAAGCAGCAGAAGAGGAGGCGAGCGGAGGATGATCTGAGCTTGTGATGGAACAATATTTTGTGGGTGAGAGAGCTCGCGATGGACTCGGAGTCTTGCTCTGGTCCGGTCTACGGAAGACTGCAAAGAGAGTGAAGAGAGTGAACGGTGAGGAGGAAGAAGATGGAGAACATCTCCAAGCTGGTTTTCCCACGTACCAAGAACTGCTCTCTCTCTCTCTCTCTCTCTCTCTCTCTCTCTCTCTCTCTCTCTCTCTCTCTCTCTCTCTCCTGTTATAATAAACAAGATTGTCCCGTGGTGCATGAACGAAACGAGGGTACGATGAACGTTCCCTAATACTGCGCAGCTCCGACATAACCATTGTAATTAACTATTAATTAAGAATGATGGGGAAAAGTCATGTTGTTTTGGTTTGCCATGAGAAGGGATGCCGTCGGAGTCTTGAGGAGCGATCGGTGAGGGGGAGAGGGGAGAGAGAGAGTTTGCCATGAGGGAGGGGAGAGAGATGAGAGGTGAGAGAGAGAAAATGGGTTTAAATAATGCACCCAATAATTGAATTCTCTTTGTGGCCAAAATGACCATCTTGCCCCTCTCTCTACTTTTCGATTAACGGCTGAGATTCGTTCTTATCCTGAGATCGACGGCCGAGATCAAATCTTTTCCAAAAATATCCAAGGGCAATTTGGAAATTTCACAAAATTCCAAGGGCAAAATTGTCCATTTCTAAAGTTATGGGAAAATGACCAAAATGCCCTTCTCTTTTAACACTTGTCCTTAATAAACTCTTAAGGGTAAAACAGTCATTTTCCATCCTTCACCGAAATTTAATTTTTATGAAGGATCTAGGAAAATCCAAGACTGAGCATGCTAATAACAACGTCGTCCAAATGTTCCAAATGTCTTGTCATGACTTCCTAAATTTTCAATGCCCAAATTGGTCTCTAATTTAATAACTGAATTTTAAATAACGTAACTTGAGCGTGTCTCGGACTAACGGACGGCTTTTGGGGAAATTCGCATATTCGACCAGTGACTGATACTAAATCAAGTCACGTGCAAGTTCGTTCGGATCGTGACGACCTCGGTTGTCAATGTAATCGCGAGGATCGATCGCTAGTTCCGACGGGCGCGATCATTTAGTATAGGTTCTGGATCGTTCGTCAACTCACCTCGTGGTCAAACGGAATCACCCGTGATCCACTCGTTTGACAATGACGAACTGGCCCATAACTATCCTAAGATCGGCCTACATTGGCTCAAAATGTCACCTCGACGATTCTATGGTCGAAAGTCAGTTCACGACCGAATTTCTTCAGTCGCGCGAATTTAAATCCCTAATTAGCCCTTCCCTAACGGTTAGTATCTCAGGAATGGCCAGTTCCGAGCGAGACCTAGCTACCACTACAAAAAAACGATTTTTTTCCGACAAAATTTTCAACGAAAAATTCTGGAAAATTCGTTGGAAAAAGAATTTCCAACGAATTTTCCAACGAAAAAAAATTCGTTGGTAATTCGTCGTCGGAAAATTTTCCAACGGCAAATTTGAATTTTCGTTGGAAATTTGCGACGAATTTTTTTTCGTTGGAAAATTCATTGGAAAACTCGTGGCTAAATTCGTTGGAAACGAACTTTTTTTTCCGACGAATTTTTTTTCGTTGAAAACTACAATTTTTTTTTATCAAAAATCGTGGAAATCTTTTTTCCATGGAAAAAAATTTTTTTTGGTCGATTTTTTTTTTGTCGAAAAATAGCCCTCGCCGCCGGCGAGGGCCAGCCTCGTCGCCGGCGAGGGCCGAGCTCGCCCAGATCTGGGCGAGCTCCAAGCTCGCCGGCCATGGCGAGCTCGGCCCTCGCCGGCGACGAGCTCGCCCAGATCTGGGCGAGCTCGGCTTGCCCTCATGGGCGGCGAGGCTGTTGCGCAGATGAAGAAGAAGAAGCAGCAGCAGCAGCAGGGGCGGGACGGGACCAGGCTTCGGGGTCGCCGCTCGTCAAGTCCGTCGTCGTCTCCTAGCCTCGCCGGCGACGAGGCTTGGTGGCGTCGGGGGCGTCGGGGGCGTCGGAGGCTTGGTGTCCGTGGCGCCGGAGCCGGAGCCGGAGCTGGAGGAGGAGGGGGGCCGGCGGGGGAGGAGGCGGAGGGGGAGGTGGAGGGGGAAACGGAGGGAGAAGGGGGAAGGCGAAGGAGACAGAGAGAGAGAGAGAGAAAAAAAATTGAATTTGAGAAATGTGTAGATAATGAGCGCGAAATAAGGAAGAAGTAGGGTTTTCGTTGTAAAATTCGTGGGAAATTTCTCACGAATTTTGCAACGAAAATTGTACACACTAAAATAATTGTCCGGAATTGGGAATTTCTAACGAATTTTCCAACGAAAATTGTACACACTGAATTAATTTTCCGAAAAATTGAAATTCGTTGGAAAATTCGTTGGAAATTTCCAACGAATTTTCCAACGAATATAAAAAATGCCGAATATTATCGGGTTTTTTTGTAATTCGTTGGAAAATTCGTTGAAAATTTCCAACGAAACAAATTCGTTGGAAATTTCCAACGAATTTTCCAACGAAAATTGTACACATTGAATTAATTTCCCGGATAATTGAAATTCGTTGGAAAATTCGTTGGAAATTTCCAACGAATTTTCCAACGAATATGAAAAATGTGGGTTTTTTTGTAATTCGTTGGAAAATTCGTTGGAAATTTCCAACGAATTTTCCAACGAATATGAAAAATGTGGGTTTTTTTATAATTCGTTGGAAATTTCCAACGAAAATTGTACACATTGAATTAATTTCCCGGAAAATTGAAATTCGTTGGAAATTTCCAACGAATTTTGCGACGAAAATTTTTTCGTTGGAAATTTCCAACGAATTTTGCGACGAAAATTTTTCGTTGGAAATTTCCAACGAATTTTTCTTTTCGTTGGAAAATTTGTCGCAAATTTGCAATGAAAATTTTTTCGTCTAAAACCGCTCATTTCATAAATCTCAAATGGGCAAATTTCGGAATGTCACACCCTGCCTCCTGCACCTCCCGATCCGAGCGATGATTCTCTAGCACTTCTACTGGATCTCCGGCAGCAGCAGCTCCTGAGCCATCGAAAGCAGCCACGAGCGAGGTGATTGAGCCACCTTGTAGCGGTTGCCGTTGTCACAATTGGAGGCGGCCTCATGGCAGACGGCAGCATGGCCGTTGTGGAAGCAAGCAGCAGAAGAGGAGGTGGGGAGAGGATGATGGAATCTTGTGATGGAACAACATTTTGGGTGTGAGATAGAGAGAGAGATAGCGCGATGGGACTCGGAGTCTTGGTTTGGTCTGTGCAAGTCTGCGAAGAGAGTAAATGGCGATGAGGAAGAAGATGGAGAAGAGGGATGAGGTTGGTGGGTATTATTTATAGGGTGGACCGGATAAGGACGGAGGTGCGTGGCGGCGCGAGCAGCGGAGCAGGGGCGGCGCGAGCAGCGGAGCAGGGGCAGTGCGAGTGATGAAGAAAACCGTGGGAAGTTCGTGGCACGTGGAGAAGTGGTTTTTTGCGTTAATCCCGCGTGGGTTTTATCAATTTTGTTTTTCTTAACTTCCATTTTTGGACAGTTTGGTAACGAAGCAAAAGTCTAGGGACCACGTAGCAACTGCTTTTTCCTTTTCCGCGTTTACAAAAGTTGAAAGATCACCCTTACCAAAAAAAAAAGGTTTAAAGATCAAATAATTTTATTTATGGGTTATCGTCTGACAACATAAATTACAGAGGGGAAACGCCAAGAACGGAATCGTGACTTGGAAATCGTGACTCCCCGACCTTAGTTTCTTCACAAGTAACAAAAGGATGGCATTCGCTCGTATTGGATCTCTACCCATTGCCTTTCGCCATTATCCCTGACACTCCACTTTCCAGGCGAGAGGGGTTTTTTTGACATTACTGCAACTTTACCGCGAAGGAATCCACGAGACCCAGAGATTTGGTGCGAATTGACCCAACTTTCACCACTTTGCCCGCCAAAGGAGCAATAGATTTCGTACTGTTTTTATGCCATTCGGTTGAAGGCCAATATATGTATTTGCAGCGACATCTCCAGTTCATCAGAACAGAGGTCCTCCAGTCTCCTCTGAGCATCCCATCTCTGCAGGTTTACGCAATTTCCCCTAATCGACCAAGGTCCACAACTTAGGACTCTCTCTGCTTGGTGCCAATCGTGAAACCTGAACAAGTACATCTTCTCATTTTGAGGGGTTATAGTAATCTCGCCCATACCGGCCCAGGCTTTCCTTCAAACATTAGCTATGCAGCTCGAGTCAAGCACTTCTCCGACAAGATCCTTCCCATCAAAACCATCTCAGCTTCCTCATCATCAACTTGCTCCAAAACCAAATGATCCCCCAGAAGATTGTCTACCAGAGATGCTTGCGATGTTAAGGGAACCTCTGCAGGCATCCTGTAACGAGAAAAAAGAAATAGAGCAGCAGAGAATAAACTCAGAGATGTCGTCGAACAGTTGATAGGGGCAGTGTATAGTGATAGGAAAACTAACGCGACGAAACAATGCCAAAAAGACGTAACTAAAATAGAAAGCAGATGGAAATATCCCATTCTTTTTGGAGCATAAATGCTAGAAAGCTAACATATGAAGATGAGAGAAAATCGGTTCTCGTAATTTTTAGTTTACAGAAGCTCTGTTAGTAAAATCTCCAGATTTAAATTGCATACACACACTTATGTGCAATCGATCTTGAGCTTCAGTTGTTGAAAAATCGATCTTGAGCTCCACTCATTAATGCCAATGATCTTCCACTATTTTTGCAGCGCTCTACTTCAACACAGGGTCACACGACGTCGTGAACTTGTCAAATGGTGATAACAATAACTGCAACAGTGCTTCTATATTCATACGCTAACCATCGGACCAGCCACCTTCTCCCCCAACAAAGCCTGCGAGTATTACACCTTTGCTAACAGTGACTGTTGCACTCAGGGCCAAAAATTAGCTGTCACCCTCAGTGAAACTTCCACCGCCCCGAACTCCAGTCCAGCTAGATCCCCGTAACTGCCGGCCCCAACCACTGGGGCCGCCACATCTCGGCCACCACCTGGAAGTGATGCTTCATATCTCTGTGGCATACTGCTAGTCCTGTTCATGTCCATTACCATAAGCTTATCATGTGAGTTCATTATACATGAGGATCATTATTTCTACTAGATATAGGTGGACTATTGATAGATTGTGAGATGTTGCTCTTCATCATAAAGTGAATAAACTCTTTAAAATGCTTCTTCACATAATTTCGGCATGATTTATATACATAACATTGCTCAAACTTCTTGACCAAAAAAAAAAAAGACATTGCTCAAACTTGTAATGGTTCATAAGTTTCTTTGGAATAAATAAATGGTTCTCCTCGCAAATTCTGAATTTCGGCTCTATTTGCAGTTTCAATATCATGAAAACCGAGATTATTAGAAAAATTAGAATGCTGCAGGAGACAAAACCTTGCATACTGGAAAGTCGAAATGGAGCATCACTAGAACAAATCCTCATTGGTGAAGCGAAAAAATCCCACCATTGGAATGACAAATGAGCAGAACAGTAAATCACATGATGACAGGAAAAACGGTGTGAATCTTGTTAGGATCTGTTGACACCTAAATTTTGGCGCATCATTTAGTGTTAATTGCATAGAAAATTAGGGATTAAATTTTTAACCCCTAAACAAAAATATTAAAATTGCATAGCATATAGTTTAGGTTCATATAGATTAATTGCATTTCGCATCGGATCGGCGGTAGCAAGCGAGCTTAAAATTCATCGCGTAAATCGAGCTCGGGAATCGAACGAGACTCGGCTCACTCGGAAGGCAAAGGCCGAAAATCACGCGTCAAAAGGGCTTGGTTGTCTTAATTTGAGCTTAGATTAGCCCATCAAGCTTAATTAAATAAAAGCCCACATTAATTCAGCCCACTTGAAATTAAATGATGATTAAAGCCTAAGCCCAAGCCTAAGCCCATTAGGACTAGAAAGCCCGGTTAATTGACCTAGGTTTACATTATAAATACATCGTTATGTGTCATAATTAAAGGGGGAAGAAAATTGGAGAGGCCACAAAGTAGAACACACAACCACAACTGAGAGAAAAAAAAACGTGAGGAGCTTCGGAGATTCACGGACACAGTTCGGAGAAGAGTTCGTAAGAAAGGTGGCTTTGAGAAAGAGAATCGCACGAATTGGCCTTGAAGAAGTAGAACCGGAGAATTGTTGCTGGTGCAAACCGAGAATTGCCGCACATCCATGATCAGATTCTCGGTCAGAGCTGGAGGGATTGATGCCACAATAAAGAGAGCACGTCTTCGCTTCAGCAAAGTCCAGACTACGCAGAGCAAAAAACGACAAAAAAAAAGAGATTTTTCCACGAGGAGACCTGCCCCCTCTCACGCTTTCTTTTCAGGTTTTGACGTTGCTGCTGTCCTCTTCGTACCTGTGGTCGTGTTCAGCCACTGCTGCGTCTCCGACAATTGCACCACCAGCAGCTCTCCGACCAAGCTGTGGTTTCTCTCTTAGTCGGGTCCTTGTGCTCCGACGCTTTCATGGTTGTAACACCTCCGGCGAGCACCGCAGCAGAATCCAACCAGAAACATCGCTGAACCTTCTTGCACCGAGAGCCTCCAGACTTTCCTCTATTTCGCAGGATTGTTCGAGGTGTTACGGTGAGCAAACCAAGCCATTGACTAGTGGGAATTCCTTGGATCGATCCACGAATCAAGCGGTGGCCAAGAAATGCCTAAACCATGATTTCCGAGTCGTCGAGCCCTCATCGCAAGAACCATCGCCGTCATCACCGCCAGTCCACTGCCGTCGGCCGTCGTGTGATTCGCAATCCCGATCCGCTGCAAGTTCAAATTTGGAAATAAATCTGCAAATCAGGTAATTATCCTATCTTGATTTTATTTGAATATTTTGTTGCCTGATTCGTGCTTATCGATATCTAACTTTGCATATTTGAACAATAGACATTATTTCAATTAAGATTTATTTACTCTTTGGAAATTTTGGATATCTATTACTTACCAAATTTGGATAGAATTTAGAATTTTCAAAATCCTTTGAATATATCCAAGATATTTAAGATATCGGAATATTTCAAGATGTGATCGATTAGGAAAATTTCTTAATCCGCAACCGCACACGTGGAAATAAATCTATCTATTAGGCTTTAGATAGAATTATTTCCATAGCGGGTATTTCGAATTTTAGGATCGATATGTCAGGCTTCAGATCGAAACTTAATTCGAAAGATTTCGCGGTAATATTTTTTTTACTTGATTTTAATTTCGAATTTCATAAAAAAATACAAAAAAAGATTGCTTTAGATTAGGTCAATTTCTTTAGTTTAAAATTGCATGCTTAGATAATTGGTATTTTTAATTCCGAATTTCATTAAAAAAATACAAAAAAATAATATGCCCGTCATTAGAAATAGGTCACGTCGTCGCATGACATATAGTTTGCATGTTAGGTTGCATTAATCGCATGTCAATTTTTGCACGTCATTACATATAGGTTAGCCTTCATTTAAATAAATAAAAATCAAAAAATTTCTGCACATTTGAACTCTAAGTCAGGATTTATCAAAATTGTCAAATTGAGTATTTTTCTCGAAATTGGTACCGAAAGGGCGTTAGGGAATCTAGCGTAACCAAGTCCCGAATTTATAATTTCTGGTTCGTAGAAATAAAATAGTACTCCCGCTATTTTATTTAGGTTTCTAATCAACCTACCCTAAATGATTAGTGGCGACTCCCGTTGAAAATATTTGCATGCTCACAATTGGACCTAAGTTGCGATTTGGTAGAGTTTGGGAGAACTCCAGCTAGGTTAATTAATTTAATTGATCTAGTAATCCATTAGCCTAAGATCGAAACTCGATTTTTTTTAGGTCGCGACAGCTTGGCGACTCCACTGGGGAATAACTTGAATTTTTTTGAAAATTTAAGGAGGACTTAGGCCAAAAAAAAATTTCATGGAAAAAACCACTCGATTTGACAAAATTTGATTGAATTCTCATTCTTAGGTGTTAAATGGTTTTGCAGGATGGGAGTTATAAGGGGAGTAGTAATTGGCTAACCCTTTGTTTTGCAGGCTTGGTGGAGTGGAATTGTGATTTAATTTTTGCACTATTAAAGCGGTGTTTGCATATAATTGTTATGCATGATTTACAGTATTTACACTACACCACACACAACCTGTGATCGGACCTGAGTCACACCCATAGTTCTAAGATGGTATTTAGATGGTTCTTTAATCTTGACGGTAAGACCTCGCTAAAGGTTATCCCATTTGGATCCCGAAAATTTTTCAAAAAAATGGCTCAAGGGTCGTCCTCATGCACGTGAGGCTACTACGCATGGAGGTTCCCCTTGTCGACCGAATCAAGCCGAAGTGATTGAACCCGACTAGTCATGACTATTGTATGCGAGGCTGCGGCTAGTCATGATGAGTGTGCGCGAGGTTGCGACATGTCGTTCCGTTCATCACTTCATTTTGCAAAAGCCTTTAGGGTAGATAGATTAAGGTTTAAACTCACGATTCATGTGCATGTCTCTGTGATTGACATTCTCTCCCCAAGGATGGTAATTTCTCGAGCTTTATCTTTAGTTTTCGTCATCTTATTTTGAGTCGGTCCATGATTTAGGTTGAGTCATTTGGCACGTAACCTCTAAAAAGAGGAAGACCGTCTGATTTCTTGTTTGGTTTAGGGAGTTTTTCTTTTTTTTTTTAGGAGGAAATTTTAGCTTACTATTAACGTTTTCTGGTAATAGATGTCGTTTCTGAACGATTTTTATAAGAATTCTTTTCAGACACCTTCCATCTTGGGCAGTTCAATGAAAAGCATTAAGCTATAATTTGTAAATTTTGGAATTAGTCCAGGTTTCTATTGAATAAAGTAATTTGGAATTTCAAGATTTATTAGATGAATCGATCTTTCGCAAGAAATTTCATCTTGAGAGTCTAGAGGATGTCATGGACCGACTCGTTATTCTTACCAGTTGTATTCATTCGATCGTTGCTTTTTGCAGGTAATTTGCCACGGATCCCCCTCATCCTCATAATACTCGATCGGTGACCAAAAGAAAGATGGCCAATCAAGCCGAGATTGCGGCCATGATTGACGAAAAGCTGAAAGAACACATGAACACAATCAATGAGCATATCGCGGCTGCCATGTCCAAAATGATGACTGATCTCATGGCCAAGCAGCAGCAGATCAATGCTGCCTCTCAATGGGAGATTCCACCTCCAACCCGTCAAGGCCTTCGCCTTGACAAAGCTCCTCGGCCCATATTCTTCATCCACCCCCAAATGATGAGAATGCCAAGTTACTGGCTAAGATCGACCAGAGGTTACGCGAAGTGGAGGGAACTCAAAGTTTTCCTCCTGTTGATCTGTCTATTTTTGCTCGGGTCCAAGTGCCCGATAAATTCAAGATGCTAGCCTTCGAGAAGTATGACGGCACCTCAAACCTAATTCAGCACATCGAGATGTACTAGGGGCTCATGAACATATATGTTTCTAATGGACCTCTAATGATCCAAACCTTCCAAGCAAGCTTGAAGGATGCTGCAATGAGGTGGTATACCAACCACCAGATCAACCGGAAAGACTCATGGGAAGAGGTGGCAAATCTTTTTGTCAAGCACTTCAAGTTCAATCTCGATGTCACCATTACAAGGGAAGACCTGGAGAGAGCCGAGCAGAAAAAGGGCGAGACTCTAAAGGAGTATGCCATTTGCTGGAGGAACATGGCGGGACAGATCATGCCTGAACCCTCATAACGTGACTTAATGAAGTTGTTCGTGTCCACTCTACCGCAGCCGGTTCGTTCACGAATGTTAGTGACGGCCGCCCAATCTTTTAGCCAGCTAATAGCCATGGGTGAGGAGATTGAGTCCGGGCTCAAGAAAGGATGGTACAGTGAGTCAGGTTCATCATGCAATAAATTTACTAGTAAGAAGGACAAAGAGCATGTCCCCGAAGTCAACATGACCTATGTACAGAAGACGCCAGCTCAGGCCCCGAAACTACAATTTAGCACTCAGTAGACAACCTCTTATGGACGGCAAGGCCAGCAGGACTCGCGCCAGCAGCGCAAAACTCGCCAGTTTACTCTACTTCCTGGGACGTTATCTCAGGTATTGGCAGTGCTAAGGAAGAAGAACCTGCTGAATTCAGAGTCACAAAGATCTAATGCTGCTGGCTATGCAAGGTATGATCCGTCGAAGAAATGTGATTACCATAGAGGTGAAGTTGGGCATTCGACAGATGATTGCCAGGTACTCAAACATCGAGTGTAGGATCTACTTGAGATTGGAGCATTTGCGCTATAGCCAATCGGTAAGCCCAATGTGCAGAACAATCCACTCCCTGATCATTCGAGCAGTGTAAATGTTGTCCTTGGTCCGGAAGTTAAGCAGGTTCAAGGCTTCAGGGTCCCTCTCGAAGATATGTTTGATGCTTTAGTCCGAGCTGGTTACGTTTCGACTGGTGAGGTGGTGTCACTCGGTGAGATAGAAAAGAAAGTGGATGAGTTGATGAGAAAGGGAATGATTGGGACAACGGATGAATTCGGGGTAGTGGCCACTATATCTCAAGTCATCATTGACTGGAATGAAGAACTCGCAAGGATGACCGATGAAAAAGTTAAGTTGGATCCTGACATGCCCCCTCTCGAGGACGCCTCTGACAATGACCACGGGATCATTATACCCGATACTTCGGAAGTATTGGTCCTGGCATCACCTCAGCCCTACGTTTATGAAAGTAACAAGATGGTTCCATGGTCATACGACGTTGATCTAAAGCACAAGGTTCAGGACCTCTTAGATACTGGGGCATCAACATTTTGTGCTTCGTATCTCTGCCAAGGCCGAGATGATCTTCTCATAGTTCCAAACATCCAGACCACATCCCCGAGTCCTGCAAGAATGATACATGAAGAAAAGGAGGTAATTGACACCCTGGGGCAACCGAGCGGCAAGTTCAACTACTACGTGAAATATTCGGCTCCCCCGAGCTTCTATATTGACCCGCGTGATATCGTCCCCGATGGATGGGGAGGTATGGATGATCTAACACCTCCAGTGATAGAAGATCCTGATGATGCGATGGAGGGAATCATTGCTCTGTTCAATAACATGCTCATTGGAGCTATCAAGGAAGGACCGTTGGCTGAAATGGGCACTGGCCCGCGAGAGGACAATCTTGTGGCACGTGAAGATATGGGAACTATCCAATCTAATGAATTATGTGCAGCCGAGCTTGATCCCAATGACACCGACGAACTTAACAATTCCTCAGACATTCAGCGTGATCTAGAGCGGCATGAAAAGCCCAAAGTCCTCACATCAAACCAAACTGTCATCGTTAACATGACTAATTCCGGAGAACCCAGAGAAGTGAAGAGAAGGGCAAATCCCTCTGAGAGTAAGACGAAATGCCCAATCCAGTTGCCGCATGAGTAGATAAGTCTTTCAATCAAAAAGTGCATCAATGACACTTCAAGGTAAATGATCTAGTCCTGAGGAATATACCCCCGGTCTTTCCTGTTCCCGGAGGCAAATTCGCCCCAAACTACATCGGTTCATATGTGGTTAAAAAGGTGCTTTCAGGAGGTGCTTTGATTTTGGCCGAAATAGATGATCGTGTTTTTTTCGGTCCAGTTAATTCTGATTCTGTGAAGAAATATTACACTTGATTTGTACTCATTCTGACTTTGTTTCTATCAAGTGTCAAATTGAATATCATGAATCAATTGATTTTCTTGTTATGTTACTAAGCTTTGTTTGAGGAAGGTTTGATTTGGCAATCTGTTTCTGTCCTAATAAGCAATCATATTGCATGAGAGACTTCAAGACGACGAAAGATAAGACATTTCCATACACATCCTGAATAATAATCCCTAGTGCAAGTTGAGTGAAAATTCCGTGCTGACAAGGTAAAGGATTATCTCACGAAAAGTATGACGACCAAAATGATGAGAGGCATTCATTTCCTCTATCTAAACACTACAGATTATCATTTGCTTAACCCCTTTGAACGGAGTTTCATTTCTTACCCCTGTCAGGAATAATCCCATACCGGGGCAATTGCTTAGAAAGTTCAAAATGGTTAGAATTTTCTTGCTTTCACTTGCATCAATCTTCAAGTATATTTATTGCATGCAAGTTCCGTGTTAGCTTGAGTGCCTTAGATATGACGAAGAGCATTTCTTTCTATATCCCTACACATTATACCCTTTGCATACCCAATTTGAGCGGTGAATTCATTTCAACCCAATTGGTGATCATTCTTGTGATAGACAAATGAAATCATCTTAAGACAAGTTCAAGGTGACTTAGGGAAATTGGGAGCTCGAAAGAAAATTCATCAGAAAGAACTCGAAAGAAAATTCATCAGAAAGGATGCAAAAGGACTCCATCAAATCGAAGTTCTCTCTCTCGGAAAAATCTCTCGAAGAAGAGAAAATCTCTCTCTCAAAAAAAAAAAGAGAGAGAGAAAAGCTTCAGCAAGAACTGAGTCGATATGCAAGATCATTCTTCAAAGAAAAGACCATTTAAAGGTTCATTTGTGGAGCAATTGCTAGATGGGATGATCACCAATCTCCATGTTCATAATACCCCTTTTGATGGAAATAGGCCATTCATTTCAAGCCTACCTGAACCTACGTTACAACTATTACCGAAGTCTCTTCAGAATAGGGCACTTGAGTTAACGTAGAATTTCAAATGCTCATAAAAATTGCTCGAAGAAGTGCGAGCAAGATTTTTCTATCTCATTTTTGCAGCATTCCTGACTTGTAAACCTGAAACAGCTGGTGATATCAATTTTTTCAATAGCCTCGACTCGAAGAGTCCCTTTTGCTAAACCATTGATCAAGCTCACGTTTTAGTCCTTATAAAAACCTCTCAGATTGGCCAAGTCATACTGATTTTGAGAATATCCGAACCCTTGTCAAGCACGATGAAGAGAGTTCGAGTGATTCTTATACCCGCATCAAAGGTCGGGTCAAAATTTTTTCATTGAGAGTGAGTGGAAAGTCCTTTCTGATTAAATGTCTCTCATTTAATATGATCAAAATGTCAAAATGACGAAATGGTTGTTCTTTTTAATAAATTCCCTAGTAAAGCTTGGTAATACAAGCAGATTCATGAATTATGTTTTCTCTGCCTCTGCGCATGTGTTATTTTAACCTTTTCTCAGGTAAAAACAGGAGCGATGCCATTGGCTCTATCATAAAAAGAATTCAGGTACGTCTGCTAATTATTCTGCATTGTTTCTCTCTCCGGAATAGGAGAAATTATCTCTCTCATATGTTCACTAAGTGGAACAGGTGACATTTGGTATTGCTAAGTGGAGTACGCGGCACACCATATTCTCATGTTCGCCCAGTAGGACAGGCGACATAATTTCTCTCTTGGTGTTGCTAAGTGGAGTACGCGGCACACCGTATTCTCATGTTCGCCCAGTGGGACAGGCGACATAATTTCACATTTGGTGTTGCTAAGTGGAGTACGCGGCGCACCCCATTTCATGTTCGCCCAGTAGGACAGGCGACATAATTTCTCTTTCGGTGTTGCTAAGTGGAGTACGAAGCACACCCCATTTTATGTTCGCCCAGTAGGATAGGCGACATAATTTCTCTTTTGGTGTTGCTAAGTGGAGTACGTGGCGCACCCCATTTCATGTTCGCCCAGTAGGACAGGCGACATAATTTCTCTCTTGGTGTTGCTAAGTGGAGTACGAAGCACACCCCATTTCATGCTCACCCAATGGAAGAGGTGACATGATCCTTTTCGTGATTGCCCAGTGGTATAGGCAACACGTCCTCATTCTTTCTTCATATCATGCGCTATTTCGCATCTGTAGGAAACTACAGGTAACAGATAGGCAATCATGTACCTTGAGAACCTTACTTCCAGTGGACTAGAAGTTTGGAGATCGAGGGAACTCAAAGCATTATAAAGCTTTCCCCCACTTGGACACTTTTTATGCGATCCGTATGTAAGACTCTTTCACCGCCCCGCATGAAGTGAGAAGTCTTAGCATACGTTCCTTATTTATTGCATATCATGCATCATTTAAAAAAAAATCATTCATCATTTTTCATAGTTTAAATTTAGGTCTCAGTCTTTGAGCGAAACCTCTGCGAGCCTCCACTCAAAGAGGGGCAGCTGTTGACACCTAAATTTTGGCGCATCATTTAGTGTTAATTGCATAGAAAATTAGGAATTAAATTTTTAACCCATAAACAAAAATATTAAAATTGCATAGCATATAGTTTAGGTTCATATAGATTAATTGCATTCCGCATCGGATCGGCGGTAGCAAGCGAGCTTAAAATTCATCGCGTAAATCGAGCTCGGGAATCGAACGAGACTCGGCTCACTCGGAAGGCAAAGGCCGAAAATCACGCGTCAAAAGGGCTTGGTTGTCTTAATTTGAGCTTAGATTAGCCCATCAAGCTTAAATAAATAAAAGCCCACATTAATTCAGCCCACTTGAAATTAAATGATGATTAAAGCCTAAGCCCAAGCCTAAACCTATTAGGACTAGAAAGCCCGGTTAATTGACCTAGGTTTACATTATAAATACATCGTTATGTGTCATAATTAAAGGGGGAAGAAAATTGGAGAGGCCACAAAGTAGAACACACAGCCACAACTGAGAGAAAAAAAAACGTGAGGAGCTTCGGAGATTCACGGACACAGTTCGAAGAAGAGTTCGTAAGAAAGGTGGCTTTGAGAAAGAGAATCGCACGAATTGGCCTTGAAGAAGTAGAACCGGAGAATTGTTGCTGGTGCAAACCGAGAATTGCCGCACATCCACGATCAGATTCTCGGTCAGAGCTGGAGGGATTGATGCCACAATAAAGAGAGCACGTCTTCACTTCAGCAAAGTCCAGACTACGCAGAGCAAAAAGCGACAAAAAAAAGAGATTTTTCCACGAGGAGACCTGCCCCCTCTCACGCTTTCTTTTCAGGTTTTGACGTTGCTGCTGTCCTCTTCGTACCTGTGGTCGTGTTCAGCCACTGCTGCGTCTCCGACAATTGCACCACCAGCAGCTCTCTGACCAAGCTGTGGTTTCTCTCTTAGTCGGGTCCTTGTGCTCCGACGCCTTCATGGTTGTAACACCTCCGGCGAGCACCGCAGCAGAATCCAACCAGAAACATCGCTGAACCTTCTTGCACCGAGAGCCTCCAGACTTTCCTCTGTTTCGCAGGATCGTTCGAGGTGTTACGGCGAGCAAACCAAGCCATTGACTAGTGGGAATTCCTTGGATCGATCCACGAATCAAGCGGTGGCCAAGAAATGCCTAAACCATGATTTCCGAGTCGTCGAGCCCTCATCGCAAGAACCATCACCGTCATCACTGCCGGTCCACTGCCGTCGGCCGTCGTGTGATTCGCAATCCCGATCCGCTGCAAGTTCAAATTTGGAAATAAATCTGCAAATCAGGTAATTATCATATCTTGATTTTATTTGAATATTTTGTTGCCTGATTCGTGCTTATCGATATCTAACTTTGCATATTTGAACAATAGACATTATTTCAATTAGGATTTATTTACTCTTTGAAAATTTTGGATATCTATTACTTACCAAATTTGGATAGAATTTAGAATTTTCAAAATCCTTTGAATATATCCAAGATATTTAAGATATCGGAATATTTCAAGATGTGATCGATTAGGAAAATTTCCTAATCCGCAACCGCACACGTGGAAATAAATCTATCTATTAGGCTTTAGATAGAATTATTTCCATAGCTGGTATTTCGAATTTTAGGATCGATCTGTCAGGCTTCAGATCGAAACTTAATTCGAAAGATTTCGCGGTAATATTTTTTTTACTTGATTTTAATTTCGAATTTCATAAAAAAATACAAAAAAAGATTGCTTTAGATTAGGTCAATTTCTTTAGTTTAAAATTGCATGCTTAGATAATTGGCATTTTTAATTCCGAATTTCATTAAAAAAATACAAAAAAATAATATGCCCGTCATTAGAAATAGGTCACGTCGTCGCATGACATATAGTTTGCATGTTAGGTTGCATTAATCGCATGTCAATTTTTGCACGTCATTACATATAGGTTAGCCTTCATTTAAATAAATAAAAATCAAAAAATTTCTGCACATTTGAACTCTAAGTCAGGATTTATCAAAATTGTCAAATTGAGTATTTTTCTCGAAATTGGTACCGAAAGGGCGTTAGGGAATCTAGCGTAACCAAGTCCCGAATTTATAATTTCTGGTTCGTAGAAATAAAATAGTACTTCCGCTATTTTATTTAGGTTTCTAATCAACCTACCCTAAATGATTAGTGGCGACTCCCGTTGAAAATATTTGCATGCTCACAATTAGACCTAAGTTGCGATTTGGTAGAGTTTGGGAGAACTCCAGCTAGGTTAATTAATTTAATTGATCTAGTAATCCATTAGCCTAAGATCGAAACTCGATTTTTTTTAGGTCGCGACAAGATCAAACTCATCACAAACGATCGATTGAGAACAATGACAATGAAACTATGAACTCATTCTTGCAGCCTTGCAGCATATCAAATTCACACCTGATGATTATTAGCTTGAAAGAACCCAACGAATTTTGGGGACTCAGAATGCCACAAGTCCAGCAGCAAGATCGCTCTCTTTGCCTATGTATTTTTGTACTTTGCCTCCATAAGCTTCCTTAATAATCCACACGTCAATCATTAAATTACTTCTAGTAATCATATGAGAACAGACAAGAGAGAAAATTACAGTTGCAATATCGCAGAACAATAAAAACCAATTCAAGCAATCAGGAAAAGCAAGCAAATTCACGTCATTCCTAAGTGTGGGATTTCTGTCGTCCAACTTAAGAAACTGAGATGACTATGGTCAAAGGGATTTTCTGAAAGAGTTGCTTGTTCTTTCAATGTTTTGTAATTTCCACAGCATCAACATCGCGTATAAACCGGTATACCTGCCATTAAGCAACAGCATAAAAATTTAACTTGCCATGTAAACAAAACAAACTGGATTTCTATACTGTATCGGCGGTTTTGTTTCGACTAAGATGGGCTATTTTCTTCTCATCCCCCCTAGAAACTAAATGCCTTGATGTTTTCAAAATTATGATACATCACTTTGGCCATTCAAATTATGATGCATCGCTCTAAAAACTAAATAAATTATCCAAATTATTTACACGATATATCTTAGCACATACATCTTTTGCAAACATATTGTAGTTGTACAAGCAACTATTATTCACTTTACCGGCAAAGTGGCTGTCTCATGAAAATTTGAAGTTTTTTTCTTTATTTTGATGGTATGGCATAGAGACCTTAATTAATTTAACTTATTTAATTGGAATGGGTTCAAAAAAGTGCGAGAGGCATTGGCTTTATTTGAGCTCAATGCCTTACCATCGCTAAATCATGCGGGTCTTACATGGGATATGCCGAAATCAGTTGCATATAAGGAACCAATTGATGTCCTATATCCAACTGATGTCATGACTTTGACCAATTATATTGATATATGATATTGCATCATAACCAATTGCAGTATGAACTCTTAGCTTACTAAGTTTGCATAGAATCTACCCCTTCTCAAGTCTATTTTCCAACTAGATGATACTTAACTCAGCCGCAACTCGAAATTACAACGTGTGGACTTAGTCTTTGCGCAATTTCAAAGTAAGAAGTGTGGAATTTTGAAATCACTGGCCGTAAAGAGTTGATTTTAAACTTTGATGTTCTAGATTTTCATTAATGAATTTTTCCTTCTGTTTTTTGGCAAGGTTCATTAATGAAGAAAATTCGAAGATAGTGAACAAAAAATCTTAATGTTTCGACCAAAAAACCAAGAAACAAAAAATTTTAATGCCTAAGATAGACTGAACCCGTTATATTAGTCAGAGGGCAAAAGCCTAACATCAATTTGGGCTTAAACAAAAACAAGAAGCCCGTTTTCTGAATTTGTCCAACGCGAGGCTCCTTAGAAATGACGACCCAAAGATTAGATAGTGACCCGGAAGTTTTAGTACGATTGTAATTATTATTTGTACCTTTCTCGGCCTTCTGGCTAAGATCTAAGTGTTGATGATTATTTGGCTCTATGTTTTCTAGTTTTCTCTTTATTCAGAAATGCTTGATTGTCGATTAATTGTATCCGAAGACAATCTCCGAATGATTAAAAATCTCGGTAGATGTAGGGTAAGCAAAAAAATTGGTCATACCTTTATGTTCAATTGAACCTCTGACAAGACTACTTTCTTAAATAAATGGATCACAAATCAAACAAATTTGGCTTCAATTATTTTGAAATTGACCGAACCATCAATCCATATTGTATAAGCTATGAGGTTCATAATTACTTTTACCATTTATACATGAAATAAGTTTTTTTTTTGTTTTTTTTATTATGAAGTCGGTTTGATGTTCATTTTCGTAATTTATGAATTTTTGTGTGTGGCGACCTTGACGTTGAAACCACATCAAACTGCATCGGACTCATCCCTAGGTACACATTTAATGGTTTAAGACACCTCAGCCACTTCTTAAATATAGATCTAGATATAGAGGATCATCGGAAATTTCTATCATAAAATTGGCAATCATAAGTCCGAGGATTGAAGGATTATCTCTTTAGGTTCCGAATAGGTAGCAAACCTTGTAGACTCTTCATACGGTCTTATGTGTTAATACAACGATCGCTTTCTAATTGCTAGCGATCAACTGACAGATTTTATTATTGCATTTCCTGGTCAAAACATAATTGCTTCCTAACACCTTCACATTCCTTATGACGATATCTGAATTTAAACATTTTGGAGTTATCTTTTACTAAATATTGTTCTTTTCATTGTTCACGTCATGATATACGGCTGGATTTGGTTTGGCCTCTTTAATAAGTTTTTCAAAAGATTCACCAGTCGTGGTGCATTGCTTGTGGTTTAATTTGTCAAATGCTTGAATCTTCGCACTTAATGGATGACTGAATATGTCATTGTCACTTTCCAATTTCTGTCAAATCAATGGCAGGTTTGGGAGTTTTTGGGATGCTACTTTATCAATGATTTGTATGATCTCTGGACTCCAGAACATTTCCTACTTCTAGGACTCTGCATTGTTTGACACTTTCTCTTGATCAAAAGTTCTGTTGTTACTATTTTCGGCCTCCAAAATGGCATTTTTCACAAGCATTTATGCGAGTTATCCATGGAATTCGCGAAGAGCATACAGAGGATTAGTGTGATGCAGTGCTGATCTCCTCTCAGAGTCAGTTTTTATGTATAGATGCTGAGACTACAGACTGAAACATAGTCTTTTAGTTTTTAAGGTTTAGACACTTGATACGAACAAATTCAGCTGATTCCTGAATTACATCGACCAAAAATGCTCTTCTGAGTCCCGGTTCTTCTCCTTTCTTTGGAAAGACACTTGATACAAACAAGCGATTGAGTTGTGATATGTGCTAATTCAGTTATCCTGCAAAGTTATTGTAGAGTATGAAGTAACAGATACAACATCGTGACATAGAAGCTTGCAAATCTAGATGTAGACTAGCGTAACATGATCTGAACTTTTGGGCGCTTCATCATATGTTTGATCTGATCAAGTGAATATCGATTAGTCAAATATTACAGTTGGTCGCTGGAATGATCTACAAATTGAATATAATAGAGAGTAAAGAATTTGTGGGATCGCAGTCCATTATCAAATCTTCCTCCTCAATCCCATTACAGAGGGTTGAGCGATGTCACATTCATTCCCACCCCATCCCGCAATCCATTTGTTCAATATCATTGAACTGACCTTTCCCGCCATCGAAAGACATATAAATGCATCATTTTGGACTTTTTCTTCGTCAGTGAATGATTAGTACTGGCTTTCTCTATTTCAATCTCAATCTCACTCACCAACCACTCGGAAAGTTTTATACTCAGTCGAAGTAACAAAGCTAGTGCCTTACTCCACAGTACATATATAGCATCTCGAAATTTTAGCAGAAAGGAATCCACAATGTCCCTGAGATTTGGTATGAATTGACTCAACTTTCACCAGTTTGCCCGCCCAACAAGCAATAGGTTTCGCATTGTTCTCTTTCATTTGGTCTAAGGCCAATCCATGTATTTTGCAGCCACACCTGCAGTTCATGAAAACAGCGGTTCTCCTGTCTCCTCTGAGCATCCCATCCCTGCAGTTTATGCAATCCACCAAGGGCCAGAACTTAAGACTATCTCTGCTTGGTGCCAATCGTGAAACCTGAACAAATACATCTTCTCATTTTGAGGGGTTATAGTAATCTCACCCATACCAGCACAGGCTTTTCTTCAAACATTAGCTACGCAGCTCGACTCAAGCACTTCTCCAACAAAATCCTTCCAATCAAAACCATCTCAGCTTCCTCATCATCAACTTGCTCCAAAACCAAATGATCCCCCCTAAGATAGTCTACCAGAGATGCTTGCGATGTCAAGGGAACCACTGCAGGCATCCTGTAATGAGAAAAAAGAATGGATCAGCAGAGAAAAAACTCAGAAATGTTGTTGAACAGTTGATAGAGGCAGTGTGCAGTAATAGGAAAACTAATGCGACGAAACAATGCCAAAGAGACTTAACTAAAATAGAAAGCAGATGGAAATAACTAATGATGATAGAAAGCGAATATGAGGATTATGGATGATCAAGAAGAATGAGGGGTGACGATCATGGAGGAAGGTAGGTGAAAGAAAACATCATTGTGGTGTAGGGAAAGCTCTAGACAAAGACAGAAAAGCACTCACAGAGGGGAGAGAAACAAATCTATGTATACCTTCCTGAAGAGAACTCAATATCCCATTCTTATTGGAGCATAAATGCTAGAAAGCTAACATATGAAGACAAGAAAAACAGTTCTTGTAATTTCTAGCTTACAGAAGCTCTTCTAGTAAAATCTCCTGATTTAAATTGCATAGATGTACTTACATGCAATCAATCTTGAGCTTAAGTGGCCAAAAAATCAGTCTGGAACTTCACTCTTAAATCCCAATGATCTTCCATTATTTTTACAGTGTGCTACTGCAACGCAGGGTCACATGACGTTGTGAACATGTCAAATGGTGCTAACAATAACTGCAACAGTGCTTCTATGTTCATAAACTAACCAACGGACTGGCCACCTTTTCCCTAAACAATGCCTGCAAGTATTACTTTGTCTACACCTTTGCTAACAGTCACCATTGCTCTCGGGGACAAAAATTAGCTCTCACCGTTGGTGAAACTTCCGCCTCCCCGACCTACAGTCCAGCTCGATCCCCCTAACTACCAGCGCCAACCACTGGGACCACCACATCTCTGCCACCACCTGGAAGTGATGCTTCATATCTCTGTGTGAAACTGTTGGTCCTGTTCATGTCTATTGTCATAAGCTCATTATATGAGTTCATCATACATGAGGATCATTGTTTCTACTAGATAAAGGTGGACTATTGATAGATTGTGAGATGTTGCTCCTCATCACAAAGTGAATATACTCATTAAAATGCTTCTTCTCATAAATCCAGCATGATTCATATAGATAACATTGCTCAAACTAGTAATAGTTCATTTCTTTGGAAAACATATATGATTCTCCTCCCAAATTCTTAAGTTCGGCTCTATTAGTAGTTCCAAAATCATGAAGACCAAGATTATTAGAAAAATTAGAATGCGGCAGGAGACAAAAACTTGCATATACTGGAAAGTCGAAATAGAGCATCACTAGAGCAAATCCTCATTGGCGTAGCGAGAAAAACCCCACCATTGGAAAGACAAATGACCAAAACAGTAAATCACTTGGAGACAGGAAAAATGGTGTGAATCTTGTTAGGATCAAACTCAACACATAATCGATTGATTGAGAACTTAAAATGACAATGAAACTATGAACTAACTCTTGCAGCCTTGCAGAATATCAAATTCACACCTGATGCTTAGCTTGAAAGAACCCGACAAATTTTGGGGATCCAGAGCGCCACGAGTCCAGCAGCATGACCGCCCTCCTTTGCCTGTGTGTTTTTATGCTTTGCCTCCAGAAGCTTCCTTAATAATCCACATGTCAATCACTAGATTACTTCGAGCAATCAGTGAGAACAGACAAAAGAGAAAATTACAGTTGCAATATCCCAGAACAATAAAAAAACCAATTCAAGCAATCAGGAAAAGCAAGCAAATTCACATCATTCCTGAGTGTGGGATTTCAGTCGTCCACCTTAAGAAACTGAGACGACTATGGTCAAAGGGATTTTCTTAAAGAGCTGCTTGTTCTTTCTACGTTTTGTAATTTCTACAGTATCAACATTGCGTATAAAGTTAAACCAGTATGCCTGCCATTAATCAACAGCATAAAAGTTTAACTCGCCATATAGATGACCAGCGAGCGAGCAGAACAACCTTCAAATGCAAAACTTGAAAAAAGATTATTAATCTAAAAGTCCGGTTCCTGGTATCATGTTGAGATTGAAGAATCACAGGGGATGACAAATGACGAATTATTTTCTCAAAAGGCACTCTTATGATCTAGTCCTCCATCAAGGGCTGCCAGTTACACTCCTACCACGATTGAGAGAAAGATTTCATTCCAACTAAGAGGCATGAATCACTCAGTAATGTACAAAAAAGAGTTTCACGGATGATTCACCAGGACTGCCAGCTTCATTCATGATTTTATCAAGTCTAAGGTGTTGTCTTATTAGGGGACAGGGATCGTCTCGAACTATCACCAGAATGTGATCTCATGAATACCCAACGTAACAACTGCTCATATTCTATGAGGAAAGCTCATGACAATTCAGATATTGGCTTTAGCCACTTGCATTGGGAAATGACTAAAGCTTGTGGAAGCTCCAAGTCTCCAAGCCCTTGAGGCTCAATTAGTTTGTCGTAGTCTCGTGCGACAATTGATGAGCATCATGAAATCTCTATACTTTATAGGTATCTCAATCCTTTGAGCCCAGGGATGTCTGACAGTTCGCACCAAGCAATCACTATCAAGTTCCTTAAATCTTCAAATTTCAACGCATCTGGGAATTTTGCAAACTTTTGCAGGATGAAAATTTCTCTAGGCTTTCAGTGTCATTTAGCTTCTCACAGTGGTTGATGTTTCAACCTTTTCAGGGTTTTCAAGCACGATAGATCCAATAATCTTCCAAGGGAAGTGCAACCACAGATATCCAATATTACCAAAATATCCAGCCCGTCAAGACCGCGTTTCAATTAGACTCTTGCAACTTGCAACATCAAAGCCCTCAAATTATTTAAACTAGAAAGGTCTGGTCATCTTTCCATGGATGTGCAATTACAGACATCCAATCTGACCGATAATCAACCTCTCAAGGCCGTGAGTTTCAACTAGATTCCCGTGATCTGCAGCATAGAATCCCTTTAGACATTTTTAACTTGAAAGGTCTGTTTAACTTTTAATGGATTGAAAGGTCTGGCAATCTTTTAATGGACATGCATTTAAAGACATTAAACCTACCCAACAGATTCTTATTAATCAATCAAGGCCTCAAACTTCAATTAGATTCTTGCAATTTGCAGCATGAAATTCGAAGTCTTTAAACTGGAAAAGTCTGGTAATCTTTTAAAAGAAGAGCACCCAGAGATATTCAATCTTGCCAGTACATCCAACCTGTAAAGACCATGAATTTCAACTAGATTTCGGCAATTTGCAGCATGGAATCTTTCAATGGATGTGCATCCAGAAAAACAGAACGTTTCCAGATATTCTATATGGATCAAAGCCTCAAACTTCAACTAAATTCTCGCAGTTGGCAGCATCTGATTCTTTTAGATTCTTTAAACTTGAAAGGCCAAGTGATTGCATGGACATGCAAACACAGATATCCAAACTTACCAGACTCTTGCAGTTGGCAACACATGTTAGCCTTAGATGTTTCGAACTCCAAAGGTCCCCTGAATCTCAACTACATTCTTGCAACTCGCAGCATTTGTTTCGAAGTTGCAAAGCAGCACCTTCTGCATTCATTTTCTGCACAAGTGCGTCTAAAGAGCAAAAATGATTGTCAATGGCCCAACCGAGGGAACCTTTTGGTGGCTCACCACCTCCTCCCTGCATTACCCAACATATGAGGTCAGAGAGACATAGAGCGACTGCATGGATCAAAATTTGTCAAACATGCATTTACCTGAATTGGAGCGAGATTATTCCAGAACATGGACTGATTAACATGACCTGAACATAGGTTACATCCACAAAATCGTAAGAGGAGCAAAATCAAAAGGATAATAACGGGCTAAGCAGCAAAAGCTAATCATTAATAGTTGAATATGCACATAGAGAAAATAAAAAGAAAATTTAAGATTGTTGGATAATTTATAAAAACAAGAAGAGGTAATAGAAGGGCCGGCGCAGCCATCAGTGCTCTTAAAAAAACACGAAATTTCTGCAAATTGTTTTCAAACAATAGACCTGAATGAGGCGTATTTCAAAGGTGATGAAGTTCTGCAAGAAAGTTCAATCACAGTCGTGGTTCAACATGCCTTTGCCAAACTGCGTGAACTACCACCACAATGCCTATGAAGCTTACTTAAAAATGAATTGATAATATCTGATACAACATTTCACACTTGTTCATCATGCTGTAAATTATTCATATGAAACAAAACGAAACTCAGAAACCCTAATTTCACCTCTTTTCCCCTTTCATTTAGTTGGTAGCAACTGCAATAAGAAAGTGATAACAAATAAAACCTACCGATACAGTGACTAATCTAAGCAACTGTCTTCAGGATGGAAAGACAACCCTCAACAAAATTTTCCTCCTAGTCAGTAAGCAGTAAGCACAACACAATCTGAATGTGGTCACATTTGAATGCCACCCATCCTCGCTAGTGCCATATAGATCCAAAACTTGTCACTCTGTACATTCTATAGTACTATGGTTCATCAGGAGCACCAGCGCACCATTCACATCAATATGGAAAAAGCTATTGACAACCAATCACACATTGGTGAGCTATGGCAGACAAATACTAAAAAACCAGGAACTTTGGCTCTGGAGGGGAGCTAACCCATCAAGGATTTGACATGAGCCGCAACTGCAGATAATAGATTTATCTTACCTAGTGCTGGCAAAGCCAGATCAGTTACATTATATACACTACGTGTTTCATCGCGAAGGATAGCTCATCTTTGAAATGTGCCGCTTCTTATATTCAATTGTCCACGAGTTAAATTCTCGACCACCTTTCACTCTCGATTTCATTGAATCTCAAGAAGCTTTCATCACAAATAAGGCCTTCCTACAGTCCATTAACCTTAAATGGAACAAAGTGGAGAGCATTTTCCCTTGTTCATCTGTTTCACTGACAAATAAGACTATATACTAAATTGCATTCAGCTACCGTGACCGAAACCTTAACAGCTCTGCCTACTGCCTAGTCCTCATCATTTCTCGAGGGAACACATTAAATCACTAAGGATTGACCCCAAATGAGAAGTGAAGCACCTCCTCCGAAAATTCGACTCTGGCAATTCATTAAGGTCCTGTTTCTATGCAACGGCAACAGTGAAAGAACAATCCGAACACTCGTCGAGTCCGCGTTAGACAAGAGAATGCTCGATCAATTATCGCTCCTGACAAATTTCACCCTCACTTCCATTGAACTTAGAAAGCAAACAACAAAAACTAAATCCCAGACAGAAGGAACGAAGAAACAAGAGGACAAAACAGAAGAGAATCGAACCTCCGCCATTGAACTTGATAGGCGCTCTGCAACTTATTAACGACGGCCGGAGTGTCGCCCTCGCCCATGGCATCGTGGAGCTGCTGGAGCGCCTTGTTGGAGGCCTGGCGGTGGTGGTGCTTCTTCTGGCGGTGCAGCTGCATGGTCTCGCCGCTGATTGGAGGCCGCGGAAGCTCGTGACGATGCCGCCAATTGGAGCCGAGGCCCGAAGCGGCGGCTAGGGTTTTTCCCGGCCAGCAGCGTGCGGAGAGCCATGGGAGCTGATCTTCAAGCTCAGTCAGATACACACTTGGGCTCGTCACCTCCGGAGAATTTGGGCTCCTTACCTCTGGACAATCTGGGAATATATGCCCATTCAATGTCGTAAGAGACCCACCAAGAATAATCTCAGTCCCGGATAAGCCTATTCAATGTGGTAGGCCATGTAACGCCCGAACTTCGAGCGTCTGGCGACTTTTCTTGGCCCAGAGGACTTGACGCGGATCAATTCGTACAAGCGCGCCTCGCTGGACAAATTAACCTCCCCAGACAAACTAACCTCCCCAGACGAACTAAAACGTGGAAGATAAACCTTGGATAGTCGGACGGGAAGCTCGGGGAGACATTCAAGCGGACCGCAATCGAAAAGGGTGAGCTTCTCGAGAAGGGTTAGTTTGGAAAGAAATGGTAACGATGGACTTGGGAAAGTGATGTGCAGAGATTTTAAGCTGGAGGGAGGTTCCGGTATTCCCTGAAGGTTTTCGCAAAATCGAACGTCGAGATGTTGGAGAGAAGAGAGCTTAGAAATGCTTTCTGGCAAGTCCAAAATGCTCGATCCACCTAAATGAAGCTCGTTTAGCGAAACCAGTTCGCCTATATTATTAGGCAGTCCTTTCAGATTTTGGCAATACCTTGCACTCAACTCTTGGAGTTTCGTCAGCATTCCAATGGCACTAGGCAATTTCGTAACGGGAGTTTTATCAATGCTCAAGATCCTCAAATTTTGCAGATTTCCAATGCTTTCAGGTAATTTTGTAATCGATGTCCACACTAATCGCAGCTCGGTCAATGATGCCAACTTTCCAATCGAGTCGGGAATCTCTCTCAACGATCGACATACCGATAGGTCAAGGCGAGATAGAGATGTTAGATTGCCTATGGAGCTAGGTATGTGAGCTAATGATACGCAGCCAAAGGCACGAAGAGTCTCCAGCGCCTCCATAGAACCAATGGATTCAGATAATTCTTCCAAATTCGTACAATATGTAAGATTCAAAATCTCCAAGCTTTTGAAAGCAGACAAGTCGGGAGTTCTTCTTAAATGGTAACAATACGAGAGATCGAGAACTTTTAGATCGGTTGCCATCTGAAAGAAACAAAGGAAAATCTCAGTGAAATTGGACAGCTGCAACGTGTGATTGTCCACTATTCCTTATTTTTTTATAAGAATCTATAAGATTCCTAAAAAATACCCATGCTCCACTACTATTTCACAATTGTTTTATTTGATTTTAAATGTTTTATCGGTAGTGTTAGGCCACACCACCATATTGATTTTTTTTAAGCATATCCATTGCAAAAAGAATGTTAGGTACATACAACTGCTAACCGTGTTTATTTTCGGATAAAATTTCAAAGAGAAAATATATTCATTTTTTAAGAGCGATGGCGATGCCGTTGATTAGACACAAGCAAATTTCATTATCAAAAAGCAGATGACACTTCAATAACAGGTAGTTTAATTATGAAAAGCAGTATTTTAATGTTGTATGTACGAGATATAAAGAATGTTGTATTCCAAAAAAAAATTAATGCCACTGGAAGGATAACTTTATTACACTCATAGCATTAATAATTTATATTTGTGTTATACAGTGACGACTTCCATAATCAACAATTATAATGATTAAATATTTCGTGCAACAAGTCGAAGCAATTCATAAATTATATCCATTACTCTAAGATTAAAATGAATTTAGAATTTTAGTATGAATGTACAACACAAGTCACTGCGTGGGAGTTTCTATTTCTCCAAGAAAGAAGATTGATGTAGAGATATAATAAGAATCGCTCAAAAGACATGCTTTTGCACGGGGAGAAATTATCTTAGAAGCCATAAACTAGCTAGATTAACGAAATACAAAATAGGCACAATTAAGCAATTAAAACTTTTAATAGATGTTAATTAATATAGTAATTTTTTTTCTTTTTAGTATTGTCTAAGGTTAAGAATGACAGGTTGTTGAGTTTTATCAATTAAACATATTAAGGGGCAGAAGATTCTGAGTATTTAGATAGCTATAAATTCCTCTTATATTTACTTGAAAATCCTGAATCCAAGGAACGATATTAAACTTTATTAAAAGAAAGAAAGGAGAACTAGGTGCAATTGCACCTTTGGTAACACGTTATTATTCACAAAAGATATATCTTCTCAATTTCTTACCTTGAGCGGATCCCATCCTCCCCAGTCCTCTGTAATTTCACTATCTGATAGATCGAGCACGACTAATTTTTTCGGATGAAAGTTGGCCACTTCGAAATATGAGGGACACTTGTGCCACTGAAGCCATCTTAATTCAGGAAGCATGTTTTGAAAATCCCCGGTGAAATTCACACCATCCGCTTGAAGGAATCTCAAGTTGGTGAGTTCATTAAATTGTTCACCTCGGTAGCTTTTTCCGTCCCGAACGCCACAAATAAGGCTCTTAATCTCACTAAGCCCGCCATAATTGTCAAGACAAAGGGCCTCAATCTTACTAGTGCCCTACAATTACGAAACATTGTGGACCATAAGTTTTAGCTGATGAAATGAGACCGATTGTATATAAAAAGAAGGACTAATTTCAATCTGATATCATACTATCATGGTGTATGCTTTTTACTTTCATCGAATCTGAGAAGAATAGGAAAGATCAAGGTCTTGAAACTGAAGTGCGCTGGAGAAGTTAAAAGTATTTCGACAGTTAAAAGATCTAAGTAGAATACTTATGCATTTGTCAATCCCACTTATTGTAAAATCTCAACTTTTTCCTTCAAATGTCTTATTTTAATTCACAGATCTTACCACATAACATGTGTCACTTAGTTGTACACATATATTAGTTCTAGTTACACATATATTTTATAGGAATGGAAACAATTGAGGGATTTATTATTTATTATGTGCAACGGTTCATTTTTTACAAATAAATAATATTAAAATCATATAGTGACTGTAACGAAATGTGCAATAAGTGATGACTGTTACGATTGAAAAGTTATTTGAATATTCACTATGAGAAAATATTTTCATAACTAAATGATGTAAAATAAATAGGTAAAAAGTTATAAATCATAATAGCTCATATTTAACACGTAAATGATATAAAAATACTAAATATGTACTGAATAAAATGCTCACTAGGAGTTGACCATTGTAGATATATCTATAATAACGTGGTAGTCAAAATTTGACAATAAATGTTATTAGGGCGTTCATACAAAAATTATCCATCATCACAAAAAAATAGCAAATTCATAGAAAAAATTATGTACTACGATGAAAAGTCTATAGAATGAAAACAATAAATGTTTAGAGGGTTAATTACAATGTTGCGCATATACCGTAGATAAATATGAAAGCCACATCAGTAAATTGACGGTATCCACTAGCGGTTGACGATAAAAGACTCGATTGTACAAATTGTGAAAGATAAAAGACTACATTGAGCATAAAAGAAGGGATAGGGGACTAAATCGCCACAAGCGGCGATACTTAGGAGACTCAATCTGTACTTAACCCAGTTTGGAAAATACAGAACAAGGATAGCTGATCATCACAAATGGATGGAGGTCTCATTTATCATAGCAAACAACTCAAAAGAAGTCAATACTCAATAAAAGAAAAAAGAGCGAAAAAACCTCACAAGAAATCAAAAGAAGAATCCAAACATCAAGCGCATGCATCAAACAGAAATGTGAAAAAAGCATGGGCCCCAACAATTTATAAATGTCAGGTTTTATCTGAAAGTGCTTTGTCAACCATTATGGTTTTTCTTTGTAGTTTTGTTGTTGCGTTGAAGTTACCAAAAGGAGAGTATCCTCATCATATACTACCGGGTAAAGATATAAATCAATCATCAATGATCAAGAAATTTCTCCTCAATTATGTTCTCGAATTAGGCAAAAACAGTTTCTAATTGAAAGATCTCTTTTGCCGATAAAAGTGAAAAGTTTTGGAGACCGACAATAATCTTATCTCAAACAAGAAAGAGAAGAATTCACGTTGACTAACCAAGACAAGTAGAGATAGCTCTTACCTTGTTGTTGTGAAGCACATCCGAGGCTTCCTCACAAATCCATAATCTGCTGCGCTCTTGAAGCTCCTTTCGATGTTCTAGACGAACAATTTCTCTTCCAAGATCTCTCAGTTGATCATGCATCATTAGATTGCCATCTTCATCAATTTTAATTAGCGACGTACGGCTCAATACTTCAATTCCATTCTCCGGGAAAAATCCACAGGCATCCCACATATAAGTTGCACTTTGTTTAGATAATCCAATGCAAAAGCATGCTATATCCAAAAATATCTGTTGCGTCTCATAATCTAATGATTCGTAACTTATCATCAACGTATCTTGCACTTTCTTGTCAGGCACTTTCTTTAATTTCTTTAATGTATCTTTCCATATTTTATTTGTCTTTTCACGTAAGAAAGAGCCTATAACTTCAAGAGCTAAGGGAAGCCCCCCAGTAGTAGACACGATATCACGAGAGATAACCTCAAAATCACTATGAGGAGAATCCTTTCGAAATGCATGTCTACTAAATAAAATCAATGATGGATCCAAAGGCAACTCCTCGAGTTCGTACATGTAGGCTGCCCTAGCCTCGTCAAGAATACTCCTGTTTCTAGTGGTTATGATGACTATACTTCCAGATTTAAACCAACTACCATCTCCAGCCAAAGCATTCAAGTGAGCCTTATCATCCATATCATCAAGAAGAATTAGGACTTTCTTACTTGTAAATCGAGATTTGAGAATACAGATTCCATCATCGACATTATACACATCATCTCGACTTCCTAGTATATTGTGAATGAGCTGCTTTTGTAGCCATGCAATACCGTTGCGTAGATATGTTTCTCGAATATTTGCCACGAAGCTACGATGTTCGAAACGACTAAAGAGATTGTTGTACAGGACCCTTGCAAGAGTTGTCTTACCGATACCGCCCATTCCATAAATTCCAATAATCCTTGTATCATTAAATTTAGCATCTATGAAGCTCATAATTTCTTCTACACGATTATCAATTCCGACCAACTCTTTGGGAACAATTAGTTGAAAAGGTCTTTTTAACTCGCCTATGACTTCTCTGACAACAATTTTAACCAATGCTCCTTCATGCCTGTCAAATAACACCGAATTTTAGTAGAGGATGGCAATATTTATATTCTTTTCTAAGTAAGATCTAGTTATGAGAAACTAAACAATGTTTTAGTGGAGAATAACGTACCCATCATCAATTTTCTCCGATTCCCATCCTTTTAAGGAACTGACTTCTTTGAGCGCTTCTTCCCATTCCTTCACAACCATGTCGTCCAAATTCTCTTTATGTGCATTGATAGCATCTCCAAATTTTTCTGTCAGATGTCGCACCTGTGAGGGTTCCACTTTGTAAAATATGGGCAACACTACTTGCCCTCTGCTTTTCCTACACTTCAACATCTGAACAAGCTCGCAAAGGCACCATTTGCTGGAAGCGTAATCCTCAGATATAATCGGGATCGAGATCTTAGATTGCGTAATACTGGAGAGAAGCTCCGGACCAATCTCCTCACCAACACGGAGCTCATTATTATCTCTGAACACTCGAATTCCTGCATCAACAAGACTAGTATAAAGATAATCGGTGAAGCCTTTACAAGTGTCTTTCCCTCTAAAGTTCAAGAACACTTCGCAGTCATTTCCTTTCGGCTTTTTGGTTCCGCCGCCTTCATAATCACCTACATGTGGAGAGGTCGATGAGGAAGATGCTCCGTATAACGGATCTTCTGAATGAGTAGATTCTTTTCTTTTCATCTGGAGATTGATGGAGCGAAGCCTCAAAATAAGAGGAATATGGAATCCCAGATCTAAGAATTGCAGAAATGTCTCTCAGAACTCAATTGAGAGCTACATTAAAGAAAAAAACAAAAGTTCTCATACAACTCATCAAAACATATGGAGCGATCAACAGAAGGAAGAGAGAAGAGGAGAAGAACAAGGAGTCACCGATTACCTGAGGAGTGCTCAAACGACGCAATCCACACGCTCCTGTGATCGCCACCGATTCTCAGCCTTCGACGCTGGATAACCCACACGCAACCCTTTTTATTCTGCCTGCTTGAACAATGCTGAGTTCTGGCCATCCAACGATCGAAGACTCATCATGCCAATTGAACCGCTGCGATGCATGCTGGACGGAAAAGTCAATTATTGCAGGTGTGCTTTCCGTAGCACTGCGCGGAAGGTGCGAGGAACTTAATGAGCAATACTGACATGTAATGCTTTGGTGCTTTTATTGAAATGTCAGATCCAGCAAGGCTTGACTTGACTTGCTTTTTCTATTAACAAATAAAAGTGCAAAAGAAAGCTAACTGGCTATAATCACGTGCTCCAGGTGCTAAGGTAGATGAGCCCATGACAAAAACATATCAATCGTCGGATTGAATCAGAATTTGTTAAAAAAAACGTCTGTATGACACTTAATATTCAAATAAGGAAAGTTTATTATTCTCAATCTATAATCTGATTAATTTTTTTTAAAAGAAATTTCTCCGAAAAAGTAACTCACAAACTAAATCTCTCCCAAAACAATTTGAGTTCCTCAAACTAGATATCTCCATGCAACGTCAAGCCTAAAGATTATCTAGTCATGATTTGCCTCTTGCCCAAGACACTTTTGTCTTTATCCTTAAATTAATATTTTTTCCGACCAAAAAAAATTAATATTTTTTATGTTTTACATAAATTTTATTCTTTCAGTGTCGGTCAACGGATTCTCTATGATAGAATATTTATTCAATAATACATTTTTACTTTTTTTATTTCATTTTTTGTCAAACTTTTTTTTATTTCATGGGGACGTTCTTCTTTTGCTTAGCTTTTAAGCCAAGATCATCACCTACAATATCTAGACTTTGACCAATTATATTGCGGTGGTCTCCACCATTCTCTGCCTGCCACGTTTTGTTACCAATGCACAGCACTTTCTACTATTAAAATAAAATTATATGGCAATTTCCGCAGCATTATGCGGAGGGTGCGTGGAAACTACGCAGGTGCTTCTTGACACGGCTTGCTTTTTCTATTAATAGAAAATATACAAGAAAACACACCAACAATACAATACTCATAAGTGGTTAGAGAATTGTGTAACTGTGTTACATATGTTCATGTTGGCAAATTGGCGTTAGAACAATCTAAAGAAAAGTGCCCATTTTTACAGCTCATTCAATTAGAATTACCGTAAACGAAGTTCCTGTCTAATTTCTCGGCTGCTGAGGGGTGACACCGGCTTAATTTCTTTTGCCCTTTTCTGTGGTTTAGTAGACGCAAATTAAGTTGAAGCAACCGTTGTTGATTTTTTTTCAACAATGTCTAGCGAAAGAGATGATGGCAATTTTTAGGAGGAAAACGTTAAGGGGAGTATCTTACACACTCTTTTTAGCATCTGGTCATTTTGTAAAATGTTATGCTGATTTGTCTATTCAATTCGATTTCTTTACAATCAAGTTGCATGATATATGTGTGTATATAGAGAGAGATATCTTTGTACATGTATCACAGCTTAATAAATAGTGGACCATTACTTTGAAGAAACCTTTTTAATTGGTGAAATTTTTCAATGTCTTTCTTACATAATTCCAACTACTTGATTAGAGAAATGCTATACCACATTCATTATAAACTTCTTTCATATCTCTCTCTCTCTCTCTCTCTCTCTCTCTCTCTCTCCAATGAAAAATTAACAAATGTAACATCATAATAGCATAGTAATGTACGACATTACGATACGTCAAAGTAATTAAGTACAAGAACATCTTGTTCTATGACGTTATGATATATTATTGTAATCCAGTGCGAAAGTGGTGTGAAAGAGAAGCGTGCACCTAAGAATTTTCAAAAGATGAGTGGGTCCCTTGCCAAGTGACTTGCTTTTTTTTATTCCTCACCGACTTTTTTGAGGGTTGAAGCTATTTTTGAAGCTAAAGGGATTATTCTTTTCAATCCGTAGCTCCAGGAAGCTTCAAAGAAATTTCCATGACGCATTATGAATAATACTTTTTTTTAAATTCAATTTTCTTGTCTCAGGAATTTGTCCGTTCCTTCTCTTTGTCCTAAAAAGAAAAGGCTCGTTGATGTCATGGGTAAAGTTCATGTAAAGGAATCTTCACTGTTCAATTGGTATGGTCAAATTTGTGTCGTCAGCGACGACCCTTGCTGCCACCTAAGAAAGCCTTTTTTGTATTTCTAAGGAAGGAATCGACACAAAGTGATAAGAAAAGAAGAAGGAAATATCGTATGCAATTCATTGTACTTTCACGGTAAAACTAACAATTCAAAGTCGCACAATTTAAAATGTCGTAATTTTTTCAATCATATTCTTTTGAGCAAACAACATTATAAGGGGTATCAGGTTTGGTATTTTTATTATGAGAAAGCCCACTAAATATAGATAAGCCCACCTATGATGCCAATCAGTGCCCAAATAGATGAATCAAATATGTGTTATAGGAATTAAAAAAATATTAGATGAAGGCGTATCAATAATACCGTCTTAAAGATAATGATTTTCTCGATAGGATTCGCGATCCAATATAGTTGGCTCCAATGGATATCTTGTCCCCTAATACAATGCCCTGATTGTAATCTTCCTCACTTAGTCTATGTAGCAAGCAAAAATGAACACGATTCAAGCTTAGAAGTGGTAGCCAATACAGAGAAAGCATGAAAAGAGATGAAGAGGAGAAGAAGGAACAAAGGATAGAGTATTATGAATGGTGATCTCTTAGTTTCTGTTTTTCCTAGAAGATGCCACTGGATATATAGAGAAAGGAAATGACACATGCGAGAATTCTATTTACAAAGAGTAATTCAATTTGTGAACTTTATCTTCTTGACCAATTTCTATATAGCCCTCCTGTTGAGATATAAGTTTCTTCATCTAAGTCGCCATTTAGAAAGGAAATTTTAACGTCCATTTGACGAATTACCAAATTATGTATAGAAGCTAAAACCATCATTAATCTAATTGTTGTAAGCCCTGTTACCGGAAAATAAGCATCAAAGTGATCAAGTCCTTTTTTATATACCTTTTAGCCACTAATCTTGCCTTACATTTATTTAGAAAAAATTTCAAATAAGTGCCCTAAGTAGATGAGTTTTCTCAAAAGAGGATCCGGAGTGAATGTTATCTCAAGTAAGGATCTAAAGTGACCATTTAGTCTCAAATAAAGGCCTAAATTCATCGATCGGTCAAATCTTCACCGGCTAGCAAGCACATGTTTATTCTGACACCAAGCACAAAATCGTCCAAAGACATTGCTTTTTTTATCTTCTCACTTTTTTCTCTTCTTCCTCCTTCACCCACACGTATCTTCAAATCTCGCCATCTTCCATGCCCGTCGCTTAGCGTTTAAGCATCTTCTTGGCCAGCTCTTCAGATCTGGCCATTCATGGCCACCGGCGCCGAACGAGCTGTCATCACTTGTCACCACGGCTTGAGTTGATCTTTGTTTGTCACGAACTCCTCCATGAGTAGGTAGTCCTTGATCCGCTCTCGCTTCAGCAGCCGGAGCATGCACTTGGTCAGCGGCGTGAAGGCAGCGGCCTGTGACCCTTTCTATTTCTGTTGCTTCCGACCAATGTGCGAGGGCGATGTCACCACTCAAACTTCTTCTTATTCTTGTCAGAGCCATGCTGCTTGCGATCGCCAGACTAGCAGTTGAGGGTCTTCTTGCCAAAGTTGTCCCATGGCTCTTTGGAGGTTTTTTGGGGGCGAAATCAAAGTATTGAGAGAGAAATCAGAGGTGATTTTATCGGAAAATGGCTTTGGGAACAAGTTATAGAGAGATGACAGCTCATTCGATGCCAGCCGCCATGGACGACCAGATTTGAAGAGCCAACCAAGGCAATGCTTGAACGCGATGCTAGTGGCCATGGAAGATGGCTAGATCTGGAGGTGAGCTTGAGACCTACAACTTCACTTCAAGCATGAAGAAGATGAATAGTGAAAAAATAGGAAAAGAAAAAGAAACTAAAAAAGAAATGTCTCTGACAAAACTGCCTCTACTCATGCTACCGGAATAAGCATATGTGTTCAGTGATCGGTGAGTTCAGATCCTTGTTTGAAACCAAATAGCCACTTCATGCCATGATTTGAAATTAAATAGCCACTTTTAGCCCTTACTTGAAACAACGTTAACTATGAACCCTCTTTTCGGAAAGCACATTTACATCGAGTTCTTATTTGGACTTTTCCGATTTTTCTTTGGTATCGTGCGATTTTAATTTTTTTCTTCAACACCCATTTAGAACCTATAATTCTAGTGTTAGGAGGAAGATTAGCCAATGACCATGTATTATTTTGCTTAATAGACTTTACCTCAACATCCATTGCCATTTCCACATATGTGCGTCCGGTCTAGACTTATTATCATTATAACTCTTTGGATCATCTACTAAACCTATAACATAAGTGAAGAAATCGGGTCCTAAGACTTTTCTTATTCATTTTACTGTTAAATGCTAAACATACTTCGCCAACTAAATTTGCTTAATAACTTGATGCGGCAAATTCCTCTTAAGTGATTACTGAATGCTTAAATAAGCCCGCTTAAGTAACTTTTGAATGCTAACGTCTGTCAAACTAACTAATGGACAAGAGATTAAAAAGAAAAACAAGATAACTACAAGATAATTTAAGACTCTCGATCTAATAAATTAAATGAACCAATAAATTTTTTTTAGAATATGAAATTATTTACTTTCGATGAACTTATGTTGTGTGTCTAATCGACACACAAATATATTCCTAAACAGCCAAATGCGGAGAAAATTATCAAAAAAGTCTTAAATCTATTGCATGGCGCCCAATTCAGTCATAAACCTTTCAATTGTACCAATTTAGTCTTAAATCATTTGACAATTTATCAATATAGTCATTTCGGTCAATTTTGACCAGAAATCACCTACATTATGGTCCAGTCAACACCATTCGTCCTATGTGGCATAAATAGCACCGGCATGGATAATTTTTTTAAAAATAATTATGATTTTTTTTCATTTTTTCCTTTTTCTCTTTTCCTTTTTTTCTAGTGGCCGGTCTCAAGAGATGATAATGATCATCACTATTTAGGCGCTTACCATCATAAATCAAGATGGTGATCACTTTGGAGATAGCCATTGCCCCCATTCCTTTCTCCATAGGGTTCTCTCTCTCCCTGGATACGAGAAATAATATCTGACCCAACTCGATAACTTTTATTTAGGTCCATATTCACATTAAGTCTGCATTTTGTTACGGTCCGATAACTAAGGTCTCCATACAAGCATTTATATTTTCTAATCTAATAAGAAAATGCCGGACCTAGGTCGGCCCATTAGGGCCTAACAAGGCCCGGGCACGGAGCAGGACACGGCCCGCCACCTTATGCATGGCCGTGCCTGGCCATGCATGGGCCACTACCGATAGGGGTGTCAATCAAACCCGCGCCAGCCCGGCCCGACCCGCGCCGGTCTGGTCCAGCCCTAAAATTTGGGGTATTTTGGGATCGGGCCTTAATTTTATTCAAATATGACCCTAAAATTTGGGTTTCATTTGGGTTGGGGTATTTTAGGGTCGGCCCATTGACACTCTGGGCCGACCCATCTCCCTCTCTCAGTCTCTCTTCCCTTCTCTCTCCCCTCTCTGGCGCTATGCCGCCGCTCCTCCCCCCTCGCTGTCTCCCGCCGCCGATCCCCCGGGAAGCCCCTCCGCCTCTCCACCGCCGCCACCCGCGCCGCCATCTCCGTGGGCGACAGGCTCCCCGACGCCACCCTCTCCTACTTCGACCCCGCCGGTAAGCTCCAGACCACCACCGTCTCCGCCCTCACTGTCGGGAAGAAGTCGATCCTCTTCGCCGTCCCGGGGGCCTTCACCCCGACCTGCTCGCAGAAGTACCTGCCGGGGTTCGTGGAGAAGGCCGGGGAGCTGAAGGCCAAGGGCGTGGGCAACATCGCCTGCATCTCCGTGAACGACGCCTTCGTGATGCGAGCGTGGAAGGAGAACCTAGGCATCGGCGACGACGTCATGCTGCTGTCGAGCGGGAACGGGGAGTTCACGAGGGTGATCGGGTGCGAGCTCGACCTGAGCGACCAGCCGATGGGGCTCGGGGTGCGGTCGCGGCGGTACGCGCTGCTCGCGGAGGACGACGTCATGAAGGTGCTCAACCTGGACGAAGGCGGGGCCTTCACCTTCAGTGGTGCCGAGGATATGCTCAAAGTCCTGCAGATGCTTTCAAGTTTCCATTTTTTTCTTTTCTTTTTGGGGCTTTGAACTTGGTTGTCGTTGGCTGGTGTTGAGAGGTGAGGTTCTTGTTGGGTTTTGAGCTTGATGAAGTTTTCGTTCCTGACTTGTGCCTAATAAATTGAAATGGAGTTGGAACTGCGGTTTGATGCAAACCAGAGGCTGGAGCAGCAGCGAGGAGGAGGAGGAGGAGGAAGAAGAGAGGAAGGGGTCAAGCAAGTGGAGGTTGTCGGGGGTGACGAGGAAGGTGACGGCGAGGTCGGAGCGGCTGAGGTGGAGGAGCTTGTGGGTGAGGTCGAGGAGGGGGATGATGTGGCCGGGGGTCGGGTAAGGGTGCATGAGGATGTGGACGGACATTGCTAATGGCTCGAGCTTTGCAAACCAGTTCGCAGCTCTCCGTCGCGCCTCGCTCTTCACTGCGCTTTGAGGGAGCGGGCTTCAAGAGCGGACGACGGGGCGGAAGAGACGGCGGAGGATACAAGACAAAGACGAATTCATCGGAAGAAAAAGAAGCTTTCTCGAGGAGCGTTGCAGAGAGAGAGAGAGAGAGAGAGAGAGAGAGAGAGAGAGAGAGAGAGAGAGAGAGAGAGAGAGAGAGAGAGACGGATGGCTTTTGTTGACTGGGAGTGATTGGTTGCGTCACTGCTGACGAACTTCCAGTGACGGCGTGGAAACACCGCAACACGACAAGCGAGTAGGACCCACCTCGATGGTGTCGGATGGGAATAAAGAGGACTTAGCCACAAAAAAAAAAAAACCCCAAGCCCGGCTCGACCCGACCCGGCCTGGCCCGGGCCTTGGGGTGTACGGTGAACAGGGTCTTGGGTGGGTCTGGGCGGGTCAAGCATGACCCTGTAGGTTTCGGGTCGGGTAGGGTATCAAGAAAGCCCGACCCGATCCGACCCATTGACACCCCTAACTACCGATCCCTATCCGCAAGAAAAGGAAGTTGCATCCACATCATCATATCCATAAAGTAAATCCGATTCATCCAAAGACATAATTTACACTTCTTGTTAGTTCGCGTTCCGTTGACCCAACACTGATCAGCAAAAAGTTGCTTGAACACCGATCGCTCCCGGCAGGAAGCGAAAGCAAAATGGAGCCAACAACCACACATCGAACCAGAAGTTCCATGGATTCTCCATGAATTTGAGATATTAAAAATCTACAAATTGTAAGGGCACTATGGACCTTGATAGCCAAACTTGTCGATCAAAATCAAAACGGATCTTTTCAGAGACGAAAAACTTTAGCTGCGTGCTACTGCGACTTCCTCTGTCGGCATCTTCCCCGGCGGCGAACGATCCAGAGACACCGGCAGCTTCACCGAGAAGCTCCTTACCGGGAACTCCCCGTTCCACTCCCGGCTCCAATCGTCCTTGAAGTTGAGCGCATAGCTCGCCGGGTCATACCCGAACTCCGAGGCGGCCGCCACAGCCACCGCGACCTGGCCCCGCCTCCTCCGGCGGCTCCTGATCCGAGCGACGAGGCTCCGCCACTTGTCCCGGATCTCCCGGGCCGTCGAGCGGCGCCACGCACAGGGCGATCGAGCCTCCCCGTGGCGGCCGCCCTTGTCGCGGCCCGAGGAGGCAGCGGCGGCGTTGCCACCGTCGTGGAGGTGGCAGAACAGGAGGTGCGGGGAGGCCGATCTGAGCTTGTGGATGAACAGCATTTTGGGTGTGTGAGGACGAGGGCTGGAGGGGTAATTTATAGGGCGGACGGGATAAGGACGGTGGCGGGCGGCGGCGCAAGCGGCGGAGCGGAGCGGAGGCAGTGCTGAGTGATGTATCGCGGGCAAGTGGGGACGCGGTTTCTCGAGTTTATCCCGCGTGACGTTACGTTTCGTTTCAGTTTTTGCCCCACCACTTCATTTTTGGGGCAGCTTCGTAATTAAGCGAAAGTCAAGGGACCGGATAAGGGATAAGCTGCTGCCTTTTTTTTTTTACTTTTCCGTGTTTGCCAAGATTGAATTTAAATAATTTTTGGGCAGCACTAGTTCGGCTTCTGTCCGATTTTCGACGAAAAGACAAAATTGCCCTCGATTATTAGATTGCAATTTAAAGTGCCGGTCACAAATGATTTTACTTTCCTTTCTTTTTAAGTTTTTCTATTTTTATGTAGGATTTAGTTACCAAAAAAAGAAAATTCCCATGTCTATTAAAAGATGATGTGTTTTCTTTAATTGTCGGATTTTTCTTCCATAAAAATTAGTTTTGATGAAAAGACATATCTCCAAAAAATAACCTAGTTCTTTTCTATGCCATCGATCATATTTATGGATAAATTGTCCAGTAGAATCTAGAAATAAATTAACATAGACAATTTTTTAGCACAACCAATTGGTTATAAATTTTCACTTCTGTTGTGCATATCACCATCGAATCCCATCTTATCAGCTTTCTTTTATATATAATGGGATGAAAAAGCAAAATAGAAATTTCATTGAAGATTTTCCAAAATAAAATCACGATTACATTCTTCAACGTGAAACTTGTCGGGCCTAGGCTGGCCCATGCGGGCCCATGGGCCTGCCTCGGCCTAGGCACAAAACGGACATGGCCTGCCACCTAACCGGGTTGGCATGGCCCACAAGAAAAGAAGTTAGCATCCTCGTCATCCTTAAAGTAAATCCCATTCATCTAATACTAAATTTTGCTTCTTGTCGATTCGCATTTCGTTGACACAACATTATTTGATTAGCAAAAATTGTTCGAACACGGAAAACTCCAGACGAAAAAAGCGAAAGCAAAATGGAGATGATGACGACGTATCGAAGTAGAATTTCCATGAATTTCATATCTCAAAATCCACAGTAAGTACAGGCAACTTGGATCGCTCCAAGGATTGTTGATAGCCCCCACCCAACTTGTCGATCAAAATCAAAAAGATGTTTTTTTTTACGGAGGAAACGACTTCAACTGCAAGCTACAACCGATCCGGAGACGCCAGCAGCCTCGCCGAGAAGTTCCTCGCCGGGAACTCCTCGTCTGACTCCCGGCTCCGGTCGTCCTCGAAGTTGAGGGCGTAGCTCATGGGATCGTACCTGTTGACACCTAAATTTTGACAACCATTTAGTGTAATTTGCATAGAAAATTAGGGATTAAATTGTTAACCCCTAAACAAAAATATTTAAATTGCATAACATATAGTTTAAATTCATTGCATTTTGCATCGGACTGGCGGTGACGAACGAGCTTAAATTTCATTGAATGTGACTCAGCTCGCTTGGAATGCAAGGGCCGGGAATTACAAGTCAAATGGGCTCGGTTGTTTTAATTTGAACTTAATTCAGCCCATTCTCATTAATTAATTCAGCCCATTATCATTAATCAATTCGGCCCATTAATTCAGCCCATTTAAATTAAAGCCCAAGCCTAAGCCCATTAGGACTAAAAGCCCATCTAATTGACCTAGGTTAATACTATATATACATTATTAGGTCAGAATTTTAGGGGGGGAACACAATTTTCAGATCAGAATTTTTGAGAGCACGAGAGACACACGTGAGCAAAAGAAAAAAGAGAGTGAGAAAGAGAGAGGGAGAGAAGGAGACCGGCTCCCGCCGCCGCCGCGCCCGCGCGCTGCCGCCTCCCCCGCCGGCGTCGCGCCTCACGCCACCGCGGCTGCTGCCGCCCCTCTCCGCGCGCGCCGTCGCCTGCTGCTGCTGCTCCTCGCCGCGCGCCGCCGCGTGCTGCCGCTGCTTCGCGCTGCCACCGCTGCTGCTGCTGCCGTCGCCTGCTGCCGCTCCTGCCGCCTCACGTTGCTGCAGCCGCTCCTCCCACCGCCGCGCCTGCTGCTGCCTCTCCCGCCGGTGCTGCGCATCCCGCCGACGCTGCTGCTGCTCGCTGCCGACGTTGCCGCTGCCGCTGATCCTCTCCCGCCGACGCCGTGCCTGCTGCTGCTGCCGTGCCTGCTGCTTCCTGCCGCGCGACGTCAACACCGCCGGTGCTGCTGCTCGCCGCTTGCTGCCGAGCCCGACGCCGACGCCGCTGCTGCTTGCTGCTGCCGCTGCCATTCCCGCCAACGCCGACGCCGCTGCTGCTTGCTGCCGAGCCCGACGTTGCTGCCGCCGTCTCTGCTGCCGTCGGAGCTGACGCACGCCGCCGAAGCTGCTGCTGCTCCTCCCGCCGTGCGCCACTGCCGCTGATCGGACGGTCACACCGTTGCCCCGCCGTCGTCCCGACACCGCACTGCCGAATCCACCGTTTGTCGTTCGTCCCGATCCACAAGTTCGAATTTGGAAATTACCTGCAAATTAGGTAATTGAATGTTATCCAATATTTCCAGAATATTTCGTTTCTTAATTTTTGGATATTTGAATATTCGGTGAATATTGTGTGGATTGCTAGATATTCTTAGGATAATATTTGCCTTGTTCGCAATATTCGAAAATATTCAAAATTAGGAAACTTTCCTAATTCAGCAAACGTATCTGGACAACTATCCGACCTTATCCCTAAGGTACGATACGTGGCGATACGGAAAATTATTATCCTACCCATAATCACTTGGGTATGATAATGATTTTTATCTGCTTTCCAAATTTGAATGATCGACTTTCCGTTAATATCTGTAACCCTATAGATATGACCGATAGTTCGATTCTTGTGCCTAATCTGAATTTGAAACGAATTTTGCGGATTGCGTGGCTGTTTTAAATGTGGATGCTATCTTTGTTTAAATTATCTTTCCTTTTCAAATAAAAAAGAAAATTCAAAAAAATATCAGTTAGGATTTGAATTTGAATTTTGCATGTTTAGGAATCATAAATGTATCTAGACGATAGAGTAATTATTTAATTTAAATTAGGACTTGAGATAATCTATGCCCAAGTTTAAATTAATTAATTTTCTAATCTTAATAGATTATTTAGGTTATTTTAATTCTGAATTTTCATGAAAACCCAAAAAAAGAATGAATTGTTTTATGGTAGATTAGGATAGATTGCATTCTTTATTTAAGTAATTTATTATTCCGAATTTTAACAAAAATCCCAAAAAATTAAGTCGTGTTAGGACATATTAGGTCATCATAGGTTGCATGTTAATTTAGGCATATTTTTATTCCGAATTTCACCAGAAAATACCAAAAATAAATCATCTGCCCGTCATCAGAATTAGGTCACGTCGTTGCATGACATATAGTTTGCATGCTAGGTTGCATTACTTGCATGTCATTTTTGCACGTCATTGCATGTAGACTAGGCTTCATTTAAATAAGCGAAAATCAAAAAATGTGGAGTGAACTGCTTGTTAATTAGAAATCATATTAGGTTGTTGATGTGATTTTCTAGCTAACTATGCAGATGCTTACGTTGCTTCGAGGTAAGTAATTCTCCTAATCTTGCAATTTATTTAATGCTTTCTTGAGTGTTAAATTGGTGGTTTGCGCACCCGCATGAACACCTCACATGTTAGTAACTAAGTTAAAATGGATCCAGACTGCTTGCTAAAATAATTTTGAAAAGAAAAGGTACCGAAAGGGCGTTAGACTAGATCTAGCGTAATCAAGTCCCCGGGCTTAGAATCTCTGGTTCGTAGAAATAAAACATATCTCCCTATGTTTTATTTAGGTTTCTAATCGACCTACCACAAATTGATTAGTGGCGACTCCAAGCATGAAAACATTTGCATGTTAAAAATTTAAACCCAAAGTTGCGAATTGGTAGGGTTTGGGAGAGCTCGAGTTAGGTTTAGTCCTAATAATCCATTAGCCTGAGAGAGGAAAATTTTTAGGTCGCGACAGTACCCAAACTCCGAGGCTGCCGCAGCGGCGTGGCCCTGCCTCCACCGGCACCTCCCGAACCGTGCGACCAGGCTCCGGCACTTGTAACGGATCGAGCAGGGCGATCGAGCCGCCTCGCGGGGCTTGCTGCCGTCGTTGCAGTCGTCCGAGGAGGAGGCGGCCTCGTGGTAGTAGGTGGCGTGGCCGTCGTGGAAGCAGCAGAAGAGGAGGCACGGGGAGGATGGTGATCGGAGCTTGTGATTGAGCGACATTTCGACAGAGAGAGCGACGAACTCGTAGCCTTGGCGTGGTCGGTGGAAGACTGTGAAGAGAGGGAATGGCGATGATGAAGAAGATGGAGAAGAGGATGAGGTTGGGTGGGTTTTATTTTATTTATAGGACGCGGCAGAACAGAGTGGAAAGTCCACGTGGGAGTGACGATGAAGAAAACCGAGGGTTTGTTCGCGGGGGCAAGTGGGAAGCGGTTTTTTTGCGTTAATCCCGCGTGAGGTTTGGGGTGGTTTGGTAATTAAGCAAAAGTTGAGGGACCCCATAGGTCCTGCTTTTTTTTTTTTTAAGTCTTTCTTTTGTTTTACGAAAGTTGGAATTTAAATAACTTATTTATGGGTTTTATTATAACTATCAAATAGGTGGATCGAGTCCGATCGAAAATGGTTCGAGCCAAATCGATCCATTTCTATGTAATACAGATTTAGTGATTCGTACTCGACCAGATTCATATTGCTAAAATATTTCTATTTTTATTCCAATTTAGAAAAACTCATATCCAAACTAAGATGAGAGCACGGAGCGAGGGAGCGCGATCGAGTAAAGGCGAGAGGGAGCGAAAAGAGAGTAATAGAGGTGGATTGAATCTAAGTAAGTTATAAACCCATTTAACACTTACATTATTTTGAGCTTTATCATACTAAAGTATTTATAATCAATTTATTGAATATAACTAATCCATAAAACAATTTAAATTATCGGATATGGGTTAAGAAATGGATTTATGCCCCATTTTGACAGATCTAGATTTCAGCACGCAACCACATGAATAGAGAGAATAAATGCGAAGAGCATAATTGTGACTTCAAAGTCTCAACTTCTAACCATCGTCTCCTGAAGCAGCTACAACGTGGGAAAGATGATTTATTTGAAGTTGGAGAATCCGTACTCTTGGGAATGTGATGGACACGATTAAATCTAGAAAGAAAATCAATAAAATTTGGAATATCGCAGTCTAAGCGAGTATAACTTGGAGGATTCAATGTCTTGAGAAAGCGTATTATATAAATCGATTTACACACACAAATAAATTATTAAAATCGAGGATTCAAATTGGGTTACTCCAATAATTTTTTTTTGTTCGAAAATGAATATTTCATTCACATCTTAAAATGATAAATGAAGGGTTCAAAACGAAACAAATCTAAATAGCAAAAACAATAACATCACAAACCGTCATGACAGGTACATTTGCATCCCATAAGAATGAATATGTCTTGACATCAATAAACTAATGGCGGCCAATTATTAAAGTTAGTAAGAATGAATCATTTTATTCCTTAACTGCCCTTACACTAACCTCCACTTACCTCTTTCACGTGGCACTAGCTCTTCACTTCGTGGTTTCATAGATCTCCAAGCTGGTTTTCCTACATACCAAGAATTGCTTGCTCTCTCTCTCTCTCTAGTTGTAATAAATGAGATTGTACCGTGGTGCATGAACGAAACGTGGGTACGATGAACGTTCCTTAATACTCAGTAGCTACGACATAACCATTGTAATTAACTATTAATTAAGAATGATGGGAGAGTTCATGTTGTTTTGGTTTGGATTCTAGTCATTTTACGAGCCGAGTGTCTCGCGTGACTGTTGGGCTCGTGTGGTTCTCGAAGTACGAGACCGCATATGAGATGGCTCCACGTCAGTGTGGATTGGAGTGAGCGTGCCAGCCACCGGACGCTTTCTCACCCAACAATCGAGAAAATTATTGAAAAAGTCTCAAAATTGTATTTGTGCTAGTTTAAATTGTGCTAATTGAATTTTAAATCTTTTCACATTTTACCAATTGAGTCTATCCAAATAATTTTAGCCCAAAATCGCTGACCACGTAAGACGGTCCTACAAGCCCAACGAGGGCCGGCCAACTCTCGCCAACCCCGGGCAGTCACAGGTGTGGTCTGGCCAACCTCAACGGCCATTGGACGATGGGCGTGAGGCCCTCGCCAGGCTTGGAAGAAAAAAAGGAAAACAAAGAAAGAAAAGAAAAAAGAATTAGAAAATTTGGAAAATTTAAAAAAAATTATAAAAATTAGCCACGTCAGTGCCAGTCATACCATATTGGACGACTAATATCCACGTTAGCAATTTTTGGCTAAAATTTGTCGAATAGACTCAATTGGTAAAACTTTAAAGGTTTAGGATTCAATTGACACAATAATCAACCTCTCAAGGCTGTGAATTTCAACTAGATTTCCGCAGTCTACAGCATAGATTCCCTTAAGACATTTTTAACTTGATAGGTCTGTTTTCTTTTAATGGATTGAAAGGTCTGGTAATCTTTTAATGGACACGCATCTAAAGACATTAAAACAACCCAAATTTTCTAATTAATCAATCAAGGCCTCGAACTTCAACTAGGTTCTCGCAATTTGCAGCGTGAAATTCTGAGTCTTTAAACTGGAAAAGTCTGGTAATCTTTTAATAGAAGAGCACCCAGAGATATTCAATCTTGCCAGTAAATCCAACCTGTAAAGACCATGAATTTTAACTAGATTTCGGCAATTTGCAGCATGGAATCTTTCAATGGACGCGCATCCAGAGATACAGAGCGTTTCCAGATATTCTATATGGGTCAAAGCATCGAACTTCAACTAAATTCTCGCAGTTGGCTGCATCTGATTCTTTAGATTCTTTGAACTTGAAAGGCCCAAGTGATTGAATGGACATGCAAACAGAGATATCCAAACTTACCCAACCCTTGCAGTTTGCAACACATGATAGCCTTAGACGTTTCGAACTCGAAAGGTCCCCTGTATCTCAACTAGATTCTCGCAACTCGCAACGTTTGTTTCAAAGTTGTAAAGCAGCACCTTCTGCATTCATTTTCTGCACGAGTGCATCTAAAGAGCCAAAATGATTGTCAATGGCCCAACCAAGGGAACCTTTTGGTGGCTCACCGCCTCCTCCCTGCATTACCCAACATATGAGGTCAGAGAGACATAAAGCGACAGCATGGATCAAAATTTGTCAAACATGCATTTACCTGAATTGGTCATGCATTAACATGACCTGAACATAGGTTACATCCACAAAATTGTAAGAGGAGCAAAATCAAAAGGATAATAACGGGCTAAGCGGCAAAAGCTAATCTTTTATAGTTGAATATGCACATAGAGAAAATAAAAAGAAAATTTAAGGTTGTTGGATAATTTATAAAAACAAGAAGAGGTAATAGAAGGGCCAGTGCAGCCATCAGTGCACTTAAAAAAACACAATTTTCTGCAAATTGTTTTCAAACAATAGACCTGAATGAAGCGTGTTTCAAATGTGACGAAGTTCCATAAGAAAATTCAATCACAGTCGGGGTTCAACATGCCTTTGCAAAACTGCGTGAACCACCACCACAATGCCTATGAAGCTTACTTAAAAATGAATTGATAATATTTGATACAACATTTCACACTTGTTCATCACATGCTGTAAATTATTCATATGACACAAAACGAAACTCAGAAACCCTAATTTCACCTCTTTTCCCCTTTCATTTAGTTGGTAGCAACTGCAATAAGAATGTGATAACAAATAAAACCTACCGATACAGTGACTAATCTAAGCAACTGTCTTCAGGATGGAAAGACAACACTCAACAAAATTTTTGTCCTAGTCAGTAAGCACGACACAATCTGAATGTGGTCACATTTGAACGCCACCCATCCTCACTAGGGCCATATAGATCCAAAGCTTGTCACTCCGTACATTCTGTAGTACTATGGTTCATCAGGAGCACCAGCGCACCATTCACGTCAATATGGAAAGAGCTATTGACAACCAACCGGACATTGGTGAGCTATGGCAGACAAATACTAAAAAACCAGGAACTTTGGCTCTAGAGGGGAGCTAACCCATCAAGGATTTGACATGAGCCGCGACTGCAGATAATAGATTTGTCTTACCGAGTGCTGGCAAAGCCAGATCATTCACTTTATATACACTACAAGTTCCCTCGCGAGTGATAGCTCATCTTTGAAATGTGCCGCTTCTTCTATTCAACTGTCCATGAGTTAAATTCTCGACCACCTTTCCCTCTCAATTTCATCGAATCTCAAAAAGCTTTCATCACAAATAACGCCTTCATTCAGTCCACTGACCTTAAATGGAACAAAGTTGAGAGCATATTTCCTCGTTCATCTTTTTAGCTGACAAATAAGACTATATGCTCAATTGCGTTCTGCTACCATGATCGAAACCTTAATAGCTCTGCTTAGTCCTCGAGAGAAAATTTCAAATTAGTATTTAAAGTGGAGTCATTTTTTTAAAAAGAAGTCCAAAATGGATATAGTATCAAATAAAAATATAAAGTGTCTAATTTATCTCAAATAAGGATATGAGTTCACTGGCCGGTCAAATGCTTACCAGCCGGACCGGCCGACAAGCACGTCACTGTTCCGATGATCAGAACAGGGCAATTTCATTTTTTACTTTTTTTTTCTTTTTCCTTTTCTTCTTCTTGTTTTTTCCTCTTTTCTGTCCGTCGGCCCTAGCCGGGGCCAGCGAAAGTTGCCAGCCTCGGGCGGAGGCTGCCGTCGCCGGCGTCGGGCGATGCAGCTGCATGATCTCGCCGCTGATTGCGGGCTGGCGAGAGCCGTAGTCGTAGGGGAGATCGGGGAGGGGGGAGAAGGTCTGGCGGCCGCGGAAGCTCATGGCGACGCCGCCAATTGGAGCCGAGGCCCGAGGCGGAGAACCACCGGTGAACCCTAGGGGACGTCCCCGATCATGCTCCGACGATGAACCACCGGTGCCCCGTCAGGGCACTCTCTCGTGCCCTATCGCGAGCCCTGACTACTCTAACGACGGCGGCGGCGTCACAAGCACCGACGCCCTCGACTTTCCCCCTCGAGAACGTGACCAGGTCCAACTTCGAGCCCGCGCTCGAGTCCCCGAGGGACCATGTCAGGGCGGCGGACTTCGTGGCGGTGGACCTCGAGATGACCGGGGTCACGAGCGCCCCGTGGCGGGAGTCGTTCGAGTTCGACCGCTACGACGTCAGGTACTTGAAGGTCAAGGATTCGGCGGAGAAGTTCGCCGTCGTCCAGTTCGGCGCGTGTCCCTTCCGCTGGGGTCCGCAGGAGCTCTGCTTCGTCGCTCACCCGTGAGTTTCTCTGGTTTTCGCATTTTTTGTTTCCCTCTGGACGAGGGATTGGAATTGAAGGGCTGCCATTGGTTTTTTATTGAGCTGATTCAAGTGATTGGATAGTTGAAATTGTCGTCAGCTTTCGGTAAAATCAGGGCAGGCTTTTCTGGATTCATTCTTTCTTGCCCGCGAAATCTGACTTTGGTCCGTAATTCCCTTGAGTAACTCAGTGGCAATCTCGCAGGCACAATTTCTATATTTTCCCTCGGCAAGAGTTGTCATTTGATGACCCAGCAGCTTATGAATTCCACTGCCAGTCTGCCTCAGTCGACTTCTTGGCAAACTACCAGTTCGATTTCAACACGTGCATACGGGAAGGTAAACGCGTCTAAATTTTCTTCACAGAGGTTGCTCTGAATGCCCTGGATAATGTTGGCCACGATATGATCGTAAGTTCATGTGATATGGTAGCTCTGAGGAACATATAGACATGTTTTGGGTTTTTAGTAACTAGACCTGCGCTTGCAGTCAAGTGTTGCTGCGCTTGAATCATTAAAGTTTAATGGGTGATTGCCTGATTGGGTATCTTCAGGGATGAACCAGAAGGAATTTGTGAATTTTGATTGTTGTTTAGTAGCTATAAATAATTCAAGCAATTCAATTTTCTTGAGTCTGAACTACAATTTTTTTATTGAACTTGATAAATAAGGAATTGGGATGTGATTGTGTTCTGGATAGTGGTTTCATCGATAGATTTCGTTGTGTTCTTGCCCAATCCAAAGCATTCACTTGATATAGACACGTGCAGTCTTAAATCTGGAAATTCACAATGTTAAATAATCTCAGGAATATCTTATTTATCCAGAGAACAAGAAAATGAGCTGCTGAGACATCTGGAGGAGTCATCATGTTCCCGGCATAAACATAAGGAATTCAGAGATGTACCTTTGATCAGCATGACAGATGTTCTCTTCAGTGAGAGAATAAAGAACCGAATGAAGAAATGGCATGATGAGCTGTTACATGACAGAAATTGTGAAATACAGTTCAGTGGGAGCTCAAATGACTCAAAACAGCAAATTCAAACCATTTTCTATGGAGCGCGCCCCGCTCTTGCCCTTAGTGGGTTCACTGCGCATCAGCTCAGGTTGATTCAGCAGGTAATCCCATTCTCTGGTATTTAGTTTCCTTTTTCAGTTTCTGGTTTGGAGACAGTGATTTCTCTTATGTTGTATATTTGTATTTGAAAGAAAGAGGCTGATCTCCTTGCTTATCAGTTTCTCTGATCAGTGTTATGGCAGTCATTTAGAGGCCTTTTTTTTTGGCTTATGAGCCACCAAATAAGTAATATTTTAACTTTTAAGATTTATGAATTTGGGATAACTTGTCATGCTGATATGATGTGTTTGTAATAATTTGGAGTGTTTGAAATCATATGAAAGTCGAGTTTCAAACTGTAAAAGTCGAGGAAGTATCCAATATCTAAAAGCAGAAGCCATGTCAAAAACAACTGCCATATTGATATTTGGTACTGTTGTGAAAGAGCCTCGCTGTTCTATTGTCTGCTTATATCCTTACCGGCTTGCAAGAAGTGGTTTGGGTCACCTTTAGCTCTTTTGTCTCACTGATGTTCCTGGAAGTAGAAAGAGATTGGGAAGGATGGAGGGTCCTTTGCGAAAAGTGTGCAATGAAGTCGTGGCGACTTGGCTTGGCAAACATAGAAAAGTTCGTCCAAGGACCTCTGCATGCCTGCCAATGTAGTTGATAATAATACTGAATTTACTGACAATACTTTGATTGAAACATTTGCGATAACATTGATTGCAGATCATTCCTTAGAGGGTCAACTTTTTTATTAGCTAAAGTATCTTTGAGTGCTAGAATGTGCCTGCAAGATTACTCATTACAATTTTTTTTTCACTTGAGGTGGACTGGAGTTATAGATGTTTAGATTGTCATCTTCATTAATTACGATTGATATACTTCATATTGGTGAGCTCAGCACTAATTGCTGATAAAGGTTGAAACTTGCAGGTTACAAGAAATCACTTTGAAGATATTGTATATGTTTGTGCGAATGTTCAAAACTCGTCTCCAACCGTTGCTTGTGTATACAGACTGCAACACCGATAAGGACCTTCTAATGGTGAGACAAATGCAAATGGAAAAATTGTGAGGATAGTATTTTTCTTTAAATCTTTAATGAGTAATTTTATATCACTGAAATGGGTAAAGAGGGCACTTCTTCGGTGTCTGTGTCTGTCTGTTTAATTTCCCTCATTTTTCCAATAGCCTCAAATTTTTATCTCCAACAGTTGAGCTGAATTGAAATCTTATCTGATGGCTGGATTGAAATGATCAATGACAATAATAGCCAGACCATGAACTTTGAAGCACCGGTTGCTTTGCATTTTGTGCTGGATGTTCTGTAAAGGGCAAAGCAGCATTTCAGATACGAGTTGCTAATTATGTGCTCAGAGAGGAGATTAATACATAATAACATCCCATGTAATTTAGATGTGTTTCGCTTGCCCCAAAAACCTACAGATATCTTTTTGTAGAAAGAGGTGGACGATGAGAATTGCAGAGGAGAAAAGTTAAAGATTCGTTTGGCAGTTGGATTTCTTCATGTTATTGACCTTTAATCTTCTGAGCGGAAATTGATTGTTGGTCATAATTGCTTTCTTGGTATGATAATTGCTGAGAGCTTAGCTTTCCATTGATTAGTTAAATTATATATCATCTGAAGCTCATTGTTTTTATAATGCAGATGTTGCCCCTATATATAGGAAGTTCTTTGGTCAGCTTCCCTTCGCTGCCGAAGAGTTTGTCTCTTCTGCTAACAAGCACCTCCCATATATCATTGACACCGAAGTTCTTTTGAATTCAAGCGACATACTTAAGTACTGGATGAAGAAGTCTAAAACATCTCTGTGCCTCAAATTGCTCTAGGTTACATGAGTACCAATTTGGCTTCAACAACTTGCGTGAGAGTGGAGCTTCAAGTAGATGATGTGAGGTTGAATTCCCTTATCTCTTCATTCTCGACTTGTACTTTCTTTTCACTGTTTATTGTTTGTTTGCTTTTGATAATTCCACAACAGATGTCAGTAAAATATATACTTGATGGGGCATCTAATTAGAAATTTAGATGAATGTTATACATACTTACCGATAGATACATCTTTACAGTGATGGTAGAACATTTCAGTCGGACCTTACACATCAGTATTGGTCTAGAAGAGATAATTCAGACACGCTTACAATTCAGCTTCAATCCTTTCTCAAAGATGGAGAAGAAAGACAAGAAAGAGGGGATGGCTGGAGAGAGTGAAAAAGCACCAATTGATATTTATTTATATACTACAAGCGTGGCAAATGCTGAGTCATGATTGTCCCCAGGTTTGTGCTCTTCTTACAAGAGCAAGACCTGGAGATGTTTGGAGGAGTTAGACAAATTTATGAATCTAGTTTTCGTATTTAGCCAATGTAATCTATATGATCACGGGATTGTTTCTCTGTTGCATACTTTTTATAGGTTATATGCTGATTTACTAAATTCAGCATATCTAGGTTTTTTCCTCCTTCATATCTAATTCTTTGTGCTTTATTTTGCATGTGCCCATTAGGTATTGGGTCAAACCACATAGTTATGAGGATGATATGATAGAGCATTGTTGGGTTTCATTAGTTTTTTGTCCAGCTGTGATTAGTTACTTCAAGTTGATTACGGAAATGGACGTAGTGGTGATATTCTTCTTAGCTCAGATCCACAATTATGCGTGTGATTTTTGACTGTCAATGCATGCATTAATTCCCTTTTTTCCCCGGCTAATTCTTTCTTAGATTATTTCTTTGGCGGATTTGTTTAAAATAATTCTGTTATTTATAATCACAGGGCCTCTAGCTGGGATGCCAGGGCCAAGCATGAGGCAGGGTATGATGCTTTCATGACTGGTTGTGTCTTTGCACAGGCATGCTCTCATCTTGGCTTTAAGTTCCATCCTCGTTTTCTTTCGAAATTTTGGCACGTGATGAAACGCTTGAGAAATATGTCAATCATCTGTTTCTCAGTTGGAACAATCGAGACATTATTAACTTAAGCACTGGTGGTGTGACTGGGAGTTCTGTTGGATCAACTTACTGCAAGAACTGATGCTTGAGAATTTTGTTTGAGAACATTTTCTTGATTTGGGGATTCCCACCCAAACTCAAGGCAAGGAAGATAAAAGAATGCATCTCCAAAGTTTTTGGCCCAACCTCCGTTACTTCAGTCTACTCTTTGGATAAAACTACAGTTTTCGTTCAATTCAAGGAGCCAGAGTCGGTCTCTGATTTTCTGGTCTTGAAAGAAACTTTTGAGAGAAATGATGATGCAATCTCCATTCTGAATCCTTTATGGAGACTGTTGGAGGGAGGAAACACTTTTGCGGCTGATTATGAGACGTACAAAGAAATTTGCAGCTCCTCTGTATCTAAGGTCTATTTTTCAGATCAGGCGAGGGCAGTTGGGATTAAATGGAAGACCAAATTGCTCAATTCTGACGTGCCGGGGGAGGAAGGGATCCAAAAACAAGGTGATACGAATTTGAGCCTAGAAAGTGCAGCAGGGGCTTCTGTTTTGGATAAAACCAACGTGAAGAGTAAAAAGAGCGCATCAGACGATATGAACCGTCGGAGTTTCTCACGTGGGGAGATCCTTGATTCTCTTTGCGCCCACGAAGTCGAGCGGGTTAGGACTTACTAATTCCTGATCAAGCAGAGGGTCTAAGTTTCAATTCATTCCCGCTTCAACTCGAAATTTTGCTTTTACATACTGATTATCTTGTTCTAACACAGATCCGAGCGCCCCTCCGTTCATGGTCAAGGGCATTAGTTCTTCTGTTTCGATAATTATCATTGCGCCGTGATCATCTTTGAGAATGTAGGGATAAAAAATCGAAGCCCCTATCATCGAAGGGAGGATCAAGTGCTCCTCGCTTCTTCGTAATACCTCTTAAAATCAGAATTCCGTGCAGACCCATGAGTCCTGTAATTCCGTTTTGCTACATCACACCTTCAGTGGACTTGAGCAAACATTTGGCGGAAAAACCGCACGGAAAGAATGAAGGTTCTTGTCTGACCTCGAGCTAAGATTTCTCTATGTTATGGCAAGATATTCTAGGAAAATTCCTAGGTTGTCATGTGTTGTTATAGGTAGAAATTACGATGTATTCAACCGAACACGAGAGCATGCAACGTTGCTCTACTTCTTGATAGTTGAGTTCCAAAATTAGATCCCAGGAATTGAATTGATTCCACTCTCTATGCTTGAAGTATGGGACCACCTGCTTTCTGATCATCTTGTAATTTCCCAAAAAGAAGAAAAAAAGAAAGAAGAAGAAGCAGAATCATAACCCTAAAATCTAGCGTCGAGCAGCCGACGACTCAGAGTATGACCTTAACTTTGACCGTTCCAAATCGTCCCCCACACCCTTCAGCCCCCATGCACGTCTCCGGGTTTCATCATTTATGGCCCCTGCTTCTCCCAAAACGGGGGTCGTCACTCGGCCATGCACGTTCCAGTGCAGGGCCGGAAATGGCAAACCCAGTAATGGAGACAGCGAAAGGGTTCGGCCATGTTCAGCACAATCTCTGCCGGTCAGAAACCTCCGAGGAGAGAGCATGAGGGGGCCAGTCCTCGGCCCCTGCCAGCCGGTCGCCGCCCCCCCTCCACCAGCTACCATCGGTGACAGGGCGTCTCATTAAGGACACGGTCGTCATGTGGACTGTTCCATCAGCGTGTTTGGCGAGCGTCCCCATCTCGGAGAGTTGAATTGTCCTCGCATGCCATTTCTTTGATCCGCCTTCGTTTTCTTTATCTTCCTTCGAATTGGGTCGTACCCTTTTGAGCAATTTGCCTCGAAATGAAGAAAAGGGTTTCGCTTTTTAGCTTCTCTCTCTCTCTCCTTCCCTCTCCCCTTCAGACCCAGTGGAAGTGTCCTCGAGTTCAGCAAGAGTTCTGAGTAATGAGAGCTTTGGGAAGTGTTATCAAAGCGCAGGCAAGCATGACGCGCACGATCTTTTTCTCTTCTAGAGGAACAAAAAGGAGTTGTTACCTTTTCTCGGCGGATCGGTCTTGCATGACATGTCTGCAACAGTCTGCATGCTTTTGTGTGCTCCTATGTATGTGAGCCAATTCGTGTTTGGTCAGACTCTTGATTTGATGATATCCGTTTTGTTGTGACGAAATACTGCGGGCTCTTTCGGCCAAAAAAAGAAAAAGAAAGGAAAATACTGCGGGCTCGTGCATGCATGGGTATGCGAGGGTCGATCTAGTTCTCTTTTTCTTATTCACATGTCTGCGGGCGAAAAGGGAGGATCTTTTGGCTCCCGGAAGTTGAATTGAAGCATTTTCAACTTCATAGATGCTTGGCATCGTCTTTTACATTGCATTCTTCCTCTTTCAGAATAAGAATCTTCTCACCGATCAGATAGGGATGGCCTTTTTTTGGAGCCGTACAGGGAAGCAAACTTATAGTCTTTTTAGTCTTTCATCCGTTGCTCGATCCTGCATGTGTTTTGCATTTAACATGCGCTAATGGGTGTTTGCTGTTGTGCTGGAAAGAACCCTAACTAGATGAGATGAAACAAGAATAATTCAAACATAGAAATTTACGTGGTTCGGCGAAAAAATTTCGCCTACGTCCATGGGAGAGAGAAAGACGATTTCTTATTTCTGAACATATCTGATACGAGGTACAATGTTGAATAAATAGATCCTCAGATCCATACTTCCCTAATCCCAAGAAATTTCACCCTAAAGATCTTATTAATTTAGGAAACTAACTAATAAATCTTTAGTGATTATCCCTTAAATATTATGAATATCACGACATATCCCAGTTACATTAAATTAGGACTATTTCCCATGAAATCTCATGTAGATAGGAAATATATTTGAAACGCGCTCCACGTCTTCTTCGATTTCCCAATCGACTTTTTCGAGTCTCTGATAGATCAAAACTTCATGGAATTCATGACATCAACATTTGCCGCCCTTGAAATGCAGATCCACCGATGTGTTGGACTTAGAAGGTGAAAGGTAGTGCGCTAGTGTTGACAGAAGAGAGAGAGCACAGCCCTCCATTGGCTAAAGGGTCTTAGCTCTTGCTGGGAGTGTGCTCTCTCTTCTTCCGTCACCGTCACCGTCACCGTCACCATCACCATCGCAGCGTCATCATCGTCCCCGACACGTCAAATGTGGTGATGTAGGAAACTTCTGAACCTCAAAGTCTTGTGGACTAAAGTAAGCGACTTTCTCGACCCTCTATAGCTACATAGCTACTTAACTCTGAGGTTGCTTTTCAGCCCAAAAATAGAAAACAAAGGGAAAAGAAAGAAACTTTGTGATTCCTACTTCCTAGTGCATTCCTTATTCTCTGGGGCAGTGGCTTAAGTTAGAGGTACAAAAAGGTGGAATTTTTAGAGGAGAAGTGCTTTTATCTCATCGATTTTGTTTATATGCTTGCTTATGATGATTCAATTCCGATCCATAGCTCTAGCAGTAGCACACAAGGTACAACGTGTACTGAGGGTTATAATAGCTATGATAGCACCTCAGTTACTCCGTACATGTTCTCTGAGTGTTCACTAGCATTCTTTGAGTTTGCAGAAGAGTCCAAACACTAGTGTACTTGTGCCCTTATCACAGATACATTCATGGACAGATAGAGCTGGAATCCTGGTTTTGGTAAAAGATGGCCCCTTCATTATGTCTTGCGTAGGTGGAGGAGGTGCAATGCGAAGGCGCAGATAATTCATATGAACAGAGAAAAGGAGTGGAAACTCAACAGGTCTAAGTAAAGCTACGCCTCGGTGTTTTTGTAACTGATGCACAGGATGATTGCATGAGATGAAGGACCCAGACCTCCAGCTTCAGTGGTGATAAGGTCAAAGACAATTCATTGCTTTGGCAACCGTTTTAACAATTGCATTCTTCTCATTACATGGAATAAGGAAGAGGTGGCGCCACCACCCGTCAGTCCCTTGCAAATCTTTAGATATTGAAACGGATGGTTGTGCTGGACACCAAGGAGTCTCAACTTTTAGCAAAATCAGTCTTCATACTTCTTCCTGTATATATTTGTGAACTAAGAAGCATCATCTGATAGTCACTTCTGAAGATGAGGGTTGACGGGTTTAGAATTCCCGGATTTTTGGGAGTATCACTTTCAAATTGAGGATAAAGTGTGATTTGCTTTTTCATAAAGTTTGGTGAAAGACAAATAATCTGGACAATAAACCAAAACAAATGTCCAACCACTTCTACTAGAGTATGATGGACTGTTACTTCTAGTGTGTCGTTGATGACCACGAGTCCTCGATCATTCTTATTGAAAGACAAAATGAAGATGGGTGTTCGAGCTGAGTTGTAGCCAATGGTGCTAAAATAGGATCAGTGGGCCATATGAAGCAATTGACATGCTCCGATTAAGTAAAGGGAATATTACCTAATTCCATTTGTAGAATCTACTTTGCTGTTCTAGAATTGTAGCATTCCGAAGATATAAGTTAGTCAAAATTGAGCACGATCTACAATGATTCATTACCTTCTAATGTTTCGATTACACTATAAGTGCCATCATATTGTGTTATATAGATTTTCTGAAACATCAATCTCCATATTCATGGCCACATGGCAAGTGCAACCTCAAACTTACCAATTCCAGAGTGGGTCGTGGTTGTGTGTGGACACAACTGCAGAGACTCCATTAAGTTCTCTTAGCGTGTCTACAAGAAATCTGACAGGACTCAAATGCTTTGAATGTCAAAATACTCGCCTTGGATTCAAAGAGCCGATGTACCTCCATACAGCCCAAAGTAGTTTTAGTTCTAAATCACTCTTTGGTTTGCTAGCTAACTAATGAAACATGGTACCTATTACATTACAATTTGCGATCTCATAGGTGAAGAACATAGGTTTTTTTTCCAATGGAGGTCTCATAGTTAGGTGGCAATTGCAAGTAGAAGAGAAAGCCTTAAATTTCTATTAGTGATTTGGGGTGCTGCAAACAACTATATAGTTCAACAGAGGAGTTTGTCAGGATGTTGAACTCGAAATGTCCCTAATCACGGGATTAATATCAACAACACTATTATACAAGCAAAAATCTAAAGAATGAAACAATCAAACTGCTTGTGCATGGGAGAGCATGAGATTAACACTTCAGTTGACTTTAATCTGGCACAATGTGGGTTGCGAAAACTTGATATCCTTGCTGTCTGGGACGAGGTCCTCGAGGCTTAGCATTAAGCCGCTGGAGAAGGAGAGGCTTGGTTTCATCCTTGGCACGAGAACCGGTTCCATCTCAGTGATGAGGATCTGAAGGACCCTCCTCATAGAAGGCCTCTCAGCACTATCGGGGTTTGCGCAGCTCAACCCCAGAAGCAGGAGGTTCCTCATTTCTTCCTCCTTAAAGGTCCCACTCAACCTTTTATCAGCTGCTTCAATGATCTTCCCTCGAGAGTGCAGTCCCCAGACCCAATCTACCAAATTCACCATTTTCTGATCAGTTGGGTCTCTCTCAATGGGCCTCCTCCCACAAGCAACTTCAAGTATGACCACTCCATAGCTGAAGACATCTGTTTTCTCAGTTGCTTTTCCATACTGAAGATACTCGGGTGCTAAGTACCCCATCGTTCCTGCTGTCAAAGTCAAAACAGGGCTCTTATCGTGATCTATCAGCCTTGCCAGCCCGAAATCGCCAAGCCTCGCGTTGAAATTCCCATCGAGCATTATGTTGCTTGTCTTGATGTCCCTATGAATCACTTGCTGGTCACATTCGTGATGGAGATAAGTAAGAACAGAAGCCAATCCAACTGCAATGTTGAGCCTATGGGGCCATCTTAACAAGGACCCTTGTTCAACTTCCTGGTATAGCACCTTGTCAAGGCTCCCATTGGGCATGAAATCGTAAACTAGCAGCAATTCACCCTTCCGACACACCAACCTTGGAGCTGCACCAAATTCTTGTGCCTCAGCCGAGCTATGATCGACAACTCTGCTAAAAATTCGGTTTTTCCCTCGTGGGAATGCTTTGATCTCTTCACGGCAGCGATAGTACCAGATGAAATAAAGAAGGCCTTATACACGGTTCTGAAAGCTCTATGGCAGAGGATCCTGCTGGTATGAAACCCTTTTGTAGCCGTCTTCAGTTCCTTATAACTGAACTCTCTACGACCAGCAAAAGCCTCTGCTTTGAAATTCTTCTCTATCTTCATGTCCCTCCATTTCTTCACCGTAATATAGCCAAACACAGCGAGCACCACACAGAAGAAGGCCGGGCCGGCGATCCCAAGGCCTACCCCGAGCCTCTTATGATGCATACTCCCTGATTCAGGCACAGAAATCGGCGGCTTAATTGTCACAGAGCTATCGGATACATTATGAGGATGCGACTTCGGCCTCGCAGGCAAGAAGCCAAACGTTTGAGAGCTCCAGCTCTGAATAAAATGGAGCTCCGTACTTCCCTCCGTGGACGCCGAGAAGCCCGCATATCGCATATCTTTAAGATACTCAGAGAGATCGATATCCACCGTCAAGAGAGGCTCTTGCGGCTTGAAGCTCTTGCAACTCAAGAAAGCCATCAGCTTCTTCTGGTCATTCTTGTAATCGATCCAGGCAGTTATCAATTTCCCACTCTTGAGATCAATCCCCTGCAGCATCGGGTCTTCAGTCTTGACGGAAACCAAGCTATCGATGTCCAGCCCGACGTGGTTCTCGCTCGGGTCGCCGAAATGCGAATCGATCCTCGTGTCGAACTCGACGGCGACGAACGCGTTCTTGTTCAGCCGCGAAGAGTTCACGAGGCCCAGGTACCCGCCAGGGCTGCCCAACGTCTCGTTCCCCGGCGAGAGGAAGAAGGCCAGGCCGTCGCCGAACGAGGCCGGGTTGACGTTGCCGATGGAGAAGGCGAAGGTGGTGGAGAAGCAGGCGGTGGTGTTGGATTCCCGGTCGAAGAACTCGATGGGGGCGGTCGTAGATCACGGAGCCGGAGCTGGAGGAGGGCACGTCGGCGTCGCGGGTGAGGCCGAGGACGCCGCCCCGGAGGTAGGAGTCGCCGAGGAGGGTGAGGTTCTGGAGGGCGGCGGAGGCGAAGGAGGAGAAGTTGAAGCTGGTGTTTGCAGAGGACGCAAGATTCGGACAAGACAGCAAGGCGGGGAGGAGGATGGAGGAAAGGGAGAGCAAGTGGAGATTTCTTGGAGCCATTGGGTCATGGGATCTGGTGGGAGGATTGAGCAGCCGGAAATGGGTATGTCATCGACGGCGACGATGGCGAATGATTTTGGGAAGAATGTTGCTGTAAGTTGAATTCTGAGAGAGAGAGAGAGAGAGAGAGAGGGAGGGGAAGAGGAACAGGGTTTTAAACGGTTGGAATGGGCGCGTCTTGGCTTAAAATATATAAAAAGGAAAAGAGACGGTGGAAAAAAATGGGATAATATCACGAAAAATTCTAAATTGGTACACATATGATAATTTTATTTTAAATTAATTTTTTGATCACATATGATAAATTTACCCTTTGTTTGTTTCCGTTAAATTTTACTGTCAAATTGTTTTGTTAAATGACACAGGGTAGTTGATTGATATGTCGGTTTGTATTGTACCCTCTGTTTGTCACAAGTATGCCAATTTGTGATTTTTTGTAGTATAAATATAATTTAATGGAAACTGATAGAAGGTAAATTTGTCACAAATATATCAGTTTTGGGTAAATTTATCACAGGTGTATCTGTTTGGGGTTTTTTGTGATCAAAAAATTAATTTTAGGTAAAATTGTCATAAGTATATTAGTTTGGAATTTTCGTGATATCAACCTAAATAAAAAAGGGAAAAAGAGAGAAAAGAAACGAAAAGAGGAGGGTGGGCATGTTTCTTTCTTTTTCTCTCTTCTTTTAACGGTTACCAAAGGATACGACATCAAGCGAGCTCCGCCAAATGGCGTTGTCCCAAAGGGAAACTTTTTTCAGTCAAGATTTCAAAAAGCTTTTAATCCGTTCTAATTGTCGAACGATTATAGCACAAGTTTGGACGGGAGTTAAATAATAACATTTATGAGAATAGTTGTCGAGTAATCAAATGACAAAAAATTTACAATTTGTTCCATGTAATAAGTATTTAGGAAAAACCGACATGTTTTTTTTTGTAAAGTATACCCGATAAACATTTTCAAAGAGATGTTAAAGCTCAAAGTATACGAGTTGCGCAATTTCATAATAGTAAAGAGTAAGAATCGACAATCGTTTCAAATGCACAAATCCTCCCTCTGACTTTCTCTTGTTTCGCACGGAATTTTGGATTAACTTTCGCATCGCGATAGGGCCACATGTTCACAACAAATCAAGGGCTGATACCACAAAAAAAATCCCAAGCCGATATGCCCATGTCAAATTTACCATAAACCAATTTCCGTGTCACGAAGAACCCCGAACCGATTCTCTCTCGTTATATTTGTCTCGAACTAATTTTCGTGTCACGAGAAATCATCAACCAGTACACTCATTGCCACATTTACCATAATCTGGCTCTAAGATTCCAGTAGATTCACCACGGGGGTATTGAGTTGGGATTTTCAGCAACCCGAGAGTTAGTTTGAAGATAAATGTGGAACGGGTATATCGATTTTCGCAACGTGAAAATTAATTTGAGCTAAACATTAGCACAAATGTATTAGTTGGGAATTTTTATCGATAAATCAGCCAATGAATATAATCATCGTTCCAAGCAAGTGGTTTTGCTTTTCATGTGAAGATGCACACCCCCCAAATGATCCTCTGCTTAGAATGATTAAAGTGGCTACCCCAACCGGCCCTGAGAAAATCTAAGAGTCCTCCTCGGCTTGGAATCTTGCGGAAAGTAATCATTATCCCACCATTCTTCTGCTGCTGCTGCACAAAAAGGAACAAAAATGGCCATCAGCGCACACGCTTTGGAATCCAATGAATTTTTGTTTACTACTATGCAAACACGTCATTGGGTGATTACTATGCTCGTGCTTGCACTGAGAGAGAAGCACATTCCTAAACAGGTCTAATCCATGCGGCATGATAGTAATCGAGGGAGCAACGCTACCCGTAGAAACAAGACAGCCGTTTCGATTTGTGGAATTCACTATATATAAAGAGAGCTATGGCGCACGAAATCTTAGCAACTGAAGGAAGGACCTAATAAGGTCGGCCAACTCTTGACAAGGGAAGGCATTCGAGTGGTTGAGTTTAGCAACGGCTCATAAGAGAAGAAAGTGGAAACTTGAGATCGATTGCAAAAGAATGTGTAACTACTAAAGATGACCCCGCTAGATGAGATAACGTTACCCTATGTCTTGCGAGGAAAATGTACAAAGTACGACTAGATCCCATTGCAGGGTCATTTGGCAACTCGCGTGCTCCCTATTTTAGCTGAAACTTCCGAGGCATGACACTGCATGGTTATTTGAAGTTAGTCAGTAAAGTAGCAGTTACTGTTTGATAGATTAGAGTCAGTAGTCCAACCAACCTTCAGATATACTACAAAAGCTATCTGGGGGGAAAATTACATCTGGATCCACTCTTTGCTGAGAGGAAATTGCCTGCGCCATACGACTTTTACTGCAAAAGAGAAGCATAAGTATAGAAATAAATTCCAGCTTGCAGAAAGACGTAAAAGCCATTTAGGCACTAACGAGTGGCCTCAACCTATCCCCGGATTTTAACATATGATATAAGGGTAAATAAGGTGACAACGGAGACCAAGAAGAAACATTGTAGCAGTTCCAGAACCAAATTCCATGCCACCTGTTTTGTTCTCTCAAAAGAACGTTCAATTAGTACAGCATAATGAGTCAACTTACCTCGCCCATGAAGGTACAAATTTGTCATTGGGGGTATTATCTTCATCTTCGTCTTCGTTTTCATCATCCGAACATTTCTCATATGATCATTCTTGATTGCCATTGCTGACACTGTCCCCAATATCTGTTGCTTTTTGCAAAGTGCTTATTGCATGGATGATAAGCAACTCTCAGCATGAAAGAGTACAGGCAAGCAATTTCCTTCAGCAGATCAAACAAACCATCATCTCTCTAGAAGTTGCTTATACAACTGAGTACAAGCTGTTTACTGAAAAATGCTTTGGGCACAAGCTATTGACAATGAAGAAGAGAAAGCTTTTAACATTTACAGCTAGCATTACTGACAATTTCAGTAAAAGGACAGACAAGGCAAGGACGAAAGCCTTAGTCATGGAATAACCACTCGGAAAGTTTGTTGGACAAAATCATTGCCAACTCCAGTTCCTGAAGTGTAGCTATTCCAATACCATGCCAGAAAGCACAATTAAACAGATTAAGGAGACAATAAGAATATCATTCTATAATCAATTAAAGTCATTCTATATGTGATTTGAGACAACTGCCCATACAGGATTTCAGATGATGTGGAAGTTAAATCTACTCCTGCAATTTCTGCTGTCGTACAATTATAAATTTTCCTTTCCAGTCTATCAAAAAGGACTGCAAAGCTGCATTGAGTGCGGGATTTTTCTATTACTTGCATATTAAGTACTGCAAGTGTAAGGAGTAGAGATAATAATTTTTCCCATAATTGTTCTGATGAAAATAAAAATCGCACAAGGCAAGCAAAGTCCCACGTATTTCCAAATTAAATTCACCTTCAAGCCCCCCTCTCTTGGCTCTTCTTTTCAACTTATTTTCTCTTTTCCTTTTAGGCAATGCATTGACGACTGCACTTAGTTTATTTATTCAAAGAAAGCCTGAATCAGAAATTGTACCTTAGTTGTTCCATCTACACAAATTCTTTCAGTTGAGCAGGGTTTAGCGCCTAAGCCCTGGCCAAGTTCAGCTTCATTCTCCAGTATTCTCTCCAGAAAAGCACCTCTTTTTTCTGTCTCTAATGTTTCATTCTTTCCGAGTTCATTTCCCGATTCTCCCCTCTTCTGAAACATATTATACCGAAACACATGTGAGATCCATGCTACCATGAGGACTAACAAAAGGTAAAAAAAAAAACAGAAAAAAGTAAGATAGCACTGGATAGATCATACTGCAGTATGATATTTTGGTCCTTGCTGCTCCTTTTTGGTAGGCATGTCTTCTTGGTTCTCTTGATTCCTCCGAGCACCTTCAACACGTTTTCTTTTCCTTTCCTTCTCCCTCCTATCTTCTTCTTCCCTCTTCTTTTTCTTCATGGCAATATCAGCCAATTTTTTCTTCTGCTCTTCTTCTTTCCTTTTCCTTTGAAGCTCCAATTGTCTCGTGTTTTCCTTCTCAATTCTTGCCCGTTCAAGTTTCAATGCTTCCTTCTTCATTTTATGTTCAATCTCTTTCTTTTCTGCTTGACGTTTTGCAGCTCCAGCAGCCTCAAGAGCTCTCACTTTAATGTCCCTCTTCCCTATTAAAGATGAGAAGTCTTAAACTAAATGGTTGGTAACAAAATCCAGTATAGACTTATCTTGAGTACATAAACATAGTAAAGCCAAAAGCAACTGATTGCTTATTCTGATGAAAGCCCTCACTCATCTAAAGTTTCTTCACGAAACAAACAGCTATCAGTTCAAAAAAATATGATGACAAATTCCATCTTCATCCAACTATCAGTGAAACAGATTTCAAACATCAAATTCAGCTCTTCTAATGTAATAAAGTAACTAGAAAAATTCAGAGAATGAGACATAAATCTACTGAACTATTTGAGTCCAGCGACGGTATGTGAGAGAAATCTAGCACCATAAAATGTAGCATCACAAATTTCCAACAAGGAATCCAGGAAAAACAACGCACCCTTTTGAAGTGCAAGACATAATTTACCCAAAGCAGTCTTATCTCATATGTCTTAGTAGGGAACTCGAGAACAGAACTTGCAGCAAAAGATGTGGTCGATACCTGTGAAAGGTGCAACTGTTTGTTTTTGTTGAACCAGTGGCAAGAATGAAGTCACATGAGACACAATGTTGTCACCTTTCCTGAGGCTGGTTTTTGGCTTACTGAACCTTTTATTAGGCACTTCCACAGGCCTCTTCCCTACGTTCAGCCCTTTTGGCATGGTTGTGCTGTCCTTTGCCCTATGCCTCTTGCTGCTTTCCCGCTTCCCAGGCTTCTGTTTAGCCTTTCTACGAGTCCCAGCAAAGCTAATTTCTGTTCTGATGGAATCTAGACTACATCTTGTCATCTCATTCTCTGTATCAGAAACTGAAGCAGGACAATTAGGATCTTCTGTAATATCAGCAAGTGGTTTTCTATTTGCTGCACTTGTTCTAGCATCTAAATCAATGCCCTCTTTTGATGTATCAGCTACCTCATCTGCATTCTCATTTTCTTCACTAATGCAGGGAAGCTCAGGATTTAAGCTTCTTTTCTCCTTTGAACTTCCAGACTTGGAGGCTATTATGTCCCACAACTTCCTGACGGGAGATGTGTAGGTTTTCTTCTGATATCCCGCAGATTCAGCATATGAAAGAGGAAGGCAATCAGAGTGGGACCTTCCATAAGGAGCCTGCTCAACTTCCTTTGTCAAGAAGTTGTTCACCCCATTACACCCATTCATAGAGAAAGTGCTCCCGATGTCCATATATTCAAGAAGGCCGTTTGGAACTGACTTGTATAAGTTTGGTGCCTTATGCAGCTTGTATGCGGTGGAGAAAGGGGACAACGGTGTATGAACAGAAGAAGATTTGGAAGGCAGCTTTTGCACGCTGGCATGTTCAGTGATACCAGATTGAACATCCAGCTTCTCAAAGCTATATCCATCATCAGAAAATGAGTTCTCATCATCAGTCGAAATGATGAATCCCTCAAAAACAGGCATTATTTGATGATTTCCAACTTGCTCCATGGATGGGCAACCAGGTGAGTGGTAAGGAAACTCATATTTTGGGTTATGGGCTTCTCTATTCTGTTCAGGTCTTTCAGAACAAGCTAAATGTTCCTCATCCGTCCGATTGAAAATATCCTCAGTCAGGCATTGACCTTCCTTATCCATGATGCCTTCGATTCTTGCTAAAGATGCAACGTCAGATAGACCAGAAATATTTAAGCGAGGTTGTCCATGGTTTTCATGCACCAAATGGGAATCTGTATTTTCATGTTGCCCTTCCAAGGTGACACCCTGTGAGACAAAATGATCAAAAAATTTACAGCACCATTTTGCATCATACAAGCTAGAGCAGCATATGCAGTAATAGATCTGCTCCATAACTGTACATGCATTTAGTGTGGATGCAAATTGTGAACTAAATTATTGACGCAGAGACTGCTCTGCAAAGCAAGTTTAAGTGTTCTATATATTAAGAAGTTGCTGATATGTGGTGAAAGATGTATTTTTCTTGTGCTGGCATCAATTAACTAACTCTAATTCCAGTATTCTACAATGCTAATTATCCAACATAGACTGGAACTTTAGATCTACAATCCCCAAAGATTATCCGATGTTTTTAACGAAAACCTCCTCGTAACATGATGATTTTAGTCCTGAGCTTTCTCTGGAGCTATCCTAACTTGACAGTTTCACTCTCAGAAATAGTTTCATTTTGTGGTTTGGAGGTTGAAAAACTAATGCACCCAATATGGAGCTGTCTTTCCCATTACAAGTATAACAGAAGGAGCTATTAAATCTAGGACCTCATCATCTATTGAAACTGACCTATTATCACTAATAGCACACAATGTGAAAATGATCAATTTAAGAAGGCCAGCAATGTTGATCATCATAAAGATAGTCAATAGATGATTGTGATCAACCTTTCCCACAACCCTTTAAAAGCAGCACTTTTCTTCAAGGAACATGTACTATATATGTTCACTCCTCTTGTGTCTGCTGTAAGCACGGGTTTATCATAAACGGGACGATGACCAATGGAAAAAGGAAATGAAAATTGTGGCTGCGGTTGCAAAAGTTCTGCAATAAGCTCTTCTCTCTGAAATTCTGCAATGACACGACAGTAAATGTAAATTCAAGCTAGGGACTAGAGGTCCAATGGCCGCAACCATCGAGGGCAAACACATCGTAGAATAAATGACCGAGTGCCGTATCTAAAGTGATAGCGCATCATCACATGTGAATTACATCCATTTGCATTGAACATTGCCCAATTATACAAAAGACAACCGGTTACAGAACAAAAGCATCATAAAAATGCAGCAACATTAGAGGATAAGGTATTCATAGAAGCATCAAAATTCAGGGGAACGGCTACTAATCAAGCCAGTTTATTAATCAACTTCAGCAATCGTCACTCGAGCTTGGCTCATCATCGATGCATTGCTCCAAAGCAGAATATGAGGGGAGCAAACTAAATTTCAAAAGGAGCAATCGACAAGTAAAGCATTTCAATACGAACAAAAAGCACATCGGCATTCGAAACCCAAAAAAAAAAACCTGAGAAATGAAAACTCCGATTCACACACTGGCCGTGCAGATTACTAGCATTCCGCAACGTTCCAAACAGTAGGACACGAGCGAATCCACTGCCGGTTCAGCAAACTCGCGACGGAAGTGTAGACGACACTAACCGACGCACATCGATAAACAGTAAAGCTTTCCGAAGTTCTCTCCGACGTGCCTCTGGGAAGCGAGGGCGGTGGCTGCGAGCGGAGGAGCCAGGGCGGCGGGGCGACTCCGTCGATGAGGAGGGTGGAGGCGACGTGCCGGCCGACGACGCGAGCGGAGAGCCATGGGAGCTTCCCTTCTGCTGTGGAGCTGATCTTCGAGCTCGGTCAGATACACACTTGGGCTCGTCACCTCCGGAGAATTTGGGCTCCTTACCTCTGGACATTCTGGGAATATATGCCTATTCAATGTCGTAGCGTACGCACAACCCACCCCACGTATAATCCGAGCTTCTGGTGGCTTTTCTTAGCCCAAAGGACTTGTCGCGGATCAATTCGCATAAGCGCGCCTCGCTGGACAAATTAACCTCCCCATTAACACGTGGAAGATGAACCTCGGATAGTCGGACGGGAAGCTCGGGGAGACATTCAAGTGGACGGCAATCTGAAAGAGTGAGTTCCTCGAGAAGGGTTAGTTTGGAAAGATATGGTAACGATGGAGTTGGGAAAGTGAGGTGCAGGGCTGTTAAGCTGGAGGGCGGTTCCGGTATTCCTTGAAGGTTTTTGCAAAATCCAACGTCGAGATACCGGAGAGAAGAGAGCTTAGAAATGCTTTCTGGCAAGTCCAAAATGCCCGATCCACCTAAATGAAGCTCGTTTAGCGAAACCAGTTCGCCTATACTATCAGGCAGTCCTTTTAGATTTTCGCACTCTACTGCACTCAACTCTTGGAGTTTCGCCAGCATTCCAATGGCACTAGGCAATTCCGTCACGGGAGTCCACTTAATGCCCAAGATCTTCAAATTTTGCAGATTCCCAATGCTTTCAGGTAATTTTGTAATCGATGTCCACAATAATTGCAGCTCGGTCAATGATGCCAACTTTCCAATCGAGTAGGGAATCTCTCTCAACGATCGACATCCCAATAGGTCAAGGCGAGATAGAGAAGCTAGATTGCCTATGGAGCTAGGTATGTGAGCTAATGATTCGCAGCCACAGGCATCAAGAGTCTCCAGCGCCTCCATAGAACCAATGGATTCAGAAAATTCTTCCAAATTCGTACAATAACTAAGATTCAAAATCTCCAAGCTTTTGAAAGCAGACAAGTCGGGAGTTCTTCTCAAATGTTCGCAATCCGAGAGGTCAAGAACTTTCAGCTCAGTTGCCATCTGAAAGAAACAAAGGAAAATCTCAGTGAAATTGGACAGCTGCAACGTGTGATTTTCCACTATTCCTTATTATTTTTATAAGAATCTATAAGATTCCTAAAAAAATACCCATGCTCCACTACTATTTCACAATTGTTTTATTTGATTTTAAATGTTTTATCGGTAGTGTTAGGCCACACCACCATATTGATTTTTTTTAAGCATATCCATTGCAAAAAGAATGTTAGGTACATATAACTGCTAACCGTGTTTATTTTCGGATAAAATTTCAAAGAGAAAATATATTCATTTTTTAAGAGCGATGGCGATGCCGTTGGTTAGACACAAGCAAATTTCATTATCAAAAAGCAGATGACACTTCAATAACAGGTAGTTTAATTATGAAAAGCAGTATTTTAATGTTGTATGTACGAGATATAAAGAATGTTGTATTCCAAAAAAAAAATTAATGCCACTGGAAGGATAACTTTATTACACTCATAACATTAATAATTTATATTTGTGTTATATAGTGACAACTTCCATAATCAATAATTATAATGATTAAATATTTCGTGCAACAAGTCGGAGCAATTCATAAATTATATCCATTACTCTAAGATTAAAATGAATTTAGAATTTTAGTATGAATATACAACACAAGTCACTGCGTGGGAGTTTCTATTTCTCCAAGAAAGAAGATTGATGTAGAGATATAATAAGAATCGCTCAAAAGACATGCTTTTGCACGGGGAGAAATTATCTTAGAAGCCATAAACCAGCTAGATTAACGAAATACAAAATAGGCACAATTAAGTAATTAAAACTTTTAATAGATGTTAATTAATATAGTATTTTTTTTCTTTTTAGTATCGTCTAAGGTTAAGAATTACGGGTTGTTGAGTTTTATCAATTAAACATATTAAGGGGCAGAAGATTCTGAGTATTTAGATAGCTATAAATTCCTCTTATATTTACTTGAAAATCCTGAATCCAAGGAACGATATTAAACCTTTCTAACAGAAAGAAAGGAGAACTGTGTGTGATTGCACCTTCGGTAACACGTTATTATTCACAAAAGATACATCTTCTCAATTTCTTACCTTGAGCGGACCCCATCCTCCCCAGTCCTCTGTAATTTCACTATCTGATAGATCAAGCACGACTAATTTTTTCGGATGAAAGTTGGCCACTTCGAAATATGAGGGACACTTGTGCCACTGAAGCCATCTTAATTTAGGAAGCATGTTTTGAAAATCCCCGGTGAAATTCACACCATCCGCTTGAAGGAATCTCAAGTTGGTGAGTTCATTAAATTGTTCACCTCGGTAGCTTTTTCCGTCCCGAACGCCACAAATAAGGCTCTTAATCTCACTAAGCCCGCCATAATTGTCAAGACAAAGGGCCTCAATCTTACTAGTGCCCTGCAATTATGAAACATTGTTGACCGTAAGTTTTAATTGATGAAATGAGACCAACTGTATATAAGAAAAGATGGACTAATTTCAATCTGATATCATACTATCATGGTGTATGCTTTTTACTTTCATCGAATCTGAGAAGAATAGGAAAGATCAAGGTCTTGAAACTGAAGTGCGCAGGAGAAGTTAAAAGTATTTCGACTGTTAAAAGTTCTAAGTAGAATACTTATGCATTTGTCAATCCCACTTATTGTAAAATCTCAACTTTTTCCTTCAAATGTCTTATTTTAATTCACAGATCTTACCACATAACATGTGTCACTTAGTTGTACACATATATTAGTTCTAGTTACACATGTATTTTATAGGAATGGAAACAATTGAGGGATTTATCATTTATTATGTGCAACGGTTCATTTTTTACAAATAAATAATATTAAAATCATATAGCGACTGTAACGAAATGTGCAATAAGTGATGACTGTTACGATTGAAAAGTTATTTGAATATTCACTTTGAGAAAATATTTTCATAACTAAATGATGTAAAATAAATCGGTAAAAAGTTATAAATCATAATAGCTCATATTTAACACGTAAATGATATAAAAATACTAAATATGTACTAAATAAAATGCTCACTAAGAGTTGACCATTGTAGATATATCTATAATAACGTGGTAGTCAAAATTTGACAATAAATGTTATTAGGGCGTTCATACAAAAATTATCCATCATCACAAAAAAAATAGCAAATTCATAGAAAAAATTATGTACTACGATGAAAAGTCTATAGAATGAAAACAATAAATGTTTAGAGGGTTAATTACAATGTTGCGCATACACTGTAGATAAATATGAAAGCCACATCAGTAAATTGACGGTATCAACTAGCGGTTGACGATAAAAGACTCGATTGTACAAATTGTGAAAGATAAAAGACTACATTGAGCATAAAAGAAGGGATAGGGGACTAAATCGCCACAAGCGGCGATACTTAGGAGACTCAATCTGTACTTAACCCAGTTTGGAAAATACAGAACAAGGATAGCTAATCATCACAAATGGATGGAGGTCTCATTTATCATAGCAAACAACTCAAAAGAAGTCAATACTCAATAAAAGAAAAAAGAGCGAAAAAACCTCACAAGAAATCGAAAGAAGAATCCAAACATCAAGCGCATGCATCAAACAGAAATGTGAAAAAAGCATGGGCCCCAACAATTTATAAATGTCAGGTTTTCTCTGAAAGTACTTTGTCAAACATTATGGTTTTTCTTTGTAGTTTTGTTGTTGCGTTGAAGTTACCAAAAGGAGAGTGTCCTCATCATATACTATCGGGTAAAGATATAAATCAATCATCAATGACCAAGAAATTTCTCCTCAATTTTGTCCTAGAATTAGGGAAAAACAGTTTCTAATTGAAAGAGCTCTTTTGCTAGTAAAAGTGAAAAGTTTTGGAGACCGACAATACTCTTATCTCAAACACGAAAGGGGACTCACGTTGACTAACCAAGACAAGTAGATATAGCTCTTACCTTGTTGTTGTCAAGCACATCCCGGACTTCCTCACGAATCCATAATCTGCTACGGTTTTGAGGCTCCTTTGGATCTTCTAGACGAACAATTTCCCTTCCAAGATCTCTCAGTTGATCATGCATCATTAGATTACCGTCTTCATCAATTTTAATTAGCGACATAAGGCTCAATACTTCAATTCCATTCTCCGGGAAAAATCCACATGCATCCCACATATAAGTTGCACTTTGTTTAGATGATCCAATGCAAAAACATGCTATATCCAAAAATATCTGTTGCGTCTCATAATCTAATGATTCGTAACTTATCATCAACGTATCTTGCACTTTCTTGTCAGGCACTTTCTTCAATTTCTTTAATGTATCTTTCCATATTTTATTCGTCTTTCCACGTAAGAAAGAGCCTATAACTTCAAGGGCTAAGGGAAGCCCCCCAGTAGTAGACACGATATCACGAGAGATAACCTCAAAATCACTATGTGGAGAATCCTTTCGAAATGCATGTCTACTAAATAAAATCAATGATGGATCCAAAGGCAACTCCTCGAGTTCGTACATGTAGGCTGCCCTAGCCTCGTCAAGAATACTCCTGTTTCTAGTGGTTATGATGACTATACTTCCAGATTTAAACCAACTACCATCTCCAGCCAAAGCATTCAAGTGAGCCTTATCATCCATATCATCAAGAAGAATTAGGACTTTCTTACTTGTAAATCGAGATTTGAGAATACAGATTCCATCATCGACATTATACACATCATCTCGACTTCCTAGTATATTGTGAATGAGCTGCTTTTGTAGCCATGCAATACCGTTGCGTAGATATGTTTCTCGAATATTTGCCACGAAGCTACGATGTTCGAAACGACTAAAGAGATTGTTGTACAGGACCCTTGCAAGAGTTGTCTTACCGATACCGCCCATTCCATAAATTCCAATAATCCTTGTATCATTAAATTTAGCATCTATGAAGCTCATAATTTCTTCTACACGATTATCAATTCCGACCAACTCTTTGGGAACAATTAGTTGAAAAGGTCTTTTTAACTCGCCTATGACTTCTCTGACAACAATTTTAACCAATGCTCCTTCATGCCTGTCAAATAACACCGAATTTTAGTATAGGATGGCAATATTTATATTCTTTTCTAAGTAAGATCTAGTTATGAGAAACTAAACAATGTTTTAGTGGAGAATAACGTACCCATCATCAATTTTCTCCGATTCCCATCCTTTTAAGGAACTGACTTCTTTGAGCGCTTCTTCCCATTCCTTCACAACCATGTTGTCCAAATTCTCTTTATGTGCATTGATAGCATCTCCAAATTTTTCTGTCAGATGTCGCACCTGTGAGGGTTCCACTTTGTAAAATATGGGCAACACTACTTGCCCTCTGCTTTTCCTACACTTCAACATCTGAACAAGCTCGCAAAGGCACCATTTGCTGGAAGCGTAATCCTCAGATATAATCGGGATCGAGATCTTAGATTGCGTAATACTGGAGAGAAGCTCCGGACCAATCTCCTCACCAACACAGAGCTCATTATTATCTCTGAACACTCGAATTCCTGCATCAACAAGACTAGTATAAAGATAATCGGTGAAGCCTTTACGAGTGTCTTTCCCTCTAAAGTTCAAGAACACTTCGCAGTCATTTCCTTTCGGCTTTTTGGTTCCGCCGCCTTCATAATCACCTACATGTGGAGAGGTCGATGAGGAAGATGCTCCGTATAACGGATCTTCTGAATGAGTAGATTCTTTTCTTTTCATCTGGAGATTGATGGAGCGAAGCCTCAAAATAAGAGGAATATGGAATCCCAGATCTAAGAATTGCAGAAATGTCTCTCAGAACTCAATTGAGAGCTACATTAAAGAAAAAAACAAAAGTTCTCATACAACTCATCAAAACATATGGAGCGATCAACAGAAGGAAGAGAGAAGAGGAGAAGAACAAGGAGTCACCGATTACCTCAGGAGTGCTCAAACGACGCAATCCACACGCTCCTGTGATCGCCACCGATTCTCAGCCTTCGACGCTGGATAACCCACACGCAACCCTTTTTATTCTGCCTGCTTGAACAATGCTGAGTTCTGGGCATCCAACGATCCAAGACTCATCATGCCAATTGAACCGCTGCGATGCATGCTGGACGGAAAAGTCAATTATTGCTGGCGTGCTTTCCGTAGCACTGCGCTGAAGATGCGAGGAACTTAATGAGCAATACTGACGCGTAATGCTTTGGTGCTTTTATTGAAATGTCCGATCCAGCAAGGCTTGACTTGACTTGCTTTTTCTATTAACAAATAAAAGTGGAAAAGAAAGCTAACTAGCTATAATCACGTGCTAATGGTGCTAAGGTAGATGAGCCGATGACAGAAACATATCAATCGTCGGATTGCATCAGAATTTGTTAAAAAAAACGTCTGTATGACACTTAATATTCAAATAAGGAAAGATTATTATTCTCAATCTATAATCTGATTTGTTTTTTTTAAAAGAGATTTCTCTGAAAAAGTAACTCACAAACTAAATCTCTCTCAAAACAATTTGAGTTCCTCAAACTAGATATCTCCATGCCACGTCAAGCCTAAGGATTATTTAGTCATTATTTGCCTCTAGCCCAAGGCACTTTTGTCTTTGTCCTTAAATTTATGTTTTTTCTAACAAAAAAAAAATTTAATGATTTTTGATGTTTTACATAAATTTTATTCTTTCAATGTTAGCCAACGGATTCTCCAAAATCAAATATTTATTCAATAATATATTTTTTATTTTTTATTTCATTTTTTGTCAAAATTTTTTTTATTTCATGGGGACATTCTTCTTTTGCTTAGCTTTTAAGCCAAGATCATCACCTACAATATCTAGACTTTGACCAATTATATTGTTGTGATCTCCACCATTCTCTACCTGCCACGTTTTGTTACCAATGCACAGTACTTTCTGCTATTAAAAAAAATTATAGGGCAATTTCCGCAGCTTTATGCGGAGGGTGCGTGGAAACTACGCAGCTGCTTCTTGGCACGACTTGCTTTTTCTATTAATAGAAAATATACAAGAAAATACACCAACAATATAATACTCATAAGTGGCAAGAGAACTGTGTAATTGTGTTACATATGTTCATGTTGGCAAATTGGCGTTAGAATAATCTAAAGAAAAGTGCCCATTTTTACAGCTCATTCGATTGGGATTAGCGTAAACAAAGTTCCTGTCTAATTTCTCGGCTGCTGAAGTGTGACACCGGCTTAATTTCTTTTGCCCTTTTCTGTGGTTTTGCAGACGCAGATTAAGTTGAAGCAATCTCTATCAATTTTTTTTAGCAATGTCTAGAGAAAGAGATGGTGGCAATTTTTAAGAGGAAAACGTTAGCAGGAGTATTTTACACACTCTTTTTAGCATCTAGTCATTTTGTAAAATGTTATGCTGATTTGTCTATTCAATTCGATTTCTTTACAATCAAGTTGCATGATATATGTATATATAGAAAGAGATATTTGTACATGTATCACAGCTTAATAGCTAGTGGACCATTATTGTGAAGAAACCTTTTTAATTGGTGAAAATTTTCAATGTCTTTCTTATATAATTCCAACTACTTGATTAGAGAAATGCTATGCCATATTCATTAGAAACTTCTATCGTATCTCTTTCTCTCTCTCTCTAACCAGTGAAAAATTAACAAATATAACATCATAATAGCATAGTAATGTACGACATTACGACACGTCAAAGTAATTAAGTACAAGAACATCATAATAGCATAGTAAAATTGTTATATGGCGTTATGATATATTATCCTAATCAAGTGCGAAAGTGGTGTGAAACAGAAGCGTGCACCTAAGAATTTCAAAAGATGAGTGGGTCCCTTGCCAAGTGACTTGCTTTTTTTTATTCCTCACCCACTTTTTCTAAGGTTGAAGCTATTTTTAAGCTAAAGGGATTATTCTTTTCAATCCGTACCTCCAGGAAGCTTCAAAGAAATTTCCTGTTTCAGATTTTTTTCATTTTAAGACATGTTAGTTAAGAAATTCTAAAGGTATTAAATACTACTGATGGGTATATGAATTCCCTTTAATTAGCCAAGAAGAAAAGCATATTGTTGGATGACTTGAGTAATTTCTCACTTGCTAAGATGATCATCCAGAAAGGATTGTCTTAAAAGGTTCAATTTGATTAGTGAGATAATTTTTTCCATCGCTCTTGTTAACAAACATTAATAGTATAAAGAGAGACTGAAGCCTCACTATATATTAATCCGATGTATTGCGAATGGGAAGTATTATCAAGGGGAAAAGAACATTAAAAGTGCCAAAAGTTGTGTACGGCGCTCACTTTAGTGCCAAAAGTTTTTTTTTGATCGCTTAAGTGCTAAATCTGGGAACAAACGATCACCTAAGTATCAAATCAAAGAAAAAGCGATCTCTTAAGTGCTAATTCCGGCCAAATTGATTACATGGCATTTATAATTAAAATTTGTAATATTACTTGGAAATTTTTTTAAAAAATCCAATCCACATGGACATCAAAAATGACATCGTACAATTCGATCGATACTGAAGTGATCACTTTAAATAAAATTTGGCACTTAAATGATCACTATTTACAACTTTCAGATAATGATGTTTATGGGTTATATGCTAACTGGGCACGCCAGCGAGCCACGTAGGACTAATAAATTAATAAAATTTTGCCACATTAGATTTTCGGTGACCCGGATCGGAATTGGCACTTAAGTAATCGTTTTTTTTTAAAGTGGCATATAAGTGATCTGAAAACAACTTTTAGCACTAAAGTGAGCGCCATACATAATTTTTTGCACTTCTAGTGTTGTTCTCCATATTATCAAGAAACAAACCAAACATGTATAGTTCTAATTTCTACGGAAAAGTTTCCTACCAAACGTGCTTTCGCGAAGATGGAAAAATAAAAACAAAAATAGTTTTCATTTTCAATGAACTGGTAATGACTTCTTGAACCAAATGGGCCATAACCCATGAGAAAATATTAGACTCGACTCTAGTTATTTTCAGTGAAATTGTTTTCGCTATAAGAAACTTTCCATGAAAAATATTTTTCAAGAATAATACTTTGTAAAATCGTCCTTTTTATCTATGGTCACGTAAGGCTACAACCTCCATGGTCGTGGTGACGGGCTCATCTCCACCACGTGGATTGATTTAGACAGAGAGAGCTGCGGCTATGGAGGTAGCGACCTCCGTCGATTCGCTCCGATGGAGATCTGTAGCCACACTAGGCCAGGACCTCCATGACGTGTTCAGGTAAAATATCCTTGCCCTTGTTTTTCATTAAATGGTTTCTGACTCAGCACTCGTTTTAAAATTCAATTTTCTCGTCTCAGCAATTTGTCCTTTCCTTCTTTTTGTCCTAAAAAGAAAAGGTTCGTTGATATCATCGGTAAAGTTCATGTAATGGAATCTTCACTTTTCAATTAATCGTCAAATTTGTGTCATCAGCGACAACTACGATCCTTGATCGATGTGCCCTAAGAAAGCCTTTATATTTGTGTCTAACGAAGAAATCAACACAAAGTGATAAGAAAAGAAAAGGAAATATCACATTTGATTTGTTGTACTTTCACAGTAAAACTTACAAATTCAAAGTCGTGCAATTTAAATTGTCGTAATTTTTTCAATCATATTCTCTTGAGCAAATGACATTGTAAGGTGTATATAGTTCGGCATTTTTATGATGAGAAAGCCCACCTAACATGGATAAGCCCATCTAAGATGCCAACCAGTGCCCAAACAAACGAACCAAATACGTGATATGGAGATTAAAAAATATTAGATGAATATTTAGAACTAGGCATATCAATAATACTGTCTTGAAGATGGCAATTTTCTCGATAAGATTCGTGCGATCCAATATAGTCGGCTCCAATGGATATCTTGTCCCCTAATGCAATGCCCAGACCCTAGCCTTCCTCACTTAGTCTATGTAGCAAGCAAAAGATGAACAACATTCAAGCTTTTAAGTGATATCCAATATAGAGAAAGGGTGAAAGAGACAAAGAGGAGAAAAGGAACAAATGATAGAGTAATGTTAATGGTGATCTCTTAGTTTGTGTCTTCTCTAGAAGATGCCTTTGGATATATAGAGAAAGGAAAAGACACACGGGAGAATTCTATTTACAAAAAGTAATTCAATTTACAAACTTTATCTTCTTGACCAATTTCTATATAGCCTTCATGTTCAAATATAAGTTTCTTCATTTAAATCGCTATTTAGAAAGGGAATTTTAACGTCGATTTGACGAATTACCAAATTATGTATAGAAGCTAAAACTATCATTAATCTAATTGTTGTAAGCCTTGTTACCAGAGAATAAACATAAAAGTAATCAAGTGCCACTAATCTTGCCTTACATTTATCTAAGGAAAATTTCAAATAAGTTTCTTCACAATAGCATAGTAAAATTAAGTACAAGAACATCATAATAGCATAGTAAAGTTGTTCTATGACGTTATGATATATTATTGCAATCAAGTGCGAAAGTGGTGTGAAACAGAAGCGTGCACCTAAGAATTTTCAAAAGATGAGTGGGTCCCTTGCCAAGTGACTTGCTTTTTTTTATTCCTCACCCACATTTTTGAGGGTTGAAGCTATTTTTGAAGCTAAAGGGATTATTCTTTTCAATCTGTAGCTCCAGGAAGCTTCAAAGAAATTTCCATGACGCGTTATGAATAGGAACTCTTTTTAAATTTCAATTTTCTTGTCTCAGGAATTTGTCCGTTCCTTCTTTTTGTCCTAAAAAGAAAAGGTTCGTTGATGTCATGGGTAAAGTTCATGTAAAGGAATCTTCACTGTTCAATTGGTATGGTCAAATTTGTGTCGTCAGCGACGACCCTTGCTGCCACCTAAGAAAGCCTTTTTTGTATTTCTAAGGAAGGAATCAACACAAAGTGATAAGAAGAGAAGAAGGAAATATCGTATGCAATTCATTGTAGTTTCACGGTAAAACTAACAATTCAAAGTCGCACAATTTAAAATGTCGTAATTTTTTCAATCATATTCTTTTGAGCAAACAACATTATAAGGGGTATCAGGTTTGGTATTTTTATTATGAGAAAGCCCACTAAATATAGATAAGCCCACCTATGATGCCAATCAGTGCCCAAATAGATGAATCAAACATGTGTTATAGGAATTAAAAAATATTAGATGAAGGCGTATCAATAATACCGTCTTAAAGATAATGATTTTCTCGATAGGATTCGCGATCCAATATAGTTGGCTCCAATGGATATCTTGTCCCCTAATACAATGCCCTGACCGTAATCTTCCTCGCTTAGTCTATGTAGCAAGCAAAAATGAACACGATTCAAGCTTAGAAGTGGTAGCCAATACAGAGAAAGCATGAAAAGAGATGAAGAGGAGAAGAAGGAACAAAGGATAGAGTATTATTAATGGTGATCTCTTAGTTTCTGTTTTTCCTAGAAGATGCCACTGGATATATAGAGAAAGGAAATGACACATGCGAGAATTCTATTTACAAAGAGTAATTCAATTTGCGAACTTTATCTTCTTGACCAATTTCTATATAGCCTTCCTGTTGAGATATAAGTTTCTTCATCTAAGTCGCCATTTAGAAAAGAAATTTTAACGTCCATTTGACGAATTACCAAATTATGTATAGAAGCTAAAACCATCATTAATCTAATTGTTGTAAGCCCTGTTACCGGAGAATAAGCATCAAAGTGATCAAGTCCTTTTTTATATACCTTTTAGCCACTAATCTTGCCTTACATTTATTTAGAAAAAATTTCAAATAAGTGCCCTAAGTAGATGAGTTTTCTCAAAAGAGGGTCCGGAGTGAATATTATCTCAAGTAAGAATCTAAAGTTTTTTTTCATTGCTCTTATTAATAAACACAAAATAGTATACGAAGAGACCGAAGCCTCACAATATAGAAATATGATCTATTGGGAATGGGATATATTATGAAAAACAAACCAAACATGTATTCTTTCCAATTTCTACAGAAAATTTTCATACCAAACGTTTTTTCGTGAAAAATAGAAAAATGTAAACTAAAACAGTTTTCATTTTCAAGGAACTGAAAATGTTTTCTCGAACCAAATGGGTCGTAAATAAACTTGACTCTAGTGATTTTCAATAAAATTATGTCCGCTTAAACAAAGTTTCCATGAAAGTTATTTTCCAGTAATGGTAATTTACAAAATCATGCCTTTCATCTATGGTCACGCAAGGGCTACAACCACCGCGGTCGCGATGATGGGGCTCATCTCCACCGCATGGATTGATTTTCACAGAGAGATAGACGTGGCCATGGACGTCACGGCCTCCGTCCATTCCCTCCGATGGAGATCTGCAGTCGAAGGAGGCCAAGACCTCCATGACTGCAGGTTCAGATAAAATATCCTTGCGCTCAATTGCCCTATTTTTTCTTGGACCATTAGATGGTTTCTGAATCAGCAATAAAGTCACTTTTCTCGTCTCAGCAATTAGTTCTTTTCTTCTTTTTTCCTAAAAAAAGGTATGTTGATGTCGTGGGGAAAGTTCATGTAATGGAATCTTAACTGTTCACGACATCAACAAACCTTTTTTTCTCATCAACGACCCTCGCTGCCACCTAAGCAAGCGCCTCTATTTGTGTCTAAGGAAGGAATCGACACAAAGTGATAAAAAAGAAGGACACATCACATGCAATTCATTGTACTTTCACGGTAAAACTTACAAATTCAAAGTTGTGCAATTTAAAAATGTTTAGCTAATTTGTCTATTCAATTTAATTTCTTCACGATCAAGTTGCATGATATACATGTGTGTGTATATATAGAGATATATATGTAGATGTATCACAGCTTAACAAATATTGGACCATTAATGTGAAGAAACCTTTTTGATGGGCGAAATTTTTCAATGCCTTTCTTGGAGAGTTCCAACCCCTCTATTAAAGTGATGCTATGCCACTTTCATAGGAAACTCCTCTTGTATCTCTCTCTCTCTCTCCAACAAGTGAAAGATTGACAAGTATTTTTTGAGTACACTTTTCAAAAAATTCAATTATGTGAATCACAAAGGTCCCCACATTTTTCAATGGTTGAGATAAACTAACATTTTTGTTTTGCCAAAAAAATCATCAAGAATAGCGTGCAACCAAAGTCATGCATTTGATTACTCTTCTTTTCTATCCCGTGAGAATCACGGTGTACATGAACAGTAACTCATAATGAAAGAAAGGAAAAGAGAAAGAAAGATTGATTCAATGGCCTCTCAAAAATATGAGAAAGATGGGGCCACTTCTGGTCCGGTGCTTTTATGCATAACAATTTTACCATGTCGGTCAGCCATTCGATGCAAGTATTTGAATGTCATCTATCCATTGAGTTGAGCTGTGCAATCAAAACTTTGCCAGTGTGAACCATCGGATTGAGCATGGTAAAATTGCCATGTTCAAGGCGCTGGGTCGCAACAAAGACCGAAAGACGAGTAAAACTTTTATGGTATACCTATTGTAATGTTACAACATTCGACACATCAGTGTAATTAAGTACAAGAACATCATAAGAGCATATTCTATGACGTTATGGTAATCAAGTGCAAAAGTGGTGTGAAACATAAGTGTGTAACTAAAGATTTTCAAAAGATGAATGGAATCAACACTGATGGAAGTTTCCCAGGAAAAATATGAGCTGACTAAGACATTGGACCTGTGGTATCCTTCGCCTAGTGACTTGCTTTTCTTTACTCACCCACTTTGATGACCAAAAATTAGCCTTAATCCTACTTTTTTTATCAACAGGAAAAAAAGAAAAGAAACAATAAAGTGAGAGCATTTACACTTCTTGTGGACCTCCAATTGATTGTGTCCCTGGGTGGGTTGGAAATTGGAATCTAAAAGAAAACTAAATATATTTGTTCATCTCTCTAATAAAAAATTAAAAATTGCTCTTTGTGACCCAAAAGATGAAATAATTATTGAAAGATATATATGATTTGTCAAATAATATAGAATGTGACATGAAAGTTAAATGTATTTTGGGTCTCATGCTAATTATGTGTACAAAAATTGTAGGTTCAACCTCTCATGATTAGCGCAATTGGTTAGAAATCAGAAATTTTCATCATAAAAACTAGAGTCACACGTCCAAATCTCATGAAAACGACTCTGAGTCGAAGCCACCGGCGCACAGTCCAAAAGTCTAAACTTAACTGGTTTATAAGTTTTGCAAGGTATTTCATATGCTTTCAAATTGCCAGCTTATACGCCGATGCCTATGAGTTTCAAAAAGTTATTGTAAGTTCGCTCTTGTTGCCGATGCACCCAGTGAAACTAAAATTGGTTTGAGAAAATTCTTCAAATTTTCATTCTCACTATCATTTGACTGAGCAGGTGAAGTCTCTCTCTCTCTCTCTCAATACCTAGTCAATTCTCCGGAGCTCCAAAATATCAGCCCGATCAAATTTCCGTTTTTATGATGAGGGGAGATTGGATACTTTGGACACAAATTTATCAATAATTGAAGCATTTCCGTGACTTTTTTGAAGGTTGAAGCTTTTCTTTTAAGCTAAGGGGATTATTCTTTTCAATCCGTAGCTCCAGGAAGCTTCAAAGAAATTTCCTCTTCAAGAATTTTTTCATTGTAAGACAAGTTAGTTAAGATATTCTAATGCTATTAAATAATAATGATGGGTATAGGAATTCCCTTTAATTAGCCAAGGACAAAAGCATATTGTCATATGACTTCAGTAATTTCCCACTCGCTAAGATGATCATCCAGGAAGGATTATTTTAAAAGATTCATTTTGATTGGTGAGATAATTTTTTCCATTGCTCTTATTAACAAACACAAATAGTATATAAGGAGACTGAAGCCTCACAATATAGAAATCTGATATATCGAGAATGGGATATATTATGAAAAATTAAACCAAACATGTATTCTTTCCAATTTCTACAGAAAATTTTCAATCATAAACGTTTTTCGTGAAAACGAACTGGACATGTTTTCTCGAACCAAATGGGCCGTAAGTGAACTTGACTCTAGTTATTTTCAATGAAATTGTGTTCTCTTAAACAAAGTTTCCATGAAATTTATTTTCCAATTTACAAAATCATGCCTTTCATCTATGGTCACGCGAGGGCTACAACCTCCATGGTCGCCGTGATGGGGCTCATCTCCACCGCGTGGATTGATTTTCACAGAGAGATAGACGTGGCCATGGACGTGGCGACCTTCGTCAATTCCCTCCGATGGAGATCTGCATTCGCAGGAGGGCAAGACCTCCATGGCTGCGGGTTCAGATAAAATATCCTTGCGGTCAGATGCCCTTTTTTTTGTGTGGCCATTAGATGGTTTCTGAAACAGCTATCTTTTTAAAAGTCAATTTTCTCGTCTCAACAATTTGTCCTTTTTCTACTTTTTGTCCTAACATAGAAGGTACGTTGATGTTGTGGCAAAGTTTGTGTAAAGGAATCTTAAGTGTTCACGACATCAACGCACCTTTTTTTCTCGTCAACGATCCTTGCTGTCACCTAAGAAAGCCTTTTATATTTGGTCTAACGAAGAAATCAACACAAAGTGACAAAAAAAAGAAAAGAAAAGGAAATATCATGTGCAATTTATTGTACTTTCACAGCAAAACTTACAAATTCAAAGTCGTGCAATTTAAAATGTCGTAATTTTTTCAATCATATTTTTTTGAGTAAACGACATCGTAAGGGTATATGGTTCGATATTTTAATGATGAGAAAACCCACCTAACATGTAGTGTCTTGAAGATGGTGATTTTCTTGATAGGATTTCGCGCGGTCCGATGCAGTTGGCTCCAATGGATATCTTGTCCCCTAATACAATGAGCAGACCCTAATCTTCGTCACTTAGTCTATGTAGCAAGCAAATGATGAACAAGATTCAAGCTTTTAAGTGATATCCAATACAGAGAAAGCGTGAAAGAGACGAAGAGGAGAAGAAGGAACAAAGAATAGAGTAATGTTAATGGTGATCTCTCGGTTTGTGTTTTTTCTAGAAGATGCCTCCGGATATACAGATAAAGGAAAGACACATGCGATAATTCTATTTACAAAGAGTAATTGAATTTACGAACTTTATCTTCTTGATCAATTTCTATATAGCCTTCCTGTTGAAATATAAGTTTCTTCATCTAAATCGCCATTTAGAAAGGGAATTTTAATGTCCATTTGACAAATTACCAACTTATGTATAGAAGCTAAAACCATCATCAATCTAATTGTTGTAAGCCTTGTTACCGAAGAATAAGCATCAAAGTAATCAAGTCATTTTTTATATACCTTTTAGCCACTAATCTTGCCTTACATTTATCTAGGAAAAATTTCAAATGAGGACCCTAAGTGGATGAGTTTTCTCAAAAGAGGGTCCGAAGTGAATATTATTTCAAGTAAGGATATAAAGTGACCATTTGGTCTCAAACAAGGGCCTAAACTCGCCGATCGATCAAATCTTCACCAGCTAGCAAGCACATGCTTATTCTGACACCAAGAACAAATCGTCCAAAGACATTTCTTTTTTTCTTTTTTTATCTTTTCACTTTTTTCTCTTCTTCCTCCACCCACGTGTATCTTCAGATCTCGCTGTCTTCCACGCTCGTTGCCCAAAGTTTAAGCATATTCTTGGACAGCTCTTTAGATCTGGCCATCCATGGCCACCGGCGCCGAACAAGCCATCGTTGCTCGTCGCCATGGCTTGAGTTGATCTTTGTTTGTAATGAACTCCTCCATGAGTAGGTAGTCCTTCATCCACTCCCGCTTCAGCAGCCGAAGCTTGCACTTGTTCAACAGCGTGACGATTGGGCCTCACAACGGCCTGCGGCCCTTTTTGCTTCTGCTGCTTCCGGCCCATGCTCAAACTTCTTCTTCTTATTGTCGAAGCCGTGTTGCTTGCGATCGCTGGATTGGTAGTTGAGGGTCTTCTTGTCGGAGCTGTCCCATGGCTCTTTGAAGGTTTTTTGGGAACAAAATCAAAGTATTGGGAGAGAAATCAGAGGTGATTTTATCAGAAACTGACTTTGGGAACAAGTTAAATATATGCTTTTAAGTGTAGAGAGAGATCATAGCTCGTTCAACACTAGCGGCCATGGATGGCCAGATTTGAAGAGCCAACCAAGGCAATGCTTGAACACGGCGCCAATGGCCATGGAAGACAACCGGATCTGGAGGTGAGCTTGAGACCTACAACTTCCCTCCAAGCACGAAGAAGATGATTAGTGAAAAAATAGGAAAAGAAAAAGAAATGTCTCTAAAAAAAAGGCCTCTGTTCATGCTATCGTAATAAGCATGTGCTCATCGACTAGTGAGTTTATATTCTTGTTTGAGACCAAGTGGCCACTTCTGGCCATTTTTTCAAATTAAATAGTTACTTCATACATTTATTTGAGACAACGTTCACTCTAGACCCTCTTTTGAGAAAATGCATCTACATTGGGTCCTTATTTGGAATTTTCCGATTTGTCTATGGTATCGTCCGGTTTTTAATTTTTTTCGTCAACGCCCATTTAGAACCTATAGTTCTGGTGTTAGGAGGAAGATTAGCTAATGACCCTGTATTATTTTGCTTAATCAATTTTACCTCAACATCCATTGCCATTTTCCACATATGTGCATCCCGTCTAGACTTAGCATCATAATAACTCTTTGAATCATCTTCTAAATCAATCACATAAGTGAAAGAAATCGGGTCCAAAAACTTTTCTTATTTTTTTACTGTTAAATGCTAAGCATACTTTCGCCAACTAAATTTGCTTAATAAGTTGATGTGGCAAATTATTCTTAAGTGAAGCCCGCTTAAAAAGCTTTTGAATTCCAACGTTAGAAAACTGTCAAACTAACTAATAGATAAGAGCTAAAAAAACAAGATAACTACTAGATAATTCAAAACTCTCGGTCTAATAAATTAAACGAACCAATAAATTTTTTTTAGAATATGAAAATATTTACATTCGATGAACTGATGTTGTGTGTCTAATCGACACACAAATATATTCCCTAACCGCCAAATACAGGGAAAATTACTAAAAAAATTCTAAACCTATTGTACAATAACCAATTTAGTCCTTAATTTTTCAATTGTGTCAATTTAGTCATAAAATTTTGGACTATTTGCCAATGTAGTTATTTCAGTCAATTTTAATAAGAAATCACTGACATGATGGTCCTGTCAATGCCATCCATTTTATGTGGCATAAACAACACTGATGTGAATAATTTTTTAAAAATTTTACTAATCTTTTTTTTCCTTTTTGCCATTGGCTAGTCTCAACCAATGGCAATGATCATGACTATGTAGGCGCTTGCCATTGTCAAATCAATATGGTGATTGCTTTGGAGATAATAATTGCCCTCGTTCCTTTTTCCATAAGGTTCTTTCTCTCCCCCTTGGATACAAGAAATATTATCTGACCCAATGTGATAATTTTTATTTAGGTCCATATTCACTCTGCATTTTTCATGGTGTGATAACTAAGGACTTGATACAAACTTTTCTATTTTCTAATCTAATAAAGCTTTCATCTTTATGTGTTTAAAAAATCAACAAAAGTGAACCAGAAATTTCCCGCCCATCCCTTCTGACATTCGCCTTGCAATTCCTTCCAATCACATGGGCCCAACCACTGACTCAACCGCCAAGGCCAAATCCCAAAAAAATAAAAGTTGGACTAAGTTAGGCCCATTAGGGCCCATGGGAGTGACCAGGCCTAGGCAAAAAAAAGCGACACAGTGAGTCACGTAACGGGCCATGCTTGGGCATAGGACCAATCACCGAATGGGGATGATCGGTTCCACGGTAGAACAGATCCTACCCTAAAACTGAAAATCAGACCAGAAGGATTTGTTTCTAATTTGTGGAACCAGGAACTGGCCACTTGGTCTTGGACCCACTCGAGAACCGGATTGACCGGTTCGGTTCGATTCCTGAGTGGATCCAAGAATAGGTCGTATAAGTTTTTACTAATAAACAAACCCAAGATAAGTAATAAAGAGAAACATCAAATTCCAACGACCATTCATTGTCAATCGATCAGCACAGATTAAGGTTTCCGTGTCCTAGAAAAGTTCAAAACATTCAACCATAAACAGTTGCAGATTTGAAACTCCAGCAAGTTATAGCAAAGTAGCCAAAGAAGGAAAAGACAAAACCCGAAACCTAATCCACAGCTAGGACCCAATGAGCTCGATACAACCAACCAAAGCAGAGAACGAAAAAAGAAAACTCAGAGACGCAGCAGAAAACAAAGCCCAAAAAGGCCGAAAACTCTAAGGAGCGAGCTAGAATGGAAATGCTACATGAAAAACCGTCGCTTTTCTTCAAATGTTCAGTGTAAGAGAGTCTGAGAGTGAGCATGACTGATAGAGAGCGTCGAGTGCCCTAAGCGAGGGGTGACCGAGAGTGTGAGAATGAGCCTCGTGAGCAAGAGAGAGAGAGAGATGCATGAGTGAAGAAATGGACAATAAGAGTTTTCACTTTTCAGTGAGAGTGAACTGTGTGAAGAATGAGCAATTAGTAATTAGGATCTTTTATTTTGTAATAATAAGAACTATATATATGTATATGTGGTCTAGATGAGTGGGTCCACACTTGAAATCGAGAACCGGATTGATATTCACCAATTCCAATTTTTAGGAATCGGAAACCGCCCAAAATCGGCTGGTTTAGTCTAGCTTGGGTGGTTCTTAGTTTGGTCCAGCTCTTATGCTCACCCCTACCACTTGACGCGGCTCCCAAGGCCAAATCCAAAAAAAAAAATTTGTTGGACCTAGGTCGGCCCATTAGGGCCCATGGGCCCGACCGTGCCTAGGCCCAAAGCAAGATGCGGCCCGCCATCTCATCCATGGCCCACTACCGATCCCTATCCACAAGAAAAAGAAGTTACACCCACGTTATCCATAAAGTAAATCCCATTCGTCCATGACATAATTTACACTTCTTGTATGTTCGCATTTCATTGACCCAACACTGATCAACAATACGGAGAGGGCGATGACATATTGAAGCAAATTTTCCAAGAATTTGAGATCTCAAAAATCTACACCATGTACAGGCACTGTGGATCCTGATTGCCGAACTTATCAATCAAAATTAAAATGAATCTTTTCGGAGACGAAAAACTTCAGCTGCGTGCTACTACGACTTCCTCCCCCGGCATCTTTCCCGGCAGCGACTGATCCGGAGACGCCGGCAGCCTCGCCGAGAAGTTCCTCGCCGGGAACTCCCCATCCCACTCCCTGCTTCGGTCGTCCTCGAAGTTGAGCGCGTAGCTCGTCGGGTCGTACCCGAACTCGGAGGCGGCGGCGGCGGCGGCGACCTGGCCTTGTCTCCTCCGGCTGCTCCCAATCCGAGCAACGAGTCTCCACCACTTGTCTCGGATCTCCTGGGCTGTCGAGCGGAGCCACGCCCAGGGTGATCGAGCCGCTCTGCGGCGGCTGCCCTCGTCGCAGCCTGAGGAGACGGTGGCGTTGTTGCCGTTCTGGAGGTGGCAGAAGAAGAGGCGCGGGGAGGACGATCTGAGCTTGTGGATGAACTGCATTTTGGGTGTGCAAGGATGAGGTCGTAGGGGTAATTTATAGGGCGGACGGGATAAGGACGGTGGCACGCGGCGGCGGAAGCGGCGGAGCGGAGGCAGTGTTAATGATGAAGAAAACCATGGGGATGATGTATTGTGGGCAAGTGGGGACGCGGTTCTTCGAGTTTTTCCCCCACAACCTTCATTTTTGGGGCAGCTTCGTAATTAAGCAAAAGTCGAGGGACCAGATAAGGGATAAGCTGCTGCCATTTTTTCCTTTTCCGTGTTTGCCAAGATTGAATTTAAATAATTTTGGGCAGCACTAATTTCACTCCTATACGATTAAATTCACCCGATTTTCATTAAAAAGAAAAAATTACCCCTCAATTATTCGATTGCAATTTAAAGTGTAGTCCCAAATGATTTTACTTTCCTTTCCTTTTAATTGTTTCTATTTTTATGTAGGATTTTAGTTACCAAAAAGACTAAATTCCCATATATAGTAAAAGGTAATGCGTTTTCTTAATTGTTAGATTTTATTTCCATAAAAATTAGTTTTGATGAAAAGAGATATTTCCGAAGAAAAAATCTAATTCGTTTCTACGCTGTCGATCAAATATATGGATAAATTATCAAATAGAATCTAGAATTAAATTAACATGGTCAATTTTGTAGCACAATCATTTATTTATAAACTTTCACTTTTGTTGTGCATATCATCGTCAAATCCCGTCTTATTAGTTTTCTTTTATATATAAAATGGGATGATCACATGAAGCAAAGAAAAATTCTTTGAAGATTTTCCAAAATAAAATCACAATTACATTCCTCAACGTGAAATTTGTCGAGCTTGACCCGACCTAGGCACAAAACGGACACAGCCCGCCACCTAATGGGCCATGCCCTGGCACGGGCCCAAGCATGCCGTGCCTAGGTCGGCATGGCCCACTACCGATCCCTATCCACAAGAAAAGAAGTTAGCATCCATGTTATCCTCAAAGTAAATGCCATTCATCCAAGACTATATTTGCTTCTGGTGGGTTCGCATTTCATCGACGCAACACTACTTTTTTATTTTTTGGTCGGTGATGCAACACTACTTGATCAGCAAAAATTGCTCAAACACGGATAACTCCAAGTAAAAAGCGAAAGCAAAACGGAGAGGACGACGACATATCGAAGCGGAGTTTCCATGAATATGAGATCTCGAAATCTACAATATGTACGTGCACTGCGGATCCCTCCAAGGTCTGTTGATAGCCCCCAACTTGTCAATCAAAATAAAAAAGATGCTTTTTTTACAGAGGAAACAACTTCAACCACAAGCTACAACTCCCCTCGGCAACTTGGCCGACAGCAATCGATCCGGAGACGCTGGCAGCCTCGCCGAGAAGTTCCTTGCCGGGAACTCCTCATCCGACTCCTGGCTCCGATCGTCCTCGAAGTTGAGCGCATAGCTCATCGGATCGTACCCGAACTCCGAGGCCGCAACGTGGCCCTGCCTCCTGCACCTCCCGATCCGCGTGATGATTCTCCGGCACTTGTACCGGATCTCCGGCAACGGGAGCTCCTGACCCATTGAAAGCAGCCACGAGCGGGGCGATCTAGCAGCCTTGCAGCGGTTGCTGTCGTCGCAGTCCGAGGAGGCGGCGGCCTCACGGTGGGCGGCAGCAGCGGCGGCGGCGTTGCTGTCGTGGAAGCAGCAGAAGAGGAGGCGAGCGGAGGATGATCTGAGCTTGTGATGGAACAATATTTTGTGGGTGAGAGAGCTCGCGATGGACTCGGAGTCTTGCTCTGGTCCGGTCTACGGAAGACTGCAAAGAGAGTGAAGAGAGTGAACGGTGAGGAGGAAGAAGATGGAGAACATCTCCAAGCTGGTTTTCCCACGTACCAAGAACTGCTCTCTCTCTCTCTCTCTCTCTCTCTCTCTCTCTCTCTCTCCTGTTATAATAAACAAGATTGTCCCGTGGTGCATGAACGAAACGAGGGTACGATGAACGTTCCCTAATACTGCGCAGCTCCGACATAACCATTGTAATTAACTATTAATTAAGAATGATGGGGAAAAGTCATGTTGTTTTGGTTTGCCATGAGAAGGGATGCCGTCGGAGTCTTGAGGAGCGATCGGTGAGGGGGAGAGGGGAGAGAGAGAGTTTGCCATGAGGGAGGGGAGAGAGATGAGAGGTGAGAGAGAGAAAATGGGTTTAAATAATGCACCCAATAATTGAATTCTCTTTGTGGCCAAAATGACCATCTTGCCCCTCTCTCTACTTTTCGATTAACGGCTGAGATTCGTTCTTATCCTGAGATCGACGGCCGAGATCAAATCTTTTCCAAAAATATCCAAGGGCAATTTGGAAATTTCACAAAATTCCAAGGGCAAAATTGTCCATTTCTAAAGTTATGGGAAAATGACCAAAATGCCCTTCTCTTTTAACACTTGTCCTTAATAAACTCTTAAGGGTAAAACAGTCATTTTCCATCCTTCACCGAAATTTAATTTTTATGAAGGATCTAGGAAAATCCAAGACTGAGCATGCTAATAACAACGTCGTCCAAATGTTCCAAATGTCTTGTCATGACTTCCTAAATTTTCAATGCCCAAATTGGTCTCTAATTTAATAACTGAATTTTAAATAACGTAACTTGAGCGTGTCTCGGACTAACGGACGGCTTTTGGGGAAATTCGCATATTCGACCAGTGACTGATACTAAATCAAGTCACGTGCAAGTTCGTTCGGATCGTGACGACCTCGGTTGTCAATGTAATCGCGAGGATCGATCGCTAGTTCCGACGGGCGCGATCATTTAGTATAGGTTCTGGATCGTTCGTCAACTCACCTCGTGGTCAAACGGAATCACCCGTGATCCACTCGTTTGACAATGACGAACTGGCCCATAACTATCCTAAGATCGGCCTACATTGGCTCAAAATGTCACCTCGACGATTCTATGGTCGAAAGTCAGTTCACGACCGAATTTCTTCAGTCGCGCGAATTTAAATCCCTAATTAGCCCTTCCCTAACGGTTAGTATCTCAGGAATGGCCAGTTCCGAGCGAGACCTAGCTACCACTACAAAAAAACGATTTTTTTCCGACAAAATTTTCAACGAAAAATTCTGGAAAATTCGTTGGAAAAAGAATTTCCAACGAATTTTCCAACGAAAAAAAATTCGTTGGTAATTCGTCGTCGGAAAATTTTCCAACGGCAAATTTGAATTTTCGTTGGAAATTTGCGACGAATTTTTTTTCGTTGGAAAATTCATTGGAAAACTCGTGGCTAAATTCGTTGGAAACGAACTTTTTTTTCCGACGAATTTTTTTTCGTTGAAAACTACAATTTTTTTTTATCAAAAATCGTGGAAATCTTTTTTCCATGGAAAAAAATTTTTTTTGGTCGATTTTTTTTTTGTCGAAAAATAGCCCTCGCCGCCGGCGAGGGCCAGCCTCGTCGCCGGCGAGGGCCGAGCTCGCCCAGATCTGGGCGAGCTCCAAGCTCGCCGGCCATGGCGAGCTCGGCCCTCGCCGGCGACGAGCTCGCCCAGATCTGGGCGAGCTCGGCTTGCCCTCATGGGCGGCGAGGCTGTTGCGCAGATGAAGAAGAAGAAGCAGCAGCAGCAGCAGGGGCGGGACGGGACCAGGCTTCGGGGTCGCCGCTCGTCAAGTCCGTCGTCGTCTCCTAGCCTCGCCGGCGACGAGGCTTGGTGGCGTCGGGGGCGTCGGGGGCGTCGGAGGCTTGGTGTCCGTGGCGCCGGAGCCGGAGCCGGAGCTGGAGGAGGAGGGGGGCCGGCGGGGGAGGAGGCGGAGGGGGAGGTGGAGGGGGAAACGGAGGGAGAAGGGGGAAGGCGAAGGAGACAGAGAGAGAGAGAGAGAAAAAAAATTGAATTTGAGAAATGTGTAGATAATGAGCGCGAAATAAGGAAGAAGTAGGGTTTTCGTTGTAAAATTCGTGGGAAATTTCTCACGAATTTTGCAACGAAAATTGTACACACTAAAATAATTGTCCGGAATTGGGAATTTCTAACGAATTTTCCAACGAAAATTGTACACACTGAATTAATTTTCCGAAAAATTGAAATTCGTTGGAAAATTCGTTGGAAATTTCCAACGAATTTTCCAACGAATATAAAAAATGCCGAATATTATCGGGTTTTTTTTGTAATTCGTTGGAAAATTCGTTGAAAATTTCCAACGAAACAAATTCGTTGGAAATTTCCAACGAATTTTCCAACGAAAATTGTACACATTGAATTAATTTCCCGGATAATTGAAATTCGTTGGAAAATTCGTTGGAAATTTCCAACGAATTTTCCAACGAATATGAAAAATGTGGGTTTTTTTGTAATTCGTTGGAAAATTCGTTGGAAATTTCCAACGAATTTTCCAACGAATATGAAAAATGTGGGTTTTTTTATAATTCGTTGGAAATTTCCAACGAAAATTGTACACATTGAATTAATTTCCCGGAAAATTGAAATTCGTTGGAAATTTCCAACGAATTTTGCGACGAAAATTTTTTCGTTGGAAATTTCCAACGAATTTTGCGACGAAAATTTTTCGTTGGAAATTTCCAACGAATTTTTCTTTTCGTTGGAAAATTTGTCGCAAATTTGCAATGAAAATTTTTTCGTCGCAAATTTTCGTGGCAAAAATCTAGTTTTTTTGTAGTGTACAAGTACGTTCATAAAACCGCTCATTTCATAAATCTCAAATGAGCAAATTTCGGAATGTCACACCCTGCCTCCTGCACCTCCCGATCCGAGCGATGATTCTCTAGCACTTCTACTGGATCTCCGGCAGCAGCAGCTCCTGAGCCATCGAAAGCAGCCACGAGCGAGGTGATTGAGCCACCTTGTAGCGGTTGCCGTTGTCACAATTGGAGGCGGCCTCATGGCAGACGGCAGCATGGCCGTTGTGGAAGCAAGCAGCAGAAGAGGAGGTGGGGAGAGGATGATGGAATCTTGTGATGGAACAACATTTTGGGTGTGAGATAGAGAGAGAGATAGCGCGATGGGACTCGGAGTCTTGGTTTGGTCTGTGCAAGTCTGCGAAGAGAGTAAATGGCGATGAGGAAGAAGATGGAGAAGAGGGATGAGGTTGGTGGGTATTATTTATAGGGTGGACCGGATAAGGACGGAGGTGCGTGGCGGCGCGAGCAGCGGAGCAGGGGCGGCGCGAGCAGCGGAGCAGGGGCAGTGCGAGTGATGAAGAAAACCGTGGGAAGTTCGTGGCACGTGGAGAAGTGGTTTTTTGCGTTAATCCCGCGTGGGTTTTATCAATTTTGTTTTTCTTAACTTCCATTTTTGGACAGTTTGGTAACGAAGCAAAAGTCTAGGGACCACGTAGCAACTGCTTTTTCCTTTTCCGCGTTTACAAAAGTTGAAAGATCACCCTTACCAAAAAAAAAAGGTTTAAAGATCAAATAATTTTATTTATGGGTTATCGTCTGACAACATAAATTACAGAGGGGAAACGCCAAGAACGGAATCGTGACTTGGAAATCGTGACTCCCCGACCTTAGTTTCTTCACAAGTAACAAAAGGATGGCATTCGCTCGTATTGGATCTCTACCCATTGCCTTTCGCCATTATCCCTGACACTCCACTTTCCAGGCGAGAGGGGTTTTTTTGACATTACTGCAACTTTACCGCGAAGGAATCCACGAGACCCAGAGATTTGGTGCGAATTGACCCAACTTTCACCACTTTGCCCGCCAAAGGAGCAATAGATTTCGTACTGTTTTTATGCCATTCGGTTGAAGGCCAATATATGTATTTGCAGCGACATCTCCAGTTCATCAGAACAGAGGTCCTCCAGTCTCCTCTGAGCATCCCATCTCTGCAGGTTTACGCAATTTCCCCTAATCGACCAAGGTCCACAACTTAGGACTCTCTCTGCTTGGTGCCAATCGTGAAACCTGAACAAGTACATCTTCTCATTTTGAGGGGTTATAGTAATCTCGCCCATACCGGCCCAGGCTTTCCTTCAAACATTAGCTATGCAGCTCGAGTCAAGCACTTCTCCGACAAGATCCTTCCCATCAAAACCATCTCAGCTTCCTCATCATCAACTTGCTCCAAAACCAAATGATCCCCCAGAAGATTGTCTACCAGAGATGCTTGCGATGTTAAGGGAACCTCTGCAGGCATCCTGTAACGAGAAAAAAGAAATAGAGCAGCAGAGAATAAACTCAGAGATGTCGTCGAACAGTTGATAGGGGCAGTGTATAGTGATAGGAAAACTAACGCGACGAAACAATGCCAAAAAGACGTAACTAAAATAGAAAGCAGATGGAAATATCCCATTCTTTTTGGAGCATAAATGCTAGAAAGCTAACATATGAAGATGAGAGAAAATCGGTTCTCGTAATTTTTAGTTTACAGAAGCTCTGTTAGTAAAATCTCCAGATTTAAATTGCATACACACACTTATGTGCAATCGATCTTGAGCTTCAGTTGTTGAAAAATCGATCTTGAGCTCCACTCTTTAATGCCAATGATCTTCCACTATTTTTGCAGCGCTCTACTTCAACACAGGGTCACACGACGTCGTGAACTTGTCAAATGGTGATAACAATAACTGCAACAGTGCTTCTATATTCATACGCTAACCATCGGACCAGCCACCTTCTCCCCCAACAAAGCCTGCGAGTATTACACCTTTGCTAACAGTGACTGTTGCACTCAGGGCCAAAAATTAGCTGTCACCCTCAGTGAAACTTCCACCGCCCCGAACTCCAGTCCAGCTAGATCCCCGTAACTGCCGGCCCCAACCACTGGGGCCGCCACATCTTGGCCACCACCTGGAAGTGATGCTTCATATCTCTGTGGCATACTGCTAGTCCTGTTCATGTCCATTACCATAAGCATATCATGTGAGTTCATTATACATGAGGATCATTATTTCTACTAGATATAGGTGGACTATTGATAGATCGTGAGATGTTGCTCTTCATCATAAAGTGAATAAACTCTTTAAAATGCTTCTTCTCATAATTTCGGCATGATTTATATACATAACATTGCTCAAACTTCTTGACCAAAAAAAAAAAAGACATTGCTCAAACTTGTAATGGTTCATAAGTTTCTTTGGAATAAATAAATGGTTCTCCTCGCAAATTCTGAATTTCGGCTCTATTTGCAGTTTCAATATCATGAAAACCGAGATTATTAGAAAAATTAGAATGCTGCAGGAGACAAAACCTTGCATACTGGAAAGTCGAAATGGAGCATCACTAGAACAAATCCTCATTGGTGAAGCGAAAAAATCCCACCATTGGAATGACAAATGAGCAGAACAGTAAATCACATGATGACAGGAAAAACGGTGTGAATCTTGTTAGGATCAAACTCATCACAAACGATCGATTGAGAACAATGACAATGAAACTATGAACTCATTCTTGCAGCCTTGCAGCATATCAAATTCACACCTGATGATTATTAGCTTGAAAGAACCCAACGAATTTTGGGGACTCAGAATGCCACAAGTCCAGCAGCAAGATCGCTCTCTTTGCCTATGTATTTTTGTACTTTGCCTCCATAAGCTTCCTTAATAATCCACACGTCAATCATTAAATTACTTCTAGTAATCATATGAGAACAGACAAGAGAGAAAATTACAGTTGCAATATCGCAGAACAATAAAAACCAATTCAAGCAATCAGGAAAAGCAAGCAAATTCACGTCATTCCTAAGTGTGGGATTTCTGTCGTCCAACTTAAGAAACTGAGATGACTATGGTCAAAGGGATTTTCTGAAAGAGTTGCTTGTTCTTTCAATGTTTTGTAATTTCCACAGCATCAACATCGCGTATAAACCGGTATACCTGCCATTAAGCAACAGCATAAAAATTTAACTTGCCATGTAAACAAAACAAACTGGATTTCTATACTGTATCGGCGGTTTTGTTTCGACTAAGATGGGCTATTTTCTTCTCATCCCCCCTAGAAACTAAATGCCTTGATGTTTTCAAAATTATGATACATCACTTTGGCCATTCAAATTATGATGCATCGCTCTAAAAACTAAATAAATTATCCAAATTATTTACACGATATATCTTAGCACATACATCTTTTGCAAACATATTGTAGTTGTACAAGCAACTATTATTCACTTTACCGGCAAAGTGGCTATCTCATGAAAATTTGAAGTTTTTTTCTTTATTTTGATGGTATGGCATAGAGACCTTAATTAATTTAACTTATTTAATTGGAATGGGTTCAAAAAAGTGCGAGAGGCATTGGCTTTATTTGAGCTCAATGCCTTACCATCGCTAAATCATGCGGGTCTTACATGGGATATGCCGAAATCAGTTGCATATAAGGAACCAACTGATGTCCTATATCCAACTGATGTCATGACTTTGACCAATTATATTGATATATGATATTGCATCATAACCAATTGCAGTATGAACTCTTAGCTTACTAAGTTTGCATAGAATCTACCCCTTCTCAAGTCTATTTTCCAACTAGATGATACTTAACTCAGCCGCAACTCGAAATTACAACGTGTGGACTTAGTCTTTGCGAAATTTCAGAGCAAGAAGTGTAAAGTTTTGAAATCACTGGCCGTAAAGAGTTGATTTAAAAATTTGATGTTCTAGATTTTCATTAATGAATTTTTCCTTCGGTTTTTTGGCAAGGTTCATTAATGAAGAAAATTCGAAGATAGTGAACAAAAAATCTTAATGTTTCGACCAAAAAACCAAGAAACAAAAAATTTTAATGCCTAAGATAGACTGAACCCGTTATATTAGTCAGAGGGCAAAAGCCTAACATCAATTTGGGCTTAAACAAAAACAAGAAGCCCGTTTTCTGAATTTGTCCAACGCGAGGCTCCTTAGAAATGATGACCCAAAGATTAGATAGCGACCTGGAAGTTTTAGTGCGATTGTAATTATTATTTGTACCTTTCTCGGCCTTCTGGCTAAGATCTAAGTGTCGATGATTATTTGGCTCTATGTTTTCTGGTTTTCTCTTTATTCAGAAATGCTTGATTGTCGATTAATTGTATCCGAAGACAATCTCCGAATGATTAAAAATCTCGGTAGATGTAGGGTAAGCAAAAAATTGGTCATACCTTTATGTTCAATTGAACCTCTGACAAGACTACTTTCTTAAATAAATGGATCACAAATCAAACAAATTTGGCTTCAACTATTTTGAAATTGACCGAACCATGAATCCATATTGTATAAGCTATGAGGTTCATAATTACTTTTACCATTTATACATGAAATAAGGTTTTTTTTTGTTTTTTTTATTATGAAGTCGGTTTGATGTTCATTTTCGTAATTTATGAATTTTTGTGTGTGGAGACCTTGACGTTGAAACCACATCAAACTGCATCGGACTCATCCCTAGGTACGCATTAATGGTTTAAGACACCTCAGCCACTTCTTAAATATAGATCTAGATATAGAGGATCATCGGAAATTTCTATCATAAAATTGGCAATCATAAGTCCGAGGATTGAAGGATTATCTCTTTAGGTTCCGAATAGGTAGCAAACCTTGTAGGCTCTTCATACGGTCTTATGTGTTAATACAACGATCGCTTTCTAATTGCTAGCGATCAACTGACAGATTTTATTATTGCATTTCCTGGTCAAAACATAATTGCTTCCTAACACCTTCACATTCCTTATGACGATATCTGAATTTAAACATTTTGGAGTTATCTTTTACTAAATATTGTTCTTTTCATTGTTCACGTCATGATATACGGCTGGATTTGGTTTGGCCTCTTTAATCAGTTTTTCAAAAGATTCACCAGTCCTGGTGCATTGCTTGTGGTTTAATTTGTCAAATGCTTGAATCTTCGCACTTAATGGATGACTGAATATGTCATTGTCACTTTCCAATTTCTGTCAAATCAATGGCAGGTTTGGGAGTTTTTGGGATGCTACTATATCAATGATTTGTATGATCTCTGGACTCCAGAACATTTCCTACTTCTAGGACTCTGCATTGTTTGACACTTTCTCTAGATCAAAAGTTCTGTTGTTACTATTTTCGGCCTCCAAAATGGCATTTTTCAAAAGCATTTATGCGGGTTATCCATGGAATTCGCGAAGAGCATACAGAGGATTGGTGTGATGCAGCACTTATCTCCTCTCAGAGTCAGTTTTTATGTAGAGATGCTGAGACTACAGACTGAAACATAGTCTTTTAGTTTTTAAGGTTCAGACACTTGATACAAACAAATTCAGCTGATTCCTGAATGACATCGACCAAAAATGCTCTTCTGAGTCCCAGTTCTTCTCCTTTCTTTGGAAAGACACTTGATACAAACAAGCGATTGAGTTGAGATATGTGCTAATTCAGTTATCCTGCAGAGTTACTGTAGAGTATGAAGTAACAGATACAACATCGTGACATAGAAGCTTGCAAATCTAGATGTAGACTAGCGTAACATGATCTGAACTTTTGGCCGCTTCATCATATATGTTTGATCTGATCAAGTGAATATCGATTAGTCAAATATTACAGTCGGTTGCTAGAATGATCTACAAATTGAACACAATAGAGAGTAAAGAATTTGTGGGATCGCAGTCCATTATCAAATCATCCTCCTCAATCCCATTACAAAGGTTTGAGCGATGTCACATTCATTCCCACCCTATCCTGCAATCCATTTGGCCAATATCATTGAACCGACCTTTCCCGCCATCGAAAGACATGATCATTTTGGACTTTTTCTTCGTCAGTGAATGATTAGTACTGGCTTTCTCTATTTCAATCTCAATCTCACTCACCACCCACTCGGAAAGTTTTACACTCAATCAAAGTAACAATGCTAGTGCCTTACTCCACAGTACATATATAGCATCTGGAAATTTTAGCAGAAAGGAATCCACAATGTCCCCAAGATTTGGTATGAATTGACTCAACTTTCACCAGTTTGCCCGCCCAACAAGCAATAGGTTTCGCATTGTTCTCTTCATTTGGTCTAAGGCCAGTCCATGTATTTTGCAGCCACACCTCCAGTTCATGAAAACAGTAGTTCTCATGTCTCATCTGAGCATCCCATCCCTGCAGTTTATGCAATCCACCAAGGGCCAGAACTTAAGACTATCTCTGCTTGGTGCCAATCGTGAAACCTGAACAAATACATCTTCCCATTTTGAGGGGTTATGGTAATCTCACCCATACCAGCCCAGGCTTTCCTTCAAACATTAGCTACGCAGCTCGACTCAAGCACTTCTCCAACAAAATCCTTCCAATCAAAACCATCTCAGCTTCCTCATCATCAACTTGCTCCAAAACCAAATGATCCCCCATAAGATAGTCTACCAGAGATGCTTGCGATGTCAAGGGAACCACTGCAGGCATCCTGTAATGAGAAAAAAGAATAGATCAGCAGAGAATAAACTCAGAAATGTTGTTGAACAGTTGATAGAGGCAGTGTGCAGTAATAGGAAAACTAATGCGACAAAACAATGCCAAAGAGACTTAACTAAAATAGAAAGCAGATGGAAATAACTAATGATGATAGAAAGCGAATATGAGGATTATGGATGATCGAGAAGAATGGGGGGTGACGATCATGGAGGAAGGTAGCTGAAAGAAAACATCATTGTGATGCAGGGAAAGCTCTTGACAAAGAGAGAAAAGCACTCACAGAGGAGAGAGAAACAAATCTATGTATACCTTCCTGAAGAGAACTCAATATCCCATTCTTATTGGAGCATAAATGCTAGAAAGCTAACATATGAAGAGAAGAAAAACAGTTCTCGTAATTTCTAGCTTACAGAAGCTCTGTTAGTAAATCTCCTGATTTAAATTGCATAGATGTACTTACGTGCAATCAATCTTGCGCTTCAGTGGCCAAAAAATCAGTCTGGAACTTCACTCTTAAATGCCAATGATCTTCCATTATTTTAACAGTGTGCTACTGCAACGCAGGGTCACATGATGCCGTGAACATGTCAAATGGTGCTAACAATAACTGCAACAGTGCTTATATGTTCATAAACTAACCAACAGACTGGCCACCTTTTCCCTCAACAACGCCTGCAAGTATTACTTTGTCTACACCTTTGCTAACAGTGATCGTTGCTCTCGGGGCCAAAAATTAGCTGTCACCGTTAGTGAAACTTTCGCCTCCCTAACCTCCAGTCCAGCTGGATCCCCGTAACTACCAGCGCCAACCACTGGGACCACCACATCTCTGCCACCACCTAGAAGTGATGCTTCATATCTCTGTGTGAAACTGCTGGTCCTGTTCATGTCTATTGTCATAAGCTCATTATATGAGTTCATTATACATGAGGATCATTGTTTCTACTAGATAAAGATGGACTATTGATAGATTGCGAGATGTTGCTCCTCATCACAAAGTGAATATACTCATTAAAATGCTTCTTCTCATAATGCCAGCATGATTCATATAGATAACATTGCTCAAACTTGTAATAGTTCATAAATTTCTTTGGAAAACATATATGATTCTCCTCCCAAATTCTTAAGTTCGGCTCTATTAGTAGTTCCAAAATCATGAAGACCAAGATTATTAGAAAAATTAGAATGCGGCAGGAGACAAAAACTTGCATATACTGGCAAGTCAAAATAGAGCATCACTAGAGCAAATCCTCATTGGCGTAGCGAGAAAAACCCCACAATTGGAATGACAAATGAGCAAAACAGTAAATCACTTGGAGACAGGAAAAATGGTGTGACTCTTGTTAGGATCAAACTCAACACATAATCGGTTGATTGAGAACTTAAAATGACAATGAAACTATGAACTAACTCTTGCAGCCTTGCAGCATATCAAATTCACACCTGATGATTAGCTTGAAAGAACCCGACAAATTTTGGGGATCCAGAGCGCCACAAGTCCAGCAGCATGACCGCTCTCCTTTGCCTGTGTGTTTTTATACTTTGCCTCCAGAAGCTTCCTTAATAATCCACATGTCAATCACTAGATTACTTCGAGCAATCAGTGAGAACAGACAAAAGAGAAAATTACAGTTGCAATATCCCAGGACAATAAAAAACCAATTCAAGCAATCAGGAAAAGCAAGCAAATTCACGTCATTCCTGAGTGTGGGATTTCAGTCGTCCACCTTAAGAAACTGAGATGACTATGGTCAAAGGGATTTTCTTAAAGAGCTGCTTGTTCTTTCTACATTTTGTAATTTCTGCAGTATCAACATTGCGTATAAAGTTAAACCAGTATGCCCGCCATTAATCAACAGCATAAAAGTTTAACTCGCCATATAAACAAAACAAACACCTTATAGATGACCTGCGAGCGAGCAGAACAACCTTCAAATGCAAAACTTGAAAAAAGATTATTAATCTAAAAGTCCGGTTCCTGGTATCATGTTGAGATTGAAGAATCACAGGGGATGACAAATGACGAATTATTTTCTCAAAAGGCACTCTTATGATCTAGTCCTCCAACAAGGGCTGCCAGTTACACTCCTACCACGATCGAGAGAAAGATTTCATTCCAACGGAGAGGCATGAATCACTCAGTAATGTACAAAAAAGAGTTTCACAGATGATTCACCAAGACTGCCAGCTTCATTCATGATTTTATCAAGTCTAAGGTTTTGTCTTATTAGGGGACAGGGATCGTCTCGAACTATCACCAGAATGTGATCTCATGAATACCCAACGTAACAACTGCTCATATTCTATATGAGGAAAGCTCATGACAATTCAGATATTGGCTTTAGCCACTTGCATTGGGAAATGACTAAAGCTTGTGGAAGCTCCAAGTCTCCAAGCCCTTGAGGCTCAATTAGTTTGTCGCAGTCTCGTGCGACAATTGATGAGCATCATGAAATCTCTATACTTTATAGGTATCTCGATCCTTTGAGCCCAGGGATGTCTGATAATTCGCAACAAGCTATCACTATCAAGTTCCTTAAATCTTCAAATTTCAACGCATCTGGGAATTTTGCAAACTTTTGCAGGATGAAAATATCTCTAGCCTTTCAGTGTCATTTAGCTTCTCACAGTGGCTGATGTTTCAACCTTTTTAGGGTTTTCAAGCACGACAGATCCAATAATCTTCCAAGGGAAGTGCAACCACAGATATCCAATATTACCAAAATATCTAGACCATCAAGACAGCGTTTCAATTAGACTCTTGCAGCTTGCAACATCAAAGCCGTCAAATTATTTAAACTAGAAAGGTCTGGTTATCTTTCCATGGATGTGCAATTAAAGATATCCAATCTGAACGATAATCAACCTCTCAAGGCCGTGAGTTTCAACTAGATTCCCGTGATCTGCAGCATAGAATCCCTTTAGAAATTTTTAACTTGAAAGGTCTGTTTAACTTTTAATGGATTGAAAGGTCCGGTAATCTTTTAATGGACATGCATTTAAAGACATTAACCCTACCCAACAGATTCTTATTAATCAATCAAGGCCTCAAACTTCAATTAGATTCTTGCAATTTGCAGCATGAAATTCAAAGTCTTTAAACTGGAAAAGTCAGGTAATCTTTTAATAGAAGAGCACCCAGAGATATTCAATCTTGCCAGTAAATCCAACCTGTAAAGACCATGAATTTCAACTAGATTTCGGCAATTTGCAGAATGGATTCTTTCAATGGATGTGCAACCAGAAAAACAGAACGTTTCCAGATATTCTATATGGATCAAAGCCTCAAACTTCAACTAAATTCTCGCAGTTGACAGCATCTGATTCTTTTAGATTCTTTAAACTTGAAAGGCCAAGTGATTGAATGGACATGCAAACAGAGATATCCAAACTTACCAGACTCTTGCAGTTGGCAGCACATGTTAGCCTTAGATGTTTCGAACTCAAAAGGTCCCCTGAATCTCAACTAGATTCTTGCAACTTGCAGCATTTGTTTCGAAGTTGTAAAGCAGCACCTTCTGCATTCATTTTCTGCACAAGTGCGTCTAAAGAGCAAAAATGATTGTCAATGGCCCAACCGAGGGAACCTTTTGGTGGCTCACCACCTCCTCCCTGCATTACCCAACATATGAGGTCAGAGAGACATAAAGCGACTGCATGGATCAAAATTTGTCAAACATGCATTTACCTGAATTGGAGCAAGATTATTCCAGAACATGGTCTGATTAACATGACCTGAACATAGGTTACATCCACAAAATCGTAAGAGGAGCAAAATCAAAAGGATAATAACGGGCTAAGCGGCAAAAATAATCTTTAATAGTTGAATATGCACATAGAGAAAATAAAAAGAAAATTTAAGATTGTTGGATAATTTATAAAAACAAGAAGAGGTAATAGAAGGGCCGGCACAGCCATCAGTGCTCTTAAAAAAAACACGAAATTTCTGCAAATTGTTTTCAAACAATAGACCTGAATGAAGCGTGTTTCAAAGGTGATGAAGTTCTGTAAGAAAGTTCAATCACAGTTGTGGTTCAACATGCCTTTGCCAAACTGCGTGAACTACCACCACAATGCCTATGAAGCTTACTTAAAAATGAATTAATTATATCTGATACAACATTTCACACTTGTTCATCACATGCTGTAAATTATTCTTATGAAACAAAACGAAACTCAGAAACCCTAATTTCACCTCTTTTCCCCTTTCATTTAGTTGGTAGCAACTGCAATAAGAATGTGATAACAAATAAAACCTACCGCTACAAAGACTAATCTAAGCAACAGTCTTCAGGATGGAAAGACAACCCTCAACAAATTTTTCCTCCTAGTCAGTAACCACGACACAATCTGGATGTGGTCACATTCAAACACCACCCATCCTCGCTAGTGCCATATAGATCCAAAACTTGTCACTCTGTACATTCTATAGTACTATGGTTCATCAGGAGCACCAGCGCACCATTCACATCAATATGGAAAGAGCTATTGACAACCAATCAGACATTGGTGAGCTATCGCAGACAAATACTGAAAAACCAGGAACTTTGGCTCTAGAGGGGAGCTAACCCATCAAGGATTTGACATGAGCCGCGACTGCAGATAATAGATTTATCTTACCGAGTGCTGGCAAAGCCAGATCAGTCACTTTATATACACTACAAGTTCCCTCGTGAATGATAGCTCATCTTTCACTCTCAATTTATATTGAATTGTCCATGAGTTAAATTCTCGACCACCTTTCACTCTCAATTTCATTGAATCTCAAGAAGCTTTCATCACAAATAACGCCTTCCTTCAGTCCACTAACCTTAAATGGAACAAAGTCGAGAGCATTTTTCCTTGTTCATCTGTTTCGCTGACGAATAAGACTATATGCTAAATTGCATTCAGCTACCGTGACCGAAAACCTTAACAGCTCTGCCTACTGCCTAGGCCTCATCATTTCTCGAGGGAACACATTAAATCACTAAGGATTGACCCCAGATGAGAAGTGAAGCACGTCCTCCGAAAATTTGACTCTGGCAATTCATTAAATCCCGGACAGAAGGAACAAAAGAAACGAAAGGACAAAACAGAAGAGAATCGAACCTCCGCCATTGAACTTGATAGGCGCTCTGCAACTTATTAACGACGGAGCGTCGCCCTTGCCTATGGCATCGTGGAGCTGCTCGAGCGCCTTGTTGGAGGCCTGGCGGTGGTGGTGCTTCTTCTGGCGGTGCAGCTGCATGATCTCGCCGCTGATTACGGGCTGGAGAGCGCCGTAGTCGCAGGGGAGATCGCTGATTCGGGGAATATATGCCTATCAATGGAATACTCACCCGACCGGATTTTGGTGGCTTTTCTTATCCCCAAGGACTTGTCGCGGATCAATTCGCATAAGCGCGCCTCGCTGGACAAATTAACATGTATAAGAGAAACCTTGGATAGTCGGACGGGAAGCTCGGGGAGACATTCAAGTGGACGGCAATCGAAAAGAGTGAGTTCCTCGAGAAGGGTTAGTTTGGAAAGATATGGTAACGATGGACTTGGGAAACTGATGTGCAGAGCTCTTAAGCTGGAGGGCGGTTCTGGTATTCCTCGAAGGTTTCCGCAAAATTCAAGGCTGAGACGTTGGAGAGAAGAGAGCTTAGAAATGCTTTCTGGCAAGCCCAAAATTCCCGATTCATTTAAATCAAGCTCGTTTAGCGAAACCAATTCGCCTATACTATTAGGCAGTCCTTTCAGATTTTCGCACCATACTGCATTCAACTTTTGGAGTTTCGCCAGCATTCCAATGGCACTAGGCAATTCCGTCACGGAAGTTCCACTAATGCACAAGATCCTCAAATTTTGCAGATGCCCAATGCTTTCAGGTAATTTTGTAATCGATGTCCACACTAATCGCAGCTCATTCAATGATGTCAACTTTCCAATCGAGTCGGGGATCTCTCTCAACGATCGACATACCGATAGGTCAAGGCGAGACAGAGATGCTAGATTGCCTATAGAGCTAGGTATGCGAACTAATGATTTGCAGCTAGAGGCATCAAGAGTCTCCAGTAGCTCCATAGAACCAATGAATTCAGGTAATTCTTTAATCCTTGTCCCACATAAGTTCAGTTGAGTTAACGACATAAGAGAGCCCATGAATTCTGGAAGTTGAGCAAATTTATCACAACTTAGGGCACCTAGAGTCTTTGGCTTCATCAGACAACCTCTCGAAATAGGATTCTCATTTATAGCGGTGTCATTTATGAGAAGCTTTCTCGATTCTTCCATTCTCCCTACTCTTGCTAGTAGCTCCTTCAGTTTCGTACAACACTTGACATTCAAGGAGACGAGAGTCTTGATATACCATATAGAAGGATGAATTGCTTCCAAACTCCAACAGTTTTTAAGAATCAAAATCTCCAAGCTTTTGAAAGCAGACAAGTCGGGAGTTCTTCTCAAATGTTTACAATGCGAGAGGTCGAGAACTTTCAACTCGGTTGCCATCTGAAAGAAACAAAGGAAAGCCTTAGTGAAATTGGACAGCTGCAATGTGTAATTTTCTACTATTCCTTGTTTTTTTTATAAGAATCTATAAGATTCCTGAAAAATACCTATGGTCCACTACTCTTTCACAATTGTTTTATTTGATTTTAAATGTTCTTTAATAGTATTAGGCTACACCACCATATTGATTTTTTTAAACATATCCATTGCAAAAAGAATGTTAGGGACGTACAAGTGCTAACCATGTTTATTTTCGGACAAATTTTCAAAAAGTAAATATATTCAGTTTTTAAGAGCTATGGTGATGCCATTGATTAGACACAAGCAAATTTTATTATCAAAAAGCATATGACACTTCAAAACGGGTAGTTTAATTATGAAAAGTAATTTTTTTAATGTTATATGTACAAGATATAAAGAATGTTGTATTCCAAAAAAAATTAATGCCACTAGACGGATAACTTTATTACTCTCATAACATTAATAATTTATATTTGTGTTATACAGTGACGACTTCCATAATCAACAATTATAATGATTAAATATTTCGTGCAACAAGTCAGAGCAACTCATAAATTATATCCATTACTCTAAGATTAAAATGAATTTAGAATTTTAGTATGAATGTACAACACATGTCACTACGTGGGAGTTTTTGTTTCTCCAAGAAAGAAGATTGATAAAGAGATACAACCAGAATCGCTCAAAAGACATGCTTTTGCACGAGGAGAAATTATCTTAGAAGCCATAAACCAGCTAGATTAACGAAATACAAAATAGGCACTATTAAGTAACTAAAATTTTTAATAGATGTTAATTAATATAGTATTTTTTTTCTTTTTAGTATTGTCTAAGGTTAAGCATGATGGGTTGTTGAGTTTTATCAATTAAACATATTAAGGGGCAGAAGATTCTGAGTATTTAGATAGCTATAAATTACTCTTATATTTACCTGAAAATTCTGAATCCGAGGAACTTAAACCTTTCTAACAGAAAGAAAGGAGAATTGGGTGCGATTGCACCTTCGGTAACACGTTATTATTCACAACAGATACATCTTCTCAATTTCTTACCTTGAGTGGATCCCATCCTCCCCAGTCCTCTGTAATGTCACTTTTTGATAGATCGAGCACGACTAATTTTTTTGGATGAAAGTTGGCCACTTCGAAATATGAGGAACAATTCTGCCACCGAAGCCATCTTAATTGAGGAAGCAAGTTTTGAAAATCTCCGGTGAAATTTAGACTATCCACTTGAAGGAACCTCAAGTTGGTGAGTTCATTAAATTGTTCACCTCGGTAGCTTTTTCTGTCGGCCTCAGTCTCACCAAGCCCACCATAATAGTGAATACAAAGGGCCTCAATCTTACTAGTGCCCTACAATTACGAAACATTATGGACCATAAGTTTTAATTTGACGAAATGAGACCAATTGTATATAAAAAGAAGGACTAATTTCAATTTGATATCATACTATCATGGTGTAGGCTTTTTACTTTCATCGAAATTGAGAAGAATAGGAAAGATCAAGGTCTTGCAACTGAAGTGCACAGCAAAAGTGAATAGTATTTAGACTGTTAAAAGATCTAAGTAGAACACTTATGGATCTGTCAATCCCACTTATTGTAAAATCTCAACTTTTTCCTTCAAATGCCTTATTTTAATTCACAGATCTTACCACATAACATGTGTCACTTAGTTGTACACATATATTAGTTCTAGTTACACACATATTATAGGAATGGAAACAATTGAGGGATTTATCATTTATTATGTGCAACGGCTCATTTTTTACAAATAAATAATATTAAAATCATATAGTGACTTTAACGAAATGTGAAATAAGTGATGACTGTTATGATTGAAAAGTTGTTTGAATATTCATTATGAGAAAATATTTTCATAAGTAAATGATGTAAAATAAATCGGTAAAAAGTTATAAATCATAATAGCTTATATTTAACACGTAAATGATATAAAATACTAAATATGTACTAAATAAAATGCTCACTAAAAGTTGACCTTGTAGATATATCTATAATAACGTGGTAGTCAAAATTTGACAATAAATGTTATTAGGGCGTTCATATAAAAATTATCCATAATCACAAAAAATAGCAAATTCATAGAAAAAATTATGTACTTCGATGAAAAGTCTATAGAATGAAAACAATAAATGTTTAGAGGGTTAATTATCATGTTGCGCATATATTGTAGATAAATATGAAAGCCACATCTGTAAATTGACGGCATCAACTAGCGGTTGACAATAAAAGATTCGATTGTACAAATTGTGAAAGATAAAAGGCTACATTGAGCATAAAAAAAGGGATAGGGGACTAAATTGCCACAAGCAGCGATACTTAGGAGACTCAATCTGTACTTAACCTAGTTTGGAAAATACAGAACAAGGATACTAATCATCACAAATGGATGGAGGTCTCATTTATCATAGCAAACAACTCAAAAGAAGTCAATACTCATTAAAAGAAAAAAGAGCGAAAAAACCTCACAAGAAATCAAAAGAAGAATCCAAACATCAAACACATGCATCAAACAGATATGTGAAAAAAGCATGGGCCCCAACAATTTATAAATGTCAGGTTTTCTCTGAAAGTGCTTTGTCAAACATTATGGTTTTTCTTTGTAGTTTTGTTGTTGCATTGAAGTTACCAAAAGGAGAGTGTCCTCATCATGTACTACCGGGTAAAGACATAAATCAATCATCAATGACGAAGAAATTTCTCCTCAATTATGTGCTAGAATTAGGCAAAAGCAGTTTCTAATTGAAAGAGCTCCTTTGCTGGTAAAAATGAAAAGTTTTGGAGACCGACAATAATCTTATCTCAAACAAGAAAGAGAAGGACTCACGTTGACTAACCAAGACAAGTAGAGATAGCTCTTACCTTGTTGTTGTCAAGCACATCTGAGGCTTCCTCACAAATCCATAATCTGCTGCGCTTTTGAGGCTCCTTTGGATCATCTAGACAAACAATTTTCCTTCCAAGATCTCTCAGTTGATCATGCATCATTATATTGCCCTTTTCATCAATTTTAATTAGTGACATAAAGCTCAATACTTCAATTCCATTCTCCGGGAAAAATTCACAGGCATCCCACATATAAGTTGCACTTTGTTTAGATGATCCAATGCAAAAGCATGCTATATCCAAAAATATTTGTTTCGTCTCATAATCTAATGATTCATAACTTATCATCAATGTATCTTGCACTTTCTGGTCAGGCACTTTCTTTAATTTCTTTAATGTATCTTTCCATGTTTTATTTTTCTTTTCACGCAAGAAAGAACCTATAACTTCAAGAGCTAAGGGAAGCCCCCCAGTAGTAGACACGATATCACGAGAGATAACCTCATAATCACTGTGAGGAGAATCCTTTCGAAATGCATGTCTACTAAATAAAATCAATGATGGATCCAAAGGCAACTTCTCGAGTTCGTACATGTAGGCTGCCCTAGCCTCGTCAAGAATACTCTTGTTTCTAGTGGTTATGATGACTATACTTCCCGATTTAAACCAACTATTATCTCCAGCCAAAGCATTCAAGTGAGCCTTATCATCCATATCATCAAGAAGAATGAGGACTTTCTTACTTGTAAATCGAGATTTGATAATACGGATTCCATCATCGACATTATACACATCATCTGGACTTCTTAGTATATCGTGAATGAGCTGCTTTTGTAGCCATTCAATACCCTTGCGTAGAGATGTTTCTCGAATATTTGCCACAAAGCTAAGATGTTCGAAACGACTGGAGAGATTGTTGTATAAGACCCTTGCAAGAGTTGTCTTACCAATACCGCCCATTCCATAAATTCCAATAATCCTTGTATCATTAAATTTAGCATCTATGAAGCTCATAATTTCTTCTACACGATTATCAATTCCGACCAACTCTTTGGAAACAATTAGTTGAAAAGGTCTTTTTAACTCGCCTATGACTTCTCTGACAACAATTTTAACTAATGCTCCTTCATGCCTGTCAAAAACACCGAATTTCAGTATAGGATGGCAATATTTATATTCTTTTTTAAGATGAGAAACCAAACAATGTTTTAGTTGAGGATAACGTACCCATCATCAATTTTCTCCGATTCCCATCCTTTTAAGGAACTGACTTCTTTGAGCGCTTCTTCCCATTCCTTCACAACCATTTCGTCCAAATTCTCTTTATGTGCATTGATAGCATCTCCAAATTTTTCTGTCAGATGTCGTACCTGTGAGGGTTCCACTTTGTAAAATATGGGCAGCACTACTTGCCCTCTGCTTCTCTTACACTTCAACATCTGAACAAGCTCGCGAAGACACCATTTGCTGGAAGCATAATCCTCAGATATAATCGGGATCGAGATCTTAGATTGCGTAATACTGCAGAGAAGCTCCAAACCAATCTCCTCACCAACACGGAGCTCATTGTCATCTCTGAACACTCGAATTCCTGCATCAACAAGGCTAGTATAGAGATAATCGGTGAAGCCTTTACGAGTGTCTTTCCCTCTAAAGCTCAAGAACACTTCATAGTCATTTCCTTTCGGCTTTTTGCTTCCGCCGCCTTCATAATCACCTACATGTGGAGAGGTCGATGAGGAAGATGCTCCGTATATCGGATCTTCTGAATGAGTGGATCCTTTTCTTTCCATCTCAAGATTGATGGGGCGAAGCCTCAAAAGAAGAGGAATATGGAATCCCAGATCTAAGAATTGTAGAAATGTCTCTCGGAACTCAATTGAGAGCTACATTAAGAAAAAAAAAACAAAAGTTTTCATACAACTCATCAAAAGAAAATGGAGCGATCAAAAGAAGGAAGAGTGAAGAGGAGAAGAGCAAGGACTCACCGATTACCTAAGGAGTGCTCTAACGACACGATCCACACGCTGCTGTGATCTCCACCGATTCTTAGCCTTCGACATTGGATAACCCACACGCAACCCTCTTTATTCTGCGTGCTTGAACAAAGCTGAGTTCTGGCCATCCAACGATCCAAGACTCATCATGCCAATTGAATCGCTGAGATGCATGCTGAACAGAAATGTCAATTATTGCAGGCGTACTTTCCGTAGCACTGCACGGAAAAAGCGTGGAACTTAATGAGCAATGCTGACGTGCAATGCTTTGGTGCTTTGTCTTGACTTGCTTTTTCTATTAACATATAAAAGTGGAAAAGAAAGCTAACTAGCTATAATCACATGCTCCGGGTGCTAAGGTAGATGAGTCGACGCCAGAAACATACCAATCGTCAGATTGAATTAGAATTTGGTAAAAAAAACTTTTGTATGACACTTAATATTCAAATAAGGAAAGTTTATTATTCCCAATCTATAACCTGATTTGTTTTTTCTAAAAGAGATTTCTCCGAAAAATAATTCACAAACTAAATCTCTCTCAAAATAATTTGACTTCCTCAAACTAGATATCTCTATGCCACGTCAAGTCTAAAGATTATCTAGTCATCATTACCATCTTGCCCAAGGCACTTTTGTCTTTGTCCTTAAGTTAATATTTTTTCCGACCAATTTACATAAATTTTATTCTTTCAGTGTCTGCCAACAGATTCTCCACGATCAAATATTTATTCAATAATACATTTTTACTTTTTATTTCGTTTTTTGTCAAACTTTTTTTTATTTCATGGGACATTCTTCTTTTGCTTAGCTTTTAAGCCAAGATCATCGCCTCCAATATCTAGACTTTGACCAATTATATTGTTGTGGTCTCCACCATTCTTAGCCTTCCACGTTTTGTTACCAATGCGCAGCACTTTCTACTATTGAAAAAAATTATAGTGCAATTTCCGCAGCATTATGTGGAGGGTGGTGCGTGGAAACTACGCAGGTGCTTCTTGACACGACTTGCTTTTTCTATTAATAAAAAATATAAAAGAAAACACACCAGCAATACAATACTCATAAGTGGTTAGAGAACTGTGTTACGTATGTTCATGTTGGCAAATTGGCGTTAGAATAATCTAAAGAAAAGTGCCCATTTTTACAGCTCATTCAATTGGGATTAGCGTAAACGAAGTTCCTGTCTAATTTCTTGGCTGCTGAAGGGTGACACCGGCTTCATTTCTTTTGCCCTTTTCTGTGGTTTAGCAGACGCAGATTAAGTTGAACTAGCCGCTGTCGATTTTTTTTAGCAATGTCTAGAGAAAGAAATGGTGGCAATTTTTAGGAGGAAAATGTTAGCAGGAGTATCTTACACACTCTTTTTAGCATATGGTCATTTTGTAAATGTTATGTTGATTTGTCTATTCAATTCAATTTCTTTACAATCAAGTTGCATGATATATGTGTATATAGAGAGAGATATTTGTACATGTATCGCGGCTTAACAGCTAGTGGACCATTACTGTGACCAAACCTTTTTAATTGGTGAAATTTTTCAATGTCTTTCTTACATAATTCCAACTACTTGATTAGAGAAATGCTATGCCACATTCATTAGAAACTCCTATCGTATCTCTTTTTCTCTCTCTAACCAATGAAAAATTAACAAATATAGCATCATAATAGCATAGTAATGTACGACATTACGACACGTCAAAGTAATTAAGTACAAGAACATCATAATAGCATAGTAAAATTGTTATATGGCATAATGATATATTATCGTAAACAAGTGCGAAAGTGGTGCGAAACAGAAGCGTGCACCTTAGAATTTTCAAAAGATGAGTGGGTCTCTTGCCAAGTGACTTGCTTTTTTTTATTCCTCACCCACTGTTTTTTAAGGTTGAAGCTATTTTTAAGCTAAAGGGATTATTCTCTTCAATCCGTAGCTGGAAGCTTCAAAGAAATTTCCTGTTTCAGATTTTTTTTCATTTTAAGACAAGTTAGTTAAGAAATTCTAATGCTATTAAATAATAATGATGGGCATATGAATTCCCTTTAAGTAGCCGAGAAGAAAAGCATATTGTTGGATGACATCAGTAATTTCTCACTTGCTAAGATGATCATACAGAAAGGATTGTCTTAAAAGGTTCATTTTGATTAGTGAGATAATTTTTTCCATAGCTCTTGTTAACAAACATAAATAGTATAAAGAGAGACTGAAGCATCACTATATAGAAATCTGATGTATATCGAATGGGAAATATTATCAAGGGGAGAAGAACATTAAAAGTGCCAAAGTTATATATGGCGCTCACTTTAGTACCAATAGTTCTTTCTGGATTACTTAAGTGCCAAATTGGGGAACAATCGATCACTTAAGTACCAAATCGGAAAAAAACCGATCACTTAAGTGCTAATTCCGGCCAAATTGATTACATGGCATTTATAATTAAAATTTTTAATATTACTTGGCAATTTTTTTAAAAAAATCCAGTCCACGTGGACATAAAAAATGACGTCGTACAATCCGACTGGCACTGAAGTGATCATTTTTTAACAATGACCGGTACTAAAGTGATCACTTTAAATAAATTTTGACACTTAAACGATCACTATTTACAACTTTCAGACAACGTCGTTTACTGGTTATATGCTAACTGGGCACGCCGGCGAGTCACGTAGGACTAAGAAATTAATAAAATATTGCCACGTTGTATTTCCGGTGACCTGGATCGAAATTGACACTTAAGTGATCATTTTTTTTAAAAGTGGCACATAAGTGATCCGAAAATAAAACTTTTTGCACTAAAGTAAGCGTCATACACAATTTTTGGCACATCTAGTGTCGTTCTCCATATTATCAAGAAACAAACCAAACATGTTTTGTTAGTTCTAACTTCTACGGAAAAGTTTCCTACCAAACGTGTTTTCACGAAGATGGAAAAACAAAAACAAAAATAGTTTTCATTTTCAATGAACTGATAATGACTTCTTGAACCAAATGGGCCATAACCCATAAGTGAACTTGACTCTAGTTATTTTCGGTGAAATTGTTTTCGCTAAAAGAAGCTTTCCATGAAAAATATTTTTCAAGAATAATAATTTGTAAAATCACACTTTTTATGTATGGTCACGCGAGGGCTACAAACTCCATGGTCATGATGGCGGTTTCATCTCCACCGCGTGGATTGATTTAGACAGAGAGAGATGCGGCTATGGAGGTAGCGACCTCCGTCGATTCGCTCCGATGGAGATCTTTTTTTTTGCTAAAACAAACCTTCCATTGCATTAGAGAAGATCAAATATTACACAAAAAAACTAGAGCCTACATCAACATGATAAATTAAAGAAGATTCCGCTAATACTAAGTTTTTGACTCTAGATGGGAGATCATTAAAAAAAAAAGATGACGCAGTTCCTAACTGATAAAAAGCCCATTTTGCAAACTCATGAGCAACAACATTACTAGATCTACTGATCCACTTCAAACTCCATTCTGGATTGTTGCTAAATAGTACGCGAGAGTTCGAGACGAAAAGATGAATATACCAAGGACAGATGCCCTTTTGTTGAATAACATCAATTAATACCTTACAATCACTTTCAAAACCACTTTGTGGATGCCGAGGGACTGAGCAGCTTTGCATGCTAGAAGAAGAGCTGCAGGTTCCACTTCCACTGGCGAGTTCCATCTTCCTCGTATTTTCCACGCTTGGACAGCTAAGCCACTATACGATCATGCAATAATACCTATGGCACCTCTGTTATCTTTCCACGCTCCATCTACATTAAATTTCAACTCTTGGTTTGATGTAGGAATCCAAGAGTTTGACCTTACCCCAATAAAACCTGGTTCCTCGCTTAACTTAACTTTGTTGTCGCTATGGAACAAATTTGAAAATTCCAAGAATTCTTGTATGACCATCTGAATGGCCTGGGAAGGAACTAGAATAGTCTGGTAATGTATCTTTGCATTCCTATAACGCCACAATCTAGTGCAAAGAATTGCTGCATAGAGGGTGAAGAGCTTGCAATCCACTCCCGTTCTTTGTACTATTTTTCCTGGATCAAGAAAGTGATTCACCATCTCTTCCGGAGACCTGGAGTTCCAAACAGACGAGATAATACCCCATGGGGTCTGTCTCCACAAAATTTGAGATAGAGGACATCTTGTGAACAAATGTACTGAATTTTCCTCCAAAGCTCCACACAATGGGCAAGAGGGGTCTGGGATGTGTATCAATTGAAACAAGTTAGCTCGACAAGGTAAAATGTTAGTCGCTATCCTCCACAACATCATTTTGTGTCGCTCATAAGCTCTAGCTTTCCAGATTTTTCTCCAAATACCGCAATTGTTACCATTTTCATTTGGCGACTTTATGAGTTTGTAAGTAGATTTAACTGAAAATATTCCATCGATAGCTGGATGCCAAATTAGTTTGTCTACCCCAATGGAGTTTGGCACATGGATATGAAGGATGGCTTGGACTGAGGTTGGGCAAAATGTTTGATTTAGACTTAATACATCCCAAGTTTTTGTCCTTGGGATAAAGAAGCTTCTATCTTTCTATGCTTCAAAACATGGTCTGGATCAATAAAAGAAGGCAGATGAGTTGAGACATTAGGAATCCAAGGGTGATTTTCGACCTCGATTGACTTTCCATCCCCTATTTGATATAGAGTTCCCAGTTTGAGTACTTCTCTGGTATCTATGATTGCCTTCCATAAAGGAGAGGCTGATGCCTTGACCTTGTGATTGCAGAAATTTGAGGTCTGCAAATATTTCCCTTCAAGGACTCGAACCCATAACTTGCCTCTATCTTGGATCATTCCCCAACCGAGCATTAAAAGCAAAGCATTGTTGAAGTCCCTATTCTGCCGAAAACCCATTCCTCCACTCTTCTTGTTTCTACACAGAGAATCCCAACATTTAGGTGTAAAATATCTATTTTTCTCGGTTGGCACACCCCACCAGAATTTTCTTATAGAGGCATCAAGGCTGTCACCAGTGCTCCGAGGCAAACGACTAGATTGCATAGCATAAATCGGTGTGCTGTGAACAACCGATCGGATATATGTTGCTCTACCCGCCCAAGATAGTGTCTTTCTTTTCCAGGAGCCAAGCTTGTTATCAACCTTTTGTTCAAGAAATTGATATTTTGTCCTGCTTTTTCCTATATTGAAGAGGGGATTTCCAAGGTATAGTGATTCAGGATCTGTCTTTTGCATGTGGAGCTCATCCATACAAAACTTTTTCATGCCCGTGGAAGTATTTTTAAAAAAAAGATAGATGACTTCTGATGATTCAAGCTTTGACCTGACCACAAGCAATAAAGTTCAAGACATTCCTTCAGTACTCTCACTTGATGTTTAGTAGCTCCGACAAATAACAACAAGTCATCGGCATACATAAGGTGAGTTAAAGGCGAACTTTTTTGCCCTACTCTTATACCTGCAATAATCTTCAAATCCTCTGCTCTAGATAGAATTCTAGAAAGAAGTTCAGAATAAATCACAAACAGGTATGGCGAGATAGGGTCACCTTGTCGGAGTCCTTTATGAGGTTTAAAACTTCCGGCAAGTCTACCGTTGATGAGAAGAGAATAATGAACCGACGATACACATATTTTTATCAGCCTGCAAAAGTGAGACGAAAACCCCAAACTACAGAGTATTACATCAAGTATATTCCAATTAACTCTATCATAAGCTTTTGACATATCAACCTTGACTCCCATGAATGGACTCCCCTTTCTTTTCTTCCTCATGGAGTGTAAGATTTCCTGTGCAATTACAGAATTCTCTTGTATGCTTCTACCCAGAACAAAAGCCGATTGCTGAGGTGAGATAATACGACTGAGGTACCCTTTCAGTCTATTTGCCAACAACTTAGAGATAAGTTTATAGCTCACGTTGCATAGACTTATGGGCCGAAATTGGTTAAAGGTATATGGATTATGAGTTTTTGGGATGAGTAATATAAAAATATGATTGAGAAGATGAGGCAGCTGACCAGTGTTAAAGAAGTGCTGCACAAATCGGACAATCTGGGCCTTCACCACTTCCCAGCATTTCATGTAGAAAATAACATGGAATCCATCTGGGCCTGGTGATTTAAGAGGGGCCATCTCTTTCAAGACGATATGTATTTCATCCTCAGTTGGAATTGCCAAAAGATCCAAGTTTTCTTCATCAGAAACTACCTTAGGGAACAATTTCCTAATGAGAGGGTGTGGATCTAGTGATGGTCCCGAGAAAAGCTCTGTATACTTGGATAAAAAGAAGTTTTTAATCTCATTTATACTCGTAAGCCATTGGCCTCCAATATCCTGAATTGCCAGGATATAATTTTTGCGCCTTCTAATAGTTGTAGAAAGATGGAAGAATTTGGTATTCCGATCACCCTCCTGCAGCCATGATTGTCTCGATTTTTGCTTCCATATCATCTCCAATCTCTCCCATTGCTAGTTAATAGCCACCTTGATTTCTTTTTCCCTCCTGCTATGCTCTGCTAAAGGGTCATCCCTTTGAATGGAATCAAGTGCTACCGTCAATTCCTTGAGGCGTTGTTGGCAAATACCAAAATGTTCCTTATTCCACCTTTTGAGAGCTATTTCTGTCGATTTTAGCTTCCTATGCCATGTGGTTAATGAATTGCCAACAACATTATTGTTCCAAGCCTTTTCCACTTCATTAACACAAGTTGGATCTCGTAGCCATGCGGCTTCAAATTTAAAAGGACATTTCGAGTTATCCTCAATAGAAGTTAAATTCAGCAAAATAGGAGAATGATATGAGTTTACCACTGGCAAGTGGACAATCCCTACTCGAGGGAATTTCTCACACCATGATGTCGAACAAACTGCTCGATCAAGTCTTTTCCGAACGCTTGCAAAGCCCTCTCTGCCATTTGTCCAAGTGTAAGGTTTGCCTTTCAACCCAACATCAATACAACCCAATGTGTCCATAAAATCCACCAAAAAGTGACGAGATGGGCTCGGACCCCTTCTATCGGATGCCTCATAGCCATAAATAGTCTCATTGAAGTCTCCAATTCCAACCCGGTCTTCTCCTAAGTTTTGAACCCGGCTTGTGAAGTCTTCCCAAAACACTCGTTTAAGCCCACAATAAGGAGGTACATACACCAATGAAAGCCACCACAATTGTTTGGGATTTTCTTTGTTAGAAACCTCTGTATGAATTTGGTTTTTGTCTGCAAAGGAAAAGGATAAAGCTATAGGATCTTTCCATATGACTGCTAGACCTTCCGCATTATTTTCCGCGGGAATAGAGAAGGACCGAGTAAATCCAATCCTTCTTGTAATAGTTTCTATCCGTCTAGCATCACATTTTGTCTCCAATAGAAACATAATATCAGCGTCACAAGATCGGCATGTGGCCTTCAACTCTCTCATTGTCGAGTTTCCCGCAATGCCTCAACAGTTCCAGGCTATAATATTCATGTCTACAATGAGCACATAGCTTGGCTAGCCTCCAGAATTCCGCTAAACATAGCAAGGGTCAGTCCTCAACCATCAAACACCTTCAACGAAAACTACAGCTCCCAACGGCATTTCAAGAATGAAAAGAGAGCCATCTGCAGATTTAAGAAATCACCTTTCTACTAGACATTTTATCAAACACTTTGTGTGCACCTTCTTTCACCTGACTTGGTGCTTGCGGGTCGTCCACTGTTCAGCGAGGCGGGTAGATAACCATTGGATCACCTACTCTATCGGTCACCAAACGAGTCACAATTGAAGGAGTATTTCCGGCACCTCAGAGTTGGTGTACTGGGACTCAAACTAGACGGCGTTGTAGCAGGTATACACAGCCAAATGTGAGATTCTAGATAGGTATATAGTAGGTGGAGGGCTCAAATCGGTTATGGATGGAGAGATATCTTGGTTAAAGATGAAGGAATTCGTGGTGGGGATCTGGATATGGATCCAAGTAGCTGGTCTTCAAAAGAGAGGGTTTGGATTTCCTGTAGGATGAGCAGGGAAAACTTCTAAAAACTTGGGGATCTCACTCGTCAAAGGAGGAGCATTTGCGGCACACCAAGAAGACAGAAAGAGAAAAGAAACTCCCTGATTGAGGATTGGGAGATAAAGCTCCCATGAAAAGGAGAGGAAAGCTCTCAGGCGAGAGAAAAGAAAAGGAAATATCACAACCCTTGTTGCCACCATGTCTAACGAAGAAATTAACACAAAGTGATAAGAAAAGAAAAGGAAATATCACATTCGATTTATTGTACTTTCACAATAAAACTTACAAATTCAAAGTCGTGCAATTTAAATTGTCATAATTTTTTCAATCATAATCTCTTGAGCAAACGACATTGTAAGGGGTATATGGTTCGGTAATTTTATGATGAGAAAACCCATCTAACATGGATAAGCCCATCTAAGATGTCAACCAGTGCCGAAATAGACGAACCAAATATGTGATATGGAGATTAAAAAATATTAGATGAATATTTAGAACTAGGCATGCCAATAATACTGTCTTGAAGATGACGATTTTCTCGCTAGGATTCGCGCAATCCAATACAGTCAGTATGACATTCCGAATTTCGGCCCATTTTTGGGATTTATAAAACGTGTAATTCGTCAGTGCGCTGATAATAAAATTTTGCTCAGAACTGATCACTCTTGGGTTATTATTTTTAAATTAGAGATTTCGCTAGAATCGCACTCAATCGAATTTGGCCGTTATTTAGAGCCCAAACGTTGGTGTCGAATTTCTCAGAGTTTCGGGATGAAGTTAATTGGACGGTGTCGATATTATTGTAGCCAACGTCGAGATTGCCGGGATATGTGAAAAGTGGATTTTTGACCGGGTGCGGATTTGGACTAGTAGACCTCCCTCATAGTGTGTTTTGGGTTATTTTATTTTGGTCCTTTTTCCTATATTATTAATTAGGGTTTTTGGGACTGTTAGATCGTTTTCGAGTTCAAATGTGGGCCGTTGGATTGCGATAATTGTATTTGACTTTTTGGCCCCCTCTCTCTTTCTCTCTCTCTCTCTCTCTCTCTCCCCTCTACGCCCGCCCCCTCCCCCCTGCCGCACGTCCCCTCCCCCTCTACCCCATGCAACGTTCTCCCTCTCTCTTCTCTCTCCTTTCTTCTCTTTTTCTTCTTCTTTCTCTCTCCTTCTTCTTCCTTCTTCCTCCCTCGACCCCGACTGGTTCTGCTCTGCCTCCTCTATTCTTGCCACCATGCCGCGCCGTCCGTCCCGCCGTGCCCCGCCGTCATCGCCAGCCAGCTCGACCGCCGCGCCGCATCGTCCGCCAGCCGCTGCTCCCGACCAGCTGGTCTCTCTCTCTCTCTCTCTCTCTCTCTCTCTCTCTCTCTCTCTCTCTCTCTCTCTCTCTCTCTCTCTCTCTCTCTCTCTCTCTCTCTCTCTTCGCGCTCGGCTTGCTGCTTGAGCACGCCGTGCCTGTCTCGGCCCAGCGTCGCCCAGCCGGCCATCTTGCTCTGCTCTGCCGTCCAGCTCGCCGCCGCTATCGCGGGTCACCGTCGCCCCAACACAACCAAGCCGCGCGTTGCCGTCGCCCCTGTCCACCAACTCACGACCGCACCCGCAGCTCGCCGGTGCTGCTCAGCCGCTCGCCGGTCGGCCCCACGTCGCCAATCGCCGCCGTGCCGCCGTCGGTCCACGCCCCCTCAGTCCCCACCTCCCTCTCCCTCTCGCCCTCACCACCCCGACCGACTTTCCCTCCCCTCCGCGCCGTCGCCGTCGCCGCCACAGCTCGTCGGCCAGCCAGCCCCGGCCAACCAGCCCCGCCGGCCAGCCCAGGCCGTGGCCGAGCTCGCCCAGGACATTGCCCAGCGCCTCGCCCGTCCAGCCAGGCGCGTCGCCCATCCAGCTCGCCCGTGTACCCCGGGCACGCAGTCCAGCCACCGCGCTCGTGCGCCGATCGGCTACCGTGCCCATGTTGGCCAGTCAACGCACCCGTTTGGCCCATGCCCGCGCCCGCGCTTAGTTTAGCACTATTCACCCGGGCCATTTTAGGCCCGAGCTGACTTTTGCCTGGCCAAAACCTAGTAAGTGACTTCCTAAACCCTACTTAGTATAATGGGTATGTTTAGACTTGTTTAGGGTATAATTTAGTACCGACTTAGGAATTTGAATTAAGCGTGGATTAGTTAAATTGATTGTGCTCAATTGGTGAATTATTGTGGTGGTAATTGTGTGGCTAATTTAGTGATTGATTGAGATAAATAGCATGACTGAATTGTCGTGGCGCTTGTGGGTGAATTAGATTAATTAAATGTGTCGACTTGAATGTCGGGTCGGTGGGCCGATGTGAGGAGTCTGAATTGAATTGGCTGTTATGGCGTGTCCAAGTGACATTGGTGTAAGCTTGGTGATTCGTATGTGAAATGTACGAAGTGTTAGAGGACAAATTGTGTTGTGGTGCACGTGCATGAGAGAAATGTCTTGAGGCGTGGTTACGCGGGACTGAGCCCGGCTCGATCTAAGGCCTGCCAACCTGAGGCGTGGTTACGCGGGTGTGGCTAGAAAAGCAAGAAATGACCTGAGGCGTGATTACGCGGGACTGAGCTCGGCTCGATCTGAGGGCTGCCAACCTGAGGCGTGGTTACGCGGGTGTCGCTAGAAAAGCAAGAAATGACCTGAGGCGTGGTTACGCGGGACTGAGCCCGGCCTAATCTAAGGGCTAGTCTGAGGCGTGTTGATGCGGGCCGTGTGAAAGGACCTGGGAGGTCGTGAGAAAGTTACTTGGCCACGTATGCGAAATGAGTGTGATTGAATTGAGTGAATGTACTTGTGCATGGCACTTGACTGATGACGAGGTGATTGTGGGATGTTGTGATATTCCTGTGATTTTACTAATATGCAGAGTTAGTGCGTATTTCGAGGCGAGGTAAGTATGTTGTGTAGAATTGATTGGGATGGCTGGTGAATCGCATGTTAGACTTGTCTGGGTACGCATTGGCCTAGGTGGGGGTATAGATTGTCTGCTTATTGAGATTTATTCTCATTACTGTAGTGTAAATATTTTCAGATCTCCGACCTTGAGCATGTCGCCGCCTAGGCATTTTGGAGTTCCCATGCATACAGTGCATGAGGAGAATGAGTACCCGGGAATGAACCCTGATGAGTCATATATTAGGCATCGTACCACTGTCTGGGTAGATATGGCACTAGAAGAGCTAGAACGCCATACTTATTTAGTTTGGTCCCATAGGGTTGGGTTGGTAAATTCTGGGTCAATCCGAGATTTTGAAGAGTTGCAGTACGCCAACGAGGGTGTGGTCAATTGGGAGCCCTAAGACAAGTTCACTCCCGATGGCGAGGTGTCAGATCCCAACAGCCCACCGGAGAACCCTGGTCCAGGACCGGCACCCGTTCCTAAGCCTGAACCCGAGCCCATATCGGAGCCCGAGCCCAAGCTCGAAGAGGAGCCTATGGCGGCCGAGCATGAGGAGGAGGAGGAGGAGGAGGAGGAGTCGATCGAGATCGACTCGGACTCAGAATCAGAGCCCTCAGGGTCCGATTTGGATTGGGCGCCATAGGGATGTTTAAGAGTAGGGCCTGGAAACCTTTTGGTAGAGCCCCTTTTTGGCAGTCAGTAGTCTATCCAGCCACCTATTCCTTTTTGATGACAAAGGTGGATTTTAACCCTAGAGGCCTAATGTATGAATACTTGGATTTTCAAGTTAATGTTATGTGTTTATTAAATTGCGTTTGTTCTACCCCGTTGTCATTATTAATTGTCTAGGTTGTTTTTAAATATCGCTTTCGCTTGCGCACGACTTTGGGTGATTCGTTTGGGGTCGGCGACGTGTCATGGGATGTCGCGATCAATACGATCGTCGAAGGGGTATCGCGATGCCTGTTGGGGTTCGGGGCGTGACAGTCGGCTCCAATGGATATCTTGTCCCCTATTGCAATGCCCAGACCCTAACCTTCCTCACTTAGTCTATGTAGCAAGCAAAAGATGAACAAGATTCAAGCATTTAAGTGATATCCAATATAGAGAAAGCGTGAAAGAGACAGAGCAGAAAAGGAACAAATGATAGAGTAATGTTAATGGTGATCTCTTAGTTTGTGTTTTTTCAAGAAGATGCCTTTGGATATATAGATAAAGGAAACGACACACGGGAGAATTCTATTTACAAAAATTAATTCAATTTACAAACTTTATCTCCTTGACCAATTTCTATATAGCCTTCCTGTTGAAATATGAGTTTCTTAATTTAAATCGCTATTTAGAAAGGGAATTTTAACGTCCATTTGACGAATTATCAAATTATGTATAGAAGCTAAAACCATCATTAATCTAATTGTTGTAAGCTTTGTTACCGAAGAATAAACATAAGAGTAATCAAGTCCCTTTTTACTATACCTTTTAGCCACTACTCTCGCCTTACATTTATCTAAGGAAAATTTCAAATAATGGCCCAAAGTGGATGAGTTTTCTCAAAAGAGGGCTCGGAGTGAGTTATGTCTCAAGTAAGGATCTAAAATGGCCATTTAGTCTCAAATAAGGGCTTAAGCTCGACGGCCGGTCAAGTCTTCAGCAGCTAGCTAGCACATGCTTATTTCGACGACACAACCAGGGACATAATTGTCCAAAGACATTTCCTTTTTTCTTTTTATATCTTTTCACTTTTTGTCTCTTCTTTCTCCTTTACTCGGGTTTCTCTCCAGATTTGGCCATCGGCCAGCGTTTAAGCGTCTTCTTGGTCAGCCCTTCAGATCTGGTCGTCCATGGCCACCAATGTCGAATGAGTCATCGTTGCTCGTGGCCATCTTGAGCCGATCTTCATTTGTCACGAACTCCTCCATGAGCAGGTAGTCCTTGATCCGCTCATGCTTCAAAAGCCAAAGCTTGCAATTGGTTAGTGGCGTGATGGTTGGGCCTCGTAGCAGCCTTTAACCCATTTACTTCTACTACTTTTGGTTGACGTGCGAGTGCGGCGCCGCTGGCTCAAACTTCTTCTTCTTCTGGTTGAAGCCACGTTGCTTGCAATTGCTAGACTGGCAATGAAGGGTTTTCCTATCGGAGTTGTCCCATGGCTCTGTGGAGGTTTTTGGGGACGAAATCAAGATATTGAGAGAGAAATCATAGGTGTTTTTACTAGAAATTGGCATTGGGAACAAGTCAAGTATATGCTTTTAAGGGTAAAGAGAGAGACGATGGCTCGTTCAGTGCCAGTGGCTAGGGACAGCCAGATTTGAAGAGCTAACCAAGGCGATGCTTGAACGCGGTGCCAATGGCCATGGAAGACGGCCATATTTGGAGGTGAGCTTGAGTTTGCAACTTCCCTCCAAGCATGAAGAAGATGAACAATGAAAAGATAGAAAAAGAAAAAGAAACTAAAAGAGAAATGTCTCTAGACAAAGATGGCCCCGCTCATTCTACCAGAATCAGCATGTGCTCGTCGATCGGTGATTTCAAACCCTTGTTTGAGACCAAATGTTCACTTGAAGCTCTTATTTGAGACAACACTCATTCTGAGCCCTCTTTTGAGAAAACGCATCTACGTCATGTTCTTATCTGGAATTTTCCAATTTATCTTTGGTACTATCCGGTTTTAATTTTTTTTGTCAACACCCATTTAGAACCTATAGTTCTAGTGTTAGGAGGAAGATTAGCTTATGACCATGTATTTTTTTGCCTAATAGATTTTACCTCAACATCCATTGCCAATTATAACTCTTTGGGTCATATACCAAATCAATAACAAAGACTTTTCTTATTCTTTTTATTGTTAAATGTTAAACATACTTCGCCAACTAAATTTGCTTAATAAGTTGATGTGGAAAATTCCTCCTAAGTGAAGCCCGCTTAAATAAATTTCGAATTCTAACGTTAGAAAACTGTCAAACTAACCAATAGATAAGAGCAAACAGACAAGATAAGTACTAGGTAATTTAAAACTCTTAGTCTAATAAATTAAACGAACCAATAAATTTTTTAAGAATATGAAATTATTTACATTCGATGAACTTATGTTGTGTGTCTAATCGACACACAAATATATTCCTCAACTAACAAAAACAGAGAAAATAACCAAAAAAGTTCACGGCCCAATCAGTCATAAACCTTTCAATTGTGTTAATTTAGTTTTAAATCTTTTTAGGATTTGCCAATGTAGTACTTTCTGTCAATTTTGACTGAAAATCATTGACGTGATGGTCCGGTCATTGCCATCCATCGTATGTGTCATAAACAGCGCCGACGTAGATAATTTTTAATTTTTTTTATAATTTTAAAAAATTTATGATTTTTTTCTTTTTTTCCTTTTTCTCTTTTCCTTTTTGCCAATGGCCAGTCTCAAGCGATGGCAAGGATCATGACTATTTAGGTGCTTGCCATTGTCAAATCAAGATGGTGATCGCATTGGAGATAGCCATGGTCCCTATTAGTTTCTTCATAGGGTTCTCTCTCTCCCTTGGATATGAGAAATATTATCTAACCCAACTCGATAACTTTTATTTAGGTCCATATTCACGTTAAGTCTGCATTTTAGCACGGTACGATAACTAAAGTCTCCATACAAGTGTTTGTATTTTCTAATCTAATAAAGCCTTCATCTTTATGTGTCTACATAATCAACAAAAGCTAACAAGAAATTTCCCGCCTGTTGTTCCCGACGTTCGCCTTGCAATCCCTTCCAATCGCATGGGGCCCAACCACTGGACTCAACCTCGATGGCAAAACCCCCAAAAAAAAATCGTCGGACCTAGGTAGGCCCATTACGACCCATGGGTTTGACCAGGCCTAGGTAAAAACAGAAAAGCCACACGGCTAGTCAGCTAACGGGCCATGCTTGGGCATGGGCCCAACCACCGGACTTGACCCCAAAGGCCGAATCCAAAATGAAAATGTCAGACCTAGGTCAGTCCATTAGGGCCCCATGGGCCCGACTCGGGCCTAGGCATGAAGCAGGACGTGGCCCGCCACCTCATCCATGGCCGTACATGGCCTACTACCGATCCCTATCCACGAGAAAATGAAGTTGCATTCGTCTACGTTATCATATTCATCAGGTAAATCCATTCATCCAAAGACGACATACTTTACACTTCTTTACGGTTCGCATTTTGTTGACCCAACATTGATCAGCAAAAAGTTGCTCGAACACGGAACGCTCCAGACAGAAAGCAAAAGCAAAACAGAGATGACAACCGCACGTCGAAGTAGAAGCACCATGGATTTTCCGTGAATTTGAGATCTCAAAAATCTACAATTTGTACGGGCACTGTGGACCTGATAGCCGAATTTGTCTATCAAAATCAAAATAAATCTTTTCAGAGGCAAAAAAACTTCAGCTGCGCGCTACTACGACTTCCTCCCCCGGCATCTTCCTCGGCGGCGATCGATCCGGAGACACTGGCAGCCTCTCCGAGAAGTTCTTTGCAGGGAACTCCCCGTCCCACTCCCGGCTCCGGTCGTCCTCAAAGTTTAGCGCGTAGCTCGTCGGGTCGTACCCGAACTCCGAGGCGGCGGCCGCGGTGGTGACCTGGCCGTGCCGCCTCCGGCGGCTCCCGATCCATGCGACGATGCTCCGCCACTTGTCCTGGATCTCCCGGGCCATCAAGCAGAGCCATGCGCAGGCCGATCGAGCCGCCTTATGGCGGCTGCCCTCGTCGCAGCCCGAGGAGGCGGCGGCGGCGGCATTGCCACTGTCGTGGAGGTGGCAGAAGAGGAGGCGCGGGGAGGACGATCTGAGCTTGTGGATGAACTGCATTTTGGGTGTGTGAGGATGAGGTCGGAGGGGTAATTTATAGGGCGGACGGGATAAGGACGGTGGCACGCGGCGGCGCAAGCGGCGGAGCGGAGGCAGTGCGAATGATGAAGAAAACCATGGGGATGATGTATCGTGGGCAAGTGGGGACGCGGTTCTTGGAGTTTATCCCGCGTGACGTTACGTTTCGCTTCGGTTTTTCTCCCAAAACCTTCATTTTTGGGGCAGCTTCGTAACTAAGCAAAAGTCGAGGGACCAGATAAGGAATAAGCTGCTGCCATTTTTTCCTTTTCCGTGTTTGCCAAGATTGAATTTAAATAATTTTGGGCAGCACTAATTCCACTCCTATACAATTAAATTCACCCCATTTTCATTAAAAAGAAAAAATTACCCTCAATTATTCGATTGCAATTTAAGGTGTAGTCCCAAATGATTTTACTTTCCTTTCCTTTTAATTTTTTCTATTTTTATGTAGGATTTTAGTTACCAAAAAGACTAAATTCCCATATATAGTAAAAGGTAATGCGTTTTCTTAATTGTTAGATTTTATTTCCATAAAAATTAGTTTTTATGAAAAGAGATATTTCCGAAGAAAAAATCTAATTCTTTTCTACGCTGTCAATCAAATTTATGGATAAATTATCAAAAAGAATCTACAATTAAATTAACATAGACAATTTTTTAGCACAATCATTTATTTATAAACTTTCACTTTTTTTGTGCATATCACCGTCAAATCCCCGTCTTATTAGTTTTCTTTTATATATAAAATGGGATGATCACATGAAGCAAAGAAAAATTCTTTGAAGATTTTTCAAAATAAAATCACAATTACATTCCTCAACATGAAATTTGTCGAGCTTGACCCGACCTAGGCACAAAACGGACACAGCCCACTACCTAATGGGCTGTGCCTTGGCATGGGCCCAAGCATTCTGTGCCTAGGTCAGCACGGCCCACTACTGATCCCTATCCACAAGAAAAGAAGTTAGCATCCACATGATCCTCAAAGTTGAAGGACCACATAGCTGCTGTTGCTTTTTGTTTTTGTTTTTGTTTTATCTCTCTTTTGTTTTACCAAAGTTGGAATTTAAATATCTTTTTAATGGATTTTATTAGACCTATCAAATAGATGGGTCAAGTCCGATCAAAAATGGTTCGAGCCGAATTGACCCATTTCCATGTAATATAAATCTAATAAATCGTACTCAACACATACCCGACTAAACTCATATTAATAAAATACTTTTATATTTAACCCAATCTAGAAAAATCATACCCAAACTAAGATGTGAGCAAGCGCCATCGAGTGAAGGAGCCATCGAGTGAAGAAGAAGTAATAGAAGTGGGTTGGGTCTAAGCAAGTTGTGAATCCATTTAACACTCATGCCATTCTAAACCCATTCTTGACCCATTTACTAAATATCTGATTAACTCATATAACAATCCAGCTTAATAAATATGGGTTAAAAAATATGTTTATGTCCCATTTTGATAGGTCAGGGCTTCATCATACGACCATATGAATAGAGAGAGTAAACTGTGACTTCAATCTCGTGACTTTCGACCTTAGTCTCCTAAAGCAACTACGATGCGTAAAAGATGATTTATTTGAAGTTGGAGAATCCGTAATCCTGAGTTTAGATCAAAAAAGAAAATCAATAAGATTTGAAACACCAAAGACCAAATGAGTATAACTTGGAGGCAAGACGACAAAAGAGACGGCATTGATTGGAACGTTCGATTTTTCACGTGATGTCAAATCATATATCCGAAGGTTCAAATCACTTTATCACCTCCCACGTTACTATCACTTTTCACCTTATTTTTTAAGGGAAAATGACACAAATAATCCCTGAACTTTGACCAAATGTGCAATTTAGTCCATAAACTTTTAATTTGTTCAATGTAGTCTCTGAACTTTCACCTAATGTTCAATTTGGTCCCTAAACTTTTAATATGTGTTCAATTTAGTTCTTGAATTATTTGAAAATGTTCAATATAGTCCTTCCATTAATTCAAGTGCAGGGACTATATTGAATATTTTCATACAGTTTAGGGACTAAATTGAACACATATTAAAAGTCCAGGGATCACATTGAACAAATTAAAAGTTTAGGGACCAAATTGAACATTATGTTAAAGTTCAGGGACTACATTGAACAAATTAAAAGTTTAGGGACCAAATTGCACATTAAGTCAAAGTTCATGGACTATTTGTGTCATTATCCCTTTTTTTAATGTCTAGCCAAATACTAGCTTCGAGCCAAGTTAATGCATTTTCTTTTTGAAGCGGATAGGTGATGTTTAGGCTGGCTAAACCCATACCTTGTTGGTGTGTTGATGCATCTCTTATACACATGTTGATGCGCAAATTGATCCCAAGCTTGAGAAAGCGTGTAACATATATAAATTGATCTGCATACACAAATAAATTGTGAATCTAGGGTTCTACCTGAGTTACTCTCAAAATTAAAGTGAGTAAGAATGAATCATTTCATTCCCTACATGCCCTTGCACTAATCTCCACTTAATCTCATTCACGTGACACAACTCTCCACTTCTAATGGGGGTTTCATAGATCTCCAATCTGATTTTCCCACATTCCTAGAATTTGCTTGCTCTCTCTCTCTCTCCAGTTATAATAAACGAGATGTCCCGTGGTGCATGAACGAAACGAAAGCACGATGAATGTTCCCTAATACTAAGTAGCTCCGACATAATCATTATAATCAATTAACATATAAGAATAATGGGGTAGTCACTAGTCATGTTTGGTTTGGATGTTAGTCATTTACGACTCACGTGATCGTGGGGCTCACGTGGTTCTCGAAGTGTGAGTCCGCATATGAGAGGGCTCCACGTCAGTGTGGATGGGAGTGAGCGTTCGAGGGAATGGTTCATGCACCCAATCATCGGTGCTCGCTGCCGGACGCTTGCTCACCCGATAATTGGGAAAATTATTGAAAATGTCGTAAATTTATTATATTTGTACCAATTCAATCTTAAACTTTTCACTCGTATCAATTGAGTCGAAAACATTTTCTCGTTTTGCCAATTGAATTTATTCGGCCAAATTTAACTAGAAATTGCCGACGTGGATGCTAGTAGTGCCACGTAGAACGGTCGGCGCTGACGTGAATAATTTTTATAAATTTTAAAAAAAAGTTACAATTTTTATAAAGTTTTAAATTTTTTTTCTTCTTTTTTCTTTTCTTTTCTTTCTTTTCTTTTATAAGCCCTGCGAGAAGGCCTTCCTGGGCTTGGAAAAAAAAAGGAAAAGAAAAAAGAAGAAAATAATAAAAAATTATCTATGTCAGTGTGAATGGTGCCACGTAAGACGATCGGCGTCCACGTCAGTGATTTCTAACTAAAATTAGCCGGATCTCAATTGGTAAATCGTGAAAATGTTTATAAATAAATTGACAAAGTTGAAATATTTATAACTGAATTGACAAAAATTCAATAAGTTTATAACTTTTTTGGTATTTTCTCTCCGACAATCTGGTATAAATAATAGGTAAATGTGGCACTTGTCTCTAGGGGTGTATTCAAGTCGAGTCTAGTTAATACTCAGTGCCCTTGAGCTCAGTTTGACTCGATCCATATGCACGACATTTACAAGTCGACTCGAGCTTAATCAAGTACTAAAATTTATGCTCAAGTTCAATTCGACCAGAAAAATCGCAATATTCAAGCTCGACTCAAATAAAGTTGCATCCACGTTATCCATAAAGTAAGTTCATTAATGACCAAAAAAAAAAATAAGTTCATTCATCCAAGACAAAATTTACTTCTTGCCGGTTCGCATTTCATAACAGTGATCAGCCAAAATGCTCGAACATAGAACACTTCGAACAAAATGCGCAAGCAAAACGAAGAGGATGATGACATATCATAGGAGATTGTCCATGAATTTCAGATCTCGACTTGCGGATCAAAAGCAAAAGCATCTTTAGAGAAAAAGACTTCAACTAAACGCTATGACTTCCCTCGGCATCTTCGCCGGCAGCATCCGATCCGGAGACACCGGCAGCCTTCCCGAGAAGTTCCTCGCCGGGAACTCCTCGTTCGAATCCCGACTCCGATCGTCCTCGAAGTTGAGTGCATAGCTCATGGGATCGTACCCAAACTCCAAGGCCGCGGCGACGTGGCCCTGCCCCCACTGGCACCTCCCCTCCGAGCAACGAGTCTGCGGCACCTGTGCCGGATCTCCGGCAGCGGGAGCTCCTGGGCCGTGGAGCGGAGCCACGAGCACAGCGGTCGAGCTGCCCTGCGGCGGTAGCCGTCGTCACAGTCCAAGGAGGCGGCCTCGTGGTAGGCGGCGGCATGCCCGACGTGGAAGCAGCAGAAGAGGAGAGGCAAGGGGAGGATGGTTATCTGAGCTTGTGATTGAACAACATTTCGACAGAGAGAGCGATGGACTGGAAAGAGAGTGAAGAGAGTGAATGGTGACGAGGAAGAAGATGGAGACGAGGATGAGCTTGGTGGGTTTTATTTATAGGTCGGACCGGATAAGGACGCGATCGTGCGGCGGCGTCAGCAGCAGAGCAGTGCGTGTGACGAAGAAAACCGTGGGATGTTCGTGGACAAGTGGGAAGCGGTTTTTTGCGTTAATCTCGCGTGGGTGTTTTTACTTTATTTTTCTCAACTTATTTTTGGGCAGTTTGGTAATTAAGCAACAGTCGAGGGACCACTTAGCTGCTCCTTTTTTTTAAATCTCTTTTGTTTTACCAAAGTTGAAATTTAAATAACTTTTTTATGGGTTTTATTAGACTTGTTAAACGAGTGAGTCAGGTCGAAGATGATCCGACTTAAATTAACCAATTTCCATGTAATGCAAATGTAGTGACCCATTCCCAATACATATCCAATCAGACTCATTTTGTTACAACACTTCTATATTTAAACTAATTTAGAAAAATTCATACCCAAATTAAGATCAGAGCATGGAGTAAGCGAGCACGATCGAGTGAAGACGAGAGAGTGTGAAAAGTGACTTATTATGAACCTATTTAACACTTATGAATAGAGAGAATAAACGCCAAGAACAAAACCGTGACTTCAATGTCATGACTCCTGAACTTAGTCTCCTCAAGCAGCTACAGTGCGGGAAAGATGATTCATTTGAAGTTGGAGAATCTATACTCCTGGGAATGTGATGGACACGATTAAATCCAGAAAGAAAATCAATAACATGTGAAACATCGTAGGCTAAGGGTGCGTTTGTTTCGCGGAAAACAATTTCCAGAAAAACACTTTCCTCATTTTCCAACATTTGGTTTATTTAGGAAAATAAGTCAACGGAAAATATTTTCCTAGTCAACGGAAAATGTTTTCCTACCAAAGCTTAAATTCAGAAAAATGATTTCCCCTTTAAAAGAATCGAAAAATGTTTTTCAAAGTATAATTAGCTATTGACACTTGGACCCGAAACTTTACACTTGAGCACGAAAACCTCACGTTGGTTTCCGAGTCTCGACATCTAGACCAGGTCTCGACGGCCAGGCTCAAGACCTCGATGTTTAGGGCCTAGGCTCCCTGCACCCATGCCCAAGTCCATCAAGGCTGAGCTTGAACCCCTGGTGCTCGTACCTGATGCTCCGACACCCAAACTCGGGTCCATAAAAGGCCATGCTCAAGCCATCGATACTCGAGCTCTAGTCTTGACCCTCCGACTCGAATCCACAAAGGCCGTGCGCAGGTCCTCAGCGCTCAGGCTCGGGTCCTTAATAAAACGATTGTTTTTATAAAAATATTTAATTAAAAAAATGAATTTTTTGTTTATTTATTTATTCATTTATTTTTAAAAAACATTATTACTATTATTTTTAAAAAATCGAATTATTTTCTTTCTTTCTTTTTCTTTTCTTTTTTTTTTACTTTTCTTCCTTTTTCTTCTTCCTTAGGCCAGTCGTCGGCCACAGCGATAGCCGGCGAGCTCGCGACGGCCTCTGGCGGCGAGCCTGGAGCTCGAGGCTCGGCCGATCCAGGTGAGCCCAAGCTCTGCCGAGGTCGGCAAGCCCAAGCTTGGCCGAGGCCGGCGAGCTCATGACTCGCTAAATCTAGGTGAGCCCGGGCTTGGTCAGGGCCGGCGAGCTCAAGCTCGCCTGTGGCCATTGTCAAGCAAGCCTCGAGCTCACCGGTGGCCATCGCTAGCCAGTCGCAGTGGAGGGAGGAGGAAAAAGAAAGGAAATAAAAGAAAAAGAAAAGAGAAAAAATAAAATAAAAAAGAGAAATAAAAAATAATTAAAATTCGATTTTTTAAAAATAAAAAATATTAAAAAAATCATTTTTTTCCTAAAGTGAAGTCATGAGATTTAAATCATTTTCTAATGAAATCCAAACATCAAAAAATGATTTTCATTATGGATCACCAAATAAAGGAAAACTAAGCGTATTCATGGAAAATGATTTTCCGGAAAACATTTTCCTTTAACATTGAGTTTTCCGTGAAACAAACGCAACCTAAACAAGTATAACTTGGAGGCAAGGCGACAGAAGAGAGGGAATTGATTGGGACATTTGATTTTTCACGTGATACTGAATCAGATATCCGAAGATTCGAATCTCACTATCACCTGCCACATGACTATCACTTTTCATTTTCTTTCAATTTCCCATCCAATACTAGCTTTGAGTCGTGTTAATGCAGCTTCTTTTAAGCGAATAGGTGATGTCTAGACCAGTTAAACCAATATTTGTGGGTGTGTTGATGCATCTCTTAAACATGTGTTGAAGCTCTAATTGATCCCAAGCTTGAGAAAGCGTGTTACATTAATCAATCTGCATGCACATATAAATTGCGAATTGGGGGCTCAACCTGGGTTACTCCGATAATTAAAGTTAGTAAGAATGAATAATTTCATTCCCCAGATGCCCTTGCACTAATCTCTAGGGCTGTAAACGGTTCAGTTCGGTTCGATTTTCTTAAAAAACCGAACCGAACCGAACCGTTAAGGAAGCACCCCTGAACCGAACCGAAACTCGCTCGAACCGAATTGAAACCAAATCGAAAAACTAATTTGGTTCGGTTCGGTTCGGTTCGGATCAGTTTTCGGTTTCTTCTCCTTTTTTTTTTCGAACCCACAAGTAAGAGCATCGAAGTCGAGTTCACTCGCACCCACCACAAGAGCTTCTCCCTAATTCCTTCGCCAGTAGATCGAAAACACAGGCGAGAGACCAAAAAAACACAACACCACCAATCAAAATCAGACCGCCGCACTCACTACGAACAACTCCTCCAGCGGTTCCCAAATTCCAAGACCCACCATCCCCCTTTCCCCCCAAAAATTTCTCGCCGCCCTCCCTCTGTTAACCAAAAACCGGAATCGAGAGCCACTCAAGACAAAAGGGCGGAAGCAAGAAGCCGCAAAGACCCAAAAAGCGCGAGATCGAAACTCACCGAATCGGCAACGAATCCGCAAACCCTCGGGGGGGGGGGGGGGGGGGGGGGGGGGTTGGGGGTGGGACCGGATCCGATCACAGCATCAGGGGCTCCACCCACCCCCGCACCACCCAAGAGAGAAGGGGCGGCCGGCCGACGAGTCTCTTCCGCCCGGTAGCCTCGTCGTGAGGGGGGCCGAGGGGTCCAGCGAGAAGACAATCGGCTCAAACCCAGGGCTTGGTCGCGCGGACCGGCGGAGGAAAACGCCCGACTCGGCCCCGTGGTCCCGGCGGGAGCTGCGGCCGGCAGAGGATGCGGCGGCGATGGCGGTGGGACCGGAGGGGGAAGTTGCGAATTTCGGAGGCAGAGCGGCGAGGAGGAGAGGAAGAGAGGGAGATGCAAGCGCAAGAGAGGGCGACCGAGTGGGCGAGACAGGGCTTTTTAGGGCTAAAACCAAATTGTTTATTTCAGTTCGGTTCGATCCGAACTGATCCGAACCGAACTGAAATAAACCGAATTGAAAAAAAAAATTGGTTAATTTTGGTTATCCGAACCGAAATCGAAACCGAACAGAAATGCATGAAATTTTCGATTCAGTTCGGTTCGGTTCGGTTCGTATCTCGGTTCGATTTTTCGATTCGGTTCTGACACCCCTACTAATCTCCACTTAATCTCATTCACGTGACACTAGCTCCACTTCTAATGGTGGTTTCATAGATCTCCAAGCTAGCATTCCCACATACCTAGAATTGCCTGCTCTCTCTCTCTCTCTCTCTCTCTCTCTCTCTCTCTCTCTCTCTCTCTCTCTCTCTCTCTCTCTCTCTCTCTCTCTCTCTCTCTCTCTCTCTCTCTCTCTCTCTCTCTCTCTCTCTCTCGTTATAATAAACGAGATTGTCCCATGGTGCACGAACGAAACGAGGGTACAATGAATGTTCCTCGTTACTTAGTAGCCGCGACATAATCATTATAATTAACTAATAATTAAGAATGATGGGGGAGTCATATCGTTTGGCTTGGATTCTAGTCATTTACGAGCCGAGCGACTTGCATGATCGTTTGGTTCGTGTGGTGCTCGAAGTGCAAGTCCGCATACGAGAGCGCTCCACGTCGGTGTGGATCAGATTGAGCGTCCGAGGAAATGGTCCATGCACCCAAGCATCGGTGCCTACCACCGGATGCTTGCTCACCCAACAATTTGGTATAAATAATTGGGGAAATATGGCATTTGTCTCTAGGAGTGTCTTCGAGTCGAGTCCGGTCGAGACGGTGGCCTCAAGGCCGGTTCGACTCGATCCATATACGAGACATTTAAAAGTCGACTCGAGCTTAATCGAGTATTAAAATTTATGCTTGAGTTAGATTTGACCAAAAAAATCACGATACTCGAGCTCAACTCAAATAAAGTTGCATTCACGTTATCCATAAAGTAATTCCATTCATCCAAGACAAAATTTACTTCTTGTCGATTTGCATTTAATTCACACAACACTAATCAGTAAAAATGCTCGAACACAAAACACTCCAGACAGAAAGCGAAAGCAAAATAGAGACAATGATGACATATCGAATGTTGGAGATATAAATATATTTAGGAGATTTTGTGCATTTTTTTTTATTGATTTTGATTTTCATTTCAAAACTCAAGTAATATTTCAGTCAATAATTTGAAATGATAGATCTTGGGCGACTAAGCTTTTAGGCTTAGAGGTTCATTCAAATTCTTTGGTTATGATATTTCCCAAGCCAAGTATGCCACCAATATTATCTCCCGAGCCGACCACACAAATAATAAGATCATTACAACTCCTCTTAAGACAAATGCCAAATTTGATGCTCCTCTTTCGAATCCTACACTTTATCAACAACTAGTCGGTAGTCTTATATATCTCACTGCTACTCAATTTGGTATAGCCTATGCTATCCATATTGTTAGTCAGTACATGACTGTGCCTTGTACGACTTTATTTCATGGCCTTCACTTTTCTGCTCAGTATACCTTAGAGTTAACGACTTATTCTGATATTAACTAGACTAGTAACCCTCAAAATTGTCGCTCCATTATGGGTTACTGTTTCTTTTTGGGCATCTCACTTCTCTCATGTTGTAGCAGGAATCAAACCACTGTCGCTCGCTCTATTATAAAAGTAGAAAATCGAGCTCTTGCTAAAATCGGATCATGAGTTACGTAGACCTAAGATATTAGAAATATATTTATATATTTATATATATTATATTTCTCTTAATTGATCCTGTAAAGTTTCGTGTACTCTTCATTCATGAATGACCAGAAAATTACATTTTTCTATTATCACAATTCTCAACTTCCAAGCATATTTTCCATGAATTTGAGATCTCGAAATCTACAATATGTACGGGCACCGTGAATCCCTCTGAGGACTGTTGGTAGCCCAACTTGTCAATCAAAATCAAAAAGATCTTTAGAGAAAAAGACTCCAACTACACGCTACAACTTCCCTCAGCAACTTCACCGACAGCAGGCGATCCGGAGCGGCAGCCTCACCGAGAAGTTCCTCGCCGAGAACTCCTCGTCCGACTCTCGGCTCTGATCGTCCTTGAAGTTGAGCGCGTAGCTCATCGGATCGTACCCGAACTCTGTGGCCACGACGTGGCCTTGCCTCCTGCACCTCCCAATCCGCTTGATGATTCTCCGACACTTGTACTGGAATCTCCGGCAGCGGGAGCTCTTGAGCCGTCGAAAGCAGCCACGAGAGGGGCAATCGAGCCACCTTGTAGCAGTTGTCGTTGTCACAGTTCGAGGCGGCCTCATGGCAGACGGCAGCATGGCCGTCGTGGAAGCAGCAGAAGAGGAGGCAGGGGGAGGATGATGGGAGCTTGCGATGGAACAACATTTTGGGTGTGAGATAGAGAGAGAGAGAGAGATAGCTCGATGGACTCACAGTGGGAAAACTGTCAAATCAGTCCTAAACCTATTGTACGGCAGTCAATTCAGTCCTAAATCTTTTAATTTTGCCAATTCAGTCCTAAACCTTTTAAATTCTTGCCAATTGAGTCCTTCCGGTCAATTTTGGCCGGCCGACGCTGACGTGGCTGCTGGTTGGCGCCGGCCGTCCGGTCAACGCTGATGTGGCAATTTTTAATTATTTTTTTTAATTTTTTAATCTTTTTTTTCTTTTTCTTTTTTTTTTCTGGTTTCTCCCCTCTGGTCGGTCCGGCGACCGGCGGCCGGCTAGAGGGGAGGGCCGACAAGGCCTCTGGCAAAGCTCGCCCCATCAGTCACCGGCGAGGGCGAGCCTCGCCGGCCCCTGGCTGGGCGAGGCGAGGTTGGCCTCGCCTCGCCGTCGCGACCCAGGCGACAGCGAGGCTTGACCTCACCTTGCTTGGCCTCTCCGTCGCCTGGGTCGCGACGGCGAGGCTCGACCTCGCCTCGCCGTCGCCTGGGTCGCGACGGGAAGGCAAGGTCGACGAATTTTGGGGACTCAGAGTGCCACAAGTCCGGTAGCATGATGGCTCTCCTTTGCCTATGTGTTTTTGTACTTAGCCTCCAGAAGCTTCCTCAATAATCCCCACGTCAATCATTAAATTACTTTGTGCAATCGTATGAGAACAGACAAAAGAGAAAATTACAGTTGCAATATCACAGAACAATAAAAAGCAATTCAAGCAATTGGGAAAAGCAAGCAAATTCACGTCATTCCTGAGTGTGGGATTTCTGTCGTCCAACTTAAGAAACTGAGATGACTATGGTCAAAGGGACTTTCTTAAAGAGTTGCTTGTTCTTTCAATGTTTTGTAATTTCTACAACATCAACATTGCGTATAAACCAGTATGCCTGCCATTAATCAACAGCATAAAAGTTTATATCGCCATGTAAACAAAACAAACTAGATTTCTATACTGTATCGGCAGTTTTGTTTTGACTAAGATGGGTTATTTTCTTTTCATCCCCACTAAAGACTAAATGCTTTGAGGTTTTCAAAATTATGATACATCACTTTGGCCGTTGAAATTATGATGCATCACTTTGAAAACTAAATAAATGATCCAAATTATTTGCACGATATATGTTAGCACATACATCTTTTGCGAACATATGTGTAGTCGTTCGGGCAACTATTATTCACTTTATTGGCAAAGTGGCTATCTCATGAAAAAGCGTGAGAGGCATTGGCTTTATGTGAGCTCAATGCCTTACCATCGCTAAATCATGCGGGTCTTACGTGGGATATGCTAAAATCAGTTGGATATAAGGAACAAACTGATGTCCTATATCCAACTGATGTCACGACTTTGACCAATTATATTGATATATTATATTGCATCATAACCTATTGCAGTATGAACTCTTAGTTTACTAAGTTTGGGTAGAATCTACCCCTTCTCAAGTCTATTTTCCAACGAGATGATACTTAACTCGGCTGCAACTCGAAATTACAATGTGTGGACTTAGTCTTCACGAAATTTCAGAGTGAAAAGTGTGGAATCTTGAAATTATAGGGCCTAAAGAGTTGATTTTAAAATTTGATGTTCGAGATTTTCATTAATTAATTTTTCCTTCTGTTTTTTGGCCAGGTTCATTAATGAAGAAAATTCGAAGATAGTGAACAAAAAATCTTAATGTTTCGACCGAAAAAAAAAGGAAACAAAAAATTTTAATGCCTCAGGTAGACTGAACCCGTTATATTAGTCAGAGGCCAAAAGCCTAACATCAGTTTGGGTTTAAACAAAAACAAGAAGCCCATTTTCTGAATTTGTCCAACGCGAGGCTCCTTAGAAATGATGACCCGAAGATTAGATAGCGCCCTGGAAGTTTTAGTACGATTGTGACTATTATTTGTACCTTTCTCGGCCTTCTGGCAAAGATGTAAGTTTCGATGATTATTTGGCTCTATGTCTTCTGGTTTTCTCTTTAATCAGAAATGCTTGATTGCCGATTAATTGTATCTGAAGACAATCTTCAAATGATTAAAAATCTCGGTTCACGCAGGGGTAAGCAAACAACGGTTCAAATCTTTATACTAAACTGAACTTCAGACAATAGTACTTTCTTAAATAAATGGATCACAAATCGAACAAACCGGTTTTTGCGGTTTGGTTTGGTTTCAACTATTTTGAAACCGACCGAACCACGAAACCGTATCGTATAACCTATGAGTTTCATAATTACTCTTACCATTTATATATGAAGAAAGGTTTTTTTGTTTTTTTATTATGAAGTACGTTTGATGTTCATTTTCATAATTTATGAATTGTTGTGAGTGTAGACCATGACATTGAAACCACATCAAACCGCATCGGACTCATCCCTAGGTACACATCGATGGTTTAAGACACCTCAGCCACTTCTTAAATATAGATCCAGGTATAGACGATCATTGTAAATTTCTATCACAAAATTGGCAATCATAAGTCCGAGGATTGAAGGATTATTTCTTTAGGTTCCGAACAGGTAGCAAAACTTGCAGGCTCTTCATACAGTCTCGTATGTCAACAGACGGATTCTATTACTACATTTCCTTGTCGAAACATAATTGCTTCCTAACACCTTCACATTCCATATGATGATGTATGAATTTAAACATTTTGGAGTTATCTTTTTCTAAATATTGTTCTTTTCATTGGTCACGTCATGATACTGATCAGTTTGGTTTGGCCTCTTTAATCAGTTTTTCAAAGGATTCACCTGTCTAGGTGCATTGCTTCTTGTTTAATTTGTCAAATCTTGAATCTTCACCCTTAATGGATGACTGAATATGTTATTGTCACGTTTCGATTTTTGTCAAATCAATGGCAGGTTTGGCAATTTTTGGGGGTGCTACATGATCAATGACCTTTATGATCTCTGATTCCAGCTTTTCTACTTCCCGGCTGTTGAATTTATGTCTCGAGTTTTTTGAGTCTGCATTCCTATTTGACTGATTTAGGATGAGGGGCTCTCGGCAGCACAAATAAAGAAATAAAGAGGGCCACTAAAAGACAAAATATGGGCACATGTTATTTTATTATATCTATTTATCTTATAAGGGCAAAAAAGGACATAGTCCAAAAAAGAAACAAGAAAGGGTTATTTGCTTTGGTTTCTACATCCTACAGAAGCCGCAGAAGTGGCATATGAAAAGTGGACTCTTGCCATACATATATTTATATGTTGCTGATCAGTAAAAAAGGGTTTTCTTTGAGCGAGCCGCCCAAGCCGAGAGTCGTCCAGGAAGCCCTCAGAGAAGAAGCGCCGCACGAGAACAAAAGAAAAGAACGTACGGTTGTTCTTGGTTTCGATCGTACGAGAGCGTTTCGCTTTGGGCTTCAACACGTGGTGATTTGTGCAGTGAGTTTAGTTGTCTAATTAAATTGTTTATTCGTAAACACTTTGGGTTTGGGCTTAAATCTAGGTGTGGGAAACACTCGAGCGTTTGAGCAATTTGTAACTCTGATTCTCCGATTATAGTGGATTATTTGTTGCTGGCTCTCTCCATGAATGTAGGTACCGATATTCGGATCAAACCACGTGAATCTCTGGTGTCCTTTATCATTTCTCGTTTATTTCTTTGGTATTTTCGCATTGACTTAATTTGCAAGATCTTATCGTTTCCGCGTTATATTACAACAATTGGTATCAAAGCTTGAGGGTTGGATTTTTTTGGATTGTGATTTGGGGCCTTTGCTTGTCTGATTATTATATGGAAATTCTGCTATTGCAATTATGTTTGGAGTGAAAGTTGAGATTGAGAAATTTAATGGGAGGAACAACTTTGGATTATGGAGCGTCAAAATGCGTGCGCTATTGACAACCCAAGGTTTGGCCAAGGCATTATATGGCGACGATAAGTTGCCCATTGGAATGAAATAGGCTGATAAAGCAGAGCTATTGGAGAAAGCAAAGAGTATAATCCTGCTGAATTTATCAGATGAAGTGTTAATAGAGGTGGCTGAAGAAAAGGATGCCGCAGCATTGTGGGCAAAATTACAGGCACTCTATGTAACGAAGGGTTTGAATAATCGCTTCTACATGTTGAATAAAATGTTTCAATTTCTATACTTTGAAGGTACGTCGATTAGATGCCACCTAAATGAATTTAATAAACTCATGATGGATTTGAAGAATGTCGGTAAGGTACTTGATGATGAGGAATAGGGCATGACGTTATTGGCTTCTTTACTGGAATCATGGAAGCACTTTACTGATTCACTACTACAGGAGCGTACTATGATTACCTCGGAAGAGGTAAAGTCAGCATTGTTCTCTAAAAAGTGGCAGAGAAAGTTGCGAGATGACAGTCTAGCGCAGGATGTAGCGCGGGGACTCATGATTCGAGGTAGAGACCAGCATCGAGGGTCCAGTAGCAGCAGAGATAAAAGTAGGTCAAAGTCACGAAATAGAAAGTATAAGGGACATGTGAAGTGCTTTGAGTGTCACGAGGAGGGGCACATCAGGAGGGATTGTCCGAAGCGAAGAAATAAAGGTGACAAGCAGAATCCCACAAGCAGTGTGGCAAACGTTGCTGAGGAGAGCACTAGTGATGCAAAGGCCGTCTTGTGTGTGACCATTGGTTCGATAGGAGACGAATAGGTGCTAGATTCGGGGTGTTCTTATCATATTGCGCCTCATAGGAACTGGTTTACTACTTACCAGACTGCAGATAGTGGTAGAGTTCTGATGGAGAATAATACAACTTGCAAAGTTGTGGGGATAGGGACAGTTCGGATTCGTATACACGATAGGGTGGTGCATACACTGACAGACGTTAGGCATATACCAGAGCTCAAGAAAAACCTTATTTCTTTGGGGACACTCGATGATATCGGGTGTAAGTACACTGCTGAAGTTGGAGTGCTGAAGATCTTTCAAGGTGCCATGACAGTGATGAAGGGAAAGAAAGTGAGTTCTCTCTATCATCTACTAGGAGAGACCGTGATCGGAGCTGCTGCAGTTTCATCAGGTAAGTCAGATTCTGACTTGACTCAATTATGGCATATGCCTTTGGGGCATATAAGTGAGGCAGGTATGACGATGCTGAGTGATAGGGGGTTGTTAAAGGGTCAGAAGACAGGGAAGCTGGACTTATGTGAGCATTGCATCTTTGGGAAGCAACGCCGAATTAAATTTACAACAGCTATTCATTCGACCAAGCGACCAGTTGAGTATATTCATTCAGACGTCTAGGGCCCATCTCCGGTTCCTTCAAAAGGAGGTGCTCGATATATGCTGACATTTATCGACGACTACTCGAGAAAGGTATGGGTATATTTTCTTAAGCACAAATCTGATGTGTTTGATCGGTTCAAGAAATTTAAGGTATTGATTGAGAAGCAGTCAGATAAACAAATCAAGTGCCTGAGAACCGATAATGGCATGGAGTTCTGTGGTAAAGATTTTACCGAGTTCTGCGAAAAAGAAAGGATTGTGAGACATCGTACAGTGCCCGGGACACCACAGCATAATGACATTACATAACGGAAGAACAGAACTTTACTGGAGCGAGCTCCGAGCATGCTTTCGCATGCAGGTTTAGGCAAGGAATTTTGGGCTGAAGCAGTGAATATGTCATGTTATCTGGTTAATCAATCTCCATTATCTGTTATAGAGTGGAAGACTCCTGAGGAAGTATGGTCGGGGAAACCTGTTGATTACTTCAGATTACGAGTATTCGAATATCCTGCGTATGCTCATGTGAGTGATAGTAAGCTTGAGCCGAGGGCGAAGAAGTGCATATTTCTAGGTTATGCACATAGGGTGAAAGGCTATCGGTTGTGGTGCACCGATCCCAGATCACCTGGTTTTTAATTAGCAGAGACGTGATCTTCGATGAGACTGCAATACTTCAAAGGAGGGGTCATGAGACACTATCAGCAGAGCAGACAGATCGTGGTGTTAGTATTGAGGTGGAGATTTAGGTGGAGACTCCAAAGACCTCGAAGGTAACAGAAGTTGAGACTGCAGATGAAGCCGCAGTTCCTGAAGTCGGTGATAATAAACAACCAACAGAGCCGCAGCACACTATAGCTGCGAGGAGATAGAGAAGGCAAATTAAACCACCGGTACGTTATGGTCATACAGACATTGCTTATGCATTGACTGTAGGTGATGAGGTGGAGATAGATGAGCCTTCGTCTTACTCTGAGGCGATGGCTAGTTCTGAGTCCTCGCAGTAGATAGGGGCTATGAGTGAAGAAATAAAATCACTCCATCGAAATCAGACATGGGAGCTGATTAAAGTACCCAAGAGTAAGAAGATTGTCGGAAGTAAGTGGGTCTTTAAACGGAAGGAGGACATTCCTGATGTCGAGACAGCGAGGTATAAGGCGAGACTTGTGGCAAAGGGGTATACACAACAAGAAAGCATTGACTATAATGAGGTGTTCTTTCTTGTGGTAAGACATACTTCTATTCGTATTTTACTTGCCTTAGTTGCTGCACACGATCTCGAGTTAGAGCAGCTAGATGTGAAAACAGCATTTCTTCACGGTGAGTTGGAGAAGTAGATTTACATGAGGCAGCCAGAGGGATTTGCTATTCTGGATAAGGAAGATCATGTTTGCTTATTGAAAAAATCTTTATATGAGCTGAAACAGTCTCCTAGGCAGTGGTATAAGCGTTTCGATTCTTTCATGGCTAGTCAGAACTATTCTAAAAGTCAGATGGATAGCTATGTTTACTTTAAGAGATTGGAGGATGGGTCTTTGATATATCTATTACTATATATTGATGATATGTTGATAGCAGCTAAGAATATGTCTAATATTGATGTGCTTAAGAGGCAATTAAGTGCTAAGTTTGAGATGAAAGATTTAGGTGCTGCAAAGAAAATTTTGGGCATGGAGATTTTGCGTGACGGGACTGCAGGAATTTTACGTCTTTCTCAAAAGAAATATATTAAGAAGATTGTTGCACGATTTAATATGCAGTTGGCGAAATCTGTAGGTACACCTTTAGCGACGCACTTTAAATTTTCAGATAAGTTATCACCGCAGACTGAGGAGGAGGAGAAGCATATGTCCCGTGTTCCTTATTCTAGTGTATTGGGTAGTATTATATACGCTATGGTATGCACTAGGCCTGATATTTCATAAGCAGTGAACGTGGTTAGCCGTTACATGAAGCGACCTAATAAAACTCATTGGGAAGCTGTGAAGTGGATCCTCAGATACTTGAAAGGGATAGCAGATGTCGGAATTATGTACCGAAGGGACAGTAATGGCAGTGAGACCACTGGTTATGTAGATTCGGATCACGCCGGTGACTTGGATGAACGCAGGTCTTTAGCAGGGTACATATTTACGCTAGCAGGTGGTATAGTTAGTTGGAAGGCATCCTTACAGGATCACGTTGCCTCGTCTTCGACTGAGGCAGAGTACATGGCACTGACCTTTATAGCGAAAGAGGCGATATGGCTAAAAAGTTTACTCCGGACTTTAGGTCAGATCAGAAAAGTGTTGATATACACTGTGATAACCAAGGTGCGATATATCTGGCATACAATCCGATTTATCATGAGCGAACGAAGCATATTGACATCAGGTACCACTTCATCCGAGATGTCTTAGCGAAGGGCGTGGTTGTTGTTAACAAGATTGCGACAGCAGAAAATCCAGCAGACATGATGACTAAGCCTATTCTTTGGCGAAGCTCAAGCTTTGCTTGAGCACAATTGGCATCTGTGGAGAATGAGCACCCGTCGGGGCGTTAGGAGAGCTAGCATGGATGATGAGCACTATGACTTGACTATAAACATCGAACTAAGGTGGAGAATTGTTCAATTTATGTCTCGAGTTTTTTGAGTCAACATTCCTATTTGACTGATTTAGGATAAGGGGCTCTCGGCAGCATAAATAAAGAAATAAAGAAGGCCACTAAAAGACAAAATATGGACACACGTTATTTTATTATATCTATTTCTCTTATAAGGGCAAAAAAGGACATAGTCCAAAAAAGAAACAAGAAAGGGTTATTTGCTTTGGTTTCTACATCCTACAGAAGCCGCAGAAGTGGCGTACGAAAAGTGGACTCTTGCCATACATATATTTATATGTTGCTGATCAGTAAAAAAGGGTTTTCTTTGAGCGAGCCGCCCAAGCCGAGAGTCGTCCAGGAAGCCCTCAGAGAAGAAGCGCTGCACGAGAACAAAAGAAAAGAACGTACGGTTGTTCTTGGTTTCGATCGTACGAGAGCGTTTCGCTTTAGGCTTCAACACGCGGTGATTTGTGCAGTGAGTTTCTTTGTCCAATTAAATTGTTTATTCGTAAACACTTTGGGTTTGAGCTTAAATCTAGGTGTGGGAAACACTCGAGCGTTTGAGCGATTTGTAACTCTGATTCTCCGATTATAGTAGATTATTTGTTATTGGCTCTCTCCGTGGATGTAGGTACCGATATTCGGACCGAACCACGTAAATCTCTGGTGTCTTTTATCGTTTCTCGTTTATTTCTCTGGTATTTTCGCATTGACTTAATTTGCAAGATCATGTCGTTTCCGTGTTATATTACAACACCGACTCTGCATTGTTTGACACTCTCTTGATCAAAAGTTCAGTTCTTACTATTTTCAGCCTCCGAAATGGCATTTTTCACAAGTATTTATGTGAGTTATCCATAGAATTCGCGAAGACAATACCGATGATTGGTGTGATGCAGCACTGATCTCCTCTCGGTGTCAGTTTTTTGTATAGATGCTGAGGCTACACACTGAAACGTAGTTTTCTAGGTTTTAAGGTTTAGACACTCGATACAACACAATTCAGCTGATTCCTCAATTACATAGACCAAAAATGCTCTTCTGAGTCCCAGTTCTTCTCCTTTCTTTGGAAAGACTTGCAATGGCCCAGTCCCTTTTAATTAGTCCAGCAAGGACATGACAAAGTAATCAAATTATAACCAACGCCGTTCTTTATAACATGAGCAGTATGACGTTACATTCGAGTGATTGAGTTGTGATATGTGCTAATTCAATTATTCTGCAGGGTTATTGGAGAGTATGAAGTAGCAAATACAACATCATGACATCGAAGCTTGCAAATCTAGATGTAGACTGGCATAACATGATCTGAATTTTTGGCTGTTTCATCATATATGTTTGATCCGATTGAGTGAATATCGATTAGTCAAATATTATGGTCGGTCGCTGGAATGATCTACAACTCGAATATAATAGAGACTAAAGAATTTGCGGGATCGCAATCCATTATCAAATCGTGCTCCTCAATCCTATTTCACATTCTTTCCCACCCCATCCCGCAATCCATTCAGGCAATATCATGGAACTGACCTCTCACGCCATCGGAAGACAGCTTTGAATGCATCATTTTGGACTTTTTCTTCGTCGGTGAATGATTAGTACCAGCTTTCTCTATTTCAATCTCAATCTCACTCGCCAACCACTCGGAAAGTTTTGTACTCGGTCGAAGTAACAAAGCTAGTGCCTTGCTCCACAGTACATATATAGCATCGCAACTTTTAGCGCAAAGGAATCCACAATGACCCCGAGATTTGGTGCGAATTGACTCAACTTTCACCAGTTTGCCCGCCCAACGAGCAATAGATTTCGCATTGTTCTCTTTCATTTGGTCAAAGGCCAATCCATGTATTTGCGGCCACACCTCCAGTTCGTGAAAACAGAGATTCTCCTGTCTCCTCTCAGCATCCCATCTCTGCAGGTTTATGCAATTTCCCCTAATCGACCAAAGGCCAGTTCTTAGGACTCTCTCTGCTTGGCGCCAATCGTGAAACCTGAACGAACACACCTTCTCATTTTGAGGGGTTGTGGTAATCTCACCCAAACCAGCCCAGGCTTTCCTTCAAACACTAGCTACGCAGCTCGACTCAAGCACTTCTCCGACAAAATCCTTCCCATCAAAACCATCTCAGCTTCCTCATCATCAATTTGCTCAAAAACCAAATGATACCCCAGAAGATTGTCTACCAGTGATGCATGCGATGTTAAGGGAACCTCTGCAGGCATCCTGTAACAAGAAAAAAGAAATAGATTAGCAGAGAATAAACTCAGAAATGTCGTCGAACAGTTGATAGGGGCAGTGTGTAGTGATAGGAAAACTAATGCGATGAAACAATTCCAAAGAGAAATAACTAAAATAGAAAGCAGATGGAAATAACTAATGATGGTAGAGCGCAAATATGAGGATATTGGATGATCGAGAAGAATGGGGGTGACGATCATGGAGAAGGATAGCTGAAAGAAAACATCATTGTGATGTAAGGAAAGCTCTCGACAAAGAGAGAGAACCTCTCACAGAAGGGAGAGACACAAATCTATGTATACCATCCTGGAGAGAACTCAATATCCCATTCATTTTGGAGCATAAAAAGCTAACTTATGAAATTAAGAGAAAAACGGTTCTCGTAATTTCTAGCTTGTAAAATCTCCTGATTTAAATTGCATACACGTACTTATGTGCAATCAATCTTGAGCTTCAGTGGCCGAAAAGTCAATCTTGAGCTTCACTCTTTTAATGCCAATGATCTTCCATTATTTTTGCAGTGCTCTACTTCAACGCAGGGTCACGCGACGTCGTAAACATGTCAAATGGTGATAACAATAACTGCAACAATCCTTCTACGTTCATAGACTAATCAACGGACCAGCCACTTTTCCCGCAATGAAGCCTGCGTGTATTACTTCGTCTGCACCTTTGCTAGCAGTGACCGTTGCTCTCAGGGCCAAAAATTAGCTGTCACCGTCAGTGAAACTTCCACCGCCCCGACCTCAAGTCTAGCTGGATCCCTGTAACTGCCGGCACCAACCACTGGGACTACCACATCTCCGCCACCACCTGGAAGTGATGCTTCATATCTCTGTGTGACACTACCAGTCCTATTCATGTCCATTGCCATAAGCTTATTATGTGAGTTCATTATACATGAGGATCATTATTTCTACTAGATATAGGTGGACTATTGATAGATTGGGAGATATTGCTCCTCGTCATAAATTGAATAAACTCATTAAAATGCTTTTATAATTCCAGCATGATTCATATAGATAACATTGCTCAAACTTGCAATAGTTCATTAGTTTCTTTGAAATACATATGTGGTTCTCCTCCCAAATTCTGAAGTTCGGCTCTATTCGCAGCTCCAATATCATGAAGACCAAGATTATTAGAAAAATTAGAACGCAGCAGGAGACAAAAACTTGCATACTAGAAAGTCGAAATAGAGCATCACTAGAACAAATCCTCATTGGTGTAGCAAAAAAATCCCACCATTGGAATGACAGAGCAGAAGAGTAAATCACATGGTGACAGGAAAAATGATGTGAATCTTGTTAGGATCAAATTCAACACAAATGGTTGATTGAGAACTTAAAATGACAATGAAACTATGAACTCACTCTTGCAGCCTTGCAGCATATAAAATTCACATCTGATGATTAACTTGAAAGAACCTGACGAATTTTGGGGATCCAGAGTGCCACAAGTCCAGCAGCATGATCGCTCTCCTTTGCCTATGTGTTTTTGCACTTTGCCTCCAGAAGCTTCCTTAATAATCCACATGTCAATCATTAAATTGCTTCAAGCAATCATATGAGAGCACACAAAGAAAATTACAGTGGCAATATCACAGAACAATAAAAAACCAATTCAAGAAATCAGGAAAGCAAGCAAATTCATGTTAAACCTGAGTGTGGGATTTCAGTCGTCCACCTTAAGAAACTGAGATGACTATGGTTAAAGGGATTTTCTCAAAGAGCTGCTTGTTCTTTCAATGTTTTGTAATTTCCACCATAACAACATCACGTCTAAGCCAGTATGCCTGCCATTATAAGAATCGACAGAAGATAAAAGTTTAACTCGCCATGTAAACAAAACAAACACATTATAGATGACCTGCAAGCAAGCAGAACAACGTTCAAATACAAAACTTGAAAAAAGATTATCAATCTAAAAGTTTGGTTCCTGAAATCATGCTGAGATTGAAGAATCAAAGTGGATGACAAATGACAGATTATTTTCTCAAAAGGCATTCTTATGATCTAGTCCTCCAACAAGGGCTGCCAGTTACATTCCTACTATGATCAAGAGAAAGATTTCATTCCAACTAAGGAACAGGAATCACTCAGTAATGCACAAAAAAGAATCACTCACGGATGATTCACCAGGACTGCCAGCTGCATTCATGATTTTATCAAGTCTAAGATTTTGCCTTATTAGGGGACAGGGATCGTCTCAAATATCGAACTAGCACCAGAATGTGATCTCATGAATACCCAATATAACAGCTGCTCATATTCTATATGAGGAAAGCTCAAGACAATTCAGATATTGGCTGCAGCGACTTGCATCTGGAAATGTCGTAAGCTTGTGAAAGCTCTAAGTCTTCAAGCCCCCGAGGCTCAATTAGTATGTCGCAGTCTTGTGCGACAATTGACGAGCATCATCAAATCTCTATACTTTATAGGTAGCTCGATCCTTTGAGCCCTGGGATGTCTGATGGCTCCCAACAAGCTGTCACCATCAAGTTCCTTAAATCATCAAATTTCAACACATCTGGGAATTTTTCTAACAACTTGCAACTTTGAATACACAAACTTTTGCAGGATGAGAATAACTCTAGGCTTTGAATGTAATCACAGTGGTTGATTTTCAAACTGTTCAGGGTTTTCAATCATGATAGATCTGATAATCTCCCAAGGGAAGTGCAACCACAGATATCCAATATTACCAAAAAATCCAGCCCGTCAAGGTCGCGTTTCAATTAGAGTTTTGCAGCTTGCAACATCAAAGCCCTCAAATTCTTTAAACTAGAAAGGTCAGGTTATCTTTCGATGGATGTGCAATTAGAGATATCCAATCTACCCAATAATCAACCTCTCAAGGCCGTGAATTTCAACTAGATTCCTGCAGTCTGCAGCATAGAATCCCTTTAGACATTTTTAACTTGAAAGGTCTGTTTATCTTTTAATGGATTGAAAGGTCTGGTAATCTTTTAATGGACATGCATCTAAAGACATTAAAACTTCCCAAAAGATTCTAATTAATCAATCAAGGCCTCGAACTTCAACTAGATTCTTGCAATTTGCAGTGTGAAATTTGAAGTCTTTAAACTGGAAAAGTTTGGTAATCCTTTAATAGAAGAGCACCCAGAGATATTCAATCTTGCCAATAAATCCAACCTGTAAAGACCATGAATTTCAACTAGATTTCGGCAATTTGCAGCATGGAATCTTTCAATGGATGCGCATCCAGAGATACAGAACATTTCCAGATATTCTATATGGGTCAAAGCCTCAAACTTCAACTAAATTCTCGTAGTTGGCAGCATCTGATTCTTTTAGATTCTTTAAACTTGAAAGGCCAAGTGATTGAATGGACATGCAAACAGAGATATCCAAACTTACCAGACTCTTGCAGTTTGCAACACATGATAGCCTTATATGTTTCGAACTCGAAAGGTCCCCTGAATCTCAACTAGATTCTTGTAACTCGCAGCGTTTTGTTTCAAAGTTGTAAAGCACCACCTTCTGCATTAATTTTCTGCAGTGCGTCTAAAGAGCCAAAATGATTGTCAATGGCCCAACCGAGGGAACTTTTGGTGGCTCACCACCTCCTCCCTGCATTACCCAACACATGAGGCCAGAGAGACATAGAGCAACCGCATGGATCAAAATTTGTCAAACATGCATTTACCTGAATTGGAGCAAGATTATTCCAGAATATGGAGTGATTAACATGACCTGAACATAGGTTACATCCACAAAATCGTAAGAGGAGCTATATCAAAAGGATAATAACGGGCTAAGCGGCAAAAGCTAATCTTTAATAGTTGAATATGCACATAGAGAAAATAATAAGAAAATTTAAGATTGTTGGATAATTTATAAAAAACAAGAAGAGGTAATAGAAGGGCCGGAGCAGCCATCGGTGCTCTTAAAAAAACACAAAATTTCTGCAAATTGTTTTTAAACAATAGACCTGAATGAAGTGTGTTTCAAATGTGATGAAGTTCTGTAAGAAAGTTCAATCACAGTCGTGGTTCAACATGCCTTTGCAAAACTGCGTGAACTACCACCACAATGCCTATGAAGCTTACTTAAAAATGAATTGATAATATCGGATATGACATTTCATACTTGCTCATCACATGCTATAAATTATTCATATGAAACAAAACGAAACTCAGAAACCCTAATTTCACCTCTTTTCCCTTTTCATTTAGTTGGTAGCAACTGCAATAAGAATGTGATAACAAACAAAACCTACCGATACAGTGACTAATCTAAGCAACCGTCTTCAGGATGGAAAGACAACCCTCAACAAAATTTTCCTCCTAGTCAGTAAGCACAACACAATCTGAATGTGGTCACATTCGAATGCCACCCATCTTCACTAGTGCCATATAGATCCAAAACTTGTCACTCTGTACATTCTACAGTACTGTGGTTCATCAGGAGCACCAGCTAGGGACAATCAATCAGACATTGGTGAGCTATGGCAGACAAATACTAAAATCCAGGAACTTTGGCTCTAGAGGGAAGCTAACCCATCATGGATTTGACATGAGCTGCAACTGTAGATAATAGATTTATCTTACCGAGTGCTGGCAAAGCCAGATCAGTCACTTTATATACACTACAAGTTCCCCCGCGAAGGATAGCTCATCTTTGAAATGTGCCGCTTATTATATTCAATTGTCCATGAGTTAAATTCTCGACCACCTTTCACTCTCGATTTCATTGAATCTCAAGAAGCTTTCATCACAAATAACGCCTTCCTACAGTCCATTAACCTTAAATGGAACAAAGTCAAGAGCATTTTTCCTTGTTCATCTGTTTCGCTGACAAATAAGACTATAAGCTAAATCGTGTTCAGTTACCGTGACCGAAACCTTAACAGTTCCGCCTAGTCCTCATCATTTCTCGAGGGAACACATCGAATCACTAAGGATTGACCCCAAATGAGAAGTCAAGCACCTCCCCAGCAAATTTGACTCTGGCAATTCATTAAGGTCCTGTCTCTATGCAACGGCAGGCAACAGGTAAAGAACAACCCGAACACTTGTCGAGTCCGCATTAGACAAGAGAATGCTCGATCAATTATCGCTCCTGACAAATTTCACCCTCACTTCCTCACTTCAGAAAGCGAACAACAAAAACTAAATCCCGGACAGAAGGAACAAAAGAAACAAAAGGACAAAACAGAAGAGAATCGAACCTCCGCCATTGAACTTGATGGCATCATGGAGCTGCTCGAGCGCCTTGTTGGAGGCCTGGCGGTGGTGGTGCTTCTTCTGGCGGTGCAGCTGCATGATCTCGCCGCTGATTGCGGGCTGGCGAGAGCCGTAGTCGTAGGGGAGATCGGGGAGGAGGGGGCGGGGAGAAGGTCCGGAGGCCGCGGAAGCTCGCGGCGACGCCGACAACTGGAGCCGAGGCCAGAGGCGGAGGCTAGGGTTTTTTTACGGCCAGGAGCGCGCGGAGAGCCATCGGAGCTTCCCTTTTTCTGCGGAGCTGATCTTTAAGCTCGTCAATTCGTAGCGCATGCAAGACTCAAACCGCCCGCGTCTGGTGACTTTCCTTAGCCCAAAGGACTTGTCGCGGATCAATTCGGATAAGCGCTCCTCGCTACCAAATGCAAGATTAACCATCGATAGTCCGACGGGAAGCTCGGGGAGACATCCAAGCGGGCGGCTATCGAAAAGAGTGAGTTCCTCGAGAAGGGTTAGCTTGGAAAGATTTGGTGACGATGCACTTGGGAAAGTGGTGTGCAGAGATTTTAAGCTGGAGGGCGGCTCCGGTAGTTCTTTGACTCCTCTGCAAAATCGAACGTCGAGATGTTCGAGAGAAGAGAGCTTAGATATGCTTTCCGGCAAGCCCAAAATGCCCGATTCGTCTAAACGAAGCTCGATTAGCGAAACCATTTCGCCTATATTATTAGGTAGTCTTTTCAGATTTTCGCAGCATGATGCACTCAATACTTCGAGTTTCGCTAGCATTCCAATGGTACTAGGCAATTCTGTCACGAGAGTTCCATCAATGTCCAATATCCTTAAATTTTGCAGATTCCCAATGCTTTCAGGTAATTTTGTAATCGATGTCTGCCCTAATTGCAGCTCAGTCAATAATGCCAACTTTCCAATTGAGTCAGGAATCTCTCTCAATGAACAGCATTCCGTTAGGTCAAGGCAAAACAGAGATGCTATATTGTCTATGGAGCTAGGTATGCCAGCTAATGATGTATACCAAAAGGCATTAAGAGTCTTTGGCTTCATCAAACAACCTCTCGAAATAAGATTCTCTTTTATAGCGGTGTCATTTATGAGAAGCTCCTTCGATTCTTCCATTCTCCCTACTATTGCTGGTAGCTCCTTCAGTCTCTGACAACCCTTGACATGTAAGGAGACGAGGGTCTTGATATACCATATAGAAGGATGAATTTCTTCCAAATATGTACATCCTTCAAGAATCAAAATCTCCAAGCTTTTGAAAGCAGACAAGTCCGGAGTTGTTCTCAAATCTTCACAATACGAGAGGTTGAGAACTTTCAGCTCAGTTGCCATCTGAAAAAACAAAGATAAACCTCATTTAAATTGGACAACTGCAAATGTGATTTTCCGCCATTCCTTGTATCTTTTTAAGAATCTTTAAAATTCCCAAAAAATAACATTGCTCCGCTACTCTTTCACAATTGTCTTATTTAATTTTAAATGTTTTATCTGCAGTGTTAGGCTACACCTCCATATTGATTTTTTATAAGCATATCCATTGCAAAAAGATTTGTGTTTATTTTCGAATAAAATTTCAAAGAGAAAATATATTTAATTTTTAAGAGCTATGGCAATGCCGTTGATTAGACATAAGCAAATGACACTTCAACAGTATGAAATTAAAGAGAAACGGGTAGTTTAATTATGAAAAGCAATTCTTTAAGGTTATATGTACAAGATATAAAGGATGTTGTATTCCAAAAAAATTTGATGCCATTGGAAGGATAATTTTATTACTCTCGTAACATTAATAATTTATATTTGTGTTATATAGTGACGACTTCCATAATCAACAATTATAATGAATAAATATTCCGTGCAACAAGTCAGAGCAATTCATAAATTATATGCATTACTCTAAGATTAAAATTAATTTAGAATTTTATTATGTACGTACAACACAAGTCACTGCGTGGGAGTTTTTGTTTCTCCAAGAAAGAAGACTGATATAGAGATATAACAAGAATCGCTCAAAAGAACTACTTTTGCATGGGGAGAAATTATCTTAGAAGCCACGAACTAGCTAGATTAACGAAAATCAAAATATGCACAACTATGTAATTATGTTTTTGATAGATGTTAACTAATATAGTTGATTTCTTTTTTAGTGTTGTCTAAGGTTAAGCATGACGGTTGTAGAGTTTTATCAATTAAAGAAATTAAGGGGCAGGAGCTTCTGAATACATAGGTGCCTATAAATTCCACTTATATATAGATGAAAATCCTAAATTCGAGGAATGATATTAAACCTTTCTATAAGAAAGAAAGGAGAACTTGGTGTGATTAGACCTTCGGTATCATGTAATTATTCACAAGAATTATATCTTCTCAATATCTTACCTTAAGTGGACCCCATCCTCCCCACTTTTCTGAAATCCAACTTCTTGATAGATTGAGCACGACTAATTTTTTCGGATGAAAGTTGACCGCTTTGAAATCCGAGGGACAATTCCCCCACTGAAGCCATCTTAATTGAGGAAGTAAGTTTTGAAAATCTCCGGTGAAATTCACACCGTGCGCTTGAAGGAACCTCAAGTTGGTGAGTTTGCTAAACTGTTCACCTTGGTAGCTTTTCTCGCCGCCAAGACGAAGGCCCTCAATCTTACTAGTGCCCTGCAATTATAAAACTTTGTGGACCGTAAAATTGACGAAATTGACTGTAATAAGAAAAGATGGACTAATTTCAATTTGATATCATACTATTATGGTGTAGGCTTCTTACTTTCAACTTAGTGAAATGACAATTTGTTATTGCATATGATTTATCTAATTCATGTAAAAATGTGAAGCTCACGAAGGTGTTTTCAAACTTTTCCTCTTCCATTTATGCCTTTCACAAATTTGCACCTTTTGAATTACAAAAAATTGCATCCTTTCAAAATTACAATAGAAGGCCTCTCTTTATGTACAAACTACTTCAAATATATCTATCAAAATTCATGCCCTTTATATGACAACCCTAACTCATATCCTTTATATGTGAAAGAGCATAACTCTTACAGTTCAAGTACATTTATCAAACTTGTCATCAAAACATGTTTCACAATTAGAGAATTTGAATTGTAGAATACCCCCTATTATTCTGGTGTACCTTGTTTGCAATTCTCACTAGCAAAATGAAATCAAGAATGTCATCTCAAAAAGTATGCTCGTGTTTTACATTCCTTTCTTATCACGTGTTTTTTTAATGAGTGTTTTTTAATTATACATGGAAGAAAAATCGATTATATATGAAACGTTTTATAGATGATCTTTACTCCTCTTTTTATTGGTACAGATGTTTGATGCAACATTTTCATTATCTTGTTTATTTTGTTAAAGTGAAATAGCATAAATTAATGAGATCTTGCTTCCAGAAAGATTGTACATGAGGATTGATTAAATTGGATACTAAGGGAATTCAAGTCTTTTCCATTTTTCTTTCGTTGTAACCAAATATTTAGGGACCTCAAATTTATTTTGTCTTAGGTGATGAATTGCACAGTGAGCACAAATCATGAGAGTTATAAGACGGATTTGTTTGGTGGTTTGAATATTTCCTTGAAACTTTCATTCTTTCGGATGTGACACTACTTATTTTTCCTTCAATTTTTTTTGTATATTATCGTATTTTCATTAATAACTTCATAGATACCCTTTTTTCCAGTTCTAAGCAATGTTATATATAGTTGATTACATTTTCATTTGTGCAAAAATATGTTCGCTGAAATGCATCGGTAGAAAGTTTTTACAAATCTCGTTACTTCATTATATTTAGTGTTTTTTTAATTAAAGATACTCATGACATTTGCACATGCTTGTCTGATACTTGCACAAATCATCCATATGTTGTAATTGCTTTTAGTTGCATACCTTTTAACTTTCATGCTAATAATGAAAATTAATCAAGACACAAAATTCAAAACCATAATTATTTACATCACAAGTATTGGAATGAGCCATTGCTCTGACCACCTCTCTAGGAAGTAATACGTCTGGACCGGAATTTCTCTTTGCATTTTGAGTGGCGGAGCTTCTAGACGACTTTTTTTTTATGGTACATAAATAATGTTTTTGCATTAACAGACACTTGGTTTGGAAAACGTTAGTTTGAATAGACACATTTCTACATATTACACATGTTGTTCATGAAACAAAACCATGTAATAACTATTACATAATTTAAACCAATCAACATATAGCTACTACAGCTTTATTACATTACAGTGTAATAGTGATTATATTGTAGCCTTATTCCATTACCGTAACCATACGGGTTGTTAGTGTAATTTGTTGATCACCTCTAGTTTTGTATATTCATTGAATTTGAGTAGAATAGGGAAGATCAAGATTCTGAGACTAAAGTGCCTAGCAGAAGTTAAAAGTATTTTGAGTGTTAAAAACCTAAATAAAATATTTATGGCTCTATTGTTCCGTTTATTGTAAAAATTTAACTTTTTTCTTGTAATGTCTTATTTTAATCCATAGATCTTACCAAACAAAATAACATATATATTTTGTAGCAATGGGAACAATTTATGAATTTATCTTTTATTATGTGCGACGGCTTCATATTTGACAAGTAAATAATATTAAAAGCATACTTGTGAAATTACAGATCAATATCATATTGGACTCATATTTGACAAATAAATAATATTAAAAAATCAATAAAAAAAGATATCTATCATCACAAGAAAAATTATATATATGCTTCAGGAATAAATTAATATCATCAAATTACCCATCATAAGAAAAACTGCATATGTTTAGAGGAATCTATTACATGGATGCATATATTTCAACAATAAGTATGACGCAATGTAGCAACGACTGTTATGATTGAAAACGTGTATGAATACCCATTGCGACTCAGAAATATCCATCATCACAAAATAATTATTTAACATGCTTTACAAGTAAATGAATGTAATAAAATTGTCCATCAGAGAAGGAAAAAGAACATATGTTTAGACGGATCTTTTTACGTGATTATATATATTTCTACCATAAGTATACCAAAATGCATAATTAGTGATGGCTATTATGATTAAAATTTCTATGCATACTCATAATGAGAAAATATTTTGTTGTATTTCACAAGTAGATATATTAAAAAATTAATAAAAACATTATGTAACATGATAGCTCATATTTAACAAATAAATGATATAAAGGTACTAATTATGTGCTATAAAATGCTCATTATGAAGATGTAGACATATCTACTATAACATGGCAGCTAATACTTGAGAAATAAAAAATTGACAAAAAAATTATGTAACATGGATAGCCCATATTTAACAAATGACGATATAAAGATTAACTAAATCTTTGCTAAATACAATGCTCACTAGGAGTTGAACGATGCAGTCACAATTATAACAACATGAAAGCCTATATTTGACAAATGAATGTTATCGGCGGATTAACAGAAAAATTATCCAACGGCACGAAACGAAAAAAGTATTAGCAAATTCACGGAAGAAAATTATCCACTATTATGAAAAGTCAATAGAATGAAATAATATATATTTAGAGGGTTATACTTCACGGTTGCATATATATCATAAATAAATATGAAAGTCACATTAGCAAATCGACGGTGTTAACTAACGGCTGACAACAAAGGACTCAATTGCACAAACTTGGAAAGATAAAGGACTACATTGAGAAAAAAAATAAAGGTAAAAGACTAAATTGCATAAACAATAATACTTGGGGGTACTAAATATGTACTTAACCCAACTTAAAAATTACAGGAACCATGATAACCAATTGTAATAAACGAATAGAGCTCTCGTTTATCATAACAACGACTCATAAGAAGTCAATACTAAGTAGAAGAAAAAAGAAAAAAAGAGACCTAGCAAGAAATCAAAAGAAGAATCCAAACATCAAACATGCACGTCAAAATGATATGAGAGAAAAGCATGGCCTCAACAATTTATGCAAGCTTTTCTCTAAAAGTGCTCTGTTAATCATTATGTTTTTGTCGTTTTGTTGTTGCTTTGAAATTACCAAAAGGAGAGTGTCCTCATCACGATACTACCGGGTAAAGAGATATATCATTTATCAATAAGCAAGATATTGCTCCTCAATTATGTCCTAAAACCAAGCAAGAACAACAATTAATCAAAAGAGCTCTTTTGCTAGTAGAAGGAGCAAGTTTTGGGGACTCAGGACTGGCAACAATTTTAATTCAAAAAAGAAAGAGAAGATGGGCTCACATTCACTAACTAAGACAAGTAGAGAAAACTCTTACCTTGTTGCTCTCAAGCACATCTTCAGCTTCCTCACGAATCCATAATCTGCTACGCTTTTGAGGCTTCTTTTGATTTTCTAGACGAACAATTTCCCTTCCAAGATCTCTCAGTTGATCATGCATCATTAGTGTGCCGTATTCATCAACTTTAATGAGGGACATAAGACTCAATACTTCAATTCCCTTCCCGGGGAAAAAATCACAGGCATCCCACATATAAGTCGGATTTTGTTTAGATGCTCCAATAAAAAAACATGCAATATCCAAAAAAATCTGTTGCTCCTCATAATCTAATGCTTTGTAACTTATCCCCAACGTCTCTTGCACCTTCTTATCAGGCACTTTCTTTAATTTCTTTGATGTATCTTTCCATGCTTCCTTTGTCTTTCCACATAAGAATGAACCTATAACTTCAAGGGCTAAAGGAAGGCCCCCAGTAGTAGATACAACCTCAGAAGAGATATCCTTATAATCACTAGGAGGAAAATCCTTTCGAAATGCATGTCTACTAAATAAAATCAATGATTGATCGAAAGGCAACTCGTTGAGTTCATACATGTGGCTAGCCCTAGTCTTGTCAAGAATACTCTTGTTTCTAGTTGTGATGATGACTATACTTCCTGCTTTAAACCAACTACCGTCTCCGACCAAAGCATTCAATTGAGCATTATCATCCAAATCATCAAGAAGAGTGAGGACTTTCTTACTTGTAAATCGAGATTTGAGGACACCAATTCCGTCATCAACGTTAGACACCTCACACGAACTTCCAATTATGTCAGAAATGAGCTGCTTTTGTAGGCATTTAATGCCATCGCGCTGAGATGTTTCTCGAATATTTGCTAGAAAGCTACGATCCTCAAAATGACTAGATAGTTTGTTGTATAACACCTTTGCAAGAGTCGTCTTACCAATGCCGCCCATTCCATAAATTCCAATAATCCATGTACCATTGAATTTGGCATCTATCTTACTCATAATTTGTTCCACATGATCATTGGTTCCCACCAACTGTTCAGGAACATTTAGTTGAAAAAGTCTTTTTAACTCACTCATAACTCTTCTTAAGACCATTTTGACTAATGTTGCTTCATGCCTATCAAATAACAATATAAAATTTCAATATATGATGGCAATGTTTATATGCTTTTTCAAGTAAGATCTATTTATAAAAAACTAAACAATGTTTCTATGGAGAAAAATGTACCCGTTATCAATTTTCTCGGATTCCCATCCTTTTAAGTAACTGACGTTTTTGAGTGCATCTTCCCATTCTTTCACAACCATTTGGTCCAAATTCTTTTTATGTGTATTGATAGCATCTCCAAATCTCCCTGCAAGATGTCGCACTTGCGAGGGTTCCACTTTGTAAAATATGGGCAACACTATTTGCCCTCCGCTTCTCTTGCACTTCAACATCTGAGCCAGCTCGTGGAGACACCATTTGCTGGAAGCATAGTCCTCCGAGATAATGGGGATTGAGATCATAGACTGTGTAATACTGTAGAGAAGCTCTTGACCAATCTCCTCGCCAACACAGAGCTCATTATCGTCTCTGAACACGTGAATTCCTGCATCGACAAGGCTAGTATAGAGATAATCGGTGAAGCCTTTGCGAGTGTCTTTTCCTCTGAAACTCAAGAACACTTCATGGTCGTTTCCTTTTGGCTTTTTGGTTCCATCTTCATAATCACCTACATGTGGAGAGGTCGATGAGGAAGATGCTCCGTGTATCGGATCTTCTGAATGAGCAGGTTCTTTTCCTTTCATCTCGAGATTGATGGAGTGGAGCCCCAAAAGAAGAGGAATATGGAATCCCAGACGTGGGAATTGTAGAAATGTCTCTCAGAACTCAATTCGGAGCTACATTCAAACAAAAACAAAAGCTGTCATACAACTCATCAGAGGAAAAATGGAGCGATCAAAACAAGAAAGACAGAAGAGGAGAAGAGCAAGGAGTCACCGATTACCTGAGGAGTGCTCAAACGACACAATCCACACGCTATCGTGATCTTCACCAACTCTCAGCCTTCGACGTTGGATAACCCACACGCAACCCTTTTTAATCTGCGTACTTGAACAATGCTGAGTTCTGGCCATCCAACGATCCAAGACTCATCATGCCAATTGAACCGCTACGAGGTGTGCTACACGGAGAAGTCAATCATTGCAGGCTTATTTTCCGTAGCACTGCGCGGAAGGTGCGTGGAACTTAATGAGCAATGCTGACACGCAATGCTTATTTTCTTTTATTGAAATGTCAGATCAAGGCTTGACTTCACTTGCTTTTTTCTATTAACAAATAAAAGTGGAAAATACAGCTAATTAGATATAATCACATGCTCCTGCTGCTAAGGTAGATGAGTAGATGACAGAAACATATTAATCGTCGGATTGAATCAGAATTTGTTAAAAAAAACATTTGTATGACACTTAATATTCAAATAAGGAAAGTTTATTATTCTCAATCTATAATCTGATTTGGTTTTTTTAAAAGAGATTTCTCTGAAAAAGTAACTCACAAACTAAATCTCTCCCAAAATAATTTGAGTTCCTCAAACTAGATATCTACATACCACGTCAAAGCCTAATGATTATCTAGTCATCATACTTTTGTCTTTGTCCTTAACTTAATATTTTTTCTGATAAAAAAAATTAATAATTTTTTATGTTTTACATAAATTTTATTCTTTTCAGTGTAGGTCAACGGATTCTCCACGATTGAATATTTGTTCAATAATATATTTTTACTTTTTTATTTCGTTTTTTGTCGAACTTTTTTTATTTCATGGGGACATTTTTCTTTTGCTTAGCTTTTAAGCCAAGATCATCACCTAGAATATCTAGATTTTGACCAATTATATTGTTGTGCTCTCCACCATTCTCAGCCTTCCATGTTTTGTTACCAATACAAAGCACTTTTTGCTATTAAAAGAAATGGTTAATACCACCAAAAACCCCAAACTGGTACGCGTGTGACAATTTTACCCCGAACTTTTTTTTACCGCCATAAACCCCAAACTGGTACACTTGTGATAATTTTACCCCAAATTTTTTTTTTTACCACCAAAAATCCCAAACTAGTACACTTGTGACAATTTTACTCCAAACTGGTAAACTCGTGACAAATTTACCCTAAACTATTTTTTTGATAATGAAAAACCCCAAACTGGTACATCTGTGATAATTTTACCCAGAACTAATAATTTTTTAATATTATTTTTTATTTTTTCGAATTTTTTTATTAAATTTTTTATTTTTTTATTTTATTTTTTTTTCTTCATCTTCAACTTCTAGCCGGTCGCCGGTTCGGTGATCGGCCAGAGGCGGAAGCCGGCAAGGTCGGCCCCGCCGGCCACTGGCAAGGCTCGACCTCGCCAGCGCGGGCTGCCCAAGCCGGATCTGGTGAGGGTGGCCCTCGCCGGATCTGGTGAGGGTGGCCCTCACCGGCGTCGGGCGAGGGCTGTTCTTACCCACCCAGGCGAGGGCGACCCTTGCCCGACTTAGGCGGCCCTCGCCCGCGCAGGCGAGGGCAGCCCTCGCCCGACACAGGCGAGTGTCGCCCTTGCCAGATCCGGCGAGGGCTGTCCTCACCCGATGCCGGCGAGGGCAGCCCTCGCCGGCTTCCGCCTTTGGCCGGTAGCCAGTCCGGCGATCGGCCAGAGGTTGAAGATGAAGAAAAAAAAAGAAAAGAAAAAACAAAAAAATTAATAAAAATTTGAAAAAATAAAAAATAATATTAAAATTTTAGTTCAGGGAAAAATTTTCACATGTGTACCAGTTTGGGGTTTTTTATGGTATATTCAGGGTAAAATTATCACAAATATACCAGTTTGGGGTTTTTCGTGGTATGTTTGGGTTAAAATTGTCACAGGTATATCAGTTTAAGGTTTTTGTTGATAAAAAAAAAGTTCGAGGTAAAATTATCACACGCGTAGCAGTTTGGGGTTTTTGGTGGTATTAACCCTAAAAGAAATTATAGAGCAATTTCCGCAGCATTATGCGGAGGGTGCGCGGAAACTGGGCAGGTGCTTCTTGACATGACTCGCTTTTTCTATTAATAGAAAATATAAAAGAAAACACACCAACAATACAATACTCATAAGTGGTCGGAGAACTGTGTAATTGTGTTACATATGTTCATGTTGGCAAATTGGCGTTAGAATAATCTAAAGAAAAGTGCCCATTTTTACAGCTCATTCGATTGGGATTAGCGTAAACGAAGTTTCTGTCTAATTTCTCGGATGCTGAAGGGTGACACCGACTTCATTTATTTTGCCCTTTTCTGTGGTTTAGCATACGCGGATTAAGTTGAAGTAGCCGCTGTCGATTTTTTTTTAGTAATGTCTAAAGAAAGAGATGGTGGCAATTTTTAGGAGGAAAATGTTAGTAGGAGTATCTTACACACTCTTTTTGGCATCTGGTCATTTTGTAAAATGTTATGCTGATTTGTCTATTCAATTTGATTTATTTACAATCAAGTTGCATGATGTGTGTGTACAAATAGAGAGAGATATTTTTACATGTATCATAGCTTAACAACTAGTGGACCGTTACTGTGAAGAAACCTTTTTAATTGGTGAAATTTTTCAATGTCTTTCTTACATAATTCAACTACTTGATTAGAGAAATGCTATGCCACATTCATTAGAAACTCCTATCGTATCTCTCTCTCTCTCTCTCTCTCTCTCTCTCTCTCTCTCTCTCTCTCTCTCTCTCTCTCTCTAGCCAGTGAAAAATTGACAAATATAACATCATAATAGCATAGTAATGTACGACATTACGACATGTCAAAGTAATATCTTGTTCTATGGCATTATGATATATTACTGTAATCAAGTGCGAAAGTGGTGTGAAATAGAAGCGTGCACCTAAGAATTTTCAAAAGATGAGTGGGTCCCTTGCCAAGTGACTTGTTTTTTTTTTTATTCCTCACCCACTTTTTTGAAGGTTGAAGCTATTTTTAAACCAAAGGGATTATTCTTTTCAATTCCTAGCTCCAGGAAGCTTCAAAGAAACTTCCATGATGCGTTTTGAATAAGAACTCTTTTTAAAATTCAATTTTCTTGTCTCAGCAATTTGTCATTTCCTTCTTTTTGTCCAAAAAAAGAAAAGGTTTGTTGATGTCAAGGGTAAAGCTCACGTAATGAAATCTTCACTATTCAATTGATATGATCAAATTTGTGTTGTCAGTGACAGCGACGACCCTTGCTGCCGCCTAAGAAAGCCTTTATTTTTGTGTCTGAGGAAGGAATCAACACAAAGTGATAAGAAAAGAAGAAGGAAATATCGCATGCAATTCATTGTACTTTCATGGTAAAACTAACAATTCAAAGTCGCACAATTTAAAATGTCGTAATTTTTTCAATCATATTCTTTTGAGCAAACGACATTATAAGGGGTATTTGGTTCGGTATTTTTATTATGAGAAAGCCCACTAAATATAGATAAGCCCACCTATGATGCCAATCAGTGCCCAAATAGATGAACCAAATATGTGTAATGGGAATTAAAAAATATTAGATGAAAATTTAGAACTAGGCATATCAATAATACTGTCTTAAAGGCAGTGATTTTCTCGATAGGATTCGTGATCCAATATAGTTGGCTCCGGTGGATATCTTGTCCCCTAATACAATGCCCGGACCCTAATCTTATTCACTTAGTCTATGTAGCAAGCAAAAATGAACACGATTCAAGCTTGGCAGCCAATACAGAGAAAGCATGAAAGAGATGAAGAGGAGAAGAAGGGACAAAGGATAGAGTATTGTCAATGGTGATCTCTTAGTTTCTGTTTTTTCTAGAAGATGCCACTGGATATATAGAGAAAGGAAATGACACGTGGGAGAATTCTATTTACAAAGAGTAATTCAATTTGCAAACTTTATCTTCTTGACCAATTTCTATATAGCCTTCCTGTTGAGATATAAGTTTCTTCATCTAAGTCGCCATTTATAAAGGAAATTTTAACGTCCATTTGACGAATTACCAAATTATGTATAGAAGCTAAAACCATCATTAATCTAATTGTTGTAAGCCTTGTTACCGGAGAATAAGCATCAAAGTGATCGAATCCTTTTTTATATACCTTTTAGCCACTAATCTTGCCTTACATTTATTTAGAAAAAGTTTCAAATAAGGGCCCTAAGTAGATGAGTTTTTTCAAAAGAGGGTCCGGAGTGAACGTTATCTCAAGTAAAAATCTAAAGTGACCATTTAGTCTCAAATAAAGGCCTAAACTCACTGGTTGGTCAAATCTTCACTGGCTAGCAAGCACATGCTTATTCCAACACCAAGCACAAAATTGTCCAAAGGCATTTCTTCTCACTTTTTCCTCTTCTTCCTCCTTCACCCATGTGTATCTTCAGATCTCGCCATCTTCCATGCCTGTCGCTCAGCGTTTAAGCATCTTCTTGGCTAGCCCTTTGGATCTAGCAATCCGTGGCCACCGGCGCCGAACGAGCCGTCATCACTTGTTGCCATGGCTTTAGTTGATCTTTGTTTGTCACGAACTCCTCCATGAGTAGGTAGTCCTTGATCCGCTCCCGCTTCAGCAGCCGGAGCTTGCACTTGGTCAACGGCGTGAAGATCGTACCTCGCAGCAGCCTGTGGCCCTTTCTACTTCTGTTGCTTCCGGCCAACGTGCGAGGGCGATGTCACCACTCAAACTTCTTCTTCTTCTTGTCAGAGCCATGCTGCTTGCGATCGCCGGACTAGCAGTTGAGGGTCTTCTTGCCAAAGCTGTCCCATGGCTCTTTGGAGGTTTTTTGGGGGCGAAATCAAAGTATCGAGAGAGAAATCATAGGTGATTTTATCAGAAAATGGTTTGGGAACAAGTTATATATATATGCTTTCACTACAAAAAAAGTTGGTTTTAGCGACGAATTTTGCCACGAAAAATTTGGCAAAATTCGTCTCTAAACGAATTTGCGACGAAATTAGCGACGGGAAAAAATTAGTCGCTAATAGGCCGTCGCAAAATTTTGCGATGGAAAATTTCAATTTGCGACGGAAAAAAATTCGTCGCTAATTATTCGTGGCTAATTTGCCACGAAAAAAAATTCGTCGCTAATTATTTGTGGCAAAATTCATGACTAATTTGCCACGAACTTTATTCGTGGCAAAATTCGTCGCTAATTTGCCACGAACTTTATTCGTGGCAAAATTCGTCGTTAATTTGCCACGAACTTTATTCGTGGCAAAATCCGTCGCTAAATATTCATGGCAAAATTCGTCGCTAATTTGCCACGAACTGTATTCGTGGCAAAATTCGTCGCTATTTTTTTCAATTTTTTTTTTTGGTCACGAAATTGCGATGAAATGTTTTCGTGGTAAAAATCGTTGCTAATTATTCGTGGCAAAATTTTATTGCTAATTTGCGATAAACACATTTCGTGGCAAAATTCGTGGCTAATTTGCTACCAAATTTTTTTTTGTCAATTTTTTGCGACGAACTTATTCATGGGTAATTTAAATTACCCACCAAAATGAATGTATTTCATTTTCTTATTCGATTTTAAATGTAATTTAAAGCAAAATTAATTCTAGAATTTGTATTTAACATTGATTAAGCACTTAATAACATCAAAATATTATAATAATATGAAAATGAAGTACATTCAGCTACATTTTCCATGTACTTGAACATATAGCTCAATGTGATCAAACTATTATAATAATATGAAAATGAAATACATTCATCTACATTTTCCATGTACTTGAACATTAGCTCAATGTACTTGAACATCCTTGGCAAATCTCCCCCCCGCATATCAACACATAGCTCAATGTACTTGAACATAATCCTCTCAAGGGTATTTTGGCATGCTCGGGATCTCTTCGAGGTAATAAGATTGTGAAGTTCTTGCAGAGCATCTTGCTTCTTCTAGGATCCATGCAGAGCATTTTCTGGAATCCAGCAATTGCATCAGTGATAAGAATGCTGGATTGGCAATTTAATATCACTTCATACATTTCATTACATTGGTTCAGGGCACCAAAGGAGACATGATCTCGACCCTCATCTACAATTTTCAGTAGAGGATGGTCCATTACCAAGGATTGGCCACAAAGCACTACAATTATTAATTTGCGGCCAGGTCTTTTATGGCAACAAAGCACTACATTATCAACCCCCAAATCCATCATTTCCTAAGTCTTGCACAGTAGGCACATTGGCCACAGAGGATAGAAAAGAATCAGAGACAACGAATCATAACATAACAGATAATTTGCAACTTATGATGGGAGAGTATTGTAACATGGTAGCAGCCAACACCCCTTACCCCCTCCTCCAAACGTCGTAAAAAAACCAAAAGCAGAAAGACACATGAGCACCCATGTATTCCCAACACCCAGAGGGAGAAAAATGCAGACAAACGCAGATACCCAGGGAGGCAAAAGAGCATTGCCCATAGCAGGTGGTAGAATTACCTTTCCAACACCTGCGGAAGGTTCTCCATCTGGTCTGGGACGAGGTATGGCCACATTCACCAAATTACCTGCAAAACAAGTATCATTAGAACGAAGAAAAGAGCTTAGATTTTGAAATCTAGGTGAAGATATAAGGCTTTGGAAACTTCTTTTTGAATGTTAGGCCCGATTCTTTAAGCAGAATGTGGAACAAGAAAAGGCTGTAAAACAGAGATACAGCACAAAGAAAGAACAAAAATATTAATATACTTTTGGCGAGTCAAAAGCCTCAAAATAAGAGCAGAAATTAACAAGAACTATATAGACAGTTCTTACCAAATTTTCCGCCTTCTTGTCTCATATCCTCCAATATATCTTCATACTCCCCATCATCTTTAAGCTCATCCTCAGTAACTACTTGTGTCAGACATACCACTTTAGTCGCAAATGCACCAGGTTGATACATAAGCTTCTGCAAATGTTAAAAAGCCTTGGTAATTTAGACTTGAGGACATAATCGTAACAAGACAAATTAAAAAGAAGAAACCAATGTCACACATTCAATGAACCACATCTCAGTTAAAGTTCCAACTCACAGATGCAAAATAAAATAAAAGCGGAGATGATGCTAAAAAAACTACTATGAATATACTCGAGAATATGCCAACGATGCTGCTATAATTCACGGAACTGAAATTGCAAGAATTAGCCAAAAAATTGAAATTGTAGAAAAACATGACCATGCAAAAGCACTCCTCAACGATGAATGTAAAAACCTTTCACCTGCAGAGCTATCTGCTGCTGTGCATGCAACAAAACACTCTCCTGTTCAGGTTTTGGTTGGTTTGCACCCTGGTTAGCGTGCCTAACAGTGAGAGTCTTGTCGCCCATTTTAATGCCATTGAGAGCTGCACAAGCTATATCCGTGGCTGAGAGATCTTGATAAATACAAAAAGCATAGCCTTTGGAATTTCCAGTCTCCCTGTCTTTCACTAGATCAAAACCCCTAAGAGGACCAAAAGATTCCAGCAGCTCCCTCACTTGCACTCCTGTAAAGTAATATGGTAATCCACCCACAAAAATGCGGTCAGGACCTTCAAGCCCACCAGCAGAACCCGGGGTTAAACCAACCGCACCAAGATTTAGGTTAGGATTAGGTTGGCTAGGACCAAGAGTTGCTGCAAGGGAGGGGTTGTAATCACTAGGCCTCCTGACCTTCACAGGCGCTCCCTGCACAAAAATTCAAACTAGTTAACGTTTTGTCAATGTTGTAGATATATGAATGTCCTTGAAAAAAGGGGGCAGATCCACCGCAAGAAAAAATGTAGAATTATGTTAAAAATGTAATTGAACTTACCTCAAAGATAATGCCATCTAAGGCCATTGCATTGCTTGCTTCCTCAACAGATCTCATTTCCACAAAAGCAAACTTCTTTTCATGGTTTATGTAAACATTGACAACAGCATCCCCTGTGCACATAAAAACAAAAGATGAAAATCAATACCATAATAGAAATGTGAACTAAAATAGTTATTAACTCAAGGACTTAAAATTAAAGTCCTCCTACCTGGACCTGCAGTATTTCCTCCAATAGCAGCCATAACCTGGCTAAAAAAGGTCGCAACCATCTATCCAACGAAAGCTTCACACAAATTAACACATGAAGCACTACCTTGTGCAAGTGAAGTCTGAGTGTTCTTGAGCATCTATCCAACGATTGCTTTGTCCTCTCCATTTTCTTCCTTTTCCCCAGAAAAAAAAAAGGAAGAACACCCAATAATTTAGCTACGAATTTCATTTCTACTAGCCCACACACACCTAATTCATTTTTTTTCCCGACAATAACGTTTCAGTAACAATAATAGCAATAATAATAATCAACAACAACAACAACAATAATAATAACAACAACAACAACAACAACAACAACAACAACAATACTAATAATTACGACAACAACAATAAACTCTTGTAATAATAATAATAATAATAATTACGACATAATTAGTAAAAAGTCTCAAAAATCTAAATCTTCATCTTCACCTTCGTCTTCATCTTGATTTTCATCTTCTTCTTGAGCATCATCGTCGTCATCATTATCATCCTCATCATTTTCTATCTCAAAATCAGATTCTATAATACCTTCTAAATTTGATTCGCAAATTTCAGTTAGATCTACATCTATCATTGCTCCACATGGATCTCGTAGAGTTGGAATGTTATATTCCTTAGTTTGAACCGTATTACAAACTCCCTCTTGTTGATATGCTGTATCCTTCCAATGTTCCTCGATTTTTCTTCGTGCTTTGGTTTTACATACAGCCAACCAATCAGTTTTGTCACGTTTCAAACTAGGATATGATACATAATATACTTGAATTGCTTGTTGTGCCAAAATAAATGGTTCATATTTCATATACCTTTTCTTTTAATTTATTTCAACCAAATTAAATTTCGTATGCACCTACATTCCTTTGACGTGGTCGAACCACATGCACTTAAATAACACAAACCGCATTAATGGTCCAGGGTACTCTATCTCCATGATTTCATTCAACAAGCCATAAAAATCATCTTTTGAACTGCCACCATTGGATGACCGAACACACACACTACTATTTATTGTGGTTTTTCTCATTCCATATTTTTGAGTGTGAAAATTATACCCGTTTATGAAATATGCTGGCCAAGTTCGTACTCTTGACTTTGGACCCCATGACAGATAATATAGCAATCCTTGATCTTCAACTTGATCATGATTACTGTGAACCTAAAGTCACACACGCAAAGTCAATAATATATATTTAAAGGATATATAAAATATTAATAACTTGGTTTTGGTCCATAAGCAACTTACATATGTTTTGAACCATGCTGCAAATTGTTCATTGCACAAATGGTCAAACTCATTTGGTGGTAGTCCATACATTGAAGTTTGAAAAATCCTATTAACAATTTACATTTATATATTAGTAAATATTTGACAAGCAATATATATATTAGTGACGAATTTAGTTTTAGTTGCAAATTACGTCGCAAAATTAGCGACGAAAAAAAATACGTCGCTAACTCTGTCGCAAATTAGCAACGAATACTTTTTCGTCGCAAATTCCGTTGCAAATTAGCGACGGATTTTTTTCGTGGCAAATTCCGTCGCAAATTAGCAACGAATGTTTTTTCGTGGCAAATTCCATCGCAAATTAGCAACGACATTTTTTTCCATCACAAATTAGCAACGGAAAAAAAATTCGTCGCTAATTACGTCGCAAATTTGCGACGAATTTTTTTTCGTGGCAAATTCCGTCGCAAATTAGCAACGACATTTTTTTTCGTCGCAAATTAGCAACGGAAAAAAAATTCGTCGCTAATTCCGTTGCAAATTAGCCACGAATTTTTTTTCGTGGAAAATTCCGTCGCAAATTAGCCATGGATTTTTTTCCGTCGCAAAATTCGTCACAAATTTGCGACGAATTTTTTTTCGTCGGAAATTAGCCACGAAAAATTATTCATCGCTAATTTGCAACGAAAAAAAAAATCATCGCAAATTCCGTCGCTAATTAGCGACGAAAAATTATTTGTCGCTAATTTCCGTGGCTAAATCCTTGTTTTTTTTGTAGTGTTTAAGTGTAGAGAGAGATGACAGCTCATTCAATGCCAGTCGCCATGGACAACCATATTTGAAGAGCCAACCAAGGCGACGGGCCAGATCTGGAGGTGAGCTTAAGACCTACAACTTCCCTTCAAGCATGAAGAAGATGAATAGTGAAAAAATAGGAAAAGAAAAAGAAACAAAAAAAGAAATGCCTCTGGCAAAAATGCCTCTGCTCATGCTACCGGAATAAGCATGTGCTCACTGACCAGTGAGTTCACACCCATGTTTGAAACCAAATAGCCACTTCAAGTCATTATTTGAAATTAAATAGTCACTTCAATCATTTATTTGAGATAGAGTTCACTCTATACTCTCGTTTGAAAAAATGCATCTACATCGGATCCTTATTTGGAATTTCTAATTTATCTATGGTATCTTCCGGTAATTAATTTTTTTCGTCAACACCCATTTAGAACCTATAGTTCTGGTGTTGAGAGGAAGATTAGCTAATGACCCTGTATTATTTTGCTTAATAGACTTTACCTCAACATCCATTGCCATTTTCCACATATGTGCATCCGGTCTAGACTTAGCATCATTTTAACTCTTTGGATCATCTACTAAATCTATAACATAAGTGAAGAAATCGGGTCCAAAGACTTTACTTATTCTTTTTACTGTTAAATGCTATACATACTTCGCCAACTAAATTTGCTTAATAACTTGATGTGGCAATTTCCTCTTAAGTGATTACTGAATGCTTAAATAAGCCTGCTTAAATAACTTTTGAATGCTAACTTCTGTCAAACTAACTAATACATAAGAGATTAAAAAGAAAAACAAGATAACTACTAAATAATTTAAAACTCTCGATCTAATGAATTAAATGAACCAATAATTTTTTTTAGACTATAAAATTATTTACTTTCGATGAACTTATGTTGTGTGTCTCATCAACACACAAATATATTTCTTAACTGCCAAATGTGGAGAAAATTACCAAAAAAGTCTTAAACCTATTGTGCAGCACTCAATTCAGTCATAAACCTTTTAATTGTACCAATTTAATCATAAATCATTTGACGATTTGTCAATATAGTCCTTTGGGTCAATTTTGACCAGAAATCACCAACATTATGGTTCAGTCAACACTATTCGTCCTATGTGGCATAAATAGCACTGGCATGGACAATTTCCTTTTTTTTTCATTTTTTCCTTTTTCTCTTTTCCATTTTTCTAGTGGCCAGTCTCAAGAGATGATAATGATCATGACTATTTAGGCGCTTATCATCGTAAATCAAGATGGTGATCGCTTTGGAGATAGCCATTGCCCCCATTCCTTTCTCCATGGGGTTTTCTCTCTCCCTTGGATACCAAAAATAATATTTGACCTAACGATAGCTTTTATTTAGGTCCATATTCATGTTAAGTCTACATTTTATCACGGTGCAATAACTAAGGTCTCCATACAAGCATTTATATTTTGTAATCTAATAAGAAAATGTCGGACCTAGGTCGGCCCATTAGGGCCCATGGGCCTAACCAGGCCCGGGCACAAAGCAAGACATGGCCTGCCACCTTATGCATGGCCGCGCCTAGCCGTGCATGGCCCACTACCGATCCCTATCCACAAGAAAAAGAAATTGCATCCATGTCATCATATCCATAAAGTAAATCACATTCATCCAAAGACATAATTTACACTTCTTGTCGGTTCGATTTCTGTTGACCCAACACTGATCAACAAAAAGTTTCTCGAACACGGATCGCTCCCGTCAGGAAGCGAAAGCAAAACGGAGACAACAACTACACATTGAACCACAAGTTCCATGGATTCTCCATGAATTTGAGATCTCAAAAATCTACAATTTGTGAGGGCACCATGGATCCTGATAGCCGAACATGTCAATCAAAATCAAAACGAATCTTTTCAGAAACGAAAAACTTTAGCTGCGCGCTACTGCAACTTCCTCCCTCGGCATCTTCCCCGGCGGCAGCCAATCCGGAGATGCCGGCAGCCTCGTCGAGATGTTCCTTGCTGGGAACTCCCCGTCCCAGTCCCGGCTCTGATCGTCCTCGAAGTTGAGCGCGCACCTCGTTGGGTCGTACCTGAACTCCGAGGCGGCCGCCACCGCCGCGGTGACTTGGCCCTGCCTCCTCCGGTGGCTCCCGATCCGAGCGACGAAGCTCCGCCATTTGTCCCAGATCTCCCGGGGGCGGCGTTGTTGCCATCGTGGAGGCGGCAGGAGAGGAGGCGCGGGGAGGACGATCTGAGCTTGTGGATGAACTGCATTTTGGGTGTGCGAGGATGAGGTAGGAGGGGTAATTTATGGGGCGGACGGGATAAGGACGGTGGCGCGCGGCGACGCAGGTGGCGGAGCGGAGCGGAGGCAGTGCGAGTGATGAAGAAAACCGTGGGGATGATGTATCGTGGGCAAGTGGGGATGCGGTTCTTCGAGTTTATCCCGCGTGACGTCATGTTTCGCTTCGGTTTTCCCCCCTACAACTTCATTTCTGGGGTGGCTTCGTAATTAAGTAAAACTCGAGGGACCAGATAAGGGACAGCTGCTGCCTTTTTTTTTCTTTTCAGTGTTTGCCAAGATTGAATTTAAATAATTTTTGGGCAGCACGATTAAATTCACCCTATTTTCATTAAAAAGACAAAATTGCCATCAATTATTTGATTGCAATTTAAAGTGTAGTCCCAAATGATTTTGCTTTCCTTTTCTTTTAATTTTTTCTATTTTTAAGTAGGATTTTAGTTACCAAAAAGACTAAATTCCCATATATAGTAAAAGGTAATGCGTTTTCTTAATTGTTAGATTTTATTTCCATAAAAATTAGTTTTGATGAAAAGAGATATTTCCGAAGAAAAAATCTAATTTTTTTCCACACTCTCGATCAACTTTATGGATAAATTATCAAATAGAATCTAGAATTAAATTAACATAGACAATTTTTTAGCACAATCATTTATTTATAAACTTTCACTTTTTTGTGCATATCATCATCAAATCCCGTCTTATTTAGTTTTCTTTTATATATAAAATGGGATGATCACATGAAGCAGAGAAAAATTCTTTGAAGATTTTCCAAAATAAAATCACAATTACATTCCTCAACGTGAAATTTGTCGAGCTTGACCCGACCTAGGCACAAAACGGACACGGCCCGCTACCTAATGGGCCGTGCCCTGGCACGAGGCCAAGCATGCCGTGCCTAGGTTGGCACGGTCCACTACCGATCCCTATCCACAAGAAAAGAAGTTAGCGTCCACATTATCCTCAAAGTAAATGTCATTCATACAAGACTATATTTGCTTCTTGTGGGTTCGCATTTCATCGACGCAACACTACTTTTTTTTTTTTTGGTCGGTGATGCAACACTACTTGATCAGCAAAAATTGCTCAAACACGGAAAACTCCTAGTAAAAAGCGAAAGCAAAACGGAGAGGATGGCGACATATCGAAGCGGAGTTTCCATGAATATGAGATCTCGAAATCTACAATATGTACATGCACTGCGGATCCCTCCAAGGTCTGTTGATAGCCCCCAACTTGTCAATCAAAAAAAAAAAGACGCTTTTTTTACAGAGGAAACAACTTCAACTACAAGCTACAACTCCCCTCGGCAACTTGGCCGGCAGCAATCGATCCGGAGACGCCGGCAGCCTCGCCGAGAAGTTCCTCGCCGGGAACTCCTCATCCGACTCCTGGCTCCGATCGTCCTCGAAGTTGAGCGCATAGCTCATCGGATCATACCCGAACTCCGAGGCCGCAACGTGGCCCTGCCTCCTGCACCTCCCGATCCGCGTGATGATTCTCCGGCACTTGTACCGGATCTCCGGCAGCGGGAGCTCCTGAGCCGTTGAAAGCAGCCACGAGCGGGGCGATGGAGCCGCCATGCAGCGGTTGCCGTTGTCGCAGTCCGAGGAGGCGGCGGCCTCACGGTGGGCGGCAGCGGCTGCGGCAGCGTTGCTGTCGTGGAAGCAGCAGAAGAGGGGGCGAGGGGAGGATGATCTGAGCTTGTGATTGAACAACATTTTGTGGGTGAGAGCGCGCGCGATGGACTCGGAGTCTTTCTCTGGTCCGGTCTATGCAAGACTGCAAAGAGAGTGAAGAGAGTGAACGGTGATGAGGAGGAAGAAGACGGAGAAGAGGGATGAGGATGGAGGGTACTTTTTATAGGGTGGACCGGATAAGGACGGTGGCGTGCGGCGGCGCGAGCAGCGGAGCAGAGGCAGCGCGAGTGATGGAGAAAACCGTGGGATGTTCGTGGGCAGGTGGGGAAGCGGTTTTGTGCGTTAATCCCGCGTGGGTTCTTTCCACTTTGTTTTTCTCAACTTCCATTTTTGGGGCAGTTTGGTAATTAAGCAAAGGTCGAGGGACCACGTAGCAGCTGCTTTTTCCTTTTCCACATTTACGAAAAAGTTGAAAGATTAAATAATTTTATTTATGGGTTATCACGTGACGATGTAAATTACAGAGGGGAAAGGCCAAGGACGAAGAAATCGTGACTTGCGACGTCGTGGCTACCGAGACCATTGTTTCTTGAAGCGGCTACGATGCGGGAAAAGTCAATTAATTTGAAATCGCAGAATCAATAATGCTGGGACCGTGCGCCGTCGCGGGATGGCATTTGAACTGTAGATCGTATCTCCATCAATCGGCATAGGATTTTACATGCCATCGGGTAGAGGAGCGTAACTTCGGGGCCGGACGACGGAAGAGAGGAGATTGGGACATTGGCTTTTACACATGATATCGAAATAGAATATGCAATTGTTTGAATCCCTCTATCGCCTCCCACGGTACAGCACAATCCCTTTTCACCTCCTTTTTCTTTTCATGTCCGGCAAAATACTAGCTTTGAGTCGTGTGTCAATGCATCGTTTTTTCATTAAGTGGACTTTGGCGGTGTTTGGGCCGGCTTTCGCGCACTTCAACTAGGCCACCTCCCCGAACCATATTAAAAGCACGCTCCCCATTATCAGCACAGTACTTTAAGATTTTACTCTGTTCTCTCGATAAGACTCGAATCCAAAACCACAAGGAGAGAAGCAAACTCTCTTGCCATCCAAACCAATACCATGTTGCCATGTTGGTATGTTCATGCATCTCTTAAATATGTGTTGATGGGCAAATTGACCCCAAGCTTGAGAAAACGGTGTTACATAAACCAACCTACACACCCATAGAGATAAATTGTTCAATCTGGGGTTTAACCCGGGTTTCTTCGATAATTAAATTTAGTAATATTGAATCAATTTTTTCATACTTCCGCCTTTGTAAATTTGTTCCAAGCCTAACTAAGGTAGATCTTGCCATGGAAACATCTTTCATATCCCGCACGATTAACTAAATTATATACTCATATTTATAGAGCATTAACACTTAAAAGTTGCTAAGTATTGTCTTAATAAACTGTATGGGTCGACAAGTTATTCTACATTGTAGAGTTTCAAGTGCGTGGGAGGAATTCCCTATGCCCTTGCGCTAATCTCCACTTAATCTCATTCACGTGACACTAGCTCTTCACTTCTAATGGTGGTTTCATAGATCTCCAAGCTGGTTTTCCCATATACCTAGAGTTGCTTGCTCTCTCTCTCTCTCTAGTTATAATAAACGAGATGTCCCGCGGTGCATGAACGAAACGAGGGCACGATGCATGTTCTCTAATACTCAATAGCTACGACATAACCATTGTAATTAACTAATGAATAAGAATGATGGGGGGAGTCGTGTTGTTTGGTTTGGATTGTAGTCATTTACGAGCCGAGCGTCTCGCGTGATTGTTGGGCTCGTGCGGTTCTCGAAGTGCAAGTCCGCATATGAGAGCGCTCCACGTCAATGGGGATTGTAGTGAGCGTCCGAGGATATGGTTCATGCACCCAACCATCGGTGCCCGCCACCGGATCCCTGCTCACCCGACAATTTGGGATAAATAATAGGGGAAATGTGGCAATTTGTCTCTTGGGGGTGTATTCAAGTCGAGTCCGGTCGATATGATGCCCTCAAGCTCGGTTCGACTCGATTCGTATACACGACATTTAAAAGTCGACTACAGCTTAATCGAGTATTAAAATTTGTGCTCGAGTTCAATTCGACTAGAAAATCGAGATATTCAAGCTTGACTCGAATGAGGTTGCATCCCCATTATTCATAAAGAGAATTCATTCATCCAAAGACAAAATTTACTGCTTGTCGGTTTGCATTTCATTGACACGACACTGATCAGCAAAAGTGCTCGAACGCGGAACACTCCAGGCTGAAAGCGAAAGCAAAATGGAGACAATGGTGACATATTGAATGTTAGAGATATAGATATATTTAGGAGATTTTGTGTATTACTCTTGATTGATTCTAATTGATATTTTGCTACGTTAGATAGTCATCCTCTAAAGCCTATAAATAGGCTCGTGTACTTTTCAATTGTCATCACATTTTTCTATTATCACAATTCTCAACTTGGTATCGGAGCTATTATAATATGAGGATCGCAACCATCGAGTCCGTTTCTAACAACACACATAGGCCGCATTTCTCTACCGTGGTGTCATGACATCAACTGTATAAGCCACGTCGCTTCACGTAGTTATCACTGCACCAGCCATACAGGCCGTGTTGCCTCCATTTCTCCACCAAGCTCGCAACTTCAGTTGCCATTCGAGAATCTTTCGCAACTTATTTTGGAAAACAGAGACCACCACCGAACTCATTGCCCTAAGAAGAATCAAATCCTAAACTTTCATAGCAAAAGAACGATAATATCGGCCACACGCACCGCCATGTCTCGGACCCACTGAAGCCCGTCGCCTATAAATGATTTTCCAACGCATTTTGGTCGCTATTTTTACAATACATCACCACCATCGGGTTCCTAGTCTCCCAAGGAGTCCAACCGGCCAAACTCCTCCGCCAACAGACACCGCACGGGCCTTCACGCGCCGCTAATATCCACTACGCGTGAGACGGACACGCCCATGTGCAACGCACGTGACCAGAGCTCCAGAGAGATTTGCTGACGTCACGGTTACGTCATTTCTTACGTCATCCTGTCAGGTCAGTGTTGGTCGTTAACTGATAACCGGTTCGAGCACTTTTAAACTAGTTCTTGGCCATCTCAGACCGATTCCCCAGGTATTTGGGCATTCTGAGTCCGTTTTTTGGCCTTATTTGTTCCATATTGGCTTTCCAGGTTCTGGCTTCTTCACATCTTTTGTCCAATCTACGGTGAAGTGCATGTTATGGATAAAAATGAAGTTGCGATCTCCAATTGCCATCAAATACGACCTAAACAACTTACAGGGATGGTTAATCGACCCGAAATCAAGGTCCACATGCAAATTCATCTGCCACTGCAACTACCGTAAAAACTTAACCTGATGGATTGTCTATCACTTTTTCATTAGAGGATCTTCGTTCCATTCTTCGAGAATTTGGTACCTCTAGCTCCTCTGTTCATTTAGTTGTGTCTATCACTTCCAGTACTTCTGATTCGTAGTTTTTTTACTCCGTTGCTACAATCATAGGACTTTATATTCCAATTTGCTTCGGTCAAAATCATTCACTTCACATGCCCCTATTATTCACACAGCTAATAATTTACAAAGAGAGTCAGCCACACGAAACATCTCAACATCCGCATTATCATTGCCTAACACATATATGGTTCCCAAGCCGTCTCTAAATTTGATATCAGTAAAACAAATGTGTGAACTTGGCTTTGATATTTACTTCTCTTCTTATGGTTATCATGTGCAAGATCCATGGACAGGATAGACTATTGGGACATATCGCATAGTGCGATGCCTATTTGATCTTATTTCCGTGAATATTGCCAGCTCCTTCACTAGTTGTGCTGCCACCGTGTCATTTGAAACTTGCCATTCTCAATTAGGTCATATTTCTTCTTATAGATTACGATCCTTGATTTCAAGTGATCATTTGGGTCCCGTTGAAAATAAACAATTTGATTGACCGCCTTGTCAATTGGGAAAATATCATGCATTGCCATTTGATTTCAGTGAATCTGTCTCCGATGCTCATTTTAATCTTATCCACTCTTATATTTGGGAACCATCTCCAACTCCCACTATGAGAGGCTCTCGCTATTTTGTAATCTTTGTGGATAATTATTTTTGTTATACGTATCTTTATCTTATGAAAAATCATTCTGACTATACTCGTATCTACCTTGATTTTGTTGTCACAATAAGAACACAATTTTCTCAATATATCAAAATCTTTCGTATTGATAATGCAATGCTTTAGAGACACTAAATTTCTTAGAATTCTCTCCCAAAATGAACTATTGTTGATTGTTCTTGTGGAGGAACTTCCCCGCCAAATGTTTGAGCACAACGTAAACATAGACATATTTTAGATATTACGCGCACTCTTCTAGTCTATGCTTCTTGTCCGAAACAGTTTTGGGGAGAGACTTGTCAAACTATTGTATACACCATCAACCGTATACCATCACCTGTAATAGATAACAAATCTCCTTATGAGCGCCAGTATGGTAGTGTCCTCAATTATAATCTTCTTCGAGTCTTTACTAGTGCTTGTTTTGTACATCTTGTCCAACACGAACACACGAAGTTAGAGCCTTGTGCCCGTTTATGTTGCTTCCGTGGTTATTGCATTGAGCACAAAGATTATAGATGTTGAGATCATATATCTAATCGTCTTCGGGTGTCATGTCATGTTACCTTTGGGGAACATAAGAGGCTTTCCTCTATTCATCCCTTCATGTCATCGGCTCATGTTGTTTTTTTCACCAACACTTCAATGGATTTATTCTCAGGAGATCCCACACCTACCATCCACCTGTGAATCCTCTTCTCTAGAATTGCCTTCATACTCTTCTAATATTGATGTAGGTTCTACTGATGGTACCACCTCAGACACTTCTGACATGTTTGCTCTATCTGCGGATTCTCCACCAGCTGACATTCCATTATCCTTTGTCCGTCGTTCAATTAGAATAAGTCAACCTTTTATTCGACTTTGTAATGACCATTGCTTTCCTTTATGAACCTCGCACATATAAAGAAGCCAGTACTCATTCTATCTAGTAGCAAGCACTGGCAAATGAGTTGCAAGCCTTAGACAAATCTCATATATAGGATTTGGTTGATTTGCCTCCCGGTAAGTCCACTGTAGGTTGTAGATGAGTGTATAAGATCAAAACAAAGGTAGATGGTACTGTAGATTGTTACAAAGCTTGATTAGTGGCGAAAGGCTTTACTCAGGAATACAGAGTATGTTATGAAGGGACTTTTGCCCTTGTTGCACACCTTACTTCTATCCGTAGTCTTATTGTTGTTGCTACAGTTAAATGATGGTCTCTATTTCAGATGTATGTTAAAAATGCATTCCTAAATAGTGATCTTACTGAGGAAGTTTACATGGTGCCCCATCCAGGATAACCTCATTCTTTCAACAAAGTGTGTAGATTATCCAAAGAATTATTTGACCTGAAACAAGCTCCTCATGCATGATATTCCAAATTTAGCTCCACCATGGAATTTCTTGGCTTTAAATCTAGTCCCTATGACCATGGTTTTTTTGTTCGACGCACGTATCGTGGGTATATTATACTGCTCCTGTATGTGGACGACATGTATATTACTGGTGATGATCAAATTGGCATTTCAAAACTTAAGCAATATCTCAATCAATAGTTTAAAATGATAGATCTTGGGTGACTAAGCTTTTAGGCTTGGAGGTTCATTCAGATTCCTTTGGTTATTATCTTTCACAAGCCAAGTATGCCGAGCCAGACTCACTGACAACAAGGTCATTACAACTTATGTTGAGACAAATGCCAAATTTGACGCCAAAGATAGGGCTCCTCTTTCAAATTGCACACTCCATTGACATTTAATTGACAATCTTATATATCTCACTGTTACTCAACTTGGTATAGCCTATGCTATCCATATTGTTAGTAAGTACATGACTATGCCTTGTATGACTCATTTTACTGTAGTCTTTTGAATGTTTTGCTACATCAAGGGTACGTTATTTCATGGTCTTTACTTTTATGCTCAGTCTACATTTGAGTTGATGGCTTATCCTGATGCAGACCGGGTACCATGGTTACGCTGGCACTACTAGAAGACATGAGTGTGTTAACATAGTAAAACAGTCATTTATTACAACAACCGAAGTGCTATTCAAATAGCACATACTAATGTTTTCGATGAACGAACTAAACATGTTGAAATAGACTATTATTTCACTTGATATCATATTTTTCATGGCATTCATCCGTTGAACAAACTGCTAATATTTTCACCAAAACATATCCACCTAGGTATTTTCTAGATCTTTTCTCCAAACTCAAATTAACCATTTTCAAATCACCTTGAGTTTGAGAAGATGTTAGAAATATAGATATATTTAGAAAATTTTGTATATTTTTCTTAATTGATCCTGTAAAGTCACGAGTCCTCTTCATTTGTGAATGATCAGAATATTACATTTTCTATTATCACAATATCAACTTCCAAACAAAATTTCCATGAATTTGAGATCTCGAAATCTACAATATGCATAGGCATGGATCCCTCCAAGCACTCTTGATAGCCCAACTTGTCGATCAAAAAATCAAAAGGATCTTTAGAGAAACAGACTTCAACTGCACGCTGCGACTTCCCTCGGCATCTTCGCCGTTGGCAACCGATCCGGAGACACCGGCAGCCTGGCCGAGAAGTTCCTCGCTGGGAACTCCTCGTCCGAGTCCTGGCTCCAATCGTCTTCGAAGTTGAGCGCGTAGCTCATCGGATCATACCCAAACTCCGAGGCCGCGACGTGGCCCTGCCTCCGGCACCTCCCGATCCTAGCAATGAGGCTTCGGCACTTGTGCCGGATCTCCGGCAGCGGGAGCTCCTCAGCCTTGGAGCGGAGCCACGAGCAGGGCGGTCGAGCCGCCTTGCTGCGGCGGCCGTCGTCGCAGTCCGAGGTGGCGGCCTCGTGGTAGGCGGCGGCATGCCCGCCGTGGAAGCAGCAGAAGAGGAGGCACGGGGAGGAGGATGATCTTAGCTTGTGATCGAACAACATTTCGACAGAGAGAGCGATGGACTTGGAGTCTTGGTGTGGTCTGCGCAGGACTGTGCAAGAGAGTGAAGACAGTGAATGGCTATGAGGAAGAAGATGGAGAAGAGGGATGAGGTTGGTGGGTATTATTTATAGGGTGGACCGGATAAGGGACGCTGTCGTGGGGCGGCGAGAGCAGTAGAGCAGAGCGGTGCGAGTGATGAAGAAAACCGTGGGATGTTCGTGGGCAAGTGGGAAGCGGTTTTGTGCGTTAATCCCGCGTGGGTTTTTTCACTTTCTTTCTCTCAGCTCCGATTTTTGGGCAGTTTGGTAAGTAAGCAAAAGTCGAGGGACCAAAGTTGAAACTTAAATAACTTTTTTTATATACTCACACTTATAGAGTACTATGACTTAAAAATTTGCTAAATATTTGCTTAATAAACTATATGGGTCGATTTCGACCAAAAAAAAAACATTATATGGGTCGACAAGTTATTTACATGGTCGAGTTACAAGAGCGTGGGAATTCCCTTCATGCCCTTGCACTAATCTCCACTCAATCTCATTCACATGACACGGGCTTCTTCACTTCTAATGGGTGGTTTCATAGATCTCCAAGCTGGTTTTCCCACGTACCAAGAACTGCTTGCTCTCTCTCTCTAGTTATAATAACCGAGATTGTCCCGTGGTGCATGAACGAAACGAGGGTACGATGAACGTTCCCTAATACTGAGCAGCTCAGACATAACCATTGTAATTAACTATTAATTAAGAATGGCACGAGTTGAGCGTATTTGCATGACCGTTGGGCTCGTGTGGTTCTCGAAGTACGAGTCTATATATGAGAGCACTCCACGTCGGTGTGGATTGGAGTGAGCGTCCGAGGAAATGGTTCGTGAACCCGACCATCTGTGCCCGCCTCCATATGCTTGCTCACCCAACAATTTGGTATAATTAATAGGGGAAATATGGCATTTTGTCTCTTTGGGTTGCATTCGAGTAGGGTCTGGTCGATACGGTGCCTTCGAGCTCAGTTCGACTCAATTCGCATATTTGATACTTGAAGTTTGACTCAAGCATATAAAGGTATTTATGCTCGAGTTCAATTCAAGCAGGAAATTTGAGATGCTCGAGGTCAACTCAACATGATTATAATCTCTTTACGAAAGAAAGCGACTGGATCTCAAAAAAAAAAAAACTCGAATCATGTGGGCGTATAAGTTAATTGTGAGGGTATTTATATGTCTCTATTTTTAAAAAAACTTGTTAGGAAAATAACTATGAAGTGATACATGCGGAAGCTAATTAAGATTTGGTCCTTTTACATATATTGTTTTTCTTTTGGGTCGATAGTTAATTTGGTCTTTTTAGATATATTGTTGATTAGTAGAAGAAATAGAGTTGTTTCTAATGCTTTTGATTATGGATGCTTATGACGGGTCTATTTAAGTTTCAACATGAAGTTATTATTGAGGTTGTATATATTCCAAGCGGGAAAAGTACCGAAAAAATCATAAACCTATTACATTAGTCGCAATTCGGCTCTAAACCTTTCAATTTGATCAATTTAGTTCTAAACATTTTGCATTTGTGCTAATCAAGTCCATCCGACCAATTTAGACAAAAAATTGTTGACGTGGACACAAGCTATTCCACACGGCACAACTAGCTTGATGTTTAGTTTTTTTTATGATTTTTTTTTCTTTCTTTTTTTTCTTTTTGCCGGTGGCTAGGGTCATGGCTAGTGTGGGCCGCCCTCGCCCACCACAAGCGAGGGTCAGCCTTGCTGGGCCTTGACTTATGGCCGGCGAGGCTAAGCTTCAACCAGGGTGGCCTCGGGCATAACTCTTGCCCTAGCCTGGGCGAGGGTCGGCTTTGCCAACCCTAGGCAAGTCTATCCTTGCTGAGGCCCAATGAGGCCAACCCTCGCCCAAGTGATGCCTGGGGAGGTTGCCCTGGCCTGAGTGAGGGTCGGACTTGTCAGATCTGGTGAGGGGAGCTCTCGTCAGCACTTGCCCTACTAGGCGAGGCTAGCCCTTGTTGACCACTTGCAACAAGAAAAGGAAATGAAAAAAAGAAAGAAAGAAGATAAATTATTAAAAAAAAATCACGTCAACATCAATTGTGCCATGTAGGACTACTAGCGTCCACGTTAATAATTTTCTACCTAAATTGGCCGGATGGACTCAATTGAAATAAATGCGAAATGTTTAGGTCTAAATTGATCAACTTGAAAGGTTTAGGATTGAATTTGTACCAATGCAATAAGTTTATGAATTTTTTGATACTTTTCCCTTTTCCGAGCTTAGTTTGACATTCATTAAAAAAAGAAAGAGAAGAAAGAAAGAAGAAAAGACTGAGGTTAGTGGATGGACGTCAATTGTTCTACGAGTTTCCATAGTCGAGTTTGCACAGTAATCTAGGAATTATGTAAGCGGTTCTCTATGAATTTCTACGTATTGCATCAACAAAATAAAAAATTATGATATTCATTGACATGGTATATTAATTATTTTTGTAAAAAAGTCAGGCTGGTGTATATTGTTTTATTTATTTATTTATGTTCATGATTGGCCTACATGATTTTACGGACTTAATTCCTTATCACCTGAGTAAGTGTGACCGTAATGCTTGGCAGGAGCAATGAGTTCAGATCCGTTTTAATTAAAATGAATATTGTCGATATTGATCGAAATCGATTTTTTTCTGTAATTGAGAAGTTTACTTTAAGCGTAAAGATATTGTTTCATCAAACTATTATTTTAAATTAATTAAGCGTTTATTTATAGTAATCTAGTAATTGTATTTGATTTTATATGGAAGTGATGTTTGCTGGACAAAGTACAAAAAAAGTTATAAACCTATTATATCAGTATTAATTCAGTTCTCAAACTTTCAATTGAACTAATTTAGTACTGAACCAAATTAGTCATAAATCTTTCATATTGATATTAATTCAGTCCATCCGACTAATTTAGGCCGAAAATTACTGACATGGATGCCAGCTGTCCTACGTGGCACGGGCAGCGCTAACATGGATATTTTTAAATTATTTTTTTTATTTTTTTTCCTTTCTTTTTATGCTTTTCCTTTTCTTTTTGCCGATGGCCTGGCCTAGGTGAGGGTCAGCCTCGCCGAGCCGCACCTGGGCGAGGGAGAGCGCTGGCTCTCGCCCTCGTCGGCCACTGACAAAAAGAAAAGGGAAAGCAAAAAAAGAAAGGTAAACAAAGAAAAAATTTATTAAAAAATATTCACGTCAGCGGCGGTCATAACCAGCATGCACGTCAATAATTTCTAACATTAATTGATCGGATGGACGAAATTGGTACTAATGTTAAAAAGTTTATGACTAAATTAGTCTAATTAAAAAGTTTATAATTGAAGCAGTATCAATACAATCGATTTATGATTTTTTTTATACTTTCCTCGACGTTTGCTTTTTTATTCAGCTAGTGAGTGGATTATTAAACTAACGGTTCTGCGCTTTTAGAACCGTAAGGGTGGGCAGAGTCGCCCAGCAAATCTCAAGCCAGCTCCCAGTCGGCTTCAACTTTCGGAACGCGCACTCGGACGCCGTGTCGTTTATTCGGCAGGGGGCGTGCCGACCTCGCCCTCGACCGTCGATCGCTTCTCCGTACGAGCCCGGCTCGCGAAGACTGCTCTCGAAGCGTCCGCTCAAAACGGTGGGGAAGCGGAAGACGACCCAGGAACCCGAAACTCCGCCGAGCAATTTGCCGAGTCCTCCTCCTCGACGGTCTCATCGAGCATCCCGAGCTCGACCCTCGACTTCTTCTGCATAGATGGTGAGCAGCAGCAGCTTCCTCTGCGGCATTTCATCGAACGGTCGAGCTGCAGTCTCGGCGCACGGCCGGAATCTGGAAGGAGTTGCGTTTTCGATGCTCACGGGTGTCCTCTGCGGTTGCAGGAGGCGGCGCCGGAGAAGGAGAAGCAGTCGCCGCCGTCGCTCGACGATTGCCTCAGGCTGTTGAAGGGCGAGAGAGACGAGCAGCGCCTGGCCGGCCTTCTCCTGGTGACGAAGTTCTGCGAAGGGGACGACCTCGGTTCGCTGCGCAGGGTTTACGATGCCGTCGGGACGCGGTTCCTCGACCGACTACTCAGAACCGGTAATTTTTAGGTGACGCCTTGTTTGTTTACAGTTCTGTTGTTGGTGGGAGTGGCACGACCACGGCTTGGCTAAAAGGAATCGCTTTTCAATTACCTATGTGACCCGCGAGATGGCGTGTTCGAGTGAATATCAGCATTTTGGGAATGGTAGGGAATGCTTTGAGGAATGCGTGAGTTCCAAGTGGCTTGAATTAACTCTTGTCGGCATAAGTTTAAGAACATGTTATCTGCGTTAATGACATGGTAGATTGAACTGTGCAGAAAAGATTTTTCTACTATACCATGCGTATATGATGACAGATGGGATTGGAATATGTAAAGGTTGTGAATTTTCATTGTGACTTGCTTCTTTGGAAAGCAATACAATTTCGGCCACGCGTATGGAGAGATGCTATAAGCTCTCATGGTTTGTTTTATGATGAAGAGAACCCTTTGCGAGTTGCAAGTCCCCGAGCTTGCTAACAGCGATGAGAAATGGATATGCGACTCTTTTTACTTAAGTGATTGTGTGGCTCTTTGGGGCGGGGATTTGCTGAAAACAATCGAATTTTTGCATTAGTGGAGCTCTTTCTTCTTATTAAAGCATCAGCTTAGATGAATGGCTTGGTGAAATTGGTAGTAACTGTATGGGCATCATTTACAGTAACTTGAACCTCCTTCACCTGGCGCAAGGCATTTCTGTTTCAGTTGGCTACTTGAAGGTCTTGTCTTTGAGTATGTCTGACAATTCTGTTGATGGAACCATTGTGGCAGATGAACTTTCTAGAGTAACCTTTAAGTGTCGAAAGATCTCTGTAGGCTTTCAGTTTAGTTATATCCCATTGAATAATAGCATTGAACGTGGACGGGCTAACAACCTTCCTCAGGTGAGTCTAACAACCGTTGGTGTCTGCACTGTAAACTTGATTAATGTAAGTCAATACAAATTTCTATCGAAATTAGGCATATTATGGTCCTTTAAAGTCATGTCTAGAAGTACAGGCTTCTAAAGTGACTCAATGAGTGACTAGCTGAGCAATTTTAAGTAAACAAAATGCAAGTTTTTACAGCCTGTACTTCTGAGTCTTTTGCTGATTTTTAATGGACAAGTGTAGCTACTTTAAAAGCTAGTACAGATTAGTTAAAAAGCTCGTACTTCGATATGTGACTTCTCAAGCCAAAATGATAGCTGGTCACTCAATTTGGAATCTTAGAGGTTTAGCTACAACATTGGTGAGTTATAGTAAACATATGTTTAGCACATAGATGAGGCAATTTATGATGATATAAAATATATTTGGTCTGTTAAGGACCGCTGATGTCTCAATTCTGACTGGATGTAATAAGTATTAGCAATCCTGGACCGTATGTTTTGTGCAGACCTGAAACTCACTTTCATATGCTGAGTTCTAAGGGGTTGATTTCATTAAGTAGGGCATACCAAATTCATATCAATTGGAAATTCTTTCACGGTTGAACATTCTTTCTTTGCCTAGATATTGTCTTAATATTTCTGTCCTCATTTTGTATTCTCATAATTTCTCCTATTTGGGAAGGAATGGGACAAGGATCTACTGATGGCAGTGACAATCGCGATGCATACTTGCAGCTGTCGGTAACAGTTTTAGCTGCATTCTGCCGTGTTACTGAGATTGCTGCTTCAAATGATATGGATTCAAAAATCCCTCTCATACTTGAGATTTTGTCAAACAAGTAAGGTTCTCTTTCTTAACTTGACGGATTTACATTTTAGGAATTTTGAGTAGAGAAGTTAGTGGACTCCTCAAAAATAATTTGCTCTTGATTTATGTAATAATTGTGAATAAGAGATCTCAATGGTCTTAACTTGAAAACGTGTTTGGAGCTGCTCTGTAATGTCAGTAACCGGGATCGTGTGTTAGGTCATTGCAGAGCCAAAAAAAATGTAGAACAGGGGGCAGCTACTTAGATAGCTATGATTATTTTTTCTGGGTGAAATTTACAGTGGTTGATCTTGACATTTTTCTTTCAGCTGTACTTTTAGTGCTTTATTGATTTTTACTATATCAAATACAGATCTGGTTCCTCTATACTTGAAGAATGTTGCGAATTTTTATATCTAGTGCTCTCTGCAAATGAAGATGGAGTTGTTTCTTTCTTTGAATCCGGAGGCTTGAAGGTGCTAGCCCCTCAAATGTCTACATTTGCTGATGGTAAATATTCTCACCTTAACTGGATTTTGCTAACAAGTACTTAAGAATAGTTGTGATTGTCAATTTTTATGGTTATATTGTGTTTCCAGTGGGGACTTTCGTATTCACCAGAGAAGTTTTCTTGCCTTTTGTGGGTTTTGCTCTGATTGATACCGTTTGAGAATATTTCTACAATATTTTTGTCTGACATGTTCTGGAAAAATATGTTATATGTTTACTGATGGATTGCTAATGGATCTTCTGTCAGAGCTTAATTGAACCAAAAGTTTTGGCAGGTTCTCGTCCAATGGAGCTAGCCATGAAACTTGTGCAATTGTTGCTAGGAAAGCTGTCTCTGGGCTTTATTAGCAATGCTTGTCTTGAGGAGCTTTCAATAATTGTGAGTTTTGATTTGTATTGAGTCCTTTTTTGTTGAGTTTGTCAATCTATATGATTCTGCTCTTAGAGATCAGTAATAGAGTAATTTCTTCTGAAAGCAGGTTGCTGCGATTGCCAGGCAATTTGCTGTCCTCCACAATGCATTAAAATTCGAAGCGCTGCATATACTATCAACTATCTTCTCTTCAGAACTTGCGGTTTGTTTTTTCCTCTACAAATGTTTCTTTTTTTGCTTCCCTGAAAACAATCATTCCTTTATGTGCTTCTGTGTCCATTATATGTTTTCATTACGGGAGTAACTGTGTGTGTTGAATTAATGATGGACAATCTTGTACCGTGCCCTGTTCGTTATTTTGATGTGGGAGTTGGATGCAGAATTTGGTGCTTGATTTGACTGTATTAGATTTGGAATAAATGCACAAGAAGTTCCGAAACGTGTGTCTGAAATGCATTTTAGTCCTACAACTTTTTGAATGACCAATCAAATCCTTAATTTTGAAAAGTCCTTTCGTTGCCTCTGTTAGGCAAATTCGAGGGGATCCCGGTGGCACTCGAATAAGTAAACTTCTTTTCCACCCTCTAGTTGCATAAAAACATCCATTTCTTATTGGTCAAATGTAATAAGATTTCTACCTTTGTTTGTAGTTAGGCATTGCTTTCATCAAGACTCGTGTATATGGTCAGTAAACTTTATCTTGGATCTAGAAGTCGAGAAATTTTTAACAATCTTGCAGGAAACACAAAGCCTAACTAACCATAAGTCTACTTGTTTGAGTTCATTAAGATGGACTCCATTGCCCTCAAATAGCTATGGACTACAATCCCAAAAGAACTGCACCTTAATTTTTTGCTGTCCTTTCAATTTCAGAACTCTCAAAAAGCCTCCTGGCAAAAAAGAAAAAAGATCCTCACAAAGCCCTAAAAATGGCTTTCCTTTGGGTCTACCATATTGGCATCACGAATTTCCTGTCGCCATTTTGTTAAGAGGTAATAGAATGCTTTGATTGGATTTTAAAGTTAAAAGAATTAATTGCTGCATTGAAAATTGAAAAGACTGAACTAAGTATCGTGTTTCAATTTGAGGAGTTTAGTGCATTTATCTCCTAAAGTTTTGAACATTTTTGCATTTACTTGGATTTTCCACTATTTTAGATTCTCTGGAAACGCTTTCATGCCTTTTATCCGTTAAACTTATCAAATCGAACCTATCTGGTGTATCTGTCCTTGGTCTAATTGAAGAAAATAATGTTTAGGGCCATCTTTGGCATTATATATCCACCAATTACGTAATATTTCCATCTGTAGTGTGGTGTTATGCAGAGCAATGAAACTAATTCTGGTTGTGTCGGGATTCTCAGGCATCGCTTCATGAGGCACTTCGTGTAATGCCAAATGGTATTTGGTCCGATGATTTAAGGATTGGCATCACAGCAATCCTACAAAACCGCGTTGGTATGTAAGCAAAGGTGATTTCCATGGATGTATATTGCAAGAAAAAATGCTTATGTGTAACCAACTAATTCTCGCTTCTAAGATATTGCCGATTGCACTTTCATTATAAAGTGCAAAGTTATTTTTAACTACCTAAAGTAGGGCAGGGATCTACTAATAGTCAACCATGCTAATTTAGAACTTAACGGTTCTAATTCTAGGTTTTTGTGGCAAGGTAACTTTCCTAGCAAAACCGTAAGGAAAGAGATTTTTAAATTAAACATTAGTTTTGATGGAAAATTAATCTGATATGTGATTTTTTCACTTACCAATAACAATTACTTTTGATGAAGTCCTTTTGAGTTTCTTAAGTGAGGAAATTTTTTTGGTTTCTATTGAAAGCATGTTGATATAGTTCCTTTTTCTATGTAGCTCCTGCTGAAAAGCTTCATGCCCTCATTTTGGCCGAGTCTGCTGTCTCAATAATAGGTGAGAAGTGGCTCATCAATCAAGTAAATTCGCCTGATGCAAGGGAGCCCATTCCAGCTGACAGGTGATGCATGTTGGCCCTATTGTTCTCAGTTGATCATAGGTTCTTAGTGGAATACTTGATGTCATGTTGGCATCTTGGTTCATTTTCACACTAACTTATTCCTTTTTCTCTTTTAGGTGTCTGTTGCTTGTCTTAGAATCTTCTAGGGTTGAAATTGCTGTATTGCTGAATGATATGGCCTACTTGAAATATGAAGCCTCAAAGAGTTCCTCCTCCAATGTGGATTCTATCCTTGCAAAGCAGCGAACTTTGGCTATTGCCTTTTCCTTGATTGAGAAGATAATTAAACTAGTTGTAAATATGGGTGCAGATGAAGGTAAGTAGCTACATCATGTATACTGATAGTTATCATGCATGTCTAATATTACAATCGTGTGGGATCTTTGTGGACATTGTTCTTCAATGTTACAGGAGATCTTACTGACGAAAATACTTTCACAAAGGTGATCCATGGACTTAATGAGACGATTGGTGTGGTTCTGGAGTACTTACAAGATGCAAAGGTTGGGGTTCAAGAACATTTACATTATCTTCCTATGGTTTGGTGTTAGTAGCATTATGACCTCTGCTCTGAGTTGCCTTTTATCCTGCAGGAACATGGAGAGAAAAAGGGAGATGATCTTCTTGCGTCAGTGCGAGTTGTTGGGAGGTATATTTTTCCATCATTCTCATGATACTCTTGAAAGAATTTCTTCAGTAAATCAAGATGAATGCAAGTAATACAGACTTCTGTTTCTTTTTTCTCTGGGCTAGTTTCACAGAGTTTGAAGTTCATGGTAGTAATTATGGGGTAAATTGCGCCTTGACCCCATGTACACCATTTATCCGTGCGACTCCATGTAATCCTTGGACTCCTAGATGTCCATCATATGGCTAGATTACTCATCTGTTCTCATTTTATTTCACACAGTACTCTGCAAGACCACTCTAGGCAGTTTTATTTTAGTCCTCCAGGTATCCTGCACCAGTTACTTTTCTTAAAGAATCGTGGTATGACCTGACTCAAACTGGAGAATAATCTTAGTACGATGTAAATAAGAAGAATCTAAACCACTCATATTGTATAGAGGGATGAATAATCCTAAAGAGAAACCAATGCACTTTAATGTTCGTATTCTATTCCTCAGTAAGATTATATCAGAGTTAGTAGGATATGATTTAGGTTTCTTATATCTTTAATTCAAATTAATGTGCTAGACAGTGCAACCAAACATTTGGCTTGAGCAAAATGTGGTTGAACGACAGCTCCCATAACTATCCATTCTAGTGAGAATTCTATTTGTTTATTGTATTGGGTTTAAGCTGCGGATCTTCTCAGCTATCTTGCAGAGACACCTGTTGCATGCAAAGAGAAAGTCCAGGAGCTCCTACCTTTTATGCTATCAATTGAAGGCAATGATGAGCCTAGGTCTGGATTCACCTGGTGACTTTTGGTTCAACTTAAATGAAAAATCTTTTGGAATAACATCTGTTTAATTTTGTTCCAACAGTCCATTCTATTCTGTATGCTTTTTGCTACCTCTGCTGTGTCAAACAACGATGAAGACGGAAGGATGTCAAGTTTTAGCCTCCTTTGGAGGGGATAGAGCTGTAAGCAACGAGATTCTTGTCCCATGTATTCCGAGATCATGTTACTCCATATTTCTGGCAATGGTGTAAAGAAGGCACATTAAAGTCAATTATCATTGGTGGAATGGCTCCTCATTTTTTTTTATATTTAACCATTGGTGGAGAATATCTTGTTTAGAGTCTATACCAGGGTTTCGACAAAACAAAAAAAAAAGAGTCTATAACAGGGCATTGAAACAAATAATTGTCTGCGTAATTGCCATTTGTGAATCTGTGAAACTGATCAATAGTTTTTTGCAGTAATTATCGTCCTTCGACTTTGCAGGTTGTGGACTGCCTCATTAAAATGATTGATACACATTCTTACAAGGTAGAGGATACTGACAGCATCTTCCTGGCTTGTGATACTATTATGAACCTCCTTCTGAAGGTACTGTCTGCTCATTACATCAGGACATTACTCTTATCTTTTTGGTGCAATGACCCTTTTAACTTGTTACAACAGAAAGAGAAGGTGCCATTATCACTAAAGGAGCCCATTTACGTCAATCTGTTGAGAACCTTAACATGCTGGGCAGGTGGAGTATGTGAACTCTTGATGGATGTATACTTGCTTGTTTGTTGCCAAAGCTCTTCTTCATCTTCTGTTTTTACTATTTGGCGTGAATTTATGATCGACATACTTACTACTCTCTTGTCGCCAAAGCTTTTTTTTCTTTCTCTGTCTTTGCTTTATTTTAGAGCTGGGTGGTATCTTATCCTAGCTTTAACACTTCGAACTAAGCCTACCTTTCCAGTTTGGTGCATAGGCAAACTATCCACACAAGGACTAAGGAAATCAAGTGCAATTAGTTCCTCCTAGCCTCTGGCCAAGGGATTACAATGAGTTGGAATGCTTGTTCTCGACTTATCATGGGTTTCATACCCATTCCCTATTCAGCTAAAGCCTTAGGATTGTTGCTAATGCTATTTGTGTTATGCATAAAAGCGACTCCTTTGCTGATACTTTAGTGTACTGATAAGAATTGCGCTAAGAGCTAGAAATGACTGTGGAATGGTCTTTTTGGTGCTCCAATTGTCATTAAATGATGAGTATTGGCAGAAAATATTACTAGAATTAGCCACTTGTGTGGCTTTTGGATGTTTTTTGCATCTTTCTTTTCTCCTCTTTGATTTGTAGCGCTAATAAAAATGGTAGTGTAATGTAAAATGTACTCATGCATGTCATTAGGACTTATCATGGCTCTCTGTCTTTATCTGTGAAGTCTTAAAAGTGTTTAAAGATACTAGAAGGATTTGTGTGACAGAAAGAAGCTGATGCTGATAATAGAGATAACTAAATCAGGGAAATACATGATTTTCTTGTTTGGTTTTTTTTTTCCATGCTATTTTTCTTAACCTGAACGATACTAACATGGAAATCTATATTGATTTCCCACTTGAATTTCTCTCTGTGATTCAGAGAATTCTAATGACCCAACTGTGACAATGATGGCGTCAAGCATATGTTCGCTGATATTAGATCATTCTTCAGAAGAGGCTCTTCTAGGTTGTCCAAATTTTAATCGCAGTGATCTTCATAGCTTGTGTCGGCTCATTGTTAAAAGTCTCGCTTCAAATGAGATGGTAAGGGTGCTCAGAGAATTTATTCTACTTGTCGTGGTTAATGTAGAGCTGATGCTGGCAATGACAGCAATATTTTCTATGGTGCAATCCCACCTCCTTATGCTGTACTCTAAGATCCTATGAAAACACCTTTGTTCTTTCTTTTTTCTCATTCTTTGCCAGTATCCGGTGATAACACCTCACACACTACATTTTCTATAACTTTCTGAATTTATATAGGATATGGTTGATGAAGCTAGAGCAGACTTGGATCTTCAAGAGATTGTCTCATCGGGTAGGTCTAAATTGCAAATTCCTAATAGTTACGTCAGACATGTGAGACATGCATTATTGCCTTCTCAGTGATTCCGTTGTTCAGCTTAAAGATTTGGATCCACCATCTAAACTCCTTGCTTTGCTACTTTAATTTTGTTAAAGTTCATTCACTTTCTCTTGAGAAGATTGCTACAACAGCAAATTTCATTGTGCCACTTTATCCTGTGCAGGATTTTCCCGGTGGTCACATTGTTTTCCGTATATAAAAGACATGGTTGAGAGGGAGCTTGGTTATCGTACGTGACTCATGGTTCACTTAACTTAGTACATGTAGAAGTTGTTTATCCAAATCTCCAACCTCTTCAGATTGGCTAACTGGAGAAAGAATGTCGTTGGAGATGGATATTTCACCAGCGCTAACCTAATGCCTGGCCATACTTGTTTTTCTTTGCATCTGTCTGGTTCCATCTTGATCGGGTATACAGTGAAATCATCCTATGCAGTTCTTTAGTGGTAAATCACACCCAGTTTCTTGGTGCATTCAGGAAATGTAATTCTATGTAGCATTGACTGTGTAATCATGAAGTGGCCAAGAAAGATGTAGCATCTCTTCTTTCAATGTAATTTCTCTTGATTACTTTCGCAAAGAGCATTAGATCTTTAATTTTTTTAATAAACGAGTCCTGGTTCCCTGTCTAGTAGTTCGGCTTGGATGAAACTGCATGCTGAAAGATCATCTTTCCATGTTTGGCAGCTCAAGCTTTCTAGTAGCTCATGTTTTGTCGTGCTTGGTGTGCTAGGAGTGCTAAATTGCATTCTCCTGATGTATAATTTGATGTCTTTTAGTTTTGAAAGATGCATCGAGTGATGCTGCGTTCGAGATGGTGTCGTAAGTCTTTATGCAGAGGAAAGTAATACCGGATAGTCGGAAGCTTCCCTATAAGAAGCAGGGACTTTCCTTCGACCACTCTTCTGATACCATGTATAACAAATGTAACGAGTTAGGTAAAATCTATAGGCCGAGAATGCAAGTAACAAGTTGGGTAGCAGTTATGTTCGAATTGGACCGAGAATGCATGTAACAAGTTAGGTAACATTTATAGGCTTGATGGTACGGGGTTTGGGAGGTTTGGGGCGTTTAGGTAGATCACAGGAGCGATCCCCGTTGAAAGAATAAACAAAGTTAGGTCAAGTTTGCTAGATTTCATAAAGCTATAACGCTTAGTGGGGTCAACTGTGGTCCTATCATTTGTTGTGATTTAGATCACCTTACTTAACATTTAACTGCGGAGAGCTTAATGAGGAGTAGTCCCCACTAATATCAATCTTTTGTCAACCATGTTTTTCGTATTAAAATTCCGTTTATTTCACAGAAAATGAATGATAAGGAAAGCATTGTTCTAAAATTAATCCCTCGTATCATTTGAACTAAATAGTCAATAAAAAATGTTTTCACTATCAACAATAATTCATGTTTAAATATTTTCGTGGATAATGAAAATATTTTTCGTTCATTCATTTTTATAATTGATACAGGCGATCATTTTTATTTTCCACGAAATAAATGGAGCCTAAATTAACACTCTATTTAACCATGTTGAATGGCTCCGAGAGAGATACTTAACGAAATCTATAGGTTTTCAAATCTAGTCTGGCCACGATTATGAGGAATGAATATGTTTTTCGTCGCTATCGCTTGGGTGAAATGATGACATACCTCAATCTCCATCAATAATATCCGGGATGTAAATCATATCGTGCAAAATAAGGTGGGTTCACAGTCATTTTCATTAAAAGTATGCGAAAAAAAAATCTATGGCGTCTTAATAGAATTTCAAAAAAGATGTTACTGTAACTTTACATCAGTTGTATTACATATGAAGAAACCTGCATATTAAAAAAAGTGTCTTTTTTAATTTCTGGATTCTATGAAGAAAATATTGTTTCTAAAGATTGAATTTTGGTAACACTTCGTGCTATTTAGTGAGAAACGACCAGAAAATTTAGTAATCTATACGAGTATGATGGATATTCTTGGCATATCAACGATAATTAGCAAATGACATCATTAACCGGCTTAATTGAAAGATTTTAGAAAATTTAAAGATTGAAGTAATTTCATTTAAATAAAATACCTAATTTTATATGGGCCTAATTCCAAAAAAAAAAAGCACCAACCTTACTTTGAGTTACAATTTTGGACCGAACTTTTTTTTATATCATAAAATATCACCAACTTTAACTTAAATCCCTAATCTAATCTGAACAATTTGAAAATTTCACATCACGGGGTCAGATTTGGAACTATAGTGTAAGTTGGTACTTTTCATTGAGACAAAAAAAGTTTGGACTAGAATTGTCACTCAAGGTAAAATTGGTGTTTTTTTTTGGAAATTAGCGCGTTTTATATGGGTATAATCTGATTTACTTTAGAAAAATGGGTATTTTTTTCTTAAGTTCAATAAGCGTTATATTTCACAAAAAAGCATGAGTATCTCAAGGATACCTTGACCAAAAGTCACGTGTCTTTTCCAAAAGGACAAGTTATTACTTTGAATTGCTAAATATAGGGGTGTAAATGGTTCGGTTTTTCAAAAAACCGAACCGAACCGAACCGTTAAGGGTGCTCCTTGAACCAAACTGAATTGGAACCGAACCGAAAAATCGATTTGGTTCGGTTTGGTTCGGATCAGTTTTCGGTTTCAAGTTCATTAAGCATAGAAAGAGAGGAGAGAGGAGAGAGAAGGGGAGAGAGAGAGGGCAAAATAGCCCTAAACCGAAGTATTTATTTTAGTTCGGTTCGATCCGAACCGAACCGAAATGAACCGAACCGAAAAGAAAAATTGGTTTATTTTGATGATCCGAACCGAAACCGAAACCGAACCGAAATACAAGAAATTTTCGGTTCGGTTCGGTTCGGTTCGTATCTCGGTTCGGTTCTGACACCCCTAGCTAAATAAAGCATAGAAAGTGTTAATTATGCATAACAAAATTAAAAGGGAAAGAGCCTTTTGAATTATCTTGGTAACATCGAACTTTAGAGGTAAATAACATCAAAACAAAATTCGAGAAAATATAGTCTGTGAAAAATCGCATAGGCAATATTCTATTTATTACATATTTTAATGGGGAGAAAAAGTACATTTAAGCGACACGTCCTTGCAAAATACTAAACATTTTTAAACGAAAAGGGTAAATATACGAAGTCTTCACTTGTCGACTTTTTCTCCTTTCGATAAGATTACTTACGATACAACTTTGGTATCATTGAAAAGATTGATTAGAATAATTACAACTTGCACAGAAAGTTATACTTTCGTGAAATTATAAAATAAGCACCGCATTTTTCTCTAATTAAAGATTCATCCACTGAATGTCTTTCTTTTTCATTTTTTTTCCTGCCAAATCCAGATTTATTTTTTCTTTCTGTCTCGTTGCAATATAGAACTCAAAGTTGACTTTCTACAGTGAGAATAGAGATAATGGACGAGGGGTGGCCCATAATTGCAGCTTAGAAGTAAGGGTAAGCATGGTCCTGATGGGCGATTTCTACCCTAAAACTGGGACCGCCCACTAAGAACCGGTTCCGAAAAATTAAAATCGGCAATCACCCGTTGGTTCCATGGATCCACCCAGAAATCAGACTGTCGATCTGGTCTGGTTCTCGGGTGAGTCCATGGAATCGATCCCACTAGCTAAGGACGGAGATGGAATGACGGAAACAGAGATGGAGAGTCGGAGACGGTGAGATGAGCATCGACCGAGAAGAGTGAGAGAGTGAGAGTGAGCGTGAGGCAAAAACAAAAGAAGGTATTTCTCGGCTCAATGTGAGGTTGTGAACGTCCAGCGAGTTAGGTTTAGTTTAGGGATTTAGGATTTTTCTTTTTTAAAAAAATTAAAAATTAAATATATATTGTATATTATATTTATTATTATATTATCGGTTCGGTCCGAGCGAATGGAATGGCGGTTCCACTCCTTGAGCGGACGAGTGGTTCCACGCCTAGAACCGGGAACCAAACCTGTACCCACCGGTTCCCTTAGGAACCACCAGTTCCAGTCCTATTCCAGGTGGTCCCGGGCGATCTAGGCGGTTTCCGATTTTTTTGCACACCCATTCTCAGAAGCACCTAAACAAGAAGACTTTTTCTTACATTGTTATATTTATGTTTTTACGCCAATCTTAAGAATTTATGGCAAATTGCCCCTCCATGGAAAATGATCAAAAATGAAATTGCTTCCTTCTCTTTTAACTTCTTGCAAATTCCTCCTTCATCTTACAAAATTTGCAGTCAGAGAACCGCAGTTAGTTTTCCTGCCCATACGTGCAATGCTATCCACGCGAAACTTGAATTGGCCTTTTCTATCTTTCATGACCAAAATGCTTGACTCGGTTGACTTATAATAAAAGAAATTCACCCTAATTCTTCTCATGGAATTATTAGCTAAATCCTTTGGAAAGGGAGGGAGTTCTTCATCTCATTGATGCCTAACTTGGTGCAAATTCTTTCCAATTACATAAGTCAATCTAAAGCCAACCCTCAAAAGTCAATTTAAATTACAAAAGTGCTACCTCAAATGAAAATCAGTCTTACACTCGTAGAGTCCATTCGATACGAACTATTGTATCGTAACTTAGTCAAGTTTTACCAACGTTGAGATGTGCAGATGTGCATCAAGAAGTCAATTGGAGCTACACATAAGGACAACCCAAGAAGTTGATTGAGTGAATAAGTATTTGCTTTCAATGCAGCAGATCATGAATTCAAATAACAATATCTTTTATTTATAGTAACCTCGGAAGTCAGATTTGTCACCCTGTGGATAGAGCCTTATACAACGAATACTCATAGACAAGGCGATCTATGTGCATACTCCAAAAGGTATCTATGAGATATGTTTCCAAATATATTCTATGAGGTGCGTAGCTAAACATTTTTTAAGTATCTCATTTCACGGCTATAGCTATTGAGAAGAAATTGCACAAAAAAAGGATGGACCGTTGGTGGCCGTGACTAAATGAAAGTTTCCGGGTTATATATATCGGTAGAAAATTCGACAGTAAACATGTATCGCGGCAAAAATCTTGAGGGATTTTTTTGGATAATTTTTCCCTTGAGGAAGTAGTATTGCCGAAAGTCAGAGAGAGAACCTGCCAAAAAATCAGGGGCCCCTTTTGCTATAACGAAATCTCTTTTAAGTTGTCGGCTGGACTGTCTCCAACTACTCTCTCGTGTCCTGAATCCCGAGAGGTGACGACTTTTCTTCTCGCCTCCGTCCTCCTCCTCCTCCTCTACCAAGAAATCACGTAGGGAGTTGAACCCACTTACTGAGCAAAAGGAAGTAGAAAGAAAGATGTTCCATCCACCCTAATGCTATAAGAAATTTCTACTATTTTGACGTAGATGTCGTTTAGAAAAAATTGTACTTTGTAAAGGATTTTTGCTATTTTTTTTAATAAAAATTCTCAAACTATTTGCCGGAACTCGGCCGCTGCCGCGAGTGTGGCAGTGGCTCACCGGTGGCATGCCGGCCGCTCGCTCGTGGCACGCAGGCTGCATGCCGGTGGCATGCCAGTCGCTCGCCGATGGCACGCTGGTTGCTCGTTAGTGGCCGAGGCAAAGTTGAGATTTTCGAGGATATTTTCGGAATTATGAAAATTAAGCGACCGAATGAAATACCATCAAAAAGGTTTTTGAGGTGGTCTACGTGCATCCATGAGCATCATGCATGTAAAATAGGCTTGTAATACTATCAAAGGGTACAAACGTCCAGTAATTTTTGAAGTGCCTCATCTCACGGTTATAGTCATCGCGGAGAAATCGCGCTAACAATAGACGGAGAGCCGGCGGTAGTTCCCGGGTCCGTACACCGGCTGAAAGTTCGAGGGCAAACGTGTAATTTCCCCCTCGGAACTAGTAGTGCTCAAAGTCAGAAAGGGAGAGAGAGAACTTGCCCAAAAAAAAAAAGGTACAGGGGCCACCATGCTATAAAGAAGCCTCTTCTAAGAAGTAGGCTGGACTCTCTCTCTCTCCAACCACTACTCTATCATGTCTTGACTCCTGGAGGCGACGACTTTTCTTCTCGTCTTCCTCCTCCTCCTCCTCTTCCAAGAACTCGCGCGGAGCGTTGAACCCACATGCTGTTGTGCGGAAGGAAGTAGTAGAGGGAGGGGTTCCGTTTGAAGGGCAAGGCGAAAATGGGTTGCGGGAACACCTTCTTCTCGGTGCTGGTAACCCTCTCGGTGGCGCTCATCACCTACAACATCCTCATCTCCGCCAATGCCCCCCTCAGGCAGGAACTCCCCGGCCCTTCCGACCCTTCTGCCGGGTTCTCCGTGGACCCCGTCATCAAGATGCCCCTGGGCGGATCGAGGAGGTTCGGCGGCGGGGGCGGGGGCGGCGGGAGGAGGCGGCTGTTCCACACGGCGGTCACGGCTTCCGATTCGGTGTACAACACTTGGCAGTGCAGGGTGATGTACTACTGGTTCAAGAAGCACCAGGGCGGGCCCAATTCGGAGATGGGTGGGTTCACCAGGATCTTGCACTCGGGGAAGCCTGATAGGTACATGGACGAGATCCCCACTTTTGTTGCTCAGCCGCTTCCTTCTGGGATGGATCAGGTGAGAGTTTCTTCTTTTCTGTTTTTTCACTTTTGGGAAAGAATTCCTAGCCATGGGCATGGTGGTTGAGTGGAGTAAGTTGGTTGATTGTGCTGGGAGCTGCTCAGTTGTGTGGAAATTGTCTTGCATCTTTGTCTTTGTGTGTATGTCTCTGTTGGATGGATAAGGAAGGCAGTTAGAGGTGATGTGGACAATGGCAGTGGTTCTGCAGATTTTTATGAGATCCTAGAACCTCGATTGCGCGGTTTATGAGATGTGTTTACTGGAAGTGAGAAAAGCAATGTGAAGCCTTGTTGCCTGCTGATGTTTTTTGGGAAGTAATATGACGAGCTCCACATGAGGATTTATGTGTGAAAATTTTGTAAGCAGTGACTCGAAGAAATTGAACCTGATATTCTGAAGACTGGTCTAGGACAGTCATGCCAGCTGTGTTGATCTTCCATAAACTGAAATTGTCAATGATTTATTGCATCTTAGTCAGATTGATCATGCTTGTTGACATATTGTTCGAAATCCAGCTTTGAGAAATTGGAAAGAAATTCCTATGGTTTGACAATCAGAAAGCATGATGTTTTATTCTATAAACAAAGCGATCTCACCCATGTCGTTTATCTAAGTTAAATGTAAAGTATAGTCCTGCAATATATTATGAAACAGAGAAGATGTAGTGGTCGATATGAGGTTCCTTCTACTGACAATGGGAACGTACTCTTGGTTAAACACATGGGGCTTCTTTACCAGCAATGGAACGGCTGGAAAGCTTGTGTATGCATTAAGATCATAAGACGCGAAGGATACTCTGAAAAATACATAACAGAGCTGTAGAAGATAAAATGCAAAAGGAAGGAAATTCTTCCTCTTGGTAACCCCTATTCATGGTTTGGCATGTCTCTGGGAATAGAACTCTGCATCTGCTGCCACTGAACTATATGCGTTAATTGGGCTTAGAAATTATATTAATATGACGATCAAAATTCTTCTGTTGCCGATGGCAGGGAAAAAGTCTACTCAGACCCAGTAATAGCTATTGGAATCAATTTGCCCGGCTACTCTTGTTACTATGTTATGTAAAGGATTTCCCTTTATCTTACTTTCCTTCAGTCAACAACCTGAATATAATTGAGAATCTGGTATCTCCCATTTGATTTTGGACTCAGATTTGACATCCATCCTTGTAGCCCCTGGATAAGCAACTTAGCCTTTTAATCGGTCTTTTGTTTTTCCCAAATAGTTGGTTTCTGAAATTTAGAATGTCTGCAATGGGGCAGAGTGTAATTTAAGTTAAGCTTCCACATTCATTCGACCAGAGGTAACTCTGTGGATGGTTAATAGTGAACTTGAAATTGAGAATAATCTCTGTTACAATAAATAGATTGTTTGCCCATCTTAACATTGTTGCATCGCATTTATATTTTCAGGGTTATATAGTCCTCAACAGACCATGGGCATTTGTACAGTGGCTTCGACAAGCTGACATTAAAGAAGAGTACGAGCTCTTGATACCGTGGCATTTCTGAATCAACAGAGATTTTCTTCTCTATTCTTTCGTGCAATTGGCTTTACCGATGCTGTTCTTACCTTTTGTCCAGTTACATATTGATGTCAGAGCCTGATCATGTCATTGTCAAGCCAATACCAAACTTGTCAAGAGATGGACTTGGAGCTGCATTTCCTTTCTTTTATATTGAGCCTAAGAAGTATGAGGCTGTCCTTCGGAAATTCTTTCCTGAAGAGAAGGGACCAATAACCAATATTGATCCGATTGGCAATTCTCCTGTCATTGTAGGAAAGGTTTGTTTTCTGATCCATTGTTGGAGGTAGCAAATAGTATTGCTTCTTATATGTGTTGGACTTACGTTCTTTTGTGTTAATCTTTTCTTTGGTGTTGGAAAGTAGCATAGTAGAACCTACATATGAATATTATATGGTATGGCTTTCATAGTTGAGTCACTTGGAAAAGGAGCATATTTAGACCTTGCTTCGTTCCAGTGCCATTCGTTTGCTTGTCTACTATATTTCTCAAAAGGCAGTGCCATCAGCGGCGATCCATTTTTTCCTTTTATTTTCTCCATTAAGTTTCTTCGTGTTCTTTATAGGAATCTCTTAAAAAGATCGCTCCAACTTGGATGAATATTTCCTTGGCAATGAAGAAAGATCCTGAAACAGATAAAGCATTCGGTTGGGTGCTTGAAATGTGAGCTCTTCTTGGCCAATGTAACATTATTCCTTTTTTCAAGTTGAATACTCAATTTGGACTTACTTTGACTTCATCTCTTATGTACCATGTAGGTATGCTTATGCTGTATCATCGGCACTTCATGGTGTTGGCAACATATTATACAAGGATTTTATGATTCAGGTTTACAGATAATCGTCTTGCTCCTACTTTCTTAATTATTTTGCTGACTTGGCGCAAGATCTTGGTTGGAGTTGGTAGTGCTAAGTCTTGATGGCATGTTAATGATTGAGTGTTTGAAGTTTGACCTCATATTACTAAAAACCTGCTTACTGTTACATTTGACTATGAGTTTAGAGAAAGTAAATCTTCAATTGAAAGACATAATAGAAAACGTACAATGGCCAAAAATTGTTGGTAGTTGAGTTGAGTATTTGATTCATTAAGTTTGAATCTTCAACAGGTAACTATAGTAAGTCAATGACATTAAGTCTTATTGAGGCAGGTTCCCTTACCAGCTAGGTTAGCCATTTCTGTTGTTCTGTGTTGCCTGTGTGATTGCTCATGATTTTAATAACAAAGTCAGGTGCCATGTTCTTAAGACGTCATACGGCCCCTGCTTTAATCTGTCAATCAGTCAATTTGCTACGCCAGAGCAAAATAACACATGAATAAATGAACTTATAGAAGCATTGTTCAGTAATGCTGATACCGCTACTGAGAAGATATGTAGAAATACTCTTAAGTGAAAGATATCTTCAGTTCAACTTAAAGCTGACAAAAATAGACTTGACATTGAAATTTACACAAACAAATTACCTTCACCCATGCAGGAAACTTAAAAACATAAGATTTACATAAGTAGCCCTGAAGGATTAGTTTGTTCCTACTATTTTTGGCAGATGAATTGGCCAACATAAAATGTTAAGAATGTCACAAGAAGTTGAACTGTGCATATTTTATATGTGAGGGTAAAGTAAACTGTCTGCAGCAAGGAATATCAACAAAGATTCTGTTTAACATGTTAACTTACGATTACTGAAGCTTAAAGTATCTTGAAGTAAAGTTCCCCATAGTTAAGATTTTTAATCTTGGCTGAAAATGGTTATTCATGTTACCAATTTCAAACCGTCTCATCTAAGGTCCCCAGGAGAAGTTTATAAGAACTTGAAATATGAAGAAGAGTGATTTGTTTATTTCCAAATTCCAATTTATGTTAGCTTTTACTTGTTATCCTGCGCTTCTAGTCATTGATCAGGTTCCCTCATACTGGTTTTTAGGTCACTGGCTTGTTAATATCTCCTGTTCTATTTTCTAAATTTACCTTTCATCTTCGTCCATCTCTCTTCAAAGGAAGCTTCCGACTTTGGAGAAGAGGTAGTTAAAGAGGAGATAAAAGCACTAACATGTGGTCAAGTGTGAGATTAATGCTTTGGTCTCTTATTGCATTATCTTTTATTCGTAGCTCTGATATCTTACTGCAATAAACTGGTCATGGTCATTGAGACATGCATATATTCATTAATAAGTTGGCTAATTAACAGGTTTTAACATCAGTAGGGATCAACTTTTCTATTTTTGATGGTTGTTGGATTGCATTACTAATAATTCCCATCAATCTTGTTGTTCTTTATTTTCATATGATTGCTTAATATCTAACGAGGGAAATATACTGATGTGTTGATCACTTTTTATTTTGTGTATTCAGCCTCCATGGGACAAAGAACTTGGGGAGAAGTTCATAATTCATTACACTTATGGATGTGACTACAATATGAAGGTGATTTCGGTCACTAAATTCTTCAAATAATGTTTCACTTAAAAGAAAATGAGGGGAAACTGCTGAATATGATAGAATGATGAGCCCTATTTTTTTGGACCAGTATATTATCCCTAATTTACATGTATTGATAGTAGTTCCATTAAATCATAACATTCCTCTTGCCGCTTGCATCATGACTCAAGTTCAACTTTGGTTTGGAAATTAGGGCGAGTTGACTTATGGAAAGATAGGAGAATGGAGGTTTGACAAGAGATCTTATGACAGTGTTGCTCCTCCAAAGAACCTACCACTACCTCCTCCTGGTGTTCCAGAAAGTGTGGTATGTATTATCTCTCCATGTTGTTCTAGGGTGCTTTTTGTTCTTTTTTCCCCTGGAAACCTCCATTTATGTCTAGGTTATCTTTGAAAGATTGCTTCCCCATTTTGAGAGCATGGATCATTAAAGCCAAAAGATCTGGAAGAGTATAGTTCAAACAAAGGAAGGATTACCAAATTTACAAAATCTAAATCTATTTTCTGATCAGGTGTATGTTGAAGGAGCTTCTGCTTCATGATGGCTTTTGTGTTTTTAGAGCCTTAATCCTTTGTAACTAACAACTTCGGGATAGGGGTTAGTTTCATTGAAGCCTTTTCACAATTAGAGGATTCTTGCCACCAATAGATTGAAAGCAGAACAGTCAGGAGAGCATATGTCAGGCAGTCAACTTTTTTCTCTCTGAATGTGTTTGGAGGTGTAGCAATAGATTCTAACTAATAGCTTTTTTCGCGCAGTCTTCTAGTTATTTCTTAGTTGCCATGAGATCCCCTCAGAAAGTTATGCAAAATCAAAAGAAAGATCACACGAAAAAGATGCCAGAGCAACGAGTCAGAAATATCAACACTCTAGCTAGGCACTACATAGATCTGCACAATGCCTGTAGAAAATGATCCCTAACAGAATATGCCAAGAAAGAATCCTAATATTGAAATGCTTAATGTGAAGCACTCCTTGGATATTCTATAAGCAATGTTGCATAAAGGTGAAGGTCACAAGCTCAATAATGGTTTTCTGTTGGAGGTGTTCTTTCTTTTGTCTTTAACTTGCTACTTTATTTTTCCTTTTAATGTCCTTATTCTTCGTCATCTCCATTGAAAAATTTTGATTTCTGGCAGGTGACTCTGGTGAAAATGGTAAACGAAGCGGCTGCAAACATTCCAAACTGGGGATCCTAAAACATCATATGCCTTTTGCAGCCACCGAAAGGTTCACTGGTGGTTCATCAAAATAGAGGTTACGGGGCTAACAAGCACAGCGGAGTGAGAACTGGTGTCATATTGACATCCTATGCACTGTCGAGGATGGGTGCGTTCTGTCAATTGTATGAATACAAGGTTTCAAATCATCCTCGTTTGTTAGATGAGTATGTGCGCTGTATGAGCTGTAAAACTTTGTGTATTGTTGTCCAACAGTGTCGAGATGTCATTAGGAAGCATGTAAATGACACCATATACACAGGATTCATTTCAATTTGATTTTTCCATGCAATAAAATTCTCACCTTTTGGCTTTCGATACGGAAGTTTCTGTCACATGGTAAATGGTATAGCTGTGGGAAAACAGCTAAGCTAAAGCACCTGGATTGCTTTTGAGTAGCGAACCGATGATGCAAGGGTCCATCACCACTGAAACTTGGTCTAGGACATTGATGTTCAAATGAGTATAGGCTTGTTTGATCTTGTAGATTGAGTCAGTCCCCCTCAGTTAGAGAAAACTCCGTGCTTGGGACTTTGAAGTTTCGAACAGCCGAGTTTGTTGGAAGGACGTTCTTTGAGGAAAATGTTTCGTATTAATCTCTTTTCGGGAATGAAAGATGAATGGAATCGAAAAATCAATCTCCTCAAGTCTGGTGACGTCATTGTCGTGATGACCTCCGGTTGGCTCTTTCTTTTCGTCCTTAATAAGCGCCTTCCCCAGACGTAATCGCACACACTATCGACTCTCATCGTTGCTTGATTCTTCACCATTGTTGATCCTTTTCTAACAGCAGCCAGTCAATGTCTCGTGATTCAAGTTCTTCGCTCATTAGCATGATCAGAGAGGCTTGATCAACTCCTTTGCAACCAAAATGTGCTTTTGTGTATTCATGATCCTCAGTACAAAGCTCCAAACTTAGAATTCGACTCAGCGTTTGCTCACCATTGTTGGAGAAAATTGTAGGTTGATGCCAGCAACATTCGCTTTGATACCGAAAATGATGCCGGATGACAGAGTCTCCAAGTAGTGAGCCAAATTAGATTGAGAATATAAACTCAATTCGAAATGAATGGTAACTTAGAATGGAACTATTCTAATTGTTCCATTGGACAAAATACAAACAGTTACTAGATCGTTTAAAATTACCAACTATTTTAATAATGTGGGACGTTTATTTATATACCTTATCAATGTGCTAAAATTACTAGGTTCTATAGAAAATTATCAACTCTAATACGAGTCCATTAACAAACATTTATTCTATTGTTTTGAAACTACGAATCGGTCCAATAATTTACCGATTTCCAATGTGTTAAGAGTTAGTGAAATTTGTAGGAAACTAGTAAAACTTCATCTGGGTGATTTACCAACTTTTCACGGGTTATGTTAGCAACTAGTTTTAACTTAATTAACTTTTATGCAACATTTATTTGATTGCCTCCAAATTACTAATGGTTTTGATAATTTACCAACATTTATTTGCCGAGCTTACAGACATGTTTTAGGAAATTATCAACTCTTATTTGGCTCTTTTTACCACTGTTTATTTGATTATTTGAAATTACCAACCGTTCCAATACTTTGCCAACATTTACTTGTTAAGATTACCATCATGTTACATTACAAGCTTTTATAGAAAATTATCAACTTTTATACATCGTTTGTTCGATTGAATCGATATTACCAACTACCATTTAATTTACCAACATGTATTTTTCCATTCTACAAACTTGTTTGCTGGCGAAGAATAACAGTCCGATGGTCTTGCCTTTTTTTTCTTGTATAATCTTAGCATTTTTACATTTCATGCTCAAATGAGGTTCTCGAAACAAAGCATTATAGCATGTTTGTGACCTGGGACGGATTTGTTGCCTTGAAAATTTAACGAAGGAGCTTGAGGGTGGGTCCCGTGAAGGGAAGTACGAAAATGAGAGAGATGCAAAGCAATTAAACCCTGCAAGTGGACACCACACAGACGAACTTGTTCTCTGAAAATGAACTCACCAGACACAAACCAGATCGCCACGATGGTCTCGAAGGCATGTCGTCTGAACTCGAGCACCGGCAACTTGTTATATGTGTGGCTTGGGGAGAACTCATAGCGGAGGAGAAGCGGGCTCCTTTGGTCGAGTTGAGGGAAGAAGAAGAAGAAGAAGAGAGAGGGAGGGAGGCAGGGAGGCAGGGAGGGAGAGAAGTCTAAAAAATCTGAAAGACGTGTGGGAGTTTAAAGCCCCTTCACATTACCTGATCCACTTCATCAAAAACATATCAAATCTTCAAGTGTTTTTCGCCACGCCACATGTTGTAGCGCTAGGTGTCTTGAGAAAGTGAAAAAAAAAACACCTCATCATTTCTCCTTAGTTAAATTAGATGGAGTTAACATAAGGATTTGATCGTATTGATTTGACAAATTTTCTGACTTTTGCACTATCTGAGAATTTTACAACACAATTATACTTTCCCAATGAGTCTTACAATTTTCAGTGTATTTATCCCAAAATTTTATTATATATGATTTCAATGCACTAAAGTGAACAAAAATTTGACATGGTGCTAATTTTCGGTGTGATGTAAGAATATGATGTCTTGTTGGTTGGTTTATCAATCAATCAACTGGCTTCTTTGAAGCTCATCAATCAACATCACGGTATGTCGATTTATATTTGAAAATTAAGCTCGTGAAACAAGTAAGTCGGATCGGATTGAAAATGACCCAATTTGAATTGACTCATTTTTATGTAATACAATTTTAGCCATCTATGCACGACCTGACTCGACATTTGTCGGATCGGATTGAAAATGACCCAATTTAATTGAATTGACTCATTTTTATGTAATACAATTTTAGCCATCTATACACGACCTGACTCGACATATACTTGACCGAACCGGGCTCCAAATCTTAGCACTTTTTCTCCCTAAATTGTTGAATAATAAGCGACTCAATGGACAGGCTCGTCAAGTTTACGAGGGAGCTCAAGTGCTCGAGTTGGGTCATGAGCTAGGATTTCAAATTGCACATAAGCAACACTGAGACATGGGTGAGCATCGCACTGATAGACAAGAACAAGGAGGCTTTTAAACCATCGACTGGTTGGTTCCAGTTCAGTTCCCGATTCTACCTGGGAACGAGCCCATTTCATGTTTTTGGGAAAAGAATTAAATTCTTAAAATACAATATAAAAGCTATACCATTTCATTAAAAAAAATATATTGATCAATTATGAGCAAAAATAAGGGCCGATGCTCATTTTGCCACCTTTATTGAAAACTGAATAAGACTAGGAACACGTGACATAAACAGTATTACAGTACGAAACTCGAGACAACATTTTCAAGTGGATCAACGCGACATTCAGGCAACTTTTCTGAAATGGTAAAAATGGACAGATCAGACTAACAGATCTCCTTGACCTAACGAAAAAGAATGAGAACTGATGTTTATTCAAGCGCCTACCATAGTTCGCGAGTGTGTGATATAGATGATTTACAGACCATCAATTCAAATAACGCCGACAGTTTATCGACTTGCAATGACACGGAATCTTTTTGCCTTCGTCTTCGTGGTTGAAGTGGTAGTCATAAGTGATTTCTTCTCCAGGAAGAATATCTCTCTCTGCAAAGAAAATCACCTGCAATTCAAGAATCAGATAATTTAGTAATGCCATTTAGTAAACAAAAAAAAAATCTAACAAGTCCACCAAACTTTGGACGACCACACATCGAGCTCTTTGATTATGAACTATGTCTTCTGATGCACTCGGGCATCAGTGTGATGTGCGATGGGATAGTTTTGTCAGTTTTGTGGGTATGCTCAATGCAATTTTAACAAGACTTCGTTTGCATTCTGTATACCGTATCTAATCAGGAAAACAAACATATGCTGGTTTTTCTTGAGGCAGAACTCTCAAAAGAAATTAATACACGAGGGCTGCATTTTCATACCTTTTTCTCATCTCTCACTGAAATCACCTTGGCAACGCAGTTCGGCTGTTCACATAAATTGCACAGAACAAAGATGAGTCAGTTGATTCTTACATACTAGCTTACAGTGTTGCAGAGTGAGGTATGCTCTCAACAAGGTTGACACTGTAATTGTGAAAACCCAAAGTCAACTTAGCCAACTCATTCAGCTTCAAACTATGTTCTCTGTTAAGCAGTTCCTGAGCATATGCTTACAAGGCTTAGATCTTCCACTGCTACCATTCGATGTTTTAAAATGTTGAATCGCATATTTCAATGAACAAATATTGATCGACTTAGAATACTTTCTATGCGTAATGATATTCTAGAATGCCACATTCAAACAAGGAGATAGAAGTTTCAGATCTTCAGTGAAAGTTGGGAAACAGGAAATTTTACCTGGCAAGAATGGTTGACAAAACGAGCAATGCCCCCTTTTCGTGTAGCATCAATTATATGTTCCTTATCTATCCTAAAAAAATAACAAGCACTCTTGCACTGAATTCTTCGGCCAGACTGATACTCTCTCTCTCTTTTATCAGCAATACGTAGCCCAACAATCTCACCGACATACTCAACAACCTACAAGAGCACATGCCCAATTATAAAGACTATTCCATAAGCAGGGAAAGAACAATATTAAAGCTGGGGTCCTGAGGCCAAACCATTTCTCCCCGATAAATGAACTGAGAGGCATAAAGTCCTAGGGCATGTATGCCAGACTTATACACTACTAGACGTTTCCAACCTTTCGCCTGTTTGTAACGGCCATATTCTTTCTGCAGGTGTTTGAAACAAAAATCGTTAGTGTGGCATTCACAAATAACACCAGGTCTTCTGCATAATAACTTGCAAAGGGGAAATTGCTTCCTCCACATAAAGTACTAAGCACCCACAAAGCTTAAAAGTGGCGACTGAAGGATCCAGATATTATGCATGAACCTAGCAGAAAATGACAGTAAAGAAACAGAAAATGAAACAGGACTTAAAAACTTGATATGACAATCTCGCGTGTCATGCACATCTGATGCATGCAAATTGATTATATTAGTTGGAGATAAGACACAGTGGATATATTAGCATACTCGGCAATCAGATTCTGCAACTGAGTGTGGCAACTGTAAGATGGCCTGGGAGCATTTCCTCTGACCATGAATGTGAGTCCAAGCATTGATCTGGTCCGGTGGAACAAGGCTTCCACACTTGCCTTGGTAAAGACCGTGGAAATTACTATGGACATTATCCCAATTCCTTTCCTTGTAACTCTGCAGAAAAGGTTAAAGTATGAATACAATGTTAAATTGCTGGTTCTTATATCAGTAATTTCAACAAGGGAACCTCGGAAATGCAGAAAGCACCTCTGTCCGAGCACATCTTAAAATATCACCAGAACAGACGATGTCAGAAACGCCAATGGCTGTGGATCCACAATCAACATCTTTATCATGATGGGCGCATCTCCCATAGAAATGAACATTCTTGTCATTGATACCTTCAACCTCACTTTGCAGTAGATCCTACATGCCATCAGAGAAAACACATATTGAGCGAATTAGAAATTGTAGGATCATAAATTACTAGTGCATCAATGTTACTTTGATACAATTGCAGTAGAACTAACCATCAATCCATAGTTAACATGCTTAGCAAGGGATACTTCTAAAACAGCAAGTTTGGACAGTTTCCTATGCTTGCACCAGGTTATCTTGGGTATTGGAGGTTTAACCAAGCAAGAACTTCAGGCTTGGCAGGGCATTTGTTTATAGCGCCCAAGAAAAGAAGGATTACCTCAATTCCTCTCTGTTTTTCTGTTGATTTGGAAGGAGCAGAACAAGAGAGCTTCTGATAGATAGGAATCTTCCATTGCAATTTTTATTGAAAATTGGCTTGAAGTAATACGCTTTTATTATAACAGAACTTGCATATGGATGTAAATGCCTCCGTCGCTATAGTCGATAATTTATCTTGTATTTGAGCTCTTTTTGGTTTTGAGAGCTATTTTGTACATGGCTTTAGTTTTTTTGGACTCTTTTTGTGTATGGGTTTGCACCCCCTTGGTGACCTGTAGTTGAACTTCTTATCGATAAAAAATCTGTCTACAGATACTATTACAAAACAATTGATTTCTGGTTTCAATTAGAGCCTATGAATAAATTCTCGTCTATCTAGCTTGATGACTATTTTGGGTCTACAATAATGAGAAGCCTGAGGTGGGTACTTCCTAGGCATGCTTACCAGTTGCAAACTTCGATGCAAACTACCACTATGTCAATAGGCATATCCTGGAGACAACATCATTTTCTTTTATTAATCATAATTATGGCATTATTTTGCCCTATCATCATATTAATTACATTACCATCGTAAAGGTTTTTATGTTACTCTCTGACATAATAATTGAGAGAAGAAATATAGATTGTATGATATTGACTAGTAGATATCTATGTAAAAAGCCAGTATTTTTATTCAGTGTTAACGTAATAATGGAAGTTAATACTTGAAAAGCAGCAAACTGTTATTCAGTTAAAATGTTGATTTTTGGAAGTAAACATAGGTTTATCAGGTGGAACTTGGGGATACACATTGTCATCTATCTTACAATAAACAAAGAGAAGCTCAAGGGAGCTGCATCTTCATTTTCCAGCTCATATATTCTATAAATAACATGGCCAAAAGAAGTAATTCTGTAAATGTCCTTCACCTCCTAAATAATCAAAGACTAGACCGTTTTCTTCAAACTTTGGTTAAAAAGGTAAACAAGCACAATGCATATCGATGAAATAGGAAAAAAAAGGTCTCAAAAAGATTAAAGGTTCATTATGGATTATCTTAGGAATGTAAGAGAGTTGACCTTGCAAGTCAAACTAATAGTGAGATAATCCAGTTCGAATCACAAATTACTCAAAACTCAGCACGATTCTTTCAAATTTGAGTAGCTCAGGTACTTAATTGAGTGGAATTCATGCTAAAAATACAAGCCTAATCGCGCATTCATTACATAATATAGATAGTGCCGAACATCAATTTTAGTAGAATTTTAAAATTGGAGCTCAGCTTCAAGCTTAATTTAAACCTGAGCTCAAAATAAAATTTACTGAGGAATCAGGTCGAGTTGAATTCGAGCTTATTAAAAACTTAATTGGGTCAAGCTCGACCAAGCTTAAGTTGTGTATCAAGCCTTGTATATTCCAGTCAACTTATGCTCAAGTATTAAACTGTGTCGACTGGATCAGATCCTTAAATTATCTGTACGGTTAGGAATGTTAAAGTAACCTTAAAGAAATTCTTAGTCAGTACAATTTCATACAACTGTCACTGATGACCATCTCAATAGCAACAGATTGCAGTTTCCATAATTATAGAACTACAATATTCAAGAGTCTAACAGCTCACTTAAGTCCTCAAACTGACGGAAGAAATCATCGCGAACTAACAAAATCTTTCGCCTGCTTCACAACAAGAATGAATAGTAATGATTTTTAAAGCTCAAGAAGACTACAATTCAGAAAGGTTGGAAAGTAAAACGAAAGACAGATTATAGCAGATCTGGAGTTGTACAACAGTTTTCAATAATAAATTGTATAGGTAGCAAAGGAAAATCCCTACTAGGCACCGTAAGAAAAATATATCATTCCCGATGTATCTGTTTACTATAATGATAATAGGTACAACAGAATCAATCCAAGATGCACCCACCTAGGCTAGAGTTCCTGTCTTATCTGATTTATAAAGTGGGGGGATCTCATGGAAAAAAAAAAAAGAATCAATGTAATACGTAAACAGAGTCAGTAAACTATCAAACATACTTGGACCAAGCATTGGCTACACTCCAACAAGCAATTAGCTTCGTCTTGCTTCGACCTTTGACATACAAAGCAAAATGCATCAGCATCCATATTTGACAGCCGATCCGGCTCAGCATAGCATCTGCACTGTCCAATGAATATGATCTCAAAGATCAAGAGACTAAATTGCAATATACTGTGAAACCAGAAGAAGAGTAATGTCATCAAACAACTTCATTGCTCACTTAATAGCGGTAGCATCATATGTCCCATGTGCAGGAACTCTTTGCATCTCAGTATCCTTCAAGATTTTACTCAATCTCTTTGTTGTCACAGTTCTGCTATTCTTCAGGGAAAATTTCTTGGAACTGTGCCTCGCTCCTGAAGGCATGCAACTTTCATTGATTATAAAGAAGAAATCATAACAACGAGCCACTTGGAAAAAGGAAAGTTAAAACATAATGTTAATAGAGCATGCACAAATCAAGTATGATACTACCAATTCACTTATAATCTATCAGGCCTTCATCTTCCCCTACCATAGCATCACCCCGTGAATTTGACCCAACCTTATTTGATGGTATTTGCATTATATCCCTCATTCTAGTCTTGAGCAAACCCCAGAGAGAGCTTAGTTGTTGCATGATTAAGTGTTCATCATTTTCTGATTTGGAAAATGCCACTGGTTACCTAGACATATCTTGATGCAATTTTAGAAGGTGCTTCTCACCAAGTGTCAATTAGCTCACTTGCATACAACAGACAACGATCCATTCAATCTAGAATATACTTACAGAAGCGAAGTTCTTCCAATGACTTTCGGATATATATATTATATATATTTATATATATATATATGTTCTCCTTTTGACATATCCAAATTATTGAATAAAAAAGCAATAAAACTTTTTGAGACAGCCTTCAATAACCAGCACCCCAATCAGATTGAGGTAAGTTTGAATCCTTCACCCATAAAGTCAATGAGAAAAAGAATTTCCAGCGAGGTGGTCATTCAGCCTACAAGGGCAACCCCTCCAAAATCAAAATTCTTTTCTAAAACAATATTTGAAAACATATGTACCGTTGAAAATGGGTTCTATCATGAAGATCCCAACATATTTGCAAAAAATATGTTTTTTGATAAATTTAACTATACTCCACGTGATCCACACAAGACTGGAATTTTATGAAAAAATACTAACAGAAACCAAGTCCGTCATTTTTAAGCATTTTTCTGATAAAACTCATATATATTATTCCAAGGTAAGGATCTGTAAAATAGTCCATTCTCCCAGTGGAAACCAACCCCATAACTTTGGTCAGATTTGATACCATAAATGTTGAACCCACACCATATAAGCCCTCATTTTCATATTTTGATTATCAATAAGCCCAATAGAATGCCTTTTTAAGGAAAAATGCCAACAATACCCATACATGGCTGCTCTTCTTTGAAGAATTTGATAATCGCCTGATGCCATTCTGGTTCATTTTGGACCTACCAGTAAAATACTACACCCATTAATGCAACCTAGCTACAAAATATTTTGCTAGCCAATTTGCACCTGTTTCATATGAAGCCAAAATCCCACACTTAATATTCTTTTTCATATACTTTGGAGTATCATGGGTAATGACTTGGAGTTTTGATTACAGAAAAATCATAGAATCGGATACCCTTACCTTAATAAGAAGATTCAAGGTTAAGTGATGGGATGGTTTTAAATTTTTGATAGGATTAATGAGCAATCAATAACAGAATGATTAGGCAAAAGAAACCCTAACCATATCAGTCCAGATAATGTCACTCCTTTTCTCCATGACAAAGGATTTGTTTTATCGAGACTAGCATCTGCACAATCCTAGCAACAACTAATGCGATTTTTAAAACAAGCCCTTGTTGAATTGGAAAAATCAAACTCCTCCCACTCACATCATAGTGGGAACACAAATGAAGATGACTGCTACAGCATACGCTTTGGTCATGATACTAATGAAGATTAAAAGACAAAGACGGGACGACTATTATCAAAATTTTCACAATTCCATAATGAGATAAAAAGACTAATGGCAATTATCTTTTTCTTTCTGCTTTCATACTATGCTTTCACACTGCACGATGTCTTTTCACCGTAACATTATACACCTTTTCCTGTTCACAATAGTGACTTTTACCGGAAGACGCAATAACTTCACGTGAACCTACAATAATGCAATAGCTTTTGAAGATTCTCTCAGCTTATAAAAGCCATCCTTTTCTACCCAAAGAGGCAGGTTCTGAAATCCTCCTCTTAGAAATCATACAAGACAGAAGCCTTTCGATCTCTCATCTTTTTTTAAACCAAAAAATCCTCTCAATCTTTCCACATCTCATCTTGATCCTATCTCTTGAATATCTTCACTCCTCTTCTTGGAATCCCAAATCCAGAAAGTTTCATATCCACATATCTATATCATCCCTAAAACACCTTTATTGTCTGGATCCTAGAACATAAAGGTGCAGCCAATCACAAGCGGTAAAATTTGCCGATTGGGGGTATGTAAACTAAATTGCAGATATGAAATTGGACAAAAAATAAAGAGCAGACCAGCCACAGGCGATACGACCTGCCAATTGTGGGGTATGTAAATTAAATCACTGTAGTATAAATTGCAAATAAAAAAAGATCATGATAAATACTAACATTTAAACAATATTCAAAGATTACAAATGGAAATATTAAAATACAAGTGCAAATTTCAATAAATAAAAACCTTTGCATCCTCATATCATGAACAAGATTTGGAACGTAAAGGTGTTTCAGGGATGATATGGATATGTGGATATGAAACTTAATGGATTTGGAATTCCATGAAGAGTGAAGATATTCAAGAGATAGGATCAAGATGAGATGTGGAAAGATAAGATCTAGTGACTTTTACTGAAAGACACAGTAACATTATGTGAACCTGAAATAATGTAATAGCTTTTAAAGATTCCCTTGGCCTATAATAGCTATCATTTTCTAACATAGTATTACGGTGAAAAGACATCGTGCAATGTGAAAGCATAATATGAAAGCAGAAAGAAAAAAAAATTGCCGTTAGCCCCTTCTCTCATTATGGAATTGTGAAAACTTTGACAATGATGGTCCCGCCTTTGTCTTTTAGTCATCATCATTATCACCAAGGCATATACCGTAGCAGTCATCCCCATTTATGTTCCCACAATGATGTGAGTGAAAGAAACTCGATTCTTCCAATTCAACAAGGATTTGTTTTAAAAATCCCATTAGTTATTGCTGGGATTGTGTAGATGCCAGTCTCGATAAAACAAATCCTTTGTCATGGAAAAAATAAGTGACATTATCTAGACTGATATGGCTAGAGTTTTTTTTGCTCAACCATTCTGTTATTGATTGCTCATCAATCCTATCAAAAATTTAAAACATCCCACCACTTAACCTTGAATCTTCTGATTAAGGTAAGGATATTCGATTTTATGATATTTCTGTAATCAAAACTCCAAGCCATTACCCATGATACTCCAAAGTATATGAAAAAGAGCATTAGGTGTGGGATTTTGGCTTTATATGAAAGATGTGCAAATTGGCTAGAAAATATTTTGTAACTGGGTTGCACTAATGCGTCTAGTATTTCACGAGTAAATCCAAAATGTTCCCACCATCTGATGAACCAGAATGGCATCATGCGATTATCAAATTCTTGAAAGAAGAGCAGCCCTGTATGAGTATTGTTGGCATTTTTCCTTAAAAAAGCATTCCACCAGGCTTGTTGGTAATCAAAATATGAATAGGACCTATAGTGTTGGTTCAACAATTTTGGTATCAAATCTGACCAAAGTTAGGGGGGTTGGTTTCCACCGGAAAGGATGGATTATTTTACGAATCCTTATTGTAGAATAATTTATATGGATTTTATAAAAAAAAATGATTAAAAACAACGGACTTGGTTTCCATCGGTATTTTTTCATAAAATTCCAGAGTCTTATATGGATCATGTGGAGTATAGTTAAATTTATCAGAAAACATATTAAAAATATGTTGGGATCTTCGTGACAGAACCCATTTTCAACGGTACATATGTTTTGAAATATTGTTGTAGAAAAGAATTTTGATTTTGGAGGGGTTACCTTTGTGATAAAAAAAACTTTTAATCACATTTACTTCCAAATATTGCAAAATAAGTAAAAAAACTGAACGAACTAAATCCAGATGAGGAAACTCTTAATCATCTTAGTCAAATCATTGCTGAAACTGATAGCAGTTCCTACGATGAATCTGAAGAAAATGGACTTTAGGTGAATGATATTGAAACCACTTCCTCTTATGAATATGAAGAATCTCAAGACTCTTCTCAAGACTCTTTTGAAATAAATGTCTTAACAAAAGAGGAAAAAATTCTTTTACAAACAGTTGATCAAATCACTAACCCTGAAGATAGAATTGAATATCTCAATGGTCTCCAATCTTCTACAACCTCCAAACAGCATTCTGATACCCCTAATAATCTTTCTACCATTCTCAACAGGGAAAAGAAAATTGTTTATTGACCTATTTCCATAAACGATCCTAATCAAAAGATCAACCACCAGAAGCAAGAGATTCAGAATCTCAAGCTTACCCAAATTGAAAGACACGTAGAGATAAAATCCAATTTTATGAAAGGAAAAGAAAAGATTGAAGGATCTTCGGAATCCCAATTCAATTCTAACCCTAGCCCCTCCGATCCAAACTTCTTGCTCATGCTTTCAGAAATAACCAGAAAATGGTTCATAAATATCACTATAAAAATCAATAATGAGTTCATTTTAAATACAACAGCACTCTACAGGAGCAAATCTCAACAGTATTAGAGGTCTTATACCGACCAAATATTTTGAGAAAACAACCCAATCACTCAAATCAGCATAAGGAAAAAAATTACATATTAATTATAAGATTCCAAAAGCTGAAATAGTAAAAGATAATACTTCTTATAAAACTTCACTCCTTCTTGTCAAAAACATTAAACAGAATGTCATTTTAGGAACTCCTTTTATAGGACTTATAAAACCTTTTAAAGTTACTAATGATGGTATCGAGACCAAATTTTTAAAAAAGAAAACAATTTACAATTTCATAAGTAAACCGCAAACCAAAAACTTAAATACACCCAGGAACAATCCATTTATGAAATAAATTGTATTATCCAAAATAAAGAAAACCACTTTCAATATTTAAAAGAAGACCTTGAACATAAAAGGATTGAGCAAAATCTTTCTGATCTTACTATTGAGAAAAGAATTGCTAATCTTGAAACTTGCATAAAAAGTTGCATATGTTCTACACTTCCTAATGCTTTTTGGTCTAGGAAATACCATATAGTTGATTTACCCTATGAATCAGGATTTTCTGAAAAATAAATCCCGACCAAGGCAAGACTTTCCCACACGAATCATGAAGTCGTGAATTTTGTCAAAATGAAATCCAGTTCTTGATAAAAATCTCATTAGGAAGAGCCAATCACCTTAGAGTTGCTTTGCTTTATACGTCAACAAAAATGCTAAATTAGAAAGGGGAGTTCCAAGATTGGTAATCAACTATAAACCTTTAAATACAGCTCTGAAATGGATAAGATATCCAATTCCTAATAAAAAATACTTATTGAATAGACTATACAGTTCAAAATTATTATCTAAATTTGATATGAAATCAGGGTTTTGGCAAATACAAATCAATGAAAAGGACAGATATAAAACTGTATGCACTGTCCCTTGTTGACTATATGAATGGAATGCCATGCCCTCTGGATTAAAAAATGCCCCATCTGAATTCCAAAAAATCATGAATGACATTTTTAACCCACGTTCTGATTATATCATCGTATACATAGATGATGTTCTCATTTTTTCCTCCAACATTGACCAACATTTTAAACATATTAATAATTTTATTAACATTGTTATGAAAAATGGTTTGGTAGTTTCGCCAACTAAAATATCCCTTTTTCAAACCAAAATCAGATTTCTAAGACATCATATTCATTTAGGAACCATTATACCCATTGAAAGATCAATACTTTTTGCTGAAAAATTTCCTGATGAAATCCAAGATAAGAATCAATTACAAAGATTTCTTGGGAGCCTGAATTATGCTATAGATTTTTTTCCCAAATATCAACATAATTTGCAAACCTCTCCACCAGAGACTTAAAAAGGAACCTCCACCTTAGACCTCGATTCATACCAATATTGTGAAACAAATTAAACATAGCATTAAAAAGATTCCTTGCTTACATCTTACTGACCCATTTGCTTTCAAGATTATTGAAACAGACGCTTTAGATATAGGATACAGAGGAATTCTAAAATAGACAAAAGACAACAAAAAACAAATTGTTCAATTTGTCTCCAAACACTGGAATGATTGTCAAAAGAATTACTCCACCATAAAAAAAAGGAAATCCTTGCTATATTGTTTTATCTATATCTAAGTTTCAAGGAGATCTTTTGGATCAAAAATTTTTATCAAGAATTGATTGTAAATCAGCAAAAGACGTTTTGCAAAAGGATTTTCAAAATATTGCTTCAAAACAGATTTTTGCAGGTGGCAAGCCGTATTATCTATTTTTGATTTTGATATTGAATTTATAAATGGTGTCTCCAATTCCTTACAAGATTTTCTCACACAAGAATTCTTACATGGAAAATGCCTCCCAAAAAACCCACCAGAAGAGACAAAAGGCAAAGAAATTGCCGAGTCTAGTAAAGCCCAAAGGCATGACCAATATCAAGAGCAAGCTACAAGCAGCTCAACAACCAGAGCAAACCTTCAATACTACTATATCACATCAAGCCAATATGCTTTTGCAAAAAGGCATAAAGGTGTTTTCTTTTACACCTTTACTATATAGAGAGAGAGACTAGCAAAAAGTGCAAATGCCATCGACCAAACAAAGACACAGGGAGGCACGTAATGTGCTTTCCCTATACGAGTATTTTACTTTTCATAGTGATAAGAGTCGCATGCATTCTCTTCATTAAATAACTAGAACTCATTTGTGATGGTATCGATCAAAGGTCAATAAGGAGACAATCAATTTCCAAAATGATCATTTCCCACTGCACAATCTGCACGATCTATCTGGCAATAGAAAAGAGTAGAATAAAGAAGAAAACGGAATATAACGGTTCATGGAGCGCACATATGCAAGATGCATATCATCACGGAGAGAGAGAGGGCGGGCTTATCTTCACTTGTTAAAAACACATTATAAGCCATTATCGACCAGTATAATCATTTGGGAACTGCTTAAATAACTAGAAAAGGTAAAAGTTTTACAGAATTGATATTTAGATATGCTCAACGACCAGGTCACATATTAACAGACGCATACATCTTTCAGGCCAATACATTTATAAAGTACCTATTGAAGACTGGCTTATGTATTTATCCTGAATGATGTGGATTATAGGCGGTACACAACTGAGTTTTGGAAGATATGCATTAATTCAATGATATATACATGAGATCTAACGAGCTCAGTTATATTGCTTGGATAGAAGGAAATTCATTCTATTCAGTAGAAAACACAGTGCAACGCTAAAAGGGGAAGGAATAAACATCAGTTAAAAAGGATGGGAAGGGATTCACCCTTATATTCATTATAAACTAAGTGGTTTCCTTTCACAAATTATAGGGAAATGCCAAGACCTGCCACAGTTTCGCATTTACATAGGAACTGCGCCAAACCCAAACATGAAACCTTCTTTTTCTTCTTTCAACATAAAAGGCAACCCGCCAGTTCAAAATGCGAAAACTACGGTGGGGACAGCACTTTTACCTGGCAAAGATAGCTCATTAAGGCTACGTGTACGCTCCCGCGCTCTCCCAAACCTTGATTCCAGTTGAGCGTGAGTACCGACCGCACTATTTTTCAGACATTTTCCCGCACATAACTTGTCTTTTTCTTCCAGGCATGCAATAATTGATGATTTTGCAGCAGAATGTTGCATCAGTTTGCAGGATCTAAGATCATGAATTTTCCTGTCTTTGTTTTGCACCAAATTGGACATTTCATTGGCCGATTCATCAATGCCTCCGTATGCAACCTTTTTCAACTCACTTGTGCATGCTAGCGTATCCCTAGAGATTCCAGGCGCTCTACATTTTCTCGCTTTTTTGAGAATCCTGCTCAGTGAAATGATTTTTGCTGGCTTTGACACATTTAAATCAAAGTTTTCTCTACATATCTCACCATATAGCCCATATACCATAGGCTTTGCCATCTTTCGACCAGCATTGACCGGCAGTGGAGATGCCTTTCTGAAACCAATTGATTTGTGCTCGGTTAACTTCCCAGCATTTTCATGACACGTCACATCCAATTTTGGCTGCCCAGAAGCATCGCTAGCACTTATTCCCCGGAACTTCTTCACACATCTAACTAGGGGATCTTTACCATAATTAATGTGATCTCTGAAAGCTATCTGTTTATTCCTTATCTCCTCGTTGTTGTATATTCTCGGCAGGTTTCTCTTCCGGGATGATAAATTTGAGGGACCTACTGGAGATTGGTAGCACCTGAAATTGGTTCTACATAAACAATCATCACCTGAACATGATGTTTGATGGCCAGAATGGAGAAACGTCTGTTTGTCCCCAAAAGAGCAAGAGCCATGGTCTTCATAACCAGTAAATGTTGTTTTTCTAGTATGTCCTGCAGTGAAAAAGGATGACCCCAGTTCACTCAACTTTATCACCCTCCGTCTCTTCCGACTCTTCAACACAGTCTTTGATTTATGCAGATGCTTTGACCTTTTATGAACAGGAAGGTCATCATGGATTCGATTTCGACCTTTGTTCCATGTCAAGGAACCCATGAGCTTCAGCTCACCCAGAAGACTATTAGACAAGTGATTACTAGTTACTTCTGAAGGTAATTCTCTTTTAGCATTGGCCTGAGGACCGGTGCAATGTAACTCAGCACTTCCTTTGCTTTCAGAAGGGAAATCAGGTGAGCAGCATTGATCAACACCTGATCCTTCATCAACTACAAGTTGATTTGCACATTCAACGTGCTGAGCATCAATGGGACAACTGCTATCATTGTTAACTGTAATTGATGCTTGAGTCACTGCAGGGGTAGAGCATCCAGAAGAAACCATAGATTTTTCATGTTCTTTCAAAGAGTCAACTGTCTGCTCAGCCCTATCAAAGCATTTACCAGCCCTATCAAGATGGACTTCATTTTCTCTTCCACCCACCAAATGTCCAACATGGTCCATGCACGTTGTATTGCCCTTCCCTTCCACCACACTGGGACCATCACTACATTGGAAAGACAGATTGACACTACTCCCAAGAAACTTCCCTGACAAGTCAACACTCTGATCTAAGGCTACATGCTTCTCCTCCAAACTATCTTTGACACTTTCAGTAGAAACAAACATGTGAGGTTGGATACCAGCCCTTCCTGTCCATTCTTTGGAAGTTCTGTCAACTTGAAATTCAAAACTTCCTGTTGGATGTTTCATCTGCCTAGCACCTACAGAAATGCTTGGGGAGCACATAGATCCTAATATGGGACAGCATCTCTCAACAATGGTTGGTGCAGGGAATATTCTTTCAGATTGGTTAAGTCTGACAATTGAAACTGATGAGTTAGAGGACAGAATCTCATGTTGCATAATAAATTAGAGGAACACAGATCCAATGCTAGATATCCTTGCAGTTCTGACTTTTGAGATGCATTATGGGTTCTATTCCATGCAAATTTAAATTTTCCTCATGTGAAAGCAACTATTTTAGCTCACAAGAACTCACGTACTGGCATGCAGTTCAAACATTTTATTAATCTGAAAAACCATAATGCATAGCCTCAACTCTATGACATCAAAACTCACTAACTTAACCAGATACTCATGAGAACGACCTTGGCGAGGGCTGTTTATGTTGAAGAGGCCCCTCTGGAGTTCGACACTGCATATTAGCTTCTAGTGAAAATAAAGTTGCTGTAGCCATTGAGACATCACACGAGTAATTCTGACCTGAATAAAATTAGAAGAGTGTAAACTCTACATGATTCATACCTCATGAAGAACACAAACAATCATCTAAACCTTTAAACTTAAAACACTGATATGTAAAATCATGCAAAGTAGCTTGCCAGTTTCAGGAGGAACATCGAACATCCTGCTAGTAGCAACCACAGGCAGTGAGGTGGTGTCCACCTCAAAATCGTTCTGTCTACAAGTAGATTGAGTCCCCTCCTTCTCTCTGGCTACTTTTAATGGATCAGCAAGAGTATGTTGCATTTGAAAAGAAGAGGAACCACTGTACCCCTCATTACCATGGCCCATTAGCCCCAAAATTGCTTGTTGCTGTTGAGATAACTGTAATATTTGCCTCAATGCAAGTAATCTCATATTGTCATCAAGTAGACATGAGGTCATGTTGATGCCTTTTTGTTTTGACAAAGTTGGGTTCATATTTGGCTCCAGATGGAAGCCCGATGATGATGCTTGCAATGACGAAATGAGCCTAAGACACATGGATGAAATCATTGGCTTGAGGAAGTTGTCACCATTATGAACACTACCATGGGAGGAGAACTTCTCCCCAAGACTATTACTCTCTCTATTGAAAGCAGCATATTGAGGTTGATTAAGTAATCCATCTGAAAAGTGATTCCTCTTCGCTGAACTTCCAACAGTGAAACCAGTAAAAGCAGCTACATTTTCCTCCTTTCCATGAATTGTAAACCTTGATTCTGTTGGAAGGCAAGAGGAATCAGAAATACATTTAAATACATTTCCCTTGTCCACAATTCTTTGAAAATCCGCACCAGAGTTGTCCAATGGCACTTTTGAACCATAGTAAAAAGCTGGGTGAACATCAACTGAATCACGCTTAGCAGTATCAGAGATGGAATGCCACAACATAGGCTTTACTACTTCACGGCCTTTCATATTGTCATTGGAATCTTTGTATTGTCCACTCCCAAAAATATTATTAGATTGTTGAAATACGGATATTTCTGAGCTCTTGTCTGTATCACCTTTACCATTTTCAATGTGGCTATAGACTTCTTTATTCACATTATAGATGAGATTCCCTCGGTTCACTTGTCTTTCTCTTCTTGCACAGGCACTAGATGAGCTCATGTCATTTTTAAGACTCTGCCTAGATTCCTCACTCTTACTAGCAATTGCCGCTGCATCAAATTCAGGACTAAGTTGGTCAGTCGCTTAACTGGAAAAGTAGCAGAAAGCATGATTATAATGACAACATTGATACTATCCGATTGCTATTATTAAGAAGAACAGTTTACTTACAATTATGTACCATTTGCTCATGGAATGTCTTTGGCCTATTACACAATGAGCCTAAACATCCTAATCCCATGAAAGATTGGAATGAATTCCCTGAAGCCTGATTTTTCTCATGTGGTTGCCCAAGTCCCAACTCAACCTTTGAAGCAGCAGGATCTCTATCTACCAAAACACAATCATTTACAGTTTTCATCCCACTGAATCTAGTCCCCGAATCTTCAGCCAGGTTTCTTGAATCCTGAAAAGAAGGAAGCTCGTTGGCTGCAATTGCAATTTTCCTGATGGAGCCAACATAACAGGAAGATTGGCTCCCATTATCTGGTTTTCTAGCAAGAGAACTAGATGCGCTGAAACATCTTGACCTTTGATGCTCAAATATTTCATTCTTTCTTGCAACATGCTGATTCTGGTCCAAACTACAAGGCAATCCCTCGGAAAGATGGCTGTTTCTACCCTGAATGCTTCTCTGCGATTTGTTTTGTGACCCATCAATGAAAAAATTCTTAGCAGAACGCTGGTCATTTAATGATACAACATTGACAGAATGCTGCCCAGGCCCCATTAAACATCCACGTGAACCAGCCAACTGACAGAGGCTTGTGCTATTACATTTGGGCATAAACAAGCTAGAATTAGCCAAGCCAGTAGTTCCAGATAACCCTTCAGGCCAGTCCCACCCACACTGCTCTTCTGGAACCATGATCTAAAGCACCAAGAAAATGTCACCATCCAGTTGTCTTGTTGCTTCAAAACATGCCAAAAGAAAATATAGGACTTCATTTCAAACAATACAGAGTATAAAACAGACCCGTAAGCAAGGTGGAGTTGCTTAGGAGACAGGTCAGGCTATCCATGCCTGTAGACATCTGCATGGACGACTTGACCCACAAGAAGTGGACAATCTGCTTATGCATACATGCATGGAAAAGAAATAGGATTCTGTATTATCAACTACGGAAAACTTAAAATGGACGCACACTATCTAATGAATAAACATGAACCACCTAGACAAAAATAATAGAAAAGAGGATATTAACTCTTGCTTAGATAACTGGGACAACACGCGTTTGTATAATATATATTGAGAGCACCCTTCTCAAGAAGCAATAGTTTAACCAAAGAAGTTCATGCTTGGACTAATATCAGATTAAATTAACCTGGATATCTAGTGGTTTTTTAAAAAAGCACAGAGCAGATGATAGTTAGGAAGCTAAGCTCATTATATGGCATATTCCTTACTCTTCATCAAATATGATCCCAGAAACTATGGCTGCGGTAGGTTTTATCATGATACTGAATAAAACGAAAACTATTTATATGTACATAGAGACTCTTTACCAGATAAGCATGCACATTAAGACTCAAATCACGGGTTCCCTCCACATCTATTCACTTTCCTCTAGAAGCTCCATCTGAGTGCAGAGACGTTCATGCAAACACCTTAAAAATACTCGTGCCATACTTACTGCTAAGTCACAAAAGGTTTGCACCTAGTGAATCACAAAATTTTGAGAAAAAAACATTTCGTTTAAGAGGAAACTAGCAAAGTAGGTAAACTTCGGGTGCATGAATAGTATTGAGAAACCACAGATAACTTACCCCAAACTTTTCAAAGTAGAGCTGACGCCACTGAGCTATGGTCTGTCCGTTATCCATAAGAACCACATCCCCAGGGTTAGCATCAGATGACCCTGAATGCTGAAAAGAAATAGTAAACCAAATCAGTTCTCCAGCACTTGTAAAGGCCATCATCCAAGTACACTGCCCCGAATAATAAATATCCATTTGTATGGACATCTACCACCTAGAAAGCATTAACTTAATAATACATGACTGGAAGTTACCTCACAGAACTTAGAGACAGACATATGGGAGTAGTGGCATGAACAAACAATACCCAGTACACCAGTATTGCTGAGCAGTAAAATCCCACCTTACAATAGCCAAAACAGAGTTAACCGATCAAGATTTCCGCTAGAGAAGCATCTCTTATCCATTAACTAAGACCGAGTTGCATAATCACTCACTTGTTCTTAGACAATATACTCGAGGACACCCACTGAAGGACACTGCTGGAACATGACCTCCTCGATCATCTGCTTGTAATGGGAACTTTTGACAAGTTCGGATGTTTGAAGTATGGAGCTTGTCATAGTATACAGAATTTGTTCCATATGGTCCTCTGCCTGAACAAGAAAAGTCCAGCATATCCTTTTTACTGGGAATTGTTTTACTGACAACTGCCTGGGCCAAGTCAGATTGATAGACATCCATATCTGCATTTGGAATCCCATGATGAAAACCAGACTTGACACTACGGTTGCGTTTTGACATAACCATAGGTGAAACAAGGGAATACGGATATCCTGAGAGGTTTTCACCATTTACAACATTTAATGCTGACCCACCAAAGTTCAGTCGTGCCATGTTGCCAGGAGCACTATGAGTGACATTATATCCCTCAAAGGGAAGTTTTGCGGACTTGCTGACAGGTTTGGGCTCTGTAAAATCTTTCATACTGCAATAGGGATGATGGTCCAGATATTAAAGCCAAGACTGAATTTTCTGAGTCCTGATTTAGTGACCTGGTTGAGCAAAAGTTTGTTGAAGTGGAAAAAAGGTTGCCTTTTGCATTACTTCATGTCCAATTTGTCACATATCTCAGGTAAGGTATGGAAGAGAATGTAAACCTCTGTTGATCTCTATCTGTCATGAAAGAATAAATTACCTCGTCAAGTCCATCATACAACAAAAATGTTCACTTTATCATCAGAAAGAACCAGGACAAGATCATGGAGATATACGCGTGTACACTCATATCAACATAAATAACTAATCATATAAGGAAAATTACCATAACAGATAATGGGAACGCAAAGGAAAAGATCAAAATGGGAACAGACATGTATATTCTCATTTAGAAACAATGAGACATCTAGCGATGAATCCAACCATCCCAAAAGTTGAAATGATAAGGCGAAAGACACATCTTTGACAGAACTTGTTCAAAGCACGTTGATATTCAATATGGGAGACTTAGGCTGCATTTAATATACAAAAATTTGGCTTTTCAGTTTTGGTTTAGAAACAAATAGTCGCATGGAATCATGTCCTTTGGACTATTGTAAGCATTTTCAAACGAAAATGTGGAGCTCTATTTTAGTCTATTTGGCCTTGGCGTTGAAAACAATACAGAACAGTTTTCTATGTTTCCTTTTCATTCAAAAACACATCTCAAGACCAGCATCCCACTCCTCATATGGAAGCCAGTGTTCTCCTCTCCATGGTACATGGTTTTCTCTTTTAAATCTTGACACGAGGTTTTCTGTTTGATTTAATCATCAGAAACGATAAAAAAAAAATGGTCAAGGTGATCACCATAGTAGTAGGACATAGCAGGCATACTTGAATAATAGGAGGCATGCTCTACAATTAATACGATGAAAATAATGTAGTCGTATAAACATAAACAAAGATGTTTATACAAATTTCACTAAAGTTTCTTCTTAGTTACCAGACATGTCTGAGAAGCTTTTTTGGGGGGATTGGTAATTTGGTAAATAAGTTTATTGTATTAATTAAATGCATGGTCGATTTGAAGTTTAATAACAAAATTCAAGGGGCAAAATAGGAGTAGAGGATGCTAGGTGAAAAATAGGAGAAACTTCAAGAGGTTGTTCAATCCCTTTTTCTATCATATTGGACTGATTAACTTAAGAATTTTACAGATGTTCATACTATTTTCTGTTTTAATTTGAAAGTCTTCATTGAGCGATGCGATCACAATAAATTTAAGTGAAGTTATTATCAAAGGAAAAAAGAAAAATAAGTATTTAACAAGTTTTGGTCATTTTTACATCGTTTTTGATCTTGGAAAACAAGGCAACCAAAATTAATTTCAGGATTATCATTCCTCTTTGAAAATTTTTACTTTCACAAACTAAATGCAATTCAGGGAAACAAGAACTTGACTAGAAAGCTATCTTCGTTTTCTTATTTTTACCGTAAATAGAAATTGATAGAGTTTCCGCGAAACAAACTGGTCCAACATTCCTCTCACATGAAAGTAGAATAAAAGAAGAATAGAATGAAGGACAACTACAACTGTGCACGCAACTGGCATAAATACAGTGAAGGTAGAAACAAAACCCACTAATCGCGAGCACATCAAACATAGCGGAGAGAAACTTGGCTCTCCTAGAGACTTCATACTCAGTAACCTTATCATATTGGCAATTTGGTAAACTTGAACGGACTCGGTAATTACAGAGTAACTAAGCCTTCCCTTGAAATACAGTATCAGCAATAGAGGTCCTTTTCGATCATTTGAGTCCACTTCATCCCGTGTCTACCTAAGAATTTCACGGGGACAGAAAGGCCTCTCCAACATTCCCAAAGTGATTTTACAACATCAAGCATATTGCGGAGCTGGTGGCTGTACACGCCAGCCCATTGAGATATCATGCAATTATACCATAAACGAGGAAATAATGATGATCCAGACAGCATTAATGCGATGCACACTCACATCGACATAACAGATTATGGGAACGAGAACCAAAAGATCAAAATGGGAACAAACATGCGAATTCTCATTTAGAAACAATGGAGACAACTAGCGATGGATCAAACCCATCCCACTAGCCAAAGCCACAAGGTGAAAGACACAACATCGTCGATAGATCTCGTTCGAAGCACGTTGATATTCAATATGAGAGACTTCCGCTGCATTCGGTACACGAAAATTTTGGCCTTTTTCCAGTTTTGGTGTTTGGAAATGGGACACGCATGGAATCGTGTCCTTCGGACTCTCGAAAGCATTTTAAAACGAAACTGCACAAACAACACGCGTATCGCTCGCCACGGAACCGAGTTCGAACGCAAAAACGGAAGGCCAACAGCGAGAGTCCAAAAACCACCGAGCCAGAGCAAACGCAAACGATCGCGTGCGTCACCTGATCAAAGAGGCCGTCGCCGCGGCGACGCCGAAGAAGAAGCCGACGGGACGGTCCTAGCGGCGACCGCCGCAGCAACGTCGGACAACGCTCGCCGTCGGCTGCGGCTCCATCAGAGCTCGCCGACAACACCAATGCGCCCGCGGAACGAGACGATCGAGAAGCAAGAGTCGAGGTGTAGAAGACGAAGCGCGCTGGTCATGGCGAAGGCGGCGGCGGCGGCGGCGGCGGCTCCTCCATGGCCGACGAAGAATCGACGGATGAGCGCGAGCGCGAGGAAGGGGGAGAGCAGTGAGCAGTGAGCAGGGAGCGGCGAGCAGCGTCATCCGGTGATCGTTATAGCAAGTTTCGATAAGGCGTGGGGGTAGGGGGGACAGTGACGCGACGACGGCGGGTGCGGGGGGTCGAGGGAGCCTGGGCCGTTGGATCTTGGCGCGAGAGGCGACGGTGGGCCGTGGGATTGTGCGCACCAGCTGGGCGTTGGAGTGGGTTTGGCCCGGGGACCGGGACGGACTGTAGTGGGCGTCCGCCAGAATTGCAGAGCATGCGAGGGGAAGAGGCGGCAGCGGTGGGGCCAGGCGAGGGGGAGGATGCCACGTGTGGCAAGGGGATTGGTTATGGCAGCGAGACGGGGACCAAATCGGCTGAGCGAATTATTATCGGATGGTTTTCTATCGGCGGTCGTAATCATTTTATTTTCAAAAATGATTTTTTAGTTTTATTTTTTGGATGAGCATAGCATTTGAGAAAAAACATATTTAATTACTGTATAAAATTTCTATTTTCATAATAAAAAAAAGTTTGATACGACCCTGAAATCTTTTTATAACGTAATATTATTTTTAGTTTTTAATAATTTTCTTAGATTTTTTTAATTATTTTTAAAAAAATTCTTCCTCCATTAGCCAATCATCGGGCCTCTAGAGACGAGGGTCGACCTTGTCATGGCCGGGCAAAGTCGACCTCCCCAAATCTAGTGAGGTCGAGCCTTGCTCACCCAACCACTATCCCTCGACCAGCCACCGCGAGGCTATCCAAGATCAGGCCTTGGTGATAGCCGGAGACTAGATAAAGGAGTAAGAAGAAAGGAAACAAAGAAAAAAAAATGACTTGCTTTAGAAATTGTTCCCAAGAACAAAGAAATAGATTTTTTTTACTTCTCATTTTGTTTCAAATCTATTCCCTAGCCACTTTCATATTCCGAGAAAATAAAAAATTAATTGACGTTACCAAACGAATTTTTATTTATTTTTATTCTGAAAAACAAACGAACAGAAAAATGTTTTCTTCATTTTTCGACATTTAGATAGTTCAGAAAATTGAATTAACGAAATAAAATTTCCTAATTATTGAAAAAAGTTTTCCCCTTAAAACTAAGATTTTGGAAAATAATTTCCTCCTAAAAAAATTGAAAATCACTTTCTAAATTATGACTATGTATTGGATCTTGAATAAAAAACTCTGTGTTTTGACACAGAAACTCCAACACTTGCTCCTAGGCCCTTGGTAGTGGGACTAAGTACATCAAGGTTGGGCCAAAGACCCCGTTGCCCGGCTCGGATACATCTAGGCTACAACCGGGTAATTTGATGCCGCACCAAGCCCAAGTGCTAGGGACTAAGGCTTAGCCTCGATGGACTCGGCTATGGGCGCCAAGGTCCCGAGTCTAACCTCGACGAATCCAGGTTCAAGCGTGAAGAGATCGATTTGAGGCATGGCCTCGATGGACCTAGGAGTAGGCACCAGTATTAGGAAGGCGTTAAGGTTCAGGGCTCGACCTTGATGGACCCAAGCCCAAGCACGAGGGACCTAGGTCCAACCTCTATAGACTTAGGCCAAGGCACTAAGAAGCTAGACACGTGCACCGAGTTCTTGGGCTCGATTTTTATGAACCTGAGACTAGACTCTAGTGTCCGTGCTGAGTTTCTTGACTATCATGTGTAAGTTACTATCACCTAAATAGTGTAAAGGAAAATAAAATTTCCTTACCAAACAACGAAACAAATTCTCGCCGTTGCCTCTGCCGTAGCATACAAGAGCCCATCAGTGGCTCCGGCTCGCTTTCTCCGTCCGACGAGTGAAGGTCTGCTGGAGGTTAGGGTTTTCCTCTTGTGTCTCTCCCAAAATCACAACAAGCTTCAGCTATCGCCTCACTCCATCTTCTCTTCTCCAACGAACGAAGCCCCCTCCGCCATCGCCTTTCAAGAGCCCATCGGCACCTCCTACTCATTTCCTCCGTCTGAGGAGCGAAAATCAGGTCAGGGTTTTCCTCCCCTTTCGTTTATATTCGTGAGTTTGTACCCCCCATTTGCTTAATGGGAATAAGGTTTACTTATGTCTCTCTTTGCGAAAAGTATTTGATAGGAACGGCTTCATTCCTTGAGATTTCAGAGAAAATGAGAAGACGAAGGCGATTTTGGGAGAGAGAAAGCTTCTGTTCGTGAAGCGTTTGTTTGTGTTTGTGACGTGAAGAGTGATGGAGAGAGAGAGAGCTCCTTCTCGGGAGAAGGGAGAGAGAGCGCAAGCGTTAAGGAAGCTAATGGAGACAGAGATGGGAGGGAATTTTCAAAATCCCCTTAAAGGTGGGACTTGCTTTGACATATATTGCACACTTAATGGATTGTCTCAGCGATGACATGGCGAGACAGTTTTACACAATATTTTCTCCGGCCTAATTCCCTAAAAAACTTCAAACTTTAGATCAAATCTCAAATCTGTCATAAACTTTTTTTTATATTAAAAAAAACCCCAAACTTTATGTCTAGTTTCAAATCTGCCCTGAACTTTTTTTTATCTCAGGAAAAATCTCAAACTTTAAGTCCAGTCCCAAATCTACTCTCGAATTTTGTTTTGTTTAAAAAAAATCACCAAAATTCAATTATTTTAAAAAATATACCCTGGTGATCAAGTCTCAACTTGACGTGGTACTTTCATATCGATAATAAATCCACATCAACAAAATAATAGGGCTTTTTTTAGATAAAGAAAAGTTCAAAGTAAATTTGGACTGAACCTAAAAATTAAGTTTTTTTTAAATTAAAAAAAGTTTTTTTGGGTGGATTTGTTATCGTCCCTAACTTTCATATCCTAGAATGATTTTATTTTAGAGAATTTCAACAATTTTTATTTGATTTGATTTGTTATCGAAGTTAAAATGTGACGTCAATATGTACCTATCGCCCCATTACTTTGTTGATATAAATTTGTTATGACATAGAAGTACCATGTCAAGTTGAGATTGGATCACAAGAGTACATTTTTGAAAATAAATTGAAATTTGCTGATTTTTTTTACATATAAAAAAATTCGGGGCAGATTTGAGACTAAACGTAAAGTTTGAAGTTTTTTCTAAGACAAAAAAAAGTTTGGGGCAGATTTAGGACTAGACCTAAAGTTTGAGGTTTTTTCTAAGACAAAAAAGGTTTGGGGTAGATTTGAGACTTGACCTAAAGTTTAGGGTTTTTTAGGGAATTCACCCTATTTTCTCCTCATATGCAAGTCATTAGCACCTAACTAGTATAAGAGGAAAATTAAAATTTTCTTACCAAACAACGAAAAATATTTCTCAATTGTCTCACTTAAACACTAGAAAATATCTTCCTTTTTCTAGAAAATGATTTTTCAGAAAATATTTTCCGGATATTAATTTATTGGCGAAAACAAACTGAGCTTAAAAGTATTTCGATTACTAACTTATTACTTGTATTTTGATTTACTAGTCACTAACGCAATATGTCTATAATCATTTATTTATAAAAACCTTGTACCACGTACGAGAAACACCATGTTTGTTGGGGGCGACGTCTCTGCTTGGGCTGCAATGGCGGCGAGCCTCCTCCGTCGCTCTCCCTCGCAGCGCGCGCGAAGCAGAGAAGCAGCGCCGACTCCATGATCGGTCGACGCTCTTCTCCCTCCTTGGATCGCCAAAAGCTTGGAGCTTGAGCCCCTCTCCGCCTCGCCTCCCTCCCTCCCTCCCTCTCTGCCAATCGTTCGTCTGCGCTCTGGTCGGTTTGAATCGTCGAAGCCATCCTTCCTGACCGGCGCGGTCGGTCTTCGATCGGAGCGGCGGCGGAGGCCCCGGGGGGGAGACCGGCTACTCGAGCGAGGGCTCGCGCCGCCCGTGTTGATTCTCGGGCGACGTCGCGATGGAGGATTCGGAGTTGATGCCCCCGTTTCCTCTGCGCAAGAGGCCGCGCCTCAAGAGCGAGACCTGCGAGACCCTGTTTCGCATCTTCTCCCTCTGCGGCGACCCGAACTATGCTCCGCGCGTCGTCAAATTCGACACCCACTTGCCAAGTTCAGGTATTTGCGTTGTCTTTGTATCCACCTCTGAAATTTGAGTTCAATAATGTGGCTTGGGCTTGCTATGTTGGTAGCATTTTACTGCTTGCCCTGTATCGAGATCTTTGGGTCGTTAGAATCGTGTGAAACAGTAAACCTGGAGAGATTTTTTGAGTTGAAACTCGAAAAGAGAGGAAATTTGGGCTGGTCTAAGCAAGGGTTACAGTTGGGAACAAGGATAGAGCTAGGCTAAACGCCATAATGATTGCTTTTGTTGGTTTTTGGCTCTGGCTAAGCTTCATATTTAGTCTGTAAAGCTTTAGCATTTGAACAATATTGCAAACCCACTGAAAAAAGTCGTCATTGTGCATATGATGATTTTCTTAATTTATGAGGATGATGGACATAATCGATTCATTGAAACCTTGAGAGAAATGTCAAGCTTTATTCCACATTGGTTGTTAGTGCATTTTTTTGTGCTTTTTGATATTATCTAGACGGAGGAGTCTGTTTGCTCTGTATTATGCTACATATGAAGGTTATGGACTGAGAAACTATGATGTAGTTAGTCTGTCTGTATAATGCTTTCCCTGGGCGAACTAATTGATATATATATATATATATATATGGATATTGTGGTTATTTCTTATTTATGGTGTTTGTTACGTTAGTGTTTGACATCTACAATGATAAAGATGGAATATTTCTTTTCTTTTCCATTGTTTGTAAAATTATACAACTTTAAAATTTGATTTTAACCTCGTGGTGATGTTATATAAAAATGCAATCTCAACAAGATTGATCTACAGTCTTAATAATGGCTCCAATGGAGTCCTTAGGTTTGCTTGCTTTGTCTCTTAATTGATTCGTCTCTCTATCTTGAAGATGATGCCCATGATGACAGGGGTGAAAAAACTGGAGAGGCAGTTTGTGACCAAGGTCAAGGTGACTTGGAAGTGGCCGGTTCAAATTGTAAACCGCTAGAACATCCATCAGCACAGAAAGACGGTTTTCCCATTGTGGGAGAATCCGAAAGTGTTCAGAAATCAAATGTTGCTGATGGACATTTCGAAGGTCTAAGCTCTCAGGACAGAGAATCTAGTGAAGTGCCAGTTACAATGGATGAGATGGCCCATAGAGCGGATGGAGAATACGGTGTTAATCTTTCAACACCAAAGGATGAGATGGTCATGGGGAGCATTTTAGGCATTAATATAGAAGAAAGTGGATATGAATTGGAGCACATGGACATGGACGATATAAGCATCCTATTGAATGATGAAGGCATTGCACCTGTTCATCAGGATAATTCTACAGTGGAGCTCACAGATGATCAACGCCATGTCAGTGGTGTAGTGGCTTCATTAAGTACCAATCAAGAGCTTTCTGGTGAACAAATAGTTGTAGATGATCCTACAAGTATGAATCACCTGCAAGGAGATTTAAATGACCATAGTCAAAAGATTGCAATTAGCTCTGCTCCTACTCCAATGCAGAGTGTGGACGAGAAATATCCACTCTCAGCAACCAAGGCATTGACTGGAGAGAATGAAATACAACATCCATTTACAGGAAACATGGATGTGCGTCTCCCAGATAGTACATTAAATTTGCCTCAGGAAGTGACAGAAGAACAAGAGGTTGAGGAGGGGGAAATTTCTGACAGCATTAGGGTGGATGGAATATTGTCTAATATGCGTTTGGATGATATTGCTGGGTCGAATAAGTTGCTCAACACTGAGCAAGTGTCTGAATGCATTGCACTTATGGAGAGTGTCACTGATGAAGGACAAAAAGGGAAAAACAAAACAGAATCTGGAGCCTCTTCTTTCAGTGCTGGAATGGACTGTGATGTTGCTAATGTGAGAAAAGCTGAAAACCATGAAAATAATGGGGGGAAGAAGACTTGTGAACCTCAAATGGCTTTTCATGGAAAGTCAATGGCTTTGGAAGCTGAAAAAGTAGGTACAGATCGTCCTTCAACTGAAGATAAAAATGCCAAAAATCATGGTTGCATATTCAGTGAAGACGTGCCCGATCACGCAAATCGATGTAACGATATAGTATCCTACGCAGATATTTATTTGGAAAAGAAATCTGGGGACCAAGGGGCTGTAACTACCATGAAGGTCTGATCCTATGCACTTTTTATTTTCTGCACTGCTATTGGGAGATAACTTCCATTGCATCTTAGTGGTATCTGATGCACTAATATCATCTTATAGTTTGAGAGGATGCATTAATGTGCTGCCATGATTAAAGGTCTCTAGCATGAAGGTGATGATCAGAAATTTGTAGCAACCATGGTTATGGCATCATTTTCCTTTTGTATGGATGAGCGTTATAAAGAGATGAGTGTGGCATGTCTTGGTTAAAAAGCATAGAGGAAGCTTTTGCTGTTGGTTTTTTGCTATATATATGTGGACGATAATTTTCTTTATGAAAATTTTTCCTTAATGAAAATTTTGCATCGTGTAACTGTCATGGCTCTGCTGCAGGAGTCTCAAGATAAGAAAAAACGGCGTACTCTTAGCAAAGAAAGGAAGGAGAAGAAAAAGGTGTGTCCACTTATCCAGTTTCTTTCATTGTTTTTTGTGTTTGAGATTCATATTCATGAAGCTGCGCTTGTCCTTTCCTCTGACATGAAAATTCTCAATGTATATAATTTTCCACTTTCACTTGGTGACTTGTATAATTAAAAACAAAGTATATACTACATGAATTGCTCATAAGGCTTTTTTTTCAGCTAAAGGAACGAAGAAAGAGAGCACAAAAGAATAGAGAGCTTGGTGTAAAAAGGTTGAAATTGCAACCAGTGCTGAAAGAAAAAACAGTTACATATTGCCGCCATTATCTCCAGGGAAGATGCACTGAGGTAAGAGAAATCTAGAACCAAAAACAAAATCAGGTTATCAATGCTTCAATAGCTGCAAACCTTGAGATCTTAACTTGTTGCTTACCTTGCGATATGCTACTGTGTCAATGGTGAATTTTGTGGGAGGTTCTTTACTTGGTCCTCTGTTACAAATGTTCCTTTCAGTTTTCTGCGGCTGGGTGGGATTAGTCGGTGGTTCATCATAATATTTTTATGAGATAAACATTTATTGATGGAGAAACTTTTTGAGCACATCAGTTATATACAAGAGCAGGAAAAAAAGATTGTTCATCACTATATGGTACATATTTTCAGGGAATCCCAAGGCTCATATACATTATCATTTGTTTGAGAACGTTACCCTGTTTTAAGTTTTTACTATTAATACCCGTAGGTCTTTTCTTTTCTATGGGTAATTTTTGACCATATTGAGTTGCATTTTAAGATGTAGTGAATGATGGTCATCATGTAACAACCTTGTGCTTTTTTGTGTCGTAATAATGGGGGTTATATCTTGGAATAAGTAGTTGTGTTTTTCTGCTTTACACTTCACAAGCAATCTGAGTGTATAATTATACTCTCGTGTGGATTTAGTCTTTGATACTTTTGCTTATGATGGTCTAAAGTTTCGAAAATTCACATTTCCCCTGATCTTCATGTTTCTTTTATGTTTATCAGGGAGAGAAGTGCAAATTTTCACATGATACCGTGCCTTTGACGAAATCTACAAAGGTAGAGTTTATGTGCCTATATTTTACATTTCTTGTTTGTATTTCATATCCATTTTTTATTGTTACTGTTTCTTTTGGTGACAATTTTTCCATTGATATTGGTTCTAAAATAGCCTTAGGGGCAAACTGAACTAACTAAGTCTATTTATAGGTCATTCTTTTGTAGATTAATGTCAGTATGAATATGTTCTTGAGCATTTTCAATGACATTTTAGCTTGGCCAACACTCACTTAAAGAGCAAACATGCAATTCTTAGATGTCTCTCTATAAAACATAAACTATTTGAAGTGGCAGGAAAGACAGATGTAAATCACTTTTCATGTTTGTCTAAGAAAGCACCCTTGACCCTCTTTCTTTCTCCTTTCTTCCTCTCCCTCATGACTTCCATTTTGCAGCCTTGCTGTCATTTTGCACGAAATTCATGCATGAAAGGAGATGATTGTCCATTTGATCATCAGCTCTCCAAGTATCCTTGCAGCAATTATGCATCCAAAGGCTTTTGTAGCAGAGGCAACAACTGTATGTTTTCACATAAGGTACTTCTACAAAGCTACTATACTCCAAGTGTTGACCAGAGCATATTGGTGTGGACTTGGGGTTTAGCCTTTTAAATTTGGTTAGTTATCTTTGACATGCTTGATTTCAATTACTGCAGATGGAAGATTCTACAATTGCTTCAAACACTTGCAATAATGAATCAAATCATCTAGCTATGCCATTGATTCCTAAGAAGCAACTAGGCACAATTGTTGGCACCCACAAGAACAACGCCCATAGTGCGTCAGACACTTCCCGTGCTTCTTTCAAGTACTTAAAACCGAACATGACAGGCTCTTCAACAAACTCACCAGTGGTCAGACCTGAAAGAGGTAGCTCTGAATCTGCTGAGAAATCCTCATTGATTTCTTTCAACAAGTCAGAAATGGGCAGTTCATCTGCAAAAGATGGTTCCATTCATAGTGGAGAAGATGCTTCTGGCACAGTTCAAAATGTGAACGCAATTTTGAAGACCACACCACTATTGCCACCAAAAGGAGTAAATTTTCTATCATTTGGTTCTTCGTTGAATCAGACAGATTCTAAGAAACCAGCTAACTTCCTTTTCAATACAAGTAACGTGAATATGCTCAAACATGCTCCCTCAACTCAACAGAAGGGTGATAGCGCCCAGATTGTTAATGATGTAAGCCAACCAATGTCAATGTTCCCCAATTCAAATGAAGCGACAAAAAGGACTGAGCCGGTAGTAAAACCACCGGACTTGAAGCTTTTCTTCGCAAGGAAGGCTTTGCTTCATGACTCTATAACTAGAGAACAATCCGGCTCCAGTTCTGTTGGTAATGACGCTATTGACAGATCTCTGCAAGGGAAACCAAGTTCCTCTAGTACGACACAGAGCTCTAGCATGACAACATGGAAGCTGCCAGTTTCTCCAATAACTCCAGGTCAACCTTCAGATTCAACGCCTAGGCTGTACAGGAACATCTCGGATTCAGCTCAGAAGGCATTGTCCTCAACATTAGCATTTGCTGCTATGTTCGAAACAGACACAAGAACGAAGCATGCCGATGGACATCACGCTGTCGGTGGTAAGGCTGTTGGGGAATCTGCTCATGGTCTTCAGAATGATTCAGCGAAGGCCTCGAAAATTCTGGATTTCTTGGCTAACATTGGAAAGAAGAAGCAGTAGTGTTCGAGTAAGATGTGGCTAGTAAATCGATGTTTTTTTCACAGTTGCAAATGGGAAAAAGAAAGAGTTGGAAAGCCAATGTTGAGATTATAAACTGTTGTGGTTCTTTCGATATGGCTTCTGCTTCCTCAGTGAATGTCTCGTTATCATTTTTGCAGGAACTGCGGGTTTTAGCAGTTTAGAGGGATACTGTCTCATAAGTTTTGGGAATCTGTCCTTTATTGGCACGACCGTGGCAAGACTAATTACCTATTCAAGTGGCAATAGTCAGGTATGATTTGGGCAGTAGTCGGGTCCTTCATAATGTCTCTTTTTATGTAGCAGTCAAGTCTCTCAATTTAGGTAAAAGGTCGCTTTAGAAGAGATCTCAGATCACCAAAAAGGGATTTGACAGGGGGATGTATCCGAGTAAGCACACAAATTTCCAGGAAAGCAATACTCACGCGTCACCCACACGCCTTCTCGTCGGAAATTCGGAACTAGATATGTTTTATCTCGGCAAGTTGCGTATCTACCAGTCTGGAATGGGAACAACACCGGAGAAAAGTTAAGATTCAGACACGAGAGCGTGCTGCGGATACACATTGATGAGTATACTGAAGAGAACTCGTGACGACCTTAGTAAGTTGATGAACCAGCACCAGCAAAAGAAGAACTGATAATCAGTACCAGTAGTTCAATCCTTAATTCTACATCTGCTTGCAGTTTAGTTAAAGGGATGCTTCTACGTCAAGGAGAGTAGCTAAAGAAGTCTTTCCCATCAAACCATTCTCATGTGTTGACATAAGAAAGAATCATGGAAGGTTCCTCCGTCGCTTCGATTGTTACTATTCTTAAGAAAAGGGATATTCTATGGTCCGCTAAGTGATTTTCCGGGACCTGTCTCGCATTCGACGTGGATTGTTGGATAAAAAAAGGGTAAACAATTGTGGTCCGTCGGATGTGTTTTGCAAATTCAAATTTCCATGTAAGTTACGAACGTTGAAGGATATATAGGGATGTAAAGGTTATTAGACTTGCTTTTTTATTTGAAAAATTTACAATAAGTAAGAAAAATTATCGACACATAGATTACAGAACTTTACGAAGTGTAAATGGAAGTCGCAATCGATGAGCTAATTTTACCAGCGATAACACAACAAATTTACATATCATTGTTTTTGTGGAATATTATTAACCATTGGATCATCAGAACTCACGGCGACTAAAGGGAAATTACATCCGGTGAAGAAAATTAATGAAATCATATGTAGCAGGTAAATTACTATCAAGAAAGAAAATTACGAATGCCAAAAGAAAATTACGATCGATTAAGCGGGCGGGATCGGTCCCGTTTTCCTCTTACAGGACTGTAGAAGGAACCCCTCGAGGAAAATCGCGATACTCAAATTGCTAGAACATCTTCCGTCTTACAAGAAAATGTAACTAATAAAAGTCTCAAATGTCCACATCTGAAAATTGTCTAGTAATTGCAACCTAACTTTCTACTATTTATATGGAATTTGGAGGATCAATTTTCTTGGTAATTCCCTACACCGGGAAAAAGAAGACTCCAATCTCTGTTCATATTATCGTTCGGTTCTTTCCAACAAAGTTAGTCTCATCCGGTTGGCTCTGTACATAAAGACCGAATATTCATGCATGCTTCCACTTTCAAACTACGACCCCAAAAGGTTAGCACAAATTCAGACGAGAGTGGTATTGCCTTGAACATTGTTCCTGTGCTTTTGACACTTCATTTAGAATTGAATTCAATAAAAGTGACAACTAGCAATAATCATTGTTCTAAAAGTACAAATTATTAGCAAAACAAACCCGCAAATATATACCGAAGACCCGTCTGCCCCCGCACGCAAGAGGCTCCTTGAACGTGAGCCTCGAGCTATACACAAACCACCGTCAATAAATAAAAGGTATGGACATAACGATCAAAAAGCTGATAATTCTTTCACAAGATAATTATGGTTTTCGTGGACCACATCACCAGAACACTTTGAAATTGGTCCCGACAAACAATGTCGAGCAATGCTGACCATGGAAATTCGAATTATCAGCACACACAGGCATACAACGTTTCGGTCCGAATATTTTCAATGGGTCCATGGCCACGACTAACAAACCAGTTCTTCGTTCCCACATATACCATGTGCAAGAATCAGTGGGCTCAATTATGCCTCGTGGACAGTGCAATCAACACGTAATCAGTAGGAAATAGCTCACAATAGCCCCAATCATGGAAGTTTCGAAAGAAAATAATTATGTAATCGGTATCATTAAAACAAAATTTTAAAAAATTCCTCATTAAGTATGTTTAAAGAGATTAAGAAGCTCCAAAAAAATAATTAATTAAAAAAAAAAGGAACTGCGCCTAACTTCTGGGAAAATACATATACAATGCGTAGCCTTTCGGCATCATGCAGGAAGGTTCTGACAGGCGAGACCAATTCCATGTTGACTCTCTGAATCGTTCTCCTCCTCCTTCGCCTTCACATGGGGGCTTCAGCATATCAAGAAATCGTTGACCTGCTCCAGCTGCAGAAGAACGACTCTGCCATGGCGGCGGCGTGGTCGTGACTCTAGGGTTTGGCCACGGTTCACATGTTATTTGCTGCACAAGATTGGAAATCAATTTGTTAACATAATAGATTAGAATTCACATTGATTAGGTTAAGTGTGCACGAGATTCCTTTAGATTATTAGTTGTTATGGCGTGCCTCTATGATTGTAATATTTGATCGAGACTAACGGGTATGCTCTTAATGCCCAAAACCGATTAACGGCTATGTTCGTTTCAGGAAAAGCAAACGCGAGATTCGTTATAAAGAGAAATGCTTTTTCGGGAAAATGTTTTTCCCTTTCTAGATTAAGGAATTCATGTTCTCTAACTTTAAGCGTACATATTTTCTTTGACCGTAAATGGTTTTTCGTTGACCGATCATTTTTAGAAAATCAAAACGCATGAAAATCCAAAAAAGTAATTCGCGAAAAATCTTTTTCGCTCAAACAAACACATCCTAAGCGCTGGATATGAATTGTATGAATTCAAATTTTTCCATATATTTCCTCACAGGAAGGCTCATGGAAACAACAAATAGTGAAGCTCTTGCTTTTCCTTAAAAACAAAAAAAACAAAAAACAACCTGATGGTGTAGGGATCGGTTTTCATGCATATCGACGGCGATCTCGATGGTGGACTCCCTCAGCTCGGCCTAACGTAATTAGAATTTCACTTCTTGAAATGCTCCAAACAAGACTTGAACCCGAGACCTTAACGAGAAGAGTAAAACTTTTTGGGCGTCTAAGTCAACACCTCGTCTTAGTTGTTCTTGTTTTGACCTGATAATCAAGCTGACTTTTTTTTATTTTTTTATTTTGAGTGGTAAGTGCAATGCTGTTCTCGTATTGTACATGTACAAGTTTTATAGTAGGGATGAGAAGAGGCAGCCGGGGAAAATGAAAATTTCAGTGCAAAATGATGAAAAAAAATTAAAAAAAAATTCTATGAGTAGAGAGAGTCGGGAAAAAAGTTGGAATTTCGAGCATTTTCTCCGTCCTTTCCTCCTCGACCTTTCTTTCAGACATAGCGTCAACGTCTTCCCAAAAAATATGTGCATTCTCATTTTCATAAGTTTCAATACCGTCCCTACCACTCCGTCACGACGATGACAACTAGGGACGCTATCATTGTCAAAATAAGCGCTTAATCTATACTTTTTACAATAGGTAATTATTCTCATTTTATTCAAAGACAGACGGCACCGACTAAATTTGGCGAATGCATTCTCACGCTCGATGGCTCGTCTGGAGCACTACTCTTATTATTATTACTTCCGAGTCCCGCCATCATCCCGATAGTAAAAATACCGCACGACGATCAAATACCGTTTCTCACGGGAAAATCAATATCCTATCGAGGACGCGCGAAATTCAGCCGGGTCGCATCTTTCCTCCATTTCTTAAACCGCGGGTTTTTTATTAGCGGGTCATGAATTATAAGCATCACCGAATTTCCCACTAAAGATTGAGAATAATAATTTGGCCTTTTGTACGGGACACACCACGAGCCAACTTTAACGCGACTTCTAAATTTTCCAAACCCTCTAGCACGTCGCAGCCCAAAAAGGAAAAAGCTTCGAAAGACCTAATCGTGGGGGTCCCAAGAAAACGCTTGGCCAAGCAAAAGGAGAGGCCCACTTCCAACCTTCTTTCGTCAATTATAAACTTCAAATTTCGAACGGCCATTCCAATTTTTTTTTTAAAAAAATGAACAGATATTCTCGGACCACATTCGATGGTTGTGTGTTAGACCCAAATAATTCGCCAAAAAAGATTAGTAGATTAAATTAATACATACATGTGCATGGTCCGGGGTTCTCTTGTCATATCGCCAACTTGTCAAGACTCTCACCTAAGCTCTCAAAAACTAAAATTCTTCATTAAAAAATATATATATTTTGGGTTTGAAGGAAATTGGAAATTTGATCCGTTGCTTTTTAAAGAGATAATGATACAAATGATCCCTGAATTTTGGTCCAACATGTAATGTGATTCCCTAAATTTTCGATACATATCTAGTTTAATTTCTAAACTATTCGAAATGTTCGGATATCACATTATTGGTGTCATTTTTCCTTTCTTAAAACACAGGTGGATGGTATTCTAAGGTAAGTAACGACGGGGGACAAGTCGCGGAGGCTGCAACTTTCGTTGACATTGACCCACCTCCAAACCCCCATTTTTTTTCCACATTCCCTGTTTCCCCGTATACCAGCATGGCGTGCGAGAGTATAGTCTCCTTCTGTCCCTTTCTTCTCTTCTGTGCATACACTTTATGTACTCGCCACTTGCATTTATTCGCAAAAAAAAAATTCAATTAAATAACTTATGAGCCAAGTAATAACATTGGTTGGTATTAATTTTATCCCACTTCTACATAAGCGAGGACAAATATATATATATACACACACACATCCCTCGTTGAGTATTATAAAAATAGTCGCCGTCTTAAAAGTGTAGCAAGTGCCAAAACTTTAAGCGCTGAATTTGAAGTGTTGGTAATTTTAATATGGCGAAAATGACTATGAGTTCAATGCATATTGGACTGGTCCAGAATAAGTTTATATATTGTTGCAATTGAGGACTGAATATTATTATCGCTTCATTGAAAATAGAAGCGCCGCTACTATTGATAGGTTTTAACAATATAGTTGGCAGGACTTTAGTTACTATTAGTTAATTTTTCGACTTAACGAAATGAGTAATTCCTTCCTAACTTTCAAATTAAGTGAATTTTTATAACTTAAATCAAGTCATTTAAGTCAATACTAATCAGGGTAATCAAACAAGCTTAATCTCACTATATGTCGAATTTTTTTTTATTTTCAACATCAATTGAGTTTATAAGACTAGCTAATTTCAAATGGTCGACCCTAAATAAAAGTTAAATCTCCAACGTAGAATTTCCTTTTGAATAAAATTACCCTTGACTTATAATATGTCTAACAACTTATTTTATGTTATTTCACAACGGTTGGATGTCCACCATTTTCAAATTACTAGATTAATCGCATTTGAGTCTCAATAGCTCATAATATCATTTAGGAAGGTCAATTGTTTTAGCGTGTGTCAAAATCTAAACGATGTTATATAGCACTAAATTGCAAGATGCCAAACACGCATAATTTATTTTAGGATATATTGGAAATGCTATATAACATTTCATCCTAGCCAAGCATGGAAGAACGTAGAATACTGTTTTTTTAGCTTTACAATATTATACAAGTGCTTCCTACATCTAATGCTATACAAGTTCAGAAGGTTCTAAAGGGAAAATGTTTAATTTATGATATTTTGCCCATCGAAATTAAAAAAACAAAAAACAACAAAACGTCCTTAATTTTTATTTATTTTACAATGTTACGATGTTTGGGAAAATCATCTAATCAGTTCTAAATTTGTTGTGCAGATGCCAATTCAGTCTTATAATTTAGCTCTATACCTTTGCACAAATTTCAATTTAGTCATTCTAATCAATTTTCGCCCTAAATCGCCAACATATCAGTGTACGTGCAGGACGATATCAGTGACTTTTGACGAAATGAATCAAAATAACTACATTAAAATTTAGCATAGATGTTCAGGATTAACTTGACAAAATTGAAAGATCCATAGCTGAATTGACATTCACATAATAAATTTAGGACCGAGTGCAAAATCGGCATAACAATAAATAATTTTCCAAAACTCCTCCGTTTAAATACTTCGAAAAAAAAAAGAAAAAGAAATTTCGTGGCCCACAAACGGCAGCGTTATTCTCGGAAGTATTGTACGCGGCAGGCGCTCCACGCGTGCGACGATAAGTTACGACAGTGGGCACCACGGAAATCCTGGCCACTTCGAGCCACTACGGCTTTCCCACGTATCCTACGGGCCGTCCCACCGAACATCCCGACAACCGCGAAACGCGCGAACCTACCCGCACGTGTCGGCATCTCGGCGCGGCCGAGGTCGCGACAGCTGGACAGGCTCCCTTTCCATCCAGCCGTTGGATCAGAATCCCGAAAAGTTCCAGGCCCCCCACAAACCCTAACCGCTCCCCTTTAACCGTGGTCGAGGAAGCTTAACCCGAGTTCACATACCAAACAAAACTCCCCACGATGTTTCTCGAATTTACGGCCTCTGCCACTCCCGCTCCGATCTATAAATCTAGCCTTTGAGACTCGCTAGGTTTGCCGAACCAAACACCCGAACCACCCCCTTAAGGCGGCGCTCCTCCCCCCCCCCCCAACCCCAGCAAGCCTCCCTCCTTTCTCTCTCTTCCGCCTTCAAGCTTTCTCTCTCTAGCCTCAAAGCTTCCCCGACAATGGCGACCTCGTCCAGGACCAGATCCAGCAGCCGGCCCATGCTGCGATCCCTCTCCCCGTCGGGCCGGTACTACTCCCCGCTCGCGGCGGCGGCGGCGGCGGCGCCGGAGTCGTCGCTCTCCGCCACCGCGTCGGCCTTCGCCTCCTCCACCAGCTCCAGCTTCTACTCCCCGCCCTCCAACGCCTCCTTCTTCAGCCGCCGGTCGTCCTCCCCGACGCGCGTCAACGTCTTCAGGTCGTCGTCCTCCTCCCCCTCGATGTCCCCCTCCGTGCGGTTCTCCATCGACCGGTCGACGTCCCCGGGCAGATCCATCGCCGTCTCCCCCAGGCACCACGTCATCGGGAGCCGGGGCGGCCCGGCGAAGAAGACGTGCATGTGCTCGCCCACCACCCATCCAGGTTCGTTTCGCTGTAGCTTGCATAAGAACTCCGTCGGCGGCAGCGGCGGCGTCCACCACCACGGGCAGTCGGCGTCGTCCCCTTCCAATCGGCTCAACATGAGGCGATCCGCGATGACGAACTCGCTTGTGCGGATCGGCGGCGTCGAAGGCGAGCTGATGAGGAGATCCCTGACGGCCCTGATCCGGCCGTCGTCGCACCACCAGCGGCGGCGCGGGGCGTTCGAGACAAGGCCGAGCCGGCTCTCCGTCATGTCGAAAGCGGAGGATCCGCAGTAGGAACGGCGTTTTTCAGGTTACAGGTTTTGTCAGCGCGCGAGCGAGCCAGCCGATTCCGAAGGTACCGGATCGGGCGGTGCCGGCCGAGTCAACTCGGCGAGCTCACCCTGCGAGTTATTTGGCGACGGGGTTGCGGCGGAGATCGGAACCACCACCACCTTCTTGTGTGTACATAGTTGCTGAGCCAATGTGATGGCTGAGATGGGCTGTTGAAGGAGATCAAAAGATTCTTTTCGGACATTAATTACATTCAATCGGACAGATCTGATAATAATCCCTAATCAAACTGGTTAATCAGCTCCTTAATCTAATCGCGATCATCGCAATTCGAAACCCTAATCCCGTCGGGGCCTGCCGTCTTTGCAGAGTGTTTTGTTTGGGATCGCCGTCGTGATCCGTTCCGTGTGACGGCGCCGTTCGCCGCTGTCGCCGTCGTCGTCGTCGTGCGTTGCTTTCCCTTCCCCGTTGACCGTCGTCCCGTTCGCTTCGCCGTTCGTGCTGGGTTGCGTGGCATTCGGTGCGAGGTATATTCTTTTATCATTTGTTTCCTCGTTGATTGGTTCCGTTTTTTTTTTTTTTACCTTTTTTGCTAACGTTTATTTCCCTTGTTTTGTCTGTATGTGTAAATTCGCAGGCGAGAAATTCGGGATTTTTCGAGAATTTACTACTGGGGACCGAAATAATTCAGTTTTGAGAAAGAAAATCTGAAAAATAAAAAATGGTAATTTTCCCCGAGCGGCCGCGTGGAGATGTGGACCTTAAAAATATTGGGAATTATATAATGAGACGGTCGTACAAATCAATTTGAAAATTTCGGGGAATAGTCAAATTTGATTGAAAGAGTGAAAGGAGAGGAAAGAAGTGTTGATGGCGGAAGACAGCTAGCCAGATTAACAAAGGACGTTGCGTGAAGGACCTAGCGAGATGATGAGCTCATTACGGCGCCCCATCGAGATCGTACATAATTCGACGGTCGGGATGGAATGATGTGTTAAAGTAAGACAATCGCTGAGCAATTTTGCTTCGTCCCGCACGAATCAATTGGAGTTTGGTGAGCGGACCCACGCGATGAAAATGGCCGTGTCGGCAAGAACAAGAAGGAGATGCGAAGATGTCAACCTCTACCCTCGCAAAAAGGACGGTTAAGGAAAAAATTGACACAAATAATTCATGGAGTTAATGCTATCAATTTGTTTGGCGCGGTTCTTAAATCTTTGATATATGTTCAATTTAGTTTTTGAACTATGGATAATATTATATATTTTCATATAGTCTGGAAACTAAATTGAATATTGGGTTAAAATTTAGGGATCACGTCGAACTTTAAGGTTTAGAAGCGACATCACACATTGAATTAAAGTTCATACCATTTATTCTTATCACATCGGTTAAAGCAAAAGATAGAGTAACAAGCAAAACAAAGGTAACTCGAGTGGCCGCGTTGTATTGCGAAAAAGTAAAATGTTTTGGGCAAGACACATTTTCTCAATGATATATTATCTCGATGTACGCCGAATAAAAGTACATTTTTATTATAATTTAATCATATCTTATCAGAATTAGAATCGATCGTACTATTTTTTGAGAAAACCTCATAAGATTTTAGTATTGACAAAACTATCGCTTACGAGTCGTATTTTGATAGATCCAAATGTTATTTCTGTCCAGGTGACTTTATTTGATGACTTAGCTCCATTTGGAACTATTTTTAAGTGGTAAGTGAAATGACTTAAAAGACCGGAAGGACTCAAAGGTAAGCAAGTTAAGAGAAGGAGAAGTTTTGTGAGGACTTGGAGAAATCAATAGGGGAACAGAATTGTGGGAGTCTAATTCACATATATGCTCTGGCATATAGACACAATGTCTGCCAACTGGATGACTGAGCAGAATCATGGAAGGTTGATAGAAGGTACTGCTTATATCAAGCGGAGAAGTCACGTAACATGTTAAACGAAAACCGGATATTCCTTTAGTCGTTATTGCACATCTAAAGGAATTTGATAGCCGATCACAAGTATGGAATTGCGGGTCCATTCAGTTCGAAGAGTATCCAATTAATCATTCATAAACCATTGAAGATGGAACTCTTCTTGGAAGCAACAAGATTGCTAGAAGAGCTAGTTGTATGGACCAACGGATCTCTGGTAATTTTATTTTATTTTATTTTATCTACAAAGGCTAATTGATTGTCTCAAAGATTAGTCAACGGTAAACGATTGACAATTATAAAAGTGATCAATGCAAGCTAAAGTAGATAGAGACGAGTTGTGAGAATTACAAGAATATCTTACTTATTTTGATTTACTTACTGAGAGTTATAAACTGATTGTAAATCATTTAAGAAGTGTGCAAGTGCTATAGTAGTGCGTGTAACTTGGTAGCATTATTTACCAGCTTTGGGTAGAAGCAGGGCAAGCTACGATTATCACGATTGAAAGAGCTACTAGTGAATGATAAAAAAAAGAAAGGAGCTACTAGTGAATGTTAGTTTGGAAAAGTTGACGTAAGGTTGATTTAAGTCGAACCACTATTAATATGCATGCATCTATCTTTATCTCTTTACTTGAGGCTTTAATTGATTTTGTAGAAGCACCGCGCACGTATTCACAACATATACTTGCATCAATCAATTTATTTTTGCATATATCAACTTGAATCCATTTACGCAAAAAATTATCATATTTCATTTCATAACCTATTCACCCCCTTAGCTTTAGCTAACTCACTACAACAATTAGTATCAAAGCATGTTGCTTATATATTTTTGAAGTGCTATATTTCAAGAACACAAAGATCTTTCATAGCGCGTCATATTGACGCACCTATCTCGATCTCCTTACTCGAGGCTTTAATTGATGGATAGAAGCACCGTATTCGCAGCATATACTTACATCAATCAATTTGTTCTTGCATTAATCAGCTTGATTTTGTTTAATTCCGCAAAAATTTGTCATGTTTCGTTTCATAACCTACTCACTTCTTTAGGTTCTTTCACTTGCTACAACACCGTCTTTCAATAATATCAACGACTCCAATATCTCATTCTAAATTTGATCTTCACAATAACAGATTGGTTTCCCAACAAAAAAAAAGAACAAGAAAAAGAAATTAAAGTTCACTTCTATGCTGTAAAGATAAGTTGAAACTCAATATTTTTTTCTCATCGATTATATTTAAAAAGTAATAAAATAAAGATGGGAATAAAGGAAAAAGCTAAGCCATATAAATTTTTTCTTTGTTTGGCAATGAGAGGGAACGGATTTTTTTTAAAATAACAAAACGAATAAGAATATGCTTATTAGATCAACGGAGCGCCAATAGAGTGCCTTGTAATGATAAAAAGTGAAAAACAGGAACACTTTTGGTCATGAGCAGGATCTCAAAAGATTCAAGAAGAGACAGGAGAAGGAGTTCCCCGATATGGTGGAGGGATCTTCTTATAAGTTCTCTTCATAAATCACACAACAAAGAGCTCATCCTTGGCTTTTCCTCCAACACAACCACACGACTGTCTCCCTCTTATGACCACCGACATGCTCGTAGTAGAAGAGTTCGAACGGATAGCAATCGTCCCACTCGATGGAAAAGCCGGTCAGATCTCCAATGGATCTCCCGCCATCGACGAGACACAAGTCCTCCCCTGCCGCACCCCCCCTTTCTTCAGGACCGACGGGTCGATGGGCTCGGCAGTCCGGAAGCCCCAGCAGGCCAAGGCGACGTTCGCTGTGACATAAGGGCAATGGAGGCGAATGGTCACGTTCAGCTCCGGTTTCTGCTTCACGACAGCTCCTGTTTTAGATTGCACGATCTCGATGCTTCGCGGAGAACACCGGCAATGGCCTGCACACATCTCGTTAGAAGTGGAGGAGCTTGTTAATTCACATGTTAAATCATCGAAGAGCACACATGGAAAGTGAAACCGACCCCGCGTAGTGTTATGAAAGAGCAATATCCCACGTGCTGGGTCGACCGAGAGGACCGGAATCATCCTTGCCCCGCGATGATCTTTTGCGCGAAGCTCGTAGGGTTCGGCGCAAGAAAAGAAAGGCTATGCTCATCGTTGTCGTGCCATTTCGATATTCTTGTTAATTATGACCATATATTTTCCCACATTAAATACAACGGGGCATTTACTAATTATTGGCGAAAATTACCAAAAAAAATCTTAAAATTATTGTACTCATGCCAATTCAGTTATAAAACTATGTCAATTTAGTTCAAAACATTTTCTCATTTTGCCAATGTACTCCATCCAGCTGATTTTGAACGTAATTCGCTGACATGGACACTGATGGTCCTATATGGCATGGTCAATGTTGACGTGGACATATATATTTTTTAATTTTTTAATAAATTTTTAGGTTTTTTCTTTTCTTTTATTTACTCTTTTTATTTGTTTGGATTGAGGACCAACAACCCTCATCGGCACTAGGCGAGGTGGCTGTGGTCGGTGAGGGCTTGGACGAGGCCACAACGCGCATCCCGTGTGGTCGGCAAGCCCCGGTCCAAAAAAAGTAAAGAAAAGAAAAAACCAAAAAACTTATAAACAACTCAAAAAAATTACAAAAGAATATCTACAATAGCACCGGCCATTGGCCATGCCACGTAGGATGGCCGGTATCCACGTTCGCGAATTATGACCGAATTTGGTCAGATGGACTCAATTGGCAACACGTGAAAAGGTCTAGGATTGAATTGTAACAATGGAAAGATCTAAGATTGAATTGATACATACTAGTGGAATAAGTTGACAACTTTTTTGGTCATTTTGCCCTAATTATAGCCTATAACAAATTATCTCCACTTACTTTATTAGATTTATCTAATCCAATATCGAAACATAGTTAGACTTAGGTCAAAACCTACAAAAAGATACGCACTCCGCTTTTTTTTTAACGATATTTTTGTAAGGTGAAAGGTTATATTCAATGATCTATCTTATGATAACTTCATTTGTATAATGAGCAAGGGCAAAACCAGTCTAGCTGCATCTACAACGACATAATTTTCTCAGTGGAGATTGAAATTTCTGATACTAGTAAAAAAATGAAATGCAATGAAATTAAACTGAGAACTGAAATTTAACGACCCCCCAAAAAAATTAGAAAAATGAAAAAAAGCCAAATCTGTGCTTAAGAGAGAGGAAGAAAAGACCACCAAGTCCTTATCTTTGCCAACTAGAAGCGTAACTAAAACAGGGATCAGAATCTTGAAAGTGGTCGCCAGCCATCATCAAATTTCTCACTTTAATTTGAGTCTTATTTCGAAGGGTTAATATCACGAAAAACCCCAAATTGATATATCTGTGATAAATTGATCTCAAATTAATTTTCTGATTATCAAAAACCCCAAACTGGTACACATGTGATAAATTTTCTCTCCGTTAGTTTCCATTAAATTTTATCGTCAAATTGTTGAGTTAGATGACACATGATAGTTGATGGGTGTACTAGTTTGGGATTCACATGTGTATTAATTTGTGATTTTTTATGGTGTTAATCAAATTTAATGGAATATAAGGGAGAGTAAATTTGTCACAAATAAATCAGTTTGAGGTTTTTGGTGATAAAAAAACTAGTTTGAGGTAAATTTGTCATTGGTGTACCAATTTGGAGTTTTTGGTGATCAAAAAATTAATTTATGTTAAATTTATCACAAGTAGAACAAGGGGCATACATATATTGTCGGGTATGCAGACGTTGATTAGGCAGGAAGCCCCAATGACAGGAAGTCTACTACGGGCTTTTGCACCTTCGTAGGAGGTAATATTGTTACTTGGAAAAGTAAGAAGCAAAATGTTATTGCCCGTTCAAGTGCTGAAGCAGAATATCGAGCAATGGCTACCACTACTAGTGAGATAGTTTGGCTGCAGCTTCTCCTCCAGGAATTAGGGTGCAAACCAAGAATGTCACCTACGAAGCTGTTTTGTGATAATCAAGCTGCTGCTCATATCGCCTCAAATCCCATGTTCCATGAAAGAACAAAACACATTGAGGTGGACTACCATTTTGTACAGGAAAAGGTTCAGGATAACACCATTGAAACTCCCTATGTTCGAAGTGAAGATCAGTTGGCCGATATTTTCACCAAAGCCCTTGCTAAAGGACCATTTCAGGACATGGTGAACAAGTTGACCTCTGATGATATCTTCGGTCCAACTTGAGGGGGAGTGTTGACCAAATCGACAGGATCCTCCTATTTTGGTAGGAGAAAATTATAGGATATTCTCCTGATTTGGTGTTCTTTCCTTGTTCAATTGTTACTTTATATATTCCCCGTAATTCTGGAAACAATTATGTACCTCTATCAATAAAAAGGCAGTCCCTCTCTCAAATAATTCATAACAAAAGAAACTTTGAGAGAGGATTCCCGAGGACGTAGGCTTACTTAGCCGAACCTCGTTAAATTGTGTTTGCGTTCTTTGTCTCTAAATTTATCATAGATGATTAAGTGCTTCCTCAATGTAAGCCACGGGAATCCAAAATCGTTTTTTTTTCTTTCCTAAATTTTTGGGGACAAATATGCTTTGGGTTCACATTTCCTAAATTAGAGTTCGAGAAGACAAGAGAGGAGAAACATAGAAAAGGTATTGTCACCATGATTCTTTGCATAAAATGAGGAAATTACTAAAACAATCATAAATCTATTGCACTTGTGCTAATTCAATCATGAACTTTTTTTTTTGCCAATTCAGTCATAAACCTTTTGCATTTGTGTCAATTTAGTCCTTTCGACCAATTTTTGTCGATTGACGCTCACGTGGATACTGGCTGTCTGGCTGACACTGACATGGAAATTTTTTAATAATATTTTTTTTTGATTTTTTAATAATTTTTTTCTTTTTTCCTTTGCTTTTTCTTTCTCCTTTTCCTTTTCCTTTTCCTTTTCCCTTTCTTTTTTTCCCCACATTGGCTGACACTAACGTCGATTTCGACCATCCAATCAATGCTAACATGAACAATTTTTAATAATATTTTATTTTTTCGATTTTTTTATTAATTTTTTCTTTTTTTCCTTTTCTTTTTCCTGTTTTTTTTCTTTCCATCTTTCTTTGCTTTTTTTTCCCCACTCACCAGCCACTGGGTGGGGGCTGCGACCCCCACTGGCGTGGGTCGTAGTCCTCCCCCATATTTGGATAAGGCCAACCTTGCTACGGCCTCGCCCGAGACCAAGAGGTTGGCCTTGCATGCGGTTAGGCCTTGTGCCTAGATTGTTGTGTGTGTGTGTGGTTCTTCAAGGTTAGTATGATTTTTCTCGTGTTCTAGACGCGAGGCTTGGGGGTTGAGGGCAGGGCGGCCTTGCCCAGTGAGAGAAAAAAAAAAGAAAAGAGGGAAGAAAAGAAAAAGAAAAAGACAAAAAGAAAAAATTCGAAAAAATAAAATATTATTAAAAATTGTCCACATCAGCATCAGCCGGACGGCTGGCGTTCACGTTAGTATCAACTGGCCAAAATTGGCCCGATGGACCGAGAATTGGTACAAACACAAAAGATTTATGAGTGAATTGACCAAAAAAAAAGTTTACAACTGAATCGGCACAATTGTAATAGCTCTAACACTTTTTTGATAATTTTTCCACATGAAATGGCTAATGCATTTCCAGGATAGAGAACTTGAGTCAAAATAAAGCATAGACCAACTAATATGGCTAATGCGTTTCGGGGGACAATTTCATTTTGGGTTCACATTTCCTTGATTAGAGCTCGAGAAGACAAAAGGGAGAGACATAGAAGGTGTTGTCACCACGATTCTTGGCATAAAATCATTTAGCTAAAATGGCAAATGCAATTCCAGGACAGGAACTTTTGTCTCAATAAAGCAAGACCAAGAAAAGAAAAATTTGTACTTACTAAAGGCATTAAAAGAGAAGTTATGGGATATTAGAAGCATAATTAGCAAACTCTAAAACTTATAATGAAAAAGTATCAGGAGAGTTGTACATGTACAAAAATAACTAGGGCTAATTCAAAAAATAAATAAATAGGTTGACCTTGCCGGCCCTTGCCTCTTTTGGCAACTGGCTAGAGGAAGAAAGAGAGGAAAAAAAAAGAGAAAAAAAAGGAAAAATAAAAATGTTAATTTTTTTTAAAAACGAAATATTATTAAAAATTGTTTACGTTAGTACTGACCGGTGTCCACGTCAGCGCGAGCAAGCCAAAATTGGTTGGATGGATTTAAATGGCACAAATTCAAAATGTTTAAGACTAAATTAACAAAAAAATGGTTTGGGACTGAATTGACACAATTGCAATATTTATTTTGCTATGTCGATGGTATAACTTGTTGCGAAAGTAAGCGATCGAACTATAAATTTAACAGAACAAGAAAACAAACTGGACACTAAATTTACGTGGTTCGGTTGTCTAGTGACCTACATCGAGAGCAGCACGGAATTCTATTATAGATCAAGCGATACAACGGATATTGCAACCACACTCGAGTCACTCAAACACTCTAAGTATTTCCCAAGCCCCAATTACACCGAATAACTCAAACAGTGTTTAGCCCACAATTTCTCACAAAATAATTTCTCAATTTCATGAAGGAATTATACACAAATTCTTACCACAATAATTAATTGGCTTCAAACACTAAAGCTCTCAAGATGTAATTCACAAGTAGAAGCTCATCTTTGATGCTCTTCATAAATAATATCCACTTCTTATTTATAGGCAAGAATTAGATCTAAATTAGGAAACCTCTTTTTAGGAAAACTTCCCCAACTAGGAAGCCATTCAATTAAAAAACCTATTCGAAATAGGAAACCTCCTTGAATTAGGAAATTTTTCCTTTTTTGGGGGTCAAAATGGAGACATATTTTAACATAACTAATGCAACATTTTTGTGAATCGGAGAAGCATTGAAACTGAACTCCAAAATCAGCGTGGCGTTTTTGCTTTGAGATTGCATGCACTTTCTGCGCGAACCTCAAAAAAGGATTTTAACTTGAGTCTATAATCTCTATTGCATCGGGTCGTGCAAACCGACAAACCAGTAAGAAGATAAACATCTAATCCATTGACAATGGAGAATCGCCAATAGAGAAAAACAAGACAGGCAAGCAAATAGTTATTTATAGAGATGCAATCGACTCAATCTACTCGTGAGTAGGTCGAGCTTGATTATATGAGTACTCGAGATCCGCTCGACCAATTTCGCACAGAGCTCCGTCTCGAACCATTCAAATTGCTTATTGACCGGAACTCGAGCTCGCAAATACAATGCACAGATCGATTGGCTCGCGAGATTTTGTCCAGTACCGCAATCTTTTTAAATTTATTTTCTAATGGTTGCTAAGTGAGACATATAAGACTTCAAAGGTACATAATACTGTCATGTAATATGATCAAACCTAGTCGAGTCAAGCTCGAGTTTTTCAGTTACCTTTCAAGTCGAGGTCGATCGAGCAGGATACGTAACACTCATTTATGCAACACAATCCCATGTCTAGTGTAGGCGTACCATAATATTAAGAACCTCATCAACCTCTGATAATCATCACCATGACCTTTCCTTCAGTTTCGGAGGCGGAGCTCACTCAAAATCAAGATGTGGGATTTCGAAAGGGCACTGAAAAGTCCCAAGCGGAGGCGAAGTCGATGGTCATGTCCACGTAGACTGGGTGGCCATTGCCTATGATGCTACAGTCACCGGAAGGCTCGAGGATGTTGGGGTTGATCGGCTTCACGATCTTGAACAACCATGGCGTGGTTGGTGCACCTGTTGTGGATTGTCACGTACACTGGCTTGTGCAGGTACAGATTGCCCTTGCCGGACTGGGCTAGGCATGTTGTCTGGGGTACAAATCTGGTATGTCCCTGCAAAAATCCACCCCTGGAAAAAGAACAGTGAAAAGGATGGGAGGATGAGAAAAATGCATCAGCGCATTTGTTCTAATGTTGTGAGAAACCGGGAGTCTACAGGTACGAAAAATGCCGGAAAATCATCGTCTTTGTACTTTGTTAGCAGGAAATGGGAATCAGTTATTATGCAGATGTAAGAATATTTGACTGGTCCTATGTAAGGATGCTCTACTTGGCAACCGATGCTATGGAATCGCAAAAAAGGGTGAAATCCGAGATGTTTGGTTATCTTTTGACGTCTACTTTGGATTCGGAATCGACAATATGGAATCGCAGAAAGGATTCCGTCACCAATTGCTGCAAAAGGTTCTCAGGTATTACCGCAAGGAGCTCAATATGCTGATAAATTGTATGAATTTTTGCCGTCCGATCAACTGAGCACAATAAAGTCTAGTAATGAAAAAGCAATAATGAAGCCGAGCATAGCAAAGAGCGCTTATTCGGCATTTTCCTTTCGATACAACAACACTAATCCGTTCTCCTCTTATGAACAGGTGATTTGGAAACCGGGGTCGAGTTTGAATGGATAAGAATCGTCCCACGCGTAGGAAAAGCTGATCGACTGTGGAATGGGTTGCCCGCCGTTGAGGAGACACTTGTCCCCCTGTTGCTGCAGAACCGACTGGTCGATGGGCGCAACGGTCTGAAAGCCCGGGCAGACTAAGCTCGCGTCCAGCACACTGCATGGGCAATTCTTGCTGATGGTCACCTTCCACTCTGGTTTCTGCTTCACAATGGCTCCTGTTTGGGATTTGCACGATCTCAATATCTTGCAGAAAACACTGGCAATCGCCTGCACATCACGTTAGAAGGGGAGGGTTGAGTTCACACAGGTTAAATCTTGAAGAGCACACGAGAAAATGAAATTTACCGCGCATTAGTATCAAGAAAGAGCCATGCACGTACGATATAAATCAAAGATCCAGATTACCTTTGCCCTGCACTAATCTTTCATAAAAAATCCTAGGGTTCAGTATAAGAAAAGAAAGGTTATGCTTATCATTGTCGTGCTGGTTTCGATATCCGTCTTGAGACCATATACTTTCTTATACTATATATCATAGTATATATTAATTGAACGCTACAATGAACATATACTTTCTTGTGTCACTTAGGGAAAACCCGCAAGAAAGGTTTGCACTCCAAAACACATTGGAAAAAAAAAAACGAAAGAGTCAAGTCTCTGCTTAAGAGAAAAAAGACCAAAAAAAAAAAAAAAAGACCGCCAAATTATGATAAGATTTGACTCTTGACAGTATAAGATTTCGCAAACGAGAAGCATAACAAAAACAAGGATCAACATCTTGACAGGGGTTGCCATTTGAATGGTGATGAGATTTCTCAATTTAATTTGTGCTTTTTTCCAAATTATGTTCTCACAAAATTATGAGGACTTGATATCCTTATATATAATACTTAAGGCTTGCTTATGGTAAGATAGTTAATTAAGTGCTTCCTCAATATAAGCCATAGGAATCAGATTTTTCTTGCCATTTGGGTTCACATTTCCAAGATTAGAATTCAAGAAAAAAAGGAGATATATAGAATATTAGACAAAAGGACACTATAAGTGCCATAACTTGTGTACAACGCTCACTTTAGTGCCAAAAGTTTTCGCCGGCTCACTTAAGTGCCAAATCGGAGGAAAACGATCACTTAAGTGCCAAAAGTTTATTTTGGATCACTTCACTACTAAAATTTTTGAAAAATGATCACTTAAGTGCTAAATTTTTTGAAAAACGATAACTTAAGTGCCATTCTCCGGCAAGCCACGTCAGCTTCAGAAATTAATAAAAAAATGTCACGTCGGATTTCCGACGAAAAATTGTGTATGGCACTGGAGTTGGCATTTAAGTGATCGTTTTTAAAAAATTTTAGCACTAAAGTGATAAAAAAAACTTATGACGCTAAAGTGAGTTCCGTACATAAGTTATGGCATTTGTAGTGTTCTTTTGCCTAGAATATTGTCACCATGACCCTTTGCATAAAATGGCAAATGCAATTCTAAGGTAGGGAACTTGGGTCAATATAAAGCAAGACAAACCAAGAAGGTTATGAAGTGGGGCTATTTCTCAAAAGAGGGCCTAAAGGGAGTTTGTCTCAAATAAAGCCCTAAATGCCATCTCAAATAATATCCCAAGCTCATCGGCCGACCAAATCTTCGCCAAACAACAAGCCCAATGGCAAAGATTTGGTTGGCTGATGAGCTCGAGGCCTTATTAGAGATTAAGTTAACCATTTCAAGGTCTTATATGAGACAATGTCCACTCTGGACTTTCTTTTAGGAAAAAGATCCCATTTTAGACCGTAATTTGAAATTTCCCGACTCTTTTATCCCGCTGGTTTTGTAACTCTGCACGTTTCCATTTTCTTTTTCCCCTACTGAATTTGAGAGAGATTTATGATGGGAATGGCTGCTGAGCTGCAAAGTTTGCTTCAACGCGCGAGACAAGCGAGATGAAGTCACACACACAACAAGAGCTTGAGACTTTTTGTCCACAGTAACCAGCAACGATAACAAGAGAAACCAAGGGACTCGACTAAGCATGGAGATACCCAAGCCTCATAATGTTAAAGAAAAGTTGTGCAGACAGAATCGACTGCACTTACGGAGAAAAGAAACGACTCCGGCACCAAAAGCCAAGTACAAAAACAAAAGGACCCCTGAAAATCAAGAAGATATAATCATTGATCATTACTTTACAATGCGGATTGGTATTGGGTTCATAGATTCGATTTAATTTGCTATCGATCACTATTGAGAAGAGCTAGACACAACATGCACAGTTTTTGAGATTTCCCTAACAACATGGTCGCGGTTGGTGGAGTCGAAAGAGAGTATGAGGTTGCTCAATATGAGCGTCATGAGAGTTTGCGAGAGCCTGCTTGCTGACAACCATGTAAAGGACATCGAGGCGGTTCGCGAAGATGAACGGCTTGAAGAAGGACACTTTCTGGTCATTCCCTTTGTTTCCACCGCCGCCTTGTGGTTCCTCTTAAGGCATTTTTTTCTTCGTTCATGGCTATATGCCACAATCTCTTCCTCCAAAAAACGAATGGCCTTATAGCGTGGGTGAATGACATTAGTCTGATGGTTTTGTAATAAAAAATTATGACGGCTCAATACCCCAGTTTTGCACTGTTAGTGCAACGAATCATCACTAATAGTATTCCTATGCTAGTATGAGAGCCAGCGACTATGGCTATGCATCAGCCTCATGCATTAATAAGAGTTAGGGTTTTTTTTTTGGTAAAGAATAAGAGTTAGGGTTAATACCACAAAAAAACCCCAAACTGGTACGCGCGTGATAATTTTACCCCGAACGTTTTTTTTTTACCACCAAAAATTCCAAACTGGTACATCTGTGATAATTTTACCCCAATTTTTTTTTACCACCAAAAACCCAAAATTAGTATACCTGTGACAATTTTACTCCAAATTGATAAACCCGTGACAAATTTACTCTAAAATATTTTTTTGACCACGAAAAATCTCAAACTGATACATCTGTGACAATTTTACCCCGAACTAATAATTTTTTAATATTATTTATTTATTTTTTTCTTTTTTCTTTTCTTTTCTTTTTTTTTCTTCATTTTCAACCTCTGGCCAGACCGACGACCGGCCAGAGGCGAAAGCCGGCGAGGTCGGCCCCGTCGGCCGCTAGCGAGGCTCGACCTCACCGGCGCGGGCGAGGGCAGCCCTCGCTCGACTTTGGCTCGGGCGGCCCTTGTTGGCGTCGGGCGGCCCTCGCCGACGTCGAGCGAGAGCTGTCCTTGCCCACCCAAGCGAGGGCGACCCTCGCCTAAGTCGGGCGAGGGCTGTCCTCGCCCTACTCAGGCGAGAGTTGCCCTTGCCCGCCCAGGCGAGGGCTGGCCTCACCCGACACTGATGAGGGCAGCCCTTGCCCGACGCAGGCGAGGGTCGCCCTCGCCAGATCCGGCTAGGGTTACCCTTGCCTAACGCCGGTGAGGGCGGCCCTCGCCAGCAGTCAGCGGGGCCGACCTCGTCGGCCAGAGGTTGAAGATGAAGAAAAAAAAGAAAAGAAAAAAAAATTAATAAAAATTTGAAAAAATAAAAAATAATATTAAAATTTTAGTTCAAGGTAAAATTATCGCATGTGTACCAATTTGAAATTTTTGTGGTATGTTCAAGGTAAAATTGTCATAAGTGTGCCAGTTTGGGGTTTTTTATGGTATGTTCGGAGTAAAATTGTCACAAATGTACCAGTTTGAGATTTTTGATGGTCAAAAATAAGTTTGGAGTAAAATTGTCACATGCGTACCGATTTGAGGTTTTTGGTGGTATTAACTCTAATAGTTAATACCACAAAAAATCCAAAATCGGTACACTTGTAATAAATTTACCCGAACTAATTTTTTGACCACCAATAACTCTAATTAGTATATCTGAGACAAATTTATCCTAAACTAATTTTTTAACCATGGAAAATTCTAAACTGGTACACTTGCGATAAATTTACCCTCCATTAAATTAGAATACCACGAAAAATCACAAATTGGTAAACATATGACAAACAGAGGGGTAAACCCCAAACTGATACATCCATCAATTGCCACGCATCATCTAACTTAGTAATTTGATGGTTAAATTTAACGGAAACTAGCGAAATGTAAATTTGTCACAGGTGTACTAGTTTGGGATTGGAGTAAATTTGCCGCAAACATACAAGTTTGGCTTTTTCATGATATTAACCCTACTAATAATGGCACCAATAAACGTACTAATTCATTATACATATATATATATATATATATATATATATATATCCCTTTCCTTTCCTTTCAAAATTACGTACGTACCACTTCAATAAGGAAAAATCTTCCAAAAAATCTTAAACCTATTGCATTTGCCAATTCAGCCCATTTAGCTAATTTTGGCCAGTCATTGCTGACGTGGTAATTTTTATTAATATTTTAATTTTATTTCAAATTTTTTTTCTTTTTATTTCTACCCTTCTTCCCTCTGGCTAGCAAGCCTCCGATAAAGCTCACCCCTGCCAGCCGCTGGCGAGGGCAAGCCGTCATTGTGCATGGTCCACCTTGCCGGTCATTACCTCTGGCTGGTCGATGGACCGACCATAGAGAAGAAAGACGGAAAAAAAAAGAAAAGGAAAAAAGAAAAAAATTAACCAAAAAAATTCGAAAACTGAGAACTGGAGTTTAACACCCCAAAAGACATTAGAGAAAATGACAGAGTCAAGTCTCTGCTTAAGAGAAAAAAGAAAAAAACGAAAAAGACCGCCAATTTCCTTACCTTTGAATGATGATCAGATTTCTCACTGTAACTTTTGACTTATTCCAAATGATATTCTTAGAAATTTATGAGGACTTGCTGTCCTTATATATAAAACTTAGGCCTGCCTATAATTCAATACAAGACATAGAATCTGATTTTCTTTTCTTGCAAATTTGGGGACAATTATGTTTTGGATTCACATTTCCTAAATTAGAGTTCGCGAATACAGAGAGGAGAAACATAGATTGTATCGTCACCGGATTCATTGCTTAAAATGGCAAGTGCAATTCCAGAATAGGGAACTTGGATCAAAACAAAGCAAGACCAATTAAAGCAAAATTTTGTAGTTACTATAAGCATTAAAAGAAAAAAAAATAATGTGATGTTAGAAGCATAATTAGCAAACTCTAGAACTTATGACTGAAAAAAAGTACTAGGAGGATTGTGTACATACAAAAATAGATATGTAACAGTATTTTTGGATGGACCCAGTATATTTTCAAGTAAGGTCCATTGTATGCAATGGTCCAAGTGCATTTTACTGTTGGGGTGTAGTTCATATTCTCTAGCGACTAGACAGTACAGGGGTTTCGCTCCCCAGTGAGCGGGCGGGGGTCACGGGGTAGCACCCCTGAGCCGCTAGAGGCCTTTTATAATTTGAGCCCGCAAAAGGAAAGTTTCCTAATTCAATTAAGTTTCCTTAGAAAGAGGTTTTCTATTTTGAATCAAACTATTGCCTAATCTAGATGCGTTGAGGGTGCCAAAGAAGATGGATTTGTCATTATTGATCTTGCTTAATTATACAAAATAAACGTAAGATGCACTGAGGGATATGTTTTAATAGAGAGGGATATGTATGTTGGAGACATTAGCCTGTATGTAAATGTATTAGCTAATAATGTAGATTTCTTGAATGCAGGCAGCCAAAATATGTATGCATATTCTGAGTTTAATGCTTAGGTTGATATGGAGATCTTGTCTTCAAGTTGGGATGTGATATAGTAATGCTAAGGAGTTGAGAGACATCGTTAGGAATTTTGCCTACAAAAATGCGAGACAGGTGAGCTTCACTAAGAATACAGCATATAAGTTAAGGGTAGTGTGTTATGAGGACTATGATTGGCTCATGTGTATTTTCAAAGTGCAAATGGGGCATACTTTACAGGGTAAAACCTTTGATTTTGTACATACATGGAATACAGCTCTGCCCATTCCTCAAGTAAGCATCAAATGGCTAGCCAACAAGTATTGTCATAGGTTGAGTAGCTATCCTGCATGGCCAGGTCATTCAATGAAGAAAATAAAGGAGTCTAATTAAAGCTGTCGAAAACAATGATATACATAGCCAGGGCTACAACAATGAGTATAATCGCAGGGAATTAGAAGGAGCAATTTTGGATGCTTAAAACCTATTACCCAGCACTTCTTATTGCCAACCCATGATCCACATGTGTAATCAAGACTGACCAATGCCAAGACCAATTCAAGTTTAGAGGATGCGTTGAGGATGGATTTTTTTAAGGATGCAAGTGATCTTGTTTGGGTTTGATGGTTACCATTTGTCATAAGGCTACAAAGGTATACTTCTAACAATCGTGGGATAGATGACGACAATCAGATGTACCCCTTTGCAGAGGCAGTTGTGGGAGAAAAAACATACAAGACATGACACTCATATATTATTATGATTGTGGAAGACCTGGGGATTACAGGTCTTGCATATTCAAAGTATTGGACTTCTTGTGTGACAATTAGAAGAAATTAGTGCAAGCACTATCAAATCTAATGTCTAGAGCAAAACATAGATTTTGCTCGATGCATCTTTATGAGAATTTCAAGCTCTATCACAAAAAGACTGGAACTTAAAATGTTGTTTTGTAAGGTTGACACATCTACTAGGGTATGTGATTTTTACTTGGCAATGGGAGAGCCGAAGATAGTTGATGAGGAAACTTATGATTGGTTGTTCCAAAGGCCATTAATATAATGGAGCAAGTCCGACTTTAGGACAAGCTAAAGTTGTGATAATTTCTTGAATAACTTGTGTGAAAGTTTCAACAAAAGCATCATTGATGTTAGGGACTAGCCTATAATCACAATGCTTGAAGATGCGAGTGCAGCTAATAGAGAGGATTCATAAGCAAATGGGTGGAATGGCTAAGTAAAATTGAAGAGCCATAGCTTCAATCATAATTCAATTTTGGGTGTCTTCATTTTGTCAAGATTTAACCCATTTGGGGCTTTTAGTGCGAGTTGCGTGCTAAAACTTAGATGAAATTAACGCTTCTCTAGCTGAGGATGGAACTTGCGACGACAGGCTTTGAAGGGGCAAGGAGGGATTTGTTGTCAAGTGACTAGGACTTGAGAGAGAGAGAGAGAATCATTGACTTTTTTTCCTTTGTTTTTATTTTTTCCTTTCCTTCTTCCTCTAGCCAGTAGAGGTGAGGGCCTTGCCGGCCTCTAGCGAAGCTCATCCCCGCCAACCACCGGTGAAAATGAGGCGAGGGCATGGCGACCTTGTATGACATCTCTAGATTAACTCACTCGAGGTATTGTCTGCTTTGATCCGTCCCATACTGAGCCTCACGATTTTGTGTATTGGCGTACAGGCAAGCACTTTCCCAAGAGGTCATCCATTCTGATAGTGCTCTAGCTTGGATTTGCTTAACTTTGGAGTTCCAACGTAAAACTTGCCGTTACGTTAAAAAGCGCCTCCATGAGTTTATTTCAATTTTTACATATATATTCCAGAATCGCTCTCCCCCTGTTCGATGCACAATTCGGTCCATTTCTGCCCCTTTTGCTATTCTAGAAGCCTGTCAGGAGCTGCTCCTTATCCAGACCCTTTGGCCCCAATGACCACTCCCTGCACTCGTCGGACTGGGTCGTTACAGGCCCGCCAATTGTTGCATGGTTCATCCCCGAACCACACACCTACTGAAGGGGGTCCCGCTCTGATACCATAATGTGACATCCCTAGATTAACTCAATCAAGGTATTGTTCGCTTTGGCTCGTCCTATACTGAGCCTTATGGTTTTGTCCATTGGCGTACAGGTAAGTACTTCCAAAGAAGTCACCTATCCTAATAATGCTCTGGCCTGAGCTCGCTTAACTTTGGAGTTTCAAAGCACAGCTTGCCGTTATGTCAAAAGGCACATCCGTGAGTTAATTCCAATTTTTACATATATACTCCAAAATCGCTCTCTCCCTGTTTGATGCACAGTTCAGTTCATTCCTGCCTTCTTCGCCATCCTAGTAGTCTACCAAGAATCGCTCATTGTCCAAACCCTTTGGTCCCGGCGACTACTCCCCGCCCTCGTCGGACCTGGTCGTTACAGGTAGGCTTGTCACACAAATACAATCAAGTACAGTGGAAATTAGAACGTTTGTCAATGGAAATAGAGATATACTGATTTAGAGGACTCGGGTACCGTCCCGACATTTTTACTATCTTCACATTCATCACACCACACCTCGCGACACTATTATGTTTATTTTTGCACGAACCATCTGACGATCCCCATCCTTTTAATTCCAAACATCAATTGCCGAGTACACTACTCCTCTTATCATACTCGTCTTGACATGAAAATCCGAGCTCCGGCTTTATTTCTCACCACCATCGTCACATTTGCTCGGCCTACTCCTTATTTTCTTTTTCTTTCCGCCTTCCTCCTTTTCCGCTGGTTTCTTTCCTTGGGCTGTTTTCCGCCACTTGGCGGGGACATGCGCCAAATGGCGCCGGAGAGTTGCCGAGTGGCAACCTCCCATCACGCCTCCGGATCATTTCATGCAGGGGGGGGGGGGGGGGTGGGTTCTTTCTGCTTCTTTTCTCTCTTCCTCGGCTGTTCCGCCTGAAGCCGCCAGACATTGCTTGATCGCTGGCACTGTTCACCGCGACTTCGCCGGTGAAGACTGAACACCGGTGACCTCCCCCACTGTCCGTGAGCTCAAGGACGACGACCAGGAACCTCGAGAAGCCACCAGATTTTTCTCTCTTCCCCAGAACAGCACCGCACCGTGCCGAGTTCTTCTGATTGAGGCAAGTGAAGTTCTAACATCCTATACCAAACGGTGACTATTTGCATGCTGAATTGGAGTCTCGGATGGATGTCAGAAATAATTGTGACTGTTGTAGTTGGCTGTGTGGGTTGCGATAGTGCGCGGTGGGCGATACCACTAGTGGAAAGGGGAGCAATGCTCGGTCCGTGAGTCCGAGGGGAAGGATGATTCGGTGAGGGCGCAATTGTGGTTGGCTAGTGAACAGTGAGTAAATTTTGAGTGAAGTAGAGTTGTAAGTCTAAGTGAGAGAGAGAGAAATGCTGGAAAAAGCAGTGATAATCATCACCGGGGAAGAAAATGGAGCCTAGGTGGTGATGGTAACTAGTGTGGCGACGAGGTAAGAGGTTCGGGGAGGACGGTGTGACGAGTTATCAATTGAGGAAACAAATTGAAGTTCCTGTGAGTATAGACCAGAACGAATACTAGGGAAATGCTAGTGGAAGATGGCAAGCTTCTTGCACGGTCAAGATAGTCATGGAGAGAGAGGCCTGTGTTTAGTAGTAGGGTTGAACCGTGAGTTGAGATAGTCCATTGATGATCCATGAATAGTGTTGACATCTAAATTTTAACGACTCAGTTAGTCGTTCATTGCATAAAAATAGGGATCGATCCTCCCTAGAAAAAAAATTAGCCAAATTGCATATAGATATTAAGAACATTTGCATTAATAGTTAATTAGGCCCGTATAATTTGCATATTAATAGGACCGGCAGTGAACGGATCTTGATGGATGGTCTTGGAATTATTGAATTGGATTGAGCCCATAGAGCAGCGAAATTCATTGCTTTGGCTGAAATTCAAAGGGAGAAGAAGGCCTTATCGAGCTTTGATTAATTGAAATATAGCCATTTTTAATTTAATTAGTAAAAGGCCTTGAACTTAAAGTTAATAGAGCCCATTAATCTTTAATAAGGCTTGAAATTAAGCCTTTTACTTTTTAAACCTAAGGTTTTTGCTATAAATATGTCATAATCCTCACAAGTCAAGGGAGGAGGCCACATATTGAACACTCAGGCCAAATTGAGCTAGAGACGACAGAGAAAAGAAATAGAGAGGGAGGCTGGTGTTGCTTGCTCGGCAACACCCAGCAACACCAGCCACAAAACAGGAGGAAGAAGAAGTTGGTGACGGAGTGCACTGGTCATCCACACTTCAACTATTCACGCCCAAGTCCATGCTTCTTCACAGGGGCAATACACGTTGAGGAGAAGAAGACAAGAAAAGGGCAGTCTGATTCTTCATCAACATATAATATTTTCAACCCATTATTATTCTTTTCCTCTTTCTATTTTCACCGCCCACTGAATTCCACATGCAGAAGATGCCAAATGATCATTGAAGAGAACACGATCATAGAAAGCCAATTGGTGGAGGTGTGGTGAGAAAAAGAGACTTTGACCACCGCTTGAAAAGGAAGACTTCTTCGTGAGGCAAACAAGCGGCTTTGAGGAAGAGAAAGAAGCCACGTTCATTACTAAATTACAATATGGCACGGGTTGCTTTGTTGAACAAAGAAAAGTTTTCTAGTGAGCACAACAGCCCAAGATCCGATGCTGTCCTTCCCTTGCTTCGTCTATTTTTTGCAGGATTACCGTGAAATTCTCTATTGGACTAGCAAATTCCGATCTTTTCTGGCGATCCTACAACCTTGGGGTTGATCCATCGAATTCTGTTATCGCACATCATCCACCACCATGTCACTGTCATGAGAACCATTGCCGTCGTCGCTGCCGGTCCACCCATGATCCGCAATCCCGATCCAAGTCAAGTTCGAATTTGGAAATTACTTGCGAAATTGGTAAGATTATCATCCGATATTCTTAGAATATTTAATTTCCTAATTTTTTCGATGTTTGAATATTTGGTGATATCTTTGGCGAATTTTTAGATATCTTAGGGATAATGTGTGTAGTATCTGCAATATTTTAAAATACCCCAAATTAGGAATTTTTTCTAATTTAGCAACATACCTAAACGACTATATGACCTTTGGTGGTGTGGAGGATTGTTATTTTATCCACAACCACTTGGATATGATAATATATCTTATTTGCTTTTCAAATTCAAACAATTGACTTTCCATCGATATCCACGACCATGTGGATATGATCGCCAGCTTGAACCGTTTTCCTAATTTGAACATGATAAATGGATTTTGCGGATCGTGTGGGTGGTTGGCGTGTGATTGCTATCTTTGTTTAATTTATTTCCTCTTCAAAAAAGAAAATCCAAAAATATTAGTTAGAATTTAAATGATAAATTTTGAATGTTTAGAAAATCCTGAATATATCTAGAAGATAGTATAATTGCTTAATTTAAATTGGGATTTAGGATAGTTTATTTCCTAGTTTAAATTAGGGGTTATTCTAGGCCTAATAGATTATTTAGGGTATTTTAGAATTTCGAATTTTCATAAAAATACCCCCAAAAGAGTTACTTTAGGATAGATTCAATTATCTTTTCTAGAATAGATTGCACGTTAATTTAGGCATTTTTTATTCCGAATTTTACTGAAAAATACAAAAAATACCTTCCCGTCATTAGGATTAGATCATATCATCGCATGACATATAGTTTGCATGCTAGGTTTAATTAATCCATGTCATAGTTTGCACATCATAGCACTTAGGTTAGTTTTCATTTAAATAAAGAGAAAACCCTAAAGAACACATTGATTGAAGTGCTTGTAAATTAGAAATCATAATAGGACTGCCTGTGTGATTTTCTAGCTAATAATGCAGATGATTGCATTGCTAAAAGGTACGTTGTACTCCTAAGCTAGTAATTTATTTACTGCTTTCTTTATTGGGTGTTAAATTGATAGATTACGCGCCCGCATGGTTACCCCGCATGTTAATAACTAGGTAATAAAATGGATTCAAACTGCCTGTTCAAAGAGTTTTTGAAAAGAAAAGGTATCGAAAGGGCGTTAGACTAGCTCTAGTATAACCAAGTCCTCGAATTCAAAATTTTTGGTTCGTAGGAATACAATATATCTCCCTATGTTTTATTTGGATTTTTAATCGATCCACTGCAAAATAGATTAGTGGCAACTCCAGCATGAAAATATTTGTATGTTAAGAATTTAAATCCTAAGTTGTGAATTGGTAGGACTTGGGAAGGCCTGGATTAGGTTTAAATTTAATAATCCATTAGCCGAACCCCTAGATGGTGCACCGCGGAGGTTAGGTCGTGACAAATACTTTAGCGGAATGACAAGCTAGGTGGAGTAGCACAACATGTTCTGTATATTAGTTAGTCTTATTTTTCATGACTTGTGAAGTGTTCTGTTGGAATTATATTCAGTCAATTGTAAGTTCTAGCCTGGCTAAGAAACCCGTGACATTGAGATAAGTGGAATGTCCATGAAGGCTGGTGTAATGAATAGGTAAATTATTGTGTTTGTGCTTGTGTGGGGGAAAATATCATTGAATGCCGTTGGTCAGTGAAATGACGATGCCCTGCGGAGCCAGCAGAGAATAGTGGGATGCTCAGTGATCATGTGAACTGGATGCTTAGGATGAGTGCTCCCTAGATGCTCCGGGAGTGTGATCGGGATGCCGTGGTCAGTGGATCACGAAGCTTGCGCGAGCCGATGAGAGTATTGGCATACACTGCGGTGGATCGGAGAGTGCACCAAACCTTGCCAGACGGGAAGTGTTCCTCCTTGCATGACCGGCGAGCGTACCGAGTATGGGACTCGGAGTTGATGTTTAAGTACCATTGCAAGCATTTAACTATTTATGCATCTATGAGTCGTATGATTTCTCATTGTTATTGATCCTTGAATCTCTACTCTTTGGGATTGGTAATGGAATGTGCACTACGATGAGTGCTATAGTAAATCTCATAAGTTCGATAAATGCCTGACGCGAAGAATCCTATTTGTCGTGCTTAAGTGTTATTTGTTTAGTATAGTGTGTTAGATATTTCTTTGCTAAGCTATTGCTCACCCTTGTGGCTACTAATTTTTTTTTTCAGAGTAGTAAGCATGAGCTATCCACCGCTTGCGGTACCTATCACTCTCTTTGGCACCCTGGATGAGTTCAAGGGGCGCCTTACTCCTTTCACTGACCCGGAGTTCCCACCGGTTCGTCCGGTATGCTATGAGGCCACCCTGTGGGTAGACGTGGGGTTACTGAATCACCAGGTGCCTATCCGGTTGGTCTCAATCTTCCTTGATGTGGGTGGAAGCCTGGTAGGGCCAATTCGGTATCCTGTGAGTGGAGGTGGAGGTGGCAATGGAGCGAGCGGAGGTGTAGGTGGCGGAGTAGGTTGGTAGTAACCAACTTAGAGAACCATTTTTGGAAGCATAACTTGTCAGTTTTTGAAATATGGTCATGCAGGTTGGGTGATGCATGCTGATGTGCCAATAGGCGAGTTGGGCTAGTAAGACCCGTTAGGACATAGCTTTTGCTTAAGGATGGTTTCCCATGTATGTCCTCACCTGGATGTCACCCAATGTTTATAAATAAGAGAAAGAAGGGCTCTTTAGTAAATATTTCCATTCACTTGTACATTAGTCCTTTCATAGTTAATTAGTTAACTTAGTTTGATGTAGGCAAATGAACGGAATATGAATGCAGGATATCAAATTTTTGCAAGTGTTTAAAGTGGCTAAGTCTAAGCTCTTATGCTTAATAGTAAGGGTAACACTCTCCTCCTAAAATAATTATCAATATCATTTGGACACTTTAAACACCTGCAAAAATGTGATATCCAACATCCATATTCTGTTCATTTGCCTAAGTCAAACTGAGTTAACTAATTAACTATGAAAGAACTAATAAACAAGTGAATGGCAATATTTACTAAAGAGTCCTTCTTTCTCTTATTTATAAACATTGGGTGACATACAAGTAAGGACATACATGGGAAACCATCTCTAAGCAAAATCTATGTCCTAACGGGTCTTACTAGCCCAACTTGCCTACAGGCACATCAAAAGGCATCACCCAACCTGCATGACCATATTTCAAAAAGTGACTAGTCATGCTTCCAAAAATGGTTCTCTAAGTTGGTTACTACCAACCTACTCAGCCACCTACACCTCCGCTTGCTCCATTGCCGCCTCCACCTCCACTCACGGGATACCGAATTGGCCCTACCAAGCTTCCACCCACATCAAGGAAGACTGAGACCAACCGAATAGGCACCCGATGATTCGATAACCCCACATCTACCCACAGCGTGGCCTCACAGCGTATTGAATGAACCAGTGGGAACTCTGGGTCAGTAAAAGGAATAAGGCAGCCCTCGAACTCATTTGGGGCGCCAAAGACAGTGACAAGTGCTGCAGGCGATGGATGGCTCATGCTTACTAATCTGAAAAAAATTTCAGCAGTCACAAGGGTGAGCGACAACTCAGCAAAGAAATATCTAACACACTATACTAAACAAAAAACACTCAAGCACGTTAAATAGGATTCTTCAAGTCAGGCATTTATCGAACATATGAGATTTACTATAACACTCATTGTAGTGCACATTCCATTACCAAATCCTAAAGAGTAGAGATTCAAGGATCAATAACAATGAGAAATCATATGACGCATAGATGAATAAACAGTTAAATGCTTGCAATGGTACTTAAACATCAACTCCGAGCCCCATGCCCGGTGCGCTCCCCGATCACGTAAGGAGGAACACTTCCCGTCTGGCAAGGTTTGGTGCGCTCTCCGATCTACCGCGATGTATGCCGATACTCTCATCGGCCCGCATAGGCTTTGTGATCCACTGACCGCGGCATCCCGATCATACTTCCGGGCCATCTAGGGAACACTCATCCTAGGCATCCAGTTCACACGATCACTGGGCATCCCGCTATTCCCTACTGGCTCCGCGGGGCATCGTCAATTCACTAACCAACAGCATTCAATGATATTTTCCCCCACGCAAGCACAAACACAATAATTTACCTATTCATTACACCGGCTTTCATGGACATTCCACTTATCTCAATGTCACTGGTTTCTTAGGCTGGCTAGAACTTACGATTGACTGAATATAATTCCAACAAAATACTTCACAAGTCATGGAAAATAAGACTAACTAATATACAGAACATGTTGTGCTGCTCCACCTAGCTTGTCATTCCGCTAAACTATTCATGGATCATCAATTGACTATCTCAACTCACGGGTCAACCCTACTACTAAACATACACCTCTCTCTCCATGACTACCTTGACCGTGCAATAAGCTTGCCATCATCCACTTGCATTTCCCTAGTATTCGTTCCGATCTATACTCACAAGAACTTCAATTTGTTTCCTCAATTGACAACTCGTCACACCGTCCTCCCTAAATTGTCTACGAATTCAACCTTGTCGCCACACTAGTTACGATCGCCACCTATGTTACAGTATTAGAGCGAAAGAAAACTGACAACATACAATGAAGTACGTCTATTTCGTACTTCTTAAAAAAAACAGAATGCTTAAAACAGATGCTCTTTTAAAGAGCTAATACATGACGGTTAAGAAAGAAAATGCATTCACTAAAACCTAAAAACAGCAACATGCAGAAACCACCTACTGACTTGGTAAAACACAAACCCATGTTCAGCACCACTATAAAATAGACTCCTAAAAACTAGGACAACAAATAACTGACTATAATAAGATAGATAAACATGGTCAAATAAAATCATGTGTCTCAACAATCCCTCCCTTAAACTGAAAGTTTGCCAACATTCAGTTTAATACAACTTGTCAACACCAAGCAGGTTTCTCAGCTTTTGAAATGCAGCCAACTTGAGGGATTTAGTAAAAATATCAGCAACTTGATCTTCACTTCTACAGTAGATGAGATCAATGACTCCTTCCTTCGTGAGATCCCTTAAGAAGTGAAACTTCACATTTATATGTTTGCTTCTTCCATGTAAAACAGGATTTTTGGAGAGCTTTATTGCTGAACTATTGTCACAATAAATTGCAGTAGGTCCTTGACTCTTGAAATGAAGTTCTTCAATAATTTTCTTCAACCAAATAGCTTGATAAGCATATGAAGTTGCAGTAACAAATTCAGCTACAGTGGTTAATAAAGTGACAATCGGCTGCTTCTTTGATGACCATGAAATAGCTCCCGAACCCAACATAAATACATATCCAGAAGTGTTCTTTCTATCATCTTGATCTCCAGCATAATCACTATCAGCGAAGCCCATCAAGCTTGAGTTTTCTCCCTTCTTGTAGAGCAATCCAAAATCAGTCGTACCTTGTAAGTATTGAAAAATTCTTTTGGCAGCAAAGAGATGCATCTTAGTAGGATTCTCCATGTATATGCATATAAGACTCACATAATACATTATATCTGGCCTTATTGCAGTCAAATACATTAAGCTTCCCACAATTTGCTTGTACATAATGCTGTCAACTCTCTTTCCTTCAAAATCTTTCACTAACTTCAAACCCGGCTCAATTGGTGTGCTAGAAGGAGTACAATTCTTCATTTGGAACCTATCTAAAATGTCTTGCACATATTTTCTTTGTGAAATGAAAATTCCACCAGCGAATTGAACAACTTCTATCCCAAGAAAATAGTGCATCTTTCCAAGACCAAACATGTCAAATTCAAGCATCATAGACTGCTTAAATTTTTCAAACATGGCTCTATCATTTCCAGTATAAATCAAATCATCCACATATAAGCAAACAATAAACATCTTCCCTTCATCTCCAGTTTTGACAAAAAGTGTATGCTCATATGGACACTTTTGAAGACCTTCCTTCAGAAAATAGGCCTCTATACGACTATACCAAGCCCTTGGAGCTTGTTTTACTCCATATAAAGCCTTGTTTAGTTTATACACTCTGTGCTCACTGCCAAACTTTACATAACCAGGAGGTTGATCAATAAATACTTGCTCTTCCAAGTTGCCATGTAAAAATGCCGATTTCACGTCCAACTAGAAGATAGGCCATGAGTTTTGCGCCACCAGTGCGATCACCAACCTGATTGTGTCATGTCGAGCAACTGGAGTGAACACTTCGTTGTAGTCAATGCTGAACTCTTGCTTGTAGCCTTTTGCAACTAAGCGAGCTTTGTATTTATCAACTTCACCATTCTCCTTCAACTTCGTCTTGTACACCCACTTCACGCCAATGGTCTTTTGCCCTTTCGGAAGCTCTATCAACTCCCAAGTATTATTTCTTTCAATGGCTGCAATTTCAGCATCCATTGCCTTCCGCCATTTTGGTTCTTTAACGGCATTTTTGAAAGCTACTGGATCGCAATTTGAGAATAAAGCGAAATGAGTAAAGGGATCTTTAGTTTGGTCAATCCCGATTGCCTCATAATCAGTCATCCATGCAGGCCTTCTTCTAACACGTCGAGGTCGTTGTTCATCTACTATTTCAGAGGCTGAAATGCATTCATTGATTGCTGGTTGTTGCTCATTTTCTACAAATTGTGCATTCTCCAAAGGTTGCTGCATTTTTTTCTCCATTTTCTCCATCAAAATCAGCTTGTATTTGTTGTTCAACATTGTTTTCATCCCAAATCCAGAACCAGTATTCATAAAAAATCACGTCACAACTGATGACAATTTTCTTGGTGATAGAATTGTACAATTTGTACGCTTTTGACCGCTCACTAACACCAAGAAAAATGCATTTTTCACTTTTGTCATCAAACTTGCTCCTCTTTTGATCTGGAATGTGGGCAAATGCTATGCAACCGAAGATTCTGAAATGCTCGACACTTGGTTTGCGTCCACTCCAACCTTCTTCAGGCGTCAGGTTTGAACAGCAAGTGTGGGGCTTCTATTCAATACATGAATGCTCCAATTGACAGCTTCAGGCCAAAAAATTCTTGGGACACCACTTCTTGCCAAAATGGTTTGTACCATGTTTACGATCGTGCGATTCTTCCTCTGCAACGCCATTATGCTGCAGTGTATAAGCTGTTGTAAACTGTTTTTGAAGTCCATGAGTCTCACAAAAATTTACGAATTCTTGTGAGTTATATTCTCTACCATGATCGCTGCGAAGAGTCTTTATAAGTGTGCTTGCTTCTGTTTCGACTAGTACTTTCAAGTTTTTGAAAGCTAAAAAAGCTTCAGACTTCTCCCGTAGAAAATAAACCCAGGTTTTCCGACTATAATCATCAATGAATGTTATAAAATAACGTTTACCGCCGTTTGATGTCGGATTAATAGGTCTGCATAAGTCTGAATGAATCATTTCCAACACCTTCTTCGCTCTACATGTTTTTCCTTTCGGAAACGGGTCTCAATGTTGTTTGCCAACAACACACTCTTCACAAACTTAAGAAGGACATTGAATTTGCGGAAGACCCATCACCATATTCTTTTGCTGCAGCATTTTAGACCACCAAAATTCAGATGTCCATAGCGAAAATGCCACAACCAGGCTTCATCCTTCAATCTCACAGAGAAGCACCATTGGGTGGTGTTATTGAGATATAGTGGAAACATCCGGTTTGTTGTCATGTTGACTTGAGCAATTAAGTCCAACTTTTCATCCCGAATGCAACAAACTCCATCTTTGATAGAGATCTCATATCCCTTCTCTTGTAACTGACCAATGCTAAGCAAGTTGGTTTTCAAATCTGGAACAAAGTAAACGTTAGAAATAATCTGAGTAAAGTTCGCCTTGGTGTGGATCTTAACGTTGCCTTTGCCCATGACAAAAACTGAAGATTTGTCACCAAACATCATAGTGTTACGGAACAATTCATCCAAGTCTGAAAATACAGACTTATCTCTACACATGTGATTGCTACAGCCGGTATCTAAATACCATATATTGTGATGAACCTCTTCTTTTGCATGACAGGCCATCACCAGTGACAATTCTTCTACTTTCTCTGCAAAATTTGATTTTACACCACGATTTTTGTTGAGATTGGTTCTACATTCAGACTTATAGTGGCCATAACTGTGACATCTATAACATGCAACATTTGACTTGTCTACAAACTTCGATTTATTACCAATTGAATAGTTGTTGTCACAGCATTTTGCTTTCCATTTGGAATCAGAAGCATAATCCTCATTTGATTTCTGGTGTGAATCTTTGTCCTTCCATCTCCCTTTCCCACGATCAGGACCTCTTGGATTGGCCACTGCCTTTAATGCTTGTTCCTCTTTATCTTGCTGGACAATTTTTTGCTCATGAACCAGCAAAGAACTCTGCAACTCATCAATTGAAAGTTCATCAATATCTTTAGATTCTTCTATAGAACAAACAACGAAATTAAATTTCGGTGTCATTGATCGGAGAATATGCTCGATGATGGTGACGTCATCCATCTTCTCGCCATGGATCCACATCTTGTTAGTGATTATCATTGTTCTTGATAAGTAATCAGTAATGGATTCGCCGGTCTTCATATGTAGGTTCTCAAATTCCGTCCGAAGCCCTTAAAGTTGCACGTGCTTTGCCCTCACATTCCCTTGATACTTTTTCTTCATTGCATCCCAAATATGCTTGGAGGTGTCTTTGCAAAGAATTGTCTCCAAGTTTGATCGATCGATAGCTTGAAAAAGGTAGTTCTTGGCCTTGAGATCCTTTAGTTTCAATGCATCTACGTCAGCTTTTTGTGTATCAGTCAATACCACTCTAGCCGCTAGTTTTGCTACTCCAGAATCAACGACATGCCAGTACTCTTTGGACCGCAAGAAATTCTCCATCAACATGCTCCAATGATCATAGTGACCATCAAAGCGAGGGATAGCTGGCTCAACGAAATTATCAGTGGCCATTGAAAACTTGCTGCTGCCTTCTCACAACCAGGCTTTTATACCACTGTTACAGTATTAGAGAGAAAGAAAACTAACAATACGCAATGAAGTACGTCTATTTCTTACTTCTTAAAATAAACAGAATGCTTACAATGGATGCTCTTTTAAAGAGCTAATACATGACGGTTAAGAAAGAAAGTGCATCCACTAACTCCTAAAAACAGCAACGTGCAGAAACCACCTGCTGACTTGGTAAGACACAAACCCATGTTCAACACCACTATAAAATAGACTCCAAAAAACTAGGACAACAAACAATTGACTATAATAGGATAGATAAACATGGTCAAATAAGATCACGTGACTCAACAACCTAGGCTCCATTTTCTTCCCCAGCGATGAGTATCATTGCTTTTTCCAGCATTTCTCTCTCTCTCACTTAGACTTACACACTCTACATCACTCAAAATTTACTCACTGTTCACTAGCCAACCATAATTGTGCCCTCATCGAGTCATCCTTCCCCTCGGATTCATGGACTAAGCATCGTCACCTCCCTTTTTGTGAGTTATTAAAGATGAAAAAAACAGAGGATTGAAGTGCTGAAGAAGAAAAGAAGTATACGAATATGCAGCCAACCAGGAAAACTACAACTATCTAACTACTTCCTAAAGACTAGGATAACATGATTTTATTGACTAAAACAAACTAAAGAAACGTATTCAAAGAACACGTGCAGTATTGAAGCAATTTTATAACACTCCTCCTTGCTTTAGGTGCTACAAATCCCGAGCTTCTTCCTTACATCTTCAAATTTGCTTATAGGCAATGGCTTCATGAAAATATCTGCCAATTGATTTTTTGACTTGCAATAAACAAGTGCAATTTTGCCTTCTTTCTGCACTTCCCTTAGAAAGAAAAACTTGATTTTGAAATGCTTAGTCTTCCCATGAAAAATTGGATTGTTGGAAATTGCAATTGCTACCTGATTATCAATAAGAATTTCCGTGTTGTTCAACTGCTTCAGGTTCAAATCACATAAAATTTTTCTCAGCTAAATTGCCTGATTAACTACTGTTGTGGCTACTATAAACTAAATTTTTGCTGTGGATTGTGCTACAACTTCCTGCTTCTTAGAGCACCATGAGAAAATTCCCGAGCCAAGACTAAAACAATAACCAGAGGTACTTTTCATATCATCCACCGAACCTCCCCAATCATTGTCAGAAAATCCCAACAGCTTGAAATCTTGGCTTTTCTTAAACTTCACACCAAATTCAATTGTTCCTTTAATGTATCTATTGGGTTTATTATTTTAGAGTATTAGCAAGTTGGGGGTATTTGTGTAAATGTATTAGGCTTAATCTTAAGCCTATAAATACTCTTTGTTATCTCTGAAATAAAGTTAAGTTACTCTTTTATCATTAACATGGTATCAGAGCACAAATTAAAAAACCTAAACCCTAAAATTAACACTTCTCACAGCAAACCCTAGCCACCACCACTGTAGATCCCTCCAGCGACCTTCGTCCGGCGTCGCCCAGGGCCGGCGACCCTTCGTTCGGCGTCACCGAGGACCGGCGACCTTCGACAACCTTTGTCCGGAGTCGTCTAGGGCTGGCGACCCTCCGTCCGGCGTCGCCCAGGGCCGGCAACCTCAGATCCGGCGTCGCCCAGGGCCAGTGACCCTTCGTCCGGCGTTGTCCAGGGCCGGTGACCTCCGTCCGGCGTCGCCCAGGGTCGGCGACCTCAGATCTGGCGAGATCTAGGTCAGAAATCAGTGTTGTCTAACCATTAATTCACTCGCCTCATATCACTCGTGTGTTTTTGATGTATTGAAACCCAGAAATCGATGTTATCAGGGGAGTTTTTGAGGCTGAGGGTTGTGTGGAAGTGATATTTGGTTGCTGAAAGTGACATTTGGATGTGGGGTAGTTGATTTATGAGGCTGGATTGTTATATATTATTATATGATGTTACGAAGGGTTAAATGGTGTTCTGAATTGTGTGGATAGAGTTCTGAGTTTGGCTGGCTGAATTAGAATAGCTGAATTTGGAAAGACTGAATTAGTGTGGTTGAATTGAATTGATTGAACTAATTGGAGTGACATGTGGGGTTACTGAGATTTGCGGATACTCGCAGAAGTTATATAATAAGTGGGGTGTGTTATTTATTACATGCACGAGTTAAGTTTCCAGTGATTAGTGATTTGTGAGGATGTCTATTGGTTCATCTAATTCACCGTCTATTACTTTGGGGTTGGGCTCCTCTAGTACTTCTTCAAGTTCAGTATCTTTTGGTTCATATTATAGTATGACTAATCTATACAATAACTTAGTCAAGTTGGATGGTACCAATTACCCTTCTTGGTCGATGGCTCTTTCGACCTTTATTTATTCTAATCGCCAGTATAGATGGCTTGAAGAAGAACCACCTGCAGATTTAGCTAGTCTAGAAGAATGGAAGTACGTAGATGCTACTTTGCATACACTTTTATGGGGAAGTATGGCTGAATCTATACGTCATCTTTTCATGGATTGCACTATAGCCTGTGAGATATGGACAAAGTGTGCTTTACTGTATTCTAGACAGAATAACATGAGTCGAGTTTGTGACATGTGGGAGGCTTTATTTGAAGCCAAAATTGGTGATGCTAGTTTGGCAGAACATTATGCTCGTTTTGCATCTTTGTATTAGCGCCTTAAGTCTTATTTTCCACCTGCTACCACAGTTACTCAGATGCAGCAACGAGAAGCGGACATGATAACCGTGCTCTTTCTTCGTAGCCTTGGTCCAGATCATAGTGCTCTTCGTTAACAGATTACCTCTCAGAGCACTCTTCCTTCCATTGAAGAAGTGTATTCTCGAGCTGCTCGTTACACTTCCAGTCCCAAGACTTCAGCAATTTCAGATAGTAGTGCTATGGTGGCTCGTGGAGGTCAAGGGACTCGTGATCGTATTAACGGCCATGGACAATGGAATTTTGATAGTTCTTACTGTGGTCGTGGTCGTGGTTTTCAAGGCCGAGGTACCGCTCGTGGTGGTGGTAGTAATACTTCTAGAGGAGCACATGGTGGTGGTCGAGCGAACAGTTTTTGTACTCATTGCCAACTTCTGGGCACACTATTGATTATTATTATGACCTCCATCCTGAACTGCGGGGTCTACATGCTTCTATTGATACTGAGCCTTGGACTCCTTCCCTTGGATCTTCTCCTGGACAGGGTACAATATAGTTGACTCGTGCAGAATATGATGAGTTGGTCAGAGCATGACAGAGTGAGAGTGGTGATGTCTCTGGTCCTACTGCTACTTTAGCACAGCGTAATGATCCTACATGTCTATTGTCCAGTACAGCTCCTCATTCTTGGGTTATTGATTCGGGTGCCACTCATCATATGACTGGTAATCCTCGTCTTCTCACATCCACCTCATATGTTCCTTCTATGTCAGTCACCTTAGCAGATGGTTGTCAATCCAAAGTTACTGGTATAGGTTGTGTATCATTGAGTTCCTCTATCTCCTTACCTTTTGTTTACCATATCCCACACTTTCCTTACAATCTATTATCAGTCATTTCCATTACTCGTGATCTTGATTGCGATATTATCTTTTCTTCGTCTTCGTGTGTTCTTCAGGATCGGAAGACTGGACGCCGAATAGGTGGTGGGCGTGAAGCTGGTGGATTGTACATCCTGGAACCTGAGATTATTGCTGCTGCTACAATAGTTCAGAATAAAGCTGTGGATGATCCTTATCGATTACATTGTCGTCTTGGTCATCCATCAGTAGATGTACTCTGACGATTTCCTTTTGTGTCTAGTTTAAGTCTTCAGTTTAATTGTGAAACGTGTCAGTTAGGTAAACATCATCGTGAGTCTTTCTCTACTCGTGTTTTGAGTCATGCGTCACATTCATTCGAGTCAATTCACTCCAATGTGTGGGGTCCTAGTCGAGAGTCTTCATTTGGTTTTCGGTATTTTATCACTTTTATTGATGATTATACTCGTACAATTTGGTTATATTTAATAAAAGATCGCACTGAAATTTTTCATTCTTTCTGCCAGTTTTGTCATGAAGTACGTACGCAATATGATTGTTCTATTAAGTGTTCGCGTACTGACAATGCTTGTGAGTACTTTTCTTCATTTACCTTTATTTTGTTTCTCAAATCTCATGGTATTTTACATCAAAGTTCTTGCGCTCGCACTCCGCAACAAAATGGAGTTGCTGAATGTAAGAACCATCATTTGTTGGATATTGCTCGTTGTCTTCTTCTTCACATTCATATACCTAAATCATTCTAGAGCTATGCTCTACTCACAGCATGTCATCTTATTAATCGTCTTCCGTCCTCCGTGCTGAAAGGAGCTATTCCTTATGCTCTTCTTCATCCTGGTCGTCCTTTATGGTCTGTTCGCCCTCGTATCTTTGGATGTGTTTGTTTTGTTCATTCTTTGTCTCCTGGATTAGACAAATTATCACCTCGTGCTGAAAAATATATATTCGTTGGTTACTCCCGTACTCAAAAGGGATATGTTTATTATAATCCTACTCATCGTCGGGAGTATGTTTCTGCTGATGTGACTTTCTTTGAGGATAAAGCATTCTTTGGCGATGATCGTCCTCAAGTACCATTGACCCTGGACCTTCTGCCACCCTCTGCACCTACATCTCACCTGGAGCCACCGTTTGTTACTTCTGATGCTGCTCCACTGGATCCAGGCTCACCAACACTGACCCCTCTTCAGGTCTATACACGTGGTTCTCGTTCTGTTTAGGGTAATATATCTTCACCATCAAGCGTTCCACCACCAACACCACCAACTTCGATCCAGGCTTCCGATCCTCTTCCACCATCTCCTGACAATTCTCCTATTGCTCACCGTACTCGATCTTGGTATCCTCTTTCTAATTTTGTGTCTTATCATAACTTAAGCCCTCATATGTCTGCCTTTATGTCATCTCTTGCTTCTGTGTCTGTGCCTAATATTGTCCAAAAGGCTTTGGCCCATTCAGGGTGGGCTCGCGCTATGGAGGAGGAGATGGCTGCTTTACATCATAGTAAGACTTGGGAGCTTGTTCCCTTGCCGGCTCATAAACAATTGATAGGTTGTCGCTGGATCTTTGTTGTCAAACACCATCCAGATGGTTCAGTTGAGCGCTTAAAGGCGTATCTTGTGGCAAAAGGCTATACTCAAACTTATGGTATTGACTATGATGAAACTTTTTCTCCGGTAGCCAAAATTCCTTTCGTTCGTATCATTATTTCCTTGGCTGCTCGGTCTCAGTGGACTCTTCATCAGCTTGATGTCAAAAATGCCTTCCTTCATGGTGATCTTCACGAGAAAGTATATATGGAGCAATCATCTGGGTTTGTTGCTAAGGAGGAGAAGGTGTGCCGATTACGAAAAGCTCTTTATGGGCTTAAGCAATCTCCTCGTGCTTGGTTTGGCCGGTTCAGTGATGCGGTTATTACTTTTGGCATGCAGCGGTGTAGTGTGGATCACTCAGTATTTAGTATGTCATCTTCAAAAGGATGTGTTATTCTTGTTGTTTATGTTGATGATATCATTGTCACAGGCAGCGATGTTGAAGGCATACGACGACTCAAGCAGTTTCTTCAAAAGGTGTTTAACACTAAAGACCTAGGTCGTCTGTGATATTTTCTCGGATTGAAGTTGCCTATGCCAATGGTAGCATTGCTCTCTCCTAGCGAAAGTATGCTCTTGATATTCTTAAGGAGGTTGGCTTACATGGTTCTAAGCCTGGTGAGACACCTATGGATCCTGGAGTGAGGCTTGACAATGAATAGGGAGAACCTAGGAAGCACCGACACGTTATTTTTGCTTCTGAATCGGTGTCCGACACGTGTCGCGTGTCTGACACGCTCCGACACGCGGCCGACACGCTCGGACACGCGGTCAACGCGTGTCGGGTCTCCGACACGCGGTCAATGCGCCGGACACGCCGGTGACACGCGTGTCCCTTCATCGAAGAGAAAGAGATGAGGAAGAAGGTGCATCCGAGAGAAACGAGGAAGAAGGTGCAGATCTCTGTCGCCGAGGACGACGCCCTCCACGCCGTCATCTCCTTCACCACCCGCTTCTCCGGCGCCGAGGACGACGTATTTCACGCTGTCATCTCCTTTGCCTCGCGCTTCGCCGGTGACGGAGGAGAAGGAAGAGGTGGGAGGAGCCTGCGGTTTTAACGAAGGAAGCAAATGCATCCATACAAAGCCAAACCGTAACAAGGCGATTCCATGCGGAAATTAAAAACGAGCCACGAGTTTAAAAAAAAAAAGAAAAAAGATGACCCGAAGCGCGCGACCACCACGCCCCGTGATTCCGTCGTGTCGCCGTCCACACCATAACACCTAACGGGCGGCCTGGAATCTGTCCGGAGCTGCGGGACCGCTCCGGAAACTACTTGTCGAGGTTCGCGCCCACCGCGCATGTGCCGGAGACTTGATCTAATCTCGCGACGCCGAGAGATTATGAGGGGGGTATGCAAAGCCACTAATCACATGCTTAGCGATTAAGACAAAGTGGGCTTTGCGAAGTGAGGACATGGCCGTTGACCGAGACCGGCGGGGAAGCTATGGGTAGTGCGGAGGAGGAAGCTGGAGAGAGGAGGAGGCAGAGGGAGGGGAGGGATAGGGAAGAAGATGTTACTAGGGATTAGACAAAGTGAAAGTGGGCTGGGCTTCTAACAATAGGTTGCTTTTTTCTATTTTTGATCTTGTACTTTCGTTTTTTTCAAATTTAATTATTTACTTTTAGTTTCTTAACTAATATATATTTATACATAATTATTTTTTGAAAATTTATGTGTATAATTATTTTAGGGTAAATTCATTCTAGGTTTTTTTTATTATTTATTTACTTAATTGAATCAAATTTAAAAATGATAATTTATCATGTATATATAAAAATTTACTTTTTATATACAACGTGTCGCAACGTGTCGGAATTATGTATTTTTGAGAAATAACGTGTCGCGTGTCGTGTCGTGTCGTGTCACGTATCGCGTGTCGGTACTACTTAGGGGAGAACTTCTTCATGATCCAGATAAGTATCATCGGTTAGTAGGCAAGTTAAATTATATTACCATTACCGGTCCAGATATTTCATTTGCTGTTAGTGTGGTGAGTCAGTTTATGAGCTCTCCTCGTACTAATCATTGGCAAGCTGCTCTATAAATTGTTCGATATTTGAAGAGAGCTCCAGGTCAAGGACTTGTATTCCATAATCAAGGTCATCTTCATATAGCTGGTTATTCCAATCCTGAATCTTTGGAGGTGACAGGATATTCTGATGCAGATTGGGCTAGTTGCCCTATGGATCGCCGGTCTACTTCGGGATACTGTGTATTTCTTGGTGGTAATCTTGTGTTGTGAAAAAGTAAGAAACAGTCTGTTATTTCCCGATCTAGTGTAGAGGCTAGTATCGTACTATGACTAATGTTACCAGTGAACTTCAATGGGTTCGTATGTTGTTAGCTGAGATCGGACTACCTATGACCGGATAATCTATTATGTACTGTGATAATCAATTTGCTATTCATATTGTTAGCAATCCAGTGTTTCATGAGTGAACGAAGCATATAGAGGTGGATTGTCATTTTGTTCGAGAAAAGGTGAACTGTAAAGACATACGGTTGGTACACACACGTTCTGAAGAGCAACTAGCAGACATTTTCACAAAGCCTCTTCGACGTGGACGAGTTTCATATATTTGTCATAAGTTATGACTTTTTGATATGTACGCTCCAACTTGAGGGGGAGTATTGGGTTTATTACTTTAGAGTATTAGCAAGTTGGGGGTATTTGTGTAAATGTATTAGGCTTAATCTTAAGCCTATAAATACTCTTTGTTATCTTTGAAATAAAGTTAAGTTACTCTTTTATCATTAATAGTATCTCGCTACTCTTTTTGCTGCTCTTAAGTGCATTTCAATAGCACAATTCATAAAACGAGATAAGAGACTTACAGAAAATAAAATGTCTGGTCTTGATGTTGTGAGATACATTAGACAACCAATCAGACTTCGAAAGTAACCCTCTTCAACTCTATCAGTCCCGTCCTCTTTGCTCAAGCTCTCCTTTTGATTCATTGGAGTGGCCATTGCCTTGCAATCCTCCGTCCGAAACTTTTTGAGAATTTCCTTGGCATACTTCTTTTGATAGATGAAAACTTCATCTTCCAACTGCTTAATCTCCATTCCCAAAAAGTATGTCATTAGTCCAAGGTCTGTCATTTCAAAGATTTGCATCATTTCTATATTGAACTCTTCAACAAGCTTGGCATTACCACCTGTGATTAAGAGATCATCAACATAAAGAGAGACTATAAGCAGATCATCTCCCTTATGTTTCACATAAAGAGTAGCCTTTGACATGCTTTTTTTCAAATCCGAGGCTTGACAGATGCTCATCTATCTTGCTATACCATGCTCTAGGTGCTTGTTTCAAGCTGTATAGAGCCTTCTTGAGCAAGTAGACCTTCTCCTCTTCACCTTGTTCCACGAATCCCTTGGGCTATTCAACATAAATCTCCTCTTGCAAAATACCATTCAAGAATGCAGATTTTACATCTAATTGAAACACCTTCCAACCCTTTTGAGCTATAATTGCTAGCAAGAGTCTTATGTTGTCCAATCGAGCCACGGGTGCAAAAGTGTTTGAATAATCAACACCAAAAATCCGTGCGTAACCCTTAACTACAAGTCTAGCCTTGTACTTGTTGATGGAACCATCTACATTTAACTTGGTTCTGAACACCCACTTTACTCCAATAACCTTTCTATCCTTCAGTTTGTCGACAAGCTCCCAAGTCTTATTTTTTTTTATCATCGACAACTCCTCTTCCATTGCCTTCTTCCAGTTCTGGTCTTTAATAGCTTCTTCATACCCTACAAGTTCACATTGGCCACATTGCATCTCTAATAGATATCAGAGAGCAGTCTTGTTCCAAGGATTGGTGGATCATCTTCCAACTCTTCTTGCCATTGTTCCGTTGCTCGCTCTTCTATTGTTTGGAAGGGAAGACTTGATTCTGCTTGCTCGTGGATGTCTCTTGTGTTTGTTTCTAGTTCCACTTCTCGTCTTCATTAAAGAACACATCTCTACTAACAATTATCTTCCCTGTTTGAGGTTGATACACCTTGTAGGCCTTGGAGGAAGAACTGAAACCCACGAAGATGCCCGGTTCTGACTTCTTGTCAAGTTTATCACGCTTGACCTATGGAACGTGAGAGAAACACATACAACTGAACACTCTAAGGAAATTGAGTGAAGGTTTATAACCATACCATGCCTCGAATGGAGTTTTGTCCTCTAATGCCTTGGTAGGCAATCTATTTTGCAAGAAAACCACAGTGCTTGCTGCCTCAGCCCAGAAATTCTTTGGCAACTCCTTGTCGTGAAGCATGTATCGAGTCATTTCCATTATATATATATATATATATATATATATATATGTATGTATATGTTTCTCCGCTTACTGACTCCATTCTACTGTGGAGTGTAGGGAGCGGTGAGTTGGTGCTCAATGCCAGATTCTTCGCAGAACTTGTTAAATTGCTCTAAAGTATACTCTCTTCCATTGTCAAACCTAATGCATTGAATGTTGCTGCCACTCTGCTTCTCCACCATTTTCTTGAACTTCCATAACATGCCAGCCACTTCGAATTTATGCTTCATGAAAAATATCCAACACATTCTACTAAAATCATCTATGAAAATAACATAGTACCGACTATCTGCAAGTGATTGAGTTCTTTGAGGACCAGCAACATCTGTGTGGATTAGTTGCAACTTGTGAGAGGCTCTCCAAGTTGACTTAGGAAATGGATTTATATTTTGTTTACCGAATTGACAGGCATGACAATTTGATAAATGGTCTATAGAGACTGGTAAACCACTTGACAACTCCTTTTTCTTCATCAGCAACATTCTTGAAAGGTGACAATGGCCTAGTCTCTTGTGCCAGGTCTCAGTCACATTCTCCTCCATGGAATAATCAGCTTGCTCCTTGTTGTTTGGTTCGAATGAGAAGCTCTTGCATCTCATTTTTGCTTTGACGATTTCCTTTCCATTTGCATCTTGTATGAGGCAAAGTTTATCTTCAAAAAACACCTTGAATCCTTTTTCAATGAGCTGACCAACACTCAACAAATTTTGGTCAATATCAGGTATGTTGACACCTAAATTTTAGCAACCATTTAGTGTAATTTGCATAGAAAATTAGGGATTAAATTTTTAACCCCTAAACAAAAAATATTTAATTTGCATAACATATAGTTTAAATTCATTTTAGATTAATTGCATTTTGCATCGGACTGGCGGTGACGAACGAGCTTAAATTTCATCGAATGGGACTCGGCTCACTTGAAATGCAAAGGCCGGGAATTATAAGTCAAACGGGCTCGGTTGTTTTAATTTGAACTTAATTCAGCCCATTGTCATTAATTAATTCAGCCCATTGTCATTAATTAATTCAGCCCATTATCATTAATTAATTCAGCCCATTTGAATTAAAGCCCAAGCCTAAGCCCATTAGGACCAGAAAGCCCATCTAATTGACCTAGATTAATACTATAAATACTTCATTAGGTTAGAAAATTTGGGGGGAGACGACAATTTTCAGATCAGAATTTTTAGAGAGTGTGAGAGTTGAGAAAGAGAGAGGGAGAGAGAAGGAAACCGGAGCCACTCCACACCGCTGGAGCCACTCTACGGCGCCGCGCCCTTCGCGCCGTCGCACGGTTGCCCCGCTGCCGCGTGCCCACCGCCGGACGCCCCTGCTGCTGCCGCCGCAAGTCCCGCGGGACGCCCTTGCTGCTGCCGCTCCCCGCCGGACCTGCTGCCGCTTCCTGCCACCGACGCTGCTTCCTGCCAGCGCCTGCTGCTTGCCGCTGCTCCTCAGGCCGACGCCGACGCCGCTGCTGCTTGCTGCTGCCGCTGCCCTTCCCGCCGACGCCGACGCCGCTGCTGCTTGCTGCTGCCGCTGCCCCTCACGCCGACGCCGACGCCGACGCCGACGCCGTGCCTGGTGCTCCCTGCCGCGCGACACAGCCGCGCCTGCCGCTGCCGCTGATCCTCACGCCGTCGCCGCCGCTGTTGCTTGCTGCTGCCGCTGATCCTCAGGCCGACGCCGACGCCGCTGCTGCTTGCTGCTGCCGCTGCACTTCCCGCCGACGCCAACGCCGCTGCTGCTTGCTGCTGCCGCTGCCCCTCACGCCGACGCCGACGCCGTGCCTGCTGCTCCCTACCGTGCGACACAGCCGCGCCTGCCGCCGCTGATCCTCACGCCGTTGCCGCCGCTGTTGCTTGCTGCTGCCGCTGCTCCTCAGGCCGACGCCGACGCCGCTGCTGCTTATCCCCGCCAAGCCCGACGCTGCTGCTGCCGTCCTCGCCGGAGCCGTTGCACGCCGGCGCCACCGCCACCGCCGCCGCTGCTGCCTTCTTTGCTGTGTGCTGCCGTCGCCGAAGCTGTTGCACGCCGACACTGTTGCTGAAGTCTCCCCCGACGCGCGTCACCGTCACCGCCGTTCCCGACATCGCGCTGCCGATCCGCCGTTCATCGTTCGTCCTGATCCGCAAGTTCGAATTTGGAAATTATCTGCAAATTAGGTAATTGAACATTATCCAATATTTTTAGAATATTTCGTTTCTTAATTTTTGGATGTTTGAATATTCTGTGAATATTGCGTGGATTGCTAGATATCTTAGGATAATGTTTGCCTTGTTCGCAATATTTGAAAATATTTAAAATTAGGAATCTTTCCTAATTCAGCAACGTATCTGGACAACTATCCGACCTTATCCCTAAGGCATGATACGTGGCGATACGGAAAATCATTATCCTATCCATAATCCCTTGGATACGATAATGATTTTTATCTGCTTTCCAAATTTGGACGATCGACTTTCCGTCAATATCTATAGCCCTATAGATATGACCGATAGTTCAATTTTTGTGCCTAATCCGAATTTGAAACGAATCTTGTGGATTGCGTGGTTGCTTTAAATGTGGATGTTATCTCTGTTTAAATTATTTTCCCCTTTCAAATAAAAAAAGAAAAAATTCAAAAAAATATCAGTTAGGATTTGAATTTGAGTTTTGCGTGTTTAGGAATCCTAAATATATCTAGATGATAGAGTAATTATTTAGTTTAAATTAGGACTTGAGATAATCTATTTCCTAGTTTAAATTAAATAATTTTCTAACTTTAATAGATTATTTAGGTTATTTTTAATTCCGAATTTTCATGAAAACCCCAAAAAAGAATGAATTGTTTTATGGTAGATTAGGATAGATTGCATTCTTAATTTGAGTAATTTATTATTTCGAATTTTAACAAAAATCCCAAAAATAAGTCATGTTAGGATATGTTAAGTCATCATAGGTTGCACGTTAATTTAGGCATATTTTTATTCCGAATTTCACCAGAAAATACCAAAAATAAATCATTTGCCCGTCATCAGAATTAGGTCACGTCGTCGCATGACATATAGTTTGCATGCTAGGTTGCATTACTTGCATGTCATTTTTGCACGTCATTACATATAGGTTAGCTTTCATTTAAATAAGCGAAAATCCAAAAAATATTGAGTGAACTGCTTGTTAATTAGAAATCATATTAGGATGGTTGATGTGATTTTCTAGCTAACCATGCAGATGCTTACGTTGTTTCGAGGTAAGTAATTCTCCCAATCTTGCAATTTATTTAATGTTTTGATTATTGGGTGTTACTTTGGTGGTTTGCGCACCCGCATGAACACCTCACATGTTAGTGATTAAGTTGAAATGGATCCAAACTGCTTGCCAAAATATTTTTGAAAAGAAAAGGTACCGAAAGGGCGTTAGACTAGATCTAGCGTAATCAAGTCCCCGGGCTTAGAATCTCTGGTTCGTAGGAATAAAGCATATCTCCCTATGTTTTATTTAGGTTTCTAATCGACCTACCACAAATTGATTAGTGGCGACTCCAAGCATGAAAACATTTGCATGTTAAAAAACTTAAACCCAAAGTTGCGAATTGGTAGGGCTTGGGAGGGCCCGAGTTAGGTTTAGTCTTAATAATCCATTAGCCTGAGAGAGGAAATTTTTAGGTCGCGACAGCTTGGCGACTCCACTGGGGAATTGAGTTAAAACTCTTAGTGGACTTAGGCCAGTTCTTCTTTTCAAAAAAAATATATTTTTTGCTTGGCAGCGGGGATCCCAGGTACGTCCCTAACATTTTAGGTGTTAAATGTTTTTGCAGTATGGGAGGTATAAGGGGAGGCGTGATTGTTAACCCTTGTTTTGCAGGGAGGTGTTTGGATGAATGATTTATTTTATGCACGAAGCGCTGTATGATATAACCTGTTGTGCATGCCTTACATTTACACTACACCGCACACACTACCCGCTGCCGGACCTGGGCGGTACAGGTTTAGGATGGTACTCAGAAAACGGACACCTCGACCACACCCGTGTGGTATAGGTCGCCTTTCTTGGTCCCGAAAGTTCTTTCATGGTGTCATTGAATACCTACCACGGTTGCACCCTTTGCAACCCGGGTCGGCTCTTTGACTAAGCCGGAGTCAGGGGAATCCCAGCCTAACCACCACCATGACTGGTTTAGCTCGGTAATCCTCATGTCTCCATTTTGCAAGCCGGAGTCTAGGTAGAAATCGAACCTCACGTTTCATGCGCATGTCTATGTGATTGCCATCATTCTACCGGGTGAAGTAAGATTTCTGAACCTTTATCTCGCAATTTATTTATCTTTCGTCTTTTTCTTTGGTCGGTCTATGACATTAGGTCGGTCGCGAGTCTTGATCTATACATTATGGGAGGGGCAGACATCCGGATTCTTGATGCTCCTAAGGACGAGCTCCGTGCCTGGTGGAATCTACTCAGTCCGACCAACCGCAGGCTAGTTGAGGGCCACATCGGGAGGCTCCTCCCCCTACTGGAGGTCAAAGTCCGTACCGGCCTCGTTCGAGCATTAGCGCACTTCTGGTGTCCCGAGACCTCTACCTTTATATTCGATAAGCACGAGCTCACCCCGACGTTGGAAGAATATAGCGTGCTCATTGGAAAACCGTTGGAGTCAGATTTAGTCACACCACCTTTGGGAATTGATTCTACTTTAATGTTGGCTGAATTTTTGAATGTGGGAAAAGATGAATTGGGAAAAGTTTTAAAAGCAAATCGTGGCACATGCCCTTTTTCATTCCTGAGTCAGTGTTTTGAAAAAGCCACATCTTTTCAAAAAGGCAGAATCTTTTTGCTAGCGTTTTTCGGGTTCGTGATTTTTCCTTACTGTAAGAATGCATGTAATCCGTCAATCGCATGGTTGGTCCAACAGGTCTGTCTTGAAAAGAATTTTATCAACATCATTTTAGCAGAGACTTTCATTTCCCTCACTAAATTTAAGCAACATGTTGACAAAACTTTTCATGCCCCCCTCGAACTTTTGCAAATCTGATTTTTGTCTCACATAAAAGGGTGTGGCGATTTACTCACAATACCTGAGCTTAGTGATTCTAGCCATCCTGTCTTGAGGTATAAAGAAAAACAAGGGGGTGCACCCGATTATCACTACTCTGAATGGATTATTTTCATGAAAAACGCTAGACCCCAAGGTTTCCAATGGCATGCTAATTGGTTCAAAGTCGAGGAAGCTCGGCTTACATGTAATGGTATTGAACCGGTTCCACTGTTGGGTTTCACCGGAGCAATTGAATACTACCCCGCCAGAGTGTCTCGTCAGTATCAGATTCTCCAAGGGCTCCCTCCGGCGTTACAACCAGAACTCCTACAAGTTGACTTTGCCGATGATGATAAAGACCACGAAGCGACCGTAGCCCAGCTCAATAAGATGTGGAGGAAGTGTCGTGTGTTAAAGATAGCTCGGCCCGAAGGAGAACTAAAGGGAAAGCAGAAGTCCTATTTTGCGACGACCCAGTACATTCGTCGGCACAGAATCCCGCAGGATTTGCTCCCGAAAATACCCAAGGTGCCTCTCAAGTCCGCCAATCGCTCAGAGAACAATCGCCTCAAAAGGAAGGCCGAAGAAGCTGAAGAAAAGGCATCCAAGATAGCTCGAGCTTATGAGCAATTGAAGAAGGAAGTCGCCTCCCATATGTCTATAGATCAAGCTAAATAAAAAAGCTCGAAGTTCTTTTCTTATTTCAGTTTCAGTTTTAAAGTTTGTTTAGGAATTGAGTCATTTGTCTTTATATTCAATTCAATTTCAGGTTATTAATGGGTGTAAAAATCTTCGTCATTTCAATAAAGTGGTCCTTTCAATTCAAAGCGGTTAGACCAATGTCATGGATTGGCGTATGATTTTGCTTAACACTCATGTATGCCTGTTTCATTTCGAAATTAGGTAGCTACGGACCGATCACGGTCGCCCATTCGTACACGGTCGAGAGCCAGAATGGCCGATCAAACCGACTTGCAAGAGCGTGTTATTGGTGTGGAAGACCAGATCAAGCAACTTGTCATCGCGATGCAACAAATGTCCGCTGAGATCAAAGCTCTCCGGTCGGTTTCTGTTTCGACACCCCTCGAAGCGTCTGTCCCAAAGCAAAAGATCAGAAAAAGTGTCGATGTTGACGGAGATGACGATGTTCCTGATTTAGAAGATGACCCTGTCCAGATCATCGTCAACAAGGACAAACCTGATAAACAGGTCAATAAACTTGAAGAAAGAGTGAAGCAGCTGGAAGGTTCGCAGGATTCACCTTCGATCGATCTGTCCCTTTACTCACAGATCAAAATCCCAAAGAAGTTCAAAATGCCGGATTTCGACAAGTACAATGGCACCACATGTCCAAAAGCCCACCTACAGCTCTATCACGTACAAATGACTTCGTACGTTGATAATGAACTCCTGATGATCCATGCCTTTCAAGCAAGTTTGACGGGTCCTGCTTTGAGCTGGTATCTCATGAAGAAGATAAATGGCCTCAAAACTTGGAAAGAAGCCAGTGAAGCATTCTTGAAGCAGTACAGATTCATAACGGACATCATTCCTACCCGTGATGATCTCGAACGCGCCCAGATGAAAAAGACTGAGTCCTTCAAAGACTATGCTATCAGATGGAGAAATTTAGCTGCTCAAGTTGTCCCAGAACCCATAGACAGTGAGTTAAAGAGGATGTTCATGAAAACTCTCCCGTTCGAATACCGTAATCGGATGGTTGCCATTCCGACTGACAACTTCAACCAACTCATCCCCATGGGCGAACAAATTGAAATAGGGCTGAAAGATGGATGGTTTGTCGAGCCGCCCTCCTCGACCAGAAGATTTGGTGCGAGAAAAGAGAAAGAACCGGCAGCTGAAGTGAATGTGGCTTATAACCAACCGAGCCGGCAGAATGCTAACTCCGCCCCAGCTATCCAAGTAGTAGAAGCTCAGCAACAAAACTCGGGTCGTCAACCTTTTCAGAGGAGGAACAACAAGAGGCAATTCACTCCCCTCCCCGGATCGTTGTCTCAAGTGTTGACAGTGCTCCAGAAGAAAGGTTTGCTTACTACTGAGCCAAAGCGGCCCAATCCTGAGCGGTTCTATAACTTCGACCCGTCAAAGAAATGTGATTATCACATAGGTGAGCTGGGACACTCAACCGATGATTGCTATGCCCTCAGGCACCGAATCCAAAACCTCCTAGATACGAAGGCTTTCTCATTTCAACCTGCTAAGCCGAATGTTCAGAGCAACCCACTCCCTGATCACGCAGGCAATGTGAATGCCATATTTAGCTTCAATGCTGGTCGAATCAAGAATGTTAAGATGTGTACTACCGATGTCTACGGTGAGTTAGTGAAAGCCGGTTGTTACCCAAGTAATGAAGACCTGCCCCTGGCTCTCATGAAAGAAAGAATCTCAAGAATGGTAGAAGCTGGGATGATTGTTTATGCTGACCACACTGGCATCGTTTTCACTATCTCCGAAGTGGTTATTAATTGGGAGGAGGAGTTCGCTACGTTGAACACTAGGAGCGACAAGGGCGACTCTCTGCCTAAAGACATGCCTCCGCTTGAAGACGCGTCTGATAACGAGGAGATTGTAGTAAGCACGCCTACAGCTGATGAAGGGATAGTGATCGAGATACCTCAACCGTATGAGTACAGTGATAATAAGGCAGTCCCTTGGTCCTACAATCTCGATGTCGACTTGGTTACCAGATCCGGGCGTTCCTATGGCCAAGCTAATGCTCAACTTGCAAAACCTGTTACTGATGAGGAAGCCAAAGAATTTCTAGCTGTGATTAAGGCTAGCGAATACAACATAGTTGAACAATTGCGCAAGCTGCCCGCGCAAATCTCCCTGCTTGAGCTGCTCCAGACATCTGTCATGCATCAGAAGGCCTTAATGAAGGTGTTAAGTGAAGTCCACGTGCCAGAAACGATCGATCATGACAAATTAGAGGAATTTGTGGGCTCTATACTCCTCAAGGACCTCATAGCCTTTTCAGATGAAGAGTTCCCTCTAGAAGGGAGGGGGCATACCAGGGCACTCTATATTTCCGTCAAATACAAGGCCTCACATGTTGCCCGGGTACTCATTGACAACGGGTCAGCCCTGAACATCTGTCCTTTGGCGACTTTACACCGCCTTAAGATAGATCCTTCTAGGATAAGTTCTGCAAGAACCTCCGTACGAGCCTTTGACGGAACGAAGAAAGAAGTGATGGGAGAAATCTACCTTGACATACAGATAGGACCAACAATGTTCAATGTCCTATTTCAAGTTATGGACATTCCCACTGCATTCAATTTTCTGTTGGGTCGTCCATGGATTCATACTGCTGGAGCTGTGCCATCCAGTCTACATCAGATGGTGAAGTTCGTCGTGGAGAGAAAGTTAGTCACGGTCCACGGTGAAGAAGAACACACAATCTACCACGCAACGGCTATCCCCTATGTTGAGCCGGATTGCAGAATAGAATCAAGCTATCAGTCGCTCGAGCTCGTATCAACCATACATGCGTCAAGAGGATCATCACCGCCTATTCCTGAGGTGTCAAATGCTGCGGTCATGGTTGGAAGAGTAATGATCTCTCACGGCTTTACTCCAGGTGAAGGCCTTGGTAAGAATGGTCAAGGTATTCGCCAACCGGTCGAAGTCTTTCAGAGGCCCCGCATTACTGGGTTGGGATACCTGGGGTCAAGTGAGCCGAACAATGTGGCACGTGGACGTGGACGTGGTCGAAGTCAAGTTCGAAGAAATGGTCAAAATAGATTGCGATCCGAAGAAGAGCCAAATGGTGAAGAACGTGGGCGTGGTAGGTTGCCTCCACACCTCCGCACCACATTCCCAGGCCCTGCAAAAATGATGCATGAAGAGAAGGAAGTGATCGACACTCTGGGGCAACCAAGCGGCAAGTTCGATTATTATGTTAAATACTCGGCGCCCCCCAGCTTCTATGTTGACCCCCGTGACATTGTCCCGGATGGATGGGGAGGTATGGATGATTCAACACCTCTAGTGACAGAAGATTCTGATGATGCAATGGAGGGAATCACTGCCCTGTTCGATAATTTCTTAATTGGAGCCATCGAGGAAGGACCGTTGAAGGGAATGGGCATTGGCCCGCAAGAGTAACACATTTACCTTTTTCGCACATTCCCCTACGCGGGAATTTTTACTGCTTTTTAGGACTTGCCCCGTCTCGGGAGCTACTTTTTAGTACTTTTCATTTCTAGGATTTGATTGTTGCAATTTCCATTCCAATAAATGTAATTTATTTGGTGATAATCAATGAAATTACAAGTTATTTTCGTTTTGAGGGCATGTTGAGGTACATCAAACCAGCCCGGTGATGATATCCAACCGATAAAAGAAAATATAGTCCAAGGAGAATTCTGAGGCCTGGGCTTCTTCATGCTTCCTCGTGTTAAAACCTTTTCGAAAAGAATTTCAAAATAAAAAAAATCAATAGAAATACACTGTTTAGCCCTGTTTGTCCTACTGAACCCCCTACTTTATGTTTCAAGGGCAATTTTGTGACATGTAAGGGTATGGGAACGGTCCAATCTGATGAATTATGTGCTACCGAACCTGATCTCGATGACGCCAATGAACTCGAAGATTCCTCGGACCTCCAGCGTGATCTAGAGCATCATGAAAGACCTAAAGTCCTAACGGTAGACCAAACTATCACTGTCAACTTGAGTGATTCCGGAGAACCCAAAGAGGTGAAGATAGAGGCAACCCTTCCCAAAGGTGAAGCTAAACGCCTGGTCCAACTGCTGAAGGATTACCGGGATATCTTTGCCTGGTTGTATGTCGATATGCCGGGTCTAGATTCTTCTATCATGGAGCATAGTCTACCCACTAATCCAGACATGTCGCCCAAGAAGCAGAAGTTGCGAAGGACCAAGCCTGAACTTTCTAAGAAAATAGAGGAGGAGGTCATGAAGCTTTTGAAAGTGGGATTCATCGAAGTCACCCAATACCCCAGCTGGGTGGCTAATATTGTGCCAATCATGAAGAAGGATGGTCGAGTTCGGGTTTGCATCGACTATCGCGATCTAAACAAGGCCAGTCCTAAAGACGATTTTCCATTGCCACATATAGACGTTTTGGTGGATAGTACCGCAGGGTTCGAGCTGTTTTCCTTCATGGATGGTTTCTCGGGTTATAATCAGATAAAAATGAAGGACGATGATAAGGAGAAAACGGCGTTCATCACTCCTTGGGGGACATTCCACTATAAGGTCATGCCCTTCGGCCTTAAAAATGCCGGGGCAACATATCAACGGGCAATGGTGACACTCTTCCATGATATGATGCATAAGGAGATTGAGGTTTATGTCGATGACATGATCGCCAAGTCTCGACCTGGGAAGAGTCACGTTGATACTTTGAGGAAATTATTCGAGAGGCTCCGTGAGTTTAAACTCCGTCTCAATCCAGCCAAGTGCGTATTCGGAGCAACCTCGGGTAAATTACTTGGGTTCATAGTAAGCAGCAAAGGCATTGAAATTGACCCCTCCAAAGTAAAGGCTATATGTGAATTACAACCCCCGTCGATCGTGAAAGAAGTGCGAAGTCTCCTGGGTAGATTGAACTACATAGCCCGTTTTATTTCTCAGCTCTCAGCAACTGCCAAGCCCTTCTTCAAGCTTCTAAGGAAGAATGCTCAAGTGAAATGGGATGATGATTGTCGGGAAGCGTTTAACGAACTAAAGCAATACCTGATGAAACCGCCAGTGCTAGTCCCACCAATGCCGGGCCAGCCTCTGATCCTTTACCTCACGATTCATAGTGAGTCTTTAGGTGCGATGCTAGCCCAGGAAAGTCCTGAAGATGGAAAAGAGCGAGCCATTTATTACCTAAGCAAGAAGTTCACTGTCTCGAAATTGAATTATTCTGAAGCCAAGAAGACTTGCGCTGCGTTAGTATGGGTGCTCCATAGGCTGCGACAATATACGCTGCATCACCAGACTTTGCTTGTAACTGAGAACGATCCCATTAAGTATTTACTTGATCAGCCAGCTTTGGTAGGGAAGTTAGCCAAATGGCAGATTTTAATTTCAGAGTTTGATATTCAGATGAAGCCACAAAAGTCAGTTAAAGGTCGAGTAATTGCTGATGTGTTAGCTGAAAATCCTGGAGTCCCTGATGATGATAGATATTCTCCAGAGGATCGTGTTTTGGTAATAAAGGAAGACACATGGACCATGTTTTTTGATGGAGCTGTGAACTTAGCCGGTTCCGGCACTGGGGCAGTTTTAATATCCCCAGATGGGCAGCATTATCCAGTAGCAGCAAAGTTAGTGTTCCCCTGTACTAACAACATAGCCGAGTACGAAGCTTGCATCCTCGGACTCCAAGCCGCAGTGGAAATGGGGATAACCAAGTTGAAAGTGTTTGGTGATTCTGCTTTGATTATTCTCCAAACTGTGGGAGAGTGGAAGACGAGAGACACCAAACTAGTGCCGTACCATGAATACCTCGAAGAAATCATAAAGGAATTCGAAGATATCTCTTTTGAGTACTTATCGAGGTCTCATAATCAGTTTGCTGATGCGCTAGCTACGTTATCATCCATGTTGCAAGTGATTGATGGGTTAGAGGTAGAACCCTTGAAGATCGAAGTCCTGACAAAACCAGCCTACTGTATGGTTGTGACCGAAGAACCTGATAAAAAGCCATGGTATTATGATATCATGAGTTACATCCAGAAACAAGAATTTCCTGAGGGAAGCACCCCGGCTGACAGGAAGTACATAATGAAAATGGCTTCAAAATTCTTTGTTAGTGGTGAGAAGCTGTACAAAAGATCATATGATTCAATCCTATTGAGATGTGTGGATGCGGCTGAAGCTACCAGAATCATGCAAGAAGTACACGAGGGGATATGTGGTCCACACATGAATGGCCACATGTTAGCTAAGAAGATTATGAGGTTGGGTTATTATTGGCTCAGTCTTGAGAGTGACTGCATCCAACATGTTCGAAGATGTCATCGTTGTCAGGTTCATGGGGATAAAATAAATGTTCCCCCGACGGAATTACATCAGCAGTCTGAGCCATGACCCTTTTCAATGTGGGGCATCGACGTGATTGGCCCGATTAATCCCAAGGCATCAAATGGACACCGATTTATCTTGGTCGCGATTGACTATTTCTCTAAGTGGATTGAGGCGTCATCTTATGCAAACGTCACCGCAAAGAATGTCGTAAAATTCATCAGGCGAGACATAGTCGCTCGCTATGGCGTCCCCGAGGCTATCATCACTGACAATGGAACAAATTTGAACAACAAGTTCATTGATCAGTTGTTCAACGATTTCAAAATCCGGCACATGAATTCATCTCCTTATCGTCCACAGATGAATGGAGCAGTTGAAGCCGCCAACAAGAACATCAAGAAGATCTTGGCCAAAACGGCTGAAAACTATCGTGACTGGCATGAAAGGTTACCATTTGCATTAATGGCGTATCGAACTTCGATCCGAACCTCTGTCGGAGCAACCCCTTTTTCCTTGGTGTATGGCATGGAAGCAGTCCTACCCGTCGAAGTAGAGATCCCTTCCTTACGAGTATTGTCTCAAGTGGAGTTGTCCGAAGCAGAGTGGATGCGACAAAGGCATGAGCAGTTAAACCTAATTGATGAGAAGCGATTGAGAGCCATTTGCCACGGTCAAACCTATCAGCAGAGGGTAGCTAGATCCTTCAATCAAAAGGTGCGTCCAAGACACTTCGAGGTAAATGATCTAGTCCTAAGGAAGGTACTGCCAGTCTTTCCTGTTCCTGGAGGAAAATTTGCCCCAAACTACATTGGTCCGTATGTGGTTAAAAAGGTGCTTCCCGGAGGTGCCCTGATTCTCGCAGAAATGGATGGTCGTGAGTTCTCCAGTCCTGTTAATTCTGATGCTGTGAAGATCTATTATCCCTGATGGAATTTAACATTTTGCAGTAAAAGTTTTCAAAAGTTGAGTTTTATATTCTGAATTGCAAACATCTCATTTATGAATAAATGGTTTCAATCAATTTCAAGTTAAGATGTTTGCATTGGCTTTAATTTCTGCATGATTATTTGTCAACCTGGATTATCGATTTCAAAAGGGGAATCTATTTAGACGATATGATAACTCATGTGAAATAAATTGAATGTGTTGAATGAGGTACATCGGGATGATGAAAGGCAAGCCATATCCTATACACAGTCCCATGCACTAATCCCCAGTGAGTTGAGTGGAAAAATTCCATGTCTGCAAAGTAAAGGGTTATCTCGCAAAAGGTACGGCAACTGAAATGATGAGAGGCGATTCATTTCTCTATCCCAAACACTACAGGTTATCCATTGTTTTGCCACTTTGAGCCTAAACACTTGGAGAAATTCATTCAAATTACCCCTGTCAAGAACCACCCCACATCGGGGCAAACTGGAGGTAAGTCAGCGTCATAAGGTGAAAAATGAGTAGAAATTTTCATGCTCTCACTTGCATCAATCTTTGAGTGTTGCTTTTTCAGATGAATTCACGTGAAATTCAAGTGCCTTAGGATGACGAAGAGCATTTCTTTCTCTATCCTATACACATTTTATCCTTTGTTAAGCCCAATTGAGCCTGCAAATTCATTTCTTAAACCCAGTTGGTGATCATCCCCCACACTGGGGCAAGGCAAAAGTCATCATTGTTCAGGCAGCATATCCAGAGCGCCGACAAAAGACGAAGACCCTGAGAGTCCAGATGTTAGTCACTCGGTCAAAACAAGCCAAAGTGTGACTGGCCAATGTATGCATTGTAGACAGTGTGAGTCAAAAAAAAAACTAGAGGGCATGAAAAAGCAGTGTGCCTGGTAAAAGCAAGGCTGATGCCCGTGAAAAAAAAGGGAGAAAAAAATGGAGAAAAGTGACGACTTTAGAAAATGTTTAGTTGTCTCGAAGTCACAAAAATATCCAGAGTCTTAAGGAATCAAGTGATGAATTCTTGAAGCCAATGGAGCATTTATCGAGAAGACAACCCCTGGTGAAGAAGAAGATTGGTGACAATGCCGAGATGATCACCAACTTATTCACCCCAATTATACACATTTTGAGCCTTATGATCCATTCATTTCTCAACCCATGAGCCTAGCCTGCGTTACGTCCCTTGCAAAGTCTCTTCAGATTAGGGCACTTGAACTAACGTAGAGTTTCTGATGTTTATAAGCTTAGCTCGAAGAAGTGCGAGCAAGTCCATTTCTATCTCATTTTGCAGGGTTCTTGACTTGTAAACCCGGAGACAATTGCAGAGTATTTTCTTTAAATAGCCTTGACTCGAAGGGTCTCTTTTGCTAAGCCATTGACCAAGCCCATGTTACGGTCCTAACAAAGACCTCTCAGATTGGTAAAGTCGTACCGTTTGCGAGAATACTCGGACCCTTATCGACATGATGATGGTGAGATAGAGTTATTTTCATAAATTAGCCACTTCTCGACGAGAGTGAGTGAAAGCCCTTTTGGACCGGAAGTCCCTCATTCGACATTTTCAAGATATCCGCTTGTGAGTTCGGGTTGTCTTGTCATGATTTTCCCCCAGCGAAGTTTGTAATGCCGATTTGACAAAACCATCGTGCATGAAAATCAGTTGAAATCATAGTGCATGTGTATATGTGTTCTTGACAGTGTGCGAATGCATATTACATGTTACTTAAAATCGTGTCTAACAGGAGACACACCTTCAGAGTTAGAGATATCACCAGGTAAGTATATCTCTATCCCTAGGATGTCTATGACTATCTAGGTATCCCTAACCTGTTCAAGCAATTGTCAGGTCCCACATTTGATCATTTTTGCGATCTCTAGATGCCTTTGATTGTGTTCAGGTGTCTATTGATTAAACCTTTTCAGGTACTTCTGATGATATCCAGGTACTTTGTCAAGGAACTCTTGAACACTTGGGCTAGCCCTTTTTGTTCATCAAATCACAGGTTTTCATATAATCTCGAGAAGATTCCCCCGTTACATGACTATGAGCAGGTATAGACATGGCGGCCAAATCTTTACATATGAGCAGGTATATGTAAAGGTCGGAATACTCTCTTTATCTCAGATGTTCCCCCGCTACTCACCTATGAGCAGGTATAGGTGAAGCGGCCAAATCTTTGCATATGAGCAGGTATATGTAAAGATCGGAATATTCCCCCAAATCTCAGATGTTCCCCCGCTACTCACCTATGAGCAGGTATAGGTGAAGCGGCCAAATCTTTGCATATGAGCAGGTATATGTAAAGGTCGGAATGTTCTCCCCAAATTTCAGGTATTCCCCTGCTACTCACCTATGAGCAGGTATAGGTGAAGCGGCCAAATCTTTGCATATGAGCAGGTATATGTAAAGATCGGAATATTCTCTCAATCCCAGGTGTTCCCCCGCAGTTCACTTATGAGCAGGTATAAGTGAAGCGGCCAAATCTTTGCAAACACCTATGGAGATGTATAGGTAGTTCGTAAAGATCGGAACTGTTCTCACGAATCCAGATGATGATTGGATACGTCAAGCTTTCTTCGTGTGTTTTGACTTGACTGCAGATCACCGAAGTTCATCAACGTATATCAGGTAATATCTATGGGACTGAGCCCATACATTTGCCAAAACAACATACAAGTTAAGGTTGTGCCTCGAATTGCGCTATCGTCAGGTAAGTAATTCCAGGTATGTTCTCTACTCATGTCAGCATGCATCATTTCTTAATGCATTGTAAAATGGGACTCATAATCCCGACAAAAACAACATTCATTGCATTTGCATGGTTGAAATTTAGGTATCATGTAGTCTTTGAATGCAACCTCTGCGAGCTCACCTTCAAAGAGGGGCAGCTGTTGACACCTAAATTTTAGCAACCATTTAGTGTAATTTGCATAGAAAATTAGGGATTAAATTTTTAACCCATAAACAAAAAATATTTAATTTGCATAACATATAGTTTAAATTCATTTTAGATTAATTGCATTTTGCATCGGACTGGCGGTGACGAACGAGCTTAAATTTCATCGAATGGGACTCGGCTCACTTGAAATGCAAAGGCCGGGAATTATAAGTCAAACGGGCTCGGTTGTTTTAATTTGAACTTAATTCAGCCCATTGTCATTAATTAATTCAGCCCATTATCATTAATTAATTCAGCCCATTTGAATTAAAGCCCAAGCCTAAGCCCATTAGGACCAGAAAGCCCATCTAATTGACCTAGATTAATACTATAAATACTTCATTAGGTCAGAAAATTTGGGGGGAGACGACAATTTTCAGATCAGAATTTTTAGAGAGTGTGAGAGTTGAGAAAGAGAGAGGGAGAGAGAAGGAAACCGGAGCCACTCCACACCGCTGGAGCCACTCTACGGCGTCGCGCCCTTCGCGCCGTCGCACGGTTGCCCCGCTGCCGCGTGCCCACCGCCGGACGCCCCTGCTGCTGCCGCCGCACGTCCCGCGGGACGCCCCTGCTGCTGCCGCTCCCCGCCGGACCTGCTGCCGCTTCCTGCCACCGACGCTGCTTCCTGCCAGCGCCTGCTGCTTGCCGCTGCTCCTCAGGCCGACGCCGACGCCGCTGCTGCTTGCTGCTGCCGCTGCCCTTCCCGCCGACGCCGACGCCGCTGCTGCTTGCTGCTGCCGCTGCCCCTCACGCCGACGCCGACGCCGTGCCTGCTGCTCCCTGCCGCGCGACACAGCCGCGCCTGCCGCTGCCGCTGCCGCTGATCCTCACGCCGTCGCCGCCGCTGTTGCTTGCTGCTGCCGCTGCTCCTCAGGCCGACGCCGACGCCACTGCTGCTTGTCCCCGCCAAGCCCGACGCTGCTACTGCCGTCCTCGCCGGAGCCGTTGCACGTCGGCGCCACCGCCACCGCCGCCGCTGCTGCCTTCTTTGCTGTGTGCTGCCGTCGCCGAAGCTGTTGCACGCCGACACTGTTGCTGAAGTCTCCCCCGACGCGCGTCACCGTCACCGCCGTTCCCGACACCGCGCTGCCGATCCGCCGTTCATCGTTCGTCCTGATCCGCAAGTTTGAATTTGGAAATTATCTGCAAATTAGGTAATTGAACATTATCCAATATTTTTAGAATATTTCGTTTCTTAATTTTTGGATGTTTGAATATTCTGTGAATATTGCGTGGATTGCTAGATATCTTAGGATAATGTTTGCCTTGTTCGCAATATTTGAAAATATTCAAAATTAGGAATCTTTCCTAATTCATCAACGTATCTGGACAACTATCCGACCTTATCCCTAAGGCATGATACGTGGCGATACGGAAAATCATTATCCTATCCATAATCCCTTGGATACGATAATGATTTTTATCTGCTTTCCAAATTTGGACGATCGACTTTCCGTCAATAACTATAGCCCTATAGATATGACCGATAGTTCAATTTTTGTGCCTAATCCGAATTTGAAACGAATCTTGTGGATTGCGTGGTTGCTTTAAATGTGGATGTTATCTCTGTTTAAATTATTTTCCCCTTTCAAATAAAAAAAGAAAAAATTCAAAAAAATATCAGTTAGGATTTGAATTTGAGTTTTGCGTGTTTAGGAATCCTAAATATATCTAGATGATAGAGTAATTATTTAGTTTAAATTAGGACTTGAGATAATCTATTTCCTAGTTTAAATTAAATAATTTTCTAACTTTAATAGATTATTTAGGTTATTTTTAATTCCGAATTTTCATGAAAACCCCAAAAAAGAATGAATTGTTTTATGGTAGATTAGGATAGATTGCATTCTTAATTTGAGTAATTTATTATTTCGAATTTTAACAAAAATCCCAAAAATAAGTCATGTTAGGATATGTTAAGTCATCATAGGTTGCACGTTAATTTAGGCATATTTTTATTCCGAATTTCACCAGAAAATACCAAAAATAAATCATTTGTCCGTCATCAAAATTAGGTCACGTCGTCGCATGACATATAGTTTACATGCTAGGTTGCATTACTTGCATGTCATTTTTGCACGTCATTACATATAGGTTAGCTTTCATTTAAATAAGCGAAAATCCAAAAATATTGAGTGAACTGCTTGTTAATTAGAAATCATATTAGGATGGTTGATGTGATTTTCTAGCTAACCATGCAGATGCTTACGTTGCTTCGAGGTAAGTAATTCTCCCAATCTTGCAATTTATTTAATGTTTTGATTATTGGGTGTTACTTTGGTGGTTTGCGCACCCGCATGAACACCTCACATGTTAGTAATTAAGTTGAAATGGATCCAAACTGCTTGCCAAAATATTTTTGAAAAGAAAAGGTACCGAAAGGGCGTTAGACTAGATCTAGCGTAATCAAGTCCCCGGGCTTAGAATCTCTGGTTCGTAGGAATAAAGCATATCTCCCTATGTTTTATTTAGGTTTCTAATCGACCTACCACAAATTGATTAGTGGCGACTCCAAGCATGAAAACATTTGCATGTTAAAAAACTTAAACCCAAAGTTGCGAATTGGTAGGGCTTGGGAGGGCCCGAGTTAGGTTTAGTCCTAATAATCCATTATCCTGAGAGAGGAAATTTTTAGGTCGCGACAAGGTACAAAGAGAACATCTGAGATTGACTTTGTACCTGAATTTGTTGAGATGACAATGGTTCCCTTTCCCTTCACCGAAATATGGTTACCATTTCCTATTCTGACCTTTGTGATTGCCGTGGGCTTCAACTCTTTGAAAAGACTTCGATTGTGAGTCATGTGGTTTGTACAACCACTATCTATCAGCCAACTCACATTTGATTCTCTACTTGAGAAGCAAGTGGCTACAAACAATTGATCCTCCACTTCTTGGTCTGTAACTTGAGCATCTGCTTCCTGCACCTTATTTTTATTCCTGCATATCATTGCCTCGTGTCTGAGCTGATTGCATGTGGAACATTTGGCGTCAGGTCTCCTCCAACATTTGAATGGAGGGTGACCTTTCTTCCCACAGTGATGGCAAGGAGAGTATTTACCCTTGAAATTTCCATTTCTGCTTTTGTTGCCACTCGAAGCAGGTAGGACTGAATTTCCCTCTTGGCTTTTCATCTTTTTCTTCTTGTTTTTGTCAGCTTCATGATGTTTTGCAGGTAAGGCTCCTTCAATTTCACCTTCCTGCCTCATAGCTCTTCTTTGCTCCTACGCTTGTAAAGCATTCAACAGTTCTGCCAGAGTAATTTTTGACATATCCTTAGTGTTTTCTAAGGATGTAATCGTGGCCTCAAATTTTTCAGGCATCATTGCGAGGATTTTTTCAACAATCCTTGATTCTAGCAGAGAAGAGCCGAGTAGTCTGACTCGGCTTGCAATGTTAAGCAACTTGTCATAATACTCTTTGATGGATTCAGTCTGCTTCATCTTCTGCAACTCAAAGTCACGTACCAGATTCAGCACTTGCATCCCTCATATCCTTTCGTCTCCTTCGTATTCGGTCTTGAAATAAACCCATATCTCATTTACTGACTTCAGAGACATGATACGAGTGAAGATGGTTGATGAGACTGCAACAAACAAGCAGGCCTTTGCCTTTGATTTCTTTGACTTCTTCTCCTTCTCCTTCTGCGCTTTGATCTGTGCCATGGTGGGATTGTTTGGAAGAGCAGGGATTTCATAGTCTTCTTCCACTGCGTCCCAAAGATCCAAGGCATCCAAGTATGTCTCCATGCGTACTGCCCATATCCGGTAGTTGTCTCCGTCGAACACCGACGGAGCAATTGATGAGAAACTGGCTTCGGCTTCCATGACGCGTCAAACTCACACACAAATCCCTCAAGAAGAGTGCTCTAATACCAATTTGTGAGTTATTAAAGATGAAAAAAAAAACAGAGGATTGAAGTGTTGAAGAAGAAAAGAAGTGTACGGATACGCAGCCAACCAGGAAAACTGCAACTTTTGATTTCTCAATCTTAAATTTAAAGTTGAAACAAATTGAAAGTGAGAGAATCGTGGATGAAAATCCTAACAACATATCTAACTACTTCCTAAAGACTAGGATAACATGATTTTATTGACCGAAACAAACTAAAGAAACGTATTCAGAGAACACGTGCAGTACTAAAGCAATTTTATAACACTTTCCACTCGCGGCATCGCCCACCACTCACTATCACAACCCACACAGCCAACTACAACAGTCACAATTATATCCGACACCCATCCGAGACTCCAATTCAGCATGCAAACGGTCACCATTTGGTATAGGATGTTAGAACTTCACTTGCCTCAATCGGAAGAACTCGGCACGGTGTGGCGCTGTTCCAGGAAAGAGAGAAAAATCTGGTGGCTCCTCGAGGTTCTTGGTCGTCGTCCTGAGCTCATGGACAGTGGAGGAGGTCACCGACGTCCAGTCTTCTCCGGCGAAGTCGCGGTTAACGGTGCCAGTGATCGAGCAATATCGGGCGGCTTCGAGCGGAACAGCCGAGGAAGAGAGAAAAGAAGCAGAAGAAGAAACTGATCTGGAGGAGAGAGAGAGACTTTTGAGGGTCATTTCCCCTCTGCATGAAGCATGAAATGATCGGGGGGGTGATGGGAGATTGCCACTCGGCAACTCTCTGGCGCCATTTGGCGCATGTCCCCGCCAAGTGGCGGAAAAGAAGGAAGGCGGGAAGAAAAAGAAAATAAGGAGAAGTAGGCCGAGCAAATGTAACGATGGTGGTGAGAAATAAAACCGGAGCTCGGATTTTCATGTCAAGACAAGTATGATAAGAGGAGTAGCGTACTCAGCAGTTGATGTATGGACTTAAAAGGATGGGGATCGTCGGACGGTTCGCGCGGAAATAAACATAATAGTGTTGTGAGGTGCGGTGATGAATGTGAAGATAGTAAAAATGTCGGGACGGTACCCGAGTCCTCTAAACTGGCATTTCTCTATTTCCATTGACAAACGTACTAATTTTCACTGTACTTACTTGATTGTATTTGTGTGACAAACCTACGGAAATTTGGGATGCTACACCCTGCCCTTTGCGGAACACATCTAGAGAGAGAGGAATTTCAATCAGTTTGATCATGGAGATGAAGATGGAATCGCTCTCGTACGTCAAAGAACTTGACTTTGGTTTCTTCCGCATCGAGTTGGAAGTTGAAAATGCTAACTTGGATTTTTTTATTATTTTTTCTTTTCTACGTGGCGATGAAGTGACTTTTTTTTAATTTTTAATACAAATTTTATTTTAAATTGTTGAGGAAAACTCCTACTAGTTTTGAAGTTGACAAAATCTTCTATTTTCATTGTATAATCTGATACTTGTTCTGAACTTTTGTTTTCAGGTGTAAATGTATATACATATGAAAACTCAGAAAGAAGTTATTCAGACCTTACGAGGCTGGAAATATAAGTCTTTTTGTAACCCACAGAATCTAAGTTCTGAGATGCAGACGCAGAATTTATTCAGACGCAGATGCAGACGCAGAATTTATTCAGACGTAGATGCAGACGCAGAATTTATTCAGACACGGATACAGATGCAGAATTTATTCAGACACAGATGCAGACGCAGAATTTATTCAGACGCAAAGTTCAGAACGAAACATAACAGCTAGTGATCTGGTATGGATTTCACAGAAGGAATGTTTTGATTGTTTCAAACTCAATCAAATTGATTGACAATCAAATATTACGACAAGAATGCATCACAACGGACAAAGCTCTACTTATGGAAACCAAGATTCTGATTGTATGGGCGAACAGAATCAGCGGGATTCAGAATCTGTCATCCAACGGCTACTCAATCTTTCTTATACAAATCTGTCCATAGTAAAGATTGGAAGATGATCCTCTGGAAGCTGTCCAACGGCTAGTTTGAAAGTAGATGAGTATTTAAGGAGATCAACGAGCAGCAAGAGGACAACAGATTCAAGAATCAACAAGTCCAAAGTCTGAGTATACTCCATTTATTTCTCTTGTTGTTCCGAGCCAAAATACTGAGATCTTGAGGGTTACTTTGTAAGAGTGACTGTGTGAGATAGAGAGTCCTATCATACACAAAAGTGATATCACTCAAAATCTGTAAATTCCTCTTGATTACATAATGAAATCCAGCCGGTAGGCTGTACGGGTGGGAGAGTGGACGTAGGCTTGCTATAAGCTGAACCACTATAAATTTGTGTGCAGATTCTCTATCCCTTATCTCTTACTTTACTTTCTGCACATCATAAGCTTCATCTGTCTTGCATCTGAACTTTATTCAGACTATTCTATGATTTATCTTATTTTCGCATAAATATATTTAAAATTGTTTTAAGTCACCTATTCACCCCCCCTCTAGGTGATTCCTGCTAGCCACATCAATTGGTATCAGAGCGAGGTTGCTTGTTTATTGAAGTGTTTTACTTCTGAGCTAACGATCTACATGGCTAGCTTTGGTGCTCCAGGGCTTATTGAAGGTGAGAATAATAACATGCCACCATATTTCGATGGCAAAGAATACAGCGTTTGGAAGAATAAGATGAAGGCATTCATAAAGTCAATCGATCATTCGCTATGGGATGTCATTATCAAAGGAGTCAAACCAAAATCCTCTGATTCAAAAGAAAAGGCAGACGAAAGCAAATCAGCAGATCCTCCTTTATCTCCAGCTGAAATCTCTAAAAGAGAAACTCTGGATTCTAAAGCAATTTATTCTCTTTACTGTGCTTTATTTCCTATTGAATATAAAAAGATTGCTGCCTGTGAATCTGCTAAAGAAATCTGGGATACTCTCTACATTACTTATGAAGGAACAGATCGAGCCAAGGAAACTCAAATCAATCTTCTGCTTGGTCAATATGAATCCTTCAAACTGAAGCCTGAAGAATCAATTGCTGATATGTATGATAGGTTTACTGACATAGTAAACGGTCTTGCATATCAAGGACAACCAGTCCCAGATACATTGAAAGTCAACAAACTACTGAGAGGACTGACAAAGGAATGGGATAACATCAAAACATCTCTTCATGAGACACAAAGGATCAAGCCTCTATCAGTGAATGAGTTAATTGGAACTCTTCAATCATATGAGGCTGAGAAACGAAATGAGGAGAACGAAACCAGAGGTAATAAGTCAATTGCATTGAAAACTAACATTGTTTCTGATGCAGATTCAGAAGATGAAAATGTTGATGATGAAGAATTAGCTCTCTTCATAAAGAAATACAAAAGGATGAAAATCAGAGGAAGAAATCTTAAAGGAAAGAAGCCTTTTGAAAATAAGAGGTCTGTCGATGAGACAGAAAGATCAAAGGATGTAATATGCTTTCACTGTAGGAAACGTGGACATATCAAGCCTAACTGCCCACTCCTGAAAAAGAAAACAAAATTTGAGAAAGCAAAGAAGGCTTTGAAGGCAGAAACCTGGAGTGATACAGAGTGTGAAGACAGTGATGAAGATATCTCAAACTTCTGTCTAATGGCAGAATCAGATTCAGACTCAGACTCTAATCCTAGAATGGAAATCGAGGTAAAACCTTCCGAAATGACTATTGAAGTGTCGAATTACATTGATGAATTATGCTTTGAATTCAAGACTGCTCTTAAAAGAATCTCTTCTTTGAAAGAGGAAATTTCTTCTCTGAGGCAACAGGATATCTTACAAAAAGAAAAGATTGATTTTCTTCAAAAAGAATTTTACCTTGTAAAGGAAAGTCAAGATCATCTTTCCAAAGAAAATGTTGTTTTGAAAAAGGAAGTCTCAGGAATTACTTCTAAGTTTTCAAAAGGTTCCGAAACCTTGAAGCATATCCTTTCCATTCAAATTCCTTACTATAACAAATCTGGTCTAGGATTTGTAAAGGAAAGTGAAAGCTTGATTGATTTTCCAAAAGTCAAGGAGCGATTAAAACAAAGACCTCCTCGACAAGCTTACAAAAATCATTTAAAAAAGAATTTTGTAAAACCTGTTGGCCGAAGTGCTCTCAAGTGCTCAAATTGTGGAAATTCACAACATTTCGAGAATGAATGTCCTAAGGTCTGGAGACCTATTCGAAGAGATTTTGTTAAGACAGCCTATACTAATGCTCAAGGACCCAAACAAATTTGGGTACCAAAGAAAACTTGAGAAGCTTTGATTTTTGCAGGTCACCACTAAAAGAAAAAGAAAGTGGTACCTAGACAGTGGATGCTCTAGACATATGACAGGAGATCCAAGCATATTTGTTGATCTACACAATCTGAATGGTGGAAAAGTTCTATTTGGAGGAAATACCAAAGGAAAAATAGTTGGCAAGGGAACAGTTGAAATTGAAGGACTTACAATCAATGATGTGTCATTGGTAAAAGGACTCAAATACAACCTGATAAGCATAAGCCAACTATGTGATACAGGTTTCAGAATAAACTTTCAAGAAAATACATGTTCAGGGACAAGCAAAGATTCTTCTCAAACATTTACAGGAAGAAGACATGGTAATATCTATCTTCTGGATGTCAATCCAAACTCCACTCATTGTTTGATCTCAATCAAAGAAGATGAAAACCTATGGCACAGAAGGTTGGGACATATCAGTATGAAACAAATCTCAAAGGTCTCAAACAAGAAACTGGTTCGAGGTTTACCAGATCTGAAATACAGAAAAACAGAACTATGCAATGCATGCAGCCTAGGAAAGCAAGTAAGGAGCTCTTTTAAATCTATACATCAAGTTTCCACTAATCGTGATTTGCAGCTACTTCATATGGATCTGTTTGGACCAACCAGAACTCAAAGTATTGGTGGTAAGAAATTTTGTTTAGTAATTGTTGATGATTTTACAAGATTTACATGGGTGTTCTTTCTTGCTCATAAAAATGAGGCATTTTCATACTTTTCAAAATTTGCAAAAAGAGTTCAGAATGAAAAGGGCTATACTATTTCCTGCATTAAAACAGATCATGGGGGAGAATTTGAAAATCAAAATTTTTCAAACTTCTGTGAGGAAAATGGCATTCAACACAATTTTTCAACTCCATATACACCAGAACAAAATGGTGTTGTGGAAAGGAAAAATCGTTCTTTGCAAGAAATGGCAAGAACTCTTTTGATTGAAAGCAAGATTCCTTCTCATTTCTGGGCAGATGCAGTCTCTACAGCATGTTATATCATAAACAGGATTTTTCTCAGACCTATACTTGAGAAAACCCCCTATGAGCTTTACAAAAGTAGGAAGCCCAGCATATCATACTTTCGTGTGTTTGGTTGTAAATGTTTTATTCTCAAAAATCCAAATGATCGCACTGGAAAGTTTGATGAGAAAGCAGATGAAGGAATCTTCCTTGGATATTCAACCACAAGCAAAGCATACAGAGTCTTCAACAAGAATTTTCAGACTGTGGAAGAATCAATGAATGTAAGGTTTGAAGAAAATATTCAGACTCACAAAGATGAATCTGAATCATTTTTCAACATTCAAGAGTTAACAGAGGATCATCAAGAATCTCAAAAAATTGAAGAATCCTCTAGAGAAAAGGATAAGGACAAAATCCAAACTCAACCGGAAGATTCAGAGTCTGCTGATATTCAGAAGGAAAAATTTGACAAAAACTAGAAACATAAATCCAGTCATCCGAAGAATCTCATCATCGGAGAAATAGAAGATGGTATCAAGACAAGATCCAAACAAAAGGAGAACATCAGCAACTTAACATTAATATCAGAAATAGAGCCAAAAGAAGTTGAAGAAGTCTTATCAGATGAAAGCTGGATAAAAGCTATGCAGGAGGAACTTCAGCAGTTCAGAATCAATGAAGTATGGGAGCTTGTACCAAGACCCAAAAACCATCCAGTAATTGGAACAAAATGGGTATTCAGAAACAAACTGGACGATAAAGGGAAAGTCACAAGAAACAAAGCGAGACTAGTTGCAAAAGGCTATTCTCAAGAAGAAGGCATAGACTATGATGAAACATATGCACCAGTTGCAAGGTTAGAAGCAATTCGACTTTTATTAGCTTATGCTTGTTCCCATAACTTTAAATTGTTTCAGATGGACGTCAAAAGTGCCTTCCTGAATGGATTTATTAAAGAGGAAGTATATGTGGATCAACCACCTGGTTTCGAAGAACCAAGGAAAGGTGATCATGTCTACAGACTCAAAAAGGCCCTTTACGGTCTGAAACAGGCACCCAGAGCTTGGTACGAAAGGTTAAGTAACTTCCTTCTGCAAAATGAATTCACCAAAGAAAGGAATTTTTCAGACTGAAGGGTTCTCGGTCTGAACATTTTTCAGACCCTCAACAAAGGTACGTACATAGTTTAAAATTTGGTGGGAATATTTCTGGCAAGATATTTTCACATTTGGAAGCAAATCGGGTACGTATCCTAATATATCCGATTACTTATGCTTACAATATTTTATTTATATTATCCTGATCTTTTGCGCTTCCAAAAATATATTTCTTTCCTACCTGATTGAGCTTATTTTTTACTTTGCAAAAATAGCCTTTTGCCTCTGTGACCCGTTCTATTCGTTTATAAACCTGTCCTACTCTTTTCAAAACCCTATCTGTACGTTTTTCGCCTTTCTCAAAACCCTCCGATATTCAGAGACTCTCTTCGTCTTCCTCCTACAAAGATCGGAACTTTCTGCTCTTAGAGTGATCCAAATGCCGTTCAAAAGGAGATCCTCACGCATTCTGAACCAAGACTCTAAATCTACCGCACCAGCAGAGTTTATGGAGATATCAGATACAGAGTCAGAGCATCGTGAAGAACTCTCTGGGGAGACACCACCAAAGCGATCGTCTCCACCAAAATCCTCCGGTAAATCTGATTTTCGCTTTCGGAGTATTAAACACGTATGGGAAACGTATCAAAGATTGAAAAAGTATAATGCTTCGGCATCGGTTCTTCATGAATGTCTGCGAGACAACAATCTCTTTTCTGAAGAACACCTTGTACAAAGTTACACTCTTTTTTGTTCCAAGCCTGAGGAAACTCCAGTAAATGATGCTACAAGAGAGCCCTCTTCCAAAAAGGGCAAGGAGAAAATTGGAGAATCCTCCACTCCCCCTGTACAGAAATCTGCTCCTATTAGCCCTAAATCGAGAACTGCCTCGAAGTTTATTATTCCTGATGATGATGCTCGTCTCTTTGAAACTTTTGAGATGAAAGTAGGAATAGCATCAGGAGTACCTGGTAAGGGTGGATTATTCAGAAGTTCGGAGCACAATCTTTGCTACAAATTGCTACTTGCTAGAGGGATTATAAACCACCGAACTGTGGACTTCGATTTTCTAGAGAAGGCTGACGTTTCAGTAAAACACCTGTTTCAACAATTAGGCATGTATGAATTTTGCCTTCAATCTGCAGATGTATTTGCTGAACTCACTGCCTATTTCTATTCAAATCTCTCTATCTTGTCGCCCAACTGGATCCAATTCACTGTTGGTGACAAGAAATTTGATCTCAAAGCTGAATTGTTGGCAAAGATTATTGGAGTACCACACTACAAGTTTACTCCACTGACAGTAGCTATTGAAGATGCTTCGAGGATTGCTTCTGAAAATCCTAACTTCACTCAAAGTTCCAACCGGCATCTCTCTTATTCTGACTTATCCAGAAGATCAGTGATTTTGCACAAGATCATCATCAATTGCTTACGGCCCAAGGCAGCCTCCAAAACTGACCTATCCAAATCAGAAATCAAGCTCATCTGGGCTATCTTGAAAGGTCAACCTTTTTCTCTTCCTCATATCATCATATTTCATATGTACAGGACACTACATAAAGAGAAGGGACAACTACCGTATGGTGCCCTAATCTCTCGGATTTTCATGTTTCTTAAAATATCAATTCCTAATGAATTGCGAAAAAGTCCTGTTCCCTGTATATTTGTTGGAGAAAGGATGATCTCCAAAATGAAACAGTTTGATGATGTGAAAAGTATACTAAAAGGAAAGGAGGCTCATCAATCTGAAGCAAGATCCTCTGTAAAGTCTAGCATAAGAAAGACAGAGCAAAAACAGAAGGCACATTTAGCAAGCAAGAAGACAGCTTCTTCGACCCCACTCAAAGTGTACAGCAAGAAAAGGAAGATTCTTCTGCATGATGAAAGTGACGAAGCGGAAGCAGAAAACACTGATACAGGTCATGTTGATGCTTCAGAACATATTTCTGAACCAACTCCTACAGAACATGTTTCAGAAGATCCAGCACCTGTTCAGGGGGAGAATCCACAAGAAGCAACTATGGAGTTTGATCAGCCTGAACCAGCTCATTTCCAAGATCAGCCTTCAGAAACTCAGAATGTTCTCTGTATTCTGCTAGAAATTAAGGACAAGCAAGCTGCTCTGGAACAAGACATGAGAAATCTGAAGAAAATTGTTGAGGAAAACTACAATAATCAACGTCTTCAAGCAGCAGCGGATAAAGCAGAACTTGGGGAAGCCATTACCCTGTGCTCATCCAATATGGATAAGGCTGTAGGGCAGTGCAGTTCGAAGATTGAGGAGGCTGTTTCAATTTTGGAAAATTTTCAACTGATTCGTACTCCGTCAAAACATTAGCCTGTTTTCACAAACATTCTTTCTCAAAGTCTTCTTTATTTTCATTTTTGGTCTGTAACTTAACTAACACTTCTTGTTAGACTATTTGTTCAATATATAAATGCTTCCTACCATCTGTCATTTACTTTTTGCTGATGACAAAAAGGGGGAGAATTTACTTGATGCAGATTATATGCAGGCTATCTACAAAGAAAGTGAAGACACAGATATCAACAGAGTTTGCTCTCTCAAATTTAAATCTGTGATCCATGCGCTATATATGCTTACTTACTTCAAATTAAACTCACATTGATTCAAATCTGCAGAAAGTTTTGTCACCATCAAAAAGGGGGAGATTGTTGAGGAAAACTCCTACTAGTTTTGAAGTTGACAAAACCTTCTATTTTCATTGTATAATCTGATACTTGTTCTGAACTTTTGTTTTCAGGTGTAAATGTATATACATATGAAAACTCAGAAAGAAGTTATTCAGACCTTACGAGGCTGGAAATATAAGTCTTTTTGTAACCCACAGAATCTAAGTTCTGAGATGCAGACGCAGAATTTATTGAGACGCAGATGCAGACGCAGAATTTATTCAGACGCAGATACAGATGCAGAATTTATTCAGACGCAGATGCAGACGCAGAATTTATTCAGACGCAAAGTTCAGAACGAAACATAACAGCTAGTGATCTGGTATGGATTTCACAGAAGGAATGTTTTGATTGTTTCAAACTCAATCAAATTGATTGACAATCAAATATTACGACAAGAATGCATCACAACGGACAAAGCTCTACTTATGGAAACCAAGATTCTGATTGTATGGGCGAACAGAATCAGCAGGATTCAGAATCTGTCATCCAACGGCTACTCAATCTTTCTTATACAAATCTGTCCATAGTAAAGATTGGAAGATGATCCTCTGGAAGCTGTCCAACGGCTAGTTTGGAAGTAGATGAGTATTTAAGGAGATCAACGAGCAGCAAGAGGACAACAGATTCAAGAATCAACAAGTCCAAAGTTTGAGTATACTCCATTTATTTCTCTTGTTGTTCCGAGCCAAAATACTGAGATCTTGAGGGTTACTTTGTAAGAGTGACTGTGTGAGATAGAGAGTCCTATCATACACAAAAGTGATATCACTCAAAATCTGTAAATTCCTCTTGATTACATAGTGAAATCCAGCCGGTAGGCTGTACGCGTGGGAGAGTGGACGTAGGCTTGCTATAAGCCGAACCACTATAAATTTGTGTGCAGATTCTCTATCCCTTATCTCTTACTTTACTTTCTGCACATCATAAGCTTCATCTGTCTTGCATCTGAACTTTATTCAGACTATTCTGTGATTTATCTTATTTCCGCATAAATATATTTAAAATTGTTTTAAGTCACCTATTCACCCCCTCTAGGTGATTCCTGCTAGCCACATCATAAATAAAATTTTTAAAACAAGTTGAATATTTGTTTAAAAAAAAAAGGGGAGGGCCGGCATTAGCGGGGGTCGGCAACCCTTAGACGGGTCTGGGCAAGGGCCGGCAATCGGCGTCGGCCATCCCCTACCCTCGCCGGCCCCTCCCAGCGATGGTTAGGTGGCGGTAGCAAGAGCTTGCAGCCCTCGCCGCCTGACTTCTCCTCCTCCTTTTTGTTTTAGCTTATATTTTAAATTTAATTTAAATAAATTTAGTATTAAAAATTAAATTTGGGTGAAAACGACATCGTTTTAGTCTTGTGTTTCATAATTCAGTCACATCAATTCCATGTCAACGTTTTTCGTTAATAAGTTAAACAGTATTAACTTTAGAACTCGATTGAATCAATTTGACAAGGTTTAAGATTTGATTGCAAATTTTAAGACTCAATTGCACTTTCGTAACAAGTTTTAAAACTTCCGGTGAGCATATCCTTTTCTTTTTTTTTTGGCTAATGCTCGTAAAATGAGACATTAAAGACCTCAAAATTGCAGATCATACCATTATATATATGATCCAACCTAGTCGAGTCGGAGTTTCTCTATTACATTGCAAGTCGTGTTCGATCGAGCACGACATGTAAAACTCAATCGCGTTCTAACTGAGCATCAGCGCAAAAGATGGGAGTCGGGTCGAGTTCGAACCTAACAGTGCAGCGACCAGACTCAACTTGTGATATTGCACCCCCCGCTACTCATCTAGCCTCGTGGCAACAAGACTGCTCATTGAATTATTAATGGGAAACAGAAGGCCACCAGCTACAAACATGGACAAGCGAACATAGGACTACGAATTATGCAACACGATCCCATGTCTAGGGCTAGGAATTCCATAATATGAAGAACCTCATCAACCACTAACAATCATCGCCATGCCCTTATCCTTCGATTTTTGGAGGCGGAGCGACACGCAAAATCAAGTTGTGTGACTTCGAAAGCGTACTGATAGTCCCGAGCGTAGGTGAAGTTGACCGCCATGTCAATGAAGACCCCGTGAACATGCCTGATGATGCAATAGTTGTTGGAAGGCTCAAAGATGCTAGGGTATCGCGGTCTTGAACCCTGGGCAGCTTAGGGACATATCGACCGCAGCGCACCCCCGTGTCGTACTGGGCTAGGCCCACATCGCCCGGGCTACAAGCATACATCCCTGCAAAAAATTCGCTGGAAGAGGTGAACCTCGTGCTCCAAGCTTCTCTGAAGGCGCAACATGATATGTCGCACTACATTGTTGTGTAATCAAGAACGAGGCGCTCACCTTCACTTACGTGAAGCAGAAGCAAAGCCGCACACAGAAGCTTCATGATAGACCCAATGGCAGTTCTTCTTTGTTTATGTCAAAGTTTATTTGTCTCTCTAGCACAGAGATTTGATGGAACTTTAAGCCTGAACGCTCTGTGCTTGATTGTGGGGATAACATGAAGGCTATCGCCTCTTGAGGGAAGAGAAGATGGTCCTGATACTCTGCATTTTTTAAGGTGTAAAGTCTCTCTCAAGATGGAATGAGGGGTGGACTTTAGAGCTGATAATGAATGTACAGTGGTGCAGCAACCATGTTCATAAAGAGACAACAGATTTGGACCATACTGTTTTGACATGATCAAAAAAGGAAAGACCGATTAATACCAACAAAAGAAGAGAAAGGACATGACGGTTGCTTCTCTGAGGTCGGCAACCTTTTATAGATTGAACAGTGAAAGTTCATGAATATCCCATTTTGTGAATTTGGCGAAGTTTTGTGTGCACGACAGATTATCTTTAACAGTTGATAGTGTGGAGAAATGAAGATTGCTTTAACCTGACAGTAAGGGAGTACTCAAAAATGATCTCCAACTACACTTTGCATCCACAAAGGAAAAAACATGAATCTGGTCACTGAGGCATCGCCTACATATATCCTCACTCAATGTGACCAACCAATGGCAAACGAATAGTGTTTTATGGACAAAATTCTCTTCATCATTTCCTCGGTTGCTATTGAAACATCCGGAACATTGTGGCACTCACCGAGACAACAACCCATTACTTTCTTTTCTTTTCTGAGTCGACAAATCCTCGGCCGAAGAACAAGAAGCTCTGCAGTCACTCGAATAAATCCTTTCTTGCAACTTGTGTTTTATGGACCCATTCCATCAGACCGATCAGTCACTTGAATAAATCCTTTCTTGCAACGCGAGTTTTATGGACCCATTCCATCAGACCAATCGTCTAGCATTCAACATTTTGTCAATTTTGTAGAGCTAAATTGTGTTTCTACTTGAAAGAAAGAGAGACATTATATATGATGAGCTTCCCTTAGAAAAAAATTTCATGACAATACAAGAGAAATAAAAAATCATGAACAAATAAAATGATAAAAATGGGGACAAAAGTGTCACCAAGCTTTCTGCGCTCATATAATCGGTAATTTAAAGTGTCCTTTACTTTTTTTGGGCAATTCCTTCAGGCAAGGATAATCTTAAAAAGAATAATTTGGTATAGCCCCAAACTCCGACTCCGTATCTAACTTTGATTCAACTGAACATGGCAAATTGCGTTCTTCCATTTGCCTCGAGTCTCAAAAAATCCCGGAACCCGTCCCTAGGCTGATTTCACCTTAAAAAGTAGATGTTAAACGGAGCAGCTTGATGAAGACGTACATCGATTTTGGCATGTTGGGGACCGCTTATGTCATAGGAGCCATCTCCTCTTGCATTGCGAGAGGGACGGATGGTCTCCAAGTTGTACCGTTGGGACTGTCCATGAGAGCAATCCCTACAGCGGCCAAATCTTTCCTTATTGCGTCTGACTTGTCGTACTCTTTGGCTTTCCTTGCAGCGGTTCTCGCTCCGATTTTTTGCAGGACCTCCTCTTCTGTTAATTTTGCGCGCTTCAGCGCTTTTTCCCTCAGCTGTTGCAATACCTGCAAGGAGACATAGACAGTTGATTACAACAAATCAAGAACAGTAACACAACTTCCCAATGAGCAAACATCTGAAGCAAAGGCCATGAATTTCATCCTTAAAAACAGAAAGGACGACACTAAATGCAAAGGAATATGCCAATAATTGAGACGAAATTTTCACACACTATTCAGGGAATTATTCCTCGGGACACTTGCAGAAAGGTATAATGCAGCAAAAATAAATGCAATTTTTTTATAAATATCTATGACATGAATGCAAGAAATGGAGCTCCTGGATGCTACGTAACATCATGAACATCATTCCTATACAAAAGCAGGCGTTCATACCTCTAAATAACCGCCGGGTAGTAGTCCTAAAACAGTCAAAACATTCCTGATTACTTTTTCCAGAGCAGCCAGTGATTCCATTCGCAGTTGTTGCTTCCTCCCCTGCATCATTGTCAAAATCATACCATATAAGCCAAAGAAATAGTACCACTTGTAAATAAAAAGGAAAAGCAAGCAGATTACCATATTGATATACTATATCTATCGCAAATTTCATCATTGAGACAGATCGGCAAGTACGCCACATAGATAAGACGTTCATTTGAGATGATTACAAAAATAATTGAACTGAGAAAGGTAATGCTTCATCAAATAGGACCATGTTAGGTCAAACATCAGACGCCCTACAAGGATTGTCTTGATAATGATGGATTGCATAATCGTAAACCCTTGTTTCCTGACCTTACGGGTATGCAGCAGATCATTAATGTTCTTCAGTGGGTCAGAAAGTGCTGCCAGAATAACGGGAGTGTGAAGATCATCACACATCGAGGTCACAAATTCATTCTCAAACTTCGTAATGCATTCCAGTGCATCAGATGGGATGTTATCTTGCCGGACTGCATGTTGACTGACAACGTTTTCACAGTCGTACAAAGTCTGCAACAAAATTTAAATCCATCGTGTCAAAAAAAAGCAATTCAGTATTCAATCAGTGCTTGTTAAACTTGTGACAACATTGCAGATAAATACTTATATTTCGAGTTTTCCATGAGCTGAGGCAAATTAATAACTAATTCATGTGAATATAAATTCCAACATAGGCAGAGAAATCAATGCACTTTGAGACCAATGCTCTCATCGCGCTGCAAAAGAGAAAAAGCAAGGCCATGGTATTCTAGTCTCTGCAGTCATCAGATGGACATAGCAAGGACCTATGTTAAATATGAATATGATTTATTGTTTACATGTATTTCTAATGTCCGTTAAAAATTGGAGAATAAGGGGACTGCACGTCTCAATTTGAAGAGGCAGATTGTCTTATCATGTTTTAGCTTGTATTACACTTTGCTAACATACTAGCAGCATTCCATTATCCATATTTTGGGCCTATTAAATGATTAATTTAACACTAGAGGAAAGAGTACCCAAATAGCCATGTGTAGTTATTCAAGTAGATTGATGTCCACAGAGGTAGGTAAATTTTCCCTCTTATCAGGTGGATGTTTTGTTTCATCCTTTCCTTAACTGATTTTCTGCTTTTTCTCTGCCCTGTTTCTGTCCTTTCTGCAACTTGAATTGCTGGTTGGACATTTCAAATGTTAGAACAAAAGAATCTTCCTGAAGCATGGTCTTTCTAGGCTTATAGACAATGCTAGAGAGAGAGAGAGAGAGAGAGAGAGAGAGAGAGAGAGAGAGAGAGAGCACTTAGAAGCAGATTTCATACCTGATACATGTAATATATACGTTCTGATGCACTCTCGAGCTGTACATCAGAATAATTTATTGGCGATCGATAGTGGGTCCCCAACAAGAAAAGTCTCAAAGCTAGTGGATGATACAACTGGATCACCTATTAAAGAGACTCAAGCAAAATCAAATCTAACTTCAAAGGATAAAAAATCACACAGAGGAACTACAATCATCAAGGATCAGACAGATAATTAACCTCAAATTTTTCACCTGACGAATCGTGAAGAAGTTCCCAAGGGATTTGGACATCTTCTCTGAATCCACAGTGACAAAACCATTGTGTATCCAGTAGCTTATATTACTCTTTCTACATGCCGCGCAGCTCTGAGCAATTTCATTCTCATGGTGTGGAAAGACAAGATCCATTCCTCCACCATGAATGTCAAATGAATAACCCAAATAGGTGGCACTCATGGCACTGCACTCTATATGCCATCCAGGTCTTCCAGGACCCCAAGGACTCTCCCAGAAGGGCTCACCCTCCTTTGCAGACTGCAACATAATTAGAAACAATACTCATTAACTCTATTCCTTGTTAGATGAGCACCTAATTTCAGAGAGACAGAGACAAGAAACTTCAAAAATAATCTTCTGGGTGATGATCTTTCCAGAATACAAGTTCAGCTTTCTTGCAAACTCTCTCACAGAAATAGCACAACTATACTAGGATATAATCAGAATATGCTGTCGTTACAAGCTTCATAAAATGCTACTCTGGAACAAGATTTGAGTGATCAGCAATATGAAGCATTATTGAATTTTTTTCCTGATCTAATAAAGCAATCCCTTAGCATGTATCTCCTGCAGTCATTGGCAGAAGCAAACTAAATCTAATGAGGAGACAGCAGTCTGATGGCAAATTAATGTGGAAACACAATCTTCTTTTCTTTCTGAGTAGAAGTTACAATGTTCAAACAAATCTGAGATAAAAAGGTGCATCTTGCAATTGCAGCACCTTCCATAAAGCAAAATCAGCGGGATTTTTCTTCCTCGAGTCCACCGCAACTCTCTCCCCAGCTCGATTATCTTCTAGTTTTCGCCCAGATAGTTGTCCATATTCGGGAAACTTGTCAACAGAGAAGTACACATCTCCGTCAATTTGGTATGCGCAACTATTATCCAAAATCTGTCAAAGAAAGGACATAATTCAATCCAAATTTAGAACCACGGAGCAGGTTGTAGCGAGATTTAACTAAACAAAATTGAAAGACACTGACTATTGAATACTCAGGAAAACTTATAAGCCACTGAAATAAGTTATGATCAAAGGATTCGTACGGCCAAACTCTGCATTCATGAGCACCCGTTCCATGCTTGAAGCGCACACTATTGCTTGATTTTATAATGGTGCCAATACTCACATATCATACCAAAAGATTACCTTCTTGATCATGTCAATTATCTGAGGCATATGGTCTGAAACACAAGGCTCGACAGAAGGAGGCAAGCAATGAAGATGCATCATATCGACACGAAATTCTTCACAATATCTCTTGCTCAAGCTGATAGGGTCCTCCCCCAGTTCATTTGCTCTAGCAATGATCTACAAAATGTGGACACTGCATTCAGATTCCTATTGTTTCGATGAACAATGATAATTTGCAGTCAACATTTTGCTCCAATAGCACAATGTCCAATGATATGACTATACTAGTGACGCAATGACCAGAATATGAATCAGTAAACACCAGATCATCAATACAGGAACGGCTAAACTTCACTTTCCAGGACAAAACTACCTCCTACGCTTCATATGTGCAATAAGTGATGTCTTAAAAAGAAATAATGCAACCCATAAATCCAACTCACCTTGTCATCAACATCGGTGAAGTTACGGACGTAGCAAACTTCGTACTCCAGATTCTTAAGGTATCTGCCTAATTTCCAAAAAAACACCCAACACAAAATTCTGATTAGCATTTCAAGTCAAATTCCCCACGGAAAATATTCGATTGAAAATGTGGCAACGTCCTCACTAGCCCGGAGAAAGAGAGAGAAAGAACAAATTCAATCAAAAATTCAAAACCAAGAATCAGGAACCTAATAAATTTCATTATTCCCACTTTTTCTCCCTTACTAACATGGTCATAGGCCGAGGTCTCCAATTCAATTCGCATTCACGAATTCTCAACAATAATCATCAAAGTCCAAAACTTTCCACCTCCCCCTATAAATATCACCAACCTAATTCGATGAAATGGAATTAAGAATCTCAAGTTTAACTCACAAATACTCATACTGACCCCCAAAAACAACCCCTCATATATGCACACAGCACTAATTTTCAGAGAAAGAGGGAAGCACCTGTATAACACATCGAAGGTGACATAAACCCGAGCGTGCCCAATGTGGCTGAGATCGTAAGCAGTGACCCCGCACACGTACATCCCCACCTTGCCCTCCACTCTGGGCCTGAACGCCTCTTTCTTCCTGCTCATCGTGTTGAACAGCCGGAGCTCCGCCGCCGCCGGAGCCGGAGCCGGGACGCCATCGGCCCTGTCCCCGCCGCGCTCGCTCGAGAACTCGCGCGGCCGAGACGGGCACGGAGAACTGGAGCAGAACGAGCCGCGCCGCTTCCTGGGTCCGGCGAGCGCGCGACGACGGCGGGTCCCGAGATGGGCGGCGGCGGCGGTCGCCGGAAAGTTCGGGAGCGACGAGAGGCGGGTCAAGAAGAAGGGCTTGCAGAGCTTGAGGAGGGAACCCATTGGAGCGGGAGCCGCAGCTTCATGCGCTCATCGTCGTCTTCTGCGCCTTGCGCTTTCCGGAGGTTTGCGCTCGACGCCTGCGCAGAAGAGAGGAGAGAAGCAGGGGCAGCGCGCGCGGGCGTTATCCACACGGCCGGACCGGCCGGATCCCATCTGAGATCGAACTGAGGTTAGCGGATGAATCGGACCGAGTCGACGGAGGACCGCACCAATGGCCGGACCGCCCGGTTCTATCCGGTTTCTAAAATTTGGGAACGTAACGAAAATGAAAAAATTACCGAAAAAAGTCCTCGGTTTATTGTGCAAATGTTGATTTTATCATAATCCTTTTTTATTTGATCAATCTAATCTTAAACGTTTTGATAATTTGACACTATAATCCTTTCGACCAATTATGACTGAAAATTGCTAACATAGACGTCGATTGTCTTACATGACATGACAAGGGCAAATGTATTTTGATTTTTTTTCTTTTTCTCCATTTTCTTTTCTTTCCTTTTTCCTTTGTATGTTTTTTCTTAGGCCTCAGTAGTGACCGGCCCTCAGTGAAGACCGCGGCAACCTCACTTGGCCCAAATCTAGGCAAGGGGTTGCGAGCCCTCATTGTGACCAACGAAGGTCGATGGCCCACAATCAACAAAAATAAAGAAAAATGAAAAATAATTTAGAAAAATTATTTGAAAATTGCAAAAATTATTCACGCTAGCGCCAGCCGTACCACGTAAATGTCCACGTTGACGATTTTCGATCAAATTTGGCCGGAAGGATTATATTGACAAATTATCAAAAGGTTTAAGACTAAATTGATCAAATTAACCAAATTAAAAAATTCATGACTAAATTAGACATACGTATAATAAGTTTAGAACTTTTTTTTGGGACAATTACAAAAAAAAAGTTCTAAACATATTGCATTTGATCCTAAAAAGGGCTTAGTGCTGCTATAATAATAAAATAGGTTTGATTTGGGCGTAAATTTGGGCTTAATTCGCTTTTAAGTGATTTTGGGTTTGATTTAGTCGTGGAGGGGTGAGTAAAGATTGAATGGAAACACTTGTTCTCGGCTTGGTTTTCGATTTGTTGCTGAAAAAAAGAGCGTCGGTGCGGTGTGAATGTGGCAAGGGAAGGCCGAAGCAACAATTTTGGAGCCGATGTACAGAAATTTGCCAATCCAACCTAGATAGGGATTGTTTGCCAATCGGGTTTGGACACCTGAACTTCCAAAGGGTACAGAAGCTTCAAGGTTGCGTCACATTTTGAAGATGAAAAGGTATCATGTCAAGCTCGAGGACATTCATGGTAACTCCTAGCCTACATCCAACAAGATCCATCAAAGTGCAAGAAAGAGCTATCAGAGCAACCGGACAACTACTACCGAAACTCCAACTTGCTCTCGCAAACTATGTTACCATCTACACTTGGAAACTCATCGGATTCCGTCCACTTTATAGTCCAATCACGCCACTTTGTCCACCGTCGAGGCTGACCAGGAATTCAAAAAATGTCCGGTGACAGAACAAGCATCATCAAGCAACTTTCTAGTTTCTAGCAGTTGCACAAAAAGTTGAACAGGATTGAATGCTGAGAAGGAATTAGAGAATGTGGCAACGCAGGGAAAAGCAAGATTTAACTCCAAAGTGAAGAATGAAGATATATTACCTGCAAAAGTCCACATTTCATGCTCATGCTCATACTCAATATGAGCTCTCATTGACATCTAAGTTCTCCACTCTCCAGAAAACACTTGTGTGGGTTATATCTACACTAAAAAAATGATCTATGCAGCTCACTACTCCTCACGTGACAAGGATACATCAATGTCAGTGTTTGTGTTTGGACCACTGAATCCCAAAACGAACACCGTCCAAGTGAGCTCATCGTATCTTCAAGCCACAGAGCATACCTTGTCTGCAAGTAGAATTAAGAATGAAATATTATAAACCAGTTCCAAGGTGAAACCACATTGCCTTGCTCCGACAGAGACATTTAGGTGACAACCAAGAAATCAGGGTTCAAAAGACATGCTTTAAGACGTTTGAATATGAAAATCCACTCTAGTGTAGCATTTTCCTCTATGACCCAATTCACTTTCAATGAAATCAAAGAAAAGATAAAAGGGGAGAGAGAGAGAGAGAACATGGAAATAGTGATCACCTTGTCTAATACTACTGCAACAAAGACGGTCGTCATCTATATATGTTGCTTGAAGACCCATCATCCAAGATCCGATTGATACATCATCATGAGCGTAAGTCTTCAGTGATGCACTGCTTTCAACAAAGTAGTGGCTTAGATTTAGCAGGACAGAAAGAATACAAAACTGGAAAATCCTAAATAGGACCAGTTCAGCTGAACAAAGAATGGTGCAGCACTCAACTTGAAACTTAGACTATTCCTCATAATCATAAATCCATTTGCTAGTAAATTTCAGCACAATATGCACCGCTCTGTTTTATGGGCAAGTAGATGCCATTTTGAATATAACCTAAAGCTATAGAAGTAATCTACTCAAATTGAGCATACAAATTCCGACCAAATACAAAGCACCATGAAATTTGTTTAATTCTATCTCGCACATGTCATCCCAATTATAAAGGGATAATGGTTAGTATATTTAAAGTATTAACGTCAACCAATCCATGGTTCCTCTAACGAATACCTTCAAGCTCTTGATCAGTCTCTTTACTGATAATATAATGAATCATGCCACCAAGATAACCTAAGCTACAGTTTCACAAATGATTTGCATCAAAGTCAATCCTCCCTTCCTGCTAATTATTGATAGCTAACCTGTTTACATTGATATACTGTGCCAGATTTTTTGAAAGTATAAGCAGTGAACCCCATGCATGCCGGAAATACCTGCATAGGGAAGTTTGATCAGTCAAATTCAGATGCAGCTAAGGCAGTCAATAGATCATGTAACATTGAAGAATATCCTCCACCAGTGATAACAAAATTTAAAGAGCAATGTTTGGAATGACAATCTATGCAAGGAACCATAATCAGAGGAAGAGATCAAAGCAATCAATAGATCATGTAACATTGAAGATCATCCTCCACCAGTGATAACCAAATTAAGAGAGCTATGTTTGGAATGACAATCTATGCAAAAATAAATAAATAAATAAAAGGAAGAGACAAGACTTGGTAGAGTTTTTCATTTTCATAAAAGCGAAGAGATTGCTCCATAACGTTGCAGTGTTCTCTTATCCCAAGTTTTAGATGCTTACGACTTTTCGTCTCCGAACTTCCACCAATCAGGTTCGTACCAAGGCTTTCCCCTGAGATTTAAGAAAAATAAAAGCTAAGTTACTCAGGTCTCAATAGGTACGGCAGAATATCGCAGAGAGCAACCAGGATCCACATCCAGTACACCATCCACTGGCATGCAAAGGAAATATAACATAAAATTGTTAAAGTGGTGAGAAAACAAGAAATTGGTAATTGTGCATGCCTAAGTGCCATTATGTACTTCTCAACTATTAAATTATCAACCTGAGCAAATAGAACATTAGACTAGAAGCAAAATATTAAGCATAAGAATGGGACTATGCTAAGATGTAATGAAGTGTATACTCTTCTGTAATCACGTCTCCTGATTTCATGCACCCAATGTAAGCAGCATCCTGGCCACGACGGCGATCCAGCATTTCGATTAACCCCTCTGGCAGACGCAAAAATAAGTATCATTAGTCTTGTACACTCTGCAGGTTTAGCAAACAGTATTTCCAGATGAATGATGGGTAGATAAATCATTGAAGCACTAGAACTTTACCCAAATCAAGGCCAATATTATCATCAACTTTCACATAGTACTCTGCATCCCACATTTGAACTGCAGTACTGAAGAAGAACTTAGCTTTCTTGGGCAACTCTTCTTGGGCTTCCTCATGTCCTTCCTATGAAGCAGCAAAGAAAGATGCATGTTCATAATCCATGATTTGCTTGTTTGGCCAATATAGTCAAGATTAGAGTCCGCCGTGTAAATTTACTGAATGAACATTTACTTCAGAAGAATTTAGTATCAGCTAAGCTTTTATTGTCACACATTGTTATGCTATTGCATCTAAGAGTTTAAACCACGACCTATTCATTATTAAAGAAAAGTCATGAATAACATACAACTTCATACAGCAATCTGATAATTAAAGAAGAATATCAAAATGATCACATATCTCTTCAATTAATCCAAGGTAAAAAGTTGAACAATTTAAATTGAGCAGCAGAAAATTCTTCTCGCTTACAAGGATTAAGAAATCTTTGGTCGTGCGATTTTCCTCGTCAATATTGCGATCTAGGCTATCACCTCGATTAGCACTGCCAGTTTCAAGACAATAAATGAATAACAGATTCGTGCGTAAAAGCATTGGATAAAAGGAAAAGTAGGGTTTAAGAGCATGGGAAAACCTCCGACCAATTACAAAACGTATAACAATTCCTCTTTCCTCAAGCTTTCTCAATGCGTCACCTGAAAAATATCACCAGAACATTAACATAAATTGTCTAGAAGTCGAGGGACATTATGATCAATCATGCATAAATTGTGATGGACATGGTCACAGGGGACAACTCTTTACACAAGTCAAAATAATAACTAGAGGAGAGACGAAGCCTTATGCAAGAGTTTAATCTAAGCATCTCCAGACAAGATCATCTAGAGTTGATGGCATCCTGTGGGTTGAGATAAGTCAATACCATCACCCAAAATTACTGACCACCATATATCAGTACACCACAGTTTAAATTCACCTTGTTCACGAAAGAATGGATACAGACAAGAACACCCCTTACATCATTTTGAGAGCACTTTAGAGGTCTGTAATTCAATTAATGAAAGTTTAGAAAAGATCCATCAGATGCAGCCGCAATAGTAGTGATTGTCCCTAAAGAAGGTCAATGTGTGGGTTAATCCTCGTGTTTAATATAGTTATCCTACTTTAAATTCATATCAATTAGAAACTAAGAGGAAAATGTCCCCCGAGAAGCTTTACAGAAGTTGGAACAGAAGCTATCTTAGGAGCTGTCATATAGTCAGGAAAAGGCAAATGTGCTGCAAGAAGCTTTACAGAAGATCCTTAAAGAAAATTTTTTATTTCAATACTATTATTCAGTACTTTTGGCTAGTAATGCAAGACACAGAGCCAGACCGTCTGACCAGCACATTCAACCATATCCCTCAAGACTTGAATGCTACCAATTTCAAAATTAATAAATGGGTTTAAAATTATCAAATAGATCTCTGCAAAAGCATGCGCTCACTTTAAACCTGACCTCACAAGAGTATAACCCTCATACATTGGCACAAGTTATTTAGCCAACCCAATTCTTAGCTGTACAATTTGTGCTACTGCTATTTGCAGATACCCTGGTCCCATTACTTGGCATAATGACATGTGGCATGGCGATAAACAGCCTGACAAGCTGCAATGTGACCCTTAAATAAGCAGGCTTTCTCCCTTTATACCATTGGTCGGGAAAAAGGCACCAAACGATTAATGGAACCCATGAATGACAAAAAAACATAATGACATGTGGCATGTAAATAAACAACCCGACACACTGCGTTTGTGACCCTTAAATAAGCAGGCCTTCTCCCTTTTTACCAATCATAAGGAAAAAAGGACCAAAAGATTCATGGAATCCATGAATGAACAATAAGCAAACCATGCTACCATTAGAAACGTAAAAGATACCCAATTAAATGTTCAAGCAGCTAGTAGTCCATCATTAATCATAACTCAAAGTACCTTTAGGCATCCATGTTCCTCTAAACACATTTCTCTTTAAACGACTACCAAATCCAGTATAAACTCCAATTACAGCAAGAAGCTTTTGACCAGAAGAAGTGCTGCTTTTCTGATCCTGGTTTTTGAGGTACCCCTGACTCTTGGCTAATGTTAATTCCATCTCAGCTTCAACGATTCTTCTCTCCAGATCTCTAAGATCCAAAAAAATTAAATGAAAACAAACAATATGTGCATAGGTAATGTTTCAATTACACCTGTTGACGGAATTAATATAGAGAATCTAATGAAAGCACGATAAGGGGCATACTTGCACCCCAGGACTGCCAATTTGTCTTCAAGTGACAGTACTTTTGGCCTCTGCAAAGGAAAACACACCAAGCACCTTAGAATAGATACCAAGGAAACAAATCTCAGTTACTAATTGCAGCTTGATAAGTAGGACAAAGATACAAGTACTTTTAATGAATTAATATTTTGTTTTTCCACATGTGAAGGGTGTGAACATTTAAAAGAGGACACAACTATAGTAAATTTTCAAGTAAAGAGGCAACGGAGATGCAGAATCGAGGAGTAGAGAGAAGCAAAAAAGAAGCATTAGAAACACCTTGTCCAAGTTCTTATTGAGAAGATTAGTCAGCAATGTCCTGTTCTCCGCGTCTTGCCACAACCTAAGCATCCAATTAAAATATTAACATTCATGAACATGCCATATATTTGCATTCATCAAATAAGAGCTCGATTTCACATTTTCATCCACAGCTATCTAACCTACATCTTTGAAAACATTACGACATATATGGAAATAATATTCATCAAGGTAACATCTTGACTGGTGTCCTTATGTCCTCCTTTTTCCCTAATCCCAATCCAGGACATGGCTCATTTCCATTCAATCCTCACCAGGTTCTCAGTCATGACTCGTGACTCACCATTTAGTTGCAGTTCTTAGAAAAGTCTTACTTCATAGATTGACAGGGTCTAACCTATTCAATTGATCATAAGTTCAGTGAGTTAAAAAGAGACTTAATATTTGACTAGCATATGATGGGAATTGATCCAATCATCCAATTGGCCATTGAACTTGACTGGGGCTAAAAAAAGCTCAAATAGGATTTATCTATTAAACCTGATGTAATGGTCGCATAATCCTGGCTTAGTATTTAGAAGGGACAAAAGACTGTTTGTCTCCTCAAATTTCCTATAAACGAAGATGGCAGTACTTGGTCGTCCCAATTCTTGGGTCTTGATATATACATCTTGAAGCATATGTGAATGAGTATCACTTCATGGTATTAACGAGGTTCAGGTCGTACAGAGACTCCAAGCCTGTGTTACTCTGTTCTAACCCATCAAAATCAGGTTTTTAGATGCAAAACAACCCAAAGTTTCAAGGGCCTTCAAGGAAATTACGCTTTTCTGGACTGTCTAGTATTACGTCTCTCAAGTAAACCATAACCACAGAGACGAAAGTGAACAAAAATGTCCACTTGCTTCAACAAACAGCTCAAACATCCTAGACCAGCTGATCCAAACATACAAATTGATTTCAACGAAACCATTGGCACTTCAAAATTCATATTGCCTATCGACCCACCAAATACGAACAGCTCAATTCCTTCAACCCAGATAAGCCAAACAGATGCAAAACCCAGATCACAACACACTCGTTCCCCCCTCCAGATCCAACAAACGGGGAAAAATTCCCACTCCAGCGACAGCTCAAGCAGCGATCCGCGAGACCCGACTACGCGAAACCGCGATCGAACCACAAACCATCCCTCGGCAGCCAAAACCACCCAGCCCAAAAATGCGGGACGACCAAGGCGTTTGGTTTCGTGGGGGGGGGGGCAGAGAGTTTCCGAGGAAAACGAACCTGCCGGCGACGTAGAGCCAGGCGACGCAGGAGAAGAAGGCCATGACGATGGACGGGCGGGAGGTGGTCTGGAGAGGCTTGGATCTCCACCTCCTCTCCGATTTCATGGTGGTCGGCAACCCCTCCATCCGCAACCCCGAATCCGCGCGACCAGACACAGACCGACCCAGATGGAGATTTCAGGCGTACGGCAATTTGCCCGGAGAAGGAGACGAGGGCGAATCCAAGAACGGAAAGTTCTTCTTCGTTCTTGTCGACGGAGCTTCTGATGTTTCGTTTCTTTTTAAGACATCGGGCGAGGACTTCCTTGTTTCTCTTGGGGACGATGATGGCATGGGAAGGTGTTCCCCAACTCGTTCGATCTGTGTAAATGTCGGATTTGAATTTTTATTTTTATTTTTATGCATTTAGGTCCTTGAATTTTTCGGATTTGTGCAACACGAGTCGATCTGCTCGTTGACGATGGAAATTGCTAACGCGGACATCCAACTCGTCGGCGCTCGCTACATCATCGCATGATATCGAACGATTGCCCACGTTGACTTTCGTGTGATTTTTCAGTAGAATGACTAATTATTTGCGATTAAAGGAGTTTAAAGATCCGATTATATAACCGCAAAAATCTAGAAATGACATTACACAAATCGGGTAAGTTCAGGATGCTCGTACTGTTAACAGGACCCATTTGACCCAAATTCAAGACACATGACATTGTGAAAATGGCCAAATAAGTGGCTCTGAGAACTTTATTTGTTGTGGATCCTCCTCGGTAACTACTTAAAGCATCACATCAGCATTACCAAGTTAGATAACAAGCTATAAGGAATCAGATTGATTACAAAAATTCTCAAATTTAGATCACGGCGTGCGAGTACACAAATGAAGCATGATGGAACTGTATAGTAGATCAGTTGAATAAATTGGTCAGGTCAGATTTGAGTCAGATCAAAAATGGTCCGATTTAAATTGACTTATTTTCATGTAATATAAATCTAATAACCTATACCACACGCAACACATACCCGACCTGACCCATATTACTAAAATGCTTTTATATTTAAATCAAATCTAGAAAAACTTATATCCAAACCTAGATAAAAGCACGGAGTGAGTAAACACGAGATCAAGTGAGGGTGAGAGAGAGTCATAGAGGTGTGTGACCCTTTTAACACCCATATTATTTTGAGCTTTTTTAATTTTAAACTCATTTATGACTCATTTTTTGAATATAATTAACACATATAACAGCTCAGTTCATTAAATATGGATTAAAAAATAGATCTATGACCCATCTTGACGGGTTTATCATATAGGAGGAAAAACCATGGCAAAAAATTACAAATGAAGCTTGGGCAACGATACAAGGATGAAGCATCACCTAGCCTCCATACCAGGCAATGATAGAATGTTTGATCCAGATGTATGTTGCTTGATGTAGTGTATACAACCATCATGAGTCGATGTTTGCATAAGCTTGACGAATCGACTCCATATGAGCTGCTTGATGATCGACCACCCCTACTCCTTCTCCCATTCGATCGCCGTCGTGGATAGGTTCACAAAATCTTCCATCTCTTTTGTGTGTGAACTAACTATTAAGCACGTGATAGAGGCAAGATCAGTTAGACGCTCGATCCCTTGTGCCACTAAGTACAAATAATTTAACGTTTGGGCCATCCATCTGGGTTTCAACTTCGGCGTCATATAGCCCATTAGCTTAGCGAGGCAGTCTCACGAGTATCTCATGTAACCTAAGTTGGAGTTGCACATCTTAAAAAATGGCAAATCACTACTAGACTTGTCTTATTTATTCAAGCTTTCCATTTACTAAACAAACATATACTGCTACTAAAACTTTATGAGTGTAAATGCACGTATCCTGGGCGAGCACGAATTTTAATACTTTTCTCTTTTCGTGGATATATCTTAACGAACATAAAGTTTCAACAATTAATGAGATTATAACGTATTGTGATATAAACGGTGAAGATAATTATTGTTTCTTTGCATACAATAATTATAGTGGCAATGGTCCCGTCAAATCATGTCCTTCTCCACGAATTCCTGGTATTCATCGGATTCCTTCCTAGAAGGGATTGGATGCTTGGGGAAGTGGCGGTCTAAAAGCTAAGATGGACCCTTCTTGATTGTTCCTCGTGTTAATCTCCGGTCGATTGTCCTCCATAGAATATATGCTCAAATCTCAATGTCTGGTCCTAATCCGCTTAGTTATCGCATCTCGCATCAGTCAAAAAGTCGTCTGAGAGGTGGCAGAAGGAGCTTCGAGGACAATGGTGATTTATGTTCTTCAAAGGCAAAGGTGGTTAGGTTCCATTTGGACATTCTTATTAAGTGAACTAGTCTTAGTTATATTCTTTGATAAAGAAGATGTGTTGGTGCAATGAATGGCGGATTCCTGTCTTTTCATCTTTATGCCGTGGCCGCCCGGCTCTTGCACGAGAAGGCTGTCGTATTATTGAAGGAGGTGTATGCGGCAAATCTTTATGCCGTGAGACTAGACCTTAATAGAGGTGTGTATCTGTTCAATCCAATCTGTGATCAGATCGGACCGACTATTTTGGGTGATTCTCTCGAGAATTACCAGTTCAGTTGTCGGTTCCTAGGGAGGAACCGTATCAACCGAACCGACATATATTCTTATAGCATATATCATAAGAAAATTTAAAGACGGCATTTATAGTATAAACCATTAAAAAAAATAAAACCCCTAGTTTTAGGGTGGACAAGGTTGGCCCCTGATTCCACAAGCAGGAAATCGACCTTGTCAAGTTTGGTTCCCTATTTCACCATGGAAATCGTTCCATCCTGAAATCAATCACCCATATATCTTAAGCTTTGATTGTTTGAAAAATTTATAATAAAAGATGACGCAGTATATATTTAAGCATAAAAACAGCCTCATATTAATATATCATTAGAATTGCAAGGGATATAACGTTAACTTAAACTAAGAAATCTAGAGAAATTTAAATAAATAGATCAACCAAAATGATGGTGTTAGTGATACTTTATAGATGTAAAGGAGTAACAACTTAAATAAGGACACAATGAAGAGGGATGGGTGAGAGAGATGCATAATAAATAGGTAGCTTTTTTTTTATCTGTTCGAATCATCCTTTCCTTTCTCTCTCTCACTTTTATTCTGCTTCTTTACAAATCGTGGAAATCGAATCCCACACCTAAAATAAAACGTCTCCACCCAACCCAACCCAACCCAACCCAACCCAATTTCCTTACTACTAAGCCACGCACTCAGTGACAATAGGTAGTGTCTTTGATTGAGTCCTGTTTTTTGACTAGTTGAACTCCTAAATTTTATCGACCGCGCAAGCCTCCCGATCGTGGGTTTTGATTAAGGCTCTACTATTCAAATGTAAAGAATAAACACTTCGATTTTCGTTTTAGATATAATATATTAATATTAATCAATGGGTGCGTGAGATTATTTAATTACACAAGAATGCACAACAATATGCATAATGAGTCGGTTATAAGTTTCGAACGAGAGGACGAACAAGTTGATTATTTGAAGGGCGGGCCAATCGCCAGAGTTTTTCTAAACTCTTTTAGCGTGGATTGTGTAAGAGGGAATTTTTTTCAGGGCAAGTACCATAAAAAACCCCAAACTATATCTACTGCGATATTTATTCTCCAAACTTCTTTTATGTCACCAAAAACGTTAAACTTGCCTACTGTGACACAAATACTCCAGAATTTTTTTTTATATCACGAAAAAACTCAAATTTATACATGTGTGACATAGGGGTAAGCATGGTTCCAAGTTCTTGGAACCTAAGAATCTGATTGGTGGGAACCTCTAGCTTTCAGATTCCAATGCATGCAGGATAGATTTAAGGTTCAAAAAATTGGGGAACCTGTTTCGAGGGTAGATTCCAGGTTCTAGGTAAGTGGAATCTGAAACTTGAAACAATTTTTTTTGTATTTTTCTTGGTCTACATTTTCGTGTGATCCCGCAGTGTTCCATGGCATTAGATAATGAGTATATAATCTAGAATCACTAGTCTGAGTTTTCATTTTATGACTTGTTAAAGTTTCATATTTTTCGTGTATTTAAATATAAATTGTGGTAAATGAATCATACCAGTAAGTTGTGATCATTAAATATAATGATTCACTGCAATTGTTCAATTAATAATACATGTAAAACTTGGATAGACCATGGAATCGATCCTGGAACCTGTGGCTTCAAGGTATGTATGGTAGGTTTCAGGTTCCAAAAAATAAGGAACCCTTATCATGGGTAGGTTTTAGAGTCCAAATGAAAACTTGTACAAAACCTGATTGTACATGACTTGAAAGTGCTTATCCCTAAGTTCAAGGTTTTTTATGACACAATTATTTTGGGGTGTTTGTATCACAAAAGTTCGGGATCATTGTGTCTCAGTGAATATAATTTGAGACTTTTTGTGAATAAGTCAGGTGATTGACCAATCATGTTACTTGCATATCGTCTCGCACGGCTCTTAAATTTAGGAATCACTTTATTCATTGATTGATTTGCCACATACGCCACCTTCAATGATACGACAGCCTTCTCGTGCAAGAGACAGGCGGTGAGATCAGAACAACCGTCCACCTCCTCCTCCTCCTTCCAGAGAAATCGGACATTCCGGAGAACAACGCTGCTGACTCTGCATCGAAACCGACAGCAGTCTCTCTCCCTCTCTCCTTACGTACAGTTGAAGCCGACATTGCCAGCACCACCTTATAGCTCGACCATTCCTCACCCGTCATCCTCTACATATGCAAGTGTTTGACACATGCATAAGCATGAGCACATGATCATCGGCTGAGAGAACTCTCTCTCTGTCTCTGTCTGTGTCTCTGTTTGTGCGCGCGCGCGTGGGGGTGTGAAAATGGCGGGAAACGAGTGGGTGAACAGCTACTTGGAGGCGATCCTCGACGTCGGCCCGGGGCTTGGCGACCCGTCGTCGTCGCTGCTGCTGAGGGAGAGGGGGCGCTTCAGCCCCACCCGCTACTTCGTCGAGCAGGTCATCACCGGCTTCGATGAGACCGACCTCCACCGCTCTTGGCTCCGGGTCAGTCTCTCTCTGCGTCTCTCTGTTTTCTGATCCTGATGGTTTCTTTCTTTTTTGGCCGTGGCTTCACTTGGCTTGGTCATTCGCTTCTCCTTTTGTTCCGGCAGGCTGCGGCGACTCGAAGCCCACAGGAGAGGAACACGAGGCTGGAGAACATGTGCTGGAGGATCTGGAACCTCGCGCGCAAGAAAAAGCGGGTATTTCCTTCTTTTATCGGAATGGGAAATGCTCTGTTTCTGGTTAATCTTGTGCGTTTGTTGCACTGTATTGGGCTATGTGTGACTGATGGCAGAGTTCATCATTTGGAAAATCAGTGGTTGGTTTGCTCCTTAGATGGAAATGAGGGGTTAAAGCAGAACTATGAACAGGAAAAGATGAAATCAAGTACGCCCTATGGAGCTTGATCTTTTTGTTCATGGGTCACTGTTGGGATTAGCTTATATCGACCTATTCGAGTTTGCAAATTGAGTTGATTAAGGGAGAAAAACAATGTGATAGCCTTTCCCAAATGCTAAGAGATCAATGGTGAAATTGCATTTTCTTTTGTTTGGATGCAGTCGAGCTTGTGATTTGAGCTAAACTCGTCCTAAAATCTTTGTTCACCAATCTTTGAGTCCTCTTTCCTTCAAATATGGTTTGAGATTTGTGGCCTTTCCCTTGTCGATCATTTCGTATTTGGCGGTGTCTTTAGACCTACTTTGGTGCACAATTTGATTGATTCTTGCCTAAGACCCAACTTTTCCCATGTAATATGCGGATTTTTCTCGTGAATTTCATATTCGTTTCCATGGATCATTTTCCCCTTCCGTCTGTCATCCTCTTCGAATGTTAGCTCGAGGGAGAGGAAGCTCATCGCATCGCTAAACGGCGTCTTGAACACGAAAGAGGTCGTAGAGAGGCAACTGCTGACATGTCTGAAGAGCTATCATCAGAAGGAGAAAAAGGGGATCCGGCCAATGAAATCTCTTCTCACGGTGGAGAGAATATGCCTAGAATCGGCTCTGTTGATATCATGGACAAATGGGCTAGTAGACAGAAGGACTACAAGCTTTACCTTATCCTAATAAGGTATCGGTCAACTCCATCTTCGCATCATTTTCAACTGTATTTTCAGAATCTTCCTAAACACAAATTCTTCTGTTTTTAGTTCTATGCTGCACAAGATACATTTGTGAACCGAAGCATATCTTATTTGTGGTGTTAAGTGCTTTTGACTGCAACTTCGATGCAGCCTTCATGGCTTGGTACGTGGAGAAAACCTGGAGCTTGGCCGTGATTCTGATACCGGTGGACAGGTGAGCTTTTACATTCGTGTTCTGGCGTGACAAACCCATTTCCAATCAGTTGTCTGGTTTAACTGATTGTGTTGTTTGGATCAGGTTAAATATGTGGTGGAGCTTGCGAGGGCACTGGGCACAATGCCTGGAGTTTATCGGGTTGATCTGCTGACAAGACAAATATCAGCTCCCGATGTCGACTGGAGTTATGGGGAACCGACGGAGATGCTGAGTCCAAGAAACTCTGAATTTCCACTTCAGGAAGTTGGTGAAAGCAGTGGTGCATATATCATCCGAATACCTTTTGGCCCTAGAGACAAATATGTACCAAAAGAACTTCTCTGGCCTCACATTCCTGAATTTGTTGACGGTGCACTACATCATATTACACAGATGTCCAAAGTTCTAGGTGAACAAATTGGTGGCGGCCGACCAGTTTGGCCTGCAGCCATTCATGGGCATTACGCAGATGCAGGCGATGCTGCTGCTCTTCTTTCTGGAGCTCTAAATGTACCCATGCTTTTCACCGGTCACTCGCTTGGGCGAGACAAGCTTGAACAGCTTTTGAAGCAAGGAAGACTGGGGGAGGAAATAAATGCGGCATACAAAATAATGCGCCGGATTGAAGCCGAGGAGCTTTGTCTTGACGCTTCAGAAATCATCATTACTAGCACAAGGCAGGAGATAGAAGAGCAATGGCGCTTGTATGATGGCTTTGATCCAGTATTAGAGCGAAAACTGAGAGCAAGGATTAAAAGGGGTGTCAGCTGTCATGGAAGATACATGCCGCGATTACTGGTGAGTGAGTTGATAGTTCCTAATTCAAGGTGTATTCCAAGATTCATTTGTTTTTTAGTACATTTAGGATAGTTTCATGCCTATGTTATCTCTGAGCAGGTAATTCCTCCTGGAATGGAATTTCGTAATATCATTCCCCATGATGGTGATATGAATGGGGAAGTGGAAAGGAATGAAGGGAAACATTCTTTGTCAGACCCGTCCATTTGGTCTGAGGTTATAGTTCTTCCTGATAAGTGCTATAGCTTGAGCAAGCATATTATTGTCATTTTTCCGATATACCAATTATACTATGCGCCTTGTTTGTTACATGCAGATAATGAGATTCTTTTCGAATCCTCGCAAACCCATGATACTTGCTCTTGCCAGGCCAGACCCCAAAAAGAACATCACCACTTTAGTCAAAGCATATGGAGAATGTCACCAACTAAGAGAGCTTGCTAACCTTGTATCCTTCCCATTCTTTTTTATCTCTATCGTAAATGCTTTCCATTCTGTAAACATAGTTTGCATTTCTTCATTAACCTGTTCCAATTTGGATGTCTATAGCTCTTTCTGTATTGCAGACTCTAATTATGGGGAACCGTGACAACCTTGATGAAATGTCTACCACAAATGCAGCTGTTCTTCTCTCCATTCTTAAGCTAATTGACAAATATAATCTATATGGCCAAGTAGCGTATCCAAAGCACCATAAGCAATCTGATGTTCCTGACATTTACCGTTTAGCTGCACAAACAAAGGTATTTTATCTAGTTTTTGCCTTCAGAGGCTGTGGAAATGATGCTGAAAAGAACATGAGCTTGAAATGGGATGGTTTTCCAATGTCAGAGTCATCGATTTTGTTTTCCTTTTCTACCGTAGCCTCTCGTACTCTCCATGCTTCACAATGATACAGTTGCTAAAATCAAGTTTGCAGTCCTTTTCGGTGAGAAGTTCCATTTTTAACTGGAAAAACTTACACTGCCAATCTTCCTTATAGGGGGTCTTCATCAACCCGGCTTTCATCGAGCCATTTGGCCTCACTTTGATTGAGGTTCTATTGTCAGCCTACTATACACAATCTTTGTGATTTCTAGCAATTCCAATGCTTCTTGTGGTTAACTAATGAAATCCTCATGTCATCTCTTGCCACCCAGGCAGCTGCTCATGGTTTACCTGTTGTTGCCACAAAAAATGGTGGTCCTGTTGATATTCTTCGGGTGTGTTCTAGCTGGAGCCTTAAACCTCAAGAGACATTCTCGAGCATTAACTAAAGCTTTGCATAGTTCAGCTATGAAGTAGCTAATTATGACCTTGTTACAGGTTCTGGACAACGGACTACTTGTTGATCCCCATGATCAGCATGCCATAGCCAATGCTCTTCTTAAACTAGTTTCAGATCAGCAGCTGTGGTCAAGATGTAGGGAGAACGGACTTAAGAACATTCATCTTTTCTCGTGGCCAGAGCATTGTAAGACATACTTATCTCGCATAATTAGTTGCAAACCGAGGGGCCCACAGTGGCAGAGCAATGATAGCAACTCAGATTCAGAATCAGATTCGCCAGCAGATTCCTTGAGGGATATACAGGACATATCTCTGAATTTGAAGTTTTCATTGGATGGAGAGAAAAGCGAAGGGAATGCCACCATCCTTGAAGAAAATGCTGGTGATGCAAAGAGTAATATGGAGAACACTGTTTTGACATTAGCAAGGGGTGTATCAAGAGGAACTGCAAAAGGCGCTTCAGCTGAGAAAGCTAATGAGGATATTGGTGCTGGTGATTTTTCTACATTTAGGAGGAGAAAATCAATATATGTCATCGCTGTGGATTGTAATGCTACTGCAGATTATATTGACATCATTAAGAAGATTATGGAGGCAACAAGGAAGGAAAATGCGGCTGGCTTTATACTATCAACTGCCTTGACCATATTAGAGGTGCACTCGCTCTTAACATCAGGAGGATTGAGCTTGACAGATTTTGATGCGTTTATTTGCAGTAGTGGTAGTGACTTGCTCTATCCATCATCAAGCTCTGACAATGGTCCTTCAGGGCTTCCCTTTGTTGTCGACCTTGATTACCGTTCACATATCGAATATCGTTGGGGTGGGGAAGGTCTGAGGAAGACGTTGGTTCGTTGGGCTGCCTCCATTAATGACAAGAAGGATGGAGAAAACATTATTGCAGAAGATGAATCAGGATCAAGTTCATATTGCTTTTCATTTAAAGTGGAAGATCATGATCTGGTAAAATCCCCTGCTCTTCCCTTTCTCTTCCTTCTCTGTGCATGCTTCCAAACAGAACATATATCCTAGCCACCAAAACCTTTGGACGCCATCATGTCTTCTGTAACTTCAATAGCAGTACTCTTCAGAATAGTACCGAGGCAAATAGGAACCTGTCCAGAAGTATTTTGACACCTTTTCTTTCTCTTGCTACAGATTCCCCCAGTTAAGGAACTCAGAAAACTGATGAGAATTCAGGCTCTTCGTTGCCATGTCGTGTATTGTCAGAATAGCAGGAAACTCAACGTTATCCCTGTTTTGGCATCTCGAGTTCAAGCTCTAAGGTATTTATGCAGAAGTTCTACAGTTATTAGTGATTGTTTGATGCTAGAATCCATCCATTTGATGCAACTTCCTTGTATCTCGATTTTGCATATGATTTGGGTTTTTTTTCCTTCTTTTGGGATAAACCATTTAGTCATAATATATCAATTGTGCTGAACTTTTACTCCTTGTATTACTTCTGATGTTTTGACCTGCAATACATTCCAGTAATCAGACAGTTCGGGCTTAACCCTCTTCAGTTTTGTGAAAAACTTCTGTAATTTCAACCAAAGCCCAGCAAGATATAGGTCGTCGTTGCTGCTATTTAACCTTTAGAGGAACATATATATATAGGTCTAGGGATAGAAGTTGTTCATCCAGGCAATAATATTGCAAAGATTCAAGAATATGCTGGAGTTTGAACACTACCATGGTTGAGCGGCTTGTAGGAAAACCAACTGGAAATTGCCCATGATATGCTGTACCTACCTGCAATAGTCATTGCATTTGTCGGGCACTTCAGTTTAACTTCTGTTCGATCTGCAATGAATCAATTTAACAGGCTGCTAATGTGAAAGTTCGCGACGCCTAACGATGTTTGATCCACAAGTTTATCGACCACTTTGTTCGGTGTTCAGTTCTAATAATTCCCCGAGTACATCTAATCTGCACCTAAATCAGAATACACCGTCCTGTAATGTACTGACTAAGTCCTTTGCAGGTATCTGTTTGTCCGGTGGGGCGTGGATCTGTCGAAGTTTGTCGTGTTTATCGGAGAAACCGGCGACACGGACTACGAGGGACTGATCGGCGGAGTCCATAAAACCGTGATACTCAAAGGATTAGGTGGCGAATCTCGCAAGTTGCATGCTAACAGGAGTTATCCTCTTGAGCACGTTGTTCCGTTCGACAGTCCCAACGTTGTCGAAGCTGAAGGATCTGATGTCGACAGCATTAAGGGAACATTAGCCAAATTGGGAGTGATGAGAATGTAAGTTTCTGCTTAGCTTCTGCATCCCTAGTATCTATAACCAAATTGGCTTGTAAGATACAAAGTAGCCATCTACGAATACAGACATGTATTCCCGGTTATACAAACGTCAATACTGAGGCCCTTGGAAGTATCCAACTAGCCTGTTGAGATGATGAATTATAGTAGAGAAGCACATGTTAAGAACACTAGGGTTACAATATGATTGGCTTTATCTATTATGTCATTTTATAAAACGAGCTTTTTTAATATATATTTTTCTTTCCGAGACAACTCGATGCATTTTTCACATAAACCGTGTCATTTAGGACATGTCTTTGAAGGTACGATGGCAAATCATTCCCGGTGATTTGGGAAATCTATTTAAGATTTGGTTAAAAACTTGAGAAACATGTTGATTGGCTGGTATTCCAAAGGAATTTCTTGATGTTACGTAGATTTTTAAATTACCAGACATAATACTTTGTAAAAGATAATTTCTTCTTTATTCAATTATGAAGGAACATTAAAAATACCTTACTTAGCATATCATATCAGCTGCCAAAGCCTTTTTAACTTTTGCATCATCAAAATCATATAGGGTGTTAGGTTTCGTTTGTTTCGCGAAAAATGCAATATTTTTAAAAAATTATTTTCGGACAATGATCATCATTTGAAAATAAAAAAATTTATTAGAAATATTTTAAAATTTCTCACATAGAGTGCAAAGACAAGGTCGACTATTGCACTATAAGGAAAATTAAGGTAATTTTACGAAATACGCTTTTCTTATTGGTAAACTTCAGGAACTCGGGGCCATATTATCTCAAAGTTCCGTCGTCCTCACGCCGTCATCTTCGATTCACTGTTCCTTCGAGCTAAGTTCGAACGATAGCTGTCTATCTCTCTACTACTTTCAAACCCATTTGAACAGATAGATAACTAGAGCAGAGAGAGAGAGAGAGAGAGAGAGAGAGAGAGAGAGATGCATGGCAACGACGTAATCACATGAAAACTGCTTCCATATCCGCAGCGATATCAGCTGAGATTCATCGCCTCTTCATGATAACATCGCCAGTAGTCCCAGCAGCTGCAGACCATATCTTCTGTGTTCTCTCCCTTTCTTTCCCCTTTCTCTGGGTGCACTGGCAATGTCAACGTCGCCATCAGCGCCGGAAAGTTCTACGAAGACCTCGCATTGCATTCCTTAAACCCTCTTGAACTGTTCCGTATTTCGCTTTCGCCTTCCGGTTTTCGCTGGCGAGGGAATGGCGGGTTCCGCTTGCAGCGGCGCACTCGTACTGTACCCTTCGCTCCTCCTCCTCATCTTCTTCTCCGCCTTGAATCACCATTTTCACATCTTCCCTGCACCGCTATCATCTTCTTCTCCTTCTTCCTCATCTAACCACGGAGCTTATATTGCCCAACGCGAGAAAGAACAGGCCCTTCTCTTCTCCTCGAGCGCAAGCAGGAGAAACTTCATCACCGGCAGCAGCAGCAGCACTAGCGCTGCTAGAATCAGAGTGAGTTCCGTCCACTTTTCTTTACGATTTAGCACCAGAAAAAGAAAAAAAGAGGTACTTTTTTTTGTTGTGCAACTCACTTATCAGATGATTATTTCGGTGTACCCTATCGACTTTCTTATGAAACGTGAGAATTTCCATAGTTCCATCTAAGGACTGTGATTCACGGGTGGTAATTCTCGTCGCGAGTTGACAATTCTCCTCATCATCGTAACGACGATAAATCACCACAAAAATCGGGAAAATTTACCAACTTTGCTAGGAAAATCTCAGACTCTTTCGCTTGTTATTTAAGTAATCTTTTCTTCTTCTTCTTCTTCTTCTTTGTGTTACTGTGCAGCAAAAGAGAGCTCGTGCAGTTGCTGATAGGAGGGAGGAGAGCTTAGCAAGAGCGAGGGCAGCGATAAGAAGAGCGTGCCGTGGAAAGACGACCGTCGTCAACAACAGCACTTCGCATCACAAGGCGGACGGATTTGTTCCCAGCGGACCCGTCTACAGAAATCCTCGCGCCTTCCATCAGTTAAGATCTCTCCGTTGACTCTCCCTCTCTCTTTCTTCTTGACCTTTTTCTGGAGAGGGGTCAAATGATACCCAAGATAGGAAATATTTCTAAAAATTTTGAGAGGTTTCAAGTATTTCGTATTAAATAAAATTAAAGCATGGACATCGCAAAATCCTATAAAAAAGTCAAAAATCAAAAGTAGTACACTCGAGATAGATATCTTTAGTGGGTCCTTTTTTTTTTAATTTTTCTATCATATAAACTAGGGTTACAAGTGTTTCAATAGCTACCTCCAGCCTCATGAAGACTTTCATTGCATATCAAATGCCTGCCTACGCTTAATAATTTTTGTGATTGTTTCCATCTCAGGTGTCAACTAATCATTCTATTTGAATAAGATTGAAAAGATACGATGGGAATGTAAATGAGATCTTGGTATAGTGTGATTGGTAGACGTCATGATCGGAATTGGATATGTTGTGATGCCTCGTTGTGTGGAGATAAGAGTTTAATCAATCTTTTGCCCTGATCTTTTTATTGCACAATTTTGAAGGGGGTCCAAAATAACAGAGATTTGAATTTATACACCAACAATGGAAAGAAAACACAATTTTTAGGCCGGATCTTATATCTCACCAAAAGAACTCAAAGCATCTTTTCAGCGCAAATAAAAACTTGAAGTATCTTTATTTTCAAACTTTTATCGTGAAATCCCAACTAAATTAATTGACGCTATAAGATGAACAATAAAGATATGTTACTAAATCAGCAACAGATGATAGTTTAATACTCAATGCAGATATCTTCTTAATTCATAAATCTTCTATATATATATATATATATATATATATATATTCTGATCTAGATTTATATTTCTCATCTCACAAAAAATTTCGATGCATCCACTAATTTAATCAAAATCAAAATTTTCTCACTTTATTTATTTTGAATAATTTTATGCACTAACATTTATCGTCCTCTTTTTCAATGGGGTATTGTAATATATGAATGTATATAATCATATTCGTAAGTGAATATAATATTGTCATCATATACTTGTATAACCGACAAGTTGCAAAGAGGATTTTCTCTTGGCATTTCTAGAAACTTCTTTTTACAAGATCTGAAATGAAAACATTGTTTTTTTTGGTAAGGTGAAATGAAAACATTGTTGAATACTGTAATCTTTGAAAATTTTATATGCTTAATTTTTGTTCAAATTTGTTTTTGAGAATTACGGGAATTGTTTGTAAATAGAATTAATCGGGTACTCGACCACTGTGAAACCCTAATCCGTCATGATACAGTTTCACGTAGTTAGATTGATTGGTAACCCACGTAAGAAATCAAATAGGATTTGGGACTATATTTGGTTAATTTAGTAGATTACAGGTCATATAATCTAACTTATTATCTAACTACGATATCCTTAATCAGTTAAATTTTAAAAAGTTACAAGATTATCAAGTTAATTTCAACAAATTCTAAACACAATTCATTTTCAAACCAACATTGTCCGTACAAACCTCAATCTCTCCCAATCTCCCTATAGCTTCTTGATAGGTTGTTATCATATTGGGGAAAATTGTTCCAAAATTCCTAAACTTATTGTACGGAGGCCAATTCAGTCATAAACTTTTCAATTGTGCCAATTTAGTTTTAAACTTTTGATGGTTTGCCAATTTAGTCATAAACATTTTGATAATTTACCAATTTAGTCTTACACATTTTGACAATTTGTCAATGTTGTCTTTCCGGCCAAAATATCCAAATAATAGGTTTAGGACTAAATTGGCAAATTTTCAAAAGGCTTAGGACTAAATTGATACAAAGAAAGATTTAGGACTCAATTTGGCATATTTGAAATGCTGACGCAGAGGAAGATGGATTTGTAATATGATTCCAAAAGATAATGTTTATTCTCAATATCGAAGTATTATTTACAATATCTTAGGCACCTATTTATAAGGAAGTCGCCTTTTGGGAAACAACCAAATATTTAAAATCAAATAACAAAATTAAGAAAAACAATATTGATAGAAGGAAAAGTCTTCAAAATGCATTTTGAAACATACAAATCACGTTCGAAATCTTTGAAGGCAATATTGATAAAGAAGAAAATCTTCAAAACGCGTTCTGAAATCTGCAAATCATGTCCGAAATCTTGAAGGCCTGGAAATCAAGGATTATCTTTGAAAGATCGAAAATCAAGGATTTTGATTTGTTATGTTGTTTGTGTCATAACTCCTTTGGATCAAAAGTTATGATCGTTTAAAATTGACCCGTCATTTAAGACAAGGGCGGGAGTGCTCGCTCTCATAACGCTGTAGATTTTCATATAGGCATTTGCTATTTGTTTTACATCAAAGGTTTATGATTGAATTGATCTCTGTACGATAAGATTAGAACTTTTTGGACAATTATGTTGATTGACATTGAGTGGTAGATTGTCTCACCTTGTGCGTATCATCCATGCAGGAGCCACATGGAGATGGAGAAGCGATTCAAGGTGTGGGCCTACAAGGAAGGAGACCCGCCCTTGTTCCACAAGGGCCCGATGAACGACATCTACTCGATCGAGGGCCATTTCATCGACGAGCTCGAGAGCAGCCGGAGCCTGTTCTCGGCCCGCGGCCCCGGCGAGGCCCTGGCCTTCTTCATCCCGGTCAGCGTCGTCAACATCGTCGAGTTCGTGTACCGCCCGTACACCACGTACGCCCGGGACCGCCTCCAGAACGTCGTGGAGGACTACATCGGCCTCGTCGCCCGGAGGCACCCCCATTGGAACCGGACCGGCGGGGCGGACCATTTCATGATCTCTTGCCATGATTGGGTAAATGCGAAGTAGCATATCCTCTTTCATAATTTAGTGTAGAAATCACCAAGATTAAACAGTAATTAGGTCTTAAGTTGATTTTTTTATTGTACTAGGGGCCGAGTCTATAGAGCTCGTATTGATGGTCGTGTGAGATTTGGTGTGACCGCTCCAAAAGTGAAAAGAAAATGAGGTTTTTCTTTCTATGGTCAGGCCCCGGAAGTATCCAATGGCCATCCCCAGCTCTTCAAGAACTTCATCAGGGTCCTATGCAATGCCAACAGCAGTGAAGGTTTCCGACCATCTAGAGACGTCTCCCTGCCCGAAATCTACCTTCCGCGCGGAAAACTGCTCTCGCCCCGTCCCGCCCTGCCCCCGGACGACCGCTCGGTCCTCGCCTTCTTCGCCGGCGGCATCCATGGCCACGCGAGAAAGAAGCTGCTCCGTCATTGGAAGGACAAGGACGACGAGGTCCGGGTACACGGGTACCTCCCCAAGTCGCTCAACTACACCGAACTCATGGGCCGGAGCAAGTTCTGCCTCTGCCCCAGCGGGTACGAAGTCGCGAGCCCCAGAGTGGTCGAGTCGATCTACGCCGGGTGCGTCCCCGTGATCATCTCCGACGGATACGTCCTCCCGTTCAGCGACGTCCTCGACTGGACCAAGTTCTCGGTCCACATCCCGGTCGCGAGGATCCCCGACATCAAGAGGATCCTCAACAGCATCCCCGAGGAGGAGTACCGGGAGAAGCAGAGGCGGGTCGTGGAGGTGCAGCGGCACTTCGTGGTGAACCGGCCGGCCGAGCCGTACGACATGATGCACATGGTGATGCACTCCGTGTGGCTCAGGAGGTTGAACTTGAAGCTGCCGTTGTGAAATTCTCGTGGCCAAGGCTTATAGTCTGGACCGGCGGTTGAATTGTGTAAACTATACAGTACTGAATGTACAAATTGAAAAAGTTTAGGGCTGGAGAGAAAAAGATGGCCGCAACATAGAAAATACATATTAATTATAAATTTGGCCGAATTTTTATGTAAGTCATATATTATTTTATTAAATTATATAGTGCGTTGCCAATTATGAATTTTATAGCGAGTGTGTTTTGATAGTCAGTGCACAAGTCATCATGGTCATAAGTTCAGCAACGTCAAAGTGGAATGTGAAGATTGGTGCAAAGGCGGGAGCAGTAGCTGTTATTGTATTGAATTTCAAAGTGTATTGTGTGGACATGTTAAACGAGTGGATCGGGTCGGATTTAGGTCGGGTCATAAATGATCCGATCTAAATTGACCCATTAACCCATTTATGACCCATTTTTTCATAGTGTAAATATCCCGACCCATACTCGACCCGATCCATACCTAACCCATACCCGACCTGACCCATATTGTTAAAACACTTTTATATTTAACCTAATCTAGGAATACTTGTTTCTTATGATTTTTTTTAAAATTATACTGCTAAAACATTTTATGCAATACAAAGCTAGTGAAAATTTTTTATAATTTTTTCTAAAATTGAGATTCTGTTTGTTTTACGAAAAATGAAACATTTCTAGAAAATATTTTCCATAAAGTCATTATCCAAGAAAATAAAAAAAAATTTGACGTTTGGCTGAAACTTGAAAATAAACAAGAAAATATTTTTCGATATTTGGTATATACAATATGATTTGATTTTACTTTGTGCTTTCATTTTAATAATATTAATATTTTTTTATTTTTTAAATCAAAATTTTAATTATTATTTTTTTCTTTTTTTTCTTTTTCCTTTATTTTTGGCCGATCGCCGGCCGCCGTGGCTGGCGACCGACCACAAACTCATCTCATATTGTGTATATGAGCAGTTGTGAAGTTAAAGAAGGAAAATCCGGTCGAGGCGCCAGGGACTTCTAACTCGGACCTAAAGATCATCCATTCGAATCGCATCAACTGCGCATTAACACCTCTAGTCAGGCCGCCATACAAGCCAAAGGTCTCGATTAAATCGATTTATGGTTCCATGGACTTCTAGGTTTGTGGGCATCAACACTTGTACCTCTAACTAGGTACGTATGGGACATCTTTATAGCTTCTATTGCGGTTTGCGATTACTATACTTTCCTTCAATTTAGTCCAATCATCTCAGTTTGCCACGACTTCTCAAAATCGACTTCACGAACCCAAAATCGAGTGTCCATTCCTTTCTCGACTCTCGATCGTCTTTTCCACGAGGGATGTGATTGTCTGTTACCGAATTTTCCGGAAAATCTAAAGCAATCAGACATAAAATCTTGGACTTCGATTGAGTTTCTTGTTTTGTTTATGGGGATGAAAACTGAGATTGTTTTTAGGAATAAGCGCATTAAAAGTCCTCAAACTTATCACCAAAGTATAATTGAGTGCCAAAACTTTAAAAATTATAATCAAGTTCTAAAACTTATCACGAAAGTGCAATTACGCAGTAAAACTTCTAAAAAGTACAGTCAAGTCCTCAAACTTATCAAGTTGGTGCAATAATCAAGCGATAACGACACAAATAGTCACTGAATTTTAGCCCAATGTGTAATGTAATCCTTGAACTTTTAATTTATTTAATATGGTCTGTGAACTTTAGCTTAATGTGCAATGTGGTTCTTGAACTTTTGGTATATATTCAAACTAGTCCTTGAACTATATAAAAATGTTCAATACTATACCTGAACTTAAATCAATAGAATGACAATATTGAACATTATTATTATATATATATATATATATCCAAGGACTAGTCTGAACATGTATATGCTAAAATTTCAAGGACCATATCAAACGAATTAAAAATTTAAGGACCACATTGAACATCTTCATATAGTCTGGGGACTAGTTTGAACATGTACCAAAAGTTCAAGGACCGCATTGAATATATTAAAAATTTAGGGACCACATTGCATATTTGATCAAAGTTCAAGAAACCTTTATGGCATTTTCCCTGCAATCAAGTTCTAAAACGTGTAATATTTTTATTTGTCAAGTTTGATGGAGTTAATGAAATGACATGATCGCACTTTTTGAAAATTTAAAGACTCAATTGCGCTTTCAAGATCAGTTTTAGAATTTAATTGCATTTTCATAATAAATTTTAGCATTTTCAATACATTTATCTCATGTTTTTTTTTTGTAAGGGGAGTCATGAAAGGAAACAATCCGCATCCACGAGTGAGCTGTGAACATACCGCCAGGATGAGCTGTGGATCGAAACGTTGTAGCCTTAGCTTGGAAGTATGCTTTGTTGATAAAAGCACTTAATCTCATCATTAACCCCTTTTTAGCCGAGCTTATTGTAAGTAAATTTTCGAATATAGTAAAAAATAATAGTAGTCACAAAAAAAAGGTTGTATCTAATTAATTTATTTTTTTATAACATTAAGCAGCAAATCCTCTTTTTGGGGGGGAGAAGAACACTAGAAATACCAAAACTTGTGTACTGTACTCACTTTAGTGTCAAAAGTTTTCGTTGGCTCACTTATGTGCCAAATCAGAGAAAAAACAATCACTTAAGTGCCAACGGCGAGAAATTTTGGCCAAATTAATACGTGGCTTTTATAATTAAAATTTTAATCTTAGTTGCATTTTTTTTAAAAAAAAATCTACGTGGCATTTCCATATGTACATTTAGAATTTTTTAAATATGATTTCTGATTTTTATTCCTTCCTTTCTTTTTTTCTTCTCTTTCTTCTTCTTCTACCTCCGGTCACCGCCGGTGACCGGAGGCCTACCACCGGCCACGCCCAGCCACCTAGCGTCGCCTGGATGAGGCCGACGTCGCTCGCCATAAGTGAGGCCCGGCTAACCCTCGCCTACGTGAGGGCGGGCAAGCCCCAGTGAGGGTCGACCTCACCTCGCCAGATCTGGCGAGGCCGGCCATCGCCGTGGCCTTGGCGGGCTTGCGAGGCGTCGCCTTCCCCCGGGGGACGGGCGAGGGGCGGCCTTGCCAGGGCTCGCCCTCGCCCAGGTGAGGGGAGGTCGACCCTTGCCAGATCCAGCGAGGCCGGTCGTCGCCCGGGGGAAGGCGATGCCTCGCGAGGTGGCCATGGCGACGGTCGGCCTCGCCTCGCCTAGGTGAGGGCTCCCCTCGCTAGGCGTCGCTCGGGGAAGGCAATGCTTGGCAAGGCCATCGTGGCCACGGCGACGCTTGGCGAAGCCGCTGTGGCCACGGTGACTGCCGGCCTCGCCGGATCTGGCGAGGGCGAGCCCCGATGAGGGCTCCCCTCACCAAATCTGACGAGGCCGTCATGGCCTCGCCGAAGTTTGACCTCACCTAGACGAGGCAAGGTCGACCCTTGCCGGGGCTCGTCCGCCCTTGCCCAGGTGAGGGTTAGCAGGGCCTCACCTGTGGGGGGCGACGGCGGCCTCGTCCGAGCGAGGCCAGGTAGTTGGCGGTGGCTGGCCTCCGGTCACCGGCAGTGACTAGAGGTAGAAGAAGAAGAAAAGGAAGAAAAAAAAAGAAAAGAATGAAAAAAATTTTGAAAAAAAATTTGAAAAATCCAAGTGTACATGCTAAACTACGTTGTTTTGATGTGTACATGCTGACTAAATCCTCCGACAAGCCACATCATCTTTAGAAATTAATAAAAAAATGTCACGTTGGATTTCCGGTCAAATTGATTGGAGTTGGCACTTACGTGATCGTTTTTCAAAAATTTTGGCACTAAAGTGATCCAAAATAAATTTTTAGCATTAAAATGAGCTCCGTACACAAGTTTTGGCACTTCTGTTATTCTTCACTCCTCTTTTGGGAGACATTATATATAAGGAAAATGACAAAACCGGTCCCTGAACTTTAATCAAATGTTTAATGTGGTCCATGAACTTTAATTGAATGCGTAATGCGGTTCATGAACTTTTAATTTGTTCAATATAGTCCCTGAACTTTAGTCTAATGTGCAATGTCGATCCTGAACTATTAATTTGTTTAATGTGGTAACTGAATTTTTGGCACATGTTCAATTTATTCCCTAGACTACATGAAAATGCTTAATGTAAGTCATTCCATTAATCAAGTTTAAGGACAACATTGAATAGTTTTGTTATGACCTAACCTCCCGCGGTGCACCATCTAGGGGTTCGACTAATGGATTATTAAGTCTAAGCCTAACTGGAGCCCTCCCGAGCCCTACTAGTTTGCGACTTAGGGTTTAAGTTCTTAACATGTAAATTATTTCAATCAGGAATCGCTACTAATCTATTTTTTGGTGGGTCGATTATAATCCCAAGTAAAGTATCGGGAGAATTACTTTACTCCTACGAATAAAAGATTATGGATTTGGGGACTTGGTTACACTAGATTACTCTAATGCCATTTCGGTACCTTTTCTCTTTTATTTCAAAAAATATTTGTAGGCAGCTTGGATTGATTTTAAATCTATCCGCTAACATGCGAAATGATCATGCGGGTGTACAACCAACAATAAAACACTCAATAATGCAAATTCGCGAGCCCTCGCGAGCCCTTCCAATTCGTGACTTAGGGTTTAAGTTCTTAATATGCAAATTATTTCAATCAGGAATAGCTACTAATCTATTTTTTGGTGGATCAATTAGAAACCCACGTAAAGTATCGGGAGAATTACTTTACTCCTACGAACCAAAGATTATGGATTCGGGAACTTGGTTACACTAGATTACTCTAATGCCATTTCGGTACCTTTTCTCTTTTATTTCAAAAAATATTTGCAGGCAGCTTGGATTGATTTTAAACCTATCCACTAACATGCGAGATGATCGTGCGAGTGTGCAACCAACAATAAAACACTCAATAATGCAAAGCAATAAATAGATTACAAGATAGGGACTCACCTCAAAGCAGCAAAAGCATCTGCAATGTTAGTTTGAAAATCACATTGACAATCTTAATATGATTTCTAATTAACATGCAATTTCACTCAAATCTTTTTTAGGGTTTTCTTTGATTTAACGAAAACTAAACTTTATGCAATGCATTCTACGTCTAGTATGACATGCGACATACAATTTATTCAAATGTCCTGATTCTAACAATAATTAAATGCACTATCTCTAACGTGGCACGCAAATGAACCTAGACATGAGATTTCTAATCACAAGAATTAATTTATATGCAACTACTCTAATATGACATGCACGTGGTATTTTTTTTATATTTTTTAGTTTAAATTCGGAATAAATAATTAACCTAATTTAACCATGTAATAATAAAATCTAAGAAAAGAATCTAATGTATTCTAAGAAAATAATCAAAATTTATCCTAAACATGCAGTCTATTATCTACTCAAATTTTACCTAATCTTTTTGTATTTTTTTTTATGGAAAGACAATCAATTCAATTCAAACAAAAGACGGAAAAAAATAGCAATGAACATGACACCCAATCACAAGAAATATTATCCATATCCATTTAAATTTAGAAACAATAGATTGACGAATCATATCTCGGGCATGAGGATTGGATTAGCCAATCTTCCGCGCAATCGCGAATCATATCTCGGACGGTAGATCGGATTGATGATTTTCTGTGCAATCACGAGTTATATTTCGGGTATGAAATCGGACTATCGATCATATGCACGTTGTGAAATTAGGAAATAATTTCTAATTTAAAGGCTATTCAGGAATTTAATGGATACGATAATATCATTCAAAGATTTACACAAGATTGCAATATTTTAAATAAAGAAATAATTTACTCAAAAAGCAAATTAAATGAGATTTTTACCTAATTTGAATATTTGCTTCTCAAATTTGGATTGACGGACGGTGACGATAAGATGGCTCGTTGAGGGGCGCCCACGATGAGGCTCGGCAAGCCATCGTCAGAAAAGGTTGGCGCGGCAGGATGGACTTTGATGTTCCTGGACTAAAAATATAGTCAAAGAATCAAGTGACGAAGCTTTGACCCATATTGTACTAAATATGCACGGGATTTGTCGGGTGTTGTTGGATTCCGATGAAAATCACCCGGAAATTTCAATCTCACCAAGCAGGGATTGGGATTTGCTGAAGATGGCTCGCTAGCATGAGATCTCGTGGTGAACGTCGGGCTCGTATGGACCGCCGTGGATCAATCTGCAAAGCAGGAACACTTAACACGATCATAGTGAGATGCGATAGCTATGATGGCAACAAGGGACTCCGGGCGAAACCAAGGACAAATTTCTTGGTGATGTAAGTGCAACAACGGCAAGATCCGTCGGTTGGGCCTCACGATGCAAACCGGGGAGGTTTGGCTTGTGTGAGGACGTCGCGGGGGGCTCCGTGGCTAGTCGTTGGTGTCGGCCCTGGGGCGCGAGGCGCTTGACTGTCAATGCTGCGAGTTGGGCACGACCTAGGGTACTCGAAGCGCGTCACTGACAGGACATTGATATAATCCGATAAGTGCTTCGACAATCACTGGTTGCTTGGTAGCTCGGTGCTAGAAATTCTGGCTTTGCTATGAGAACTAAGGGCAAGTGGTTGTATCTCTTTCGTGGCCGCGTCTTTCAGTACGTGTGGCCCCTCTCTCGCTATGCTCCCACTTACGATTTTTTCCACTGGCGAATTCATGGACTCATAAATATTTTCTTTCCTCCTTCTTTTCAATCAAATATTCCCTTTTATTGACTGAATCTTGCTCCCAGGTATTTATTCCCTCAAATAATTGATCTCATAAATATCACGAGGATTATACCGATTATTTCATTCTTATTTGCTATGTGACTAAAATCTTGATAATATCAAGCTTTTATTGCTTTAAATTGTCATGGAATTTTCCTAACTTACCACCCACCTGGGTGGCGCTGCTGGAGCGCGCACTCTTCCTCTCGCAAAAGATTGAGTGTTCAAATCCCGAGCGCCGCAGGGTGACTTAACCGGTGGCACGTGTGTGGTGGCTAGCACGTGTCGCCCCCAGAGTTTACTTCCCGGCTGTCGGCCGTGCGGGGGTTCCCTGGATTATAAAAAAAAAAAGAATTTTCCTAACTTGATACACATGATTTCGGCTAAGCTCAGAATCATTCACTCGAGTCCATTTCTCGCCTGTCCAATGTAAATATAACTATGTGAGCCTAAATACTAATTCAAATGCTCCTAATTTATATGTAATTTAACTAATTTTTTGTCTAAGAATCGAAATCGATCCCTAATTTTGTATGCAACGAACGACGGACTGGATCGCCAAAATTTAGATATCATAAGTTTCATGCAATTCAGAAATTAAATTAAATATGTATAAAAAATTCATATATCATATTACATAAATTAAAAATTACACGTTAAATTAAAATTTAAGATCACACTAAATAAATTAAAAATTTATCTTTTCGCTCGGGCGCGTGTATATGTACAGGGCTTCACATCACATCACATCACGTCACGCCCTCCGCGATGTCAGTTACGGCGTCGCACCGTCTTCTTCCCGTCGCGCGTGGCATTTTCGTAAATTCTGCCCCCTCTCCATTTCCCCCCCTCAAAAAGCCTCCCCGTAACCGCTTTCCCTCGCTTTCCCGAGAAAACAACACCCCCCGAACTCTCCCACCCCCACCACCACCAGAGAGAACAAGCTCCGTCAATCGTCCGCCTGGAAACGAAGCTTGATCGGAGCCGGAAGCTCGGAGATGGAGACTCGCCGGAGAATCGCCGCGCAGGCGGCTCTGTGCTCGGCGTGCCTGGCGGCCGTCGCCGCCCTGGTCCTGCTGTCGTCGTCGCCGTCGTCGTTCGATTTCGGCGAGCTGGCCAGGTTCGCTCCGGATCCCTGGGAGCCGAAGTCCGGCTCGCCGGCGGTTCGCCGGTCGGTGGTGCGGGAGCAGGCGGCGACGAGCTCCTCGTCGAGCGATCCGGTTCGAGCCGCGAGCTTCGCGTCCGCCGCCGGAGTTCGGCCGAGCCCGCGCGGAAGCACGACGGCGGCGGCGATCGTGAGTTTCAGTAGCTGGACTGTAGCGATGCGCATGATCTCTGCTAGTTCTCTCTTTCGCGGCTCCTTCAGTGGAAGCTTCTCTGTTCTGACCAGCGTGATCGTCGAACCAGGATCTTCATAGGAGCACGCTGCTCCTTCGAGGAGATCATCTCTGCATCTCCTTCTTTTTTGTGTGTGTCGATCGCATGCTTCGCGGCTCGATTGCTCGTTTTTGCCTTCTCTCGCTCCTACGTCAGATGTTTCTCCGTTCCGACCTGTTCGATCGCCGAACGAAAATCTTCATACCGAGTGCATTTGTTTTCGCGCTTTCGTGTTTAGTTTGATTGATGCTACGTATTTAGATTTAGTTCGAGCGCTTCTCAATTTTAACAGCAGTCCTTTGATCCGATCCGATCCTCAGAGAAAGACCGAGAAAGCGAGCGAAGAGCGAAAACTGGAGCTAGGATTGGCGCGAGCGCGCGTGGCGATTCGGAAAGCCTCGAAGCTCGGCGATCGTCCTTCCAACCGCAGCAGCGGCTATGACGCCGCAAAGGCCGTGTACCGCAATCGCCGCGCGTTTCTCCAGTAAGTTCCTCGGATTCATGTTGTTTTCCGTATCTGAGTTTGCTTCGAGCATCGCCGAGTTCGACTTTGGTTCTGCAATTAACTTGTTGATTCCACGAACACGCTATAACATTGGTCTCTCCACTTTCACGTCATCTTGATTGTTCATAAACATCCTTTCGATACTACTGGTATTAGCTCTTCTAGTGATTCTGCATGCATCATTGGGCGATGACAGTTAGCTTAGTCCAAAGTAAACACGGCATGTCAATCCGTTACTCCCACCCGTGGAAACACGCCTTTTATAATACTCAAAACCACGTTTACAATGGGGGCAATGCTGGAACCTAGAGATGCTAAAACAAGTTTAAGGAATTGATTTCGACCCATACTTTTGTCCGAGGGCGGCGCTCGAAGATAATCCGCTCGTCGACCGAAGATTCACGGTTTCATCACGTCATTCGGTAAACCGGTATTGAATCGACAGCATTGGCATCCCATCCTTGCGAAGTGAAAACACTGAGTATTACTTAAAGTGAAAGACCCCCCCTGCTTCCACCTATCATGTCCGTGATCATGAAGAAAGAATAACCCTGTCGTTCAAGCCGCGCATGCGCTCACCTTCTTCATGGCGCGCACAAGTGTCGCCTTCCTGCACTCAAAAGGCTGTGGAAAAAAAAAAAAAAGCAATGTGCTCATTGGTGATAAGTAATTGGCTCGGGAAGTGGCACTCGACCCTGAAATTCAGTGGGTGGAGCAACTTCTGCGAACTCCAATGAAATTGTGGATGTGATGTGCTTAGTGTTAGTTAATGGTCCCTCGTCCACTTCCACCCACTAATCTTCAAGATGGTGAAAAAAGCACCCACTAATCTTCAAGATGGTGAAAAAAGCACTCATGTTCAGCAGACCGTCTAGTTGGGCTGCTAGAAAATTTTTTCGCAGTAGACTTGCGGACCACATTGCTTTTTCCGGTCATGACACGCTCTGCCCTCTCTCGTTAGCTTAAGAGACCTTGTGCATATAAGGCCAGGCAGCATTACTCTGAATAATACTAATGGTATATATAGAGATGCTAAGAAGATATCACTAAACATTTTGTTTTGTGAAGTTGGGGTTTGGGTTGTTTTCTTTTCTTCAATTTTTTTGCTATATGAGGTATATTAAAACTTTTAGTTAAACTAATCTCTAAAGATATACAGAAATCGCTGCTTAGGGTTTCATCAAGCTATAGTGTAGAATGGCTAAAAGTAGAAGAAGATGAAAAGTCGAGGTATTTAGAAAGCTCTTGCAAAGTCTATTTAAGATACTTTCATGGAGTTTGTCCTTGTCAAAACTTTTATTTTATTTGCCTTTTTCACTGCTCTAATTTGAAATACATAAGTTACAAAAATAGTTTTTTTTTGGTAAAGTAAGTTACAAAAATAGTTAATTTACCTTAAAGTGGAAAATTAAATTATATAGTTCTTAAAAATTACAAAATCACGGATTGATTATACAGGGCATTTAAATATGTTCGTCGCATAGCTAAAACCGTAGTCCCACGGCATTGCAATTATAGTACAACTTTTTAACAAAGATACAATACCTTTGGCCAAAAAACGAATAAGCTAAAAAAGGATACGGCCTCTATACCATGTAACTTGTGATTTTGCTTCAAGTTTTTTTATTTTTTTTTAATTTTATGTTTGACTTATACCCCAAATCTGTGTCGATTCTTGATTATATCATTATGGTCTAGTGCCGATTACGCTAATCATGTACGTGCTAACTGGTACCATTGCAATATCTTTATCTTAATCCCGACGAAATGGAGGATAAATCATGATTTTCCCAGTTCCTCAACTCCAAATTATGATGAGGGACGTCCACATGTAGTACCCACGAAGCCACAGTAGGCCCCTGACAATGCTTGGTCCAATAAGCACCAGAATGATGGCTTGTCCATTTAAGTAGTTCCTTAATAAAGCTAATTCCCATAAATATATGCAGGAGTTACATGGAGATGGAGAGACGGTTCAAGGTCTACGTGTACTCGGAAGGGGAGCAACCCATCGTCCACGACGGGCCGTGCAAGGACATCTACACCATGGAAGGCCGGTTCATCCACGAGATGGAGCATGGGTCATCATCGGCCAGGTTCAGGACGCGGGACGCGAGGCGCGCCCATGCCTACTTCATGCCGTTCAGCGTAACCTGGATGGTGAGGTACCTGTACAAACATCCCACATATGACTTGACCCCTCTCCGACGGTTCGTCGCCGACTACGTGAGGGCGGTGTCGGCGAAGTACCCGTTTTGGAACCGGACTCGTGGGGCTGACCACTTCATGGTGGCTTGTCATGATTGGGTGAGTCGTCGTCGCTCTCTATAGCGCTTCTACGTCGTATTGTTTCATGAAAATTTTGTGCCTTCTTTTTAGTTAGGCAATTTGGGGCTTTGATCATGCTTCTTTGCTTCTACGTCACATCATGTGTTCTGGCATTAAATAACCAATGTATATGTCTTTTTGTACTAGCTAGATTTTAGCCTGGTCTTTAAAGGTATAGATAATTGAACGTGATGATAGCTTATCGTTTGAAGCCTTTCGATGCAAGTAACTTTTATAGTCTACCCTTTGCAGTTGTAGGAGTATAAAATCTCGATCTGATATGATTAAAGCTGTTAATGTTCGACCAAAAAAAAAAAAAGCTGTTAATGAGTGGCTTGTGCCTTTCCAAGTAGGGCTTACGTAAGAACATTAAAAACTTCGGATATTGTCTTTCTGTGGCCAAAATTTAATAAGGTTATAAACAAAAGTCACTCAATTTCTTGACTGCCTGTCTACTTTCTAGGGTCGATGTTATGAAATAAATATCATGGACAAAAAATGCTTATAGAATAAAATAAACATATTACGTTGTAAACCAAGCCCATCTGAACCGTTGATCATGTGAGCTCCACAATGAAGCTTGTACTATTAATAATTCAAATATTTCGAATGGATTTTGTCCCATAGTTATGTATAATTAATTGGTAGCCGCATTAAATTCATAACTTAGACATTTTGCTCCGCAGATTTCGGGGCTTAAGATTTTGCAAGATGATTACAAAATTGAGATTCTTTGAGCACTACCTTTGAGGTCTAGGAATTCATAACAAGATATCATCAGAGCATGTTGTAGAATCGAAACCCTTTACATCTCAAGAAAAATCACACGGAAGTGATGAACATATGAATAAATTGTTCATATCAATCTTTATTTGGGCAAATAATCGTTTACAAACAATATTAGTAATTCATCTTGGATAAGACCTTGATAGATATTTGGATTCTCAATACGACGAAACCGTTCCAACTACAGGGCCCTCATGCATCCCTTGGCGATCGCCATCTCTACAACAACTCGATCCGTGCCTTGTGCAACGCCAACTCCTCCGAAGGCTTCAACCCTCAGAAGGACGTGAGCTTACCCGAAATCCACCTCCTGGACGGCAACATCTCCCCTAAACTCCTCTCCCCGCATCCGCCGAACGTCCCTCGCCCGCTCCTGGCGTTCTTCGCAGGCGGCCTCCACGGCCCGATCCGGCCTTTCCTCCTCCGCCACTGGAAGGACAAGGGCGACCCCGAAGTCCGCGTCTACGGGTACCTCCCCAAGCACTTGGACTACTACACCCTCATGCTCCAATCCAAGTTCTGCCTGTGCCCCAGCGGACATGAAGTGGCGAGCCCTAGGATCGTCGAGGCCATCTACGCTGAGTGCGTGCCGGTCATCATCTCGGAGCACTACGTCTTGCCGTTCAGCGACGTGCTGGACTGGGATGCCTTTTCGGTCAAGGTCGAGGTGTCGGGGATTCCGAGGTTGAAGGAGATACTGAAGGCGGTGCCGGAGGACGAGTACAGGAGGTTGAGGCAGGGCTTGAAGGCTGTGAGGAGACACTTCGTGCTGAACCAGCCGGCGAAAAGGTTCGATGTGTTCCATATGGTGTTGCATTCTATATGGCTTAGGAGGCTGAATCTTAATCTCGGATAGATAATTCCAATGTCCATTGACCTGAGAACGTGGTGTCATGCATAGAGTAAATAGATCCACGCTTCAATAGAAACCTAACAACTCAAACCAATCAGTTTGACTTGCTTATACTACATCTTCAAGTATATTCCATTGAACGAAGTGGGATTTTTAGATGGGGGGAAAAGTGGATGCTCGCGGATTTGAATGGCAAACCCATGAATTGCAGACGAGAATCATGGTCAAACTTTCCGATCACAACTTCCATTATTTACAATCCAAGGTAAACGAAAAGGCCGATTATTCATGTACAATCCGTTCCCCAAAGGAAAGGCCTTCTCTAGAACCGACTCTACAATTCCACCATGTCAAGGTCCCTTTATTTACAAGCCTAAAAGAATCATCTATCAGCATTTCATTTCTTCCCCCTTCATCGGCCTTTTGTTTCTCTGCCCTTCTCTCATGTACAGCTTCCCAAGATTAATATATAGTGGAACAGCCTAGAGAGAATGTAAGTAGCCGCGTTTGATATTTCGTATCGCTAGATGGTGACAAAGTTGTGGGAGAGCCGTTCGATCCGAGACTTCAAAAATCCTCCGAGGGATGAGAAAGGCGTGTTCGGCTTCTCGGGCGAGCCCTGTCCCTTGGCCTCGGTCTGCACGGCGAGCTTTATAGGGCCCATCTCTCTCTTCATGCGCTCCACGAACTCCATGTCCACTTCGTTCCCCGAGATGTCCTTCAAGTAGAACGCGTTCACCACCTTCTCCCCCTGTGTTTCCACGTCCGCTCGGACCACAGCTAGTCCGTTCTCGCGGAGCACCCTTGTTATGTCGGAGAGCAGCCCGATTCTGTTGTGAGCACATAATTCTAGCCTGAACCCCTATTTACCAATAGACAAAAAGCTAAGGTTATGACGAATGGCTTTGCAACGATCATTATAAATTCATGGGCTTTGATGACGATGAGATGAACTATTCTCCTGTTTCAAGAAATTTCACTGAAAGCTTCTTTATATCAAGTGGTATGCCATACTGGCTACTTCGATCCGGAACTACCACTATGTAGTTGCACCTTAATTAAGTAGCATTCTATTTGAAGATTCGGTGGTGTTACCTCACAAACTCGCCGCTCAATAGCAGCCTCCAAGCACTTCATGACGCGCTCTTTCTCGCTGTCTGTGCTCAATGCACTGCCATCTATATGCCGGATGAAATACTCCTGCAGATGACACGAAAAGAATGTTATAACCAAGAGATGACTTATTTAGGATCTTGATCTTTAACCAGTTTGATTAATTCTCTCATTCGAATTAGATCTTGGCCTACATAACAAAATACGATGCTTCGGGGAACTATAGTTTGGTTTCTAGAAAAATGTTTGATCCCATGAAATTAATGAGCTTCGTCAATTTAGTTAGTATGTGGAAATGATAAGGGATTTAGGTAATCTTAATACCATGACTGACCTAGACATTTGCTGTCAAATTTAAGTTTTGCGCACCTTAAAAAATGATTAGTAGCTTGCAACGTAAAGAAAAAGGACGAGAGATGCAGCTAGTTATCACGTAATATGACAGATTAAACAGGAGATCAATTAAAACAACAAAAATCAGATATCGGACTATCTATTTTCCATTAATTGTCATGCAGACCAGGAGTTGTATTTAAGAAACATACCTGATATGCATAACCTCCCCGAGCACAAGCTGATGCATGAAATATAACATACTGCATGTCCGTAAGCGTGCAAACAGTGTCGAACATGAGCCGACGCCGATCCTTGCACTTGATGTTCACTACCGAATATCCTTTTTCATTCCATTCTTCGATGGAGATCGTCAAATTTTGCCCATTTCTATCCGGTCCCAACCCCATCGGTATCATTGGTGAGCTTGAAGACTCGGAAGCTGGCTCATCGAAGTCCCTCACAGAGAGCATAAGCTGATGCAACCGGCGCTCGACGTTCGTCATCATACCTAAATCAAAGAATATGGAATACCCGTCATATGTGCAATCGAGAGCTTGCGATAACGCTTAATGAAGTTGATTTTAGCGGACTTTCTTGGAAAATGGGTCGCTCTTTTTTTCTTGAACACTGAATCAAAGACTCTAAAGAAATTGTAGGATCGAAAGATGAGAAAACCAAAAACCTCAGTAAGCAATTTGGGATGCTTAGTAAAATGTACCTTCCCCTCCTTGAAGATCGGAAGCCTTCACTTCCTGTTGGTTTGTTGGAGCAGCCCTCTGTGAACCGGATGTTTGGTTTGCTCGGAGCACCATGGTGAGGTGGTCTTCGATTGTGGCGAGCCGACTCCGGTCTTCGATTGGGGTGTCAGTGCGCTGATCCGAAATGTAGGCAACACAAGCGAGGTGGGTGTTGTGGCTCCATGCATGAGCTTCGACAATGTTGCAGTGGAGGTCGGCTAGAGCGGCTGAGATCTCTGAGAAGAGTCCCGGCCGATCCGTCCCAGTCATCTCGATGGCCGTATGCTCATTGTAATGCTCGGACAACAGAAGAGTGCTGTTGGTATATACTTTGGCCTTGGCTTTCGGTGACGATGGTGATGATGAGCTGGAAGTTTCCCTTGTTGTGTCAATGGCCTGTATATGCTTTGTCACATTAGAATATGGTGCATCATTAGATAGCAAAGAGAGAAATTAATCACTACCTGCTGAATATAGTCGATGACTCTCTGGTCTCCAATTTTGTTTCCATGCTCATCTTTAACGTAAAAAACTGTACAAATGAAGAAAAATCACCAACATATAATATAAGTAGCTAAACTCACAATGACCTCATGCTGTTATTGCTTCAATTTTCCATCCAAAAATCAGTCTTAAATATACCATATATATATATATATATATATATATATATATATATATATATGGCCACGCTTAATTGGATTTCTTGAGAACTGTAAGAAATTGAGACTAATGGCAATCGAACAGCTATAAGTCTTTGCAAATATTTTGTTCACTCCATCACATTGCTGTACAAATAGTATAGCTAACATTGTTCAATCTGAAGTTTAGTGTTCCTAACTTATGGAATACACGAATGAGGTTATAAATTTATTTAGGCATCCTATGACTTCTTTCTCACATGAATCAATTAGCGAAATTGCACTAAATCTCTTAGTATCTGTAGCATTTTGGGGGTAGAGGAAAGAATCATTAGTACCATCCATGAACCATCCCCCATCAGAAGAAATGTAGCTCTTGGAGATGGACAGGTTCATATCCGTCAACACTTGGACAACTTCCAGGAGCAGCCCTTGCTTGTTTACGCTATCGACCTTTCGAAAAACAATTAGACTTAGTCATTATCTGTAAACCTTGGATGAATTAAGTGAATAGACGAAATCACAAGGGTGCTCATGTAAGAACTGATAATTAACCGAATAGTACCTTAATCACCGTGCAATCTTCCATGCTTTCATTATCAATGCTAACTCTGCAGCTGCAACCGATAAATGATCGAGGCACAGATAAGTCTTTAGCATATGACTAATAGGTTCTAACAATTACAAAGCACGTTTCATCGGTCGACAACGGAGAATGCTTACGTAGGGCCATATATCCTCTCGCGGAGGTTTTCGAAGTCAGGATCAAAGTAAGGCCAACAAACTTTCTGCATCCTGCAACAAACGAATAGACAAATAAACAAATTAGTTTAACAAAAAGACAAAGCCCTTGATCATGAAAGAAATGACAATATGGAGTTGCTGCTAATGTCATCAAACATAGAGTTCATGTGCAGTAATAATATTCACACCCTAATGTTCGAAAATGAAAATGGAAAAGCATATGCATATTTTGACCCACACAACTTTCTAGGGTTTTTGTATCACCATAAGAAGTTCGCACATTCAAGATAACTTGTGTGCATGAAGCTGGGAAGAAAATTCAAACTGAAAAAGTGTGAGAAAGATGGGATGTTCCATTGGGCATTGCATGTATATTTCGAGGTATACAAAGCGTTCTTGGACAAGCTCAGAGAGAGAAAGAGGCCTTACTCAGCTGCAACCGCCAACCTGAGCAGCCTTCGGAGCAGGAGAAACGAAGGTGAGAGAGATTATGCTGAAGAAAGGTATATGCGTTTACTTTCCCCTTTGAAATGGGAACAGCACCACTCCCTTTTCTCCTTTTGTATCTCTTCCACACAGAGAGAGAGAGAGAGAGAGAGAGAGAGAGAGAGAGAGAGAATGTTGGGAGGTGATGACGATGAGGTGGGGTTGAGGTCTGCGAAGGGTAGAGAGATGAGGTTAAATAGGGAAGGAGAACGAACGAGAGGTACGCATTGGAGAAGATTCAGAGAAAAGGGCGAGACAGGCCACGTACCCCTCCTGATCATTACATGCATTGCCCGCAAGTCAAACCATACTTATCGCCACGTTTTTCAAATATATCTCGTCTCATCTGCATATTCTTCTTCTTCTGATAAGAAAAGGATACTATTCTTCTTGCTGTATCAATCACCAAATGATTACGTAATTGATCAGGTCAGTCAATGACATGGGTAGGGGGCCCAGGGATCTCTCCTTTGTTCTTGGCCTCTTCCTTCTCGGCTGGAAACCACCTGTGTTTCTGGTGCAATGGAGTTGAAGTTTCTTGGCAGGTGCAAAGCTTTGGGAATCGAATATGAACACGTCCCTGGGAATGTTGTGGGCAATCAGTGCTTCCGTGATCCTCTTCCTAGGGTTTGGCCAGTTTTGGTCACATGTGGATGGACACTATTCATCTATATTCCAATCCACGCAACATTATTGGATTGTCGTCATACACTACGTTGGCGACTGATACAAGACGGCACCTCGAATACCATTCTAAAGATCTCGACTTTCTTTTTAAGGATGCTAGGGCTAGTCGAGCTCGGTTCACGCACGGCAGTACAAAACATGATATATATTCAACAACAAAGGCATTCGGTCGAATACATACCAATGTACAAAATTCGGCAATACCGAATGACATGACACGTATATATTGGATTTTGACACGACCCATTGAATCATATTGTATCTACCATTGCTATCTTTTGTCAAATTCTTTAATTAATTAGAACAAGTTTAGTCAAGGTATATGTCAAGCCACATACCCAAGAATCAAGAATCTTTACCTTGGACCATTATTAAAACCTTCCCTTTTTTATGGTCTTAATCACAGCAATTAGCAAGCTACAATGGGCAGAGGAAGCTTCTTTCTCTGTGCATAACAAAGGCTTCGGGCAGCTTCGGAGAAACACACATGCGAAGCGATGTCGTTGTCAGCATATGAAATGTCTTATGCCCATCAATCGTGGGTCGAATGTAACCCTAAGCCTGAACGGGTTGATTCGACCCGACCCGAAAAATCGAGCCTCCAGGATCGTTTACTGTTCAATTCCATTCCTGCTGTCAGAATTTTTTCCAAAATGGACAAAATCCTGAGTTCCCGGACCTTCTTCAGCCACATTCGTTGAATCTGCCCATTGATATCAACACCCAGCTCATATCCAGACACATGACTAGGAGTTTCAAGGAACTGGTCGTGCTGAATGTAACTACGTTACGGCATATGCCAACCCGAAACTTTCCATTTGAGGTATGAACGAATTGGGATGATGACTTTGATGGTTCCTGAACTTTTGTCTATTGTGCGATGTCGTCTTTGGACTCTTAATTTATTCTATATGATCTATAAACTATTGATAAATGTTCAATGTATTCCTTCGTTTTACTCAAATGACAAATCAGACTTTATTTGATGACCTAGATTATTATATTCTGAATCGGATGTTTTTAAATGATGAGTCAATATATCTATATTTTTATAAATCATTTTGGAAAAGAAAAATAAAAAAAGGTGTCGACATATCCATCATTATTTGATGACGTCGATTATTATATTTTGATTTCAGATGAATATTTTATATGGATAGTCCACGTGTTTTTTTTTGTTCGCCATTCAAATTTAATGGATTAGAAGTCAAATCAGCAGATTTCATTAACTTAAATTAATTGAAATGACCACATTTTCATATAATTGATAGACTAGATTAAACATTCACCAATTATTCAAGGATCTCATTAAACAAATTAAAAGTCCAAGGATAATATTGTACATTAGATCAAAGTTTATGGACAATTTGTATCATTTTCTTTAATGGATTCAATTGAGTAAAAAACGCATGAGAAGCGATGAGAGCTCATAGCCACAGGGGGATAGAGATCGAGAACAAACAGATCACGGCACGACAGCACATTGAAAGGGAAAGTCCAGATACATTAATCAAACGGCATTAGCCCGCAAAAACAATCGCATGAGCACCATAGCGGCCAAATCTATCTTGAATGTGAAACGGGAAACTAGCTAGGAAAATTGGACGATGGTTTGCATAAGAGCAGAGAAAATATTAGGTGGTCCCAGCGCTTCACGTAGGCGTACCACACAAGGTGTTTCCTCTCTCATTAGAGAGGGGGGCGCAGGGCTAGCCTAGTGTGCTAATGAGAGAGAAAGAGTATTATTTTTTGTGGCATTAATTTCGCCGGCCCCAGAAGTGCCATGTGGATCCACGTGGCACTTCATGAATGGTCGGGGACCACGCCTACGTGGAGCATCGGGACCACATAATATTTTCTCCATAAGAGCATGTCTTTTCACAAGTTTGAAAAGGTCAAAGTCCAACATATCCGAAGGAAAAGTCTGCAAGTTCAATGGATGAGAGAGATTGAGAGATCAGGATCTTTCCTAGTACTTGACTCCATGAAAGATGCAGGAGATCAGGCCACCGCCATTAGATTATACGTCATTTCGAAGAGAACGAATGAATCAATTTAACTTTGTAAATGGAGAGTATCTCATCGTAATCACATGTCTGCGAATCATGTCTTAGCTATATCGCAAAAGCAATACCTGTTACTCCGACAAGAATGAATTATCGAATAATTGTCCAAAAAATCCTAAAACCATTGTACGGTAGGCAATTCAGTTTCAAACCTTTCGATTGTGCCAACATAATTTTAAATCTTGTGATGATTTGTTAGTTTATTCATTCCGATCAATTTTGGTTGGAAATTACTAGCATGAACTATGGCCGTTCTATGTAAGGCATGACCGACGCTGATATGGATAATTTTTGCATTATCTAAATTTTTCTGAATTTTTCCTCACCGGCCAAAAAATGGAAAAATTCATAAATTTTTTTCGAGAAATGTAAAGATTATCCACGTCAGCACTGGTCGTCTAGCCATGCCACATAGGACGACCAAGATAGGCAACGTTCATGTCATGGATTTCCGTTCAAAATTGGCCGGAAGGAATATATTGGCAAATCATGAAAATGTTTAAGACTAAATTGATAAAATTGAAAGGTTGAGAACTGAATTGGCCGCCTTATGACATTTTGGTCAATTTTCCCAATGAACTACAATTGTGCATCTCAAGAGTCAGCAATGAGAACGCAGGCATTGCTGTCGTTGTCGCCGCGCGAATGCTTCGAGGGCAAGTTATGTGAATGGAGCTCTATCTAAAGTTGCTAGTCAACCCATGTGGATTTCTCCCTGTCTCCCGTGATGTCTGGATTTCAAGATCAGAAGATTTGAAGATGATGATGCTTTTGGATAGATTAGGTGGGGGTGCGAAATTTTCAAATTGCTTAGTTATTACACACAAGCGGTATTATCCAATTGGAAAAGCGTGTGCCCAAGTTTCCTTGCCTTATACCCAAAATGTAGGGAGAGGATAATGATGAGGCAAGAAATCCCCAAACCCTAGGGCGATGATGTGGCGCGTCGTCGTCCAGCTCAGCCGACTCGTTCTTCCACGGTGGACTTTCGTAATCACCAATTTACCTAATTTGGATCCCGAGGCTTGAACCATAAGCTATCTTTCTCAGAAATTCAGGATGATTTCACGCATTTCTTTTCTGATTTCCACTGACAATTTAGATGCTGTCCAACTCAAATTCGTTGAAGGGCCCATGTTCTATTCAAAGGCCCAGGAGGTGCAGCCTCTAACTCAACCTGGGCACCTTTCTTGAATAATCTCTCTTTTGAGTTTTGCCCATCATTTCTGGAAGCAGAATAGCAGCAATTCGCGTCATCTTGTTCATATCGATTTCTGATATTTCCATGTCGTCTCAATGCGGTTACAAGGGCAACAATCTCAATAAGTCGTGTTAGTTTCAAGTAAGTCATGGCACGTTCGAGGGTTTCGAGCGATATTCGAGTCGTGTGGCGTCGCCGGTGTTTAAACACTTCAGAAGCATTAATATATACTCTAAAGGAAAGTCCAAACTCTGGTCAAGGTAACAGCTGATAGTCTTGAGAAACTGGGTGTCTGCTCCACAATCACAACTTCAGAGAGAGAGAGAGAGAGGTAAATGTAAGAAATACTCTGCAAAAATTTTTGAAACCTATAATTGATCATATGAAGAAAGATTAAAAAAGCAGGCAAGGCATTTTAACTGTTAGTCCCATTGGACTTTGTTCCTAGACAACAATCTAATCGCCCCCCTCCGTCCAACTATCTATCAATTACAACAGCCTTTTCCCCAGCAACTCATCCCAACGGTCCTACCAGTAAAAATGCCAAACAAATTCAACTCAGAAAATCATCATCCCGCCTCCACTTTCAATGCAAAACAGATCTCGGGTATAAGGCATCCTGCCACGACTCCCGAGGCTCTACTTGTGATTGAACCAGGGACCCATGGCTCCGTTGACGTGCCCGTTGCTGTGGTGCATCCCCACACCATTGGGCATGATGGAAGAGGGAAGCCCCACCGCCATTGGAGGGGGCGCAGTCGGATACAACCCGGGATTGTGCTGCGGTAGTGTGTGGGGACTCACGATAGGACTGCCAAGAGGGCTGCCCTTATGTTGCTGAAGGGCACGGATCTGCTTAAGCCCCTCTTCGTGAATGCTCGAGATCGTCTTCAACTCTTCCATTGAAAGTGTTTCGAGATTAGCACCGTACAGAGGAGCGTGTCTAGTCATTTCTTCCTGGAGATGGTCATAGAGTGACTGGATGTTTTCCTGCAAAGAGGAAGCATCCGTCTTAGGTGAAATCTAAGCAACAAAGAGAAAGTGGGACAACCCGAATTAATACTAAATCATATGCTTGAATGAGTTATTGGCACAAACCCGGCAGGTCTGCAATTCTGCTTCCATCCCATTAATATATGCTTCACATCGAGCAATCTGCTCCTCCTTTTCCCGTTTTTCTCCTTCAGTTTGTCCCACTGTTTGTCTCAATCTTCTAATCTCGTCCTCAAGGGATTGCCGCATCTCTTCTCTGGTCACGTTTTCTGTAGCGTACCGCTTCAGCTCTTCATCAAATCTTTTTCTCCCAGCTTCCGCATTCTTCAGCCTTTCCGCAAGAGCGTTCTTTTCCTTTACCACTTTCTGTTCCATTCACATAATTTGGTCAGAAAGACATTGATTATCATTATTCCAGATGCAGGAAAAATAGAGAAATCTAATTCATCCATCCCCACCCTGGTCATCCAAAACAATTTCCCATGCAATCCTTCAGGAAAAACATCTGCCAGCAGATATCTTTTTTCCCCTTCTTGAAGGTAGGTAGGCAACACACATAAACCAAAACCAAGACCTCTTAAGACTTACTAAGAGGAACAATCACTAGGCCAAATCCCTACTCCCTTACATAGGAAATGCAACCTTTAGAAAAGCACATGTTGACATGTAAAGAAAGCAAAAGAACTTCGTTCGGAATATATAAAGCGACAGAAGCAGTGACAGATACCTTCAGTTCATCACGTTTACGAGTCTTCAGCTGCAAAATCTGTGACTCTGCATCATGAAGACGATCTTGAAGAGCCTTCTTCTCAGAAGCGAGCTTCGCAATTTCCTCGTCTCTCTCAGAGCGAAGCCACTCCAGCTGGCTCTCTACTTCGTGGACTTGTTCAGATAATTCTCTCTTTTCTCGCACAAAACGATCCATCTCAGCCTTCATCTCAGACTGTCAATTAGAGAAAGTGTCAAATAAAAACTTGCCACAAAGAGTCAACACCACATTAAAGTAATCACATACCTAAGTCATGAATTAAAACAAAAAAGTTACCTTAAGACGGTTGTTCGTCGCCTCAGATTCACTCAGTTTTTGTGATACCGCAGCTTTTTCTCTAACCATATAGGAGATCTCAGCTTTCCTCTCTTCACGCAAGCGTTTGATTTCTTCTCCACTTGCACAAAGTTGGTTCCAAAGTGATGCCCGATCCACATTTGCATGTTCGGCGACCTCCCTCATCATACTCACAACTGGTCTTATAAACTCTTGCTCCTCAGAGACCAGTAAGACCAAAATGTCTAAATCCAATTCCACATCTCGGCTACTATCTGAAGTGCTGGTAGCACGATCAACCAGTCCCTTAAGCATCCTTTGTCGGTAAGATTCATCAGGATACCCCTTGAAAAGTATAGCATACAGAACCTTCGCAAAACCCTTGACGCGAGGGTCTCTAGACAGGGTCAATGTCTCAGCAAGTCCAAGAACTGAAGTGAAGTCATCTTGTTGATTTCTCAACTGCCCACCGGCCTCTCCTTCACCATCTATATTCTGCATATTTTCACCAGTAAATGTGTTGAGATTCAATCTATGAGCCAGTCTCCAGTCCAAGACGATTGCAACTGATTGATCCACAAAGGCTCCTTTAGCCACAGCCCTCTCGAATGTTTGGGAAGCTTCAACAGTAAGGCGGGGAATAGACAACATTTCGATCAGGACATATATATCTGAAAAATGCCGACAGCTGAAAAGGGCTTGCTCATCCACCGCATGTGACATTGGAGCATCTTGTCCATTATCGCTAAATAAGAGGAGACGATAAGGCAATGCTGCGCCACTTTCACCAAAATCTTCGTCACAATCAATGTCTCTAAGTATTGATGGGGCTAGATCTCGGCAACTCTTTATGGTTTTACTCAAAAGGTCTAGGACACAAGGGGGCACCTCTGCTCCCAGACATTTCAACCTATCACGAACAGACCTTACCTACAATAAGAAAGTGAAGGATGTTTATTGTTCGGGAAAGAACAAATCGGGGCTATATGTTTCATATGAAAGGTATGCAGTTTAAGTTTGATAATTGCTTTGTCCTTACTGCTTGAGGGAGATGTTGACATTCGGATGCAGCTTTGAATACGAAATCTATGACAGCTGCGAGAGGCTCATCAATTGAATCTTGCAGAAACTCCAAAGACTGATGCAGAAGATGCTCCCAAACTCCAATGTCATACTCCATCTGGCCTAGAGCGCCAAAAAGCTGAGAGAAATGCACTAGGTCAGAAAAAAAATGTAAAGGCGTGTTCAGATCTACAAAATTTAAAAATTCGGTTGACACATAACCGTCTAGAGTCCTTTTATCACCATCAAAAGAATTTCTATTCAAGCCAAGGTTTCAAAGGGAGAAGGGAAAGACAGCAGGGAAGATCGCAAAACATCTTACAGGAACTCTTAGAGCAGGCTCCTCATCTGGTTTCTGAATCCTTTCAAGAAGAAAATGAGCCGCAATTGGATGCTCGGAATGCTCCACCAATTTGGGTACCAACGCTACCAGGTCATACTGGAGATGGTTGGGAGCTTTATCCAATATAAGAGCAATCTTTTTTGCTGATTGAGGCCGCCGCCTCGGCTCAGGACAGCCCTGTGGAACTGCTCCATCTAGAGTTCTGAGTGAGTTGACGATCAATCCAAGGAGTTCCTCAGACTGCTCTGGCCAATTCGTCTGCATTCAAAGTACCCAAGCTGTCAACATGCAAAGTAATGATGCTGCAAAGATAAAATCCCAGAGAGAGTAAAACAGTACCTTGTATCTAAGGCAAGAATTTTCTCGACCTCCAGTAGATGATTCGGGTGGATCGATAGGCTTCACTGTAGGAGCATTCTCACAGACATTACAGTCGTTGATATCTGAGCTTCGTACAGCAGAAGAATTGCTACTTTCATCTAAACCAGGGTCCAGTCTCTGGTCCAACTGAAACGGTGTGCTTGCAGCATTTTCTCTGTCTGATTCCAGTGGGCTTGCAGCCCCACTGCCATCTGGAGAGATCTTCAAGCTAGGATCAGACGACTCAGCCTCACAACTTCCCTCGGAGGGCTTGCAGCATTCGACCATGATATCCAGTAGCAAATCTATAATTGCCTGCTGCAAAACTTTAACACTCATCAACAAATTCATCAAACTAGGAGAAGATCCATCTATCTTTCCGATCTTCTTCCCATCATTACAACCTGTAAACTTAGCCGGAAGAAGCAAGCGCTTTACTTTGGCAGGGTCATCTAGGTAAACGCGAAGTCCAGTCAGAAAACCCGCTATTGCGCCAGCATCCATCAAAAGTTTCTCTCTTAGAGTGACTTGTGGGTAAGAGGAATTGTCTCCATATGTGAGATGAAACCCTGCTCTCGAAAGCAGGTTCCTAAAGATATCTTCCTCATCTCCACTGAGTCCCTCGCTATCTTCAGAATCAATAAGTTCATCGGGATCAGTCGTCAGAGCATCCTGGTCGTCCTCGTAAGCCAAAACCTGAATCAAGCGACCAGACAAGCAATAGGGCACCATTAGACACAACCTCAAAGGTAAGCAAAACAGAATGACCATCTTCTACTCGATATTTTACTACCAATCAGGAAGAAAGAGTAGCATTTTCTTCGATATAGCTAGACTCGGTTCTGCTTGACGGATTCATATGGATAGAAATCAACTTCAAGAAAGCAAAAAACAACAAACAAGAAGCAGGGTTCACAGGAACTTACCTCTAGATCTGAAAACTCAAACCAGGGACAGCAGTCCAGAATCTCACAGACAAAAATGACCGTGTCTCGCACAAGAAATCCCGCATCTGCCTCCAGCATATCTGATACCTTCATGAATTGCAGGACTGAGTTGTTCCATGTCTTTGTACATATTGACGATTCCTTCCATACCGTCTTGGCTTGATTTTTTTGGTTAACGACGGCCATCCGGTACTTGACCCAGAAATTTTTGTCCGGATCACAGCCCACCGACTGATCACTTTCCAAATATATGCATATGGTGTCGAAGGACTCATAAACCCCTGCATTGCATCAAAATCAACGTCAAGAAAAGGTGGAAGGAAAAATCGTGCTTTCATAACATTATAGATGAGAAAAAGGAAGCAATTTTCCACCGACCTATCCGAAGCTCGCATCCCCCGGCCTGAAAGAACTTGCTGAAGATTTTCCGAGTCTCCATTATGTCCTTAAAGTACATGAAGTTCTCCACCTTCCAAGTGAATGAACTTCTTTTTCCAGCATTCTCCATCGCAGACCCATTACCTGCCAAATCATTCTCCAGAGCAGTGAAGTCCTGCATTATCGATGTCTCCTTTAAAATAAGAACCTCTGCTGAGAATACAACAGCGTCTTGAACAATGAATCCCGAATCCTGATCAAAGAGACTCGTAAGGGTAACAAATTCACGCCATCCCCAGTCCTTTGCAGCTTTAGAATAGCGATTTTGAGATTCCTTGGTCACAGATTTCTCCTCCGTCTTCTGGTTCACAACTGACAAACGATGACTCACAAAACAACTCCAATCATTGGAAGTATTTCTTGAATCCGTAACTTCAAGGAACACTGACAAGTGGCATGGTGGCTGAGACTGACCTGGTATCATCCGACCCCAAAGAGAAATTTAGGATTTCGGCAATTCAGACTTTAAAAAAGAAAACAATAAAGAAGGAGTAACTTTCTTAAAAGATTGGCACACCAAATGACCAAAGGATAATGCTAGTGCACAGATTATGCCGATTTTCGGAAAGTACATAAATTGTTCTCATTAATTTCCTTGCCTTGATATTGTTGCGACAAAATTTGCAAACCTATGTATGAATAGAGAAACCACCTCGGATATACATAGACAGACACCGATATCTGGAAGGTTAAAATCCATACGGACATGAATACTATATAATAATATCATTGTAAAGATTTCTAATTCGTGTGCGTTTTAGGAAAAATTCATACAAAATGACAACAAGAGGGCCTATCAACCTAATATGTCAGGTCCACAAATGCTATCGCACCAAAATCGAAAGAAATATCATGTGATTGACCTTACCATGAACTCACAGAGGATAACAATAACCATATAGGTGCAGCCAGTCGCACAAGTATATAAGAGCAACAATACTATGTACCTCGAGGATAAACAATAAGGCGACAATCCCGGTTTCCGATCTGAAATCTCTTGCTTTTGATACACAGACCGGTGATCTTCCTCTTCTTCAGTATATCCTTCAGCCTGGTGAAGTTCTCTATCCTCCATGTGAACTTCCCCATGTGCACGTCAGATTTCCTGGAGTTGTTATGAATCCTCAGCCCTGGCATTATCGTCACGTTCTTCGTGAAGCTGCCGGATTCTTTGATCACATGGAACGATGTGCTGAAGGTGGCGGTATCGCCCACTAGGAAACCCGACTCAGGACCAACAAAGTCCGCCATCTTCATGTAATCGTTCCATCCGAGACTCGTGTTATCTCCGCTCTTGTTGTCGGCAGCAAAACGTCCATACGAGTCTCGGTGCATGTGATTGAACCCAGGCTTCTGGTTCAGCACCGACATCCGGAACAAGCACCAGCAACTTTTGTCCATGGTCTTCTCTGTGTCTTTGCTCTCTAGACACATGGACAGATAATCTACCCCGTTCACCGAGCTCTGGTAGACGCTGATTCTCAGATTGCATTCCCCAGCAGGAAAAACAGGGCTCATTATCTTCTGTGTCTTGATCATCTCCCTGAATAAGCTGAAATTGTGTACTTTCCAGCTAAATTTCCCGCTCAAGACGTCGGGCACCGACCCGACCACTCCAGAAGATGAGCCCCCCAATGTCGATTGGCTCTCATTGTTATCCCGGTTGAAGTTCACGGATTCGTTCAATATCAATATATCAGCCGTGATAACAATAGAGTCGTTGCTGAGCAAGTACCCTAACCTCGAATCCAGAATCGTGGAGGAGGGAGTGAAGTCGCACCATCCGTGGGATTTCTTCTTGCTCGAGAATCTGTGCCATGAGTCCCGGTGAATGGTCTTGGAATCGTCCAGACCATTGACGATTGACAGCCCGTAGCTTGCGAAGCAATCCCATTTCGACGACGATGTGCCGCGGGGGTCCATGATTTGGAGGTAGATTGATACGTACCCCGGCAGCGCTTGGGAGTCGCCCTTAGGGTAGATAAGCAGGCGGCAATCGTACCCTCCCACCTCGAAGTACTTGCTCCAGAGCGCCCGCGCCTTGATTCTCGAGACGTTCTGCACCGTCCACCGGCAGATTGCCGAGAACTCCCCGCGGCGATCGATGGAGACCGCCTCATGAGCGCCGCCGCTCCCGTCCCGGGCGGGGATGGTCAGGTCCTCCGCGGCGGGGATGGACGGGGGCTTGCCCGCCGACGAGGGGGCGGCGGCGGCGGCGCCCGACGGCGAGTCCGCCGCGATGGGCGGCGGCGGCGCGGCGGAGGAGGACGACGACGGCACGGCCTCGGAGGCGCCGTGGTGGTGGTGGTGGTGGTGGTGCTGCGGGCGCTTCATTGTCTCTGTCTCTCGTCTAGAAGAATATCGATTGTATTGGCGTTCGATCGAAATTTTTTCTAGAGAGAGAGAGAGAGGAGGAGGGGCGACGGGAGGCGAACGAGGGAAGGGGGAAGAGAGAGAAAGAGAGAGAGAGAGGGAGGGAGGGAGGGACTGAGGGAGAGAGAGTGATATGTGGTGAAAGGGTGAGAGAGAGAGAGAGAGAGAGAGAGTGGAGAGAAACAGTGAGAAGGTCCACGGTAAGGCAGCCTGGGGCTTCTTCTTCTCACTCTCTCTATGTAAAAACTCCTTCACCTTAGGGAATCTCCTTCTCTTTGTATGAATGTTATGAATGTGTTTTGAGTTGTTGTGAGATTTTGGCCATGGCAAAGGCTTCAATTTATAGGCCTCCTCCCCTCTCTTTAACGAGTAACCCAATCACCAGCCAAGGTATTCCATGGCATCTCCCCTCCTCCCCCCCTTTCTCGATTTGGCTGGATAGAGTTTTGTCCCGATCAGCGCTGACGAGCTACCCCGATCTGGCGGGCCAGAGGATTCCCGGCTATGTTTTTTTGCATCTGTTGTCGGGCCAAAGGATTCCCGACTGTGTTGTTTTGTATCTGTCGTGATTGGCCCGATCAGCACTCTCTAGCTGTCCCTTTTAATTTGACTGCGACGGCGGGGCCGAGGAAAATGTTTTCGGCGGTGCGCGGCGACGAGAGGCGAGTGAATTTTACCAGTACGGCGGAGGGAACTTTTGATGCGGCGTGTTCTTTTCTTTTTTTCTCTTTTTTTGGGCTCGGGGGTAGGCAAGATGAATAAGAATGTCGACCGAACAATGTCCGGGCGACACTTTAATCGAACTTCGACGGCGGATGCAGAAGTTAACAGTGCGACGAAGGGATGAAATTAGGAACATCTTTCTGACATTTCAATGGCGGTCGTATGGTGTGCAGAGATTGCATGATTTGTCGAGCACTGTGCGGCCGGGGGCGGCAGTCGCCCACCGCCCCCGGGTCCGCCAATGTCGACAATTGTTTTGAGTTGAGGATTGTGGTAGGAAATTTATCGGAAAAATTGTCTATTATTATCAAGATTTTTTCATTAGCAAACTTGAATTTCCTTCTAAATGAAGCGCGGTAGAAAACAGAAGTATGCTAATCATACATGACCAAAATATTGCTCATATTGACATATTGGCATCTCTTTTCCTCTAATGGAGTATATTACTAAATAAGAGCAATCCATATTTCGTAATTTCGTATCAAACAACCATTATAAATCATTTGCTTGGAAAATTATGAAAAACAAGTTGGATTTGCATGAAAATTCTATTTCCTATTAGGTCGTTTCCATTTTAATATCCACCAACCCCTTTACATCATTTACTTGCAAAATTTTGAAAAAACAAATCTGATATGCATGAAAATTCTATTCCCTATTATGTCATTTCCATTTTAATACCCAACAGCCACTTTACATCATTTACTTGCAAAATTTTGAAAAACAAGTGCGATACGCCTGTCAAATATGCATTTTATGATAGGGGTTATTGCAGTATTATATTAATGATTAAGCAACAAATTCTATTTCCTATTAGAGCCTTTCCATTTTATTATCCAATAACCATTTAACACCGTTTACTTGCACAAATTTGAAAACAAATGAGGTATACATGTCAAATAAGCATTTTATGACATATGTTATTATAGTAATATATTAATGACTGAGTAAACAGATTTTATTTCCTATTAGGTCATTTCCATTTTAATATCCAACAACCACTTTATATCATTTACTTGCAAATTTTGAAAAACGAATAGGATATGCATGAAAATTTTATTTCCTATTATGCCGTTTCCATTTTAATACCGAACAACCAATTTACATCATTTACTTGCAAAACTTTGAAAAACAAATTGGATACGCCTATCAAATATGCATTTTATGATAGGGGTTATTGCAGTAATATATTAATGATTAAGCAACAAATTCTATTTCCTATTATAATATTTCCATTCTATTATCCAACAACCATTTCACATCATTTACTTGCACAATGTTGAAAAACAAATGGGATGTGCATGTCAAATATGCATTTTAGGATAGATGTTATTGTAGTAATATATTAATGAGTGAATAAACAAATTTTATTTCCTATTAGATCATTTCCATTTTAATATCCAACAACCACTTTATATCAATTACTTGCAAAATTTTGAAAAACAAATCAGATATGCATGAAAACTCTATTTCTTGTTAGGTCATTTCCATTTTAATATCCAACAACCACTTTACATCATTTACTTGCAAAATTTTGAAAAAAAAAATCAAATACGCATGTCAAATATGCATTTTATGATAGAGGTTATTGCAGTAATGTATTAATGATTAAGAAACAAATTTAATTTCCTATTAGGGCATTTCCATTTTAGTATCCAACAACCATTTTACATCATTTACTTACACAATTTTCGAAAACTAATCAGATATGCATGTCAAATATGCATTTTATGATAAATGTTTTTGAAGCAATATATTAATGACTAAGCAAGCAAATTCTATTTCGTATTAGGTCATTTCCATTTTATTATCCAACAACCACTTTACATCATTTACTTGCAAATTTTGAAAACCAAATTGAATATGCCTGAAAATCCTATTTCCTATTAGGTCATTTCCATTTTAATACCCAACAACCACTTTACACCATTTACTTGCAAAATTTTGAAAAACAAATTGGATACACATGGCAAATATGCATGTTATGATAGGGGTTATCGCAGTAATATATTAATGATTAAGCAACAAATTCTATTTGCTATTAGGGCATTTCCATTTAAATATCGAACAACCATTTCACATTATTTACTTGCACAGTTTTGAAAAACAAATGGGATGTGCATGTCAAATATGCATTTTATGATAGATGTTGTTGTAGTAATATATTAATGATTGAGTAAACAAAATTTATTTCCTATTAGGTCATTTCCATTTTAATATCCAACAACCACTTTATATTAAGTACTTGCAAAATTTTGAAAAACAAATCAGATATGCATGAAAATTCTATTTCCTATTAGGTCATTTCCATTTTAATACCCATCAATTGCCTTACATCATTTACTTGCAAAACTTTGAAAAATAAATCGGATATGCATGTCAAATATACATTTTATGATAGAGGGTTATTACAATAATATATTAATGATTAAGTAAACAAATTCTATTTCCTAGTAGGTCATTTCCATTTTATTATCCAACAACCTTTTCACATCATTTAGTTTGCAAAATTTTGAAAAAAAAAATAGATATACAGGTCAAAGATGCATGTTATGATAGAGGTTATTGCAGTGATATATTAATGAATAAGTTAGCAAATTCTATTTCATGTTAGGTCATTTTCATTTTAGGGCTAATAGCACTAAAATCCCAAACTTGTACACCCGTACCACATTTACCTCTAATTAATTTTTATGTCACAAAAACCCCCCAAATTGGTATACCAGTGTTACATTTACCCCAAATTAGTTTATGTGTCATGAAAATCCCCTGGTGATCCGTGATACATTTATCAAAAAATTGTGGCAATCTGAAATTTTTTTGGGGGTAAATGTGGTATGGATGTATTAATTTGGGGTTTTTCATGAGTAAATTAATTTGGAGTAAATGTGGCATATATGTACTAGTTTGGGATAACCATGGTGTGGAAATACCGGCTTGGGAATTTTTATGACACAAAATTTAGTTTGGGGTTAAATGGCATGTGTGTACTAATTTGAAATTTTTGGTGGTACTAACGCTTCATTTTATTATCCAACAACCATTTTACATCATTTATTTCCAAAATTTTGAAAAGCAAATTGAAAATATATATGTCAAATATTCATTTCATGATAGAGGTTATTGCAGTAATATATTAATGATTAAGTAAACAAATTCTATTTCCTATTAGGTCATTTCCATTTTATTATCTAACAATTGGTTTAAATCGTTACTTGCAAAATTTTGAAAAATAAAAATATATATGCATCTCAAATATGCATTCTATGGTAGAGGTTATTACAGTAATATACTAATGATTAAGTAAACAAATTCTATTTCCTATTAAATCATTTCCAATTTATAATCCAACAACTTTTTTACATCATCAACTTGCAAAATTTTGAAAAACAAATAAGATATAAATGTCAAATATGCATTTTATGATAGAGGTTATTGTAGTAATACATTAATAATTAAGTAAATAAATTCTATTTCCTATTAGGGCATTTCCATTTTAATATCCAATAACCATTTTACATTATTTACTTGAAAAATGCATGCATGCATTTTTCAAAACTCTGTCAAAACTCTGTCCCATCTAATATAAAACCTGAGAATGCATGCATGCTCGTATTTTCAATAAAATGTACTTTTACACAAGAGTCATCCATATCTTCGATAAAAACTATGTTAAACTTTCCAAATCCAGTATTAAAAAAAACAGTCAAAAGGGATCATGCACATCTTCTGAGATGATTTTACACGCCCGTCATAAGCATAATAATGCAAATGGTTATGCCATTTTCAAACTTGCATTCATGCATCATCAAAATAACAATCAAAGCATCAAGCCAAGTGCATATGCATGCACACCACATTAGGATTATTCATGTGTCCATATCATTACATGACATGTCGTCGTATGACACTCCACGACATCATATTATTGACACCTTAAAATTTGCCCCAATTGTCAAGGAAGAATAATGTTTGACCGATAGGGTTGAACAAGAGGTTTGGTAGATGAGCTGCAAGGCTTGAGGTAGCCACCTTATCCTATATATACCCCCATTTTCTCAAAATTCTCTCGGTTTAATCACAATTCTTACGTTTTTCTCTTCAGGTAGCATTATATTTGACCAATAGGGTTGAACAGGAGGTTTGGCTGATGAGATACAAGGCTCAAGATGGCCGCCTCATCCTATATATATCCCAATTTTCTCAAAATTCTCTCTATTTAATCACGGTTCTTACGTTTTATTCTTCGAGTGTTTTCCTCTATCTTCATATGTACAAAGGTTGTCACATTATAGAGGTAGATTCCTAATGTCCTCACTTAAAACTTCAAATAGAAAAGCATGTTAAGATGTCATAGTGCTTGTTTAGACATATAGATTTGAAAATACACTATTATATTGCCCTTTTGAATAGTTGAAAAAACATGTTCCTAGACCATTGTAATGCAAAAATAAAATCTCAAAGTCTTAAGTATGTCATTATACTGCTCATTTGAATAATCAAACAATGCATTTATTTTAGCCATCATAAAGCCAAAATGAAATATCGAGTCATAGAATACGTTTGATGCTGTTGGAATTTTGCTAGATATCATGCATGTAATTAGACTATCCAAATGACTATTCGGAATCTTAGATCAAGATAGGTCCTTATGATGCTAGCCATCTTGAAGTTGCACTAGAAGGCGTACTGTTGTTGTTGATAAATACAAATTTTAGTTTGGAAAGAATATAAGGGGGTGGATATATTAAAGTTATGCATTAGAATAAACCCTTTTATCTATGAGCAAGCCCGTGGATCATATGTATGGAAGAGATTCAGTTCTATCATAGGACTGTTATGATAATGCAGCTAGAAGTCACTAGCTAATGTACATCGCAATTCGAACTCATGATATGAGGCCACTTGCATGTGAACACTCATTTCTCAAATTTGAATTAAATTAAAATTTTCAAATTGAATTGTGATTCTATTTTGACTAGTTTGGAAGGGAAATGTGTGTTTTTATATAAGCGTAATCGTATCCGAGTAAAGTTATAAATTGAATGTATGTAGATTGCATACATCTCATCCACATTGTGTTTTTAATCTCATTTGCCATGTTGTGCTACTTGCAAATATTGTCATGTCATCTCGTTATTATGTTTTGAATTTGATTTTCCATATCATATCATTTTGGTATCAAGTTTTGATATAATTTGTCATGTCATGATATTGCCATGTCATAATATCTATTATCATGTTTTAAATTTGATTTTCCATGTCATGTTGCGATGTGAACATTGCCACGTCATGTCATCTCGTTTTCATACTTTGAATTTTTTGTAGCAAAAATTTCATGTTTTGGATTTGATTTGCCATATAATGCTACAAATTATTATTACTATGTCAATTTAATACCTTTTCTAGGCATGCAAAATTCATATTTATAATGATTTAACATGTTTTTCATAAGATTTAAAAAAAATATAATTTCCATTTTGAAATACTTTATAAGTATTAAACCCCTTTTTTAAAATAAGGATATTACAAGTGTCAAATGTTGTGTACGTCGCTTACTTTGGTGCCAAAAGTTGCCGAATCACTTAAGTGCTAAATTGAAAAAAAAAACGATTACTTAAGTGCCAACGGCGAAAAATTCCGGGCAAAGTAAATATGTGGCTTTTATAATTAAAAAAAGTGAAGCGAGATATTTTTTAAATTGCAGTCCATGTGGACATGAAAAACAATGGGTCCAACAAACAAAACGACATTGCAGAAGGTGAATGCAAATGAGGGCGTCGACTTTCTTTTACAGACCACCATTTGCTCACTCGTCCGTCGTCGCTCTGTCACTGTCACTCACTCGCTGTCGCCTGCCTGCTGTTGCTCGCCTGCCGTCTCCGTAACTCTCACTCAAACAGGTTTGTCATCTTCTTCTCTCCCTTGAGGGTTCGACAACAAAATTAGGGCAACAAGGGCAAACTTAAGGCTCTGCTCAAAGGGAAAAAGGGTTCTTTGCAAGATTGAGATGGTAATTTTGGGAGCGAACCAAAATATGTGCTTAAATTGGCCGATTAAGGTTTTCAAATTGGGGTTCTCTTTCAATTTGGGAATCTAGGGTTTTATTTAAGGGAAATCTGCGGAACGGCCTCGTTTTTATTGTTGACATGTTGATTGGACCTCCGGCGACCCATGGTTGGCTTTCAGAAATTAATAAAAAAAGGCTACGTCATATTTTTGACCAATCATATCAGAGTTGGCACTTAAGTGATTGATTTTCAAAAAAATCAGACTTAAGTGATCTAAAAGAAACTTTTGGCATCAAAGTAAACTTCGTATACAATTTTTGGCACTTATATTATTCTTCTCTCCTTTTTTTTTCCTTTATAAGTTTTGGATTGAAAGCAAAGTAGAGAAAATATTATTTTAACCTTGCTAATGTGCATATTAGTCCAAAGGTCGAGTCAAACTTGAAATGACGATTCCATCTACACTTACATATAGGGTTGTCAAATAGGTAGGTCGGGTTAGGTTTGGGTTCAGTCAAAAATAGTCCGATCCAATTTAACCCATTTAACTTGTTTTAACCCATTTATATACAATACAAATTTAGTAACACATACCCAACCCGACCCGACCCATACCCAACTCATTTACTAAAATTCTTCCATATATAAGCCGCTCTATGAAAATCTAAATATGCCTAGTTAACCAACCGAGTTTAAGCTCTTCATGAGTATATTTATATGGATAAAATCGCTATTTCGACTATTAGATGCTAAAGAATTGGCTTTCAACATTGTATAAAATTTTCAATTTTTGTATTGATTCATAATTAACAATACGAGAAGTTACTTGGTGGTGAATTTATAATTTTACAATAACAAATATCATGGAGGAATTAAAATTTTAATTAAATAGAACGTAAGATATTGACGAAAATGATTTATGCTGACCATGGATAGCAATAACAAGAACTAATATTAGAATAGTACATAATAATACAATGCTAAATGCAACCAAGGAAAGATATATTTTAATCACTAATAGACGAAATTTACAAGATTAATAAAAAAATTAAAAAATTAATAGGGAAAACAAGAAGCTGTCTTGATTCTTTTGTTTATAAAGGTGAAGTCGGGCTCATCTTGCGGGCCCAACAAGACTTCTATGAATTTAGAATAGTCCAAGGAGTTCATTATTTTCTCATAGATAGTGAAGAGAGAGTTATGGGTTGTGTTTGAGTAAAGTGTGAACCCATTTAATACCTATATTTTTTTTGGGTTTTGCCATTCTAAATCCATGTATTACCTATTTATTGAACACAACTAACCCATATAATGGCTCAGTCATCAATATAGGATTAAGAAATTGGTTTATAGCCCATTTTGACAGATCTACTCACAAATATATAGATTGGACATTGGAATTGTAGACTCGAGTTGGACTTCCAATACTTAAATTAATAATGAAAGTGAGAGTTGTAACTAATAATAATAGGATTAAGCTCGACATACTTGGAAAGGGTTGCCTTTGATCGTGTCTTGATTCTATTTGGTTAGGTATGTGGTTGGGTGTGACCCCATCTCAACGCGAAACATTTCTCGAGGAAGGGGTTTTCTTATGATTAAGTATACTCCTAAGTAGGCCTCACGGGCCTCTCTCTCGATATGTGGGAGTACTTAAATTTTTGGCTAAGTCCCAACTTGCGCAGGGGAAACACATGTTAGCCCCATCGATCTAGTAGACAATAGGCCAATTAACTCAACTCGACGTTTCCAACATCTAGTCGAACTTCATGTTGGCTTGGTCCAATCAGCCACTGACATTCTAGTCTGGACAACTTTGTCTAGGGGTAAGCATGGTTCTAGGTTCTATCGTGGACATGATAATCTGACCAATGGGAATCTGTAGTTTTCAGGTTCTAAGGTATGCAGGGTAGGTTCCTAGTTCAAAAAATTAAGGAACTTGTTTCGACGGGTATGTTCCAGGTTCTAGATAGGTGAAACTTAAAGCCTAGAACTTGAAACCTAAATAAGTTTTTTATGTTTTTTCTTGATCTATATCTTCACGTAATCGTGTGACATTTCATGACGTTAAATGATGAGTGTATAATCTGGAATCACTAGTCCGAGCTTTCATTTTATGACTTATTAATGTTTCATATTTTTTATGTATTTAAATATAAGTTGTGGTCAGTGGATCAAGGCAGTGAGTGGTGATTATTAAAGGTGATGATACATTACAATTGTTCAATTAATAATATAGGAGGAACTTGGATAGACTTTGGAACCAACTTGAAACCTGCGATAGGGTAAGTTTCAAATTTCAAAAAATGAGAAACCTATTCTCATGGGCAGTTCTAGGTAGAACCTGTAAGGAACATGGAACCACTCACCCCTAGTATCAATTCATGCAATGATTTCTCATTTTAATTGTATTTATTTAAACCGTAATGCTAGGAAAACTAGTATTTTGCATTCTTTTTAGTGAATGACATACTTGTTCAGTATTATTATGTTCATTTTCGTTTATTTAACTAAAAATGAAATAAAAAAAGAACCCGTTAGACTCTAGAACTTACCATGGAATCTATGACAGGGTAGGTTTTAAGTTCCAAGTTCCAATAGGTAGGTTTCACGTTCCAAAAAATGAAGAATCTGTACCTGAGAATAGGTTCAGGTTCTAGATGGAACTTGTAAGGAACCTGGAACTTGTAAGGGACCTGAAATCGCTTACCCCTAACCTTGTCTAGTCGGCAAATGAGTCACTCTTGATCCGAACACTAGCCTTGCGGTCAATGGGTTAATTATGCTACTCAAGCACGTGCCAATTTTCCATATGAATACTAGGAAAAAGACATTAGAAGTGTCATAACTATCATACGACACTCACAATAGTGCCAAAATTTTTCGATCGATCACCTAAGTGCCAAATTAAAGAAAAAAAGATCAATTAAGTGTCTCCGGTGCCAAATTCCGGTCAAAAGTCCTATGATGTTTATTCCAATGTGGCCTTTTTTAATTAACTATATATAATTACTGACTTTGTGATGAAAAAGAAAGAAAAAAAGCCACCAAAAATCGAAAACTTGTATTCATGTGATATATTTACCCCAAATTTGTACCAAAAGATTCGTGACACATATACCTCAAAATTTGGGGTAAATGGGTTGTATGAGTACAAGTTTTGGATTTTTGGTATCATAAATAAATAATTTTGCGTAAATATGTCACATGGGATAAGAATGGGGTTTTTGGTGTAAAAAAAAAGCTTGAAGTAAATGTGTCACAAAGGTACAAGTTTGGAGTGTTTGATGTCACAAATTAAAATTTATGATAAATGTATCACAATGGATACAATTTAAGGTTTTTGAAGGCTTTATCTCAAAAAGAAAAGCCAACTTGGAAATTTCAGCCACGCTCTCTTCTCTTTAACCAATAGACGTAGTTCCTCTCACCTCTCGCTGCTCGCCGCTCCAAAGTCATCGACGTCATTCCTCTCGTTGAGCAAACCTTTAGAGGTAAGATGGTTTATGGGAAGATCGCGAGTTGGAGTCAAAGGTGGGAGGGCAAATGGAGATGGGCCACTAATGATCTCTGCTGCTCACGGTTTGCTTCCCCTGTTAATTCTTGTCAAGTTCACAATTTTTTTCCTTTTTTCTGTTTTCAAACTCAAAGTTATGCACTTTAGGTTAGTCTTTAAATTAGGAACTTTGATACTCGTGGTTGCTGCCCATGGTTCACGATCTACTCTTTTCTCTAGTCTTTTTTTTAGGAGTTAATGCCACGAAAAACCCTAAATCTGTATACCTATGAGAAATTTACCTAAAACTAATTTTTTACCATAAAAAACTCCAAACCGGTGCACCTGTAATAAATTGACCCTAAACTAATTTTTTTTATCATCAAAAACCATAAATTGGTACGTTTGTGACAAATTTATTAGTTTTGGGTTTTATGTGGTATTAACCCTTTTTTTTTTTTATGTTCAAGCTTGAATAGTGCACTCACAACATGCTGCACTTGTGGGTTGGGACCCGTCATTGCACGAGCATCGCCACCCTCACATACTCGGCAAGGATCGCCGACCACCAATGGCAAAGTAGGGGGCGGAGGCGCCACCCTATGCCATGTTCACCCATGCTTTGTAGCTGAGAATCCCGTGATTAAATTTGGCTCAAAGCTTGGTGCTTGATTTTAGTAGGCGACGAACATTGAAGTTCCTATAGGTGTCTTGATTACTAGTCGTAGCCTCGATTTTGGACGCCATTGCTGAAGAACACTCCGGAGGTTACAAAATAGAGTGCACTGAGAGAGACTAAGACGAGGAGCAAAAATCTCTCGGCCCAAAGTTTTCTTGACCTTGGGTCTTCTTCATTGTCCTCAAGTTGCCAGAAAACCGCCACCGCTGCTGCTTTTCGTCTCGCCCATAGCCATGCCGAGCCGACCACAGTTCGCCTCTGATGCCATCACTAAAGAGCTCATGCAGTGGCCACCACGGCTTCACCTGTTAAATCCAACCCTCAAAAGTTTTTTCATGACTATCTTGTTCAGATTCGATCCTTGATTGCTTCAAGTAGTCCTTCTATACGCGTGCTCGGCCTTCATCGAGTCTTGTCCAAAAATACGGTTTGCAAAATTTTCGAGATACAGCTTGATTCGTGCAAATTAGGGTTTATATTCGGGGCACACGTGTGAACGAGCCGTTTGAGATTACTAATGTTGCCCGGGCGCACCGACAAGCCACATGGATCGGAAAAATCGATATAAAAAAATTGCCATGTTAGATTTTCGACGTCCCAAATCGAAATTGATATTGAAGCGATCTCCTTATTTTCAATTCAGAAGTGACATTGCAGTGATTCAGAGTAAAAAAGTTTTGGCATCAAAGCGAAAGCCGTATCAAAGTCACTACACTATAGTATCATTTGCACGGGATAAACCCAAAGGAAACTTGCAATTAAATCCCGGAATGGAAAAATCGAACCTTGCAAAAACCTGAGCAGAATTTGGCTTCCGGCCTCCCCGACCCGAGCGAGTGAGCGGGCGACACTGATTCCCTTCCGTGGCGCCCGGGCGCGCGACGCAACCGCGGAAGACGACAGTTAGGTGGGACTGGAATTTCACGCCAAAAGCACACGCCACAACGCACGACAAAACCCCCCCTCCCCCAAAAAAAAAAATAAAAAAGAAAAAGCTGGAAAATTATTATTAAAAACGGAAAAATATATTTTACTAATTTTTCTTGGAGTTTATTCCAAGAAAAAATCGTTGTCTTTACCTTAAACGGCAATTTCAGCCCGAATTTTTTCTTGTCTTAATAAAAAGCATGTATATTTACTCGAATCTCAAATTAGGCTCTTGTAACGTGAAATTTTTTTAAAATTATTTGGCCAGATTTAAAAATTAAGTGGGAGCTGATAAATTTTTTATGAAATAAAAAAAAATTTCGCTTTTTTCGGGAATTAGACTTGTTTTCTTGTGGGCAAGTTCAGATCGTTTTCGTTTTAACGAACGAAGCTAATGGAAATAAAAAAAATTACATAAAACTGCAAAAACAAATAAATAAATAAATAAATACGCAGCAGGGAAACGAAGCTAGCGACCTTCTCTCTCTCTCTCTCTCCCTCTCTGCAGAACTGCGAGCCATCGTCATCGCGCAGCTCGCCGTACGCATCGAGAAGCCGAAGCAGCAGCAGCAGCAGCAGGCGGCGGCGGCGACGCGCGGCGCCCGGCGGTTCCGTATAGCCGCCCCCCACCCGGTCGGCCCCCACTCGCCGCTAACGTGCGCCGCGCGAGCAAGGTGACGACAGAGCACCGCCATGGCGCGTCGCGATGCGGATGCGCTGTAGCGAGGGAGCGGTCGGCAGCACCCCGTCGCAAGTGATTCCTTCCTTCGTGTTCTCCTCCCCGCCCCTCCCGAGATCCGATCGTCCCGAAACCCTAGCCCAAGGTCCCTCGATTCCGCTCCCGATCGGGGATCGCCGGTAGGGTCGCCGGCCTTCCGGTCGTCGGAGTCTCCGCGAGCGCGATCGCCTTCGAATTCGCCGGCGGGGAGTCGATTCCGGGCGCGCATGCGCGCGTTTGGGTGATCGATCGGTGAGATACGAAGCGCGAGTCGGCGGGGTAGAGCGGGGGAGCGAGAGGATGCAGAGTCGAAGTCCTCCCAAGCACCGGCACGATGGGACTTCGCCGCTGCCTCTGGGAATGGATTGGAGCCCTCCGCCTCGGAAATGGGTGAGTATGCTACCGATCGGATACGTTCGGTTTCGCTTTCTCTTCTCAGGTTCGGTACCGGTTCGAATTGGGTGTGTGACTCCGCGAATTGGAGTAGTTTGAGGCTCATTTTGTGCGATTGGAGTCATGCCAGTGTGCGGTTTCGTTCTGCTCCGAGGAGGAGTGCGTGTTGCTCAAATTGAGTCATGTGTGATCACGTACTGCGTGAATTATAGTTATTAGGCTCGTTGACTGAGATGAAAGTAATTATTGACTTGAGGCTTTGGAGTTCGTTATTTGCCTTTCTAGTTAAAGAAATGATCTTCTGTTGCTGTTATCCTGTTTGAGATACAGAATGGGCGGGACACTGTGTGGCCGCACGATCATCGGACAGGGTGGAGTTACTGTGTTACGATACCTTCGTGGGTCCTGCTGCCGAAATCAAGAGACTCGGATCCTGTTGTGGTAAGCATATATCGCCAGATGGCTGTTTGTTGTATTAGAAAGAGAATAGTTTTCAATACAGTCTTCTTACTTGAAACAGTGCAGTAATTATACGGGTCTTAAGTGTTCTATTCACTTAGGAGAGATATCGGTTAAATTGTCCCGCACAATTTTTTGTGTTTTTTTAGCGACCCATGTCCACTGCAATAGGTGACGTCAGGCTCTCTTTTGCTTGAGTCCTCCAAGAACTACATCTATAGAGCTATTCTTTCATTTTCAAATATGGTTTTGCTGGCGGGATTTATTCCCTAGTATCCCAAGTATCTTTTGTTGGTCATGGCGTCCAAACTATCGGTACTGGATTAGGATATCCGTCCACTTGATGGATACTTGTCGGAAGGTGCCCCGAAAGCTGTTTAGTTCCCCTGCAGGCTTACTTCTTTCTGTCATCTTTCTTTCCTTTTTCCTGCTTCCCATTTTGTTTGTGGTCCTGGATATTGTCTTGATCAACATGCTAGTTCCTCATGAATTGTATTGTGTAAGTTTAATGTATAGCATCAAACATCTTGGTTGAGGAGGACACTAAGTTTTCATGAGACAGGACTTGCCTATTGCTTTGGCAATGTTTTGTTTGTTATACTTTATCCTGTTATCTGATCTTCATCAGCCGGTACTTTTGTTTTCATAATCTTATCGGTGAAAATTAAGAATATCTTTCAAGAATGTCATGACTTCTCATTTTAATTGTATTTATTTAAACCGTAATGCCAGAAAAATTAGTCTTTTGTCTTCTCTTTGGTGAATGACAAGCTTGTTCAGTGCTCAGTAGACCAAGAACGCTCTGGAGGTACCTTATTTTTCACTGTTACTTGTTTGGTTGGCAGGGTTATATATTCATATGCTGAGTTTCTTCACTTTTTGATGATTCAGAATATAGCCTTGGATTGGATTTACAGGAGGGGGAAAAAAACAAAGAACGGATAGGTCAAAAGATTTGTGATTATGTCAATATGCAGTTAGGCTGATCCTAATAAAAATGAACTGGTACAATAGCCCTTGGCTTTTTTTTTTTTTTTTGATTGACCGAATCAATATGAAATGTCTAGGGGGCCTGAACTGAGTTGGTATGGCTTGGTTCAGTTTCAAACCGGGCCAAACTGAAATGTTAATTTTTGGAGCTTACAATGCTTTGCATTTCACAGTTTTTTGGTGTAATATATATCTGTAGTTTTCTAACCTTGGCTTGTTCATATCCTTGTCTTTGTTTTACTAGTTAATTTCAGAGATTAGCATGTCAAATAGGCTAACGTCAAATACAACCAGATGTTCTTTAAAACTTGAATTGAACTGCTACAACTATTTTGATTCAGTTTACTTTGGTTCGAGAAATTGGAACTCCCCTTATTTCCAACAGCTTTCTAGTTTGGGCATTTGCCCTTTTTTTTTTCCCTACATAAGATCTTTGTTGTTCATATCCATATTGTGGCTTCTGGCATTACTTCTCTCCCTTAACATTCTTAATGGGCAGTTTTACAGGGTTCAGGTTGGTTTACAATCTCCCGAAGGTGCTACGACTGTTCGTGGAGTGTTAAGAAGATTCAATGACTTTTTGAAGTTATTTTCTGATGTGAGTCAACATAGCTTATAAATATTTTCTTTGGATTGGGCACCTTAATTCTGTGGTTGATGGTCACAAGTTATATTTTTAAATCATGCAACCTGTCCTTTCAGAAAACTAGAAAAAGAACTTTTGTCTTCATGATTCTCAAGCATACATTTTTAGGTTCTTTTTTAATTATCAGCACATTTTGCAGCTTAAAAAAACATTTCCTAAGAAAAATCTTCCACCAGCTCCTCCGAAGGGACTCTTGCGGATAAAGAGCAGGGCATTGTTGGATGAGGTAACAATAGTTTCTCATTTTCTATAGTGAATTTTTTAGATTGTGTATGAGTGGAGGCAGAGTGTCCTCAGTTGTGTTAACTTCATTTGTCTCTCAACTATCTGATTGCTTGTCATTTATAGATTATCTCGCAATGATTAATTGAGTGCTTGAATAAGTACTTTCTAAAAATGATTGTAAGTGTAAATTTTGTGAATACTTTCTTCAAGTTTTCAAGACTGGTTAACTTTTGGAATGCATTGATAGGAACTGCACGAAGATGTCTGATGTGGCTCTTGTTGCAAGCAATGCAAATTTTTTATTAATACATGATAGTCGGAGCAAATGTCCTACGCGTGTTTTCATTTTTGTGTACTTTTTGCTTGTTCCATGTAAATTGGTTGATCTGCTGAAGTTTTAGTCTCTTTGAAGATTGAGAATTTTTAATATGTAATGTGTCTTGCAGTCATTGTCAGCTAAAGTATTTAAGCTGCTTAGTAAAGCATTTTTCACGTTTTAGGAGTAAGATTTCAGTGGCAAAGTTTTCTTTTTCTTTAAAGGGGGAAGGATTACAGTGCAAAAGTTTACTGTATGAAGCTCTACTACAGAGAGAACAGTCACCACAGTTGTCTTAAATAACAAACAATCATGCCTTCTTTTTCCTGGAAATACATAATCTATCACAATATTTGTAGATGCTTATGAACAATCGCCTCTTTGTTTTTCTCTCAAAAGTGTAGTCTAATCAGCTAGGCCTTTAGGAATACTGTCTGCGCTTATGATGCAGTGGCCCTCACTTTATCAGCTCTCAGGAGTTTTCACTGTCTTTTTGTCAGACTACTGCAATTGAATGTCAATTAATGCTATATTTTAGCATTTGAAGTTTGTCTGGCATAGCAATGCTATTCCAAAAGTTCGTTAACGGCAACGATTTAGTGTGTGACCCACTCATATTTCATAAGGCTAAGATCTTTTTCAGAGAAGGTGCTCGCTGGAGGAATGGATGACAAAGCTCCTATCTGACCTTGACTTGTCGAGAAGTTTTGCAGTGGCGTCATTTCTTGAACTAGAAGCTGCTGCTAGATCTTGTATGTCTTCGAACCAACTGCTCCTCAGGATTTCCATTGGATCACATTGTGATATTTGGTTATGGACAATTAAATTCAGTGAGAGCTAGAACTAGTCGTATAGAATTTTCTTGGTAATCTTTGGACTTGCTGGGACCTTGGATTTGATTTTAACAACTCATTTTAGGTGTATCTTTTGTTTTTTGTTCAGCTTTTCAAGACACAAATCAAAATGTGCCAGATGCATTGGGTTCTGGAAACAGTTCAGAGTCATCACATCAGCCACACAATGATTCGGCATTATCTGTTGTTGCTGGTGGTTCATCTCTCACATCAGATTATGGCAGTGATACTGCCTACGAGAACTCCGACCTTGGAACACCAACGTTAGGAAGACATGAAAGTTCTGATGTGGGTGTGGAGGAATTTTCTTTGGATGAAGACTTGCCTAATCCCATTGATAGACTTGTCAAATATGGTGTGTCTAATATCGATGAGGGTCTGTTCATGGGTGAAGCAATCTTAGAGCAGCTGGAAGGTTTTGATAGGCGTAAAATTCATGGCAACCATGTAAATGTCAGTGGAAAAAACTTGGAAAATGGAAATATTTCCAAAGTCCCATATCTTATGGGAAATGACTTAGAACTCTTCACAGAGCCAGATCATTTTAAGGTTACTGGCCACACACGGAAACTCTCTTCTGATAGCATTTCCAGTGACGTGAGCTCTCTCAGAGGTAGTGAGTCATCAAACTCTGGAATGCCTAATTCATCTGGCAATGGCTCTGCTTACCTTTCTGGAGCTGTTGAAACTTCAAGTGCTCCAGAAATTCTTGGGAACACAGAGCTGCATGCTTCAGGAGATGGCCAAGTCATCCTTCCTATGGATCAGCGCAGTAAATTGAATAGGGTCATGTTCTCCTTTCAACGAAGGCTAGTAACAGCAAAAACGGATATGGAGGATCTTATATCGAGATTTAACCAGGAAACTGCCGTGAAAGATTACCTTATGACAAAGGTAAGTCTAAATAAGTGAACAAGTCATTTGAACTAATCATCAATTGTAAACATTAAATGAATATTGTTATATAAGGGCAACTAATGCCATACACAAACCTACAAGAAAAATTCAACATATAGGGAAATGTTTGTGACGATATTTTGCCATTACTCTCTTACAAACACAATTCCTGCATAGACTGGAAGTGCATGCGACTCACATGCACATAGGAAAACACACGTGCGCCCCTCTGTCTCTAACATGCTCACACTAACACACATGCACTGAGTCTCGCACGGACCATGCACGGATTTATATGGATGTCCAAGGAGTAGTGCTGGAAGTGGAAGGTGCTTTATTGGTTGACAATATGTTAGAAGATGGAAGGAAAAATATCAATCCATGGAGTATAATATTACATCTTTTATTGTCAGATGCATCTCTCAGACCATGTTTGAGTCTCTCTTAATTAGATTGTTTACTGTGGAACCGTTGAACCTTCCCTTTGGAGATTCTCATTGATAGAGCAGGTACAAAGCATATGCTTGGTGCACCTTTGCAGCTATAGGAGAACACCACAATTGCTTGCATTTGGCATTCAATTTATTTTTTCATGGCATTTAATGCACCTTGGGTACATGCTGATCTGTCTGGTGCTAGCTCATCTGGACCAGACCTTATCTGTTTTATAGCAGCCAAACAGCAGGATGTATTAGTGAAAACTATACACTTGATATATACTTTCAGGCAAATTGTATTACACTCCTTAAATTTTGATTAGAAAGGTAGAGGCAGCTCCTATAATTTCAAGATGTGCACCTGCTTTCTTCAAAAGAAGGTGGGTGCGACTGCGAACTATGGACTACCTGCTGAGGTTGCATGTAATAATATTAAATTTCATATGAGAGCGCGAGTAAGTATTAGGGGAATGACAAGTTGTTACGTTTTCATTAAAGTATAATGGGCGTCAAGTGATCGACCCAGGGCATATGTTTTTAATGCATAATTTCAACTGAGATATAAAGCCAAGAGAACCAATGAGACTAAAGCTTAAGACATATGGGACAGTTGTTGAGATCATACAGATCCTAGCACGCCAAAAAGGGAAGTCTAGGTTGCTTTCACTTATATGGAATTAGGATTATATGCTGTTCGATTTGTGCACATCTGGGCAATGCCGGACTTTGTCCTTACTCAGAAGCCGGTTTTTTGGGGCATCTCTTATGTTGATGGCAGGGGGCGACGGCAGGGTGAATGTGGCCCTAGTTTCCTTTTTCGCCTCTACGGTAAATGGAAGGAGGGTGAAATCGACTGGTGTCTGGGAGAGATCTCTAATGCTTTCCAGCTGGACATGTATTGCTGGCTCGGCTTACATAAATGAACACCTCTAAATAATCAAGTAGATTTGGGAGTCTGAATTGGATTTAATAATTAAAAGAAACGAAAAGAACAAAAAAAAGACGCAGCCTATAAGATACAATTATGGGTCTTATTTTTGTTTGGTTCATTTAAGGCAACTGTACGGGCGGAAAAAGTAATGTATGTGTGCTTATGTAGTTCATGCATTTCTAAGATAGCCAAGGTCTCTCTTTTCCTTGAGCTCCTTGGGTTGAAGCAAAGAGCTCTTGGGGAAAGATCAATTTGCTATATGAGAACTTAGTTGCACTGTGTTTGAGCTCGAGGCATGTTGATCAGCTTGAGCTTTTACTGCCTGTACAGATTACATGGGAAAATGTCCTTAATTTAGATTAGAGCAATGAATGAGTAAACTTTCCATCGAAAAGCAGGTGGGATATTTGCCACTGATGCAGTATAGGGGCTTGATAGAGATTGTGTGGTGAGTGGAAAAATGGAAATAGCTGGCTTGGTTGACCAGTTATTTGTCCAGGAGCCATCGGGATGTGTATCTACACAATAAAATGCATCGAACACTATGAATTTTTACTTTGACCAGATCTAACTGCTATTGTTGTTTTTCCCCCGGCAAAAGAGTTGAGCAACTTCGTAGACTCTTATGCATACTGCCTCCTTGGTGCGAGTAGCACCAGCATGATTACTCTTTAAGTGGTGGTAATCAGCTGCATCTGAACAGGTTAAGGATTTGGAGGTGGAACTTGAAACTACAAAACAAAAGAGTAAAGAAAACCTAGAGCAAGCCATATTGGCAGAGAGAGAGAGGTTTACTCAAATGCAGTGGGATATGGAGGAATTACGACAAAGATCTTATGAGATGGAGTTGAAGTTAAAGTCTAAACAGGTATACGATATTCTGTTATATTCTCTTTTCTTGTGTCCAAATCTTTTAGTTTAAAAAATTTGGTGTGGAAATTTTGTAGGATGGTGAGTCAAGTTCTGAATCAACAGGAGCATCTTTTAGCCCACGGAGGGACCAGCTGCTTCAGGAGTTGGATGAAAGCAAACAACAGGTTGGCAATTTGCAGAAAAGATATGAAGAGCTAGAACTAAGGTCAAAGGCAGATCTTAAAGTCCTGGTTAAAGAGGTTAAATCTCTCAGAATCTCCCAGAAGCATTTGAAGCAAGAGCTTAGTCAATCTCTGGAGGAAAAGAGAAAAGTCGAGGTAATATTTCTTTTAACGCATTTTTTGATGTTATATATGAAGCTTTTGACATTCTTTAGTTAGTACTAGTCTGTATACATGGAGCTTGATTTACACTGATTAGATGAGACAATAATGCAATGCTTGTGGCGGTTTCAAACAATGTGTGCGATCTCTAATACAACCACACGAGATAAGGCCCAGATAAACATATGAGTTAAAATACACAGGTTATTTTGAGTTTATTTATGGCAAAACTTTCTTGATGCCAATTCTCATGTTATCTTGTCAGAAACTCCTTGAAGAGGAAAAACAAATGAATCAACAATGTGAAACTGCCTTGAACAAGCTATTGCAAGAGTGCAAAACCATCCACAATGTACTGCAAGACTGCGTTGTCAATATCGCTGCAGATGATGTAAAAGACCTTGATTCTTACTCTGTTGAAGGCATACGATTCTCGTCTCTGTTGGATGACCGAATTGGTCGTATAACTGCACAGGTATTCTATCTGCTTTTCATGATTAGAATCACCCTTGAAACTTCAGGTTGTTTGATGATGGCATGTGCAGTTAACCTTTCAGTGTTTGAAGAGTTCACTAGAACATTTGCCTTGCAGCATGTGACAGCTCCATGTTAGTTTGTATTTTCTTTATGTTACAATTTTCCGGGTGAATGACGTTCTCTGTCCTTGTGTTCATGACATTGTCACTAAATTTTGATAATTGCACACTTCTCACTTGAGAATATGAAGTCCTTAGTTTGTCAGGTCTATACCGTAGCAATGTCTCAAATCTGGATATAGAGGTTGTAGGAATTCTTGATAGAGTTTGGCTGGTTTTACCTTGGGATTCTGATCCGCAATAGCCCAACTGATGAGTTGTTCAGGTCACAAACTTTTCGATTATTGACATATTCTACAATTTCTTAAAAAATAGCATCATTTCTGACCATGTGCTCATTGAAGTAGTTCAGCCATAAATTGACACTGTGATTATCGAATAGTCCCTTCGTCTCCTGAATTGACACGCTGACTGGTGCAATAATTGTCAAATTGTGATTTTGTTGCACTTTTTAGGCGATGTAGACTTAAATGTTTGCCATTATTAATTTTGCCCGACTTTAGTGCATTACCAAAAGTTATATCCAATTACTTGACCAGTGGCCATTTAGTGTAAACTGGGGTTTTGATGTGCATTCCATAACAGAGGATGTCATTTAAATATAATCTCAATAGTGGTGATCAAATTTAGATTATCAGCTCTCTTGTGAGATACTCCTGAGCTCTGTGAGTTAGGATAAAAGGCAATTAACTACATATATAAACTAAGATCTCTGAGGTTAATTGCAAGAGTCCCTTGACTGTCCGAAATTGCACTGCACCCCCTCTACTTGCTATTTGGAAACTATTCGTGCTTCATTGGAATTTTTTCTCTAACTAATGTAGTTTTTCAGGTTTATGCTGGTACTTTTCTCTTTCTAGTGATTTTTGCTGCAAATGTTATATGGTCTTTAGTAGCCTTTAGTCAACAACGAAAATATTTTAGGGTCAGTTGTGACTGGTTCTATCCTTGTGATAGGAGAAGAGATATATTATTTTAAACCGTGCTTTAAACAGTTGCTTTTAGTGATCTAATGCTTTGCGGGTCGATGTGCGATTTTATAGCAATATGGTTTCTTGGGCCTTTGAGCATGTGGTTTTATACTTGAGCTATCCTTCGACTTTAGGCAATTAGAACTGGTTTAACATCTACTGTATCCTTTGACTTTAGGCTACCTGCACGAAAGCTTAAACCGTAGAGCAGCAAAGTTTTGCAGATCTGCTAGATGTCTGTGACTGTCTTCTTTATTCTTCATTTGACAATTGATTTGGCAATTTTGTTTTATCTGGTTTTGATGTTCTGTTTTATTTTTGTTTTAGATGATTGAGCATGATGATGGCCTCTCTCATATTGTTATCACAAAAATGAAAAGAACTCAGGGTGTTAGCCATGCATAGAACTTACAAATCATACCATCCACACTGTCTATTCTGTTCTTGTTTTTTCCAAGAAATTTCATAATTGTTTTGTTTCTTTTTGGACAATTTGGAAGATTCTCCAATAATGCAATTTATGCAGCAAATTTCTGTTCCATTTCAGCTAGTCTTCAATCTGAAATTATCTTGTTTGGGGATTTATTGATCTTGTTATCTCACTGTTTTGGAACAGGAATCTGTTTAATCAATATAACATCTTATAATATCTTTCACGTGGATAGGTCAGTAGGTAAAATTACAAGCTGTAGACACCGACTCTCTTCCTAGACTTCTAGTAAGATGTCTTTTATTATTTCTCTCAATGAACTTTTTGAAAGTTTGACTATCCCAAATGTAGTTCTATACTTGTTAAACTGCAACTTCTCCTTTGTCCGTTCTCAGCTATATTATTCGAACTCAACTCCCAAAGTGAAAAAAATCATATGAGAGTGAATATGGCTGCCTGGATTTGTCGTACTTGGAAGTTACCTTCTTGACTTTTACTTGGGCCTCGATTGAAATTTATGAACTCCAAATCCTTAGCATTTGATGTCTTTTCACCATGACCTTTGTATGTTTTTTGGTCTTTGTACGGCTCTGTCAAAAATATTTAGATGTCATTTTTCCATTGTAAGCCATGTACTCAACACATGTTCATCAGGCATGTATGTTGGCCCAAGAAGGCCATGCTGCTGCTTCTGACATATATGGAGATAATGGAGTAAATGACAACACAAGAATGGTTGAGGATGAATTGAAGACTACCATAGCAAACATCATCATCGACAGTAGCACTTTATTTAGAAAGCAGGTGAACTCTGTCTTGCGATGTTCTCTTAATGATGTTTCTGAAACTGAGACATCAGAGGCTCCTACTGGAAATTCCTAGCAGATTGAGTCATTTGAAAGGGGAATAGGGTTTACATTTACGAGAGTAAAATCCCATCCCTTTGGTATAGCCATAATGCCAAATACCCACAGTGTCTTCTCCACATTTTTAGTTAGTTGACGATACCTGCGGAGACGGCAGTCTGCGGTGACATTTTGTAATCCCACATAAACGCATTTCGTGAGATGACAGTCTATACAAAATGATTTTCCTTGTTAATGTACATGAATGAGTACAAATTTTACCGGAAAAGCTATAGATGAATTTTGGAAATCTTCGAGCTTATTATTTAGATGTAATTTTTTTTGGTCGATATTTATATGTAATGTTCAAATGTATTCATTTAAGGCAATTGCTGAAGAATCTGTATCTTTTTACGATGCAATAAATAGATTCAAAATCGAGCTTGTTTGCTGAGCTGTCTGTTGGATTACATCATTCTGGTGCAGATGGATGGTTGGACTTTTTGGTGGTAGTAAGTACTTTCTTGAAACCTAAGTTATGGTATGGACAGGGCATGGGCCATGAGGACACCAAAGAATAACGGTAACGGTGCATACATAATGGCCAGGAGAAAATGGCCTTCTTGTTTTTCGTTCATTCAGATAAGCCAGGAGATGTTTTTGTAGGTTCACGATGACTATATGCTTTACGGTGTAGACTTGTAGTTGCTGAGCATGATGGCGTTTTAAGGTACTGCATTGTCTCCATTGTCAATCCGAGAGTTTAAAAGCACTCGGAGGGAGTTGGATATAGCAGAAGAGGTTTACAAATATGGCGGGTAAACCGTGACCAGAGGCCGGATTCTTTCGGTTCGGGGATGTGATGCTGATGTGACGTCTACTCGTGAATGGTCGCGACTAAGCATCCTATCATCCACGCCTTCTCTTTCGGCAGTTTGACGATTGATGTTGAGATGCAATAGTTTGCGATATGGTCCTTTCGGAGCAGTCAATTCTTAAAGGGAAAGATATCTATGAATCCTATTTTGGCATTTCTTATGCTTCAGTTCAGCCCCTCAGTTTGTTGAAATGGCATTTTCAGGCTCTACTTGATGTGCTGCACGAGGCAATTCGTATTCCTCAATTGATTCACTTGATTTTACGGTGAGATATATAATTGACGACGCACGAGACGGAGGCATCAATTGTAGAAACTCTAGGTAAAAGAGTTTGACTGGTATCGCGAACAGGTGTATTCGACACGATCGGCTGTTTACATTTTGGGGATAATATGAAGGAATCAGCTGGAAGTTGATACGGTTGCGAAGACAACGACACGCATTGAAAGAGGTCGGCCAAAGGACCACTCCAAGTTGGCCATGAAAGGTCACATTCCAACGTCCCCCTTCCATGAATTTTGCTTCCTTTTTCCCCCTTCCTTTGGTGGCGGAGGGTCGCGCCGCGCGTTGCGCTCTCCTTCGTCCCCCATGCTTTTCAGGAGTATCATCGATCGACACCAGCAACATAAAATATCAAGAGAAATGTAAGACCTAAGGAATCAGTTTGAGATGGTACAATGTCGAAGTCGATGGCTCGACGAGGAGGATCTGCAATCGAATTGGAAAAAGCACTATTTTAGGACTTAAAAGTGCTTTTACGTGACACCCTACATGCTTCTTATTGACACTTCACGCCGCTCTATCTCCGGAACTCTACACTTGTTCTTCATCTTAGCGTTCAGACTGCTCTGGAGAGAAGCATAACCAAATATAAAATGGCGAAACACTTTCAGCTATTCTGTCCCGAAAACAAATATCGACAATCGCATCCTATTTCAAATATCCAGGAATAATTTTGACTCTCACCTCATATTTCATCGAATAAGAGACATCCCTCCGGAAAAAAAAAAGAAGAAAAATTCGAAAAAAAAAAGAGATATCTCCTACTTCCATTTCATCTCGCACATCGGACCGATCCGATTGATTTTCCTTGCTCCGAAAATGAAATTGCAAAAAGCACCGATTTTTTTCCTGATAATTGACTATTTCCAATTACAAGTCGGGAAAGTGCAAAACCGAAGGAGCCAAAAATCAAAACGGACGGATCCGTTACCCTCCCGCGCCGCCGCGTCCGATTTTCAGCTGCAGCCCCTCCACTCTATTCTCGTTTGTGGATAACGAGGGGAGGACGCCCGGCGCATCTTAGCATTCTCCCGGGGTAAGAAAGCGAGACGCGTCTCGCCCCGCTAACGTGAGCCCCTCCGTCCCTCCCCACCTTCCCCCGTGCGCGCGCGCGCGAGATGCCTTCTTGCCCCCGCGCACGCAAGCCTCTCTCTCTCTCTCTCTCTCTCTTCACTTCTCTCTTCTCTCTCCGTCTCCCTCTCTCTCTCTCTCTCTAGAGCGAAGGAAGGCCAGGCCAGCACGGATGCGCTCGCGAGGCGCGGCATGGAGTTCGCCGCCGCCGCTCTCCGCTCCAGCCTCCCCTCCTCCGCTCCCTCCCCTCCTCTCTTCTGCTGCGACTGCCAGGTCCTCTCTCTCTCTCTCTCTCTCTCTCTCTCTCTAGGATTCTCTGCGACGCGTGGCTTCGTTCCGCCTGCACGTGTCATGCTCCCGTCGGATTCCTCTCCCGCGTGTTCCGCGTGGATTTCCCGACCGACGTGGCCGTCCCCTGGCATATGTGCCGCTATAGGTTTGAGGTTCTGGTCTCGGTTGGGTTTGCGGTTGATGGTACGGTGGTGGTAGGTCGTGAACTCGGGGAAGGCGAAGGTTTTGTCGTGTTGGTGTTAGTCGTCGTCGAGGAGGAAACTGCCCGCGCGAGAAATGACGAGGGGAGGGGGGGAGCTTCGTTTGCCGTGCCGAGTTAGGAAAGTTCCGAGCTTTGCGCGCGCGGGAGGCGGCGGCGGCGGTTCGCCCCCCCCTTTGTATGGGAGGAATGACCCATTTAAAAACTATGGTGATCGGACCTATTTGGTTGTTCCATGTCCTGCTCTAATAATTTATGTTTGGAGGATTGAGATTCTAGATCCGTTTTCTGAGTGATTGCTTTGCTGTTTCTAGTGCTATCTGAGGCAGAAGACGAAGCAGCAGAGACTACCTGTTCTGAGTGCACTGGCTCGGAAGAACCACCCCCTGTATTGCGTGAAGTCGGTTTTGAATAACGGGAACTCGAGGATCAGTGGTGGTGGCGCGGCCGAACCTGCCAGGATTCTCCTCGAGAGATTGTTTGCGCAGACTCATAAGCTGGAGGAAATGAGCAAAGCTTCCAGCATGCCTCGGGATCTCCAGCTGGATCTGAATTTCGAGGTGTTGGAGTCGGACCTCCTTGCTGCTCTGGCTTCTTTGAAGAGGAAGGAAGATGATTTGGAGGAGGCCGAGAGAAAGTTAGTGTTGGAGCAGGGCGAGTTGAATCGTGCGACGGAGGAGTTGGAGCATCGGGAGGAAGCGATTGCTTCTGCTTTATCTAGGCAGGAGATGTTGGAAGGGGATTTGAAGCGGGCGAATTTGAAGCTGGCTTCTCAAGCTAGAGAGATAGAAGATTTAAAGCTTCGACTGAGGGATAGGGAGCGGGAGATTGCGGCCTCTCAATCTGCATTATCCCTGAAAGAAGACGAGATAGGAAAAATGAAAACTGAACTGATGAAAAGAAGTGAAGATGCTCTGATGATCGAATCAGAACTTAATCGGAAATCCCAGCTCTTGACTGAAGCCGACGAAGTTATCAATAAGCAGGACCTTGAGCTTCAAGAACTTCGAAGAGCAGTCAAGGAGAAGGAAGAAGAGTTGGAGTTTTCTATGACATTAAAGAAGGCAGAAGAAGACAAGCTAAAAGTTATGGAGGCTACTTTGGAGAAACGGACAAAAGAATGGTTGCTAGCGCAGGACGATCTAAAGAAACTGTCGGATGAAGCCTCTAAACATGCCGCAGAATCTAACGAGGCATTAGAGGATTTCAGAAGGGTGAAGAGACTTCTTGTAGATGTGCGGGCTGAATTGATATCGTCTCAGCAATCTTTGGTTTCCTCGAGGCAGAAAATGGAGGAGAAGGAGAAGCTTTTGGAAAAGCAAATAACAGAACTTGAAGGGCAGAAGGAGAGTATTGCTGCTCACATGGCAAGTTTGAAGGATGTCCATATAGAAGTAGAGAGTGAGAGAGTGAAACTGAGGGTTGCGGAAGCTCGAAACAAAGAGCTTGAGCGAGATTTGTCATTGGAGAGAGAATTGATGGAAGATTTACGGGATCAGCTGACGAAAGAGAAAGCTTCTCTACAGCAGGCAATTCAGGATAGGTCCTTGCTGCAGACTGAGCTAGATAGGAGAAACTCTGAATTTCAAGAAACCCAAGACCTTCTGCGGTTGAAAGAAGAAGAACTGGTGGAAGCCAAACTAGAAATTCAGCATTTGAGTTCCCAACAGACTGCTCTTCAGCTCATGTTGGAGGAGAAAGATTTTGAACTCTTGAATACAAAGGAGAAGTTGGAAGAATTAAACTGGGAAATTGAAGAGCTCAAGAGACTCATGAATGGGAGGGAGGACCAGCTTATCCAGGCTACAAATTTGCTAAAGGAAAAGGAGGAGCATGTCCAGAACATGCAAAATGAGCTAAGTGATACAAAATTGAGATGCACTGAAGCTGAATCTATTGTAGAGCGGATTGTGGAACTCACAAAGAGACTAATTATCCCCTTGGAGGATAAAGAAAATGACTTGGCGAAAACCCTGGACATGGATGGTCTGGGGTCGCAGCAGCACATCACGTTACCAACCGATGATTTTAGGTGGAAAAACAAACAGCTTGAGACTGAGATTGATTTAACTAAAGAAAGCTTACGAATGAAAGAAATGGAACTTCTGGATGCACAAAGGTCTCTAACACTCAAGGACGGGGAGCTCAAGTCTGTCCTCACTAGACTAGATGAGAGGGAGGAGGAACTTCAAAGGTTGAAGGAAGAAATGATTGATGACGCTAGTGATCTCCGGAAACTGTATGAGTTGGCACAACAGAGAGTTGGCGAGAAGAGCATGGGGGACTTAGCTATTGAGAAACTTCAACTTGAGGCTGCCCAGCTGGAAGTTGAAGCTGCGACTAGTGCTCTTGAAAAGCTTGTGGAAATGACTCGAGAGTTTTTAGGTAAAGCTAGTTTAAGCATTGAGGCGGACACCAATGCCGGTAGCCTCCATGAAGAACCCTCTGATGTCTTGACAAATTCAGATAAGAACAATGAATGTTTTACCGAGGTAAAATTGGAGGTCGCAAAACTTTCAGCTTTGAGTGAACAGCTGGTGAGGGAGGCTGGCATTGCTATTGCTGCAGAGTAATTTAGGTCATTGAGCTGTGTACATAGTTATCTGACGGATTTTTCGTCATAGTGTAGAGTGAGGATGTTCTGTTTTATTTTGTAGTACGGGTCATACTCTGATTAGATTAGGATGTGAGAACTAGCTGTATGGTGTATGAGGCTCGTGTGTTTGTTGAATAGTTACTAGGTGAGTTGAGGAGTGGATCTCTTTTTCGTAATTGTGGTCTAATCTGATGTGTCGAAAGGTTCAAACTGACCATGTAATTTGAGTAATGTTTCGTTTTCCCACTCTAGTTACAACACCAACAAATTTGTGTTGAGAATTTGTTCGAACCTATGGTGCTGTTAGTGATATTTGTGGTGGGCACTTCTCAAATCTGACCGTACGTTTCGATACCTTGGAATGTTCGACCACGAGCATGATGAGCTATTTCCTAGCAGGTTTCAGTGCGTGGAAAGATGCAGGCTTCTAATTTTCGAGATGGACGTGGAATTTATCTGAATGTTCTAGTTCCCTCTGTCCTGTTGCCTCGAGCAGCCAAGTCAGACGGCAGAAACTATTGTTGCCTCATCTGGTGTCGGTACTCATAAACCTTTTCTTTTGTTTTGGACAATTAGTGGCTCATGGAGCGAGTCTGCTGAAAATGTTAACCATGATCAATGAGTTTTAACATTGGTGAACATCTCGTTGGGAACGGATATTGCCTAGATGTGAGACTTGAAGGGAGTTAGTAGGTGAATGACCAATGACTTGCTTGAACTATATCAATTCTCACTTGTAAAATCAAATTCAGAAAATGCCTCTGGTCACATATCAACAAATAATGCTGTTGCTACCAAAAAAAAAGGGGGGGAAATTGCTGTCACTTCCTGCACTATTGCATATACGTTAACCTAGGAGACTGCATATCGACAAAAACCCACTTAACTACCGAAGAATCAACTAGTCAAAAGTTTTAGCATCTCAGACAAGTTCCTTTCTCCTTCTAGAGGATTGCTAAATGCTCCTGTTGATTGGATAGGAAAACAGGTTAAGAGGTTCCAGGGCTGTTAAATGTCTGACAAGCTCCTCAAGAAGCTTTCCATCTTGATTATCATTGAAAACTTGGAGTAGCAGCTTCTCTGTAATTAGAAATTTCCTTTGATTGGTTTGCATTTGCTTTAAACCATCTCCAATTTGATTCCTTGGAAGGATACTAGCGCTTGTCATCCCAGAACAAGAAGGGCGAAAAGCTTGAAGCAGTCACTTCCCCATGAGCTTATAGTATGCATACAAGCCAGAGCCGAGAAAACCAAGAAATTGCCCAACAACATTCAACTGAACACAGGAAACACGGGTTCAGGACAATGTTAAAACTGATAAATATGCCATAATAAGAAGCAGTTGTGAGTTGAAGTCTGCAAAGAGATCAACTTCTGATCGTGAGATAGAGAAAGCATTACTCACAAAATCAAATGGAAGCCCACCAAAGATAATCCAGCCAAGTCCAATGGTAAAAAGATCCTAAAACAACATAAATAACAGAAATTGTGATACACAGAGAAGTGGCATATTACAATTTCCTATAATTACCGGAGGGAGAAATCTAGTATGCAGAAACAGACCAATTGAAGCAGTGAAATATCGTGGTCTCGCCGAATACTTACCATACATTCACAGATATTCTCTGTGGCTCATTACAATGTAGAACCATGCCGTAGCAACAAGAAAAGTAAACTAGAAGTGTTAACATTATTGCACAGAGTACAGCTCAGTTTCATAAATTTTGGATCGACAATTTAAGTCCTAAAACTTCTTAAAATGACTCGATGGAGCATCCTTAGCAAGTCATCTCATCATAAAATCACAAGCTGATTACCTGTATTGGCCTTTTCGAGGTTTTAAAACCTCTAACATGGCAACATGAACCCGATGACACACGAGACAACATTGTTAGCAAATGATTCTCTGGAAACCTTTTCTCTCTACTCTTGCTTTTCTTCTCAACCCCAATTTCAGCTTTGGTCTTCTCAAACCTCCCCAAATTAATCGGATATGAGCGATTCCATGAGCTTCTTCCCATCGCTCCTTTGCTCATGTCCTCACAATTGCTTCCTTCCTCCCAACACACCCAGTTCCATGGCCAGCACCCTCACTCACCATTTCAAAAATTCATGAAATTCATGATTTTGGGTATTTAACCATTGGACTAAATCTTATCAACAAGATCAGCACCTTTAGTGAATGCACATATTGCATCTAACGCATTAGCACTAACCCACGTAAACATCTCTGTTGTACAGATTCAAAGCTGCTATTCCCACGTACTCTCCGATCCTCATCAAATGACTCAGGTTACACAGAGTTGTCTCCAGCAATGTGAAGAGCTTTCACCACCAAATGCAAATCCTGGAAGTCCCTTTGAACCCTAATGATAAGGCCTCAAATTGAATCAATAGCTCCACCAGCTTCCCGTGCTGGAGAATTTATCATTTAGTAATTTGACAAACTTGTAGATGGTCTCTCTGTAAATTGACACCTCTGAACTCAATTGACTAGCCAATGCAGGGGTTGAAGTTAGTCAAGACCCAGCCACATCAATTTAAGTTGAAAGTTGTGAAACAATGTCATTTGACATTGCGTACAAGGCCACAAAGTCTCCAGCCGCAACTCAGAACGAGTTTAGGATTACTTTATGCCATGTGTGATTTTCCGGCAAGATGAGTCGTGTAGATACTTCATCGAGCCACTATAAAAAGCTCTAGGACTTAAGCATCGATTGAAAAGTTTCGGGAAGCAACATCATTTGACATTGCGTATCAAGTCTGAAAGTCTTCAGCAACCCACAGAACAACTATAGGATTTAACTTTCGCAATGTGCAATTTTCGAGCGAAATTAAGTCATTGCAGAAACTTTATTGCGCTATTTTAAACAGTTTTAGGACTTCATTGATGGATCGAAAAAGTTTACAAGCGTAGGACTTCTAGAGCGTACTTGGCAATTCCAGGTTCCATATAGTTACTAAAAGAGGAAAAAAAAATCATCAAATTATATGATTCATCAAACGAATATTAATCTAAATTGAGTTTCTGCCTTTCAGTCTCCTATCAAGTCCTATTCTAGAAAATGTCACAAATCTATGATGAGGCTGCTATGCCATAACTAAAACTGACATATGCAACATCAAGGATCTTCATCATCATGGTGTTTTCAGTTAAAGCATCGGTGTATGCAAACTTACCAGTAGTTTACGATTTCTCAACTCCATTGTTTCTCAATTGACAGCAATAGAGCAAAATGTATTCCGCAGTTAAAAGTCTTCTGACCACTCAAAGTTGAAAGCCCTAACATACTGTGTATAGTGCAGATAGTCTCAAAGCATATCAATGTATTATGCAGAACTCTGCAATGTCTGCAAATGTTACTGCATTAGCTGGTGTACATACCTTTAGATTTCCACAAATGGTCTGCGTCACTGCTGAATTGAGGGTTGTGTTCAGGAATATACAGTAATTCAGAAAGAAAGCCAATATGCAGGAGAAAAGCAAGACAACCTGCCAAATCAAGGAAGGAGCAATGTCTCAAATTAAATGCTCTCTACCATAGAATCTTTGATTATTCAACAGCAAAACTTATTAGCTAAAGAGAAGTGTCAAAATTAGGAAGAACAAAAATTCAAGAAAGAATGTTTCAATTGCATGACATACAACCCCATGAATCTGAGACCCAGTGGATGATGGACTAATAAAGCCATTGATAGCTAAATAAATCTATCAATATGCATGCACCACATCCAGCAGCTCCTAAATGCAACCTTTATTATATGCGCACATCTATGAAAAATTTCAAGGAGATACTTGAATTAATTAGATATAGATTTTCCAAAATGCATCCTTTGATTCAACCAAGGATTCAGTAGATGCTAAAATCAATTAGATATAAATTTTCCAAAGTGAGTTTTTCTTTGATCCAATTGATGGACAACAATGAATGTACACAGAACACATGCTGGGCGCTCTTTTCCGAACATTTGTCCTTATAGTTTTACTCAACCACAGTAACAACCATGATTCCCATAAATGACCAATATTCAGGGGAAACCTTTTCCATTATGACTCTGCCTGATTGTCAGTCTGCGTCCAGTGTGTACCGAAATAACAAACACAATCAGTGATGCATGTGAAAGTGGTAGGGCAAACATACCATGAAGCCAGGCGAAAAAAGATACTGAAAATTTAACGTTGTTTCTATGTCCCCCCTGATATATGTCCAAAACAGTAGTATTGGTCCGCATATAATCCCTATCATGGAGAAAGGAACATCATTTGCATCGGAGATGATCAACAGAGGATAACAACAACTAGATCATTCCAAATGAAGTATTTGTTCAGTGGTATAATCAGTTGTCTTTTTTTTTTTTAATAGTTACAAGAAAAGATTGCTATAGGGCACTAAGGAGTGCAAAACCCACAAAGAGCTCAAAACCAAAAGAGCTCAGTTACAAGACAAATCATGTCAAGTTAAGCATTTCCATCAGACAATACTTTCCATCATACCGAAAGCGTAAGACTTTCAACCAACTTTCTGTAATTACAAAAACGGCCGTCTCCTCTTTGTCAAGGCTCTCTTATTCCACTCTTTCCAAATCAACCAAAATATAGCAAGGGGTATGGAAGAAATCCTCCTTTTCTTAGCACGAGGAAAAAGAAGACCTTGCCAAGTCCATAATTCTTGCTCAATCGTCCTGTAACCCAAGATATCCCAGTGCATGCACAACTCTTGGCCATTGACAGTGAAGAAGATGTCTCACTATGTCTGCCTCTCTGGCAAAAATTAACAAAAACAGCATAATACCTTAGTTCTGCAAATTGTCTACGGTGATGCTTCCCTAACAAAAAATGAGACTCTAGATGGTAGTCTCATTTTTCAAATAGTTTTCCAAGAAAATGGATGCCTGCTACCAACAATCTTATGTTGAAGAAATCTACAATAAGACTTTACAGAAAAAAATCCCATCTCCATCATTACTCCAGGACAAAGTATCGCAGAAGTTAGCAAAATCTTAGAGTCCTACAGCAAATAAAAGAAGTTGACAGAAGCTTCAAGTTTCCAATCTTGGGCTTGTCATGAAAAGTCGATCGCCCAGGATTCTGCCTTGAAAAAAAATGATAGCAATCTGAGACAAGGGCCTTGCTGTTCTCAATGATGGCTAAGAGGTCACGTAAACGATCATTGAAAGTCGTATTCCCACAGTCAAAATTGTATCTGCTTACCGTTCCCACAATACAATTTGTATGAGTAAGAAACTCACTCCACTCATTTGTAATTTGCCTCCAAATACCACTCCCAAGAGCTATTCTTCTACCTTCAGAAATCCAACCAGTTTTTTTTTCTCTAAGGCCAAAATTGGTGACAACTTTCCTCCAAAAATGATCATTGTCCACATTGAACGCCTTTAACCATTTGCCTAGAAGAGCATTGTTGAGCAATAGAAAAGACTCGATGCCAAGACAGCTGTTACGAAAAGGTTGCTTGGCAATTTTCCAATTAACTGGGTGAAATTTACGCAACTCATCATAATCCTCCCACAAAGATCTATTTGAATAGATCAAACCTTTAGCAACCGGACATGGATAGAAAAAAGAGACATCAAATAATTGGGAGATTGGAGAGAGTGCTTTTAATGAGGGGTCAGTTATCTTACCATTGCACCACATTAAGCCAAAGCTACTCAGCCCACTAGATTTCCCTACGATGAATAAGAAAAAAGAAGGAACAGATTAAACTAGTGAAAACCGCACGGATTGTCGCAATTCCAGAGAAGAAGAGAATAAAATAATACCAATGCGGGCTATCATTGCTAGATATATTGCTGTGGTAATATTGGATAAGAAGACAACAAAGTAGCCATGAAAGTCAAATGACAAGTCCCTTGCTCCCGCGACAAACGCACCAAGAACAATCAATCCAACACTGAAACAACCTTAAAGTTTGTGTTAGATGGACAGCAGGGGAAAAAGCAACATGAGATATATATTTTAACTACTTTAAATTCTAGCTTATGGAGAGTTTATGAAGGAAAATTATAATCTAATGCAATATATTCTTCGAAGTTCTGAATAATCATCTTCCTTACCCAAGAAAAGGAAGATCATGCAATCAGGTCTACATATAAACAATGCATTATTCAACCTAGTCCGTACTAAAGGCTGTAGGATGAATATTCCAATGCATATATAGATTTAATTAACCAAGTCTATTCAAAGTACACTAGAGTCTGAGAGATTATAAGTTATCTTTTTATGACATTGATGCCTGGCACTCCTAAAACACCCAAAGAATTCCCAAGGTGGCTGTGCTCCACTGCAACTCAGTGATTCTTGGGCCAGGAGTCCCTAGCATAGGCCCAACAAAGTTGACTTGTTGAAATTCTTTAACCCATCACCACGATTCATGGCAAGTTTGGTATCAAGTTTTAACCAACTTGACTAAGCCCTTGGGGTTGCTAGATTATGAATTTGTATGAATGAACGCACCATATGATGTTCCAGCCACAAGGCAAAGCATGTAGGACAGAACAAAATACCACAAAGAAGGGAGAGGTACCTTCCAACGACAGAAGATGAATACTTCTGACCTGCCAGAATCCACTCTGCTACCATTGTAAACACCACTGTCGTCCGCCTAAGGGTGGTATACATTGGAACATTTACTCCTCGGACAGACTCCATAGTGGCTAGCTTTCAAGTAGAAATAAAAGCATGGAAAAATATTTTCCATTATGAAAACCAGCACGTAAAACTTAGTTATCAGCACCAACCACGCAGCAAGACACAATGAAATGCCTACCATGTATAACAAATAGGCGAATGAAAGAGGAAGAGTATGAACCAATGTCCTCAATGGCACAAACAATTTGGTATTATCCGAAACAAGCGAAGATTCAGCTACTGTAAAGTTGATAATCTTCCTCTTTCTCAGTGCATAGAGAAAAGAACAGGAACATATCATCTGTAAGCACAAGAAGGTGAACTCAGGTTAACTTCATACAAAATGTTGTGAGGTGACTATACAAAATATTCAAGAACTCATCAAACTAGCTAAACTCCATGGAGACAGGAACATATGACATTCCACACGAATTAGCTTCTAGAATCAGAAAAACTTGATACTTGATTGTATAACATATTTGCTAGCACCCTGAACATTCACTTAATGATTTCTATACATTCAATGCAGAGAAATGGCGCTTAGACCTGTTGAGTTCCAACAAAACAAATTGAATAAATGTCGATGAGCCAATTATTACGTTTGAATTGACTAATACATGAGACAGGGTTCTGTTTGCAGGCATATCTGCATCACATTAAGCCTTGCCAAGAGAAGTATTTTTCCAGACATATGTCAGAAAATTTAAAAACTTTTTAGGTGCAAAGAAGAATTTCCCGAAGCACAGCATTTCTTCCCTATCAACTTAGCTGCCTAGTACTGCTATTGGCATAACAACCAGTAGACCAAAGGCTGGCCCAACCATAGGGTTTAAACGGATCATACAATATAAAGTAGTCATTTATTCATCTTGAAAACTGTAGAATAAAATGTTTTGTTTTTTTGCCATTAAGGTAATAGCTAAATTATTTCTGTTTCTTTCACAATTCTTTAAGCATTATATGTCAGCGAGACATGCCTATTTAAAATGGGCATCATTCCCTTTCATGGCAATTCACTTTCTCAATATCAGGTAATAATTTTCATTTACATTAGGTTCATTTGTTTTATGTAAACCGACTAGATAGTTTTTTCCGTAGCTGATTAATATGACAATTCTACTCAAGTCAAAAGATTACTATTCAACTCTCAGTAATAGCGACCATAAGGTTCGAGTTTATGATCATATCCACATCTTTACGATCTGGACAAAAGACCCCAGACAGGGAAAGATGAGAAGACAGGAGGAGAATGATCTCAACTGCAATTTCAAGACGGAAAATTTGAGTTCTGGAGATGCAAAGCACTACAGAATCTGAGGAATATGGTTGGTAAGGCACAACCGTAAAGAAGCAAATTGCATGTCAATTGTCACTGATTCAACCAGACAGTCAATTTTGATCCCCTAAATATCATATTTGAAAGCTGACTTCGGTTCTCCTAGTTCTGGAAGTCTTGAGACAATTGAATTCTAGGCCTCCTATCTTTAGTCTGAACTCTGAAGTCCCCCACCTTCAGGCCAGTTACTGCTTCATTTATAAAGTATTCCAGAGTGAAAAGCAAGCCCGGAGCGATGAAAATTACCGAACAATCCATAAATCTAGGGCATCATCATGGATTCATCACTCAAATAGACAGTCCTAATTCTCGACAATGAGACATTTGAAAAAGAAAAAAATCACAGCAGTTTATTGTCTCAGAATCACCAATGCAAAAAGCTAAACTTATAAAGACCATACCTGTAACAGAGTGATGACATTTGCAGATGGGAAACTATAGGAAGAAAGAGCTGCTTTGTTAAACAACACCAAGAGCACTGCAAACATATGGGAAAGAATCAATAGCTGAAGCATATGCGGCCCAAATAAATATGATGAAATGATAATAAAAGTTTCCATTTTTAAGATTTTAAGCTAAACAAATTAAGATTTGTTGTGCTTTACCCAAAAAAAAATTAAGATTTGTTGTGTATCGGTATCACCTCTTAAAAGTATTGGACCACTACCCACTTGTTTCAGTTATGTCTATGGATTTCCCTTTTGCTCAAATTCCCACTTTGTGCCACCCACTGTTAATTATCCACGTTACATTAATGTATTTGATTTGCATGTTCACCTTTACATATCTAATGAAATGGTTTCTGGTGTGCTTACATATCTGATAAATTGACCAAAAGGGATAATTAAGACCATCAGCCAAAACATAGCTAAGGCGTCATGGACTTCCTATCTATTTTCATCTAACCAAAGCACCGTAATGAAATCAAACAGGCATTCTTTCTCGACCATATATCAAGCAAATTCTATGTCATCAAAGTAGGAAAGTCATGAAACGGTAACTTGGTCGGCGAGACAGTCACTTCCAGATACATAATTACACTGGTTGCATAAATATATAAGGTTGGGATGAATAGACTAAATTAAATCCATATTCATACGCGAAACCTCGAAGGGATGAAACCTCGAGAAAGTAGAGATTATTGTGAGCTAAATAAGTTCATCTCGCAACCGACAATAGTATACCAACGAGCAATTGGGCACCAAGTACCGAGCAAAAAATGGGGCACCAAGTAACAACCATCTCGACCAATGCAACCATCCAATTTCCCCCATAACAAGTAATTGCAAGGATCATTCGCATACCCGATCGAAACCCGCGAGCACCCGACAGAAATCGCGATCCCTACCTACATGGTCCTCGACAAGATGCGAATTTCAAACTACGAGAGCCTACACAGCTATACCCAGAAGATGATAAACCATCCTCGGACAGATAAAACCCCGCACACAAGTCGACAGGCGCGAGGGACTCGCGAGCAACGAGGACAGGGCCCCAAACCTGCGCAGGTCATGTAGGAGATGGCGGCGTAGGCGCCTCTCTTGGTCATGGCCGATCCCGCGAACAGCTTGTCGTCGAGCTTGAGGAGCCGCTCCCTCTCCTCGCCGCGCGGAGGAGGATCCGACACCGGCAGCACGTGGCTCTTCGATGAACTCGACGCCATTGCTGAACCTCCTCTGTCCCTCTCTCTCTCTCTCTCTCTCTCTAGCTCTGTGTCGTCGCTGCAGAGGTCGCGCAGAGGTTGTTGTTGGAGAAGTCGTCAGTCAACGCACGGAGGAGGAGCAAAAACAGGGCGTGTCTGAGGGAAGCGCCGTCGCAGGCGGGTCGAATTCGGATATCTGGGAGATGTCTGACGCGAATGTTTCAAATGTTGAAAATGTAATGCAAAATGGATTCAAGGAAAAAATTAAAATAAAAAATCGCGCGAATAGTTCCCAAACTCTGATCTAACGTGTGATGTCGCTCTAGATTATACGAAAATGCTTACAAGCTTTATTGATCGTATTCAACATTGAACCGAAGTTCAGGAATTGCATTGAACAAATTAGAATTTCTAGGTTGACATTAGAAATTAGAATAATCGCACGCTAAACATCGCTCGCGAAAAGACAAAATAACCCCTTCATCACTAGCCTAAACATCCTGGTGAGTGGTTTATGGATAGAAATGAATTGTTAAGTTTTATTGTGATTATACGAAGAGTAGGTTTGGAAGGAATTTAAAAAAAAATGAGGCAATTTGGTGTTTTGGCTTAACATATAGAGGATGTAATGTTGTGGAATTTTGGTAATTGCTCTCTTAGATGGAACTGCATTAAGTCGTTACTGGCATGACGCACGTACTAACCATCAAAGTATATCATTCATCTTGCAATCCTAATCATCGAAATCGATTGTCGCTAATCCTTCAAGTACTTAAAGTTTCAGATTCGCTAGCTGTAATTTGAGCTTCGCCGAGGAAGGCGCCGACACGAAGATATCAAAAAGAAAATCAGCATGCTTTCAAGTCGAAGCATCGCATTTTACTCATTTTAATGTGCGATAAGCACAAACTTACTATGTAAGTTGTAATCTCAGATCATACCCTTCTAATTTATAGAGAGGGAAATGGGGGATCACTAAATGATTCGAGGGCGGCTTGGATGTCGGAGCTTCAAAAGTTTTCTAAAAGTTCGAAACATGCTCACCCATAATAGATCTCTACATCTCTAGTTGATCACGTCCCGGGCAGCCCGTCCGGCCTAAAAGACAAATGGGCGAGCTTGAGTAAGGGTCTCATGTAAAATAGTTCGGCTTCTTCCACTTTTGGTCGGTAAGAATTTGATAAAGATAGATACGAACGTCCGACATTTGCGAATTTTAGCATATTATTAGGAAGAAAATCACGCCGTGTTAGGGCAATCCAGTCCAGGTTAGTCCCATCGCTTTGTACGATGATGTAGTTGATGCTCTTCTACAAATCCTCAATCAAATCATTGGAAAAATCTCTCGATCAAATTACATGAGAGGAATAATTTCAGAGTGGGAGAGCGCTTTGTGCACGTTACCAAGTTAGATGCCATCACATAAATATCCATCACGGCCTACATGACAGATGGGCAAGGCACCTCATTTCTCAAAGATCATCAGTGAGGTTGAGTCCATGCCAAAGTCAAAAATACGAGGGAAGAAACAAGCCTCCATCGACCCACCTGCAGCCCCCCCAAAGAGAAGGCTCTTTAGATAGAAACCGAGTCACTACCTTGTTGCAAGTTCAACCAGGACATGATAGAGAGGATTCATGGACGAGGCCGGGCTCTCGAGTTGGGCTTAACTTGTTGTCCAGGACCGCCCATATAGAAAAAAAGATATGTAACATTTCGCAGGTGGGACATAAAAGAAATTCTCTACACGGCTATCGGCTAATTTACTTCTATAGGGTTTATTCAATCCGGTATGCATCGCGCGGTTGATTTAGTAACAACACAGTAAACGTTTACCTGTCTGAAATCTATAATAGATTATGTAAAAGTGACTATTGGGCATTTAATGGGTTTTAGAAACTTTAGGAAATAAGAAAATTGCGGGGATTTTTCGTATTATGTGAAGGGTCCTGTTAACGAGTATCTTTGAAGACTTGTTTATCATATTCAGTTAAGAAAATTTCAGACTTTTTTATGCATCAATCACACGATAAAAAACGAGAGGGACTGTAGATTAGAATAAGGATTCCAACTTTGGGCCTAACTACAGAGGTTGCTGATATGGGAATACGAGAAAAACCAGGTTGTGGGCAAATCCATTCAAGGATCCTAATCCAATTGAGAGACGAAGAAGCACGCTTTGCTCCACCATTCATGCTTCTCCAACTCAGAAGTCAGCAGGAAACCTAGAGCGAGAGACTCCTTGATACAGATTCAAAGTCACCCAATTTTCAACATCGGTCCTCGAATCCATCATGCTCAAGAACCCTAGAGCTCACTCAACTTCAGTAGATCTAAAGAACAAAGGAAACAAGGATGATCATGTTGGTGCTTGGTTTCCTTGTAACCCGCAATGACATGACATTTCGCAGCCGCTTTGTTGCCGGATTGGGGTTACACGATACTACTGGTGAAGCCATCTTTTCGCACAAGTTATGATCACAGAGGCTAAAAATCTACAATTATTGTACCATCTTTCCTTTTATCTGCACATTCTAATTTCCATCACCTAATTTGAAAAGTTACATTTGAATTCCGCTTCAATCCAAAGAATATAACAAAAGAGGGGGAAAGAGTCCTAACTTACATCAAGTAGTTTCTCGCGAATCTTTTCATCATGATAAGATTATGCCTTTTCTTTACTAAATTCATATAGCGAAAACACATTGCACAATGAACTCATTCTTTTAGTGATATGCCGGGCGAGTCTGATCGCTATTTAAAAAAGTGTATGAGAACGGATCTCATTGCATTTCAAGGTCCGTTTGTTTGAAAAAAAACAGTTTTTGGGAAATTATTTTCCTTGACTTTTCAATACTTGGATGACAGAAAACTAATCGATTTGCGGAAAATGTTGTCCATGGACTGAAAACAATTAGCTTAGATTGAGGAAAAACGGAGACGATATACTTTGGATGTTGAAAAGGGGGTAAAAGAGGCAGGGACATTAAATCAAGGATAGGTGGTAGGCATGGACATTTGTGGGGGAAGGAAGGTGCTTCCAAAGGTTGGTTGAGGAGGCATAAGAGATGTGAAGCGTGGAGTTACACCGAACGTGCCTTCTTGTTGTGAAGACAGCTTTGTTCCATGGGCACGAAAGAGAAGGCCAAAAACAGACCGTGGCCCTACTTCCTTCAAAGTTGGTGGGCGATCCCACCCACGTAGGTAGCTCGCACGTGTGTGTGTGTGGCCCTAGGGAGAGGAAGCATATTGAGGCACACATATCCGTCCTTCCTCCACATGCGTAACGTGACGTTCGAACCGAAATGTCGTATTTCAAAAGCCGTGAGATCTCCGGGTTCGATTCTTACTCGACTCGACCGCCTGAGGCTGGACACAGAAGAAAGTAATTTATTATGAATTTCCTTACTCTTAACGTGGATGGCCTGTCTTTGACCGGACCTGAGAGGCGAACCTAATTTGATCACCAAAAGCCGATTTGCGATACGGCCTGATCTCTTAGAAAAGATCTTCAGGATGATATCGTTTAAGTGTTGAGAAATTTCAAGATCGCTCCTTATACCGAGTCCAATCTTTACCCACGAACTTTGCATACACCATTGATTCAAGTAGTGATCTTGATATTTGTATTATGATTAGGTAAGGAAGCATAAGGAATTCCCCAAAGTGCTGACAAAGGGATCACCTATTTTTTACAAGGTTATGCATTCGATTCCTGTCATGTGAGAACTTCTAAATAGCTAATGCTAGTTGCGTAACGGCATATCTCGGATGGATATGTTTCTTGATTGCAGCATCTTGGTGTGGCTACGGCGACAGGCTCGCCAAATTCGAATTCTCGGGTCGTGTCGGGGTATGATTCATATTCCCCATCGATAAGAATATACGGGGGTCCTACTCCCTAGTGAGCAAGCAAGGGGTCTAGGGGGCTATCCTGGCGAGGATTGCTACCCCCTCAACGCTAAAGAGCTTTAATAATTTAGGCATGTGTTGTAATGGTAGTTTGGATTTTGGCTCATGAGTAACTACTGAACACATATAATCTCAGCATTCTCTGCTGGAAGCAACCTTAGTTTAAGGATGAATTAAGATAAATTTTGTGTCTCGATTTTTTTTTCTCACTTTTACTTTTTATTTCATTGTGTTTATACACCTAATCCTACCAAGTCGTGAATAGTTCAAAACAGATATTGCTCAAATCGAATGCTTTGTAACGGGCACGAAACCCTTGTGGCAATGCCACGAGGGATTGCTAGCGTTGTTCGCCCTTTCCGTCACGTGAAGTTTATCCCAAAAACCAAAAAAAAAAAGTTACTGCCGACTGTTTTGCGCGTTGTTTCTTTGTTAAGGACGTGACAATGTCAAATCAAAACCTTAGTTTGCCGGACCCCTTTTGGATGCGTGGTCCAGTCCAGCAAGGTCGATCAAGGAGCTGACAAACCCCCCGATCTTGATTCCCTTTGGTCGATCGTTTTCACTGAAACTTAAGTTCCAAGAACGTGGACATAAACCATAATTTTAGGAAAACCCTTGGATGAACCGATCCTTGCATCGCACATGGCCTTCCCCATTTTGTACCATCTACCTTTTGAAATCACAGCTCTACATCCTCACTTATTCCATCAAACGCGGAATTCGATCCCTTGTTTAGATGACAACTATCAAACCATGAATTTTTTAGAAAGTTATTTTCCGACTTCTCGGAATTTTGATAACGAAAAACCGATCAATCTATGAATAACATTTTTCGTGAAATGAAAGCATTAAACTTAGATTAAGGTCCTTACCAAAAAAAAAAAAACTTAGATTAAGGAATGACCAAATTCCTTTCGGTAAGAAGGAAATCGCTTTCTCTAAATCATCAGATAAACGGGAACTCCTTATCTTTCTTGAAAATGATTTCCATGAAAAATATTTTTCTTACCATGGAGTTTATAGTAAAACAAACGCATCATTAATATTCTAACTGGTTTGGTCTAACAATGTTACTTCGACACCAACCACTCTAAAAGGAAAAGAAGAGTCCGAGTGTCTCTCGAAAATTGATGCGATTCATTGGATGTGAAAAGGGAGTAAAAGAGGCAGGGACATTAAACTTAGGAAAGGCAGTAGGTCTGGACATTTATGGGAGAAGGAAGCTGCTGCCAAAGGTGGCCGAGGTGGCGTATGCGGTGTGAGAAGCGCGAAGTTACATTGAATGGGCCTTCATGTTGTGAAGAAGACAAGACAGCTTTGTTCCATGGACATTGAAGTTCGCGCGGAACGCGCGAATGGACGTGTGTGTGTGTGAGAGAGGGAGAGAGAGGGGTTCTTCGCTTTCGTACGAAGACGATTTCTATCGAAATTTTTATACTTTGAAAAGCGTGAGATCTTAGATTCAATCCTTACTTGACTCGATCCCACCAGGATAGACCCAGAAGAAAGTGATTTCCCATGTATCTTCCTACTACTGTTAATGTGAATGTCCTGCCTTTGATCGGACCTGATAGGCGAAACCTAATTTGATCACCAAAAGCCGATTTATAATACGGTCTGATCACTAAAAAAGATCTCGAGGATAATGCTGTTCGAATTATGAGAAATCTCAAGATCCCTCTTTGAATATTACCATCTATCCCGAGTGATCATATGGCTGCATCGAGTCCAAACTTTGCCCGCGAAATTTGCGTACGCCACTGATTCAAGTAGTGATCTTGACATTTGTATTATAATGAGGTAAGGAAGCACAAGGCATTGCCCAAAGCGCCGGCAAAGGGATCGCCTATTTTTTATGAGGTTGTGCATTTGACTCGCGTCGTTTGAGAACTTCTAAATGGCTAGCGCCGGTTGCCCAACGGCATATCTCGCATGGAGATATTTCTCGATTGCAGCATCTCGGTGGGGCTGCGGCAACATGCTCGCCAAATTTGGATCCTCAGGCCGCCGATGATTCAAAATAGTTATGACTCAAATTAGATGTTCCATAATGGACATGAAACCCTCGTGATAATGTCACGAGGGATTGCTAGTATTCTTCGCCCTTTCCATCTCGTAAAGTTTATCCAAAGAAACAAAAAGAAAAACCTTGACTGCCAACTGTTTCACACATTGTTTCAATATTAAGGACGTTACAGTATCAAAGCAAATCTTAGGTTCGCCGGACCTCATTTGGATGCGTGGTCCAGTCAAGCAAGGTCGATTAGGGAGCTGATTAATCTCGATTCCCTTCAGTCAATCGTTCCCACTGAAACTTAAATTCCAAGAATGCGGACATAAACCATATTTTTAGGAAAAACTTTGGATACACCGATCCTTGCATCACACGTGGCCTTCACTAATTTTGTGCTATCCACTCTTTTTTGACTTCGCAACTTTACATCCCCACTTTTGTGATCGGACGCGGAATTCGATCTCTTGTTAGATGACCACTGCCGAATGATCACTTTTTGCTCGACACATAACCCTCCCACTTTTCCGATTTGAAATCACGGCAGCATTAGATCGAGAGAAGGACGAGGCCGACCTAGACGGAGAGACTGAGGAGGCGGAGGGCGGCGGCGGCGGCGGCGGCGCTGGGAGATGCTCAAAGGCGGGATGGGTGGCGGTCGGGGGGAGTGGGGACGGTGGTAGTCGGTGGAGAGATTGGGGGAGCGAGTGGGATTGGGGGAAAGGATCCATGGGAGATTTTGGGGATTTTGAATCTTTAGCGGAGAAAGTGTAATTAAGTCCTTTCAATTTCGGATTTCTGCCCAAAGTTGCAAACTTGTACTTTTTTTGCGAGTACGTGATGCAAAATTAAATTACAAAGTTGCGAAAACTCGGGATGACTCTTTGTTTTTTCTCTCAAAGCTCCTCACATGAAGCATAATATGTGAATAAAGCCGCATGAAACAAATAATTCGAAGAAGGAAAATAATAACATAGACGCACAATAACGATAAATAGAATATGCAATTAGAATTCTGTATTAGCGTTAATAGACCAACACCAATGTCTAGTTAGATGGTCGTGAGATTCTTTACCTTCATTACGAGCTCCCTCATCTGTTTATGATCTTGAGCGGGAGTCTAGTCGGTCTCTCGGCAATCTCCACTACCGAACTACCGATGTATTTTGTTCTAAACAATTCGCATTAATATGGATCAACAGCTCAGATGATCTGACAACGTTATGCCGATATACGAATAAAGATAGATGAGAGATCCCATTTCCTTTCGGAAATCATCGACTGCTTGATTAATACCTCCGCTGCCATCGCCGCCGCCGGAGCTCGATGAAAATGACAGGGTTTTACATAAGTCATTTCCGGGTGGAGCCGCATATTGCCGCCCTTTCTAAGTCCTGGATCAAATTATTATGGAATCCCCTCTCAAGCTGAGCCAATTGTTGTACGAAATGGACCGGTCGAAGATAAACACAGCCGCGCTTTGACTCGACCTAAGACTCGAAAGAAAAGTAGATACATGGCCAACAGTGACAATAGCAAGTCATTCACGTACCAATGAGTATGGTTCCCTTGATCCTTTCTATCACATGCAGCTATCAACCTTGCACCCACTTGAAGGAAATCGTCCGTCCGAATCGAACCCATGTTGGAAATCCACTGTAAAGGTGAGCCAACGTTTACTGCACAGTGTTTTAGTTTGTGAAAGATAGGTTATTATATAAAGTAAATGAAAATATATATGAGACGATGCTCGGTCGCACTAATATGGTTGTGTGATCATATTAAACTGGTCTTAGCATATCTCTATTTCGGAAAGAATGTGGTGAGACGGTCAGTGCACGCCAGTATTTTGACAGTAATCCATAATGGGTGAGTCTGTTAGAATTACACGCTATAAGTAGGCTATAGCCTCCTTTCACCTTCTCATTCTATATACTTATCGCGGTTTATCCATCAAGATTGTTTAAGGGAAAAGAAGGAGAGGAAGGCCAAGTCCCGTATTTGTACTGGCTCCGTCCGTATCGTTTGACTCGATAGCAGTGATTAGGTAAACCAATTATGCGATTTCGATTCAATCTTAAGCATTTTAAATTCTATATATGATATTAGATCATTGAATTTCTTACTAAAAACCTCATTTATCCCGAAAGCTCACCGCAAAGTTCAGATTCACAATTTGGATCGAACTCACGTTGCCTAGAAGAGAGAGAGAGAGAGAGAGAGAGTAAAGACAAAGCCAGGTACATTGAAATCGGTCCATAAAAACTGACACAGCGATACGTGCCGCGGCATATTCTTATGGGATGGCGAGTACAGACTCACAGTCCACCTGTTTAAATGTCGATTCACGATCTGTCACGGCACTTAATACATCGAACGAGTGCATCGATCTTAGCATCTGTCGTATTATTCGGGAGTAAACGCATGAATGTACATGTTTGGTCCCCTCCCCAAGTGAATTATAAGCGGGTGGATAGGGATGAGACTGATCGTGCCAATTGCCAAGTACTCGGGTGTGGGGGGGCTGCGTGTTGTTGCCAATGTCTCATGACCCATGCTTGCCTCCACGTGAACTTCACAGGCCATTCCAATTCAATTCGCCGCTCGAGGGGAATCACAAGCCCCCACGCAGCTCCACAACCACCGAACAAATTTCGAGCGAGCTCCGAACGCATCGCCCCATCTTGCCTCTTGCTTCGCCGCGGAATAAAGTCCCCCGTATCGATGAGATCTTTGGAGTTTATGTTCGTGACATTGCAGCTCAACCTGAGTTTAGGATGGACCGAGTGATTGGAGCCGTCAAATCCGACGTTATTTGCGGTGGTAATTTTTGTCAGCTCCGTGTTAGCAAAAAGCAACGCATTTCCTCGGGAAAAATTATCGAAAAAGTCTCAGAATTTTTTTTTTCTTTTACTAATTGAGTCATAAACATTTTGCACTTGTACCAATTCAGTTAATCCGACCGGAAATCGATGACATGGATGCCGAGGGTTCCACGCGGTGCGACCTGCAATGACGCGGACATTTTTTCAATTATTTTTCAATTTTTTTTCATTTTTATTCTTTTCTTTCTCTTTCTTTTTTTATTCCCTTCTTCATATAACCGATCGCCAGACCTTGGCAACCCGCCAACAGCAAGGGCCGGCGAGCTTGACCTCACTAGCCACTGGCGAGACTCGACCTTGACGTTGCTAGCGAGGTTGGCCTCGCCAGGAGGAGCGGACGAGGCTCTCCATCGCCGACCCTTTCCTCTAACTAGTCACCGAGGTCGGACGACCGGCTAGAGGAAGAAAAAAAAAGAGAAATAAAATAAAATAAACTAATCCGAAAATTTATTTTAAAATGTCCACGTCATTGCCAGCCGCACCACGTAAGACGGCTGACGTCTATGTTAGCGATTTTCGGCCAAAATTGGATGTACTGAATTGATATAAATGGAAAATTTTTATGACTCAATTTAAAAAAATTAAGACTGAATTGACACAATTGAAATAAGTTTAAAACTTTTTTAGGTATTTTCCTCATTTCCCTGCTTCAAGGTTCAAATGTGAGTGCATCGTCCCGTCTCGACACGTGGATCATCCGGACCAGCCACCCGCCACATTCATCCGTATCTAGGTCAGGCGGTCCAGTTTCCCGTCATAATCGATTCCACACTCTCCCTCTTCATCTCTCCCTAATTATTGAGCCGAGAGAGCACGAAGCTATGGTTAGACAGAAAGAACAATCTTTCACTGTGCTAACCAGAAGACCAACGAAGAGTGCTAACCAGAAGAACAACGAAGGGTGATTCCATTAGGGTTTGCGGTCTAATGTGCCGATGCGTGATCAAGAACGATCGAGGGAATGAACGCCCTCGGCACCAAAGCTCGATCATGGCAAATCTCGAGCGGTTCCTGGAAAATGGCAATGATGATGCGTTTGACGGGAATGTGCCGACATGACGGACCTGTCAACAGAAAACACGAGAAACAGCTCATGCTGGTTCGACCCTCTTGTCAAATGGAATGATCACAAAGATCCAAGATTAATGTCTGGCCCGGCCTTGTGGTACGGTCATTAACCCCTTATGATTGCACGTGGGACTGACTGAAGAACCCTAGTGAGAAGACGGATTTGTGTAAGCTGATCATGCTCATCTCATCTCGATGGGTGTTCCCGCGGATCTTAAGATCGTTTGTTTTATTGAAAACTTCGTTATAAAGGATTAGTTTTTATACGTTTGATACTTTAGAAAAAATGATTTCATTATTATCAAAAGGATAAGTCGTTTTCCTTCGATCCAAGCTTATTATTTTCAATTCATGAAAAACGATTTTTGTGAATCGATTAGTTTTCTATCATTCAAACACCGAAAAGTCGGAAAATAATTTCCCGAAATCAGTTTTTCTTCCAAACAAAAGAGGATTTAGAGCGAATTTCACTGCAGAAAAGATGGCTCGGTGAGGCCGGTCAAAGAAAAGGGCCGAGTGGGAAATTGTGAAATGGCAAATTTGTTGACTCGGCGAGGGATGATCAATTATTATTAGTCACTATTTATCTACAGTAATCACGACTTAAGGCCGCTCTAATGTGAACTAAAGATCCCCCTTAAAAGTCGACAGACAGGCAAAAAAGCATGTCTAATGAAGAAAACATGTTGACGGGAGGGGTGGTCTTGTCAAAATCGTATCATAATTTACGGATTCAAATAGTTTTTCCTCTTTTTCCTCATCTTCATAATTTCCAAGGAAGAAAATAGATGGGTCACTTCTAGAAATACTCATTTGCCCGAGTCATGAAAATTTAACCCAAAGATGCGCACATTTTTTTTTCTTTACACTATGGAAGAAGATAACATTGCTAGGGTCGATAAGAAGTAATCAAGTGGAGGAAGAAAATTGATGGTGTCTTCTAGAAATGATCATTTGACCGAGTCACGAAATTTGCCCCAAAAATGTGCACTTTTTTTATTCATTATAGAAAGAGATAACATTGCTGTGGTGGATTAGAATTAATCGAGCGGAGAAAGATTTTGAAGATTCATATATTTGCAATAAGAAAAATATAATTCTATGTACTAAATCTAAAAAAACCCTTTGGACTTCGACAAGTACAAAGTTTTCTTAATCAATCACTTAAATTGCGTTTTATTGGTAACATAAAAAGCAAAACAGCTTTAATAAAGTAGATCAACGCAGCGCAAATGTCAACATTTTGATAATGCACGTGAAAAGGGGACATTGCCCACCATCAATTCATTCACAAACTTTTCAATTTTATCAATTTAATCATCAACTATTGCACAAAATTCCAAATGTAGTTAATCCAATCAATTTTTTTCGAAAATTATTGACATTGTGATCCAATCATCACTGATCATCCTATATGAGACACTACCACGTAAGTGATTTCCAAAGAAATTTAGCTAGAATGACCATATTGAAATTTCACTTAAAAATTTAAGATTAAATTAGCAAGAGTGAAAAATTTAGGATTGAATTGACATTGTTATAATAATCTAAGCATTTCTTAGAAGTGTATTTGTTCAATGGGGCTTTGAGCGCAATGGTCTAGACAAGATGCTTCTGACGTTGATAGTCCTTCACTTTTTAAAAGTAGAAGATAGATGGGGAGTCAAGTTACCCGATGTTAAAAAATTCAACCCAGAAACTTAAATCAATAAACAGAAGGAGACTACGTGTATATAAAGATTATATAAACCCTAATGTCAGGAGATGTTGAATATTTTCTACCCTACCTCTCATGTACAAGCCGGATTAGGAGTGGCAAATGCAGTTTGACTAACATGGTAGACTTCAAAAGCCTTCATCTAAATTTTTAGAACAATTAGTAATGATTCTATAAAATCTCACGTGGTATCGGATGCTGAGTTCAAATCTTTCAATTCCCCTTATTTGCCTCCCTATTAGCTGATGCAAGAGGGATACTTTGGGATGATAGGGGAGATAGGTTGATTGGGTTTTGTAAATTCGTGGCACGAACTCAACACAGATGCCGATTTGCTATTTACTGCTTCAAGGAATGAAAGCAATATGAATTATGAGTGAGCAAAATGGACTGCTCGAATTGGGATCGGAATGGACCTGACCGGATTGATCGGTTTAGTCCGATTCTCGAGAATTTCTGTCTGGTTTCCGATTTCTAAAAATGAAGCCGATTTCCGGCGGTCTGGTTTCCGATTTTAAGGTGGAAACCAGACCGATCAGACCAGACCGATAAATATATATTTTCTAATTTTTTCATATATATATTTATTTACATTTTAAAATTTTTGAAAAAAAATAAAAAGCCTAATATAATTTTCCAATTCCCTATTGCCTTTACCAATAAGTGATTGGTCCCATTGGAACCAGTCCACGGTCCCAGGATTAGCCGGTCTGATTCCCGATTCTAGAAATTGGGAACCGGTTCTCCCAATCCGGTTTTCGGTTCTTGGGTTCGACCAGATCGAACTGGGAACTGATCGTCCCTAATTTGAGTAGAGTTTACGGGTGATACCATTTGATCACAGAGAATAGTTGCTGTGGCTAGGAGAATATAGGATCGATCATATCTACAAGGAAGCCAATCAAAGCGCAGACAAGCTGAAAAGATGGGGATTGAAGGAACTATTGACATTGTCAATGCATATCATGTTCCAGATGATGTTGAGACTGTGTTATTATCTGATAAGGACGGGCCATGATGTCTAGACTTTGTGCCGTGGATCAGTCTCCGAATGAAAGCCTTTCCATTTACAGAAAAAGAAAGAAAGGAAACTGCTTGGCACTACTTATAACAGCGTTTATCATTTCAAGAAGCTGCCATGTTTGTCTTCAAGGTAGCTTCAGCTACAGAACGTGTATTGCGCACAACACACTGTGCTTCCCAACGCATCACGTTAAAGCTAAGGCAACACCTAATAAGATTCGAAATATATTCTTTTTCCACAAGGGGAGAGAGAGAGAAAGAGAGAGAGTTGCGGGGACACAGACAACTCCGTGAAGACTTGCCACTTTGATGCAGCCTCTCGTTTTTTTTCTTCGGCTGTCCACATCACTGCTGGCCTTTTAGCCGACCCAACTTCAATGCTGTCCCAGACTTCCCTTCTTCCTCCCAGACACACCTCCCTTTCACCGTCTCCCTTACGCTCTATCCCTTACAAATACTTCTCCATTACGCCTTGAGCACCGAATATGTGCCCCTTTTAGCTTCCACATTATCACCATTTCATAGATCTCGCAGCTTTTCCTCTATTCTTTTTCATGTTTGGAATCATACATCTCTGAGATATGGATCTTCAACTTGGTCTAGCTCTCCCAATTCATGACCCTGCCAAAGGTTCTGAGCCAAAAGATCAAGAAGGCCAGTACAAGAAGTGGGTCAGCAACAAAAGGTGTCATGGAGAGGCATTTGAGGAAGACTCCTCAGGGAAATCGCAGTTGTTGGCGTGGAGCGGCGGGCCGAACGAGGAAGACGACCCATGTGGGAGGCGTGGCAAGTTTTCTTGTTCTATAAACAAGTATGTCATGCCAAGCCAATCCTAGTTTTATATTCTAATTACCATCGATGAAAAAAACAGTTTCACTTGCAACAGCAATATTTGTTGGAGGTGAAAATCACTATGGTACGCATAATTTTTCAGGTTTAGGTATAATGAAGGAGCTGATGATGATGATCAGGTTGTGGGGTGGCCACCCATCAATTCCTGGAGGAAGGAGTTCATACACGGGCATCCACCGCACCGAGATCTTCACGAGAATGTCCGTCCGGCTGGGAAAGAAAATGGTGAACCTGATCATAACATGTTCGTGAAGGTGAAAATGGAAGGAGTGGCCATCGTAAGGAAGATCAACTTGAGGACCTACCAATCTTATAACAGTCTTAAAGGTGCCTTGATCGCCATGTTCTCAAGATGTAAGCAGACACTGCCCCAACACTTTAATACTACGTTGTACTTCCTTAGATTTCCTACAAGCGAACACTACTCAAAATCAGTCTTTTTTTTTTTTTCCAGACCACAGAGATGAGTTCAAAGATCATGCCGGCTACGCTCTCACTTACCAGGACAAAGAAGGAGATTGGCTCTTGGCTGGAGATATTCCATGGCCGTATGTTCATCATGCTTCTCAGTGCTAATTTTATTGTCATTTAATTGTTCAAACTTATGTAAAGGTACCTCATAGAGAAAAATAGGCGTATTTATTAGAAATAATAAGAGCTGGTGGAATGAATTTCATTTCCCAGACGGACGTGAATTGGCGGCAAATATGCTCTTACAGAAACTAGTTGGTCATTTAGCACAAATAACCATTTTCGATTAAGTAATGCTTGTGGAGATAGTAGTTTCTTCCGGTGGACAAATTCATTGTAGAAGTCATTTTTCACCCCTAAAGGTCACCATCACCCTCCATGGAAATAGTCCATAAGCACATAGCTTCACTTAAGAAAGCAATTATGCAATTGACATTGTATACATTGGTCATAGAATGTCATATGCAGATTCGAATGAAATCATGTAAGGTGAAAATTTAATGTGATTATCTACCTGCAGGAACTTTGTGGAATCGGTACGTCGCCTGGAGATACAAAGGACTAGAGATTGAAACCCGATTCGTTCAGGCCAAAACCATACCATGTCAAGCTCAAACATCGTTGATCCCTTCTGAGATTGCACTAGTGTCCAGCAGAAGTACGTCTTTGATATGTCGATTTGCTTCAATAAGATGATTGTAAGAAATTATTAGGCAGTCTAAGTTAGCTTGTTTACCAGCCAAAAACAGTTGATGAGGGCAAAAGTTAAGCCTGTTTCCCAGCCGTTTAAAAATACCTCGTTCCTCCTCCACGTATGTAACTTCTTGATTTGAAGCCTTGTAAAGTTGCTGGAATTGTGAGCTTTTCGCTGTCTGAAGAGCACATACATAGAGCATTTTCATACCGACGTCAGCATATACTAGAGGAATTGGTGGGGACAAATGCAAACTCTTTAATACTGCAACATATCTGTTGTGATCCGGTGACGGGATTGCGATCATCAGCTTTTGGTTAGTCATTTATGTATCCAATGGGACCTGACTAGCGAAATCCAGCAAGAATATGTCTCACCTCATCGATTTCACGATCAAGAACTTAAAAGTTCAGACTGATCAGAGAGTTCCAAAATCTTTAAGTTGGGCAATGCATCGAGTTTGAGCTGACCTTAGTAGTATTAATGTATTGAAATCACTTCCTATTATCGACAATTACTAGATTATCATAGTTTATAATCGGCGACATAAGTAATAGAGAGAGGGCAGCGAAGGAGGAATGTCGATCCAGGCGGTAGCGGTAATTAGCGATGAGAGATGAGGAAAACAAGATCGAACCTTTGATCCGAACTAAACCAAACCATCTTTTATGGTTTGATTCCGTTCAAAAACAAATTTTTCAAGGAAAAGCAATTCATTAACAAAAGTTTCGAAATCAACCTGTGCTGTTCATTAATTTTTCTAATAATCTTTTTCGATAGATTTGAAGTGGCCTGTCTTCTCTAATTTGAAGCAGCTTAATTTTTTTCATTTGTATAGATCTATTATGTGTGACTTGTGAGTTTCTATGATTTGGTCTTTTCATGTAGTTGTGCTATATTAAAACTGAGATGTTTGATAATTTCACGTTGCACTTTTGAAATTTGAACCAATAATGTTATGGAAAAAAATTCTGAGAAAACATGAGTTTGGGCTGTAAAACTTTTTCCAAGTAACATATAGAATTTTGTTTTTTCGGTTAAAAATGAAAGTGTTTTAGTAATATGGATTGGGTCCGGGTTCATTCCGATATGGATTGTTAAAATTACCTAAAAATGAGTCAATGTGGGTTGTATAAATCAGTTTGAATCATACTCATTTTTCCATCCATCCAAATTCGACCCGACCCACACCTATTTGACATATCTAATGTCGATTCTCTTGTCCAACAACTCCAATAATCAAGAGGTTTCAAGTCAAAAGCAATGAGATGGCCTGTTACAAGAAATTCATGCTATTTCCTCTCTTGCTTCTCACCCTGTCGTCCCCAACTGGTGATGGAGTTGGAGTCCTTGCTTCCCGTCTCATCAGCCTGAGCTACCTCCCGTTCCCACGACCCCGACTTTGCCCGAGCCGGAGTTACCGTCACCGCCGAAACCTGAAGTCCCGACCTTACCGAAGCCCGAGTCGCCTCCATTGCCGAAGCCCAAGGTCCCCAAGGCGCCTGAAATACCAGTTGTTCCTGAGTTGCCGAAGCCCGCCTTGCCTACCAATCCCTGAGCTCCCCGAAGATTTACCCGCCATCCCTTCCCTCTTCCCACCCCCACTCATCCAGTCCTTGATCAAGCAATCTCCTCGGTTTAACATCATCTCTCTTGTTATCATTCAGTTGGCAACTCATGCTATGTTGTTCTGCGACTCGTGCCACGCATTTTCCACAGATGGCCATGTTATGATATCGGTTTTGCGAATATCGACGAGCATGTGGGGCCACATCAATCCATACTTTGCAGAACGAAGAGAGACCCTCGCCGGTTTTGTCGAGCGCATCCAACCAGAAGGACGTGCAGTTAAATTCAAGACGTCGCAGAACTATGGGCTAGGCGCACTATATCGCTGATGAGTGGACAATCGTTTCGCAGGAAACACCACTGGCATGTCGCCCGAAATGCACGGTGCATCGCTGCTCCGTGCCTATGGCGCTCACGGGTAACCTCTGCACAACAACTAGGAAATTCGCCTACTTTCACAACACTTCAACTCGACCAATCTCTCGAAAGTGAATTCCTCGTCCTTATCACACGGAACTAACCGTTCTACTCGAGAATTGCTCAGCACCACTTAACTTGCAGTTACAAACGAGAACCGCAACAAAAGCAGCGGAAAAGTTATGGCAAACTTTGGCTTCTTGCTTAACAAGTTGATAAGTCACGAGATGTCTGTCAAAGAAAAAAGTTGGTGAAAATTGCAAAAAACAAAAATGTGATGGTGACGATCACGGTGGGACTCGAACCCACAATCTCCCGCTCCGGAGGCGAGCGCCTTATCCATTAGGCCACGCGATCACTACGTTCCTTCCTCGCGTATTCAAAATAATTTACCCAATTTTAAATCGCGCCAAGAATTTTTTTATTCTCTGAACCGTAACGTTTAACTTAGATCTAGTCCTTATTGAGTAGGCGAAACTTGACCATCTGCTTCATCTTTGCTCAGAGGTTCAACGATCATTTTTTACACTTCAATTGATGAAAGATTAGACGCTCGTCACTTATATTCTAAAGGTTCCATCGATTAGCACTAGAGCCGCATCTTTACTTGAGGCGGGGCAAATAGAGCGCGCAATCCGGCGTGCCCCCGACGGGTTGAGGATTGGGGAAGTACATACTTGCCCGGCGCGGCGTAGAAGCGTATGCGAGAATATCCAGATTTGCCGCGGAAACCTGATTCTGTCCGATCAAATGGCACAAGAGACACCGGATAAACCTCCAGGCCACCAGATGATCATCAGATGATGTCTGAAAATGCCTTTGTTAGTTCTTATCGTACGAGGACACCAAGGATTTAAGTTTCCTTTCCTTTGTATCTTTTTGCCAGAGAGTAATAAAGACAGTAGCAGGAAGGATGGAAACAAAGACAAAATTACTTGCACTGAAATCGCTTTGCGAACCAGAGGCTTCGAGCAAGAAATGAATTGCTACGTGCCCTTCTTTTCCCACTTGCTCACCGAACTACATAATTACACAACTCAAGGAGAAGAATACAAAAAGTCACACCCCCTCGAAAAGTACAACTTGCTAGCCACTTGAAGAAACAGATCGTTTCGCCCCGACAAAAGCGGCAGATCTAGATTGCATCGGCAGAAGGCGACGCAGATGTGGCCTCCGCCGTCGGCGATTCGGACGAATTGGGACAGCAATAGTGGAACTCTACTTGCAGTCTTTGATGGAGAGACAAAATAGAGGCGGACCCCTTTTTCTCGTCTTCCTCGAGTTCTTGGACCGGTATAGCAGAAAGAAACCTCTTAATGTACTCCCCACAACACTCCCTTCCTGCACATATGACCTCCTCCCACTCATCTCCTGTCTTCTCGCTCTCGTCCTCGCCCTCCTCCGTCCCCGAGCCCCGACTCGCGCCGTTCTCGGCCTTTCTGTACAGCGCAGCGGCTTCATCGAATTTCAAAATATATGCACGGTCACAACCTTCAAAAAGCCGTTCCCCCAATGAGTCGATGACGTAATAGGCATGATCTTCCACCATCAAAACAAAGAAATGATCATTCCAGCTCACTATGTATATTCCCTGCCCGCTCTCTTCAGCTTCAAGCATCATAATTTTCGCCCACATGTCATCAAATGACATAGCTTCCTTCAGAGCCTCGAATTTCTCCGGGCTGAAAAACCCGATGAATGACTTATCAGAACTGATTGTGAAAGGCCTCATTCCGGCTTCCAAAACGGTCTCAAGATCAAAGTGTTTATTGGGAAACCTCATGAGGTAGGTCTCATCGGTGCAAAGCCTCTGCCATTCTAAAGAACCGTCTTTGATGAGGGAATTGAATTGAGCTCTCGTCGGGAGATTATATTGGTTTGAGTGAAGAAAATTAACAATCACGGCAGCTACTGCAGAACAAGCGCTTTCTCCGCATGCCTTTTCACTTCTCTGATCAAAGGAAGCAAAGAAGACATTTGTTCTTAGTTTTGTTTGCCCATCTCTGCTGACTAGTTCTTTCTCCTCCCAAAAGCAGTCATCTTCTTGACAGTCCATTTCCGGAGGAGTCTGCACTGCAGCAATTTTCTGCAATTTGCAGCCAATATCGACACATTAGACCGCCAAAACAAATGCATAGCATAATAATAAAATTGCAACAGGGTGTGCTAAATAGCATACTTGACGCCAAGATCAAGTGCCGCATGCTCACACAGGATCCTATTGACATGGGGTGGGTACATGACAAGGACTAGATCATACTAAACGAGGGCACTATGTGTGGATTGAAAATGGCAACATTTGTATATTGAATATGGTCAACAAGTGTCCCCGGTACTAATTAACAAGACCCTTCTATGAAATAAGAAATATTTGTTTCTTACCATAATCATACACAAGTAAATAGACTCGCACTCTCTGAATAAATTCCAATTTTGGAGCTGTCACTGTTCTTAACACAGATGATGCAGAGTCAGCGTAACGAATGTCGAAAGTTATTTTGATGTAGACCTCAGAAGGTTAAGCCTGGGGAAGGCCATTGAAGCCATGATACTGAAGTTGACTTGCAATGCTTTTTGTACGTACAGCAAATAATATGCTCAAAGGACGCAAGGGCAAAAACTAAGGGATGTTTCTGGTGCAGTTCGATTCGGTCCAGGCTACAACCTGAGCTATATTCTATTTGCATCAGCTGATAGATACGACATACAAGAAAGCGACCCGGATATGTATTTGTTTTCATCATGCCGGACCATCTGAGTTCCAGCAGACTCTTCTTGTCGCCTTGTCGGCATGTGTAAATGCATGGCGGTGTGAACCCAAAAAATGGAGCCATGAAAGTCGTTCGTACCGTTTCAGAACCGGAGGAGGCGAGTCAACGGCGGGCACGTCGCTGACGCGGAGGTCAACGTCGGCCTCCGGATCCACGTCACGCCCATCGGGACCCTCCAAAGGCAAAGGCAAAGGCAAAGGCTCCCCTTTGCCCCTCGTCGCCGGTTTGAGGCTCAGTCGCCGTCGCTTCCACGACAGCAGCCCGCTCTGCTTGACCGGCTCCGGGCTCGAGGCCGACGACCCCGCCTCGGTCCCGGGGCTCGGCTCGCGGCCGCCGCTCCCGGCGGCGGCGGCGGGGCCCGCCGAGTCGGGCCGGGGGGGGGACCCGTCCGGGTCGGAGGGGCTGGCCCGGGCCTCTTGACTTTTCTTCTGCTTCTTCATCACGGCGTTCACTATTTTAAGGAACCCATCTTCCCTCTCTGACCTGGCCGTCGAGCTCTGGCGTTGCACGACTTGTTCCAGCGCCGAGTCGCTCGCAGAACTTCCGACTTCCGAGAAGGTGATGCTCACCTGTGTAATTGATAACGATAGAAACTAATTAATACGAAAATAATCTTTACCACATGTCTTTCTTTTTATTAGCGTAATGGGGTGACCCAAATATCAAGAACGTGAATATTTGACCATATAATTTGCGAAAAGAAATGACGTCAAGGGTGTTTAATGACCCAGTACAGTTGTAGAACAGGTCCAAATCAACCTCCAGAGCTTTATTAAAAAGAAACTTATGGATGGCCGGAATATGTAGGGAAAAACTTGTCAGCAGTACATGCACATTTAGATCGGAGTGGACTGATTTTCAAGAAACTGTGTCTTTTTTCTTTGAGCAAATTCAAGAAACTTGTTCAAAAGATAAGAAAAGCTAAAAAGAAGAAGATGGGTATGCCCCAAAAAGAGAACTTTTCTCAGAAAACGATGAACTAATTTTCAAGAAAGTTGTTTTTTCTATGAGCAAATTCAAGAAAATTGTTCGAATGACGAGAAAAGCTAGAAAGAAGGAGACGGGTATGCCCCAAAAAAGAAACTTTCCTCAGAAAACGACGAACTGCGAGGCTTCGAGGCGAGGAAGAGAGAGGCGTGTGTGGTAAATTTATAGACGTCGGACTCGCTCACCATGAGAGTGGCTTCGCAGGTATCGCCAGCTACCTGTAAAGAGATGGGAAGCTTCTTCACGACTGCGGACTCCATCTTCGAGGCCATTTCCGCCAAATTCAACGACACCTTCCCGATGACCGCCACCCTGGGCTTCGGTTCTGCGCGATCCCCTGCGAATTTGACCCAGTTTCGATCGTCATCACGCGCCGTCCTCTCCTCGACACCCAACCAAACAAAAAGGGACAGCACACAAACACGCGAAGAGGATCATCACCCAGCTCGAACTTACGCGTAGCACTTTGAAGGAAACCTCCCACGGTGCGAAGGAGCCGCCGAAGCCGCACGCGCACTCGATGAGCTCCCCCTCGTCCCATTCCAAGGCCGCGGCTCCGGTCAGGAGCCTCCGCGCCGTGACCTGCGTCCGGCGCGTCGCCGTCCGCGGGAACTGGACGAGCCCTTGCTTGGGTCCTCGCCACTTCACCTCGAGGAAGATCGCCCCCTCCTCCTCCTCCTCCTCCTCCTCCTCCTCCTTCTTCCGCTGCTCCGCACCGTGGCCTTCGACCTCCGTTCTCCCCGCGAATGCGCCGAGGCCCTCCAGCCTCAGGCGGCGGAACTTGACGCGGAGCTTCCTGGTTCCCTCGGGCTGCCACGGCGACCACTTCCCCATATCTCCTTCTCCTCCCTCTCCTCCTCGTTAGCCACTGAATCTCATCTGCCCATGCATATACGCGCGAGAGCGAGAGAGAGAGAGGTGCGTGGTTTCGCTTAATGGCGAATCAAGGAGGAAGGAGACTGGTTCTTGATTGGATCGGTGACGGGATGGGCTTGAAGGGATTTGCTTTTTCCTTTGTGCAATTTCCTTTTGTGGGGGCGAGACGTTCGACCCGTGTTTCCGCGTGAAACGACGACGCACGCGTCTGTGCAATGGCGCAGGACATGCACTTTTGTTTTGTTTTTTCTTTTTTGTTTTTTTGTGCTGTGCAATTTGCCCCCCTTGATGGTAGATGGTCATGGGCATTGCAATTTGCACACGACTCCCTCACTTTTCGATTTCTTCGATTTTTTGTAGCGAAGTTTTCGAATAGGTTGCAATGTCGCCCCTAGCCTTGACTCCGGCCAATTTTGAGCGGAGCTCTAATCGCGTGCTTGTAGTTCGACCTTCCTTTTTTTTTTTCTGGCTAGCTCGATGGTGAGGACGAGGATTGGTGGGTCCATTTAACGTGGGAAGCGACGGCGCGAAGGTGGGCAAAATGATTTTCCTGAAGTAAAAGATTGTGAACAGATAAAAAGAACAAAAAAAATGGAGACTCGTCATGATGCCGAAACCATTGGTGGCTGTCGCTGTTGCCACTATGTTACAAACTTACTAGTGAGGGTCGCTACGGTTTTTATGAGTCATTTTGCCCTTATCGATAGGTCACGTGATAAGCACATAATCGGAGCTCGGATTGTAAATTGATTTGAGTTCACGACAGGGAAGACATTACACCTTAATCGAAAAGTCGGGAGGCAAATTGGCCTATGTGTCAAATTTAGGGGATTGTTTTTTTTTCCTACTAGCATTCCCAATAGGAATAGTTCTTTTTTTCCTTGCTTGTGAGAAATAGAAGAGATTGCGTGGTGCAGTCCCGCATGGAGTGAGTTGTGTATTGGACAAAAAAATTGACCAATTGAACAGATATGTGAAAGTCGAAAGCTGGCATGAGTAGAATTTCACCATTACGCTGAAGAAATAACTATCGCGACACTCGTGATAATAATTTTTTTTAAATTATACTAAATTTACATCGACTTAATTTACAGATCACGTAATTCATCAGAGCAATACAAATCACGAAATATTCTTAATCGATTTCTTAACTGGTGCCCTTAAAATCTTTCTCGACAAAATTGCAGGGGGATTGCGCGGAACAGAAACCTAATTCAGTGGTTATCGGGACAATATTGCACGTTGAGTGAAAATTCAGAGATCACGTTGAACAAATAAAAAACTCGGGGAATATGACACAAATGGTCCCCGAATTTTGATCTAATGTACAACGTGGTCCCTAAAATTTTAATTTGTTCAATATGATCCATGCATTTTTTGTACATGTTCAATATAGTCCATGAATTATACGAAAATGTTCAATGTTGTACTTCAATTAATTCAATATCGGGAACTAAATTGAACTTCTTTCATATAATTCAAGAACTAAATCACACATGTACTAAAAATTCACGAAACACTATAAATAAATTAAAAGTTCAGGAATCACATTACACATTGAGCTAACGTTTATGGATCATATTGAGCAAAATTAAAATTTCAAGGGCCACATTGTACATTGTATTAAAGCTCGGGGATATTACGTGTTATTTGCCCAAAAAAATAAATCGAACGAACGGCATTTCTCGGAAGCCACGTCATATCCGAGAGCTCAAGCCTAAGGCCGACACGAGGCTCACGCGCTTTGGGGTTTGGCGCGTGGAGGGGTTTGGGTTCACACGCTTTTGCTTGTTCATGTCTCGATCGCGCGTCGCCGCGCGCCAGGCGATTTTCTCTTCTTCTCCTCGCGAGTTTTTGGTGCCGTACGATACTATTATTGCATCATTATTAATTTATCGCTAACAATTTCCAACCTGCGAGCCATCCGAGAAAGAATACACAAACTATTTTCAGCACCGGCAATTTACCTTGTCAAAGTCTATTTGTTTTTCTATGTTTAGCGTCATCTCATTGGCTCGTTATTTCATTAAGATTTTTTGTTTTTATTTTTCTTAGGTAATTACCGATGCATGTATCAATATATCTCGTCATCTCATGTGGAAAAGTAAAGCTACATATTAATTAACTTATGTCATTTCAATGTTCAAGTCTGTTGTTGATGATGACATTTCCCGCTGTTTCTGTCCCTCCGTTGTCCTTTTGTTGTATAAGAAAAATGTGCGCGATCACAGAAATTCGACACTTGAAAGGTTTTGCTGTCAAAAAGAATCGTCCATACAGTCGCCTTTTCCAATCAAAACTTCTTTAATTAGAAAACTTGTTTTCGGAGGGAAATAAAACAGGTGCTGCAAAAGGTCATTATCCAAAAGGTCATAAACTTATTGTTTAGCGATTAATTTAATTCAAAATTTTTCAATTCTGTCAATTTATTTATAAACATTTTGACGATTTGCTAATATAGTCCTCCCGGCCACATAGGATGCACGGCATCTAAGTCAGCGATTTCAGCTCAAATTTGGTCAAAAAGGATATATTAGCAATTATCAAGAGAATTATGACTAAATTAACAAATCGTCAACTAAATTGACATATCGACAAAATGTTCAAAACAAAATTGACAAAATTGAAAAGCTTATAAGTGAATTGACTATTATATAGTAGGTTTCGGACTTTTTGGATAATTATACCCTTCCTTTCGGTGGTTGATAGATAGTGTGTTGTTGTTGTTGAGTATATGGTGGTTTGTTCGGTTATGTGTTCATGTTGATGGACTACAGATGTTATCTTTACTTGAGTAGTCAAAGATCTTGAATTGGACTTGTACGGGTTCAGTCGTGCCTGTTTAAACTGTTTTTATTGGTTAAGCAATACAATGATATTTACTTATGGAAAAAAGATTTTGAAAAATCGCTTTATTATAATGTATTTGAATTATTGGTTAATGAAAAGAAATTATCGACACTATATGAAGAACAGAAAGAGAATAATATTTCAAAATTTGTACCTTTTTCTGGTAAGTGTGTTTATAAAGAAAAGATTCAGACTTCTAGGCCCCATTTGTTTTGCTGGAAAACATTTTTCAAGATAATATTTTCCTCGTTTTTCGGCATTTGGTTTACTTGGGAAAATATTTTTCTAGTCAACTAGAATATACTCTCCTACCAAAGCTTAAATTCAGGAAAATGATTTTCTCTTTAAAAAATCGGAAATCATTCTAAAAAATATGACTAGGTACCGGTAACGGTGTGCAAATCGGATCGTTCGAACTGGGAACCGCTCGGATCAAATCGCAAGTTCCTAGGAACGTCCGTCTAGTTCTCGATTCCTAAAATCGAACCAATGTCCAGGCGGTCCGATTTCGGGTTCCAAGAGAGAACCAAACCAAATCGACTACATATATATATTTTTTATTTTTTTTAAAAAAAGTAAAATATGAGCTAAACCCCTCATTCAAAATCTCCATGGAAGTGTCCCGACACTTGCTGAAGTTTCTCCCTTCAAAATTAAAATAGTAACATCAACCACCTCCCAATAAATTATGCGAACACTTTAAACATCCGGATGGGACACCACCTCATGAAACCAATGGAATTGTCAAGCCAGCTTCTTTTCTAAAACAAAAGCATCTAGTTTTTATAAGAACTAATACACTGCTTCGAAAAAAAAAAGTGATTAGACCAGATCGAAATGATAGTCCGGTCCAGTTCTCAATCCTAGGACCAATCGGTCCATTTCCTGGTTCTCAAAATTGGGAACCGATCCTCCCGATCCGGTCCAGTTCCAAGGTGGAACGCCAAATGCCTGAATCGAGAACCCCAAACGCTTGGATCGATTCCACCTTAGAATCGGATCGAATCGGGAATTGATCACCCTTAGGTATTAACGCTTGGACCAGAAACTTTACGCTTTGATACAGGAATCTCAAACACTCATTTCGGGGCCCTCTATAGCAGAGTCGGGTCCCCATCGCTTGAGCCCAGGTCCATCGAGGTTGGGCCCCAATCCATCTAAGCCGTGCCCAAGACCCCGGCAACTGTGCCTAAGTCCATCGAGGCAGGGCCTTGGACACCAATGCCCAGAATGATAGGCTTGAAAATTGCTGACATGCATAAGCTATCCTACGTGGATAATTTTTCCAATATATATATTTAAAATCAAACATTTCAATGTATTTTTTATTTTTATTTTATTTGTCATATTCTTTTCTTTCTTTTTTTTTCTTTTTCTTTCATCCTCCGTTGGGTTTTGGCGACGCCAATTGGCCATAGGAGAGGGCCGGCGAGGCCGTCCTCGCTAGCCTCCAGCTTGCCACACCTGCCTCGAGCGGGCTCGAGTGTCACCAGCCTTAGTCAAGCTAGATCTCGCCGGGATCTAGCGAGCTCAAGCCTTGACCAAGGTCGGCCCTCGCCACCCTCTCCTGTGGTTAGTTGCTAGTTGTCATCGAGGCCCAATGACCGGCAAAGTAAGAAAGAAAAGAAGAAAAAAATAAAAAAATTATTAGATATTCAATTTTAAAAAAAATTTATTCACGTCAGCACAGACCGTGCTACGTAAGATGGTCAACGTCCATGTCAGCAATTTTGGTAATTTTCCAGCCCAAATGGTGCATGTATATTTAGAAAAATGATTTTCCTTACCAAAAGACTTAAAATATTTTCCAGTTCATTTTCAGGTCTGAGCCAAACACCAGAAAAATCGTCATTCCCCAAAAAATGACTTTCCGGAAAACATTTTCTTGAAAATGTCACATATTTCGCAAAACGAACGAAACCCTAATGGAAATACATAAGAGAAAGAATAATATTATTTATTTATACACACGTCCATTAATAGGACATTTTTTTTTAAAATAAGGTAATTAAGGATTTTTTGATGAAGGAAAAAGACGATTGTGATCCCTTAAATATTGTCCAAATACCTTTGGACCCTCGCGGCTTAGGATGGGCCCAAGGGCACCCAAACAGTTTCGAAACTCGTGATTTGTGCGGCCCCTTCTTTTACCCTCTCCCTTTCTCCTTCTATTTAGCCATTTTCACCCTTACTTATTTGAGAGAAAAAAGATATGTACCTGAATATTGTCGCCACCATCCTGGGATTTTTTTTTTAAATTTGGCACTATGTAAGGCACACATGACATGCCTAGATAAATACTAAGCTAAATGCAATTTTTTTTTTGGAGTGAAGATTTTTGAAAAAAGAAAGTAGAATTATAGCGCGAAGCCGCAAAGAGGAAATAATGGGACGGGAGACAGCAGCGCGGAGCTGCTAAAATAATAACAGCACGAAGCCAACAACACTGAGCTGCAAAATAGTAACGGGGAAGGGCAACAACGCGACGCAAATTTTAAAAATATTGGGGGCAAATTGAGATGCGCGGAGCCGAGGCCAAAAGGAGATTTGGCCACCGCAAAGATTGAGAGCTCTAAATGCGCTTGAATTTGAAACCTTCACCGCAAATTTTTGAGTTGAATTGATGCTGAAAAATGATCCATGACGGGGGCGAATTCCCGATAGTGTTGGTAATTTACACACCACACCGGTAACATTTCACGGGTCTAATAAAAAACACGACTCATAATGTAGCATGAAGCGTTCACGGCCTTGGCCAAACAGAGCTTGCGAATTTTGCTCCTGTTTGCGAATTTTGCTCCCTAATAACAAGGCACGTGTCATTTCTAGCAGGTTCCTATTTTTCTTTTCAGCGACACCATTTTGCTGTGGATTGCAAGGAGCATGTCCTGCTCAATACCACACTCATCACAACATGATATGCATGAAATGCTAAAGCCATTTTCCTTGGGGCTTTTCTTAGCAAGTTTAGCAAAATTAAAGAACCCAGGTAAATATAGACAAAGAGCCATTCTCATGATCTAGACAAAGAACCCAGGTAAATATAGAGTAGTCATCTTCACGTGCTTTCCGAGAGAACATGCATCGCAAAATTCCTTTTTTGTTTTGTCAAATTCAATATTTGGTTGCAACAACACAAATTTTTTGTGCCAAAGACAATTTTCCGCAGCAACGCACAAAAAATAACAATTTTCCTTTAAATGATCAAAATCGTTTGAGAAATAATGTAAACGTTCTTATGACCTTTTCCAACAAATTTCTCTTCCAATGTGTTTTTGTCAAGAACAACACGACTATCATGCTCAACAATAAATTTTGAGACCTTCAAACAAAATTTTCTCGTGCTCAATAAATTATGCTTAAGGTCCTCAACAAGCAAAACATTCTCAAAATAACAATTGTCACCACCAATGGTGCCTTGCCATTGACACAAAATGTCACCAACACGACTATCATGTCCTTTTTGGCTTGCGCTTCAAATTCCTACAGAATAAATGTGCTTATTTCAGCTTGTGCAATGTCCGCCATTGTCGACCGAAAAAAGAAAAATGTCTGCCGTTGAGCATAGATTTGCAGCTTCGGCTTCATCCTCACTCGATTCACTTTCGATGTCGCTCCATGTGGACAACATTAAGGCCTCCTTCCTTTGTAGCCGTTCTTCTGAAGAAATTTCTTTAAGTCGCGAGCGAGCGCGGCTACATCTTCTTCGTCCTCTTCATCCGTGCTCGAAAACTCTTCCTCGATGCCATCATCGACCTTTAAGGCGATTGGTTTCTTCTTCTTCTTCCTCCTGGCCTGATTTGCTTTCTCCTCGTCACAAGACATTAAACAGAAAACAACCTCCTCAAAGGCCAGAAGAGTGAAATCGCGCCTTTGACGTATTGAAACCTTTTGCTTGTTCCAATCACCTGTCAAAGATCTCAAGAACTTCGGTATCAGTTCATCATTAGGAATAGTCTTACCAAGAGCGGCTAAGTCGCCGATGATGCCCATAAAGCGAGCGGACATGTCCTTGATGCTCTCATCCGGCTTCATCTTGAACGCCTCGTATTTGCCTTGTAACACGCTAATCCTAATCTCTTTAGCGTGACCAGTTCCTTCGTAGATGACCTCCAAACAATCCCATATTTCTTTAGCTGTTGTGCACGAGGAAATTCTGCTGAATACGGCCGGAGCAAGTGCACAATAGAGAAGGTACAATGCTTTTGCATCTAAGGCAACCTTCCTCTCGCAATCCGCCGTGTATTCCGCTTCGCTTTTGGGTGTACCAGACGACTCGCCGTCCTTCATAGGCACGGAAAGTCCATTTCGGACAATCGACCAAAGCTCGTAATCCTTCGCTCGAAAGAAGGCAGTCATCCTACGTTTCCAACGTGTGTAGTTGCCACCATCAAACCATGGAGGGCGGCTAAACAAGTCATCATCGTCCATAGTAGCTCCAACGATGGTTGCCATCGATCTGTATCTCAAAAGTATATAATACTTTAGTAATACGGAGTACCTGCAATAACACCAATCGTTCGGCCCGAATAAGCAACAAAGAGGGGGTGAATTAGTTTTTCAAGAAAACAACAAACTAATTCTGCAGAACGAATCCCAATAGAAATGTGGCCTCTAAGCACAAAGTGAACTAGTAATACATGTAGCACACTTGAAAGGGATGGAAACTAATGCTATGCATATGATGGAAATCGAAACGAAATCCGAATTAATCATGCCAGGGAACATGGCTACATGCAAGCAAACAACAAGATAGACCACGGGGCTCTTTGAGGCTCACCGTGAGGCCAGTGCGAGAACAAAACAAGCCCGAATCACCCCGACATACGACCAACGTCCTACTGTCCATGGACTGGACAGAGTTGTTCAGCACATAACCACATAAACAAGCATTCAATACGAGCCAATGCGATGACAAAACGCTGTAAATAGATCAAAACATGCGAGACTACATTGATTATTAACATGTACAATGGAAGTAGAAAAGAAGCAAAGACCCGTAAGAAATCAAACATCCCCTATTCAGACCGCGGATTATTCTGAACAGGGGTATGAGGTTATGTTTATATGAAACACAAGGAGGAATCAACGCTAGCCAACATTAAGCGAAAGACTTAGTAAGGTGATGATTACAACCAACGCGGTGAGAAGAAAAACTAAACTGAGAATCAACGAGCAAAAGTATGGACAAATATCACGAACGCTGCTACATTCACGGTTCAAAGAAAGACAAACATGCGTTTCAGAACTAATCAAGAACAACATGCAGGGGCTCAAGCGTGTGCATGTACACTCAACCAATCGGTTTCATGGCGGAAGAACGTGAATTTGCGACACAAGAGAGCCAGACGCGATCAGGGTACAAGAGGAAATTTCAGGTTCCTGCTATAACGACAGACAGACTGTGGAGGAGCTGCTCTGGCTGCTGCTACTCTGCTGCTCGTGAATGCGTCCCTTTTTAAAGGAGCTCCAGCACGTTGTCTTTTTCAGAAATTCTCCAAGAAAATCCCATGGAATCATGGAAAATCTCCATGATCTCTGGCGGGTCACGTCTCATTCCTTCGTGTAATCGCAATCACCTCTCTTGCCTTTCTTGAAATGGCCCGTCAAACGGCACGATCGCTTTCCCATCTCGGCAAGAGGGGGAGGTACGGCCTAGAAGTACGGCCACCTAGTCGAGCTTTCAAAACTTCTGAAATTTCGAACCTTGATTTGAGCTTTGTCCAGTCCTCGAGTCTATTTTTCTTTCCAACTTTGCTAAGAGGACAGTAGCGTTATTTACAATTAATAACGGTGCAATTCTGACCGCATATTTCTGTTTTACAAGTTAATGGCAACTGGCTCGGCTTGTGGATGAATGTAAATGCAAATTTTATGGCGTACGAACACCTTACTTACTTCTACAGTGGAACAAAAAGATAAGAAAAAAAAAGGACAATGACGATCTAAACAATATTTCTTTTTTGGTTCAAGTGGGGTCATTAAGTTAAAAAAGTAAACGAAAATACTAACGTGGTCGACTGATCATCGTTAGTAGTGATGTAGTGCTAACGTGGCATCTTATGTTGCTTATAGAATAATATATTAGTAGATATAAACAGAGGAAATGTAGAAGAAAATAACCCCCTAATCACTTGACCCGCTTTGGCGCCCAAGTGAATTTCATTGATTTTCATTCACTTGAAAATTTGGATAAGATGGGTCACCATAGTTATTCTCAAAATCTGATTTGCAATCAAGGAAGAATAGGGGTGTTCAATCGTCATTGGTACTTATTATTATTTTGCTTTGAAGAAATAAATTGACTTATAATCCAAAAGAAACAACCTAGGGTTAAGTATCACGTGATCACGTGAGTTTTTTCAATGAACCAAACATTGGAGCTATATTAGGTAAAATTTGTATAGGATTCTATTGAATTAGTATTAGCCTTGACTCATGCGATCCTAATATTGATCTTGTATTAGTTTCTTGCACAACTTCATTTATGAGATTCAAAGGAACAGGGTAATTTTTTCGTCTACTAATTCATTATTCGTATATTGATCTTTTCTTTATTTCATCTGTTTTTATATATAACCGATATCGTTAATCTTGATTTTAGGTCACCCAAGAGTCCTTCTAGAGCAAACTTTACTTGAGTGAAAAGAATGACGAGCCATATGAATGCACAATGATTACATTATTAATCTCAATGCCGATATTACAAGTGTTTTTTTTTTATCTTTGAACTTTAATCGATCTTTTTGACAAAAAAAAAACTTTAATCAATCTTTCTAATGACAATAGCAATTTTTTTTTACTGGCGATAATATTTTTCTGCTTGTAATTCTATGTTTCGGTATTTAATTTGTTTTCTAAAATTATTTATTTCCTTACAAGCCCATGCCTCTATCTTTCTCAACCATGTCCTACTCTTTATCTCAGGACGTTGTGGGATTAACTTAAATCACGGAATGGACTTAGGCTACATTTGATCGTCTAGACTTCCAGTTAATATAAGACTGAATAGGATAATATAGGAAATATAAGGAATTTACTATATCATATCTACTATTTAGTAAATCATAGTAATAAAGCCGGATATTTTAATATCTTAGTATGCCCATTATTTGCTATCACATATCAGTGTAATTGAACCTAAAAATTGCACAAATGGAAATGACAAAAATTTCTCACCACACTCTTACATACTTCATTGTTATTTGCTTATTTTTTTTTATTATTTTTCCCTCTCTTTTTTAATTCTTTTCTTTTTTATTTCTTTTTTCCCCTTCCATCAATCTCTAATAAAATTTTATTATATAGTAAACTATACTAATATACCTAAACTATGTAATAAATATAAATACTAAGTGTATTCATTTATATATATGTGAAATTTATATCATAAGATAGAAAGAAATTTGAATATATAAAATAAAAATGAAATTATTATCATTTTAAATTTTTATATTAAAATCAAAATATGATTTTTATTCAAATATTATTTTAATTTTATGAATTTAACATATTTGTTATTCGAGAAAAATAACTTTTATATTATGGATATTAGAAATCATATCCACCTTTATCCCACCTTCCTTATTAGATAATTTTATCCTAACTATATCCCTCATATATCCCACTTTATTCTGTCTTGGACAGGCACCAAACACGGGATCAAAAGTTTCAAATCGAGTTTCATAGCGGGCCGTGCTCACAAAAAAATTTTAGATGCAGTATAATTTCAAAGGAGTTGGCAATTTATTACTTTATTAAAATGTCAATAAAAGCGCCGATAATTTACTTATGACACAAGTAAATTTTTAACAGAGCTAGTGAGTGACTACTTCATCAGGATGTCGGTAATCCCGATATAGTTGGTAATTTACTATCTGTTTTTCTCACGTTCAAGTTATCGGTCATGCTCTTTTACCAACGAATGAAATCAGAAATCTACCATTGGCAGAAAATTTTCTAGGCTTTAACAAGATTAGACGTATTAGAAATTCCAACTTAAAAGCTTAAGCTTATAGGTAAAGAGAGACCATATGAATATAAAGAGTACATACGACCCGTCGTCAAGCGATATGGAACAACATTTCAACACCCCCTCTTACGTGCAAGCCAGATTACGAGCAGTATATGAAATTTGACTAATGGGGGGGTGAAGACGCACATTCGTCAAAGGGATAGTACTGGCTCTAATACTATATTAGTAAGTTCAACTCAAAAACTTAATCTTATAGATGGAGGGATACCACGTGAATATAAAGAGCATATAAAACTCGTTGTTAAGTGATATGGAACACTACTTCAACAAGATCCTAAAATCATCAAAAACCGCTTTTCCTACCATTAGTTTGAGCTCTTCATTGCATGGTAATCCCACGAGAGTAACCCTAATGTCAATGAATTGAAACATTAAAGCTCTTTTAAAAGGTCATGTAGTGCACATTTTGTACGCAAGTTGGTGAGTGTTTTATTATCAAGAAAGTGTCGCATTTCTTGATTAAAAAACGTTTGGGCCACCTTCATATGGTTTTTGACTAAGTGATATCGCCATGTTCAAGTAATAACACAGGCAGAAATTCTATCGCGCAAGTCAAACACGCAAATACAATTTGCCTTTTTTAACTGAAAGCAGTTGGTAAACTAACTAGCTTTTGTGCACGAAATAAAGTCCATCCCCTCGCATCAACGGCAAATCATTCACGCCGAGTAAGAAATTTAAAAGGAATCACTTCTTTGTAGCACGACCTCGTATGATCATGCCAAGAAGGTATTGAACCCGAGACCTCACGCTTCTAGTGGTAAAAAAAATTCAGTCGGCTTCATCACTCAACTAGCTCTTTCACATACATTCCATTGACCTTTTCCCCATGTGGTTTGGTCATATTCATAGTGTTGTCTTGTTTTCATGTGAGATGTTACTGTTTTATGATGATCTTGTACAGAAGAGAGATAAAATGAAGGGAAGAGAGACTCCATAATTAACGTGATTTAGACGATCAAAAGTATAATCCCTTGGAAGCTTACTTCATCTTTTTTTTTGATGATTTATTATCCTTTACTAGAGAGTAATACAATGAGTTACAGTCATTGATTTGGTAATCATAGTTATTGCAAATTCTCCTACTATATTGGGATTAGGATGATCTGGCTTTTTTATCGTTCCAACCGTTACACTAAACTTAATCCATCACAAATCGAGCGATTCAAGTCACCGGATACGAGGTAAACATGGGGCAACTTATCCGACTAGAGCTAATCCATGAAGGTATGAACGTGCCCAAAGAACTCATCATCTGTTTACACATATAGAAGTCCTTGACTACTCCTTGAGTATCATCTCCAGGAATCCCATAATGCTTCATTCAAAACCCCAAGTAAAACATTACATTATGACTAGAGCATAATAATATGACCATCCAATGGTGCGATTACTCTACGACAAATCCGACAGAAGTGACCTAACGTGCCATTGAAATTGCCCAAAATTCATATTTTATGGCAAAAGGTGGTGAGTGTTTTCAAAGCCTCCACACCTCAAAAAGGTCCTCGACACTTACGATCTCATCGTACGTGAGGAAATTTCAGCTAGCTCTTCACAAAATTATTTGTTTTCCTTAGGTGCATTTCTTTAGTTGAAAATTTCATAACAAAAAAAAATATTCCGTGAAAATCATTTTCGAGGAAAATATTGATTTTCATTCGATTAGTGATTTACAAAAATGATTTCCTTTTTACTAAAAGGGGAAGTCGTTTTCCCTCAATCTAAACTTGCTATTTTAGTGCATGAAAAACATTTTCTGTACATCGATTAGTTTTCCACTATCCGAACACCGGAAAATTAAAATAACCATCTTTTAGAAACAGCTTTCATCTGCGAAAAATATATGATTTGGAAAATATTTTTCAATAGATGATTATTTCTATCGTTCAAAAAGATGATTATTTCAAGCTATATAAGCTATGCTTTTTAAGAAAATATTTTGCAAACAATTCATTTTTCGCAAAACACATGAAGTCTTAATTGAAACTTTCCTTCTTTCTATTCATCGTTTCTTCAGGATCGAGATTATTTGGTAAAGTGCCCAACAATCTTTCAGGAAATTCTGGTCCAACCAAACACATCATCGATCACCTCTCCTCGTTTCAAATCCACCGACGGCGATTCATCACCTGTTTGCGAAACATCAATTGGTTTTCCTCTCCCTCTAGAACATCCTTAGTTGCCACTCGGGTCACTTTCATCACATGCAACTTGTCGACTCTTGAAAGTGCCACCTTATCCACTTTTTCTCAGTGAAGAAGAATAGTGCGAATCTTTTCTCATGACGAGAAAGCCTCCCTTAGATAGGCAAATCCCCAGCCCGCGAAACACCCAAGGTCTCTACTGATTTCGTGGACCCGGTAAGGCGTGAGCCGAAACGGGAGGAGTAGGTGGTCGGATCATGGAATGGAATTGTTCTACACAGAAATGTTTTCACGCCCACATTTTCGTTCCTTAACTGCTGTGCCGACCCCACGGAATTGAGAGCTATTAACTACCAAGAGTGCATAGACTCGAGACTAGTCATGTAGGCTCAATTGGCACGCAGAGCATCTCTTGGCAAATGCAGTTGGCAAAGAAAGGGAAAGTGCTAACTAGTCCTTCTCAACAATAGTTGCACCTTCCACTAAATTCATGTGCACCTTAATCTACTAGTCAAACGCATCAAGAATCTCTCTATCTCTCCTCCCCAGTCGTTGAGTCTACCGCTATCGGGAAGCCGCTTTCATTGTATCTAGATCTGACCATGGCCGCGGAGTCGTCCCCCTACACCCTCACTCTAGAGAGAGGTCTGGCTAGAGTAATTAGGGTTCTAATTGTTTTGGAAAAAACTTTCCCTTCAGATTTATGCTTTATAATATACATTAATGCACATCATATCGCGTAACACTGTTGTCGAACAACAGCAAAAATTTCCCCCACTCACAATCACACACCTCCGAAGAGTTGATTGTTATTTTTTGTTATATATTAATGAGGTGCTCGAGATCTTTGAGCCTCCGACGAATCTCTTCTAGATGCAGCAGCCTCACAACCCCACACCCATCAAATAATCATATGTGGCATGCGAGTCTCTGCTCTTGGGAGTGACCCCAAAACAATGCGCTGGTTCGATGACTCGAGCCTAGGCCTCGAGTGAGGACAATGAGCACGTTGATATTGATTTCAAAGTGTTTCACGATTGGAGACATTTCTTCTTTTCATGTGCATAAAACAACACATCGGATATGAAGCGAAATGCTAACCTATCTCCGACTCGCCCTACGCGATATGACTTCTACCGCTTGAGAGAATCGTCACCCTTTGGAGTATCCGGTGATCGATAAAGTAGCATGAGTAGAGGGCTAGAAAACGAGGCGAAGAAAGAAATCATTTTACGATGCACGATTCACAATGCCAATCCAACAAACCTCATTGGCGGATCTCCGACAAACTTGGCCTAGAAATCACGTCACCCCAAGACAATATTTCTCGACCGGGCTTCATGAACTCCCGGAGAGGCTTTGGGGATTGAAGAAGGAAACACATGAATCATCGGAGCATGTTAAGTCGGGTCGTGGCTTCGAAATCCAATAAAAAGCACAGAAGAATTCAGTAACATGTGCACGTCCGCACGACGGAAGAGATCGAGGGTTTCCCTCGGTATCAGGGAAGAAGGCCGACGGAATTCGTGGATCTGGTCCAGCCTGGACCACGCCTCGATGCGCCTATCCAGTTCCCTAACAAAACAGCTAGATCACCATCGATTTCAGTTCTTGATATGTACATATATTAGTATGGTATGGTAGGAAAGATATCTGGACTTTTGTCTTGACTTGTTGATCGTGTTTTGTTCAATGTGGTAGAATCATTGCCTCACATGTGATCATATTCTTAGATTTGGTGAAAATTTTGATACCGAAATTTTTTGGAGATCGGTGCAGTCATTGTTTAGATCACGGATTCTCTAGTTCAAAGTAATTTTGGAGGCAAAACTCTATGCTTTGAATACATGTAAATTGTGGGACTGGAAGGGGGTGGAAATTTCGTGCATCTCATTGGGATATAGTCTAGTAAAACGATTCGAATTTTCCATGCTCTAAATTGAAAAAAGAAAGAAATTTGTAAATGTGAATCTCTTGATTTTTGAGGGAGCAAAATTCATTATAGCTATTTGTTTATTTTGCGAAAAATTTAATCACTGAGAGATATTTAACACTTCTATTTGGTATAGTTGGAACTTAAATATGAAGATCAAGTGATTAACGTAAATAATCCAAATAGCTAGATAAGAGTGATAACAACAATAGAGATCAATAAAGGAATGCTGAATTCGAATCATTAGCCTATACTTGAATGAGATGTTAAAAAGTTACGTGTCTCGCGAGGTGAAACATTAAATATGGATAGAAAAAGGGTTTCACGCATTTTCCTTGAAACAAGAAACTAATACGGAAATGTAACCCTTACCAAAAAAAAAAATACGGAAATGTAATAGGTCGATTAATGCCAAAAAAAAAACTGAAACATAGCTTCTTTATTGTGCTACAATGCTGGTGTTTCAAACCTCTTACAACACCCGACTGATCTGCTCATACCAGTTCATATAACGATCTCTTCATTCCACTGTAATAGGAAATTACACAAGTGGAGGCCCCTCCCATTGTAGTGGTCTTAAGGGAATTACTTTCGTTGAGACCCGAATGGATCCACAATCGATCCTTTCTAAGAAGTAACATGATTTTCAAATCTGATCACAACCAACTTTCCAACATCTTGAGATTGATCATGTATGTATATGAATACTCTTGAACTAGCTAATTTGGTGTCCCAACACTAATGTTACCCCCTTTAAGACGAGAAAATATTGTCACAGACAACGAGGGAATATAATTATACAGGCCAACACATAAAAAATAAATAATGAAGTACTAAACTATTGTGGTGGGTGAGACTACTGTGGTATTGCATGGTCGCGCACTCCATATTAAACTACTCAAACATGTTGAATACATGCACAAGCCAGCTATTTTCTTATTTTATAATTCAAAAAGATAACGTGTTAATTATATTTCATTAAATGGAGATTTACTCTTTGATACTGCTCTTAGTGCATGTCAGTTGTCATAACAATTAAAATCATTTGTATTTATTATAGACCGTGCTTTTTCCACTCCTCTTTTAGCTTAGACATTCATTTTTTTTTATTTTGGCGATAGTATCCCTGCGAGGCCTACCATTTCTAGTACAGCTATACAAAAGTGATCTTTTTTTATTATTTGGTCAACTTTTTTTATTTTGTTTCTTCTTTTATTTCTTGCGATCCCACTTTCCTTCTTCTTTCTTGTTTTCTTTCCACGCCTTTGACGTCTCAGTTGTTTGCTCTTGCAAATTGTCTCTTTGCTCTCTCTTGTAGTCTATTCTCTTCTTTCTACTTCTCCCGCTCGTCTTCTTCTTCTTCTTCCATTACACCCCGTCATCCTCTGTGTTCTATCTATAATGCCAACCCTATCATCCTCCACACTTTCAATTATAAAAGAAGCACTAGTTTTCTCTACCTGAAAATGGGAAAACAACACTAGAGAAAAAAATAATAACTCAATAAAAACATGATTTTCAATTCTAATCAGAATTGGGCGATCAACTACAAAATTAAATAATATTAATCAACCACTATTGTAAAATTATTTTTGTTGAAAAGAAAAGTTTCTAAGAAACCTATTTCTTTTCTCCATTGTTAAGTAAAATCTAGAAAAATTTTAACATAGACACTTCTTTAACAAGATCACTTATTTATAAACTTTCACTTTTGTTGTGTATATCACCATCACTTGTTTACTAGACAAAACTTATTTTTACAGAAGTAAAATCCAAAAATAAAAAGGAAAGCATTGTGCCTTTAATATATTCGGATTACCCACAATAAACAAAAAAAATGAATTATTAAAAAAACATGAATTATTTAATTATGGTAACTAGATCCTAAACAAAAAAATGAAAATAAAATAAAATAAAGGAAAGTAAATTGATTTGGGGCCACACTTTAAATTGCAATTGAATCATTGAGGATAATTTCGTCTTTTCAATGGAAAATGGGGCGGATTAGTCGTACAGAGGGGTAGAAATAGCGCCGCCCATTATTAATTATTGTAATATAATCTCCAGAAGAAAAACAGAGCCAGATAGGCAAGGAGTGAAGATGTATTGGTCTTTACGGTCCCAAAGCAGCTGCAAGTCTGATCCAGTCTTATGGAACATCTGGTCCGTGTTTGGAAAGTTTAAAATGTGCGAGTCATGTTGACAAGTGCCTCTGAAGGGACTTAGGGACCTGTCACTAGAACCTTGAACCCTAAACGTGTGTGTACATATAAAAAAGGTCAAGAGGCTTGAGATAGAAGTCGTTCACTGTCATCTCAAAGCTGCGGTTCATAACATTCTTTTTGTCCCTCTCTTTAGGCTGAATCGACCTTGCAAGGATATGTATGCATCAACGTGACATCGAACACATGTTAAGGAAAAAATTGCAAGGTTTGCAAGAATTCCAGATCAAATTCTCTAAAAAAAATCTCAAATTTTAAGTCCAATCCCAATTCTACTTTGAACTTTTTTGTTTGTCCAAAAAAAAAGTTTCAACTTTTGCTTTAATTCCAAATCCGCCCGCACATCCAAGAATCGCCGCTAGTGTTTTCAAAATTATCAATATCAAGGCCGGTTAAATATTTCATTATCAGAACCAGCATCTTCATCGACGCCCCAACCTTTGTATGGAAACAACAGCAGGCTCTCGATAAGATATCAGTAGCGATTTCCGGGTGTGTAGACAAATTCAGGATTAGAATGAAAGTTTGACGATTTTTTTGGGATGATAAATAAATTCGAGGCAAAGTTGAGACCGTACTCAAAATTAGGGTTTTAATTTTATGGTTTTTGGCCAAGAATTTTAAGGGGGGGGGTCCCACCAATATGGCGGTGCCCTAGTCGGAAGGGTGGAAGCCGTTGCCGTGGCGTTAACTCTGCTCATTGCTACCGTCCACCTTTCACATTAAATGTTCGTCACCCAATTCCGCAATGCCCTTGGTCTCTCCGCCGTTCGTTTCGTTAAAACCCAAAACAAGCTTTCTTTTCTCTTGCCTTCTTCTTGTGATCTTCTACTTTGAATTCGACCCGCCATGAAAGCAGCAAGTGATTGTTCCCAGTCACATCCATCGCTCTCTCGTTCCTCATTAGCACAATTTACGCGTTTGGAAGAACGTTTAAGTTCATTCACTCGAAAAAGAAACCCTAATCGAAACCCCGGATTCCCCGGCTCGAACTTCATTTCCGCCGTGAAAAGCCCGAAACGACGTCGTTTTGCCCCGAATTAGAGGAAAAGTCCTGTGACTTTCCGGGCCAACCAACCCGGTGCTGTGCACATTGACACCGTAACTTGCGTTAGCTTTTGAATTTTCGCTTTTATAACTACAATTTTGAAAATAAACAACTGTTCCCGAGTTTTTCATTTTGAGGGAGAGGACATTTTACATTGATAAATGCTTTTGTACTTCTATTCATTTATATTTTCATGAATGAAACTCGGTTTTCGGAAAAATAAAGACAACGGAAGAAGCAAAACACAGAAAATTCTTAATTGGTAATGAAGATTAGGAGTGTGTAACCGGACTGGGTTTACTCGAAAATCAAACCGGACCACCCGAAAAACAGGTCTGAAAACCAGTTTGATTTTTTGGGAACTGGTTGGAACTAGTCTAGTTTTCAGTTCCAAGTGAATACCCACTCAGATCAGTTTTGGAACCGGTTTTTAGCTTGTGTTAAAAAAAATCATAGATTACTATTATTATATTTTGGATTGTCACTATTGATAGATAATAATTTTTATAACTCATTTTAGGGATTGTTGCTTTTGGCAGATATTGATTTTTATTATTCATCTTTTACTTTGAATCATTTCATTGCTACTCATATTATTTTGCTAAAAAAAATAAAATCAGAAAAAAGAACAAAAGAAAAACAAGTTATCGAGTAGACCCTGAAACCGGACTGAAAAAACAAAATAGGTTCCAAAACAAGTTTTAGGACAAATATGGTAGGTTCCAGGTACCAAAAACTGAGAACTGGTTCTAACAATGTAGGTTTCGGGTTTCAAATTTGGAACTTACCCATCCTGAAATCAATCATCTCCAATGAAGATGCTATTATATGCAAAACATTGTGTATACTTAAAAGATTAATCCAACCAAATGTTTTCGTTAACTATGTCGATTTTGAGGGATGGATTAACTCAAAGTGATTTTGTCAAGCATACTTAACATAGATGTGCACCAAATAATTGGGTACAATTTACACCAAATGGACTTAAAATAAGAGAAAGGATAGGGAGGGAGAGGGGAATGTTGGACGCCGCCGATGCCGCCGCCACCCCTCCTTCGATGGCGAGGGCTAGAGTCTCGGCTAGGGCGCATAGCCATTGCACGGTTGGTGAGGGCAAATGTCCACGGTGGTTACGCCACTATTTGTCATCGTTGAGCAAGGGAGTGAGGCCCGGCTTATTCTTGCGTTGCGCGAAATAGGCATTGTATCAACACCAAGTGTTTTCAAAATATTAAAGAAAGTCGCACCGAATGAATTATGAATTTGATTGTGCTTTTTCGAAAATTTCCGGTCTCATTTCACTTAGCCTCGGGACTTTCGATATACTTTACCCTAAAAATTTACCATAGATGGTATTTTGTATATATTTTGATCTCTCATGAGCTTAACGGCTCTCAACTTCTACTTCCATGTCCTGTTTTAACAGTGCAAAAGAAGGCCACGATCGTCTCCACACCAGAAACTTACAAGTTTTCTTCTTTGGGTTAACATCACGAAAAACTTCAAACTGTTACACCTGTGATAAATTTACATCAAATTATTTTATTGATCACTAAAAACTCCAAACTAGTACATCTGTGACAATTTTACTCCGAACTAATTTTTTTACCACAAAAAATTCAAACCGGTACACCTATGATAATTTTACCCAAAACTAATTTTTTGATCACCAAAAACCCCAAATCAATACATCTGTGATAATTTTACCCTCTGTTAGTTTCCGTTAAATTTTACTGTCAAATTGTTAAGTTTGATGTCACGTGGTAGTTGACGGATGTACTAATTTAGGATTTTACTCCTCCGTTTGCTACAAGTTTACCAATTTGTGATTTTTCGTGATATTAATTCAATTTAACCGACACTAACAGAGGGTAAATTTATCACAAATATACCAGTTTGGGGTTTTTAATAGTAAAAAAATTAGTTCGGGGTAAAATTATCATAAGTGTACCGGTTTGAGATTTTTTGTTGTAAAAAAATTAGTTCAGGATAAAATTGTCACAAGTGTATCAGTGTAGGATTTTTGATGGTCAAAAAATTAGTTCGGAGTAAATTTATCACATGTGTATCAATTTAAAATTTTTGATGATAAAAAAATTAATTTTAAGTAAAATTATCATTTATATATATGAGTTTGGAGTTTTTCATAATATTAATTTATTTTTTTTACGCTTCTATCATTTGGAGTTTGGCCTGCAACAGTGACAGTTGATTTTTCATGAGTAGCTATGAAGCAACGTACCCGGATGAACATGAAGCAAAGCTAGTATATAGAATCGCATTAAAAATCACACAAGTTGCTGACCCAAAAACCCAAAAAAAATATATATTTCCACCGCACCATGTTGGATCTGTCATGCCCATACAGACAATCGACTGTAACTCTTCAATTCCCCCCCAACCCACGGAAAAGGGAAAAAAGCCACCAAAAATCCCAAATTTTTTTATCTGTGACATATTTATCTCGATTTTTTTTTGTGACATCAAAAATCTCAAATTTTACTATTTGTGATAAATTTACCCTAATGTATTTAGTCCATGGACATTTTTATTTTTTTTACTTTTTCTTTTTTTTTCCTTTCTGGCGAGGGGGCCCTCGCCCGACTCAGGCGAGGTTGACCCTCACCGGCGTCGGGCAAGTGTCGACCTTGCCTGGGTCGGGCGAGGGCCGCCCTCGCTCGCCCAGGCGAGGGCGACCCTCGCCCGATGCCGGCGAGGGCGGCCCTCGCCGGCGTCGAGCGAGGGCGGCCCTTGCTCGATCTGGCGAGGGCAACCCTCGCCCAACGCCGGCGAGGGTCGCCCTCGCCGGATCGGGCGAGGGCCGTCCTTGCTCGATGCCGAGTGAGGGCCGCCCTCGCCGGATCAGGTGAGGGCCGCCCTCGCCCGACGCCGGCAAGGGCCCCTCTTGCCGGAAAGAAAAAATAGAAAATGCAAAAAAGATAAAAATGCCCCTGGACTAAATGCATTGGGGTAAATGTGTCACAAATAGCAAAGTTTGGAATTTTTGATGTCACAAAAAGAGTTCAGGGTAAATATGTCACGGGTGAAAAAGTTTGGGGTTTTTGGTGGCTTTTTTCCGCTAGAAAACAAAGGAAATAATCGTACTTTTAACATCTCGAACGCCGTTCCTTTCGAGAATTCGGCGAGCTGCAAGTTCTTGAAAACACGACTGCAGCAGTTCCTCAACATCGCGGTCGAAGAAGAATATAAGGAGCAGAGCCCGGAAAGAGACTCTGTTTTGGTCTGAAGATCGAAAACGTGCGGGGAGTTTTTAGCGGCTGGACGAGGTGGACAACCGCCGCTTCTCTGGGTGCTTCATCCTCGCGCTCTCCCTCCACGTTCTTACCTTATTTCTGCTTCGTGAGCCCGCCGTCTGAATCTTGCACCCCGGTTTGCTGCGGCGGTTAGAGGGCGAGGCTTCTGCCTCGGCTTGCCGTTTCGCTTTTCGCATAGGGACAAGATATGAGGAATTTGTGGAGCTGGAATGTGAAATCAATCGCAGCCCACGAGTTTTTACTGCTCCAAGATTCAAATGTGAAAGAGTCAAGCGGCCGAGCTCTTTTCTTGCTCACATGTAGCGCGAGAGCCTGAAAAGATTGAGGATTTACGCTGCTCTTGTTGTCTGTTTGCTTTTTTAGGTCCCCTGCTTGGCTTGACAGGTGAATGAATCATCTCCTTCTCATCAGAGCAATTCTCGTATCATTCTGTTGCGCTCTAATTTGTGGAATTTCTGGCGTTGTCCCTCTGTAAAGCTGTGATATCTTGGTCGAATTAGAGCTCGCGGTCATTTATAAGTTCGTGCCTGAACGATTCGCAACTTCAGTCGCTCACTGTAGAGATCTCTTTTTGCTTCTGGGTCCTCCTGGAATTGTTCTATTGAATTCGGTTGTGGGTCGTGGAGACATGGGGACTTTGCATATCGCGGGCTTGTTGTGGCTTAATGCGTTTCTTCTGTTTGGGACTTGTATGGCAAGCATTCAGACCGTCGGTCAAATCTCTCCGGGTTTTCAAGGCTCTCAAATGAACTGGATCGATCATGACGGCCTGTTTCTCCTGTCAAACGACTCCAATTTCGCTTTTGGTTTCGTTGCCAACTCGGATATCACTTCGTTTTCACTGGTTATAATCCATCGTGGCACCAAAGCAGTGGTCTGGAGCGCGAATAGGGACTCGCCAGTCGCGATGTCGGACAAGTTTGTGTTCGACAATACTGGCAATGCGTTCCTGCAGAAGGGAGGGAGCGTTGTTTGGTCCACGGATTCAGGTGGAAAGGGAGTTTCGGTGATGGAGCTGCAGAATTCGGGCAATCTGGTCTTGCTGGGGAACAACAGCGGAGTGATTTGGCAGAGCTTCAGCCATCCGACGGATACGCTGTTGTCGGAACAGGAGTTCACCGAAGGGATGAAACTGGTGAGCCAGAAATCGCAGAACTTGAGCTATACTCTTGAGATCAAGTCTGGAGATATGATTCTCTCTGCAGCGTATGGAACCCCCCAGCCATATTGGTCCATGAGGGGCGATACCCGGACGATCATCAACAACGATGGTACCCAAGTCACTTCTGCGTCGCTTGATGTAAATTCGTGGAACTTTTATGATCAAAACAGAAGTTTGCTGTGGCAGTTTGTGTTCTCATCGAATACGGATCCGAACACCACTTGGAGTGCAGTGCTGGGAAACGACGGCAGCATCTCGTTCACCAATTTGCAAAGTAGCAACACTTCTCCAACGCAAATACCGAACGACCCGTGCGGCACGCCGGAGCCTTGTAACCCTTATATGATCTGTTACAGCAATAAGATGTGCCGCTGTCTTCCCACTCTTAGCTCTTACTCGAATTGTGGATCGGGAATTAATTCTCCCTGCAATGGTTCGGCAGGTCCTGTAGATCTCATTAGTGTGGGGGACTCGATTAGCTACTTCGCTCTCAATTTCGTTTCGCCCTCTCTGAAAGCTGATCTAAATGGTTGCAAGACCTCTTGCCTTGCCAACTGCTCTTGCCTTGCGATGTTCTTCCAAACCAGTTCCGGAAATTGCTATTTGTTTAATGATGTCGGAGCTTTCAAAGCCTCTGAGAGCAGTTCCGGATTCACTGCCATGATTAAGGTATTGAGTAATGGAGGGGCTGGTGCAACTCCAGGAGGGAGCGGGAGCAGCAAGAAGCGTGTGATTCTTGTTGTTGTCATTTCGGTTGTGACTGTGCTTCTGGTTTTTGGTTTAATTTATGGAGGGTTCAGATGGTATGTGTCGACAGGAAAGTTTCCGGGAACGCCCGAAGGGACTTCAGAAGAGGACAACTTTCTGGAGAATTTGGCCGGGATGCCAATCCGTTTCAGTTACAGAGATCTTCAAACGGCGACTGACAACTTCACGAGGAAGCTCGGGCAAGGTGGTTTCGGCTCTGTGTACCAAGGAGTCCTCCCAGACGGAAGGAGATTGGCTGTGAAGAAATTGGAAGGCATCGGCCAAGGAAAGAAAGAGTTCAGAGCAGAAGTCTCTATCATCGGAAGCATACACCATCACCACCTGGTCAGGCTAAAAGGTTTCTGCGCCGAAGGGTCGCACAGACTTCTGGCTTACGAGTTCATGGCCAATGGGTCTTTGGACAAATGGATCTTCAAGAAAAACAAGGACGACTGGCTCGACTGGGAAACAAGGTTCAACATCGCTTTGGGCACGGCAAAAGGATTGGCTTACCTGCACGAGGATTGTGACGTGAAGATTGTTCACTGTGATATAAAACCCGAAAATGTGCTTCTCGATGACGGTTTCCAGGCCAAAGTCTCGGACTTTGGATTGGCCAAACTGATGACCCGAGAACAGAGCCATGTCTTCACTACCATGAGAGGCACGAGAGGTTATCTTGCACCAGAGTGGATAACAAACTACGCGATATCAGAAAAGAGCGATGTTTACAGCTACGGAATGCTGTTGCTCGAGATCATTGGTGGGAGAAAGAACTACGATCCTTCGGAAACCTCGGAAAAATCTCACTTCCCGTCGTACGCATTCAAGATGATGGAAGAAGGGAAATTGAGAGACATCGTCGATTCGAGCATCAAGTTCGAGGACAAAGATGACCGCGTCTCCGTCACGATCAAAGTGGCGCTGTGGTGTATACAGGAAGACATGGCCATTAGGCCGTCGATGACCAAGGTCGTTCAGATGCTCGAAGGCATTTGCTCTGTACCCATGCCGCCGATGTCATCTCCTTTGGGTTCTCGCCTCTTCCCGAATATGTTCAAATCGATCAGCGAGGAGGGGACTTCTTCAGGGCCGTCCGACTGCAACAGCGACGCGCATCTCTCCGCCGTTCGGCTCTCGGGTCCCAGATAACAGCCATAGATATGTTGTCCATCCTATCTTGTTGGGTTCTTTCCATGTATACTTTGTCAAAGATGAGATGATGATACCGTGTATATTATTTTGATCACTCCAATTTTTTGTAATGCTAGAGTGGATACCGAAGAAGCTTTTGGTCTTTTGCTTTTGTGCTTTTGCAGCATGTATAGGGAGAAAGGTGAGATCAGATGTGAATGCAATTGAAATGAAGCAAGACTTAGAGCCGTTTTTGGGAGAAAGGTGCCTAGCTTGAAAAGATTTGAGAGCCGGTTTTCAATTCGAGAAAGCTGTTCAAACTATAAAAGTCGCTCCTGTTAACATCAACACTTTGCTTTAATCATCATCTTAAGAGTAATTTGGCTTTGGCAGAAGGACAAAAAAGAAAATCAATGGTGATGGACCACTCGGACTAAAAACAAGAGAAAGTACAAAACCATGTGGAAAAGATCTGTTATCCTTTTGAATACGACAGCAGCTGACTTTATCGTTCGAAATGTGAGGCTCATCAATGCCATTAGTCAAGACTTTTGTTCTTATCTTTTGCTTTTTTGTTCATTTCTTATTTAGTTACTTTATATTAACAAGGGCGTGCAGTTTCCATGGTAGTACCATATAGGATCTACTCCATAGGTATCGACTCCAAACTTTTAGAACTTAAAACCTATCGTGTACGCTGTTGGAACCACCTTAGAACTCGAAACCTATTGGGTTCCTCCGGGGCACCTTGTGTTTTTCCAAATTTTTTTATTGAATAAATAGAAAATATTGAACACCCAACACATAAAAATATGGATTAAATGACAAAGTACATGTACATGTCTAATGATAACATAATACTAAAATGATATGATAATGTAAGGAAAAAAACAAATAAATGAGCTAGTTCCCACCTGGCATTTAAATCTATGAGCTTACATAAAAATTTATCACGCTCTATTGGCAAAAATGTGTCATTGTAAACATAGCTAAACTTGTACTTGGTACAAATACATTCAATTAACATATACTAAACTGGAATATTGTACTTGGTACAATATGCTGAGTATCTGGTGGTATGACCCCAAATCTCGAAACCTACCTTATTTTCACTGGTTTTAAAATTTGGAACTCAAAACTTGCTGGACCATGCCAATTCTGCGGGGTTTGTACGCTTCTCAGGTTCTCTAGGCAGTGTTAATGCTATTCATTAGGCCTATCAATTGAGTGGGTTGGGTCGAAAATGACCAGACTAGCAATGCAATTTTGTCAATCCATACCTCACCCAAGTTGAAATCCAGTTTTAGAAAATTTTCTCCTTAAATAATTGCTTTTGAAGAATAGTCGGCTCTATAAACTGGCTCGTCAAGTTAGTGAAGGATCCTGGGGCCAGTTTATGGACAGAGGGCGTTGGTGGTGAATCAGTCTCAGGCAATTTTTAGAACAGTCAATCAATCTCTCGAATGGGGATAGAAACTTATGAAGGAAATAGACAACTTTAGACCTAAGTTCCGCCATTCAAACTACCTTCTTTCTTTCACTGTTGCTGCATGGACAAATGGCTTACTGAACTACCAATTAAAAAATTAACAACTCTTCTCTATGTTTGCATCCTATTATGTTCTACTTGAAACCAGACCTTGAATCACAACCAGCTTCTCTCCCACTCAATTTCACTCTTCACTGGAACGAAAAAGGCGGTCGAACCAGAAGCAGAGTCCAAGGCCATAGCCAAGATCACAGAGCCAAGGTGTCGGGGACTTAGAAGACGCAACAAGATGCAAATCCACCCACTCCAACCTTTGGAAGAGTTAAAGCTTTCGATTCAAACCACAAGAAAAACGTTTTCAGTGTCCATCCCACAAGAGGCAAACTCTGTGACCGTGAGTTGTGATTTGCAATGCGATTCCCAGCGTCAGAACAAGAACAAAAGGAGAGGCATTGACTCGTATATGTTTGGACTTAGGAGCAAGATCATTGTCCTCGCCAATTCACGATCTGGACAGGCCAATTCAGCACAGCACAAACAGTCCCTTCTCCTCTCGAGACATCACGTGGAATCGGACCGGCACGGAGTCCACGATGCCGGCGCGAGCTAAGGCGGACCTTCGCACGAAATCGCCACAAAGAGAAGGCAACATCTTGAAAACCCAAGAAGGAAATATCCCATTTCATGCGTCTGCATTAAATCGCCACTCCGGTTCCATTTCAATGTATTAGGCGCGAGGTCAGAGCTCAATGTCTATCGAACTTAGGACACAACAAAAACCGTCGCCTCTCGACATTAACCAACAATGGACAAATTTAAACCCCAAGGAAACATTCAAACATCTGCAAGGGCTTTAAGCATATATCCTCGGCACCCATTGAAGGTGAGGGCCTCACCTTCCTCCAGGTCGAGCACCTTCGCAACACCGCCTCTGCCCCCACTAGCTTGTTGCTCAAGTCGAGGTCGCACTCGATCGCCCTCGTGAGCTCTCTGCTCCCGTACGGCAGCAGCATCACTTCGTCACCGACCCCTAGGCTCTCCTTCCTCGCACTCGCACGCGCGCACGATGAAGGTGTCGTTCACCGAGATGCACGCGATGGTGTCCACGCCCTTCGCCTTCAGCTCCGCCGTCTTCCCGGGAACCCCGGCAGTCGCTTGTACGTCCACGTCAGGGTGACGCTAGCTGATCAGTTGGGATTGGAGAGGAGGAAGAAAGCGCGGCAAGAGGAGATTCGCGATCGGCGGAAGCAAGAGGGAGGGAGGGAGGGAGGCAGGGCATGGGAACTAGACATATTTTTCCAACTCCGGTTGATCTTTCTTGTGCTTTGATCTTTAAAACCAAAATGACCCTTAAGTTGGCTCATGTGACTCATTTATATCGTTTTGGATAAGAACATGAATTTGTGATTCATTTTAACGACATGCCATTCATCTATCTTACGCTTGTCTAGATCCATTTTTTAACCCATATTTAATGAGCTTTGTTATTATATGAGTTATTTATATTCACTAAAAGGATCATAAATGGATTTGAAATGGTAAGGACTGAAATAATATAGACGTCAAATGAGTTCACAATTTACTTAAACTCAATTCACCTCCATGGCTCTTTCTTCAGTGTCTCTCGCCCTCGCTCGAGGTCGCCTTCTCTCAATCCGTGCTTTCATCTTAATTTGGATACGAGTTTTTCCAAATTGTATTATCTATTCAATTGTTTTAATAATAATACGGATCGGGTCGGGACGGGTATGTGTCGGGTCAATTTGGGTCGAATCATTTTCAACCTGACCTGAACCCGACCCGATATCGCCGAGAAGGATGATCACTCTCCTTCCATCACTCTCTTGTTTTCCTTGGGGGCAAAAAAGGAGGAACAAAACAAAATTTAAAAGATAAAACGACCTTAAATTCCATCTCGTCTTCCATGGCTAAGCCAACGGTCTAGCTCCACACTCGCATCAATCCATATTCCACTCTCTCTCTGCAGCTTCCGGCACCGGCACCGGCGCCGGCGATGATGGCTTCGCCGTCGCCGTCGACCCCCCTCTCCCCCCTCACCTGCTCCTGCTCCCCCTCCCGTCCCTCTTCTCTCCGAACGAAATTCGAATTGCCCGCCAAATCCCGGCGGTCTCCTCCCCCACCGCCGACCGTCAGGTCTCGGGCCGGAGCTCTCGAGCCTCCCTCGAGCGCCGCCGCGGACGCCGCTCCTTCAGGTACGCGCGCTTTCCGTGCGCCAATCCGTGCTCCCCTGGTCGATGTTCTGATGAATCCGATTGTTTTCGCGGTCTTCCCGACCCGCAGCCGGAGACGCGCTTCGCGTCTCGAGGAGGAGGAGGAAGCTCCTGTCGCTAGCCGCGTTGCCGTTTCTCCTTCAGTTGCGCCGCGATTGCGCGGAGGGAATCGTCGCCTGCGCCGCCGAGTAAGCTTGACGCGATTCGCAAACTGCTCGGATAATCTTTGCTTTAGTCGATGAAAGTCGGTGTCTTTTATTGGTTGGATCGAACGGAACTGCAATTCGAGGGGAGATTGAGATGCTGCTTATGAGCTTGAGCTAAGCCTGCGGGAGAAAGAAGGCCATGCGTTTTGTCGGTGGTCAGATTTTGGTTTTCGTAGCTGCTTCTTCCGGCGATCGGTTTGTGCGTGCGCGCGCGCGCGCGCGCGCTACTGAATAGTCCCCGCCGAAATGACGCGTTTTGCTCCCTTTAAAGAACTTCTTGCCGGTTTAAGTAGGAGGTCCAAGTATGGTCCTTCAAATTCTGAGATTTTAGTTTGTATTTCCGGCTGAAATTTGAGGGGCCAAAAGACATATCCTTGCTGGTATAGAGTTCCCGGTTGCTCATTCATTGACTTCATGCATTTTAGTATCTGTAAGTTGTAACTGGCTATTGTCTTGTTTCACGCATTAGAGTCGTGCACACCGCGTTCGGCTGGGGAAAACCGTTTTGGATGATGGTTTGATGGGTCGAAATTGTGATTTGGAAAGTACTAATTGGATAGGGTTACGAGTTTGATATTTTGTCTACATGACCTTGGGGTTGCATCTGCGTTTGCATTGACTTGGGGCATTTTGGATAATCCATTAACTTGTGGTTTTTCATGTTCGTGTATCAAAGGTTAGATATCGACGAACACACGATGATAAAGGAAGAGGTCAGAAAGGTAGTTTCCAAGGCGAAGGCTGCTGGTGTGCTTCGTTTGGTATTTCATGATGCTGGAACCTTTGAAATGGGTGCAAACTCAGGTATTTTACATGGACAGAAGTTTAAAGTACCGCAAATAATAATACTCGACATCAGTACCTGTGCTCCATATCTCTGACTGCAATTGTTCAAGCCTACTGATTAATCCAAATTGTTTTATCATCTTGTCCACGTAGTTGAACTTTTGAGCTGAAGCTAAGATGATGTTTCTATCGGTTTTATCTGAATTAGGGGAATAAAGCTCTCATTTGCCAAAAAAGTTGGACAATCCCCGCAACTGCGCAACTTTTTTTGTCACGGTGGTTTACTAAATGAACAGGGGCAAGTAATTATCTATGACTGTTAAAGCAATTACAGACCCTAATGGACCTTTATAAGTGACTGATCAATCATAGAGAGCAGTATCATTCATAATACCTAAGTTTGGGAGGAATGGTTATGTAAGATTCTTTTTAATGCATGTACAAACCTTTGGTTTGAGTTGAAAATTTTCTGCGTCATGTTCTTTTGTCTGAGTACGGATATCAATCCTCATATTGTAATTCTAATATATTTTTATGTGAATATCCAGGTGGTATGAATGGTTCCATAGTTTATGAACTTGAAAGGCCCGAAAATGCTGGGCTAAAAAAGCCTATGAAGGTAAGTTTTCTTTTATTCTCACATCCTTAAGCACAGCAATCATTCTGGAGATGCAACATTTCATTTCAACTGGTTTTCTTCGTCATGGATTTCTAGACTGCTAAAAGTTCCTGTATTTTATAGTTACAACAGTCAGCTCCAGTTCATCTTCAGGCTAACTCCTCAGTCAATGTGTTATTGTTTAGATCCTAGAGAAAGCAAAGGGCGAGGTGGATGCAAAGAGACCAGGTGATTTTTTTGAGTGTTATACTCTATATGCTGATAGATTGATTGTGGTAATATAGATGGAACTCTCCTCTCTCAGTGTCCTGGGCGGACATGATAGCTATGGCTGGAGCTGAAGCAGTTTCTGTTTGTGGAGGTCCAACTATTCCAGTTGTTCTGGGCAGACTTGACTCGATGTAAGAAGCTATTTCCAATTCAATTACTATTATTGTGAAGATGCGTTGACAGTAGACAAAACATCATTTCACTCTTTTAGTATTGTCAGTTTTGCAAGATTCTTTGCATGTCTCCATCTTTGTGGATAGTCCCTAGCTAATATTGGGTTGGTTTCATTTCTTTATTGAAGGAAGCCTGATCCTGAAGGAAGACTTCCCGAAGAAACTCTTGATGCTTTTGGTCTAAAGCAGTGTTTTCAGAGAAAGGGCTTATCGTGAGTTGCTATCCCAAGTACATCTTGAATCATGCTTGCAAATGTATTAAGTATTGTTTATTGACCATTGTATATCATTATGCAGCTAATCCTTATCCAGTATCAATTCTGTTTGATCGTTTTGCTATGGAATTCTGTCTGATTGTTTTGCTATGGAATTCTGTCCTTTTCATTTTCTCATGCTATTCTCCAGTTTCTACTCTCAACGAAAAGAAAATGTTGATGTTGTCCTCATCCTCTAGGACACAGGAACTTGTTGCATTGTCTGGAGCCCATACCCTCGGCAGTAAAGGTTTTGGCAGTCCGATTGTTTTTGACAATTCATACTACAAGATTCTTCTAGAGAAACCCTGGATGTCTTCAGGTAAAGAAGAAAACATTGATGGTTCTCATGTTGTTCTTTTAGACTTTCTGCCAGATGTAGTTATGTTTGCTTACTGATTCAATTTCATTGTGGATAAAGCATTAGTTGGTATGAAATCAGTCCTGCCATCAGCTTTCCATACCCAGGAAAAGATCCTATATGCTGATACTATGGAGTCATGATAGTAATATTTGTTTCAATAGTTATCTCTGATCCAGTGGAAAACTATTTAGTCTGTGCTAGAAAAAGGTTATCATCACTTTTTCTGTTGCAAAAGCAGCTGGAGTTTTTCTCACCAGTAATCATTCTCACTTAAGCTTCGCTCTTGATTATCCCTTGCTTTATTTCCTTTTTTGAATGCAGCTGGTATGTCAAGTATGGTAGGACTTCCTTCTGATCGTGCACTTGTTGAGGATGATGAATGCTTAAGGTTACTGATTTGATATCCCTACCATTTCCTTTTCACTTTGTAGATGGGAACAGTTTAGCCATATCTTTTTGGCCATAGCCTATTATGATGAGATATATCACTGTCGCTGCCAGCAGTCAACTTTCAAGGATGCACAATTTTTGCCAAGATTGAGTTTCTTTTTCTCATGATTCTGCATAAAACTTGGCTTTTGTCTTTATGATCCAACTAAATCCACATTCCATAGATATAGGAGAAGGAGCTATATCATCATGGCCTATATATGTTTCTAAGAAGGTCAATGTACAAAGGAAACATCCCGACACCACAAGCATAAGTAGCCAGTCTGGAGTAAAAGTATAAATTGATTTACTACGGATGTTTTGCATGAGAATGCTCTGTTTAATGTGATAGGTGTTCCTTTCATTTGCTTAATTGTTATACTTATCTATTATATCTATACAGATGGATTGAGAAATATGCAAATGATCAGAACTCGTTCTTCAAAGATTTCAAGAACGCTTATGTCAAGTTAGTAAATTCTGGTGCAAGGTGGAGAAGCTTGTGAAGCTTTCGATCTCATGGTGGCAAATTACGCTGTTTTTGCATTGGATGCTGTTGGAGCCCAATCCTACAAGGGCTAAGGGCCCATCCGGAGCCGGTTTTTGTACCTCCCAAAGTCGCATCAGAGGATGAAAGTCCCGTTGTTTGGAAAGCACAGAAGATCTTGTAACCAGCAAATTTCTCCCACCGAAGGCTGTTTATATGAACAATGGGCCAAGCATGCATGTTTAACTGGAAAACTGTGCTACCGTTTCATTGACATGGTGCGTCAGGAGTCTTATTTTACAGTTTGAACATTAATTTGTAGTTATGTTGAGCTCGATTTTTGTTGGCCACACTACTCTACACAGATTTGCTCATAGTATGCAGAGATGAACGGTGATAAAGAAATGATCAGTAAATGTAGACACGAGTGCATGTTTCTCTTCAGTTATTATTGCCACCTACGAGCTTTTAATTAAATACATAGATATGACAGAACAGCCGCACATCGCATTTCACACAGGTGATGACACGGAAGAGAAGATTTGAAACACACGGAAACCCTGTTGCAGAATGGAGGATTGAGCAAGATTAATCCATCACTTAAAAGCTTTAAGCTAAAAGCGAGGAGCTTGTTGTAGCAATCGTTCTATTACTAACCGGCGAAATATAGATTCATTTGTACCCCTTACCCATGAAAAAGCATTGGCTCCACATGTTTGCGCATCGACCATAAGTTTTCTTTAATCGGAAAACATAGTGCAAGCCTTGGCCGATGGAAGACGGCTGTGCTTTCTTCCAGCATCAATATGCATCATAGTAGTCCTTGTCTAACTACTACTATGGAAGAAAAGGATGTCTGCCAACAAAAAATGGATGTCTGAACATTGGAACAGTGAAACTACATTATAACGTAGAACTATGTAGAGTCGTTATCTATTCGCTCTAAGGTTTGAGTTGATGGATAGCAGTGTGATTTAACAGTTAAACGCTCTAACGAGGGAGGACATGGGTAGGCCAACAAGCGAGATGTAGAGGACTCTGCAACCGACTCATTTAGTAAAAGATACAATAAAAACCTGAGGGATGGATCAAATGGAAGTGTGTTTGTCTTCCTCATTTAATGTCGGGATTTGAATTACTACACTTGTGTATTTTATGTGAAGTAGAACACTGGCCAGTTCAACGCCATTTGCGCTTAGCAACCTTGGGACGAGCCTCGTCGGCTACCGGAGCCACGGAAACCTCTATCTCTTGGAGAAACCCCTGGGATTGAGGAACTTATGCTTCGGTAATTACCCGACATGCGTTGGTTAAGAAATTGTCGCCGGCTGTGGGAATTTTCGCCGCTCGCTCTCGGGGTTTGAAACCGGATCTACTAGAAAATCGCCCCAACCCCGTCGCTATTCCGTCCAAAATGGATCAGTGGACACCGTCGAAGGAGAAGTCGGTTCGAGTTTCGTAAATTAGCATGAATGAGATATAGGGGTGAGGTCGTTATCTGCACACGATTATCAGATTGCTCGGTAGGAAAAAGAAGTAGTTGTCAAATATAATCATATGATTAATATTAGTTCAAGTGGTTGTAGATCCGTAGACAATAGAAGTCCCTTTCCCCACTTGGCTTTTAGAAAATGACCTTCGACTTATTTTTGGTTGTACAGTGCACTAAGCAAAAGTGACTCGCTTCGCCTGTCCAATCTCATATGATTAATATCATTTTTTATTCTTTTCTTTTCTTATCTTTTTCCTGTTCTTCTTCATTATGGCTAGCATGGGGCCAGCGATCTTCGCCGGCCTCTAGTCGAGGGCCGGCGACCACCGCCAGCCCTCTGCCAGTAGCTGGCGACCACCGCCGGCCCTCTGCTAGTAGCCGGTGGCCTTCCCCTTTGCTAGTGGCCGGTGGCCTTGTCGCTACAATGGAGAAGAAAAGGGAAAAAAAGGCGAAGAAAATAAATAAAAAAATTCAATATTTTTTTAAAAATTAATAATTTATCCACATCAGCATCAGTCACGCTATGTAGAACGGCCAGCGTTGACCAGACAACCCGGCGAGGAGATTGATCGAGAAAGATCTCTTGCTCTTATTAAAAGATTGTGATTGGATTTGCAGATGTTTGGTAATTCCTCTGGCATTACGACCTTTACTATAATGATGTTGTCCATAGATCAAATTGTTTTGTGTATTGGATTTCACTTGACTGTCTATAGCTCCATTATGTGTGCTTGGGATAGAAGTTTTGTATAAATGTATTGCTATGCTATTAATATTAAGTATTTTGATTTAAGTTCTTTTCTTTCTAAGAGGTGGAATTGAATAACCCTGTTGAAGTGTAATGATCATATGTCTGTATGGATAATAATTAAATTCCAATTGAAATGAAATCTTTAGGAGAAATCAATGAAAGGATATCAATTCAAATCTTGCCAACGATTTTAAGTCAAAATTAGCCGAAATAACTATCTTGGCAATTTGTTAAAAGGAATAGGACTAAATTAGCAAATTATCAAAATATTTAGGACTAAATTGGCACAACTGAAAATGTTTAAGGCTGAATTGGCAAATTGTCAAAAGGTTTAGAACTAAAGCGGCACAATTTAAAGGTTTATGATTGAATTGGCTGCAGTACAATATGTTTAAAACTTTTTGCATAATTTTCCTGATCTATTATGATACTAGTTTTTCCTATCAACTCGCTCGCGCCTCGAAAAGGACTTGACTACTTTTTTGATCAGCAATGCAGTGGTCACAACTAGTTTCTTGCCCCATTTCGACTGCAATAAACCCAAACTCTTATATATAGTAATACAATGGAATTCTTTTTTATGTAAGTGTGGATGTCATTCCTCTTTATTAATGTCACGTAAATCTTGCTCTTTTTTCCAACATCACAAAAAGCCACTCTGAATTGCCAAAATAAATTGTGTCTATGTACATGTAGTTTCCATAAATAATTGAGTAAAGAAGTAACGCTTATAGCCTATACCGTTGACTAGTACAAGTCTCTTAACTAAGTAACTATGTGACTACAAATAAGATATTTGGCTATAAATTATAAAAAGCAACTGAAATTTTAGTGGTAATGTGGGCGACATATCAAGTAAAATTTACAAGATAATTTCTCCTTGAGCTCCCCTGGATGAAGTCTTTAATTAGCTCAGGCTCTACTCAACTTGATTAGCAAAAACTAAATTCCAACTAAGCTCGAGTTAATCTCGATCTCGAGTTTTAAACAATAAGATAATATCAAAAGAAATGACGCGATATATATGTAGAGGAAACTTACGAATATAATTTAATATAGTTGGCTACACAAAAATTCAACTGCTTGACTGGGCTCCCCAGCAAATTCAATCTAGTTATGAGCTTGATTTGATCCATTTGACTTGTAGTTAGCTTGAGTAGTTCGCGGGTAGCTCGACTTACATAATATGATTCACCGGGCGCGCGAAAGCTTAGAGCACGACAGGAGTTTGCGAAAGTATGATGACAATATAATGCATCATTCGTCTCTTTAAAGGGAAAACTGTGAAGATCCAAAATACATGTAAACATGAGAGCGAACTTTCAAGCTTGTCTGCAACTTCGCACGCGTGATTACCCCAGAAAATAATGAGACGTCTCTGTGCGAAGGCATGATCGAGGGCCAATGAGTTTTGTTCAGAACATAACGTGGTTGCAGGCCAATGAGAATGGAGAATGCTGTTGATGCTTCAAGATCACACATCCAAGATCACACGTTTGTACAGGAAAAAACCCAACAAGAACGACCACATGCAAACGTCGTACCATGTTCATTAACGGCGACAGATACCCTTGTTATAATCGACAGTACTTGGAAGGACTCCAGCCAAATCTCTGTCTCGCATTCAATTGGGGCAAGTGTGAGTACACATGTTTTTCTCTATCTCTAAGCATGATGATTAGAAAGGGGATGAGATTCTTTATCCCCTTTCACGTGCTGCTTTTCGGTGTCCGGTTCACAAAGTGCACGATTGAATGTATAGCCTTGAGATTCGATTAAATACGGATGGGGACATCATGCGGGCTAAATATTGTTTTTCAATAAGAACAATAATGGGAATAATTTCGTTGATCAAAAGAAAGCTTGGGATAGAGTATTTGTGATGGAGGGTGGTAAAAATGTTGTCGTTAGGATTCACATTTTCCTATCAATCCCATCTCTTCTATTAGGAGTGCGTAACGGGAATCACTTAAACTAGGAACTGCTTGAATTGGATATGACCGGCCGGTTCTGAGCGGTTTTCAAGGACGCCGATCTAGTTTCTAATTCCATAAAATCAAAACTGGTGATGGGTAGTCCAATTCCTAGTTTCATGGTGGGAATCGGATCGCCCGGACCGAACCAACTTTTTTTTTATAAAGAAATCAAAATAAACATGGCTTCTTCATCTGCTTCTTCTTGTATCTCCACGGAGTCTCCACCTCCACCCATACTGCTATCCCCCTAACCCAGTGCAGGGCCACATGCTTCCGCACCTAGACCTCACCCACCAGCTCTCCCTTCGCAGACTCGCCCTCACCGTGTTGGTTACTCCCAAGAACCTCCCCCTCCTGAACCCTCTCCTCTCTGCCCACCCCTTCGTCCAGACACTCGTCCTCACGTTCCCTCCCCACTGTCGAGAAAATCCGCGACATCGATCACTTTGGCAACGTCCCCATCGTCCTCGCCCTCTTCGCTCTCCACCTCCCTCTCGCCCAGTGGTTGGCCTCCCATCCCAACCCTCACGTGGCCCATCCTCTCCGGCTTCTTCCTCACCTGGACCCTTGACTTAGCCAACGAGCTTGGCGTCCACCGGTCCTGTTGGATTGCCCGGGAACCGAACCGGACCGGTTCCAAGACCAGGTGATCCGATTCCTGATTCCAGAAACTGTGAACCGATCGTTCTAATCCTTGCGTGGGATCAGACCGAAACGGGAATTGATCATCCTATCCTCTATCATTAATCTATTAGTACGTCAATGGGGCCGGTGCCATCGCTTGCATGCCTAAGTGGAAGCTCGGCGTGGATATGGTGACGGCGGGGGAGGCGCGATGATTGTGGGCTGAAAACTCATAAAAATAGCAAAGATATGTGCTGAGTAAAGATGGAGCGACTCGAAGAAGACACGAAGACAACCCTAGACACATCTCGTTCCTTACCTTTCTTTTTGCCTTTTTTTTGTCACAAGTGTTTCCTTGATAAAGTATTGTGCTACATTCGAATATATAAATATTGAATCACTCTTTCATCTAACTACTTACATTTTTAAAATAGTTGTTAGTGATTCCACAAAATTTATAATGCAATTTGGTCAATATATACTTTGGAGTAACTCAATTTAGTCTATGATGCGGTCACGAGTGTCATCACATTAAAACCACATCAGAATAAAAAAATGTTCAATACACACGCATGCGCGTACATAGCGAGATCCAATGATAGTTGCTACATATTGTTTTCCTCCTATATACGGATACTCTACATTTAAATAATAGGGGGCAATTTTGCGGAATTCTCTATTTTTGACTATTTCTATTGTTGTGCTCTCTGTGAAAACTTAATATTTATTAGATAAATTGCCAATGTAAAAGCTTTTTTTTTTACACATTCTCCATTGAATGGATGATATGTGGATAAATTTGGCTACTTAATTATTTCGAAGTACATCCAATGATTAATATGTTGAAAAACTTTTACACTCAGAGTGGAACTAATAATAGTCCACGAAGATTACTTTAAATTACTTTTATCACCAGTAATTAGCTTGTAAATTTAATGTGCTTTTTTACCTCTTAGTTAGGGCTTGTTCGACAAAATTAAAGGTCAATGCTAAAAATTTAAGTGGTGAATTTCAAGTGCTGAAAATAGAATTAACGGTTGATATCACGAAAAACTCCAAACTGGTATATCTATGACAAATTTACCTCAAACTAATTTTTTGACCACAAAAAATCCTAAATTGGTACACACGTGACAAATTTACCAAAAAATAATTTTTTGATCACCAAAAACCCCAAACTTGTATATTTGTGACAAATTTACCTTTCGTTAAATTGGATTAACACAAAAAAGAAACCACAAACTAGTACACTTATAACAAACGGAGGGTAAAACCCCAAATTAGTACTTCCGTCTACTGTCACGTGTCATTTAACTAAGCAATTTGATAGTAAAATTTAATGAAAACTAATAGAGGGTTAGGGGTGATCTCAATCTGGTCCGATTCCACCCAAAAATTGAGAATCGAACCAAAAGGATCAGTTCCTAATTTTTGGAATTGGGGGTTGGACCGGACCTCCCTGGGACTGGGAATCAGATCGGACCACCGATTCGACCCTGTTAAGGTCTGGTCCAATGTAACCGGTCACATATTGTTCATAACTTTATCTACTTTATTACATTCTAGGTCATTTTGATCAATTTTCCTTGAGACAAAAGGAACACTAACTTCTTTTAATTTTCCACTTCTTCCTAAACAACTCTGTGCTCGGATGTCAGCAATTTTGTTGGAAGATAGATCACTAGCAACAGGACAAGGCTTCTGAAACTTGCATATTGGAGCTAGATGTCAGTCCCTGGTTTTCATACTATCCCTTGTTCGTACAACATTTTCTATGTCATGACCCGGTTCAAGTGATGAACAAGTATTGCCATTTGCTCAGACCCCATTTTCTTGTGGGGGAACAACAATAGATGGAACCCTGTGTTTCTTTATCTTTCTTAATATATATAGTCGGTCGGGTTCCCCATTGGAATCGGGAATCGGACCGCCCGAACGTCGCTTCCACTTTTAAGAACCGGGAATCAGACCGGCACTCTAGGGAACCAGACCCAACTGGCTGATTTGGTCCTGTCAGGGCGGTTCCCAGTTTGGTTGATCCGTCTGACTCACCCCTACATAGGGTAACTTTGTCACGTGTGCACTAATTTGAGGTTTTTGATTATCAAAAAATTGATTTGGGATAAATTTATCACAAATTATCAATTTAGAGTTTTTCATGATATTAACCATAGAATTAAAGGTAATTTGACGATGATTACAAATTAATGGCCAAATTTTCATTAATTTCTCATTGAAGATAGAGCAACGACCATTATTATTAGATTTTAGCAATTTGGCAAAATAGTAGTTGTCATTAAGTACGGGAAAATGACATAAATGGTCTCTAAACTTTAATCTAATGTGCAATATGGTCTATTAATTTTAAACCTAATGTGCAACGTGATTCATGAACTTTTGGTACATGTTCAAACTAGTCCTTAGACAACCTATAAGTGTTGATATTATCCTTCCATTAATTTAAGTTCATAGACAAAATTGAACATCTTCGTGTGGTTCAAGGACCAGTTTGAATATATACTAAAAATTCAAGGATCACATTAAATAAATTAAAAAATTCAGGGACGACATTACACATTAAACTAAAATCTAGGGATTGCATTGAATAAATTAAAAATTTATGGATCATTTGTATCATTATCCCCATTAATTACTTTTGAAAAAATAAGTGACCTCCATTTACTTACCACATTAAGCGGATTTTTTACTTAATCAAGTATATTAAGTCAACGGTGATTGATATTACCAAACAAGTTCAAATTTCATTAAGCGCCGAGTTTTCAATTTTTCAGCTTTTAATTGGGTTATCAAACAGACCTTTACTTTACTTTCCTGACACTCGTCTCTCTCATACATGTGTGTGTATATATAGATAATAAAACCTATCAAGGTACATACAATAGTGAGAAATTATGTACCTTCATAAAGTCAATGTGTATTTGATCTTATTTTTCTTGAAACGTATGTTGTAATTGCATTGGTGCTGGTGTAGAAATCTACCCCAAGTGTGTGCCTCTCCCTCCTTCTCTCTCTCTCTCTCAAGTGACCTGGCAAGAATGGATTTGAAACCCACTGCAACTGCGATTTGTTGTTCCATGTCCCTCCAACAGTGACAGACACCCTTTCCCCTGCTCTCCATTTCAAAAAACCCCCCACGATCGATCACTCCACAGTTCGTAGAACCCCCCCAATTGAGCTCGGAGATTGAGGCAGGAGCTTCAAAATTTCGAATTTCGGTTTCTGGGTCCTTGCCCATCTCCGTTCTTGTCCCAGATCTCCAAGCTCTCGCCGCAGATCTCCCGTCAGCGGAGCTCTGATTGCCGCTCTCCGATTCTGGGTAAGAGCGCAACGGGTCTGTACTGCTCTGTATTTGCCTCCTGAGTTAGCGTCTGGAGAAGTTCTGTGCCCGAATCGTGTCTGAAGCTCCTGATGTGTTATTTCTGTTTCTGGGTTTTGGAGCCGAGGCATTTTCTTGGCTCGAATGGGATTTTTTTTTACTGGGTTTCGTGTCGTTGGGGTTGCCATGACCAGATCGATGCCGCATTGTTGGAAGAACGTTTCTTTTTGAGTGATTAATTCTCGTGTGTGTGTGTGTGTGTAGTGTGCGTAGATTCTTGCTTAATGCGCATAGTTGTGATTGACGTGCTTTTCTTGTGCAATCCATGCAAACTGAGAATCTATGAAGTAAGAGATACTAGTATATATAATTTCCTTCTATTGAGTTTCGAGATTCACATGTTGGGCTGGGGATTATGTGCTTCAATGTTGAGAAGGTGGTTTTGAGGCATGCTACAGCAAAAATTTGAAGCTCGTTAATATTTTCTGACCTTGTGATTTTGCAGAATGTTGATTGTGGCACATTGGCTCACTTTTAATTCTTTTCTCACGATTTCTTTTCCTGTGGGAAGATGACTGATACATGATCTGCATACCTTCTGCCTTCTTTGAGCTTTCAGGAACTTCCAAGTCCCTGTGCCCTTTTGGTTTCGCATTGCATCAAAGCGTCTAGTATAGTTCAGCATCAACAGTTCTATGGATATTGATGACACCATAGCTGATAATGGTTTTGAGGTGGTCCCTCAACATGGTGCTTATGAGCAACTTCCGGCCTGCGAAGGAGAGAGAGTTCCAGCTGGTTTTAATGGGGTTACATATGAGACTGGTGCAATTGCATCTGTAAATAAGAGCTTAGAAAGTGTTAAGTTAGATCAGTCTGATGCAAACAAGTCATCACCTGGGGACTTAAAGGTGGGACCTGTCAATGTTCCTAAGGTATAGAACTTCTGCTTTTGCTTAGTTTTTGGAAGTGATACGAATCCTTATGCTTGACTGCATCTATCAATTGGTTCATAGGAAAGAGATAATTTAGATTCAGACCATGCAAAACGTGTGAGAAGCCAGAGGGTTCAAGAAACTAAAAAAAATTACAAACCTACTGCGAAAAATGTGCTGGCACCTGGAGCAAAGAAGAACAAAGATGAAAAGGAAGCAAAAGCGGTTCCAAATGGAAATGGTGCTCCGAATTCCAGTTTAGAGCAGCCTACTAAAAGTAAATCATTTAATGATAAGCAGCCTCGTCTACCCAAGGTGAATGCTTTCTTAAGTGTAGTGTCACCATATTTTGTTTGAAAGAATTAGGTCATCGTTGCCAACATTTGGTTGCTAATCGTTATAGTTTGGTGTGTTTTCTTTTGACAGCAAGCTGCAAAATTTGATAGAGACTCTTCAGAAGGCTTGAGGTATTCCAATCTTGCCCCAACTTTAACATTTCTCTTGTTGAAGAAATTGTTTGGAATATATCTGCTTCCATTATTGCTGCTATGGTTATGATGGAGGATAGCGAAAAGGCTTTGAGTGGTCTCTGAATCTTCAAATGCTAAGTTTTATTTATTTGTTTGTCTCCGGCTGTGCGTAAATTTCATGGTTTGTATGAATTACTGATTACATTAGATTTCCTTGGAATTTGAAACTATGAATTGCTTTCGACAGCAGGATTAAAAAAGAGAAGCCTTTGAAAGAAGGATCCGTCATCGAACCTGATGGGTTTCCACAATCTTCCCCGTATCCCTTGCAGATTTTCTTGCAGTTTGATCATATTTCTCTTTCCAGTTGTTGCTTTGCATCTTCAATAATGATCCCTGATTTCTTTCTTTGCTGTTTACAAGTAGTTTATCCTTTAGATGATTATAGAAATCTTACCGCAGCTGATTCCGGACCCCGTAGAGGGGGTGTACTTCCGAACTATGGGTTCAGCTTTAGGTGTAATGAAAGGGCTGAAAAAAGGAAAGAGGTTAGCTTCTGTCGTTTGCTTCATGTGCAATTGTGTGGTTATCCCAGGCCAGATTGCTGCAGATATGACTTACTTTTTATCATCGTCTTGGCAGTTCTACTCAAAGCTTGAGGAAAAGATTCATGCAAAGGAAGTAGAACAGACAACCTTGCAGGCTAAGTCCAAGGTGGTATCCTTTAGCTTGAGTGGCCATGGAAGTTGCTTGTTTGTTTCATTTGCTTATTTGAGAAGCTGCAATTTGATATCAGGAAACTCAAGAAGCTGAGATTAAGATGCTGAGGAAGAGTTTGAACTTTAAAGCCACACCTATGCCAAACTTCTACCAAGAACCTTCGCCACCTAAAGTTGAATTGAAAAAGGTAGATTCTCATATATCTGCGAGGCCTCATTATGGCAGCCTTGGAATTAGATTTTGTATGAGCATCATAAATATACCGTCTGTGTTGTGTAGAGATATGTAAGACCTTCTTATAAATGGAGAGAGAGAATGTTTTAGATCATTTTCATTATCAAAAAGAATGGTTAGAAATACCAATGACAAACAAGATTTCCATTCTGTTTTATAAAACTATAATGCAACTTTTGTTAAAAAAATCCACAATAGGATTTCTTTTCTTGATCTCTTAAACAAGTATTTGGAATCTTTAACGTCAGTTAAATGTCTTAGCAATTAAGATCCCGAGAATTGGAAAGGGTAACCCAGTTTATGTGCTGAATAAATGCTGCTCAACTTTTCATTCTAGCTTGAATTCTGTACTATTTCATAAATATTGTCTTTCTTTCAGAAGGAATAACACGGTGGAACTACAACTATCTGATGTTTTCCTTGCTTGCACCTGGAGCTAGCTAAGTTCCAGCAGTTATTGTACACGTTTGGTGTCTTAAAGTGCGCCAAAAATTAGATTTGGAACTGAGTATCTAGCTATTCGAGATCAATATTTCAAGAGCTTTTCCATTAAGTTACCCACTCTCAACTTCTACACATGATAGGAAGTAGGAAACTGTGTAAATAGAAGTTAGTATTGGCTATAACCTTGCCGGAACACTATTTTTTCTTTGACTGTGAATTCTCCAGATATCTGCACTGCAAATATGGTCATGATGCAGAGCTTGTCGGGCCATGTTGCAAAAATTTCTAGTTTATAGATTGTACTTACAAGTAACGAATGATTATCCATGGTTGTCATACTCCTAGGGTGGATTAATTCATTCCTTTTCTCTTCCCTCTCTTGAATTTGATATATATTGAATTGCTCTATGCTGATTTTTTTTAATGTGATATTTGGCTATTTCTATCTCTTTCAATTCTTTGCGCTGCATTTCTCTCAATTTTATCATCACAAACTTTTGGATACAAAAATGCTTGTTCTTGTGAGGGTCCAGAACCGTTTCGTGCCCCATTGAGTATATGAATATTATTGTCTAACAGATACCCCCAACAAGAGCTAGATCTCCCAAGCTTGGGAGAAGAAAGAGCTCGTCTACCGAGGAGTCTGAAGAAAATGGCCACGGAAACCGTCCGTCTGGTCGTTTAAGCCTCGATGAGGAAATGTCGAGAAACCAACCATCTAGAGTGCCTCCCATCAAATCAAAGAAGCCAATTCGGAAATCGCTCCCTGTACTGCCTTCTGAGAAAATTAAGTCATCTAGTGTGAGGATTAAAAGTGCCGTGCCTCAAGCAACTCATAAGCAAGAAACTGGCAATAAAGCACATAAGCCACTTCAGGTGGATGATTCCTTTAGTGACCATCTGCATGAACATACGCCAATCTTTGCTGAGCTAGCCGAGCCAACTATAGCACAAGAAGGGACAGAATCAGGCTTTATGCAGGAGCAGTAATAGAGCTAGATTGAACTTGTTAGAGCCTTCAACTTGGCAAGAACAGGACGACAAGGGTTATCAGGGATAATTATGCTTGAGGTATGGAAGATTTGCAGAAGAGTCGTGAGTTCTGGCGTCTTTTTGTCTGTGGAAGCATTGGGTTGTTTGTTTTGTACTTTTTCTTGGGATTGCTGGTTATCGTAAGAAATTCTGCATTCCTGCACCTTTGTAAGTTGTTGATTTCCCAGTGCTCTCTTTGATTTAGCATTCTTTGGTTGCCTCCCTACTGAAAAAAACAGAAATATTAGGAATATCAGTCGCTGTGAAGTTTAGTGTCGGAACCAATTTGTTGAGTCAGTTGGGGTGTGACAATTGGATATTGTATTTATGTTCTTGAGATTTTTGATTGGCTATATGATTTGGTTATGGTCCTTTGCATCTTCTCTTTCATTTGTCCTTGATTTGATTTAGTATTTATTTCTGAACTTTTCTACTGAATCGTACTTCGAGATAGACGGACAGTAAGAGAAATTAAGAACTCGCCTGATGCTTAGTTTGATATGGTAAGACATTCTGATGCTTCTGCTCCGGGCTCATCTCCTATGTTGGAAGTGTGAGAATATAGTGTTCAGCCATGTTGGTGTTTTACCGGTTAACTGACATGGTTGTGCATAAGCACAGCACACCTTTTGGCTTTTCATTGTGGCATTGCGACTTTATTGTCTGTATTACTTCAAATCGGGAGGATTTAGAGCACAACTTCTCTTTCTTGATCCTGTATTAGCTATCACTTTGGATTGAATCCAAACGATTCGTCATTTATCCTTTTTCCTCCCTGAAGAACGATGATATCTAAGACTCTTGTTGGTAAAATCATTTCAAGAAGAAAACTGATTGAAGATTTTTAATGCTTTGGAAAGCTTGCTAGTTGGTATCTTACATGCAAGTGTTTTCTGTTTTTTTCCCAACGATGAGAGTAGATGGAAAGGTATCTTGCTTGTTCGGTCTCCAATGTTCTAGTCTCTTTTTGGCTAAAAAATGTTCTAGTCTTTCAAAGCTGCCTTAGAGATGTTCCGAGCTGGTGACAGACTTCTGCTTTTCTAACTCACCTCTATAACGCTTGATCTTCCATTCCTTGCATTTCTCATCCTGAGGTCTAAGCTAAGATTTGAAAGACAGCTTTCAAAAACGAAGACCTGAAGGACATTGGGGACGTACTGTGCTGTTGCACGAACACGAGTCGTACTTTCATCTCTGAATTTCTCATTGGGAAAAAGAAAGTAGTATGAATCTATGAATGGAGGCAAGAAAGATGATAGTTTTAGAGGCCACATCATGGTAAATGAAATTCCATATTGGCATCACAAGAAGGACAAGTCATCTTACATCTTGGGAAATGCCACCAGTACAAGCAACGGGCGCTGGAAAGCACAAGCTTGATGTTGCTGGAGATTGACATTTCATTGTACAGGTACTCTCTTTGGTACTGCTCGGGTAATTGTTGGAGTAATTCTGAAAAGAGGGGGGTAAAAATGAATTGTCGTCTTGTGAGTCCTCAACTGCCAGGTGCTCTAAAAATGAAGAGCTCTATGAAAGAGGAGCCAAACCAAAGTTAGATACTGTTCTTTTTTTTTTCTCTTTTAGGTTAAAAGTGTTGATCTGATGACCTCTGCAACTTATGATTGTGGTCATCATCTCCAACTAGTACAGTCACTGTCATCTACTCTGCATTTAGAGTGTTAAGTTTGGAACAGGCATAAGACTCCAGTGGGAATAATGAAGTTCTTCATGCTAAAGCCTCAGCATTCTTCCACAAGGTGACTCCCATTAAAATACTTGCAAGAACTCATCTTCCACAAGTACAAGCAAGCAAACTTGAACACCCCCCCATCCGACCAAAAAAAAAAAACGCGAACCCCCAAAATGATAAATTAGAAAACGAGGAAAAAAAGAACAAAAACAAAAGCAAAGAAAGAAGAATGACCCAGAACTCAAAACGTAAGAGACAGCCATGTGAAACCACAAATCTTCCCTTGAAAGGACCAGATCACATCCATCACTGCAATTACAGGAAAAGAGCAGATGGAACCTGTCCATTTTCGATGCTCTTTAGCTAGATCCTATACAAGTGAATTGATGAACATTCATATGAACATACTATGGATGCCGCTTAACTTAGTACGTGAGGAAAATCACAGAGTTTGATTTATTTAATCAAGGTTGAAAAAGCTTGTTGCCACATTTGCACTTCCAAGTGAGGAGGTAGTAGCTATCACTTCCCTCATGGCTTGAAGCCCCAACGTCTTCTGCTCCTCCACCTCCTACTGCTGGAGGATGAATCACCAGAGTGGCCATGCATGGCCTGCAACTCAAGCACCTGTTGACACATATCGGTGGCCTTGAACCCACCATCTCTCTTCTGGTCTTCAAAACTTCAGTCCCTTCTCCCACTACACAACACAAAGTAAGTCAGACCAAACCAAGATTTTGAGCAACAAGAAAGCAAAACCGGACAATGACTTCAACTGCTAGGTACTAGGATTCTTCACTGTAGGGAAATCCTTGTTTTCTGGCTTTACTCACATTTGCACTCGAAAGAGAGTGACATGTGCTTCACTTGATGGGCATGCTTTTGTTTTGGACAGCATGATGAATAAAAGTTTGACGTTTTTACCTGTTAAGGGAGAGAGACAGAGCAGGAAACAAGCAAGGAGCACAGTGGCTTTTAGCCCACTTTGGTGGTATTGGTAGTAAATTGATGAAGCCATCACTTGGAGACACTTTGATGTATTCCCACCAGATCCCGCGCTTCTCTCTGCAGCTTTGCTTGTTGGGAGGGGACAATTATGTTAATGAAGTCGCTGCTTGAGTTAACAGAAAAAACAACTGTTGACAAGGATGGTTACTTTTCTCTGTTTTTTTTTTGTTCTTTTACGGTGCATGGAAAACTGAACAAAAAAATTGAATGGTTGAAGGGTAGTTCAGGGACAAAGTTGGTCGCTGTTCCCATCACAGTGCACACTTCTGTTGCTGAAGTTGCTGGCTCAGTAATTAATTGTCACCCTCGGTGTACAGCGGTCATGAAAACGACTCCATTCCTGGTCTACCGGAAATTTTCTCGCATGGGAAGAAAGAGGTCAAAGCAAAGCCAGAGAGAAGGTAATAATATCACGTGTTCTTCATTTCAAAATACTACAGTCCGGGCTCTGGTCTCCATCAGTTAAAAGGAACCTTCCTTGTTTTTACTTTTATCAAGAGGGCATGTAAAAGCTTTCCACCAAACATAAAGTGCATCGAGAACAGTTTTCAATATCAAGAATTATCATGAAGGTGTGCTTGAAGTAGGGATGAACTGTATACTATACCAAATCATGACAGTTTTATCTAATCGAAAGAGCTATTGGCAACCTTCTAAGGTTGGCATAGTTTGTTTGGGTCTCGACAATTTCCATATTAGGAACTACAAGTCATCCAATCAAATCCACCGAGTGCATGCAAATTATTTCTGGATCAAGACCACCTGCATAGGTCAAAAGCTTGAATTTAATCAGTTTGTGAGGTTTATAAGATATTTCATGAATTTTTAAGTAACTTAGTTTATGCGCTCATGTTCTTGGATTATAAAAAAGAAGTTTTTTTAAGTTCCTCCCATATTTTAAATTTAATGTTTGTACCGCACCACTTCTCCAAAATAAGTCAAATCTTCAAGAATTTTCTTTTCTCTAAAATGTTTGATAACTCTCTTTTACTGACATTACAGATGCCAATTGCATTTGATCATAGTGATGTTCCTTATTTACATTACATCATGCCAATGTTAAGACATTATAACTCTTAAACTCGTTGTATAGTTAAGGCATCTTAAGAAAAATGTCTCTTTATATCAACTTTGGGCTTCGTATGTGTAGCGAAAACAAGCAATTTGGAAAATGTTTTTCTTAATATCAATTGTTTTTATTGTTGAAAAAAAAGTCAACCAAAAGTATGTTCATCATTAACTAGAATCTATATCTAAATATTTATTAATAATAAGAACATTTTTTATTCTTATTTTCCCAAGTGACATAAACAATAAAAATTAAGAATTTCTTATCTAAATTGTTGATTTTTCGTGAAATAAATGAAAACACGATAGGGAATATATTTCACGTTTCTTACTATATCTTGATAGCTGTTATGTATTACACCACAACTCGTGTGTGTATATAGATGCATTCAATAAAAAAAATGCACGGACTGAACTACATTACGAAAATTTTTGTGAATAAAAGTTAAAACCATAATAGTTCTCACAGTTTATCCCCTCTCTTCCTTCGGTGTGGGTATTTTGTGCTTCAAACCATTATAATCAAAGGCAATCAACTATGCAATTAACCAAGTAATCATGTGGCTTGACAAGGAATTTCATCACCTTGTGACTATTATAGTTATGGGGGGCCGTTTACAGAGGCTTCAGTCATTGGCTCTCCTGTCATTAGGTCACCATTCAAGGAAAATTAGAATGTCTCCCTCTCTCAATGGATTAATTAAGAGTAAATTCACATTAACGTGTAGGACCCTAAGGACTATAAAGTAATCTAAAATTAGGGGAGCTTCTATGATATTGCGATTTCGAATATTTATTTACATTACCAATTTGTTATATCAACTTCTTTACATCATATTCGTTCATTTCATCTTTTATTCTCACTGTAAAAAAAAAAGAATGATGATATGTGATGAAGGACACTGATGAGAAGTGTAATGTGACTACACGTTGCCCTGCTTTTCCTTCTCCAAGTTGAATTCAAACAGCCTGGGGCCTCTTCTCTCTTAACGTCCAATCCATCTTCTGCTGCATTTGTCAGCCAATTAAAAAGTACGCTCTTTGACCACCTCCTGAAAATTCATTTTGTGCCATTTTGTCTCTCACGAGTCACGAACTCAATTCCCGATGCAAGTGCATTTTTGGTATAATTCTCAAAAGAAATGATTAATATTATAAAAAATTTCAAACTGATATATTTATGATAAATTTATTCTGAATAAATTTATCGATTACAAAAAATTTCAAACTGGTACATTTATGATAAATTTATCTCAAATTAATTTTTCGATTATAAAAAATTTTCAATCTGATACACATGTGACGATATTTTTAAAAAATATTTTTCGTTCATTTATTTTATAAGCTATACAATTCATCATTTTTAAAAAAAATTCGAATTATTTATTTTCTGGAGCAATAGTTTATGTATTTTTTATTGAGGTGACCTGACTTAATCATTTTCCTCCACAAAATTTGAATGGTTGATTCTTGTAACTACTAGTTAAGATATACAATGATAATCACTGAAAAAACGACAATTTGTCCCATCTGATTTACCTAGTCAACAAAGCAGATTTTCTTAGGCTTTCTGTCATTTTCTTTTTTATCCTTTCATGTGTTGGTACATATTTATTATCATAAATCTATCACCTCGTTACTTTTTCAATATTTGTCCTTTTGTGTAAGTTTTCCAACTTTGGCAATTTAAAAAGGGTATGCTTTTTCCACACATTCTTTGATTAAAGCACTCCTCAATGCAGTGACACGACGATTTTACCCTTCATGGGTTCCACCTTTACTGTGGGCTTCCCATCCCCTCCAGCAGAGTCGAGGAGGACCCGATAGAGTCAAGGCAAAACACTACCTTGAAAAACATAAAGAAACACCACAGCTTGAACCTCAAATTCAATTACTGAGAAGCTTTTTCACCATATCCAAGTAAGAAACTAGAAAACAATCCAAGCTGAAACACCACATTGAAGAATAGATCAAAATGGAGATACAAAAATTTCTCCTCCTTAGTACATGGGATCAGCAAGTGGGATCAAAATAATTTCTTTGAACTCAAGTCGGTCTTCAAAAAAGAGAAAATGAAGGTTGTAGCAGAATGCTTTTAACTCCTCGTCAAGGCACTTGGCAATATAAATAACTTAAGGGCAATAAACAATTAGATCAAGATGTAAAGAAATTGTACTCCTTGACCTTTGCCATGTCCACACGGATTGTGCCTTAACCCTCATCACTCGCTCTGTCAGTGGCGGCAAATTTAGAGTGATGTGGAGATCCCGAGCTTCTATCAATGTCACCTATAGGTACCATAGCTTTGGAGATTGGTAGACCTTAGAGCACGTGTGAGCCACGTACAGCATGTCCGAGCTCTATATGCCTTGGGTGAAAATCAAGACAGAAGTCTAGATGTTGCTGGAGATGCGGCTCTTCTCTACTGCGTCACCGCCCTCAAGGCGGTACCATAGTGGATCCAGCGTATTGTCCGACAAATCGCGAACTAGCACGTTGGAGAAGCCGAAGCAGACCCGCCCAAAAAGATCTTTGATGGCGAGTCCTGCCAGAGATCTACATCGCGGAGCCTTGCCAACTCGAGCTTGTTGTGGCCTCGCAATTCTGAAAATACCACCCTCTAAATCCTCCTCAACTTTACCCGAGGATACCACGTTTCACAAAAAGCGTGAAAGGAGGATTGCCTGCAAAAGAGAGAATGAAAAAGAGGAAGGAAATTGGGACCCACAATAAAAGAAAGGAAAAAAATTCAATGCATAGTAATTCTCTGATGGTGAAAGGTGAGACAAATGAAGGGTAAAATCGTCAGAACAGTGCATTGAGAAGTGTTTTAGCTAATGAAAGAGTGGAAAAAGAGCGACTCTTTAAAAATTAAGAAACTAAAAAAATTTGGTAACACTAAAATCTACAATATAAAATCTATAATTTTTAATATAAAGTGAAGAGTCTCTCCTACTTTTAAGGGATTTTAATATTTCTGTTCCCCAAATATCTTTGAATAATTTACAAATATTGTGTCCATGGACGATGATAATTCTAATTTATTTCTCAGATGTTTCAATAATAAAATTTGAATATTTTCTATCCCACAACAAATTTCTTGAAAAGAAATTCAAATCTTGATACATCTTTCTCTTTCGGAATACATTTATCTATATAATTTGATCATATTATGTGTTTTTGTCAACAAATATTTCCATCAAATTTTCGTGCGCATTTGCTAGTATGACAATAAGCATTAAATTATCGGCTAAAACCCACGGCTTCCCGCCTCTGCCTAGTTGTACGTGTGGCACGCTAGCCCGATATGTCGCCGGACGGCGGCAATGGCATCCCAACATTCTCTGTACCGGCAATGGCGACTTCACTCTAAACCCCATAGACCGCGCCTTCATTGTTATGGAATGACAGAAATCAGTATGGCTTTTTGACAAATTTCTGTATCAGGAATTGGCCAATCTCCACCTCTCTAAAAATGTCTTCCTTTTGTGCTTAAAGTTTATCAATCAGATAGCATGTATGACCAAACGATATATTAAGGCTAGTTTTGATGAGATTAACACAATCTGCTTATGTTTCCAGGTAAAAGAGACCGTTTATCTGCTGTCTCTGCGATCTCTGTCACAAATTCGGACCATCCCTTCAGGGCACTAACGCATACTTTGCATGCTTATACTCGAAGACACATGGTAGACTAAACACTAATAGTTAAGCAGCATCCCTTTAACGTCTTGGGACAATCTTGGATCGATCTTCTAAATTTCATTGCACCTTTTTTCTTAGTGAAGCCGAATGGCGATAAAGCATAAGACTCGTCCTTATCGTCGACAGCTTTCGAGCAGTGAAGAAAACAGTTCGATTGTTGTCGTCGTCGTGAGTGGTACTGGTTAGCGATTCGAATTTTTGGTAAAGTTGATAGCAGCCTTACTTTTAGCAGCCACCGCGACAAAAACTACTACATTGAACTGGAAAGATAACAGTCTCTCAACAGTTAAGTTCCATATCCGATGTGACTCCGTATCATATCCTCAGACCATTCTGGGTTTTACTTTGAATCAACTGGGGAGGGAGCACAAGGACCAAGGCCGTGAAATGAACAAGCAAGCATCCATTCACAGGTAAAACAACTGCACATCTATGAGAACATGAACAAATACACTGCTTTTATTTCACGTGACAAACTATAACACCAACATATAGACGGGGGAGATTCTAACGAGGTGCGGCGAAATGGTTGGAGAAACTATCCACGCCCCAATACCCGGAAAACCGAGGCTCGGTTAGAAAAAACAACCTCACATCAAGAAGGTTGTGATGGCAGACTGCGTGAGCAGCTGCCATGACCTGAGCCCTAGAACACCAAGGCATTGTAAGTGTGAAGAGCAACTGCGACCATCACCAAAACTCTGAAGAATGACCCACCCATGACATACAAGGATCTGGAACAAGAAAGACCTGTCAGAACCGAAATATTCCTATAAGTGCAAGGATCCAGAAGCGGAGAAAAGCCGATCTTGAGCAGCATAGTTGACCAGCATGATCCCAAGCTAAAACAGCAGATACCAACCCAGGCATCATAAAAACTCTATAGAAACTGATGATGAACTGAACCAGAACATGGTCGGGATATTCTCGGGAAAATCTGGCCATAAACGACTCCTGTTGTTTTGGGGAGGCAAAACTACGAAGAACAGATTCCCAATTCAGAAACCTGCCAAAAAGAAGGCCATATTCCCTGAAAAAAGGACCAAGCACCGGATTACTTCACCAATATCCGCTGGATCCTGGACCCAAAAACTAACACAAACTGTAGCTGTCCACATATGCCGAGTTGAATTCTAAGTCTTCATAATAAATAAATCCAATCGTCTGATGAAACTGCAGTTTTCATCCACTCCCAATCAAGCGAGAATATCACACCTCCAAAGCTCTTCCAAAAGCAGGTCGACCGAACGAGTGCTGATTGCAGTGCAACGTTGGAGATTTAAGCCTAAAAGGGTGCGGCCCACTTTCTTAAGAGCAGGCAAGCACTTGTCTGACACCAAAGAGCAACCAGACATGGAAAGGACTTGCAAATTCAGTTGACTAGAGCAAGCCAATGCCGTCAATCCAAAATCCGAAATTGCACACTTCGAGACATCGAGATCAGATAGCAGTTGGCAATTTTCTGCGATAGCCAGCAGGCTCAGATCACCAATTTTCGTGCAACCATCCAGAATCAGTGCCTCAAGGGTCCTACCATGCAACTTAGCCATTGCTGAAACCACTCGATCCGTCAGGTTGATGCATCCACTGAGGTTAACCTTCACAAGACCATCCTCACAGCATTCAAGCAGTCGTAAGACCCCTTCATCCGTTATTCCTGTAATCCCACTCAATTCTACTTGCTGCAGATGTGGGCAAATCTTCCCAAGTGTCACCAAGCACGCATCAACAAAGCCTGGGCAGTTGCGAATGGAGAATGAGCGCAGGGACTTGCAAGAAGACACTTGAGGTGATCTAAAATCAAAGCCCTTAAATCCCCAGCAGTTTGTCAAAGCAAGAGATTTTAGTTTATCCCCACAATCAACAAGAAGACCAGATAGTCCAGACAGGGTAATCCTGTGGCACTCCTCCAATTGCAGGCTCTCGAGCGAACTTGCTGACTTCATGAGAGAAACAAGGCCACCATCTGATAGGAATGCAGATGAACGGATGCATAACTGCTTAAGATTAGGGCAACCTTTCCCCAGAGATTCGAGTCCCAAATCAGTAGCACCCCGACAAGCAGCGACTATCAAAGACCTCAACCTTTGCAAACCATGACCATTGCCCATGACCCAAAACCCTCTCTCAGTGACATTATGGAGGCTGGTAAGGGTTAAATCATTAACAGCCGTGGCATAGTGCCCAATGACCGCAAGAGATACATCAGTTATGTTTAATGCCTGCAATTTGACCTTTGTTAAGGCACTACCAGCCCTAGAAATCAGACCAACAATGCCCTGATCTGCAACACCGGGGCAATTTTTGATCGAAATGGACTTCAGATTCTGGCAGAACTGTCCAACAGCTGCCAAACCTTCATTTCCAATGCCAGAACAAGACTCTATTGATATGTCGGTCAAATTAGGGCAATTCCTCACAACTGCGACCAAAAATTTGTCGGTAATTTGGGGACAATGGCAAAGATCTAGCTTCTGAAGCTGATGACAACCATTGGCAATCTCGAGTAAACCTTCATCTCCGACAGAAGATAAGTGCCAAAGGGACAGGGCCCTAAGGGAGGGGCAGCCGTGTGCAATTGCCCCAAGACCAAGTTTCGTCACGCAGGATGACTTGCTTCCCCTGATTGACAGTTTGCCCAATCCCCCACGATCAGCAGTCCCCACAGCTATGGCAGCAAGATGAATATCAGTAGCCTTTTTCCCTTCCAAGCTCCTCGAGAGAAATCCATCGTCCTCAGAGACCACTTCCTCTCCCCCACTAGCAGGAGCCAAATTGTTCTGTGATCTGAGTTCATTGGGGCATATGTTGCTTAAAAGCGTGAGCCAGCGCTTGGATACACAAGCACAGGCACTCCTCTCCTGGCCTCCCGGCAACCTTCTGAATATCTCAAAGAGACACTCATCTGGAAGAACTTCGATTGTGTCCTGCCTTTTCTGCTCGAATAGGTCCTCACTGAAAACAAATGGAGCGCTGATGCGGGACCTCTTGCGAGGAGGAAAATACACGTCCACATGTTTACCAAGGGACAAAAAGAGGCTAGCTTCCTTTGGGCTTGGGTATATTGACCCCCCAGAGTAAAAATCCTCACCTGCCGAGAAAAAAATGAACGTCTTCAGGCTACAAATTTGACCACCGCTATGTGACCTTCAAATCATAGATCCACGGTTCACATATGCTTTTCACTTCTTTAAATAATTTTATTCAAAATTACCTAAAATTCTTTGAAGTGTTGTACCGGATCAAGGTTCAAATTTTCAAGCATCTTTCAATTATCAAAAACAAAAAACAACTTATAATCTACATACACATAAGGTCACAACTGTGATTGACCTTCTAAATTAAGCTAAAGGGAAAGACACAAATCCTAGAAAAAAGCTGAAACCCAAAATCCTCCACAATCAGCTTATCCTAATATCAATTAGCTTATCACTAACAGACAAGACCAATTCAGCTTATCGCAAAAATCACAACAAAGCTGAAGCAACTACATATAGATCAGCCTATTACCAAACCCAAATCAAGCCAAGTTCCTCCAAATCCCATAAAATATCTAGAAGAAGTAACACCTAAATAACCTTAAAAAGAGCAGATTTTGAAGCAAACCCACGAACGCTAACGATAGATCGAGCACAAACAACGAAGCAAGAAACAGTTTCACAGGGCAGAGGTCGGGGTCTTACCAGTGAATCTGAGGACCTTTGACATGGGGACGGGTCCGACAACTCCGGGAGGCGGATTCCGAACCGGTCTGGACCCAACAACCCTCGAGAGAGAGAGCAAAAAAGGGCAGATCCCGCGACTATCAAGAAGGTCAGGGCGAGTTGCACGGCTTGCGGGCAAGAATGCATGAGAAGGAGGGGCGGGCGGCGGGAGGGGAGATGGCGAGGAACCCTATCAGATAGGGCAAAAAGAAGAGGAGAGGAGGAAGGGAAGGGAAGATGGAGAGGGGAATGATGGGAGGCCTGGGGTACACGTAAAGACGGGAGCTTTTTATGAATGTGGTGGTGGGGGAGGAAGCTTTGACATGACAGAGAGAGAGAGAGAGAGAGAGAGAGAGAGAGGGAGAGTGGGGGGGTTAGGGGAGAATAATGAGACAAATGCAATGCATTTGCTTAAAGAAAGTGTGTACAAATCCAATGTAAGGTGCATTGCACCTGTGCATGGATGGTGGCAATTTGCTGAGTTTAATATTACCCCCCCCCCCTCTCTCTCTCTCTCTCTTTTTGTTTTGTTTTTGCTTTTTTGTTTTTTGAGTGTTTTGGGTGCAATGGATGGGAAATCCTTGGACAAAATTGCCTACCCACGTTTTTTCACGAAATAATAAGAAAAAAAGCACAGATGCATCCTTGGTGTTCGGTATGAAGTATATGCGCCATTTAACATAAACGGCAATCAATTTAATTAGGGGGCTTCCTTGTATCCTTGGTGTTCGGTATGAAGGGCAGCTTTCGCTCCTATAAGTGCCTTCGCGGCCTGTTCCCAACCTGTGGAGCGGGATCCACGAGATGCGTTCCTTATTTTAACGTACCGGTACCCGCGCGTTTCGTACCCTTACTTCCCCCCGAATCTTTTTCTTCCCCAGAGAGAAGGAATACCCTTTAGAAGTTTTACATCCCGATTAAAATCAAGATAGAGCTTTCTAAGGATCTGCTCAGGTCCTATAAACTATATTAATATGTGCCTTATCAAAATAACTTTATGATATTAAATTATCCACTTAAAATTATGATTTTTCATAATAACTATACATAATCTGTTTTGTAAAGAAATTTTCATTTGACTATTACATTAATTTATGTATATAACATTAACGTAAGTTACCCAAGCATTAAAATGATATATTTCTATTATTAACATGTATACTATACTACAATTTAATCGAAAGAACAACATAGCAATATTAGCAAATAATTTGAAATTTCATTTAAACAATCTTGGCAAAAAGAAAGATGCAACTACTTGATAATCATCTATTTCTATAAGCAGCTTAAGTATGAAAAGGCATTTGCTAAAAGTAAAATGTAAAAGTCATTAGTCAACTTGACTTCTAATAATAGTTACAATTTTCCTTTGTAATTAACGTATCTAAGCCTACATTTGTCCCTAATGGAATATTGCGTTAGTTGACATTGTCAAATTTATAGAAATGTTTGTAATACCCATGCCAATAGCTTACCATAGGAAGAAACATGGATATAGTTTATATGTAATTATAAATATCGCAAAAATATTCTCCATGCATTTTTCATTCTCTATCAGGTTGGTTTCTTGAATGTCTTCATACCTAATTTAGCACCTAATTTCCTAGATATATCAAGCAATCTTAGAACAGAAAAAGTCCTAGAGATGATGTAGACCAAATTTTCTATGTTAATTAAAACATTCCAACTTCATGGCAGTGTCTTGAAGCCCTTTATGCCCAGCTCGCTAGCAATGTTTTCTAAAGCCTCTTTGAAGACATTTGATGATTATAAACATAAAGGCATGTAACTTGGCTTCACAATCACTTTAATAAATTGACAATTGAATTCTATGTACTTGATAAATTTGGATTAGTAGCAATGCTTAAGGCCGCTATATTGTCATGATCCACTTTTTAACAAAAGGCAACCTTGAGATTCCTAGTTCTTTGAGCACATGGCTATCGGGGGTGATTGATCGAGTTCGTTTAGGCTCATTCTCATGTGGTTTAGAGTCCCTTGTTTACAAGTTTAATCTTCTAGTCGTCCCTCAAATTTCAGTAAAATTTTAAATGCAATTAAGGCATTGGTTCGACTCATGCTATGTGCAAAAGAATCTTGATTTCTCCAACTCGCATTCGGTGATATAGCTATGACAAGCTCACTCAAATGATTATTCGGCTATGAGGGTGGAACTCCTATAATAACTCTCGGACCATTGCTATTGCTGATCATCAGATCCTGCCCTTTTTGCTAGTGATAAACAATATTAAGTTATCAGTCTTCATATACTTTAACGAGATATATAATGTAATGATAATTAACTTTTAATTGCAAATCACTATTCATGATAGGAAAACTTCTCGATCGACGGTAAACTTTAAATCATAGCGTCGATTTTAACCGTTCCTTCTTCAGATTCAACATAAATCGATTTTCAGTGTTCATGGAACAAATAATGTTGGCTCGGGTTATCGTCAAACTAATAATGAATCGATAGAAAAATGGATTCACCGACAACCTAACTTCGATTTTCTCCTTCTCTTTTTTTTTTAATATACCAGAAATCTCAATCATACTAACATGGACAGTGTCTTTCTTTCCCAGCATGTGTCCACTTGCACCATTTTCTATTCCAATCCTCCATGGCCGGTGGTTCTTACAAAATAAAAACTCTCTCTCTCTCTCTCTCTCTCCACATGAAAATTAAGTTTTTAATTTCCCACTTGAGAAATTAAGAAATGCAATCCACGTGGCTTGACCTTTAAGGATTAGGGTTTTCCTAGTACCGCGTTCCCTTCCCTAGATTCTCTCTCACGACCCAAGTTGGTGGTCACATCTTTCTTCTTTTTTATTAAGGTTTCACCAGCTCATGTGGGTCGGACCGTGCACCTTTATCAGTTCAATGGTACATTTAATCTGCTCCAATTCGCAACTTTCCGCAATGAATGTGATCATGAAATCCAAGTGGGTTGATTTATTTTTTCGAGGTTTGTTTTTTTTTGGCTCGCCTCGAGACTTTTGTTAAGCGCTTTTGATTTCGATATTTTATATGTTGTATTTACGACGTTGAAAGCAAGTAAAGCCGGCTAATTGCGTGCGTCTTAAGAAATTAAAATATGCAATTTGCAAAAAAAGAAGTACAAAGCAAATTATTAGGGGTAAATTACGTAGTGGCATGGGCACTCGATAATAGTATCTCTCTCTCTGTTTTTTTTTTTTTTTTGGCTTGGTTGGTGATGGTCCATGGATCTGTCCACTTGCATTTTATCACTTGCTAAAGAGAAAACCACGTGTTGATGGGAAAGTGGGCACATGCGTGTTATGAAGTTAAGCTCCAATAAGTTAGCCATGGCAGCCATGTACATGCGGGACTTAGCTGGATGTTAGCCATTTCTTTTTCCTCGAGGACAGCGCTCGCATGCCTTGAGCATTCATGAGAGTTTTCCTTAAATCTTTTGTATTCAGCTAAGCAGCAACCTAATCAAAGAAAGGGAGTCGAAATTTCTACGGGAGCCTCTGCAGCTTGTTCGTTTCAGATATAAGAGCGGCGGACTCTATAAATGCGTTTCTTATCTCGGTGCTCACATGTCTTGTACTCCTAGCTCCCCCTGTATCTTTTTCTTCATCAAAGAGATGGAATTCAAGTTCCGGATGAGAATCGAGATGAAACCTTTTAAGAACATACTTAGGTTCGGTAGCCAACATGCAGGACTTTGCTGGATGTTGCCATTTCTTTTTTCTCGAGGACAGTGCTCGCACACCTAAAATATTCATGATTTTTTTGGCGGTTCTCGAGAACTTTCTCAACATTTTATTCTATTACTAAGTGTTTTCTACTAATGTGCCCGTAATTGTATTGCCACTAATCGTTTTAATTTGTTGAGTAATGGGAGGATAAAATTGTTTACGCAAACAAAAGTTTTGCATTTGTGCTATACTACAAAACCTGCTCCGCATATAGGGTTGTCAATCGTTTCTATGGATCATATTTTTGCTCTATCAGGTCAAGGGAATACTGTAAAATGCAACCTTTTTAAAAAGCGAGCCTTCGACCAAAAAAAAAAAAAAGCCAGCCAGAAAACATCACCCGAACACAATCTGTTTTATAAACAAGTAATTCGAACTCGAAATACATATCCCGTTCACTATATAGGCTGATTGAGTTAGTCGAGTTGCAACATAATTCGAACAAACCATAATTAAACTTTGGCAACACAAAAAAAAAAATAGGCTTGCGTACTTGCAAAATAACCATGTTTGTCTAAAGTCATTAAATCATACTTACCAATTTAGAAAAGTCAAAAGTGAGCAAGTATAAAATAGTTTTGGGGATAAAATACAAAAGTTGCAAGATCCTAGCTCAGAAGTGGTTAAATATAGGGATTTACATGGAAATTTCACAGAAGAACATTTGTCTGCTAAACATAATTGCAAAGTACCAACCTGAATTGACTAAACCTGTACGAGGTCATATACAGTTGATGTTAGTCTCTTGGAGTGCAAGCGTCTCTAAGTTCGAGAGTCAATCGGCACATTCGTTTCCTTCCTGATATACTTATGGCATAGTTTGAATTCGTTAATGCCCTTCAACAATTTCAAGATATGTAAAATCAAGCCTACTTTTGCTTTGTCTGCCATGCGTTTTTTTATATATATATTTTGGGTGGAAGTCTGCCACGAGTTGAGAAAGCAATAAGAGGTTGATTGCCACCTATATAACCATCGTTCTACGAACATCCTCTGTTTGTTTTGTAAAAAATAAATTATTTAAAAAATATTTTTCTAAAAATGATCTCTTGTATTGCTTAAAAAAATGGACGAATGAAAAAAAAATTCATTGTGCACCAAAATATTTAAGCATAAATTATTATATATAATGAAAATATTTATCATTAATTAAGAAATTTACGTGATATAAGTAATTATTTTTAGAAAAATATTTTCTAAATCATTCATTTCTCGTAAAATAAACGGAAGATGCTTGACCAAATGAAGGTATGAAAGAACAAACACCCTAAAGCCATAGCTTTCCTTTCGCTTGATGTATCTAGCAAGTTTGTTTAACTTCTTGCACCAAATAATATTTAGTTTAACACTTATCTCTAAAGGCTTAAACCGTTAGGTGGAGGAAGATCGCAAGATCGCGTGCATATAAAATCCAGTCAAACTTAGTGGTCAAGCAATGTAGACACTTTAACACCCATCTCATGTACAAACTAAATTGAAACTCTATATGTCAAAAAGCATGTGGAATTAAAGAAGGGGGAACCATAAAAACGCGAATTAAACTTGGGTCACAAAGAATGCGGAAATTTGTTTCCAATAGCATGCTAGATAATTCTCCCCAAAATTATCAAGTTAATAGAGCGTGTTGCGAGATTTTTTTATCTCTCCACCTACCCTCGCACCAATGCTGATTTTGATGATGCATGCAAACTCGATGTGTGCAGACATAAATTTTTTGGAGCTTATTTGAGCATAATGAGAGGAACCGTAAGTGGGTGAAAGAAGTGAAAAACCGAACTTGAAATCTTCAACTCTGATAACCACTTGAAATTTAGCGAGCAACGATTTATTCCAAAAGTTTAAGACACTAGATGCAAATTGGACCAAAACCATATGAAGAAAGGCATATGGCAAAAACATATGTGACATAAAATACCTAGGGAATGAAGATTGCAAGACCTTGATTAAATACCATGTTAGAAAGTCCAACAAAAACACTTAAGTTAATAGAGTGCAGTGCTTGAATACATATTATATGTTCACCGAAATATCGTTACGGTTGTAGGAATTAAGTATCTCATCGCAACATGAATTGGGTGATAAGGATCACATATATGAACATTAAGATAATTGCAAAGATAAGCATCCCATTTGCAATTATCTTAATTAGGACAATGAGATCCATGCCAACCTCGTGATGTGGTTGTCCAATACTTGCACATAAACTATGGTTATGCTTACCATAAACTAATGTAAAAGGTGATCCGAATCGATTCGATTTCGTCATCACTTTCGTTACCCTCATTCCAATGTGAAAATTCCATTCTAAATCGTTGAAGGTACGGAGGACTTGTCCAAGTTCGATGGACTCCATGATCATAGGGACCCAACCAATTTTTTTTTAAATTCTCTTGCCCCCGGTCAAAGAAGACTAGTAGCATTATTCAAAAACCCTTTTCCCATTCTAGGGTTTCGTGCATTGTCCGTCTACCTTTGCTTTGGAAAACATCCCACTTGGATTAGATTATATGCCTTGATAAGAAAGGTCTCGATTCACCTAGAGAATCCACTTGGTATGCACGACCTTCATATAAAATTCAAACTTGATAACATACATCATGTTATGTATGAATGTGCACATTCTCTAACTTTTCTAATTCATTTGGTAAGTGCATGCATCGAACTATACTTTCTTTTTTCATGGCCAACCCATCATACCATTTCGCCACATGCATGCATCCTCTTCCCTGTCACTTGTCAGTCTTTCTATACCAAATTCGTATGACCAACTTGGAGATTTTCTCCTTTGGCGAAATAAAATATTCGAGATTTTCTTTTTTTGGTGGGGGACAACCAAGTTGGAGAATGACCAAAAAGAAAGCCAGGAGAAGAGCTTACTCCAATATAACGTGGCTCAAGTGGAAGGATATAACAAAATATAGGCAATTAGGATTGGTGATTAGCTGTATGTATATGAAAAAAAATATATAAGTGGATCCTGTTACTCTTTGATATTTCTACAGCCTAAGGGTGCGTTTGTTTCGGGAAAAACTCAATGATAAAGGAAAATATTTTCCGGAAAATCATTTTTCAAGAATACGCTTAGTTTTCCTTTGTTTGGTGATCCACAATGAAAATCATTTTCTGATATTTGGATTTCATAGGAAAATGATTTAAATCTCATGACTTTATTTTAGGAAAAAAGATTATTTTTAAATATTTTTATATTTAAAAAAAATCTAATTTTTAATTTTTTTAATTTCTCTTTTTTATTTTATTTTTTAAAAATTGAAATTTTATTATTATTTTTTAATTTTCTTTTCTTTTCTTTTTCCTCTTCCCTCCTCCTCCCTCCACTGCGATCGGCCGGCGATGGCCACTGGTGAGTTTGAGGCTCGCTTGGCGATGGCCACAGGCGAGCTCAAGCTCGCCGACCCCGGTTGAGCCCGGGCTTGCCTAAATCTGGCGAGCCGCGAGCTCGCCGGCCTCGGCCAAGCCCGGGCTCGCCAACTTCGGCAGAGCTTAGGCTTGCCTGGATCGGCCGAGCCTCGAGCTTGCAGCGGCCTTTAGCAGCGAGTTCAAGGCTCGTCGACCGTCGTCGTGGCCAGCGACCGACCTGAGGAAGAAGAAAAAGAAAAGAAAATAAAAAATAAAAAATTCAATTTTAAAAATTAATAAAAAATGATTTTTAAAAATAAATAAATAAAAATTCAATTTTTTAATTAAATTTTTTTATGAAAACAATTGTTTCATTAAGGACCCGAGCCTGAGCACTGAGGACCTGCGCATGGCTTTTGTGGATTCGGGTTGGAGGGTTGGGACTAGAGCTCGATTGTCGGGGACCCGAGCACGACCTTTATGGACTCGAGTTTGGGTGTCGGGACATCGGGTACAGGCACCAGGGGTTCGGGCTCAGCCTCGATGGACCCGGCTCAGGCCCTAGACACCGAGGTCTCGAACCCGGCAGTCGAGACCTGGTCCTAAATGTCGGGACTCGGGAACCAACGTAGGGGTTTTCGTGCTCAAGCGTAGAGTTCCGGGTTCAAGCGTCGATAGCTATTTATATTTTGGAAAACGTTTTCTGGTTCTTTTAAAGGGGAAATCATTTTCCTGAATTTAAGCTTTCGGTGAGAAAATATTTTCCGTTAACTAGGAAAATATTTTCTGTTGACTTATTTTCTTAAGCAAACCAAACGCCGAAAAATGAGGAAAGTGTTTTTCGCTAAACAAACGCACCCTAAGTTTGATATTTCGATGTAGATTGGAATTCTATATATTTAAAGGATTGGAATTTACGTCTTCAACTTGATATTATACTTTTATCAACAAAATCGATTTTTATACATCGACATGCTAAATTTCAATGGCCAAGATGCGTTTGCCTCGTTTTCTTTTCATCTTTCTTTCCTTCCTTCTTGTTCCTTCTTCCTCCGAGCAGCTCCACCCATTCCATGTGGCCGTTGTTGTCACTTGCCATCGCGATGCCACTCTCTAGCCATCGCCGCCACTAGTCACGACACCCTTTGCTCAACCTTCCTTCCTCTCTCTCTCTCTCTCTCGGTCTCTGACCATGGACAATTTTTGCGATTTATAAAAAAAATTCTGATTTTTTTTTATTTAAATTTTCTTTTCTTTTCTTTTCTTTTTTACCGTAGGGCCGGCATCCATCCACGTAGCACCTGTCGTGACATGTCGGATGGCTGGCATTTGCGTTGGCAATTTCCTGTCAAAATTTATTGGAAGAACTAAATTGACAAACCATCAAAAGATTTATTATTAAATTAACACAATTGAAAGGCTTATGACTGAATTGGCTACCGCCATACAATATATTTAAGACTTTTTGGACAATTTTCTCGTGCTTCTTATGTAAACTCTTCCTTCTGAGTACAGCAGATTTTACAAAGTGAAAATGACACATCTTCCCTGTTGCAAGAATAAAGGATAATGATACAAATAGTCCCTGAGCTTTGGCCAATGTACAATTTGATCTGTGAACTTTTAATTTATTCAATTTAGTCCCTGAATTTTAGGCTAATATTCAATGTGGTCGCTGAACTTTTATTTTGTTCAATGTCATCCTTGAACGTTTGGTACATGTTCAATTCAGTCCCTGAATTATATGAAAATATTCGATATAGTCCCTCAACTTGAATTAATGGAAAGGACTGCATTGAACATTTTCATATAGTTCAGGGATTGAATTGAACATGTACTAAAAGTTTAGGGATGACATTGAACAAAATAAATATTCAGGAACTACATTGAATATTAACCTAAAGTTTATGGACTATATTGAATAAATTAAAAATTTAAGAATCAAATTGCACGTTAGGCAAAAGTTAATAAACTGTTTGTATCATTTTTCCCAAGAATAACAAGGTCGTCCTGTTTGTGGCTGTTGGGTCCAACATTTTTCACGAGGGTGAACCGAAATCGGGAGACAAGACACGTCGAGTACGACGTAAGAGGAGGCCTTTTCTTGAATGGGCCACTTCGTGTATAAACACAGAGAGAGAGAGAGAGAAGAGAAAAGCAAGACCCGGTTTCACATTGGACTTTCATCTTTGCGTGGATGACAAACTAAACAAATAAGATCATGCGGGCCACGGAACGTGTCTCAGCATTCAAATTTGAAAGGACCGGCTTCCCTCTTATCCCATTCCTGTGTGAGGACAACTGGGTCCGTCGGCTGTTGTTCATGAATCTATCCGTAGCCTGTCCCTTTCTCCCCTGTGAACCGAGACATTGCTGGGAAATGAGGCCCCATCTAAGATTCGGAGAAGCAACCGCGTTGGCGACTGTTTTCGCATTCGGACCGGTCCGGAAACAGAACTGATGCTAAACTCGAAACTCCGGCTCGATGTATGAAGATGGCATGGCATTTGGTATGCCACATCATGTGTTCGAATATGTTTTGAGTTTGAGTACAGAGCGAAAATTTGAATTTCGAAAAAAAAGAAGAAGAAGAGGAGAAATCTAAAATTAAGTTTCGGAAATTAGTTTTCGCAACGTGGGTTGGTGTCTTCGGCCACTGGAGTTGGAAAGTCCAACTTGGACTTTGAATTAGACCGATTTTGAATTTTTCTGGCGGACTGATATGGAATTTTGCTTGAGGCTGTTTAAATGAATTTTATGTAAAGAAATGCTTAGTGAGATACTGTACTAGCGTCAGCGAACCGCAACATGTTGTTCCTAGGTTATGCACAAGATTAGTAGGACTATCAGTTGTGTTGCGCGGAATTAATCTCACTTGTTATTAGCAGAAAAGTTACATTTGATGAGTTTTTAGTACTTTTGGGTAGGAGTGTTATTGGCAGTGTTCATTTCAATCTGGATGGTGTTCGGTTTAAGGTGAAGTTGCAGCCAAAAACTCCTTAATAGCGAATACTAACAGAAAAATCGACATAAATGGTGTTTGTAGCAAGGTGGAACTTATAGAGCCACATTTACTATAACTGATATTGACAAGGCAAGTGTTCGATATCTTGGCAAATATGGATGCAATGATGATTTTGCTTTAGTTATGGTTGAGAACGTTGTGTCAGAAAATCCTTATGAAGTAGTTAAAAGTGTAGGTGAAGTTGGTGTTTTGATGAGATCCATAGTTGCATAGCGAAGTTCAATCAAGGATTGGACTTGAGGGGCCCAGGCCCACGGGAGAGCAGCGGTGCTCAAGTTCTAGCGAACTGCAAAGAGATTGTGACTTGGCTTAAACACGAGTCAAAGTGGAAATTGCGAGAATGTATCTTGAGTTTGAGCTCAAAACGAAAATCTGAATTTCGGAAATAAGAAAAAAAACAGAAGAGAAATCTAAGACTAAGTTTCGAAAATTAGTTTTCCTAACGGGTTGGAGTCTTCGGCAAAGTCCAACATGGACTTTGAATTGGACCAATTTTGGATTTCTCTGGCGGTGGGATAGGATTCCAAAAGATTAGTTTTACACGCCTTCTTGGTTTATATTTCCCAGTTGGCGTCAAACCCATGTGTGGCTTCTTGTCTCAATACATACGGGTCAGAGGATGTTCATTATTACTACTTGGATTGGCGAAGCCGTGAATCCAACGCCGAGCTTCTTCGACAAATTACATCCAAAAGACAGGTGTTGAAACTAATTAAATCTTGCGAATAAGATTTGCAAATTCCTTTGCGAAATTTAATGATTGTTTCGTGAAAAATTGTGAAGCTAATCATTATGTAAATTGTTGAATGTAACCAAGACTTGAGAAACACTGAAAGTGTTTTAGTGACTCGAGCGTGGCTGTAATTTCCGCTATATCGCTTGATTTACATTCAAATTATTTGCTGCTCTCCCCGTGGATATAATTCACCCAACCGAATCCTGCAAATTTAGTGTTTGATTTATGTTCTTCTTCTATCTATTTTATTGTTCAATCGCTACTTGTTTCTGCAACATTATGCATAGTCATCATGGCTGTCGTCGTGAGAGCAGTATCGGGGTTCATGGATCCTGAATCTTGAAGAATTGTTCTCTTTCACCTCTTCAGGCTTTGAATAATTTGTTTCCTAATGTTTAGGTAGCTTAGACTTTCACAATGAAGAAGTTTGCAGGGCCAAAAGACGAGGCAAATTGAACCAGCGACCCGAACACAAGCATTTTTAGTTCAATCATCCACACATTTTCTTGTGGCAGCCCCACAGGCGATATATCGAAGCCTCTTCGCACATGCATAACGGAGCATTTAGTCGAGTCAAATGCGCAACACAATCATACGCAATTTCGCATAAAAGAATTCACAAGCGGCCCCTGAATGCGAACATTCAGGAGATGGCTAAACTGTCAATCGTACAAGCCCTCCTGCTCCCAGACATTGACGAGAAAATCTGTCATGTCCTGCCATTCGATCCAGAAGCAATCAGGAGTGGCAAACTTGTAACGCCAGTGAGAAAAAAAAAAAATCAGAGAACTTTTTCTTTTTCCTTAAAAAGTTACTTACCGCAAGTGGAATAGGCTGCCGGAAATGCTTGCTGTTTCCGAGTAGGCTGTCGTAAGTTGCATTCGAGCTGCAAAAACATTGCAGTTGAAACGCAGTCCTTCAATGAGAAACTTCGAGAAAAGAGCAAAAATCATGAAGCTTATTCGTACAAACATCATTGTAACGATGCAAGCGAGCCATGCACAAGACAATATACTCAAAATCTGCTTGGACGTTTGAACTTGCTCATAATCGACCCCAAAGGCTCAAAAGCGTAATTGTCATAACTGGTATTCTTTTACTCCTTTCAGTATAATAAGAGTAAGCACAAATGGTATATCCCTCAAGATAGACCGATTTCTATGGATGTGAGCCTAGACGAACAGGTCAATCATCTACTCAACCACACGACATTCTCACGAAATCAAATACCAAGCCTCTTAGTTGAGTTTGAGTGGTTCTTCATGGTGTTGATCTGCTTAAATAAGACCATAACCAGTAATGAGTAACAAGATATGAGCTGTAGCAATATGACAGCTAATTCCAACGATTACTACTCAATTTCCACCTTTTAAAACTAGTTAAGCATACGCTCCACTTTACTTGATGTTCACTGAATACTGTAAATTTGATTCTAAACTACAGGTCAAAGCAATTGCTTGGTCCTTAAACTGGCTAAAGGTCCTATCTGGTACAGAGAAATGACTTAAAGAAGCTATCAACTGCATAATATATACTTATTGTTTCCTCGGAGTGAATATATATGTCATAATTGCTGATGATAAAACTTATTTCACCTGATTTTAGGTTCTCGAACTTGTGTGCGATTCTGAGTTCCCTTATTTGCAGTCCATTGCTGCCTTGTCTGGTTCCATAGAAGAAGGCCTGCCCCAGCAAATTGCTCAAATGAAAAGCATAAACAAAAATGAAAACAAAGAACTTGCATGAATGCAATGCTAAAAGAGAACTCAAGATAAACTGCAAGCCCCTGTAAATTGTTTCAAGCAGTCAACAAAAGTAACCAGACCAACATAAAAGAGAGCATCTTCTTCTTGCACAACGACTGTACTGTTCTGAATCCCGAATTAAAATGTCATAGATCAAGAATTTACCAGGTTGACCATGTCAAAATACTCACTATAAGAGCATAGAAACTGGCAAGCTATAGAACCCAAAAAAAGAGCATATGGAGATGACGAAAAAAAAAAGGAATTGGAGATAACAATATGCTTTGCCCGCAAAACTACCTCACTACAAAAAAAAGGGCCTCGCATAACTCCTCTTAGTTTATGTCTACAGGCAACAAGGTATATGAACCTACTGTGTCGCCAATATTCATGTCAAGATTACTCATGTGCCCACATTAGGAGCGAAGTGCAAATTAACATTGTGAAGTACACTTCAGGTACGCCCAAGAAACCAGTAACCTCTAGAAACAGTTAAATTACCACCACATGACTTTATATAACAATTAACATTTTCACAATGAGAAGCCAAGGTGTTTCTGATATGTTAAACGAAATAATGCACGGAGCAATCAGACTTGCCACGATTTACAAACTCGGATGGGTTGCTCGGTTCACCAGTGCCGCTGTCAGGAGGATCAAGGGTCTGGTTTAATGTGCTGTCAGGTGCATCACTGTTATCCGTTTCACAATCGCTAGTGCTCCAGGAGTCGTCTGCAATGAATCGTTTCTTCACTGCTTGGCCTTCAATTTGCTGTCCCTTTGAAGAATCATCCACAGCGATACCTAGTGGAGGTTTAGTAAAGCCTCCAAGACAGCCTCTGCTCTGTTACAAATCAGGCTCGACCAAAAAAATGATTAGTACTGGATTAAAACAACTTGATGCTCAATCAACTACCAAACCAAAGAAAAGATTATGAGGCCAACTATGCCATCATCAAGTACTTGTAATTGTTTAGATACCAGCATTTCACCATGAAAAGCTTATTCCCAGTGCAATAAAATCTTCCATTAAATCAACTATGTCCCCAAGAGTTTTAGCAAAATTTCCCCTTAGTGTTATTTAACCAGGTTACACAAGTGCAAACAAAAAAAGAGTCGCAATTTAAGGCAGCATATAATCGACCCAAACCGGTCCGGCCCTCGCCCCGACCCACGAATTGCGGGAAATTCCTGCACTGGGCTGTCCTTGTTAGCTTGGTTAACAGTTATGAATGTTTATCTCAATGCGTGGCAAATCAAATTACCTAGATGACATGACCCAAGGGAAAAAGAGACAAAAAAAACTGCACATCAACATTATAGACACTAACATCTCAAAATACAATTCCTTCGCCTTCAAATACTTATAGAGACAATTCCTTACATTGAAAAGTGCCTTGAACATTCCCTTAAACTTCTCCATTATGTAAAGTGCAAGAATATGAGAATAGGTTCCTAAAAACAAGCAGCTACTTCTCTTTCTGAAGCATCCATCCAACAGAGAAAACGGACAGCATTTATTTATAGAATGCATTGATCTCACAAAATCCTGTGAAAGGAAGAAAAAAGGACTCCCAGATAGGACAACCGAATACACAAGATTTCAAGTAAAGAATGGCAACTATGAAAGGCCAACAGATTCTTATTGGACATAGATTTACAATGTTCACAAACTCTTGAAAACTGTCACTTGCTGAACAAGCCAACGTAAAATGATTCCATACCAACTGCGAAGCAACCTTAGAGTGTGCATTACCAAACATGCACTTGGTTTGCCTAGGAAGATAAGAACAAGACACTAACATTCCCAAAAAGAGCATATAGATGTACATATAAGATTCCTGGAACCACAAAGGAAGCAAAGTCTTTCTAGAGCCGAAGAGTTGCAAGCAAGAAACAAAGAGTGAAGAGCCCAAGTTCAAGAAACTGATAATAGCTACTCGTAATAAGCTTGAACCAATAAAATCGAAATTATTACCCTTATGTGAGCCATCGAGTCCAAAACATAACACTAACTCAATTAAGCCAAAGAAAGTTTTGTGGTGACATGAAATGAATATTTATAAACCCCGGATGCATGAAATGAAACTCTCTGCCTTCCCCACCTTAGAAGCAATCTAATTCTCATACAAAATTTTTCAACCTAGCACCAGCTGAGACCAAAGAATATCGAAATCCATAATTTTTTGGAAACGTATCAAAATGCATAATAATACAAATTACAAAAGAACAATTACAAAAGTATCATATTTAACCGAGTGTCTTTTTTTATAGTAAAAAAAGAAACTGAATGTTTTGAACAGTAAAATGGGTACTGTAGCCCCTGCACATCTGAAATTCCTGCAATAAAACAATCCAGCAAGAAAGCATTTCTCAGAAACGAGCGAAGCCAGGGAGCAAAAGCTCACCCCATGCACGAAAGAATTTGACAGATCGAAGGTGGGAGGTGTCTCCAGAGCGGCATTTACAAGCTACAAGCGTCGAGCTCGAGACACTCTGGTGAAACTGAAGGGAGACATCCCGCGACCCTGCGAAAAAGAATCATGCCCAATCATGTTCCGTCGGACTAAATCAAAACCCAGAAACAAGTTTTCGGTCTTGATGATGTTCGAGCCCAGTTTGGCACCGAAAGCACAAGCAACAACAGAACCCGAACCCGAGGAAAGAGAAAGAACCGTTCTTTAAGAACGAACACCCATCACTTCCCCTAAATTTTCCGGCTTTATGTACACGAGCGGAGAGACCGACATATCCATATGCTTCGCCCAGTACCTCAAGCATAGTGAAGAGTCGTCAGCCGCCTGCTCTCTCTCGTCCTTCGTCTTCTTCGTCTACGAGTCTGCTATGTCCTCTGTCAGGTTGTTCTTGATTTCTTCCTGTTCTGGATTTTTGTTGTTTTCTGATATAACCTCCTGTCCGTATTTCTTGATCCTCGAACTTTAATTTTACTTAATTATAATTAATTTGATTTTTTTGGAACCCTTTTAGTGTGACCAATTTATAATCTTTCAACTCATTTCGGCCGTGAGACTTGCATTTGCTAATCTGTCAATTCATTTAAGCAAAATTATTAGAAAGACAAAAAATTTAATGGACAAAGAGCACAAGTTGGAGTTAGAGAGAGAGAAAGAGACGGGGCCGACACCTATCGCCGACGAGGGCCGGCGCCAGGGGCCTCGGCGAGGGCGGCCTACCCTTGCAAGGCCGCCAGCGCCATTGCCGCAAGCAGGCGAGGGTTGGCCAGCCCTGGATAGAGAAAGCCGACACATAGCTCGGGCTTGCTACGGAGGAGAGAGCCGGAGGAGGAGATAGAAAGTGAGGCCATGCGCAGAGCCATGCCGGGTCGGTTGCTAGAGACCTGCTCGAGCACGTACAAGGCTGTACTTGTATTAGTGGCGGCGGCGGAAATCTACTTGAGCGTGTGCGAGGCTAGCCGATCTTGTCTCTCGACACACCTCTTCAAAGAGATAATTCAAGTCTTGTGATTCCACCTTTGGTGATGCCGAGCATGTTAACTAGTCGGCCAATATCGAGTTCGCCCTCTAGGCGGTGAAACGGCTTCTCTCTATCGCTCGCGACTTCATTACATTCCACTTTCTCTTTTGTGAGTCATGGATGCTATAGGCTAGGGCCACAACCCTCGCTGGTGGCCAAGTGAGGATGGCCGCCATCGTGAAGGCCCCGACGAGCCTTTACTTTGACGGCGATGAGAAAGTATACATATATGTTTCTTACATGGACACGCTCAAGCAGAAATCCCGCAACACTAATGTCATGTCGGATTAGATTGTGTTTTCATGTTATGACCTGTCATGTCAAGAATCGCCGTGCATTTGTTGATAAACTTTATACACTATAAACGAGTTCTTTGTGCTTTCCATGATACAGATAGCCATAGATTGATATTGCAAACTGGGAAAGGTGGATAGATTTACAATTTGGTGGTGTTTAATAGTGCATTGTCACTACAACGAACGATTTTGCATCTGATCATCTTTTAAGTGGTCAGAATAGGAGGTAGAAGATCAGATTTTTGGCCCAAGATTGGAGCATTGGTGTCGGGAAACTGCACAAACCCGGGCAAGGGCGTGACAGCTCCATTTCTGGCGATCTCGATCGGGTAACGGAGCAAGTGATCCGACAAGTCTTTGACGGACGTGTCGTCCGAGTACAATTCCCAATTCTGCTGGGCGAGCGCATTCACCCGACTCATGCATGTCTGACTCTCCGGACGATTGTAAGTTTCCTCAAGGCGGCCAAGGTGCTCATTCCACAAGGACATTCGGAAGCCGTAGATGTCACCCCTAGGTGACTGATCAGTAGTGGCCAGATGGTTCGGTTGGAACGCACCCATGGCAATCTCCGTGTCCCGGGCGCCGTCCATGGACCTCTGGTTGATGTTGGCCGATCCGACGATTATGTACTCGTCATCAACTGAAAAGGGACATGGATCAGCACTTCGTCGGAAGATCGGTCATCATCCGATCAAAGTTTATCGGTTGCCAAGTAAATAAACAAAAAATTAGGGCGTTCGGCCAGTACTCAATGCTCGTTCACGCACCTATCATCATCTTGGCATGGACATAAATCATGAACCTTCTTGCTTGCTGGGCTCTGGAATAGTCACTATTTGGCTGTGGTTTCTCTTCAGGCTCTGGCTCACTATCCCTATTTGCTTCTCTGTTTCCAAGGCAAAAGAAGGCCAAGTAATCTCTAGGATCGGCATCAATCCTCTTCCTCTGGAGGGCATTGGCAATGTCTCTGTACATCATCTCCATAGTCCTCCTCTGCCAATCCAGTATCGCCTTCACCGACTCGCTCTCTGGTATACCCTCGGGCCACATCGGGATCACAATGTACACGGCGAACCTCTCCCCGACCTCGATCTTGCTCACGATCTTCAGCGACAACTCCTTTGGGATCAGGTGCAGTGCATGGATGTCTGGAACCTCGGGATTCCACCCAAAGGAGCTGCCGAGGAAGTACTGGTTCTCGATGTAGATGAAGTTCTTGGCCCGGCGGATCGCGTTGATGTAGGCGTCCTGGATGCTCCGGTCAATGACGTTGTCCTTGCTGCCGACGAGGCCAGCGTTAGCTGCAGCATGGGGGTCTTCGGGGAAGTCAGCTGCTGCGCCGGCGTCAATGGACCGGAACAACTGGACATTCCATGTGTCCGGGTCATCAGCTAACGCGGCTGGCGATGGGGGGATTACGATCTGCTCCATCTTGCTTATCGGGATGAGGAATTGCTCCCCCACTTGCTTCCTCCACCTCTGCTCGAAGTTATAGAGGACGTCCCACGCAACGGGGCCTTCGAGACGGCAATGAACGTCATGCCACGGCTCCCTCGGGCCGCCTTTCTTGATCGAAGCGCCTTCGAAATTCGGTTGATGGAAATCATTCCTGTGGACGTCTGAATTCAGGGTCTTGAACAGTGGGTGGTCCTGCGTATCGTACCGGCCGTCGCACAAATCGATGCCGCCGATGAAGCTCACGATCCTCCGCATCTGCGATCCTCCCTCGGGAATCTCGGCATCAACCACCACGATCTTCTGGTGATGAGTGAAGATCGCCGATATCTCCACATCCTGAATTATGCTCGTCGCGGCCACGTTGGGATACCGCGGGCACAGGAAGCAATGCACTTTTGTGTTCCGAAAGTACTGTGCCGTTTCTTGGTCGTGCGTTGCCATCAGCCCGTCCCGTTTCAATTCTGGGACCGAAGTGCGATCGTCCCAGACAAGCATTAGGACCGTCACGCCCTCCTCGTTAGCCTTATCCTTCAGCAGCTCGCCCAACGTGACCCCAGTCCCTTTCCCGAGCCTGCGCGGGTCCCTGATCAGGGCGATGTCCGTGTAGACCGACCATCCCGCTATGTAAATCAAGTGCTTTGCATTTTCGATCGCGTCAAAGATGTCCTCCCAGCACCGGTGGGGCTCGTACTGTCTGCCAGAGAGCGGGATGCGAGGACTAAAATGATCTGAAACGTGAGCATCTTGATATAGAGTGACCCTGCAATGTTGCCTCTGGGTGAAGAACGTGCGTGGAACACCTTCGAAGTTCGGTTTAAGGATCCCACGCGACCAGTGACTGTCTTGAGCGGCGGTCGAGAATTGCAGCCGGACATGAATCTGCGCCCCGCCGTGGATCGGGTGGTGATCGTCGTCCTCGATCGGGACCCACCTGTCCACTATATAGCCCTTTATGACATCCTCAACAGGAACATAGGCCCTCCCAATCAAGGTTGCTCCAACAGGATTGTCGTCTTTGACGGTGAGTATGATCTGGGAGATCCGATGAGCACAGTAGATGTGGAAGGCCTCGCGCCACTGCAGGTGCGACTGTTCGTTCTGGATCATACGCGTCCGCGCGACCCTCGCCCTGTCCAAATCCACAGTCGCGTAGAGATACGACCCCACGATCTGCACAGTTGGTGTTCGACAGTCTCTATCTGCTTAGGCCAAGCGGAAGGATCAGGAAACAAAAGAACCGGTCGAAGATCGAGTAGTACCTCGGGACGGCACAAGATCACCCTCTTGACCTCGGATAGGAATCTTCTCATGAAGCTCTTGCTACTCGCGGTCTTTAAATTTCGAGTTTGAAGGCGAAAGGAAAGTAGATTCGTGTTCATAATCAAACATAAGAGCGGAGATTATAAGGAAAGTACTATAAGGCTTAGCGAATACGTTTGCAGGCTTTTCTTTTATGTTAGTGAGACTAGAGATGTGCAAGTTAGTCCGTTCAATCCGGGAACCGAACCGAGCCGGCCTGACCCAATCAATTCTAGCCCGGTTCCCGGTAAAAAAAATTGGGATCCGGCCTTGATCGATTTGGTTCCCTATCTTGAACCGGTCGATCGATTAAGGCCGGTTCTCGGGTAGAATAAACTTAATTTGTATTGATTCAAAATCAAACTGTAAAAGCCTCCTAACTTTCATTTCATATCGAAACACGGGAGATTTTAAGCTTCTCATCCTCGATTTTTCCATTGTGACTGTCCAAACAAAGCATGGAAATCAGGTGGCTGCTCTATTCTCTGAACACCCAAAATGGCCAAAACTAGTCTAATACCGTCCATTCCTAAATATGAAACAAAGATCTTTGCTAAAAAGGTCAAAACACGACAATCTGATTGCATAGCTCACCTCGAAATTCCACCTGAAGGTGTATAAATATATAGCCTCAGCTTGAGGTGAGGTGCGTGCGAAGAGGAATAATAAAAGAAAGAAAAGAGTCGATAAAATAGAAAGAACAAAAAGTAGGTCGATCCGTAGATCGACCTCTTAGAACTGATATGCAAGTTAACGGGTTCGGTTTTCAAGTTGCAGGTTTGAAACCTGCCCACTCTAAAACCGATCGCATTCAAATGAGACCTCGCTAGTGAAAATTAGGGGTGATCAGTTCCCAGTCCGGTCCATTGGAACCGGTCACTATTTTTTTTCCCACTACTCAATATTATGTATTTTGAAATTAGAATTGTGTTTCCCATGCCGACTACACATATGTTCTAAAATTGGAATTGTATTTCCCATACTGATATCACAAAAAAAACTGATTACACATAATCACAAAAAAAAAAGTCGGTCCAGTCCGGTTCAGTTCGATTCCCCTTGGAACCGAGAATCGGATAGCTTGGACACCGGTTCCACTTTTAGGAGCCGGGAACCAAACCGGCCGGTCTAGGCGGCTCCTGATTTGGGCGGCTCTAGGTTTTGGCGTTCCATTTTGCACATCCCAAGTGAAAATGCTTGTTTGATTATGAAAAAAGAAAATTTTGTCATATATTATAACTTGAATGATCGCAAGATCCTTAATTGCAGACAATCTCAATGACAGAAATATGAAGCATGCTTCAAGCAAGGATACGTCTTCTGATGATATCTGATTTGGCTAATCTGATGTCTAATACTAAAATGGGAAAAATGGGTACAATGAAATTTTGTGGATCAAGCAACATTTTATTTCATCAATCTCAACAAAATAAATCAAATTAATTAGAAGGTACTAACTTCAACATCCATGTCAATCATTTTCTTTGAATACGTTGTCCTCTTGGAAAAATCCTCAGATTATTTTATAGAAAAAGAAAGAAGAAAGTTTAACTCAATTCATTTTCCCGATGTGTTTTTGCTTATATCATGATAAATTGTAGTATTTCTAGCAAAAAAAAAGGACACAAATTGTAGGATGAAATCGTGTACCTTCCCACAAAGATTAAATCCGCATCCTAGTTGGAGCCTATTGATCTCATATATTTCCACATTGAGCATCCCATGAAGCAGACGCAACGTCATCTCCCCTTCAAAAAAACACGCGCAAACCATCAACCTAAGTAAAACCCGAAAAATAATCCCACGAGATTCTCGGGGTATTTCAAGGGCCGAACTCAATACTCGAGATCCACATGTCCGATCGCGAGGAAAAAGAAAGAAAGGAAAACCTGGAATGACATTGGGGTCAAGAAGGGAGTAAAAGGGTGAATCGAGCATGTACCATGATGCTCGAAAAATCAAGGAACACGTGCAGAAAGAGAGACAAAATGGAAAAAGGTCAATCTAGCCAAAGGAACATACTTTACTCTTGGTGTTTGTGCAAGAAGTTGCAACTTTTTGGAGAGAACGTGGACGTACAATGGCAGAGGCAAGAAGTGTTTGGGTTATAAGGGAAGAAGCAGGGAGAGGGAGGGAGAGATCACGGCATTGTAAGATGTACAAGAGAAGAAAGAGATAATGTCTTCACGAACCATGGAAGCCAGAATCTGTTCCCACCTTTGCTTCCAAGAATCAATATTTTATCATGTCTTCGTTACTTCTTCTTGCTATACTAATCTCTTTAGACCTTAGTCCCTTCCTTCATCTAAAAGTTATGTAACAAGGGCAAAGTCTTGATTTTTGCATGATAAAAAAAAAATGTAAAAGATTTATCCACATCAGCGCCGGCCGTGCCACGTAGGGCATCATGTGTCCACGTCAGCGATTGCCAGCCAAAATTGACCGGAATGACTTAATTGGCGAATTGTCAAAACGTTCAGAGCTCAATTCGCTAAATTGAAAAGTTTATAGCTGAATTAGCATACGTATAGTAGGTTTGTGACTTTTTTGGTAATTCTTCCCGATTACTCTGCTAGAATGAACTTAGGAAATTTTGTAATTTCTCTAGGCCGTGATTGATTTCTGTTTTAAACCTTGCATGTCATGATTTTCAAAAATATTTTCTACAGCTGTTCCCCCTAAAGGTATCGTTGGCGTCCAAAGTCATTATTATAGATAGCGGAAAGGATGAAAGTACCCCGTTTAAGTAGGCCAAATAATAATAGGATTTTGTCAATTTCAAAAGTGAAAATGCCACAAAAAACCCCAAACTATGTCATTTGTGATAAATTTACTCTGAATTTTTTTTTTGTGATATGAAAATCTTCAAACTATGCCACTTGTGACAAATATGAATTGAACTTTTTTTGTGACATGAAAAACTCCAAATTATGCCACTTTTGACATATTTACCCCACAATACTTTGACCAATGGGCATTTTCATCTTTTTTCTTTTTCTTTTTTTTTCCTTTCTTCTTTGGCGAAGGGTAGCCGGCGAGGGCGGTCCTTGCTGGCGCTGGGTTGGGCGAGGACTGTCCTTGCCAGATCTGGTGAGGGCAACCCTCGCCCGACACCGGCGAGGGCGACTTCGCCCGACTTAGGCAAGGGCTACCCTCACCCAACCCAGCGCCGACGAGGGCTGCCCTCACCCAACCCAGCACCTGTGAGGGCCCCCCTCGCCAACTTCCCTCCGCCATGGCCGGCGGAGGGAAGAGAGAAGAAAAGAAAAAAAAAAGGAAAAAAAAAACAAAAAAAGAAAAAAGACGAAAATGCCCATGAGCTAAAGTATTGTGGGGTAAATATGTCACAAGTGGCATAGTTTGGGATTTTTCGTGTTACAAAAAAAAGTTTAGGGTAAATTTATCACAAGTAACATAGTTTAGGGTTTTTCGTGTCACGAAAGAAGTTCAGGATAAATTTATCACAAGTGGCATAATTTGGGATTTTTGGTGGTATTTTCCCATTTCAAAACTAAGGGTGTATCATATCATTTAGTCTGTTGCACATGTATACACTCGCACATTAGGACTTATTCATATTTTGCACGTCATAACTCAAAATATGAACACACACGGCGTAGGGAGTCATTTGGGGCCGTAAAATGATGAATGCATTTCACCTGATTTCGTCTCTAGAAAAAAAAAACGGCATTAATAGTTTTTGGGAATTATTTTGACGTTTAAGAACCCGATAGAAAAAAAAAATGGTACCGAAATGGCGTTGCGTGGAAGCTAACCCTTCCTCATGCTTAACCGAACACTCGGACCGCAATTTCTCTAGTTTTCGCAAATGATAATACTTTTGCTCGTGTACCCAGGTATGCAATCAGCCTAGTTTTCTTGAAAATCGGTTGGTCTCGACTCCATTGGATTTGACATATTTCGGAACGTCAAGGCTTTCGTTTTTCCCAACGTAGCTAACACTCCTACCGGCTCCGGAGGGAGGCGCTACGATGCTCGGCTGGCGGCGGCAGTCGACCTTGTAGTGGTGCTCGGCTGGTGGTGGTGGTGGTGAGCTTGGAATTTTCAAGGGATTCGAGCGAATCCATGGGGAAAGAAGTGTTTCCAAAAGTCTAAGGATCCGAGCAAAATTGAGGTATTTTAAGCACATCTAGTGGCGAAACTTACATTTAGCTAGATGCCCAAGGATCCGAGCCCTTGTGGATTGGAAACAGGTTCGCTGTAGAACCCATTTAAACCCATTTATTTCGGGTTCTAAATTTTGGAACCTATTACGGCTATGCTCTTCAAATTTAAAGTGACCTATTATAACCTATTCCAACAAGTTTGGGTTTAATACCCATATTGACAGATCTATTTTAAGCATGTATATTTTCTTTGATGATAAATATTTTTCAGTTGATTGATCATTTTCAGTAAACTAAACGCATATTCCTTGATCAACCCCTAGTATCGCCTGGTACTTCCCGGGATTCAACCAGGCCAAACTGAAGCTGCCCCATTTCTCGCCATATCGACTCATTTAACATTCATCACACGCACTCAAGCCAAACCATGTTTCTATGTAGAACGATGGATCGTCCAAAAGAGTCGAGTCGTGTCATTTTTGAATTTGATCGCCTTCGGTTGTATGTCACGTTAAATTTCAAATATTTTCGCAAGTAAACTCACGGCTCGCGATCTCGAACCGGCGGCGATCGTGTCGAGAGTTGACATCGACTCTGTCTGCACCGTCGGAGGTTACGAAACCAAGCGGAGGAAAATAACGAAAGGACAAGGAACGGACGAAAGAGAAGATCCCGAGGATGTCTCGTCTTTCTCCTCGTAATCATGCAACGACGGACAACGACGTTCGTCGCTTCCCGGAAAAGAACCTTCAATCCCAACGTTTTCGCCAGCGCCGAATGTCCGAAGAAGTAAACGAAGCCAATCCAATCATATGTCCCATCGATATCTCCCAGGAAGACGAAGAAGAAGCCAATCGTCACAGTTGATTCCCATAGTCCTCGACTCGCCGAATATCCTCACCATTTGTCCCTTTCACCCTCCCTCTCTCCCCACTTCCTTCAAAAACCAGAGAGGGACCGAGAGGCCCTATTGCGATACCAATGAAGTTAGGGAAGATCCCGCAGAGGCCGAACGTCGAGGCGCAGCGCGATTGGCGCGACAAGTTCTTGTGCTACAAGGACTTGAAGAAGTAGCTTAAGCTCATCTACCGGAAAGACAGCGGCACGCGCCACCCCCGGGTCAAGCGCCGCCGCCTGGACTCCGCGGATTGCACCGCGGAGGCGGAGGAGGAAGTCGATTTCGTGGAGCTGTTGGATGGCGAGATCAACAAGATCAATGGGTTCTTCATGGACAAAGAGGAAGAGTATATCATTAGATGGGCGGTAAAGTAATTTCTCTCTCACTTTTTTGCTTGGTTTTTCTGACTTTATTTATGATTTCGAATTCAAAATCTGTGGGTGAGATTGGAGGCAACTGAACTTAGTGCACCAGGAATGAGATTTGACAAATACGACAGCTTGTTTTCTGCGGATGGCAGAGCGTGTGATTTATGCTTATTGAATTAGTCTGGTAATCAATGAATGAATGAAATGGTTCTGTTTTCTAGCATCTCACTGTGAAAGTGGTTTCATAATATGCAAGAGCTTAATTAATTGTGGGCTTGATCAAATTACTCATGCGGTCGAGCTAGAAAGACGGAAGGATCTGAGCTGGATGGTAAATTTCAGAATAACGTACGAGTGGCGCGATCAAATTGATTAGCATTCGTGTTTCACTGCTCATGGAGTAGCATAGTGGAAGTATCTGAAGACATCATCTTGGGAGTTTTACAAGCAGGCCTGCGCATCACTATGAATTGCAAGGTGTTTCTTAAGGACATAACCTATTTCAAAATCAAGCTTTTGCTTGTGTTTGGTAGATGAAACCGAAAAAGGAGCTTTGGTCTGATACAATGCCTTAAGACAGGACCAGAATTCTGAAAGCCAGCAACTTCATTAACACGGCGCTGCTATTTGTTATATTTCCCATTTTGCAACTTTTTTGTGTCTTTGTCCGGTGTGTATGCTACTTCTCTTCTAATTTTAATAGCAATCGCTTGGTTTTGCTATCGTGATACTCTAACTTGAAACTCGAGTCTCATTCCTCACGGGTCTCGTTGGGGTGTAGGAATTGAAAGACCGAGTAGCAAAGGCCGAGGGCATGGACAACAAGTTGATGGAACTGCGTCGAGAAATAGTGGATTTCCATGGAGAAATGGTTTTCCTCGAAAATTACAGCTCTCTTAACTGCATAGGTAACAATGTGTAAACTAGTTCTGGCCGTTGAGGCTCCATAACCTTTTGAGTGCGTACATCCACAGAAACATGCAGGCATACAGATGCATGAAGTGCAGACTTCGTGTATATCTCTCTCTCAAGCAGAAACAGTTTGACCAATTGTAATTAGTAATCATGCTGTATTAACCCATAGTTACCTGGAACATGGTCTTTGTCAGATTAGTTATCTGGAAATCTAGTCAAATACAATGTAACATTACTTTAATTAGCATTTTGAGTTCTAGATGATAATACATGTGCTTGGAGGAGACTATACGTTCCGTAACAGGAGGATTTGCTTGGGTTTTTCCTTTGTTTCTTTGATTGGGAAAGCCTTATCAAAGAATAGCATTGGCTTCTCTGATAAGGAAATCCAAGGACGGACGAGGATTACTGGAATTTGGGAAGTGCTATTGTGATTAATTTCTATAGTGATTGGCTAACTGCACTGTTGGTGACCTTTCATGATTCTGTGGAATCACTTGAAAACCATGTTCTCTGCTAGTTGCAGTGAAAAGCATGCCGATTAAAATCATTAAAAGGGAGGCCATCAAGTGGATATTTCTTGTAATATCAAAATGGCTTATCGTCTCGTGCGAAAGAAACATCCTGAAATTTCAAGATGACTGCTTCGCTGCTTCCTTTTTTTTCTTGCCTAACTTCGTGTTTCAAACCGCAGGACTAGTGAAGATAATAAAGAAGTACGACAAGCGAAGCGGAGCACCTATCTGCTTGCCTTTCATCCGGAAGGTTCTGCAACAGCCATTTTGCAGGACGGAGGTGCTCAAAAAGTTTGTGAAGGAGTGCGAGGGAATGCTCGATCAGCTTCTCTTTGAGAATCACCACCAGACAGTAGACTGCAAGGCGAAGGACAATGAGACCGTGGCTGATCCGAAAGATGACCTGCTAAGAGTTCCCAGCGAAGCCGTTGAGATTGAGCACATGGAGAGCATGTACTAGAAGATCAATTTAGCTGCTTTGTGTGTATTTGAGGAGATTCGGAGCGGAAGCTCGACAGTGAGCATGTATGTTCTCACTACCGCCTCTGCATAATGATCGAAGGGGTGAAAATTAGAAGAATGACCCATTTTGGCACCACACAAGCTAATGAGTGATTTGGAAGGACCCCTTGGTTTCCCATTATGCGTCTCTTTTCTTTTCCTGCTCTTTTCTTTTACTGATATTGATACCGATTATCCTTCTTCTTTTCCATAGTTAGGAGTGAGCAAACCTTGGGAAACTCTGTTGGTGCTTCTGGTTATAAAATTATCCTTGTACAAGCAGAATAACTCATTGGGCTTCTATGAGTGGAATTTAAGCAGAATCTTTTGTTTCATCTTTGGCAACCCTCACTGCTTTATTTTCTTGAGTGCTTGCTCTTCTGTGCAGCAAGGCCTTGCCATTTTTCAGTCCTTCCTTCAAATTTCTCGCGAGCGTATGAAAGATCAAATTGTTGCGAAATTTTTCGCTTTGTATGAACTAAAGCTGATTTTCATAGGGATTTAGCTGTTGTTGAGACTACATTGAGTTCTCATATAAATGGTGGCAATAAGAGTGATATTGTAATCTTTATTATAAATAGATAGATAGATTGGGGCCACATCAATCTAACTAAACATTCGATTTAGTTTTAATGTCGGCTTTCCAAGAAGAGGTCAAAACTTTTGTAAATGGCATGTAGTTACATCATTTCAATGGAACTCCATTTTTGTTTAGGGTTAATACCACGAAAAACCTCAAATTGGTACACATGTGATAAATTTACTCTGAACTATTTTTTTTACCACAAAAAACCCCCAAACTGGTACACCTGTGATAAATTTATCCTAAACTATTTTTTTTACCACAAAAAACCTCATACCGGTACACTTGTGACAATTTTACCTTGAACTATTACCCCGGACTATTTTTTTTACCACCAAAAACCCACACTTGTACATCTGTGATGATTTTACCTTCGAACTAATTTTTTGATCACTAAAAACCCTAAAATGGTACATTTGTGGTAAAATTACCCTCCGTTAGTGTCTGTTAAATTGGATTAGTATAGCAAAAAACCACAAATTGGTTAACTTGTGACAAACAGGGGTAAAACCCAAAATCGATACACCTGTCAATTACCACGTGTCATTAAACTTAACAATTTGACGGTAAAATTTAACGGAAACCAACGAAAGGTAAATTTGTCACAGGTGTATCAGTTTAGGGTTTTTGATGGTCAAAAAATTAGTTCAGGAATAAAATTATCATAGGTGTACCGGTGCGGGGTTTTTGATGGTCAAAGAAATAGTTTGGGGTAAAATTGTCACAAGTGTACTAGTTTGGAGTTTTTTGTGGTCACAAAAATAGTTTAGGGTAAATTTGTCACAAGTATATCAGTTTGGGGTTTTTCGTAGTATTAACTCTTTTGTTTGTCACCAGTTGATATCAACCTTTCCAAATGTGCATGGTCAGATGAAATTCCTTGTCGATCTTCCAATGTAACTTTCTTCAGCCCTGATTAATGATCGATGACGTGCTATGAGTTGTCTCACGCTTTCGAATCTCCCAAAAGTCATCATCATCTTAAGGCGGGAAAGTTTATGTTTCAAAGATCATACCTTTTCAATTTCCAATAACCGGTGATGATCATTGAGCACTTTATCACCCCATCAACCTATTGCAGATGAGAAGTGGAAGGCAGCAATAGTGGAGGAGATGCATACTTTGAAGAATAATGGCATGTGGGATCTTGTTGCTCTTCCTCTTGAAAAACAACTAGTATGATGTAAGTCGGTGTTTATAGTCCAACATAAGATGAATGGAACTGTGGATAAATATAAAGCACGGTTGATGACAAAGGATTTAATCAAATTTATGGAATTGGTTATTAAGAAACCTTTGCTTCCGTTGCCAAGCCGAATTGGCTATTAAGAAACATTTACTCCCATTGCCAAGTTGAATACTTTTCGAGTGCTACTTTCCTGTGCTGTTAATCAGGAATGAGATCTTCAGTAGTTAGATGTGAAGAATGTCTTTCTTCGTAGAGAGTTAGAAGATGAGATGCATATTGAGATTTCTCTAGGTTTTTCATCAAGAATGTCATTCGCGCCCTAAGCATCTGATCAAATTTAAGGTATTTTAAGCACATCTAGCTGCGAAACTTACATTTGTACCTAGATGTCCAATGACTTCTTGCTACAAAAATGGTAAAAAATATTGTTCAGCAACAAAAAACACAAGTTTCGTCACTAGATCCCCAACATCTACTGACGAAAGATTCACTTCGTAGCTAGAAAGTACTTTTGGCGACCAAATATATGGTTTTGTAACTGAAAGCTGAAGCTATTTTCGCCGGTTGAGGGTACTTCCACCGAACAACTTGACTTTCGTCGCTGATAATGCATCGGAAAGGCCGGATTTCTTGTAGTGATTTCAGTCAAATTTCGTTAGCTGATCCCAACATTTCTCTATCGACTCGTCTATCAGTTGATGAGAATCGAGCTTCTTTTAGTTATCGCTCCAACCTAACGAGCTTGATTGCAATAACCGCTCTTGCCTCAATTTACTTCTCCAAAATCGGCCTGAGTTTGATTGGCTTGCGACGGTCATGTCGATTCTCATCTATTGACTTAGGAATACCTCTTAATCTCTTTTCCTTATAGATCACAGCGTTGTCCGATGTCCCATTCGCTCCCTTCATCATCTGTTACCCATCCATACTATGCCTTCACTTCAAGCATAAGGACATTAAAAAAGTCAAAAGTTTCGTATGACGCTTATTTTAATGCTAAAAAATTTCGCCAGCTCACTTAAATGTCAAATCGGAGAAAAAACGATTACTTTAATGCCTCCCCCGAGAAATTCCACCAAAAATATTGCGTGCCTTTTTTAATTATATGTTAATGCCTAGGTGGCTTTTCCACGTACAAAAAAAAAGTTCACGTAGACGATGAGGTGGCCTTTTAAATACAAAATGATGCTGCTCTAAAGCCATTTAATCTCCTCTTTCTCTCTCGTTCCCTCTCATTCAAACCTTGTTCGACAATTTTGAAGCGAAGATATCGTGGCTTGAAGGGTAGCCTTGTTCTTGAGCACCTTAGGTTGAAAGATGTCATGGTTTGAAGCAAAACATCAAGGCCGGTGACTGGCGCCGGCGAGGAAGGATCAAGTGAGCAGGAGGAACTTTGAACACTCCGATCAGAAAAACAGGGGAGAACAGAGGCACGGCTGGCGAGACTTGGCAGCAATGGACGGCATCAATTGACGGTGGCGACAACATCGGGAGAGCGATGGAGAAGGATCATCGACGATTGAACTTAAAAAATTCTCGAGAGAGGATTCCTTCGTGAGATTCCATGGGTATGCTCTGTTGTGCTTTGTTTTGGCTGCAATGAGCTCGAGATGGCTGGCGACGGAGATTTGATGGTGGCTGACGGCGATTGGAGATGGGGGACGATGGAAACTGCGGGAGGGACGATGACTGATGATACTAGGTTCTTCTTCTTCGATGCACATGCTCGCGGGTCGTCGTATGATAAGATGTATTCCACAAGTTCGCTTCTCAATTCGCCCGCTTGTTCCCACCTCTGAGCCATCCTCCTCTCATTTCTGGAAGCTCGGAGACTCGGCATCTAGGTGTATGATCAAACATCGCGCACAGTTTTCTTTCCTCTGTTGAACTCTCTAGTCTATCTTCACAGTGGACCATATTTCCCTTATAAATCTGCTCTCCTCTGCTTCAATTCCGTAATCGAACCCAAACCCACAAATCCATGGATCCAAACTTGAGGAACTGCTCGCTCCTCGCCTTCCCCCTCTACCAAATCGACCCCAATTCTTGCCCTTACCTCCCGCCTGACGACACCCGCAACTTGTTTGATGAAATGCCTCACTGGACCGACCCAAAGGTCGTGTCTTCCCTCGCCCAGTCCGTCCCTGCCAACATCCTCTAGACCCGAACCCTCCTCCATGCCCTCGAGTGTAATGAGAGGACCTAAGCTAATAGGTGGCTTTTGAGAATTACGGTTTATGTTTGGCGAATTTGGGAAAACGCTTGATTGTCCAATTTAGGGTTTATATATGGGGGCAAAACATCTAGACGACATCTTTTAGGAGAATATATGCTGATTGGTCACACAGGCGAGTCATGTTGGCTTGAGGAATTAATAAAATACGGTCAAGTCGAAAGTTGGCACTTAAATGATTGTTTTTTTTTTAAAAGTGGCACTTAAGTGATCCAAAAATAACTTTTATCATTAAAATGAGCGTCGTACGAAAATTTTGACACTTTTAGTGTCCTTTTACCCTTGACTTCATATTAGTCAATGCTCTCTACTTGCTCTGACTTATGAGTTTCCCTTTTGCCTCGATAGTCTCGGAACTTTCTCATCGAGCGTGCCCTCGTTTTGATATCATATTCGAAGTCATGGTAAATGCATTATCGACGACATCAATTGCTTATTGGCTTTAATTTTCGGACATTAAGTTTGACAATTTTAGGATGCCAAAATGCTTTCAGGATGTGTTTGTTCTCGAGAAAATTTCATGATAAAGGAAAATATTTTTCAGAAAATCATTTTACAAGAAAATGTCTTCCTTTTTTCAGATTTAGGGAAATTCATTTCCTAACTTCAAGTTAGAGGTGGCAAATAAGTAGGTCAAGTAACTTCAAGTTAGAGGTGGCAAATAAGTGGGTCAAGTAGGATTTTAATGGGTCATAAATGGGTTCAATTCAAATTCACCTATTTAACTCGTTTCGGCACATTTGTTTCGAAATAATTTAGACGGCTCATCCTCGATCCAACCCAAATCCAGCTCAAACCCACCCTCATAACTCATGTTTTCTAATTATACCAATTAAGCAGTTGGCAAATTTATAATATATTCAAAATAAACAAAAACCATTCAGCTGATTTCCATCACCAAGTACTAGTGAACATCAGGTATGCGAAGGTGCCCCTCCCGACGAACTCCCTCTTCTCACTGCCATCCGCGGCAACTTTATGCTAACTCTGGCCTATCCTTTGAAGGGATGTATCGAAAACTAAAACAGAATGATCATGCAGAAATCAGAGAAAATAGACGATGCACAAATTTACCCAGGTCTACCTTCGAATAGGGTTACGTCCTGCAAAGAGATTTTAATATATTTTCGGTTTATAGCCACTTAACTCGTTACAATGATCAGAAAAACAAGCAAAATATATATGTGCCCCAAACGGGCTCAAAACCTAAACCTATACGAAATCTCTTAATCTCGCGCCATACAGGCCACCTTAAATAAAAACCCAAACTCGTTGAGGTTTCGGGAAAAGTGCATGTGTCGCGTACAAATGGCACTACACCCTCGTTCATGTGATTGAGAGCTACTTCGAACAAGAGAACATGGCCACAAACGACCGTAAGATCTGGTCCTCAACGATCAGTCGCCATCGCCATTGTTGAGCTCGGCCAAGAGCTCCTCTCCAAGAAGGCGGCATTCGGAACCTACTTCCTGCGCTCCTCAGCCTAGGTCCAACCTCGGCCCGCGGACATGTCCGAGCTCCTCTTCTTCATCGAGAACCTCTGCAAGCGCGAGTGGCTCCTCGACCACAAGCTCACACGAGAGACAACATCCCTCGTCCCGATGTTCGAGGGCACGATATGCTCCAACAACGTTGAGATTGCCAAGCCAGTGAAGCGATTAGAAGAGCTCAAAGCGTCGAACGAGAGGCTAAGGGACACGAGCGAGAAGACGATGAGCGAAGCAAGAGCAAAGAGGGAGAGAGACGGAAGACAGTCCGAGCCCCCACTGGGGTTGCAAATGGGTTCATTGTAGACACCCATTTATTTAAGCTTTAAATTTTAGAATTCATTATGGCCAGGCTGTTCAAATTTGAAGTGACCCGTGTACGACTAATTCCAATAAGTTTGAGTTAACAAATGAGCTTAAAATCTATATTAGGCATGCAGGTTTTCTTTGACCGTAAATGATTTTCCGTTGACTTATCATTTTCAGCAAACCAAACGGGTGAAAATCCAAAAAACCAATACATTTCACTTCCTTTCCTTGATCAACCGTACTCTCGCCCGGTACTTCCGGGGATTCAATCGAGCCAAACCGAAGCTGCCCCGTTTCTCACCATATTGGCTCGTCTAATATTCATCATACACGCTTTGAACCAAAAAGAAGCATTCATCATACATGCTCGAGCCAAAATCATGTTTCCACGTGTAACGATGGATCGTCAAAACGCGTCGAGTCAGTGTCATGTTTGAATTTGATCGCCTTCGGTTGCATGTCGTGTTAAATTTCAAATATTTGCGTAAGTAAGCTCACGCCGCGTTCGAGTCGCGATCTCGGACCATCGGCGATTGTGTCGAGAGTTGATGACTCCCTCTTGTCTCGTTGTCGGAGGTTACCAAATCAAGCGGAGGAAACGAACAAAAGGAAAATGAATGAATACAAGAGAAGATTCTGAGCATGTCTCGTCTTCCTCCTCGTAAGCGTGTAACAGACAACGACGTTCGTCGCGTCCCGTTCGTCGCTTCTTGGAAACGAACTTTCAATCCCAACGTTGTCGCCATCTCCAGATGTCCTAAGAAGTAAACGAACCCAGTCCAATCATATATCCTATTGATATCTCCCAGGGAGACGAAGAAGAAGAACCAAGCAACAGTCCGTCGTCGTCACAGGTTATTCCCATATTCCTCGACACGCGCCGAATATCCTCACCCTTCTCCCTTTCGGCCTCTCTCTCTCCCCACTTCCTTCAAAACCCAGAGAGGGGAGAGGCCACATTGCAATAACGATGAAGTTCTGGAAGATCCTGAAGAGGCTGATCGACGAGGCGCAGCCCGAGTGGCGCGACCAGTTCTTGTCCTACAAGGACTTGAAGAAGCAGCTCAGGCTCATCTACCCGAAAGATTGCGGGACGCGCCACCTGGTCAAGCGCCGCCGCCTGGACTCCGTGGAGGGCTGCGTGGCGGAGGCAGAGAAGGTGGTCAATTTCATGAAGCGGTTGCATGGCCAGATCATCAAGATCAATGGGTTCTTCATGGACAAAGAGGAAGATCTTATAATTAGATGGGCGGTAATCTCATTTCTTTGCTTGGTTCTCATCTCCCTACGTTTTTTTATGGTTTCCAATTCAAAATCCGTGGGTGAGATTTGAGGCAACTAAACTTAGTGCACCAGGAATGAGATTTGACAAATATGATTGCTTGTTTTCTGTGGATGGCAGAGTGTGTGATTTATGTTTATTGAATTAGTCTGGTAATTCGACCAAAACAAAAAATCAATCTGGTAATCAATGAATGAACGAAATGGTTCCGTTTTCTAGCATCTCACTGTTAAAGTGGTTTCATAACATGCAAGTGCTTAACCAATTGAGGGCTTGATCATGTTACTCATGCGGTTGAGCTAGAAATACGAAAGGATCGAGCTGGATAGTAAATTTCAGAATAACGAGTAGTGCGATCAAATCAATTAGTATTCATGTTTTTCAATGCTCATGGAATAGCATAGTGGAAATATCTGAAGACATCTTCTTGGGAGTTTTATAATCAGGCCTGCAAATCCTTATAAATTGCTTTCTGTTTCTTGAGGACAGAACCTATTTCAAAACCAAGCTTTTGCTTGTGTGCGGTAGATAATACCGAAAAAAGGAGCTTTCGACTGATAAAATGCCTTAGCCAAGACCAGAATTCTGAAAGCCAGCAACTTCATTAAAACGACGCTGCTATTTGTTATAATTTCCCCTTTTCCAACTTTTTTGTGTACGCGCGATGTCTTTGTTCGGTGTCTTTGCGACTTTTCTTCTAATTTAAAAGCAATCGCTTGGTTTTGCTACCGTGATACTCTAACTTGAAACTCGAGTCTCATTCCTCACTGGTCTCGCTGGAGTGCAGGAATTGCAAGATCGGGTAGCAAAGGCCAAGAGCATGGACATCGAGTTGATGGAAGTGCGTAGAGAAATAGTGGATTTCCACGGCGAAATGGTTTTGCTGCAGAATTACAGTGCTCTGAACTGCATAGGTAACAATTTGTAAACCAGTTCTGGGCATTGAGGCTCCATATCCTTTGAGTGCGTACATCCACAGAAACATGTAGGCATACAGATGCATGAAGGTCAGAGTTCTGTATATCTCTCTCTCAAGCAGAAACAGTTTGACCAATTGTAATTAGCAATCATGCTGTATTAGTCCATAGTTACCTGGAACATGGTTTGTGTCGAATTAGTTATCTGGAAATCTGATCGAGTACAATGTAACATTACTTTAATTATCATTTTGAGTTCTAGATGATAGTGCATGTGCTTGGAGGTGAATATATGTTTCATATCAGGAAGATTTGCTTGGGTTTTTCCTGTGCTCTCTGATTGGGAAAGCCTAATCAAAGAATAGCATTGGCTTATCTGATAAGGAAATCCAAGGATGGACGAGGATTGCTGGAATTTGGGAAGTGCTATTGTAATTAATTTCTATAGTGATTGGCTAACTGCACTGTTGGTGACCTTTCGTGATTCTGTGGAATCACTCGAAAACCATGTTATGTGCTAGTTGCGGTGAAAAGCTTGCCAATTAGATCATTAGTATGGGGCCATCAAGTGGATACGTCTCGTAATATCAAAACGGCCAATCATTTCGCTTGAAAGAAACTTCTGGAAAGTTCAAGATGACTGCTTCGGGGCTTACCTTGATTTCTTGCCTAACATCGTGTTTCAAACCACAGGATTAGTGAAGATAATAAAGAAGTACGACAAGCGAAGTGGCGCGCTGATCTACTTGCCTTTCATCCGGAACGTTCTGCAACAGCCATTTTGCAGGACGGATGTGCTCAAAAAGTTTGTGAAGGAGTGCGAAAGAATGCTGGACCAGCTTCTGTTCAAGAACAACCACCAGACAGTAGACTTCGAGGCGAAGGACGATGAGACTGTGGCTGATCCAAATGATATCCTGCTTAGAGTTCCCAGCGAAGTCGTTGAGATTGAGCACATGGAGAGCATGTACAAGAAGCTCACTTTAGCAGCTTTGCGTGTATTTGAGGAGATTCGGAGCGGAAGCTCAACAGTGAACAAGTTCTCACAACCGCCTCTGCATAACAATCAAAGGGGTGAAGATTAGAAGAACGACCCATTGGGGTACCGCGCAAGCTAATAAGTGATTTGGAAGGACCCGTTCGCTCCATGTTATGCGCCTTTTCCTGATATCGATACTGATTGTACTTCTTCTGTTCCAGAGTTAGGGGTGAGCAAACCCTGGAAAACTCTGGTGGTTCTTCTTGTTCTAAAATTATCCTTGTGCAAGCAGAATAACTCGTTGGGCTTCCGGTGTGGAATTTAAGCAAAATCTTTTGTTTCATCTGTGGCAACTCTCGCTTCTTCATTTTCTTGATTTGCTGGCTCTTCAGTGCAGCAAGACCATGCTATATTGTAGTCCTTGTTTCAACTTTTTTCATGAGTGTCTGAAAAGTTGCAGAATTTATGGCCATTGTGAACCGAAGTTGATTTTCATAGGGATTAATAGCTGCTGTTGAGACCGCATCGAGTTCTCATATGAAGCTTCTGTTGCCCTGCCGCAGTTTTCCCCCCTTCTATCGCATCACCGTCTTCATGTCGGACCTATAATGTAATAGCCATTCGACTCGTTGCGTCTGGTGCTCCATGTTCTTTTCATGATCTCATCGCTCACACTCTTCATGCACGAAACTGGAGCAACTCACACCTGACATGAGACTCACCAAACATCGAGTCCAATCCTCGGAGCAAATTCTATGTGACAAGCTCCAACCTGTTTCCACAATGACACTCTATATTTCAACCCAAGCGTCCTTCCAAGTTCTTGTACCTCTGATTTTTCTTCTGAATGCTCAGAATCTTCTGAGCCGTGTGGATCAGTTCAAACGTTTCCAACAAGATGTCCATTGTTTCAGAAGTGCTCGGTTTCCTTCGAGTCTTGTCCGATGGATCCGTCGAGCGCTTCGTGCCTGAAATCGCCCCCACCTCGACCGATTTTTCTGCTGGGTTTTTCTCAAAGGATGTGATGATCGACCCGTCCAAACCAATAACTGCAAGAATTTTCATCCCCAATGCTCCTGCCACTTCCTCGGCCCGCCTCCCCGTCCTAGCCTATTTCCACGGCGGCGGCTTCTGCATTGGCTCCACAACATGGCTGGGCTACCACCTTTTTCTTGGGGACCTATGTCTTGCGTCCCAGTGCATTGTCCTCTCGGTGGACTACCGATTGGCGCCCGAGAATCGCCTTCCCGTTGCCTATGAAGACTGTTACGCCTCCCTGGAGTGGCTATGCCGCGTGAGCGGCACCGACCCTTGGCTCGAGCGTGCTGACCTCTCCCGCCTGTTTTTGTCTGGAGACAGCGCCGGGGCGAACATAGCTCACCACGTGGCGATCAGGGCGCTGCAGGACACCACCTGCCCCGTGTCGATCGTGGGGTTGATGTCGATACATCCGTACTTTGGCAGCGAGAGGAGGACCGAGATGGAATCGGCAGACAAAGGAGGCAAAATGGTCGGCACGAGCGACTTGTTCTGGAGACTGAGCATCCCTGAAGGCTCGGACCGCGACTATCCCGGGTGCAACTTCGAGATGGCGAGAATGTCGGCCGAGGAGTGGCGGCGGTTCCCGGCGGTGGCGGTCCACGTGGCCGAGCTGGATTTTCTCAAGGAGAGGGGAGTGATGTATGCTGAGTTCTTGAAGGGGCAAGGAGTGAAGGAGGTGGAGCTAGTGGAGGCCAAGGGGGAGCAACATGTTTACCATGTGTATCATCCTAAATCCGAGGCCACTTCTTTGCTCCATAAGCAAATGAGTCACTTCATGAAGAGATTTTAGCACGTCTTAGTTCGGTCATTTAAACTAATTAGGACCATGGAAGTGGACCCAATTTGACGAAAATTGGAGATTGAATCTTGAAAATCTCTCAAGATCTTATTAATTGTCTGAAGAATAAATAGAACGAATTACCTATTTTAGCGGGTTTTCGTCGAAATGACTCCGATATTTCTAGCTCTCTAGCTTGACTTGGTGAAGCATTCCATGTCCCCAAACTCGAAACCAATGTTCTCGACTCTATTGAGGCGGAGCTCAAACTCGAAATTTTCGAACTTCATCGTGTACATGTGGATGCGTAATTTGGATGAGGCTCGAGGGCCTCTCTAATAAGTCGACATCTACTAGCCCGATCCCATGCGACTTGATAGAAGAGTTATACGGGGTGCAGTTTCTCATAACGAGACTTGATCTCATCTCGAAAATCAAGTTAGGACTAGGTTGGTGCCGTGTCAACCTTACGTGGTGTCCATACTAGCTTATCTTGAGAATTACGCTGCCACGTCGATATCTTAGTGATTTATTAAATGGTTAATATCTCTTATAAGAAAAATTAAGTTCAGGATGTTTCATAGTTCGAGCTATTTCTTTTTATGAAAAGCGCAAAGTTAAGGGCTTTTTCGGATGCTTTACCGAAAAGGGATCGAAGTTTAGTTACCAAAAGTACATATGCCTTAACGATTTTAGGGATGAGGACACAAGGGGGCGTTGGACTTTTTTCCATCCAATTGATTTATTAATGCCATTTTTCGTACTTTCTTTCGGTAGCCGTCGCGTTGAAATCATATATTTATTTATTCAAATCGGTACTTCTATTATTAAAAAAAAACTAACAAAATGTCGACTTGATAATCCACGTCGACGCCACGTCGGTATTTTCGTCCAACTAAGCACTGTTGCGAAATGAAAGGAAAAACTAAAAATCTAGAATTAGAGCGTGCTTATCTTTCTCATTAGGGGTGTGCAACCGGACTGGATTTATCCGAAAACCGGACCAATCCACTCGAAAGACATGTCCGGAAATCGGTTCTAACAAGAATCGGTCCGGGTACCGGTTCCATTTTTTGGGAACCGGTTAGAACCTGTTCGATTTCTGGTTCCAAGTAAAAACCAACCCAAACCTGTTTTAGAAGCGGTTTTAAAACCGGTTTTGAGATAATGTACAAAAAAGTAAAAAGCCTATATCACGTTACCCTATTTCACAGGTTTTAGAACCGATTTCTGGTTTAATATTAGAATATATTTCACAACTATGAGCGAAATATCACGGCTCTTAAAGTCATCTAAATATTATGTGATTCAAATGAGATATATAGATATTTTTCTAGTGAGAGCATATGCCTTACCGCTAAATCTCTTGATTTTTCTTTCAAGATATTTCATTCGGAAACAGAAGTGAGGAGTTATCTCATCATGGCGCAAAATAAAGAGCTAAACATGTTGAATAAATTTCCTGAAAATGTGACTCTTAAAGATTTATGCGATTGGACAATGTCTTGCCACATAGTGCTTTTGGATTGTTGATTTTGATGGATTGTAATTTTAATTGCTCATTGTGAGGATTATTACTTTTGGCAGATAGTGATTTTTGTTAGTCATCTTTTATTTTAAATCGTTTCATTGTTATCTATATTATTTTGCTAGAAAAAAATGAAACCGGAAAAAGGAACAAAAAAAAAAGATTCTTGGGTAGACCCTGAAATCGGACCGAAAAAACAGAGTTAGTTCCAAAACAAGGTCTAGGAAAAACAGGGTTGGTTTCAGGTTCCAAAACTTGGGAACCGGTTATAATAGGATTGATTTCAGATTCTAGGTCCGGACCCAACCCACCCTGGAACCGATCACCTCTATTTCTCTTAGGGTTTGGTAACTTTGGTTTATGTATGGCGAAAACGAACATTAAATGGGCTCAGTTCCCTTGTTTAGACAATTAAAGAACGTACAGAAAAAGACATCGGGGACAATTATGAATTTCATAGGAATCTCCTTTACTCGCGCGATATAATTTCAAAAAATAGCTCCAATTTTCTCATCGTCCCTGCCCCGTCGCCACCGTCACCTCCCCCCTTCCCTCCGGTTTGCGATTTCTAAATTCGCTCTTCTCATTCGCCGTCAGCGTTCGGTCAGATGAGCGGACCGACCCGACGACGTAGCATGGGCGACCCCAATACCGGGCATCATCAGCAAGTTTTTCTAACGGCGCAGATTAGGTTACTAAAATTCGAGCACGGCACGACCCGGCATCAATCGGAGGATCTATGACGGTTCGCCCTAAAATTGGCCAAAAAAAAGAGACGACTTCAGAAGGTACATCACTCGCCCGAGTAGAATTTTCAACGACAATGGCGACGCGATGCGATGCGATGAGATTGATGATTGGGGGCCAAAAATTGCCCCCCGTGCGGCAGGGGCAAAATGGGAACCCGAATGTACCCCGCCTCCTCCCGGGGCCTATAAATAGACCCGCTCCGAGATCCGAATCGGAGAGAAAAACCCTAATCGCGCTCCTCCCGAGCTCTCCTTCCTCCCCTCTTCCTCTTCCTCTTCCTCCTCCCGATCTCCTTCGTCGTCGTCGTCGAGGTCGTCGTCGTCTTCCTCCCTCCCTTCCGCTGCTCCGCGGAGAACCGGAGAGCTCCCGCCGCCCGCCGCCGACGAGTTTTGCTCTTCCGCTTCAGCTAACCTTGTTTTCCATTGCAGACGCGCGCGCGCTCTCGCTCTCTTTGAGCATACTTAACCCCTAAAAGCTCCTCTTCTCCTCGCCAGCTCAGAGGTACTTCCGCGCTCCTCCTCCCTCACCATTTCCTGTAATTGCCGACTCCTGTTTTATCGGCTGTCCTGGGGTTTTTCGTGCCGGGTTTCGTTTTGTTGAGGGGGCGGACTTGGTGCAGGAAGAGATGGGGGACGCTAGGGACAACGATGCCTACGAAGAAGAGCTCCTCGACTACGAAGAAGAGGATGACAAAGCCCCCGACTCCGTCAACGCTAAGGCCAACGGCGAGGCAGCTAAAAGGTTTGGCCTTTTTTACTTCTTCTTCTTTCGGGTCCGTTCTAGTTCGGTTGCTGCTGCTGCTGTTGCTCGTCGAGAGGCGGTGTTGGTACTAGTAGCAGATTTGGGGTTCGTTCTGGTTTGATGTGTCGGTATGTGGCTTTTTGGGAGCGTGTCTGATTAGGTTTTCGGGGCGACTTGTGCAGGGGATACGTGGGAATTCACAGTTCAGGGTTCAGAGACTTCCTCTTGAAGCCAGAGCTACTTCGGGCTATTGTTGACTCTGGATTTGAACATCCCTCTGAAGGCAAAGTTTTAAATGATTTGTTGCTCTTCTTTTTTATCCGAATATATTTCTTTAACCATGCGTAAAGGTGCGTGTTTTCCTGTCATGCGCTTTGATTGCAGTAGATGGTTTTCTGGGGCTGTTGTCTTGGTCCAGTTAAGTATTTGACTAGTATGCAATTTTAATTTTAATACCGGAATAGCCATTTAAACAGTAACAAGGACATAAGAAGTAACGAAGATATGACCATTGGATTTTGGACGAAATGATCAGTCGATTTGCCTGTAAGAGGCCTTGAATTCAGAACAGGAGACCTCGATTTGAGATTTTTGAGCTATATCTCAGGTATATTATTCCATATAAAAAAAAGTAGACGGAATGATCTGTCAATTTGCTTGTAAGAAGCTTCGACCTAAAATAGGGACATAGAATGAGACTTTGAAAGGGTATCTCTGTCTATTGCTGTTTCAATTTTTACTTCTTCATATTGAATTGCCGTACTTTTTATGGGCATTTCCGGTGAATATTCTGCTTTAATGACTTTCATCTTGGTCTTATTTTCTTTCAGGTAATATAACATACTAAAGCCATTCTCTTGATTTTGGAGAAATAACCTGGTTTGATAAACCTTTCATTTGAAAGGGTCCGGGAGGTTATAATTTTACTTATCGACGGTTCCTTCCATCCAATTTTCTTTGGTTCTTCACCAGTTCAACATGAGTGTATTCCGCAAGCCATTTTGGGCATGGATGTCATTTGTCAAGCTAAATCTGGAATGGGAAAGACTGCTGTTTTTGTCCTGTCGACTTTGCAGCAGATTGAGCCAGTTGCAGGGCAAGTTGCTGCACTTGTCCTCTGTCATACGAGGGAATTAGCTTATCAGGTTCTTGCTAGTTCTGAGATCGATTTAATGTTTCCTTTTATAAATTTTGTGGGCACCTCATTGAAGTTTTTTAATGCTTATCTGCTCTGTAGATATGCCACGAGTTTGAGAGGTTCAGTGTATATCTACCTGATATCAAGGTTGCTGTCTTCTATGGTGGCGTGAATATCAAAATCCATAAAGAACTATTGAAGAACGAGTGCCCCCATATTGTTGTTGGAACTCCTGGCCGGATACTTGCTCTAGCGAGAGATAAGGACCTTTCTTTAAAGAATGTCAGGCACTTCATACTCGATGAGTGTGACAAGATGCTTGAATCGCTTGGTATGATTCTCGTCCTTTTATGTCTCCAACTTAGTATGCTGGTCTACTTTATATTTTGTCCGGCCTTGCTTTCTTGGCTTACTTATTCATGTGCTTTTTGTAGACATGAGGAGAGATGTGCAGGAGATATTCAAGATGACCCCACACGATAAGCAAGTCATGATGTTCTCAGCAACACTCAGCAAGGAGATCCGTCCAGTTTGCAAGAAGTTTATGCAAGATGTAATGTCTCGTGGCCAGTTATCGCTTCAATTTAGAAGTCTCTCTTCTGTTTTCCGAGCTACTTCCATGGGTTTTAAGAGTCATAATTCAATTTGGGTGCCACAGTCGTCTGCTCTCACTGTCACATAATTTCATTAAATCATCTTGTCGGAATCGCAGCTCGATGGTGGAAGAGTTGGTGAAAGTTGAGGATGTTGAGATGCATGTAGTGACATGAGTCGATTGTCAAGGTCTTGAAGATCGGTTCAGTCTGTCCCTGCACTAGTTTTGCTTTATTTAGTTGTTGCATCTTTGGCTGTGCGTAGCTCAAGATGACCTTTTTAACTTTTTTCCACCCGTAGAGGGGTTTGTCTAGCTTGGGGTTAGTTTTGCAGCCTCTTGTGGGATGGCTCCTCCTAGGTTGGATTTGAGGATTCTGGCACTTGCGTGGTACACATTCTGAAAATCCAGCAAGGAGACACCAGATGAAGCAAGACTAAGCGATCTGCTTCCATGAGTCATTACCTACTGGATTCTGTTAGCTTCGAGAAGGCATCTAATATTATTTTACTATGACCTTTGTTCCTTTCAGCCAATGGAAATATATGTCGACGAGGCCAAGTTGACTCTTCATGGTCTTGTACAGGTACGATTTGATTCCTTTTTTTTTTCCCATTTAATCGGTCTTACTTCGTTTGAAGTAATATTTTAACTTGGAAAACTATGCAGCACTACATCAAATTGAGCGAAGCGGAGAAAAATCGCAAATTGAATGACCTACTTGATGCATTGGACTTCAATCAAGTTGTCATATTCGTCAAGAGTGTGAATAGAGCTGCAGAACTGAATAAGTTACTAGTGGACTGCAACTTCCCCTCAATATGCATTCATTCTGGCATGTCCCAGGAGGAAAGGTTAGTAATGGCAATGCTTCTTTTCACTAGCTCTTGTTCGCTTGTTTAATTTTGTCTGGGTGCTCAGTTTTTATTTTTCTATTTTATCTTGGCCCTGCTTTATATTTAAGGATTTTGGGTGAGCGCCATTAATTGTTGCATGCTTGTTTACTTTGTGTGCCTGTGGAAGAGATCCAGCTTGTTCATTTACTGGTTTGGTGCTTATAGAGTGGAGGTGTTTTTATTTATCTTTTCGATTTGCGACATTTTATTGTCCTAAAACAGATCGAGATGAGAACTCATCTGGGATACGTGGCTCTATCGGTGTTATTCAAGACTTGTTAAAACTTCTCGTCACCTTATTTTGCTACCTTCTGGGACATAATGGTGCTAGACGAGTTTTATCTTTGCCAACAGCCAGCTCGCAGCAGTTCTAACATTCTTAGTAGCATTTTAAATCTCCACTCTTGATTTTTTATGTAATCTGAGATGCATTAGGAGCAATGTCTGATTAGGTTTCTGCACCGTGATAACAGTTCAGGCTTAGGGAATGTCTACCAATTTGTGGAAAACTTTTTGTGCTTAATGTAATGTTATGGGGCCATATAATTTATCAGCAGCATATGAATTTCAAAATTTTTCTATCCAATTTAAAAGTAATTGAGGCAATCAGGAATGTTAGCTGGTAGCTTTTATTCTCAATCTTAAGGGAATGAGAAACAGTGAAAACTTCCTCAAGGTAAATTGGTCAAAGATGAAGAAATGGCAGGGGCTGGGAGCTGCTGGTCAAAAATAAAGTGAAATAGAAGCTTTTTGTGGGATTTGTGTTAAAGAGCCATCACTCTGCTTGTGGTAGTGCAAGACTAACATATTTTTATATCTTTTAAGTATACTCGAATGGCATGTATGAGCTGCTGGGGTTTTGTTAGCATCATATCTAGTACTCTCTCTCAGACTGCTCCTTTAATTCCCCTTATAGGAAGTCTGGTTTGGCTTCTTGCCCATTGACCTTCAAACAGATTTAACTCTTTAGATATCCTTCTCCTTGATATTTTCATTCGACCCAATTGTTACTGCTTACTTTCTGTTGTCTGATATGTGGGTCAAAGACTGTATATGACGTTTAATGCATAGTTAATCTCAGGGATTGTAGCTGATGTTCCTTTCTAGAATATCAATTATATTTGTCATTTTCTAGCATGAATAGTTTCACTTGTGTTGGGGTGGTATTCTTGTTGCTGTTGATTTCAAGACATGGCTTTTTTGGTAGGATTTACGTTCAATCATTGACTGGTGTTTTTGTGCTATCTTCTGATGATAGAAAAATGTCATGCCGGACTTGAGTTTTTTGTTTCTTGTTGTTAACACTGTTATGTGATTCCTTTTAGGTTTATCTGTTGGCTTAGTCTGCATACACAATATCACATTGATCTGCATATGCTGCCCCTATGTTGTTTTTGTGAATGTGCACTACAAAAGTGAATATTGGTATCAGTTGCGAAAAACCTTCATATAGTTCTGTTTTTTTTCGGCATTTGTTGTTGAGAATGCTGTTAGTTTTGGTGTTTACCATGGTGTGCCATGGAGTGATTGACCTTAAGCTGAATTTAATATGGTTGTAGGTTAACACGCTACAAGGGCTTTAAGGAGGGGCATAAAAGAATCCTGGTTGCTACAGACTTGGTTGGTCGGGGAATAGACATCGAGCGCGTCAACATCGTGATCAACTACGATATGCCAGATTCTGCTGATACTTATCTGCACAGGGTATGCTAGTGACTTTTTCAATGTGAAGTTCCATTTTTTGAACATTTTCAGGGTATGTATATAAAATGATATTCTGGGCCCTCTTAAATGACAGGTTGGTAGAGCTGGGAGGTTTGGGACTAAAGGACTTGCAATCACTTTTGTTTCCTCCGCCTCTGATTCTGACATTCTCAATCAGGTAGATTTGGTGTTCCTAGTCTTTCATAATCTTTGATCCTTAGGGATGTATTTTAAACTTGTTGGGTGGTCTCAGGTACAAGCGCGATTTGAGGTCGACATAAAGGAGCTTCCTGAGCAGATTGATACTTCTACATATAGTAAGTTATTTTTTCTTTTTCCCAAACTCACTTATAAGCTTTGGTTTGTCAATTGATGATTACCGTCTGGTTTTAGTGTTGTATGTTGTATTTTAGCAGTGTCTCAGTCTCACGCTGTGGGACAGGCTGTTTTTTAAATGGCATTCGAGAGAATTGTTCTGCATTTTAATTCTCTGTTTTATTTATGGACATAGAAAGTGTTGCGCCTTTATCTTATCCCATTCAATTTTTCTTTGAAAGGACCATCTCTTTATACTTGAAAGCATCTGGTTTTTGGTTAAATATTTCTGCATTTTAGTTTTCTGATAAGCCATCTTGTGTTGATTTTAACGAGTCTACGATTACAGACTTACTCTGTATAGACTTCTAGGTTCTGTAAGGTTTTCCCTTTTGATGGACTTCTTTCCTTTCATCTTGAGATTAAGTCCGTTTGCATGGCATTCGATCTCCTCTTTTATAAGATTATATTGTATGATTACGCTTTGTTGGGGTCAGAATTTCTAATATGAGGACTTTTGTGTATAATTTCTGTCGTGCAGTGCCATCTTAAAGGATTGCTTGGTGATATCAAAGGCTTCACTGTTCGCAGAAGATGGGTTTTACTGCCAGAAGCGTTGTGGGTTTTGTTCTTCGAACTTTTTGACAAACTCTTGCGTTGTGGAGAGTTGCGTGCTTCTGGTGGCTATCCTTTCTTTAAGGAGTTTGTAATTTTTAGTATTGAGCCATGTCTACTCTGCTTTTATCTTATATCGGGTGTGCCATTAGAGTTCGAGAATTATTTGACATTTAATTGCAGCAATACTTTAGTGACTTAGCCATTAGATGTTATCCCGTATATCTCGTTAATTCATATCTAGTTAGATGAGACGGTTCCAAAATAATTTTGGGGTCATGGGATTTTGCTTGGGTTCGGTAGTAACCCGCTGAAAAAGGACTGTTTACAGTTTTATTGCACAGCTGCATTTCCAACTTGTTGTGAACTTAATCATAATGATGAGATTATCTGTGAATGCGACATTTTCTCTGCATTCTAGTGGAGTGATACTTGGACTAGCCCATATTGTGATATACTGTTAGCAATTGGTTTCTTGGATTTACTATGGTCCTGTGAAACGCTAATAAAATCTATGGTGTTAATTTGGGATTTCGTATACCGGTCATCCTTTTCTACGGTATCTGTTTTTCGTGGTGGTTGTTTCAAGTGATCTTGGTCGTCGAGAAAATTATCCAAAAAGTTATATTTTATCAATTAAGTCTTGAATAATTCAATTTTGTTAATTGAGTCTTAAAAGTTTTTAAGTTTTGTTAATCGAGTCTATTCGGTCATTTTTTATTGGAAATGGTTAATGCGGACATTGGCCGTTTTATATGACGTCTGACATTGACATGAATGATTGTTAGTAATATTTTCCTGAATTATATTTTTCCTTCCATCTTTTCATTGTTTATTTCTTAGTAGTGGCCGGCAAGAGTCGTGGCCCTCACCCAAATCCCGTTCTCCAAGGACTGATTTGATGTGGAAGGTAGGAACAAATGTCGAAGGATTTGGCCGCAAAAACCTCACCAAATCGCCGGTTGAAGTCGAGGCTGACGGTACCGAAAGATCCTTTGCTGATGCAATGGCCTCTGACCCACAAAGCCACGGAAACAAAGAGTTCCCCGCCCAGATCTGGGAGTTTGGGCGTGATTGTGGGCAAGGCTGCCTTGCTTGTGGCCGCAATGGCCTCTCCGGTGGCCGGCAAGGGTTTCATGGCCCTCGCCCATTGGCCGGCGAGGCTCTGGCCGGCCCCACTGGCCGTTGTGCGAAACAAAAAATGAAAAGATGGAAGGTAAAAAACGAAGAAAAGGAAAGAAAAAAGGGAGAAGAAAATATTAATAAAAATTAATAAAGAATTTGAAAAATATTATTAAAAATTGTTCACATTGGTGCTAGCCAATGTCACGTAGGATGGCCGGCGTTCATGTAAGTGATTTTCGATCAAAATTGGTCGGATTTACTCAATTGGCAACATTTAAAAAGGTCTATGACTCAATAGAAAAATTGAAAAGTTTATGATTAAATTGGTAAAAATGTAATAGGTTTAAAGCTTTCTAGATAATTTTCCCTGCCACCTTTGCCTGCCGTTGATGCTCATTGACCATCCTCAACCATTGCATTGGTGACATCGTTTGGGTTGGGATATCGCTTTGGCAATAGTTGGATCCAAGTTCTATATGTTTAGTGTCTTGAAATTACATCATAATTAGATCGAATATGATGATGATTTGGATATGAATCAACTTCATTATTTTTCAAGCAGCAGCATAATGTAGTTTGCCATTTTTTGTTTCCTTTTCACTATGAGACGGAACTCCAGATATATGTGAATAAGACTCATTTCACAAATTGGAACAACTTGTACATAAAATCGATAGCATTCGGTAGTACTAGCAAGATGGCTTAAAGCACACACGTGTGTACCCCAAAGAGTAACCTAGTCATCTCCGTGATTAAAATTGTAAATCGAATATTTAAAACCGAATCGGAACAAGAAAATTAATTTTGAACTTGCAAAAACCGGAGTTTGTGGAGAGTAAGCCATGCATAGCGTGATAACAAAATTTTAAATTTTCTTAGTGAAAGAGCCAAAAAATAGTTTAGTCATTTTGTTCGTCGACTCTCGTCGTCGTGGCCACTCTTTTTTCATAGACAAAGAATTACAAAAGCTAAAAGTAATCAAACAAAAAGGAATGGGATCATAATCATTATATGGAATCAACGTAGAGTAATTAATGCGTAGATTGATGAGCGGGACTTTCTCTAATTGTCAAAACGAGAAACAGAAGTATTCAAGGCACTCCCTTATATTATTGTAATAAAAAATATATAATATATATAGATAAAAAAAAATTCAAACAAATTGATACTGGAAAAAGTAGAAAGTGGCGGAGAGAATATCCTCGGAACGTATGGGTAACTACATTAGCGGTAAGTAATGAAAGAAAGTGGAAGGGGATCAAGGGATTTTGGTCCATTGACATTTCGTCCCAGATGGAAGGATACCACTTTGGCAATAAATATTCAGACGATGCGATCGACTGCGGTCAAAAATTTCCACATTCACTCTCGTTCCGTATCCTTTTTGAACCCGGGTCAAAAAGGTATTTCCAAGCGCAGACAATGTTTCTTTTTCTGAGCGTCGTTGACTCCGCATCGCTCCTTGGGTTTACCATATAAGCAAAAACGAGCTAACCGCGAGGGACGAAGCACGAAATCTTCATTTTGGGAAGTTGTGTGAATCTTGCCTTCCATGGTTCATAATCCTGTATATCCGCTAGGACGAGTTCCCTATAAATCTAGGGAGGAAGAAGGAAGGAAGGGTGTGTATACCTCGACTTCGGACCCGTCTTGTTCAGTAGCACCTAAAGATCTCTCGTTTTCTTCTCGATACGACAATGGCGAGACGTGTTTCTGTATGTCTCCTCCCTCTCTCTCTCTCTCTCTCTCTCTCTCTCTCTCTCTCTCTATCTATCCTCTCGGCCCCCCGTCTTCACCCGTGTCCGCCTTTCTTGCATTTCGCTGAACGGAATCTTTTTGTGTTTTTCCTGATTTCTGCAGAGGTTTTTGGCCAGCGTCGTGATTTTTTGTGTAGCCTTGGCGGCGTTTGGAGCTCGCGGTGCTCATGGAGATGACCCCGGCGTCTTGAACGTGTTGAATTACGGTGCCAAAGGAGATGGCCAGTCCGATGATTCCGGTGTAAGTCCCCTAAAATCCTTACATTCCTCTCGCGCATGCATGCATGCATGGATCTGATACTCGTAATACCCTATCAAGATCCAAGAGGTCGTAAGTTCGATCCCCCATCATCTCTTTCCCTTTGTAATACCTATCGAGCCCTAAAAGGACAGAATGAGAGCTACATCATTTGCTTTATTTTTCTTCCTTTTTTTTTAAAATTATATTACATTAACGACGCATTGATAAATGTTTTTTTTTTGGTGGGTATTGAAAGGCCTTCTTGAAAGCGTGGGAAGCAGCATGTCAAGGTGACAAAGCAGGACAATATCCAATCGCACTACTTGTCCCTGCTAATAAATCGTTCTTAGTCCGTCCCCTCCAATTTCTTGGCCCTTGCAAGTCCTCAGACGTCAAAATTCAGGTATTTGGGTAAAAAATAAATAAGTAAGACGAAAAGAAATCGCCACATATCACCATGAAAATGGCCAAATTTGCACGAGAAAATCAGTACTTTTACAATCACGGGAGAGATTCTAGGCACGACTCTGCCCTCGATCGGATCCTCCCCGACTTGTCCCGAATAACAAAAAAAAAAGGGAAAAAAATGAATTTCGCGATTCCCAGCAATCTTGGCCAATAGCTTCATTGATCTATCTACTCATTTGGCGATCTTAAAAATTAATTATGATCAACAGGTTTTGGGGAAGATCATAGCGCCCAGCAGGATAGAGGACTGGCAAAACTGCAGATCTGGGAGCTGGATTTACTTTTCAGAGATCAACAACCTGACGGTGGAAGGGCTTGGGAGTGGAGTGATCGACGGCCGTGGTCAAGTTTGGTGGAGCAGGGCCAAGCACTCCCGCATCCTTCCCCGTGATGACAACGACCACGCCTGCAAAACAAGCCCTAAGGTCAGATTGCATTCACGTGGCTTCCTAAGTCCGTTCGGGCCTAGACAAGAGTGTGTCTTCCTTCCTTTCTTTCTATGCTCTTTCTGTGTTTTTCACGGGGTGAAATTTTGCAGGGGATGACCTTCTTCGGAATGCAGAACCTTCAAGTGAGTGGGCTCACCAGTGTGGACAGCCCAAGAGCCCACATAAGAATTCAGAACTCCACTTTTGTAAAGCTCACCGCCCTCCGAATCGAAGCCCCTGACGAAAGCCCCAACACCGATGGGATCGCCATTGGTGGCTCGAGCTACATCAAAATCGTTAACTCCACCATCGGAACCGGTAAAATCCCGATACGATCGCTCATATTGCTTAAAATAATCAGTCAATGGATAACGTTTTCATTGCCAACACCGATTTTCGTCTGACCATTTTTCGTGGACTTTGGAAATATGTTTTTCGTCTGTCCATTTTCATAAGTGATGCGAGCGATCATTGTCATGATAATGTTTTCAAATTATTTATTTAACCCAAAATAAACGAAGCCTTGTTACTCAAATTTCCTCCATTGAGTGCAGGCGATGACTGCATTTCCATCAAGGGCGGGACCTCGTTCATCGACGTCGATGGCGTTAATTGCGGGCCCGGCCATGGAATTAGGTTTGCCATTCACCCTCACGCGATAAATCCCCACAAATTCTTCATATATATTCTGCGCTTCGACCCAGAATCCTCGGCCCGCCACTCGGCGTGCTGTGTATAAAGTCGGGATAAATCCCGTGAACAATCCATGCCGAATGTATCGGAAATGGGCGATTGCCAAACGATCGAGACGAAGTGTATAAATGGTGCTTTAGTCTTATGATTGTAACCTTGCAAAATGTGATTCGGTAGGCCTTTTGTCAAATGACATTACTGAAGCCTTTTTCTTACCGGGCTGAGTGCGTCATATGAATCAATTGCAGTATAGGAAGCCTTGGATACGAAGGAGCATACGACACGGTGGAAGAAGTCAATGTTCGAAACTGCATAATCAAATCAGCTCAAAATGGTGTGAGGATCAAGACATGGGAGGTTGGTTGTTATACGTTGGTTTTCATTAATTAATAATGATATTAGGCATTGCTAGACCTGTCAAAATGGGTCATAAATTCATTTATTAACCCATGTATTAGTAAATTGATCATAGATGAGTTAGTTATATTTACTAAATGGATCTTAAATAGGTATAAACATAATATGAGTGTTAAATGGGTCGTAAATGGATTTACAACTTATTTAAACTCAACTCATCTTTCTCGTCTTCACTCAATCTCACTCCCACTTATTTCGCACTTTTATCTCAGTTTAGGTATGAGTTTTCATAAACTGAGTTAATACGGAAGTGTTTTAGTAATATGAATCGAGTCGGGCATGGATCGGGTATGAGTTGGGTCGGGTATAGGTTGTTAGATTTTCGTTATATGGAAATGGGTCAAAATGGGTTAAATGGGCATATTTGAATCGGACTATTTTCGATCAGATCCAAACCCGACCCGACCCGATCCACTCGTTTGATTGGTCTAGGCGTAACACAATATACTCATAACACGCAAATTCATGTTTGTATTAATTTGTATTGGTTTCTTTTGTACTGAGGTTAATCATCTTTATTTCATATCGTGTAGGGTGGATCTGGCTATGTCAGGGGTATCCATTTCGAAAATATCACCATTTCCAAGTCTAAAAACCCGATCATAATCGACCAGAACTATTGCGATAATCAAAAGCGCAGTTGCAAGGTGAACAACATGCTTCCAGGAAATGCTTGCATGGTTCATTAGGGATATAATTGCAATCATAAATTTACCTATAGAAAGAGCGTTAAGACATCAGAACTCATAATCCGCGTTGCGTCTCATTCGAACCCCAATTGCAGGTGGCATCTCCGGTGGTGAAGGTAAGCAACGTGACGTATCGAAATGTGAGGGGGACTTCATGGAACCAGCCGTCGATCACCCTAATGTGCGCAGGAGGGATGGGTTGCACGAACATCGTGCTGGACCAGATCGACCTCGACTCTGCAGAACCAGGGGAGAAGAGCTATGCTGAGTGCAAGAACGTCGTCAATGCCACTTTCACCTCGGTCGATCCTCCTGTTTCTTGCCAGACTTCGTAGGGTTAATTGTTGTAGCTTACGGCATCCGTGCAATAAATTGACCGAGGTAGTTTAAATCAAGATGGGTTGTCTTGTTAGTTTGATCATACTTATATGTGTTTGGTGGTCAAGATGATGAATACGAGTTATGTAATTTGTGAACGGACCCAAAGGGTATAAGAGTTGGCGTTCCGGTGAAACTATTTTCATACCCCTTTTTACTCTTTTTTTCTTTCTTTGTCATATCTCTAACTCTTCTCACTCTTTAACTTTTGATTTGCCTCTCGACTCCTGTGATACTGGCGTCCCTATCCTCCTAATCCCTATACCCACAGGGCCTTTGATACGCCTTTTTTAGTCTTTTTATAAGAACATTTGTTTTGTTGACTTGCTTTTTTTGGTAGAAATAGAAATATAACATCAATATAAACATAAGTACGTGAAGAAAGAGCTCTCCGAAGCAAGGTTGTCGGCAATGCTTTTGCTGTGAAAATGGGTAGTTCTAGAATTACATACGTAGTTCACAAAATTGTTAAAAAAAAAGGGTTAATATCACAGGAAATCTCAAATTAGTTTACATGTGATAACTTTACCTCCAAAATAATTTTTTTATCACAAAAAATCCTAAATTGATATATTTGTGACAAATTTATCATCCGTTAGTTTTCATTAAATTGGATTTATATCACGAAAAACTACAAATCGATACACGGTAAATTTTAACGGAAATTAATGGAGGGTAAATTTGTCACAGTTGTACTAGTTTAGAGTTTTTGATGGTTAAAAAAATTAGTTTGTGATAAATTTATCACAGTTGTACTGGTTTATGATTTTTCGTGGTATTAATTTTAAAAAACTTCTTATAAGGTGATTGGATATTAATTGGCAAATCATTTTTGTTAATGAGTTTTAGTGTCTCAACTATAAGCGATTTCATTAATGATGTCGTACTCCTGTTCATATATTAACAGTCACATAAGCAAAGATTGAAAGTACGACTGAAGTCCAAGAATCGCATGATTACGAGCAACCAATGAATAGTTGGAGTTTTTAACTTATATAGAAAAAGATGAAAAGGAGAAATGCACAAAATGAAAATTGAGATGTACTATGATACTTTATTTAAAAGTAAAAATACCAGATAACCTCCTCAATTTCTCGCTCTATTGCCACTTTATCTCCTTTATTTTTTACAATACCGTTCTGCATCTTAAGACAAACCACACTATTTAAAGAACCAAATTACACTCCCTTATAAAAAAAAAATCACCTTAACTCTAAATTGATCGACCACAAGGCCATGGCAAATCTCCAAAGCCCAGTCTCTTGCACCCACCACCACTCGCACCCATGGAACGAGGCTACCTAACACAGGCACTGCAGCGTTTCTCTCCGGTGCAAGCCCACCATCTCTCTCTCTCTCTCTCTCTCTCTCTCTCTCTCTCTCTCTCTCTCTCTCTCTCTCTGTGGTAAGGATCGTGAAAGAGCATGGCGACCTTAGGTCTCGGTTGTCAAGGTGTCCGCGACCTCAATTCGAGCTCACCCAATTTGCACGACCTCAAATCTAGGTCATCCATGGCTTATGACGATCTCAGATTAAGGTTGCCATAGGGGCAACCTCTTAGGCATTATCAAAGGTCATGCCAGGTTGCGCATGGGAGAGAGAGAGAGAGAGAGAGAGAGAGAGAGAGAGAGAGAGAGAGAGAGAGAGAGAGAGAGAGAGAGAGAGAGAGAGAGAGAGAGAGAGAGAGAGAGAGAGAGAGAGAGAGAGAGAGAGGGAGGGCAAAAAATAGGGTGTAGGTCGGCAGTCAAGGCAAAGGCCTAGTATGGTTCATGTTCACCTCAGGTCTGCCCCATTTCGATAAACGCCTTGATCGACACTCATAGTTTCTCTCGAAATGTGTATGCAACTAATGATAGGTAGCCCCACTCGGTACGGCTCGTCTCGACTTGAATAAATAGCTAAATAGCAGTTGGACGTAGTTTTCTTGTTTTGTGTTTTTGTTTCCTTTTCACTATGATGAGGAACACCAAATTTGTATGATCAAAAGTCATTTTCATAATGTATTTCGATAACTTCATGTGTTATGAAAGATTCCGAAATTGAAACGACTTCTACACAGAATCGATTGCATTATAGTTAGAGGTCATACAAGTGTGTCCCTCAAACAATGACTCAGGCAATCCATGGTTAAAGATGTAAATCGAAGATGTAAAAGGAAGAAGTCTAACATGTACCTATCAAAGGTGGATTATACAAAGATTGTATAGCATGTATTATTTGATTTCCACTGTTTACTAAAAAGGAAAAAAAAATTGAGCTGCAATTAAAATGCATTTAAAACTTGCAGAAAGTGGAGTTTATGGAGAGCAAATGATGAAAAAATTGGTAAAATAGGATTGCGCTCTTTGCCAAAAGAAGAAAAAGGGGCTCGAATCATTTCGTTTGTTGGAATCCATTTATAAATAGATTTTTATATCTTTCTAGTAAAAGAATAACAAAGAGTTTAAGTCAATTTTGTTTGTTGACTTTGACACTCGTACTCCTCATGGCAACTCTACTTTTATATACAAAGGACTACAAAAACTAAAAATAATCAAACAAAAAAAAACAGGGATTATATGGAGTTAATGTGAAGTAATTAATGCGTAGATTGATAAGTGGACTTTCAATAAGATCGGCGCTATTTCCACTCCTTAAATGACTAAGTCCACCCCATTTACAGTAAGAAGACGAAATTGCCATCAATCTTGAAATTGCAATTTAAAATGATGGCCCCATCCTTTTTTTTCTATTTTTTTTTCTAATTAGGATCTAGTTACCATAATTAAGCATTTTACATGTTTTATTTTTTAGTATATTAAAGAAAAAACGCATCCTCAGATATTTCTATATCGTTTTGCATGCTTTGTGTAATATTATATTACCATTAGTAAGGAAAAAAAGTCATTCTCTCATATAGTAAAAAATTAAAAGTCTCTGGTTCATCATTGATCTTATAACAACTTATCTATTCTTTGTCCATCTTATCTCAAAAGCAAACTTTCTTGATGAACTTTTTATATTTGAATTTCATTAGTTTAAAATATATATCAAGTCTCTTTATACTATATTAACGAATTTATCTTTTTTCCTTACAATATTGGCAAGATCCTTTTACACAGAGCATGTCTAGAATAATATCTAGGTATATACTAAAAACTTTATGTACCATGAGGCATCTTGATATTTTTTTCATAAATAGTTCGTTAAAGATATTAATCTTTGTCAATCCAAATAATAATATTTCGCTGGCATTTTCAAAATCATTATTTTAAGCAATTTTTTGATTTAATTAAATTCCCATCTTATAAAGTTTCACGTTGGAGAATGTTTGGTGATTTTATTCTGGAAAATCTTCAAAGAGGGGTTTTTTTTTTTGCTTCAAGTGTTAATCCCATTTGATGTATATGTATATAAAATAAAATCAATAACATGGGGTCTGATGGTGATGTACACAACAAAAGTGAAAATATAAAAACAAGTCAATTGGTTTAACAGTTGTCTATTTTAAATTTGTTCTATACTCGACTTGATAATTTATCCATAAATTTGCTCAATGACATAGAAAAAAACTAAGTTTCTTGGAAATTTATCTTTTCAATAAAACGAACTTTTATAGAAGTAATATCTAACAATAAAAGAAAAAACACAATGCCTTTAATATATATGGGAAATCTAAAACAAAAAAACCAAATTTGTGAAATTCTTAATTACGGTAACTAGATCCTATATAGATATAGATAAACTAAAAAATAAGGAAAGTAAATAAATTTGGGACACGACTTTAAATTGTAATTGAATGATTGAGGATAATTTTATATTTTTGGTGAAAACTGGGTGGATTTAGTCATATAGGGGGTGGAAATAGCGCCACCCTTTAGTAATTGTCAAAACAAGAAAAGAAGGATTCAAGGCACTTTTTTTTTAATTCTTGTAATAAAGAAATACATAAAGAAAAATAAAGTCAACCGAATTAATAATCGTAAAAAAGTAGAGTGGATTTGGCAGGGAATATTCTTGTAACAGTTTGCAGTAATTAATGAAAGAAAAAAAAAGGGTAAAGGGAATTTCATGCATTGACATTTGTCCTAGATGGAAGCATATCAGATTGTGAGTAGGGATATTCACATAATGCGATCGACTGTGGTAAAAACTATTCCCATCCACTCTTATTCCGCAATGGTAAAAGCATTTATAAGCACAAATAAATACTATTCTCTCTCTAAGTCATTGAGTCAACTGCATTGACTCTACATTGTTTTTGCTTCTTGGATTTACGAGCAAAAATGAGCTACCTACAAAGGTCAAGCACAAAATCTTGTTCAAACTCTAAAAGTCGTCTCTCTTTTGGACTAGGCTTACATCGGATATCGAGGCACAGATCCAATGTAAATAATGAAATTTTTAGACAATCACGCTATACGGGATTTGAACCTTTGACATCTAGATTTTCAAGCACAGAATGATTGCCGTGCACAATCTAATTCTCGTGTAGCTAGATCCTCCGAAACCGTGGTGCCGTAAAGTGTTGCATTAAGTCCTGCAACGAGTGAATCGGTAAATGAGGGTCTTCTTTGGAACGACAGATATGCTATTAGATAAACTTCTTATTGAGGTATTGTTTCATCAAGAACAGACTTAGAAAAAGGAAAATTTATTAAAAATTTCTGAAAATATGATTTAACTTTTAGGCATGCCACGAAATAATAAAAAGTGACACAAAAAAAGTTTAAAGGAAAAGGCCCGACAAGCCAAGTTAGAATTGCTGTTAGATCATATTACCTTTTGGGAAGTTGTAAATCTTGCCTTCCATGGTTCATTCTCCTGTTTACATCCTCAGACAAGTCCCCCAATTATAATCTACAGAGGAAGAAGGAAGAGAAAGGGCGTGTACTCCGGCTTCGGACCCGTCTTGTCTGTACGTTCGGAAGCATCTAAAAATCTCTTGTTTTCTCCTCGATTACGACAACGGCGAGACACAGTTTTAGTCTCCTCTCTCTATCCTCAACTCCATTTTCACCAGACTCCGCTTTTATTGCATTTTGCTAAACGGAAATTTCTGATTTTGGCAGGGATTTTTGGCTAGCATGGTGATTTTATGTGTAGCCTTGACGGGCGGTTGGAGCTCGTAATGCATACAGAGACGACCTCAGCGTCTTCCATGTGTTGAATTACGGTGCCGAAGGTGATGGCCAGTCCGATGATGCCGATGTAAGTCCCCTAAATTCATGCAATTCTCGTGCACGCATGAATCTTATGGAATCTTGATTGTTTTAATTTACCCTAGTCTTCTATGGCTAAGCTTTTACCTATTTATGACACACGTAGACTAGCGAAAAGGTACGCCAACACTAAAATCGCGAGGCTTTTGGGCGATCTTTTCTATGTCCATGAAATGAAATCATCTGGAGCGAATCGAAGTGTAAAAAAGCAATGATTGCTCGATTCTTATCGAAACCGACAACTCTCTCTCTCTCTCTATCTTATTATATGAGTTTTGATACTCAAGAGTCTGTAGAGGTAAAAAAATTTCTGATGGTGAATATATGCATTATCCTCTAAGACTGACCTAATTAGCATTTCAAATAACTTAATGTGCTTGCATGCGATGTATTTATCTAGAGATCACCATGTCTTTCTAACAAAATAGACTAGGAATATCCGAGCTTGCCAAAAGAAGTTGAGAGAAAAAATGAGTCCAAGCTAAATTATGGTCTCAATATGACCTGAAAATCTGTTGCCAAATTACTTCGAGGAATAACATACTCAATATGAACATCATACGTACAATCCACTTGTTCTTTACTTCAAGGAATAACATACTCAATATGAACATCATACGTACGATCCTCTTGTTCTTTACCTAAAATTATCCGAAGGATTGACCTAATACTCGCGTACCCTATCAATATGCAAGAGGTCGTATGTTCGATCCCTATCATCTCATTCCCATTGTAATACCTATCAAACCCTAAAACCACACCGAATGAGAGCTACATCATTTGCTTTATTTTTCTTCCTTTTTTTCTTGGCTTTTGTTTATTTATATTACATCGATGACGCATTAATATTTTTTTTGTGGGCATTGAAAGGCCTTTTTTTTTTGTCTTGTCTTACTCTAACTCTCAATTCACTCACAAACTTTTGCCATACCTCCTTATAGAGCGTAGGAGTTGACCCCCATATCGAAAACTAAACGTTCTAACTCCTAATCCCCTTGATAAAGTGGGGATTCGACTACCCACCTTCCCCTTTTCATGTGGGAAGGATGGCCACTGGGACAATCTCAGAGAAATCATTCTTAGTCCGTCCCCTCCATTTTCATGGCCCTTGCAAGTCCACTGCCATCAATTAGGTACTTGTCGAAAACTTAATTAATTGGAAAAAAAATAAAACGAAAAGAAGACACAATAGATGGCCATAAATATCAATTGTTATTTCTTGATCATTACTTTAACTTTTTCGAGAATAAGAATAATTTATTTTCTGAAATGTTACTTTATTCAAATCATGTTAGTACATTTCTCGATACCAGGGAAATTACAATTGCCTTTCAAGTTAATTTTAGTTAAATTGTTTTTTAATCAATATGAGGATTTTTAATCAAAATTGGGTAGTTGGACGGGTGGAGCCATGGACCGTTTTAGAATTGACCAGAGCGAAAGGCAAGATGGGCCGACTCGGACGAACGAAATTGTTCTCAGGCTTGATTTGCCCACTTCGGCCGGCCCAAGCCTGGTCAAACTCACGTGAAAAAAAATCAATACTTCTTGAATAACGGGAGAGATTTTAGGCTCGACTTGCCCCATCGATCGAATCCCTTCGATTTGCAAAGGGTAAATACTGCTCATTATAGAAATACAGAGTGCCAAAATATGTAATGTGAGCTTATTGATTAGCGAGTCCCAGCAATCTTTGCTAGTTGTTTTTATTGATTTATCAAATTTTGGGGACTAAAAAGTATAAAAAATAAATAAATACAAAACAGGTTTTGGGGAATATTACGGCGCCTCCCGAGATGGAGGAATGGGAAAACTTTGAATCTTGGAAGCTGGATTTGCTTTTCAGAGATCACCAATCTGACGGTGGCTGGGATCGGGGGTGGAGTCATCGACGGTCGTGGTCACATCTGGTGGAGAAGAGTCGAGAAGTCCATCTCCTTTCCCATCATAACAACCACCCTTGCCCCTTGCCCCTTGCCAAAACCCTAAGGTCAGACAACTCTTTTTCATTTTCTTTTTATTTTTTTCTGGAAAATATTTTTCTTGTTTTGCTACCTTGACCAAAAAAATAATAATAATAAAAAGTAAAAGTAGTGGGACACCAATTGTCGTTTAAGTCTACAATATATGAATTTTCTCCTATGATGGAGCACATATGTCAAAGATTGCATTTTTTTTTGGTCAAAGTAAAAGGTTGCATTTACATGGCTTCTTATCAAGCCTAATTCCATAAAAAAAAACCCTCAAACTTTAAATCTAGTTTCAATTCTGCCGTAATTTGTTTTTGTATAAACGAAAATCCCAAATTTTAGGTCTAGTCTAAATTTGTCCCGAACTTTTCTTTGTCTAAAAGAAACCCCAACTTTGGATTTGGTCTCAAATCTACTCGGAAATTTTTTTTGCCCTGGAGAAAAATCACCGATTTTTACTCTAATCCTCAATCTACCCTCATTAGCCCTCTGTCCAAAAATTATCGTTAGTCATCCCTAATTTTCATATCCTAGAACGGTTTCATTTTGAAAATAATTTTCCATGTCCCATTGCTCATGTGGATGTGTTATGGACGCGGAAATGCCATATCAAGTTTAAACTGGATCACGAAGGTAGATTTGAGAATAGATTGAAAGCTGGTATATTTTTTTAGATAAAACGAAATTTGGGACAAATTTGAAACTAGAATTAAAGTTTTAGATTTTTTTTTAGACGAAAAGAGTTCAAGGTAGAATTAAAATTAGACCTAAAGTTTGGGATTTTTTTAGGGAATTAGGCCCTTCTTAATATATACCAACCAACCAAAATGGGAAACTAAAAAATGTTGCAAGGAATTAGATGAAAACTTCCATTTCCTTGCGAGCTATTACTTAGTGCACTGGATGCATGTAAGTCCGGTATTCTATCATCAATATGACGTGCATTACCGAATCCATCATAACCGTTGATTATGCGGATCTCAGTTGGGGCCATCAATCTGGTCCAGTCAAGAGTTTCTCCCTAGATGGGCCTACCGAGATTAAAGTTCGCACCCCGATGGGCTCACGGGGCACCCGGTCACCCGAAAGGTTTCTTTGTTTCTAAACTTTTTTTTTTTTTACTCTTTTGTCTTTTAATGGGTGAAATTTTGGAGGGAATGTCCTTCCTCAAAATAGAGAACCATGAACTGAGTGGACTCACCCATTTGGACAGCCCAAAGACCCACGTAAGACTTCACAACTGTACTTCTGCGAACCTCACTGCCCTCCAATCCACGCCCCTGAAGACAGCCCCAACACCGATGGCATCGCCATTTCTGCCTCAAGCCACATCCAAGTCCCACAACTCCACCGTCAGGACTGCTAAAACTTATGGAAAAAAAAATCGACATTAAGGCTGCGTTTATTTCTTGAAAAATAAAAAATTTTGTTCCAAAAATTATCACCGGTACCACTTATAAAAATAGATAAACAAAAAAAGTTCATCGTTCATGAAATTATTTGAATAAAAACTGATGTCAATAATTAAAATATTTTTTATTGAATGATTGTTTCGAATCGTACGAATGGTCATTTTCTAGATTTGTCAATTTTTCCCGGAAAGAAACGCCACTCAAATTTCCATGAATTTGTTGACTTTTTTTACTATCCTATTGATCGAATGACAATGTGAGCAGGCGATGATTGGATTGCCATGAAGGGTGGGTCCTCGTTCATCAACGTCACTGGCATTCAATGTGGACCCGCCCATGGAATTACGTTTGCCATTCTACTCCACATGCTAGATCCCCATAAATTCTTCCCGATCTTATCCAGTTCGACCTAGAATTCTCAATCCATCGGCCGTTTGGCGTACTATCTATGAAGTCCGGATAAATCCCATGAACAAGTCATGTTGAATATATCGAAAACGGAGATTGCCAAACAACGAAAATGAAGTGTAAATGATATTTTGGGTGCGTTTATTTCATGAAAAATATCACGTTTCTGAAAAATATTTTCCGAGAAATCATTTTCTAGGAAAATGGTTTGTTTTTTTTTGTTTGATGATTTGTGATCGAAAAAGTTTTCTGATGTTTTGATCTCATTTGGAAAATGATTTCAAAATGCATTTGTTTCGCCAACCCCTCACTTGTGGCCTTTCGCCGAGGCCAACGACCAGCAGAGGGAAGAAAAAGGAAAAAGAAAAAGAAAGAAAAGAAAAAGAAAATAGTATCAAATTCAAGATGAGTAATTTTGAAAAGTGTTTTCACCTACTTAGATCAGGGAATTCACTTTCCTAATCTTATACATGAGTGTTTTCTTTGACTGGAAAGTGTTTTCGGTTGATTTATCATTTTCGGCGAATCAAACGGGTGAAAGTCGGGAAAACGGATTTCCGGAAAATATTGTCTCTCAAAAAAACGTATCCTTAGTGTTATGATTTTAACCTTGCAAAAATGTAATTCGGTACCCCTTTTCCCAATGACATTATTGAAGTCTTTTTCTTACCGTGTTGAGTGGATCCAAAATCAATCCTCGAGATTGCGTATTCAACTCAACTGAAAATGGTGCGAGGATCATGACATGGGAGGTCCGCTAGTATACATCAATTTTCACTAATTAATAACAAAATTAAGCATAACACATCGTGCTTTTTTACCCAAATTCATGTTTGCATTAATTTATTTTATAGTGAATTAATCATCTTTATTTTATGTCGTGTAAGGTGGATCTGGCTATGTTAGGCGTATCCGTATCCATATCGAAAATATCACCATTTCCTACGCTCATAACCCGATAATAATCGACCAAGGCTATTGCGGCGATCAGAAGTGCCGTTGCAAGGTAAAAACGTATGTTTCCGGTTAAAGCTTGCATGGCTTATTAGGGATCTTTTAAACTATTGATGTGTGCTCGTGTGGCTGAAATCATAAATCTACACATAGAATGCATTAAAACAGTAGAACTCGTAATCCGTGTAGTGTCTCATTCGAACCGCGAGTGCAGATAGCGTCATCGATAATGAAGGTAAGTAACTTGTCGTATCAAAAAGTGAGGGGGGCTTCGGGGAACGAGCCGTCGATCATGCTGTGGTGGGCTGGAGGGACGGGTTGCACGACATTGTGATGGAGCACATTGACCTCGACTCTTCGGAACCTGGGAAGAGGAGCTACGCCGATTGCAAGAACGTCGTCAATGCACCCTTTTTGAGCCATTTCACAAGTACATTTGTTTTGTTGACTTTTACTATTTTTGTAGAGCTAAAACCATAAAACCAATATAACCTCAAAGTACATGAAGAAACAGCTCTCCACGCAAGGTTGTCGGTGTTGAGGAAAACTCCTACTAATTTTAAAGTTGACAAAACCTTCTATTATAATTGTAAAATCTGATATTTATTCTGAACCATTTTATTCCAAAAATATGTATATGTGTTCTGAAAGCTCAGAAGGAAGTTATTCAGACTTTACAAGCTGGAAAAATAAGTTCTTTAAAGACCCACAGAATTTAAGTTCTGAGATTCAGACGTAGAAATTATTAAGATACAGATGCAGATGCAGAAATTATTCAGATGCAGATGCAGATGCAGAAATTATCCAGACGCCGAATTTCTTCAGACACAAAATTCAGAACGAAATATAACAGCTAGCGATTTGGCATGGATTTCACAGAAGGAAAGTTTTGATTGATTCAATCTTAATCAAATTGATTGACAATCAAATATTACGATAAGAATGCATTACAACGGACAAAGCTCTACTTATGGAAATCAAGATTCTGATTATACGGACGACCAGAATCAGCGGGATTCAGAATCTATCATCCAACGGCTATTCAATCCTTATTATACAAATCTGTCCAAGGTGAAGATTGGAAGATGATCATCTGAAAGCTGTCCAACGGCTAGTTTGGGAGTAGAGGAGTATTTAAGTAGATCAACGAGCAGCCAAAGATGATAACAGAATCAAGAATCAACAAGTCCAAAGTCTGAGCATACTCCAATCATTTCTCTTGTTGTTCTGAGCCAAAACACTTAGATCTTGAGGGTTACTTTATAAGAGTGACTGTGTGAGATAGAGAGTCCTATCATACACGAGAGTGATATCACTCAAAATCTGTAAATTCCTTTTGATTACGTAGTGAAATCCAGCCGGTAGACTGTAAGCATGGAAGAGTGGACGTAGGCTTGCTATAAGCCAAACCACTATAAACTTGTGTGCAGATTCTCTATCCATTATCTCTTACTTTACTTTCTGCACATCAAGAGCTTCATCTATATAATCTGTCTTGAATCTGAATTTTATTTAGACTCTTCTGTGATTTGTTTTATTTCCGCATAAATATTTAAAATTGTTCAAGGTCACCTATTCACCCCCTCTAGGTGATCCCTGCTAGCCACATCAATTGGTATCAAAGTAGATTGCTCATTTTATTGAAGTGTTTTACTTCTGAGCTAACGATCTGCATGGCTAGCTTTGGTGCTCTAGGGCTCATTGAAGGTCAGAGCAACAACATACCACCATATTTCGATGGCAAGGAATACAGTGTCTGGAAAAATAAGATGAATGCATTTATAAAGTCAATTGATCATATGCAATGGAATGTCATTACCAAAGGAGTTAATCCAAAATCTGTTGATTCAAAAGAAAAGACAGATGTAAGCAAATTAGCAGATCCTCCATTATCTCAAACTGAGATCTCTAAAAGAGAAACTTTAGATTCCAAAGCAATTTACTCTCTTTATTGTGCTTTATCTCCTATTGAATATAAAAAAATTGCTGCTTGTGAATCTGCTAAGGAAATCTAGGATATCTCTATATTACTTATGAAGGAACAGATCGAGCCAAGGAAATTCAAATCAATCTTCTGCTTGGTCAATATGAATCCTTCAAACTGAAGCCTGAAGAATCAATTGCTGATATGTATGATAGGTTTATTGACATAGTAAACGATCTTGCATATCAAGGACAACTAGTCCCAGATGCATTGAAAGTCAACAAACTACTGAGAGGACTGATAAAGGAATGGGATAACATCAAAACATCTCTTCGTGAGACACAAAGGATCAAGCCTCTATCAGTGAATGAGTTAATTGGAACTCTTCAATCATATGAGACTGAAAAACGGAATGGGGAGAATGAAACCAGAGGTAATAAGTCAATTGCATTGAAAACTAACATTGATTCTGATACAGATTCTGAAGATGAAGATGTTAATGATGAAGAATTATCTCTTTTCATAAAGAAGTATAAGAGAATGAAAATCAAAGGAAGAAACCTCAAAGGGAAGAAGCCTTTTGAAAATAAGAGGTCTATCGATGAGATAGAGAGATTAAAGGATGTAATATGCTTTCACTGTAGGAAACGTGGACATATCAAACCTAACTGTCCACTTCTGAAAAAGAAAATCAAATTTGAGAAAGTAAAAAAGGCCTTAAAAGTAGAAACCTGGAGTGACACAGAGTGCGAAGATAGTGATGAAGATATCTCAAATTTCTGTCTAATGGCAAAGTCAGATTCAGACTTAGATTCTGATCCTAAAGTGAAAATCGAGGTAAAACCTTCTGAAATGACTATTGAAGTATCGAATTACATTGATGAATTATGCTTTGAATTTAAGACTGCTCTTAAAAGAATCTCTTTTTTGAAAAAGGAAAATTCTTCTCTGAGGCAACATGATATTTCACAAAAAGAAAAGATTGATTTCCTTCAAAAAGAATTTTATCAAGTCAAGGAAAGTCGAGATTTTCTTTCCAAAGAAAATGCTGTTTTGAAAAAAGAAGTTTCAGAAATTACTTCCAAGTTTTCAAAAGGTTCAGAAATCTTGAAGCATATCCTTTCTATTCAAATTCCTTACTATAACAAATCTGGTCTAGGATTTGTAAAGGAAAGTGACAGCTTGATTGATTTTCCAAAAGTCAAGGAAAGATTAAGACAAAGACCTCCTCGACAAGCTTATAAAAATCATTTTAAAAGAAATTTTATCAAACCTGCTAGGCGATGTACTCTCAAATGCTCAAATTGTTAAGATACACAATATTTTGAGAATGAATGTCCTAAGGTCTGGAAACCTGTTCGAAGAGATTTTGTTAAGACAGCCTATACTAATGCTCAATGACCCAAATATATTTGGGTACCAAAAAAAACTTGAGAGGTTGTGATTTTTACAGGTTATCACAAAGAGAAAAAGAAAGTGGCACTTAGACAGTGGATGCTCTAGACATATGACAAGAGATCCAAGCATATTCATTGATCTACACAGTCTGAATGATGGAAAAGTTTTCTTTGGAGGAAATACCAAAGGAAAAATAGTTGGCAAAGGAACAGTTGAAATTGGAGGATTTACGATCAATGATGTTTCATTGGTAAAAGGACTCAACTACAACCTGATAAGCATAAGCCAACTATATGATACAGGTTTCAGAATAAACTTTTAAGAAAATACATGTTCAAGAGCAAATAAAGACTCTTCTCAAACTTTCACAGGAAGAAGACATGGCAATATTTATCTTCTTGATGTAAATCCAAATTCCACTTATTGTCTTATTTCAATCAAAGAAGAGAAAGATCTATGGCACAGAAGGTTGGGGCATATCAGCATGAAACAAATCTCAAAGATCTCAAATAAGAAACTGGTTCGAGGCTTGCCAGATTTAAAATACAGAAAAACAGAATTATGCAAGGCCTGTACCTTAGGAAAGCAAGTAAGGAGCTCTTTTAAATCTATACATCATGTTTCCACTAATCGTGCTTTGCAGCTTCTTCATATGGATCTATTTGGACTAACCAGAACACAAAATATTGGTGGTAAGAAGTATTGTTTAGTAATTGTTAATGATTTCATAAGATTTACTTGGGTGTTCTTTTTTGCTCATAAAAATGAGGTATTTTCATACTTTTCAAAATTTACAAAAAGAGTTCAGAATGAAAAGGGCTATACTATTTCCTGCATTAAAACAGATCATAGGGGAGAATTTTCAAATCAAAGTTTTTCAAATTTTTGTAAGGAAAATGACTTTCAACATAATTTTTCTACTCCATATATACCAGAACAAAATGGTGTTGTGGAAAGAAAAAATCGTTCTTTACAAGAAATGACAAGAATACTGTTGATTGAAAGTAAGATTCCTTTTCATTTCTGGGCAGATGCAGTCTTTACAGCATGTTATATTATTAACAGAGTTTTTCTCAGACCTATTCATGAAAAAATCCCCTATGAGCTTTACAAAGGTAGAAAGCCCAGTATCTCATATTTTCGTGTATTTGGTTGTAAATGCTTTATTCTCAAAAATCCAAACGACCGCACATGAAAGTTTGATGAGAAAGCAGATGAATGACTCTTTCTTGGATATTCTACTACAAGTAAAGCATACAGAGTCTTCAACAAGAATTCTCAGACTGTGAAAGAAACAATGAATGTAAGGTTTGAAGAAAATATTCAGACTCACAAAGATGAATCTGAACTACCTTCCAACATTCAAGAGTTAACGGAAGCTCATTAAGAATCTCCAAAGATTATAGAATCCTCAAAAGAAAAGAAAAAAGATACAATCCAGACTCAATCAGAAAATTCAGAGTCTGCAGATATTCAGAAGGAAAGATTTGACAAAAATTGGAAACATAAATCCAGTAATCCGAAGAACCTCATTATTGGAGAAATAGAAGATGGTATCAATACTAGATCCAAACAAAAGGAGAACATCAGCAACTTGACATTGATATCAGAAATAAAACCAAAAGAAGTTGGAGAAGCCTTATCAGATGAAGACTGGATAGAAGCTATGCAGGAGGAACTTCAGCAGTTCAGAATCAATAAAGTATGGGAGCTTGTGCCAATACCCAAAAATCATCCAGTAATTGGAACAAAATGGGTGTTCAGAAACAAACTGGATGACAAAGGGAAAGTCACAAGAAACAAAGCAAGACTGGTTGCAAAAGGTTATTCTCAAGAAGAAGGCATACATTATGATGAAACATATGCACCAGTTGCAAGGTTGGAAGCCATTCGGCTATTATTAGCTTATGCTTGTTTCCATAACTTTAAATTGTTTCAAATAGACGTGAAAAGTGCATTCCTGAATGGATATATTAAAGAAGAAGTATATGTGGATCAACCACTTGGTTTCGAAGAACCAAGGAAGACTGATTATGTCTACAGACTTAAAAAGGCCCTTTACGATCTGAAACATGCACCCAGAGTATAGTACGAAAGGTTAAGAACTTCCTTCTGCAGAATAATTTCATCAAAAGTAAGGTCGATACAACTTTGTTTGTTAAGAAAAGGGATAAGGATTTTCTACTTGTTCAAATTTATGTTGATGATATAATCTTTGGATCCTCTAATGAATTGATTTGCAAGGAATTCTTTAAGAATATGGAGAACGAGTTCGAGATGAGCTTGATGGGAGAACTAACATTTTTTCTTGGCTTATAAGTAAAACAAACCAAAGATGGTACATTCATTTGCCAAGAGAAGTATGCTAAGGAGATTATCAAGAAGTTTGGAATGCAAAACGGTAAGAAAAACCTTATAAAAAAAACGGTAAGAAAACAGACACTCCAATGCCCCAAACATCCAAACTGGACAAGGATGAACAAGGTAAAAAGGTGGACCAGAAGGTATACAGAAGCATGATAGGTTCACTATTGTATCTTACTGCATCTAGACCTGACATACTTTTTAGTGTCTGTATGTGCGTAAGATTTCAATCAGACCCAAAGGAGTCGCATCTCTCTACAGTAAAAAGGATAATCAAATATATTTGAACTTATCCAATGCTAGGTCTTTGGTATTCCAAAGATTCAGATTTTACTCTTACTAGTTATTTAGATGCTGATTTAGTTAGATGTAAAGTGGACAGGAAAAGTATCACAAGTACATGTCAACTGCTTGGAAATATGTTGGTATCCTGGTACTCAAAGAAGCAAAATACAGTCGCAATTTCTACAGCAGAAGTAGAATATGTAGCGTTGGGAAGCTACTATGCACAGATTCTGTGGATGAAGCAGCAGTTGCGAGACTTTGCTGTTGAAGAATCTAGTGTTCCAATCAAGTGTGACAACACAAGTGCTATTAATCTGTCCAAAAATCCTATTCTTCATTCACGAGCGAAGCATATTGAAATCAAGCATCATTTCATTAGAGATCATGTTCAAAATGGCAATGTGAATATTCAATTCATTGATTCTAAGAATCAATTAGCTGATATATTCATAAAACCTCTTGACAAATCTTCATTTGAGTATATTAGAAACAAACTGTGTATTACTTATCCATTCTCTTGAAGTGTTTGACAAACAGAAATTTTTCAGACTCAAGTGCTCTCGGTCTAAACATCTTTTAGACTCTCAAAGAACGGTACGGACATAGTTTAAAGTTTGGCGGGAATATTTCTGGCAGGATATTTTCACATTTGTTATTTTAGGAAGCAAATCAGGTACGTATCCTAATTTATCTGATTAATTGTGCTTAAAATATTATCATGATATTGTCCTGATCTTTTATACTTCAGAAAGCATATTTTTTTTTCCTACTTGTTCGGGCTTATTTTTACTTTCTAAAAATAACCTTTTATTTCTAAAACCCGTCCTTCTCATTTATAAACCTGTCTGTCACTTTTCAAAACCCTATCAGTACGATTCTCTTTTCCTCAAAACCTTCCGATATTCAAAGACTCTCCTCGTCTTCCTTCTCCAAAGATCGAAACTTTTTGCTCCAGAAGTGATCAAAATGCCGTTCAAAAGAAAATCTTCACACATTCTGAACCAAGACTCTAAATCTACTGCACCGGCAGAGTTTATGGAGATTTCAGATACAAAATCGGAATATCATGAAGAATATGTTGAAGCGACACCATCTCATCAATCGTCGTCTCCCAAAACTTCTGGTAAAATAGATTTTCGTTTTAAAAGCATCAAGCATGTATGGAATGCTTATCTGAGGTTGAAGAGAAGCAATGCCTCTGCATCTTCTTTGCGTGACTGTCTGAGAGATAATGGGTTCTCCTCTAAAGAACATCTTACACAAAACTACTCTAAAGCTTGCGTTGATTCTGACAATGTTTCGGCCAGCACTACACCAATAGAACCCTCTTCCAAAAAGGGCAAAGAAAAAGTCGAAAAATTATCATCACCCTCTGACAGAAAATCTGCTCATATCAGCCCTAAAACTACCTGTGCAACCAAGTTTGTTATACCTGATAATGATGCTCGATTTTTTGAGATTTTTGAAATGAAGGTAGGAATAGCATCTGGTGTGTCAGGTACAGGAGGATTATTCAGAAGCTCTTAGCATAATATCTGTTATAAGTTATTGCTTGCTCGAGAAATCATGAATCACAGAACTGTGGATTTCGACTACCTAGAGAAGGCTGATATTTCAGTAAAGAACCTATTTCAAAAGTTAGGTATTTATGAATTTTGCCTTCAATCTGTAAATGTTTATGCTGAATTAACTCCTATTTTTATTCCAATCTCTCTATTTTGTCGCTCAATTGGATCCAATTCACTGTTGGTGACAAAAAATTCGATTTAAAAGTGAATGTATTGGCAAGGATTATTGGAGCACGACACTACAAGTTTACTCCACTGACAGTGAATCTTGAAAATGCTTCCAAGATTGCTTCTGAAAATCCCAACTTTGCTCTAGGATCAAACCGGCATCTCTCCTACTCTGACTTATCCAGAAGATCCGTGATTCTGTACAAGATCATTATCAATTGCTTGAAGCCTAAGGCAGCCTCCAAAACTGACCTATCCAAATCAAAAATCAAGCTCATTTGAGCTATCTTGAAAGGTCAACTTTTTTCTCTTCTTCATATCATCATCTTTCATATGTACAGGACATTACATAAGGACAAGGGACAACTGTCATATGGTGTTTTAATCTCTCGAATTTTCATATTTCTAAAGATATCGATTCCTGATAAATTGCGCCAGAACCTTATTTCCTGTATGTTTGTTGGAGAAAGAATGCTCTCCAAAATGAAACAGTTTAATGATGTAAAGAAAAGAATCAAAGGAAAAGAGGCTCATCAGTCTGAAGCAAAGTCTGCTGAAAAGTCAAGTATCAGAAAGACAGGGCAGAGAAAAGGGGCAGGATCAACAAGCAAGAAGATAGATTCTCCAATCCCATTAAAGGTGTATAGCAAGAAAAGAAAAATTCTTCTGCGTGATGAAAGTGACGAAGCAGAAGTAGAACATATTGATACAGGCCATGCTGATGCTCCAGAACATGTTTCTGAACCAACTCCAAAGGTTTCAGAACCAACCCTTACAGAATATGTTTCTAAAGATCAAGCACCTGTTCAGGGGGAAAATCCAGAAGAAGCAACCATGGATTTCGATCAGTCTGAGCCAGCTAATTTCTAAAGACAGCCTACAGAAAATCAGAACATCCTCTCTGTTCTGCTCGAAATTAAGGACAAGCAAGCTGCACTAAAACAAGACATGATGAATCTAAAGAAAATTGTTAAGGAAAATTACAACACTCAACGACTCCAAGCAGTAGTAGACAAAGCAGAATTTGAGGAAGCCATTACTCTATGCTCATCCAACATGGATAAGGTTGTGGGTCAATGCAGTTCGAAGATTGAGGAAGCTGTTTCAATATTGGAAAATTTTCAACATATTCGTACTCCTTCAAAACCATAGCCTTTTTTTAAAACATTTCTCTCAAAGTCATATTTCTTTCCATTGGTCTGTAATTTAACTAACATTTCTTGTTAGACTGGTTGATTATTCAATATAAATGCTTTATACTCTCTAATATTGCCTTTTTGCTGATGACAAAAAGAGGGAGAATTTATTTGGTACAGATCATATGCAGGTTATATACAAAGGAAGCAAAGACACAGATATCAATAGAGTTTGCTTTTTCAATTTCAATCTGTGATCCATGCGCTATATATATATGCTTATTTACTTCTAATTAATATCAAATTGATTCAATCTGCAAGAAAGTTTTGTCACCATAAAAAAGGGAGAGATTGTTGAGGAAAACTCCTACTAATTTTGAAGTTGATGTACATTTGACTAATACCAATGTGCTCTGCTAGGGTTCTCGGCGTTACTGTTCTCCTCTGATTTCGGCGGATTCCGGCGGCCCTTGAAGCTATTCTCCGGCGACGAAGGCCCCTGGACTCTCCTCCGTGACTCCTCCGAAGAACTCCGACTATTGCGGATCTGGGTTTCTCTCTGGGTAGCTACGATCGCCGTGGTGGCCGTTTGCTGAACACCTGGCGATTTTCCTCTGTTCCGGTGGATTCCGATGGCTTTTGAAGCTATTCTCCGGCGACAAAGGCCCCTAGCATCTCCTCTGTGACTCCATTATAGGACTCTGTCGCTTGTGCAGTGTAACCGCAGTTATTTCAGATCTGGGATTTCCAATTGTGGATAGCTACGATCACCTTTGCTGGCCGACTGAGTGGTTGGGGCTCACAACGACGCCCTCAACCTTCTAAGGTAAAGCCTTGTAGCTTCTGCGGTGGTGTTTTCTCTGTGGTTGGGTCCTATATCGGATTAGCTGAGTGTTGCGTTGATGTTCTGGAACTGGAGTTCTTGAGCGGGGTTGTCTGAGTTGCGTAGCTGGAGTGCTATAATGCTGATATTTGCTGCTCTATTTGGTTGAGTAGTTTGTGGTTTGGCTAGTGTTTCCTTGATGGAGGAGGACAGGATTTGTGAGTCCCCTGCTGCTGAACCCGCCCAAGACACTGAAGGTCTTGCTGGAACAGAACAGATGGGAAAATTGCCTTCCCTGTCTATTCCCCCTTCTGGTTATAATCGTAGTCGTAGTAGAGGCCGCTCTAAGAATAGGAGCAGGTCCCTTAGGCGTGCCCATTTTAGAGAGTCCTCTTGATGCCCCCAACCTCACATTGCTGGAACTCCTAATGCGGTTGGACCGACTCCCAACTTGTCCCAAGAACAGCAACCTCTTGCATTTAAAACCAGAACCTGGGCAAATGTTGCTAGAGTGCTAACCAAAGAGTATAGCCTTAAGTATGTACCTCCACGGGTGGTGGATGGTGAAGAGATCGTGGAGATCACTCCAGAAATTGCTGCTGCTGCGAGCCCCTTTTGGCTGGAATGTGTTGTAGGCCAGTATATAGGGAAGAAAGCTCCTTTTAAGCTGACTGAAGAGGCTGTAAGGAAGTCGTGGGGGGATAAAGTTGCTGAGGTTAAATTACATGAGAATGGCTTCTATTTTTTCCGTGTTCCTGATAATGAATTCCGCAAGAAGATCATTGACTCGGGCCCGATATCCATTTTCAGCTGTACTATGGTTTTACAATAATGGCACTCTAAGCTTAAGCTCAAGAAGGGAGTTCTGGATACTCTCCCGGTTTGGGTAAGGCTTAGGGGCATTCCATTTTCCTTATGGTCTCCTGCTGGAATCAGTTGTATAGCCAGTGCACTTGGCAAACCACCGTATGTGGACATTCAAACTGAACAGATGACGAGGATCTCTTTTGCGAGAGTATGAGTGGAAATCAAAGCCACTAAACCAAGAGCTGAGTATATTAAGTTATGTTGGGATGGTGAGGTGAATACCATCAATATTGAGTATGAGTGGAAACCGTTGTCTTGTCCCTCTTACGGTATTTTCGGACATAAAGAGGGATCTATTGGTTTTGATTGTGGCACTGATAAGTCCACTACTAAGGCTGTGGCACCTAAAACAGGCCCTTCACACTTTGTCCATGAGACTAGTCGAGATGGACAACTACAAAGTGATGAAGGATGGGTTCATGTCCATTCCAGGAAAGGTAGAGCTCCGGCTGCTAAGTATGCCCCTGTATCCAGCCTTTGTCCTTCAGCGTCTACTGAAGCTCACGACCAGCCCCCTCCGGCTTTGCAGATACCACAGAACCCGGTAAACACAAAATCTCCCATTGCCCCTTATCCTGTTCAGCTCCCTCCCACGATGGATGCTGGCTCCGACCAGCTTCTCCAGCCAGCACGGCCTTCTGCTGGGACAGATTGCCGGACTGTTGCTCTGTGTTCATCTATGGAACCAGTTACAGAAGCCTTTGTGATGGGGCCTTTTCAAGACCATGAGGCGGGCCAGAGTCAAACCTCTGCTCAAAAACCTTCTCGATTCACTGATCAGCAGACTATGGATCCTCTCCCCACACCACAGGATTCCACTGAAGACTCTTCAGATTCTCGGTTAGCATTAGAGGAGCCTAGTGCCTCAGATGACAGGCTGGGAATGGAAGTAGCTGCTATGTCCCCTCCCACTACCAGATCTCGTACTCTTGCATCAAGTGTGTCTAAGGATATGCTGAAGCCCTCACCCGGTTCTACACATAGCTCGAAATGCCCTATGAGTGTTCTTAGCCCGTCCTCCTCAAAAAAGAAACCTAAAAGGGGGAGGCCAAGGAAAACTCAGAGATAGATTTCCATTTCTCCTTATGTTTTTTGGTGTATGGAATATCAGGGGGCTAGTTGCACCCCTTAGACAAGCAGAAATTCGCTCCTTTATTAGGAAAAACCATCTTTGCTATATTGGTATTATAGAAACTAAAGTCAAAGCTTCTCGGTTTAGTGAGATATCTAAAAACCTTTTTGCAAACTGGAATTGGATGTCCAATTACGATTTCTCTCCCCTTGGAAGAATATAGCTTGGGTGGGATCCAAATGAAATTGAGTTGGACTTGTTATACTCTTCTTCTCAACTAATTCATGCTCAAACAAGGTTGATACACATGCAGAAAACCTGTATGCTCTCAGTAGTATATGGAGAACACACCTTTATGAATCGAAGACATTTATGGGCTGACCTTGTTTGGCTCTCCTCATGTGATTTTCCATGGCTTGTTGCTGGGGATTTCAATGCGATTAGAGACCCAGACGATAGAGTGGGCAGTTCCACCCAATGGATTCCAGCTTTTGATGACTGTAGGGAATGTCTCAACCAAGCGGGACTGGAGGATCTCCGTTATGTTGGATGTAGATACACTTGGTCGTACTCCTCAGGAGCCAACCGGAAAATGCGTAAGATTGACCGAGTACTTATCAATGATAGTTGGACTTGAATTTTATCATTTTCGGAAGCTAACTTCCTTCCTCCTGGCATTTCGGATCACTCTCCTATGGTGATTAAGATTGTTCCTCCGGTTACTTCGAACAAGCCTTTCAAGTTCTTCAACTTTTGGGCCTCTCATCCAATGTTTCTGGACTTAGTTACTCAAGTTTGGGATATGCATTTTGTGGGTTCACCTATGTTCGTTGGTTGCTGTAAACTCAAAGCTCTTAAGTCTAAGCTGAAGCTCCTGAACCGTACATCCTTCTCGGATATTTCTACAAGAACAGATAAGGCTAGAGAGGACCTATACCTTGTTCAGACGGCTTTGGACTGAACCCTTTCGACCAAAGCCTTCTTGCAAGCGAAGTAGAGCTGCAACGAACTTATTCTGATTTGAGACTACAAGAAGAATCCTTCTATAGACAAAAATCAAGAATCCGTTGGATTAAGGAAGGGGACATGAATACCAAATTCTTCCATCACCACGTCAACCATAGACGGCTTCATAACAGAATTATGTCTGTTTCAACAGAGGATGGGGAGTTTATTACTGAACCTTTGGCGGTCAGAAACCATATTGTTTCCCATTTTCAGCAACTACTCACTGGCTTGTCAAATACCATTCAGCCCTCATTTCGAGAGTTGAGTGGTTTTATCGGCAAGACTTTAGATGAGAATCAAAGGCTGGTTTTAACACAACCGGTAACCGATGAGGAAATCCAAGCTACACTATTTTCGCTTGCTAAAGGCAAAGCTCCTGGTCCAGATGGATATAATGTTGAATTTTTCAAACTTACTTGGGGGATTATTGGCCCTTCCATCTTGAAGGCGATCAAGAGCTTCTTTGTAACTGGTCATTTACTCAAAGAGACTAACAATACCATCTTAACATTGGTACCAAAAGCCCCCAATGCGTCGAGTATGAACGACTTCCGACCAATTGCTTGTTGTAATACCCTATATAAATGCATCTCCAAAATTCTTGCTAGGCGTATCGCACATGTCTTACCTTCGATAATTGGGCCATCCCAAACGGCTTTTGTTCGAGGTCGTAGGATAAGTGACAACATTATGATCGCACAGGAGTTGTTTGCGGACTTCCACCATGAGGCTTACCGTCCTAAGTGTGCTATCAAGGTGGATTTCCAAAAAGCATATGATACGATTGATTGGAGCTTCATACAAAAGGTGCTAGCAGCCTTCAATTTTCCGGATTCCTTCACTAAGCTAGTCCTGGCTTGCATTTCAACCGCCAAATTCTCAGTTGCAATTAATGGGGAGCTACATGGATTCTTTGCTAGTACCCGGGGTATACGACAGGGAGATCCACTCTCGCCGTACTTATTTGTCTTAGCTATGGAAATCTTCTCGGGTGTTTTGCGGGATAAAATGAATAACCCGGACTTTCAATGGTTCTGGCGATGCAAGAAAGTGCGCACCTCTCATCTCTTCTTCGCGGATGACGTCCTCATATTCGCGCAAGCGCACTTGAGATCTATACAACTAATCAAGGAAGCAATTGATTTGTTCTCAAATTGGTCTGGTCTAAGACCAAATACCAGAAAAAGCAATATCTACATCTCGGGAGGGAGCCCGGATTTACGTAGTAGCCTTTTACTTTGCCTTGGTTTCCAACAAGGCTCTATTCCTTTCCGATACCTAGGCGTACCCATCATATCCTCGCGGCTTCGGAAAGAGGATTGCAAGTGCTTGATTGATTCCATAACGTCCTGTGTTCGATCTTGGACTCATCGGTTCTTGTCTTTTGCGGGCCGGTTGCAACTTATCCGATCAGTCCTGCATTCTATTCAGGTGTATTGGGCCACCATCTTCTCCCTCCCTAAATCAGTGCTATACGGAATTGAGACTATACTGAGACAATTTCTTTAGAAAGGCCCTAAATTAGGTGCGGGTGGCGCTAAAGTTGCATGGGACTTGGTATGCCTACCTAAAGAAGAAGGAGGTCTTGGGATCCGAAGACTTCTTGAATATAACAGAGCTATGTTACTCAAACACATCTGGCTTCTTTTTACCAATAAGGAGTCAATGTGGTGCAAGTGGATACACTCGAACTTTTTAAAAAGATCTAACTTCTGGATTGTATCCAAGCCCACTTTTTGTTCCTGGACGTGGAAGAAAATCCTAGATATGCGGGAAACTGCTAGGACTATGTTTTGTTGGAAAATAGGAAACGGGAGTTCAATCTCATTATGGTTTGATTTGTGGCACGACAAAGGCCCCCTATACCTTCTATTTAGTAATACGGACATTTACCAGTCTCGTATACCTAGGGACACGTCTGTTAGAGCCTTTTATGACTTGGTATGGCAACAATCACATACTCTGGATACTATATTGAACTGGACTGAACCCCCCCTTTTTTGAGGAAGACATTGAAGATGAGCTGATATGGGCCCCTCAACCATCCTCTACCTTCTCGGTGACGAGAGCGTGGAATCATATAAGAAGGAAAGGACTCCCGATCCAGTGGCATTCCTTTGTATGGGATCATCACATTGCTCCACGTCACTCTTTTCTCCTATGGATAATTACCCTCAACCGTTTGCCTACTCAGACTGCGCTTATGCATAATAGAAGGATTGACTCCACTATGTGTGCATTTTGTGGCGTTGTCCCGGACTCAATAAACCACCTCTTCTTTCAGTGCTCTTCTACAAGAAGTCTGGCGTTCTTTTGGGCAACCAAATGCTATCTCCCATGGCGTAACTGTCCGTGGCATGAGCATATTAGTTGGGCAATGGAGGTATGTGGAGGACCTTCATTTGCTCACCGTATATCCAGGTTCTCTTTTGGCGCCCTCTGTCACATAATTTGGACTGAGCGAAACAACTATATCTTCCGAAACAAGACTATTTTCATTCCTGGGATGCGCAATCATATTATCAAAGTGGTGAAGGACAAAGTTGCATCCCTAGGAAGAGTTGCAGACATGTCTTTGAATAGGAGACTACAAAGGAGCTGGGGGTTATCTCCTTCGATTTTCTCTTTGGTTCTCTAGCCTTCCTGTGTATAGGTCCTTGTTTTTGTTTGTGTTGTTGTATATCCCTTTCCCCTGGTTTTGTCTAATCCCTTTGGGACTTGGTTTGTCTCTTGCTTTCCTTTGTAATTGGTGATTTGAGAGTTATATATATTTTACCTTTACCAAAAATTTTTTTTTGAAGTTGATAAAACCTTATGTTATAATTATAAAATCTGATACTTATTCTGAATTATTTTGTTCCAGGAATATGTATATGTGTTCTGAAAGCTCAGAATGAAGTTATTCAGACTTTACAAGCTGGAAAAATAAGTTTTTTAAAGACCCACAGAATCTAAATTTTGAGATTCAGACGCAGAAGTTATTAAGACGTAGATGCAGATGCAGAAATTATTCAGATGTAGATGCAGATACAGAAATTATTCAGACGCAGAATTTCTTCAAACGCAGAATTCAGAACGAAACATAACAGTTAGTGATCTAGCATGGATTTCACAGAAGGAAAGTTTTGATTGATTCAATCTTAATCAAATTGATTGACAATCAAATATTACGATAAGAATGCATTACAACGGACAAAGCTCTATTTATGGAAACCAAGATTCTGATTGTATGGGCTACCAAAATCAGCGAGATTCAGAATTTGTCATTCAATGGCTATTCAATCCTTATTATACAAATCTGTCCAGGGTAAAGATTGGAAGATGATCCTCTGAAAGCTGTCCAACGACTAGTTTGAGAGTAGAAGAGTATTTAAGGAGATCAACAAGTAGCAAAATATGATAACAGAATCAAGAATCAATAAGTTCAAAGTCTAAGTATACTCCAATCATTTCTTTTGTTGTTCTGAGTCAAAACACTTAGATCTTGAGGGTTACTTTGTTAGAGTGACTGTGTGAGATAGAGAGTCCTATCATACACGAGAGTGATATCACTCAAAATCTATAAATTCCTCTTGATTACATAGTGAAATCCAGCCGGTAGGCTGTAAGCATGGGAGAGTGGACGTAGGCTTGCTATAAGCCGAATCACTATAAACTTATGTGTAGATTCTCTATCCCTTATCTCTTAATTTACTTTCTGCACATCAAGAGTTTCATCTATATAATCTGTCTTGAATCTGAATTTTATTTAGACTCTTCTGTGATTTGTTTTATTTCCGCATAAATATTTTAAAACTATTCAAGGTCACCTATTCACCCCCTTCTAGGTGAGCCCTGCTAGCCACATCAATCGGCGATACTATTGCTGTGAAAATCGATAGTGCTAACACTTGAATTTTCCCGATAGAGAAAATTTTGTTAATTACGAAAGATTGCAAAGACTCGGATCAACTCAGTTTCATCGGGATTTACTCGGCCCCGATAGAACTCGACCCAATCCGGCCATAGTCCGTGCCCCTCTCTCTGTGGCCAAAATTTCCATGCCGCAGGACACGTTCCCATTGTTCAAAATCCTTCCTATTCACAATGATCGCTCGGGCGTCTATTTCTTGAGATGGTGGTAAGTGGCGCAATGGTACAAAACCCTAGAGTGGAGGACTAAGACGTCTCTTTCATTCTCGAAGGTCGTCCTGCGTCCTACTGAGGACTTTGACGTGACTTTGACGTTGTTCGATAGGAGAAAAGGACAGCACAAGGAAGAAAGGCCCACTTGTCATTCCAAAAAAATCTTGGATGGAGAAGGAGAGCACGGTTTTTCCCCAGGCGATTCTCCCTAATATTATCCTGGTCACTGGCCACCGACGAGCTTCCTCGTCGAAAGAGAGCAAGAACAGCGAACATGGACTGATCCTCACCGTCACAGGGTCGCCGTTTCGTCGTTATCGTCAGTCCAGCTATCACAAGAAATGCTGTGTTTTCGGGCTGTGAAGATTCGAAGCAAGCCGTACGTGTTTTGAAGCTTCATCGCTGGCCGCGCACTCTCACCGGCGGCGACACTTCTGGGACCCACGTCGTGCAAGCTTGACCGGCAATCGCAACCGAGAACTCCTCCTTGACGAGGTAATGTTGAACCCCCCTGCCTTCCCCTCTTCTGAGTGAAACGCCGAGACTCGGTTTCTTCAGTTCATGCTCACGTCGGATCTGAATAAGCTGGTTGTGTTGAACTCGAACATTCCTGAGCGATTTCTTTCGAGTCTGGATGTGAGTTCGAGTCTCGAAACGGTCAATACTTTTTCCTCAATCCACGTTCATAACCCGTTCTTATAAGAATCCAGTGCAAGTTAGTTTCGTTTTTTTTGTATAACTCGAGAGCACACTGGCCCGGATTAAGTCACCTTAATTGATTTTCAAAGGGTTTTTTTTGGGGGGGCATCATTCGTTTGCTCTTGGGTTCTGATGCTGAAACGCGATAGAAAAATTGATTGAACAAGAAAATTCAACAAAAGACAATTCGTCCTCCAAATATGATTATCAAATCAAAAATATCCAAAGTCTGCTCAAAGGAAACCCTAAAACAAGCTTATATGTCCCCAAAACTAACCCTACTAGGATTAGTAAACATCAAAACGTAAAATTACGAAACTGCCCTTTATTAAATTAACCCAAAAAAAACTAAAAAATAGAAAAATCCATCTAAACAATTTCGAATCGCGAAAATCCATCGTTAATTGCGGCCGAAGGCGTGAGTATTGATCAGCACGCCGTTTCACTTCAGCCTACCAAATTTGAGCTCAATCTGACATCGTCGACTACAAATCCGCCGATTCGCTCAGTCGCATAACGGTTCCGTCGATCCCCCTAGGTGCATCATCCTCCCCTGCTAGAGAAAGATTCGTCCTCGAATCTGCTTCGCCTTCATTGTCGTCATCAATCTCCTTAGGATCTTCTTCCTCTTCAGGATAGTAAGGTGACAAATCTGCTACATTAAAAGTTCCGGATACATCATACTTACCCGACAATTCGATCTTGTAAGCATTGTCACTAATTCGCTCCAAAACTCTGAAAGGTCCATCAGCTCTAGGTTGAAGCTTGCTAAACCTACCCGCGGAAAATCGTTCCTTCCTAAGGTGAATCCAAACTAGATCACCTTCCTTGAAGACAACTCTCTTCCTGCGTATGTCCACGCGTTGCTTATACTTCATATTCTGCCTATTGATCTGATTATGGACCTGGAAATGCAGCTCTTTGATATACTTTGCATGTTCCTCAGCTTCCGAACTAAATTGCTTGACAACTGGTATCGGTGTGAGATCTAATGGAGTAATTGGATTACGCCCATAAACCACCTCAAAAGGAGTCTTGCCAGTAGTTCGGTTCTCTGACATGTTATATGCAAATTCTGCCTGAGGCAATGCCAAGTCTCACTGTCGCGGATTATCTCCAATCAAACTCTGCAGCAAATTTCCTAAGCTTCGATTGACAACTTCTATTTGACCATCAGTCTGAGGATGATGAGATGAACTAAACTACAAACTTGTACCCATGTACCTCCAAAGAGTGCGCCAGAAGTGACTCACAAATTTCACATCACGATCTGAGGTAATGGACTTAGGAATTCCATGCAGCTTAACAATTTCCTGCAGAAATAATCGAGCAACCTGTGAAGCATCATAGGACTTGCTACACGGGACAAAGTGGGCCATCTTCGAGAATCTATCGACAACCACCATTATTGAATCCTTACTCCGCTGCGTTCTTGGCAAACCCAAGACAAAGTCAAGACTGACATCCACCCATGGTGCAACTGGAACAGGTAGAGGCATATACAATCCTGCATTAGTACTCTTGATCTTTGCCACATGACATATCCTGCACCTCTCTATAAAATGTGTCACGTCACGCTCCATCCGAGGCCAATAAAAGTGTTCACTCAACAAGGCCTTCGTCTTATCCACGCCAAAGTGTCCAGCTAAACCGCCCGCATGTCCCTCAATAATAATAGATTCCCTCAAAGAACATTGAGGAATGCACAATCTGTTACCTTTAAATAGGTAACCCTTCACGATCTGAAATTGCTGAAAAGGCTCCGTTTTGCTCTTCCTCCAGATATCTCCAAAATGAGGATCATCAACATATAAATCTTTAAAAGTGTCAAAGCCTAGAACTTTTACCTGCATCGTAGACAGCAAAGAGTGCTTTCTGCTCAATGCATCTACCACACTATTTAGCACTCATGCCTTATGCTTGATGGAAAAACTGAAAACTTGAAGGAACTGCACCCACTTTGCATGCCTTGCATTCAATTTGTGCTGCCTATTGATGTATTTCAAGGCTTCATGATCAGAAAATAAGACAAACTCTTTTGAAATAAGATAGTGCCGTCAATGCTCCAAACTCCTCACAATAGCATAAAATTCTTTATCATAAGTTGAATATTTCCTTTTCGCCTCGTTCAACTTCTCACTAAAGAATGCCACAGGTTTACATTTTTTATTTAGGACACCCCCAATACCAATACCTGAAGCATCACAATGCACCTCAAAAATTTCATTAAAATCAGGAAGCACGAGAATAGGTGCTTCAGTCACCTTCTTCTTTAATAATTGAAAGGCAGCTTCTGCCTCCTTAGTCCACACAAATTTACTTTCTTTCAAACAATCCGTCAGAGGTGCAATAATAGTACTGAAATCCCGAATAAATCTCCGATAAAAAGACGCAAGCCCATGAAAGCTACGTACCTCATGAATATTTTTCGAAATCTCTCAATTTGTAATAGCCTCAACCTTAGCTGGGTCCATATGAATGCCCTCCTTAGTTACTATATAGCCCAAAAAGGTCACACGATCGGTCAAGAAGTGACACTTCTTGGTATTAGCATATAATTTCTGTTCCCTCAATGTCTCGAACACCATTCTCAAATGCTGCAAGTGTTGATCAGTCGATACACTATAAACCAAAATATCATTGAAATATACGACGACAAACTGGCCAATAAAAGGACGAAACACCTGATTCATCAGTCTCATAAAGGTGCTCGGTGCGTTAAATAGCCCGAAAGGCATCACCATCCACTCATACAGACCATCTCGAGTTCTAAAAGCGGTCTTCCATTCATCTCCAGGACGCACCCTAATCTGATGATATCCACTCCTCAAGTCTATCTTTGAAAAGATAGTCGCTCAATGCAGTTGATCAATTAAATCATCAAATCTCGGAATAGGAAAGCGATACCTGATCGTGATTTTGTTAACAGCTCTGCTATCCACGCATATTCTCCACGACCTGTCTTTCTTAGGAACCAATAAAGCTGGCACTGTACAAAGGCTCATGCTCTCTCGAATTGCACCTTTTTCTAATAGTTCCTGCACTTGCCTCTGCATCTCCTCATGCTCCTTAGGATTCATTCTATAAGCTACCTTATTAGGAATAACAGCTCCTGGAATGAGATCTATATAATGCTGAATGTCTCTCATGGGTGGCAATCCAGGTGGTAATTCCTCTGGCACGACATCAGCAAACTCCTCAAGTATAGGCAGAACTTGAGTTGAAATTTCTGGACTATCAAGATTCTGCTCCACGACTACGACAGCAAAAAGCTCTGGGGCATTCACCGCTTCCTCCTGGAACTCTGATTTGGAAAGCAAATTACTTTTCCCTTCTTTTCTCAAATCTGAAGGACCCAGAGTAATGGTCCGGCCATCCTTCTTGAAGGTGTATGTATTTTTGAATCCATCATGCTGTATTTTCCTGTCAAACTGCCAAGGCCTCCCCAACAGAATATGACAAGCATCCATTGGAACGACGTCACCCCACACTTCATCAGTATATTTCTTCCCAATCGAAAACTGCACTAGACACCTCTTGCTCACTTTTACCTCATTCCCCTTCCTAAACCATGACAGCATATATGATTGAGGATGTTCAATAGTTTTCAACCCCAACTTTTCTACCATAATGGTAGATATTATATTCTCACAACTTCCCCCGTCAATGATCATACTACATACTTTTCCCCCACTAGTGCACTTAGTATGAAATATATTATGCCTAAGCCACGATTCATCATCTACCTCAGCAATATTTAAAACCCGACGCACAACTAAAGACTCACCAGAATCGGCATAGATGATGTCCTCCGGATCTGGATCTGCTTCTGCTTGCTCGCCATCAGATTCATCATAAGTTGGGTCTTCATCAAAAGTTGAATTATCTACAAGTGTCACAACTGTCGGTTTGGACAATCAGCGGCAAAGTGCCCGAGTCCTTGACACTGAAAACATCGCTTGCCTGTAGTTCCTCCCCTGCTAGATCCAGTACCACCCTGCTCTCCTTTTGTTGCAGATTTCGAACCAGCGCTCTTAACTACTGCCGGGGCTGAAGAACTCCCTACTTTCCCCCAGGACTCTTTATCTGACCACTTGGAACTGCTGCCTGTCCATTTAGAACCACTGCTAGACCACTTGGACTTACTGCCTTTTCTTTTAAACTGCCCCTCCACCTTTAGGGCTAGTCTGCACACATCCTCATATGTCCAATACTGCTGCAATTGGACAACATCAGAGATCTCATATCGCAGCCTTGTCAGATATCGTGCAATCGTCTGCTCGTCTTCCTCTACCACATCACAACGCATCCGTAAGCGATCAAATTCTTTTGTGAATTCCTCAACTGTTTTATCATCTTACATGACGTTATGATATTCGATAAACGCCTCTTGCCTATAATGGGTAGGCAAAAATTTTTTCTGCAATAACTTTTTCATCTTCTCCCAGCGTTCCACCTTTGGCTTCCCCTCTCTAGCGCGTTGCTTTTTCACGTGTTCCCACCAAATCGAAGCATGTTTTCGCAGCCTAATAGCCACTAACTTCACTTTTTACCCCTCAGTTAGGTCTTTAAGATAAAAAATTCCGTTCTACCGTATGCAACCAATCAATAAACTCATCAGGATAAGCCTTACCATTAAACTCGAGAATCTCGATCTTCATTCCGAAATTTTGAGAAGAATGCTGATTTCCAGGTCGTACTTCTCGATTCCGCCCCTGGTTCAGAACCCCGAAAGGGTTTACGTCTTCTTCTTCATCATCGGATGAATCCTCAAATTCCGCATATTTCGCTCCTTCTTCGGATTGAATGCCCAACCTCGCCTCCGCAAGTTGTCGCTCCAAATCCTGGATTCGTCTTCTCTGTTCTTCAATTTCTACGTCTCGCAGATCTCTTAGACTCGGTTGGTTGTCTGCTTCAGGAACGCCTCTACGCCCCCGGCCACCACGAGCCCGCCGTCCACGACCGCGATTCTTTCAGCCATTGATTCAAGCAACCTGTGCTCTGATACCAATTGATGCCGAAATGCTATAGAAAAATTGACTGAACAAGAAAATTCGACAGAAGACAATTCGTCCTCCAAATATGATTATCAAATAAAAAATATCCAAAGTCTGCTCAAAAGAAACCCTAAAATAAGCTTATATATCCCCAAAACTAACCCTACTAGGATTAGTAAACATCAAAACGTAAAATTACGAAACTGCCCTTTATTAAATTAACCCAAAAAAATACTAAAAAAATAGAAAAATCCATCTAAACAATCTCGAATCGCGAAAATCCATCGTTAATCACGGCTAAAGGCGTGAGTATTGATTAGCACGCCGTTTCGTTTCAGCCTACCAAATTTGAGCTCAATCTGACATCGTCGACTACAAATCCGCCGATTCGCTCAGTCGCATAACGAGTCCACCGGTCCCCCTAGGTGCATCAGGTTCTATGCTCCCAAGGTCACCAACGGCGTTTGTCGGCGAGTTGATGATGCCGTGTTCATGGCACGAGTGTCGACCACTATGTGCATCTACACCGGTTTGCTTACGGCGTCCCCTTTATCTGCTTGTCTTGACCATGCCGTGCATGCGTGAATGTCAAAAGCGGTCGATGATAGAGGTGGGTATTGATGCCTGTCCGTCCCGGGCTAGGTAAATTCGGTGGTGAGCGTAGGTGATGCTCGGTTTAAAGGTTCGGAGGTGTAGATCATGGACGAAACCCCGTTTCTTTTTTGTGCTCATAAATGGTCAAGGTTTATTGTAGAAGAACAGGGGTTGGAGTTCTGGGAGAAGTAGGAAGTGAGATTGGAAGAAGATGAGAACAAAAGGAAGAGGAAAATGGGTGGTGTAGGAACTGGGGCTTAAGTGAGATTTTTTTTTACAAACTTAAACTTGTTTAATTTGGGGAGTTTAGGCCCAATTAGGTATTGATGATTGTTGGGATTAAATTGGTTTGATATATTTGGGCTTAGTTCTAGTTGTAATTCGATTGGTGATTTTTGGGCTTGAATTGACTTGATGGATCCGGGCTAGTAGGGGCTTGGTTTATTTTTAGAGGAAATTGGGGTTTTGAATTTTTAATGGAGAGAGCTTAATTATGTGAAGCCCATGCCTAATCCTACACGCAGGTAATAATCTTTTAAAGAAAAAGTTTTAAAATTCGAAAATTAAGAAAATCAGAAAATGGCCAGGACTAGAAGCCTTGATTAGGTTGTTAAATCTTAGTAATAGATTTAGTTTAGTTTTAGTTAGGTAACATAATTTTTAGTTTAGGGGTTTTAGTTTTTACTCTTAGGAATATGCAAAAAAATCAGGAATTGCTCGGAGCCGAATCGGACCCACCCAAAACTGGCGGTTCCCAGTTCAAATTTATTGGAACTAGTGAGTACCGGTTCGATTCCGAGTTCTAGATGTGGAGCCCTAACCAAATCTGACAACTGGTACATATATATAATTTTTTTTAAATTTTATGTTTTCATATCAAAAACCTAGTTTCCTCTTCGTCTCTCTCCGTCTGTCACCTCACTCATCTTGTGATCTCCGTATAGATTCCTCAAAATCATGGAGACAACTCCTGCCTCAACATAGTTTCTAAGGCTACGTCCATCTCACCACCTTCTTCTCTTCCATCAGAAATATTATGAAGGAGTAGCAAGGCAAATGACATTTTCTGTAACTTTTGCCGGTAAAATTTGGCCTATTTTGAGTTTGTAAAAGGTTGATGTTGGAAAGTGATAAGCATTGGATATTGAGAAGGTGCCTTGGATGACCCAAAGAACCCAACCTTTCAAATACACTTCTTCCAAAGCCAGCCTTGCTAGAAAGCTATTGGAATAAAAGCATACACAAACAAATCACAGCAAAGGAAGGTGAACCGCTCCGCTTTGGACATATGAATTGCATGAATTTGTTGGGGACATTTTGACCAGTTCCATGGACCCACCCGCGAACCGAACTGGACAGGCGGTTTGGTTTCCAAGTGGGTTATGGAATCAACTGCCGGTTCTCGGTTCTAAATTTTCGAAATCAATTCTTAGTGGGCGGTTTTCAATAAGTCTCACCTTGAAACCGATCACCTCTAATTACTTGTGGTATAGCTTAGGCTTTAGATAGATTAATCTTTTAGGTAAGAAATTGAACTTAATTTGAACTTAGCTCATGGGGTTGCCGTCCTAGGGCGTAATAACAAGGCCATGTGTATTCTATGCCTGGTGCTTCATTGAGTCCACTATCCTACACCTCGCTTTTATTGCATTGATTGTGATTGTCTACTTTTATGTGATTGTGAAATCATGCCTGGATATCATTTAGTGGCATAGATTAATAAATATGGTCAAAGATTGCCCGAATCATTTAGGTAACAAACCAATTAAGTTAGGGTACTGAAAAGAAATTAGTTAGACAATTAGTGTAACCAAGTCCTTAATCCTATCTCTGATTGCTCAGGAAGTGAGGTATCCTCCATACCTCACTTGGCTCCTAGCCTGCCCTATAGGCTAGTGGCGACTCCTAATTTTGTTTTTGATCTAAAGTGGCGACTCATATTTAGATTAGACTTCATTGATAGATTAATTTCAATCGTAATTTCCCAATGTCGAGCGAGGTAAGGGTTTGGGAGAACCCACGTCAATTGAGGACCGATGATCCCAAACTCGGCATTATCTCTAAATCCGTCATCTCTGTGACATGCCCATCGAGAGGGTCGCGATAGATAGTGCTAGAATTATAGGCTTTTTTTTTTGTATGTGCTAGTATTTTAGACTTGATTTGCAGAATTATTAAAAAGAATCTTGTTAGATGATTGGATATTTCTTGGTACATCGTTCTTATTAGTAAGTTTTAGTGTCTCTAGCTAGTAGTACGCTATATGCAATTTGAGTACTCAGACAATGATGTGGTACTTCTATTCATATATTAATAGTCACATAAGCAAAGATTGAAAGGACGATCAAAGTCTAAAAACACATGAGTACGAGACAACAGTGAAAATATTAGTTGGAATACTTAACTTATATAGAAAGAGATAAAAAGGAGAAATGCACAAAATGAAATTTGACATGTACTATGATATCATATTTAAAAGACAAAAATTTCAAATACCCTCCTCATTTTTCACTTTTTCACTCTAATACAACTTTCTCTCGTTTATTTTTTTGAGGAATAGTATATTAGGAGTCTTAAAACTTGTTACAAAAGTGTAATTAAGTCCGAAAACTTTCAAAAAGTGCAATCAATTCCCGAAACTTATTAAATTAATGCAATTAAGTCCTTTTGTTAACTCCATCCTACTTGGCTAACATAAAATGCCGATTATTATTTTCTCTTTCTTACGAGCACTAGCAGTGATGTCACTAAACATAATACATAGAGCTAAAATGGTATCGTTTTGGTCCAATTCTTTCTTTTTAAACCCAAATTTGAGTTAAATTAGATTAAAAATAAAGGCTAAATTTAAAAAAAGAACACAAAAAAAAAGGCGAGGGCTAGCCCTCACTACCATCATGCCACTATCACTTGAAAATGCCCAACAATGCCCGATTACCCTTAACCGGGTCTTAGGCTCACGGCCACCAAGTCTTAGGCTCACGGCCACCAGATCTTGGGTCGCTGCCCCTTGCCTGTGGTTCAGAGGGTCATTGGGCATTGTTTAGGTGTCAGGCACGAGGAGGGCCTATAGGATCTCGCCTTGTTTTTTTTTTCTTTTTCTTTTTTGTGTCTTTTTTTAAATAACCTTTTATTTAAATTTTGGATTAAAAAGAATTAGATTTGGACCAAAACGACGTCATTTTAGTCTTATATTTTATGTTTAGTGACGTTAATATCCGTTCGACAAAGAAAATAATAAAAAAAACAATGTCGGTTTTTTTCATTAGTCAAGTTGGATGGAGTTAACAAAAACACTTGATTGCATTAATTAATAAATTTTAAAACTTAATTACACTTTTGAAAGTTTTAAGAGTCAACTGCACATTTATGATAAATTTTAGGACTCCAAGTATATTTATACCTTTTTTTAAAATACCATTTTGCATCTTAAGATAGACAAATTATCTGAAGAACCAAATTACCCTCCCTTACAAAAAAAAATATCAACCTAACTCTAATACTATCAACCACAGACTCATAACAAATCTCCACAGCTTTGCTCTCCGGCACAAGCCCACCTCTCTCTCTCTCTCTCTCTGGTGTAGGGATCGTGAAAGGGCATGGCGACCTCATGTCTCGGTTGTCAAGGTGCCCGTAACCTCCATTCAAGCTCACCCAATTTGCATGACCTCAAATCCAAGTTGTCCGTGGTTGATACCCAATTTGCATGACCTCAAATCCAAGTTGTCCGTGGTTGATGACGACCTCATATCAAGGTCACCGCTGGGGCAACCTCACAGGCATTGTTGAAGGTTGTGCCGGGTCGTGCATGAGAGAGAGAGAGAAAGGTGCTACAAAACAAGGTGAAGGGCGGTGGAGGCCATGGAGACAAATGTTACATTTGGTTCAACTTTCCCAAGGATCTTTAAGCCTCCGAAACCCCTTCGGAAAAAAGTGAAACGTTTGGTTGAGCTTTGGGAACTTCTTTGGCCAAATGCTAGCATTGATAAAGCTGAAAGCTCAAGACAGCTCCCCACCCACTTTGGCTTTTAGCATTTGTGGAGGCTATTTATAGGGTTAAATGATTTTTTTTCCTTCCAAGACTACCCTCACCAATTTTTCATTTCTAATTTTGCCCTCGTTGTTACTGTTCATATTCTTTGCGCGAGGGCGGCTGGCGAGGCCAGATCTGGTCGGCATGAGGCTAACAAGAGGCCAGGGAGGTCACATGACCCAGGCGACAGTTGCTTTGTAATCATTACGCTGAAGTGGTCAATTGCGCAATGCAACGAAGCATGTCATTTTCCAACGTGCATGGACGCATTATGCATTGACTAGGATAATAACAAAACCGCAATTTGTTCTTTTGGGCTTCTGCTCCACCTGCATCGACCTAAGTCGAAGGCCTCTTCAGCATGTCATTGAATAGCTTTCCGTCTCTATCATCTCCATCTCTTAACCAGACAAGAGATGGCATCTCTTCTAATCATTGAAAGTAAATTCTTGGGGGATGAAAGAACCATCGATCCGAATGCAGCCAAGAACAAGAATTCAGTTCTTTCCCCATCCCATTAGTCCACAGCACTCGCAACTTTCAATTGCATCACAATCTCTTGACTCGCGTCGCCGCCCAACACAACAAATTAGGAAGCAACCTATGATGAACCGTTCTATATATGCACCAACAATGCCTCATCTGGTGTTTGCAGGGTCTCCCGTGTCCAAACCATGTTCTTGCTTCTGATCCTGGTGTCGCTCTTCCTCAGTTCTCAGCAAGCTTATTCTTCTGCTTCCTCTTCAAGTCTTGAGCCTGCAAATTTCTTTTTCGCTTCTTTCTACGGCTCTTGCGCCGGTGAATGGCTCATTTGCATGGGCTCGGCGAGCACGCAAGATGGGAATTTGAACATCACACCGGAGCTGGAGGAGCTGGGTAATTCAAGCCTGAATACGACAAACAAGGTAGGGCGGGTTCTTTATTCCCAGCCAGTGGTTGTTTGGCCTGCCATGATCTCCACCACGTTCACCGTCAGGATCACCACATTGCCGAATTCCAGAGTCTCTGGCGACGGGATGGCTTTTCTTTTCGCGCAGGACAATAGCTCCTCACCACCGAACAGTTATGGCTCGTACATGGGGATTCTTGATAAGTCCACTCAAGGTACTTCTACCCAATCCTTTGTTAGATGAATACGAAATCTGTGGTACTTTGATGTAGATTGTTGATCTAAAAACAATTTCTCTTCGACTGAATATATAGGCGGAGTAGTTCGACAGCTAGCCGTGGAGCTGGACACCTACATGAACGAGTTTGATCCCGACGGGAACCACGTAGGCATAGACACGGCGAGCACTAATAGCCCAGTCGCTGCCCAGAGCCTAAACAGCACAGGAGTGGACCTAAAAAGTGGAAGGGACATCAGAGTCAGAATTGACTATGACGGCTATAAACATAAACTCCAAATCTCAGTGGCGTATTCTGGAAAAACGCTTATAAGTGTTCTCAATCATTCGATCAGAATGTCAGAAACGGTCCCTAGTCTCGTATATGTGGGCTTTTCGGGATCTACTGGTCCTCTTCCCGAAAGTCACCAGGTCATTAACTGGGCATTCAGCTCTTTTCCTATATCTTTGGAGGAGGAGCGGCTCAAGAGAGACAACAGGATCAAAACCATACTGGTTCTGGTTGTGCCAAGCGTGATGATGCTATCGTTCATCGTGATATGCATCTGCCTACTCGTCAAGAGAGCACAGAGGAAGAGAAACAAGAAGAACGCCGACATGGAAAACCAATCAAGGCTGGCTGCAAACGTTCCAAAAATGTTCACCTACAAGGAGCTAGCGAGGGCCACTCACAACTTCAGCAAGGAGAACCTGCTCGGCACCGGCGGTTTTGGAAGCGTTTACAAAGGGGTGATCTCAGATCCTCCGGTCGAAATAGCCGTGAAAAAGATCTCAGCAACCTCGAAACAAGGTCTGTTTCTTTACAAAGATCCTCTGTGAAAAAGTTCTCGATTTCACGATCTCTCAATTAACTTTAGGGCAATTTTTTCAACCTCAAATTCAACAGGTGAAAGAGAGTATCTGGCAGAGATATGCACAATTGGGAGGATGAGGCACAAGAACATAGTACAGCTCCAAGGTTGGTGCCACGAGGGGGAACAACTTCTACTAGTCTACCCATATATGGCCAACGGTAGCCTTGACCACTATATCGGCAAGCAGTCCCTCAGCTGGGAGACCCGGTACGAGATCCTGATTGGCCTGGCCTCGGCGCTACTCTACCTCCACGAAGAATGCGGGAACCCTGTGGTCCATCGGGACGTCAAGCCAAACAACGTCATGCTGGACTCCAACTACAATGCCTACTTGGGTGACTTTGGGCTCGCAAGGCTGCTCCAGAACGACTCCTCAGTGACAACCATGCTCGCGGGCACCCCTGGGTACCTGGCCCCGGAGGTGGTATACTCAGGGAAGGCCATGCCGGAGTCGGACGTGTACAGCTTTGGGATGGTGGTCCTGGAGGTGGTGTGCGGGAGGAGGTCAAATGGGATCATGGGAGAGAACAATTTGGTGGATCATGTGTGGAGTCTCTACGGAGGAGACTCACTCTTGGAGTGTGTGGATGGGCAAATGGAAGGCCAATTTGAGGATGAGCAAGTGAAGAGGGCGCTGATAGTAGGGCTTGCTTGTCTACACCCGAACTCTGCGTCCAGGCCGACGATGCGAAAGGTGGTCCAGATCTTCCTGAACCCAGACGAGCCACTGATGGAGTTGCCCAAGTCCAGCCCCAGCGTGGTCTACGTGCCGGTCCCATTCTCGGGCATGAGCACCGTCGCCTTCTCCTCCAGGACCAGGTCCACCTTCTCTCCCTTACTGTGCAATTCGCTGCATGAGATAGAACTCGAGCAGCAACAGTGGATGCTGGGGTTGTGCTGATGGCCACGAGAATTAAAGATTGTATCGGAAAATTCCACGCGATTCACGCCCTAGTCATACAGGAATGAGTTTTACTCTTACTATGCTACAATGTTGTGCAGGATGAATACTCTTCGAAGCTAGTTGTGCTGTATTTTACATTCCTCTGTGAATATCTACATCCTTACATGAACTAAGGAAACGCCAGTATGTAGGGATAATGACACAAATAGTCCCTGAACTTTGACTTAATGTGCAATTTGATCCCTGAACTTTTAATTTGTTCAATGTAGTCCCTGAACTTTAACATAATGTTCAGTTTGGTCCCTGAACTTTAACATAATGTTCAATTTGGTCCCTAAACTTTTAATTTGTTCAATGTGGTCCCTGAACTTTTAATATGTGTTCAATTTAGTCCCTGAACTATATGAAAAATGTTCAATATAGTCCTTGCACTTGAATTAATGGAAGGACTATATTGAACATTTTCAAATAGTTCAAGGACTAAATTGAACACATATTAAAAGTTCAGGGACCACATTGAACAAATCAAAAGTTCAGGGACCAAATTGAACATTAGGTTAAAGTTCAGGGACTACATTGAACAAATTAAAAGTTCAGGGATCAAATTGCACATTGGGTCAAAGTTCAGGGACTATTTGTGTCATTTTCCCCGGTATGTACGTTGTTTGACCAAAATGATATCGAACTGGAGTTGGTTCAAGTCAGACGCCCTCATTGCAGGAGTTACATGGAGCATACAAAGAAGAAGACCCACTTGAATGAGCAACGATTTGCATATGCTGATTCGCATAGTTTTGGGTTCAAATTAGTCTAATGAAAGAAAAAATAATATGGGAAAATGGAAGACCCACAAAAAGCAAAACGACGTGCGTTTGCCGGGAGTCGAACCCGGGTCTATTGCTTGGAAGGCAATTATCCTAACCGTTGGACTACAAACGCGTTCTGCCCTGTCTGACCTATATAATTTTATAACTATTCTATTTGTTTCACCAAAATCCACCATCGCCTAAACGGCTTACGAACCAATGGGCTGATTAGGCTCGAGCATTGTGGTCGAGATAAGAGCAGCGGCGGACATCCAACCAATGCGCGTGAGCATTTAGGGCCACCCACCAGTGCGGCCCGACACATCACAAGAATGGTTGGTCCATCTTCACCCGGTCTAGAACAAGTCGGAAAGCCAAGATTTTTGAGTCAACCTCGGGTACTCCACATTGGATTGCTGGGTGACAAGCGTTGGATACGAAGGAAGCCTTGGATACGAAGGAGCATACGACACGGTGGAAGAAGTCATTGTTCGAAATTGCATAATCAAATCAGCTCAAAATGGTGTGAGGATCAAGACATGGGAGGTTGGTTGTTATACGTTGATTTTCATTAATTAATAATGATATTAGGCATTGCTAGACCTATCAAAATGGATCATAAATTCATTTCTTAACCTATGTATTAGTAAATTGATCATAAATGAGTTAGTTATATTTACTAAATGGATCTTAAATAGTTATAAACATAATATGAGTGTTAAATGGGTCGTAAATGGATTTACAACTTATTTAAACTCAACTCATCTTTCTCGCCTTCACTCAATCTCATGCTCACTTATTCCGCACTTTTATCTTAGTTTAGGTATGAGTTTTCATAAATTGAGTTAAATACGGAAGTGTTTTAATAATATGGGTCAAGTCGGGCATAGGTTGGGTATGCGTTGGGTCAGGTATAGGTCATTAGATTTTTGTTATATGGAAATGGGTCAAAATGGGTTAAATGGGTCTATTTGATTCGGACTATTTTCGATCAGATCCAAACTTGACCCGACCCGACTAACCCGTTTGATTGGTCTAGGCATAACACAATATACTCATAACACGCAAATTCATGTTTGTATTAATTTGTATTAGCTTCTTTTGTACTGAGGTTAATCATCTTTATTTCATATCGTGTAGGGTGGATCTGGCTATTTTAGGGGTATCCTTTTCGAAGATATCATCATTTCCAAGTAAAAACCCGATCATAATCGACCAGAACTATTGCGATAATCAAAAGCGCAGTTGCAAGGTGAACACCATGCTTCCAGGAAATGCTTGCATTGCTCATTAGGGATATAATTGCAATAATAAATTTACCTATAGAAAGAGCATTAAGACACCAGAACTCGTAATCTGCGTTGCGTCTCATTCGAACCCCGATTGCAGGTGGCATCTCCGATGGTGAAGGTAAGCGACGTGACGTTTCGAAATGTGAGGGGGACTTCATGGAACCAGCCGTCGATAACCCTAATGTGCGCGGGAGGGACGGGTTGCACGAACATCGAGCTGGACCACATCAACCTCGACTCTTCAGAACCAGGGGAGAAGAGCTATGCCGAGTGCAAGAACATTGTCAATGCCACTTTCACCTCAGTCGATCCTCCCGTTTCTTGCCAGACTTCGTAGGGTTAATTGTTGTAGCTTACGGCACCCGTGCAATAAATTGACCGAGGTAGTTTAAATCAAGATGGGTCGTATTGTTAGTTTGATCAGACTTATCTGTGTTTGGTGGTCAAGATGATGAATACAAGTTATGTAATTCGTGCACGGACCCAAAGGGTATAAGAGTTGGCATTCCGGTGAAACTATTTTCATACCCCTTTTTACTTTTTTTTTATTTGTCCCATCTCTAACTTTTCTTACTCTCTGATTTTTGCTTTACCTCTTGCAGAGTGCGGGAATCGAACTCCGCACCTGTGATAAGAGCGTCCCCACCCCCCCAATCCCTTTACCCACAGGGCAACATGCCTATTGGCATACCCCTTTTTACTCAAAAACACACCTTTTTGAGTCTTTTTATAAGAACATTTGTTTTGTTGACTTACTTTTTTTGGTAGAAATAGAAATATAACATCAATATAAACATAAGTACGTGAAGAAAGAGCTCTCCAAAGCAAGGTTGTCGGCAATGCTTTTGCTGTGAAAATGGGTAGTTCTAGAATTATATACGTAGTTCGCAAAATTGTTAAAAAAAGAGTTAATATTACAAAAAATCTCAAACTAGTTTACATGTTACATGTGATAAATTTACCTCCAAAATATTTTTTCATCACAAAAAATCCTAAATTGATATATTTGTGACAAATTTATCCTCCGTTAGCTTCCATTAAATTGGATTTATATCACGAAAAACTACAAATCGATACACGGTAAACTTTAACGGAAATTAATGGAGGATAAATTTGTCACAATTGTACTAGTTTAGAGTTTTTTGTGGTTAAAAAATTAGTTTGTGATAAATTTATCACAGTTGTACTGGTTTAGGGTTTTTCGTGGTATTAATTTTAAAAAACATCTTATAAGGTGATTGGATATTAATTGGCAAATCATTTTTGTTAATGAGTTGTAGTGTCTCAACTATAAGCAATTTCATTAATGATGTCGTACTTCTATTCATATATTAACAGTCACATAAGCAAAGATTGAAAGTACGACTAAAGTCCAAGAATCGCATGATTACGAGCAACCAATGAATAGTTGGAATTTTTAACTTATATAGAAAAAGATGAAAACGAGAAATGCACAAAATGAAAATTGAGATGTACTATGATACTTTATTTAAAAGTCAAATTACCAGATACCCTCCTCAATTTTTCACTCTATTACCACTTTATCTCCTTTATTTTTTGGGAAAATAACACAAATAGTCCCTGAACTTTGACCCAATGTGCAATTTGGTCCCTAAACTTTTAATTTGTTCAATGTAGTCCCTGAACTTTAACCTAATGTTCAATTTGGTCCTTGAACTTTTGATTTGTTCAATGTGGTCCCTGAACTTTTAATATGTGTTCAATTTAGTCCTTGAGCTATTTGAAAATGTTCAACATAGTCCTTCCATTAATTCAAGTGCAGGGACTATATTGAACATTTTCATATAGTTCAGGGACTAAATTGAACACATATTAAAAGTTCAGGGACCATATTGAACAAATTGAAAGTTCAGGGACTAAATTGAACATTATGTTAAAGTTCAGGGACTACATTGAACAAATTAAAAGTTCAAGGACCAAATTGCACATTGGGTCAAAGTTCAGGGACTATTTGTGTCATTATCCCTTATTTTTTATAGTACCGTTCTGCCTCTTAAGACAAACCACACTATTTAAAGAACCAAATTACCCTCCCTTACGAAAAAAAATCACCTTAACTCTAAATTGATCGACCGCAGAGCCATGGCAAATCTCCAAAGCCCAGTCTCTTGAACCCACCACCACTCGCACCCGTCGAACGAGGCTACCTAACATAGGCACTACAGTGTTTCTCTCCGGCACAAGCCCACCATCTCTCTCTCTCTCTCTCTCTCTCTCTCTCTCTCTCTCTCTCTCTCTCTCTCTCTCTCTCTCTCTCTCTCTCTCTCTCTCTCTCTCTCTCTCTCGTAAGGATCGTGAAAGAGCATGGCGACCTTAGGTCTCGGTGTCAAGGTGGCCACGACCTCAATTCGAGCTCACCCAATTTGCACGACCTCAAATCCAGGTCATCCATGGCTGATGACGATCTCAAATTAAGGTTGCCATAGGGGCGACCTCTTAGGCATTATCAAAGGTCATGTCAGGTTGAGCATGAGAGAGAGAGAGAGAGAGAGAGAGAGAGAGAGAGAGAGAGAGGGCAAAAAATAGGGTGTAGGTCGGTAGTCAAGGCAAAGCCCTAGTATGGTTCATGTTCACCTCAGGTCTGCCCCATTTCGATAAACGCCTTGATCGACACTCATAGTTTCTCTCGAAATGTGTATGCAACAAATGATAGGTAGCCCCACTCGGTACGGCTCGTCTCGACTTGAATAAATAGCTAAATAGCAGTTGGACGTAGTTTTCTTGTTTTGTGTTTTTGTTTCCTTTTCATTATGATGAGGAACACCAAATTTGTATGATCAAAAGTCATTTTCATAAAGTTATTTTGATAACTTCATGTGTTATGAAAGATTCCGAAATTGAAACGACTTCTACACAGAATCGATTGCATTTGATAGTTAGAGGTCATATACACTACAAAAAAACATCTTTTTTCCGACGAAATTTCCAACGAAAAATTTGGAAAAATTCGTTGGAAAACGAATTTCCAACAAATTTTCCAACGAAAAAAAATTCGTTGGTAATTCATCGTCGCAAATTTTTCCAACGAAAAATTTCAATTTTCGTTGGAAATTTGCAACGAAATTTTTTTCGTTGGAAAATTCGTGGCTAAATTCGTTGGAAAAACTACAAAAAAATTTTTTGGTCGAAAAATCGTGGCAAAATTAGTCGATAATTATTCGTTGCAAAATTTCGTTGTGACAAAAATCGTGCGAGCGAGGGCCAGCCTCGCCGCCGGCGAGCTCGCCAGCCATGGCGAGCTCGGCCCTTGCCATGGCTGGCGAGGCCCAGCCTCGTCGCCGGTGAGCTCGAGGTCGCCCAGATCTGAGCGAGTTCTGAGCGACCTTGAGCTCGCCGGCCATGGCGAGCTCGGCCCTCGCCATGGTCGGCGAGGGCCAGCCTCGTCGTCGACGAGCTCGAGCTCGCCCGCAATGGCGAGGGCCTGGCTCATGGTGGTGTCGCTCAGCCTCGCCGCCGCGAACGGGACGGACACCGCCCCCTTCATTGGCTAGATGCTCGGCGGCGGTGGGGGGAGCTTGGGCCCAGCGGTGGAGCAGTGCCTCAGCGAGTGCGTCGACCAGTACGCGGACGCGGTGGAGCAGGTGGAGGCGTTGATCGCGGAGAGAGAGAGAGAGAGAGAGAGAGAGAGAGAGAGAGAGAGAGAGAGAGAGAGAGAGAGAGAGAGAGAGAGAGAATGTGTAAATTGAGAATCGTTGCGAAATTGCCCGAATAATAAGCGCGAAAATGTTGAATAAGGAAGGAGTAGGGTTTTCGTTGCAAAATTCGTGGGAAATTTCCCACGAATTTTGCAACGAAAATTGTACACATCAAAATAATTGCACAGAAAATTGAAATTCGTTGGAAAATTCGTTGGAAATTTCCCACAAATTTTGCAACAAAATTCGTTGGAAATTTCCAACGAATTTTCCCGCAAATTTAAAAAATGCCGAACAATACCGTGTTTTTTTGAATTCATGGCAAAATTCGTGAGAAATTTCCAACGAATTTTTCCACGAATTTGAAAAAGGCGCCTATTGAATTTCGTTGCAAAATTTGTGAGAAATTTCCCACGAATTTTGCAACGAAAATAGTACACATTGCAATAATTGCCCGGAAAATTGAAATTCGTGGGAAAAATCGATGGAAATTTCCCACGAATTTTGCGACGAAAAATTTTTCGTCGCTAATTTCCAACGAATTTTGCGACGAAAAATTTTTCGTACCAAATTTCCAACGAATTTTGCGACGAAAAATTTTTCATCGCTAATTTCCAACGAATTTTACTTTTCGTTGGAAAATTTGTCGCAAATTTGCGACGAAAAAATTTTCGTCGCAAATTTTTGCGGTAAAAATCCAGTTTTTTTGTAGTGATACAAGTGTGTCCCTCAAACAATGACTAAGTCAATCCATGGTTAAAGATGTAAATCGAAGATGTAAAAGGAAGAAGTCTAACATGTACCTATCAAAGGTGGATTATACAAAGATTGTATAGCATGTATTATTTGATTTCCACTGTTTACTAAAAAGGAAAAAAAAATTGAGCTGCAATTAGAATGCATTTAAAACTTGCAGAAAGTGGAGTTTATGGAGAGCAAATGATGGAAAAATTGGTAAAATAGGATTGCCCTCTTTGCCAAAAGAAGAAAAAGGGACTCGAATCATTTCGTTTGTTGGAATCCATTTATAAATAGATTTTTATATCTTTCTAGTAAAAGAATAACAAAGAGTTTAAGTCAATTTTGTTTGTTGACTTTGACACTCGTACTCCTCATGGCAACTCTACCTTTATATACAAAGGACCACAAAAACTAAAAATAATCAAACAAAAAAAACAGGGATTATATGGAATTAATGTGAAGTAATTAGTGCGTAGATTGATAAGTGGACTTTCAATAAGGTCGGCGCTTTTTGCACTCCTTAAATGACTAAGTCCACCCCATTTACAGTAAAAAGACGAAATTATCATCAATCTTTCAATTGCAATTTAAAATGATGGCCCCATCCTTCTTTTTTCTATTTTTTTTCTAATTAGGATCTGGTTACCATAATTAAGCATTTTACATATTTTATTTTTTAGTATATTAAAGAAAAAGCGCATCCTCAGATATTTCTATATCGTTTTACATGCTTTGTGTAATATTATATTACCATTAGTAAGGAAAAAAGTCATTCTCTCATATAGTAAAAATTAAAAGTCTCTTGTTCATAGTTGATCTTATAACAACTTATCTATTCTTTGTCCATCTTATCTCAAAAGCAAACTTTCTTGTTGAACTTTTTATATTTGAATTTCATTAGTTTAAAATATATATCAAGTCTCTTTATTACTATATTAACGAATTTATCTTTTTTCCTTACAATATTGGCGAGATCCTTTTACACAGAGCATGTCTACATTAGAATAATATCTAGGAATATACTAAAAACTTTATGAACCATGAGGCATCTTGATATTTTTTTCATAAATAGTTCGTTAAAGATATTAATCTTTGTCAATCCAAATAATAATATTTCGCTGGCATTTTCAAAAAGAAATTATTATTTTAAGCAATTTTTTTATTTAATTAAATCCCCATCTTATAAAGTTTCACGTTGGAGAATGTTTGGTGATTTTATTCTGGAAAATCTTCAAAGAGGGGTTTTTTTTTTCCTTCAAGTGTTAATCCCATTAGATGTATATGTATATAAAATAAAATCAATAACATGGGGTTTGATGGTGATATACACAATAAAAGTGAAAATATAAAAACAAGTCAATGTGTTTAACAGTTGTCTATTTTGAATTTGTTCTATACTCGACTTGATAATTTATCCATAAATTTTCTCAACGATGTAGAAAAGAACTAAGTTTCTTGGAAATTTATCTTTTCAATAAAACAAACTTTTATAGAAGTAATATCTAATAAAAAAATTAAAAACACAATGCCTTTAATCTATATGGGAAATCTAAAACAAAAAGACTAAATATGTGAAATTCTTAATTACGGTAACTAGATCCTATATAGATATAGATAAACTAAAAAATAAGGAAAGTAAATAAATTTGGGACATGACTTTAAATTGTAATTGAATGATTGAGGACAATTTTATATTTTTGGTGAAAACTGGGTGGATTTAGTCATATAGGGGGTGAAAATAGCGCTACCCTTTAGTAATTGTCAAAACAAGAAAAGAAGGATTCAAAGCACTTTTTTTTATTCTTGTAATAAAGAAATATATAAAGAAAAATAAAATCAACCAAATTAATAATCGTAGAAAAGTAGAGTGGATTTGGCAAGGAATATTCTTGTAACAGTTTGCAGTAATTAATGAAAGAAAAAAAAAGGTAAAGGGAATTTCATGCATTGACATTTGTCCTAGATGGAAGCATATCAGATTGTGAGTAGGGATATTCACATAATGCGGCCGACTGTGGTAAAAACTATTCCCATCCACTCTTATTCCACAATGGTAAAAGCATTTATAAGCACAAATAAATGCTATTCTTTCTCTAAGTCATTGAGTCAACTGCATTGACTCTACATTGTTTTTGCTTCTTGGATTTACGAACTAAAATGAGCTACCTACAAAGGTCAAGCACAAAATCTTGTTCAAACTCTAAAAGCCGTCTCTCTTTTGGACTAGGCTTACATCGGATATCGAGGCACAGATCCAATGTGAATAATGAAATTTTCGGACAATCACGCTATACGGGACCTTTGACATCTAGTTATTTAGTAGACTACTAAGGGCTCGTTTGGTAACTTGCCAAATAGTAAAAATTTCTATTCTTTTATTTCTAGAATCAGTTTGGAAACAGAAATCCGTTTGTTAAATTTTTTGTACCTGGGCACAATTTTGTAAATAATTATTCCCAGAATCAGTTTTGGAACAGAATCAGGAAGCAAAAAAAAAGTAACTTCTTGATTCTGGAACAATTTTTTCATTTTTTATTCTTCTTGATTTTCTTTTTTTTTTTTAGTTTGTTGTTCTTCTTTGGCCTGCCGACCGCCACCCACCGACAACTGGCCACAGGCCGCTAGTGACCGGCCACGGGCCAAGGCCGGCGATCGGCATGCGGCTGCGACGGCGAGGCCAACCTCGCTGTCGCCACCCAGGTCCGTCGCCTAGGTGGCGATGGCAAGGCCAGCCTCCCCTTGGTTGGGCGAGGCCGAGCTCACTGTCGCTTGGGTTGGTGACGGCAAGGTCGGCCTTGCCAGATCTGGGCGAGGTCGAGCCTCGCGCAGCCAAGGCAAGGGCCGCGACGCCCTCGTCGGCCCTGGTCTGTGGCCAGTCAACGGCGCCAGCAACCGGCCATGGCCAAGGAAGGGAAAGAAAGAAAAAAAAAAGAAAGAAAGGGAAAAAAAGAAAAAAAGAAATATTTAAATATTTAAAAATATTGTTAAAATATTATTAATAAAATAAATTTTTGTGTAGTTACCAAATGCATTTCTGTTCTTTTTCTATTCTAAGAATGAAAATTTTGGGCAATTATCAAACGCCTTCAAATGCTTAGAAATTATTTTCGGATACACAATAAAAAATAATCATTTTTTAGCAGAATCTATTTTCGAGCATAGAATGATTGTCATGTGCAGCCTAATTCTCCTGTTGCTGGATCCTCCGAAACCATGGTGCCTTAAAGTGTTGCATTAAGTCTCACAACGAGTGGATCGGTAAATGAAGGTCTTCTTTGGAACGACTGATATGCTATTAGATAAACTTCTCATTGATGTATTGTTTCACCAAGAACAGACTTAGAAAAAGGAAAATTTAATAGAAAGTTCTGAAAATATGATTTGACTTCTAGGCATGCCACGACATAATAAAGAGTGACAAAAAAAAAGTTTAAAGGAAAAGGCCCGACAAGTCAACTTGGAATTGCTGTTAGATCATATATCACCTTTTGGGATGTTGTAAATCTTGCCTTCCATGGTTCATTCTCCTTTTTACATCCCGAGACAAGTCCCCAATTATAATCTACAGAGGAAGAAGGACGAGAAAGGGCGTGTACTCCGGCTTCGGACCCGTCTTAATTGTCTGTACGTTCGGAAGCATCTAAAAATCTCTTGTTTTCTCCTCGATTACGACAACGGCGAGACACAGTTTTAGTCTCCTCTCTCTATCCTCAACCCCATTTTCACCAGACTCCGCTTTTATGGCATTTTTGCTAAACGGAAATTTCTGATTTTGGCAGGGATTTTTGGCTAGCATGGTGATTTTATGTGTAGCCTCGACGGCCGGTTGGAGCTCGTAATGCATACGGAGACGACCTCAGCATCTTCAACGTGATGAATTACGGTGCCGAAGGCGATGGTCCATCCGATGTTGCCAATGTAAGTCACCTAAAATTCATGCAATTCTCATGCACGCATGAATCTCATGGAATCTTGATTTGTTGTAACTTACCCTAGTCTTCTATCACTAAGCTTTTACCTATTTATGACATGCGTAGACTCGAGAATAGGTACTCCAACACTAAAATTGCGAGGCTTTTGGGCGAACTTTTCTATGTCCACGAAATGAAATCATCCAGAACGAATCGAAGTGTAAAAAAGCAATGATTGCTCGATTCTGATCGAAACCGATAACTCTCTCTCTATCTTATTTTTTAGGTTTTGATACTCGAGAGTTCTATAGAGGTAAAAAAAATTCTGCTGGTGAATCTATGCATTATCCTGCATGACTGACCTAATTAGCATTTCAAATAACTTAATGTGCTTGCATGCGATGTATTTATCTAGAGATCACCATGTTTTTCTAACAAAATAGACTAGGAATATCTGAGCTTGCCAAAATAAGTTGAGAGAAAAAATAGGTCCAAGCTAAATTATTTTTTTTGGTAAGGAAACCAAGCTAAATTATGATCTCAATATGAACCCGAAAATCTGTTACCAAATTACTCCAAGGAATAACATACTCAATATGAACATCATACTTCCACTTTTTCTTTACCTAAAATTATTTGAAGGATTGACCTAATGTTCGCGTACCCTATCAATATGCAAGAGGTTGTAACTTCGATCCCTATCATCTCGTTCCCTTTGTAATAGCTATCAGACCCTAAAACCGCACTGAATGAGAGCTATATCATTTGCTTTATTTTACTTCTTTTTTTTTCTTGGTTTTTGTTTATGTATATTACATTAATGACGCATTAATTTTTTTTGTGGGTATTGAAAGGCCTTCTTTTTTTTTTTGGTTCAGTCCTACTCTAATTCTCAATTCACCGTTAAACTTTTGTCATATCTCCTTGCAGAGTGTAAGAATCGAACCCCACATCGGAAACTAAACGTTCTTACCTCTAATGCCTCTGAGAAGGTGGGAATTCTAACTACCCACCTTCATTTTCTCACGTGGGAAGAGTGGCCACTAGGGCAAATCCCGGGAAATCATTCTTAGTCTGTCCCCTCCATTTTCATGGCCCTTGCAAGTCCACCGCCATCAATTTTTCAGGTACTTGTGGAAAATTTAATTAATTGGAAAAAAATGAAACGAAAACAAGACACGAGATGGCCATAAAACATCAATTATTATTTCTTGACCATTACTTTGACTTTTTCGAGAATACGAATAATTTCTTTTCTGAAATGTTACTTTATTCAAATCATGTTAGTACATTTCTCAATACCAAGGAAATTACAATCGCCTTTCAAGTTAATTTCAGTTAAATTGTTTTTTAATCAATATGAAGATTTTTAATCAAAATCGGCTAGTTGGACGGGCGGATATGTGGACCGTTTTAGAACCGACCGGAGCGAAAGGCAAGATAGGCCGACTCGGACAAACGAAATTGTTCTCGGGCTTGATTTGCCCACCTTGGCCGGCCCAAGCCCAGTCAAAACTCGTGAAAAAAATTAGTACTTCTTGAACAACAGAAGAGATTTTAGGCTCGACTTGCCCCATTGATTGAGTCTCCTCGATTTGCGAAAGGTAAATACTGCTCATTATAGCTCATTATAAAAATAAAGAGTGCCAAAATGTGTAATACGAGCTTATTGGTTTGCGAGTCCCAGCAATCTTTGCTAATTGTTTTTATTGATTTATCAAATTTTGGGGACTAAAAAGTATAAAAAATAGATAAATACAAAACATGTTTTGGCGAATATTACGGCGCCTCCCGAGATGGAGGAATGGGAAAAATTTGAATCTTGGAAGCTGGATTTGCTTCTCAGAGATCACCAATCTGACGGTGGCTGGGAGCGGGGGTGGAGTCATCGACGGTCGTGGTCACATCTGGTGGAGAAGAGTCGAGAAGTCCATCTCCTTTCCCATCATAACAACCACCCTTGCCCCTTGCCCCTTGCCAAAACCCTAAGGTCAGGCAAGTCTCTTTCATTTTCATTTTATTTTTTTCTGGAAAATATTTTTCTTGTTTTGCTACCTTGACCAAAAAAATAAAAAATAAAAAGTAAAAGTAGTGGGACACCAATTGTCATTTAAGTCTACAATAAATGAATTTTCTCCTATGATGGAGCACATATATCAAAGATTGCTTTTTTTTTGGGTCAAAGTAAAAGATTGCATTTACATGGCTTCTTATCAAGCCTAATTCCATAAAAAAAAAACCCTCAAACTTTAAATCTAGTTTCAATTCTGCCATAATTTTTTTTGTATAAACAAAAATCCCAAATTTTATGTCCAGTTTAAATTTGCCCCGAACTTTTCTTTGTCTAAAAAAACCCCAACTTTGGGTTTGGTCTCAAATCTACTCATAATTTTTTTTTTGCCTAGGAGAAAATTCGGCAATTTTTACTCTAATCCTCAATCTACCCTCATTAGCCCTTTGTCCAAAAATTATTGTTAGTCATCCCTAATTTTCATATCCTAGAACGGTTTCATTTTGGAAATAATTTTCCATGTCTCATTACTCATGTGGATGTGTTATGGATACGGAACTGCCATGTCAAGTTTAAACTAGATCACGAGGATAGATTTGAGAATAGATTGATAGCTGGTACTTTTTTTTAGATAAAACGAAATTTGGGATAGATTTGAAACTAGAACTAAAGTTTTAGATTTTTTTTTAGACAAAAAGAGTTCAAGGTAGAATTGAAATTAGACCTAAAGTTTGGGATTTTTTTAGGGAATTAGGCCCTTCTTAATATATACCAACCAACCAAAATGGGAAACTTAAAAATGTTGCAAGGAATTAGATGAAGACTTCCATTTCCTTGCGAGCTATTACTTAGTGCACTTGATGCATGTAAGTCCGGCATTCTATCATCAATATGACGTGCATTACCGGATCCATCATAACCGTTGATCATGCGGATCTCAGTCGGGGCTATCAATCTGGGTCCAGTCAAGAGTTTCTCCCTAGATGGGCCTGCTGAGATTAAAGTTCGCACTGCGTTGGGCTCACAGGGCACTCGAAAGGTTTTCTTTGTTTCTTAACTTTTTTTTTTTTACTCTTTTGTCTTTTCATGGGTGAAATTTTGCAGGGAATGTCCTTCCTCAAAATAGAGAACCAAGAACTGAGGTTGCGTTTGGTCGACTGTATAAAAGCTAGGATAGGATATGTTTTATCATATCCTGTGTTTGGTAGTGGTTCAGGATAGGATAAGGTCGGATATAGACCGGATATAGCCCGGATAAAAAAATCTGGGGGGGAAGGGGTAGGATAGACTCGGATAGGATTTTTAATGCCTATTTTTCCAGAAATCCTACGCTCCACTCGCCATCATCTTCGTTCCCACACCTTGTGCGCTTTCACCAAAAAATTTTCTCGGGCTTTTTTTCCTTCACAGACTCCTCCGGACCCGTGAATAGAAAAAAATATAAAATAAAAATTATCCTATCCGACTTTAAATCCGTAGTCCATCAAACAGTGGACAGGATATGAAGAAATCCCATAATTTCTTATCCTATCCTATCTAGTTCTATCCTGTTTAGAAATTCGAACGACCAAACGCAGCCTAAGTGTACTCACCAATTTGGACAGCCGAAAGACCCACATAAGACTTCACAACTGCACTTCTGCAAACCTCACCGCCCTCCATTCCACACCCCTGAAGACAGCACCAACACCGATGGCATCGCCAATGCTGCCTCAAGCCACATCCAAGTCCACATCTCCACCATCAGGACTGCTAAAACTTATGCAAAAAAAAATTGACATTTAGGCTGCGTTTATTTCGTGAAAAATAAATGGTTTTGTCCTAAAAATTATCACTGGTACCACTTATAAAAATAAACAAACAAAAAAAGTTCATCGTTCACAAAATTATTTAAATATAAATTGATGTCAATAATTAAAATATTTTTTATTAAATGATTGTTTCGAGTGATACGAATGGTCAATTTTTTAGAATTGTTAGTTTTACCCCGAAAGAAACGCCACTCAAATTTCCATGAATTTGTTGACTTTTTAGCTATCCTATTGATCGAATGACAATGTGAGCAGGCGATGATTGGACTGCCTCAAGGGTGGGTCCTCGTTTATTGAAGTCTTTTTCTTACTGAGTTGAGTGGATCCAAAATCAATCTTCGAGATTGCCTAGTCAACTCAACTGAAATGGTGGGAGGATCAAGACATGGGAGGTCGGTTAGCATACATCGATTTTCACTAATTAATAACAAAACTAAGCATAACACATTGTGCTTTTTTACCCAAATTCATGTTTGCATTAATTTATTTTATAGTGAATTAATCATCTTTATTTTATGTCGTGTAGGGTGGATCTGTCTATGTTAGGGGGATCCATTTCAAAAATATTACCGTTTCCTATACTCATAACCCGATAATAATCGACCAGGGCTATTGCGTCTATCAGAAGCGCCGTTACAAGGTAAAAACGTATGTTTCTAGTTAATGCTTGCATGGCTTATTAGGGATCTTTTAAACTGTTGATGCGTGCTCGTACGGCTGAAATCATAAATCTACACATAGAATGCATTAAAACAGTAGAACTCATAATCCGCGTAGTGTCTCATTCGAACCGCGAGTGCAGATAGTACCATCGATAGTGAAGGTAAGTAATTTGACGTATCAAAAAGTGGGGGGGGGGGGGGAGGGCTTCAGGGAACGAGCTGTCAATCACGCTACGGTGGGCTAGCTAGAGGGACGGGTTGCACGACATTGTGATGGAGCACATCGACCTCAACTCTTCGGAACCTAGGAAGAGGAGCTACGCCAATTGCAAGAACGTCGTCAATGCTAGTTTCAGTTATGTCGATTCTCCAATTTCTTGCCTCACTTCGTAGGGTTAGTAGTCGTTGCCGATGGCACCCGTGCAATAAATTGACCGAGTTAGTTTTTCTTATCCTAGCTAAAAATCAAGATTGGTTATACCGTTAGTTTAAGCATACTTATATACGTCTGGTGGTCAAGATAATTTGTACAAGTTTTGTATCTCATGGGGGGGCCGATAGGGTGTTAGAGTTAATGTTCGGGTGAAACTATTTTGACACTGCTTTTTACTTGAAAACGCACCCTTTTGAGTCATTTCACAAGCACATTTGTTTTGTTGACTTTTACTTTTTTTGGTAGAACTGGAACCACAAAATCAATATAAGCGCAAGTATATGGAGAAAGAGCTGTCCGCGCAAGGTTGTCAGTGATGCTATTGTTGTGAAAATGGATAGTGTTGACACCTGAATTTTCCCGATAGAGAAAATTTTGTTAATTACGAAAGACTGCAAAGACTCGGATCAACCCAGTTTGATCGGGATTACTTGGCCCTGATAGAACTCAACCCAATCCGGCCATAGTCCGTGCCCCTCTCTCCGTGGCCAAAATTTCCATCCCGCATGACACGTTCCCATTGTTCAAAATCCTTCCTATTCACAATGATCGCTCGGGCGTCTATTTCTTGAGATGGTGGGAAGTGGCGCAATGGTACAAAACCCTAGAGTAGAGGACAAAGGCGTCTCTTTCATTCTCGAAGGTTGTCCTGCGTCCTACTGAGGAGGGGGCTAATGGAAAAACAGAAAGGGAGCTTTCTTCGATAGTGGCGCGACTTTGGCGTTGTTCGAAAGGAGAAAAGGATAGCACAAGGAAGAAAAGGTCCACTGGTCATTCCAAAAAAATCTTGGATGGAGAAGGAGAGCACGGTTTTTCCCCAGGCGATTCTCCCCAATATTATCCTGGTCACTTTCCATTAGCCAGCAACCGCCACCAGTCCGTGGTCACTGGCCACCGACGAGCTTCCTCGTCGAAAGAGAGCAAGAACAGAGAACATGGACTGATCGTCGCCGGTCTCAGGATCGCCGTTTCGTCGTTATCGTCAGTCCAGCTATCACAAGAAACGCTGTGTTTTCGGGCTGTGAAGATCCGAAGCAAGCCGTACGTGTTTTGAAGCTTCATCGCTGGCCGCGCACTCTCACCGGCGGCGACACTTCTGGGACCCGCCTCGTGCAAGCTTGACTGGCAACCGCAACCGAGAACTCCTCCTTGACGAGGTAATGCTGAACCCCCCTGTCTTTCCCTCTTCTGAGTGAAACGCCGAGACTCGATTTCTTCAGTTCATGCTCATTACGGATCTGAATAAGTTGGTCGTGTTGAACTCGACCATTTCTGACCGATTTCTTTCGAGTCTGGATCTGAGTTCGAGAGCTGAAACGGTCAATACTTTTTCCTCAATCCACGTTCATAACCCGTTCCTATAAGAATCCAGTGCAAGTTAGTTTCGTTTTTCTGTATAGCTCGAGAGCATACTGGCCCGGGTTAAGTCACCTTAATTGATTTTCAAAGGGTTTTTTTTTTGGAGGCATCATCCGTTTTCTCTTGGGTTCTATGCTCCCGAGGTCACCAACGGCTTTTGTCGGCGAGTTGATGATGCTGTGTTCATGGCCCGAGTGTCGACCGCTATGTGCATCTACGCCGGTTTGCTTATGGCGTCCCCTTTATCTGCTTGTCTTGACCATGCCGTGCATGCGTGAATTGTCAAAAGCGGTCCATGATGGAGGTGGGTATTGATGGCCGTCAGTCGCGGGGTAGGTAAATCCGGTGGTGAGCGTAGGCGATGCTCGGTTTAAAGGTTCGGAGGTGTGGATCATGGACGAAACCCCGTTTCTTTTTTGTGCTCATAAATGGTCAAGGTTTATTGTAAAAGAACAGGGGTTGGAGTTCTGGAAGAAGTAGGAAGTGAGCTTGGAAGAAGATGAGAACAAAAGGAAGAGGAAAATGGGTGGTGTGGTAGGTGGGGCCTAAGTGAGATATTTTTTGACAAATTTGGACTTGTCTAATTTGGGGAGTTTAGGCCTAATTACGTATTGATGATTTTTGGGATTAAATTGGTTTGATATATTTGGGCTTAGTTCTAGTTGTAATTGGATTGGTGATTTTTGGTCTTGAATTGACTTGATGGATCCGGGCTAGTAGGGGCTTGGTTTATTTTTAGAGGAAATTGGGGTTTTGAAATTTTAACGGAGAGAGGCTTAATTATGTGAAGCCAATGCCTAATCCTACACGCGGGTAATAATTTTTTAGAGAAAAAGTTTAAAAAATTCAAAAATTAAGAAAATCAGAAAATGGCCAGGACTAGAAGCCTTGATTAGGTTGTTAAATCTTAGTAATAGATTTAGTTTAGTTTAAGTTGGGTAACATAATTTTTAGTTTAGGGGTTTTAGTAGTTACTCTTAGGAATGTGCAAAAAAATCAGGAATTGCCCGGAGCCGAATCGGACCCACCCAAAACCTTGGTTCCTAGTTCAAATTTATTGGAACCAGTGAGTACCGGTTCGATTCCCAGTTCCAAGTGTGGAACCCCAACCAAACCTGATGACCGGTCCATATATATATAATTTTTTAAAATTTTATGTTTTCATATCAAAATCCTAGTTTCCTCTTTGTCTCTCTCCGTTTGTCATCTCACTCATCTTGTGATCTCCGTATAGATTCCTCAAAATCATGGAGACAACTCCTACCTCAACATAGTTTCTAAGGCTGCGTCCTTCTCACCACCTTCTTCTCTTCCATCAGAAATATTATGAAGGAGTAGCAAGGCAAATGACATTTTCTGTAACTTTTGCCAGTAACATTTGGCCTATTTCGAATTTGTAAAAGGTTGATGTTGGAAAGTGATAAGTATTGGATATTGAGAAGGTGCCTTGGATGACCCAAAGAACCCAACCTTTCAAATACACTTCTTCCAAAGCCAGCCTTGCTAGAAAGCTATAGGAATAAAAGCATACACAAACAAATCACAGCAAGGGAAGGTGAACTGCTCTGCTTTGGACATATGAACTGCATGAATTTGCTGGGTACATTTTGACCAGTTCCATGGACCCACTCGCGAACCGAACTGGACCGATGGTTTGGTTCCCGAGTAGGTTATGGAATCAATTGCCAGTTCCCGGTTCTAAATTTAGGAAACCAGTTCTTAGTGGGCAGTTTCCGATTTCAATCCTACCTTGAAATCGATCACCTCTAATTACTTGTGGTATAGCTTAGGCTTTAGATAAATTAATCCTTTAGGTAAGAAATTGAACTTAATTTAAACTTAGCTCATGGGGTTGTCGTCCTGGGGCGTAATAACAAGGCCATGTGTATTCTATGCTTGGTGCTTCATTGAGTCTACAATCCTTCACTTTGCTTTTATTGCATTGATTGTGATTGTCTACTTTTATGTGATTGTGCAATCATGCAGGGGTGTCATTTAGTGGCATAGATTAATAAATATGGTCAAAGATTGCCCGAATCATTTAGGTAACAAACCAATTAAGTTAGGATACTGAAAAGGTACTAGTTAGACAATTAGTGTAACCAAGTCCTTAATCCTAAATCTCTGATTGCTCAAGAAGTGAGGTGTCCTCCATACCTCACTTGGCTCCTAGCCTGCCCCATATGCTAATGGCGACTCCTTATTTTTGTTTTTTGGTCTAAAGTGGCGACTCATATTTAGATTGGACTTCATTGATAGATCAATTTCAATCGCAATTTCCCAATGTCAAGCGAGGTAAGGGTTTGGGAGAACTCGCGTCAATTGAGGACCGATGATCCCAAACTCGGCATTACCTCTAAACCCGTCATCTCTGTGACATGCCCATCGAGAGGGTCGCAATAGATAGTGCTAGAATTATAGGCTTTTTTTTTGTATGTGCTAGTATTTTAGACTTGATCGCAGAATTATTAAAAAGAATCTTGTTAGATGATTGGATATTACTTGGTACATCGTTCTTATTAGTAAGTTCTAGGGTCTCTGGCCAGCAGTACGCTATATGCAATATGAGTAATCAGACAATGATGTGGTACTTCTATTCATACATTAATAGTCACATAAGCAAAGATTGAAAGGACGATTAAAGTCTAAAAACACATGAGTACGAGAGACACCAGTGAAAATAATAGTCGGAATACTTAATTAACTTATATAGAAAACGATGAAAAGGAGAAATGCACAAAATGAAATTTGACATGTACTATGATATCATATTAAAAAGTGAAAAAAATTTCAAATGCCCTGCTCATTTTTCACTTTTTCACTCTATTACAACTTTCTCTCGTTTATTTTTTTGAGGTATAGTGTATTAGGAGTCTTAAAATTTGTTGCGAAAGTACAATTAAGTCCGAAGACTTTCAAAAAATGTAATCAAGTCCTGAAACTTATTAAATTAATGCAATTAAGTCCTTTTGTTAACTCCATCCTACTTGGCTAACATAAAATGCCGATTATTATTTTCTCTTTCTTACATAGCACTAGCAGTGACGTCACTAAAACTTGAAACATAGAGCTAAATGGTATCGTTTTGGTCTAAATCTTTCTTTTTAAACCCAAATTTGAGTTAAATTAGATGAAAAATAAAAGCTAAATTTAAAAAAAGAACACAAAAAAAAAAAAACAGGCGAGGGCTAGCCCTCACTACCATCATGCCACTATCACTTGAAAATGCCCAACGATGCCTGATTACCCTTAACCAGGTCTCAGGCTCACGGCCACCAGATCTTGGGTCGCTACCCCTTGCTTGTGGTTCAGAGGGTCGTTGGGCATTATTCAGGCGTCGGGCACGAGGAGGGCCTATAGGATCTCGCCTTGTTTTTTTTTTCTTTTTTGTGTCTTTTTAAAAAAAACCTTTTATTTAAATTTTGGATTAAAAAGAATTAGATTTGGACAAAAACGACGTCATTTTAGTCTTATATTTTATGTTTAGTGATGTTAATGTCACGTTCGACAAAGAAAATAACAAAAAAAAAATAATGTATGTTTTTTTTCATCAGTCACGTTGGATGGAGTTAACAAAAAAACTTGATTGCACTAATTAATAAATTTTAGGACTTAATTGCACTTTTGAAAGTTTTAAAACTCAACTACACATTCGTGATAAATTTTAGGACTTCGAGTATGTTTATACCTTTTTTTAAAATACCATTCTACATCTTAAGACAGACAAATTATCCGAAGAACCAAATTACCCTCCCTTACAAAAAAATATCAACCTAAATCTAATACTATAACGAATCTCCACAGCTTTGCTCTCCGGAACAAGCCCACCTCTCTCTCTCTCTCTCTCTCTCTCTCTCTCTCTCTCTCTCTCTCTCTCTCTCTCTCTCTCTCTCTCGTGTAAGGATCGTGAAAGGGCATGGCGACCTCATGTCTCGGTTATCGAGGTGCCCGTAATCTCCATTCAAGCTCACCCAATTTGCATGACCTCAAATCCAAGTTGTCCGTGGTTGATGACGACCTCATATCAAGGTCACCACTGGGACGACCTCATAGGCATTGTTGAAGGGCATGCCAGGTCGTGCATGAGAGAGAGAGAGAGAGGTGCTACAAAACAAGGTGAAGGGCGGTGGAGGCCATGGAGACAAATGTTACGTTTGGTTCAATATTTCCAAAGATCTTTAAGCTTCCGAAACCCATTCGGAAAAAAAGTGAGACGTTTGGTTTAGCTTTGGGAAAGTCTTGGCCAAATACTAGCATTGATAAAGCTGAAAGCTCAAGATAGCTCCCTATCCACTTTGGCTTTTAGCATTTGTGGAGGCCATTTATAGGATTAAATGATTTTTTTTCCTTCCAAGACTATCCTCACCAATTTTTTCATTTCTGATTTTGCCCTCGTTGTTACTGTTCATGTTCTTTGCGCGAGGGTGGCCGGCGAGGCCAAATCTGGCTGGCATGAGGCTGACAAGAGGCCGGGGAGGTCACATGACCCAGGCGACAGTTGCTTTGTAATCATTACGCTGAAGTGGTCAATTGCGCAATGCAACGAAACATGTCATTTTCCAGCGTGCATGGACGCATTATGCATTGACTAGGATAAAAACAAAACTGCAATTTGTCTCTTGGGCTTCTGCTCCACCTGCATCGACCTAAGTCGAAGGCCTCTTCAGCATGTCATTGAATAGCTTTCCGTCTCTATCATCTCCATCTCTTTACCAGACAAGAGATGGCATCTCTTCTAATCATTGAAAGTCAATTCTTGGGGGATGAAAGAACCATCGATCCGAATGCAGCCAAGAACAAGAATTCAGTTCTTTCCCCATCCCATCAGTCCACAGCACTCGCAACTTTCAATTGCATCACAATCTCGACTCGCGTCGCCACTCAACATAACAAATTAGGAAGCAACCTACGATGAACCGTTCTATATATGCACCAACAATGCCTCATCTGGTGTTTGCAGGGTCTCTCGTGTCCAAACCATGTTCTTGCTTCTGATCCTGGTGTCGCTCTTCCTCAGTTCTCAGCAAGCTTATTCTTCTGCTTCCTCTGCAAGTCTTGAGCCTGCAAATTTCTTTTTTGCTTCTTTCAACGGCTCTTGTGCCGGTGAAGAGCTCGTTTGCATGGGCTCGGCGAGCACGCAAGATGGGTATTTGAACATCACACCGGAGCTGGAGGAGCTGGGTAATTCAACCTCGAATACCACAAACAAGGTAGGGCGGGTTCTTTATTCCCGGCCAGTGGTTGCTTGGCCTGCCATGATCTCCACCACGTTCACCGTCAGGATCACCACATTGCCGAATTCCACAGTCTCTGGCGACGGGATGGCTTTTCTTTTCGCGCAGGACAATAGCGCCTCACCACCGAACAGTTATGGCTCGTACATGGGGATTCTTGATAAGTCCACTCAAGGTACTTCTACCCAATCCTTTGTTAGATGAATACGAAATCTGTGGTACTTTGATGTAGATTGTTGATCTAAAAACAATTTCTCTTCGACTGAATATATAGGCGGAGTTGTTCGACAACTAGCCGTGGAGCTGGACACCTACATGAACGAGTTTGATCCCGACGGGAATCACGTAGGCATAGACACGACGAGCACTATTAGCCCAGTCGCTGTCCAGAGCCTAAACAGCACAGGAGTGGACCTAAAAAGTGGAAGGGACATCAGAGTCAGAATTGACTATGACGGCTATAAACATAAACTCCAAATCTCAGGGGCGTATTCTGGGAAGTCGCTTATAAGTGTTCTCAATCATTCGATCAGAATGTCGGAAACGGTCCCTAGTCTCGTGTATGTGGGCTTTTCGGGATCTACTGGTCCTCTTCCCGAAAGTCACCAGGTAATTAACTGGGCATTCAGCTCTTTTCCTATATCTTTGGAGGAGGAGCGGCTCAAGAGAGACAACAGGATCAAAACCATACTGGTTCTGGTTGTGCCAAGCGTGATGATGCTATCGTTCATCGTGATATGCATCTGCCTACTCGTTAAGAAAGCACAGAGGAAGAGAAACAAGAAGAACGCCGACATGGAAAACCAATCAAGGCTGGCTGCAAACGTTCCAAAAATGTTCACCTACAAGGAGCTAGCGAAGGCCACTCACAACTTCGGCAAGGAGAACCTGCTCGGCACCGGCGGTTTTGGAAGCGTTTACAAAGGGGTGATCTCAGATCCTCCGGTCGAAATAGCCGTGAAAAAGATCTCGGCAACCTCGAAACAAGGTCTGTTTCTTTACAAAGATCCTCTGTGAAAAAGTTCTCGATTTCACGATCTCTCAATTAACTTTAGGGCAATTTTTTCAACCTCAAATTCAACAGGTGAAAGAGAGTATCTGGCAGAGATATGCACAATTGGGAGGATGAGGCACAAGAACATAGTACAGCTCCAAGGTTGGTGCCACGAGGGGGAACAACTTCTACTAGTCTACCCATATATGGCCAACGGTAGCCTTGACCACTATATCGGCAAGCAGTCCCTCAGCTGGGAGACCCGGTACGAGATCCTGATTGGCCTGGCCTCGGCACTACTCTACCTCCACGAAGAATGCGGGAACCCTGTGGTCCATCGGGACGTCAAGCCAAACAACGTCGTGCTGGACTCCAACTACAATGCCTACTTGGGTGACTTTGGGCTCGCGAGGCTGCTCCAGAACGACTCCTCAGTGACAACCATGCTCGCGGGCACCCCTGGTTACCTGGCCCCGGAGGTGGCATACTCTGGGAAGGCCACGCCGGAGTCGGACGTGTACAGCTTTGGGATGGTGGTCCTGGAGGTGGTGTGCGGGAGGAGGTCAAATGGGATCATGGAAGAGAACAATTTGGTGGATCATGTGTGGAGTCTCTACGGAGGAGGCTCACTCTTGGAGTGTGTGGATGAGCAAATGGAAGGCCAATTTGAGGATGAGCAAGTGAAGAGGGCGCTGATAGTAGGGCTTGCTTGCCTACACCCGAACTCTGCGTCCAGGCCGACGATGCGAAAGGTGGTCCAGATCTTCCTGAACCCAGACGAGCCACTGATGGAGTTGCCCAAGTCCCGCCCCAGCGTGGTCTACGTGCCAGTCTCATTCTCGGGCGCGACCACCGTCGCCTTCTCCTCCAGGACCAGGTCTACCTTCTCTCCCTCATTGCGCAATTCGCCGCACGAGATAGAACTCGAGCAGCAACAGGGGATGCTGGGGTTGCGCTGATGGCCTTGAGAATTAAAGATCGTATCGGAAAATTCCACGCGATTCACGTCCTAGTCATACAGGAATGAGTTTTACTCTTACTATGCTACAATGTTGTGCAGGATGAATACTCTTTGAAGCTAGTTGTGCTGTATTTTACATTCCTCTGTGAATATCTACATCCTTACATGAACTAGGGAAACGCCAGTATGTACGTTGTTTGACCAAAATGAAATCGAGCTGGAGTTGGTTCAGGTCAGACGCCCTCATTGCAGGAGTTACATGGAGCATACAAAGAAGAAGACCCACTTGAATGAGCAACGATTTGCATATGCTGATTCGCATAGTTTTGGGTTCAAATTAGTCTAATGAAAGAAAAAATAATATGGGAAAATGGAAGACCCACAAAAAGCAAATCGACGTGCGTTTGCCGGGAGTCGAACCTGGGTCTATTGCTTGGAAGGCAATTATCCTAACCGTTGGACTACAAATGCGTGCTGCCCCATGCGAACTATATAATTTTATAAGCATTGTATTTGTTTCCCCGAAATCGACCTTCGCCTGCACGGCTTACGAACCAATGGGCTGATTAGGCTCGAGCATTGTGGTCGAGATAAGAGCAGCGGCGGACATCCAACCAATGCGCGTGAGCATTTAGGGCCACCCACCAGTGCCGCCCGACACATCACAAGAATGGTTGGTCCATCTTCACCCGGTCTAGAACAAGTCGGAAAGCCAAGATTCTCGAGTCAATCTCGGGTACTCCACATTGGATTGCCAGGTGACAAGCGGCAAACGCTCCTTTGTGACGGCATAAGTAGTTCTCCGATGTTGAGACTATAGGAAAGCCAGAAGGAGAAGTGGAAAGCTGAAGGAAAACTCAAGTCTTCTGTACGCATCAAATATGGATTAATACTGTGTAACTGAATTCTGTTCTTTGAACTAAGAGAAAAATAGAGTAGTTGACATTTTGTTAATTCAGTTGTATTGATTTGTTTCTTCTGTTAGTTCAGTTGTACAGTTGAATTTCTGGTGTGTGAGCTATATGTATTATATAAAACAGCAACATACACAAGAGAGAGGTTAAGCTCTCAGATGATGTTCTGAATGCAGTTCAAGTTCTTCAACTGTAAACTCTCTTTTTCGTCCTGCTTCATTTCTCAAGTTCTTCACATGGTATCAGAGCTCTTCTCTGAGAGCAAAGCTGCATATCTTCGTCTTTTCTCTTGCAGAACACAGCAATGGCAACGAGAATACCAAGATATCCTTTTCCTATCCACGTAAACATTTCTAACTTTGTTACAATCAAACTTGCAGAAGACAATTTTCTTCTATGGCAGACTCAGTTTCACAGATTTCTCCGGAGTCGAGAGCTATTTGGTTTCGTCAATGGAGAAATTTCACCACCACAGAAGTTACAACTCGATATTGAAGGGAACGAGACTGAAGCTGTGAATTCTGAATATAATGATTAGGTGAAAACTGATCAACTGGTATCATCATGGATTAGTGGTGCAGTTTTTGAGCATATACTAGGGCTGATCATTGGCCTGGAAACATCTTCTGAGGTATGGCAAACATTACTTAATCGTTTCACACAGAAATCAGTGGCTAGAGAGTTTGAACTGAGGGGGAAGCTTCAAGCATGTCAGAAGCGAAATAGAAAACTTTATGATTATCTTAGAGAATATAAACTGATTTGCGATCAGTTAGATGCAATTGGGAAGCCCGTTGATGAGATAACTAGAGCTTTGGTGTTTTGGAGGGCCTAGGCTCAGAGTATGAGAATTTTCGAACAACTATATACTGCTTGAAACCTCAACTTGATTATGATGAGGTGATATCACAACTAGAACGATTTGAAACAAGACTGCAAAACAATTTCTCAAGCCAGTATAATCCTAACATGGCCTATTATGGAGAAAGAAGTCTAGAGATAGAACCGAAGGTGGTACTTGACAGAGACCTGCATCAACAAAATTTTGCGTTTATAGGCCAGAAATGGAACACTCGTGGGGGACGTACCTATGGTAGAGGTCGTCCATTTGAAAATCGAGGTCGTGGTTATGGATATCAAGGAAGAAGCCAGAATTATAAATCATTTAATCTGAATCAAGATCAGGAGGTTCAACACTTTAGTCCACGGAATAATTTCTATGGTTCAAATCATGGTTTTCGACCTTATGCTAGTTCATCACAGAGGTATCAAGATACTAAATCCTATCCATCTCCCAACTTAGCAGTTCACAAGAACTTGCAGGATGAGAAAGCTATAGATGGAGTTCGAGTAACTTGCCAAATCTGCAAACGCCCAGGGCATGATGCTCTTCGATGCTGGTATCGATTTGATAACTCTTATCAAGGTACATATATTCCACAAGCTCTGACAGCAATGCATATTGAGGATTCCGCAGGCAATGAATGGTATCTTGACACTGGAGCCACAGCTCACATCACAGCCAATACTGGTATACTTCATAACTCCTCAAAGTACACTGGAACTGATTCTGTAATGATAGGAAATGGATCATGTCTTCCTATTACTCATACTGGTGATGCATTGTTACTTACTGAACTTGATGCATTACCTCTCAATGATGTGTTGGTCGTACCTGACATCAAGAAAAATCTTCTTTCAATTTCAAAACTAATTGATGACTTTCCCTGCTCCTTTGTGTTTGATAAAAATGGTGTGTATGTTAACGACAATTGACCCAACTCCACAGTGAAGCTCGAGCTGAAAATTGGGGGACTTTATCGAGTGGATCAGAAGGCAACAAAAGCTTTGTTTACACAAAGACATAAAGCTATTGGAGAGGACATATGGCATCAACAACTTGCTCATACCAACACAAAGACCTTGAAATATCTTCAACAACAACAATGGATCAGCTCTAAGAAAGCTTCTGTATGTAGCAGCTGTCCACTTGTCAAGAGTACAAGTCTACCTTTTTCTTTATCTCATTCTGTAACTGAACTTCCTCTAGCAAGGATACATTGTGATATCTGGGGTCCTTTACCAGTAACCTCTGTTCAGGGCTTTAGGTTTTATGTCATTTTTGTGGACAACTTCTCTCGATACAGTTGGCTTTATCCAATGAAATACAAATCCGAGTTCTATAATATTTTCCTTTTGTTTCTGAAATATGTAGAAACTCAGTTTGACCACAAAATCAAAGTCTTCCCATGTGATGGTGGTGGTGAATTCACTAGTACCAGGTTTCAGACTCATTTAGAAACCTGTGGTATTAAACAATATATCTCATGCCCGTATACTTCTGCACAAAATGGGATTCCTGAAAGGGAACATCGTCATGTGGTAGAATTGGGCCTTACTATGCTCTATCATGCTCGAACACCATTACATTATTAGGTTGATTCATTCTTAACTGCGAATTATGTTATTAATTTGCTTCTCACTCTAAAGCTGCAGATGGACTCACCTCACAGCAAACTTTTTAAACAAGTACCCAACTATGATCATCTCAGGGTCTTTGGTTGCGCTTGTTATCCTTGTCTCAGACTATATGCTCAACATAGATTTGACCCTCGATCCCTCACTTGTGTATTCCTAGGGTATAGTGAGAGACATAAAGGATATCGCTCTCTGGTACCTATTGATGGTAGAATATATATCAGTTGACATGTGACATTTGATGAAGATTTCTTTCCATTTGCCAAGCAATTATCTGCAGATTATCCTCACTATATATCTCTGTATCGAAAATGGGTTGATGAGGTAACTTTTCTAGATTCTACCAGGGCAAATACAGTTAGACAAACTAATAATTGTCACACTGGTCATCTACAAGACAGTGGTGTTCTAGAGGTAGGCCAAATTTGTATACCATACAATTCTAATCATTGCACAAATTTGTCTTCATTACATTTACTAGATGTTGCTGCTACTGGCCCATCAGAAAACCATTGCACAGATTTGTCTTCATCACATTCACCAGATGTTGCTGCTTCTGGACCATCAGATTCTTCTACTTTGCATACTTCATTACCTAGCCTACCTGTTGTTGATCAAGAACATCAGTCCTCCTCCCCTCCTCAACACTGTGATATCTCTGTTCATCCTATGCAAACTCGACTTAAGTCTGGCATAGTGAAACCAAATCCCAAATATGCCTGCTTAGCTGAATACACTGTCCCTCCTGAACCCAAATCACTTAAGTCAGCCTTAGCCCATGAAGGCTGGACTCGTGCAATGCAAGAAGAAATGGCTGCCTTGTATGAAAATCAAACTTGGGCGTTAGTTCCTCGAATAGCTCAGATGAATGTCATAGGCTGTAAATGGGTGTATAAGACCAAGTTAACATATGATGGTAGTCTTGACAGGTTAAAAGCTCGCTTGGTGGCTAAAGGATTTCATCAAGAAGAAGGAGTAGACTATCTTGAAACTTTCAGTCCTGTTGTAAAACAAGCAACCATACGTGTTGTCTTGTCAGTAGCTATGGTACAGCATTGGCCTATTCATCAACTGGACGTAAAAAATGCATTTTTACATGGCACTTTGATTGAATCTGTTTATATGGAGCAGCCTGCTGGTTTTGTTGATCCTACATTACCTCATCATGTCTGCTTACTTAAAAAGTCTTTATATGGACTTCGATAGGCTCCGCGTGCATGGTTTGAGAAATTCAGCAATTTGTTACTTGAATCAAGCTTCTTTTGCAACACCACATATCCCTCTCTCTTTGTGTACCATAGAGGTACGAACACAATTCTCTTGCTTCTTTATGTTGATGATATTGTACTGACTGGTAACTCCTCTTAGCTCCTTGCTGACTTAATCAAGTCTCTGAGTCTTACTTTTCACATGAAAGACCTGGGTTCTCTTCATTACTTTCTGGGTATTGAAGCCACACGTAGTTCTGCTGACCTCTTTCTCTATCAGACTAAATATGCTCTTGACCTTCTTACACGAGCTCACATGCAAGATTGCAAGCCAATCTCTACTCCTCTAACGGTCAGTTCTATTCCTACGACCAATGATGCATTCCTCTTGACAATCCCCTTGAATACAGAAGTCTGGTAGGAGGTCTTCAATATCTCACTATTACTAGGCCTGATCTTGCATATGTCACTAATCTTTTATGTCAGAAAATGCAGCGCCCTACCATTGCTGATTTTCTTAAACTGAAGTGAGTACTTCGATATGTAAAGGGAACCATTGATCTGGGTATCTTTCTTCACTTGCATAGTACTTTAAACTTATATGGATTCTCATATGCAGACTGGGCAGGATGTCTTGATACCAAACGCTCTACTACTGGTTTTTGCACATTTCTTGATTCCAATCTTATCTCCTAGGCAGCCAAGAAACAACCCACTGTTTCTCGTTCCTCTACTGAAGCTGAGTATCGTGCACTTTCTTCTGCTACTGCTGGCCTTACTTGGATCAGCTTTGTCTTGCGTGACATTGGCATTCCTTTAACATCACCTACGGTTCTCTTTTGTGATAATCGGTCCGCCATTTCACTTACTGCTAATCCTATTTTACATGCTAGAACTAAACATATCGAAGTTGCTTTTCACTTTGTCACAGAAAAAGTTTCCTTGGGATCATTACGTGTCCAGTATGTTCCTAGTCATCGCCAACTTGCTGACATTTTCACCAAGGCATTGTCAAGACTTGATCATTCCACTCTCAGAACCAAACTAGGCTTGGGGTTTAAGTCTGCACCCAGTTTGCGAGGGGATGTTGAGACTATAGGAAAGCCAGAAGGAGAAGTGGAAAGCTGAAGGAAAACTCAAGTCTTCTGTACGCATCAAATATGGATTAATACTGTGTAACTGAATTCTGTTCTTTGAACTAAGAGAAAAACATAGTAGTTTACATTTTGTTAATTCAGTTGTATTGATTTGTTTCTTCTGTTAGTTCAGTTGTCCAGTTGAATGTCTGGTGTGTGAGCTGTACATATTATATAAAATAGCAACATACACAAGAGAGAGGTTAAGCTCTCAGATGATATTCTGAATGCAGTTCAAGTTCTTCAACTGTAAACTCTCTTTTTCGTCTTGCTTCATTTCTCAAGTTCTTCACATCCGACTCTACATTCGAATTAGGCAGTGGGGTGCTTATTTAGAGGATGGGCCTCAGCTCGCTCCTAACCTTGTTATGGTACGCGAGTTTTGACTCCAAAGATCAAATGGAGAACGCAATCCCGAATCATATCATGAACTCTACGCGTCACTGACGTTTAGGAGAAGGATTGGAATATAGTAGCCCGTGAGCCTCCAGTAATCTTGTCGGTGGTACGGCCAACTTTAGGCCCATCATACAGTGACTCAATTGATGAACACGACAGCAATCTTCTTTTCTTTCTGCAATTAACTCTCGCTCAATGTAAAAGATAACACATCCACTCTCTGAAAACAATTGGGAGGGCGGAAGATGAGTTGAATCACAGTGAGATCCTATACAAGGTGGTCGATCAAGCTATGGTATCAGTGATGCTGAGGAGCAATGCATGCAGCTCCATGGATCAAGCTCAAGATCACAAAGATAAAACCCTCGTTTATGTTTGCACCCTCAGGAAGATGACTTTCATCTGTTTCTACACTCCGGAGAGCTGAGCATGGTTCCTACCCTACGAAGTAACTCACGAGTCATTCTCTCATTGGATATGGGATTGGCTTGTTATCAGAATCGATCTCGATCATGGGTTGAAGTTCAAACCCTCCCATCTTACACTTCAAGCAATTCCTCCCATGGAAGCCGTGCTAGTCATGCCCTCTTTCTGAGTAAATGCATAGGCGACGATGGAAGCTAAAAGCTAAAGGCTGACTGTCTTTTTTAGCTGCAAAAGGAAGAGGGTCAATGGAGGCACCGCGCGATTCGTTTGCCCTCAGATCCGCCGCCTGCTCAGTCCCCCCATTGCACGGATCGATGTCCCCACCGGTTTCCATTGCGGTGCCGTTTCCATCTCGTTGTCTTCCACGTGTGCATGTTTCGTGGAAAAAAGTTTTCTGAAACTGCTGCAAGTTCGAGGAAGAAGGAAGGCGACAGCGAAGGAGCTCGGCTCGATTCAACTGCTTTTGTCTTTGTTTAATTTCCCCGACCTGATGCAGGAACCGGGACAGACCGTCCTCGGGCAGGACGAGTCAACGCATTCTAGCAGCATCGCCCCTTGAAAGTTCTATTGGAGAAGGGAAGGAAATGTGCACGTCCTCTTTTGTTGGCTTCGCTTCAAGATAGATCAAAACTCAATGTTGTGACCTAGTCAGCTTTTATATAAAAGACTGTCTTTTCTTCGAGAAAGTTACCCTCTCTGATCTTGCAAATTGCATGCAAACTGCTCTAATTCATGATATCATGCATATCAGATTGTACGGACTTAACCAGTTCACGGGGTTTGCGAGGTACTTTATAAATCTCCACAGAAAAAAGTATATATTAACAACAAGCGCAAAATTGTATTAGAGTTTGAAAAATTGACTCGTATTTGTTCACTAAAAATAGTCCACATTTAAGGGTGATTGGTTTCCGGTTCGATCTGATTTCAAAGGGGAACTAGGGTCTGATGGTGATGTACACAACAAAAGTGAAAATATAAAAACAAGTCAATGTGTTTAACAATTGTCTATTTTAAATTTGTTCTATACTCCACTTGATAATTTATCCATAAATTTGCTCAACGACATAGAAAAAAACTAAGTTTCTTGGAAATTAATCTTTTCAATAAAACGAACATTTAAAAAAGTAATATCTAACAATAAAAGAAAAAGCACAATGACTTTAATATATATGGGAAATCTAAAACAAAAAAATCAAATATGTGAAATTCTTAATTACGGTAACTAGATCCTATATAGATATAGATAAACTAAAAAATAAGGAAAGTAAATAAATTTGGGACACAACTTTAAATTGTAATTGAATGATTGAGGACAATTTTATATTTTTGGTGAAAACTGGGTGGATTTAGTCATATAGGGGGTGGAAATAGCGCCACCCTTTAGTAATTGTCAAAACAAGAAAAGAAAAATTCAAGGCACTTTTTTTTTATTCTTGTAATAAAGAAATATATAAAGAAAAATAAAGTCAACCAAATTAATAATCATAAAAAAGTAGAGTGGATTTGGCAGGGAATATTCTTGTAACAGTTTGCAGTAATTAATGAAAGAAAAAAAAAGGTAAAGGGAATTTCATGCATTGACATTTGTCCTAGATGGAAGCATACCAGATTGTGAGTAGGGATATTCACATAATGCGATCGACTGTGGTAAAAACTATTCCCATCCACTCTTATTCCACAATGGTAAAAGTATGTATAAGCACAAATAAATACTATTCTTTCTCTAAGTCATTGAGTCAACTGCATTGACTCTACATTGTTTTTGCTTCTTGGATTTACGAGCAAAAATGAGCTACCTACAAAGGTCTAGCACAAAATCTTGTTCAAACTCTAAAAGCCGTCTCTCTTTTGGACTAGGCTTACATCGGATATCGAGGCATAGATCCAATGTAAATAATGAAATTTTCAGACAATCACGCTATACGAGATTTGAACCTTCGACATCTAGTTTTTTAGTAGACCGCTAAGGGCCTGTTTGGTAAATTGCCAAATAATAAAAATTTCTATTCTTTTGTTTTCAAAATCAGTTTGGGAACAGAAATCCGTTTGTTAAATTATTTGTACCCGGGCACAATTTTGTAAAAAATTGTTCCCAGAATTAGTTTTGGAACAGAATTAGGAAGCAAAAAAAAGTAGCTTCTTGATTTTGGAACAATTTTTTCATTTTTGATTCTTCTTGATTTTTTTCTTTTTTTTAGTTTGTTGTTGTTCTTCGGCCTGCCGGCCGCCACCTGCCGATGACCGGCCACAGGCGATCGGCCACAGGCCAGGGCCGGCAAGGGCGTCGTGATCCTCATCGATCACCGGCGATCGACTTGCGGTCGTGACGCCGAGGCCGACCTCGCCGTCGCCACCTAGGTCCGTTGCTTAGGTGGCGACGACAAGGCCGGCCTCGCCTTGGTTGGGCGAGGTTGACCTCGCCATCGCTTGGGTTGATGACGGCGAGGTCGGCCTCGCCAGATTTTCAAGCACAGAATGGTTGCCATGCGCAGCCTAATTCTCCTGTAGCTGGATCCTCCGAAACCGTGGTGCCGTAAAGTGTTGCATTAAGTCCCGCAACGAGTGGATCGGTAAATGAAGGTCTTCTTTGGAACGACAGATATGCTATTAGATAAACTTCTCATTGATGTATTGTTTCACCGAGAACAGACTTAGAAAAAGGAAAATTTAATAGAAAGTTCTGAAAATATGATTTGACTTTTAGGCATGCCACGACATAATAAAGAGTGACAAAAAAAAGTTTTGAGGAAAAGGCCCGACAAGTCAACTTGGAATTGCTGTTAGATCATATTACCTTTTGGGATGTTGTAAATCTTGCCTTCCATGGTTTAGTCTCCTGTTTACATCCCGAGACAAGTCCCCAATTATAATCTACAGAGGAAGAAGGAAGAGAAAGGGCGTGTACTCCGGCTTCGGACCCGTCTTGTCTGTACGTTCGGAAGCATCTAAAAATCTCTTGTTTTCTCCTCGATTACGACAATGGCGAGACACAGTTTTAGTCTCCTCTCTCTATCCTCAACTCCATCTTCACCAGACTCCGCTTTTATTGCATTTTGCTAAACGGAAATTTCTGATTTTGGCAGGGATTTTTGGCGAGCATGGTGATTTTATGTGTAGCCTCGATGGGCGGTTGGAGCTCGTAATGCATACGGAGACGACCTCAGCGTCTTCCATGTGTTGAATTACAGTGCCGAAGGCGATGGCCAGTCCGATGACGCCAATGTAAGTCCCCTAAAATTCATGCAATTCTTGTGCACGCATGAATCTCATGGAATCTTGATTGTTTTAATTTACCCTAGTCTTCTATCGCTAAGCTTTTACCTATATATGATAAGCGTAGACTCGCGAATAGATACGCCAACACTAAAATCGCAAGACTTTCGGGCAATCTTTTTCTATGTCCGTGAAATGAAATAGTCCAAAGCGAATCAAAGTGTATAAAAGCAATGATTGCTCGATTCTTATCGAAACCGACAGCTCTCTCTCTCTATCTTATTATCTGAGTTTTGATACTATAGAGGTAAAAAAATTTCTGATGGTGAATCTATGCATTATCCTCTAAGACTGACCTAATTAGCATTTCAAATAACTTAATGTGCCTGCATGCGATGTATTTAGATGCATCTAGAGATCACCATGTCTTTCTAACAAAATAGACTAGGAATATCCGAGCTTGCCAAAATAAGTGGAGAGAAAAAATGGGTCCAAGCTAAATTATGGTCTCAATATGAACCCGAAAATCTATTACCAAATTACTCCGAGGAATAACATGCTCAACATGAACATCATACGGATGATCCACTTTTTCTTTACCTAAAATTATTTGAAGGATTGACCTAATGCTCGCGTACCCTATCAATATGCAGGAGGTTGTAAGTTCGATCCCTATCATCTCATTCCCTTTGTAATACCTATCAAACCCTAAAACCACACTGAATGAGAGCTACATCATTTGCTTTATTTTACTTCTTTTTTTCTTGGTTTTTGTTTATGTATATTACATTAATGGCGCATTAATATTTTTTTTGTGGGTATTGAAAGGCCTTTTTTTTTGGTCCAGTCATACTCTAATTCTTAATTCACTGTCAAACTTTTGTCATATCTCCGTGCAGAGTATGAGAGTCGAACCCCACACCTGAAACTAAACGTTCCCACCCCTAATGCCCCTGAAGGTGGGGATTCAAACTACCCACTTTCCCTTTCTCATGTGGGAAGAGTGGCCACTAGGACAACCCCCGGGAAATCATTCTTAGTCCGTACCCCCAATTTTCATGGCCCTTGCAAGTCCACCGCCATCAATTTTCAGGAACTTGTGGAAAATTTAATTAACTGGAAAAAAAAATAAAACGAAAAGAAGACACAAGAGACAGCCATAAAAAATCAATTCTTTTTTCTTGACCATTACTTTGACTTTTTCGAGAATACGAATAATTTCTTTTCTGAAATGTTACTTTATTCAAAACATCTCAGCACATTTTTCGATACCGGGGAAATTACAATCGCCTTTCAAGTTAATTTCAGTTGAATTGTTTTTTAATCAAAATCGGGCAGTTGGACAGGCGGAGCTGTGGACCGTTTTAGAACCGACCGGAACGAAAGGCGAGATGGGCCGACTCGGACGAGCGAAATTGTTCTCGGGCTTGATTTGCCCACCTTGGCCGGCCCAAGCCTGCTCAAACCTACGTGAAAAAAAAATTAATACTTCTTCAATAACGGGAGAGACTTTACACTACAAAAAAACTAGGATTTTGCCACGAAAATTTGCGACAAAAAATTTTTCATCGGAAATTAGCGACGACTTTTGCGATGAAAACTAAATTCGTTAGAAATTAGAGACGAAAAATTTTTCGTCGCAAAATTCGTTGGAATTTTTCGACGCAAAATTTTTGGTCGCAAAATTTGTTGGAAATTAGCGACGAACAATTTTTCGTGGGAAAGTTGCGACAAAAAATTTTTCGTCGCAAATTTCCGACGAATTTTGCGATGGAAAGTTATTCGTGGCAAATTTGTGACGAATTTTGGCACGAAAAGTTATTCGTGGCTAATTTGCGACAAAAAAAAAATTGCCACTAATTGCAACACAGAAAATAATTTTTACGATATCCATCCCCATCCCCAATTTCTCTCTCTCAACTGATTCCTCATATCCCCCTCAATGTTCTCTCTCCCTCTCTCTCTTTCGTTTCTCTCGATTTACCTATCTGCGCACGCGCAAATCAATCTCGGTAAAGCTTTTCCGTCGGTAAGTGTCGTGGCTAATTTCGTTACTAATTGGTGACGAAAACGGTTCGTCGTAAAACTACTCATCACTGAATTTGTATTTTTTGGTGTTATTAAAAAAATTTTTCCCTTCCTTATTAGTTTGGCCGGTCGCTGGAGACATCATCGGCCATGGGGCGAGGTCCAGCGGATCGGCCCGCGCCGACACCTAGGTGGGCTAGCCTCGCCATGGCCGGCGAGCTCGAGATCTGGGCGAGCTCGGCCCTTGCCAGTGTCGGCGAGGGCTAGCCTCACATGAGCCTCGCCATGGCCGGCGAGCTCAAGCTCGAGCTCGCCTAGAACTCACCCAGATCTGGGCTAGCTCGAGCTTGCCAGCCATGGCGAGCTCGAGCTTGCCAGCCAGCCAGTGCCGGCGAGGGCTAGCCTCGCATGGGCTGACGGTGAGGGCCGAGCTCGCCATGGCCGGCGAGCTCGAGCTCGCCCAGATCTGGGCGAGTTCTGGGTGAGCTTGAGCTCGCCGACCATGGCGAGCTCGACTCTCGCCAGTGCCGGCGAGGTCGAGCTCGCCCAGAACTTGCCTAGGCGAGCTCGATGGCCATGGCGAGCTCGAGCTCGCCGGTCGCCGGACCGGCGACCGGCCAAGAAGAATGGAAAAAAAATAAAAAGAAAAGGAAAAGAAAAAGAAAAAGAAAAAAATAAAAAATAATTAAAAAATGCATCTTAAGTGATTTGTTTTTATTTTAGGTACGTGTCCATTTGAAGGTCTCGCAATCCAAGTGAACGTTGCAATTCTCATCAAATTGATCACTTTGTACTACAAACATTTCAGTCAAATACTTGGTAAGTCTTCTTGACATGGTAATTTTTTCATTTTTTTCAATTTGAAAGTAATTGTTTCGTAAAAAACAAAATTTAAATTTTTAGAAATTTATGATTTTAATTAATAATATTAAACAATAGATATGATATTTTTAATATTTTACGAGATTTTTTTTTATTTTTATACATACACAATGCAAAAAGACAAGGGTTGGATGTATAATAAGAACTTACCTGAACATCGAGGATTCACCGATAAGTTTCGTATCGGGTTGGAACTATTTTTGGACTTTGCTAATAGTAAATATGAGTTCATAGATGGAAATAAGTTAAGGTGTCCATGTAAAAAGTGCAGTAATGGAAAATTTCAAGACATTGATAAAGTTAGAGAACATCTTTATAGATTTGGGTTTACTCCAAACTACTATGATTGGACTTGCCATGGTGAATCATTTATATCTGATGGCGGATATCGAAAAAACGACCAATTTTTAGTTAGGGAAGAATGTAGCTATTATGACCAATTGAATTCATACTAGAGGATGGTGTTTGATGAAGCCGGTCATAATCTTATTTCAGAATCGAATCATGCAAGTACTAGTTTTACTTCTACACTTGAACAAGTGGGAACTAGTCATGCATCACAATTGGAAAAGATAGAAGTTATAGGTTTTGATCAGAATATGTGTAATGGAACTTTCAATCTAATCAGTTCTGGAAAGTATTAAAAACAGCAGATGAACCTTTATGGGTAGGTTGTGACAACCACACGAAAGTATCAGTGACAACAAGACTGTTAAATATCAAGGCAGAGCATAATGTGTCCGTGGATTGCTTCAACTCTTTTGTTGAAGTAATGCGGGAAATAATGCCTCGTGATAATATTATGCCAAGTGACTTTTACGATATGAAAAAGCTAGTGGATAACTTAGGTCTTCTAGTTGTAAGGATTAATGTATGTAGTAGGGGTTATATGTTATATTGGAGAGATGATGACAATACAGAATCTTGCAAATTCTGTAGCCAACCTAGGTACAAGATTAACAGGAGGCATGGTCGGAATAAGAAGCGTAGACCATGTAAGCAAATGTTTTATTTGCCCTTAATCCCTAGGTTGCAAAGGCTTTATGTGTCTCAAGCCACTGCTCAACACATGACTTGGCATGCAAATCATGAAACAGAAGATGGTCTAATGTGTCATCCTTCAAATGCAGAGGCATGGAAATATTTTGATAGAACATATCCCAAGTTTGTGATAGAGCCTCGAAACATCATGTTAGGTCCGTGTGCTGATGGATTTGCCCTATTTGGGAAATTAGGAAAAAGTTATTCATGTTGGCAAGTTATCTTAACTCCGTATAATCTTCCACCCGGTATGTGCATGAAGATATCTTATGTGTTTTTGACATTGATCGTGATTGGCCCGCAAAATCCAAAAAAGTTGATAGATGTTTATATACAACCATTGATTGAAGAGTTACAACGGCTATGGGATGAAGGTATCCCTATGTATGACGTTTCTACCGATCAAACATTTGTAATGAAAGCTACTCTTCTTTGGACAATAAATGACTTTCCAGCTTATAGAATGTTATCTAGATGGAATACAGCTGGGATCTTAGGATGTCCAATATGTATGGAGAGATCGAAGTCATTCAGATTAAAACATGGTAAGAAGCCCAGCTATTTTGACTGTCACAGGCAATTTTTGTTGCTAAATCATACATTCAGAAAGAATAACAAAGAGTTCATCAAGAATATGATCGAAAGAACACATCCACCATTGAGGTTGACCAGTGATCAAATTTGGGAGCGAGTGTAGGAGTTTCCATCTATTGTTGAAAACCCTTACGGCACAACTATTGCGTACAGAAGTACACATAAGTGGACTAAACGCAGTATATTTTGAGATCTACCATATTAGAAGGCCCATCTTATTAATCATAATCTTGACGTCATACACATAGAGAAGAACGTTTTCGATAATGTCATAAATACTGTAATGGATGTCACTGGAAAAATAAAAGATAACTTGAACGCAAGAAAAGATATGAGGGATATTTGCGATCGACCAACACTAGATCCGGATGTAAGCAGTAGGGGACCAAAACTAAAAGCAGTTTATACATTGGACAAGGAGTAGAGACGGGTCGTTTGTCAATGGTTGAAATCGGTGCGATTTCCTGATGGATATGCATCGAATCTTAGGAGATGCGTTGATTTGAATGAATGTAAGTTGATAGGTCTGAAGAGTCATGATTGTCACATATTTATGGAAAGACTAATTCCAATAGCCTTCTAGGAACTTCTATCAAATTTTGTTTGGGGCGCCATTACAGACTTAAGTAATTTCCTGCATGATATTTGCTCAACAGCGTTGAAAGCATCACACATGGAGAAACTAGATAGAGATATTCCAATTATTCTTTGCAATTTAGAAAAGATATTTCCTCCATCGTTCTTTGATTCAATGGAGCATCTCTTAGTTCACTTGCCTTATGAGGCCAAAGTTACAGGTCCTGTCCAATTTTGATGAATGTATCCATTTGAGAGGTAATTTTTTTAAATAAATTTGAAATTACTTCATTATATATTATGTTCTGATAAATTTTTTTTTATTGCAATTAGGTTCTTATATCATTTGAAGAAAAAAGTGAAGAATAAGGCATGTGTCGAAACTTCAATTTGTAATGCATATATTATGGAAGAAGTGGCAACATTTGCATCATAATATTTTGAGCTGCACGTGCAATGCAAAAGGCGAATAGCAGGAAGAAATGATGAGGGCCCCATTGATGCCAATTGCAAATCATTCTTTATTTTCAATTATTTGGGTCGACCAAGCGGCGCATGTAAGTTTCGTCACTTAAGAGGTAAAGAAAAGCAAGCAACCCATACATATATTTTACTGAGCTGTCCAGAAATTGAGCCATACTTCAAGTAAGTGTACATTTGTAAGTATATGTATTGTGTGTCAAATATTTGTTAATATATAAATGGTATTTATTAATAGGATTTTCTAAAATTCAATGTTTGGACTACCACCAAATGAGTTTGACCGTTTGTGCGAGGAACAATTTGCAACTTGGTTCAAAATATATGTAAGTTGTATATGGACGAAATCCATGTGGAGTGATAATCTATGTGGATCTAACTGAAATTCGCGAATCAAATTTTGAAGTTGGTACAGAATTTAATTATGAGACAGATGATGAAGATGATGCTCATGAAGAAGATGAAGATAAAGACAAAGATAAAGACGAAGATAAAGGTGAAGATGAAAGTGAAGATGAAGATTATGATTTTTGAGATTTTTTACTAATTATGTGTCATTATTATTATTATTGCTACATGTGTTTTTTGTTGTTATCATAATTTTTATTATTGCTGTTGTCGTAATTATTATTGTTGTTGTTGTCGTTATTGTTATTATTAGAATTCGTGGCTAATTAGCCTCAGATTTAGCCACAGAATTGAAATAGTTGGTAAAAAGCCACGTGACTATATTTTCGTGGCAAATTTCTCATGAATTTAGCCATGAATTTCAACAAAAGGCCGTCTCCACCAGAGGCCTTATTTTTGTGGCAAATTTCCTACGAATTTTGCCGCAAAAATAGTACCTAGAGCAATATTTGCCTTGACACTTGAATTCCGTGGCAAAATTCATGGCAAATTTGCCACGAATTTTGCCACGAAAAAAGTACATAGGAGAATAATTCCCGAGACTTTAATGTTGTTGCAAAATTCGTGGCAAATTCGTGGCAAATTTTGCCACGAAAACGAAGTTTTACTAATAATTGCTCGGAAAGTTATTTTCGTGGCAAAATTCATGGCAAATTTGCCACGAATTTTGCAACGAAAATAGTATATAGGAGAATAATTGCCCCAAGATTTTGAAATTCATGGCAAAATTCGTGGGAAATGTGCCCCGAATTTCAAAAAGGCTGCAAACACCTAACATTTTTTAGTTGCGGCAAAATTCGTGACACGAATTTGCCACGAATTTTGCAACGAATTTCAAGTATATAGGAGAATTATATATTGCCCTGAGGCTTTTCAATTCGTGACAAAATTTGTGGGAAATTTCCCATAAATTTTGCCACGAATTTCAAAAAAGCCCCCCAAGGCCGAATATTTGAATTTCATGGCAAAATTCGTGGGAAATTTCCCACGAATTTTGCCACGAAAATACTATATAGAGCAATAATTGCCCGGAAATTTGAAATTCGTTGCAAAATTCGTGAGAAATTTCCAACAAATTTTGCCACGAATTTCAAGTATATAGGAGAATTATATATTGCGCCGAGGTTTTTAAATTCGTGGCAAAATTCGTGGGAAATTTCCCACGAATTTTGCCACGAAAATACTATATAGTGCAATAATTGCCCAAAGTTTTTAAATTCGTGGCAAATTCGTGGGAAATTTCCAATAAATTTTGTCACGAATTTCAACTTTCTAGGAGAAATATACATTGCCCCGAGATTTTTAAATTCGTGACAAAATTCGTGGAAAATTTCCCTTTCCCTTTCCTTGCAAGTGCTTTGGATTGTATTAAAATGCAATCTCCCTTCGTGGAAGTAGACTTGACTTTTATAAAGTAGCTTTTTCCATGTGATGGTGGTTGTTCCTGCGAGTTTTCTGGTTACATTTCCGTGTCTTTCTATCATGTCTGTCGTCTTTCTATTTCTGTTAGAAATATGTATCGCTTGGTTGTTACATGAGGATCTATACTGTACTGAAATTAATGTTTCTGGGTTGTGACAAGCTCAAGTCTTTTTTCCTTGTTCATTAACTCATATTTTTACTATGTTTTGACAGGAAATCATGTGGGTTCACGGGACCAGAGCTAGACATGAAATTATGTGGGTTCACCGGACTGGAGCTAGAGTAAATTGTTGTCCAATAATTGGACTTTGGAATTGGTTTTTCTTGCCCTATCGTGTGATTAGCGTCATGTTTAATTACACATTGCTTGGTTCACACACTTTGAATTGCGTGTTTAATTTAACCTCGCGTGTGGTTGAATATGTACATTAGGTTCATGTATTGATTGTGGACCCCCTTAGCCTGGTTAGGGATCGAATTTTGAGACTCCCGATTAGTATGAACACATTAGGCAGTAATTAAATAAGGTTAGGTACCGAAAAGACATTAATTGATCAATTGATGTAATCAAGTTCTCGTACCCATTGAATCTCTGGTTCATAGAAGTAAAGTATTTCTCTCGTGCTTTACTTGGGTGTCTAATTGATCCACCAAAAATCGATTAGTGACAACTCCTAGATGAAATTGATTTGCATGTTAACAACTTAAACTTAAGTTGCGAATTGGTATGAGCTTGGGAGAGCTCGAGTTAGGTTTAACTTAGTAATCCATTAACCTAACCCCTTAGGCGGCGAGGCCGGTTCGGGGAGGTCGCAACAGCTTGGCGACTCCACTGGGGACTTTTTAGTGGACTTAGGCTGTTTATCTTGTTCAAATACATCCCTAACGTGATTGTTCTTGTCATTGACCCCTTATTTTGCAGGTTTGGGATTTGGGGAATGAATGTTTATTTTTTCGGATGCTTGAAGCATTATTTGCTTATAAACTGTTGTGCATGCTTTAGATGTTTTAGCATTATACTGTTGCACACACAACCATGCTGCCGGACCTGGGCCGCGATAGGACATTTAGGATGGTATTAAGAAAGATACAACTTCGAACGCGAGACTGCGTTATAGAGGTTGCCTTTCTTCTCTCCGAAAATTCTTTCTTGGTGTCGTAAGTGTTTATCCTTGTCCGCGAGATCGCGTGACTATAGGATATTCCTTTCGACTGAGCCGAAGTTAAGAAGACCTGACACCAACGTGAGACTGTGATGGTTAGATCACCCTCTTAGTTTCACTTTGTTAAGCCATCTAGAGTAGGAATCAGCTGCACGTTACATTTGCATGTTTATGTGATTGAAAATTTGTCATCCACTGTAAGTAATGTTTCTCTCCTTACTTGTTCACTTTTGGTTGAAACTTTCATTTTTGAAATTCGTGAAAATCAATCGAATGCCCTAAGTGATCTAAGCTTATAATTGAAAATTTCAGGCAATCACTCTTGACAATGAACTTTGAGCATAAATCTCAAACACCCTTGATTTGGCCCTACCAAAACAGATGGTTTTGTCTAAACTTTCAGTTATAGGCTTAAAATCACATTTTTTTGTGCATAAATCCTTTCAAGTCAAGATTGTATTTTAGGGCATAAAATTGAAATCACATTTTCAACAAAATTCTTTCTTGTTCACATTCCGGAATCGGAATTCAAATCATATTTTGTGTATTTCTCTTAAAACAAGAATTATCTCGTCTTTCCAAAAATCAAAGTCACAAATTAGTTTTTCACAATTGATGCTACATCTTGCGCATGAAACTTTTGGAATAGAATGGGTGTTCGATTAATAGCCATGATTTGATCTTTTAATGATGTCTCCTCTTACTACGAAACCTTGGCGAAATACCAAATCCTCGCAAATAGGGACCATGGGGCACGTATCGTCGCCTTGCTTTCGTTATAAGAGGTGGCTTCACTGAGAAATCACTTTTTTCATTCACGTACTGATATTGTCTTCCTTTTGAAGGTTATACGCAAAGGCCCTTCTTTGGAATCTTCTCGCTCAACCACGCCAAGAAGTGGACTTAGAAGATAGGACGAGATTTGTTTATTTCATTCTTCTATTCTACCCATATGGATTGAATTTCCATGGAGGTAAAATGTCGTTGTTTCAATAAGAACTTCTCATGCAGCAATTAACTTGTTTTCCATTTTCTTTCATGAAAACAGGTAAAATGAAAGGGTTGTTCGAGATTGGCATTCACTTTCCCTACAAAACCAAAGTGTGGGCCCTTTGAACTTGAGGCACATGCAACAAGGCATGAGCGTCGAAGGAATTGCGTCATAGAGAGTACAAAGTGATTCTCATTGTACTTGCCAGACGGATAACAGAAGAAAAGAATCATTACTCACAATGGGTTAACAATGAAGTTGGCAGGTCTAGAAGACATAATTTCTTGAAGTTTCAAAGTATAGTGTCCGTCTTCTCAAACTCCATAAGTAATCTCTTGGAACACACACTGGATTGGCGCAAACATTTGCATGATGAAGTCTGCTCGCATCCTTGAGATTTTAAACTGGAATAGAGGCGGCTTTTGGATTCAAAGCAACTAAGGCTTTAGGAAATGGGTGCTCATGCTTAGGGATTTTTAGGAAGAATCCCCGATAATTTTGAAAGGATTGCCTCCTTGCAGGATTTGGATTCGGGTCGTAATGATTTTTCCAGCTTTCCATCTAGTTTATGGGAGCCTCGTACTTCTAAAAAAAAATCCGTTTATCTCATTGTATGCGTTGGAGCACATGTACGACTTGACAAATGTGGATGGTTTAGATGGAGCTGGACTTTACTAATTGCAGCAATTTAGTTGATGTCCTTGGTCTCCATGAAGCGTCTAAGACATTTTATTCCTAGTTGGTTGCAAGGCATGCATCCTAGATTTGAAAAGAAGAATTGGAAAGGTTGCTCCAAAGCATTTGGACAACTTGAATATCTCTGGGAGCGAGATTCCACCATGGTTTCATCAGAAAGTTTCTCGTTTTGTTGCTCCAAAGAACCACAAGATTGGAGGAATAATTTTCATTGTTGAGGTCTCTCTGGACATTGTAAACCGGCGAAACTTTCCGCTACTAGCAATCGTGGACATTAGAAGAAGGCTTCTCAGGCGTGAAGGTCTGATACACACCACGACATTGTGCTTGATAGGGATCCCCGACACAAGTGAAGACCAGCTTTACTTGATTATATTTCCAGAATTCGAGCCAATGGTTGGGAGCTTAAAAAAGGAGATCGCAAATTTGATTAATGGTAAGAGATCATCACGATCTCTCATGCTTGCCTTGAAGCAATATGGAAAAGGCTAGTCTCCCACTGATGAAGGAGGGAAGGACTTGCGGCTCTTGGCATAGACGATGATACCCTAGTGTTCATAAAGAGCTCCATTTCAAGAATCCACTAAGCCTTTACACTTCACCATTTTCGGAAAACGAGTCCGAGGAGGGATGACATCTGAACATTCCTAAATTTGAAATTGACCTTAGGGTCACATTTGTGAATCCACTTCTTTCTTCAATCATCAACGTGGATGAAGAAATGCTCTTAAAATTTGTGCTTCAAGTAATCCCTATTGTTCTCGGAGTAGAGTCCACAGAAATTTCTCATCTTGGAGAATCTCACATCAATTTGACAACCTTCTCAAAAGAAGAAATGTGCGAAGATTCCTCGGCACCAAGGCTACTTCTTTGGTTAGTGACATCTATAACTCATAAGAAGCTCTTTGACGGGTCCACATATATGGATGTGGACTATCCAAACGATATTGTCAAAAGACAAGAAGAGTTGAGCTATGATCCATTTGGAATTGCCGAGCATTAGTAGCTGCAATTTTTGCGCCTTCAAATAGCTTCTCGGCATTTAATCCAGCTTGGAGATGATTATTGGTGGTTCGCGAAATGATCCTTCAAGGCATGGATGTACACGAGCAAGAATCATTCATCAAATGGTACCCCCGAGTAAAAGGTTGTAATCGTTCCGAATTAAATTCGATTTATTTAAAGAATGACTTGTTCCTCCCCTTGTGCAGAATTCGTGAGGACAAAAAAGAGTTGATGTAAGGCAAATTCCCGGGAATCAACAGGATTGCACGATGAGGACAACTTAGTCCAGAATTGTGCCATCCCAAAAGAAAAGGGTGCATATCGTTCCCAAATTAGTCCAACTGAAAATGGAAATGACTTGTGCCATCTCTCGTTTTGCAGATGAAATAATGTGTTTGATCATGGCGACAACAACTTCTTCCAAGACAACATGATGAGGTAATACACATTGAAGGGGAGTGTGTCTGATAATAGGGGCAACGCCTCCCGTTAACAAATCATGACAAAACCATCCAATTTAGCACAAAAGGATGTATAGTTCCTAAATTAAGTTCAATCGAGAGTGGAGATAACATGTTCCATTTCCTTTTTGCAGGGTAGTAAATAGGGCAGGTCACTCAAAGGGCAGTAACCCTCATCCATGATGCATGATAAAGCGAAGTTATTCAATTCAGCACGAAAAGGGCGTGCATTGACCACATGAGCAACATCTCCAACAAAAGAAACACGATGAGGCCAAATCATTCATTTAGGAAATGTTAATGCCCGAAGAACAAAAGCGCATAAAGGGGCGTTGTCAAATACTCAAGAAAGCGGATTCAAATTAGGGTAAATTGTATTGTTTTCAACTGTCCATTTTAATACAATTCTTGACATGATTCTCTTTTCTTTTGATAGGAAGCATTAAAGACCTAAAGGACAAATGCAAATGAGGGGTAATATTGTATTGTTCCCAATTTTCCAATCCCTAAAGGGTCTTTAACTAACACATTCTTTCTTATTCTTTACAGGATTACCAAGTCGCCATACCGCAGGTAAGTAACCTTCCTCCAAAATTCAAATGAAAATTTTCTTCACGAAAAAATGGGGGAGTTTCTGATGTATTTGAGAAAAGAGCACAAAAGTAGAATTGTGAAAGCAAACTTTTCACGAAAATTTTGAATATCGTCTTTATCCAAAAATTGCCTTGATGCTTGGCGGATCATTCATTTTGAATCAAAATCCCCTGTGGAGATTGATCAATTCATGATGATCTCAACGAAGTGAAAGGGAGATGTTAATTATGCTAAGTGAGAAACACTTGAGATGAAGAAAGGCAAACAATTCCCAAACACGTCCTATAAACACTTTAAGAGGAGCGAAAAAGAGAAATTTGTGTTGTTTAAGGACGAGAGATTCATTCGCAAATAGTATACAGATCAAAATGAAAAGAGGCATTTCTTTCTTATATCCTATATACTACAGGTGATCATAGTTAAGCCCATTTGAGCATTTAAATGTGAAGAATTCTCAAAATACCCATGTTAAGAGCCACCCCACAATTTGGGCAAATTTGGAGATTTTGGTTAACATCATTTGATGAAAAGATGATAAAGATTTCTTTGCTCTCACTAGTATCAATCTTTTTGTAGTAACTTCTGGTGAATCCTTGTGGAAGCTCGAAACATCCCAAAATGAAGAAGAACATTCATTTTTCTACCCAAACACTTATACCCTTTGTTCAGCCAAGTTGAGCCTAAATATTTATTTCTAAAGCCCAAGTGGTGATTATCTCTCTATACTGGGACAAAGTATGTGATTTATCAAGACAATGGATACTCGCGAGACAATGTGAAAAACATCTCGAAAGTCCTAAAAGCTCAAAAAAAAAAATCAAAAGTCAAATAAAAACTAGGGGGCATGAAAAAGCAGTGTGCCTAGTAAAAGCAAGGCCAATGCCCATTAAAAAAAGAGAGAGAAAAAGTAGCATCAAGAGAAGAATTCTTTTGTGAGGAAAAAGTGTCAAAAGCAAAATGCTCGCATGAAAAGAAAATCATTGCAAATACAAAAGTCATTAGAGAAAAGAACGAAGCTTTTGTATTGAAATGATTAGTCATTGGACTTTCGAGACAAATTGGATTTCAAAAGGCAAGTGTCCTCGAAAAGATTGGATGATATGGTAATGATGTCATCGTGATCACCAACTTTTGAATCCCTTTTGAAAATTTCTGAGCCTTTCGAGCCTTTACCTAAATCAATATTATAACCTTCTCCAAAGTCTCTTCATATTGGGATAGTCTAAGCAGAAATTTGGATTCCTAAACAAGTTATCGCTTGAAGAAGTGGGGGCAAAGTTATCTTATCTCATTTTAAGGTTTCTTGACTTGTAAACTTGATGGAGATACGAATTAACAATTATTTCATTCCTTAGTCGATAATGCTCATCCATTGTTAAAACCGTGACGAAACCTATATTACAGTCCTTTAAAAGACCTCTTAGATCGGTCAATATGTACTTATTGTGAATGATTCTCAAAACCCTCGACAGCGGTCATGTGAGCTATATTGAGTGATCAGACTATTTTTCACATTAATGGATGGGATCAAGCAACCTTCTTGAAAGTATGTGAGAAGCTCTTTTCCGATTATAGAGCTCTTGTTTGGCATGTTTAACAAGCTCTTTTCATGAGTTAAGATCATTTTGACAAAAGACTTTTTCCTAAGGGAATTTAATGATTAATGACACTTCTCAAGCCTGATGGCAATCTTGTTATGTTGAATGATGCAAAATATTTTCCAAACAATCGAAACTAGCTTGAATTGCTCATGCAATCAATGCTTTCTCATTGATGATACGATTTTCATATGGCCTCTCATGATGTTATCTTGCCTGGTACGTATTCGTTACCAGAGCACTTGTTAAAACACATCCTATTAGATGTGCAGATGCCTTCTCGGAATTTCTTCAATATTCGACAGATATAGTGAGCTCTAACAGCCCAAAACCATTCTTACATGAGAAGTCTTCCCCATGTGAGATCGTGTTTTCTGAAGATTTGTGCGTTCGTCTTTAAACCACGCAATGCAAAGGTGTATGCATTTGTTGCATAACACTTCGATTTTAAAAGTTCTGGGTCTTTCTTTAAACCCTGATTTCAAAAGATTACGGGTCTTACCTTAAACCCCAATTTCAAAAGGTTCTAGGTCTTTCCTGAAACCCTGATTTTACAAGGTTGTTAACATCTAAATTTTGGCGATCTAATTAGTCGTTCATTGTATAGAAAATTGGGGATTAAATTTTAACCCCTAAACAAAAATATTAAAATTGCATAGCATATAGTTTGAGTTCATATAGGTTAGTTGCATTCCGCATCGGACCGGCAGTGGCGAGAAAGCTGAAAATTCATCACGTAAATCGAGGTCGAGTACTCAGCTCACTCAAGGGATTGGGGGCCAAAATTCACAAGTCTAAAAGGTTTTGGTTGTTTTAATTTGAGCTTAAATAAGCCCGAATTAATTTAGCCCATTTGAAATCAAATAAAAGTAAATGATAATGCCTAACTCTAAGCCCATTAGGATAAGGGAGCCCGGTTAATTAATCTAGGGTTGCAATATAAATATGTCATTATGCGTCATAATCAAGGGGGCTCTCATAATTTTCAGAAGAGAATTCTTGACCGCAAGAGTGAAACATGAGAACGAGAGTAAGAGCAAAGTGAGAGAGAGAGAGAGAGAGAGAGAGAGAGAGAGACGGCTTCAAGAGAGAAATCGGTGAAGCAAAGTTCGGTTTCATTGCTGTCCTTAAAGCAAGATGTTGTTTTTAGCGAAGTAAGCCGGACGTCTTCAAAGCATCCTTAGCAGCTCCGGGAAATCCCAGCAAGTTTAAAGGTTCTAGCAAGTCTTCTATTGTGTTTCGACGATTTTTTTGCCAAGTCCAGAGAGCCCTTTATCAAGTCCAGGGGTTGTCGCGCATCTTCCCGTGGCGTTCCTGTTCGTGCTGGCGCGTTTCCGACGGCCTCACTCCCACCCAGCGGTAATCTTGGCAAAGTGCAACATCTCGGGTGTCTTTTCGGCACAAGATCAGCAACGAGAGAGTCTCTGACATCATCAGCGAGCAAGAGCACCGTTGACGCGTTCTGAAGAATTAATGGGGGGAAACAGGGAGTGACGTAATCCCATCTTCATCCACACCTCTACTTCCTTGATAATATCAACACATGTAAAGGAAGGAAGACAAACGACAAAGAAAAATCGTTTGTGGGTGGTGAAGAAGTCAAGTTCCTACACGTACGTCCGCGTTGGGCCACTGTACTCACCAAATTCCCGGAGTCATCCCTATATTGCTGCTTGCTCACCAGATTAGCTTGACCATCAGCCTGCCCGTGAGCCCGGAGCCTAGCCGAGCCACTCCTGACAGCCGTCACGCCCGCCATCGCCATCGCCGCCACCGTCAATTCGTCGGCCGCATTGTCCGATCTACGATCCCGATTTACTGGTGATTCAAATTTGGAAGTTATCCGCGAAATTAGGTAAGATTATTCAAATATTTCTTTTGAATATTTAATTTCCTAGTTTTCGGATAACTTAGATATTTCGTAAATATTTTGGTGGATAGCTATATATCTTAGGATAATTTTGTGATATCCGCAATATTCGAAAATACCCAAAATTAGGAATCATTCCTAATTTGACAACGTATCTGGACGACTATCTGACCTTATCCCTAAGGTACGATAGCGACTATATGGAAAATCGTTATCTTATCCATAATCATTTGGATATGATAATAGATTTTATTTGCTTTCCAAATTTGAACAACTAGCTTTCCGTCGATATCTATAACCCTATAGATATGACCGATAGTTTGATTTTTTTGCCTAATTTGAATCTAATAAGAAGAATCTTGCGGATTGCGTGGATTGTTTGAACGTGATTGTTATCTTTGTTTAATTTTTTTCCTTTTAAATAAAGAAAATCAAAAATATATGTTAGTTAGGATTTAAATTAGAAATTTTGCATGCCTAGGGAATCTTAAATATATCAAAAAAATAAGATAATTATTTGATTTAAATTGGGATTTAGGATAGCATATTTCCTAGTTTAAATTAGAGATTGTTTTAATCTTAGTGGATTATTTAGGATATTTAATAATTTCGAATTTTAATAAAAATCCCAAAAAAAGAATCACTTTAGGGTAGATCAAATCATTTTCTCTAGGATAGATTGCATGTTAATTTGAGTAATTTTTAATTCCGAATTTCATTTGAAAATACCAAAAATAAATCATTTGTCCGTCATTAGAATTAGGTCACGTCGTCGCATGACATATAGTTTGCCTATTAGGCTGCATTAATCGCATGTTAATTTTTGCACGTCATTACATATATGTTAGTTTTCATTTAAATAAGTGAAAATCCTAAAAAAATATTGAGTGAACTGCTTGTTAATTAGAAATCATATTATGATTGTTGATGTGATTTTCTAGCTAACAATGTAGATGCTTACGTTGCTTCGAGGTAAGTAATTTTCCCAATCTTGCAATTTATTTAATGTTTTGATTATTGGGTGTTACTTTGGTGGTTTGCGCACCCGCATGATCACCTCACATGCTAGTGACTAAGTTAAAATGGATCCAGACTGCATGCATAAACGTTTTTTGAAAAGAAAAGGTACCGAAAGGGCGTTAGATCAAATCTAGCGTAACCAAGTCTCCGAGCTTAGAATCTCTGGTTCGTAGGAATAAAACATATCTCCCTATATTTTATTTAGCTTTCTAATCGACCTACCACAAATAGATTAGTGGCGACTCCAAGGATGAAAACTTTTGCATGTTAAAAACTTAAACCCTAAGTTGCGAATTGGTAGGGCTTGGGAGGGCCCGAGTTAAGCTTAATCTTAATAATCCATTAGCCTGAGAAAATTTTAGGTCGCGACAAAAGTTTTGGGTCTTCCTTAAACCCTGATTTCGAAAGGTTCTGGGTCTTTCCTTAAACCCCGATTTCAAAAGGTTCCAGATTTTTCCTGAAACGCTGATTCCAAAAGGTTCCGGGGCTTCATTTAAACCCCGATTTCAAAAGGTTCTGGGTCTTTCCTAAAACCCTAATTTCACAAGATTCTAGGTTTTCCTTAAATCCGATTTCAACAGGTTTCAGGTATTCCCTTAAACCCCGATTTCAAAAGATTCTGGGTCTTTTCCCGAAACCCTGATTTCAAAAGGTTCCGAGTCTTCCCTTAAACCCTAATTTCAAAAGGTTCTGGGTCTTTTCCGAAACCTTGATTTCAAAAGGTTCACTGGTTTATCTTTAAGCCATGTTTTTTACAACATAATGTCCTGAGTGAAAAACCTTAGGCACATAAAGTCCTAAGTGAAAACCTTAGGCATTAAAATCCTGAGTGAAAAATATTAGGTATTTCAAAATCTTGAGTGCAATTTGCCGTTCATAGAGTTTTAGTCCCTAGACGTACTTTCAGGGTTTTATCCCTAGTTGTTCCTTCGAGCCGTTGCTCCTATTACAGTTCATAGGGTTTTAGTCCCTAAGCGGGATCATAGCTATTCATAGGGTTTTAGTCCCTAAACAGAATCTTAGACATTCATAGGGTTTTAGTCCTTAGGCGTTCCTTCAAGGTATTGTTCCTATTGCCATTCATAGGGTTTTAGCCCCTAGGTGGGATCTTAGCTGTTCACAGGGCTTTAGTCCCTAAGCTAAATCTTCGACGTTCATAGGGTTTTAGCCCCTAGGCATTCTTTCAAGATGTTGTTCCTATTGCCGTTTATAGGGTTTTAGTTCCTAGGCGGGATCATAGTTGTTCATAGGGTTTTAGTCCCTAAACAGAATCTTCAACATTCATAGGGTTTTAGTCCCTAGGCGTTCCTTCTGGGTTTTATTCCCTTTGCCATTCAATAGGGTTTTAGCCCCTAGGCGGAATCTTAGACGTTCATAAAGTTTTAGTCCCTAGGCGTTCCTTCAAGGTGTTACTCCTATTGTCGTTCATAGGGTTTCAGTCCCTTGGCGGGATCTTAGCTGTTCATAGGGTTTTAATCCTTAGGTGGAATTTCCGACATTTACAGGGTTTTAGTCCCTAAATATCAATACAGAGTCTTTTTCTTTGCACGGTGACCTTTTGCAGCCCGGAGTGTAACAGTCTGAATTTTCGATCTTTTTTCCGGGATTTAAGGAATGAAATTGACCAGTGCACTATAGTGAGATCTCACCCGGGACCTGCGCATTCTCGAGATTCTAACCTTAGTGATAAGGCCATTACGGGATTGAGTTCGCACGACCAAAGAACTCGACCTTGGTTCGACCTTCGACCATGAGAATTGACGAGGGAATATTTTGGGCCAATAGAGAGCGATCTATTTGATTGATCGTGTCTAAAGGGAACTAGTGACAGACCCTCGCAATTACATGACAATCGAGGTCGTCATGGGTAGAGTAAACTTAAACATGATTTGACTTAGTGTCGATCACGGGTCGAGAGCGCGTAATCCCAATGAGCCACCCGTTAGCCAGAGATAAGTTAAAGTCGCGATTGTTCAATTTTAGTCATTTCTTGGAATTCGGGCCCGGGAATCGAGAATTTTGAAAGTGACAATTTTGGACGACCGATGACGTTTTGGCTTGGCCAACCTTGGGGCCACCCATTTCTGCAAAAAAAATGGATTTCGGTTCGGGATCGGAAAAAAATCACGATTTTGCCCCTCTAGTCAACGATGTCGATTCTGAGGCCGGATGAGATTATTTTTTGAGGCCGATGTCATTTTAGGGTGGCCACGCATATTTGGAGTGGTTACGGTCAAAAATTGGAATTTTGGTTCGGAAGTGAAAAATAATATTATTTTAATTCCCAGAACTTTGCAGTCGATTTTCGAGGGCTTAAGAAGTTATTTTCACGATTCCAAAGCCATATTATGTTGGCCACGCATATTTAGAGTTGATTTGGTCAAAAATTGAAATTTCGCCCCGAGACTGGAAAAATGACCATTTTGCCCCTAGGCTATTTTTTGTCCAAATTTTTAGGAAATTATTTGGGATGATTATTAAGGGTTTTCAGCTGCATTATTGGACCTTGGACACTTCCCCCCCCCCCCAAATTATTGGATAGGATTAAACGAGGACCGTCGGATTAGGGGTATTTTGGTCAAATCGTCCGGATTGGTGACACGTGGCGCCCCCTAGCCCCCTATATTTGACCGGTCTGACCAGCCCTCTCTCTCTCCTCCCTCATTTGGCCAGAACCCCCCACAGATCAGCCCTCCCCCACGTTTTCCTCCTCCTCCGCCGGTTTTCCTTGCCACCAGCCGGAGCTTGCCGGACCGCTGCCATGCAGCCGCTGTCAGCCAGCCGCCGTCGCTGCTGCTGCCTCATCCAGTCACCACCCACCAGCAGCACCACCCCACCTTGCCTCTCTCTCTCTCTCTCTCTCTCTCTCTCTCTTTTTCCCCGTTTGGCGCAAGGAATCGCCGTGTACCGCCGCTTAGAGGCCGACCGCCGCCGCGCAGGAGCTCAAACGAATGAGCCACTACCGCAGTGACCCTCTAGCCGCCCCGTACGTCGCTGTCCGTACGGCGTCCGTACAGACGTACAGACGTCCGTAAGTCGGCGTCCGTACGTCGCCGGGGACGCTGCCGCTGCTGCTTCTACTGTTCCGGCCCCTTGTCCAGCCAGCTTGCCCTGTTTTTCTTAGGTAAGTGTCTCCCCCAAAAACTACCTAGGACCTCGGGTATTTCTAGACTCGTTTAGGACCCAGTTTAGGTAATTACGTGGCTGTTTTAGACTAAGAACGGGGCTGGCTATTCGGAGGTTATGGACTGATTTGGGAGATTGAAAATGCATGGTTTGGTAGGCTCAGATGGGGCTGAGGTGATGCGAAATGATCGTGGCTGAATTGTGCGATTAATTGATGGGATTGTGCCTTGAATGAAAATTTGTACGTGGTTATGTGAATTGTGTTTAATGGCTAGTTGTTTAGGTGATTGTGGATTGATTGGCGAGGGAAATTCAAGGTTTAGGAGGCTCGGTTAGGACTGTAATGTTGAGGATCGATCGGGGTTGAATGGTGTGATTAATTGGAATTGTATTGGCTTGATCAGGTTTGTTGGATTAATTGTTTTGTGTGATGCTGTTGGCTGGTTCTGATTTGTGCATTTGGCTGAATGTGGTATGATTGTGTGCAGTGTTTGTGTGGTCGTGAAGTGTGGTGATGTGGTGGAGTGAATATGCATTGAGTTCGCGTGCTAAGCCTGGGTGTTCGTGTGATGTTTGTGTGACGAGGTTGTGTAAATATGAAACGTGTGTGAGGTGTGTATGTTTGGCAGTGTGTTTTTGTGGTGGCGTGGCAAGTGTGGTTTGAGTGGAACAAGGGATGTCGGATTGGTTGGAAAGGATCCGTCCTGAGGCGTATACGTTTACGCGGGACGATGCCGTCCCTGACGAGGTGACGATGCCAGGCCCGACGGGGTGTCGATGCCTGACGAAGTCAGAAGACTGTTAGCCTGATGCGTTTTACGCGGGCGCGGTAGAAGGAAAGTGTGTGTAGGATTCCGTCCTGAGGCGTGTACGTTTACGCGGGAAGATGCCGTCCCTGACGAAGTGATGATGCCTGGCCCAACGGGGTGTCGATACCTGACGAGGTCAGAAGACCGTTGGCCTGATGCGTTTTACGCGGGCGCGGTAGTGGTGGAAGAGTTGAGAATGAGCGGGAATTGGCTTGAGGTGCGAGGTTTGAGAAAGTGATGCGTGGTGTGAGTTGGTGTGCAGGTGTGTTTGTATCGCATGATGTGATGCTTAATTATGGGGTAGAAACTGCTAGTCACGATATGGGACGTGCCCAAGTGGTTTCTGTCTTATAATTGAGGCACGCGTACGTCTGTGATGTATTGTTGTGATGTGCTGGCTGTGTTATGGTCTAACGTGCAAGAACGTGCATGATGAATTCCAGGTAGGGTCGTGTGTGGTTGTTAGCTTGGTTGGTTGTATGTGTTATGCGTGTTTCGTCTGGCGGTATGTGAGTGCCTACGTGGGGTTTTGGGTTGTACACTTATTGAGATTTGTCTCACGGTTGTATAATTGCCACTTGCAAACCCCCAGCCTTAGACCTAGGAGGCCCGCCTCCTCTTTTTGGAGTTTGAGGAGCCGCCCAAGGTGCCCAGTGGAGTTGCAGGCGATGCCTAAGAGGTCTTCCGGAGGATCGAACCAGGCGAAGTAGGAGCATGAAGAAAGGAGGATGAACCTTAGGTTTTTCCTTAGGGTATTTTAGAGGTTGTGTAAATCGGATTGACCCATAGGGAAGTTAAGTTAACCAGACCTGATCTTTTGTTATAACGGTGATTTCGGATGCTAGCGTGCTGTATATATTTGTAATATAATGTGTGTATATATTTAGTGCAGTGACCGTATAAAATGTTGTAGTTGGTGTTCTACCCCGTTGTCGTCATCTTTCTATCCGGGGTTTTTATTTTCGCTTCCGCATGTGGCTCTGATGTTTGGGTTGGGTCGGCGACGTTCCTGGGATGTCGCATCATTTCGACCGGAGCGGGATGTCGCGAGCTTGATGGGGTTCGGGGCGTGACACGGAGCACCCCTTCGACCTGGCAATCTTTTGCAGCCCATAGTCTTTTTTTTTGCACGGTGAGCTTTTGCAGCCCGGAGCACCCCTTCGACTTGGCGAGCTTTCGCAGCCCAGAGTCCTTTTCTTTACATGGTGAGCTTCTGCAGCCCGAAGCACCCTTTCCACCTGGCGAGTTTTCGCAGCCTAGAGTCTTTTTCTTTGCACGGTGAGCTTTTGCAGCCCGGAACACCCCTTTGACCTGGTGAGTTTTCGCAGCCTAGAGTCTTTTTCTTTACACAGTGAGCTTCTGCAGCCCGGAGCACCCCTTTGACCTGGCGAGCTTTTGCAGCCCAAAGTCTTTGTCTTTGAACGGTGAGCTTCTGCAACCCGGAGCACCTCTTCAACCTGGCGAGCTATTACAGCTTAGAGTCTTTTTCTTTACACGGTGAGCTTCTGCAGCCCGGAGCAACCCTTCGACCTGGCGAGCTTTTGCAGCCCAAAGTCTTTGTCTTTGAACGGTGAGCTTCTGCAACCCGGAGCACCCCTTCAACCTGGCGAGCTGTTGCAGCTCAGAGTCTTTTTCTTTGAACAGTGAGCTCCTACGGCCCGAAGCACCCTTCGACCTGGCGAGCTTTCGCAGCCTAGAGTCTTTTTCTTTGCACGGTGAGCTTCTGTAGCCCGGAACACCTTATTGATCTGGCAAGCTTTCGTAGCCCAGAGTTTATTTCTTCATATGGTGAGACTTTATTTAGCCAAAAGCTCATTCTTACACGGTATGGCAGGTATAAAAAAAATCCATGTTAAATCATATCGCATACATCTTCCCATGCCCTCCATGAACAAAATTTAAGTGTCTCTTGTCTTTGAAAGGAACCTCTTCCAGCTCCCCTTCAAAGAGGGGTAGTTATTAACACTTAAATTTTGCTTAATCATTTAAAGTTTTATCGCATAAAAAAATTAGGGTTTAATTTTTAACCACTAAACAAAAAATATTTTCACTAAATATTTTCATGACATATAGGTATTAGGTGCATTTACATTAATAGGGCAAGCTAGAGCATATTTTTCTCGTTTATTTTAAAAAAATTATTAAATTTAAAAAAAAAAAGAGGAAGAAAGCACGTGAAGGGCCTTTCCTCTTTGACCGTTCAACCCGTTCACCAAAAGGGGCTCTGCCTCCTTCACTTACGAAATAGAAGGAAAAGCCAAGGAGAAAAGAAAAAAAATAATAAAAGAAGAAGAAGAAGAAGCTTTTCTTCTGGCTTGGGGGACCGCACAATCCATTCACAAAGGGGGGACGTTTTGCGCATTCAAAAGAGGCACCGAGCGAGAGAGCCAGAGTGAGACAAATCTGAGAGAGACATCCAGAGGGAGAGAATCGGGAGGGCGAGAGAGAGCTCCACAGAGAGAGATCCGAGGGAGAGAGTGAGATCGAGAATTCTCAAGAGAGTAAGATCTGGTTAGGGGGCCTTCCATCGGTGACTGCCACGCCTTAACCATGCCCGGCGACACTCCGGCGCGTCCCATTCCTCGCGGTAGGTCCCGGCCTCAAGTTTTGTCGGGTTTTGTTTGGTTCGATTCGGGATCGATTTCCCGAGGATTTCAACTCGGAGACGTGCGAGGTGACCGAACGTAGTCCAATCTCTCACGGCCGCCCCCGTTCGCTGCTGCCGAGCTGAATAGGGAGCCCTGCAACGGCACCCCCTCCCCTATTTTTGCTTCTGTTCTCGAGCTCACTGACCGGAGCTCGCGGCCTTCCGGCTCGCGCAAGTTCCGGCCCGTGACGCCTCCTACCTATTCCTGTTGATTTATGTGTTTTGCATTGACAATCCCAATTCGTTTTGGGGCTCCGATTGAACCAAAAACCTTATGTTTTCGTAGCGAGCGCCAACTGTTCGACGTTTTGCCCAAACCAAATTTCTTTTATTTGTCTCTGTTCTGCTGCGTTTTTGGGAGTGTTGGACAGTCCTGGCGTACCGCCGGTGGCCACGACGGTCCGAGCGTGACCGTGGGAGGAGGCGGCCAGCCAATCCCTCATCGGGAACTGGCTGATTCGTGGCTATCCAGCCCTTCGTCAGGGCTTGGATGGCCTTGGTTAGTCCCCGGTCACTACGGCGGTGACCTGGGTGGAGGACGCTCGCCGCCCCTCATCAAGGCGGCGATGCGGACCAAGGCGGAGCGTCGACTGCAGAGGCCGGAGCTCGGAGGGGCCGGCATTCGGGTCGGTCAGCAAAGGCAGAGAGGCGGCTGGCTTTCCAGCGATTCGGGTCCGCGACCGCAAGTCGGGTCGAGCATTTGGGTTGCGGGCGCTAGGGTTTAGCGCAAGTCGGGTTGGCGGCCGCGGACCGGGTTGGGCGAACGGGTCGAAACTGGGTAGGGTTTGATTCTAGAGTTTTATTTAAATGGGCTGGAATAGGTAGTGGGCCGACCTATTTAGGATTTTAGGGTTTTTATTTCTTGTTGGGCTGGGCTTTTGTTTTTTGTTTTTTTTTAAGAGTTTCTTCGGGCTGGGCCCTTTTTCTTTATTTAATTTGCCAGACTAGGCTCAATAAATAAACTCGGTCTGGTCGTGGACCCGGGCTGGCGTGCCCGGGTCAGTCCCGATCCGGATTGGATGTGGAGATCCGACCCGGGTCCTTTTATATTACTTTTATATTATTTTAATATTAAAAAATTTTAAAAATTTTAAAAAGAAAAATTTTAAATATATATTTTATCCAGGTCGGATGTGGAGATCCGACCCGGTTTGTTTTATATTATTTTAATATTAAAAAAATTAAAAAAATTCGAAAAATCAAAAAATTTATTTGGCCTTTGAAATTGGTTTTTCTTGCCCTATCGTGTGATTAGCGTCATGTTTAATTATACATTGCTTGGTTCACACACTTTGAATTGCGTGTTTAATTTAACCTCGCGTGTGGTTGAATATGTACATTAGGTTAATGTATTGATTGTGGACTCCCTTAGCCTGGTTAGGGATCGAATTTTGAGACTCCCGATTAGTATGAACACGTTAGGCAGTAATTGAATAAGGTTAGGTACCGAAAGGGTACTAATTGGTCAATTAGTATAATCAGGTTCCTGCACCCATTGAATCTCTGGTTCGTAGAAGTAAAGCATTTCTCCCGTGCTTTACTTGGGTGTCTAATCGACCCACCAAAAATCGATTAATGGCAATTCCTAGATGAAATTGATTTGCATGTTAACAACTTAAACTTAAATCGCGAATTGATATGGGTTTAGGAGAGCTCGAGCTAAGTTTAACTTAGCAATCCATTAGCCTAACCTCTTAGGCGGCGGGGCCGGTTTGGGGAGGTCACGACACCTGTCCTCTTCCCCTGCTCTTTCATGTAACCCTCAACCACAACATGTTCGTGGACAACACGGACACATTGGCCCATCCTCCGACCCTCAACAACATATTAGGGGAAAACTTGGGGACATGGGAACTGAATTTACTTCAGTTCCATCTCCTTTGATTCCATCTTCTTCGGTTCCACTTTCTTCTTCAGTGCAACACTCGAATGATGAAGAAGATAGCCGATTCATTATATGCCCATGTGGAGATTCGTAAGTACTTCATTTTTTTACGTATATGTAAATTATAGATGTAAACAAAATTGTCCATGTTGCGAATTATCCGTATGCTTCATTGTCTCATTGTCCATATTATTATAACATATTTTCAGATTCGCGGATTCTATATATGTTGTGAAGAAACTTAATAGAATAGTCAATAACTGTTGAATGGGGCAGTTTACTACTTTTAGCAGTGCTCCTACAGAAGTAAAGATTTTGTGGTGGAATGAGTTCAAGGTTAGTGTTGTCCTTCTATTTTCTCACAAACTAAGTTCGGTGTAGCATACTAATGGTCAATAATGAATTTTGTCACGAATTGTCTGGTGTATTGTAATGGATATGTGACATATGACCCTCATAATAACTTTCAGTTGCTTTTCTATTTATTGTAGCGTAAGTTCACGTGGGATGAAATGGAAGAGGATGAGGTTAGAAGAATTTTCAAGAAGAAAGTCGGTGATCACATGCGATATGTGATAAATAGAGCGAAAAGAAAAAAGAAAAGCCGGCTTTTTTTAAGCTGACAATTGGACGGAAATTACGAGAACTTGGGAAACTGAGAAGCATAAGCAAAGGTGTGAACAGAACAAGAAGAATCGAGCTTCTAGTTCTAGTGACGGGTCTGCGTCTGCCACATATGCTGGGAGCTCTATCAGCATCGGGGAGCATAAAAGAAAAATGGTAAGTCTGTTTAAACATGTCAGTTCATTTAATTCAATGATTACTCATTTATGTTTATATTTTGTAGGCAGATGAATTGGGAACGAAACCCATATTTACAGCTACATTTGAACGCACATTCAAAAAAAGGATAAGACATGGACTGATGCCTAAGCAAAGCTATTAAGGTATGGAAGGTTATAGTTCGGACTTTATGGAAACTAAAATGAAAATCATGAATGTTTTTAATATTTATGGTAATATATATGAATTTATTTTATTTCCATCTATATTGTTAATATAGGAAAAATATGATGAACTTTTAATGAGTACTGCTAGTGGTAATGGTGGTGATGGTGCTGCCGTGTTTGAGCCATCGGTTGACAGTATGATATTATGGGTGGAGGCAGCGGGTGGGATGAAAGGAGGAAAAATATTTGGGATGGGATCCTTGTCAAGAATGTACAAAATGAAGGCTGCTGCAACTTCATCCTCCAATGCGGCTGTTTCAAGGAGGACACGACATGAGGAGCAAATGATCCAAGAATTGAGCCAACTGAAACAATTGCTTGTACAGAAAGACAAAGAAATGAAGCATTTACTTGGACAGAAAGACGAAGAAATAAGGGTGATGCAATAACAAATGCAAATTATCATACGACATCTCGACATCAATCGTAATGAGGTTCCTGCTCTACCTCATATTAATCCAATCGGTGATGGGCATAATGTTGAGCCACACAATGATGCGGCATTGGTGATGATGATGATGATACTGATGATTTTATTATTAGTCCTTCCTAGTTCATTCTCTTCAGGGCCGACCAGTCGTTGTGGTCGTCCCCTTGCAACGAGCTGCCTCGTTAGTCCAAGGACAAGCTTCGGGTGACGTCTTCGTCTCTCGGCTTTAGGAGTTAGAATTGTGACATTGTTGTTGGTTTCATATGTTCTTCTAATGGATGTGAAAGTTGACTTACATTCAAATGTAAGAACATTGGTCCTTCGACGTTTTTTTAAAATCCTCCTACTTATTTTTTTGTAGCTAGTTCCACGTCCATGCATAAATATTTTTTTTTATATCTTGGACAAATTCGATATCTTTATTTATGTATCCATATTTCATCAGATGTCGATAAAGGTGATTGTTCCTGATGTCTTGCCGAGTACCAAAGCTGCCAACGTTTTATGGTTGTCTCGCGTTCTTTTAATGTTCTGAATGTATTACATGATGTTCATTAGTGCTTAGCTACCTCTTTGTATTATGAGATTGAATATCGAATATCATCATGTGAGACTTTGCAACTTATACATTGTAGAAATTAATATTGCTGATAATTAGATTTAAAATCGAAATTGTCCCTAAACAAAATTCGTCGCAAACTTAGCGACGAATTTTGTCACGAATAGATTTCGTTGCAAATTACCAACGAAAATTGAAATTTTTTGTCGGAAAAATTCACGATTTCCCATGATTTTTGCAATGAGTAATTAGCAACAAATTTTACAACGAATTCTCCCACGAATTTAGCCACGAATTTTGTTTTCGTCGCCAATTACTAATGAAATTGAAATTTTTTGTCAAAAAAAGTAGCGATTTCTCACGATTTTACAACGAATAATTAGCGATAAATTTTGCAACGAATTTTCCACGAATTTTGTTTTTGTTACAAATTACCAACAAAAATTGAAATTTTTTGTTGGAAAAATTCGCGATTTTCCACGATTTTTGCAACGAATAATTAGTGACAAATTTTGCAACGAACTTTCCCACGAATTTTGTTTTCGTCGCAAATTACCAACGAAAATTGAATTTTTTGTTGGAAAAAATTCGCGATTTCCCACAATTTTTGCAACGAATAAGTAGCGACAAATTTTGCAACGAATTTTCCCACGAATTTAGCTACGAATTTTGTTTTCGTCGCAAATTACCAACGAAAATTGAAATTTTTTTTCGGAAAAATTCATGATTTCCTATGATTTTTGCAACGACTAATTAGCGACAAATTTGGTAACGAATTTAGCCACAAATTTGTTTTCGTCGTAAATTACCAACGAAAATTGAAATTTTTTGTCACAAAAATTCGATTTGCAACGAATTTTTTTCCGTCCCTAATTTCATGGGAAATTCGTTGTGCCACGAATAATTAGCGATGAATTTATCCATGATTTTTCCAACAAATGATTAGCAACGAATTTTGCCACGAATTTTGCAACGAACTTTGCCACAAATTTAGCCACGAATTGATTTTCGTTGCAAATTACCAACGAAAATTCAAATTTTTTGTCGCCAAAATTTGCAAAAAAAAATTTGCGACAAATTTTTTTGTTCGTCGCTAATTTCGTAGGAAATTCATTTGCCACGAAATTTGCCACGAATAATTAGCGACGAATGTTGCCTCGATGTTTGCAACGAATAATTAGCGACGAATTTGGCAACGAATTTTGCAACAAATTTAGCCATGAATTTATCTATGAATTTTGCCATGAATTTTTTTTCGTCGCAATTTACCAACGAAAAATTAAAATTTTTTGTCCCAAAAATTTTCGACGCCGAATTGGCGACCAATTTTTTTCGTCGAAAATTCTTTTTGCCACGACTTTTACCACGAATAATTACCAACGAATTTTGCCACGATTTTTGCAACGAATAATTAGCAATAAATTTTGCAGCGAACTTTGTAACGAATTTAGCCACGAAAAAATTTCGTCGCAAATTACCAACGAAAATTAAAATTTTTTATCGCAAAAATTTGCAACGACGAATTACCGACGAATTTTTGTTCGTCACTAATTTCGTTGGAAAATTCGTTGGAAAACGAATTTTCCAACGAAATTAGCGACGAACAAAAAAATTCGTCGCAAATTCGTTTTCCAACGAATTTTGCCAAATTTTCGTAACAAAATTCGTGACAAAACCCTTATCTTTTTGTAGTGTTAGGCTTGACTTACCCATTTCTCTCGATTTGCAAAGATAAATACTGCTCATTATAGAAGTAAAGGGTGCCAAAACATGTAATGCGAGCTTATTGATTTGCGCGTCCCAGCAATCTTTGCTAATTGTTTTTATTGATTTATCAAATTTTGGGGTCTAAAAGTATAAAAAATAAATAAATGCAAAACAGGTTTTGGGGAATATTATAGGGCCAACAGAAATGGACGACTGTCGTGGTCACATCTGGTGGAGCACAGTCAAGACGTCCCATCTCCTTTCCCATCATAGCAACGACCCTAGCCACAGCCCTAAGGTCAGACAACTCTTTTTCATTTTCTTTACATTTTTTTTCTGAAAAATATTTCCCTTCTTTTGCGACCTTGACCAAAAAATAAAAAGTAAAAGTAGTGGGACACCAATTGTCATTTAAGTCTACAATAAATAAATTTTCTCCTATGATGGAGCGCATGTGTCAAAGATTGCACTTTTTTTTTGTCAAAGTAAAAGATTGCATTCACATTGCTTCTTATCAAGCCTAATTCCATAAAAAAAACTCTCAAACTTTAAATCTAATTTCAATTCTGTCATAATTTTTTTGGTATAAACGGAAATTCTAAATTTTAGGTTCAGTCTAAATTTGCCCCGAACTTTTCTTTTTTTAAAAAAAACCCCAACTATAGGTTCGGTCTCAAATCTACTTAGAAATTTTTTTTGCCCTAGAGAAAATTCACTAATTTTTACTCTAATCCTCAATCTACCCTCATTAGCCCTATGTCCAAAAATTGTCGTTAATTATCCCTAATTTTCATATCGTAGAACGGTTTCATTTTGAAAATAATTTTCCATATCTCATTGCTCATGTGGATGTGTTATGGACGCGGAAATGCCATGTCAAGTTTAAACTGGATCACAAGGGTAGATTTGAGAATAGATTGAAAGCTGGTATATTTTTTTAGATAAAACGAAATTTGGGACAGATTTGAAAATAGAACTGTTTTAGATTTTTTTTTAGACAAAAAAAGTTCAAGGTAGAATTGAAATTAAACCTAAAGTTTGGGATTTTTTTAGGGAATTAGGCCTTCTTAATATATACCAACCAACGAAAATGGGAAACTAAAAAATGTTGCAAGGAATTAGATGAAGGCTTCCATTTCCTTGCGAGCTATTACTTAGTGCACTGGATGCATGAAAGTCTGGTATTCTATCATTAATAAGACGTGCATCACCAGATCCATCATAACCATTGATCATGCGAATTTTAGTCGGGGCCATCAATCTGGGTCCAGTCAAGAGTTTCTCCCTAGATGGGCCTGCTGAGATTAAAGTTCGCACCGCGTTGGGCTCATGAGGCACCCGGTGCACCCGAAAGGTTTTCTTCCTTTCTTTCCTCTTTTTTTTTCTACTCTTTTGTTTTTTCATGGGTGAAATTTTGCAGGGAATGACCTTCCTCAAAGTAGGGAACCATGAACTGAGTGGACTCACCCATTTGGACAGCCCAGAGACCCACATAAGACTTCACAACTGTACTTCTGCGAACCTCACTGCCCTCCAATCCACGCCCCTAAAGACAGCCCCAACACCGATGGCATCGCCATTGCTGCCTCAAGCCACATCCAAGTCTTACAACTCCACCATCAGGACTGCTAAAACTTATGGAAAAAAAAATCGACATTAAGGCTGCGTTTATTTCACGAAAATAAATAGTTTTGTCTTAAAAATTATCACCGGTACCACTTATAAAAATAGATAAACAAAAAAAGTTCATCGTTCACAAAATTATTTGAATAAAAATTGATGTCAATAATTAAAATATTTTTTATTAAAATGATTATTTTAAATCATACTAGCAGTCATTTTTTAGAATTGTTCGAGTCACACGAGCAGTCATTTTTTAGAATTGTTCATTCTTCCTGGAAAGAAACGTCATACGGGCGGTCATTTTTTAGAATTGTTCATTCTTCCTGGAAAGAAACGCAACTCAAATTTCCATGAATTTGTTGACTCTTTTCCTATCCTATTGTTCGAATGACAATGTGAGCGGGCGATGATTGGATTGCCATCAAGGGTGGGTCCTCGTTCATCAACATCACTGGCATTCAATGTGGACCTGCCCATGGAATTAGGTTTGCCATCCTACCCCACATGCTAAATCCCCATAAATTCTTACATATCTTATCCAGTTCGACCTAGAATTCTCAATCCATCGGCCGTTTGGCGTGCTCCCTATGAAGTCTGGTTAAATATTATGAACAAGTCATGTTGAATATATCGAAAACGGAGATTGCCAAACAACGAAAATGAAGTATAAATGTTTCATTTAGTGCGTTTGTTTCACGGAAAATATAACATTTCTAAAAAATATTTTCCGAGTAATCATTTTCTAGGAAAATGGTTAATTTTCCTTTATTTAATGATTTGTGATCGAAAAAGTTTTCTGGCGTTTAGATCTCATTTGGAAAATGATTTCAAAATGCATTTGTTTTGCCAACCCGCACTTGTGGCCTTTCGCCGAGGCCGACAACCGGCAGAGGGAGGAAGAAGGAAAAAGAAAAAGAAAGAAAAGAAAAAAAAGAAAGAAAGACAAGAAAAAAGAAAATAGTATCAAATTCAAGATGAGTAATTTTGGAAAGTGCTTTCACCTACTTAAATCGGGGAATTCACTTTCCTAATATTATACATGAGTGTTTTCCTTGACTGAAAAATATTTTCGGTTTATTTATCATTTTCGGCGAACCAAACGAATGAAAGTCCTGAAAATACTTTCTCTCAAACAAACGTATCCTTAGTGTTATGATTTTAACCTTGTAAAAATGTAATTCGGTACCCCTTTTCCCAATGACATTATTGAAGTCTTTTTCTTACCGTGTTGAGTGGATCCAAAATCAATCTTCGAGATTGCGTATTCAACTCAACTGAAATGGTGCGAGGATCATGACATGGGAGGTCGGTTAGTATACATCAATTTTCACTAATTAATAACAAAATTAAGCATAACCCATCGTGCTTTTTCACCCAAATTCATGTTTGCATTAATTTATTTTGTAGTGAATTATTCATCTTTATTTTATGTCGTGTAGGGTGGATTTGGCTATGTTAGGGGGATCCATTTCGAAAATATTACCATTTCCTATGCTCATAACCCGATAATAATCGACCAGGGCTATTGTGACGATCAGAAGTGCCGTTGCAAGGTAAAAACGTATGTTTCCAGTTAATGCTTGCATGGCTTACTAGGGATCTTTTAAACTATTGATGTGTGCTCGTACGGCTGAAATCATAAATTTACGTATAGAATGCATTAAAACAGCAAACTCGTAATCCGTGTAGTGTCTCATTTGAACCGTCATCGCAGATGGCGTCATCGATAGTGAAGGTAAGCAACATGACGTATCGAAAAGTGAGGGGGACTTTAGGGAACGAGCCGTCAATTACACTGCGATGCACTGGAGGGACGAGTTGCATGAACATCGTGATGGAGCACATCGACCTCGACTCTTTGGAGCTAGGGAAGAGGAGCTACGCCGATTGCAAGAACATCATCAATGCTAGTTTCAGATTCGTCGATCCTCCCATTTCTTGCCTCACTTCGTAGGGTTAATCGTTATAGCCGATGGCACCCATGCAATAAGTTGACCGAGTTAGTTTTTCTTATCCTGGCCAAAAATCAAGATAGGTTATACTGTTAATTTATTCATACTTATATACATCTAGTGGTCAAGAAAATTTGTACGAGTTTTGTAACTCATGGGGGGGCCGATAGGGTGTCAGAGTTAATGTTCGGGTGAAACTATTTTGAGGCTGCTTTTTAACGCACCCTTTTGAGTCATTTCACAAGTCCATTTGTTTTGTTGACTTTTACTTTTTTGGTAGGAACGGAACCATAAAATCAATATAAGCGCAAGTACATTAAGGGTCTGCATAGCAACGTTTCTGTTCCCAGAAACAATTTTTGATCAGAAATAGTTTTTTCTATTTCTATTTCTTGGAACAGTTTCTGACCAAAAAATAGCGTTTAGTAACTATACAAAATTTCTATTCCTGAAATAGAAAAAGAATAGAAACGCGTTTAGGGTGCGAATGATCCATTTCTATTCCATGGACGAGTTTCTCCCTTCTGGGCTACCGGCGGAGGACGGCAGGTGGCGGTGGGGGGCGGAGGACGGTGGTCGGCGGCGGCAAAGGATGGCGGCCGGCGGTGGGGGGCAGTGGAGCACGGTGGTCAGCGGTGGAGCACGGTGGCATCGGGCGGTGGTGACGGCAGCGGGGGGCGGCGGCAGGAGGTGGCTGGCGGCGGAGGGTGGCCATTGTCGGTCGATGGAGCACGGCGATCGGTAGCGTAGGATGGCGGCCGATGGTGGGTGACCACCGGCGTCGGATGGCCAGAGGCGGGAGGTGGCCGGCGGCCGAGGGCAGCCAGCGCCGAGTGGTGGCCGGCGTCGAGCGGTGGAGCACAATGGCCAACGGTGGAGGATGGTGGCCGGTGGTGGGTGGCCGGCGATGGCCAAGGACGGCGATCGGTGGTGGGTGATCACCGGCGTCGAGTGGTTGGCGGGGGGAGGCGGCCAGCGCCAGGTGGCGGCTGGCGTCGGTCGATGGAGCACGACGGCCAGCGATGGAGGACAACGGTCGATGGCAGGTGGCGACAAGCGTTGAGCGGTGGAGAACGCCGGTCGACAACAAGAGGCGGACAGCGGGCGGGAGGTGGCCGGCGAATGTTGGCCGGCGGGCGGCGGCGGCGGCGGCGGCGACGGTGGCGGAAGGCGGGCGGTAGGTGGCGGCGAAGGACGGTGAGAGGCGGCGGTGGGCGGGTTGCGGCCGATGGATTATTTCTTATTTTTAGAGAATTCTAGAAAAAAAAACGTTTCTTCTTTCTTGTTCCAGAAACAAGAAGCAGATTTTTTTTGCTTCTTGTTTCTGTTCCAAATCTATTTCTGGAACACTTTTTTGGAACAGAAACAAAAAAATAGATTTTTTTTACTAAACGGATTTCTGTTCTTTTTCTATTCCGGGGAACAAAAGAACAAAAAAACAAAGAAACAGAAACGTTACTAAACAGACCCTAAGAAAGAGCTCTCCACGCAAGGTTGTTGGCGCTGCTATTTGCTGTGAAATTGGATAGTGCTGACACCTGAATTTTCCCGATAGAGAAAATGTTTTTAATTACGAAAGATTGCAAAGACTCGGATCAACTCAGTTTCGTCGGGATAGAACTCGACCCAATCCGGCCAGAGACCGCGCCCCTCTCTCCGTGGCCAAAATTTCCATGCCACAGGACACGTTCCCATTGTTCAAAATCCTTCCTGTTCACAATGATCGCTCGGGGGTCTATTTCTTGAGATGGTGGTAAGTGGCAGAATGGTACAAAACCCTAGAGTGGAGGACTAAGACGTCTCTTTCATTCTCGAAGGTCGTCCTGCGTCCTACCGGCGGGGGGTGGGGGGGGGGTGTGTGTGGGGTGGGTGGTGCACACGATAAAACAGAAAGGGAGCTTTCTTCGATAGTGGCGTGACTTTGACGTTGTTCGAAAGGCGAAAAGGACAGCACAAGTCAAAAAGGCCCACTTGTCATTCCAAAAAAAATTCTTCGATGGAGAAGGAGAGCATGGTTTTTCCCCAGGCGATTCTTCCTAATATTATCCTGGTCACTTTCCATTAGCCAGCAACCGCCACCATTCCGCGGTCACTGGCCACCGACGAGCTTCCTCGTCGAAAGAGAGCAAGAACAGCGAACATGGACTGATCCTCGCCGTCGCAGGATCGCCGTTTTGTCGTCATTGTGAGTCCAGCTATCACAAGAAACGCTGTATTTTCGGGCTGTGAAGATCCGAAGCAAGCCGTACATGTTTTGAAGCTTCATCGCTGGCCGCGCACTCTCACCGGCGACACTTCTGGGACCCGCCTCGTGCAAGGTTGACCGGCAACCGCAACCGAGAACTCCTCCTTGACGAGGTAATGTTGAACCCCCCTGCCTTTCCCTCTTCTGAGTGAAACGCCGAGACTCGGTTTCTTCAGTTCATGCTTGCGTCGGATCTGAATAAGTTGGTTGTGTTGAACTCGAACATATCTGAGCGATTTCTTTCGAGTCTGGATGTGAGTTCGAGTCCCGAAACGGTCAATACTTTTTCCTCAATCCACGTTCATGACCCGTTCCTATAAGAATCCAGTGCAAGTTAGTTTCGTTTTTTTTTGTATAACTCGAGAGCACACTGGCCCAGATTAAGTCACCTTAATTGATTTTGAAAGGGTTTTTTTTGGGGGGCCTCATCCGTTTGCTCTTGGGTTCTATGCTTCTGAGGTCACCAACGGCGTTTGTCGGCGAGTTGATGATGCCGTGTTCATGGCCCGAGTGTCGACCGCTATGTGCATCTACGCCGGTTTGCTTACGTCGTCCCCTTTATCTGCTTGTCTTGACCATGCCGTGCATGCGTGAATTGTCAAAGCGGTCGATGATGGTGGTGGGTATCGATGGCCGTCAGTCCCGGGGTAGGTAAATCCGGTGGTGAGCGTAGGCGATACTCGGTTTAAAAGTTTGGAGGCGTGGATCATGGACGAAACCCCGTTTCTTTTTTGTGCTCATAAATGGTCAAGGTTTATTGTAAAAGAACAGGGGTTGCAGTTCTGAAGTGAGCTTTGGAAGAAGATGAGAACAAAAGGAAGAGGGAAATGGGTGGTGTCGTAGGTGGAGCTTAAGTGACAATTTTTTTGACAAATTTGGACTTGTCTAGTTTGGGGAGTTTATGCCTAATTAGGTATTGATGATTGTTGGGATTAAATTGGTTTGATATATTTGGGCTTAGTTCTAGTTGTAATTGGATTGGTGATTTTTGGGCTTGAATTGACTTGATGGATCCGGGCTAGTAGGGGCTTGGTTGATTTTTAGAGGAAATTGGGGTTTTGAATTTTTAATGGAGAGAGGCTTAATTATGTGAAGCCCATGCCTAATCCTACACGCGGGTAATAATTTTTTTAAAGAAAAAGTTTAAAAATTTTGAAAATTAAGAAAATCAGAAAATGGCCAGGACTAGAAGCCTTGATTAGGTTGTTAAATCTTATTAATAGATTTAGTTTAGCTTCAGTTGGGTAACATAATTTTTAGTTTAGGAGTTTTAGTAGTTACTCTTAGGAATGTGCAAAAAAATTAGGAATTGCCCGGAACCGAATCGGACCCACCCAAAACCGGCGGTTCCCAGTTCAAATTTATTGCAACCAGTGAGTACCGGTTCGATTTTCGGTTCTAAGTGTGGAACCCCAAACAAACCTAACAATCGGTACATATATAATTTTTTTAAAATTTTATGTTTTCATATCAAAACCCTAGTTTCCTCTTCGTCTCTCTCCATCTGTTGCCTCACTCATCTTGTGATCTCCGTATAGATTCCTCAAAATCATGGAGACAACTCCTACCTCAACATAGTTTCTAAGGCTACGTCCATCTCACCACCTTCTTCTCTTCCATCAGAAATATTATGAAGGAGTAGCAAGGCAAATGACATTTTCTGTAACTTTTGCCGGTAACATTTGGCCTATTTCGAGTTTGTAAAAGGTTGATGTTGGAAAGTGATAAGTATTGGATATTGAGAAGGTGCCTTGGATGACCCAAAGAACCCAACATTTCAAATACACTTCTTCCAAAGCCAGCCTTGCTAGAAAGCTATAGGAATAAAAGCATAAACAAACAAATCACAACAAGGGAAGGTGAACTGCTCCGCTTTGGACATATGAACTGCATGAATTTGTTGGGGACATTTTGACCAGTTCCATGGACCCACCCGCGAACCGAACTGGATCAGCGGTTTGGTTTCCAAGTGGGTTATGGAATCAACTGCCGGTTCCCATTTCTAAATTTTCGAAATCAGTTCTTAGTGGGCGGTTTTCGATTTCAGTCTCACCTTGAAACCAATCACCTCTAATTACTTGTGGCATAGCTTAGGTTTTAGATAGATTAATCTGTTAGTTAAGAAATTGAACTTAATTTGAACTTAGCTCATGGAGTTGCCGTCCTAGGGCGTAATAACAAGGCCATGTGTATTCTATGCATGGTGCTTCATTGAGTCTACTATCCTACACTTCGCTTTTATTGCATTGATTGTGATTGTCTACTTTTCTGTAATTGTGCAATCATGCATGGATATCATTTAGTGGCATATATTAATAAATATGGTCAACGATTGCCCGAATCATTTAGGTAACAAACCAATTAAGTTAGGGTATTGAAAAGACATTAGTTAGACAATTAGTGTAACCAAGTCCTTAATCCTATCTCTGATTGCTCAAGAAGTGAGATATCCTCCATACCTCACTTGGTTCCTAGCTTGCCCTATAGGCTAGTGGCGACTCCTAATTTTGTTTTTTCGTCTAAAGTGGCGACTCATATTTAGATTAGACTTAATTGATAGATCAATTTCAATCGTAATTTCCCAATGTCGAGCGAGGTAAGGGTTTGAGAGAACCCACGTCAATTGAGGACCGATGATCCCAAACTCAGCATTACCTCTAAACCCATCATCTCTATGACATGCCCGTCGAGAGGGTCATGATAGATAGTGCTAGAATTATAGGCTTTTTTGTTTTTGGTATGTGCTAGTATTTTAGACTTGATTCGCAGAATTATTAAAAAGAGTCTTGTTAGATGATTGGATATTACTTGGTACATCGTTCTTATTAGTAAGTTTTAGTGTCTCTAGCCAGTAGTACGCTATATGCAATTGGAGTAATCAGACAATGATGTGGTACTTCTATTCATATATTAATAGTCACATAAGCAAAGATTGAAAGGACGATCAAAGTCTAAAACACATGAGTACGAGACACCAGTGAAAATAATAGTCGGAATACTTAACTTATATAGAAAGCGATGAAAAGGAGAAATGCACAAAATGAAATTTGACATGTACTATGATATCATATTAAAAAGAAAAAAATTTCCAATACCCTCCTCATTTTTCACTTTTTCACTCTATTACAACTTTCTCTCGTTTATTTTTTTGAGGTATAGTGTATTAGAAGTCTTAAAACTTGTTACGAAAGTACAATTAAGTCCGAAAACTTTCAAAAAATGCAATCAAGTTCTGAAACTTATTAAATTAATATAATAAAGTCATTCTGTTAACTCCATCCTACTTAGCTAACATAAAATGCCGATTATTATTTTCTCTTTCTTACATCGCACTAGCAATGACGTCACTAAAACATGAAACATAGAGCTAAATGGTATTGTTTTTGTCCAAATCTTTTTTTTTAAACCCAAATTTGAGTTAAATTAGATGAAAAATAAAGGCTAAATTTAAAAAAAAGAACACAAAAAAAAAAAAACAGGCGAGGGCTAGCCCTCACTACTATCATGCCACTATCACTTGAAAATGCCCAATGATGCCTGATTACCCTTAACCAGGTCTCAAGCTCACGGCCACCAGATCTTGGGCCGCTACCCCTTGCTTGTGGTTCAGAGGGTCATTGGGCATTGTTCGAGCGTCGGGCGCAAGGAGGGCCTATAGGATCTCACCTTGTTTTTTTTTTCTTTTTTGTGTCTTTTTTTAAAATAACCTTTTATTTAAATTTTGGATTAAAAAGAATGCGATTTGGACCAAAACGACGTCATTTTAGTCTTATATTTTATGTTTAACGACGTTAATGTCACATTCGATAGAGAAAATAATAAACAAAAAACAACGTCGATTTTTTTTCATTAGTCAAGTTGGATGGAGTTAACAAAAACACTTGATTGCACTAATTAATAAATTTTAAAACTTAATTGTATTTTTGAAAGTTTCAAGACTCAACTGCACATTCATGATCCTTACAAAAAAAAACTGCACATTCATGATAAATTTTAGGACTCCAAGTATATTTATACCTTTTTTAAAATACCATTCTGCATCTTAAGACAGACAAATTATCCGAAGAACCAAATTACCCTCCCTTACAAAAAAATATCAACCTAACTCTAATACTATCAACCACAGAGTCATAACGAATCTCCACAGCTTTGCTCTCCGGCACAAGCCCACCTCTCTCTCTCTCTCTCTCTCTCTCTCTCTCTCTCTCTCTCTCTCTCTCTCTCTCTCTCTCTCTCTCTCTCTCTCTCTCTCTCTCTCTCTCTCTCTCTCGTGTAAGGATCGTGAAAGGGCATGGCGACCTCATGTCTCGGTTGTCAAGGTGCCCGTAACCTCCATTCAAGCTCACCCAATTTGCATGACCTCAAATCCAAGTTGTCCGTGGTTGATGACAACCTCATATCGAGGTCACCACTGGGGCGACCTCATATCGAGGTCACCTCTGGCCATTGTTGAAGGTCGTGCCAAGTCGTGCATGAGAGAGAGAGAGAGAGAGAGAGAGAGAGAGAGAGAGAGGTGCTACAAAACAAGGTGAAGGGCGGTGGAGGCCATGGAGACAAATGTTACGTTTGGTTCAACTTTCCGAAGAATCTTTAAGCCTCCGAAACCCCTTCGGAAAAAAGTGAGGCGTTTGGTTCAGCTTTGAGAACTTCTTTGGCCAAATGCCAGCATTGATAAAGCTGAAAGCTCAAGAGAGCTCCCCACCCACTATGGCTTTTAGCATTTGTGGAGGCCATTTATAGGGTGAAATGATTTTTTTTTCCTTCCAAGACTACCCTCACCAATTTTTCATTTCTGATTTTGCCCTCGTTGTTACTGTTCATATTCTTTGCGCGAGGGTGGCTGGCGAGGCCAGATTTGGCGAGCATGAGGCTGACAAGAGACCGGGGAGGTCACATGACCCAGGCGACAGTTGCTTTGTAATCATTACGCTGAAGTGGTCAATTGTGCAATGCAACGAAACATGTCATTTTCCGACGTGCATGGACGCATTATGCATTGACTAGATAATACCAAAACCGCAATTTGTTCTTTTGGGCTTCTGCTCCACCTGCATGGACCTAAGCCGAAGGCCTCTTCAGCTTGTCATTGAATAGCTTTCCGTCTCTATTATCTCCATCTCTTAACCAGACAAGAGATGGCATCTCTTTTAATCATTGAAAGTCAATTCTTGGGAGACGAAAGTATTGCGGAAGCCAAGCGATCGAATAATTAAATTAACAGAATAAAAAAATAAATCGGATATCAGATTTACGTGATTTGATCGTAATAACTTACGTCCAAGGGGAGAGCAGCACGGAATTCCACTATAGATCAAGCGATACAACGGAGATTACAACTACACTCGAGTCACTGAAACACTCTAAGTGTTTTTCAAGCCTCAATTATACCCAATAACACACGCAATGTTTAGTTTCAAATTTCTCACGAAATAAATTCTCAATCTCGCGAAGGAATTTTACACAAATCTTATCACAAGATTTAATAAATACGAACACTTGAACTCTTGATGTAATTCCACGAAAAAAATCCACACCAAGCACTCGGTTGAACACGGCGCTTCAAGAATCAATTCTTCGTTCCGATCATGGACTTCATGAGAACCACGCCGCTCTTCATCAACTACTGCGCTCCGAAACCCACAATCCGCTTTTATATGTATAGTTAGGAAGAGGATGTGGCCGACTAAGAGTTGGATTTGGAAATCTGGATGACTCGGTCAACCAAGCATGGCTTGGAATTTCCTTTGTTGACCGTGACTCCTACAGGAATTAGGAAAGAATATTTTATTCTTTCTATTTTCCTTTTCTTTTGTTTGCTACCAACTCTTGCATGTTAGGAAAGCAAATTTCCTATATTTCCTTTAGCTCGATTTCGGACGTCCGAAAAATATTAATTCGGAATATTCAGATTTTCGTTTCGAGCTCAAACTCAAGACATATTTTTAACAATCTCCACCTTGGCTCGACGTTTGAGCCAAGTCACAATCACTTTAATAGAAATCCGAATTTCGCTACTACTCTCCCACAGCTCCCGATGGGCTCAATCACCACAGGCGTCTTCCAAGTCCAAGCCTCGCTTGAACTTCGCCATAGCCGTGGACCTCATTATAACACTAACTCCACATGCACCTGCAACTGCTCCACAAGGATTTTCCGATACAACCTCCTCAATTGCAGATAAAGCAAAACCATAATTGCATCTATATTTATCAGGAGATCGAATACGCACCTTGTCAATATTAGTAGTTACAGCAATTGGTGGCTCAATAGGCTCCACCTCGCTATAAGCATCATCTGTGTCGATTATTTCGTTAACACCCGCTACCTCAGGAGTTTCTGGTTGCAACTCCACCTCAAGCTGAACACCGTTCAGATCCGTATGAACACTGCTATTAACACTCCTAGCCAGAAGTACTAGAGACTCGTCAAATGTAACTTCTTTGGTGATAATAGGTGAATTTAATTCCGGACATCACAACTTATAGCCTCGCTCACCTTGCGCATAACCTAGGAACATGCACTTTCTTGTCATTCTATCGAGCTTACCATCACTAACTCGAACATAACATGGATAACCAAACATTCTAAGAACTGAATAATCAGCAACGTTACCTGACCACACTTCTTCAGGAGTCCGACATTCAATCGCAGTTGATGGAGATATATTTTTTAGGTAGCTCGCCGTACTAAGCGCATCCACCAGGAATCTCCTAGCCATACCAGCACTACAGAGTATTTTATGGGCCGTCTCTAGTAATGTTCTGCTCATCAACTCCGCAACCTATTGTGGTTCAATGACACTAGTGCGGTGTTTCACTATGCCTTCCTTCATGTAGAATTCGTTCAACAGCTTCGAGCAAAACTTCATACTACTATCAGTCTGTACCTACTTGATCGTTCTATTAGTCTCCTTTTAGATCAAAGCTTTTAAGTGTCTGATTCTGACAATAGTATCAAGCTTGTGCCTTAACATAAATACCCATGTCTTCCTTGAGTAGTCATCAACAACGGTTAGCATAAATCTGACACTCTTCCTCAAAGGAAATCGCGACAACCTGCGAATATCTAAGTGAATTAATTCTGTAATATCCGTGGTTTCCTTAACAACCGTACTAAACTGCACTTTCCGCCGTTGATCTAAATCACAGCACCTGCATACATTCAGTTCGTTAGCCACATAACCACATAGCAAATTCCTTTCACTTAGAATCTTTAGGCTTATCTTGCTAATATACCCCAAACGCATATGCCATAATTCAGACTCTCGAACCAATGCATCCGACATCTCCGCAACGAATTCCATCACTGTCTCACCTTGAAGCTCATGCATACCACTATGCTTGATTCCTTTCATTATCACCAAGGCACCTCGAACAACTTTTAGAAGTCCACATTCTGAAGAATATCGACACCCAGCTGAATTTAGGACACTCAAAGAAATCATATTTTTCTTCAACTCTGGAACATGCCTTACTTCAGTCAATGTCCACACAATACTATCATACATTTTGATTCTGACATTACCAACACTAATAGCATCGCATTCAGAATTGTTCCCCAACTATACTTTACTACTATCCGTGCACTGATAAGTAGTAAACCAGTTCCTATTTGGTGTAGCGTGAAAAGAACAACCAGAATTCATAATCCATCCGCCAAATGTCGAATTATCAATGACAGACAAAACATAATCAACATTATCTGAATTACTATATGCTATAGTAGCAACATCATCCGCAGACTCAACTCTAATTCCCTTACCCTTGTCGTTTTTCAGCTTAAGACAATCCCTTCTAAAATGCCCCCTCTTGCCACAACTCCAATAGACAACACTACCAGTCCTAGACTCACTTTGTCTATTCGAGTTCATACTACTCCTGCTAACACGTGTACCAATTCTTCCTCTATTTTCACCTACTAAAACAGCAGATACATATTCGCCAGATTCTCTTCTACGGATGTCTTCACTCAGAATTAAATCTCGAACACCATCAAACGTCAAACTTGTCGACTCAGAGGAATTACTAACAGCAGTAACAGCAGTATTCCAACTATCAGGCAATGAGGATAATAGAATCAAAACACGTACCTCATCTTCAAAGTCAATCTCAACTGAACTCAATTGACTAATGATCACATTGAATTCATTAATATGATCAGTAATTGATGCACCTTCGCTCATCTTCAAATTAAACAGACGTCGCATCAAATAGACCTTGTTGATTGCAGAGGGCTTCTTGTACATGTCCGATAGGGCTTTCATCAAACCCATAGTGGTCTTCTCATTCACGATGTTAAACGCAATGTTACGTGCCAACATCAACCAAATAACACCCAAAACTCGTCTATCCAACAATTCTCAGTCAGCTTGCTTCATCATCTCTGGCTTCTCTCCAGACAAGGGTAAGTACAGTTTCATCTGATATAGATTATCCTCAATTTGCATCTTCCAGAAACCAAAGTCCTTCCCATCAAATCTGTCGATTCTCACTTTTCCTTCTTCTATCGTCATCGATTCACTTCAACTTAAGCAAGCCTAGCTTTGATATCAATTATTGCGGAAGCCAAGCGATCGAATAATAAAATTGATAGAATAAGAAAACAAATCGAACACCAGATTTACGTGATTCGGTCGTAGTGACCTACGTCCACGGAGAGAGCAGCATGGAATTCCACTATAGATCAAGTGATACAACGGAGACTACAACCACACTCGAGTCACTCAAACATTTTAAGTGTTTCCCAAGCCTTAATTATACTCAATAACGCATACAGTGTTTAGCCTCAAATTCCTCACGAAATAATCTCTCAATTTCGCGAAGGAATTTTATACAAATCTTATCACAAGATTTAATCGCTACGAACACTTGAACTCTGGATGTAATTCCACGAAGAAAATCCACACCAAGCACTCGATTGAACACGGCACTTCAAGAATCAATTCTTCGTTACGGTCATGGACTTCATGAGAACCACGCCGCTCTTCATCAACTACTGTGCTCCGAAACCCACAATCTGCTTTTATATGTATAGTTAGGAAGAGGATGTGGCCGACTCAGAGTTGGATTTGGAAATCTGGATGACTCGGTCAACCAAGCATGGCTTGGAATTTCCTTTGTTGATCGTGACTCCTATAGGAATTAGGAAAGAATATTTTATTCTTTCTATTTTCCTTTTCTTTTGTTTGCTGCCAACTCTTGCACGCTAAGAAAGTAAATTTCCAATATTTCCTCTTGCTCGATTTCGGACATCCGCAAAATATCAATTCGAAATATTCAGATTTTCATTTCGGACTCAAACTCGAGACATATTTTTAACGGAAAGAACCATCGATCCGAATGCAGCCAAGAACAAGAATTCAGTTCTTTCCCCATCCCATCAGTCCACAGCACTTGCAAATTTCAATTGCATCACAATCTCTTGACTCGCGTCGCCGCTCAACACAACAAATTAGGAAGCAACCTATGATGAACCGTTCTATATATGCACCAATAATGCCTCATCTGGTGTTTGCAGGGTCTCTCGTGTCCAAACCATGTTCTTGCTTCTGATCCTGGTGTCGCTCTTCCTCAGTTCTCTGCAAACTTATTCTTCTGCTTCCTCTTCAAGTCTTGAGCCTGCAAATTTCTTTTTTGCTTCTTTCAACGGCTCTTGCGCCGGTGAAGAGCTCATTTGCATGGGCTCGGCGAGCACGCAAGATGGGTATTTGAACATCACACCGGAGCTGGAGGAGCTGGGTAATTCAACCTCGAATACGACAAACAAGGTAGGGCGGGTTCTTTATTCCCGGCCAGTGGTTGCTTGGCCTGCCATGATCTCCACCACGTTCACCGTCAGGATCACCACATTGCCGAATTCCACAGTCTCTGGCGACGGGATGGCTTTTCTTTTCGCGCAGGACAATAGCTCCTCACCACCGAGCAGTTACGGCTCGTACATGGGGATTCTTGATGAGTCCACTCAAGGTACTTCTACCCAGTCCTTTGTAAGATGAATACGAAATCTGTGGACTTTGATGTAGATTGTTGATCTAAAAACAATTTCTCTTCGACTGAATATATAGGCGGAGTTGTTCGACAACTAGCCGTGGAGCTGGACACCTACATGAACGAGTTTGATCCCGACGGGAACCACGTAGGCATAGACACGACGAGCACTATTAACCCAGTCGCTGCCCAAAGCCTAAACAGCACAGGAGTGGACCTAAAAAGTGGAAGGGACATCAGAGTCAGAATTGACTATGACGGCTATAAACATAAACTCCAAATCTCAGTGGCGTATTCTGGGAATTCGCTTATAAGTGTTCTCAATCATTCGATCAGAATGTCGGAAACGGTCCCTAGTCTCGTGTATGTGGGCTTTTCGGGATCTACTGGTCCTCTTCCCGAAAGTCACCAGGTCATTAACTGGGCATTCAGCTCTTTTCCTATATCTTTGGAGGAGGAGCGGCTCAAGAGAAACAACAGGATCAAAACCATACTGGTTCTGGTTGTGCCAAGCGTGATGATGCTATCGTTCATCGTGATATGCATCTGCCTACTCGTTAAGAAAGCACAGAGGAAGAGAAACAAGAAGAACGCCGACATGGAAAACCAATCAATGCTGGCTGCAAACGTTCCAAAAATGTTCACCTACAAGGAGCTAGCGAAGGCCACTCACAACTTCAGCAAGGAGAACCTGCTCGGCACCGGCGGTTTTGGAAGCGTTTACAAAGGGGTGATCTCAGATCCTCCGGTCGAAATAGCCGTGAAAAAGATCTCGGCAACCTCGAAACAAGGTCTGTTTCTTTACAAAGATCCTCTGTGAAAAAGTTCTCGATTTCACGATCTCTCAATTAACTTTAGGGCAATTTTTTCAACCTCAAATTCAACAGGTGAAAGAGAGTATCTGGCAGAGATATGCACAATTGGGAGGATGAGGCACAAGAACATAGTACAGCTCCAAGGTTGGTGCCACGAGGGGGAACAACTTCTACTAGTCTACCCATATATGGCCAACGGTAGCCTCGACCACTATATCGGCAAGCAGTCCCTCAGCTGGGAGACCCGGTACGAGATCCTGATTGGCCTGGCCTCGGCGCTACTCTACCTCCACGAAGAATGCGGGAACCCTGTGGTCCATCGGGACGTCAAGCCAAACAACGTCATGCTGGACTCCAACTACAATGCCTACTTGGGTGACTTTGGGCTCGCGAGGCTGCTCCAGAACAACTCCTCAGTGACAACCATGCTCGCGGGCACCCCTGGGTACCTGGCCCCAGAGGTGGCATACTCAGGGAAGGCCACGCCGGAGTTGGACGTGTACAGCTTTGGGATGGTGGTCCTGGAGGTGGTGTGCGGGAGGAGGTCAAATGGGATCATGGAAGAGAACAATTTGGTGGATCATGTGTGGAGTCTCTACGGAGGAGGCTCACTCTTGGAGTGTGTGGATGGGCAAATGGAAGGCCAATTTGAGGATGAGCAAGTGAAGAGGGCGCTGATAGTAGGGCTTGCTTGCCTACACCCGAACTCTGCGTCCAGGCCGACGATGCGAAAGGTGGTCCAGATCTTCCTGAACCCAGACGAGCCACTGATGGAGTTGCCCAAGTCCCGCCCCAGCGTGGTCTACGTGCCGGTCTCATTCTCGGGAGCGGCCACCGTTGCCCTCTCCTCCAGGACCAGGTCCACCTTTCCCTCACTACGCAATTCGCTGCACGAGATAGAACTCGAGGAGCAACAGGGGATGCTGGGGTTGCGCTGATGGCCTCGAGAATTAAAGATCGTATCGGAAAATTCCACGCGATTCACGTCCTAGTCATACAGGAATGAGTTTTACTCTTACTATGCTACAATGTTGTGCAGGATGAATACTCTTTGAAGCTAGTTGTGCTGTATTTTACATTCCTCTGTGAATATCTACATCCTTACATGAACTAGGGAAACGCCAGTATGTACGTTGTTTGACCAAAATGAAATCGAGCTGGAGTTGGTTCAGGTCAGACGCCCTCATTGCAGGAGTTACATGGAGCATACAAAGAAGAAGACCCACTTGAATGAGCAACGATTTGCATATGCTGATTCGCATAGTTTTGGGTTCAAATTAGTCTAATGAAAGAAAAAATAATATGGGAAAATGGAAGACCCACAAAAAGCAAATCGACGTGCGTTTGCCGGGAGTCGAACCTGGGTCTATTGCTTGGAAGGCAATTATCCTAACCGTTGGACTACAAACGCTTGCTACGGTCGGTGGACTGTATAATTTTATAAACATTCTATTTATTTCTCCAAAATCCACCATGGCCTAAACGGCTTACTAACCAATGGGCTGATTACGCTCGAGCATTGTGGTCGAGATAAGAGCAGCGGCGGACATCCAACGAATGCGCGTGACCATTTAGGGTCACTTGCCGATGCCGCCCGACACATCACAAGAATGGTTTGTCCATCTTTGCCCTGTCTAGAACAAGTCGGAAAGCCAAGATTCTCGAGTCAGCCTCGGGTACTCCACATTGGATTGCCGGGCGACGAGCGGCAAACGCTCCTTTTGTGACGGCATAAGTAGTTCTTCGACTCTACATTCGAATTAGGCAGTGGGGCGCTTATTTAGAGGACGGGCCTCGGTTCGCTCCTAGCCTTATCATGGTGCGCGAGTTTTGACTCCAAAGATCAAATGGAGAGCGCATCCCGAATCATATCATGAACTCTACGCGTCACTGACGTTTAGGAGAAGGATTGGAATATAGTAGCCCGCGAACCTCCAATAATCTTGTCGGTGGTACGACCAACTTTAGGCCCATCATATAGTGACTCAATTGATGAACACGACAATAATCTTCTATTCTTTCTGCAATTAACTCTCGCTCAATGTAAAAGATAACACATCCACTCTCTGAAAACAATTGGGATGGCCGAAGATGAGTTGAATGACAGTGAGATCCTATACAAGGTGGTCGATCAAGCTATGGTATCAGTGATGCTGAGGAGCAATGTATGCAGCTCCTTGGATCAAGCTCAAGATCACAAAGATAAAACCCTCGTTTATGTTTGCACCCTCAGGAAGATGACTTTCATCTGTTTCTACACTCCGGAGAGCTGAGCATGGTTTCTGCCCTACGAAGTAACTCACGAGTCGTTCTCTCGTCGGACATGGGATTGGCTTGTTATCAGAATCGATCTCGATCATGGATTGAAGTTCAAACCCTCCCATCTTACACTTCAAGCAATTCCTCCCATGGAAGCCGTGCGAGTCATGCCCTCTTTCTGAGTAAATGCATAAGCGACGATGGAAGCTAAAAACTAAAGGCTGACCGTCTTTTTTAGCTGTAAAAGGAAGATGGTCAATGGAGGGACCGTGCGACTCGTTTGCCCTCAGATCCACCGCCTGCTCAGTCCCCCCATTGCACGGATCGCTGTCCCCACCGGTTTCCACTGCGGTGCCGTTTCCAGCTCGTTGTCTTCCACGTGTGCATGTTTCGTGGGAAAAAGTTTTCTGAAACTGCTGCAAGTTCGAGGAAGAAGGAAGGCGACAGCGAAAGAGCTCGGCTCGATTCAACTGCTTTTGTCTTTGTTTAATTTCCCCGAGCTGATGCAGGAACTGGGACAGACCGTCCTCAGGCGGGACGAATCAACGCATTTTGGCAGCATCGCCCCTTGAAAGTTCTACTGGCGAAGGGAAGGAAATGTGCACGTCCTCTTTTGTTGGCTTCGCTTCAGGATAGATCAAAACTCATGTTGTGACCTAGTCAGCTTTTATATATCGAAAAGATACAATAAAAGACTGTCTTTTCTTCGAGGAATTGAAAGTTACCCGATCCGATCTTGCAAATTGTGTGTAAATTGCTTTAATTCATGATATCATGCATATTAGATTGTATGGACTTAACAGGTTCACGGAGCTTGCAAGGTGCTTTATAAATCTCCATGGAAAAAAAATATACATTAACGACAAGCAAAAAATTGTATTAGAGTTTGAAAAATTGACTCGTATTTGTTCGCTAAAAATAGTCCACAATTAAGGGTGATTGGTTCCCAATTCAATATGGTTTCAAGGTGGAACTAGGAACCAGACCGAGAGAACCGATTCCCAAAATTGGGAACTAGGGGTTGGATCAATATGGTCTAGAACTGGGAATCGAACTAGACCACCACCAGTCCAGTCTGATTCAATAGAATTGATCACTTTTTTTTCCCACTACTTGATACCATATAGTTTGAAAGTAGAATTGCATTCTCCATACCGACTACACATAATTACAAAAACAAGCGTGCAATTCGAGCTAATGCGATAACAAATTATGTTTCCCATACCGACTACACATGTTCTAGAATTGGAATGTATTCCCCATGCCGATTGCATATAATTACAAAAAAAAGGTATATGTATTTGGTTTGGTCTGGTTCAGTCCGATTTTCCTTGGAACTGAGAATCGGAACGACACTCATGGGAGCTGAACCAAACTGGCCGGTCCGGTCCGGGCGATTCCCAATTTAGGCGATCAATTTTGCACACCCCTAATCACAATTACTATCGACTAAACAGTATTGGATAACAAATTGCATTAACAATTTACGAAGTTACACTACAATCGCTGTACTTGATTGGCAGACGATTACAGCCAACAAAGGAACATGAACTCCGCTTATTGATTCACTACAAAGCAAGACCACAGTTTGTCGACAACATGAAAACTCAATGGTAGATGCACAGGGAAATCATGTAAATAAATTGACTGAAAGTACAGGAAATAAATCTCGTGCTGTCGGTGTTCGTGCGTGTCTCTTCCTTTTCATATGCACGCCTTTTATAATCCGTCGGTGACTGCAATAATTGCTTGACTCGACTGCAATAATTATTTGACTGAAAAAACTACTTCGACAACAACTGTCAATTGACACTATTAGGCTGTGTTCGTTTGGCCAGTTTTTTTGGTGTTCGGAAACGGAAAATGAATTAATTCAAAAAAATATTTTCCCTTCAATGAGTGGAAACACGAAGAAAAATAAGAAAAATATTTTTTTCTTTTGAAAAGCGAAAAACATTTTCCGCTAGCCTCCTTCTTTTCCCACCGTCCATTAGGGCCACCACTGCTGGCCGCCGGTCATTGCTGCGGCCGGTCGCTAGTCACTGGACGCCGGTCGCTGCCATGGCCAATCGTCGATCACCGCCCGCCCGCCACTACCGTCGCTGGTCATCGAACATCGAAAATTATTTTCAAAAACTTTTTCAAATTTCAGCCGGATACCGGAAAATTATACGATTTTCCAAAAAGATTACTTCCTGGAAAAATATTTTCCAAAAATGTCACATTTTTGGCTAAGCAACCGGACCCATAATAACTATTTTCGCTTTGTTTTCTACCCTTTTTTTCATTTGATTTGAGCCAAACTTCGTGAGTCGATGTCTATGTTTCTTGTCTCGACTGACATCAACTTGGCTATCAATTGAAAGATGGAACTATTCCCATTTGGTCGACTTATTGGCATCTCACAATCAAAGCTAACATTTGACTATTTACTATATTCACAATAAATATAATATTATATTTGTTGGTCAACATTACTCTTCTTTCGGAGATGCTCAATATGTTCAATTTCTCGGTTAATACTCACAGATAGTCTTGACCTCGTTTAGTCGATAACTTTGCCTGTATCATTACGGCCATACTTAAGAGCTTCCTATTTGTCTCAATGGCCAATGGCATCTATTGCTTGTTAACTTAACTATTTGACATCAAAGTTGGCACTTTTAGGGTGCCGATAACACTACAAAAATTTTGAAAATCATTTTCTAAAAGCCCCCTCGATATCCATCACATTTAGTTGTTCCTAATTCTAACATTATACTCATCCTAATCATCATTTGGACTCAAGACCTCACAGCTGAAACCGGACCCAAGTTCATAGTCTCGACCCTCAATGCTTGCCCCCGGTTGCTAGATGCCTTCAGTTGGTGGTCTTGGGATCCTGAAGCCCAAACTCCGAACCCGATATCGAACTCGCCTCTTTGGTGCCCGAACTAGTAGTCTTAGGACCTCGGTAGACTGACGGTTAGACTCACCCGCTTTCACAGTCAAATAGGTCCTCAATGATTCAATTAGGCCATCCCGGATGGTTAGACCGGGTACCCAACGTCTAGACCCTGGACCTTGGTGCTTGGACTCAAAACCCCTGCCCTGTACCAAATTATGCGGACCAGAGACCTCGGCGGCCAAACCTAGAAAACCACACTCATCTTCTCATATGAGGTCTCATCAAATCGAGCAGCAAATACTACACGGTGATCACTAGCCCCACCGTGATAATTCCAACTACGCGATGATGAAGAGTAGTACATCGATCAGAAAGATGCCAAGAGCAAGCAGTCAGCGATGCGATCCAATATAATCTGGCAAAAACATGTCCAAACATCAGTAGCGACAAGAACTTCGCAACCGTGCAGTCGTTAACTGGTGCGATACGCGTTCTCTCTTGTTTGCTGCTGCAGATTTGGAAGTCTCTAATGCCGTGTCCGCTGCGAATATGCTTTTGAAAGTCAAACTTATTCTCTCGTTGCGAACATTACGATCTTTTCCCGAAGTATAATCCCAAGAACATCAGAAGAGAATAAAAGAAACCCTAAATTTGCCAAACGCTACAGCGTTCGGCCAATGGCCAAACCTCGAGATAATAAATGCACGGTGGCACGAAGTCTTATGATAAGGTTTGGTAGGAAGGTGTTATCAGATGAGCTGTTTTCTATTTTTTTATTTTTATTTTTTTTCAACCGAATTGCACATGGGAAAGACTTTCATATTTGAAAATCGAGTCACCAAATTAATATAAGGGGAGAGTTAGAGTTTAATTAAGAATGATTCGAAAAATATTTTTCTAAAGACGATCGTTTGCATTACTTAAAATAATTAATTAATAAAAAATATTTTTATTACCGATGACAATTCATGTCTAAATATTTTTGTGAGCGATGACAATATTTTTTCATTGGGAAAATTATCTAAAAAATCCTAAACCTATTGCACTTTAACGTTTTAGTTTTGCCAATTCAATCTAAAATATTTTGCATTTGTGTCAATTCATTTCATCAGGGCAACATTGAAGTGGCAATTTTTTGATATTTTTTTCGATTTTTTTAGTAACTTTTATTTTTTTTCTTTTTCTTTTCTGCCCTTCTTCCCTCTAGCCGGTCTAGTGAGGCGCACGCCAGCGATGTTGACCTCACAAGCCTCTGGTGAAGCTCGGCCCTACCAACCAGTGGAGAGTGTGAGCCTTGCCCACGCCCAGCCGAGGCAAGGCCGACCTCGCCCAGCTATGGGCGGGCGAGGCTTGCCCTCACCAACGCCCCCCGAGGGAGAGCTTCGCCAAAGGCCAGTGAGCTCGACCTCGCCAATCCGTGACCGGACAGAAAAGAAAAAGAAAGAAAAGAGAAAAAAGAAAGAAAAAAAATATTTAAAAAAATTAAAATTTTGCTGTGTCAGTGTTGGCCGGTGGCACACGTCAGCGTTGGCCGCTCAAAATTGGCTGGATGGATTGAATTGGAAAACTGTGAAAATATTTAGGATTCAATTGATAAAATTGAAAATTTTATGACTAAATTAGCAAAAATACAATATGTTTATGATTTTTTAGACAATTTTTCCATTTTTCATTCATTAATTTTTGTAAGCGACACAAGCGGTCATCTTTAGAAAAATGTTCTCAAAATCTTTCATTTTTCAGGAAAGCAAGTAGAACTTACATGTTATTCGAGAAGTTCTAGACTATCAAACAATGAATTTTGTTGATGATATGGAACTTACTTGTTAAATGATTGAATAAAGAGATTTTATGATTTTCTGTACACTCGCATCTATTGTCTTAACCTTTATTACATTAGTCTCTCAAAATTAAATTTCTTTAATTGGGCACGCTTAAAAAGTACCACGAGACACTTGTTAACATCGTCCCATACATATGCAATAATTCAATCGCACATTTAAGTGCGAGAGGGACGTCCTTGTCACGTTGCGGGACAAGGCCTGCAGATGCAACACATGCATTGCGCCATGCAGGGTCAAAGTCGCATTTGAGCGATGATGACCAAATTCCACTCTTTATCTTCCTCGAAATGAAAAAAAAATGAAATGAAAAATTGGCCCGTTTAAGATTTTTCTTATTTTGGTCCCAACTTATGCAAATATTTTTAATTTTTGTGGTGTATAGAATTGTCGTGGCTTTTACGGCATTTCCTCAGAAATACTATACATCTTTTTTGGTCAAACTCGGAAATACGATGCCGATAATTGAGTTTTAAATTTACATATTACCGGTTCTTCCCGAATTATATCTCCTCATCTGGGTTATTTTTATACCAAAACATGGTAGCTACATTGGACAAATCAAATCCTATATGCCTATGGTTCTCATAAAGTTTAGCGGACTCGAAACCCGTCCTTGTGATGGTCTCGGGCTATCGGAAGTTCTAGCCAATCTCGATGAAGTTGAAGCAAAATGTGGTTGATAATGCATTACATTGGAACGCATGCAAGCCCTAATTTTCATATACATGACGATGCCCAAACAGTCTATTGACATCTTATTTTTAGCTAAATATTCGAAGATCCAATCAAGGATTTGACTACACCTTTTGCTTGAATCAGAGGTTTTTTCTATTTATCTGGGGCGAGGGGGGCGACCCTCGATTTCAAGATTTCGATATTATCGATCATGCAAGCTACTCGTTAGCCACAACCTGCTTATTTTGATTGGTTTACATTTCTAATCTCTAATGATGTGTGCTTCTTTTATCTCTTTTTTATGCATATTGGAACGTGATCATCAAATGCACTCGATGCTCCTCTCATATGTAACAACACCCCACCGCACAAGCAAGCAACTCGTGATTGCACGAGAGAGATGTCTTCGAGTGTCGAGAAAATCATGCAGAAAAGAGGATCGCAAATTTGGGGAAAACCGGAAACCGTCCGTACAGGTAACTCACAGCAAAATAAAAAAAAAATTAATATCGTGAAAAAACTCCAAATCAATATACTCGTAATAAATTTATCCAAAACTAACTACCCTGATATACATGTGATAAATTTACCATATGTCAAATTGGATTAATTTCATGAAAAATCACAAATTTGTAAACCTCTGACAAACGGAAGAGTAAAAACTCTAATCAGGTACACCTGTCAGCTACCACGTGTCATCCAACTCAGTAATTTTACGGTAAAATTTAACGAAGGGTAAATTTATCATAGACATATCGATTTGGGGTTCTTAGTAGTAAAAAAATTAATTCATTATAAATTCGTCATAAGTGTATCGATTCAGGATTTTTTATGATATCAACTTGATAATTAAAAAACGGAAGACGGTAATTAAATTCACCGGAGGTGCGCATCCTCTGTTCATACTTCGTTAAAGCCCAGCACAGAACCTTAAAAAATCCTCTGTTTCCTCTCTCTCTGTCTCTCTGTCTCTCTCTCTCTCTCCGATATCGTCTTCTTCACCAAACCCCCTTCCCCTGCGCCTGCGAATACTCCCCTCCTCCACATCCAGGGCGCATCCCCTGCTCATCCCGCGCGAACCCTTTTCGCCGGACGCCCCCAAAGGCCCGCATTCTCCTCCTCCCGCCGCCGCCGCTGCCGCAGATGGGGAAGGGAGGGTCGCTGAGCGAGGGGCTGGTGCGGAAGATCGTGCTGTCCTACACCTACGTCGCCGTCTGGATCTTCCTCTCCTTCACCGTCATCGTGTACAACAAGTACATCCTCGACCGGAAGCTCTACGGCTGGCCCTTCCCCATCTCCCTCACCCTCCTCCACATGTCCTTCTGCTCCGCCCTGGCCTTCCTCCTCGTCAATGTCCTCAAGGTGGTGGAGCCCGTCGCCATGTCCCGCGAGCTCTACCTCTCCTCCGTCGTCCCCATCGGCGCCCTCTACGCCCTCTCCCTCTGGCTCTCCAACTCCGCCTACATCTACCTCTCCGTCTCCTTCATCCAGATGCTCAAGGCCCTCATGCCCGTCGCCGTCTACTCCATCGGGGTCCTGCTGAAGAGGGAAGCCTTCAAGTCCCAGACCATGATGAACATGGTGTCGATCTCGCTCGGCGTCGGCGTCGCCGCGTACGGCGAGGCCAAGTTCGACGCCTGGGGCGTGGCCCTCCAGCTCGGCGCCGTCGCCTTCGAGGCCACGCGGCTGGTCCTGATCCAGATCCTGCTCACCTCCAAGGGGATCCAGCTGAACCCCATCACGTCGCTGTACTACGTCGCCCCGTGCTGCCTCGTCTTCCTGCTCGTGCCGTGGGTCTTCGTGGAGTACCCGGTGCTCGCGGAGGCCTCCAGCTTCCGGCCCGACCTCGTGGTCTTCGGGACCAACTCGCTCTGCGCGTTCGCGCTCAACCTGGCCGTGTTCCTACTCGTCGGGAAGACCTCGGCGCTGACGATGAACGTGGCGGGCGTGGTGAAGGATTGGCTGCTGATCGCCTTCTCGTGGTCGGTGATCAAGGACACGGTGACGCCGGTGAACCTGTTCGGGTACGGGCTCGCGTTCCTGGGGGTCGGGTACTACAACCACTCGAAGCTGCAGGGGCTCAAGGCGAAGGAGGCGCAGAAGAAGGCGGCGGTGCAGGCGGGCGAGGGGGAGGCCCTGAGGTTGCTGGAGCAGAGTGAAGGAGATGGGTCGATGGGAGAGAAGAGGGACAATCAAGCCTGAGATTGATTCCTCGAATACAAACTCGAAATTGGGCAAATGGAGGACTTTTGGGCAATGGAGTTGAATATTGAGTGCATGCAAGAATCAATTTGGGGGGGTGATTGCTCTCTCAACGTGCTCTTTGGGTGAATCTTGTTGATTAGGCAGAGAGTATGCAAATGCATTCTTGCAGTTTCTTGCTCTGCTTCTTCACACGCTGTTCATGAGGTTTCTTTCTTTTACTTTCAATTACTAGTTAGTGCACTTGAAAGCCTTATTTACTAGAGGTGAAGAATCTCTTGTTGCTAGTCAATTTCCTCTATTGTTGCAAATTTTGGTCCTTTTTTGTGATCCTAAAACCTCCTCCTCACTTGTGGAGATTTGTTCCTGATTTTGCCCCTGATCCTTTGTGCCATGTCCTGTGAAGGCCTTCTTTTGTTGACTGCTTTGTAGACACTAAAAGCAGGCTGTCACATTGAATAAAAATGGTGCCTTGGCTCTTTAATCTTGATTTAGGACACTAACAAAACACTGGGTCTGCTCAGCAATTTGTCTGACTTGGTGGTCTCTGAATTTCTGGAATTTGAAGAGGGGTTTATCTTCCAATTGCTTTGCAAGCCATGAGATCCTTTCTTTCTTTTGACTGAAATGTGTGCATTGTGAAATTGGAAGTCCCAAAGGGCTTATCATAGAGGAGTCGAGGAGCGACAGGTGATAATGGTCAAAGCCAATGAAAATGCTCAGCACCGTTCCTCCATCACCCTCAGTAAAATGCAAGTTTGAAGTTGCAGAAGTAGCTGCAATGGACCCAGCAAACGACAACGGCAGCTGGAGGGTTTTTGTTACCTTCCCCAGCGAGGCTGTGCCGCTGCGATGCTCTTTGTTGCTCGCAGGGGTTCACATTTGCTATGATTGCATGGGAAAGTGAAGTTCACCTGTCTTCTCTGGGTACAAGCCGTGCGCTGTTCCAGAGACAGCCCCTTAAATTGTGTCAGTGAGGTTAAAGAATTACTCTCTAAGTGAGTTTCGCAAAAGAATAGTCTCTCTTCCACCTAACATCGGAACCGTACGTGCAAACGCAGACGCGTTCGCGAGTACAATAACGAAGATGATGCAGACATTGTTGACCCTGACCGGCCGTGTTGGATAATTTGTCTTAATCTGTGATTTATCATGGCACCGCTCAAATACATGAAAAGCAAATGCAGAGTTTTGACCGTTTTGTCTCGATCTGTGTAACAAAACAATGTCTTAGCTCGGTGAAACTCCCAGGAAGTTCGTGCAGCGTGTGCGGTCAAAAAGGCTAAAAGGCATCTCCCCATGGTCATACACGTTAAGAAGATGCTTCTTCCGTCAAATACTTCCCCTGTTTTGAGTTATCATCTTAAATGGAACAATCCACGAGAACAGCGTTCGCTCCCTGCGTTCTTGGCCCAACGTTGCAAAGTTGTGCATTCTGTCCTCTTCCTTGTTGGCCCGACCCTGCGGAATTGCAGAGAACTAAAGGAAATAACCCTGATAAGAAGCATGATGCGGATCACCACAGCACAACTGGTTTCGAGCGGTCCATGTGATGATCCAGTGTATTCTTCTCGACGAGAGCAAGGACAAACCATAGTTTGTATTACCTTTCCCACTTGGTGTATCGGCAACGCATCCGTACCTTAATTCTGAAAAGCTCAGCGTATGCCTTTTGATTTTGAAGATGAAGTTTCAGTTCCGGGGGCATCTTAATTTCCATGACTAATTTTGCAGATCCTGCTTACACGACCCTGGCTCAATCAGGCTATCTTTATGGTGTATTACCTTGTTATTCCAATCTGGCGCCCCCAATGTAAAACATATTGCTCCTCCCAGATGGCACTCGGTGTAGGGTTGTCACAATAATCATAAGAGCAATGGTGCGCTCAAGATGAAAAACCAGGATGCCAATTCCTGTTTCTCAGTTCACAAATCTCACAAGGATCCTCAAGAGAAGAAATGTGGTGGCGGCCTCTGCAAGATTCTCCAGGTTTATTCAACACTCAGTAGTTAGTATACAAACAAAAGCAAATAGCACCTTGTCGAAACTCTGGTTCCTGCCGAAAATGAATGTTTCATGAAGGTCTCTGGTGAGAAAGAAAGCCAGCTCCATCCCATCTTATGCTCCAATCCATGTTGTTCCGCATTCAAACAAACGGATCACCTCAATTTTGGATCGGTCAATCGAGCACCCACAATAATACTGGTTGAAGTACCATTGACACTATGATCCCCACTTGAGGTTTCTGGCTAAGAGCTTCCGAGTGAAGAACATTTGCGCCTTGCACAGGACATTCTCTCTCTACAAGTGAAACTTTTGAGTGGAGATAAAACATTGGATCCCAAGCAATGAAACATGATGTTTCACTTTGTGTGAGTCCCACAATGCAGGGCCATATCACCAAAAGTCTCCACATGAGCACAGGCCATCCTTGAAATGGTGAAATCTATTCCTGTCCCTCACAACTATTTCTCGATCATAAATTTTGGAGATGAATTTGGTAGCAGAGTGACAATCCTCACAAACTCGCAAATTCTTCACTATGCGGATTGAAGTTCCAGGTGGTGTCCTGAGAAGAGCAAATGCAATTGCCAACTTTTCGCTGTGCCTATTCACAGCATCTTCCTTATCCTCTTCATTAATATCAAGGAGCACCTCCGACGTAGATGGAAGATATCCAGCCTTCTTTATCTCCCTCCCCATCTCATCCAACATCTCATAGATTTCCTTATACTGATCATGCGACTTGTCGCCAGCCACAAATTCATAAATCTCATTCTCTAGTTCGATCAAGGTACTTCCAGGAATCTTTCTCATTCCCTTGGTGTCCATCACTTCTCTGATCTTGGTTTTCTTTTCCCAATGCGACATTTTAGCATATATATTCGAGAGCAAAACATAATTTGACTCGTGCATGGGCTCTTTTCCAATTAACCTTTTGGTAATGTCCTCCCCAAGCTTGAGCTCACCATGTGCACGGCAAGCATTAATCAGGGTTCGCCAAATAACTGGGTTCGGTTCAAGGGGCATTTCCTCAACAAACTCTATGGCCTTTTGGATGAGACCAGCCCGACACAGCAGATCTACCAAGCAACCATAGTGCTCTATCTTAGGTTCAATACCAAATCTCTTTGTCATCAAGTTGAAATAATCTCTGCCCTTCTCAACCAAGCCAGAGTGACTACAAGCTGAAAGCAAGCCAATGAAGGCAACATCGTCTGGTACCACCCCAGCTGCTATCATCTCATCAAAAAGAGAAACAGCCTCCACACCGCGGCCATGTACTGCAAGACCACCAATGACAGAAGTCCATGAAACAATTGTTTTGTTGCTCATGCTTTGAAACAACCTTAATGCACTATCGACGTCGCCGCACTTGGCAAACATGTCAATAAGAGCATTGCACAGCTCCACAGTCTTTCGAACATTTTCTCTTGCAACATAGGACTCAACCCACCTTCCCAGCTCAAGGGCACCTAAATCCGCACAAGCTGACAACACCAAGAGCATAGTAATCTCATCAGGCTTGACCCCGGCAATCTGCATCTTCCTAAATAAGGCGACGGCATCCCCCGATTCGCGTAAACGTACATACCCACCGATCATGGCACTCCACGAAACAGAGTCCAGCTTCGTCATTCCATCGAACACCTTCCTTGCAAACTCGATCCCCCCTCCACAACAGCTGTACATGTGAACCATCGTGTTCTGCACATGAACATCCTCATCGAACCCGAACTTGACCACCGAGCCGTGAACCGACCTGCCCAAACTCAAGTCCCCAATGCCGGCACAGGCCTTAAGGACAAAAGGGTACGTGAACTTGTTCGGCGAAATGCCGGACCTAAGCATGAGATCGTAAAAAGCCAGGGCCTTTCGGCGTTGGCTCTGGGCACAAGCTCGGATGACGGTGTTGTAGAGGAAGGCGTCGTAGAGGCGAGCGTCGGCGTCGGGCGCGAAGACGAAGGAGCAGGCGAAGTCGACGGCGCGGAGCTCCGCGGACGCGGAAGCGAACTTGGCGAGGACGAGCGGGTTGTTGGCGAGGCCCGATTTGATGATGTGGGTGTGGGCCTGGGCGAGCTTCGGGACGGCGTCGCAGAGCCGGAGGGAAGCTAGGCAGCTCTGCTCCGCCGCTCGCCTGTTCGCGACGGGGCCGCCGACGATGCGGACGCGACGTCGGGGAGACGGAGCGGCGAGGGATGCGGAGAGGGAGGCGAATCTGCGCGCGAGCTTGCCGGCTTTGGAGGCGAGTGAGGACTGCATCGGAAGAGTCTGGTCGGAGGCGGGATCATTCCTCCGGAGCTTCGCCGTTCACCGGAGGTCGGCTCTCGCGGGCACGACGTTGCGCGCTTTTCAACTGAAGCGCTGGTATGCTTTAGTAAGTAATATATTATCGTTAATATCACGAAAAATCTAAATTAAGGTGCACCTATGACAAATCTATCTTATGTTAATTTTCGTTTAATTTTACCGTCAAATTTCTAAGTTGAATGATACGTGACAACTGACCGGTATACCGATTTGGGATTTTACACTCCGTTTGAGACAAATGTACTGGTTGGTGGTTTTTCGTAATATTAATTCAATTTAACGGAAACTAACAGAAGATAAATTTGTTACAATTCCAGTTTAAGGTTAGTTTGAGATAAATTTGTTACGAGTGTACCCGTTTGGGGTTTTTGGTAATCAAAAAATTCGTTTAGGTATCAGAAAAATACGAATTTAGGATTTTTTGTGATATTAACCATAATATCTAATTGCTAATTATTTATTAAGCAGCTCCATTAAATTAATTATTAAAGCGTGGAGAAAAAATGAATTGTGTAATTTCTATATATACATATGACTTACAAGAAATAATAAGATATAGCAATATCAATTACAACCTCATCAAATCAATCAACGATATGCACAATCCAAAAAGATGTATTTGTATGAAAAATCAAGGGACATATTGAGAATCTGGTGAATATATCTCCGATGCATCTCATCAATTAAGTTTGATAATCTTTCTTCCGTTGTTATTCATGATTCATCATACGCTTTTATATTTGCCATTAAGTTTCAAATAATCCGTACATTCATGTCGTGAGTCAGCCCCACTCGGAAGAATTTGAAGAAAAATTTATAAAAAAACAAAAACTAGGAAAATTCAGAGTTAACAAATAAGTTCGAAATCATATTATGCAAATTAAATGAAAGAAAATGTATATGATGATGTATACGATGATTCTTCGTAATTCTCATAAATGGGGGACGTGTGCTAAAGATTTATCATGTTTTCCTAACGCACGCCCCTTTCCCTCCCCTATAATTGTATATGATGATTTATCCCTCGTCGTTTCCATAAAAAAAAATTATCAGATTTTTTATTGGTGAGAAAAAAAAGAATAATTTGCAGACAAAAAACCTAGAAAAATATCCGAAATTCTGATAAATAATTTGTTTTCCTCCGTTTTTTTTTTTGGTTAAAATTTTTGGTCGGAAACTCGTTTCCTCGTAAACTCCGAAAGAGGTGCAGTCCGATTTGGTATCAGATTCCTCTCACCTCAGCATACAGCGAAGCAGCCTCAGAACAAATATAAAAAGAGCAACTTTGCAAAACCCATTCGGACAGCAGCACAGCTCGAGGTCGAGATCGAGGGAGAGGGAGAGAGAGAGAGAGAGAGAGAGGGACTCTTCCGGTTCCTCCTATCTCTCTCTCGCAGAGCATTCCTTGATCCTCACCGCCTCCTCCTCTCCCCGCAGCTCCCGACCGCAGTCAGCATCTCTTAGCGCCGCTCGTATGCTCTGCTCCGACCCTTTCATCTGTTATCTATTTCAGTTTCGTTGTTCGTCTCTTGTGGGGTGGGTGAGGGCTCCCAGTTTTCTTTTTTGGGGGATACCCGTCTCGTCAAAATCCGGTCTTTGCCTCTTAAGCTCTTGAATTTTTGGCCACCTTTGCGTGAACCTTTGTCAAGAAGCTTGCTTCTGATATACCCTTTTTTCCGCGTCCGCAGGAGAGTTCTCAACTGTCTGAAATTAAGAGGGGTTGTTTATTTTTTGGAGAAGAATTGGATTGATGATCAAGGGTTCGATCATGGGTAGGAGGAATTTGCAGCTTTTTAGTGATAGGCAGGATGGATTCTTCTCTATTAATAACTTGGGCTATCAGTGGAGTTCTGTCGATCCTGATGTGTGTCCTGTAGGCGGTTTATTTGCCAGTGTAGGCCAAATGGGTATGAATTTCGGTTTATCGCCGAATTCACCTAATACCCATGATAACGGGGGTGTGAATAGCATAAAACTGGCCTGCCCCGATTTGATTATTAGGTACGTGTCGTCTCCGGAGGGTATTCGGATTGTCGGGGTCCCGGAGGAGGAAGAAACTGTGAAGAATAAAAAGAGTGGGCTTAAATTGCAAATAAAGGTGAAAAACCATTCGTTGAGGAGGTTAATAAGTGGGGCAGTGGCGGGGGCTGTTTCACGGACTACGGTGGCACCATTGGAGACGATAAGGACACATCTGATGGTAGGAAACAGTGGGCATTCTACTACCGAGGTGTTCCAGAATATTATGAAGACTGATGGGTGGAAGGGATTGTTTAGGGGTAATTTGGTTAACGTTATTCGGGTTGCCCCCAGCAAGGCCATAGAGGTAATGTTGCTTTATTTACCTTTTGAAAGTTGTATTGGTTTCTTGTGACTTTTTTGTGTCTAATCGGTTGAAATTATGCATGCTGTTCTGCTTTGTTCATTAGTGCCCTCGATATTGGCTTTTTAGATCTTCTTTGCGCGAATTTTCTGATGTCCATTTATTTGTTTATCATCCAGTTAGTTCATTGCTCTCTTTTCTGGCCATGGTAGATACATGTACCATATATGGCTCTATTGCTTCATGTGGTTGTTTATATCTGGTAGAGGTCAAGCATTGTTCTGCTCTGCTATCATTGATATTCCTGCAATGCCACTCAGCACTCTCTGTCTCTTTGTAGTCTCTTGATTTGATAGCACTGTTTCTTAAATGGAATATTGATGCCTTTGTAGAGCGGAGAATTGTCCATCTGTGTTTAACCAGGCCAACAGGACATAGTAAACCATAAGACATACTTTGCTTAGGATTTTCTTTCGACTTAAGCTAGATGAATCTAATGTATAGTTGATTGCATGTTTGAGAAAAGTTTTATGACTTAATTGGTCTATTGAAAAACATTTTTTTTTCCAAACTTTGTGCTCATCATGGTTGAGTACATGTCCAATATCACAATTAATCTCTAACTTTGTGCTTCATAGGATAATCTGTCAACCTTTCTTTTGCATTATAAGCATTGCGTTCCTTGTGAGACGAGTTGAAATGTTTGTCTTTAATGGGAATGCATAAAATTTCTTCATGCTTACACGAATAGAGAGGAGGGATGGTCTTAGTGTCCTTTACACTAAAAATACTTAGGTCACAGTGAAGGCTTGTAACCTTACTGATCTGGGTACAGTTCTTGAACTAACTTGTTCATGACACTGTAAATATATCACCTTTTTCTTAAGAATTAATTAGAAAGTTTATTCTGCATAGTTAGATTGGTTTTCGGTTTTCACATTTATCATGCAAATGTAACTGGAGTAATCATGATATCTTTTTTCCTTATCAAATGAAAGAGATGATATCCTTCAGTTCCTTGGCAATTAATCTTCCACTTTAGGGATGATGCATTGTATTGTTAGTATCATCCGGTATTGATTAGTTTCTTGAAAGCCAGGATGATAATGTTTCCTCTTTCCAAAACACTCTATTTGGCCAGCTTACACAATTGACGGCGCTATTATGTTGATTAGAGATTAGAGTGGAACCAGTGCTTTTCTTTCTGTTTTTCTGTTTTCACTCATTTAGAGTGTAACCAATGTTTCCTGTCAGCTATAGTTGATCCATAGATATACATAACACCAAGTCCTATTTGACGGCAGAATATTTCTATGATAGACCTGAGCACTAGCACCTGTTGCTTTATGATTTATTAGATAACCTCCTAGGTTGGGTTTTTTGTCAAATGTTCAAATGCTACCAAATGCCTTCATGTCTCTCAAACTTGTGTTAGTCTTGTGTGTATAGAATGGTTGAGAAGCTGCTTGCTATTTAAATGTATCATTTAGTGGATAATCTTGTTATGACTCCATCCCTTATCCCATTACGTTCCTAAGTGGGGAAATAAGGAGAAAAATGACCAAGTAGAGGGGGAAAAACAACTTCGAGAGTTGCTAACGACGATTCACTGAGCACCCTATGTTTAAGTTGACTAGGTTTCTTCATTTCGCTATGCAATCGAACATTTCAAACGCAGTGCTAGAGCACTTTCCTCGCTAGGCATATTGTTGAGCATTGTAAGGGGGCAAAGACTAATGTCTATCATTTTGTGTTGACAATTACTTATTGGTTCAATAAGCACATAATCTTTGACCGGGGAGGCAAGTCTTGAAACAAATTAATCTTCTTGCTTCCCTATCAGCCTATCATTAGTGCAGAGCTTTTTTAAATTGGCTAGCCTCTCATTTAATAGACCTAGGTTTCCTTTTCTCTTCATGCATTAAGACATATTGTGTCAGGGAATTCCTTTTGTACCCATAGGGATGTTCTTTGGTTACATGTACTTAGAAGGTTTCTATTCTTCCGGTGCAGCTATTTGCATATGATACGGTCAACAAGCAGCTGTCACCCAAACCCGGGGAGCAGCCAAAACTTCCAATTCCCGCATCACTAGTTGCTGGGGCCTGTGCTGGTATCAGTTCGACATTATGCACATACCCTCTCGAGCTACTCAAAACTCGTCTGACAATACAGGTACTGGCCAAAAGCTTGCTTGGTATTTAAATTGCGCCTACTTGCATAAATTTATTTGTTCCTGCTAAAACTGCAGGGAGGGGTTTATGATGGTCTCTTTGATGCCTTCCTGAAGATAGTAAGAGAGGAGGGTCCAGCAGAGCTCTACAGAGGCCTCGGGCCTAGCGTCATCGGGGTCATCCCTTACGCTGCCACCAACTATTTTGCCTATGACTCATTGAGAAAAGTGTATAGGAAGGTTTTCAAGCAAGAGAAGATTGGAAACATTGAGACTCTCTTGATTGGATCTGCAGCGGGGGCTATTTCGAGCAGTGCGACTTTCCCACTGGAGGTGGTGCGTAAACACATGCAGGTCGGGGCGTTGAGTGGGAGAAAGGTGTATAGGGATGTGATCCATGCTTTCATGAGCATACTAGAGCAGGAAGGAATCGGTGGCTTATATAGAGGGTTGGGCCCGAGCTGCATGAAGTTGGTGCCGGCTGCTGGGATATCATTCATGTGCTACGAAGCATGTAAGAGGATATTGGTGGAGGATGATGAGGATGCTTAGAAATAGATTTAGCAAGGAGCATGGAGTTTAGGTTTCCGGTTTTTTTGGCCAAGAGGAGCTGGTTTTGGGCCATCTCTTAATTTGTTAACCGCAGGCATATATTTTTTGCACGTCATCTTTCTCGGTTTGCATCTTTTTCGAATAGGGAGGTCGCAATTGACGTGATTGTCACGATTTTTCAAGGTGAGTTATGATTTTTCAGTATCTTTTCATTGTGGCGGCCACGGCGCGTTGGATTTACATCGTGAGGCTGTTCTCAGCATAGGAGGAGAATTGACTTGATGTCATAAAAATGGTATAATGCATTATCCTTGAAAACATAGGGACGTTTTTTTATATGTTTTACGAGGGGAAAATACCACAAAAAATCTAAAACTGTTATTTGTGATAAATTTATCCTGAACTGTTTTTTGTTACACGAAAACTTCTAAACTACGTTACTTATGATAAATTCATTTTGAATTTTTTTTGTGACAAAAAATTCTAAATTATGCCACTTGCGACATATTTACTCCGTAATGCTTTAGCTTATGAGCAATTTTGCTTTTATCTATTTTCTTTTCTTTTCTTTTCTTTTCCCTTCGTTGGCCATGGCGGAGGGAAGTCGGTAAGGTGGCTCTCGGTGGCGCTGGTCGAGGGCTGCCCTCACTAGATCTAGCGAGGACGATCCTCGCCAACGTCGGGCGAGGGTAGCCCTTGCCGGCCCAGGCTAGGGCGACCCTCTCCCGACACCAGCGAGGGTCACCCGAGCTTGCCTAGGCGAGGCAGCCCTCGCCGGCTTCCCTCCGCCATGGCCAGTGGAGGGAAGAGAGAAAAAAAGAGAAAAAAAAGAAAAAAGACGAAAATATTCATGGGCTAAAGTATTGTGGGGTAAATGTGTAATAAGTGATATAGTTTGGGATTTTTCGTGTCACAAAAAAAAAATTCAGGGTAAATTAGTTACAAGTGATATAATTTAGAGTTTTTCGTGTCATAAAAAGAAGTCAAGGATAAATTTATCACAAATGACATAATTTAGGAATTTTGATAGTATTTTCCCTTTTACGAGTGAAGCATATGTAATTCATATTTTCGGGGCGGGGTGGATGGGTCTGTGGATCACAGTGCGCGTGCCAGCCCCGTGGAGGGATGAACTGCCCCGTGCACGTAGGGGCGGGGGCAGGGTGGCGCTCATCGTTGCGGTGCAAAGTGGTGCCTGCTGCACCATGCCAACGAAAGGCCAAATTTTTATTTTCGGCCGCTGGAGGCATTGAAAGAATGACTATGAGAATGTACTGACGCATGTACTACCGAAACAACTCGCAGCAAAGAGCCCTTGTTTTTCAGCTTGTCAAATTCAAACAGGCTTTCAGAAGCCTGAACTCCTCTGAGGACTCGCAAGCGACGATAAACGCAAGAGCCATGCAATTATCACGATGAAAAACTCGTTTCCAATGTCTTGGAGAAAACAGCGAACAGACCATATTTTTCCCAGTTGAAATACAGACATCATAAGGTATATAATTGAGCAAATCTCCTTGAAGGGCTATACAGAACTCCATGACTAGCGATTATTAAAATTTCAAGTCTTGAAGCCCCCATTGCAGTACAAGCTGGAACGACAGATAACGAAAAGCACGGCTCCCCCTCCAAAATATATAACACGAATAACTTCACTTCATTGCATGAACCTGACTGCTGGCACGGTATCTATTATTTACATCACAAGAAGCGCCGAGTAGTCAGCTCTCACCAGCACCATAAACAAAGGTTACTCCTGACTAGCAATTGATGCCGCATTGACCTTTTGCAGCAGCTTTCGTGGAGTCAGAGGTGAAGGGATCGATGCGCACCCAAAGCAGAGAGAAGATGGAAGCAAGCAGTAGCGACCACACGATCACAATGGTGGGGGTACGATTCTGCCGTCCCACCAGCCCCTTCAAGAATGGATACAGATGAGCAATAACCCATATGGCAAAGAAAAGCTTTCCAAAGAGGGGACCCCATGACTGATAGCCACTGTTAATGGCATATGAGACTCCGGCTACAATGCCCACCAAGTTTACTATGAGAACAGTGGTAGGGGGAATGAGAAGTGATGTCCATTTGAACACATAGAGCTCGGCGAAGTCCCCATCATCATCTGACGCCTTTGAAGTAACAGTGAAGTTGGTATCAATGCCTGCGAGAACTTTCAAGAGCCCTTGAAACACGGCAAAAAGATGAGCTGACGTACCCCCGATGACCCAAAACTGTTCATTCCTCCACCAGTCATCGATGCTCACTCCACTCCACCTGAGCTCAAGGATTCCAGTAGCAAAAATGGAGACGAAGAGGAGAATGAACCACATACTAGCAAAGTTGCTAATCTGCATAAACAAATTAGCAGATATATGTTACAGCGGCATAAAAATGAAACGGTATTGACGTTGGTGTTTTTAATGGCATGTACACCCATACTATTGCCCAAAGTCCTTGCCACATAAAGGGCTTCTTTGTTTAGTAAAAAAGCAATGTCTTCAACTGGTCATCAAACTGGTTTCCAGTTCATCCGGTTTAACCGGGCCGAGTCAACGTGATAACATCATTACTACAAAAGAAATAAAAACAAAAATCTGGAAGATTTAGACAAAAAAAAATCCAGAAAAACATCCTGAATACTTAGCAACATGCTGAACTTAATGTCTAAATGATAAAACACTTTTAAAAACACAAAATCATGTTCAAAGATAAGAAATTATAATGTCACATCTTACATGTGCACAGAAGAAAACTTCAATGGGGCTTCTTTGAGTAGCAAAATGCCTAATAAGACAAATTCTAAATAAAGTCCAACAAAGGCCTCATGGAAGAGGGGGGAGCATTCATTTTTTGTATTTTCCCATGAAAGAGACAATGTGACCCTTGTTTTTTCTTTGCACGGAGAAGAGGGTTTATTTCAGGTATGAAAACGTGGCTTTTACTTTTTTCTTTTTGGTGGACAATGGGCTGAAGATTTAGATGGGATTTGAACCCATTGGGACCCAAAAAATCAAGCTTTTTACTAAAATCCCGGTCCAACTGTCCAAATCCGGGTAGTCCAGTTCTTCTGGGTTTGACTGGGTTTTGACGCAAACAAGTCTGGGGGGTTCAACTGGACCGGACTACGGACTGGTTCCTGGGTTCAACCGGCTGGTCTGGATTGGATTTTAAAACATTGGCAAAAAGTTATGAAAAAAAGTACGTGACTATGTGTTAACATTCGTATATAGTAAAAGTTTCAGGTGTTGTATGCTAGAAAATGTCAAAGTATGTCTGTCGCAAGTTTTAGATCAAGCAAAAAAACCATAAAAAAGTCCATCCAGACAAATCCTAAACAGACGTAGAAAAAGCTGAAACAATTGTACTTGCAATTGACAGGAGCCGCTTACCTCTGGGATGATAAATTTTCCGGTGAGAAGGCAAAATGCGGGAAGAATGCAATAAGCAATCAGAGGGATTGAAGTGAGGGGATAGACAATGGTATTTATATATGCCAATCTCTCCAACCACTTCAGTCTTCCATTGTAACCATACCATATAGGACAATGCCTGCTTAGTAAAATCTCAATGGACCCCAATGCCCATCGAAGAACTTGGTTCAGTCGATCTGAAAGATTAATGGGAGCAGAACCCTTGAATGCTGGGCGGGGAGGCATGCAGTAAATGGAGATCCAACCTCGCGCATGCATCTTAAACCCTGTTAAGATATCTTCTGTGACAGAACCATATATCCATCCAATCTGCCAGCAAATAAAATGTAAGTGCCCACAAGAAAGACATTGAGAATGGGGTTAGGATAATATAGATGCCGTAGTGATTTGCTATGTAACCAACCTCTTTGCCCCACTCAGTCTTGTCCTCATAGCCGCAGCTGATAACATGAATTGCTTCCTTCAAAAGAGTTGCTGGATTAGTAGTTGGTGGAAGCCCTCCCTGTTCCATGAAAGTTGCTGCAATGAAGACTGGCGATTGACCAAAGCGTTTCTCTAAGCTTTTCTGGGACATAAGCAATGATCTCTCATCATCATAACCTGCAGGACAATAACAAGGCATTTAGCCAAAATCAACATGGAAACAGTGTTAATTCACCTTCCCATCATTAAGCTACGAAGGCAACTATTCTGGAAACCCACAAGGGGGATACGAAGTGAGCTAGACCAAAAAAGTGTAAACCTTATTGACGAGTTGCATAGACAGAACACTAGAAAGTAAACCACATCTCAGGCCTGGCACAGATGGGTAGGTAGTGAATACCTAGGGGCCTGAGATAACTATAGAGAATTTGGTACATAGTCATAATAAGAACCAGAATACCACAAACTTAGGATGCCTTACTGAAAGAAAAATTACCTGGTTGAAAGTATACTAACCTTGTCTCGTAACCAAACCTATCGGACTTTTCTTTCTGTTACTTGAAATGAAACAAAATGGGGAACTCTGTCTAAAAACTAAGAAGCACTGAATTTACTAGGGCTCCTACCTTCCATCCCCTCCTCAATATCCTCCATGTTGAATATTGGGATGTTGGATTCAGTTCTTTTGACAGCTCTCTTCTTGTCAATGTATTTCTTGTCACCACCCTTTCCTTTCTTTCTGGGACCACAACAGCTTTTAACAATAATATTTGGTTCCAAATCTGCCTCCGTCAATACTGGGTCATACCCATAAAGGGCCTGCCTGTTGAAACAGCATCCAGTTCCCACATAGACGGGCCCTTGGATTCCATCAAGTCCTTTCAAGTTAATCTATATAAAATGGAAAGTTAGAAAGAGCATTTATAGTCGAGAATAACAGAACCTGAGAAAACCTACTTTAAAAATGAAGTTAACCTACATCAAAGAAGACAATATTCCGGTTAGCATATCGATCATGCAAGTCAATGCCATCAAAACGTTGTGGAAATTGGACATAGCATGTCTTCTTTCCGAGAACAGGATCCATCATAAAACACATTGCCTCTTTAAGAGCTTTGCTGTTGTTGAAGTAGTGATCACAATCAACATTCAAAAGATATGCTCCATTGGTAAGGACAGCTGAAACACGAATCTGTTCAGCAAAAATAATTATGAGTTGCAATGCTACAAATGCATAAAAGATAAAGAAACTCCGCGACTCTTTCGATTGCTTATATCACATGAGAAGAGTGATACCATCTATAGATGCAAATATTTGCAGAATGATATTCCTCACACCAATAGAGCATCATAATAAAGAGAGATGGACTTTTTTTAGACTTTTTGTTTCCTATAATTCTTTTGGGAGTTTGGGAGCATGGTGACACAAATAATAAGGACTAAAAGGGAATAATGGATGTCATAAACAAGTAAAAATGAAGTTCATAACATTCAGAATAAGCTAGATGATGATGCCCAAGTAATATATGTGACTTTGCAACTTTAAAAGCCATTCGCATGATCTTTTCCTTTCCCGGCTATATTAGAAAGCTGTGTAAGTACTTGAAGAAAAATATACCAAGGCATTCATTGCCCCAGCCTTTTTGTGATGCTGAAAACCAGGCCGCTTTTCTCGAGAAACATAGACAAGTCTTGGTAACTCATTTCCATCTGTATCAAGCCCACCACTGTGACCCAAGAAAACCTGCATCACCAATGAAAGGTTTAGAGAAGTCCCAGGGACTCTAAGGTTGCATTCGGTTGTCCGGATCCCGATTAGGATAGGATAGGATAAAGTATCCAATTTTTCTTTAGTAAACTGAGTCAAAGTGAGAAAGTATAAAATGAATCAATTTAAGCAATTCACTTAAAAAAAAGGGGCAAAAATAAACCTCTAGAATTAATTTATCTATTCTCTATTAACAGTGTCCCTCTAACGCACACTACTTTCTCCTCTTCCTCTTCTATCGCACATGTAGGTGTGTGCTCGCTTGAACAAGAATTGTTCTCTCTCTCTCTCTCTCTCTCTCTCTCTCTCTCTCTCTCTCTCTCTCTCCCCTCTGGACCAACATATTTGTGTGCCGTCGTACCAGAGAAATACTAAAGAGTTAAGACTAATTTCAAAACTTGCTGGACGATGCCTCACACCTTCATGGATGGAGCTATCCTGCTCGAATTTCAAAACATGTATCTAAGTGTACCTGAATCATTCCTGGATGATCCCTGGGGTTATTTCCAGGCCATGGAGTGCCATCTTGCATTGTCCACCCTTCTTCCGGCACCTTCTGTGCTTTAAAAACTAAAGCATTGATCCGCACCTTAAACTCTTCATATTCTCTCTGCAGATTATATGCAGGAAAATAACAAACTTTAGGTTTGTCACTGTAGGTAAGAGCCAAACAGGAAGTTTCTTCACAAAATTTTGAAGTATAAAAACAAAACAAGAGTAATTGCATATTAATTTTAGAAATATGGAAGCATAAACCGCCACAGTTAAGAAAAATTACGCTCAAGAATTTTATAAAACCATATGAGCATTGATTGATTTTTCAACTGTTTAGTACTTCGTTAGTAGTCTTGACAATCCACTGACACATGTCTTATCATATGGACATCTAATTCAAGTTTTTCTGTTCTATTATACTTCTTTACAAAGGTCCTATGCATATTTCACTTAAGGGGTTAAAGTACATAAGTAAACACATCATGAGAAACTATTAAGTACTCAGTCCAGTATTTGTAATCTAGTTTTTCATAGGGCTCGGTTTTGGTGGGCTGGTTGGCGGCAGGCTCAAAACACCAGAGCCACAGTGGTGCTCTACCTTTCTGAACGCAATAATTGTTACCAGAAATTTCTTTTCTACATTCAGAAACAGACATCTAGTTGTCCCTAATGAATTCATAATAACTAAAAACATAGGCAATGCTAGTATACATTACATTATTAAATTTAATTCCCAGAGGGAATTTCAGAGCATTTACCCATGATCTTCAACTGTACAAAGCATGCTGATGTGATGTAAAAGCAGTGGTTAGATAAACAAATCGACATAAAGACAACCAACAAATGGTGTACTGCCACAAAACTTACCTTCATAGCCCTGCGTTCCTTTACAAACGATGGCTGTATCTTGTCCTTCAAGTAATCTATTTTTTGGGCAAAGTAAAATTCAGGGGCCCTAGGTTCGATGTTGTGCTTCTTGCAGAAGGGCACCCACTTCTTTGCAAATTCTGCAGTATCTGAAAGTGCTTCAAAAGTCAACATTGCAGATCCGTCATCAGAGACATAGCATGAAACTTTATCGACAGGGTAATCCACTGCAAGTATGGACAAGACAGTGTTCGCAGTTACAAGAGGTGGCTCTTTGAGTGGATCCACCGTACTAACAAAGACATCAACAGGAGCCAATTGAGAAGGTTCCCCCTCACGGTCATATCTGTGATTGAAAATTGTGATTAAGATGATGAAAATACTTGCAAATATTCTCCTCATTATATAATGCAGTGAAGATAAAATTGAACTCACCTCAATGCTAGCCTGTCAAGGTAAGTCTCACGGTTGATGGGAAACCATTTTGGGAACTGATCCAAAAGCCAAGATAAGGCAAACCAAATTTCACAGATAACTGATGTTAGCCACAGTGGATAAGCATCTTTCACAGGGTGGGTAGCACGATATTGCAAGAAGAAGCCCAAAATAATCAGACGGAGAATAATGACAACACGATAGGGGGTGAGATGTGATGATGGTATAGGCACCACGCGGCTCAAAGGTAGACGAGCATCATCGGCCCTGAAGAAATAAAATGAAAGTCAACTTTGCTTCATGATGAAGGAAAGCTATGATCAGCAGTCAATAACACGCCCAAAAGTAGAACAGTTAATCCATGGGCATATACAAACACAGTTTTTGTTTTCTATTTGTGGTTATGAATGCGAGAAGTGAATGCATACAAACTGTATATTGATAAATGAACCGGCATATTCCTGCCGAAACCTTATATGTTCTGCAAGAAATGTCTTACATCTGAAGTTCTTCTCCATTAGAACCAGTTCCTTCTATGTCTCCTTTTCCTTCAGGGTATCTACTGGTCATGTGGGGAATGTTCTTTTCCTGCTTGAGTTTCCAACTTTCAACCCTTTCTTTCCAATCAACATTTCCAAGGCCATAAGAGTTCAAGTCCCTTGAGGGGTCCACAATTCGCACAGGAACTATAACAGTAGAAAGCATTGTTAACCAATATAATCCATGAATATGCAATGGCAATAAATTAACATTACTATTTACCAGGCTGTCTAGGATCAACGGAATGAACTGAATGCCTATCAGAAGGGCCCAAAGGTCCAGATGTTGTCCGAACAGATTGATTGTCAGGTGTCGCACAGGGGATTTCACCAGATACCTGATATTTTTTTTTTTTCAGCACAAAGAAATTTTTTCAGCTTAGCTGCTTTAAATAATCTTCAATAACATATATCATATTCTGGGACAATGTCTTGGTTGCCACTTAACTAAAGATAAGTCACTACGTTTTTTGACTCACAAAAAGCTTGAGAAACTTTTCTTAATTCTGAAAGATAGAATTGTAAGACAGACATAACTTGATTCTCTAAAGAAGAAAGGATTCTTTTCACACTTGATCTAAAGCAATGTCAAAGCATCTATCACCAAATATAAGTAGCCAAATGAATGTTGTTAATGTTCCTTTCGCTTGTCGCAATAAAAATAAATGTTGTTCCCTTTGAATTGCTTATGCCTATCACCACAGCTTTGCAACAGAGTAGGCATACAAACATAGCTCTAGAGCAGATGGCAATAGCCTGGTTTCTTCTCCATGATGGAGAGGAGTAACAACTCGACGGGGTATAGACATGACGGACAAAAGGGACAGATTTGCTCTGCAGGTGTGGCATTAAGGATTTGGGAGCTGTCTTGAGTATCTCCTTTTAATCCCTCGTGCGAAATCCTTTGGTACATTAATCAATGATTCAAGAAATAAGCTAGAGTCTCATTTCTTTAATCATTTCAGGTCAACCAAACAATACAAGTTCAAGAAGGAAGCTTGAGGTGGTCTAACTGCTTACTGGCTGCCCAGTAGTGAGAAGGGGAATTGGATGTTGGGATCCATGTCTAGAAGAAGACGAGAGATCAGGATCTTCTCCCTGCCATTGGCGCCTCATGGCATTTCCTCGGGTGTAGTTGAACTCGTTCTCTAAATCATCAACATCATCTTCTTCATCATCTCCTTCCACTCGAGGACTCCCTGAAAGATTTCGCCTGGTTAACTCAATCCGCATTAAGATGGATGGATGGGGAACGGGGATAGGTGCATTTACAAAAAAATTAAAAGAGCTAACCTTTGTGCCTTTTGTAGCGAGTCTTACACTTAGGACAACACTGATTACCATCTTTCCTCTCGTACTCGTAACAGGGACGGCATACTGGGAATGCACACTCATTACAAGCGACAAAGACATCACCATTGGCCGAAAGTCCAACAGAATCACCACAAATCTGACATATCTGGCCATCCAAGTGCTTCAGGGGCTTGGGCTGCATAATGCACAACCATCAACAATTCAGCCTCCACAAAAGAAAGACGGCAACCAATTCGTCATGTTTGTGATAATATAAAATGCACTACTTTGACCGAGAAATAGAAAGTCTCAATCTAGACTTCCATATCCTAAACACACTTGTCAATGGCCGCATCATTTACGAAATAAACCGTAAAGACCACAAAGAAAATCTCAACGGAGCCCGGTATAACAATTGACTCGAGCCCCTCCGCTGTCAGAAAGGTTGACTATACACAACAACCCATTAACGCTCTCAAAAGTAACAGGCCAAATGGGACGAGCGATCACCAGAAAGAGAAGGATCAAAGGCTAATCCAAGAAAACGTCAGGTCATCGACCAGGGAACAAAGGATCCCTGACGATCAAACGCGAGGAACAGAGAATGCAGATCCTCATCCAGCACAGTAATCACAAGAAACACTCGGATCTTTTCGGTAACGCTTGTTAAGGGAGCGACCGATCGCCCCCGAAAGCAGGCTCCACCACCGCCTAAGAGGTCTCCAACAATCCACGGACCCTCGGAACCACTAGACCGCTAGCTTCAAATTTCCAAAGCGGGCGAGCCTCGGGCGCCAACAGAAAGACGCCCCCACGCCAGAATGACCGGAGAGAGAGACGAACCGCGGCGCCGTCGGAGTCGCGGCGTATCCGGACCAGCTCGTTCCGCCTGTAAGATCCGGCCACCATTCCCGCGCTCGCTTCCATGTCCCCCTCGCCCCTCTCTCGCTCGACCCGCGGTTCGCGATCCTCGGGTCTCGACCGAAAAAGAGGGAGATCAGCGGCGAGCGCGGCGACTGCGCGGCGCAATGCGGGTGCAGCAGCGAGAAGCGTCGAGAGAGACAGAGAGAGAGAGAGAGAGAACGCTTGTTGAGGAAGGAGGAGGAGAGGCTCGCTTCTTCTTCGTCACTCCATCTCTGTCTTTCTCGCTCTTAGCATCATCAGTCGGTGTTACGGTTCCTGCTGCTACTACTCCAGTGCTTGTTGTCTTTTCGACGTCTTACGTTTTTGTTTCGTTTCGCTTTTCTAATTTTTTTTCTTTTAGAGAAAATTCAGGGGTCGGTAATTTCTCTTTTGACCGGGGGGGGGCAGGTAGCCGGTAGTGGCGCTTGGTGTTGCTCTCTCTGTATTTCTTTTTCGAGATAAGTGCATTGAAAGTCCAAAAACTTATCATCATAGTGCAATTGAGTCATAAAACTTTCAAAAAGTATAATTGAGTACTAAAAATTGTCAAGTTAAGTTTTTCTTTTGATTGCACATTTTAAAAGTTTTAGGACTCAATTGCACTTTCGCAACAAGTTTTAGGACTCGATTGCACTTTTTGAAAGTTTTAGGATTTGATTGCACTTTGACGATAAGTTTTGGGACTTCATTGTACTTTTTGATAGTTTTAGAACTCAATTGCACTTTTGTGACAAGTTTTAGGACTTCTAATGCGCTTATCTCTTCTTTTTGGGATAAGTATTAAGACTTGAAATTGAGTCATAAAACTTTTAAAAAGTGCAATTAAATCCTAAAATTTATCTCGAAGGTGCAATTGAGTCATAAAAATTTCAAAAAGTGTAATCGAATCCTAAAAATTATCAAATTAGTCTAATTAAGTCCTTTCGTTGACTTCACTTTTTGAAAATTTTAGGACTTGATTGCACTTTTTGAAATTTTTAGGACTCGATTGCACTTTTGTGATAAGTTTTAGGATTTGATTGTACTTTTTGAAAGTTTAAAAATTCGATTGCACTTTCGTAATAAGTTTTAGAACTTTCAATATACTTATTCCTTTTTTTTTTGGTCAGTCCTATCTGGCTCTAGCTCTAATGAGAAATTTACTCGATTGCATGAAGTAGTTGAGGGCTTATCCAAACAATCAAAGAGGTGCAAACTGGCCAATGAAAGAAAACTCTCTCTTGATTTTCTTCTATGATAATTTGACGCACAACTATTTTTTTTTAATATGACAGTTTGCACATCTTTCTGTACGTCGAATGTTTACGAGACACGTAGATCTTCACTTGCAGGATTTACCGAGAAGAAAGCATAAGTATGGTGATGTAAATATATACTTTGAATGATGTTGTACTAATCTAAACTTAAATGTGTCGATTTTGACGGGGGTATGGTGTAGCAAAACCTAATAACTCTTCGTACCTTTTCAAAAGTTCGATTTGATTCATTAGGAGCAATGCTCATCTCTTAATTCTTCTATTAAGACATGAAACAACCGTTCAATTCTTGATAGATCAAAAAGAAATCGGTTGCGCTCTAACTCCAAGATAGTATCAATGTTAAGGGCTCGATGTTCCATGAGATTCCGTCGTTTTACTAACATCTGTATAGAGAAGAGTGTTATAACTCAAAAGATAGTCCATTGGATTGCAAGTCTTTTGAAAAATGCTCTTAGGTTATAATCTCACAGTTGGCTATGCATGTTTTTTTTTTGTTTCATTTATCTCTTTTAAGTATATGTGTGCGCGATGTTAATGGAGATCGAACCCCGGATCTAATACTTTTCGACCCTACTTTGCAATCCATGTATCAGCAAGGCCCGTTGGCTATGCAATCCAACTCCGGATCTAATCTCACGGTCGGGCTATGCATGCCTTTTGGCGGCGATGCATGTTTAGTCGCCGGAAAGTTGCGTGTTAATTAAGAACGATTTTGACTTTAGTCGAGGAATAAAACATTAACAAATCGATTGGATAAGAAATCATCCGGCAAAAAAAAAAAGAAAGGCTCCGAACTTATTAAAGTGCCAATAAAATAGTAAAGCTCAGGAGTGATGTCACGTGAGTGCTTGAGCTTTTTCGATTTTTCAATTTGTGCAAAGTCGAATACTCAGACCTTTTGGATTCAAGTGTAGTCGTTAGTCCTTCCGTAAGATGGTAGGAAAGAATGCTAACGTGGCAGCCAAATAGCCGTTAAAGTGTGTACGTGGCAGCCACATGTCGCCGACACAATGCCTTCGTGGCTTTTACAAATTTAAGAAATCAAGAAAAATAATGTTGAGGTTTCCTAATGAAAAGATTGAAAAGAAAATAAAGAGAGAACCATACTCAGCTTGCCCTAGGTGCTCATGGTGTTGCTAGCCATTGGCGACGGTGGCCGGACCCTCGATGGCGTCGAGACACTCGCTCTCATTGCTTGTAAACACCACAAGCAATAGAGAGAAATGGAGTGCGACCCATGCAGTAGATACGGATAGAGCGTGCACGCTGAAAAGAGAAGCTGTGCTTGGCAAGAATGTGGCCCTAGTTAGTATCTTTACTGGCCGGTAAGGGTCGCGGGCCCTCGGCAAACACTCGCGAGGGTTGCTGCCCTTACCAGTTACCACTGTGTGTTGAGGGGGTCGTCGAGGGCAACAAGGGTCTGGCCACCTCGCCAATGACCGGTAGTTCAGTGACCACCCTCTATTTTGTTCAACCAGGCAAAAGATGGTTTTCCCTTTATCTCAATTTTCAGTTCTCTTCTTTCGGAATCCTTAACTCTATTCTTTTAATTTCTTTACATTCATAAAGTCGAGTAGGCGTCAAATTGGCGACATGTGGGTGCCACGATACCACTTGACAGCTATTTAACTGTCGCATCAACATTTTCGTCCGAGCCCCCAACGCAAGGATCAATAATGCGCAAATTTGAAAAACTTCAAGGACTGAATTGCAAAAAAAGAAGAAGAGAAACAACATTCAAGGACGACCGTACACGCCCAAAAAATTGAAGGTCCCATGCCTTTATCTCTAAAACTTATTGCAATCAAAGTTGAGATGTCGGTAGGTACTGCCGGTAGCCTCTACTTGTTCATAGAATTGCTGTCAGTGGGCTCAACTTTCCGGTTAGCATATCGATCATACAAGTCAATGCCAACAAAACGCTGCGGAAATTGGGCACAGCATGTCTTCTTTCCTCGAACAGGATCCATCGTAAAACACATCGCTTCCTAAGAGCTTAAGTGCTGTTGAAGTAGTGATCACAATCAACATTCCAATGACGTGCTCCATTGGTAAGGACAGCTGAAGCACGAATCTGTTCGACAAAGATAATTATGAGTTGCAATGCTACAAATGCATAAATGATAAAGAAACTTCGCGACTCTTTCAGTTGGTTATATCACATGAGAAGAGTGATACCATCTACAGCTGCACATATTTGCAGAATGACACTCCTCACACCAACAGAGCATCATAATAAAGATAGATCGACTTATTTTAGACTTTTCGTTTCCTATCATTCTTCTGGGAGTTTGGGAGCACGGTGTCACAAATAATCGAAACTAAAAGGGAATAATGGATGTAGTAAACACGTAAAAATGAAGTTCATAACATTCAGAAAGTCTCAGGGACTTTTGCAACTTTAAAAGCCATGCACATGATCTTTTCTTTTCCAGGCTATATTAGAAAGCTGTGTAAGAACTCGAAGAAAAAAATACCAAGCCACTCAATGCGCCAGCCTTTTGTGATGCTAACAACCAGGCCGCTTTTCTCCAGAAATGTAGACGAGTCTTGGTAACTGATTTCCATCTGTATCAAGCCTGCCACTGTGACCCAAGAAAACCTTCATCACCGATGAAAGGTTTAGAGAAGTCTCAAGGACTCTAAGGGGAGAAGCCTGGATATAATCAGGAAGGACTTGAATGAATATCACTATACTTTTGCACACACATCTTGCGCCCAGATGTGAGTCGCAATTAGGAAAATTTATGATGATGTTGAGAAGGATATGACCTCAAATGTGAGATTGCGAAGTAGAGGTTGCCCTTCTCAACCCCGAAGGTTATTTCTTTGTGTCAAAGGTGTTTATCTTTATCTGTGATACTGCTTGACTGTAGGATAATCTTTTGATTGTGCTGGAGTTAAGAGGACCTGACCTTAGTACATGAGACTACGACTAGTTGGATCATCCTCTTGGCCCCACTTGCTAAGCCTTCTAGTTTAGATAGCAAACCTCATGTCTCATGTGCATATCAATGTGATTGCCATTTTTCGTCAGTCAAGTAAGTACTCTACAATCTTTACTATGCAATTTGCTTACTCCATTATATTTTTAACTTCCCGTCGGTCCATGACAAAGGAGTTGATCATCGTGTCATATGAAAAACACTTCAAACCAATAGTTTCGATGTTCGTAATTTCAATACTTTATGAATGAGAAATTTTTCATAATTGATAGAACAGTGATTCAACCATTGTCATATTGGTCATATTAAGTCATTGTGCTTATTGCTTCGTGTTGTTACCTAAATTAGTGACATCATTGCATCACAAATGGATTTTAATGACATAAACAAGCAAATCGCAAGCCTCCAAAATCAAGTGGACAAGTTGTGTGCTACTGTAGCTTGATGCTTATCTCGTCAAGCAAAATCGCCACGATGACATGGATGCTCATCTTCGGTGATGATTATCCATGTCATCGTACCGCCCAAACCTCGGTTCCACTTTTAGGATCTGGGAATCGGATCGACACTTTCGGGAACCAGACCAAACCGGTCGGTCCGGTCCGGGCAGTTCCCTGTTTGGGCATTCCATTTTGCACACCCCTACTTGGTATTTCCTTTGCCATCTCTTAAGGCACCTCTCTGTCCCCTTGCGTCACAGGATGGGATCATTTTCGCATTAGACGAGCCATTGCAGTATCTGCTCACTTGCAAAGACGAGTCCGTCGTTGATGATTACTTCGGTGTTAATATATCCGATTCTTAGTCGCTGGTAATTAACGAATTTGTTAATTGAAACTGAGTTTTTTTTTTGTGTTTGTAGTTTTTGGTTTGGTTATCAAATGGGACCTTTGTTGTTGCTTGTCAAATGTTCAATGTGGAGACTGAATTTTAAGTTTGACTAGTTGATTCTAAGATGTGTTGACCTTAAGGCGAGTACTGGAATTTGACAATTTATAGGCTCAAGATGTCTGATCCTTCTCGTTGATGATTGATGAACTTGTACTCAAATCTTGTTGCGTGGAGCAGTGTCTTCACGTATGGTCATAGTTGTTGTTGATGAATTCTATTTGTAGTTTCAAGTTTTAAAATAGAACAGAGCAAAACACTGCTCATTAAATGATCAATACAGCCTCGGCGGCTTGTTGGTCCTCGACCTTTCCACCTTGTTCGTCAAGATGCCATTGTGCCTTGGATCAACTTGGTTCTAATTCCACTTGTTATGTGCAAGCGCAAACTATTCTAAAGTTTTCTTATCCGTACGATCTTAGGAAAGACTTTCCAAAGTCAGCCTTACTCACAATAACACAAGGAATTTTCAGAGAGAAACTCTTAAACTTGTGTTTACATCACTTTATAATCCAAATAAGGGGAAAAGGAGCCATATTTATACAAGAACCCTCATAATTGCAACCGTAGATCTACAGTCTGATCAAACGGTGATGAAAAGTGGATATTTCCTATATTGTCCTCAAGATTACTCTAGAATACCATGCATACATGTTCCTTATCACCCTTGGAACCTTCTAAAGGCTCCTAAAAATCTCGAGATACAAGAAGATTTTAGAACACTGGGCCAATTTATGGGTTATCTAGACCTACTTCCTCTGTCTGTTGGGCTTGAAAAACTTTGGACCATGACACTAGGATCCTCTTTGCCATCCTCAGCGGTAGAACTACTCCTCGTACCCAAATCTCAAACACCATGGACGATAGTTCTGTTTCACCATTCATTCAGAAACTTCCCAAAGTCCCCAAAACACACGTGCTGCATGCCAAGTCGCAAAAATCCCCCAAAGAGTTGCACATAGGATACGATCTATAGATTGAATCTCAGTAAAAGCCGACTCATCAATGTCTACCATAATTACACTGGCATGCAAGTAAATCAGGCTGTGACTCGGGCCCTATAACTTGCAAGTTCTAAACAAAACTTGCCACTCCAACTACGAGGGCCACGTCCCTCGCCACAGACCTGCAAGAAGGTGGCCTTCACTCAATTCTGTGACGAGTGCAAATGACATGGCAAGACATGGATATCCATGTATCAAAGTGGCATTGACATAGCTTTCACATCAACATTTCTGTCCATATATTTGATGGAAGGACTAATTTAAACAAAAGAATTTATAGTTCGAGGATTCAGTTGGACAAAAAAAATGAGTTCAAGAATCAGATTGAACAGATTGAAAAACAAAATAGTTCAAGCCTTAAACCATTAATTAATTACCGAAAAAACTTGTCATAATGTTTGTTTTTATAATATTTATTGATACAAAATAAGCACAGGGGAGCTAATTGATGGAGTTAGCAATATCACCTGGAGGGAGGGGGGGGGTTTAAATAGGTGATTTTAAAAACACTCGACAAATTAAAACGGAAGTCAAAATGTTAAAGTTGAAAGATGTTAGATTTAGACGGAATCTGAGTCTGAATAGTTGTAGTGCTATGATGATATTCACGGGAACTCAAAGGTCAGAGTCTGAACAGAGATCAAATTCAGTTCACAAGTGCATAAGTCTATCAAAGATAATTGACGCGAGTTTAGAGACAGAAGAAGTTGCGCACAAAATTTATATTGGTTCGGCTTATAGCAAGCTTACGTCCACACTCCTATGTTGACAACATGCTGGTTGGATTTCACTAGATAATTAATGAGAGATTATAGTCAAGTTGTGCTGCTTGGATCCAAGCGCTTCTATTTAAAGCTGGTGCTGCTTATATCCAAGTTGATAGACCCCACTATTTCATACCTACGCACAAACTATAACATTGTATAAACCTCTCAAATGATTACAATTGTAAGCTCATGGACGACAAGTATGTATTATTGAAGTACTATCAGGCTTTGGAATTTTTTTATTTTGGACCTTTCTTTTCTCCTCGGCACTTTGGTCTTCTTTTATATTTCTCCACTTTCAAAACTAAACGTTGAACAGTCTTCAGAGGATCACTCTCTAATTAACTTGTGGATAAGGTTACATAAAAAAGATTGAGTAGCCGTTGAGTCATAAAATCTGAATTCCCATTGATTTGGTTGCCCATACAAGCGAATCTCCAGTTTCCATAAGGAGAGTTCTTCAATTAAGGAAAGCAACTTGTCTATGAAGTGATTGCCAATCAATCAAAGATGTTTTGCGTGAATGATTTAGTTGCAAAACAATCTTTAAGATTGAATATCAATCAATATATTCTATGCAAAATATCTGAGTTAAATCACTAGCCATTGCGATGTACATACGTTGTATTCTTAGTCTGAACGGACTCCTTGATTAGATGATACTCCCCGAATACCCCCAGAGTCTGAATACTCCTTAAGTCTAAACAGACTTCGCATAGAGTTGAAGATGCCAAGTATCTTGACAATATCCACATGCCAATTTTGCTGATATTGTCATTTTACTCTAATGATATTCATAACATATTTGATTTCCACGAAGTAAATAATCAGAACTTCAGACGCAGTATTTAGAATTAATAGTAGATAGAGTTTGAATAAACTTCTATTTTTTGCTTGCTATTCGCCTATCCATGATACTTCCGAGCTTTACCAAACTCTCCGTTCTAGGCTTGTTCACCTTTGATAGAGAACTCATATCCTTTATACGTTCTTTTTAGAATATCATCTACATAACGACTTGTGTATCTTTCACCTGGTTATTCAGCGATTAAACAAATTAGTAGCCTTTGATTATTTTATCATCTTCAAAACATCATAAGGGATATTCCCCAGCACTAATCCGTCGTAAGCCTTAAATTAGTGATATGGGTATATGTAACCATAGAAAAAGTCATAGAACAAACATTATGAAGAAGAATTTTGCTTTTGCTGTTGCGTCATTGAGAATAACTAGAATACTTCATAGTTGCAGTGTAATTGTGACCAAAGTATAATCCCTTTTTCTGCATCAAAAACTTCTCTAACATTCTAGATAAAGTTGGATCAAGAGGAGATCTTCTCGGCTTAATGGCAAAGAAACCAAATGATTCTGTTCTGTTTTTTTTTTCCCGTTCTCCTTTTTTCTTTGTAATTGATAGTAATGGTCAGACCTTTTGTGTGCGTAATATCATAATACTTCATGAAAGGTTAAAGAATATCAGATCTTTCTTTTGTCCCCCCCTAGCTACTGTTTTTGTGGTTTGCATGGTTTCTCACTATATAGCCTAGGAAGCAAGCCGGACTTCTCCGATGACAGCAAGAAGGAAGAACGCATTCTCGATCTTGAATCTCAGGTAAGCCTTCCTTGTTTTTCTCTCAACATCTTTCAATTCGGTGCTTTTTGTGCAGACATAGAGCATTGTGATTAGTGACCATATGCTGCACTTAGTTTCAATTCAAATAGTAGAAAAACTATGTATGCATTTGACGTTACTGATTGCCCGTAGAGAAGTCGAGAAATAGAAGGTTAGATTATGCGTGTTCCCGTAGAATTTATAGGAGGTATGATCTTGTATTATTTGCGGCCACGTGATTTTAACTGCAAATTGTCTTTGTTGCATGGCGGTGAGAGCTCTAGGTAGCTGACGGTCTTTCATTGTTCGTTTCCCAAGCTTTGCAGATTCTTCAGATATTTTCTCAACTAGCTGAGGCGCAAGGCCTCCTGAAACTGAACGACTATTCCGATTCGTCCAAAGTCGACGGGCAGAAACACAGCGGAGCGCCACAGGTAAAATCTTTCGGAGCAGGGGTTTCTTTATGACAATCAAAATCAGATCACGGTCTTCTGTCAATGTAGATCTTTGTGCCATTTCTAGAACAGGTTGAATGCATTGCGAGGCAAGCGTGTTTTCTGTTCTTCTAGAAAAAAAAACATCATTTTCGGCCCGTTCATTTTGTGGAAAACAACTTTTAGGAAAATATTTTCCGAATTTTCCGGGGTTCGTCTCATGAAAAATAAACTAGTCAAAGAAAATCATTTTCCCTCGTTGGTAAAAACACCTTTTATTTTTTAATTATTTCTTTTTTTAAAATTCTAATATTTAATTATTTTTATTTTTTTATTCTTGTCTTTTCTTTTTTTCCTTTTTCTTTTTTCTTCTTTTTTTTGGCCAATTGTTGGCCACGATGAAGACCGGCAATTGGCCACAGGCGACCTCAAGCCTCATCGCCCTCTAGTGACGCTCGATGGCGAGGCCTTGCAGATCAGCAACGCTTGAGCTTCACCAGAGGCCTTAAGCCTCGCTGTCGCCTTGTAAGTCCTTTTTTGGTGAGCTTGCCGCTCGTGAGGCCTCGAGCCTCCCTAGATTGGTGAGGCGAGGCTAGGCTCAGCAAGCCTTGCCTTGCCGGATCTGGCAAGGCCTTGCTTGAGGTCAGCAAGGCGAGGCGAGGCGAGGCGAGGCGAGGCCTTAGGCGAGTGAGGCTAAGCCTCACTTGAGGCCGGTTGCTGGTCGTCGCCGTGGTCGGCGACCAGCAGAGGAAGAAAAAAATGAAAAAAAAGAAGAGAAAATAAAATATAAGAAAAGAAATAAAAAATTATTAAAAAATAATTTAAAATTTAAAAAATTAAAAATTGGTTTTTTTAGAAAAAATATTAAAAGGAGTGTAAGGAGGAAAATCAAATTGGATTTCCCATATTGAGCGACGGAAAATATTTTCCAGTTCATTTTCACATTTCATCCAAACATCGAAAAATATTATCATTTTCTTGGAAAATAGCTTCTTGGAAAATATTTTCTAGAAACGTCACATTTTCTGCAAAACGAATGGAGCCTTTGTGTTGTTTCTCGGATAATTATTCAAAAAGTCCTAAACAAACCTATTATACAGTAGTCAATTCAATCCTAAAACTTTCAATTTAGTTCTAAATCTATTGACGATTTGTCAATTTAATCTAAAACTTTTTAATTGTGCCAATTTGGTCTTAAACCTTATGATGATTTATCAATTTAGTCCTAAACCTAAATTGTCACAATTGAGAGGTTTATAATTGAATTACTCTCCGTATAATAAATTAGGACTTTTTGGATAATTTTCTCTTGATTTTGGCTTTGTTTTTCTTTTTGACGCGACTCGTTAAATAAAAGAAAGAATACATGCTTAATTCATTCTTGTCATTAGGCACCAAATCACCGTACGTCATTCATGTCGATGGAATTATGCCCAAATGTACCTTTTCATTCTTTCTAGTTTCATGGGCTTTTTAATCTTTCACCTGTTTAGATATGGGTCGGACTGTCCTGGAAGTTGCGATTACCATAACTACCAAGATGGGCAGCTTGCCTCCCGAGGACGAGTTCCCCGGGTGTTGCATCTATCGAGTGCCTGAGAAGTTCCGCAAAGCAAACGCAGAGGCCTACACACCTCAAGTCCTCTCCATCGGGCCGTTCCACCATGATAAGAAAGAGCTTCATCCGAGTGAGGAGATCAAACTGATGTACTTGAGAGGCTTCCTCTGTCGCATTAGCGCCGACCTCGTTGCTTGTACCAGAATGATCACGGAATCGGAAGACCGCATTCGGCTATGCTACCAAGAAAATCTCACCCAAGGCAGCGACGAGCTCGTCGAAATGATCTTAGTGGACGCAGTTTTTGTAGTTGAGCTTTTCATAAGGAGCCATTACCTCGAGCACCGAGACTGGAACGATGAGATATTCAGCAAGCAGTGGATGAGCAACGGCGTATTCCGTGACATGCTGCTGCTGGAAAACCAAGTCCCATTCTTTATCCTCGAGAATCTCTATAACCTCACCCCATTGAGTACCTATGTCACATTCTCCAAGCTCAGCTACGAGTACTTCAAAGATGTCTTGCACGGGAACGAGATTGTAGGCACGAGATATCAGGTAAATCACCTGGTGGACTACGTGCGAGCCATGCAAATGCCCTTGCTCCCGCGGGGCAGTTCATCCAAAAAGGCCAGGAAAACTCGGAGGGCAAAGGAGCTGCAAGAGGCTGGCATCACGTTCGGACGCAGCAATAGCACCTCCATGGTCGATTTCATCTTCAAGGACGGGACCCTCGAGATGCCGCACATGGTTGTGCACGAGTGGACTGAGGTGTACTTGAGGAACATGATTGCGTACGAGCAGTGCCACCATGCCTACAAGTACATCAGCAGCTACGCCATTCTCATGGACTACCTCATCGACACGCCTGATGACATCGACATTCTAATCAGCCACGGAATTTTGGAAAATCAGTTCTGGAGCGCAGACGACGCGGCTAGTCTCATCAACGGTATGCACAAGGAGACCATAAGGGACTCCAGCGAGTTCTACTACGCAGGCCTGTGCGAGAGCCTGAACGTGTACAGCCGGACCAGGTGGCACCGGTGGAAGGCCGCCTGGTACCGGTGGAGGGTCATCCTCAATCGGGACTACTTCAGCAACCCGTGGTCCGGGATCTCTGTGGTTGCCGCCGTGGTGCTGCTCGTTCTCACCTCGGTGCAGACGGCGTGTTCCGTTTTTGAATTTTGCGGGGGGGACGCCAAGAGATAGTACCGGGGCGCAACTGATATTATAAAAGGCTAGAATTAAGGAAGTAGAAAGTCTCAAACTAGATTTCCGTATCCTAAACGCACTTGTTAATGGCCCCATCATTTACGAAAATAAATCATAAAGATTAAGCCCAATATAACAGTTGAGAAAAGACAAAGTGGAAGAGAGAATTGTGGAATTTATGTATATTTCGATGTATATAGAAAAGAGTACCTAGGCTCTATTAGATAACTACTAACTAAGGTAATAAGATGAACATGGTACCAAATATAATCAATCAATGATATGCACTATCAAAGGAAATATTAGCATAATCTCGAGAGATATGAAATGTCGCAATATCATAATATCACTAACATCTCCTCAAACTCAAGGTGCATAGAAAATGTCAAATTGAGTTGAAATACAAATCTGAACTGTGCCCAACAGCTCAGATGTGATGGATTGTGCGGCATTCGACATCTATTCGTGGCGAAACTTCCAGATCTAGTTGGTTTGAGGGAGGCGAGTTTGGTTGTGGTGTTGGCTTCTCGAAATACGCCTAGAAGGTCAACAATTGGAGGGGCCGATGCGGCTGGCTTGTGAATCAGTAACAAAGTCATGTGGCCTATACGACTGGTGTCGTAGTATAAAGCGGCCTATATGGCTGGCTTGGAAAAATAGTTATTGAGCGATGCGGATAAAAAAAAGGCCACCTTCGTGAAAAAGGCTCGATTGGACAATGCAGCCGGTGCGGTTAGTGTCAAAACATGACTATTGTGGAATGGACTACTTTCTCACACAAGACTTGTGCGCATGAAGTGAACACTGTCGAGTGGTGAGGATGGACTTATTTGGATATGCCCCGAGTACTGCACAATTAAGAATAAAGACGCAGAAAGAGAGGATTGGGGAATTTTTGTATAATTCAATATCTATAGAAAAGAGTAAATCTTTATTAGATGAGGTAATAAGATAAACATAATACCAAATATAATCAATCAAGGATATGCACTATTAAGGAGATATATACATAATCCCGAAAGATAAGTAGAATCGGGTAAATATCCTAATTGGCTTACTATAACTACTGACTTGAGTTTCTCCGCTGCCAGAAAGGTTGACTATACACTAGAACACGTTAACGCTCCCAAAAGTGACAGGCTGAATGCGACGGGCGATCACCAGAAAGAGAAGAATCAAAAGCTAATATAAGAAAATGTCAGGTCATTGACAAGGAAATGGGATCACGGACGATCTAATGGAAGGAGCAGAGAATGCAGATTCTGATCCAGAACAGTAATTATAAGAAATACTCGATCTTTCCAATAATGCTTGTAAGAAGCGACCGATCTTCCGAAAGCAGGCTCCGCCACTAGAGTTTCCAACAATTCACGGAGCCTTGGAACTAAAATCTGATAGCAATGCCGGGATCTAGACTGCTGACTTCAAATTTCATAGCAGGCTAACTCCCGACGCAAACAAAAGACACCCACCAGAAATGAATACAGAGTGAACAGTGGCTGAAGAGACGAACCGCGCTGCCGGAGTCGTGGTGTATCCGGACCAGCTCGTTCCTCTTGTAAGATCCAGCCACCAGTCCCGCACCTGTTAGCTGTGAAAAATGACACCCAAACATCTCAATAACTGGAATCTAGAACACATATAATCAAGTAAAAGAGAATCCATCATTCTTGATGCGGAATAACAACGATCTTCAATGCAATTCGTCCTCCTCTATTACCCTCTCATAATTAGCGTTTGCTCCTTATGTGATGTTATTTGTGCATCAGGCTAAAGGAGAAACTTAAGCACTATTTATAGAGTTTTAAGCCACGAGCTCTCTCATCATAAGCCAATCACAGGCCGGACTTTACTCGGCTCACACTAGCTAGTTCCATATTAGACTAATTAAAAATCTTTAAATCTTTCCTTATTAGACCAATCCCATAAAACGGTAAATTATAATCTTAATTAATTTAGCCTACATTGGAAAAACTCTTACATTGTCCCACTTGAGCTATATTAATTGAAATTGTACTGTATGTGCGCATTTTTATGTTGGTCTAGAGATTATTCTTAATACTCAATCCGATCCTACAAAGTTTCAAACACCGAATTATGGCGATAACTGCGCGAATACACACAGAGCCTTTCATGATCGCATGTGCTTTTAACTTTACTGATATGGATTCAATATAGTAATGTAGCAATTGGATAACACCTCAAAAAGAGTAATATCTTGTGTGTCATCCCCTTTATTAGTCCACATTCTCTCTTCTTAAGTTTCACAAAATCTGATATGTCACTAGAGAATATTCTTATGATTCCAACGAACCTGCATATATCTTATCCTTATAATTAACTTTACTTTATGTATAATAAGACATATCCTTAAGGCTAATAATTGAATGCCCTTAGCCTTTACTCAAAGTTTACACAACATCTTGAGATTTTCATTAGATATGTGTATTCAACATGATAGCAATGCATTCATAAACACCTTATTGAATGCAAATGAATTGATACATATAAAAAAATGTTACTAAATGTAACAAAACACAGATGTAAACTTTATTATAGCAAAGACAAAAGAAACTCCCTCTAAATAACATTCCATGATGCCACTAAGTCCATGTTAATGACATATCGTTCAAACACATAAGTGCGAAGGCCTTTAGTTAGTGGATCTGCAACCATATTATCTGTGGAATATGCTCTACTATAATGTCACAATCCTGAACTGTTTCCTTACTTGGATCCCTTGAGACCTCTATTGTTGTTGATAAACAACATTGTTGCGTTATTGTCACAATATCACTATATGGACCTGTCCATAAAATCAAATACAATCAACTCCCTAATGAGGTTTCGGAGCCAAATAGCTTGAGTAGCTACAGAAAAGCATGTTATAAACTCCGCTTGCATGGTAGAAGATGATACATATTTTTGTTTCTTGCTTTTTCATGATATTGCACTTCCTACTAACTTAAAGATGTATCATGTTATCGACTTCATGTCATTCTAATAGCCAGCAAAGTCAACATCCAAATACCCTATTAGCCGCAGGTCCTAAACATGCCTGTAAATCAGCATAAACTCTCTTGTCCTCTTTTAGTACCTCAAAACCTACTTGGTAACAACTTAGTGATCATGTCCTGGATTTGATTGATATGTGCCTAGAAGTCTTGTTGCAAAAGTAATATCTGGTACATCTTTCATTTGGGCTTTCTCAATATCTAAATGAGGATACTGTGACAGATTTAATTTATCACTTTTAATGACACGAGCAATTCCTAGCTTGCAATGTTGCATAATGAATCTTTCTAAAATATGATCAATATATGTCCTTTGAGATAAATCCAATACTCGGCGAGAATGATCCATAGGGATCTTAATGCCAATGACAAGAGACACCTCACCAAGGTCCATGCCAAAATTCTTCGACAACATCCACTTTGTCTCATGCAGTAATCCAATATCATTGCTCGCAAGCAAGCTATCGTCTTCATAGAGTATATGAAGAATAAATTTCCTCCCACCGACCTTGCAGTATACACACTGATTAACTTTGTTCTCAACAAATCCGAATGAAGTGACAACAATATGAAATTTCAAGTACCATTGTATAGAAGCTTGCTTGAGGCCATGAATTGACTTTTTCAATCTACACACAAGTTTACCTGAATCATTTACTGCAAAGTCTTTGGGTTGCACCATATAGACCTCCTCATCAAGGTCTCTATTTAGAAATTTTTAACATCCATATGCTATAACTCCATATCAAAATAAGCTACCAATATCATGATCATTCTGAAAGAATCTTTAAAAGAGATTGGAGAAAATGTTGCTTCAAAGTCTACTTTCTTTCTCTAAGCGAGACCCTTAGTTATCAATCTGGCTTTAAACTTTTCAATATTTCATTTGGCATCCCTTTTAGTCTTATACACTCATTTGTAGCTGATGATTGTATGACCTTCAAGCAATTCAACAAGCTCTCAAACGCCATTATATTTCATAAAACTACGTATCATCTTTCATCACATCCAACCATAGATCTGACTAAGGACAAGAAACAACATCTGTATAAGTCATTGGATCAATTACACAATCGATATCTTAGTCATGTTCTCCTAGATAGACTACATAGTTTAGTGGTATAACTGATCATCTCTGCCTGATTAATCTTCTAAGTGGAGCTACTACAGCCTCATCCTGGACTTGAGGGGTTTGAGTGACTTCATCATGAGCTACCTCAATAACAGGATACTAGACCTCAACAGCCTTAGTTTATGGTGTAGGAGGCTCCACAATCATCTGTATAGGTAGAGAAAAAAAATAGGTATCCCCACCATACCATTATCCACAATAGTCTATGAGCAGCTACCCTCTTTGGCCACATCAAACTCTAAAAACTTTGCTGTTTATGATTTTACAATTCTTGTGTTTTCATTGGGATTAAAAAACCGATATCCTTTCGAATGATTTGGGTAAGATACGAGGTAACACCGAGTGGTTCTGGAGTCCAACTTACTTAATGTTGGATTATATAACCTCACTTCTATAGGACATCCCCAAACCGTAAAATGGTTCAAGCTTTGTTTACGTTCAGTCCATAACTCAAAAAGAGTCAATAGAACAATTTTGGTAGGAATACAGTTTAGAATATAAAGTGTTGCTTTCAAAGCTTCGCTGCACAAAAAACTAGGTAAATTGTTCTTACTAATCATACTCCTCATCAATTCCATAAGAGTGCGATTGCACCTTTCGGTCATATCATTTTGTTCACGACTTCCAATCATAGTAAACTGAGCTACTATCTGATAATCCTCAAAGTAATTGGCTAATGACCCTTTAAGCTATCCAGTATCGCCATGCTTGCCACAATATTCATCACTACAGTTAGATCTGACAACATTTATGACTTTTCCCAATTGTTGTTCGAGTTTAGTCTCAAAAATCTTGAACTTATTGAGAGACTTAGATTTTTTCTTAATCAAATACGAATAACTATATTGGGAATAGTCGTCAATAAATGTGATGAAACAAAAATTTATACACAAGGTTGCCGTATAGGACTTACTAATATCGGTATGAATGACCTCCAACAGATTAGAACTACAAACTACAATTTTCTTCTTTATCTTAGACATCTTACCTCTACAACAGTTTACCAAAGTCTTTAGGTCACTTTTAAGAGCAGGCATGATGTTAGCCTTTATCAGCCTTTCCACTCATTCCCTAGAGATGTGACCAAGCATTTTATGTCACAACGTATAAGATTGTTCCTCAAGTAGAGGCCTTTTGGAAATAACTTTTTTAGATGTATAAGCAACGTATATATAATTGGGAGTTACAAATAATTTGTACAATCTATTAGACATATTGCAGTACTCAACCTTATTTGAATTAAAGAACATAGAAATAATATTGTTCTTTATTTCAAAAAAGTAGCCACACATGTCCAAACATGATACGGAAACTAAGTTCCGTATAAATGAAAGTATATAACATGTGTTTCTTAACATCATATTAAAGCCAGTATCTAAAATTAAAATGACATTTCCAACGGACTCGACGTCAACTCTATTGTTGTTTCATATGGTGAGCTTTGATTTGCCTGATTTAGCTTTTTTCGATTTATGAATCCCTGTATGGTAAATGCGGCATGAATTGTTGCACCACTATCTAGCCACCATGAACTAGATGGGGCTTCAACAACTAAGTTTTATATTTATTGCGGTCTTTCTTTATGTGACCTTTCTTCTAACACCCTTCTTAAATGATGTTTTCTTAGGACCCAAACAGTCAGAATGGCCAGTGGAATAATGAGTTCCTTAATGATTATGATTTTTGGACCTCGTACTCTTCTTGTTCCTAACCTCACCAGAATCATCAAATCTCATGTTGAAGAGTCATTGCTGATGTGTCCCAATCTCAGCATTAGATGAGACATGGTTTCTAGTCTCCATAGCTTTCATCATTTGTTTAGCAGTGTAGTCAACTGGCAAACCCACTCTTCAAATATTCTTGAATGGATTGGTTCATTGATAACAAGCAAATCCAATTGTTTTTTTCCCAAGCAACAAAGTGTGCTTTTTTGAGATTCGTACTGGTGGCAGTGAGATCCACTTTTTCAGGATCAGTACTAGTGGCAGTGAGATTTGTCAGCTTTTTCTTAGTAAGAGCAATATAAACATCAACTAGCTTCATCCCAAACAGAAAATCCTCTTTTCGTCTCCTAAAATTTGAATAAGTATGAACATCAATTGTAATGGATTTGTCGTTTATAGAGAAGGTGATTGATTTGACAAGCAATGTATACAACTAGCATTATACGAGTACCATGTAACTTGAAACTGTATAAGTACACATCCTGAGAGTTATATACATCAACATATAAACACTTTTGGGCAGAATATATGACATGCAGTTGTATACTCTCCATATGACAGCGGCCATGAGAATATATTCCAACCTTCGTGAATTCATCACCTTTAGGGGTATGAATTATTAGGATCAGTCACTCCTCAAGCATATGCTATACATGTGTCTTTCCATGAACTAATACATAATTACCTCCTTTGGAAGTATAACCACGCATTAGAATAGGAGATATCCACTACCATAATATAATGCTGATATTTCTCAAACCCAATCAAGTGTGTCATTTTGGCGGTTACAACCTAATTGAATCCTTGAAACTCCTTCATACCAAGGATATAAACTTTATATCTCACATTTACCATATACATGTGATTTTAGAGTTGAAGAGAGGGGCAATTTGTCACTAAAATCACATGCCATGCCAATTACATTGCTCCATTTATTGATAGACAGTTAATTACACTCTACATATTTTTATGTGGTGATATACATGTAAGCTACCATCTGTATTTATGAAACCAAAAAAGAAATATAGGAAAATACATAAAAATACCCTTAAAATACACATATATAGGGTTCTATATGTATTTTTACATCTTTTAAAGCATCAAACATGTAAAATAAATACACCACATTATAGAGCATCTTGATACGAGCATAGCGGTACCAAGAATGCTCCAATCGGAGCTCGGACACGCTCACATTCAGCTAGTTTAAACCGGCCTAAACTGCCGGTCCAACCAGTCCGATCGGTCGACCAATCCAATCAACCAAGTCGGCTCCTAGATCGGGTTGGATCCCGTTGGGTCACCTGGTCAATGAGTTAGTCAATGGGTCGGATTCGGATCCGGTCGGGCTATTTTGGTTGACCAGCGTTGTGCGGATCTCTGACGTCATCCTTGGCATGTGCAACGCATGTGCTAGCGACGCCCGTGCGTGGGAGCACTTGGGTGCATGTGTTCAACGCACGCTGCCGCCTAGCAACGCGTGGTTGCACGTGGAGGCGTGTGCGGTGTCCCCCGATGGCGCGCCACCACTTAAAATACTCGTCTCGACGAGCGCTTCCTGTTTATATAATCAAAATTAATTTTTGACAAACAAAAAATCACGAAAATGGGCCAATTCAGTACATTCTAGACCTATACTATGGCGGCTTTGATACCACATGTTAGCCGTGAAAAATGGCACCCCAAAATCTGCATAATTAGAATCTAGAACATATATAATCAAGTAAAAGAGATTTGCACACTTGACTTGGAATTCATCGTTACCCTTTATATCACTGGCTCAATAAAACTGCCCCTCATAATTAGCGTTTGCTCCTTATGTGAGGTTATTTGTACATCAGGGCTAAAGGAAATACTTGAACACTATTTATGGAGTTTTAAGTCACATGTCCTTTCATCACAGGTCAGGTTTTACTCGGCCCACACTAATCAGTCCCATATTAAACTAATTAAGAATATTTAAATACTCACTTCCATGTCCTCTCTCTTGCCTGAGACGATCTCGATGCTTGACTTGCAGTACGCTATTCTGGGTCTCGAAGAAAAGGAGATCAGCGGCAAGTGCGATGCAATGCAAGTGCAGCAGCGAGAGGTGTCGAGAGAAAGCGACACTTATTGAAGAAGGTGGAGAGGCTTCTTCGTCACTCCATCTCTGTGTCTCTCTAACATCAGTCTTTCGGTTCCAGCTACAGCTCAGTGCTTGACTTTTCGTCATCTTACGTTTTTGCGTCATTTCGCTTTTCTTTTTTTTTAGAAAATTAGGGGTTGGTATTACTTTTTTGACCGGGGGAGCAAGTAGCCGATAGTGGCGCTTGGCGTTGTTCTCTCAAATTTTTTTTTATCAGTCCTACTCTAACTTTTGACCTAATAAGAAATTTACTGGATTGCATAAAGTAATCGAGGGTTTATCCGAAGAGTCAAGAGGTGCCAACCTCGCCGATGAAAGAAAACTCTCTCTCTCTCTCTGTCTCTGTCCGTCTCTCTCTCTCTCTCATGATAAGTCGGTGCGTAACTAATCTTTTTCGAATATGACTCTTTGTGCATCTTTATGCATGTTGAATGCTTACGAGACACACAGATCTTTACTTGCAGGCTATACCAAGAAGAAAGCATAAGTATGGTGATTTGAATATATACTTTGAACGGTATTCATAGGGATTGAACTTTCAGACCTAATACTCCCTAGCTTCATCTCTCAATTTCTTTACTAGTAGAGCCGCATGCCTGTTGGCAATGATGTATGTTTAGGGCGCGAATGATAACCATTCTATTCTAGAAATATATTTCTGGCTTTCTACTTCTGAATAGAGATACGCGTTTGATAACAATATAAAATTTTTCCCTTTCACGCTCTTTTCCATTCATCGATGGGTGGCTGGTGGCGTTGGGTGGTGGCGAGAGGCGGTGACTGTGGTCGGCGGCGGTTGGCGGTGGCCGGCGGTGGGTGGTGGGAGGCAGCAGTCGGCGGGCGGCCGACGGGGGTGGCAAAGGTTGATGGCAGGAGGTGGTGGTCGGCATACGGCTGGTGATTGGCGGGTGCAACAGTTGGTGGGCGGCCGCGGGGGGTGGCAGCAGGCGGCGGTTGGTGGGCAGCCATGAGGGGCGGTGGCCGCCGTGTGAGGCAGGTGGCGGGAGGCGAGGGTGAGTGATGAGAAAATTTTTTATTTATCTTTTTGTTCCAAAAATAAAAAAAAATAGAAAATTTTTACTTCTCATTTTTGTTTCAAATTTATTTCTGGACTAAAAATTTGTTTTGGAAATAAAAAAATAAAATTCCGTTACCAAATGGATTTTTATTCCGAATATGTTCCCAAGAACTGAAAAATAAAAGAACAGAAAAACATAATGGTTATCATGTGTGTGTTTAGTCACCGGAAAGTTGCGCGCTAATTAAGAACGATTTTGACTTTAATCGAGAAATAAAACATTGACAAATCGATTGGATAAGAAATCAACCCGAAAAAAAAACAGATGACTCTGAACTTATTAAAGTGCCAATAAAAAAGTAGTAACCACCATTGTAATAAAGCTTAGGAATGATGTCACGTGAGTCCTTGAGCTTCTTCGATGTTTTCAATTTGTGCAAAGTCGAATACTCAGTCCTTTTCGATTTAAGTATAGTGTTAGTCCTTCGGTAAGATGGTTGGACAAAATGCTAACGTGGCAGCCAAATAGCCGTTAAGCACGTACGTGGCAGCCACATGTCGCTGATGTGGTGCCTACGTGACTTTTACAAATTGAAGAGATTGAGAAAAATAATGTTGAGGTTTTTGAATGAAAGGATTGAAAATAAAATAAAGAGAAAACCATATTCAGCTTGCCCTGGGAACTCATGGTGTTGCTAGTCATTGGTGGCGGCGGCCAGACCCTCTCCGGTGTCTAGACGCTCAGTCTCGTTGCTTGTAAACACCACAAGCAACAGAGAGAAACGGAGTGCGACACACGCAGTAGAGATGGATAGAACGGGCACGCGAGAAAGAGAGGCTGCGCTAGGCAAGGCTGTGGCCCTAGTCGGTAGGGGTGTCAGAACCGAACCGAAAAACCGAATCGAGATACGAACCGAACCGAACCGAACCGAAAATTTCGTGTATTTCGGTTCGGTTTCGGTTTCGGTTCGGATCATCAAAATAAACCAATTTTTCTTTTCGGTTCAGTTCATTTCGGTTCGGTTCGGTTCGGTTCGGATCGAACCAAACTAAAATAAACACTTCGGTTTATGGCTATTTTGCCCTCTCTCTCTCCCCTTCTCTCTCCTCTCTCCTCTCTCTCTATGCTTAATGAACTTGAAACCGAAAACTGATCCGAACCAAACCGAACCAAATCGATTTTTCGGTTCGGTTCCAATTCGGTTCGGTTCAAATTCGGTTCGGTTCGAGGGGCACCCTTAACGGTTCGGTTCGGTTCGATTTTTTTGAAAAACCGAACTGAACCGAACCATTTACATCCCTACTAGTCGGTGTCTCTACTGGCCGGTAAGGGTCGCAAACCCTCCGCAAACACTCACAAGGGTCTGGCCACCCTCGGCAATGATCGGTAGCACAGTGACCACCCATTGTTTGTTGAAGCAAGCTAAAGATGGCTTTCCCTTTTTTTTAATTTTCAATTCTCTTATTTCGGAAACCTTAACTCTATTTTTTTTTAGTTCTTTACATTCGTAAAGCCACGTAGGCGTCACATTGGTGACACGTAGGTGCCACGATAGCACTTAACAGCTATTTAACTGTCACATCAACATTTTCGTCCAAGCACCCAAAGGATATGCTCCATTGGGATCGTGATCAACATTCAAAAGATATGCTCCATTGGTAAGGACAGCTCAAACACGAATCTGTTCGACAAAGATAATTATGAGTTGTAATGCTGCAAATACATAAAAGATAAAAGAAACTCCGCGACTCTTTCGATTGCTTATATCACATGAGAAGAGTGATACCATCTGCAGCTGCAAAATGTTAGAACGATAAGGATGCAAGATCATCGTAATCCCAATATAGTAAAACATCATGCTGGGTTATGCGATAACTGTAGTTACCAAATTAATCACTGTAACCTATTATTATTGCTCTCTATTAAAGGATAATGAATCCTCCCCCAAAACATAAGATAAATTGGGGATTTACCACCATGGATGTAAGCTTTCAAGGGATTATACTCTTAGGCGGCGTTTGGTCATTTGGATTTCTAGTTAGGATAGGATTGGATAAGATAGGATTTCAAATTCAAAGGATTTGATGTATCATATTTACTGTTTGGTGAATCATGGAAATAAAGCCGGATATGTTTATATCTTATCATGTTCATTATTTGCTATGAATGTCATATTAATGTAAACGAACCCAAGAATTGCATAAACGGAGATTATAAAAATCTCTCTCATGACACTCTTACCTATTTCATTTTTATTTGCTTATTTTTTATTATTTTTGCCTCTCTTTTTTAATTATTTTGTTTTTTTTTCTTTCTTCCCCTTCCATCATTCTCTAATAAATTTTATTAAATAGTAAGCTATACTAGTGTACCTAAAATATATAATAAATATAAATACATTAGTGTTGATTTATATATGAAATTTATATCACAAGATATAAATAAATTTTGAATATTCAAATAAAAATAAGAATAAATAAAAAACGAAATTATTGTTATTTTTTTGTTATTTTGAATTTTTTATATTAAAATTCATATATTATTTATATTCAAAAAATATTTTAATTTTATTAATTTAACAAGTTTTTTATTCAACAATATTAACTTTTATATTATTAATATTAGAAATCCTATCCACCTTTATATCACCTCCCCCATGGGATAATTTTATCCGGGTTATATCCCTCCTATATCCGACTTTATCCTATTTTGGGTAGACACCAAACATGAAATAGGATAAAATTTATCCTATCCCGAATTTTATCCTGACCATCAAACGTAGCCTTAGTTGTCGAAACCACGTTAACGATTGAGTGTCCCTTTTCCCTTCTTTTCTTTCTATTCTATACATGATTTTCATTGAAACATGGTATCAGAGCAAAACACGATCCTAAGGTTGGCTTCATTGTCAATGCTTCCACTTGTCTATTGGTGGTTCCTATAGCTCGTGTTCTGCTATTTGTGGATCTATTTTTTGCGGTGGTTTATTTGGTTTGCGTAGAGGACGATCTGTTATTAGACTCGATTTGTATCAGATAAGTTTGCTGAACTTTGTGCTCTTTTTCTATCTAGCACTATGGCTCATAAGAGCAAATCTATTTCTGAGATGTCCAATAAACTTACAACCATTATGTTAAATGGGTGTAATTATCTACCTTGGTCTAGAGCTGTCTCTATAGCTCTTGGGGGTAGATCAAAATTGGGTTACGTGAATGGTCTTATCAGAGCACCTGCATCTACAGATGCAAAATTCGCTAAATGGTAGGCAAATGATAATATGGTCATGTCTTGGTTGTTTAATTCAATGGAATCCCAAATCTATGAGATATTTGCTTATTCAGAGATTGCCAAGTCCCTATGGGATTCTTTACAGGATATGTATGGCAATATTGATAATGCATCCCATGTCTTTGAGTTACAACAGGAGCTTGCTCATAATGAGCAATCACCTAATCAAATATTTATTGAACATCTAGGTAATATGACAAAGAAGTGGGATGAATTGCGACTGTATCGACCACCAGCTCAAACCGTTGAGATATATGCCCAACGTGAAGAGTAGGACAAAAATTTTCAACTTCTGGCTAGTCTTAGGCCTGAATATGATGACCTTAAGAGGCAAATTCTCATGAGTTCTACTCTTCCCAATTTTGCCACTGTTTGTGCTATTGTTCAAAGGGAGGAAACTCATCATCGTGTGATGACTTCTAATTCCAAGAAAGGGGCAGATTCGGTTGAGAGTTCTGCCCATGCTGCTAAAACTAATTGTGGTCACTATTGTTTTGATGGAGGTCAATTTAGTTCTGGTAAAGGCAAAGGCAAAGATCGCAGTAATAAGTTTCATTGTGATTACTGTGATAAAAATGGTCATTCTAAGGATCATTGTTGGGAACTGTACCCTCACCTTAGGCCTAATAAGGATACAAGGGGGGTGCGAAGGTTGTAGCTCAAACTCAAGGCTCAACATCTGACTTTCAAGCCTCTTTGAGTAAACTCGCTCTTCAATTGCAGCATCTTATCCAATCTGGTGGCATAAAATCTTCCATTTCGGATTCTAGCAATCTAGCTCAATCTAGTAATTCCCTGACTCTTATGACTTTGTCTTCCAAAATTTCTTTTATTGTTGATTCAGGCGCTACTAATCATATATGCAGTACCTCTTATGGAATATCTAATTTTCGTGTTAATTCTGAGGGTTGTCATGGTCCCATTACCATGGCCAATAGAACTCAAGTTCCAGTTGAAGGACAAGGCACCATTAATTTATTTTCTGCTGCTGGTGATGTGTTATTTGTGCTAGCTTTATCTTCAAATCTGTTATTTGTCAGTAAACTTACTAAATAATTGGATTACAATGTTGTTTTTTCCCATCAAAAGGTAGTGGTTCAGGACAGACTCACAGGGAGGATGATTGGTGAAGGCCGATTACAGCAAGGTCTCTATGTGGTTGATTTTCCGAGTAAGGCTTTGGTCGCAAAGACGGATAAGGAGGCTACTTCACAACTCTGGCATTTATGCATGGGACACCCCTAAGATAATGTGTTGCATAATTTGAATGCCGATTTTTCTCTTGATTTGAGTCATTGTGAAACTTGTCGTTATTAGAAGCAGCATAAACGGCCTTTTAACTGTAGCACACATATTTAACAAGAACTCTTTGAATTAGTACACTATGATGTTTGGGGAATTGCTCCAGTGATCTCTCGTGATAGTTTTAAATATTATGTTAGTTTTATTGATGATATGTCCCATAACACTTGGATTTATTTGTTGACCTCTAAGAGTGAAGTGTTGAAAGTGTTTCAAGAATTTTGTAAAATGGTTCACACTCAATATGGTCGGCGTGTCAAGATTCTCTGGACTGATAATGGGACAAAATATACAAACCATCATTTTGAGTCCTTTCTTAAGTCTTTGGGAATTGTTCATCAAACCTCTTGTATTGGCACCCCTCAACAAAATGGGGTAGCCGAATGGAAAAATCGTCACCTACTTGAAGTGACAAAGCTCTATTATTTCATGATAACTTTCCCAAGACATATTGGTTAGATGCGGTGCTCACTAGTTGTTACTCGATTAATCATCTCCCTAGTAAGATCTTACGCTACAAGTCTTCGATGGAGGTGCTTATTGGGCGACCTGTCAATATTTCACATCTTCGAATATTTGGAAGTGTTTGTTTTGTTTACTCTCCCGGGGGAAAACTTGATCCTCGTGCTCACAAGTGTGTTTTTATTGGTTACTCCTCTGTCAAGAAGGGGTATAAATGTTTTGATCCATCTACTAAGAAGGTTTTTATCTCCCGTGATGTTATCTTCGATGAGACTCGTATGTTTTTTTCTAATAGGGATCACCTTTAGGGGGAGAATAGTGGTACTGACTTAGACTATAGTGGGTTCGATGTTGAAGTTGCTCCCTTGTCGATTGTAACTGATCACATCAGTGGTAAGAGTAATCCTGCTCTTGCTCCAGAGCAAGTGGATGAAATTGTTGATATAGAAGAGCCTACACCTGCCTCTGCTGCTCCTGCTCCTATTCGTAAGACCACTCGGATTTCACAACCATCTACTAGACTTTGTGACTTCACCACTTATCATTCTGCACAATTTCCTATACAAGATTATATTTGCTATGATAAAGTTTCAGCTGCCTTCCATGCTTTTTTATTAGTTGTCGATGCTCAGAAAGAACCTGCTACCTTTCTCGAAGCTAGGAGTTCTCAAGTGTAACGAGATGCTATGAAAGAAGAGCCGGAAGCACTCAATAAAAATTGTACTTGGGATATCGTTACCTTACCTGAAGGAAAGAATTCTGTTGGTTGCAGGTGGAGGTATAAAATTAAATACAAGAGTGATGGTTCCGTTGAGCATCACAAGGCAAGACTTGTTGTTAAGGGCTATACTCAAACATATGGTGAAGACTACAAAGAAACATTTGCTCCCGTAGCAAAAATGAACACGATGAGAGTATTGATGTCTATAGTAGTAAATTGTGATTGGCCACTCTTTCAAATGGATGTTAAAAATGCATTTTTACAAGGTGAACTGGAAGAAGAAGTTTATATGAACATTCCTCCTGGACTTCCTTCAGAAAATCAACCAAATGCAGTTTGCAAGCTTAATAAAGCCATCTATGGCCTCAAACAGTCGTCACGTGATTGGTATGGAAAATTAAGTTCCGCTCTTGAAAGTGTGGGTTTCAGAAAGTGTGATTCGGATTCCTCCTTGTTTGTGAAGCGAAGTGCCAAAGGACCGGTGGTTGTCCTTGTCTACTTGGATGATATAGTTATTATTGGTGATAATTTTCATGAAATCGAGGCTCTCAAGCAGCACTTGAATGTGAAGTTTGATGTCGAGGATTTGGGACCCCTGCGCTATTTTCTTGGTATAGAGGTGGCTTATTCTAGTAAAAGATTATTCATCTCTCAAAGGAAATATGCTTTTGACTTGTTAAAAGAGATTGGGAAACTTAGAGCTGCTCCTGCAGAGTCTCCCATGGAGTATAACAGTAAGTTTGCAGACGATGTCACCCCATTACCTGATAGTGGTCGGTTTCAAAGGTTGGTTGGAAATGTAATTTACTTAACCATTACTTGTCCAGATATTGCTTACGCTATCAATTATGTAAGCCAATTCATCCATGCTCCTACTGAAGGACATATGGCATTTGTGGATCGCATACTTTAGTACCTTAAGTCTAGTCCAGATCGGGGAATTTTGATGAAGAAATATGGTCATACTGGTATCGTAGGGTACACTTGTAGGTGGAAACTTAGTGACTTGGAAAAGTAAAAAACAGACTATTGTGGCAAGATCCAGTGCATAGGCTGAATATAGAGCCATGGCCTCAACTACAAGTGAAATGGTTTGGCTTCGATTGCTTGTGCAAGAATTGGGGTTTGGAACCCCTGTCTCCTGTGAAGTTATTTTGTGATAATCAAGTCGCAATCCATATTGCTTTGAATCCAGTTTTCCATGAACGGACGAAACATATAGCGGTCGATTGTCACTTCGTTAGTGAGAAAGTTCAAGACAAGACAATTGAAACCCCCTATGTCTGTAGTGATGAAGAACTTGCAAATGTATTCACTAAGGCTCTCTCTACAGGTGTTTTCCAGAATATGATATCTAAGCTGACCTTTGAGGATGTCTTCACTCTAGCTTGGAGGGGGAGTGTTGGAACGATAGGGATGCAAACTCATCATAATCCCAATATAGTTGGAGATCATGCTGGGTTGTGCGATGGCTGTAATTACCAAATTAATCACTGTAACCCATTGCATTGCTCTCTATTAAAGGATAATGAATCCTCCCCCAAAAAATAAGATGAATTGGGGATTTACCACCGTGAATATAAGCTTCTAAGGGATTATACTCTTGGTTGTCTGAACCACGTTCACAATTGAGTGTCCCTTTTCTCTTCATTTCTTTCTATTTTATACATGATTTTCATTGAAACAAAATATTTGCAGAATGACACTCCTCGCACCAACAGAGCACCATAATAAAGACACAAATAATCAAAAGTAAAAGGGAATAATGGATGTAGTAAACAAGTAAAAATGAAGTTCATAACATTCAGAAAAGTCTCAGGGACTCTTGCAACTTTAAAGGCCAAGCACATGATCTTTTCTTTTCCAGGCTTTAGAAAGCTGTGTAAGAATTTGAAGAAAAATATACCAAAGAGTCTTGGTAACTCATTTCGATCTGTATCAGGCCTACCACTGTGACCCAAGAAAACCTGCATCACCAATGAAAGGTTTAGAGAAGTCTCAGGGACTCTAAAGGGAGAAGCCTGGATATGATCAGGAAGGACCTGGATATCATTGTACCTTTGCACACACACCCTGCCGCCAAACCTAGGCTGCAATTAGGAAAATTTACAATGGTATTGAGAAGGATACGACCTCGAACGTGAGATTGTGAAGTAGAGGTTGCCATTCTCAAGTTCTTTTTCGGTGTCAAAATTGTTTATCTCTGTCTGTGAGACCGCGTGACAATAGAGTAATCTTTTGACTATGATGGAAATTAAGAGGATCTGACCGACCTTAGTACGCGAGACTGCGACTAGTCGAATCATCATCTTGGCCCCATTTGCCTTGCCTTCTAGTTTAGATATCAAATCTCAGCGTATTGGCATTTTTCGTCACTCAAGTAAGTTCTCTACAATTTTGGAATATGTTTTCCGGTTTTTCAAAGAGAAAATCATATTTCTTGGATTTAAGCATAGGTTTTCCGTTGATTAGGGAGTTATGAAAAAATTACACGTGAATCTATATATCAACATTTGAATACTGTGAAAAGCTTCACAATTTTCAAATTTAAAAAATTTAAAGTACGTAAGTTGTAAAATTTAATTATGTAAAAACCATTTTGGATGCTTCCTAAATTTCAGGATTCAAAAATTAATAGCTCGTAGCTAAACCAATCTTCAATGCCTCTGAATTCCCTGTTGGTGACTGACGTGATTTTAGAAATTGTAGATCATCTTTCACACTTTTTGAGCTGTTTCGTGAAGTGTTTGAAATTTTGCTCTCATAAGGAAGAAAGAGGACAGAAGGCGAATAAGAAGCTGGCGAGGCGGATGTGTCAAGATGCGCTAAAACTAGCCTGGGCACCGGCCGACCGCAGCATGATCGAGTGCTAATCAAATTGGTGTGTACCTAGTTGATATCACGATACAGATAATCTTCGCAGCCTCTTTTGTTTGATCGGCGATTGTTCTCCTAGTAAATAACTACGCACTAATTCGCTTGGTTTAGTTTTTTTTAAAGACGATCTACGTTCAAGGGCGCATTGCGGAAAGCTAAAATAGTTTCCTTCACAACAATCTTCTGCAATGCCTCAGTTGTTGCTGGTTTATAAGAGCTGTTAGTGCGTTGTTTCAGTTACAGTGGTTCAGTTCTTGAAGCAGCTATTTTGCAATGATGCAGCTTACGGAGATTGTGATTGTTCTTCACCTTATTTCGACATGTCAGTCAGCTTGAGACTGTGGATGTATATACATCTGATTCCCGATTCGTCGAGGCATTGCAAGCAGTTTATTTAAGATAGATCAACCATGATTGCAATTTTTCCTCCTCCCGAAGATTGAGAATTTTCCATGCCTAGGCGCGTTTCAAGCATTCGCATAACAACATCAGCCGACTGTTATCTGACAGTTATCTGACATTCTTCCTTCCCAACCACCCTACAACTCCTGTAGCTACTGCTAAGCCCAAAACGACCCAACTTCTTCCGTTGTTTTTGACAGTCGATGTCAACAGTTTTTTCAATTTCAAAGTTAGAATCGATATATTGTGGAATGGGTCAAATGACTCGCCAAGGCAAATAGAATTGATTTGCCGCTTCAATTAAGTTGTGTTTTACCTGATTGTGAAACCGTTACCAATTATTTATCGAGTGTGCTTAAAGACAGACAAGCAATGGATTTATCTGTATTTTATCCTGGAACTGGAGTATCTCATATAGTCATATGTACACACGTACAAAATTATCTCAATGCATGTGCGATGTCGGTGAGAACCGGTCTGACAAGTTAGCTATAGCGAATCCCAGCATTACCTGCAAGCAAGAAGCCACGAACAAATTAGTTGAGAAAAACAATGCTCGAAGTTTGTAGAGCCTGTGATTTCCTGTCTTGTACCTGGACCGAGCCAAGAATGTAAATGAGTGAAAACCGCCGACCATGTATTAGGATGTCTTCCAACATGGCGACCGGTATCTGGAGGGAGGCACCTAGTGATGCCACCAGAGGAGTGGTCCAAACAACGCTGAGCACCCTATTCATAATTGAAGAGTCTTATTGATCAGATTCAAGAAGGTAGAAATCTGTCATTCATCAAGGTTTAGCCTTTGAACTAACCAGAAATAATTACAGAGGACATTTGCGACGAAGCAGTTGGCAAGAACAACTCCCCCCATGGCCGCAGACTGAGGAAAGGCAAATTTGGGCTCTATGTCTAAAGCAGTGAGAGGCCAAACTGAAAAATTCCAAGCATAAAAATTAGTTAAGACGCCGTTGTTGAAGAACGGAAAGTACTCGGTTTTAGTGCCACCGATTTCGTACAAGATTTTGAAAATCATTAAATGCCTCAGCACACCATCATGCAAAAAAACTTGTGCTCATGAGGAAGCTGAAATTAGGGAATTGCTCTTACCAAGCCACCATAATGCGAGAAGCGAGATTAGTCCGATACAACCCAATAACTTTTGTATGTCCACCCTTTCTCCTTCCTCTCCAGCGTACTTCCTCAGAAGCACTGGAAATTTTTCATATGATTATCATTAGATGCTACGCTTCTGATGAAAATTCCAACTGACAGATAAAATTTATTTTGAAGAAAAACAGAATGCTAACCAGCAAATAGTCCATCAGTTGCAGCTGAGAGAATCGCGAGAAGATTCCCGAGAAGAGGGTAGGTTCTGTTGTTGAAGGAACAGATTGAACACAAATGAAGACATTATTAGTTGCTGGTCAGTTGTTTCAATCAATACGCCCAATAAAGTACAAATTAAGAGTAAAATGAAAGCGGAACCCGAGAAAGAACAATATATGCAGGTGATAATAGGCAAGGACTACACATATTGATTTCGTTATTACATCAACCTGATTTAAGTTCCAGAAGAACTATCTCACTAGAATGTTCAATCTCTAATAGGAAACAAGTAGAATGAAATCAAAATTATGAAGTTGAATGAATTTGGAAAACAAAGACTACATACACAGTTGTGTTCGCATGTGATTGATCGGTACTTGAAGTCTTCCCTAGTGCAGTCATGGCGACTCCGGCTATACTGATAAAGACTGAGATTACTTTTACTACACTTATGGAGTCCTGTCCTAGAATTGCACCAATCAGAAGGGTGAAAAGTCCTGATGTTGATAACAATATCGTGGAGCTGGCAACGCTTGTTCGTGCGAGTGCGGCATTCATGAGATACTGCAAACAATGATAACACCCTTCAATACTATGCTATATCTAAAGAAAGTGCAATTTCTTCTCGGTATCCACCATTATTACTCATTAAGACTGTCATGGTTTTTAGATAATGCAGATCATAAAAAGATCATAGTAAGAGCAGCAATTGCAATCAATTGATTCCAGTACAGGATAATAGATGAGTGCCAATTTTATGCGAAATATGCTGAGAAAAAAACATGATTTTGTATCAGTAAATTAGTACTTCTCTTGTAAAACCCACAATGATACTTATACCAACTTGAGCAGCTGTGAAAATCACAGGCTCTGTATCAGAAAATAAATGATCAGACACTTAAAAGTAAAGTCGCGGTAAAGAAAGTAATTTATATAAACAAACTGGTCTCTCACCTCACACACAAACCACATAGGCGCAAGGGTGCAGGCAACTTTGAGAAATTGCTTGCTGCTCATCTTCTCCTCTTGTTCCACAATGTCATCATCTTTTGCTTCTGAAACAGAGGCCTGTCCCTCTTCAAGTAAATGAACTTCATCGCCTGTTGAATCCACCACACTCAACTTTTCTTGATTTACCATTTCAATATTACTTTGCTTCCCATTATTTTGGCCAGGAGAATCTGGACCTGCACAGCTTGCATCGACTGTCTCCGCACTAGCACCACTTTCCCTAGTGCGGGATTTTAGGAATTTCAGTAACCAGTCCTTCAAGAATGCTATGGGAAGATATAAGGCCAAGAGCGAAGTCCCGAGATAGGTCACTGCGAATGGCTGCTCATACTTCTCGAAAACACCCTGTTACACAAGTTGATATGTTAAGCTGGTAAAAGTTATTGCGACAGAGGAACTGATGTTCTTCGGATTCAAAAATTTTTCTCAGCAGGGAAAGAAAATTAAATCACTACCTAATAGGATCAGCAAGAATGAATTTTGCACAAAAACAGAGAGAGAGACTAACCTGAGTGAATTCTGCAGAAGTGACCCACATGATCACAAAAGTGATAATGAGAAGCAACCCACCTTTATATCTCCGGCTCATTTTGCCTATTTTGACAGATGTTAGTTAACAAGCAAAGAAGAACAAAGAAGACAGAACTTGCGAAAAAAAAATGAAACTTTTAAGAGCGGAGAGAGAGAGTGAAGCACCGGTATGTGTTGATGTGAACGGAGCTTCGTTCCCCTTTGTGATTGAGATTCTGTGTTGGTGTGTTTCGATGTGAAAGGAAGCAATCTTTCTGTTCCTTGCTCTTTCTTTTTAAGCTAATAATCTTAATCCTCTTTTCTCCATATATGAATTGGCCATTCTCTTGCTTGCTCCCCAAATTAACCAAGACTCAAATTAATTGTGCCTGTCATTTGGGTCACGAAAACTTTGTGTGAGGAATAAACTTCTATAATTACAACAAAAAAAGGATCACATAGGAAATATCTGGGGTAGGGTTTATTACACGTTCTCACTCTCCTGTCTGTTTCCCTTTTTCTTTTTACTGGTAGTGTTTCTTGTCCTCACTTGTGATTTTTTTGCTTTATTTTATTGGAAGGGATTTTGGATTTGTAAGGCTATAAGGAGGCTCTCCACGAAGATGCTGAATTCTGGATCTCTTGCATCAAGCCGAATCAAGAACACAAGTCTAACATCCGTTCCCACCCAACCACATCTAGCCAGATTAACAACAAACGCTTTTGAATAAACCACAGTAGATAATACTCCAGCAACTATATATTTGAACCCTAAGTCTAGATGATGCCATAACTTGAACAATTCAACTGTTTTCGTTCCACATGCAAAAAGGGATGTTATCTGTAAAGCAACTGCCAGCGTCTACTGTGATTTTATAGTGCGTAAAACACGGTGGAATCAGTGTAGTACATTCTCAAGTAGTTGCATATTATCATGCTCGGCAGCACTTTAGCAGATCATGTTACTCCTTCACTCAACACTTTCCACCAGCTGCCACCTTTGAACTTTAAACCATCTGAAGTGAACTTAAAGTCCCTATTGCCTTTGTCTCATCCTTCAACTTTCACAAGCCCATACAGTTTCAAGTTTCTAAAAAAATTGACAGTGCTCAAACATCTGTTACACTGTTCAGAGTTTTCTCATAGACCTTAAACAGCTAATAATGGGGTCAAACTACTGATTAAAGCGAGGATATCACTATTTAGATCTAAGTTTCCGGGTTAGTCGTCTAACTGACGACCACTTATGCACAAGCTGAAATAGATGGATATTAGTAACATTGATCTTCACGAAGGACGGATAGTGTATTGTTCTGAAAAATCACCTTCCCACCAAGAGATGAGCATGGGGAGGAGCAAGGACAGGGATCACGTCCCTTGTTCCTGCCCCGGAGACTCGGCAGCTCGGCTGGGGCTTTGGTCTCGCCTTGCCCCATTGTGGGCAGAAGTTACAGCCATAAGTTTCCATTCAGCCATGGAAGCTCCTTTGCTTCATCTATACCTCTTATTCATTTCTTGCCTCTTACTTTCACACAATCACTGAGACTCAGAAACCAAGGCAAATATATAACTGACCCAACGAAAACGCATGGTTCCACATTCATAATCTCTCAAAACTCAGAGAGAGACAAATCACACCCCACATGCCAAGCTTCGAACTCTGCCACAAACTCAAATTCCCAAAGTTTCATCACACACACTCCACAAACAGAGAGAACCGGCCAACTCACCCACACTAGACATGGAGAGAGAACACCGAGATAGCGCACGAGAAAGAGAGAGACGATCGGATTGCCGGGTACCTGAGGTCCGGCGGTGACGACGACAAGCTGCGGTGGTGGTGTGGCGTCGCTGCTTATTGGGAGTTCCACGAAGGTGGCAAGAAAAGTGTCAACGCACGCACACTTCACACAAACTAAGCACACAAACTAAGCAGGGTCTCTGTTTTTTTCTTCTTTTTGGGTCGAAAGCGGCCTTCGAGGTAAAAGCGTGAAGTAGCTAAATTTGTCATGACGGGAAAGCGTAATCGTAAGTCGTAAGCAAGGGAAATGGGCTCATTATAAAACTCATTTAAACCTGTTTATTGCGAGCTTTCTAATTTTAAAATCTGTTTACGATCTATTTATTAATTTAAAACTGACCGTTTACGAACCATTTCCATAATTTTGGGTTAATTATGAGTTTGTGACCTATTGTTTACCGCCTAATGGTCGCGATTGATCTGATCTTTGACGAGCTACCTTGAGACATGTAGACTGACTTAATTCTAGTCATTTTCGGCAAAATTGTGGCCGATTGAGAGACAGATAGAGAACATCGCAGCTTGATCGTGGATAGCGCGAATCTATCTTGTGGTGGTAGCCGATTTTTCAGCTTCTGACCCTCGGTTATCTATAAATGATCAAGGAAAACCTTCTTGTGCTCGTTGGAGAAATTACTATGCAATTTGCTTGCTCCGTCATATTTTTAACTTCGCCGTCGGGCCATGATAGAGGAGTCGGTCATTGTGTAATTTGAAAAACACTTTAAACCAATGGTTTCAAAGTTTGTAATTTCAATGTTTCATAAATGAGAAATTTTTCATAATTGATAGAACGGGTGATTCAACCATTGCCATGGATGGGTCATATTAAGTAAGTCATTGTGCTTATTGTTTCATGTTTTTATCTAGATTAGATCACATCGTCGCATAACAAATTAATCTCAATGACAAAAACAAGCGAATTGCCAGACTCCAAAATCAAGCTGGCAAGTCGTGTGCTATTGTAGCTTATCTGGTCAAGCGAAAACGCCAAGACAAGTTAGTGACGAATTTCGACCCGCAGGAAAGAGACAAAATGCATTTGAACAATCTAGTTTACCTGAAGTAGCAGAGTTCAATGCCACAATGAAAAGATTGGTGGCGAAGGGAAAGTATATGGTCAAAACACCGAATGCCCTCACAGCCATGCCCCTGCGCGACGCCTGCCGCAACTGTTCCTCTCGGGCCGCCAATGGCCACAATACCCGTCCAATCATGTTCTCATTCACCCATCATGTGCACCTCAGCCTCTCCTCATTACCCTTTCCCATACGCCATCTCGCGCGCCACCTCCATTGCCCTCTTATAAATACTGCTCTCTTCCTTCTCAAAAACTAAATTCTCGATATAGACCCTTCCAGCTCTTGCTACCGCCTTCACTGTCTCTTAAGGCAACTCTCTGTTGTCTTAAGTTGCAGGATGGGATCACTCTCCGCTGGTAATTAGCGAATCCGCTAACTGAAATCAGATTGCTAGAGGTTTTTTTTTTGTAGCCATAGTTTTTGGTTTGGTAATCGAATAGGAGTTCAATGTGGAGACTGAATTTTGAGTTTGACTAGTTGATTCTCATATGTGTTAACCTCAAGGCTCAAGATGTCGGATCCCTATTGCTGATGACTGATGGAACCTGTACTCAAATCTCGTTGCTTGTTGGAGTGTTGTTACGCGGAGTCTAGATTTTCTATTTGACTTGCTGATTATGCTAATGGTAGAATCTGTTTGATAGACTATGAGATGTATGGCTAGTTGTTGATGTATTCTATTTGGTCTCAAGGCTTCGAGTTCTGTGATGCTTGTCGCTGCCAATTGATGGTCACTTGATTGAATCTCATATGTTTTGTTTGTGGTTTCAAGTTTTGAAATAGAATAGAACAGTGTTATTGCTTGTTGAATGGTCAATATAGCCTTAGTGGCTTGTTGGTCCTCGACCTTCCCACCTTGTTCGTCATCTGTTGGATCTCATTCCACTTGTTATGGCCTAGCTAATCTAATGCTCCGTTATCCATACAGCCTTAAGAAAGTCTTTCCAAAATCAGTGTTACTCACAACAACTCAAGGAATTTTTAGAGAGATAAGCTCTCAACTTATGTTTACATCTCTTAACAATCCAAATGAGGGGGAAGGGAGCCCTATTTATACAAGAACTCCTATAATTGTAGCCGTAGATCTACAATCCGATCTAATGGTGAAAATTGACGAAAAGTCACTAAAATTCAAGAGGATATTTACGGCATTGTCCCCAAGATTACTTTAGAATACCATGTGTACATCTCTCATATTACCCTTGGAACATTCTAAAGTCTCCAAAAAACTCTAGATACAAGAAGATTCTAGAACACTGGCCGATTTATAGGTTATCTTGACCTACCGGCTTGAAAACCTTTGGACCATAACACTAGGATCTTTGTTACTATCCTCAGCAATAGAACTACTCCTCGTACCCAAATCTCAAACACCATTAACGATGGCTCTATTTCACCATTCATTCAGAAACTGCCCAAAGTACCCAAAACGCACATGTGCTGCATGCCAAGTCGCAAAAATCCCGCAAAAAGTTGCGTGTAGAATACGATCTATAGACTGAATCTCAGAAAAAAGCCAACTGATCAACGTCCGCCATAACTCCACTGGCGAGCACGTAAATTAGACTGTGACTCAGGCCCTAGAACTTGCAAAGTTCTAAACAAAACTCGCCACTCCAACTACGAGGGCTGCGTCGCCTGCCATAGACTTGCGAGAGGGCGGCCTTCGCTCTATTCTGTGGTGAGTGCAAATGACGTGGCAAGACATGGATATCCATGTATCAAAGTGGCGTTGACACCATTCCACGTCAGCATTTTTGACCATATATTTGATGGAAGGACTGACTTAAACAAAAGAATTTATAGTTCAAGGATTCGGTTGGACCGAAAAAAGGAGTATAATGATCAGATTGAATAAACTAAAAAAGTATATAGTTCCAGCCTCAAACCATTAATTACAGAATAAACTTGTCATAATGTTGTTTTCTATAAATAAGTAAGGGTATTTGTTGATACAAAATAAGCACAGGGGAGCTTATCCCGTCGTAAGCCTTAAATTAGTGATATGGGTTATTGTAACCATAGAAAAAGTCTTGGAACAAACATTTTGACAAGAAGAATTTTGCTTTTGCTGTTGCGTCGTTGGGAATAACTAGAATACTTCATTGTTGCAGCGTCATTGGTCAGGCCACTTTTTGTGTGCACAGGATAATAATCTTCATGGAAGGTTAAGGAATATCATATCTTTCTTGTCTCCCCACAGCTATTGTTTTCATGGTTAGCATGGTTCTTCACTCTATGGTCTGGGACGCAAGCCGGACTTCTCCAACAACGGCAAGAAGGAAGAACGAACTCTCGATCTTGAATCTCAGGTAAGCCTGCATAATTTTTCTCTCAACATCTTCCAACTCGGTGCTTCTTGTGCAGACAGAGCATTATGTCTAGTGACCACATGCTGCAATTATTTTTCAAATCAAATAGCTCAAGAACTATATATGCATTCAACTTTGCTGATCGCCCTTAGAATAGTCAAGATATAGAAGGTTAGATTATGCGTGTTCCGGTAAGATTTTTGGGGGAAAAGTACAGAAAAAGTCGTAAACTTATTATATTGATATAAATTTAGTCTTAAACCTTTCAATTAGATTAATTTAGTCCTAAACCTTTTCATATTTGTACCAATCCAGTCCATTCGCCCAATTTAGGCCGGAAATCGCTGATGTGGATGTTGGTGATTCTACGTGAGTACATGGCAATGCTGAAGTTGACGTTGACAATTTTCTAAATTTTTTCTGAATTATTTTTATTATTTTTACACATTGGGTTCGTGAGGTTGCCAGCCAATCATCACTAGCCACAGGCGAGGGCCGGCGACCCCCACCTGGTTTGGGTGAGGCCCCTTACCGCCGTCGTCTGCCACTAGCGAGGTCCTCCGCTCCCTTGCCTATTGGTCGACGAGGGGGCGAGGGCATTGTGGCCCTCATCCACTACTAGCGAGGGCTTGTTGGCCGACGAGGTGGCGAGTGCGTCGCAGCCCTCGCCTAGCCACCCTCGCTGGCCCACAGTTGGAACAAAAAAAAGAAAAGAAAAAACAAAAACACAAGAAAAAATAATAAAAAAATTAGAAATATTAAAAAATAGTAATTTTTTTAAAAAAATTTGTCCAAGTCAATGCCAGCCGTGCCACTTAAAACGATTGGCGTTCATGTCAGCAATTTCTAGCCTAAATTGGCCGAATGAACTGAATTGGTACTAATGTGAAAATGTTTAGGATTAAATTGGTTCAATTGAAAAGTTTATGACTGAACTTGTACCAATGTAATAGGTTTAGGACTAGCTGAGTGCCACCGATTGAACCTTCCAAGAGCAGGGGTTTCTTCATGACAATCAAAATCAGATCACATTATTCTGTCAATGTAGATCTTGTGCCATTTCTGGAACAGATTGAATGCATCACGAGCCGCGGCATGTTCTACTAGAAAAATACATCATTTTCATGTTGCTTTTGGCTTTGTTTTATTTTTGACGGGACTCAAGTCCTGTTAAATGAATAACAGAACATATCCTTAATTCATTCTCGTCATTAGGCACCAAATCACCGTGACATGAACGAATGTCGATGGAATTATGCCCAAACGTACCTTTTCACTCTTTCAAGTTTCATGGGTTTGTAATCTGTTTCTTTCACTTGTTTAGGCATGAGTCAGACTGTCAAGGAAGTTGCGATTACCATAATGACGAAGCTGAACGACTTGCCTCCTGTGTCCACCGAGTGTTGCATCTATCGAGTGCCTGAGAAGTTCCGCAGAGTAAATGCAGAGGCCTACACACCGCAAGTCATCTCCATCGGGCCGCTCCACCATGATAAGACAGAGCTTCAGTCGAGGGAGGAGATCAAACTGAGGTACTTGAAGGGCTTCCTCCGCCGCATCAAGGCCGACCTCCTAGCTTGTACCAGAATTATCAGGGAATCAGAAGACCGCATTCGGCAATGCTACCAAGAAAATCTTACCCAAGGCAGCGACGAGCTCATCGAAATTATTTTAGTGGATGCAGTTTTTGTAGTTGAGCTTTTCATAAGGAACCATTACGTCGAGCACCGAGATGAGAACGATGAGATGTTCGACAAGCAGTGGATGAGCAATGGCGTATTCCGCGACGTCCTGCTCCTGGAAAACCAAGTTCCGTATTTTGTCCTCGAGAAGCTCTATGACCTCACTGCATTGAAGACCGCTGTCACATTCTTCAAGCTCAGCTACGAGTACTTCAAAGAAGTCTTGCACGGGCACGAGCTTGCAGGCACGAGAATTCAGGTGCGGCACCTAGTGGACTGTGTGCGAGCCCTGCAACCGCCCTCATTCCCGCTGGGCATGGTGTCCACACGGGCCAAGAAATTCGAGCTGACTCGCAGTGCAAAGGAGCTGCATGAGGCAGGCGTCAAGTTCAGACGGGCTGAGGGAACCTCGTCCGTGCTTGATGTCATCTTCAGGGATGGGACCCTCGAGATGCCACACCTGGTTGTGCACGAGTGGACCGAGGTGTACTTCAGGAACATGATCGTGTATGAGCAGTGCCACCATGAATACAAGTACATCAGCAGCTATGCCGTCCTCATGGGCAGCCTCATCGACACGCCAGACGACATTGACATTCTAATCCGCTGTGGAATTTTGGAAAATCAGCTCAAAAGCGCAGATGACGTGGCTAGTCTCATCAGCAGCATGTACAAGGAGACCATGAGGGAATCCAGCCAGTTCTTCTACTCAAGCCAGTGTGAAGAAATGCATGCATACAGCAGGACCCGGTGGCACCAGTGGAAGGCTGCCTGGTACCGGTGGAAGGTCATCCTCAACCGGGACTACTTCAGCAACCCGTGGTCCGGGATCTCTGTGGTCATCGCTGCGGTGCTGCTCGTTTCGACCCTGGTGCAAACCGCGTGTTCCTTGATGGATACTTACGCAGGTGACGCCCGGAGATTGTTCCATCGGCACAAGTAATGCACATTGGAATAAACTTCTCCCAAACTATTCTTTGATTGACTGGTTCTAATTTTTCTCTTTCGATTGCTCATTGGTCTCTTTATTGCTAAGTCGAATGAAACCAGAAGTACGGCATTATCTCTGCTACATATGTATCTAAATTAAGTACTAGAACGGTTGTTTTCTCTTTTTGGGCAGAATTACGCAGGACTTGCAGATATTGTCTTGACAAGTTATTCAGATATCTGCATAAGGGAAAGTATTTTATGTGCTGGTCACAGGACTGACACAGTGTGACTGACAAATCATGCATATTGTCCACCTTATTTCATTGGTTCAAGCTAGTGCAGAAATGACGTTTGAGTTTTGACCATTTTTATGGAAACTCTGGCTAGAGAAACAGTATGAGAAGTAGAAGTATTACTCAAGTTCAAGGTCTGCAACTATGAACATTTGATGCATGTATCCTTCTTCGTGTTTCTGATCTCTCTGTACAGCGAAGGTACTTGCCCGGCAGTTGCTTCTTTGGTCTCTCTCGGTGTTAGGCGCTTAAGTGCCTTCATTGATCAACAAAAAGAGAAGGGAAGAAAGGTTTGAGTCACCCATGCTAGCCTCTGTTGAGAACAACTTTGGCAACTCCCCCTGTGGGAACCATTGAGATCTTCAAAAAGTTATCGAAGATGAACGATGGTGAGCTTTGTCCTCTTGCCGATCTCTTGCTTCTATTCTCCCACTGGCTGGGACGAAATTCTGTGGATTTGGGATGCAACCCTCCTCAGCGTCATCTTTTGACAGTTTCATCCCGTTCTTGGGGAGATCCTCTTTGATGTCCAGTCATATCTAGAGGCAACTCTGCTCTGGAAGAGCTGCTTCAGATCATCATATACTTTGATGGACACCGATGGATGGATCGTTGGTAGGCAATACCCTCTTGAGAATTGGAGTTTTTGCAGGTGCCACAAGAGACCTGCAGCTTTGAAGGCCTGCACATGTTTTGCATATATATGTATTAGAAATGCGTTGTAGGATCCAATAGTCGACTAAAACAACCAGTGAACAACTAGTGAATCAATTTCAGGAGACAAAAACAACACAGCAGAAACTGTGCACTTCATTCAGTAGTCATATTGATCTGTTCCCCTGCAAATATGCAACTTAATCAGAAACGCCCAAAAAAAAAGGAAGTTTAAACCCCGCAACAATCAAAGTAGCCAGCTTATAAAATGGCAATCTTAAAAACATATACCGATTAAGTTAAGGAAACAAGAATCAGAGTTGCAACGTGGACAGGACAGATCAATCTCAATTAGAAGTACCGGTAAGTCCTCCATCACAGTCGGATCTGCATCCTTAAGGTCATGACAGCAATGCCCTCCTGGTTAGTTCTGATCAACTTTAAGTAACGGATTCTTGCCCTTTGCATCATGCTAGGACTGGAGCAATTCGAAAACCGAAACCAGAAATAACTATCACGCCAACAAAGCTCGGTAGATATATATACAGCTCAGGAGCTCCCAGGAAAGTGTAACTTGTAAGAGAACCGCTGGCTGTCTTAGTGTACTTTAGGGTTATTCACCGAAACTGACAAACGACATTCAGATATCATCTGAGAATTCATTTATCTGCTCCTGTGTCAGTGCTGACCTCGTCTCGAAACATTCAATCTGTGAAGGCCATTCAGATAATACGTACTTGTTCCATTTTTTTTATGCTTAACATCACTAAAAATCTAAAATCGATACCTCTCACACTTATCTCAAACTAATTTTCATCTCAGAAAATATCCCACACTACTCCGTGATACATTTACCTCAAACTAATTTTCGTCTTACAAAAAGTCCTAATCTTGTACCCTAAGCCAAATCTACACTCCATTATAACTCATATGTGTCAACACATGTGGATTTTCCATGTCGGATCAATCATTCATGGATTGGTAATGAGTTCCGCCACATACAAGGTCTAAGGTTGTATCACTGTTTGTATTGAGCCTTTATAGTTACTCTTCAATCGTCAAGTCTCAATTGTATTTCGTTCTTAGGCTGGATAGATTAGTAAGAGTAGCGATTTCAATTTGAAGAAATCCTAAGCCAATGCAAAATTTGTTTGAATAATACTAGAGATTTCTCAAAGAGGAATTGTTTTACACGGTCATAACATAATCTATCTTGATTTCCCTAAAAAGACCTAGGATGATTGGGGTACATAAGTTTTTTTTTTTGGGTCGAATTTTGGGTACATAGTTGAGATTGTTGATAATATAATATCTAATTTCAAGATCTTTTATGGCAAACAAACGCAAAAGCCTTTGTTTTGCCACAAAGGGTTCCCAAGGTGAATGTTACCATGGACATTGGTTCGTAGATGAAGAGTGATGCATTAGCTAAAAGCTATAGAAGGTAAAAACAAACGGGTCAAGTTACAAGGAAGTCTCGTCTTTCCTTGTATCACATATATTCAATAGTCATCTTGATCTTATCAAATGAAGGAAGAAAAGGCAACAATAATAGATGTCTATGCTTATTTCCTGTGATAATTCTCTGTCCTATCGTTGTTGACGTAGGCATGGCAAAGATGAGTCGTGGGTATTTCGCTGGATTAGCTGGCATAGAGGGCAAGATGAGCTATAATTGAAATTACATATGCAAATGAGCCCACGAGCTCTTTGAATTAAGGCTTTGTTTGTTTCACGGAAATGAATGATCTGGAAACTATTTTCCTAAGAATGATCATTTGTATTGCTTGAAATAATTAGTCAATAAAAAACGTTTTTATAATCGATAATAATTTATATCTAAATATTTTTCGTGAACGATGATAATATTTTTTTCGTATATTCATTTCTGTGAGCAATACAAGCAATTATTTTTTGGAATATAATTTTAAAATGAATTGGGGAGTCTAGTAACCTCTTTTTGGTTCAAGATTGATAACCATTATATTTCTATATTTTTATGTTCCTAGGAACAGGTTTGGAACAAAAATTTGTTTGGTAACATAATATTATTTTTCTATTTTTGGAACAAATTTCTACTCCAAAAATAGGTTTGGAATAGAAATCAGAAGTAAAAATTTTCAAATTTTCATTTTTGGAATAGAAATGAGAAATAAGGATTTTTCTTATTACTCGCTCTCGCTACTAGCCGGCCTGCTCGCCTGCTACTTGCCATTGCAGCCAATCGCCTCCTGCCGCCATCCTCCGCCGCCTGATGCTGGTCGCCAGCTACCTCCCACCGCCGTCCATTGCTGTTTGCCACCTCCCATTACCGTTTGCTGCCGTCCATCGTTGCCCACCAGTCGCCTCCCACCCTTCGCCGCCTCTTGTCGTCTACCATCCTTCGCCACTGCCCGACATCGGCTGCCTCCTATCGTCAGCCATCATTGGCCACCTCCTGCCGGCCACCTCCCATCGTCGTTCTTGCCGCCGGCCACCGTCCTCCACCATCCACTGCCAACCACCTCCTATCGTAGCCCGCCCCCCAACAGCTCGGGAGAGAGAAATTTTGTGTCGTTATCAAATGAATTTATATTTCAGAAACAAAAATTTTGTGTCATTACTAAACACGTATTTTGGCTAAGAAATTCATTCATGGAATAGAAATAGAAAAATGGTCAGAAATTGATTTCTGGAACAAAATGGTTATTATTTGCGCCCTAAATAGACCCGCTAAGTCACTTTTCCTTCTCTGTTGCAAGTAAACCGGCAGTCACTAAAATACATGAAGTAATAAGCACCAAATCACCTTGCAATCTTTAACATACATTCGTACACATATAAATAGAAAATCATATTTTCGGTAGAGGAAAATTTTCTGTGCGACTTTCCAGCCACCATCTCTAACACGGGCGCATGCCACAAATCAAACAATTTAGACTCATTTATCAGGAAAGAACTAAAGTCCTATGAATGTGTCTTAAAATCCACAGATCCTTATCGAATTTGTTCCCTTTTTTAATATCTATTATTCGAATTAGAAATTATTTCACTTTGTAGCACGACAAAAATATCTATGTAGATGTATAATTGCATTGTGTTTTCTAAGGTTGACGTATAGGAATCCAATTTGCAAGGGATTGATTATTCTCAACGAGCAATTTTTTTGCACTGTCTGCCATTTTTACTTCCACTAGAATGTTGTACTTGCCTCATTCAATCCATAAGTTTTGCTCGACAAAAGAGTTCAATGAGTTTTGATATTGCAAATTAACAATTATGTAAAACTCTAGCATCTCTTAAAACTCATCCTGGTAAATATTTCCTTGAAAATGTTTTATTATTTCCTCTTGATATTATAATAAAGTTGTTAACTACACATAAAATTTTCCTAGCATGATACGTATCAAATGACGAACGGATTTGTTTTCTTTGCATGGTGACTAAGTTCTGCGGAAAGTTGGAGAAATGCATATGTTTGATTGAGGGGGCTATACTCGGTATGGACTACTATGATTCTGAAAATTTTGTTAGGATTTATATACATTAAATGTTTGGATTTGATATTCTGATTTTACGTAAGCATATTACTTTTTTTACAAGAATCAAGAATATTAGATGCTACAATTTCGAATATACTCTTTTCTCTCTTTTAGTTACCTAGGTTACAATGCGTAGTTTTTTTTTGTCATTATTGGTTAGTGTTTTTTTAACTTTTTTATTTGATTTAGGACTAATGGATTAGCACAAAAAAATATGATTCTGACAATCACACATACATCTACAATGGGAGAATTACCAAAAAAGTCTTAAATCTATTGTAATTGTGTTAATTCAGTCATAACTCTTTTTTTTTGCCAATTGAGTCTTAAAACTTTTGCATTTGTGCCAATTTAGTTCATCCAGCCAATTTTGGCCGATCAACGCTGACGTGGCATGACCAGTGTTGTGATAATTTTTAATATATTTTCAAATTTTCTTCCTTCTTTCTCTGGCCGGCGAGATCAACCTTGCCAGCCATTGGCGAGGGTGAGCCTCGCCTTGTCACTGGTGAGGCAAGCCCTGGTTAGATTTGGTGAGGGCTTGCCTCACTATCGCTGGGTTAATTATGAAAAATTTACCTTATGACTAATTTATCTCAAACTAATTTTTTGACCATAAAAAACTTAAACTGGTACACCTGTGACAAATTTACCCTTTGTTAGTTTTCCTTAAATTTTATTTTCAAATTACTGAGTTGGATGACATGCGGCAATTGATGGATGTACAAGTTTAGGGTTTTACCTCTCTCTTTGTCATAGATTTACTAGTTTGTGATATTTTGTGTTATTAATCCAATTTAACTGAGAGTAAATTTGTCACTAGTATACTTGTTTGGATTTTTTGGCTATCAAAAAATTAATTTGGGGTAAATTTGTCAAAGATGTACCAACTTAAAGTTTTTGGTAATCAAAAAACTAGTTTGAGATAAATTTGTCACATATGTATCAATTTTGAATTTTTTGTGATATTAACCCTAAAGTAAAATATTCTCACACAACCGTCCCACGACTATCATTTTGTCAAAATCTTAACGTCATGGTGCATATACTTGGCTCATCATATTTTGACATAAGGTTCCAATTAATTTTTACAGTTTAATATGTTTTACTTTGATGAATATATGAATATTTGAAAGCGAAAAGATATATCCTTATACTTAAATGAATTAGCGGGTTATTTTCATCGATTCAGACTTCAAAGTGAATATCATCATTAACAGCCACTACCCACCGTCTATGGTTAGTCAATGCCAATGGTCCAACAAAAAAAAAACAAACATGTGCTTTGGTTTTGTCTTACAAAGGAAATTGTTCATCATTTGAAATTCAAACCATCGTCACCGGCTCAATCAAGTATAACAACGCGCAACGCGCGTAACATTAATTAGGTATGCCAAATAATAAATGCAACGAATGAGCGTGAACGGCCATTGTGCTAATAAAATCAAGACATACCGACCAAAAAAAAAAATCTAGACATCGGGTTTCATGTGGATAAAATACCGTGCAATGACTCAACACCACGCGATTGCCAACTTGGCGGCTGATATATAAATCGACCTGGTATTGCTGGATTTGTCAGATGCCATGCTGCCCTCCTCTTTTCTACACTTATAAACCCTCGATCCACCAAAACCTTTCATTGAACATGCAAATTTCAGCAACCTAAAGTCTGTTGATCATCCGAACAAAAAAAAAAGAGTCTGCCGATCCATATGAAAAGAGAGTGAAGAAGCTGCGGCGGCACCTCGGGAACTTCTTACCGGGGCAGCGCCCATAGGTGCAAGTCTTTGAATACACGTGTTTTGTTCATATTCCTACACAATTAAGAGAAAAAGTCCCCAAGGCAACCACTTGTGTCTTCCTTGAATATGCTCGGTTCGGATATAGATGCTAAGCGTACCATAAAAAAATGAAAATTAGTTTAAAATGACTAGTGCATTATCGTGAACTATAATAGCGAGTCAATCTTAACATTAGGTCATTATAAATGTGATAAAACTAAATTAATTTAAAAAGACTTGTGTATGAACCGTAATAGCTAGTCAATCATGATACTAGGTCATTATAAATTCAGAAAAAAGAGTCTCCTCTTCTTGCCATGCCTGAATGTCAAACCAAACCTACCACTACTTTAGAAACTTCTCCACCTTCTTCGCCACCATGAAGTTGACTCGAGGGGGAATAAAAAAACTCGTAGAGCATACCTTGGAAAAAATAGAAGTTAATTTAGAATGACTTGTGTAATCATTGTGAGCTGTAATAGCTAGTCAATCATGATGATATGAGGTCATTATAAATGTGAAAATAACTGTTCAAATGCGTATCCATTTCATCACAGTGGTCTCCACTTCTTCCCTTGCCTAAAAGTCAAACTAGCCAACCACTGTTTCAGATACTTGTATTCCTTCACCCCCATTTCTGAATTCCCACTTCTTTTTTCTGCTTTCAAATTCCATGATCGCTCAGCATAAAAGTGGCCAAATCTGATTTCTGGGCTTATGCAGTCTCAGTCTCGGACTGGATATTGCTGAAACCCTTGCTCTGAATTGACCGAGGGACATTTTTTTCCAAGGTTGAGAAGAAACACAGGATGGCAGGAGCAGGGAGAGCATATGCAAGAGACAATCATCACAATCATCTCATAACTTCAATAAGCATCAGATTGGAGAGACTACCTCCGGCGTCTGTTGACTGTTGCATCTACACCGTTCCGGACAAGCTCCGCAAGACCCACAAGGAAGCCTTCTTGCCGAGGCTAGTCTCCATTGGGCCATTCTATCATGGCAGACAGAGGAAGGCGATGGAAGACCACAAGTGGAGGTACCTGCAGAGCTTTCTGCGGCAGACACAAAAGAGCTTGGAAGAGTGTGTTGAGGCCATCAAGAAGTGGGAGGAACAATGTCACGCCCCGAACCCTACGGACACGCAACATCCCGCTTTGGTCGTTATGATGCAACGACCCAGGACTCGTTGCCGACCCTTTTCTTTTTATCTTTGAATTACGCAAGCGGAAACGATAACCAACACAACAAACCCCAGACAATAATCAAATGAGGAATAACAGCGGAAAACCAGTTATAACAAAAGCCATTTTTTTTTCATATATAATCGATTAACCCTAGGAACATACTTACAAGCCCACTTCGGGCGTTTCCTCAAAAAGCTAACAAAAGATAAAGGCTAGGGTTAATCTATTCCGTCCAAAAGATCAGCTTCCAGGCCTAACCCTCAAGAACCAACCAAAATCTGCGGTACTCTAAACCGTATAGGGAGCAACGACATGCTAAGGTCCTAAAAAGGTTTAACAACAATGAATGAGATAAAATCTCAATAAGTTAACGGCCTAAGCCCCGCTTAGGAGGCTAACTCGCCTCGGGGGTCCCTAATCAGGCAATACAGCATCAACAGTAACATCATTAAACAACCATAGGCATCCTTATCTCGCCTTGCTATACTCGTTGATGAATTGAACATGTCACATACTCGAAGCATTTAAAGAGATTTCCCATGCATCAATGCATCACAGGCGTGCGTGTCTTGATTATAAGATAGAATCCACTTGGGCACGTCCCATACCATGCCTAGCAGTTTCTATCACATAATTAGGTACTATGCATCATATGTATTCCAGTTATTATGCCTTCTCGGGGCCACTACACATCAAGCGATCTGCTTTAAGATGGCAGTCTTCCGGCAAACCGGGTTCCGTCCCGACCCGTCGGGCACGGCTACGTCAAACGATCTATAGTAAGACGACATTCCAATACGGCAACATCAAACGATCTACAGTAAGATGGTATCCCGTAAGGAGCATCGAATCCGCCATCGGGCCGCGATTCGGCATCCGGAATATCAGCTATCCAGATAATCTCCAAGCATCCGATAAAATCGAGCACGATCTGCAGCGGACCACGATAAATCGAGCATCGTCAAGCGATCTACAGCAAAACGGCTCCGACGTGTGACCACACGAGCACACAAGTATTTTGGCCAATTATTATCTTTTCAATTAGCCCATGCATCCATGAATAGTACTCACACAATGCCGCATAGCAAACCAAGTGGTCACTCATGCAAACAGTCTATCAATTCTTGTAAGTTTCGATGCCAAATATGTTTATCAACCACAAAGCATCACTATCATTTCTTGACATAACAATAAAATAGTTTAATTCTAAAAATCTCATAAGTTTTCCTTGAAAACTTTCGTTCAAAACAATTTGTCATATAATCAAATTAATATGACGATTCACAGCATAATCACCATCATTCAAGCATAGAAATCATAATTTCAAATTAAAAATTTTCTGAAATAATAATAAATAAATTTGGAAATTAATTATTTAATAATATATTAACATTTAAATCCGAACATAATTTATTTTCAAAGATTCAAAATATTTTCTCAAATCATAATCATTCAAATCATTTGCCACATACACCAACTTATACGGCGAAATCCAACATTGGCATCACAATTTGTGCATAAAACAATCGCAATTCGATATTAAAAATCATTCGAAAATATTAATATTTAATTTTCGAAAATCAAATATTTTATTAATAAATATATTTTTGAATAAAATATTATTATTTAATTCCGAAAATTAATTTATTTAATAAAATAAATAGTAATGATAAAATAATAGATAACTTTTCGTAAAAATAGCGATAACTTATCACAATCAGAACAATAGCCTATCACACAAATAATCATAACTTATCGAACATATCGATAGCCTATCGTTAAAATTTACCGATAAATTATCAATTAAACACTAATAATTTATCATCACATTCAATGATAACTTATTATCCACCGATAACTTATCACCAACAATTATCTAATAATCTAACGATAACTTATCATATAATCCCACTTAACTAGCCATAAACTTATCTTAAACTTAAACTAAACTACTCTAAGCAAGTTTAACACCCTAAACGAGGGATTAGGGGTTAACTTACTCGTTTAACAACGGCGTTAACACAAGGATGACGGTGACAATGCGAGCTCGCTCGTGGTGGCTCCGGTTTTGCGTTACGAGCGATGAACGACGGCAATCCGGGCGCGGCGAAGGAGCGGCTGCTGTGGTGGCTGGTCAGGGCTACTTGAGGCTGTTCTGGGCTTGAAATGGTGACTGGTGGTGTCGGCTAGGTGGCTAGACAGCAACGGACCAGCAGCTGCAACGGCGGGGACGGACAATGGGCGATGAAGTTGGCATTCCAGTAGAAACCAGCCGGCTGTGGGCGGCTGTTCGGCGCTGCTTGAGGGCTGAACCGGGGACGAAATGGTGGTTGGTGGTGGTGTCTTGGTGGCTGGGATGGCAGCAGACAAGTGGCTCAACCGGCGGGGCTGTTTCCGACGAGAAATGGACGCTGCAAATGAAGAAGCCGAAGGAAGCAGAACAAGAAGCAGCAGCAGCGAAGTAGCGAGGGGCAAAAGCAGCATCAGCAAAGGAGCAGAAGCAGAAATGGCAGAAGCGGCAGCAGTGAAGAAGCAAAACCAACGAAGAATGAGAAGAAAAGAAGAAAGAGAGGGTGAAATGATGGGGAGTAGGTGGGTTCGGTGGGGGGTCCGCCAGGGGAAAAGGGAAGAGAGAGAAGGGTTTAGTCATTACCCAAAAAAATCTTCCAACAATTTCTTTTGAAATTTTTCTTAAATTTGTCCTCCAAATTACTATTTTGTCCTCGGCTTGAGCACCAAATTATGGGCCGACTCACTCTTATCGGGCCTTGGTGGTCGGCCCCCTCAGACACGAGGCCCAACGGGCTTTGCTCGGTTCACTTTCATTTCTCGCGTTGAATTTTCGATTCTTCGTTCCTTTTTCGAAATTGGAATTTTCAATGATCAATTCGTAAAAATTATGAGGCGACGTCCTATGGTTCGGGTGTGAAATCCTTGAGCATTCGACACTCAAAATCGGATCATAATTCGTGGCCAAAATCGATCAATCGCAACTATAGTTCATCTCGAACTAACGTGTGGCTGTTGAAAGTAAATTCTTCGATAGCCTTTTCCCTTTGGTTAGTATTCCCTGAGTGATCAAATCAGAGCTAGAATAAACTAATAGAGCGTTGACAAAACCACTATTTCATAAATCACCAAATTGAGTCAAATTTTCAGGATATCACAATTCTTCCCCCCTTACAGAAATTTCGTCTTCGAAATTTGAATTTACATCCAATCCTAAAAAAGAAAGGGGTATTGACAACTCATTATCTCTTCGCTTTCCCACGTGACTCCCTCGGTTCCATGATATTACCACACAACTTTGACAAGAGGAATCGTCTTATTTTGTAGTACCTACTCCTTCTAATCCTCAATTCTTATTAGTCTTTCCACGTACGACATTCTATCTTCTACGTTCATCTCCTTGTAATTCAGAGAATGGGTCGAATCTGGTTCATACTTCTTTAGCATTGACACATGGAATATGTCATGTACTTGAGCCAATTTTGGCGACAAAGCTAGGCGATACGCCAACGTTCCAATTCACTCTAAGATGTTGAACGGTCCTACATATCTTGGGCTCAACTTGCCTTTCTTGCTAAAGCGCGATGTCCCTCGCATTGGCGATACCTCGAGGAACACATGATCTCCAACTTGAAACTTCAATGGTCTACGTCGCCTATCTGCATAACTTTTCTGACGACTTTGGGCCATCCGTAGCCTATCCCTGATAACTTTAACAGCATCCAACGACTGTTGCACCAACTCAGGTCTCGAAATCTTTCGTTCTCCAACTTCGTTCCATCAAACAGGAGTCCTACAAGGTCTGCCATAAAGTGCTTCAAAAGGTGCCATTCTGATATACTCTGCTAATAACTATTGTTGTACGCCGACACACGACTTGGAATTGGGAGAGACAGAAAATCTACTCCTTTTCATCGGTTTCTTCCTAAACCAGTGGTTATCCTTATTTGGCACATACTACGATCCAGACGCGGCTATCCTCTTCGCCAAGTTTCTCTCAATCAGCTGTGCCCTCTCATACAGCTCATCATAATCCTTCATACTCAAGGGCACCAATTGATCCTTAATCTCAGGCTTCAGTCCATCCCCAAACCTCATTGTCTTATCAACTGGATCTTCAACCAATCTCAGCGCATATTTGGACAATTAAGCAAACTTAGCTTCGTACTGATCCACTGACAATTGGTTCTGCCGGAGACGCTGAAACTTGTTCATCTTCTATTTCCCAGCACAGTCTAAGAAATACTTGTTGTAGAAAGCTTGCCACCATGTGCTGGCATTACCTTGCAACTGATAGACTGCCAGTGTCACCTTGTCTTCGTCTGAACATCTCAGTAAGGTAAAAGCCTTTTCCAACTCCCTGATCCAGAGGGTTGCAGCCTCAAGATCACCCGTACTAGTGAACTTGGGCGGCTTGAGCTTCAAAAATTGCTCCACCAACTTGTGCATGGGTGGATTCCCATTTCCATTTCCAGCCAATGGAATATCAACAGGGACAGCATCAGCAGTGGCAGCGGCTTGGTTCTGAGCCTGCTGCCCGACCAAGGTCTCCAAAGCTTGCAGGATCCGGTCCAACCTAGGATCCTTGGGTGCTCTCTCTCTAGCACCAATTTGCCTTAATGCTGCCCTTCTCCGAGGGGCTCTTTGCTCAAGATCGCTTATCTTGTAGGATCTTTACAGAAACCTGCTTTTTAATTCCAATAAGGAATTAGAATTCCTGAGCAACCCGCTTACGAACGAGAAAGCTAACAATCAAACACAGGTACAAAGTGTTTTCCTAACTTACTATCCCAAAACCCATCACACCTTATCACTCCATGTCTCGACCAAACTTGGATCAAGCTGACCTTGCTCTGATATCAATTCAACGGGGATGTCACGCCTTGAACCCTATAGATAGGCAACAGCCCGCTATGGTCGTTATGATGCGACGACCCTGGACTCGTCGCCAACCCTTTTCTTTTTATTTTTGAATTACGCAAATGGAAACGATAACCAACACAACAAACCCTAAATAATAATCAAATGAGAGATAGCAGAGGAAAACTAGTCATATCAAATTAATATGACAATTCACGGCATAATCGCCACCATTCAAGCATAGAAATCATAATTTCATATTAAAAATTTTTCAAAATAATAATAAATAAATTCGAAAATTAATTATTTAATAATAATATATTAACATTTAAATCCGAACATAATTTATTTTCAAAGATTCAAAATATTTTCTCGAATCATAATCATTCAAATCATTTGTCACATACACCAACTTATACAGCGAAATCCAACATTAGCATCACAATTTGTGTATAAAACAATCACAATTCGATATTAAAAATCATTCGAAAATATTAATATTTAATTTTCGAAAATCAAATATTTTATTAATAAATATATTTTTTGAATAAAATATTATTATTTAATTCCAAAAATTAATTTATTTAATAAAATAAATAGTAATGATAAAATAATAGATAACTTTTCATAAAAATAGCGATAACTTATCGCGAACAGAACAATAGCCTATCACACAAATAATCATAACTTATCGAACATACCGATAGCTTGTCGTTAAAATTTACCGATAACTTATCAATTAAACATTCATAACCTATCACCACATCCAATGATAACTTATTATTCACCGATAACTTATGACCAACAATTATCTAATAATCTAACGATAACTTATCATATAATCCCACTTAACTAGCCATAAACTTAGCTTAAACTTAAACTAAATTACCCTAAGCAAGTTTAACACCCTAAACGAGGGATTAGGGGTTAACTTACTCGTTTAACAACGGCGTTAACACGAGGACGATGGGGACGACGCGAGCTCGCTCGTGGCGGCTCCGGTTTTGCGTTACAAGCGATGAACAGCGGCGATCCGGGCACAGCGAAGGAGCGGCTGCTGTGGTGGCTGGTCAGGGCTACTTGAGGCTATTCTTGGCTTGAAATGGTGACTGGTGGTGTTGGCTAGGTGGCTGGACAGTAGCGGACCAGCAGCTGCAACGGCAGGGACGGACAATGGGCGACAAAGTTGGCATTCCAGTAGAAACCAGCTGGCTGTGGGCGGCTGTTCGGCGCTACTTGAGGGCTGAACCGGGGACGAAATGGTGGTTGGTGGTGGTGTCTTTGTTGGTAGTTTGTTTGTAAAACAAACAATGAGGTGCCTTGTCCCACATCGAAAGGATGTGAGTGCGCACGTGGACGAGATTTGACACTAATCAACGATCATTATTTATTTATTTATTAAATTTCTAATTTATTATTATAAAATAACTATTTTGTCCTATTGAAACAATATGATTGTTCACAATAGAGTGGCGGTTATTTTTTAATAATTTAATTCCGAATTTCATATATCTTTTTAACGTGACTTTTGATTTCGTACCAATTCACTATACATCTTTTCAATGAAGGGACGCCTTTGTTCGAAATGGTGTGATTAGTGAGTCAGTTTTTTGCATAGTTGAATATCAAGTCTCTTCATTCGAAATTCAGAGATACTTTTTCATTTAGAAAACTGCAGCCATCTTTTCTAATTATTTTCTAGAGAGACCCTGGAGATATACCGAAATTGCTATTCGGTATTCTCAATCGAGACTTTGTTATATCCTGGAGAAAATTTGCCGGTGACCATTAGCAACTTCGTGGGGCAAGTAATTCCTTAAAGAAAGTGATATCACGCCTCAAAGTCTCACTTCATTATTCTTCCCGATTCACGTTGATATTTTCCCAACAATTTTAAGGAATTATTTTGCAACAATAGAGTCAAAGTCAATTACACACTCTGTGCATGTCGGTGGCTCCCAACCATTTTGCTGCTCAAGATAATCTTGACAGCATATTTTGCGACGGAGAAGAAGATGAGGACGGTGGAATCTCGAATTGCAAGGCTAATCTCCCGGAGTAGAAGATGATGCTGGCGGTTATTGTGAGGCAGTCCAAACCGTGGCACAGAAAGAATGGGGGTTGCGTTTGGATTCAATGAAGCAGAGAGAAGTGAAAGGAATTCAATGGAAATGAGAGATATGAACGACTTTCCATTCTGTCAAATAAGATTCTCTATTTACTTTATGCACCATCTTACACTGGATCTCGCTCATCCCCCGTGAACAATCTCTTGGAGAGGCCAAGAGTAGATGAGGGAAAAAATGCGTCACCATTAACAATAAGATCCAATTTGGCAACAAGATATGTGAGGAGACAGAATTGAATAAGGCTCAGTGGAGCGCCTACACCTACAATGTATTGTTCTTTGGGTGGTGCAGAGTAAGAAATCCGACTAGAGGAATGAAGGTTCTGGAAGAGATGGGAAACAATGGTTATCCCCCTGACATTGTCACCTCTAACTGCTTCTTAAGGGTTCTTTGTGACAACAAAAGGTGGATGAAGCAATTAGGCTTTATATGAAAATGATTGAGGTCCAGTGCATGCCCAGCGTGCAAACCTACAATATGTTGATCTCAATGTTCTTTCGGATGGGTGATCCTGAAGGAGCATATGAAACATGGCATGAGATGGGCAAGTTCGGGTAAACTAGGCGGACCATGTGAAGGAGCGGCGGAGATGAGCGTGGAGTTGGCCAGGGGTTTCTAGGGAACAATGAGGCTGACCCTCGGCAACAAGAACTCCTTCCTCGCCAAGTACTTGTGGGCAAGCTCCGGGGGCCGTGCGCGAGGGCGTTCGCGAGATTGGAGCATCTGAACGAGTACTTGTCCAAGGACAAGGACCCAACGCATGTCTGGTCAGTCATGTTGCTCGTCTCCGTCGTCGTGTTGCAGGTTAGTTGGTGATTCTCTCTCTGGGTTCCTGATTTGAGCGAGGTAATTGTTTGATTGAGAAATGGATCATTGCATTCTGTCTATCGGTGTGATTGACCCGTTAAGATAGTTTTTTACTATTGTTTGATCTTTCTGAGAATGAGAAAATTGGAGAATTCCATTAACTCTCCTCTCAGTGATTTGATATATATTATAGTTTTGTTGCTGACGAATTCGAATGCACACAATCGAAAGCGCTTATGAGTCGTCCTAATCATGGGACAATTTTTCGTTCAAGCGTTGGTTTGTCTTGGTGAAGCTATTGGAAAATAATTTGCCATAAGCTTCTGTTCGCATAGGCTTTTTGATTGTTAGTGGTGTATAAATTGCTAGAACTAAACTATCAAAGGTGACCACAATTGCAAACTATGCTACTAGAAGGCCATATGATATATGCAGAGAATGCAGTACTGTGGTTTTGAACCATATTAAGTCACATTTATAAATATGCTTGTGGCATGTGTAAATTCTGGAGTTATGATTTTGGATTAGAATTTTAGTGCATTTTTTTGCTATGAGATAGAAACGAGCGGATATGATGCAATTGCTCTTGGGCAATTGTGGAACTGTTTGAACTTATTAGTTGATTCCATTTATGATCTTTGCATTTATCGAATGGAAGTCAAAACTGTTTTATTGAATGGAGATTTAAATGAGAAAATTTACATGGAACAATCATAGTGCTTTGTTCTTCCTGTAAATGAAAGGAAAGTATGTAAATCGATTAAATCTCTTTATGGGCTTAAGCAAGCAGCTAAGTAGTGGCATATAAAAAAAATTGATTTAATCATATTGTCTAATGGTTTCAAATACAATAGTGTTGATAAGTGTATGTATTCTAAATTCACTAATGATTATGGTGTCTTAGTGTGCTTATATCTTGATGATATGCTTATCTTTGGAACCAATATGACTGGAGTCATTGAGATTAATAAGTATCTGACTTTCATTTTTAAAGCGAAAGATTTGGGTGAAGTGGATACTATCTTGGATATTAAAGTAAAAAACATAGTGGGGGTTATTCTTTGAGCCAATGTGATTACATTGAAAAATGTTGAATAAAATTCAACATCTTGGTTACAAAGAGATGAATACTCCATTTGATTCCAGTATTAAATTAAATTATAATACCAGTAGAGCAGTGGCACAACTTGAATATGCAAGTGCTATAAAGTCTTTAATGTATGCGATGCATTGTATTAGACCTGATATTGCTTATTCTGTGTGTAAGTTGAGTAAATATATGTGTAATCCAAGTATAGAACATTGAAAAACTATTACATGACTTTTTTGTTATTATAGAGAACTAAAAAATTTGGGATTGTTCTATAATAATTATTCGGTTGTATTAGGAGGATACACCGATACTAATTGAATTACAAGCATGGGTGATAAACAATCCACTATTAGATGGATTTTCACATTTGATGGCTACGTTGTTTCTTGGACGAGCAAGAAACAAATGTGTATAACTCACTCAACTATGGAATTTGAATCATTACTTTAGCGACAACTGGGAAAGAGGCTGGGTGGATTAGGAATTTGTTGTTGGATATCAAATTATGGCCTAGTCCTACGCCTCCTATTCTATCCATTGTGATAGTTCAGGCTACTTTGGCAAGAGCTTATAGTAGCATCTATAATGGGAAGTCTAGACATATTAGCCTAAGGCATGAGTTTGTGAGACAATTGATTAAAGATAGTACTGTAACAATTGTCTACGTGAGGTCAAGTAATAATTTGGCTGATCCTTTGACAAAGGCATTACCAAGAGATATGGTAACAATGACCTCACAAGAAATGGGGCTGAAACCCTTTAATTAAAATCACCAGTAATGGTAATCCGACCTTTTTCTAGAACATCACTAGTTATAAGGTTTAATGGGTAAAAACAAGTTATTGAAAAGTGATTGTTTGACACCGACGCTAGCCCTGATATGAGAAGTCGGTATCGTCTATTACGGTTTGAAGGGTGAATTGAATTCTTAATGAAGTATTGTACAAATATGTAATGTGTTAATAGTAACAGAAACACATGGTAGATACTTCACCCATATGAGCTTAGAAGTGGTGCCGCTTCTTACGAAAGTTAGGGTTGCTTTTTAAAGAGCTCATGAAACAGAATCAAGCACAAGGCCATAATAGTACTGAGTAATATAGAACTTCTCGCTGAAATAAGAGGTTAGTATATGTGTGGTATGTCTGATTCTATTATTTAAAAGTACAAGTTTAAAGCCGAGCTACTTGTCACTTTGATAGAATTTTGAGATACTTGCACTAAGTAAAGGTTTAACTCAAAAGAGACCTTTATGTATGTATATTAATCTCACGGAAATTTTGGTTGTATATTTTTAACGTTTTATTTCAATTTTGTTTTACAAACAAAGTGGGGGATTGTTGGTAGCTTGTTTATAAAACAAACAATGAGGTGCCTTGTCCCACATCGAAAGGATGTGAGTGCGCACGTGGACGAGATTTGACACTAATCAACGATCATTATTTATTTATTTATTAAATTTTTAATTTATTATTATAAAATAACTGTTTTGTCCTATTGAAACAATATGATTGTTCACAATAGAGTGTCGGTTATTTTTTAATAATTTAATTCCGAATTTCATATATCTTGTTTAACGTGACTTTTGATTTCGTACCAATTCACTATACATCTTTTCAATGAAGGGACGCCTTTGTTCGAAATGGTGTGATTAGTGAGTCAGTTTTTTGCATAGTTGAATATCAAGTCTCTTCATTCGGAATTCAGAGATACTTTTTTATTCAGAAAACTGCAGCCATCTTTTCTAATTATTTCCTAAAGAGACCCTGGAGATATACTGAAATTGCTATTCGGTATTCTCAATCGAGACTTTATTGTATCCTGGAGGAAATTTGCCGGTGACCATTAGCAACTTCGTGGGGCAAATAATTCCTTAAAGAAAGTGAAATCACGCCTCAAAGTCTGACTTCATTGTTCTTCCCGATTCACGTTGATATTTTCCCAACAGTCTTGGTGGCTGGGATGGCAGCAAACAAGTGGCTCAACCGGCGGGGCTGTTTCTGACGAGAAATGGACTAGTCCGGTGGCTGGAAATGAAGAAGCCGAAGGAAGCAGAATAAGAAGCAGCAGCAGCGAGGGCTAGAAGCAGCAGCAGAAACAGCAGAAGCGGCAGCAGTGAAGAAGCAAAACCAACGAAGAATGAGAAGAAAAGAAGAAGAAAGAGGGGGAAATGATAGGGAGTGGGTGGGTTCGGTGGGGGGTCAGCCAGGGGAAAAAGGGAAGAGAGAGAGAAGGGTTTAATCATTACCCAAAAAAAATATTCCAACAATTTCTTTTGAAATTTTTCTTAAATTTGTCTCCCAAATTATCATTTTGTCCTCGGCCCGAGCACCAAATTATGGGCCGACTCATACTTATCGGGCCTTGGTGGTCGGCCCCCTCGGACACGAGGCCCAACGGGCTTTGCTCAGTTCACTTCCATTTCTTGCGTTGAATTTCTGATTCTTCGATCATTTTTCGAAATTGGAATTTTTGATGGCCAATTCGTAAAAATTACGAGAAGACGTCCTATGGTTCGTGTGTGAAATCCTTGAGCATTCGACACTCAAAATCATATCATAATTCTTGGCCAAAATTGATCAATCGCATCTATAGTTCATCTCGAACTAACGGGCGGCTGTTGGAAGTTTCTTCGATAGCATTTTCCCCTTTGGTTAGTATTCTCTGAGTGATCAAGTCAAGGCAAGAATTAACTAATAGAGCGTTGACGAAATCACCATTTCATAAATCACCAAATCGAGTCAAATTTTCAGGATATTACAAACGAACTCGCCAGTGTTACTCGGAGAACATTGATCCCAGCACTAATGAGTTCGTCACAATGGTTCTTGTAGATGGTGCATTCATCATTGAGCTGTTCTTGTTGAATCGTTTCCCGAAAAAGAGGGCCGAGAATGATATCATCTTCGACAAGCAAAAACAGTGGATGCTCACCGACTTGAGAAGAGGCATGAGTTTGATGGAGAATCAAGTTCCATTTTTTGTTCTAGAAAATCTATTCAATTTCGCAATGGGGACTCAATTGGGAGAATTCCCATCTTTATTGGTGCTCGCCTACGATTTTTTTGGCTTCGGAGCGAATCCCAAAGCAGAACCGGAGAGGATATTCGACTCCAATGTCAAGCATTTATTGGATGCTTTAAGATCTTGGTACTTACCCACCACGCGTAAGGCACTACACGATGGAAGAAAGAAGATAGAAGAAATACCTAGGGCATCGCTGCTTCAAGCAGCCGGAGTGAAGTTCAGGATGAGCAAGAGCCATTGCCTATTTGACATCAAATTCTCAAAGGGTGTTCTTGAAATCCCATGTTTCAAGCTATTTCCTTGGACCGAGTCTTTTCTCAGGAATATCATGGCTTTTGAGCAGTATTACAGGGATGATAGTTACTTCATAGATTACATAGCATTCTTGGGGAATCTCATCAACACTAGAGCCGATGCGAAGCTGCTGATCCAGAAAGGGATAATCAATATTGAGAACTGGTTGGGAAATGATGAGACATTGGCAAATCTTTTCAACAGTTTTGGAAAGGAGAGTGGGGTTTGGAAGAGGAACATTGGTTTCTGCAGTGTTCGGCAGGATCTGAAAGCTTATTGCAGAACTCCTTGGCACAAGTGGAAGGTTAGCATGAAACGCGATTCCATGTCCAAGAAGAAGCTTCAAGTTTGATATTAGGAATGTACTTTTGAAGGGGTTTCTTTTCTTGCTGAATAAACTTTGTAATGTCCTTTAATGTCCTCTGTATCATGAATTACTAGTGCGGGAGTAAATGCAAATTGAAAACAAATCTGGGATCTTTGTTAGAAACAATGCTCACTAGAACCTCACGAGGCTTCACTATTTCATTGACATATTGCTTTGCCATGTCTTTCAATGAAAGGCCAAATCGATATGACAAAAAGTGTGCAAACTCAGTTAATTGTTCAATAATCACCCATATAGCATTCTTGCCACTTGGTGTCCTCAATAGACCGACGATGAAGTCCATGATGATATACTTCCACTTTCATTTGGGTATTTCAAAGGGGTGCAACTATCCACCTGATTTTTTATGCTCAATTTTCCCTTGCTGACAACAAAACACTGTTTGACAAATTTTATATTATCTCTCTTCATGTTGATCCACGATAAGTTTCCTCTCAAATCCATGTACATTTTAGTCCTCCACAGATGAATTAAGATATGGTGATGTGTGCTTCCTACAATATTTCCCTTTTCAACTCTGAATCATTAGGAACACATAACCGAGCACAAAACCTCAAAGACCCGTCTACGTGAATACTGAAATTTGCTTGTCCCCCAACTTCCACACCTTCTCAGTAATTGAGGATCTTCATTTTGTTTGGATTTGATTCTATCAATCTATGTTGGTTGTACTTGGAATGAGCTAATTGAACACCAAGCTGATGTATTAGTACCTCCAAGTCCAACATTCTCATATACTCAAGAATAGGCTTCTGAGAAGTGAATAATGTTGCCATATTTCTAGAAGACTTACGACTTAAGGCATATGTACTACATTTGCCTTTACCAGGATGGTAATTGATAAATAGGTCATAATCTTTCAGAAATGCTAACCATCTCCTCTGCCTTCTGTTTAGTTCTTTCCAAGTAAAAATATACTTCAAACTTTTGTGATCTATAAAGACTTCATATTTTTTACTATACAAGTAATGCTGCCAAATTTTCAAAGCAAACACGATTACTGCTTACTCTAGATCATGAATGGGGTAGTTCTTCTCAAGTGATTTCAATTGTCTAGAGACATAGGCCACAATATTATCATCTCGCATAAGTACACAATCTAAACTTTCTTTAGATGCATCACAGTAGAATGTGAAGCCACCAATTCCTGGAGGCAAGTTCAACATAGGAGCTGACACTAACTACTTCTTTAACTCTTAGAAACTATACGTTCGCATTGATATGATCACACAAATTTACCTCCCTTTTGAGTTAGATGAGTAAGTGGAATGGCAATTTTCGAGAATCCCTCCACATATCACCTTTGATAACCTGCTAACTCGAGAAAACTTCTCACTTCCACAACATTAGTAGGGCGATTTTACTGAACAACTCCTTCAACTTTCTTTGGGTCTATTGAAATTGCATACTTCGAGATTACATGGCTCACAAACTCTATATTATCAAGTCAAATCGCATTTACTAAATTTGGCATACAACTTTTAACGCAAAATCTGCAGAACAAACCTCAAATTTTGTTCTTGTTCATCCAAATTCCTCGCATACACCAAAACATCATTGATGAACCCTACTATAAACCTATATAGATACTCATTGGATATCCTATTCATTATATCCATGAAAGTAGCTGGCGTATTCGTTAATCCAAAAGGCATGACGAGATGGTCATACCTTGTTCTGAAAGCAATTTTAGGTACATCCTCTGACTTTATCTTCAACTGATGATACCTAGAACGAAGGTCGATCTTGATGTTGAGACTAACAATACAACCCAGAAGGGGGAGGGGGTTGAATAGGTTGGATAAAGATACTATAAAACTTTTGCGGAATATATCACAACAATTAGCAAGCGAGATAATATACGATGTTAAACAACGTGTGTGATGATGGTGGGCAATAAAGATAGATCACACATCAATTTATAGTGGTCTGGCTTTATTCCCAAGCCTACGTCTACTCTCAAGATAATAGCCTTAACACCGGCTAGATTTCACTAGTAATCATCACTATAAGTTACAACTGTCAAGTGTTGTACCCTTTACACGATAGATATCACTATCAAGACACAACGACTGTACTTACGATTGTATACTTGACTATCTGCTATTACAATGCTAAACCTGTATAGAGAGATATTAGATGAAGAACAGTAAGGATTTCTAGCTCAAAGTACAACTGCAGTATTTCTCATGTCCAACCTCTTCTAAGCTTTGCTGATCCTCTTTTATAGAAGTCTTCAATCCAACCGTTGGAGATCTTCAAGGAGATCTAGCTAGCCATTTGAGAGTAGGTTAACCCCTGTCAAAATCGGGATTACCCATACAATTGTCTCCTCTGACAGGAGTCTGCTGCAGCTATCACTTCACTGAGGCAGATGTAATACCCAAATCAATGCAACGCACGTTTTCTCGACTGCCGGGTAATTCATTTATGATGTTATGAACTTCTTGCTCAAGTAATAAATGGCTTGTTCTTTATCATTATTTGGTCTTCTTTGTACATACACTGCTCCTAACAACTCATAGTAAATCGTCAACTATAAGATCAACGGAACTCCAGAGATTGGTGGTACCAGCACTGGTGGGCATACTAGATATTTTTTGATCTTATCAAAGGCTTGTTGATATTCTGCATCCCACTTCACTTTGACATTTTTCTTTAACAATTTGAAGAATAGTTTAGCAGTTTCAGAAAGCTGATAGATGAAACTGGCAATGTAGTTTAATCTCCCCAATAGGTTTCTCACTTCTTTTACTGTAGAAGGAGTCTTTAAGTCATATATTGCCTTGATCTAGGAGGGATTTATTTCGATGCCCCTGCTACTGATCACAAATCCTAGCAGTTTGCCAAATTTTGCCCTAAATATACACTTATTGGGATTCAGCCGCAACTTGTACTTTCTAAGTCTTTCGAATAATTTGCAAAGCACCTCAACATGATCTTCTCCTTGTTTGAATTTTGCGATCATGTCGTCCACATACACCTTGATTTCTTTGTGTATCAGATCATGAAACAAAGTGACCATTGCCCTTTGATATGTGGTACCGGCATTTTTCAAGCCGAAAGGCATCACCTCGTAACAAAATGTGTCCCATAGTGTTATGAAGGATGTCTTTGCCTTATCCTCTTTCTTCATGAGGATTTGATTATATCTCGAGAAATCATCCATGAATGAAAATGTTTCGAACCCAACGATGCTATCCGCTAATACATCGATATGTGGAAGCGGGAAATCATCCTTAGGGCTTGCTTTATTTAGGTTGCGATAATTAATGCACACATGTACTCGACCATCTTTCTTCGTTACAGGTACTATGTTGACAATCCATTCTGGATATGATACTACTTTAATGAAACTAACTTTGAGCAATTTCATCACTTCTCCTTTTATTTTCTTTGCCAAGTCCAACTTTGTTTGCCTCAGTTTTTACTTCTTTGGTGAAATACTTGGATTAATTGGCAAAGCATGTTCAACTATACTTGGATCAAGGCTTGACATGTCAGTATAAGACCACACGAATATATCTTGATATTCTTTGAGCACATCTATGATTCTTTCTGCTTCTGCTGAGGGAAGACTTTTTTCAATCTTAACTTCCTTAGGATTCTCTTTATCACCCAAGTTAATAGTGATTATTTTCTCTAATGTAAGTGGCTTTGATTCTTCATGACGAATCCATTCTTTTCTGATCCATTCCTCATTCTCATCATCCTCTACAACATCGCAAGTGATCTCCTCGAAAAGATTTGGGCCACATAAGAACCTATTATGGATATGCGAATGCGCATGCCTAACATGTAACAAACATGATTAGTAATTACATACAAATTAAGTAACGCATGTGGTCCTATGAAAAACTTTTTGGAAATTCATCTTGAAATTTATTTTGAAAAAACATAAAGACAGAGCTAGTCCTCATATCATCAGACTTTCTTGCTCTTAAAATCATTTTTGTAATGAGGAGCAATATAGAAACCTAAAGCCTCAAGCCTCACGAATGAAGATAATGTTCATCATAAGTTTGGTTTTGTTTCTACATGTCCTTAACAAAATATTTGACCACTTTTATTGAATTGAAAAACGTGATTACATCTATATCAACAGGAATGTAAACTGCAACAGAACTAAAATGGCTAATGAAACCACAAGAAATTTGAAACTGTAATCAACAAAATGTAATGGAAAAGGCTAATAGTAAAAGTTCAAGAAAATCTTCATACTCCAATGTGTAGGTATCTTCTGCTTCGGTTACGATAACATTAACAGTATTCTCTTCAAATAAACATGGCAGAACAGATTCTTCCTCCGTATGTAAGTCTTCTTGAAGTAGCTTGGAAGGTCCAGGAAAAATTTTCTTGATATGGATATGATGATAGGGAAGCTCTTTAGCTTTGCCCTTCCATATGGATGGATTAATGATGTAATCACCTCGGCCCTTATAGCCTCCATGGTTCTTTTGACTTCGGCCTTGGCCTCCATGGTGATCTTTGGAGTTATCTGGAATATAACCTACTCCATGCTTCATTTTTGTAACAAGCGGGGTGATAGGTTCTTTGATTCCTTAGGATTTAGATCCAAGACCATTACCGAGAGTAAATCCATACTGGCATAACACCTTTTCAGACATAATAGATGATGTTGAGAACTCTAGGAATTTTATGATGCAACCGGCAGGAATTTGCACCATTGAGATCATTTCGAAGGAATGATAACTTGGTTTTTCTTTCACTTCGGGTTCGACATACGATATTGCACTCTCTTTGTAAGTGGTGAAATCTGTCTTGCCGTATACAGTGATCATCTTGCCATTAATGACGAATCTGACTTTCTGATGAAGACTTGAAGGAATGACACCAGCCATATGAATACAAGGTCTTCCGAGTAACAAGTTAAAAGTCCTCGAAATATCCACTACTTGGAAGTCAATCAGGAAAGGCACAGGGCCTATGCTCACCTCGAGCTCGATATCGCCAATAACGTCTTTCTTCATTCCATCAAACGAGCACACAGTTACCTTAGAAGGTTTAATGAGCTCTTCGCTAATCTCCAAGCGATGCAGTGTGCTTAGTGGACACAAATTAAGTGCGGAACCATTATCGATCAGCACCCGTGACAACTCCTTGCCCTGACATTTGACGACAATATATAGAGCCTTATTATGGAAATGCTCATCGATTGAAAAATCTTCATCGGAGAAGGCAATTTGACCTTTTAGAAAAATAGTACCAACAAAGTCTTCCGATTGTACTTCATTAATTATTTTCGGGACGTGTACTTTATTAAGAAGCTTCATAAGCACCATTTTGTGGCTTTCTAAAGTCTTGAAGAGATCTAATAGAGAAATCTGTACCGGCATCTTTCTTAGCTGTTCAATTACGTCAAATTCACTTGTCTTCATGACTGAAATTAATTGTTTGACATCTTCTTCGGTTACTCTTTTCTTTCCGTGCTCACCTTTTTTCAAGACATTGCATCTCCCTAATTGGGTTATGGCATCGACTTCTTTAGGAGAGTAATCCCAAGGAACACACTTAGTATCAAACTTTTCTTTTGGAGGGAGAGTGATAATCACAAGCTGTGTTTCTTCTTCTTCGATCCTTAGCTAATCAATGGGAAGTTGGATAATGATTGGTTCGACAGGGCCTTCATCATCCTTATATTTATCTACCTCATCAAGCTTGATTAGAAATGGTGTAATCATAGATACCATGCTTCTATTGGCTTCATTAGTATCCATTCCACCCCAGCCATCAGGTGTGATTATTTCGTTCTTAAATGCCCACGGAGGGGGTATATATTTGACATGGTAATTATACCGGCCACTATCTTGACCTAGAAAATCAACAACTTCACCTTGTCTTCGTGCTTTTCGAACAAATCACCTGTCACCTCGACGAGTCTTTTTCTTCTTTTTCTCTTCCCGATCTTCATTCTCCTCGAGATTTAGTTGGTTAATCGGGACCTTGTCCATGCCACCCCATCCGTCCGGTACAATGTCTTCATTTTCAAATGCCCATGGTGGTAGAGAATATTTGACACGATAATTGTATTTACTACTGCCTTGATCGAGTAAGTTTACGGTTTCGTCTTCCCTAGATGATTTCTGGTTGAAACGCCTCTCATTTTGTCGGACTTTTTCTTTCCCCTTTTTATCTTTATCTATTTCATCTTGAAGCATTTCCTTCTTAGGCAGGGTTTTCTCCTCAGGGTTGATTTTGTCATCCATACCACCCTAGCCATCAGGTATAATTACTTTATTTTTGAATGCCCATGGCGGTGGGATATGTTTCACTTGGAAGTTATATTTTCTGGAGTCTTCTCCCAAGTTGTCTACGATCTCGCCTTTTAGGAGCGCTTCTTGACGAAAGCGGGCATCTCCTAATCGAGAAGCTTTAATCTTGACCTCATATTCATCTTCATTGTTAGACTCGATCATTGCTTCTTCATCTTTGATCATTTTTACCGTATTGTGCTCAGAAAGAGGATTTTAATGTACATTTGGCTCGGGCTCTTGGAAGTTCAATATCTTCTTGTCGATGAGCTATTGAACCTTATACTTTAAAGTAGGACAATTATCTACATCATGTCCCCTTTTTCTCATGTGATAGGTACAGATTTTTTATTCATCGTATCAAGAAAATCTTACAGGATTGTCTCTTGATACTTCTTTGGCCACCAAATGCCTTTCTAAAAGCATTGTCAATAGCTTTGACAAGGTCGGGGCAACGGTGTGTATTGCCTCACGAGTCTTTTATTTGGCTCAAACTGCCTTTGGTTTTTTCAAGTTACATTTGATTGCTTTGGAAATGATGCTTGATGAGTATTTGGGCTAGACACCATAGCCACTTTTCGGATGGGCTCTTTTACTTTTTTCCCGGGGTAAGGTCTTCGTGCTACTATTTCTTGAGCCTTCTTCTCTTTCAACCCCCATTCAATTCTCTCACTCACTTTTACCAACATGGTGAATGTTTGACAGCCTGATACATGATGCTTGTCATAATACTCAATTGGCAAAAATTTTAGAAAGAGCTCAATGAGCTTGTCTTCACTTATGGCGAGCTTTACTTGTGATGCAATAGCTTTCCATCTCTAAGTATGGGCTCTGAACCCTTCATTCTTTCATTTCTCGGTTCTGACGAGATCTTCTTTAGTTGAGAGCACTTCAACATTAAACTTGTACTGGCGAAGCAATTCTCCCGTCAAATGATTCCATTCAGTGAAGTCTTCTATGTTGAGGGCTGTGTACCATGCAAGGGCTGCTCCTCTCAAACTATCTTGAAATGTGCTAATACGAAGTGGCGTGTTATCTGAATATCTCGACATCTTACGTAGATAATACTTCAAATGGCTTTTGGGACAACCAGTGCCATCATACTTGCTCATGAACTCTGGTTCTTTATAATTTTCTGGAACAACCACCTTCGCATACGGCGAAAACTTGTCGAACCTTTGAAGTTCATAGCCTTGACTTGCTAAGTATTCTTCAATTTTGGCTAATCTCTTGGCCTCTTCTTCATCTTTTGTTTTGGATGTCTTTTTGATTTGATCATCCTCTTCCAAATTTACAACCTCAGGTGTAGTCTTTGGAGGATTTTCTTGAACCGGTTCATTGTTTCTGACTAGTTCTTCAATCGGTGTTTCAGTAGCATTTAAAGTTCCCGCATTTGGAGTAGTAGGATATTGTCCACATGATGTAAGAATAAAAGCCTTCATTTCTATCATCATTGTAGCCATTTGGGTTATTTAATTCTCGACTTTAGCTAATCAAGCACGGGTTTCTTCTTCCGCCATTCTAACTTGTAAGCGAGTCCGAGGTCTTTTACCTTCCGTTGCTAAACAACCTGTTTTGCCAAAAAGATTCGATATCAGCATAGTAAAATGATCATAAAACCCTACATTCTTTTGATTATATGGTTTCATGAGATTGTCAAGGATAAGAAATTTCATACAAGCCTTAGTTTTGTACAAAATTCTTCATCAATATCTTTCTCAAGGAATCATACCATTCAAAGAATTGTAATCCATGGTGATTCTTTACAAACATACTTTGAAATTTCATTAAGCAATTGTTTCAATTTTGAAAATTTTTATTATAATGCTATTCATCGAAATAGGGCAATACTAGCTTAAACAAGTCTAGGCTTCATGCTAGCTAAGGTAGCTTCAGCTTCTTCATATTCCTTGACTCGTGTCTCCCATTCTTCCACATCGATTACAACCTCCTCGGGAACATACGGCTCTACACCTGGCGTGCTTGGCACAATATATTGTGGGATGTGCAACTCATCAGAATGAGTAGTAACACTCAAAGGTACAAAGGGTTCGACGTCAATTGGTCGCTTAGCCTTCAACCACCTTATATACTCATTGGACGTCAAAAAAAGCTTCATTTCTCCTTTCAAATCTTCAGGCCATTGTACTATTTGCTTGGTTGATTTCTTCAAGGAATTCACGATCCCGTCAACCCTTATTCGCAGCTCTTTATTTTTCTTTTCCAATAGACATTCTTGTGGTATTTCAAATGTGAACTCCTCAAGATGCCAAATAGGTGGAATTTGTTGAACCATTCCAAAGTGTCGTATGACTCTTAGTGGGCAATAAGTAGTTCCGCCGCTCAATCCAAGCAAAGGTACCAAATTGCCATCTTGGAAAGTAATTTGAGCCTTCATTATCTTCGACCGTTGAATTCTTCATTGAAGCTGGTCAATAGTTAATGCTCTAATGAAGTTTGCCCACTCATGAAAAGAGTATTTTGGCATTTTGTCTTGAAATTTCAAATACTTCTCAATAGGGTTGGTAGATGAGTTGATCTCTCGAATGCGCATATAACGTTCCCAAGGTCGAATATGGGAAATAAACCACACAGAAAGTAACACAGCTGAAGCTTGAAATACACCTTTTTGATGATTTTGGTATTTGTTCAATGAAATGATGGTCTCTGCCAAAAGCATATTAGAGAAGTCGTATTTTAGGCAAGCTTGCCTAGCAATTACTGCAACGAGAGGATTTAGTCCGGTCCTTGATGCAGGGAATAAGACGAATCTGAAGAAGGTAAGAACAAAAACCCTCGCGGAAGTATTTCCCGTTTCTTTCAGCAACTTGGAGTAATTGGCCACCAAGTAAGATAGAGGAAATCTCCCGATATTCGACTTGATCAACTTTTTCACTTGAGAGGTCTTCAAGTTTAAGAATTCAGTTATAGCACTCACGGGTTTCGATCCAACTGGGGGTTCAACGGTTCTTAACTCAAAATTAATCCCAATAGTTGCCTTATATTCTTCTAGTGTAGGTGCTATCTCGTGTTCGCTCAATTGAAATGTGGCAGTGGTAACTTCCCAGAAATGGGATAATGCTTGGATTAAGCTCACTTGATACTCCAGATTGATGAGCTTAAACAAATACCCGAGCCTTTTCCTTACGTATGCTTTATTGTCCTTTGTCATGTTTACCCATCATGCCAAAAACTCCTTTCTTGGAATAGGAATGACTTGTATGTCTAGTTTCCCCATTTCGATCTAAAGCATGTAAAAGAAATTGATTATTATTCACCATAGATTATCAATTGATTTTAATGCTCCCATTTCAATTATATGTTATTTTAAAGTAAGACGGAGGTAAAATACACTTGCATGCCTAGGAAGTAATGCAAGTGTTATTTTGAATCCATTTAGAGCTTTAAAGAGCATACATTTGAGATTATGGACAAATTCAATGTGTGATGTAAATGCTCATTTTGTCATACTCCATTTAGACCATATAGTCCTAAACTATAGTTTACAACTTCGAATGCATTGAAATGAATGAATAAGCACTTGAATTACTTGGAAATTCCACCATTGACCTATACATTTCATCTAAAAATGAAAGAATGATCGAATGGAGTATGACGCCCTAATCATGCATTCTAAAATGAAAGGGCATTTAGACCAAGCATTGAATGTCATTTAGGCATTTTTTGAAAATGTGCTAACTAACATGCATAATTGTAAAAGAATGGAACGATACTTGCTTACAATGACATTTTTGTTTGGTTTTAGGTATATCAACCACAAAGACAAACGAATGCAACCAGTGAAGTTTTGACGCCTAAAAGGGTAGGATATGCTAAAGGCTCAAGGTCACTACCTTAATGGACAAGGGATTCCATTCCAATAGGCAATCGATTTAAAGTAATGAAATATTATTCTACCTCAGTGATCGGTATTGCATTTAAACGATCTTATGAGCAATCGGTTCATAGTTTCTCCTAAACACATACGTCTTATGGGTAATCCTAAATGTAGCCGGGGTTGGGTCATAGGTGATGTGTGCTAATGGTGTAATGCTAAAGCAATTTTAAAGACATCCATAGCAATTAATGACCAAACAGCACTTATAAAATTCATTCAAACCACATTCAATCCCAACACCATCCTGCAAAACAAGGGTTAGCAAAGACTACACCCCTTATACCACCCGCTTACAAAATCATTTAACACTATCGTCAGCGAGACGTACCTGGGATCCTTGCAAGCACAAAATACAAGCGTGTCGTTCTATCTAGGTCTAAGTCCACTTAGAAAAGGTCGTCCCCAGCGGAGTCGCCAAGCCTGTCGCGCCGCGCCTTTTTGGACTTTCAGGATTTGCGCTCTAAGGAGGTATTTTCATGTAAAGGTCTCTCCCATACCATACCTCACGTGACAGCAGATGGTAATTTTCTATTTAGTTTAAGTTTGTGATTTTGGAGTCGCCACTAGTCATTATTGGAAGGTGGACTAGAAATATAATCAAAGTATGGGAGAAATACCACAATTCTATGAACCAGAAATTCTGAGTACGAAGACTTGATTACGTTATTGATCTCAAATTGAGATCCCTAATGCCCTTTCGGTACCTAAGAACGATACGATATCTAACGTGTCATGCAAATTTTCGAGACTTACTCACTAATTCTATCCATTCTAATCGTGGGAAAAACCAATCAAGTATTGAATGCGCAATCAATATCAATCAGATCAATTAATCCTAAATGGTCTCTAAAAATGAAAATCAATCAAAACATCCAAATCTTCATGAAGCTCTAGAAACTTATTCATTTCATGATTTGCACTTTTTAGGGTTTTAGGGTATTTTAGGGTTTATAACTCCTGAATTTGAGTTTTTCTAAAAATGCCAATTGGGTATTTCTAAAAATGAAAATTTCACCTTTTAAGGTTGGCCACAGTATTTTTGAACCATTCTGTGAATTTTTAAAATTTTTGAATTTTTTGAATTTTTTATTTTTATTTTTATTTTTATTTTTTCGAAAATTGAATTTCTGAGAATTTCATTAACCGAGAATTGATTTTTATGATTTTCTAAAAAAATTTTATGAATTTTCGAATTTTCCAATTTTTTTAGATTTTTTTCTGAATTTCTACATTTTTATTTGTATTTTCTGAATTTTTTAAATTTTTATGAATTTTCTGAAAATTTTTGAATTTTTATGAATTTTTGAATTTTTTTGTGAATTTCCTTTTTTTCTAAAATTTCTCGAATTTCTTTAAAAAATTATATTTTTTTGTTATTTTTAATTTTTTATATTTTTTATTTATTTTTTAAATTTCCCGCCGGGAAACGAACCGGACCGGCTCGGTTCAACCCAGTTCGACTTGGCCGAACCAGGCCCCGTCGGTGCCGGTCGCCGGTCACCTTCTCCAGTGAGCCCAACGCCAAAACGGCGTCGTTCCAAGAGAATTTCATTGGGGCATTTCCCCGAATAGATGGTGTGCACAATTTTGTATTCAACATTTTCAAGGCCGCGACTTGGAGCCTGCCGCCGGTGACCTTCCGGTGCCCTTTTTGATTGATTTTTAGTTCAAGATCAGGTTCATATCACCCTCTATCAAACTAAACCAACTGATTGGCCGCCGGATCATCGTCGATCGGCGAAAATCTCATCGAAAAATGCCAATTTGTTACTAACCTAAACTGTGCTCATCAAAAGCTTTAAATCCCTATTCTATTCGCCTTAGCCATTTCTAACGCTCTAAACATTCATAAGAACATCAAGCAAGTTTGGAAAACACTAACTTGGATGGCCATTGGCCATAAAAATATTCCGGTGAGGTCTGAGGAGCTCCGGCGTGGGTTTCATGGTGGCCGACTCGGTCAAATGCAATTTTAACCATCCAAAATGCAACAAACAATAGAACTTGTGATCAGAAACATGTTTTGAACATCAATATTCTCAAAATTGCAAAGAAAATGACATAATCAAGTAGGACAGAGTTCAAACATTAATTCTGGAATTTTATCAAATCGTGACTGTGAGCAAACTTTACCTGCTTCGTCAAAGGATCAGAAGAAATTTCTGAAGCAAATGGCGATTATGGCACTCTTCTTCGATACTTGGACTTCAATTTGACTACTTCGGCTTCGTCAGGGAACGTTTGGACGCATCGGACGAGCCCGAGTTTCAGAGCTTCACGACCAGCTCTAGCACCGATCAACAGAGGAGGAAGTCCACCTTGAATAATCGATTCGCCGGCGCCGTCCTGTTCGTCGGTGCCAGACACTAGATCAGGGGATCTCAACTCCCTATTCTCTCTCTAAACTTCGCACTCACTCTCTCACGCTCTCTCTCTCTCTCTCTCTCTCTCTCTCTCTCTCTCTCTCTCTCTCTCTCTCTCTCTCTCTCTCTCTCTCTCTCTCTCTCTCGATCATTTCATCGAACACCTTCCCCTTTGCAATGTTTGGTTTTTCTTCCTTTTTGTTGATCAAAATTCCCACCTAAATTCAGTTAGAACCGACTTAGAAATCGGTTAGATCGAATCTTTGGTGCCAGCTAGAGATTCTCCAGCTGGCCAAATCAATTTACATGTGCTAGATTTACCGGGGGAAGCTCATGAAGTCCTTGGTTTAATTAGGTTTTTATGGGTTTTATTGTGGTTTGAGTGAGTCGGGCAAAGAAGGTGATTGACCCGAGTCGAGTCAGGTTGATCTGGTTGACCCTGCAGACCCGGGTTAGTCTAAATTCGCCAATTAAGCTCAATTTTTACCCAATTTTCAAAATTAAACCCCAAAATTGAATTCCCCATCACATTTTGAACCCAAACATGTGATTTTTCTCAATTTTTGTGATAATTATGTCCAAGATTTTCATATTTTTGTACTCAGGTTAATAGGATTTTATTCAATTTGATATCCTAATGACCTGATTAGGCAAAATTGATGTCAAAATTGAATTATTCACATCTGATTAACCCTAGAAATGATGGTCTCTTGGTTCGACAATTTTATATTGGGCACGATTCCCAATTTGGGCTCAAAACTTTTAATTTTCAATTGTATTTTGGGGTTTTCTGATTTCTTTGACAAATTGTACAATGGGACTGACCATTACGTAATTCAAGGTCCTAGAATCATTTGTTGTGAAGACACTATGACTTAAAAATGACTAGAAAAGATTTAATTGCATTTTTTGTTCAATTCAAGTTTGATTTTGCCCAATTTAGGAAAAAACATATACTCGTTGAGATTTTTCAAAATTGATGATATATTAATGAAATTGGATTTAATAGAAGACTAATGACTATTTTTATGGAATTTTCTTATTCTATTTGCTATTTTTCTTGATTTTCTCACTTATTTTGACTAAAAGAAATTAAAGAAAAATGTAGGAAAATGCTAAAAAATTATTTTTTGTTTAGAAATAGGTTTCTAGGCTTGGCCAAGATTCCTAGTCCTAATTTTGAGATTTTTTAAAATATAAAAAAATGAGTTAAAAATCAGGTATCAACAGCTACTAAAGTGACTTTTGGAGGAGAAATTTCCATCCGGATTGGATACAAAGGTTGAGAAAATGGATCTAGCACAAGAACAAATTTTCCTTCTTGAAGGAGTTTAATTTGCCTACATAGCTTGTCCATTTCGGTAGTTTGATCTTCCAAATAATGATGGGAAATGTATTTCCCCGATTCCATCTGCTGAAATTTCTTCTGGAATGTCTCAAGCAATTTGTTTGTGACCAAAGCCATTTGATTAACCTTCTGATCAACATGATCAAGACTGGCTTGGATAGTTAAAAGTTTTGTATCAATAGTCTTGAGAACATTATTTTGTGCCAAAGCATTTTCTGACTACCAATTCAGAATAGCCTCGGCAGCAATAACTTTCTTTTGTCTCCCATGATCATTGACATCCGTAGGATTTGGAATTTTTGGCATGTGCCGAAACCGATGGTGAACGTTTGTAAATTCCTCTAATGCTGAGAAAAGGGCACTAGAATTGGTCCTTTCCAAAAGCGAAAAGTCCGAGGGATGGAACATATAGACAGTTAGGAGTGCTAGCGGTAGTTCAAGCTTTGAAACACGTGAAAGCTGGGTGCTTTAGGTAATTGCAAAGGATAGGAATTTTTCCTAATCCATTTTTGGATGGATTTTATAGAATGGTGAAATAACTGGCTTTTATGGTGGAGCTTTTCTGGGTGGTGATTGTGGTGGTGAATGAGGCTCATAAGGTTCAGGAATTGAAGGAGGAGTTTGTGTCCGAGGTGGTCCATATGAAATCATCAATTGATATATCCCTCCATCATTACCGAGTGGTCCTATAGTAAGATCTCTATCAAGATATCTCTGATAGAGACTATCTTTAGGCCGCTTCTTTTTTCTTCTGGATGGTCTGTCATCTTCGTCGTCATTAGGAGGACTTGTACAAAGGGAACATTGACAATCAAGATCCCAGAAATAGTGTCATGTTCGAGGATCCTTATAATAATGGATGGGTCGTCCCTCTTGGTCAAAAAACTCGATCATAGTCTTCGGATCTAAGTCACCCTCCTCAATAGGGACGTCAACATGACAGGGTTGCATCATAAAAATAGTAGAAAAAATAGAAGAAAAGGCTTCTTCTTTTTCCTTACTAAATTTAATGACAACCGTACCATCTTTCTTTTTTGTTAACTGAGATTCCATGGACTGGATAGGCTTGGAATTCTGATGGAATTTTTCATAGTTAGTTACTCAAGTGTCAGGGAGTAACTTAACTAGTTGATCTTGAGGAATATGTCTGAGTACATGCACGCAAGAAGTTTGATCATTATCCACTGAGACAAAAAGAGTATCCTCTGTGCTTGGAAAGTTGAGACCAATAGCATGGTTCCAAACCCGGTATACCATCTGGTAGTGTAAAGTTGTAGCTATAGAATCGGGAGTCTTAGGAACTCCGGTGAGCGGTAGCTAAACTTAGATGTAAGCTTACAGCACAAAATTAGCCGAGTGTTCATGCCCAAAGCAAGAGCTATGTATGGATAATGTTGCGGAAGTAAGCGATTGAACAATAACATAGATAGATTAAGAAAATAAATCGGATAATAAATTTATGTGGTTCGATCGTAGTGACATAGGTCCACGGGGAGAGCAACAATGAATTCCACTATAGAGCAAGTGATACAATAGAGATTACAATTACACTCGAGTCACTCAAAAACTCTAAGTATTTTCTAAACCTCAATTATACCTAATAAATTAAACAGTGTTTAGTCTCATAATTTTTTACAAAATAATCTCTCGATTTCACAAAGAAATTATACACAAATCTTATCATAAGATTTAATTAGCTATAAATGCTTGAATTTTTCTTCAATTCCACGCACGAAGAAAGACGCGTGGGATGTAATTACTGAAATTTGAAAACGCACGAAGTCATCGCTGCGCCTGAAGAGCAGCCCCACAATTCCACAACCAATATTATATATACCCAAAAAAAGAACATGCAGTGGCCGACTCTAGCTTGGAAAAGAGGGAAACCGTGTAATCATAATGGAATTTGGCCAACAAAGTCAACTTTCCTCTTTTTATCTTCCCTTCACTGACTCTTCAATACACTCAGAGATGAAATTTACTCACCTAATTTTCTTTTTCTGCTTTGCTTGACGGCCAATATAAAAAATCCTTCACTTGAATTATACCGAATAAGAAATATAATTTTCATAGCATGTCATCGTGAATGTTCATAAATATTCAATTTATTTTAATTAAATTTCGTGTACGGACTCAAATTCAAGATATTTTTTAACGGACGAAGCCAAGAGCGTGTCTGTACGTTCGTTTTCTTTTCCCCTCCGGCTTCTGCTCTTCGTAAAACCCTCGTGTGCTGTCAGAGTCCTCTTTTGTACGTCAGCTGTAGGAAACTATGTAGCAAAACCCTTCTTTTTACTTTATTTCCTTTCTTTCCTTTTTTTTAATTAATCCCTGGCCCACAAGTCAAATATATATCAAAGATTTGTGTGCCCCTCTTTTGCACGGAACAGGGGCTAATTAAAAAACAGTGAGAATTTTATTTTGAGTGATAATTTTAATTTTAATTTTTTTTATCTCGATAAAAGGTATCAATTTTTACTCAATCCCAAATTTGGCCTGGTGATGTGAAATTTTTAAATTGCTCGATTTAAATAAAAATTTGTGATTTTTTATGAGACAAAAAAAATTCAAACTTCAATTATCACTCAAGATAGAATTGGTGTTTTTTTGGTAAAATTAAGCCCACCAAACAGAAAAGTTCAATATTTGGCTAAAGGGGAGACGTCCACCTTTTTAAGTGTGCATAACTTGTCTCGGTCAAATCGGTGAAATCTGAATACTTTCTTTTTTCATTAACAAATCGATTAATATCCGTAAACGATATAAATTTGAGATATAATTTTGATAAGGTCTATTATATGATAAACGCAATGCTCGGCTGGCAGCCAATTGCCCTAGACAAGACACCAGCAAAGCTCAGTCCTTTCTGAGCACTATCGATTCTATCGTATCTTTTGAAATTTCAATTGGGGTCACAAGCTCCATCTAACGCGTTAGGTCTGCTAAACGATAAATCCGATGAGCTTGAGGTTGCCTCATGTTTGAGTAGCCGACGATTGTCGACACCAACTAAGCTATGTCCTTTTCAAGTTCTGTCCTTTTGAGCATATAAATTTAAGCGGCCTGTGAATATGTTGGCCCGCATGAAGCTGTCTTATGAGTGGGGGAAAAACTCATGGAGCATACCTGAGAAAAATAAAAATTAATTTAAGGGTATGTTTATTTGAAGAAAATTATTTTTCAGGAATTTAATTTCCAGATTTTCACTCGTTTGATTCGCCGAAAATAATAAATCAACGGAAAACACGTTTTGGTCAAGAAAAACATTCATGTATAATATTAGAAAAATGAATTCCTTAATCTGAGGAGGTGAAAACACTTTCCGGAATCGCTCATCTTAATTTTTTTTAATATTTTATTCTTTTCTTTATTCTTTTTTTTCTTTCTTTTTCTTCTTTCCTTTTCTTTTTACTTTTTTGTTCCCTCTGCCGGTTGTCGACCTCGGCAACGACCGACGACCAGCAATAAGTAGGGTCGACAAGCCGATGCAAGGTCGCGGTTCGCCGGTGTGAGCTTGAGCTCATTGGGATCTCCCGCTTGCTGGCATGAGCTTGAGCTCGCTTGGATTTAGCAAGCCTCAAGCTTGCCGGCCTCATGCAAGCTCAAGCTCGCCAAATCCCGGCGAGCCCTGACCTCGCGCCGGCAAGCCTCGACCTCGCGCGAGGCTAACGAGGTGAGCTCATTGGCCTTGCGAGAGCCTGACACTCGCCAGATCCCGGCAAGCTTAAGCTCAGTCGATCCCGGCTCCCTAGATCTAGGCCAGCGCGAGCTTGGGTTAGGCCGAGGCCGGCGAGCTCGACCGCTTGTGGCCGTCGTTGGGCGAGCCTCGAGCTCGCTTGTGGCCGTCGTCGGCCGATCGGTCGCAGCGGAGGAAGGAGGAAAACAGTAAAGGAAAGAAAATAAAATAAAATAAAAAACAATTAAAAACTGATTTTTTCTAAAAAAAATCGACCAAAAAAATATTTACAAATTCGAATTTTTTAAAAATAATAAAAATTCAAATTTTTTTTTTGCTAAGATAAAATCGAGATTAAAATCATTTTCCAATGTAATCCAAACATCAAAAAACAATTTCAACTCCGTTTTTCTAGAAAATGCTTTTCCAAAAGTCATTTTTCATTATTAGTGAGTTTTTCGCGAAACAAACATTCTGTGTATTCCTTGTGAACTGCAATAACTAGTCAATCATGATACGAGGACATTCTAAACGCGAAAATCCAGAGAGTACGACGTACAAAACCACTTCATCAGAGTGGTCTCCACTTCTTGCCCTGCCTAAAAGTCAAACCAACCAACCAGAATTCCTTCACCTCCTTTTCCGAATTCCCGCTCGTTTTCCTTTTTTTTTTTAATATTTATTTCCGATTTCATGATCGCTCTGCATAAAAGCTGCCAAAATCTAGTTTGCGGGCTTATTCTGGCACAGAATACCCTTTTCTTGGACTGGATTTTGCTGAAATCTTTGCTCTTGATTGACTGAGGAGGAAATTTTTTTTCCAAGGTTGAGAAGGAAATGAGGATGGCAGGAGCAGCGACAACGTTTGCAAGTGACGATCATCTTAATAAACTCGTTATTTCGATACAAAGCAGATTTGAGGGACTATCTCCGCCATCTGACTGTTGCATCTTCACCGTTCCGGAGAAGCTCCGGAGGACCAACAAAGAGGCCTACACACCCCGCATCGTTGCGATCGGACCTTATCACCATGATGATCCAAGCCTCATGCCGATGGAAGATCACAAGCTGTGGTACTTGCAGAACTTCCTCCAGCAGAACCAGAAGTGCCATCTCGAGGACTACATCGAGAGGATCAAGTCCTGGGAGGATGAGGCCCGAAACTGCTACGATAAGCAGATCGGCCTCAACTCTGACCAGTTCGCCGAGATGATGCTCCTCGACGGCATCTTTGTGATCCAGCTCTTCCTGATGCTCCGGAACAGTCAGCTGAGGCTGCATGGCGACCGGATCTTCGACAAGCCAGGGATGTTTGGTGATGTCGTCCGAGACATGGCACTGCTTGAGAACCAGATGCCCTTTTTTGCCATCCAGCGGCTGTTCGAAATGGCGTTTAGAACACACCAGGAGCACATGCCGGGGCTGCTTGAACTCGCCTGTGGGTTCTTCAAGCCGGTTATGAGGATGGAGAAGTTGCCGGAGTCGGTGATGGAGTCGGAGGTGAAGCACTTCGTCGACATGATCAGGTTCTCGTTCTTGCCGTCGGTGAGGAAGGTGCCAAATGAGAGCAATAAGGAGATAAAGTTCAACCCGAGTGCGACGGAGCTGGTAGCGGCCGGAGTGAAGCTGAGAAGAGGTAAGAGTTGACCAGCGTCATCTTGTTTTCTGAATATGAATATCTATTTGATTCTATTTCGTTCTCTGTTTGTTCCCTATTATTAACAATGCTCTCAGGCGAGAGCAAGTGCTTGTTCGATATCGAATTCAAGAATGGAGTGCTCAACATCCCGTATCTGACTCTTTACGACACGACGGAATCCTATTTTCGGAACATTATTGCCTTCGAACAATGTTACTACTTCGACACACTTCTGAGCGACTACATGTCGTTCATGGATCACCTGGTTGATACCCCGGGTGATGCAAAGTTGCTGATCGACAAGGAAATCATCGAGAACTGGCTCAGCGATAAGAAAGCTGTCGCGCAGCTAATCAACTCTCTTAGCAAGGAAGTTGGCTTGTGGGCAGAAAGTTACTACTTCTACAGCCTCAACGACAAGCTCAGCCAGCATTGCCATAGGCCTTATAACAAGTGGAAGGCTACGTTCAAGCGCAAATACTGCAGTAGCCCGTGGGTGGTCATCTCGGTTATCGCTGCAGGGGTGTTGCTTTTTCTGACTGTAGCACAGACGGTGTGCTCAGTTCTCTCTCTCATATAACCTTGCTTTTTGTATGGTAAATTGCCACTAATGCTCTAATTTTCTACTGAATGATGTGCGATCATCGGTCACTTTCTATCGGAATCAGCAGAACATCGATTTATATATGTCAGTCGGGGCGTTAATTAGCTTTTTCCTATTCAATACATTCCACGACGTAGGGCAGGCAAATATGAATGGTACGTAGCAATTCAACCTCTATCCCGAGGATGGTTGGTCGAAGAAATGTAGCCGCAACTGAGATTGGCTTGTCGGCACCTACCAGCATAGCAATCAATAAACTTGAGCCATCTTGAGAAGGAATCAATGAATAATTTTTGTTGTAAGCATGTCCACGGAAGACGGTGCATCAGAGCCAGAGTAGGGTGTCAAACTAGGTCAAAACCTCACTTTTTAACCTAAAAAACTCATTTAAGGGTTTGACAAAAACAAAACTCAAATTTAGCGGGCTGGGTTGTATATATATTAGCTAAAATCTAAAGAATGGATTGTTATGGATTTAGAGTAGAAAAGCCCAATTAGATATGGGTCTTAATGGGTTTAAAATATATCCACTTGCAACCCACCAAATTATAGTGACTGGGGGTCGCACGAGTTTTGCATTTTTTATTCATTCATTCACTTCGTTTGCCAAAACACCAAGTTGGCCCAGTCACGAGTAAGCTTCGTGCAACTTGGAGTTGAGCATTTGATATCGTGTTCCATTATTATAGCAAAAGTCAAATCTGAAAATGTTCTTTTATCTTTTGCAATTCTCAATTGTTCATTACAGAATACATTCATTTATAGTGAATGCAGGAAAACCAAAAGTCTTATTTTATTCTTTTATTCCTTTTTTTTTTGCTTTTTTCTCGTGATAAAGAATTTAGAAGAAGATATCTTTAATATGTCTGGCTGAATTTGGAAAATTTCAAAAATTTTGACGGAAAAAAAGTTGTCAAAACTCCACTTTATAAACTTCACGAGAGAGTTCCATTCCGCTTATTTGCCACATCTACACCAATGAAAAGCAACATAATGGATAAATAGATTATTAAGATATAAAATGTATTCCATGCCGCACTCTAAGAGCTTAATCTTTTAGAGCAAATGATGGTGTACTAAATTTCAAATTAGGACTACGAGCAGAGATCTTGAGTTAAATTCCTAATGCCCTTAATTTCAAATTAGGACTACAAACAGATCACCTTCTCTCATAAGAGAGAGAGAGAGAGAGAGAGAGAGAGAGAGAGAGAGAGAGAGAGAGAGAGAGAGAGAGAGAGAGAGAGAGAGAGAGAGAGTGGTTGTGGGGGGGGGGTGTTTAAATTAGGTGTGATGAAAGGTCCAGAGTTAGATGTACACAAGTTATAATCCATGCAAACATCAAATTGGACAGAATAGGAGACACTAGGCCCTATTCCTGGTAGCCACTAACAAGGAAAGAAGGTACCAACAAGGTGCTAGATAGGGGTGATCAGCTCCCACCTTGGAATTTGGAATCGGCCACTAAGGATAGGTTCGAAAAATTGGAATCGGAAACTGTCCATTGGTTTTAGGGAATCGGTCTCACCAAGCTTCACACGATCAGTGGCTAGTTTTCCAGCAAGCTATGAACCAATCCCACTAAGCTTCTTCTTTTTCCAGCAAAAAAGAATGCCCTATTCTTTAATTGCCCCGTTGTTTGTAAAAAAAACTTCCATGTTCTTTAATTGCCCTGCCTTCAGACCAAACCCAAGTACATGGAATAAACTTGTCCAGCACTATAAATTAGACAACTTTACAATGGCACAACAATCACAACTAGATTTGTGATGTAGAACAGTTAGCCTATGATTATCTTGAACAATGTGATCGCCGGAAATCTCGACAGTTTTTCTGATTTTGGGAAAAACAACCATTTAGGCAGTTTTCTATATTATCATTTAGGTAGTTTCTTATATTATCATTTAGGCAGTTTCTTATATTATCATTGAGGCAGTTTCCTATATTATCAATCAGGCAGTTTCCTATATTACCATTCAGGCAGTTTCCATTAGTATTAGGAGTCCTATCTCTATATATAGGATGTCCGTCTTGTAATCAAAAGCACAGTATTATTGAATAAAATTTTTGAGTTCTTTGGAGTTGTTCCAAATTTACGCTTTCTCTCTGCGTCATTTGGTATCATAGCAGGATTCTCCTGTGACGATGGTGAATAACGTGAATGTCAATCTCCCCGCTGCTGAGGGCCGTGAGAACGAGCCTATTACGCGGGCTGAGTTCAATCAATTCGTGGGTCAAACCGATCGGAGGTTTCAAGAGATCCTTGATGCCCTCCAGCGTTTGTCCACAAACCATGCGCCTGGCGTTCTTCCAGCCGAGTGAATTCCTGTCGCTCGTGATCCCGAAGATGCTATGGGGCGTGGAGGAATTCCTCGACAAAGGCATCAAGACTATGTCGAGGATACGAAAGACGAAGACGATGATTTCCAGGAGATGCAGATTTGTGGTGGTCGCCGATACAGGGGATTCCAGGAGGAGCATGTTCGTGGGAATCGACGTCAGGGAGGATATCGACGAGATCCTGAACAGTATCAACTAAAGGTAGATCTCCCTACTTTCAATGGGAATTTGGATATTGAAGATTTCCTTGATTGGCTTTGGGAGGTTAAAAAATTCTTCGACGCCATGGATATTGACGAGGATCGCCAAGTGAAACTTGTGGCGTACAAGTTGAAGGGTGGAGCTTCAGCTTGGTGGGAACAAACTCAATTGACACGACGTCGACAAGGCAAGGCTCCCATTCGATCTTGGGGTCAGATGAAACAGAAGTTGAAGAAGAGGTTTCTCCCAACGGACTATGAACAACTGTTATTTCAGCAATTCCAAAATTGCCGACAATCAAATAGATCGGTCCAAGCTTATACGGAAGAGTTTCTTCGACTTTCCGCTCGCAATAACCTGGATGAATCCGAGGCACAACAAACTGCTAGGTACATTAATGGTTTGCGACTTAATATTCAGGATCGGGTTTTTTTGCATCGACTATTCTCTGTCGAAGACGCCCAGGATATGGCACGAAAAATTGAGATGCAATTGGAGAGGACTAGCCCTAGTACTCGTGGTAGAAATTATTTGGATCGTGGGTCATTCGCGAAAGGAATGCAGCTTGATGTTACGAGTTCTTCTAGTCAACAAACCCCTGATTCAAGCCGAGTTCCACGAAGTACTACGGGGATGCCTAAGGAAGCAGTCGCAGCAAGCAATCGCACTCCCAATCAGAATACCTAGAATCCATATGCTAAACCCCAACCGATCAAGTGCTACAAGTGTAATGAGTTGGGCCATCGTTCCAGCGATTGTCCTCGTCGTAGAATGGCCAATATCATTGAACATGACGAAGATGTGTATGCGGAAGATTAGGAAAAGGAAGAAGAAGTGGGACTGGAAGATGAAGTGGGCGAGCAAGTTAATTGTGTTGTGCGTCGTCTATTGTTTGCTCCGCGGATAGAAGATACCCAGCGGAATCAGCTTTTCCGCGCTCGCTGTACTGTCAACGGCAAAGTATGCGATATCATTATTGACAGCGGAAGTTGCGAGAATATAGTGTCAAAGGCCTTGGTGGATCACTTGCAACTAAAGACGGAGCCGCATCCCACGCCCTACACGATCGGGTGGATATGCAAAGAAGCAGAACTTAAGGTAAACCAATTATGCCGTTTACCTATTTCGATTGGAAAATCATATCAAGATACTATTATTTGTGATGTTGTGGAGATGGATGCGTGTCATGTTTTACTGGGTCGACCATGGCAATATGATGTTGATGCTACACACCGAGCTAGGGAGAATACGTATTCTTTTGTGTGGAAAAGGACTAAAATTACTTTGAGACCAAAAAGTAATTCCCCTTAGATTGTGAAGAAGCAGAATGCAGGGATTATGATTAACATCCGAAAGCGTGAAGAGATGTATATGATTGTGGACAAGAGCGACTAGCAAATTGTGGTTCGTGCTCCCGACATTCTTAAGCCCTTATTAAAGGTATTCAGTGATGTTATGCCTGAGGATTTACCTGACGGATTACCTCCTTTGAGGGATATCCAGCATGAGATTGATTTTCTTCCAGGAGCTAGTCTTCCTAATTTGCCACATTATCGGATGAATCCGAAGAAAAATCAGATTATACAGGAGCAGGTGGGAGATCTCCTTCGAAAGGGCTTCTTGCGTGAAAGCAAAAATCCATGTGCAGTTCCTGCGCTTCTCACGCCAAAGAAAGACGGCACCATGCGTATGTGTGTAGACAGTCGTGCCATTAACCAGATTACTGTCAAGTATAGATTTCCGATTCCACGACTTGATGATATGCTAGATAGACTTGCTGGATCACAGATTTTTACGAAGATCGATCTTCGAAGCGGATACCACCAAGTTCGCATCCGCCCTGGCGATGAATGGAAAACGGCCTTCAAGACAAGTGCGGGTTTGTACGAATGGTTTGTCATGCCGTTTAGACTCACTAATGCACCTAGTACTTTATGGCATTTGTTTGGGACTGATTTACAGTATAGTAGTTCTTTCCATTCCCAAATGGATAGTCAGACGGAAGTTGTGAATCGTACTATGGCGGATATCATTCGCTACCTCTGCAGTGATATGCCTAAGCAGTGGGACCGGTATCTTGCTCTTGCTGAGTTCGCCTTCAACAACTCGGTTAACCGCTCTACCGGTACATCTCTCTTTCAGGTCGTTTATGGGCGTACACCACAGCATACTCTGGATTTGGTTCCCTTGCCCAAGATTCCAGGCTATAGTGTCGCGACAGAGAATTTGGCGACCAGAATTAACGAAGTCCAAGCTGCTGTGGCTAGTCAATTGGCTGCTTCTAATTCAAAGTATGAGGATGCTGACAAACGGCGATGTTCGAAAATTTTTTAGGTAGGCGATGAGGTAATGGTTTTCCTGCGAAAGGAGCGTTTTCCTATAGGTACCTATAATAAACTGAAGCACAAGAAGATTGGTCCTTGCCGCATCCTGAAGAAGATCAACGACAATACCTATGTAGTTGACCTTCCTGGTGAACTCAACATTTTCCCTACATTTAATGTGGCAGACTTATTTGAGTATCATGCTTCCGATACACCCCTCTATCCTGATCATAACTCGAGGGCGAGTTTTTTCGAAGAGGGAGGGAATGATGTAGAACAGTTAGCCTGTGATTATCTTGAACAATGTGATCGCCGGAAATCTCGACAGTTTTTCTGATTTTGGGAAAAACAACCATTTAGGCAGTTTTCTATATTATCATTTAGGTAGTTTCCTATATTATCATTTAGGCAGTTTCTTATATTATCATTGAGGCAGTTTCCTATATTACCAATCAGGCAGTTTCCTATATTACCATTCAGGCAGTTTCCATTAGTATTAGGAGTCCTATCTCTATATATAGGATGTCCATTTTGTAATCAAAAGCACAGTATTATTGAATAAAATTTTTGAGTTCTTTGGAGTTATTCCAAATTTACGCTTTCTCTCTGCGTCAATTTGCCATAAAGTTCACAACTTATGAAGTAATTAGGGTTTAATCACTGTTTGAAGTTTCAAACAGTGAGTAGATTGAAGAAACTAAAAAAGGGCAAATGGTAGCAATTAGGGTTTCCAACTTACAGCAAATGGAGGCAACCGAGAGCGAGAGAGGGAGGCGAGGCCGTGAGTCTTGTTTTTGAGAAATGGCCGGAGGCGCGGCCGTGAGTCAATGGGAGTTGAGAGTCGAGAGATGGAGAGACCGAGGGAGTTGCTTGGGAGAGTTGAGACAAGAGAGATTGAGATGAGACGAGATGATAGCGAGCGAGATTAGAGATTTAGGGTTTTAATTTTTCTTATATATATTATCGGTTCGGTTTGGGTGGGTAGTTCCATGCTTGGAACTGGGAACCGGACCATTACCCACTGGTTTCCTTGGGAACCACCGGTTCTGGGCTAATCTGGTCCGGTTTTGGACGGTTTGGGCAGTTCCCGGTTCCTTTGCACACTTCTAGTAGATGGCAAGAGAATTTACAGTCTCTTTGTCGCATTGGGCTCAAGTTTTGTTGGGACCACTTTAGGAGTAAAACCCTGATGCACAAGATCAATGTCGTGGAGTGCGCGTGCACAAAAACTGACCCGGACACTATCTCACAACAAGAACCAAAAAGTAAAACAGGTGTAGCTTCAATTACATTTTCTGTTTGTTTACGGAAAAGGCGACAGTGTAAATAAAGATGGAAATAAAAACTGATTCGAGAAAGTTTGGAAAGTTGTCCAATTTTACGAAGATTGGAGTAAGTTATGATATGAATTTGCAAGTTGGTTTCAAGTACCAAGCCTTTGCGTAAGCACAGCACCAGGGCCACGGGCCCATTCAAGTGAGAATGAGAGCACTTTGCCTAAGCCCATGAACTCACACGGCACCATTTGTTGGACATTTCTTGTCGGGACTGAGGATTTGTTTGACAAAATTAGAAAAAAAGGAATAATTATCGAAATTCTACCCGTCGTATGTCAAATGTTTGGCAACCTTAACTACTGAAAATGGAAAACAAAAGTTCTTTAATTTTTTTTTGAAAATTTGAATAATGACATTATTAGTACCAGTTTCACAATAATCATGTTAAGATTTTTATTTTCATCAAAATATCTTTTCAATGAAAAATTGAAGTAACCCCATCCTTAACTTACAATATATTGAGTGATTTTTTTCTTTCTGAGAATCTGCTAAGTCAAAGTTAACCAGCATATTGAAAAGTGCATAATTTTATTAGGTCTTGAATGTTTCGATTTTCAGCATTGAATATGTATATCAAACAGGACCGAGTAATCAATGCCATTTCTTTGTTAGATGGTTGCGTTGGTTGATCTCGCATGATATGCGAATGTAAATTCGAACCCAAAAAAAAAAAAACAACCAAACCAACCGGCATTTGTGGCATCACCTGAGCATATGGTAACAGCTCAACTCCAGCATGGAATGTAAGTTGAAACTTTTGGTTGGCAATAACTTAACAGCTTGTAGCTCTTTGAGTAATATGAACTTTTAGTTAATATTTCACATCGAAAGTCTGGATATCCATTTTTTACTGGTTCTCTGATCTCCTCTTAGAGTTGGAGTGTTCCTTGTAGCCAGGGAACGCGTTTTCATTGTCAACAACATGGTTTTGCTCAGCAACACTTTCCGTGAGCTCCTCTCCATCGGACCGGCTTCACCACGAATGCCAAATAGTTGCTGTTTTTGTTATTTTTTGGTCAGAACCAAATAGTTCCTGTTTTGCTCGCTCATGCTTCTGATGATTCACTTCATCTTTTTACCTATAGTTAGATCTTGTACTGATGGTCAATTCTCTGATCCACTGAGTAAAACCACTGTTTCTTGTCCACATCTTTGTCGGGACTTGTTCTTATGCATAATGCTCCGAGATGATGATTGCTCTTTACTCTTTATCAACCCTGACCGGGAAACTTCGATAGATTGCTCGATTAGCGAGCAGAAATTGATTTGTCACTTTACCTTCAATGCATAAATTTTCCACTAAGTAATGTTGCGGCTTGTCAGAAAACGCTACGTACTCAAACTTTTGAATCCATCATTTTGTCGGAGGTGGTCATAGGTGATTCTCGTCTGCGCCGAAAATGGAAGTAGAGAAGTTTTGAATTGAAGCATTTCGGCATGATATTCGATGCTCAATAAGCACTTCACTATTTGCTTTGCTGTTGTTAGAAGGGCTATTTGTTAAAGCACAAGCATCTTGACTTTTCTGCCGATTTTATTTGAGAGGATATAACCTTGTGCTGGGTGTTTCGACATATAAGAGATCACTATTTGAACACCTAAGAGAATAGGCAATAACAAAAGGGACTTTGGCGTTCCTTTTTTCTTTGTCAAGACTTTGGTGTTGAATGACCCCCAATTGATTGATTTTTTTCTTTTTTTTTTAAAAGAAGGTTGCATATGTTTTTTGTTGATGGTAAAAACCATATATATGAGGAGGGAGTGATTAAGATGAGTAGGTCCATGAAAAATGGCCCCGAAAATGACTGTTTTGGACTACTCTAGAATTGCAAGGATCACGAGGAGATTTGAATCTTCAGCTAGAGAACAAGATTGTACCATCCACATGATTCAGGAGCAGAATTAATGTGTGATGGGTACAGATAGTAAAGCTAGAGACAGTGGTTAGTTGAATAGTCACTTCCTTAAAAAAAATTGACCTATAATCACAAAATAAACGATCCAAACACAGATGATGGACCAATCTAAAGAGGTGCCCGAATGAGATGGTAGAATTTAGAAGTCACGTACATTTCACCGTTTATGGTTAAATTGAAGCCAACAGGATAGACGAAGAACCTTGACTAAGACAATTCTTCATACTCTCTAACTCATGGTCTTGCCCGAAATGTGAACTCAATATAAATAGACTTTGACATTTTTGGAGAGAATGACACCACAGTTGCTAAATCTTTCGTACGACGCTCATTTGAATGCCGTAATTTTTTTTTAGGCCATTTGAGCACCATAACTTATATACGGATCACTTGACCAGAGGAGACAAAATAAGGAAGAGCTGTCTTCTCTCTCTTGGTGACTACACGTCCAGAGGAGGAGGGACAGAGAGGTTGAGAGAGTTGGGAGGGAGAGAGAGAGAAAATGGAGAGAGCAGAGAGAGTGAGATCAAGGTCAAGAGAGATATCTGAGGTTGAAGGGCCCTCCGTTGGCGACTCTTATGTCTCAGCCGCGGCCTACGACCCTCCAACACATCCCCTTTCCTGCGACAGGGTAATGCTAGGTCTTGGTCCCGAAGTCTTGTCGGGGCTCGCGTTTGTTTAATTCGCGGTCGATTTCCAGAGGATTCCGGCTCGAAGGCGTGCGAGGCGACCGGACATAGTCCGATCTATCATGATCGCCCTCATTTGTCGCCGCCAAGCAAGATAGGGACGACGCCACAGATCTCTTGTTTAGGCCCCCACTGTGCTCTGTTTTTTTTTTTTTTAGTTCTTGGCCGACCCGGGGCCGAGGCTCGCCGGTGCTTGTTTTCGCTCGTTCCTGACTGTCGGCGAGCCTTCCCTAGCGGCCGTTGTATGCTATCTTCCATGTCGTGTTGATTGCGGTTGACGTTGGTACCTCCCTTGGCTCGGTTTTCCCTTTTCCAGTCAACGTTCATAATGTGTTCGATGTAATGCCTGAATGAAGTCCACGAGTCTTCGCATCGAACGAGCAATCGTTATGCATTTCTCCGTGCTTGTCTTGTGGTTCGTGTTCGCGTTGCACTTCCTTCGGGAGCATGCTTTCAGTCGGTCGAACGGTCGTTTTCGTGTTTGTCGCTGGAGTTTTTTTTGTTTGTCCATTGGCCGGCGTTGAGGAGTCGCCGCCGTCGAAACTCGGCCCAGTCGAGGGAGAGGACATCGGAGCTAGGCCGGATCGGGGCTGACTGCCGTCGCCGCGTCGGGCGTGAAGGCGAGTCGGGCCGGCGGTCGTGGAAGGCGCCGCGGGCGCAAGTCGGGTCGGCGACAGCGAACCGGGTCGGGCGAGCTGGTGTAACCGGATAGGGTTTTATTTGGTGTTTGGGCCGGCTTTAGGTTTGTTATGTTTTAGTTGCTTTGGGCTTTTTAGTTTAGGATTAGAATAGGTCTTTTAGGTTTGGGCCATTTCATGGATGGGCCGAATTAGATTAATTAGGTGGAAGTGTCATTTAGGCTTTTATCCCTAGTGGGCTGGGCTTGGGTTTTTTTATTTTATTGTTTTATTTGGATTTTAGAGTATTCTGAATTGGGCCTTCGCGGAGCCCACCTTGCTGTGGACCCGGGCCGGATCGGATGTGGAGATGCGACCCAGGTCCATTTTTATATTATTTAAATATTATATTATTATTTTAATAATAATAAATATTTTAAAAAAACTAAAAAGTTTAAAGAAATTTTGAAAATTAAAAATTGAAAATTGGCCTTTGGAATTACCCCTTTTTTGCCCTTTTTATGTGATTAATGTTATGCTTAATTACACATTGCTTGCTTCACACGTTTCAATTACGTGTTTAAATTTGATTTTGCATGTGATCGAATAGAGATGGGTTTGGCTTTTGGTTGTGCACTTCTAATGCATTGGTTGTTATATCTTTAGTTAGGTTAGAATTAGAGTCCTAGACTCATAATTGTTAAGATTGCTGCATGAACACGTTAGGTAATGATTGAGCAAGGTTAGGTACCGAAAGGGTACTAGTTAATCAATCAGTGTAATCAAGTCCTTGTACCCATTGAATAATTGGTTCGTGGAAGTGAAATATTTCTCCCATGCTTTACTTGGGTGTCTAATTGATCTACCAAAAATTGATTAGTGGCGACTTCTAGATGAAATTGATTCGCATGTTAATAACTTAAATCTAAGTCACGAATTAATATGGATTTGGGAGGGCTCGAATTAGGTTTAACTTAGTTATTTATTAGCCAAACCACTTAGCGGCGGGGCGGTTAGGAGACGTTGTAACAAGAGTGGTCTCCACTTCTTGCCATGCCTAAAAGTCAAACCAACCGACCAACATTCCTTCACCCTTTTTCCGAATTCCCGCTCGTTTTCTTTTTTTTTTATTATTTATTTCTGACTTCATGATCGCTCTTTATAAAAGCTGCCAAATCTAGCTCGTGGGCTTATTCTGGCACATAATACCCTTTTCTTGGACTGGATTTTGCTGAAATCTTTGCTCTTGATTGACTGAGGAGGAAAATTTTTTTTCCAAGGTTGAGAAGGAAATGAGGATGGCAGGAGCAGGGACAACATCTGCAAGTGACGATCATCGCGTATTTTCAATAGGGAAAAAATTTGAGCGACTATCTCCACCATCCGACTGTTGCATCGTCACTGTTCCGGAGAAGCTCCCGAGGACCAACAAAGAGGAAATTGTTTTTTCCAAGGATGAGAAGGAAATGAGGATGGCAGGAGCAGGGACAACATCTGCAAGTGACGATCCTAATGAACTCTTAATTTCAATACTCAGCAGATTTGCGGGACTATCTCTGCCATCCGACTGTTGCATCTTCACCGTTCCGGAGAAGCTCCGGCGAAACAACAAAGAGGCCTACACGCCCCGCGTCGTCGCGATCGGACCTTATCACCGTGTCAATCCAAGCCTCATGCCAATGGAAGATCACAAGCTGTGGTACTTGCAGAACTTCCTCAAGGAAAACAAGGGGTGCAAACTCGAGGACTACATCAAGAGGGTCAAGTCCTGGGAGGATGAGGCCCGGAACTGCTACGATAAGAAGATCGAGCTCGACTCCAACCAGTTCGCTGAGATGATGCTCCTCGACAGCATCTTCGTGATCCAGCTCTTCCTGACGGACTGGAGATGTCACGGCGACCGGATCTTCAACATGCCATGGATGTTTGATGATGTCATGCGCGACATGGCACTGCTAGAGAACCAGTTGCCGTTTTTTGTCATCCAGCGGCTGTTCAAAATGGCGTTTGGAACGCACCAGAAGCACACGCCGGGGCTTCTTGAACTCTCGTGCGGGTTCTTCAACCCGGTTATGAGGATGGAGAAGTTGCCGGAGGCGGTGATGGAGTTGGAGGTGAAGCACTTCGTCGACGTGATCGGGCTCTCGTTCTTACCCTCGGTGGGGAAGGCGCCAAATAAGAGAAATGAGAAGATCAAGTTCCTTCCGAGTGTGACACAACTGGTGGCGGCCGGAGTGAAGCACTTCGTCGACGTGATCGGGCTCTCGTTCTTTCCCTCGGTGGGGAAGGCGCCAAATAAGAGAAATGAGAAGATCAAGTTCCCTCCGAGTGTGACACAACTGGTGGCGGCCGGAGTGAAGCTGAGAAGAGGTGAGAGTTGACCTGTGTCATTTTATTTTCTGAATTTGAATATCTAGTTGATTCTGTTTCGTTCTCTATCTATTCCCTTTTATTAACAATGCTCTAAGGTGAGAGCGAGTGCTTGTTCGACATCGAATTCGAGAACGGAGTGCTCGAAATCCCGTGTCTGGTTCTTGACGACTGGACGGAATCCTATTTTCGGAACATTATCGCCTTCGAGCAATGTTACTACTCAAGCAAAAATTATCTGACCGACTACATAGCATTCATGGATCAACTGGTCGATACCCCGGGCGACGCAGAGTTGCTGATCGACAAGGCAATCATCGAGAACTGGCTCAGCAATAAGGAAGCTGTCGCGCAGCTAATCAACAACTTCGCCAAGGAAATTTTACTGTCAGAGGATTACCACTTCTCCAGCCTCAGCGACAAGCTCATCAAGCATTGCCAAAGGCCTTATAACAAGTGGAAGGCGACGCTCAAGCGCGATTACTGCAGTAACCCGTGGGTGGTCATCTCGGTTATCGCTGCAGTGTTGTTGCTTTTACTGACTATAGCACAGACTGTGTGCTCAGTCCTCTCTCTCGTATAACCTTGCTTTTTGAATGGTAAATTGCTACTGTAATGCTCTGATTTTCTATCGAATGATGTGTGATCAACGGTCACTTTCTATCGGAATCAACAGAACATCGATTTATATATGTGAGCCGGGATGTTAAGGGCGCGTTTGGTAATGTTCTAATTTCTGGGAACAATTTCTTTTTAGAAATAGTTTTATCAATTTCTATTTCCCAGATAAGTTTTTGAGCAAAAGAATGCGTTTGGTAATTGTATAAAATTTTTATTCTCAGAATTGAAAAAGAACAGAAATATATTTGGTAACTGCACAAAATTTCTATTCTTGAAATAGAAAAAGAGTATAAATGCATTTGGTACAACTAAAAGAATTTCTATTCTCAATTTTTTTCATTCAAGTTTATATCTTTTATTTAATTATAAGTACAAGTTATAAGTGAAAAAAACCAATATAATCAAAAAATTAGTAGGTCGCATAATGCGTTTTTGCGGTTTGGTATGGTTTCGAAAAAATTGAAACCAAATTAGACCACAGAAAACGGTTTTGTTCGATTTGTGAACCGGTTTTTCTCAGGAAAGTACTCAAACCACATATTTAAACCTTTTTTTGGCTCACTAGTTAGAATTATACAATTTTTTTGAGGCATTAACGTTACGATGCGAATGTGCTACTTTTTCTCTCAATTCGCTCCACATTTAGATTGTCCATGGCAGCTTCAATATCAAACATCTTCAACAAGACTCCTGAGCGTTGGGTTGATTTTGCTAAGGTCGAAAAATGGGTCAAACTCAAAGGACTGGATTGAAGAAGAGCTTCCAATGGCCCAGAAGACCTCGACATGTTTGCGTTACTCAAGTATTCTGAATCAAAATACACACTTTACAAAGAAGCAATGTCGCAACGGGTATAGTTCAACTACATACAATACAATAAACATCCTGTCATCTGTCTAACGTAACACGGCGATACCTAAGCGCATTCACTGAAAAACCTCACAGGTGGAATCTTTCGAAACTTCTTATGACCAATTAACGTCCTTTGGATCCCATACGCCACTGAAAGTTACTGAACATCGTGCAGGCATTTTCGAATCGCAGCTTGGAATCATCGGACTAGACGTCTGTGGGAGGAGGGTACATGTGAAAAACATACGAGATGGGCTTGTATACCTCCATCAGTTTCTTGGTGGGTATAACATCCGACAGTTCCCCAGAGCTCTGCTCAGCAAAAGGAAATGACTGGGTGAGAAGGAAGAAGCTGCTCCTTCCCAGCTTCTCCACCTGGAACAATAATCACAAAGGTGTCAAAACAACACCGGGGACTAACGACAGATATCTACAAAAGATGTCTTGAACACACTATTATGAACTTTAGCAAAAGAGTTTAAAGATGCTACTAAAAACCGAGCTGAAAGATTCACCTGTGTAACCACCGATTAGCAAAGATACACTCGAGAACAAACATAAAAATCTAGTTTACTGGCCATGAATGGAAATTGCGAGCTCTCTACCAAGCCTGATCAGTTGATCACCTATTCCTTACAAGATCCCATGAGCAAGCAAACGCAGCAATGAAAAAAATTGTTACCATCTTTCAGAACTGGTTATTACCTGCAGTTTCGAAAACCTAAGGTTATTCATGGTAAGAACAACCGGCACTTCACATAAAGTATCAGCAAGTAGCCGAATTGCCAGATACTTGAAGAAATTCTTCATGAAACTTATCTGTCCCTCAAAAAATTTTATGTCCACAAACTTCAAAATCAGGAAACCACAAGACACATTTCACTGACTTCCACAGAACTTGACCCTCTGCAGACTTCCCTATGATGCTTTGGTATGGGTGATGGAGTCCCCACATAATCTTGATAGGAGTCAATGACGGGTCAGATATGGAGGATTCCAGAAGACGTGTGGTGGCAACGATTCTAAAAGGATCATAACTCCGGGCAATGTTGGAGGTAAAATGGAAGGTGGTGTCATCCAAGATATGTAAACCATAAGTTCCTAATGCAATTTTCAGGGACAACATTCATCCAATTCACAAGGAGACTTTGCCAATCGCCATAGAGCTCATAGAAAATCTTCCCTACATTACACTACCTAAGTTTTTATCAGATGAACTATCATTCTCATGGAAGTTCCAGATAAAATTGACTATGTACTCAAACTAGAAAATGCTTTGGCTGGTTAGGTCGACCTAATATTTCCTGATTCTCTGAAGCATTGCTTCTCGTGGGTTTCGTTTCATGCCCGGAGAAAATGGGTTTTCGCTGAACACTCGAGCGAAACCAGACTTCGAAAATTTTATCTATTCTCACACAGAAGAAGCTGTAATGACATCCATCCATCCATCCATCCGAATCTGGACACACACTCCACAGATCAACTAAAACATCAACATTGATCAATTACGAATAGCCAAACAACCCACACAATCAGAAAAACAAGACTATTCCATCTAAAAGGCACCGCACAACATGGTTTGCCAAACCAACTTCACGACACAAAAAAGCCCCCGCGAACAGCAGAATCCGACTCCAACCCAACCCACACCAACAAGAACCCTAGCTCGAAAGGCCAGGCACCATTGAAACAAGCACACGCGAGAGGCTCGGAAGGGAAAGAAGAGTATCCAATCAGGGAAGCGGAAGGTAGAACCACGACGAGTACCTTGCGGATCTGGGCGCAAGGGCCGCCGTCGCCGCTGTCGAGCGAGGGTCGCCCTCGCCGATCTGGGCACGAGGGCCGCCCTCACCGCCGTTGACCGAGGGCCACCCGTGCCTAGATCGGCGAGGGTGACCCTCGCTGGATGGCGGCGAGGCGACCTGCGCCCAGATCGGCGAGGGTGACCCTCGCTGGATGGCGGCGAGGGCGACCTGCGCCCAGATCGACGAGGGCGGCCCTCGCTCGACGGCGTCCCTATAGAATCACCACAATATCAGACAAAGACGAGAACAGAAAGGCGTACCGGCGGCTTTCGACTGGCCGGGGCTTCGCCGCGAGTGATGGGGGTGGTGGCTGGTGCTTTGAGATGATCTGCAGACGACGGAGGATGGAGGAGGAGCTGAAGCCGCGGCTTGAAAGGGAAGAAGACGGTCTGCAGACGACGGTCAGTTTCTCTACCTTTTTACCTTTCTGTTTCTTTGTTTCTATTTCTATTTCTGAGAATAAAGGAGTAAATTTTTTTTGCTTCTTATTTTTATTTTAAATTTATTTTTTGGTTATTTTTTTATTTTGAAAAATAGAAAAATCAACTGACGTTACCAAATAGGTTTCTGTTCTTTTTTTATTTTAAAAAATAAAAAAATAGAAAAATAGAGTAGTAGAAATGTTACCAAACGTGTCCTAATTCGCTTTTTCTATTCAATACATTTTACGACATAGAACCTATGAATATGAATGGTATGTAGCGATTCAACCTCTATCCTGAAGATGGTTCGTCGAAGAAATGTTGCCGCAACCGAGATTAGCTTGACGGCCCTAATCATCATTTAGCAATTAATAAACTTGAGGCATGTTGAGAAGGAATCAATGAATATTTTCACAAAGTTTTTGTTGTAAATACGCCGACAGAAGATGGTGCATCAAAGCTATAGCCGTAGGTGTCAAAACGGGTCAAAACCTCACTTTTTAACTCATATTTAACGGGTTCCGACCAAAAAAAAATCATATTTAACAGGTTGTGTTGTATATATATATTATCTAAAATGTAAAGAATGGATTGTTATGGATTTAGAGTAGCAAAACCCAACCAGATATGGGTTTTAATGGGTTTGAAGTATATCCACTTATAACCCAGCAAATTGTACCTTGTATAAACCAGAGGTTGCACAGTCATCTCTCGAGTTTTGCATTTTTGATTCATTCATTCACTTGATTGCCAAAGCACCAAGTTGGCCCATTCATGAGTGTGAGATTTTTGTGGGATCACTTCTAAAAGCTTAAGCTATTAAATAAATGCGTTGTTTAATATTTAATTATTCTAATACTCCCCATCACGCTTAGTCTCGTCTTTTTTTCCTGGTACTAAGCGTTGATATATTTAATTGGGGAGACGAATGTGGTCTGGAAAGATTTGAACTCAGGACCTCTAACTCTGATACCATATAAGATTATTGGAGGACCACTATTAACTGTTCTAAAAGCTTAAGTTGATAAATGAATGCGTGATTTAATATTTAATTATTCTAACAACGAGCAAGCTTCATGCAACTTGGAGTTGAGCATTTGATGTCGTGTTCCATTATTATAGCAAAAGTCAAATATGAAAATGTTTAGTTATCTTTTGCAATTCTCAATTGTTCATTACAAAATACACTCATTCAAAGTGAATGCAGGAAAACCAAAAGTCTTAATTTACTCTTCTTTTTTCTTTTTCCCGCTGCAAAGAATTCGAAACAAGATATCTTTAATACGTCCGGTTGAATTTGAAAAATTTCAAAAATTTTGACTGGAGAAAAAAAACAAAATACTGTCAAAACTCCTATTTATAAACTTGATGAGAGAGTTCTGTTCTACTTATATGTCACATCTACACCAATGAAAAGGAATGTAATGGATAAATAGATTATTAAGATATAAAATGTATTTCATGCCACAATCCAAGAGCTTAATCTTTTAGAGCAAATGATGGCTTACTTAATTTCAAATTAGGACTACAGCTACAGATCATCGTTAAATTCCTCACGGCCTTTTCACTCGTTTTATAAATTTTGTTTTCACTACACAAGAATGGTTTTCAAAATTTTTTCGCTCAAGATTTTAGAATGCACAATTGAGGAGGCAGTGATAGGGGACATTGGTGGTGGGAAGGAGAGAGTTCTGTAGTTGGGGCTTTGGGAATGAAGAAGAGATGAAGATGAAGAACAACGTGTGATGGTGAAGAAGAAGAAGAGGAAGAATATGATTGGATTCGGTTGGGTCCGAGTAGGGTCGAGTATGGGTTGTTAAAGTGTATTACATTATTTATGGATAAATATGGATTAAAAGGGTCAGTTTAGATCAAGACTCATTTTCGACCTACTCAAACCCCATTCAATCCACCCGCTTGACAAGACTAGACAGAGGGAATGAAAGCCGAGGCTAAGTGAACCTGAACTTGTATAGATTACCTTTGCCTTTCAGATGGCAATTAAGTCTTTAATTGCATAATGCAAATAATTTGGCGGAGATCGAGACGTTTTCATCAGGTAACTTGAAAATCAACTGCAGCAATCTGCATTTTACGCATAAGATTGTGTCCTGGCCGTGCATTCTATCTAGCAGTAGATATATGCAAGTTTTGGTGAATTCTTTGCAAAGTTTCGGAATGAGTTCTTCGAAATATGAAGCAACCGAATGGAACACGATAGATGGCTCTTAGCTTTCCTTTGCAACAGATGCAATCAGCTAGCGAAAATCAATAACCTAAGGAGGCGATGCTGACGAGAGAAATACCGAACTAACAATGACAACTCTAGTAATTATCCTAATACTAATAATAATACCAATACAAAAACTAATCAGTGTACATGTTGGTAGAGCCCGGATTGAAGACGTGCATAGTTTCTGTTCCCGCTACATGTTGCGCATATAGTTGCATACATTATTACCTTGCAAGTTCTAGGTTTTAGACGCGTCGATTTCACTAGTGTACAAACAAATAGGCTGTTGACAGTGCTTGACCATTTCGTTCAGAAAACAGTGCTCCAAGTAATAACAGCTTCGATCAGTTTGGTGTCCACCTCAAACTATAGGGCGTCCGCAGAAAGAAACAGGAAGCTTTTCCATTTACAAGTTTCATTTGTGCTGGGTGTACAGAGCTTTCAAACAAAATTGTACCAAAAATATGCATTTTAAGTATCGTATCACTAGGATCCTTGTTGCAGCCCTCGGCAGTAGAACAACACCTCATACCCAAATCACAAACGCCTTGGACGATAGCTCTGTTTCACCATTATTTCAGAAACTTCCCAAAGACCCAAAACGCACATGTGCTGTATGCCAAGTCGCCAAAATCCACCAAAAAGTTGCGCGTCGAATACCTTGGCTTACGATCTATAAACTGAATCTTACTAAAAGCCAACTGATCAATGTCCACGGCGAGCACATAAATCAGATTGCGACTTGGGACCTAGAACTTGCAAGTTCAAAACAAAACTCGCCACCCCAACCACGAGCGTTGCGTCCTTTGCCACATAACTGCGAGAGGACAGCCTTCACTCAAATCTATGGCGAGTGCAAACGACGCAGCATGACATTGATATATGTGTATTGATGTGACGTTGGTGCGGTTTCACATCAGTCCATACATTTGACAAAAGGACTAACTTAAATAAAAAATATAGTTGAAGGATTTTTTTTTGGTAGGGTAACTGAAGGATTCAATTGGAAAAAAAAAAGAGCTTAAAAATCACATTAAATAAATTAAAAGAGTATATAGTCGAAGCCTTGAACCATTTATTACCGAAAAAACTTGTTATAATGTTCTTTTCTATAAATAAGCACAGGGGAGCTAATCCCTGTCATAAGCTTTAAATTAGTCATATGGGTAAATGTAACCATAGAAAAAGTCTTCGAGCAAACATTATGACAAGAAGAATCTTGCTTTTGCTGTTGCATCACTGAGATGAAACTAAAATACTTCATAGATGCAGTGTAACTGTGACCAAAGTATTATCGCTTTTTCTGCCTTAAAAACTTCTCTAACAGTCTAGATAAAATTGGACCAAGAGGAGATCTTTTCGGTTTAATGGCAAAGAAACCGAATGACTCTGTTCCTTTTTTTTCCCCCTTCTCCTTTTTCTTTGTGATTGATAGTTATGGTCAGACCTTCTTTTGTGTGCATAAGATTATAATGCTTCACAGTAGGTTAAAGAATATCAGATCTTTCTTTTGTCCCCCCAAAGCTACTGTTTTCATGGTTTGCATGGTTTCTCACTATATAGTCTGGGAAGCAAACAGGACTTCTCCGATGACAGCAAGAAGGAAGAACGCATTCTTGATCTCGAATCTCAGGTAAGCAAATGTAAAAATACAGAGAATACGAGGTACAAAACCATTTCATCAGAGTGGTCTCCACTCTTTGCCATGCCTAAAAGTCAAACCAACCGACCACCATTCCTTCACCCCTTTTTCCGAATTCCCGCTCGTTTTCTTTTCTTTTATCATTATTTATTTCTGACTTCATGGTCGGTCTGCATCAAAGCTGCCAAATCTAGCTTGTGGGCTTATTCTGGCACAGAATACCCTTTTCTTGGACTGGATTTTGCTGAAATCTTTGCTCTTGATTGACTGAGGAGGAAATTTTTTTTCCAAGGTTGAGAAGGAAATGAGGATGGCAGGAGCAGGGACAACATCTGCAAGTGACGATCATCTCATTAAACTCGTAATTTCAATACAAAGCAGATTTGAGGGACTATCTCCGCCATCCGACTGTTGCATCTTCATCGTTCCGGAGAAGCTCCGGAGGAGCAACAAAGAGGCCTACACACCCCGCGTCGTTGCGATCGGACCTTATCACCATGATGATCCAAGCCTCATGCCGATGGAAGATCACAAGCTGTGGTACTTGCAGAACTTCCTCCAGCACAACCAGAAGTGCCATCTCAAGGACTACACCGAGAGGATCAAGTCCTGGGAGGATGAGACCCGAAACTGCTACGATAAGCAGATCAGCCTCAACTCTGACCAGTTCGCCGAGATGATGCTCCTTGACGGCATCTTTGTGATCCAGCTCTTCCTGATGCTCCGGAGCAGTCAGCTGAGGCTGCATGGCGACCGGATCTTCAACAAGCCAGGGATGTTTGATGATGTCTTCCACGACATGGCACTGCTGGAGAACCAGATGCCGTTTTTTGCCATCCAGCGGCTGTTCGAAATGGCGTTTAGAACGCACCAGGAGCACATGCCGGGGCTGCTTGAACTCGCGTGTGGGTTCTTCGAGCCAGTTACGAGGATGGAGAAGTTGCCGGAGTCGGAGGTGAAGCACTTCGTCGACTTGATCAGGCTCTCGTTCTTGCCGTCAGTGAAGAAGGTGCAAAATGAGAGAAATAAGGAGATGAAGTTCACCCCGAGTGTGACGGAGATGTTGGCGGTCGGAGTGAAGCTGAGAAGAGGTAAGAGTTGACCGGCGTCATCTTGTTTTCTGAATATGAATATCTATTTGATTCTATTTCGTTCTCTGTTTGTTCCCTATTATTAACAATGCTCTCAGGCGAGAGCAAGTGCTTGTTCGATATCGAATTCAAGAACAGAGTGCTCAACATCCCGTATCTGACTCTTTACGACACGACGGAATCCTATTTTCGGAACATTATTGCCTTCGAGCAATGTTACTGCTTCAACACGTATCTGACCGACTACATGGCGTTCATGGATCACCTGGTTGATACCCCGGGTGATGCAAAGTTGCTGATCGACAAGGAAATCATCGAGAACTGGCTCAGCGATAAGAAAGCTGTCGCGCAGCTAATCAACTCTCTTAGCAAGGAAGTTGGCTTGTGGGCAGAAAGTTACTACTTCTACAGCCTCAACGACAAGCTCAGCCAGCATTGCCATAGGCCTTATAACAAGTGGAAGGCTACGTTCAAGCGCAAATACTGCAGTAGCCCGTGGGTGGTCATCTCGGTTATCGCTGCAGGGGTGTTGCTTTTTCTGACTGTAGCACAGACGGTGTGCTCAGTTCTCTCTCTCATATAACCTTGCTTTTTGTATGGTAAATTGCCACTAATGCTCTAATTTTCTATTGAATGATGTGCGATCATCGGTCACTTTCTATCGGAATCAGCAGAGCATCGATTTATATATGTCAACCGGGCGTTAATTCGCTTTTTCCTATTCAATACATTCCACGACGTAGAGCAGACAAATATGAATGGTACGTAGCAATTCAACCTCTATCCTGAGGATGGTTGGTCGAAGAAATGTAGCCGCAACTGAGATTAGCTTGTCGGCACCTACCAGCATGGCAATCAATAAACTTGACAATCAATAAACTTGAGCCATCTTGAGAAGGAATCAATGAATATTTTTTGTTGTAAGCATGTCCACAGAAGACGGTGCATCAGAGCCAGAGTAGGGTGTCAAACTAGGTCAAAACCTAACTTTTTAACCTAAAAAACTCATTTAAGGGTTTGACAAAAAAAAAACTCAAATTTAGCGGGCTGGGTTGTATATATATTAGCTAAAATCTAAAGAATGGATTGTTATGGATTTAGAGTAGAAAAGCCCAATTAGATATGGGTCTTAATGGGTTTAAAATATATCCACTTGCAACCCACCAAATTATAGTGACCGGAGGTTGCACGAGTTTTGCATTTTTTATTCATTCATTCACTTCGTTTGCCAAAACACCAAGTTGGCCCTGTCACGAGTAAGCTTCGTGCAACTTGGAGTTGAGCATTTGATATCGTGTTCCATTATTATAGCAAAAGTCAAATCTGAAAATGTTCTTTTATCTTTTGCAATTCTCAATTGTTCATTACAGAATACATTCATTTATAGTGAATGTAGGAAAACCAAAAGTCTTATTTTGTTCTTTTATTCCTTTTTTTTTTTGCTTTTTTCTCGTGATAAAGAATTTAGAAGAAGATATCTTTAATATGTCTGGCTGAATTTGGAAAATTTCAAAAATTTTGACGGAAAAAAAAAATTGTCAAAACTCCACTTTATAAACTTCACGAGAGAGTTCCATTCCGCTTATTTGCCACATCTACACCAATGAAAAGCAACATAATGGATAAATATATTATTAAGATATAAAATGTACTCCATGCCGCACTCTAAGAGCTTAATCTTTTAGAGCAAATGATGGTGTACTAAATTTCAAATTAGGACTACGAGCAGAGATCGAGTTAAATTCCTAATGCCCTTAATTTCAAATTAGGACTACAAACAGATCACCTTCTCTCATAAGAGAGAAAGAGAGCATGAGAGAGAGAGAGAGTGGTGCTTGTGGGGGGGGGGGGGGTGTTTAAATTAGGTGTGATGAAAGGTCCAGAGTTAGATGTACACAAGTTATAATCCATGCAAACATCAAATTGGACAGAATAGGAGACACTAGGCCCTATTCCTGGTAGCCCACCAACAAGGAAAGAAGGTACCAACAAGGTGCTAGATAGGGGTGATCAGCTCCCACCTTGGAATTTGGAACCGGCCACTAAGGATAGGTTTGAAAAATTGGAACCGGAAACTGTCCATTGGTTTTAGGGAATCGGTCTCACCAAGCTTCACACGATCAGTGGCTTGTTTTCCAGCAAGCTATGAACCAATCCCACTAAGCTTCTTCTTTTTCCAGCAAAAAAGAATGCCCTATTCTTTAATTGCCCCGTTGTTTGTAAAAAAAACTTCCCTGTTCTTTAATTGCCCTGCCTTCATACCAAACCCAAGTACATGGAATAAACTCGTCCAGCACTATAAATTAGACAACTTTACAATGGCACAACAATCACAACTAGATTTGCCATAAAGTTCACAACTTATGAAGTAATTAGGGTTTAATCATTGTTCGAAGTTTCAAACAGTGAGTAGATTGAAGAAACTAAAAAGGGGCAAATGGTAGCAATTAGGGTTTCCAACTTACAGCAAATGGAGGCAACCGAGAGCGAGAGAGGGAGGCGAGGCCGTGAGTCTTGTTTTTGAGAAATGGCCGGAGGCGCGGTTGTGAGTCAATGGGAGTTGAGAGTCGAGAGACGGAGAGACCGAGGGAGTTGCTTGGGAGAGTTGAGACAAGAGAGATTGAGATGAGACGAGATGATTGCGAGCGAGATTAGAGATTTAGGGTTTTAATTTTTCTTATATATATTATCGGTTCGGTGTGGGTGGGTAGTTCCATGCTTGGAACTGCGAACCGGACCATTACCCACTGGTTTCCTTGGGAACCACCGGTTCTGGGCTGATCTGGTCCGGTTTTGGCCGGTTTGGGCAGTTCCCGGTTCCTTTGCACACTTCTAGTAGATGGCAAGAGAATTTACCGTCTTCTTGTCGCATTGGGCTCAAGTTTTGTTGGGACCGCTTTAGGAGTACAACCCTGATGCACAAGATCAATGTCGTCGAGTGCGTATGCACAAAAACTAACCCGGACACTATCTCACAACAAGAACCAAAAAATAAAACAGGTGTAGCTTCAATTACATTTTCTGTTTGTTTATGGAAGAGGCGATAGTGTTAATAAAGATGGAAATAAAAACTGATTCGAGAAAGTTTGGAAAGTTGTCCAATTTTACGAAGATTGGAGTAAGTTATGATATGAATTTACAAGTTGGTTTCAAGTACCAAGCCTTTGCGTAAGCACAGCACCAGGGCCACGGGCCCATTCAAGTGAGAATGAGAGCACTTTGCCTAAGCCCATGCACTCCCACGGCACCATTTGTTGGACATTTCTTGTCGGGACTGAGGATTTGTTTGACAAAATTAGAAAAAAAAAGGAATAATTATCGAAATTCTACCCGTCGTATGTCAAATGTTTGGCAACCTTAACTACTGAAAATGGAAACCAAAAGTTCTTTAATTTTTTTTTTGAAAATTTGAATAATAACATTATTAGTACCAGTTTCACAATAATCATGTTAAGATTTTTATTTTCATCAAAATATCTTTTCAATGAAAAATTGAAGTAACCCCATCCTTAACTTACAATATATTGAGTGATTTTTTTTCTTTCTGAGAATCTGCTAAGTCAAAGTTAACCAGCATATTGAAAAGTGCATAATTTTATTAGGTCTTGAATGTTTCGATTTTCAGCATTGAATATGTATATCAAACAGGACCGAGTAATCAATGCCATTTCTTTGTTAGATGGTTGCGTTGGTTGGTCTCGCATGATATGCGAATGTAAATTCGAACCCAAAAAAAAAAAACAACCAAACCAACCGGCATTTGTGGCATCACCTGAGCATATGGTAACAGCTCAACTCCAGCATGGAATGTAAGTTGAAACTTTTGGTTGGCAATAACTTAACAGCTTGTAGCTCTTTGAGTAATATGAACTTTTAGTTAATATTTCACATCGAAAGTCTGGATATCCATTTTTTACTGGTTCTCTGATCTCCTCTTAGAGTTGGAGTGTTCCTTGTAGCCAGGGAACGCGTTTTCATTGTCAACAACATGGTTTTGCTCAGCAACACTTTCCGTGAGCTCCTCTCCATCGGACCGGCTTCGCCACGAATGCCAAATAGTTGCTGTTTTTGTTATTTTTTGGTCAGAACCAAATAGTTGCTGTTTTGCTCGCTCATGCTTTTGATGACTCACTTCATCTTTTTACCTATAGTTAGATCTTGTACTGATGGTCAATTCTCTGATTCACTGAGTAAAACCACAGTTTCTTGTCCACATCTTTGTCGGGACTTGTTCTTACACATAATGCGCCGAGATGATGATTGCTCTTTACTCTTTATCAACCCTGACCGGGAAACTTCGATAGATTGCTCGATTAGCGAGCAGAAATTGATTTGTCACTTTACCTTCAATGCGTAAATTTTCCACTAAGTAACGTTGCGGCTTGTCAGAAAACGCTACATGCTCAAACTTTTGAATCCATCATTTTGTCGGAGGTGGTCATAGGTGATTCTCGTCTGCGCCGAAAATGGAAGTAGAGAAGTTTTGAATTGAAGCATTTCGGCATGATATTCGATGCTCAATAAGCACTTCACTATTTGCTTTGCTGTTGTTAGAAGGGCTATTTGTTAAAGCACAAGCATCCTGACTTTTCTGCCGATTTTACTTGAGAGGATATAGCCTTGTGCTGGGTGTTTCGACAGATAACAGATCACTATTTGAACACCTAAGAGAATAGGCAATAACAAAAGGCACTTTGTCGTTCCTTCTTTCTTTGTCAAGACTTTGGTGTTGAATGACCCCTAATTGATTGATTTTTTTCTTTTTTTTTTAAAAGAAGGTTGCATATGTTTTTTGTTGACGGTAAAAACCATATATATGAGGAGGGAGTGATTAAGATGAGTAGGTCCATGAAAAATGGTCACGAAAATGACCGTTTTGGACTATTTTAGAATTGCAAGGACCACGAGGAGATTTGAACCTTCAGCTAGAGAACAAGATTGTACTTTCCACATGATTCAGGAGCAGAATTAATGTGTGATGGGTACAGATAGTAAAGCTAGAGACAGTGGTTAGTTGGATAGTCACTTCCTTAAACAAAATTGACCTATAATCACAAAATAAACGATCCAAACACAGATGGACCAATCCAAAGAGGTGTCCGAATGAGATGGTAGAAGTTAGAAGTCACGTACATTTCACCATTTATGGTTAAATTGAAGCCAACAGGATAGACCAAGACCTTGACTAAGAAAATTCTTCATACTCTCTAACTCGTGGTCTTGCCCGAAATGTGAACTCAATATAAACAGACTTTTGACATTTTTGGAGAGAATGACACTTCAAGTGCCAAATCTTTCATACGACGCTCACTTAAATGTCATAACTTTTTTTTGATCACTTGAATACCATAATTTATGTACGGAGCCCACTTAAGAGTTGTAACTTTTTTTTTGACCATTTGAGTGCCATATAACTTTTCAATCAATCACTTGAGTATTATAAAATTTTAAAAACGTTCACTACAAGTGCTATGCCAGGTTGGATTTCTAGCACTTGGGTGAACGATATTAAAAAGTTTTGGCACTCAAGTGATTGATTGAAAAATTATGACACGTAAGAGAAGTTTTTGTAGAGGTTATGATACTTAAGTGAGTGCCGTACAAAAGTTATGGCACTTATGGTATCTTTATCCTATGTTTCTGACTTTATTTTTCATCTACGTTTGTTGGATGTGAAAACATAGATACATGATTGATTTATTTCTCTTGCGGTAGTAAAACAGGTTTTTTCCAAAGTTGCTGATCACTGCTTAAGGAATTTCTTACATTTGTAATTTGCATGTGGGATAAATTTTTCAGACCGAATTTGATGAGCAAAGTACGGCGGATTAAACTGTTTCTATACTTGGTCACTGAGAGCGAGTCATCCAAAACTACGTTTTAGTTGTTTATCAACTTTGCAATTTGTGTGGTTTGTTGGCATTAATGCGATGTCTCATTATACCAATTTTCATGTAGAATTTGTTTAATAGCACCGAAATGGAAATTTCAGTGTGCTTATTCCTACCTCTATGCAATTTGTTATGGGAAAGGAAAAAAAAACCCATCATAAGCGAGAAAAAAAGGATGTAACTCTGTAAATAAACCATCACCTAAGAGAAAGGATCCTGGATCTTTACGTACGTGACCAGAGGCAGGAATAAGCAGATTGAAATTTCCATTTCTCATTACATTCCCCATGCACAGTACAGTGTTTCTATTTAACGCATCAACAAATTTGGAAAAGAGAAGATTATAAATAAAAAGGCAATGCTAAAGAAACTTAAGTTTTTACTGAAGTTTCTTTTTTTTGCCGAAACGAAATTTCATTCGTAATCAAACAAGAAAGGAACATAAAAAGCTTCCAAGCAAAGCAAATCTTGAAAGAGCTGCAAAACAAAACCTAGAAAACAAAGTAGTATCGCTTGCAGTTATAAGCAAACACTCATCCCAAAAGATCAGATCTATCATAGCATTAAAAGACAATCGGTGATCAATCATCAGAATTGTTAGTGATGGACACACGCCAGGATCTTTTCCTCCAGAAAGTATGGCTTGCAGTGCGTGCGTAGGTTCAGCATCATCCACGGAGACAATAACAATAATATGTTGAACCACCACAGAACAAACACTTCTAAGAAACTCCCAGATCTACATCTAAATTGAGAGAGAAAAGCTCATAGATTTAGATCTATACCTAAATCAGGAGAGGACAGCTTTCAATGAATCGCGAGAAGTCATAGAACCACATCTTGGACATTTTGCTAGTTGGATTGGCGATGACATCCTCACAAAAATTTTAGCTACAAGCAGATTTATTCATCGTGACGAGTGAAGAAAAGCAACAACAACGAGCGAAAAAAGATGCTAAACGAGGCAAAAAAAGGCTCCTAGATTATATCAGGAGAGGAAAAAAAGGAAATCAATGCCTAGAAAAAAAAAAGCAGAACAAAGCAAAGCAGGCTCTCGGCTTCAAAAATTGAAACTAAGAGCCTGCAGGTGAAGTTTCTTTGAGGGAGGATGTTTTTTTTCTTTTGAAAGAGAGGGTTGCCAATAAAGAGATTAGGATTTTTCTTCAAAATCGGGTTTATACATTCACCAAAGTTTAGATGGCATGTAATTAATGAATTTGTACAAGTGAGATAACCAAAGAGACTCGAACATTTTATGCAATAAAGCTAAATTGATGAGACTATAGTACAAAAATACAATCACATCGGAAAGTACTCATGGTGTTTCTCAACTTTAATAGTGAATGCCATCGTTAATGGCTACTCCCACTGTTTAAATATAGTTAATCAATTGTCAAACATAAAAAATAAACATGTACTTTGCTTCTTTTTAAAGAGAGAATTGTTCAACTTTGGAAATTTCAATTAGTGTCATTAGCTCAATTCCGCACGAGTTAAATCCACTAAATAACAAATCAACAAGAGTTAGATCTACTAAATAATAAATGCAATGAATGGCCACTTTGACAACTGTCGATAGGACACTAGCTAAGGTTTGTTGTTTCTATCAAATCAGTCGCTACTCAGCCCACGTCTTTTTACCCCAAAAAGTCCACCATTCTTTTGAGCATGATAAATCTTAGCAGCCTATAAATCTGTCAGCCCGCATGAAGATGACTTAAGAGGGAAAAAAAAGAGGGAAAAACTTGTGCAGCATGCCGAAATCATTTCATCACCGTGGTCTCCACTTCTTGCCATGCCTAAAAGCCCAACCAACCAACCACTAGTTCCTTCCCTCCTATTTCTGAATTCCTGCTCCTTTTTTTTATTTTTCCTAATTCCATGATTGCTCTGCATAAAGTGGCCATATCTAATTTCCGGCTTATTCTGGCACAGAAGACCCTTTTCTTGGACTGGATTTGCTGAAACCTTTGCTCTTGATTGACTGAGGAGGGAAATTTTTTCCAAAGTTGAGAAGAAACGAGGATGGAAGAAGCAGGGAGAACATCTGCAAGTGACGATAATCACAATCATCTTATAACTTCAATAAGCAGCCGATTAGAGTGCCTATCTTCGCCATCCAACTGTTGCATCTTCACTGTTCCGAAAAAGCTCCGCTAGACCCACAGGGAAGCCTTCTCGCCGAAGCTAGTCTCCATCGGGCCACTCTATCATGGCACACAGTGGGAGGCCATGGAAGAGCACAAGTGGAGGTACCTGCAGAGCTTTCTGAAGTGGAAACCGACGTCCGTGGAAGAGTGTGTTAAGGCCATCGAGAAGTGGGAAGCGGGAACTCACCAGTGTTACTCGGAGAACATCCATCTCAGCAGTGATGATGTTGAAAATATGTGTTTGAATCCGAAGTAAAAATCTAAATATTTCAAATTGATATTTTGCAGATGTCCGAAATCGAGTTAAAAGAAATATTGAAAATTTACTTTTCTAATATGCAAGAGTTGGCAGCAAACAAAAGAAAAGGAAAATAGAAAGAATAAAATATTATTCTTTCCTAATTCCTAATTCCTGTAGGATTCACGGTCAACAAAGGAAATTCCAAGCCATGCTTGGTTGACCGATTCATCCAGATTTCCAAATCCAACTCTGAGTCGGCCACATTCTCTTCCTGACCATACATATAAAAGCGGATTGTGGGTTTTCGGAACGTAGTGGTTGATGAAGAGCGGCGTGGTTCTCATGAAGTCCATGTCTAGAACGAAGAATTGATTCTTGGAGCGCCGTGTTCAATCGAGTGCAATCGAGTGCTTGGTGTGGATTTTCTTCGTGAAATTACACCAAGAGTTCACGTGTTCGTAACGATTAAATTTTATGTTAAGATTTGTGTACAATTCTTTCTTGAGATTGAAAGATTATTTCGTGAAGAATTATGGGGCTAAACACTGCGTACGTTATTGGGTGTAATTGGGGCTTGAAAAATACTGAGTGTTTGAGTGATTCGAGTATGGTTGTAATTTCCGTTGTACCGCTCGATCTATAATGGAATTCCGTGCTGCTCTCTCCATGGACGTAAGTCACTACGACCGAACCACGTAAATCTGATATCCGATTTATTTTCTTATTCTGTCAATTTTATTATTCAATCGCTTGACTTCCGCGATAAATGACTTCATCAGAATGGTTCTTGTAGATGGTGCATTCATCATTGAGCTGTTCCTGTTGAATCATTTTCCACAAATGAGGGCCGAGAATGATATCATCTTCGACAAGCGAAAACCATGGATGATCACCAATGTGAGAAGAGACATGAGTTTGATGGAGAATCAGCTCCCATTTTTTGTTCTCGAAAATCTCTTCAAATTTACATTTGAGACTCAATTGGAAACCCTACCATCTTTATTGGAGCTCGTGTTAAATTGGGTAATTATGGCCCAATTCCCTAAAAAACCCCCCAACTTTACCCTTTGTCCCAATTATATCCCAAACTTTTTTTTATCTAAAAAAAAACCCCAAACTTTTACTTTTGTCCTAAATCTACCCCATTTATTATTTATCCAATTTTTAATATTATTTTATATTATTTCGAATTTTTTTCTTTTTTCTTTTCTTTTATTTTCTTTTTTTTTCACCTTCAACCTCCCGCCGGCCGCTGGCGAGGCTCGGCCTCGCCGTTGCTGGGCGAGGCCGGCGGGGCCGAGCCTCGCCAGATCTGGCGAGGCTCGGCCCTGCCGGCAGCGGGCGAGGTCGGCCTCGCCCTGCAACGGCGAGGCTCGGCCTCGCCAGATCTGGCGAGGCTCGGCCCCGCCGGCAGCGGGCGAGGTCGGCCTCGCCCTGCAACGGCGAGGCCGAGCCTCGCCAGATCTGGCGAGGCTCGGCCCCGCCGGCAGCGGGCGAGGTCGGCCTCGCCCTGCAACGGCGAGGCTCGGCCTCGCCCGGCAACGGCGAGGCCGAGCCTCGCCAGATCTGGCGAGGCTCGGCCCCGCCGGCAGCGGGCGAGGTCGGCCTCGCCCTGCAACGGCGAGGCTCGGCCTCGCCCAGCAACGGCGAGGCCGAGCCTCGCCAGCAGCCGGCGGGGCCGACCTCGCCGGCCCCCGCCTCTGGCCGGTCGCCGGACCGGCGATCGGCCGGAGGTTGAAGATGAAACAAAAAAAAGAAAAGAAAAGAAAAAAGAAAAAAATTCGAAATAATATAAAATAATATTAAAAAATTGGATAAATAATAAACGGGGTAGATTTGGGACAAAAGTAAAAGTTTGAAGTTTTTTTTAGACAAAAAAAATTTGAGATATAATTAGGATAAAGGGTAAAGTTGAAAATTTTTTAGGGAATTGGCCGTTAAATTGTGTCTCGAGTTTGAGTCTGTACACGATGCTCAATCCGCACGCTCAACATTTATTAATACTCTAGAAAGGAAAAGAACATCCGTGGAGCATTCAAAGAGAACAGCGCAAATCGTGGAGAAGATGGACAAATCTTCTGCGCATGGGTTTATGTGCATGCCTCCACGACCATTTTTCTTCTTCATCTTAAGTGCATGCACATGATGTGAATGCATGATCGTAAAAGAAGAACGTGGGCACCGAACTTCTCTTCCTCCCTTCTGGTCAACTTTTGTGGGCTTTCTTTGTCCTTTTGTTATTAAAAGAAGAAGGAGGGAAGACAGAAGCTATGGTCATTTTTTTCTTGTGGCGGTGCATGATGGTCATATGCACATGCCATCATTAATTGCACGAAGACGCATTGGCCTATGAAGATGGGCGCCATTTGTCTCATCTCTACATCCATTCTCCTATAAAAGGGGAGCAGAGGACGTATAGGAAAAAGCCGAGAAGAGAGCTCCAGAAGAGAGGCGTGAGCTCGGAGATATTCGTGCGTAGAAAGAGAGAGAGTCCATCAAGTTGAGTCGATAAATACTGTGGGTATTGAATATATATAAGGCTGGAAAATACTTGAGCGTGAGTGATTATAATCTTGTAATTCTCCGATCTATTGATAGATTATTTGCCGGTTTTTCCTGTAGATATAGGTTCTGACATTCGGACCAAACCACGTAATTTCTCGTGTCCTTATATATTGTTCCTTATTTTATTTCTCTATTGTTTCTACGGCTCTCGACTTAATTACAAAGTTACGATCCGTTTCCGCTGCGTCGCCGATCATACAACAGCTCGAGTATAATTTCTTCTCCGTTGAAGCGAACCTCGAAGCAAAACCGGGGAAGGAGAGGATGTTCGACTCCGAGGTCAAGCATTTATTGGATGCTTTAAGATTTTGGCACTTACCCACCCCGCAGAAGGCACTAGACTATAAATGGGAGAAGATAGAAGCAATACCTAGGGCAAAGCAGCTTCAAGCAGCAGGAGTGAAGTTCAGGATGAGCAAGAGCAATTGCTTGTTCGACATCAAATTCTCAAAGGGTGGTCTTGAAATCCCATGTTTCAAGCTAAATCCCGGGACCGGGTCTTTTCTCAGGAATATCATGGCTTTTGAGCTGTCCTGTTATAGACATGATAGTTACTTCATTGATTATGTAGCATTCTTGGGAGATCTCATCAAAACTAGAGCCGATGTGCAGCTGCTAATCAAGAAAGGGATAATCGCTACTGAGAACTTGTTGGGGAATGAAGAGATATTGGCAAATAATGATGAGACATTGGCAAATCTTTTCAACAGTTTTGGAAAGGATAGCCGGTTTTGGACAGCCAACATCGGTTTCTGCAGCCTTCAGCTGCATCTGAAAGCTTATTATGAAACTCATTGGCGCAAGTTGACGGTTCCCATGAAATGCAATTCCGTGTCCAAGAAGAAGCATTAAGTTTGATACTAGGAATTTACCTTTGAAGGGGACTTTTTTTCTTGCTGAGTAAATTTTATAAGATCTTTTAATGTCCTCTGGTATCATGACTTCAGAAAGAAAGAAGAAGATAGTGCTGGCAACTCAAGTGTACTTCTAGCTTGCCCCTTCCGACCTTCCCTCTTCTGTGTTCTTTACTATGAGTATAAGAATCTTTCATGCTTCATCACGAGAGCATTACATTAGACAACACAGTATTTGTTCTTCACTTTTCTCTTTATATGTATATGAAAGAAAAGGCATTTATAGGCATCGTATCAGCAGACAACACGTGCATGATCGATCATGAGAAGGTTAGATCATATTCTTAGAGCCATATATGGGTAAATGTTTTCAGATGAGTGATGGCACAAATCATACCACTTATCCTCAGAGTTACATGTTCTGCCATCGACACAAGTTTTCCCTGTGTCTGACTCGCATTATTCAACAACTGTCTATCTAAAAGTCGGCTCGCACTTTAACATTTTTCTTGGCTTGATTTCTTCTGTATTCTGTACTCCTTTATGGTTGCTTTTCACCGTTAAAGAATGTCTGCAAATTTCTTAATTGATTTTTCCCGAGTAAATGAAATTGTTGTTATAATATCAATAATGTGATTCCGCATTTGGTTTATTATTTCCACATTCAATTAATTTCATTAACGTTTATTGTCCACGTTAAGTTGCGTGATAACTGCCCATTATATTGTGACTATCCAAAAGGCACGATTTCTTGATGGAAAAAGTTGTATGAAGGGGTGCGAATGGATATAAAAACGGTCTTCTAAGCCAAACCCTCTAATAATAAGAAAACACACCATCACATTCGAGAGGGCAATTGGCTAGAGATATCCTTCACTAACAGTTCAACGCTTCGCAAATCCAGTTTTCAATCGAACTACATCAATGGCTAGAGGTTAGTAAAGAATCTTCATGTTTCCACATTTGATCCTGATTATGCATGAGTTTTGTTCATCCATGTATAATCGGGTCTTCAGTCCTTTAGAATTTTCTAACATTTGATATTAGAGTCGTATATATCTCTGCCTTGATGTTTTGCATTGGGATTTTTATTGAATTGAAAATTTGGGCAATTTTGGGCAGAGAGAGAAATTGCCGATTTTGGCCAAATTCCGGCAACCTGCCACCCGGCTTCGGACCAGTATGGTCGCAGAACTGGCTCGGCAATGAAGACATGCCGCGGATCTAATTAACAGCTTTTGCAAGGACACTTTCCTGTGGACGAGGAACGCCTACTTCTACAGCACAAAAGCTCGTTGAGTAGCGCCGAAGGCCTTATAAAAAGCGGAAGGCGACGTTCAAGAGCGATCAGTGCAGGAGCCCGTGGGCGGTTTTCTCGATTATGCTGCTGTGGTATTGCGTGCACTGACTGTTAGTACAGACCGTGTGCTAACTCCTATCTCTCAAATAACTTTGCTTTCTAAATGGTAGATTGCCACTGTAATGCTCTAGTTTTGGATTGAATTATGTGTGATCATCGATCACTTTGTATCAGAACCAGCAGATCATCCATCTATTATGTTAGCCTGGGGCGCAGAATAATTAGCTTTTTCCTATCCAATACATCTTGCGATGAAGAACTGGCCAATATGGACTGGATGCGGCTATCCGGTCTCTATCCCAAGGAAAGAAATGTCGCCACAGCTGAGATTAGCTTGCAGGCCCTTATCAGCATTTAGCAATTAATAAACTTGAGACATGTTGAGAAGGAATTGTTGGATATTTCACAAGGTTTTTGTCAAAGCACGCCTGGAGAAGACGGTGCATCAGAGACAGAGGGCATGAAAGCCTAGGTTAAGTGGACCTGAACTTGTATAGCCAGTATCTTACAATATTGCCTTAGCCTTTCAGATGCCATCTTGAATTACACGCCTATCGCACCAGCGCAACTATGGGAGATGCCTCAACATTGAAAATCTCAACAACAACAAATTCAACTCCAGGAGAGAGAACCCAAATCTGGCATTTTCAATCCGAGAGAAGCTCAGGTGTTACATACGCTATCCTCTGAATGCTGCATCTTCAGCGTACCAGAGAAATTCTGGCAGAGCTACAAAGAGGCCTACACGCCCCATGTCATCGTGACGAGACCTTATCACCGTCCCAATCAAAGCGTCATGCCGATGGAAGATCACAAGCTGGGGTACTTGCAGCGCTTCCTCGGGCACATGGAAGTGCCACCTCAAGAACTTCATCGAGAGGATCAAGTCCTGGGAGGATAGCGCCCGGAGTTGCTATGAAGAGCAAATCAACCTCTGCTCTGACGAGTTCGCCGGGATGACGCTCCTCGATGGCATCTTCATGATCCAGCTCTTCCTGATGTACCAGAGCCGTGAGTGGAGGCTGGGCGGCAACCCGATCTTCGGCAAGTCATGGATGCTCAATGCCAGCCACCGGAACATGACACTGCTGGATAGCCAGATGCCGTTCTTCACCATCGAAGGGCTGTTGGAGATGGCGTGCAGATAGCACCAGAAGCACACGCTGGGGCTGCTCGAGCCCGTGTACGTCCTTCAAGCCAAGGATGAATATGGAGGAAGTCCGGGGGCAGTGATGGAGCGGGAGGTGAAGCACTTCCTCGACATGATCAAGTTCACATACTTGCCGTCGGTGAGGAAGGCACCATACAAGAGCCAGGAGATGGTCAAGCTCATCCCAAGCGTGACGGAGCTGGTGGCGGCCAGAGTCACGCAGAGAAGAAGTGGGAGTCGATTGTGTCATTTTCTTCTCTAAATTTGAATATCTATTTGATTTTGTTTGTTGTCTATTTATTTCCTTATCTTTTATTAACATGCTCTAAGCAAGAGCTTGTTTGAAATCAGTGCTCGAAATCCCGCACCTCCATCTTTACCACACGATAGAATCCTATTTCCGAACATTATCATTAGTCTGGGGTGCAGAATAATTAGACTTTCCCTATCCAATACGTCTCGGGATGAAGAACTAGCGAATATGAACGGGATGTGGCTATTCAGCCTCTATCCTAAGGATGGTGAAGAACATCTCAAGGATATCTTCCCACTTTCTTGAGGCAGAAGAGTCAGCCTTTGCTGCAGGTGAAACGCACATCCGTGAAGAGAAGTCAGGATTAAATGAACTTGAAGTTTCATCTGAGAACTTCAGACAAACAGAAACGATCTGCTGACCCATCTTAATGGCATGTCTTGGGCATTGGCCAGTCAAAATGTCCAACTCATATTTCAAGCCATTTAGTACCTCCTGGAGTGTAGCGGTCCATATCTGGTGCTGTGTTACCTGCGGGCATACTATGACACGTACTGATTTCCTTTGCTGAGCGGAAACGTTAAGTATGTTGCTTATCTTAGTCAGGGAGTTTATGACCATGGGCTCTCTTTCACTCACTTTACTGAAACAAACATGGGGTGTAGACTTTGCATGCGCTGAAGATGCCGGAATACTTCTCTTCGGCATCTGCTGATCAATGGAGACCCAATAAAAGCTCTAGCAAGCCATCTAAAAGTATGCACTTTATGACAATTGACCCAATACACGAGCTGTCCATCGACCGAATCCCCATCCTTTAAGCAGTCGCTCAATTTATCATTTTGCGAAACGCCTTCTCATACCGTCTCGCAGGCAAAGTCACCCGACAAGCTTCGCCAAAACCATGATAAAACCTCACCTTCCAAGGCACGAATCAATTTCTTCGGGTGTCAAGATGCTTTCCCCAGCAGAGGCTGTTCAACATATGTTTGCAAGCCATTAGGAGCTAGCTCTAACAACTCCTATCCATCCTTATATTTTTCACCAGGTCGATTCTCAATTTAATCTTCAGGAAACCCCATTCAAAACAGAGGACTGACCGGTGGGTTCACCCATGCTATTTCTTCACTCAGACAAACGATCGAACAGCTGGTGGCCGTCGCCACCCACTAAAAACACTAAATCTTTTCCTTGATCACAGGTAGGCGTGGAACGGCAGTGTATACAAGCTTGTCGCAGACTTGCAAGTTTCAGAAACTTGGCCACAATAGAATTAGAAAATCACCATCACCAACTTTAATGAGAAGAATGCGGAAATCAAGGAGACACCTCTGTTCGAGCAAAGAAGAGGCAACCCTCTTGATCCTGGGTTCTTTATATGAAATTAGAAATCTCTCGGGCACAACAAATTGCAATTTCAACAATCGCAATTGACAATTCTCCAAAGAGTGGGGCCCGAGTTTGTACTCTTCAGAGCTTGCATGTACGCGATTAAAACTAGTGATGAGGCGTGATCGTGGATGGATAATGTGAAGAGATGGGAATTGATTATTCAATTGAGTGGATGCGTTGAATTGGGTGGTAACTTGGTGGAAGAGTGGATAGTGAGTATTTTTAATTTTGACAAAAGAGTAATTTTAAAAAATTAAAGGTGAGACAAATGATATCTTCGGCTTAAATATATGGATATCATAATAGACGAGCAAAACCCCATCCCGATGGTCGTCATGCATCGGGATGCATCCTGCGGCAACAATATGTGAAGAAGTAAATCAAATGGAAAGTCATGGACAATGCAAATTATGCAAGACATGTGGTTGACCGATTAAACTACGTTAGTTACGTAATCGATAGATTAAACACTTTGCTGTTATAAAGACTTTGGGTAAATATTATCAAAAACCTTAATTTTTACCCTGTGGATACTTATACCCTAAATTTCCTCTCTTGAAATTGTCCCTAATTTACTTGGATCCGGATGCTTTGTAACCCAGTCATGTAGCCACAAACTTTGATGAGTGGAGTAACAGTTACACCACGGTCTTCGCTGCAATCTTCAATCAATTCAACCATACTGTAGCTGTGCATTGCCTCATTCGAAGTTAACTCGTTCCTATCAGAAGACCAGTTCAAATCAGGTACATCTTCGTTTTCATACAAAAGTCTCATTTGATCCTTTTTTTAGCTGTTGTGAGAATGAGTGACGGTCGTCCTTGAGATTTTTAATGCATCGCTATGCCTCTCGAGTTTTAGCTTGGCTCTGTTGGGATTTTGCAAGGGTCAATGACTGCTCCTGTTTTATGTGACAAGAAGATATGAGTCGACTTAAGCAGAAATGGAGCACAGAGCAGCAGCAGCAACAAGAGCAATGAAGCATGGACCGGATTGACTTTAGACTCCTTTTCACCCTCGGTTGTTGGAGAATTGTTTGGATGGGCGATCAAATCAACAGGGATTCAGATCTTATCATTCAACGGCTAGTCAATCTTCTTTATGTTATCTCGTCCAACGGGTTGATTGGAGAGTGATTCTCTAGCTAGTAGGATGTTAGCGTGCGAGAGTGGATGTAAGCTTGATCTAAACCGAACCACTATAAATTTTGTGTGCAAATTTTCTTATCCTTTTACTCTTGTTGATTATCTTTGCACATTGATGTACTGCATCTGATTGATGTACTGCATCTGATCTCTATTCAGACTTTGACTTTTTAAGCTCTAGTGAATTTCTTCATATCAGTGCAACTATTTAGACTAAGATTCTATCTGTATCTTGACATTCTTACTTCTGCTTTAATTTGTCAAGTGTTTATAAAAATCACCTATTCACCTCCTTTTAGGTGATATTGCTAGCTCCATCACCTCAAACAAGAAGTTGATGACACCCTTCATCTAAGCTCTCACAAGGGCTTTGCACATACCACTAGTACGTTTAAGTATTTCTATATCATCCAAGAATTCCATTGTAGGCATGGTCTTGACTGGGTCCTTGTGGCTCTGGCTTTCGCCGCAACACCTGGTGAGATTTGATACACAGTTTCCTGATGTCCCTGGAACTTATTCAACTGTTCTTGTAATGCTGTGGCCATCGAACAGGTAGTTCACCTGTTCTATGTGCGCGAAACGTCCCAGATTCAATGTCCAATACAACGGTGTCTGTGCCTAATTATGACCAATGATAATGAGAACTATAGAGCCTGGCAAGCAAGATCATGCAAGCTGAACTTGAAGTCAATAGAAATGAAGAAATCGCCAACTAAAGCAACTAAAAGAGTTATGACACAGAATCTACTAATCTAGTCCTCTACTTCTGCTGCTTGTGCCTATTGTTTTTTCCTTGGAGGAGCAAACAGGGTGGGAATGCGGGCCCTGTTTGCATCGTGGGGGCGGGGGATGGAGATCTTCTCTTCGCGGCGGGGGCCTGTTGCGTCGCAGATAACATACACATATATAATTAATTAATTATTTTCTCGAATTGTTCTTCAAGGAAGACATACTTCTTTAGCTTCCTGGTTTTGAAGTCCAGCAGACAATCTTTTAGATTGTGTGCGTCCTGTCGGATTGTTTCTGTCGACTCTTTTAGATTCTGTTCTCGGTATCTAATGGGTTTTCCCTACGTCCGAAAGCACACAGAAGGAACACAATTCACTGTGATTGACCCCACTGAGAAAACTTAGGATTGCAACGAACCAGAAGATCAAACAAGCGAAAGGCGAAGAAATCAGGATGAGCAATATACAGGAAAAGAAGGAAAAGAAAACGAAAAATGGGTTAAGAAGAGTACGAGAAGTGATGAAACAAAGCAGAGAAAAATCGCGAAGAGAATCACTGAAGATCATATCACAGTGGATTCCGAGGAAGACTAAGCAGAAAGCTCCTCTCCCGGTGATATCAATAGGTGTAGGAGTCCAGGAGACTGCCTAAGAATTTAAATCAAAATCAACTGTTAAATTGATTTCAAGGATTTTGCACGCCTAACTTAACCTTTATTATTTTCTAAAATACATGTCAAGGCCCCTTTTTTTTTCAAATTTTAAGATGGATGCCTTGTTAGGGAAAATCCTTTATAATATTTTAAAGATGACAAACTAATCTAAGGCTACTAATGTGTTTAATCGTTGAGGGTGAAAAATGTATAAGTCGTTATGCAGATGATATTTTAAAAAGAATGAATGAAGGATATGAGTTCTCTATCAAAGGTGAACAAGCCCAGAATGGGGAGTTTGGTAAAGCTTGGAAGTACCATGGATAGGTAAATAGCTAGGAACTGATTCTAAAGAAAAGTTTATTTAGACTCTATCCACTGTTGATTCTGAATAATCCGTTTGAAGTTCTAAATATTTACTTCATGGACATCATAAATGTGTGTAATGGATATCATTAGAGTAATATGAGGATATCAGCAAAGCTTGCACGTGAATATTGTCTAGACGTTTGGCATCTTCAGACTCTATGCGAAGTCTATTTAGACTCAGGGAGTATTCAGACTTTTCAGACTCAAAATACAACGTATTGCTACAAAATCATTTATGCAAAACATCTTAGATTGATTGGCAATCACTTCATAGACAAGTTACTTTCCTTAATCAAAGAACTCTACTTATGGAAACTGGAGATTTGCTTAAATGGCCGACCAAATCAACAGGAGTTAAGATCTTATCTCTCAACGGCTACTAAATCTTCATTATGTAATCTTGTCCAATGGATTGATAAGAGGGTGATCCTCTAAAGATTGTCCAACGGGTAGATTGGAAGTGGAGGAAGATAAAGAGAGACCAAAGTGCCGATGCAAAGAGAAGTCAAGAATAAAAAAATTTTAAAATCTGAGAGTACTTCGATTCTACACACTTGTCTTTCTTGAGCTACAAAGTGTAATCTTTAAGAGGCATTGAAAAGAATGAGATAGAGAGACCTATCATACATTGAGTACTATCACTCACAATTGTAACCTCTTAATTGATTAAATAATGAAATTTGGCTAATAAGTTATCTGAGTGGAGAGTGGACGTAGGCTTGTAATAAGCCTAACCACTATAACTTTTAAGTGCAATTTTGTCTATCCCTTAATTCTTTATTATTATCTTTGATAGTATATTGTACACAAGTGAATATGATTATAGCATAGTCTCTCTTCAGACTCTTCTTCACGTGATATTAATCTTGACTATTTTAATTCCACTTTAATTTGTCAAGTTTGATTATAATCACCTATTTACCCCCTATAGATGATAGTTTTAGCCACCACAATCTACGATAAATTGGGTGAACTATGCGCTGTCACGGAAAAAATGTTTGCACAGCTCACAGAACATGCATATCAAGTTCATTTAGACCGTTGGTCATTTAAATTCCGCTATGTGTCCTGCATAATTGACAATGCATTGAAAATTTCAAAGGTTGAAGATGGAAAGAATGATCACCCCTGGAGCTCCACTGTTTTATTTATGTGAGTAAACAAAAGGACAATTACAAACAACCAATAATCTACAATTATAGAAATAAGTAAGATCAATATTTGAAGAATTAAAGCATCAGCCCGTGAAAAATTTATTCGTATAAGTATATTGTCAAGCAAAATATAATGGTCGTATATGCAAATAAGTTATCAATGTTCCAATGTAACGAGAGAAGGTCACTAAAAAGTGAGCTCGAAAGTGGGGAAAAAGATCTAGTAGTAAGGAAATTGTTGGACCAACTCCTAAAAAATTTTTACGAGTCAGAAATCAACTACCAAAAAAAAAAATACCTAGCAAACAGTTGCACATGGATGACACGTGAACTCACAATTGCTGATATAGCTCCCTGCAGTAAATCAGTGTATAATCCTTACGAAGGAAGATATTATACAACATTTTTCCCGCGTGGAAGGTTTCTAAACTTATAAAAATTAGGGTTAATATCATTAAAAATCCCAAATTGGTACCCCATGGCAGATTTACTTTAAACTAATTTTTGTCTCACAAAAAATCTCAAACTGTTAGCTCCATGGCACATTAATCTCCAACTAATGTTCGTCTCACAAAATAACCAAAACCAATACTCCTTACCAAAATCTACTATCCGTTAGTATTACGTCCAATGTCTCATTAAAATGCATATGTATCAATATACGTGGCAGACGATTGGAGGACAAATTTGTAGTAAAGAACGATTGATCCGGCATGGAAATCCCCATGTGTTGACACATACGAATTTTAATGGATGGTAGATTTGGCTAAGGGTACCAGTTTGAGATTTTTTGTGAGCCGAAAATTAGTTTGGGGTAAATGTGTTATGGTGTATCGGTAAGGGATATTTTGTGAGATGAACATTAGTTTAAGATGAATGTGTGAGGGTATCGGTTTTGGATTTTTGATGATGTTAAGCCTAAAATTTATGGAAGAGTCTTTCAAAATGCATTTACAATAAAAATAGTTCAAGAATTTAGATTACGTGCTATGGATTCTAAGGGCGCGAATAATAATCATTATGTTCCCGGGCTCAATTTCTGGCTAGAAATATATTTTTCTAGTTTTATTCCTTAAACAAGTTTCTGAGCAGACAATAGCGTTTTATAATGATACAAAATTTTTGTTTCCAAAATAAAAATTCGTTTGGTAGCGTCGATGTAGAATTTGTATATATCGGCGGGCAACAGAGCGGTCGGCGGCGACGACGGGTGGCGACGGCGGGGCCAGGTGGTGGCAAGCAGCAGGAGAGGGCGAGCTTTGAGAAAAAAAGTTATTTCTATTTCTATTATAGAAATGGAAAAGTAGAAAATTTTTTACTTCTTTCTGTTCTAAACCTAATTCTGGGCTAAAAATTTATCCTAAAAGTAGAAAAATGAAATTGCGTTGTCAAACAAATTTATGTTCCAAACCTATCCCGGGAATAGAAAAATAGAAAAATAAAATGGTTATCATTCGCGCCGAAAGAGAGCAATAACATGACATGTTCCAAAAAGAGTCTATGTTGTATGGTCTTTTATGTACAAAAGGTGCAATAGTAGGTTGAAGCGAGAAATAATAAAATTGCACAAATGATTTTGTATAAAATGGATTAATTTTAGATAACTTAATTAGGGATTTTACATTTTTAATAACAAGACCTATGAAAATGCCATTGTCTGTTCAATTATAATTTGCTTTTTTTTCCTTCCACGTTTTTTGATCATTAGGGGCTGGCGGGGGTGGCCCTTGTTGGCCCAAGCGAGGGCGACCTTTGCCCGATTCGGCGAGGGTGGCCCTCACTTGAGGCTGGTAGAGTCAGCCATTGACGAGGCTCAACGATGGCTGGTGGAGGGAAAAAGGGAAAATAAAAAACAAAAAGAAAAGAAGAGAAAAGGAAAAAAAGTAAAGAAGGAAAAGAGAAGAAAATAAAAAAATTAAAATATTATTAAAAATTATGTACCTTAGCGCCGGCCATGCCACGTAGAACAATCGGCGTCCACTTCAGTAATTTCCAGCCAAAATTGGCCAGATAGTCTCAATTAGCAGAACGAGAAAATGTTTAGGACTCAATTGACACGATTAAAAGATTTATGATCAAATTGGCAAAAGTGCAATATATTTAGGACTTTTTGTACAATTTTCCTCCTCTTTACAGCACGCGAATCTGATCTATATTTTTGTTTTCTATATTGTAGATGAAATGTCGGGTCTTTCATCGGTTCAACCATTAACTTCTTTCTTTTCTCTTTTCATTTGCTTGGGATGTCGGAGCATGTCGATGTTTACTACTCGCCTGTTCCTTTCCCTTTGAAGTAGTCCACTTTTCTCTGTGCGCGTGGCGTCTTTGATCTTGGGATTATTCGATTTTAATTGACCTTATTTAAGCAAACGAAGAACAGAAGAAGAAGAATATCAACGATTGAAGGGTAGCTTTCTCAATTCAATGAAATCCAGAAGCAATATGATGTATGTTCATGTTGAGATACACGTGTGAGTTTCGTTAGAAAATTAGTCTCACATAAGAGAATATGTGTGGCTCGGAGCAATTAATATATATTCAAGTTGGTTCATAACTCGTTGGCTTAAATGTTTAAATGAACGTTTGTCCAATTATATATGTTGACGGGCTTGGATTTAGGCTCTCCTTTGGTGATTTCCTTGGGTGAAGGCATCGGGATTCTGCTGCGCGCTCACAACAAATGATATTAGAGCCGATAGTTGATTGATGCTCTACCCCAATCTGTTCCGTTATTTGATGAATATCTCAAGAAATAAATCTCATGATCAATGCTTGTTTCGGGTGTGGCCGGCGAGGGTTAGAGTAAAGAGAAGAAAAAGAAAAAACCAATGCAATTATTAAAAAAATTATTTACAAATTATAAAAAAAATATCTACGTCAGTGCGGGCCGTGCCATATAAGACCGCTGTCGTCCACGTCAACGATTTTCATCCTAAATAAGCTGGATGAACTCATTTGGCAAAACGCACAAATGTTTATTACTAAATTGACATAATTGAAAGGTTTTTAACTGAAATGGCACAAGTACAATATGTTTAGGACTTATTTGGTAATTTTACCGATTATGATGCCTTTAGTAATAGTAGTACCGTTGGCATAAATGAGCATCCGTTCGTAGACAAAGAGTGATACATCAGCTAAAACCTATAGAGAGTACAAATAAATGGTCAAATTACAAGGAAGTAATCTCATTTCTATTTTTTCGACCAAAAAAAAATCTCATTTCTATTTTGTTTTTTCTTGTATCACACATATGCAACAGTAATCTTGATTTTATTTTATGAAGGAAGAAAAGACAACGATAGTAGATGTCTATGCTTCCTTAATTTTGAAAATTTCTGTCCCATCGTTGTTGATGTGGGCATGGCATAGACGAGTCATGGGAATACCACTCTTTTGTTTTAGCTCTTTTGGTCTCAGATCGAGAGAAATCCACGTTGCTCCATTTTCTCTGCGTCTTTTTATTTTGTTGGATACCAAAGAGACCAACTAGTCACTTTTGCGTCTCGTCCTGCATGCCACTCTACGGTCACTAAAATAAATGAAGTAATAAATACGAATCACCTTGAAATCTTTAACATACACCACTGAATACACACATTAATTGAAAATTATGTTTTCGGCTAAGGAAAATTTTTCTATTCGACTTTTCGGCCGCCATCTTTAACGCTGGCGCATGGCGTAAATGAAACAATATCAGGAAAGAACTAAAGTCTCATATATGAGAATCAAAATCCACATATTATGATCGAATTTGTTTCCTTATTTAATGTCTTACTTGTATTAGAAATTATTTCACTTTGCAGCACGACAAAGGCATCGATGTAAATATAAAATTACAGTATGCTATTTAAGTTATTTTAAGGGTTTCATATAAAGTTGACATGGAGAAATTGCTATGGATTGATTATTTTCCAGAAGTAATTTTCTTGCACGCTCTGCTTCTTCACTTCCTACTAGGATTTTGTGCTTGATTCATTCAATTCATGACTTTGTTTGACAACAAAAAAGATAACGAGTTTTAATGTTGCAAATTAACAATTATGGAAAATTCTAGCATCTATTATAACTCATCCTACTATATATCTCCTTGGAAAGATTTTATTATTTTATGTTAGTATTATTATAGAGTTGTTTTGGATCTAAGCATGTCCTTAAAAGGTTTTGTCTAAACTCTGGGACGTGAAACTCGGGAGTATTTCCTAGGGTGAGGGAAGAAAAACTATCCTCCAATTGGGTTCACTAGATAGAAAGTTTCCCTAGTGTTATGGCCCATAGTTCCTTGTAGGGGAGTGCAAAAGAATCGAGACCCGGCCGGACCGCCCGAAACCTGACCGGAACCGATGGTTCTCGGTTCCAATTTTTTGGAACCAGTGGGTACCGGCCCAGTTCCCGGTTCTCGGTGTGGAACTGCCCACCCGCCCACCCGGACCGGACCGGTAATATAATAATAATAATATATTTATTTTTTAAAATTTTAATTAAAAAAATCTGACCAAAAAAAATAAAAATGAAAAATGAAAATAGGAGAGTTGTTGTTTTGTTTGCTTGTTGACTATTGTGAAGTTGTGGAAAACTCCCACGTGTGATATATAATATAGGCTACGGATGTATTTGATGTGAAGCTTGTGAAGTTGTGACGAATCTTGTTGTGATGTGTAATTGAACTTTGTAGGAAATTTTGTTGTCATTATTTCTTAGGGTTTTAGGCTCATTCAATTTGTTAGTTTAAATTAGAGCCTCTTGACTCTCTAGGCTTGAGCAGGTTGTGTATAAGTTTGGAAAGTTGTAGAGGGCACTTCTACATCAAACCTTTTTAGATAGAAGTGCATGACTTCTGTATCAGACTAGTGAAATCAAATGCTAAGGTAGGGGTGTTCTGTGTACATTGAAGGTACATCACACATGTGTATCAAGGTAAGTCAAAGTAACATGTGGTGAACACAATCCACCAACAGGCAAGAATTAGACCAGTCCATTTTTTGATTTGTCCGAGAAAACTTAGTGGGACCTGTGACATCCTGAAAAATAGTCCATTTGGGATTTATAAAATACTGAGTTTTATGAATGTACTCGTAGTTAGTTCTCGTCAGGAATTGATCATTCCTTGGATGCTCACCATTAGGGAAAGGCTAATCGGGGAATTAAATTTGCACGACTAAATGGAAATTCGATCGTGAATTGACTTTCGACCATAAAATCGTCGAGGTGATATTTTGAACCACTGTTGGCCGATCCAAGGATAGTTAGGGGTCAGTTCGCCACTGTCACAGTAGTGGATCGCGGGTGATACCGCTGGACCACGAAATGAATTGACGAATGATCCTAAACCTATACCGAACGATCGTGCCCCACGGATCTAGTAATTGATCCTCGCGATTTTATTGACAACCAAAGTCTTTACGGTCTGAATAAATTGCACGTGACTCGATTTAGTATCAGTCACGGATCGAATATGCGAATTTTCCTAACAAGCCGCCCGTTAGCCTGAGAAACGCTCGAGTTGCGTTTAATAAAATTTAATTATTTAATTAACCCAAATCGAACATTGGGAAAATTTGGAAGTCACAACGGGACGTTAGGACGACGTTGAGGAATGGAACGTGCAAATTTGGGTGTGCCCAATTCCTTCAGAAAAACTCGATTTCGACGAGAAACGGAGAAAGTGACCAAAATACCCCTAAGAGTTAATAAAGGATTGGGTTTGTTGGACAAGGGCGTTTTGGTCATTTTAGGCCTAAAGTTGGAAAGACATAATTACCCTTGGATATTTTTAAGTAAGATTCAATCCAGACCGTTGATTTCAGGATTAGATCGAATCTCGGCCGTTGGATTAAAAAGATTAGAGAAGGGTACTTTGGTAATTTACTAAAAAGTGGTCAAATTGGGATATTTATGCTTTGACCCCCCATTTCTCTCTCTTCCATTTTCTCTCTCTCTTCACCGTGAACCCCCCTCCGGCCATCTCTCCCTTTTGCCCTTCCGCGCCGCCGCTCGGACCGTCGTCGTCGCCGCACACCCCACCGCCGTGCCGTCGCCGTCGCCGATCCACCGCCACCACCATCACCTCACGCCATCTCTCTCTTCTCTCTCCCTTCCGTTGAGTGGCCATGGGTCACGGCCAAAGGAGGCTGCCGCCGCACGCCATCGCCGTCGTCGCCGCACATCGCCGAGCCGCGCCACCACAAGCCACCACCGTCCTCATTGATTGCCGCCGCTTTCGCTCTAACCGTATTAGTTTAGAGCTCGGTAAGTCTCGCCTAAACCCGATTTAGGACTTCGGGTATCGACGGGTGATTTTTGGGTGAAATCGGGTTTAAATTATGTGCAAATTCTCATAATTGAGGAGTGGAATTATGTGGCGGGCCTTAGGATTGAATTTGGGAATTTTTGTTGGAATATTTGAGGACAACAGTGGGCTGTGAGTGGCTGTGCAGTGGGCTGTGATGGGCCGATCGGGACGAAAATTGGATTTTTAGAACCAGCAATTAATTGTGAGAAAGTGTCGTGAAGGGCCGGGATTGATTCGAAGTCGTTTGGTTGGAGAAAAATGACTTATTGTGCGTTTATTGTATATTTGAACTGCGACTGGGTTGGAATGATGAAATTGAGTGCATGGTTGTGAAATTTCATGTTTGAAATATGCCTGTATGTGCACGTTTGGGCCAAACTGCTTTAATTGTCAAAATTGGCCGTGTCAATGCTAAGTGAGCATGATTTGTGTGTGAAATGATGCGTGCACAGGCCACGTGTGATTGGCTAGTTGAGTGTAGCAAATGCTTGTGGAGCATGTGCATGAGTGAGAAAGAAATACCATATGACACGTGTTGTGGAAATTGTGCCGTCCTGAGACGTGTACTTCAACGTGAGACGATGCCCGGTATTATCGGAGGACTGCCAGCCTGAGGCATGTACTTCAATGCGGATTGCGCAGTAGGTGGTAGGTGTTGAGGCTGAGGCATGTACTTCAATGCGGGCAAGAAACATGGCCTGAGGCGTATATGTTAACGCGGGCCTTGAAGTGTTGTGAAAAGTGGTCGCGGTGTACCTGAGGCGTGTACTTCAATGCGGGTCACTGGCGAGGAATGTGGAAAAGAAATGATGAGAATGAAATGAATGTCTATGACGAGAATTGTGCCTGCTAGTGATTGCACGTATGTGATTGTGTTGTTTGTATAATTTTCTGGAGGTACGTGATAGCCTAGGTGGAATTTAGGGGTGTACTTACTGAGATGTAGTCTTATGGTTATTTCAATCAATATTTTTTCAGAACCCCGACAGGAACCATGAATCCTCCGCCACCGCCCCCAGTATGTGTGCACACCGAGAATGATGTTGCAGAATTCCCTATACCAGATAACGTGACCTGGATTAGGCATACTACTATCATTTTTGTAGATGTAGGACTATCTCTGTGGGAGACCCATGTATATACGGCCCGGTTCTTCCTGGATACAAATGGGGATGAGTTTGGATCCATTAGAGGTTTTGATGTTCCGTTTGATTTAGTAGGGGACTGGGACCCATCTGTTATACCCCCGATAGACGGAGAGTTGACTAGCGTAGAGACTAGTTTAGCTCAGTCTGGATTGCATCCAGCAGCCGCTGCTTAGGGATCTTCGGAGGCTGAACACGAACCCGAACCCGAAGTATCACAGGCTGAGGACAACCCAATGGATATAGACTTAGAATCGATTCCCGAGGAAGATCTAGCGGGAGTAGAACCTGAACCAGAACCCGAAAACGAATTCGACAAGTCTGAAGAGCCTGGGGAGGAACCGGATTACATACTCCCGTATGAACAGTATATGGATCCCAACTTTGTTCCCGAGTTCAATTTCTTCGATGTATTAGCCGAGGAGGAACGGGATCAAAATGATGTTCCAACTAAGTCGGGTGACATCAATCACCCGATCGAAATTGAGGCAAAATCGGAGTCCTCAGAGGAGCAGACTACTCACGGGAGTTTAGATTCGGATGACGAGGAATCGGATTCAGAATGGATGCCTAGCAAAGGCCGACGAGGCTAGTATAGGGGTTCAGAATAGGTTTTTGGAATAGTACCATTTTTGTGGTTAGAATACCATGTCACTAATCTTGTTGTGTATCGGTGGTTTTCAGTACGGTGTGCACGTGTTTATGACGGTTATGAATTGTAAATATTTTATAAGTTTGATAATGGAAATAGATATGTGTATATTCTCCCTAAATATTCCCCAGATGTAAATTGTCCGGGTGATTTGTTATTTCCGTTGTGGAGGTAAATCTCTGATGGTTATTTGAGGTCGGCAATACCCTGGGATATCGCACTAATCGGCCAGTGGAGGGTGTCGTGCGCTCGATGGGGTTCGGGACGTGACATCCGCGTTTGAAGTGGTATTAGAGCGAGGACCGCTCGATTTATACTAGTTGAAGTTTAGAGTGATAAGGAATAGAAACCCTGGGGTAGTATTTAGGGAGACTCGAGTGAGTTGTAGGACGGAATGAGCTACACGTGCCTCCAGATTGTTTGTTGTGATTGTTTGAGCGAGTTGATTGTTGTGTGATAATTGAAATGTAGGTGTGTCTGGACCTGAGGTAAGTGTTCAGGCTCTTGTGATTGTGACTTCGTGACTGGTAGTGGGGATTGCTTACTGAGTGCACTCTTGTGTTAATTCACTGCTTAGAATCACATTGATTTAGTTGGCCTAGATTGCTAATTCCTGAATGGAATTATAGCAGGTAGGAGAGTGGTAGAATTATAACGATGAGCAGCGAAGGAAGAGGGCTAGGCAGAGTCCCCAGAAGGGGCGCAGGTAGAGCAACCAAGGGTAGAGGTCGTGCTCGAGCTAGAGCCGTAGGGGACTTTGGATTAGGTGCTGGAGCGATAGAAAATCTCGGGGTTGATGCTGGAGCTGTAGTGGACCCTAGAGTGGAAGCTAGACCTACTGAGGATCCTAGAATGGAAGCGGTCATGAGGACGTTGGAATAGATCGAAAATATGTTAGGACAGCAGACTCAGGAAAGAGCTACTGAGATTGCCCAACTTGTTGAGGCCCCTGTGGCCGCTGCTGCTGTCAATAATAATGAGAATCAAGGGCAAGGGCAAGGAGTTGTGAATAGACTGATGCATCAGCTGGTAGAACAGTTTATAAAGCTGAAACCGCCTAAGTTTGCTGGGAAGGGTAACCCTGAGGCTGCACCTCGATGGGTAGAGGAGCTTGAGAAGGCTTTTGAGGTGCTAGAGTATAATGATAATGAGAGGGTAACTCTGGCAGTGTATCAATTGCAGGATGATGCAAACGATTGGTGGAAAACCACCAAAGATAGGATATTTTCGGAAGGTATTGCTCGAACTTAGACTGCCTTTACTGAAAGCTTTTATGATAAGTATTTCTCGGCCAGTGCTAGGGAAAGAAAGCTTGCAGAGTTTATGAGACTCCGCCAGGGTTAGATGACGGTAGATTAGTATGAGGCGGAATTTACGAGATTCTCTAAGTTTGCGCCAAGAATGGTGGAACATCCCGATGACAAGGCGCGAAGATTCGGGATGGATTGAGGGCTGAAATTCGCAGCCAGTTGTTGCTGGTAAACCTGAGTACGTATGAGGAAATGTTTGATAGGGCCCAGATTCTGGAGCGAGATTAGGTGGATAGAGCCGCTGCCTCTGGGTCGAGGTTTGTCCAGGGTAGGGATAATCGTAACCCTGGGAAGAGGCCGATGATAGACAATAGATGTTTTACTCCTCTAGTTAAGAGGAATATTGGGAAGCTAGTCCGGAATTTTAATGATCCGTGTAGGATTTGTGGAGGTAGACACGGGAATAGACCTTGTCCAATCAGAGGTGGAGCAAGTTTTGGATATGGAGGATTTGGTCACCATATCAGGACTTGCCCCAATCCTAGGCAGAGTAGATCGCCTACATTGCCGATGCCTCGAAACGGGAATCAGACTGGAGCTGCCCAGATGACAAACCAGAATAGGCCTCAAGCGTAAGGACGAGTATATGCTATGGCCAGACGAGAGGCTGAGATCGCACCAGGGGTTGTCACAGGTACAATTTCTCTGGGCAACCATGCTGCGTATGCTTTATTTGACCCTGGGGCGTCACATTCTTTCATATCGAAACAGTTTGTTAAGTTGATTGGAATAGAACCACAAATGCTTGATGTCGTGTTATGTGTGACAACTCCCTTGAATGACAAAATGCTGGTTTCTTTGGGACGTGCAAATTGTAAGATCGTGATTGGGGATAGGGAGGAGAAAATTGATTTAGCAGTTCTAGACATGTATGATTTTGATGTGATAGTAAGAATGGACTGGTTGTTTAAGCAGAGGGCTGTTATGAATTGCAATAGTAGGGTGATCCAATTTAATCCCGTTGGACATCCGGAATTTAAATTTGTGGGAAGTCGAGGAGGACCCTTGATTCCGTGGATTTCGTCGCTAGAAATGACGAAGTTGCTGAGTGAAGGTTGTCAAGGATTCTTAGCGGCAGTAGTGGATTCAATGGCTGAAGAGCCGAGACTTGAGGACATAGCTATGGTGTGCGAGTATCCCGAGGTGTTTCCTCAGGAATTGCCGGGACTGCCACCAACATGAGAGGTAGAATTTGTAATCGAGTTGGCACCGGAAACTGAGCTAATTTCGAAGGCACCTTACAAGATGTCATTGTCGGAGTTAAAAGAGTTGAAGGTACAAATGCAGAAATTGTTAGATAAGGGATTTATTCGTCCCAGTGCGTCTCCGTGGGGAGCGCCGGTGTTATTTGTGAGGAAGAAAGATGGATCATTGAGGTTGTGTATATATTACAAGCAGCTGAATCAGGTGACGGTTAAGAACAAATATCCTTTGCCAAGGATTGATGATTTATTTGACCAGTTACAAGGGGCTTCGGTATTCTCTAAAATTGATTTGAGAACGGGGTATCATTAGTTGAGATTAGAAAGGAGGATATACCGAAAACGATATTTAGGACGAGATATGGACATTATGAATTTACTATAATGCCGTTTGGGTTAACGAACGCCCTTGCTGCCTTTATGGATTTGATGAATAGGGTGTTTAAGGAATTCCTAGACCAGTTCGTGATTGTGTTTATAGACGATATATTGGTATACTCGAAGAGCCTAGAGGAGCATGAATCTCATTTGAATCGAGTTTTGTAGACTTTAAGGGAGAACGCGCTATATGCTAAGTTTAGCAAGTGCGAATTTTGGCTCAGTTGAGTAGCATTTCTCGGTCATATAATCTCTGAGGAAGGAATCTCAGTGGATTCATCGAAAATTGAAGCTGTGATGAAGTGGCCTAGACCAACGACAGTAACTGAAGTTCGGAGTTTTCTAGGCTTGGCCGGATACTACCATCATTTTGTGGAAAGATTCTCAGCAATAGCGACGCCGTTAACACATTTGCTGAAAAAGGAAACAAGGTTTGAATGGACAGATAAATGCGAGAGAAGTTTTCAGGAGTTGAAGCATATATTAACAACGGCACCGGTGTTGACGATTCCATCAGGACCTGGAGGATACGAGATATATAGTGATGCATCGTTGAAAGGATTGGGATGTGTACTCATGCAACATGGACAGGTAGTGGCCTATGCGTCAAGGCAGTTAAGGCCACACGAATTGAATTATCCAACACATGACTTGGAATTGGCCGCCATAGTATTCGCCCCGAAGATTTGGCGATATTATTTATGTGGAGAGAAATTTCAGATTTATACAGACCATCAGAGCCTCAAATATTTGTTTTCTCAAAAGGAGTTAAACATAAGGCAACGTCGGTGGATGGAGTTGTTGAAGGATTACGACTGTGAAATCTTATATCATCTGAGGAAGGCTAACCGGGTAGCTGATGCTTTGAGCCGGAAGTCGAGCATAGCTTATTTGATGGTCAAGGAGTGGACACTATTAGAAAATGTGTGGGACTCGGAATTTAGATTTGAAGTAAGTCAAGTCTCAAGCTTGTTGGCCACACTGAGGATTGAACCAGAAATCCAGACCAAAATTAAGAGGTTGCAATCATTGGATTAGGAAATCCAAAAGATTTTAGAGATGGAGGAGGTCAAGAGAAAGCCAGATTTTAAAGTATCTAAGGATGGGATACTGAAGTTTCGTGGACGATTTTGCGTGCCTGATGATGTGGAGCTTAAGGAAGAAATTTTATCAAAAGCGCATCGTACTAGCTATAGTATCCATCCGGGGAGTACTAAAATGTATCGGAATTTACGGCAATATTACTGGTGGAACGGTATGAAGGCAGATATCGCCAAACACGTGGCTAAGTGCCTGACATGTCAGTAAGTGAAAGCGCAACATTATAAGACCGGGGGATTGTTGCAACCTTTGGAAATTCCAGAATGGAAATGGGAGCATATAACCATGGACTTTGTGTCGGGATTGCCAAGAAGCCAAAGAGGCCATGAGACTATTTGGGTGATTGTCGACAGACTAACCAAGTTGGCACACTTTTTGGCAGTGCGAAAGGATTTCGCATTAGAACGGTATGTAGAGTTGTATGTATAGCAAATAGTTCGTCTTCATGGGGTACCAGTGTTGATAACTTCCGATCGTGATCTTAGATTTACCGCCAGTTTTTAGAAAAGTCTACAGACGGCTTTAGGATCCAAGTTGCAGTTCAGTACAACGTACCATCCTCAGACAGATGGTCAGTCTGAGAGGACGATTCAAACTTTAGAAGATATGCTTCGGGCATGTATACTAGATTTTCAGGGTAAATGGGAAGAGCAACTGCCCTTAATTGAGTTTGCTTATAATAACAGTTTCCAGCAGAGTATTGGAATTTTGAAGCACTGTATGGTAGGGCTTGTAGAACGCCCGTGTGCTGGGACGAAGTGGGAGAGAGAACTATAACTGGGCTAGAGCTAGTCGAGCAGTCGATTGAGGCAATTAAAATTATACGCGAAAGGCTGAAGACAGCGCAAAGCCGTCAAAAGAGTTATGCAAACAGAAGGCGAAGGCCTTTGGAATTTCTAGTAGGGGATCACGTGTTTCTTAAGGTATCGCCCATGAGAGGATTATCCAGGTTTAGTAAGAAAGGCAAATTGAGACCAAGGTACGTGGGACCTTTTGAGATTTTAGAAAAGATCGGAGATTTGGCATATCGTCTTGCACTTCCGCCGAATTTATCGCAAGTGCATAATGTGTTCCACATATCAATGTTGAGGAAGTATGAACCGGACTCGACACATGTATTGAATTATGAGGAGATAGAGGTGGATGACAAAGTGTCATTTGTAGAATGACCGGTAAGAATTGAAGATCGCAAGGAGTGAGTTTTGAGGAATAAGATAATCTCGATGGTCAAGGTTATCTGGGAGCACCACGGGACTGAAGGCGCAACTTGGGAAAGCGAAGAGATGATGCAACGTCAATACCCCCAGTTGTTTAAGCAGTAGTAAGATTTGTAATTTCTGGGTAGTGGTGAGATTTGTAAATTTCGAGGACGAAATTTTTGTAAGGGGGGAAGAGTTGTGACATCTTGAAAAATAGTCTATTTGGGATTTATAAAATACTGAGTTTTATGAATGTACTCGTAGTTAGTTCTTGTCCGGAACTGATCATTCCTAGGATACTAACCATTAGGGAAAGGCTAATCGGGGAATTAAATTCGTACGACTAAATGGAAATTCGATCGTGAATTGACTTTCGATCATTAAATCGTTGAGGTGATATTTTGAGCCACTGTTGGCCGATCCAAGGATAATTAGGGGTCAGTTCGCCACTGTCATAGCAGTGGATCGCGGGTGATATCGCTAGACCACGAAATGAATTGATGAATGATCCTAAACCTATACCGAACGATCGTGCCCCACGGATCTAGTAATTGATCATCGCGATTTTATTGATAATCGAAGTCGTTACGGTCTGAATAAATTGCACGTGACTCGATTTAGTATCAGTCACGGGTCGAATATGCGAATTTTCTCAACAAGCCACCCGTTAGCCTGAGAAACGCTCGAGTTGCGTTTAATAAAATTTAATTATTTAATTTAGCCCAAATCGGACATCAGGAAAATTTGGAAGTCACAACGGGACGTTAGGACGACGTTACGGATGGAACGTGCAAATTTGGGTGTGCCCAATTCCTTCATAAAAACTCGATTTCGATGAGAAACGGAGAAAGTGATCAAAATACCCCTAAGAGTTAATAAAAGATTGGTTTTGTTGGACAAGGGCGTTTTGGTCATTTTAGGCCCAAAGTTGGAAAGACATAATTACCCTTGGATATTTTTAAGTAAGATTCAATTCAGACCGTTGATTTCAGGATTAGATCGAATCTTAGCTGTTGGATTAAAAAGATCAAAGAAGTGTATTTTCGTAATTTACCAAAAAGTGGTCAAATTGGGATATTTATGCTTTGACCCCCCATTTCTCTCTCTTCCATTTTCTCTCTCTCTCTCTCCACCGTGAACCCCCCCTCTGGCCATCTCTCCCTCTTGCCCTTCCGCGCCGCCGCCTGAACCGCCGTCGCCGCCGCACACCCCACCGTCGTGCCGTTGCCATCGCCGATCCACCGCCACCACCGTCACCTCATGCCATCTCTCTCTTCTCTCTCCCTTTCGTTGAGTGGCCATGGGTCACGGCCAAAGGAGGCCGCCGCCGCACGCCATCGCCGTCGCCGCCGCTCATCGCTGAGCCGTGCCACCGCAAGCCACCGCCGTCCCCGTTGATTGCCGCCGCTTTCGCTCTAACCGTGTTAGTTTAGAGCTCGGTAAGTCTCGCCTAAACCCGATTTAGGACTTCGGGTATCGACGGGTGATTTTTGGGTGAAATCGGGTTTAAATTATGTGCAAATTCTCATAATTGAGGAGTGGAATTATGTGGCGGGCCTTAGGATTGAATTTGGGAATTTTTGTTGGAATATTTGAGGACAACAGTGGGCTGTGAGTGGCTGTGCAGTGGGCTGTGATGGACCGATCGGGATGAAAATTGGATTTTTAGAACCAGCAATTAATTGTGAGAAAGTGTCGTGAAGGGCCGGGATTGATTCGAAGTCGTTTGATTGGAGAAAAATGACTTATTGTGCGTTTATTGTATATTTGAACTGCGACTGGGTTGGGATGATGAAATTGAGTGCATGGTTGTGAAATTTCATGTTTGAAATATGCCTGTATGTGCACGTTTGGGCCAAACTGCTTTAATTGTCAAAATTGGCCGTGTCAATGTTAAGTGAGCATGATTTGTGTGTGAAATGATGTGTGCACGGGCCACATGTGATTGGCCAGTTGAGTGTGGCAAATGCTTGTGCAGCATGTGCATGAGTGAGAAAGAAATGCCGTATGACACGTGTTGTGGAAATTGTGCCGTCCTGAAGCATGTACTTCAACGTGGGATGATGCCCGGTATTACCGGAGGACTGCCAGCCTAGGGCGTGTACTTCAACGCGGGTTGCGCAGTAGGTGATAGGTGTTGAGCCTGAGGTGTGAACTTCAATGCGGGCAAGAAATATGGCCTGAGACGTGTACGTTAACGCGGGCCCTGAAGTGTTGTGAAAAGTGGTCGCGGTGTACCTGAGGCGTGTACTTCAATGCGGGTCACTGGTATGGAATGTGGAAAAGAAATGATGAGAATGAAATGAATGTCTGTGACGAGAATTGTGCCTGCTAGTGATTGCGCGTATGTGATTGTGTTGTTTGTATAATTGTCTGGAGGTACGTGATAGCCTAGGTGGGGTTTAGGGGTGTATTTATCGAGATGTAGTCTTATGGTTATTTCAATTAATATTTTTTCAGAACCCCGACAGGACCCATGAATCCTCCGTCACCGCCCCCAGTATGTTTTGGAGTACCAGTGCACACCGAGAATGATATTGCATAATTCCTTATGCCAGATAACGTGACCTGGATTAGGCATACTATCACCATTCTTGTAGATGTAGGACGACCTCTGTGGGAGACCCGTGTGTATACGGCCTGGTTCTTCTAGGATGCAGACGGGGATGAGTTTGGGCTCGTTAGAGGTTTTCATGTTCCGTTTGATTTAGTAGGGGACCGGGACCCATCTGTTATACTCCCGATAGACGGAAAGTTGACCAGCATGAAGACTAGTTTAGCTCAGTCTGGATTGCATCTAGCAGCCGCTGCTCAGGGGTCTTCGGAGGCTGAACACGAATCCGAACCCGAAGTATCACAGGCCGAGGACGACCCAATGGATATAGACTTAGAATCGATTCCCGAGGAAGATTTAGCGGGAGTAGAGCTTGAACCAGAACCCGAGAACGAACCCGACGAGTCTGAGGAGCCTAGGGAGGAACCGGATTACATACTCCCGTATGAACAGTATATGGATCCCAACTTTGTTCCTGAGTTCAATTTCTTCGATGTATTAGCTGAGGAGGAACAGGATCAAAATGATGTTTCAACTGAGTCGGGTAACATCAATCACCCAATCGAGATTGAGGCAGAATCGGAGTCCTCAGAGGAGCAGACTACTCACGGGAGTTCAGATTCGGATGACGAGGAATCGGATTCAGAATGGATGCCGAGCAAAGGCCGACGAGGCTAGTATAGGGGTTCAAAATAGGTTTTTGGAAGAGTACCATTTTTATGATTAGAATACCAGGTCACTAATCTTGTTGTGTATCGGTGGTTTTCAATATGGTGTGCACGTATTTATGACGGTTATGAATTGTAAATATTTTACAAGTTGGATAATGGAAATGGATATGTGTATATTCTCCCTGGATGTTCCCCAGATGTAAATTGTCCGGGTGATTTGTTATTTCCACTGTGGAGGTAAATCTTTGATGGTTATTTGAGGTCGGCAATACCCTGGGATATCGCACTAATCGGCCAGTGGAGGGTGTCGTGTGCTCGATGGGGTTCGGGACGTGATAGGACCAGTTCCATGGACCCACTCGGAAACCGGACCGGACCTAATGTTCGATTCTTGGATGGATCCATGGAACCAACGGGCGGTTCTCGGTTTCAATTTTTTGGAACTGGTCATTAGTGGGCGGTCTACGGTTCCGAGGGGGAACTGCCCACTTGGACCATGCTCACCCCTAGTTCCTTGGCCGCGGAATAGCTCGTGCGGCTCTTAGCGTGTCGTTCACACCAGATCAACCCTCATTCTGTAGTTGTTCCAAAGAACAATACAGCGAACAGCTTCCTTCATATTGGATTGTACCACTCCCCGCTAAGCTCGGGCATCTAGTCCATCAAGCGGTACATGCAGAATACTTTAGGTAGCACAACTGGTTTCTGCCTGCTATGGCCATATCAGGAGGGCGGCATCATTTCCTGATCAGTTTGTGTACAGAAGACCGACCTCGCCTTAAGAGCTCCTAAGGGATCATTCATTCTATCCTAGAACTCTTAGCACCAACCGTCTTGATGCTACTCCCATGGACTAATTGTATTCATTCTTTCTGCATCATATACTCTTCATTCGATAATTCCAAGCTCCACTCACAAGGGCATAGGAGTGTGAGAGAATTACAGTCCGTGACATTAGCATAATACATATCCGCTGACAACCGGGTTTCTTTTCTTTTTAGGTGACTAAGTTCAGCAAAAAGTTGGAGAAATGCATATGGATGATTGAGACAGCTATATATATATATATGGGGACTACTATGAGTCTGGAAACTAGGTTAAGGTTCGTGTACATTAAAGGTTTGACTCCTTTATCTGATTTTAGGTAAGTGTATAATATTCTTTTACATCAAGCATATTAAGTGTTTAAATTTCTTTTGTATCCTTTTCTCTCTTTTAGTTACCTAAGTTACATGGTAGTGCATAAAAAAGGCTATGGTAATCATGGTGATACCGGGGGTAGGTTTCATGGTGGTCGCTGTAGCTGATAGTGAACCTTCGATCACTCACATTTTGTCGTCAGGAATGTGCTACACCTAAATTTCGCAAAAAGAACACTCATGCATTTCATAAAAACCAGGGATCAAATTCATCGTAGGGATAGAATTTCACCTCTAAACAAAATATCAATATCACGTAATTTGCATTCGCATTCTTCATTACATCAAGACGCCAAAATAATTTTTTTTTTATAAATGAATGGCATATACACATCGAATAAAACAGGTGCTCGTTTGGACATTGCATTCAAATTGGCCTGACATGCGAAATGAGCTTGAATTTAAAATAAAGGGGCCCTAAACTCATTTGAATCTTTAAGACCGAGTTCACATGAGCCCGATTTTCATGCGCAAATGGACCACTCATATGTTTTATTCTTGCTTGACCGAGTGAGTGCAGGTGCAAAGCATGTGCCGTTCTAATTTAGCAAAGTAAATAACACAAGATAGGAAATGTGAATTTGGAAAGAGAATTCAACTGGAAATAAAATAGGAGAGGTGAGTAAAATTGATAGCATTGTTACCATAATTTAGAAGCCGAGTTCGGTCAGACATAAAAAGAGACGACCTCAGCAAAACAAGGAGGAAAAGCTCGTACTCAGCGAGCAAAGGCAAAAAAAAAAAAAAAAACTGAGGGGGAATCAAGTACAGCCAAAAGAGAATGAAAAGCAAGAAAAAGTGTGCATTCGGTGAGGAATTCGACCAAGCAAGAAGAATTCGACATTCGATGTGATCTCAAGGTGAAAATCCATACTTTTATTTCCATCTTTTGATTGATTCGATTGCGTGAGCCCACTAATGTTTCACTTTGGTTTCATCCGAGTATTGATTCCAAAACGCATTAGCAATCCGAATCAGAAACCATGGAAACGCATTAGCAATCCAAATTGTAAAACCATCGAAAGACTTATCTTGAATATGACTTGATCCGGACCAATTCCCTTTGCGTTTAGGACTTTCTAGTTTATTTTGATGCCGATAGTTAGTTCATAAATTCTGGTTTTGATTTGTATGTTTACATTTGTACTTATTATAGAAATAGTCTAGGATCATTTATGAGGGATCCCGGACCTTCCTCGATGTTTGTTTATGTGTTTTTGCATTATCTAGCACGTTTTCCTTGCATTTAGATTCTCTTTTGCATCAAAATCCAGTATGTATAGTGTTTATTATTTAGTTTTTTTTTGGAGGTGTTCTATCCTTTGTTTTTGCAAATATCTAGAAAAAATTGAATAAAGTGTCAGTTTTCACCGATGTTTTCTTCCGCCTAAAATTAAATCTTTTTACTAGTTTTGTTCAAGCATATTGTTTATGAGCATTCAATTAGTTCTTATCTCATTCATAAGCAATTAGTTAGTTTACATAATAAAATAAAAACGAATAAAATGAAAAAAATGAAAAAGAACTAGGTAATTCATAATTAGATCTATCTCATCTAGTTTAGTATCCATCTTTATCACTTAGATAAAATAATTCACATTTGTTAGCTTATTTTAGTGCACATTTACTTTTTATATATAGCTCATGGGGTCCTGTTCTGAGGTTATTTATTTCCTCGTACCTTACTTGCTTTATTATTGCTTGGCTTGCTCATTCGATATTTGATTGTACATGCATGATGAAAAATAAGACTGATTGCATGCTAAACCTTTTATAAAAGAGAAAAAAAGGTAATGAATTTAGCATAACCAAGTCTACGGACCCACGAATTTTTGGTTCGCAGAACTAAGGCGGACACCCACGTCTTAATTGGCCCCTAACCTTACTTTGACGCCTTAGTAAAATCAATTGGCATAATTAACAAGAAAATCAATTGTGATTGATAAAATTTGGGAGAGTACGTGTTAAGCGCAAGCACCATCATTTAGTAACTTGTCAAACTCCCTTGGGTTCATCTCGGGACGGTCGCCACACCTCTGACCACACTACAATATATTTGACTCCGACTATTCCAGTATATTGTCTATGCTCTGCGTGCGTAATATAAAGTCTTATGATTGAAGATTCAAACATTTACTCCTAGGAAAATAACCCAAACTCGGGAACCTGACATTGGAGATTGCCTTCAATAGAAAAGAGCTCTCTTGATTTTGCTGGGGTACAAAAAACATAAGAAACCTCTTCAAGGACAATATTAAACATTTTCATATAGTCTAGGGATTAGTTTGAATATGTACCAAAAGTTCAGGGACCATATTGCATATTGAGCTAAAGTTCAAGGATCACATTGAATAAATTGAAAGTCTAGAGACAACGTTGCATATTGGACCAAAGTTGAGGGACCATTTGTGTCATTCTAGTCAAGAAGAAGACGGTGTGAAGGTCGGCATCATTTGGTTCTCATTCTTTATCTTCCCTTTCTGGGTGTGTCATGATAAAACAACACCACAGACAATTGCAAGAAAATGAACATTAGAAGCCCGTCTAGATCATGTGACACTTGATGCGGTGAATTTGTCGAACCAGCGGCTTTATTAGCAAAAATGTCTAGGAGGGCTCCGGGCTCCTATTATAAACCAAGCCAATGTTTTTTTTTGGTAAGGTAAGTAGTATATTAACTTTTCAACATGCAATTTACAAGAGGAGTTGCCGAACACAAAAACCTCGTACTTGAGACAACACAAAAGTGTCACGACGGGTGCAAAGGTGTAACGGCTAAACAAAGTAAACCAGCACCAAGAACGCAGCACTAACTATAGCCAAAACAGCGGCCAAAGATTAAACAACAAAAGGACAATAGCACTGAAAGTCACTGAAAGATAGAGGTCGGGATGCCCCACTTGACTTGAAGTCTTCTGTTACGCGGTGTGTCAACAACAGGCTGGAGGGAAACAACCACATCTCTTACAATCTTGGCCAGATAGGCACGAAGTGCCGGCGAGTAGGGGATACGATCCCTAAAAAGGATATTATTTAGTTCAGTCCAAATGCAGTGGCACATCTCCCCAAAGGAGGCACGAGCAATACGTTGATGGAAGGTTTGTCCACCGAGGACTTGGGTTGCCCAGCTAATAATATCCATCCACGAGCCAGCACTCCATGAGATATTACAATTTCCTACCCAAAAGCGTAGAAGAAAGCCCGTTAAAGCACACCCAAAGAATAGGTGGTCAATTGAGTCTGGCCTTGTACGACAGAAAGCACATGAGCCTTCAGCGATCCTATGGTAAGACAGCAGCATAACCTGAGTTGGGAGTCTGTTGAGGCAAATAAGCCATAGCAAGATGCTATGTCTTGGAGCAATACCATTGTCCCAAACAAATGAGCTCCAATTAACATTGTGGCCCCTGTTCCGTAAAAGTTCCCATGTCGAAGAGATAGAGAAATTACCGGAGGGGTGTCCTTGCCAAATTAGCTGATCCCTTCGATCCGAGTCAATAGCAGGCCAGCTTTCCGTCCAGGAGTTGAAGGTTTCCATTACAAAAGACACTTGCCAGACGGATGCATTAAAATCTTGCACTTTCGCCTTCCTGGGAATGCCGAAGAGTATATGTCCCTGTCTGTAAAAAAAATTAATAAGGGGGCCTTTAGGGTGCCAGTAGTCAAACCAAAAAGATGTGGATGCTCCATTTCCAACTTGCCATTTGAATTGAAGTTGGAATTCCTGACGTAAGTCGAGGATCTTTTTCCAAGCCCATGAACAGAAAGTTGGAATGGGAGCAACCCAGAAATTTTTTAGTTTGAGGAAGTTGGAGTGGATCCATCTACACCAAAGGGATTCCTTGTCTGTGAACAGGACCCATATATGCTTCAGCATTGCAGCTTTATTGCAATCTGCAAGTCGACGTATGCCTAGGCCACCTTCTATTTTCGGACGACAGACATCATTCCAGGAAACTTTGGCCCCTCCAACACCCAATTCCGGGCCTTTTCATAAGAATTGTCTTAGGATCCTCTCAATCCTGGATAGAACAGACCTTGGAAGACTGAACACATTTGCTCAAAACACTTGGGTAGTGTGTAGAACTGATTTGATGAGTTGTAGGCGGCCAGCAAATGATAAAAAGCGCTATGACCAAGATGTCGCTCTAGTTATGATGGAGTTCACTAAGGAGCAACAAGCTATCTTGCTGAGTTTGGAAGCTATAACAGGCACTCCAAGGTAACGATAGGGAAGCTTACCTTCGTTAAAGCTAAAGGATTGCCGAATAGTTTCCTGTAAATCTAAAGACTCACCCGAGAAGAATATCTTGCTCTTGCTTTGATTTGGCTTTAAACCCGACCAGGAAGAGAAAACCTGAAGGCTGTCCGTTAGTAGAGTAGTGGAAGCCACATTTGCCTTTGAGAACAGGAGAACATCATCCGCAAAAAAGAGATGTGTCAGGCTAGTAGGCTTACACCTCCAAAAGAATTTGAAACCCGGAGTCTGAGATCGCTTGTTGAGGATGCCGGTGAAAATTTCCATGACTAGAGTGAAGAGGTAGGGGGACATTGGATCGCCTTGATGAATACCTTTTCCACTAGGGAAAAAACCATGTATTTCTCCATTGATGGCAATAGAAAATTTTGGAGAAGAGACACTTGTCATTATAAGCTAAATGAACTTATGAGGGAAGCCAAACGATTGCATTACCAAATGGAGGAAACCCCATTCAACAGTGTCATGTGCCTTCTGGAAGTCGACTTTGATTGCACATTTTGGCAAATAGGGCTGATGATGAAATCCAGCAAATAGCTCCTGTGCAAGTAATATGTTATCCCCAATTCTTCTCTTCTTGACAAAAGCATTCTGTGGGGGGCTAATAAGAGATGGTATCACTGCAGAAACCAAGCCAATGTTGATATCAAAATTTCCCATTATTCTGCTTAGCAAAAAGTCTAGGGAGGGCTCCAGGCTCCTAGTACAAAGTTGAGCTTCCAGACCAATAAAAAAAAAAACTTTAGGCAACATTGCGTTATTCAGAGGTAACTCTGAGCTTTGGTTCCTTACTACTGAATCCAAAGCAGAACCCGAAGCATAACCATCTCCACTATCACCGGGGCGACAGTGGGAGAGATCTGCAGACAACCACGAATCAATCAATATTGAAAGCCTCGACATCGAAAATCTCAACAACAAATTCAACTCCAGAAGAGAGAATCCAAATCTGGCATTTTCAATCCGAGAGAAGCTCAAGTCCTGACCTAGGCCATCCTCCGAATGGTGCATCTCCCGCGTACCTGAGAAGCTACGGCATAGCTACGAAGAGTCCTACACGCCCCGCGTTATCGCGATCGGACCTTATCGCCGTCACGGTCAAAGCGTCATGCAGATGGAAGATCACAAGCTGCTGTACTTGCAGAGCTTCCTCAGGCACAACCAGAAGTGCCGCCTTGAGGACTACATCGAGAGGATCAGGTCCTGGGAGGATCGCGCCCGGAGTTGCTACGACGAGCAGATCGACCTCAGCTCCGACGAGTTCGCCGAGATGACACTCCTCGATGGCATCTTCGTGATCCAGCTCTTCCTGATTTACCGGAACCCTGAGTGGAGGCCGGATGGAGACCGGATCTTTGGCAAGCCGTGGATGCTCAACGACGTCCACCGTGACATGACGCTACTGGAGAACCAGATGCCATTCTTCGCTGTCGAAGGGCTGTTCGAGATGGTGTTCGGATCGCACCAGAAGCACACGCCAATGCTGCTTGAGCTCACGTACGGGTTCTTTAGGCCGGGGATGAAGATGGAGGAGGTGCCGGAGGCAATGATGGAGTTGGAGGTGAAGCACTTCCTCGATGCTATCAGGCTCTCGTACTTGCCGTTGGCAAGGAAGGCGCCAAACGACATCCAGGAGGAGGTCAAGCTCATCCCAAGTGTGACGGAGCTGGTGGCGGCCGGAGTCAAGCTGAGAAGAGGTAAGAGTTGCTTGTGTCATTTTGTTATCTAAAATTGAATATCTATTATTCTGCTTTCTATTTATTTCCTTATCTTTTATTAACATGCTCTCAGGTAAAAGCCATAGATTGTTCGACATCGAATTGAAGAACAGAGTGCTTGAAATCCCGCGCCTCCATCTTTACCACACGACGGAATCCTATTTCTGGAACCTTATCGCCTTCGAGCAAATTTACTACCGGGGCGATAGTTATCTGATCGACAACTTTCTCTTCATGGATCACCTAGTCAACACGCCGGTTGACTCAAAGTTGCTGATCAACATGGGAATCATCGAGAACTGGCTTGGCAATGAAGAGGCTGCCGCGGATCTAATCAACAGCTTCTACAAGGACACTTTCTTGTGGACGAGGAACGCCTACTTCTACAGCCTCAGGCACGAGCTCGTCGCATATTGCCGAAGGCCTTATAACAAGTGGAGGGCAACTTTGAAGCGCGATTATTGCAGTAGCCCATGGGCAGTCCTCTTGATTATCGCTGCGGTGGTGTTGCTTACACTGACTGTAGTACAGACCGCATGCTCAGTCCTATCTCTCAAATAACTTTGCTTTTTGAATGGTGTGCGATCATCGGTGACTTTCTATCAGAATCAGCAGATCATCCATCTCTGTATGTTAGTCTGGGGCGCAGAATAATTAGCTTTTCCCTGTCCAATACATTTCACAACGAAGGACTGGCTAATATTGAGGGGATGTGACTATTCAGCCTGTATACCAAGTATGGTTCGCCGAAGAAATGTCGCCACAACTGAGATTAGCTTGTAGACCCTTATCAGCATGTTGAGAAGGGATTGCTGAATATTTAACCAAGTTTATGTTGAAAGCACACCTTCAGAAGATGGTGCATCAGAGACAGAGGGAATGGAAGCCTAGGCTAAGCGAACCTGACCTTGTGTAGCTAGTATCTTATAATATTGCCTTCACCTTTCATATGCCATCGAATTCTTTTTTTTATTTATTTACTTTTTCGCCTTTCATGTCACGCCCCGAACCCCATCGAGCTCGCGACATCCCGCTCCGGTCGAAATGATGCGACGTCCTAGGAACGTCGCCGACCCGACCCAAACATCAGAGCCACATGCGAAAGCCAAATATATAAAATAAAACCCCGGACAAAAAGATGACGACAACGGGGTAGACCACCATAACAATCAAACAACAACACATTCATACAGCACTAAATATACAAACATTATATTACAGGCATAATTAACAAACTAGCATCCGAAATCACCGTCACGACAAAATATCAGGGGTTTGGTTATCTTAACTTCACTATCGGATAACCCAAGTCAAACAACCCCTAAAATACCCTAGGGAAAGCCTACTGGTCGCCTTCCATTCTGCTCTTGATTCTTCGAGCTTGAGCCTCTGGACACTCACCTGCAATTCCACCGGGCACCAAAGGTGGTTCCTCGAACTTCCAAAAAGAGGAGACGAACTTTCCGGGTTTACGACTGGGGGTTTGAAATTATGGATTATACAACTTTGAGACGAATCTCACTAAGTGTACAACCTTAAACCCCACATAGGCACTCACGTACCGCCAGATAAAAACACGCAGAACACACAATCTATCAACCAAACTAACAATTACACGCGACCTTACTTGGAATTCATCATGCACGTCCCTGCACGTTAGTCATCCACACAGCCAGTATGCCACAGAAATATATCACAGACGCGTGCGCGCCTCAATTATAAGACCAAAACCACTTGGGTATGTCCCATACCATGCCTAGCAGTTTTTACCTCATAATTAAGCATCACATCACGCGGTACAAATACACTCGCACACAATTCACACCATGCGTCACTTTCTCGAACCTCGCACCTCAAGCCAATTCCCGCTCATTCTCAACTCTTCCACCACTACTGCGCCCACGTAAAACGCATCAGGCCAACGGTCTTCTGACCTTATCAGGCATCGACATCCCGTCGGGCCGGACATCGTCACCTCGTCAGGGACGGCATCATCCCGCGTAAACGAACACGCCTCAGGATGGAATCCTACACACACTTTCCTTCTACCGCGCCCGCATAAAACGCATCAGGCCAACGGTCTTCTGACCTCGTTAGGCATCGACACCACGTCGGGCCGGGCATCGTCACCTCGTCAGGGACGGCATCGTCTCGCGTAAACGTACACGCCTCAGGACGAATCCTTTCCAACCAATCCTACATTTCCGTACCCTCGTTCCACTCAAACCACACTTACACACGGCCAAACATACACACCTCACACACACATGCTTTACGCCAACACACATTACCATCACACAATCACGTCACACGGCCACACATGCTTGGCACGCGGTCACACACAATTTCTCGCTCATAAAAATAAACATCCATAGAATCAGGGTAAATCTGGGCAGTTTATACAGTGACCGAAATCCCATCAAAATAAATAGTAAACGAACTCCAAAAATTCTAAAATTTGGATATATCATAAAACACATCCCGATAAACATTTCTTATGAAGAACACGAAATCCGGTTCGATCTACAACCATGCCTTTTTGTCCCTCGAAATCAAACCAAAATCAGTTCGCTCTAACAGACTATTTTGTCCTCAAAATACATTTCTTTCAACACCCAAATCACCTTGAAAAGTTTTGAAATTTTTATATGTCATAGAAAAGAGAGTCGCCAACAACTTTCGTGAAGGAATTTTATTGAAAACAGATCTGGAAAATTTTATAAAAATTCAGCAAGACACGAAGGTCGGGATGAACAGTGTTCCGGGCGGTTTCAATACGGTCTGAAAATGGGTTTTCGTACGACCCAAATGGTCTCCAAAAATTCCAAATTTAAAATATGTTATACTTCAAGATGTGAGGAAAAACTTTCGTGAAGGACATCACCCCTGATTCGGCCTCTAAAAATCTCTAAAAAAATAGCAAACCGAGAGGGTATAGAAAACACAATTTCGAGATTTACCCAAACTTCAAGGATCCGAGTCCTTGTTGATACCCACCGAACTTCAGCCCTCAAAATTCATTCCACAGGGTTCAAACTACCATACCACAACGATCACGGTATTACACAGCAATTTCAAGCAATTAATTGCCGAATCAAATGATCCAATCTACGCGCCGAACAGAAAATCACAGCCCTTACCTCAGCCCCAAAACAGCCGCCTAAACTACCCAAACCGAGCCCTAAACATGTCTAACAATACCCCGAGGCCCTAGGTAACGTTTGGGGAAGTCACTTACCCTACAAAGGCGGGACAAACTAGCTGGATGGGTGGCTGGAACGGGCGGAACAGCAGCAGCAGCAGCACCGGCGATGATCCAGCAAAGATGGCCGAGAGAGGAAATGATCGTGAGGGAGAAAACAGGAGAGGAGGGGCTGATTGGTGGGGTTCTGGCTGAACGAGGGGGAGAGGAGAGAGAGAGGGAGTCCAATCTGGTCAAAGATGATGGCTAAAGGGCGCCACGTGTCGCCGATCCAACGGTTATGACCAAAACGCCCCTAATCTAATGGTCCATAATAATTCCAGCCAAATAATTGATAGACAAAAGCATTCAAGGTCCAATAATTGAGCTGAAAATCCATTATTAATAATCCGAAAAATTTTCCAAAATTTGGAACCCAAAAATAGCCCAGGGGCAAAATGGTCAATTTTCCGGTCCCGGGTCGAAATTCCATTTTTTGCCCGTACCAATCCCAAATGTGTGTGGCCAACATAATATGGCATTAGAATCGTGAAAATAGTTTCTTAAGCCCTCGAAAATTGACTGTAAAGTCCTAAGGAATAAAATAATATTATTTTTCACTTCCGAGCCAAAATTCCAATTTTTGACTGTAACAACTCTAAATGTGCGTGGCCATCCTAAAATGACATTGGCCTCGAAAAATAATCTCATACGGCCTCAAAATCAATGTTGGTGTCCATAGGGGCAAAATCGTAATTTTTCCGATCCTGAACCGAAATCCATTTTTTTTGCAGAAATGGATGGCCCCAAGGTTAGCCATACCAAAAACGTCATCGGTCGTCCAAAATTATCACTTTCAAAATTCTCGATTTCCGGCCCCGAATTCTAAGAAATGACTAAAATCGAGCAATCGCGACTTTAGCTTATCTTTGGCTAACGGGTGGCTCTTTGGAATTACACACTCTCGACCCGTGATCGATACTAAGTCAAATCACGTTTAAGTTTACTCTATTCAGGACGACCTCGATTGTCGTATAATTGCGAGGGTCTGCGTTAGTTCCCTTCGGACACGATCAATCAAATAGACCGGTCTCGATTGGCTCAAAACATTCCCTCGTTAATCCATATGGTCGAAGATTAAACTCAGGTCGAGTTCTTTGGTCGTGCGAACTCAATCCCATAATAGCCCTACCCCTAAAGTTAGCATCTCGTGAATGCGCTGTTCCGGGTGAGATCTTACTATAGTGCATTGATCAAATTCATTTCTTAAATCACGGGAAAATGATCGAAAATTCAGACTGTTATAATTCTTCCCCCCTAATAAAAATTTTGTCCTCGAAATTTACAACTATACCTGCTATCCAAACAGATGGGGGTGATGACGTCTCATTATTCCTTTCTCCCAAATGGTACCTTTTGTCCCATAATAATCTCAAACATCTTTGACCAATGGCACCGTCTTATTCCTTAAAATTGGTTCCTTCCCATTTGCTCATAAAATCCAATATACATATTCCCAACATATCCTCTACGGTCCGTATAGTCCTTCCAAACTGGCCAATAACATCTCTCCCTTAAATTCCGTCAACAATGCAACTATCGAGATTCCTCCTCGACTCCTTACAGCCTCAAATCTAAGGTGTCCAGCCAGACTAAACTGAAGCACCCTACTGCTGCAATCCATTACAGCATTCTGTTTAACTAACCAATCCAAGCCCACGATTATCTCAAAATCACACATGATCAATACAGCCTATCCTGTTTTCTACACCACCAAACACCATTTCACAGTCTGAACATCCTAACAACATGCATATCTTATTCCCAATCCTCTCTAATACTCTGAGGATTCCTTCCATATGCAGATCTTCCGCAAGTCTAACATCAGCTCTGGGGTCCACTGCAGCTCCTACACCAACTTCAGGGTTTTCTACCACTCTACCACCCATATCAATGTCCTCTATGGCTCTAACCCGAGCACGACCTCTACCTCTTATTCCTCTTCCAGTGCCCCTTCTTGAGACTCTTCCTACTCCTCTTCCTTCGCTGCTCATTGTATCAGCTTCCTACTACTCTCCTACCTGCTGTAAGTCCACACGGGTATTAAAGACCTAGGCCAACTACATTAGTCCAAATCCTAGGCACAAAACTCGACAACCAATGCTCATCAATAGACAACCAACCATCCAACCGATCATATACAACATCAAACCAACGCTACTAAGCACTCAATAGGGTTCTCGTACTCACCTCAAGTCCTGCCGCACCTTTGTCTCAAACCACATCACAACCACAATAAACCACTCAACAATCACAGGCGCGTACCCACAGGACATGCATAAACAACGTAACATGCATTTAACGAAAGGCTCCCTAACCGACTACCCTGAAGTCGTCGCTCCTTATCACTCTAGACCTCGACCTTACCGATATCGAGCTAACCTTACTCTGATATCAATTCAAAACGGGGATGTCACGCCTCCAACCCCATCGAGCTCGCGACATCCCGCTCCGGTCGAAATGATGTGACGTCCCAGGAACGTCGCCGACCCAACCCAAGCATCAGAGCCACATGCGGAAGCGAAATATATAAAACAAAACCTCGGACAAAAAGATGACGACAACGGGGTAGACCACCATAACAATCAAACAACAATATATTCATATAACACCAAATATACAAACATTATATTACAGCATAATTAACAAACTAGCATCCAAAATCACCGTCACGACAAAATATCAGGGGTTTGGTTATCTTAACTTCACTATCGAATAACCCAAGTCAAACAACCCCTAAAATACCCTAGGGAAAGTCTACTGGTCGCCTTCCGTTCTGCTCCTGATTCTTCGAGCTCGAGCCTCTGGACACTCACTTGCAGTTCCACCGGGCACCAAAGGTGGTTCCTTGAACTTCCAAAAAAAGGAGATGAACTTTCCGGGTTTACGATTGGAGGTCTGAAATTGTGGATTATACAACTATGAGACGAATCTCAATAAGTGTACAACCCCAAACCCCACATAGGCACTCACGTACCGCCAGACGAAAACAAGCAGAACACACAATCTATCAACCAAACTAACAATTACACGCGACTTTACCTGGAATTCATCATGCACGTCCCTGCACATTAGTCATCCACACAGCCAGTATGCCACAGAAATACATCACAGACGCACGCGCGCCTCAATTATAAGACAGAAACGACTTGGGCATGTTCCATACCGTGCCTAGCAGTTTTCACCCCATAATTAAGCATCACATCATGCAATACAAACACACTCGCACACTAACTCACACCATACGTCAATTTCTCGAACCTTGCACCTCAAGCCAATTCCCACTCATTCTCAACTCTTCCACCACTACCGCGCCCATGTAAAACGCATCAGGCCAACGGTCTTCTGACCTCGTCAGGCATCAACATCTCGTCAGGCTGGGCATCGTCACCTCGTCAGGGACGGCATCGTCTTGCGTAAACGAACACGCCTCAGGACAGAATTCTACACACACTTTCCTTTTACCGCGCCCGCGAAAAACGTATCAGGCCAACGGTCTTCTGACCTCATCAGGCATCGACACTCCGACGAGCCGGGCATCGTCACCTCGTCAGGGAAGACATCGTCTCGCGTAAATGTACACGCCTTAGGACGGATCCTTTCCAACCAATCCTACATTTCCGTACCCTCGTTCCACTCAAACCACACTTACACACGGCCAAACATACACACCTCACACACACATGCCTTACGCCAACACACATTACCATCACACAATCACGTCACATGGCCACACATGCTTGGCACGCGGTCACACACAATTTCTCGCTCATAAAAATAAACATCCATAGAATCAGGGTAAATCTGGGCAGTTTACACAGTGACCGAAATCCCATCAAAATAAATAGTAAACGAACTCCAAAAATTCTAAAATTTGGCTATATCATAAAACACATCCCGATAAACATTTCTTATGAAAAACACGAAATCCGGATCGATCTACAACCATGCCTTTTTGTCCCTCGAAATCAGACCAAAATCAGTTCGCTCTAATAGACTATTTTGTCCTCAAAATACATTTATTTCAACACACAAATCACCTTGAAAAGTTTTGAAATTTTTATATGTCATAGAAAAGAGAGTCGCCAACAACTTTCGTGAAGGAATTTTATTGAAAACAGATCTGGAAAATTTTATAAAAATTCAGCAAGACACGAAGGTCGGGATGAACAGTGTTCCGGGCGGTTTCAATACGGTCTGAAAATGGGTTTTCGTACGAACCAAATGGTCTCCAAAAATTCTAAATTTAAAATATGTTATACTTCAAGATGTGAGGGAAAAGCTTTTGTGAAGGACACTACCCCTGATTCGGCCTCCAAAAATCTCTAAAAAAACAGTAAACCGGGAGGGTACAGAAAACACAATTTCGAGATTCACCCAAACTTCAAGGATCCGAGTCCTTGTTGATACCCACCGAACTTCAGCCCTCAAAATTCATTCCACAGGGTTCAAACTACCATACCACAACGATCACGACATTACATGATAATTTCACCCAATTAAATGCCGAATCAAACGATCCAATCTACGCGCCGAATAGAAAATCACAGCCCTTACCTCAGCCCCAAAACAGCCGCCTAAACTACCCAAACCGAGCCCTAAACATGTCTAACAATACCCGAGACCCTAGGTAACATTTGGGGAAGTCACTTACCCTACAAAGGCAGGACAAACTAGCTGGATAGGTGGCTAGAATGGGCGGAACAGCAGCAACAGCAGCACCGGCGGTGATCCGGCAAAGATGGCCGAGAAAGGAAATGATCGTGAGGGAGAAAACAGGAGAGGAGGGGCTGATCAGTGGGGTTCTGGCCGAATGAGGGGGAGAGGAGAGAGAAAGGGAGTCCAATCTGGTCAAAGATGATGGCTAAAGGACGCCACGTGTCGCCGATCCAACGGTTATGACCAAAACGCCCCTAATCTAACGGTCCATAATAATTCCAGCCAAATAATTAATGGGCAAAAGTATCCAAGGTCCAATAATTGAGCTAAAAATCCATTATTAATAATCGCAAAAATTTTTCAAAATTCGAAACCCAAAAATAGCCTAGGGGCAAAATGGTCAATTTTCCGGTCCTGGGTCGAAATTTCATTTTTTGTCCGTAACAACCCCAAATGTGTGTGGCCAACATAATATGGCGTCGTAATCATGAAAATAGCTTCTTAAGCCCACGAAAATTGACTGCAAAGCCCTAGGAAATAAAATAATATTATTTTTCACTTCCGAGCCAAAATTCCAATTTTTGACCGTAACAACTCTAAATGTGCGTGACCACCCTAAAATGACATCGGCCTTGAAAAATAATCTCATACGGCCTCAAAATCAACGTTGGTGTCCAGAGGGGCAAAATCGTAATTTTTCCGGTCCTGAACCAAAATCCTTTTTTTTTGCAGAAATGGGTGGCCCCAAGGTTGGCCACACCAAAAACGTCATCGGTCGTCCAAAATTGTCACTTTCAAAATTCTCGATTCCCGGGCCCGAATTCTAAGAAATGACTAAAATCGAGCAATCACGACTTTAGCTTATCTTTAGCTAACAGGTGGCTCTTTGGAATTACACACTCTCGACCCGTGATCGACACTAAGTCAAATTGCATTTAAGTTTACTCTATCCAGGACGACCTTGATTGTCATATAATTGTAAGGGTCTATCGCTAGTTCCCTTCGGACACGATCAATCAAATAGACCGGTCTCGATTGGCTCAAAACATTCCCTTATCAATCCATATGGTCGAAGATCGAACCCAGGTCGAGTTCTTTGGTCGTGCGAACTCAGTTCCGTAATAGCCCTACCCCTAAGGTTAGCATCCCGTGAATGCGCTGTTCCGGGTGAGATCTCACTATAGTGCATTGGTCAAATTCATTTCTTAAATTCTGGGAAAAGGATCGAAAATTCAGACTGTTACATTCCATCATTCTCTAATAAAATGTTATAAATAGCAAATTATACTAATATACCTAATATATGTAATAAATATAAATACTAAATGTATTCATTTATATATATGAAATTTATATAATAAAATAGAAGATATTTGAATATATAAATAAAAATAACAATAAATAAAAGCAAACTTATTGTTATTTTTTTGTAATTTTGAATTTTTATATTAAAATTCAAATATTATTTTAATTTCATTAATTTAACAAGTTTGTTATTTGAGAAAAATAACTTTTATATTATGAATATTAAAAATCCTATCCACTTTTATCCCACCTCTTCCGTGGAATAAGTTTATCCGGATTATATCTCTCCTATATCCGACTTTATCCTATCTTGGATATGCACCAAACATGGGTAGGATAAAATTTATCCTATCCTGGATTTTATCCCGAGTATTAAACGTAGCATTCGTGAACGCACTATTTCAATAGGACACTATGGTAAATTTTTATAATTATCAATCCTAATTTAAATAAATAATAATAATAATTGTTGATCAGTGCCAAATCTAGTCCACGTGCACACTCACATATCTTCGATGTGGACAAGGCACTTCTTTGTTTGTTACCAACACTACATCTAGAGGATCGCGCCCGGAGGTGCTATGACAAGCCGATTGACCTTGGCTCTGACGACTTGGCTGAGATGATGCTCCTTGACGGACAACGACCGGATCTTTGGCAAGCCGTGGATGCTCAATGACATCCATCACGACATGATTCTGCTGGAGAACCGCCATCAAAGGGCTGTTCGAGATGGTGTTTGGATCGCACCAGAAACACATGCTGGGATTGCTCGAGCTCGCGTATGGGTTCTTCAGGCTGGTGGTTAAGATGGAGGAGATGTCCGGGGCGGTGATGGAGTCAGAAGCGAGGCACTTCCTCAATGCGATCAGGTTCTCGTACTTGCCGTTGGCGAGGAAGGCGCCATATTAGAGCCAGGAGGAGATCAGTTCATCCCGAGCGCGATGGAGCTGGTAGCAGCCGGAGTCAAGCTGAGAAGAGGTGAGAGTTGACCTGTCATTTGGTTTTCTGAAACAGAAACCAAATAGAAACATGATACAAGCTAATTTCAGTTGTGGCGACATTTTTACTGGCGAACCATCCTTAGGATAGAGGCTGAATCGCCACATCCCATTCATATTCACAATTTTGTCGTCGTCATATGTATTGGTAGGGAAAAGCTAATAATTCTGCGCCCCGACTAACATACATAAATGGATATGTGTTGATTCTGATAGTTAGTGACCGATGATCACATAATTCAATAAAAAATTAGAGCATTAAGGTGGCAATTTACCATTCAAAAAGCAAGATTATTTGAGAGATAGGAGTGAGCACGCGGTCTGTACTACAGTCAGTGCAAGCAACACCGCAGCGATAATTGAGAGGACCGCCCATGGGCTACTGCAGTAATCGTGCATGGACGTCGTCGCCTTCCACTTGCTAGAAGGGCTTCGACAACAAGTTCATATCTTTACAAGTTGGTTTCAAGTGCCAAGCCTTTACGTAAGTAGAGCACCAGGGCCACAGGCCCATTCAAATGAGAGCGATAGCACTTGCCTAAGCCCGTGAGCATTTGTGGGACATTTCATATACGGACTTAGGATTTTTTTGATTAACTTAGAAAAAAGAAATGTCACAAGTTTGGCGACCTTAACTACTGAAAATGGAAACCATAAGTTAATCAATTATTTCTGAAAACTTGAATAATAACATTGTTAATACCAGTTTCACAACATAACTGTTAAGATTCTTATTTTCATCAAGTATCTTTTCAATGAAAAATTTAAGTAACCCCTTTCGTTAACTTACAATATATTGAGTAATTTTTTTTATGAATCTCCCAAGTAAAAATTAATCAGTGTTATGAAATGTGCGGAATGTTATTAGGTCTTCCATGTTTTGATTTTGAATGCCATTTCTTTGTTAGATGGTTATATTGGTTGATCTCGCATGATTTGTGAAATGCAATTAACATAGTCACAAGATAAATTCAGACTAAAAAATAAAAATGAAACCATCATTTGTAACAGCATCTGATATGTGGTAACAGCTCAACTCCGGCATGGAATGTAAGTTGAAACATTTGGTTGGCAATAACTGTGAGTTTGTAGCTGTTAGAGAAATATAGATTATGGACTTTGGTTAATATCATCACACGTTTGGATACGTAGGATAATACCTTCTACAGATTTTGGTCATCTTGACAAAACAAAAAAGGCCAAAAGCCGCTTTGCTGTTGTTAAAAGGGCTATTTGTGAAAGCACAAGCATCCCGACTTTTCTTCAGATTTTACTTAAGAGGATATAGCCTCGTGCTGGGTGTTTCTACAGATAAGAGGCCAGAGATCACTATACGAACACGTAAGAGAAGCAACAATGAAAGGGACATTGGTGTTCAATGACGCAAAATTGATTGATTTTTTTTGGTAAAATGATATCACAAGTGGCATAACTTTTATACGGCGATTGCTTGAGAGTCTTTAACTCTCTTTTTTTCAATCATATTAGTGTCATAACTTATGTGAATGCCATAACTCTTTTTTGATTACTTGAATGTCATGTAACTTTTTAATCGATAACTTGAATGCCATCACTTTTTAAAAACGTTTACTACAAGTGCTATGTCATCTTGAATTTGGGCACTTGGGTGAACATTTTTCAAAAGTTATGACACTCAAGTGATTAATTGAAAGTTGACATTCAAGTAAATGTTTTTCAGAAGTCATGGTAATCAAGTAGTCGAAAAAAAAAGTTATGACATTTAAGCGAGTGTCGTGCCAAAGTTAGGCATTGTGATGTCCTTATTCCTGATTTTTCAAGAAAAGAACATTGCATATGTTTTTTGTCGACCTTGACATCATATCTATGAGGAGGGAGAGGATTAAGACAAGTACGTCCATAAAAATGACCCCGAAAATGACCGTTTTGGACTGTTTTAGATTTACAAGCATCACGAGGAGATCTGAATCTTTAGCTAGAGAACAAGATTGTACCATCCACATGATTCACGAGCAGAGTGGAAATGGTTGTGTGATGGCTCCAGATAATAAAGCAAGAGACAGCGGCTAATGGAAGAGTCTTTTTCTTAAAAAATTGGCCTGCAATCACAAAACAAATCATGCAAACACAGATGGACCAAACCGGAGAGTTTGCCCAGATGAGATGGTAGACGTTAGATGTCACATACATTTCACCATTTATTGTTAAATTGAAACCAACGGGAGAGACCAAGGACTTGACCAAGACAATTCTTGATACTCTCTAGCTCTTGGTGTTGCATTATTATCCTTCTAGTCAGACGAAGCCAGAAATGTGAACTTGATATAAACACACGTAAGATGAAGCGTAGGGGAAAAAAACAGATTTTTTATGTTTCTCGACTTTAATCTTTCTCGAGTAGTCGCCCACAACGGTTAGCATATATCTGGCACCCTTTCTCGAACGAAACCACAACAACCTGTGAACAGTCAAGTGAATTAACCCTACAATTTCCGTGGTTTCTTTTGCAGTCATACTAAACTGCACTTTACGCTGTTTACCTAAGCCACAACACCTACATATATTCAGTTTGTTAGCAACATAACTAGGGGTGAGCAAGATGGACCGTTCAAATTGGGACCGGATCGGACTGGACCAGACTGATCGGTTTGGTCTGGTTCTCAGGAATATCAATCCGGTTCCCTGTTCCTAAAAGTGGAACCGATTTCTGGGAAGTCCGGTTCTCGGTTCTAGGGTGGGAATCGGATCGGACCGGATCGGATCGATAAATATATATTTTTCTAATTTTTTCATATATATATATATATATATATATGAAAAATATTTAATATTGGTCCCATTGGAACCAATTGTTCAATTTTTTCATATATATGGGACAAATATCAAATATTTTTCATATAATATTTTTCCAATTTTTTCCATGGCTTATAGGATCAAATTAGAACTACAAAGGAAAGAACGGAATAATTGGTTCCCGATTTACAAATAATATTTAATATTGATCCCAAGACTAGCTGGTCCGGTCCCCAGTCCTAGAAACTGGGAATCGGTCCTTCCGGTTCGGTTCCCGATTCTTGGGTGGACCGGACCGAGAACCACTCACCCCTAACTATAACCACATAGCAATTTCCTTTCACTTAGAACCTTCAGGTTTCTCTCGCTAATGTGCCCCAAACGCATGTGCCATAATTTAAACTCTTGAACAGATGCAGCCGACATCACAACGGCGAAATTTGTCACTATCTCACCTTGAAGCTAATACATGCCACTATGCTTAATTCCTTTCATTATCACTAAGGTGCCTCGAATAATCTTCAAAATTCAACATTCGGAAGTATACCGACACCTAGCTGAATCTAGGGCACTCAAGGAAAATTTAGTTATTCTTCAACTCTAGAACATGCCTCATTGTAGTCACTGTCCTCACAATACCATCATGCATTCTGATTCTAACCATTGCCACCACCCACAACATTACACTCGGCATTGTTCCCCAGCTGCATTGTACCATTATTCGTGTACTTATAAGTTGTAAATCAGTTTGTATTTAGTGTAGCATGAAACAAAATACCAGAATCCATAATTTATCCATCAAACGATGAATAATCGGTGACATATAAGACAAAATCAGCACTATCCAAATTACTGTCAACTACAGCTACAACATCATTAGTAGATTAAATTCTAATTCCCTTACCCTTGTCATTTTTTAGCTTCAGCAATCCTTTCTAAGATGCCCCCTCTTACCATAGCTTCAATAGATAGCACCACCAGTCCTAGATTGATTACGTATGTCTAGGTTTATACTGCTTCTGCTAACACGGGTATCGGTTCTTCCTCTATTTTCACCTACTAAAGTAGCAAATACAAATTTACTAGATTCTCTTCTACAGATGTCCTCACTCAGAATCAAATCTCAAATCTCATCAAACGTCAAACTTATTGACCCAAAGGAAATACTAACAGTAGTAACAATAGTATCCCAACTATCAGGCAACGAGGTTAATAAAATCAAAGCACATGCCTCATCTCCAAAGTCAATCTCAATTGAACTCAATTGATTAACAATCACATTGAATTCATTAATATGATAAGCAATCGATGCATCTTCGCTCATCTTCAAATTAAATAGATGTCGCATCAAATATATCTTGTTGATTGAAGAGGACTTCTTTTACATATTTGACAGGGCCTCCATCAATTCCACAGTGGTCTTCTCTTTTACAATGTTAAACGCGATGTTACGCGCCAACATCAACTGAATAATACACAACGCTTGTCTGTCTAGCAATTCCATTCAACTTGCTTCATCGACTCTAGTTTCTCCCCAGACAAGGGTAACTGCAAATTCCTTTTATATAGATTATCCTCAATCTGTGTCTTCTGAAAACCAAAATCCTTTTTATCAAATCTATCGATTTTCACATTTCCTTCTTCCATTGCCATTGATTCGCTTCAACTTAGCCAAGCCTAGCTTTGATACTAATTATTGCGAAAGCAAGTGACCGAACAATAAAATAGATAGAACAAGGAAATAAATTGAACACTAGATTTACGTGGTTCGAACGTAGTGACCTATGTCTACAAGAAGAGCAGCAACAAATTCCACCATAGAGTAAGCGATACAACAGAAATTATAATCACACTCGAGTCACTTAAACATTTTCTATATTTCCCAAGCCACAATTGCACCTAGTAAATCAAGCAGTGTTTAATCTTACAATTCCTTATGAAATAATCTCTCAATCTCACGAGGAATTCACAAATCTTACTCATAAGATTTAATTGGCTTCAACACTAAAAAGCTTTAAGAGCGTAATTCACAAGCATAATCTTCTCTTTGATACTCTTCACAAAGAACATCCCCTTTTTATATAGAAGCAAGAATTGGATTCAAAATATGAAACCTTTTTTTAGGAAACCTTCTCCAACTAGGAAATCATTTATTTAGGAAACCTAATCAAAATAAAAAATAATTAGAAAACTTTTTTTTTGGCTCAAACTCAAGACAATTTAACATTTCACGTTGTTGTAACGTCAACTTGCCAACTTATATAATACAATTTTATATCTAATTTTGTCTTTCTGTGCTTCCCATTGGCAACTTCAAGCGGCATTCTTCTTTCCTCATGTAGGGACACATCATACGTACTGCAATGGAAAGGAATAGCTATTACTTGACTCCATATCAACAAAGTCTCCAGCAGATAATATCAACAAAATCGTATATAATATATATCAATCTTTTTTACTGTCTTTGTATGAGTACAATCCTCTCAAGATCGAAAGAAAAGAACCCAATCATTCAAAAGATCTAATATACAGAGCATCTTCCTTGTTGATCTCTCCACATGCAGGTGATTATGAAGGTGCAACCAATTACTAAGAGAACCATTAGGGAAAAATTTACACTCAACTATGTGAAAAAATTGGGGAAAATTGTCTAAAAAGTCCTAAACTTATTGTATAATGGCCAATTCAATCATAAACTTTTTAATTGTGCCGATTTAGTCTTAATCCTTTTGAAGATTTGCCAATTTAGTTTTAAACATTTTAACGAATTACCAATGTTGTCCTTATCACTAATTTTCGCCGAAAATCGCTAACATTGTGGCCTAGTCAGCGTCGACCGTCCTACGCGGTGCGTCGACCATTTTAAGCCCTCACTGGCCGCAGGTGAGGGTTGCAACCCATGATGTTCTGGTGTGAAACAAACACACCTTAAGAGAGATAAATCGTGTGATCAAAAGAAAAGAAAATCAACAATTTGAGTCGTTAGGTTGAGGATTCGTCTCTACCATTCAGAGATTTTCTTAACATCAAACCGAGTTATGGTGCGACTGTTGATGTTCCTTGGACGCTGCCTCGTCCTAACTTTGTTATGTGACATCTTGAAATTGTCCATTTGGGAATTGTGAAATGCTTGATTTTATGAATGTACTCACAATTAGTTCTCACCCGGAACTGATCATTCCTGGGATACTAACCATTAGAGAAAGGCTAATTAGGGATTGAAATTCGTGCGACTAAAGAAAATTCGATCGTGAATTGATTTTTCGATCATAAAATCGCCGAGGTGACATTTTAAACCACTGTTAGCCAATCCAAGGATAGCCAGGGGTCAGTTCGCCACTGTCATAGTAGTGGATCACGGGTGATTTCGCTGGACCACGAAATGAATTGACGAATGATCCTGAACCTATACCAAACGATCGTGCCCCTTGGATCTAACAATCGATCCTCGCGATTAAGTGACAATCGAAGTCATCACGGATCGAATGAACTTGTACGTGACTCGATTTATTATCAGTCACGGGTCGGATATACGAATTTCCTCCAAAAGCTGCCCGTTAGTTTGAGAAACACTTGAGTGACATTTAATGAAATTCGATTATTAATTAGAGCCCAAATTGGACATCGAAAAATTAGGAAGTCACAACGGGATGTTAGGACGACGTTGTGGTTGAAACGTGTAGCTTCGGATTTGCCCGAATCCTTCAGGAAAAGTCGATTTTGGTGAGAAATGAGGAAAGTGACCATTTTACCCCTAAGAATTTGTTAAAGGCAAGTTTTAAGAGGGAAGGGCATTTTGGTCATTTTGCCCTAACTTTTGAGTTGGACAATTTTGCCCTTGGAATTTTATGAAATTTCTAAATTGCCCTTGGATATTTTTGAAAAAGATTCAATCTCGGCAGTCGATTTCAAGATAAGATCGAATCTCGGCCGTTGATTAAAAAGATTAGAGAGGGGCAAGGTGGTAATTTACCGAAAGTGGTCAAAATTGGACGTTTAAGTCCAAATTTCTCTCTCTCTCCTCATTCTCTCTCTTCTCCCTTCGGCAGCCCCTCCCCCTCCCTCACCGTGAGCTCTCTCTCTCCCCCTCTCCCCAGCCGATCGTCCCCCTTGGCCGCATGCCACCGTCCACAGCGCCGTCACCGCTCCGGCCGCCGTTCACCACGCCGTCACCGCTCCGGCCGCCGTTCACCACGCCACCACCGTCCCCCTCACCCTCTCGGTTCTCTCTCTCTCTCACGTGGCCGTGATGAACCGGTCCCAAGCAGCCATCTCCGCCGCTCGCCGCCAAGCCACCGCGCCGATTGCTGCCACCGCACGAACCGCCGATCACTGCCCTGTTCACTACAAAAAAATATCTTTTTTCCAACAAAATTTCTAACGAAAAATTGGGAAAAATTCATTGGAAAACAAATTTCCAACGAATTTTCCAACGAAAAAAAATTCGTTGGTAATTCTTCGTCGCAAATTTTTCCAACGAAATTTTTTTCGTTGGAAAATTCGTGGCTAAATTCGTTGGAAACACTACAAAAAAACAACTTTTTTCCAACGAAAAATTTGGAAATCCAACTAAATTTCCAACGAACAAAAATTCGTCGTCGCAAATTTTTCTGACAAAAAATATAAATTTTTGTTGGTAATTTCCGACGAAATTTTTTCGTCGTAAAATTCGTAACTAAATTCGTTGCAAAGTTTTGCTAATTATTCGTTGCAAAAATGTGGCAAAAAAAGTTTTTTTTGGTTGAAAAATCGTGGCAAAATTAGTTTCGTTGTGACAAAAATCGTGGGGGCGAGGGCTAGCCTCGCCGCGGGCGAGCTCGCCGCTGGCGAGCTCGCCGGCCATGGAGAGCTCGGCCATCGCCATGCCGGCGAGGGCTAGCATCGTCGCCGGCGAGCTCGGTCCTCACCATGCCGGCGAGGGCCAGCATCGTCGCCGGCGAGCTCGGTCCTCGCCATGACCGGCGAGGGCCAGCCTCGTCGCCGGTGAGCTCGAGGTCGCCCAGATCTAGGCGACCTTGAGCTTGCCGGCCATGGCGAGCGTTCTGGGCGAGCTCGAGCTCGCCGGCCATGGCGAGGGCCGAGCTCGCTATGGCCAATGAGCTCGAGGTCGCCCAGATCTGGGCGACCTCGAGCTCGCCGGCCATGGCGAGCTCGGTCCTCGCCATGGCCGGCGAGGCCCAGCCTCGTCGCTAGCGAGCGTTCTGGGCAAGCTCGAGGTCGCCCAGATCTGGCCGAGTTCTGGGCGACCTCGAGCTCACCGGCCATGGTGAGCTCGGCCCTCGCCATGGCCGGCGAGGCCCAGCCTCGTCGCCGGCGAGCTCGAGGTTGCCCATATCTGGGCGACCTCGAGCTTACTAGCCATGGCGAGCGTTCTGGGGGAGCTCGAGCTTACTAGCCATGGCGAGCGTTTTGGGGGAGCTCGAGCTCGCCAGCCATGGCGAGGGCCGAGCTTGCCATGGCCGGCGAGCTCGAGGTTGCCTAGATCTGGCCGAGTTCTGGCCGACCTTGAGCTCACCAGCCATGGCGAGCTCGAGCTCGCCTGCCATGGCGAGGGCCTGGCTCACGGCGGTCACGCTCGGCCTCACTGCCGCGAACGCGATGGACACCGCCCCCTTCATCGGCTGGATGCTCGGCGGCGGTGGGGGTAGCTTGGGCCCGGCGGTGGAGCAGTGCCTCAGTGAGTGCACCGACTAGTACGCGGACGCGGTGGAGCAGGTGGAGGCGTCGATCGCGGAGAGAGAGAGAGAGAGAGAGAGAGAGAGAGAGAGAGAGAGAGAGAGAGAGAGAGAGAGAGAGAGAGAATGTGGAAATTGAGAATCTTTGCGGGAATAATGAGCGCGAAAATGTTGAATAAGGAAGGAGTAGGGTTTTTGTTGCAAAATTCGTGGGAAATTTCCCACGAATTTTGCAACGAAAATTGTACGCACTAAAATAATTGCTTGGAAAATTAAAATTTGTGGAAAAATTTGTTGGAAATTTCCAACGAATTTTCCCACGAATTTAAAAAATGCCGAACAATACCGGGTTTTTTTGAATTCGTCGCAAAATTCGTTGGAAATTTCCAACGAAAAATTTTTCGTTGGAAATTTCCAACGAATTTTGCAACGAAAATTGTACACACTAAAATAATTGCCTGGAAAATTGAAATTCGTGGGAAAATTTGTTGGAAATTTCCAACGAATTCTCCCTCGAATTTAAAAAATGCCGAATAATACCGGGTTTTTTTGAATTCGTCGCAAAATTCGTTGGAAATTTCCAATGAATTTTGCAACGAAAATTATACACACTAAAATAATTGCCTGGAAAATTGAAATTCGTGGGAAAATTTCCAACGAATTAAAAAAATGCCGAACAGTACCGGGTTTTTTTGAATTCGTCGCAAAATTCGTTGGAAATTTCCAACGAAAAATTTTTCTTCACAAAATTCGTTGGAAATTTCCAACGAAAAATTTTTCGTTGGAAATTTCCAATGAATTTTGCGATGAAAATTGTACACACTAAAATAATTGCCTGGAAAATTGAAATTCGTGGGAAAATTCGTTGGAAATTTCCAACGAATTTTCTCACGAATTAAAAAAAGGCCGAACAATACCTGGTTTTTTTGAATTCGTGGCAAAATTCGTTGGAAATTTCCAACGAAAAATTTTTCTTCGCAAAATTCGTTGGAAATTTCCAACGAATTTTGCGACGAAAAATTTTTCGTTGCTAATTTCCGACAAATTTTACTTTTCGTTCGAAAATTTGTCGCAAATTTGCGACGAAAATTTTTTCGTCGCAAATTTTTGTGGCAAAAATCTAGTTTTTTTGTAGTGGTTCCACTCTAGCCGAGTTAATCTAGAGTCCGGTAAGTCGCGATCTAAACCTCGCCTAGTATATCGGGTATTATTGGACTCGTTTAGATGCGATTTAGTAAAAATTAGGGGCTGATTAGATTAGCGGGCCTTAGGATTGAAATCGGAAGATTTTGGTGGATTTTTAGAGGCCGATTGATGGCTGGAAATTGCTGTTTTGAGTGCTGTGGGGTGCTGTTTGGTGTGTAGTTGGTGCCGTTAGATCCGGCTCGGAATTTCGTGAAAGTGCTGTGAAGGGCCGGGAGTGAGATATCGTAGTTTTGGTGTTGAAAAAGGGCGAATTGCGTGTTGGTTGTATGTTGTGATGTGGCTTAATTGATTTGATTGATTTGGGGGCCTCTGAGTGCGCGTATTTAATGCCTGAGTATGCACGCGTGTGAAATTTATGGCGTGTGATGTGCGTGTGATCATTAAGAGGCCCGGAGGCGTGTTGACGCGGATTGTGATATGATTGTGGGATCGGACCGAGGCATTATAAGCTCGGGTTTCGATTACGTAGGCCTGTCGCATTTGGCGCAGGCTTGAGGAAAGAAAGTGAGAATGAAATCGGTCCGAGGCACGACCAGCTCGGGTGAGATCGGGATCGGACCAAGGCATTATAAGCTCGGGTTTCGATCACGTAGGCCTGTCGCATTTGGTGCGGGCTGAGGAAAGAACGTGTGAATGGGATCGGACCGAGGTGTGTGATGCTCGGGGCACGATCGTGTGGGCTTGAGGCGTGTTTACGCGGGCCGAGGAATGTGATCGAGAACGAGGTGTGTGGTATGGTAAGAGAAAGTGGGATCGGACTGAGGCGTGTGATGCTCGGGGCGCGATCGTGTGGGCCTGAGGCGTGTTTACGCGAGTCGAGAAAGTGATTGAGCTAGTGGGGTACGGCGAGGAAAGTAAATGAAATTAATGTGATAGTGCATGATCGATGTGTGTTTTTGGCATGGAAATGTGTGTGGTTTCGGGTGCGAGAAGTTTGAAATGCGTGCGAGTTTTGAATGTTGTGATTATGAACTAACGTGCAGACTGAGTATGCCAAGAGTCCAAGTAAGTGTGATTGCGTGGATAGTGTTTGTTCGTGTTGCTCGTTTATGTGTCTGAACTTGTCTGGAATACGTGGTAGCCTAGGTAGGGTTTAGGTTGTGACTTATTGAGAAGTGTCTCATGGTTGTTTCAACCAAACTATTTCAGAGCACTCGCATGAGCCATGAATCTACCACAGCCGCCGCCGCAACATTTTGGGGATCCCGATGCACAACGAGCATTCAAGAGTAGAATATACCTTGGCTGCTAATCCCTTTTGAGGTCGAGGACGCGATCTGTAGAAGCTAGTTGGTGTGCGTGTATTATAAGTTTGATATTAAATTAGGGAGTGCTTGATGTGAATAATTGGTGGTGTAATCAGGAAATCTGTTTTGGTGTGTACTATTAGTTGATGTGAATCTGATGGGTATTGGAAATGTTTGGTTGTAAAGAATTGGATGTTATATATTTATATATTGAGGTATAGTTTTTTGTTTGGTGGTTTGGTGATTTATTTCTTCTTGGTGTTCTCCAATTTTATTGTCCGGGTTTATTTCATTGGTTTCCACCGTGTTCGAACTCTGATGGAATCGTGAGGTTGGCGGCGTTTCCTGGGACGTCGCACTAATATGACCTGAGAGAAGGATGTCGCGACCTTGATGGGTTCGGGGCATGACATGTTATAAGTTGAGCATTGTGTTAGGCTTATTCCACATCAGTTGTGAAAGGGGTTGGTAGTCAGTTTATAAGTGTAAGGGAAAATCTCATCTTTTAAGGCTAGCTTTTAGGGTGAAAGAGGTCTAAGACTATCCAATACTAATATCAGAGCCCAGGTTACCAACAAGTTTGGACACAACAATCACACAGAAAATATGAGTTGTTACTACTCCGACTTAGGGCCCGATATGTGAAGGAAATATTTTTGGGGTTATCCCACATCCTTTGTGGAATGGATTTGTGCTCAGTTTATAAGTGTGGAGGAAAGTCTCACCCTTTTAGCTAGCTTTTGGGGTTATAAAGGTCTAAGACTACCCAACACATTGTGATCATCCCTAATTCTTGCCGCCTCAAGTTCACATTAAGCCGGTTTTCGACGTTTTCTTATTTTCTCACAAATAGAAATCTTGTTTTCATGTGTGTCAAGGCTCATTCTGATGCGAATGCTTGATAGAATGACAAGTTTATAAATGTTGGAATCAAGTTACTTCAATCCATTCGTTCATGTCATATTTTTTCACTTTTATATTCATTCATTTTAGTGATCTTGTTAGCTGTTGGTGCAGGGTCACTCTAAAGCCTCTGAGGCACGTATGGGTATGTTTCTAGGCCTAGAAGTGGGCTGAATACTCATTGTTCAGATCTCCTTCTCTCATCAGAGAGAGAGAGAGAGAGAGAGAGAGAGAGAGAGAGAGAGAGAGAGAGAGAGAGAGAGAGAGAGAGAGAGAGAGAATTAGGTTTGATGAAAAGAGCTAGAGTTAGATGGACGCAAGTTATAATCCATTCAAACATCAAATCAGACAGAATAGGAGACATTAGGTATTCACCCCTTGCAAAACGGTACTGGTCTAGATGGCAAGAGAGTTTACCATCTCTTTGTGGTACTGGGCACAAGTTTTGTTGGGAGTGCTTTAGGAGTAAAATCTTGGATGCACATAGCCAATGTCGTGAAGTGTACGCACAAAAACTGACTCGGACACTATCTTACCACAAAAAAAAATACCACAAAAAAAAAACAAAAAAGAAGAAGCTTCAATTACATTTTGTTTACTGATAGAGCCGACATTGTAAAGAAAATGAAAGATGGAAACAAAAATTGATTTTTTGTTTGGTCTCTCAACCTAAATTGCTGCAAAACCAAGTTCAGAATTGTTTGAATTGATTTTAAATGAACCCATGAGTTATTTTCGTCTTATATCTCTTAAAAGTGAATAACGCCATTAATCGCCACTAGCCACTGTATAAATATAGTTAGTCAATTGTCAAATAAAAAATAAACATGGGATTTGCTTCTCTTTAAAGAGGGAATTGTTCATCACTCGAAACTTCAGTTGGTGTCACTGGCTCAGTCCAGCAGGTACTAAGTCTACTAAATAATAAATCAGCATGCGTTAGGTCTATTATAAATAGACGCAATGAATGCTGCCTCATGCTCGGTATGGGTGAGCGATTCCAAGTTCCTTACAGATTCTACCTAAAATTTGGAACCTACCCTTGGGTATAGGTTTGTTATTTTTTCGGAACTTAAAGCCTATCCGTCGGAATCTGGAACTTGGAATCTATCCTGTCACAGGTTCCACGATAATTTCCAAGATCTAATAGGTTTTTTTTTCATTTTTAGTTAAACAAAATGAAAATGAACGCAATAATACTGAACAAGCTTGTCATTCATCAAAGACAATACAAAAGACTAGTTTTTCTGGCACTACGGTTCAAATAAATACAATCAAAATGAGAAGTCATTGTGTGAATTGATACTAGAGGTGAGCGGTTCTAGGTTCCATCTTCCGTATAGATTTCACCTAGAACTTGAAACCTATCTATGAGAATAGGGTCCTCATTTTTTGGAACTTAGAATCTATCTTATCATATATTTTAGAGTCTACCCATGTTCCACCTATATTATTAATTGAATAATCGCAGTGAATCATCATCTTTAATGACCACCACTTACTGTTATGATCCACTAACCACAACTTATATTTAGACACACGAAAAATATGAAATAATAACAAGTCATGAAATAAATCACTACAAAAAAACTGATTTTTTCCGACGAAATTTCCAACGAAAAATTTGGAAAAATTCGTTGGAAAATGAATTTCCAACGAATTTTCCAACGAAAAAAAATTCATTGGTAATAGGTCGTCGGAAATTTTTCCAACGAAAAGTTTCAATTTTTGTTGGAAATTTGCGACGAATTTTATTTCGTTGGAAAATTCGTTGGAAAACTCGTAGCTAAATTCGTTGGAAAAATTACAAAATTTTTTTTTGGTCGAAAAATCGTGGAAAATTTTTTCCAACGAAAAATACAAATTTTTTTTGGCCAAAAAATCGTGGAAATTTTTTTTCCAACGAAAAATTTTTTGTTAGAAAAATTACAATTTTTTTTGGGTCGAAAAATCGTGAAAATTTTTTTTCCAACAAATTTTCTTTTTTTTCGAAAAATCGCCCTCGTCGCCGGCGAGGGCCGAGCTCGCCCAGATCTGGGCGAGCTCGAGCTCGTCGCCGGCGAGGCCCAGCCTCGTCACGGGCTGGCGACGAGGAGGCGGTCGAGAAAAGGAGGGGGAGAGGCGGGCGACGAGGGGCTCGGGGGAGCCGAGGAAGGGGTGGCAACCGGGGAGGGGGCGGAGGCCGGAGGCGCGGGGGACGGGGGAGTCGGGGGCGAGGAGGAGGCGGTCGAGGTGGACGAAGTGGCCGAGCTGGAGGCGGTTGGAGAGGATGAGGTCGGCGTTGCGGTCGGAGAGGGAAATGTAGGTGGAGTGGAGGGTGTCGGAGAGGTAGAGGAAAAAGCCGTGGTTGGGCCAGAGGTCATCGGGGGCGGCGAGGGCGGGGACGATGCCGACGACCTGGAGGAGGGCGGAGCGGTGGTCGCCGGCAACGCGAGCGTTGGAGGAGTTCATGGACCGGAGGAGCTTCAGGAGGATGCCCTGCGTGAGGGTCGCCATCTTCCCCGGTCTGCTCTCTCTGCTCTTCTGCTTCTGCTTCTGCTTCTCTGTCTCTGCGTGTGTACGTGTGTGGTGAAGAAGGTGAGGGACGCGACGATAGAAGAGAGAGACGAGAGAGAGAGAGAGTGATTCAAATTCAAAATCCCGCAAATATTACTAATTTTTCAGTGTGTACAATTTTCGTTGGAAAATTCGTTGAAATTTTCAACGAATTTTCCAACGAAAATTGTACACACGGAAAAAATTCCCCGGAAAATTGAAATTCATTGGAAAATTCGTTGGAAATTTCCAACGAATTTTCCAACGAATATCAAAAATGCCGAACAAGACCAATTTTTTTTTTGAATTCGTCGCAAAATTCGTTGGAAATTTCCAACAAAAAAAAATTCGTTAGAAAATTCCAACGAATTTTCCAACAAAAATAGTAAACAATGAAAAAATTCCCCGGAAAATTGAAATTCGTTGGAAAATTCGTTGGAAATTTCCAACGAATTTTCCAACGAATATAAAAAATGCCGAAAAAGATCGATTTTTTTTTGAATTCGTCGCAAAATTCGTTGGAAATTTCCAACAAAAAAAATTCGTTGGAAATTTCCAACAAAAATAGTACACACGGAAAAAATTCCCGGAAAATTGAAATTCGTTGGAAAATTCGTTGGAAATTTCCAACGAATTTTTCAACGAATATAAAAAATGCCGAACAAGACCATTTTTTTTGAATTCGTCGCAAAATTCGTTGGAAATTTTCCAACGAATTTTCCAATGAAAATAGTACACACTAAAAAAATTCCCCGTAAAATTGAAATTTGTTGGAAACTTCGTTGGAAATTTCCAACGAATTTTCCAACGAAAATAGTACACACTAAAAAAATTCCCCGTAAAATTGAAATTTGTTGGAAAATTCGTTGGAAATTTCCAACGAATTTTCCAACGAATATAAAAAATGCCGAACAAGACCGATTTTTTTGAATTAGTTGGAAAATTCGTTGGAAATTTCCAACGAATTTTTCAACGAAAATAGTACACACTAAAAAAATTCCCCTTAAAATTGAAATTCGTTGGAAAATTCGTTGGAAATTTCCAACGAATTTTCCAACGAATATAAAAAATGCCGACTAATACCGGGTTTTTTTGAATTCGTCGCAAAATTCGTTGGAAATTTCCGACGAAAAATTTTTGGTTGGAAATTTCCAAGGAATTTTGCGACGAAAAATTTTTCGTTGGAAATTTCCAAGGAAATTTGCGACGAAAAATTTTTCATTGGAAATTTCCAACGAATTTTGCGATGAAAAATTTTTCGTTAGGAATTTCCAACGAATTTTACTTTTCGTTGGAAAATTTGTCGCAAATTTGCGACGAAAATTTTTTCGTCGCAAATTTTCGTGGCAAAAATCCGGTTTTTTTGTAGTGAATGCTTAGACTAGTGTTTCCAAATTATGCACTTATAATCTAACTCCATGAAATACCGCAGGATCACATGAAGATATAAACCAACCAGTATTCCTTCACTTCCTTTTCCGAATTCCCGCTCGTTTTCCTTTTTTTTTTTTAAATTTTATTTCCGATTTCATGATCGCTCTGCATAAAAGCTGCCAAATCTAGTTTGTGGGCTTATTCTGGCACAGAATACCCTTTTCTTGGATTCGATTTTGCTGAAACCTTTGCTCTTGATTGACTGAGCAGGGAAAAAAAGAGGATGGCAGGACCAGGGACAACATCTGCAAGTGACGATCATCTCAATAAACTCGTAATTTCAATACACAGCAGATTTGAGGGACTATCTCCACCGTCCGACTGTTGCATCTTCACCGTTCCGGAGAAGCTCCGGAAAGCAACCAAGAGGCCTACACGCCCTGTGTCGTTGTGATCGGACCTTATCACCGTCTCAATCCAAGCCTCATGCTGATGGAAGATCACAAGCTGCGGTACTTGCAGAACTTCCTCGAGCACAACCAGAAGTGCCACCTCAAGGACTACATCGAGAAGGTCAAGTTCTGGGAGGATGAGACCCGGAACAGCTATGATAAGTAGATCAGCCTCAACTCTGACCAGTTCGCTGAGATGATGCTCCTCGACGGCATCTTTGTGATCCAGCTCCTCCTGATGGCCAGGGACCATCAGAGGAGGTTGCCCAGAGGCCGGATCTTCGGCAAGCCATGGATGTTGAATGGTGTCTGCTGTCACATGACACTGCTGGAGAACCAGATGCCGTTTTTCGCCATCCAGCGGCTGTTCGAAATGGCGTTTGTGACGCACCAGAATCACATGCCGGGGCTGCTTGAACTCGTGTATGGGTTCTTCAATCCGATTATGAAGATGGAGAAGTTTCCAGAGGCTGTGATGGAGTCGGAGGCGAAGCACTTAGTTGACGCGATCAGGCTCTTGTTCTTTCCCTCGGTGGGGAAGGCGCCAAATAAGAGAAATAAGAAGATCAAGTTCACTCCGAGTGCGACAGAACTGGTGGCGGCTGGAGTGAAGCTGAGAAGAGGTGAGAGTTGACCTGTGTCATTTTATTTTCTGAATTTGAATATCTAGTTGATTCTGTTTCGTTCTCTATCTATTCCCTTTTATTAACAATGCTCTAAGGTGAGAGCAAGTGCTTGTTCGACATCGAATTCGAGAACGGAGTGCTCAAAATCCGGTGTTTGGCTCTTTACGATGTGACGGAATCCTATTTTCGGAACATTATCACCTTCGAGCAATGTTACTACCCAAGCAATAGGTATCTGACCGACGACATGGCATTCATGGATCACCTGGTCGATGCCCAGGCGACGCAGAGTTGCTGATTGACAAGGTAATCATCGAGAACTGGCTCAGCAATAAGGAAGCTGTCACGCAGCTAATCAACACCTTCGGCAAGGAAATTACACCGTCAAAGAATTACTACTTCTACAGCCTCAGCGACAAGCTCATCAAGCATTGCCAAAGGCCTTATAACAAGTGGAAGGCGACGCTCAAGCGCGATTACTACAGTAACCTGTGCGTGGTCATCTCGGTTATTGCTGCAGTGGTGTTGCTTTTACTCACTATAGCACAGACTGTGTGCTCAGTCCTCTCTCTCATATAACCTTGCTTTATGAATGTTAAATTGCTACTGTAATGCTCTAGTTTTCTATTGAATGATGTGTGATCAATGGTCACTTTCTACCGGAATCAGCAGAACATAGATTTATATATTTCAGCCGGGGCGCTAATTCGATTCTCCCTATAAAATGCATTTCACGACGTAGACCTGGCGAATATGAATGGTATGTAGCGATTCAACCTCTATCCTAGGATGGTTCGCCGAAGAAATGTTGCCGCAACTGAGATTACCTTGTCGGCGCTTATCAGCATTTAGCGATTAATAAACTTTAGGCATGTTGAGAAGGAATCAATGAATATTTTCACGAAGTTTGTGTTGTAAGTATGCCTACAGAGGCCCTGTTTGGTTTGGCTTAGCAAATGGCCTTGGGGAAATGCAAATGTCCTTAACTTAAAGCCGCTCTAGGAAATGTGAACTACATTTGGTAAAAAATCATTTGTAAAATCACTTTGGCCCAAATAGTGCTTGACAATTTTTTTTTTGCAAAGTGCTTTTGGGCTTATTTTTTTTGTATTAAAGAAAAAGCAAACCCTTCACTGGAGCTGGTAAAGGGCTACGGCCACCGGCGAGCCAGATCTGGCGTTGGCGACCATCGCTCGAGGTTGTGCGACGCTAGGTGACCCTCGCTGGGGTCGCACGACCCCAGGCGGCAAGGCCTGAGGTCATGGGAGCTAGGTGGTCATCGCTTGGGTCGCGCGACCCCAGGCCGCGACCTCCGGCGGCCGTCGCCGGGGTTGGGCGACCTCGCTGGCCCTTCGCCATCCCGATTTGACCTCTTCGGCTCTGGCCAGCTGCCCTTGTGCAAAGAAGATGAATAGTAACAACGAGATGCAAAATCGAAAAATTAAAGAATTATTGAGGATAGTTTTGGAATAAAAAAATTAGTTTTAGCATTTGGCCAAATAATGAAAGCCCAAAGCTAGTCCCTACTAGCTTTGGGTTTTGAGCCTTTCCAATATTGGCTTTCACTTGAAAGCTCCTTAAGAAGGCTTGCCAAACGCCTCAGCATTTCCCCAAGGGGCTTTGGAGGCCGAAAGCCTTGGGAAAGTTGAACCAAATGAGGCCAGAAGATGGTGCATCAAAGCCAGCTATAGGGGTCAAACGGGTAAAAAACTTACTTTTTAACTCATTAGACCAAAAAAGAGCACTCATTTAACGGGTTGGGCTGTACATATATTAGCTAAAATGTAAAGAATTGATTGTTATGGATTAAGAGTAGCAAGCCCAACTAGATATGGATTTTAATGGGTTTAAAGTATATCCACTTACAACCCACCAATTATAGCTTGTATGGACTGGAGGTTGCATAGTCATCTCTCGAATTTTTCATTTTTGATTTATTTATTCACTTGTTTGCCAAAGCATCAAGTTGGCCCAGTCATTAGCAACCTTCGTGCAACTTGGAGTTGAGCAATTGAAGTCGTGTTCCATTATTATAGCAAAAGTCAAATATGAAAATGTTCTTTTATTTTGCAATTCTCAATTGTTCATTACAGCATACACTACAAGATATCTTTAATACATTCGGATGAATTTGAAAATTTTCAAAAATTTTGACCGGATAAAATAACAAAATACTGTCAAAACTCTTTTTTGTAAACTTGATAGAGAGAGTTCTGTTCCGCTTATTTGTCACATCTACACCAATGAAAAGGAATGTAATGGATAAACAGATTACTAAGATATAAGATGTCTTCCATGACGCAATCTAAAAGCTTAATCTTTTAGAGCAAACGATGGTATACTTAATTTCAAATTAGAACTATAGCCAGAGTTCTTGAGTTAAATTCCTCGCGCCCTTTTTACTTGTTTTATGAATGTTGTTTTCACTACATGGATCAAGTTTTCAAATTTTTTTCGCTCGAGATTTTCGTGACATTCCGAATTTCGACCTATTTTTGGGATTTATAAAGCATGTATTTCATCAGTGTATTTATAGTAAAATCTCGCCCGGAACTGATCACTCTTAGGTTATTTTTAAATTTGAGATTTTGCTAAAATCGTACTAAATCGAATTTGTCCGTTATTTAGAGCTCAAACTTTGGTATCGAAATTTTTGAAGTTTCGTGACGAATTTAATTGGATAGTGTCAATATTATTGTAGTCGGTGTCGATATTATTGTAGCCAGCGTCGATATTGCTCAAAATTGGTGAAAAGTGAAATTTGGACCGAGTGCAGATTTTGACTAGTAGACCTCTCTCTTAGTATATTTTAGTTAGTATTTTTAGCTTTTTCCTAATTTATAATTAGGGTTTTTCGTGGACCGATGAATCGACTTTGAGTTTGAACGTGAGCAGTTGGATTGCACTCGATTTATTTGACTTTCTCTCTCTCTCTCTCTCTCTCTCTCTCTCTCTCTCCTTTCTCCCTTTGCCCGCGCGTCCCCTCTCCCCCCAGCTATGCATGTTCCCTCCCCCATCTCCCCATGCAGACTCTCTCTCTCTCCACCCTTCTTCCTCTTTCCCCTTCTTCTTCTTCTTCTCTTCTTTTCTTTTCCTCTTGGCTGCTGCATCCGCTTCTTCTTCTTTTGCTCGCCGACTGCTGCTCGCTTAACGAGCCACCACCACCACTGTCGCTGCTGCCCAGCCACTGCACACTATCGCCATTGCCAGCTAGCCCGGCCACATGCCTACTCGTCCGTTGTCACCTCACGACCGCCCATCGCCAGTCCGCCCAAGCTACTTGCGAGTACTGCCCTTCGCCCTGGCCAGTCACCACCATCATGTGCCAATATCACTACACGTCCAACCGCCACACGTCGCTCATAGGGCCACCATCTGACCGCTGCTTCTGCCCCCAGCCACTCGTTAGCTTGCCTAGCAGCTTACCGTCACCGTCGCCGTCATCGCCAGCTTGCCCGTCGCCAGCTCGCCATCGCCGTCAGTTGCTCGCCCAGCTCGTCGGCCGTGTTGCCCAGCTCGCCCAGGCCGTCGCCCGTCCGCCTAGCCGTTGTCCTTGCCTTGGCCGAACTATCCCAATCATGACCAAGCCTGTCGCCCGTGCACCTGGGCGCCGTCCCGGTCGTGGCTGAACCCGCCCAGCCGCTCGCCTGTCGTGCCCAGTCGCTCACCCGCACGCATAGCCGCTCGCCCAGCCGTGGCCGAGAGTCTCGGGCCGTAGTCGAGAGCTATGCCGAGCAGTGGCCGAGCCGTTTGCCCGCTGTGCCCTCACACGCACCGAGCTCGCTGCTGCCTCGACCGGCCATTTGGCCCCTTTGCCGGTTTTTCCTTGGGCCAAAACCTAGGTAAGTAATGCCATATACCCTACTTAGTACTTTGGGTATTATTAGACTTGTTTTAGGGGTGATTAGTGTTGGTTTAGTGATTGAGTTAGGTGGAGATTAGTTAATTGAATGTGATTGGTTTATGGATTATTGTGGTGGTGATTTTGTGGCTAAATCAGTGATCGATCGAGATGGGTTCAATGACTGAGTTGTCGTGGTGTTTATGGGTGAAATCGATGCTTGACTGTGGACGAATTGAAGGTTGGGTTGGTGGGCTAATGTGGTGAGCATAACTTGAATTTGAATAGTATGACATGTTAGATTGGTATTGGCGAATTGTGTGTGGCGTATGTGCATGAGGGATGTCTTGAGGCGTGGTTATGTGGGACTAAGCCCGGATTGATCGGAGAGCTGCCAACCTGAGGCGTGGTTACGCGGGTGTGGCTAGAAATGCAAGAAATGACTTGAGGCGTGGTTACGCAAGTCGAGAGAAATGTCCTGAGGCATGGTTACGCGGGACTGAGCCCAGATTGATCGGAGGGCTGCCAACTTGAGGCGTGGTTACGCGGGTATGGCTAGAAAGGCAAGAAATGTCATGAGGTGTGGTTATGCGGGTTGAGAGAAATGTCATGAGGTGTGGTTATGCAGGGATTGAGCCCGAATTGATCGGAGGGCTACCAACCTGAGGCATGGTTACACGGATGTGGCTAGAATGACAAGAAATGACCTGAGGCGTGGTTACACGAGTCAAAAGAAATGTCTTGAAGCGTGGTTACGTGGGATTGAGCTCAGATTGATAGGAGGACTGGTCCTAAGGTGCGTTGACGCGGGTCGTGGTTAGTTGGTTGGACACGCATGCGAAATATGTTTGGTTGAATTGAGTAAATGTACATGGTTACGGTGCTCGAGTGTTTATGTTATGTTCTTGAGCTATTATTGCATTATTGTGATTTGACTAATGCGCGGAGTTGGCGTGTGATTTGAGGCTAGGTAAGTGTGCACGAGAATTCTGTTATGTCGATTGCTAGATTGCATGCTGGGACTCGTCTGGGTACGCATTGGCTTAGGTGGGGTTTAAGTTGTCTACTTATTGAGATTTATTCTCATTGCTATAGTGCAAACCATTTTAGATCCCCGACCCCGACCGCGACCTTGATCATGCTGCCATCTCGGCGTTTTGGGGTCCCTATGCATATGGTGCATGAGGAGACCGAGTATCCAGTAGGTCCACATTAGACTTACATTAGGCACCTCACTACAGTTTGGGTAGATGTGGGCTTAGAGGACTTGCAGCGTCACACTTACTTGGTCTGATTTTATCGTGACGGGTTGGAGCTAGTTGGCCCAATCCGAGGTTTTGAGGGATAGCAGCATGGCAACGAGGATGTCGTGGATTGGGAGCCCGGGATGTGTATGCTCCTGATGGTGAGATTCTGGACTCTGAAGATCCCCCGGAGAACCCTAGTCTCGAACCCGAGCCTGTACCAAAACCTATAGCGCTTGTGGATCTTGAGTTCGAAGAGGAATTTGAATCTGGAGAAGAGCCCAAGCCTATGCTAGAGCCCATGGAGTTCGAGCCCGAGGAGAAGCCGGGTAAAGAGGAAGAGTCGATCGAGATCAACTCTGACACGGAGTCGGAGTCGTCAGGGTCTGATTCAGATTGGGTACCATAGTAGTGTTTGAGTACTGGGTTTAGAAGCTTTTTGGTAGAGCCCTTTTGGTGTAGCTAGTCAGTCTACCCTACCACCTGTCCCTTTTTGATGATAATGGTGGATGTTAACCCTAGGAGCCTAATGTCTGATTGTCTGGCCGAATGTTGTAAGTAACTGTTTTCCATTGTTATGAAATTATTGTTTTGTGCTATTACTATCCTTTTGTCATTGTCTATTGTCTAGGTTGTTATATTTCGCTTCCGCTTGCGTATACATGTGGGTGTTTCGTTTGGGTCGTTGACATATCCTGGGACATTGCGTTCGATACGACCGTCGTAGGGGTGTCGTGAGCCCATTAAGGCTCGGGGCGTGACATCCCCGTTGATTTGGTATCAGAGCAAGGTCAGCTCAATCTAAGTTGGTCGAAGCCTATAGTGATGAGGAGCAATGACTTTAGGGTAGCCAGTTAGGAAGACTCGTGTGCCATGTATATCCCAGACTGTGTGATTGTGGTTGCTAAGTGATCTTATGTAACAATATGTAAAGTGGAAGTGCGTCAGGACTTGAGGTAAGTGCACGAACCATGTTGGCTGCGATTAAGTGCCGTATGTGATTAGTTGCCTGCCTGGTGAATTGCTGTTGTGATTCGCTTCCTAGGACTTTAGACTAGTATAGTTGGCCTAAGTCTCTAATTTTTGAGTGGAATTATAACAGGTAAGCGAGTGTGAGATCCTATGAGAATGAGCAGTCGAGGTCGAGATCGAGGTCGAGGTCGAGGTCGAGTTTGCATGGCCCCGTAAGCTAAAGTTGTGGAGGATCCCCGGGTAGATGGAATCCTGATGGCACTATAAGAGGTTGGAATTTTAATGGGCAGATAGACTCGAGATAGAGATTGTCACGCCTCGAACCTTACGGACACGAAACATCCCGCTATGGTCGTTATGATGCGACGACCCAGGACTCATCGTCAACCCTTTTCTTTTTATCTTTGAATTATGCCAGCGGAAATGATCACGAAAATCCCCGGAAAACAACAATAAATAGGGATAGCTAAGAAATAAATCACAATAGTCAAACAACACTATTTTGATTTTCACTTGATTAACCCCTGAGAACATACTTACAAGCCCACTTCGGGCGTTTTCACAAAAAGCCAGCAAAAAGACAAAGGCTGGGGTTAATCTACTCCATCCAAAATATCAGCTTCCAGGCCTAACCCTCAAAGACCAACCAAAAACTACAGTACTCCTAACCGCATAGGAAGCAACGACATGCTAAGGTCCCGAAAAAGGTTTAACAACAACAAATGAGACAAAGGTCTCAATAAGTTAACAGCCTAAGCCCCGTTTAGAAGGCCAACTCGCACGGGATCCCTAACCAGGCAATACAACATCAACAGCACATTGTTAAACAACCATAGGCATCCTTACCTCGCCTTGGAACACTCGTTGATGAAATGCACATGTCACAAACTCGAAGCATTTAAAGAGATTTTTCCATGCATTAATGCATCACAGTCGCGTGTGTCTCGATTATAAGGTAAAACCCACTTGAGCACGTCCCATACCATGCCTAGCAGTTTCTACCCCATAATCAAGCACTATGCATCACACGTATTCAGTTCTTACGCCCCCTCAGGGCCACTACACATCAAGCGATCTGCAGCAAGATGTAGTCTACCGGTATAACCGGGCTCCGTCTCGCTCCGTCGGGAATAGCTACGTCAAACGATACACAGGATGACGGCATTCCAATATGGCAACATCAAACGATACACAGTAAGATGGTATCCCGTAAGGAGCATCAAGTTCGGCCTTGGGCCACAACAAGGCATCCGGGGTATCGACGCTCTAGATAATCCCCAGGCATCCGATAAATCAGACAACGTCAAGTGATACACAGCGAGACGGCTTCGACGTGTGACCACATGAGCACACAACATTCTGGCCAATTATTATCTTCTCAATTAGCCCATGCGTCCATGAATAGTGCTCGTACAATGCTGCATAACAATTCAAGTGGTCACACATGCAAACAGTCAATCAATTCTTGCAAGCTTCGATGCCAAACACGTTTATCAATCACAGAGCATCGCTATTATTTCTTGGCATAACAATAAAAATAGTTTAATTCCAAAAATCTCATAAGTTTTCCTTGAAAACTTCCGTTCAAAACAATTTGCCATATAATCAATTTAATATGACAATTCACGACATAATCATCACCATACAAGCTGGAAATCATAATTTGAGATTCAAGATTTTTCCAAAATAATAATAAATAAATTCGGAAATTAATTATTTAATAATATCCGAAAATAATTTATTTTTCCAAAATTCAAAATATTTTCTCGAATCAAAATCATTCAAATCATTTGCTAAAAATGCCAATTTATACGGTAAAATCCAACATTGGCATCACAATTTGACGTTAGAAATTTTCCGAAAATAATAATATTTAATTTCGGAAATGAATTATTTAATAATAAAATATTAATATTTAAATCCGAAAATAATAAAATAATATTTAATTCCGAAAATATTTCTATTTAATAAAATAATCAACAATAATAATATAATTGATAACCTATCACCACATTCGCGATAACTTATCGCAATCCAACAATAGCCTATCGAACTATTACCGATAACCTATCGCCTAATTCTAATTAACTAAATATAACCTTAATTAAACTTAAATCTAAACTACCCTAAGCAAGTTTAACACCCTAAATGAGAGATTAGGGGTTAACTTACTCAGCTAACGACGTCGTTACCGCGAGGACGACGGCGGCTACGAGGGCGGTCCGCGGTGCTTTCGGTTCGGGCTTGGCGGCCGGTGGATGGATGACGAACGGCGGCAAACGAGCACGGCAAAGGAAGCGGCTACTGTGGGTGGCTAGTCAGGGCTGCTTAGGGTTGGTTCAAGGGCTGAATGACGGCTGATGGTGGTGTCCCGGTGACGGGGATAACAGCGGTGAGCGACGGTGGACGGACGGCGGCTGGGCCGGCGGGAGGCGCGACTCGCGCCTGGCTGGAACAGGCCAGCGACGGGTAGCTGCCGGGCATGGCCGGTGGCTCACGGCAGGAAGGCGGCGCGTGGGGAGTAGTTGGTTCCGGCGAGGAAGCAGTCTGGTCGGTGAGCAGGCAGAAGCACGAACCAGAAGCGGAACCAGCGAAGGGGAAGAAGAATGGAAGAAAAGAAAAGAAGAAAAAAGAAAAAGAAGAGGAGAGAGAGAGAGAGAGAGAGTTGGTGGGGCTGGTGCGTGGTGTCAAAGGCAAGGGGGCATCGGCGTGGAAAAAGGAAGGGAGAGAGAGAGAGAGAGAAAAGTCAACATCGCACTCAAGTGCGATCCGACGATCCTCGTTCAAATCCAAAAATGATCTAACGGTCCACAAAAATTCCTAATTATAAATTAGGAAAAAGGGCCAGAGGATAATAATTAAAATACATTACGAGTAAGGTCTACTAGTCCAAATCCGCACCCGGTCAAAAATTCACTTTTCGCATATCCCGGGCAACATCGAGGCTAGCTACAATAATATCGACACCGTCCAATTAAATCCGTCTCGGAACTTCGAGAAATTCGACATTAAAGTTTGGGCTCTAAATAACGGCTAAATTCGATCAAATGCGATTCTAGCGAAATCTCAATTTTAAAATCAATAATCGGGAGTGATCAGTTCTCGGGTGAGATTTTACTATAAGCACACTGACGAATTACATATTTTATAAATCCCAAAAATGAACCGAAATTCGGAATGTCACAGAGATGCCATTGTGATGGCTGCCGCCGAAACGGCTATAGCTGCCGCTAATGGGGCCAATGGAAACAATGGAAATAATGGGAATAACGGGAATGGTGGGCATCCCGCTCAGGGCCAAGTAAATGTAAATAGGCCGATGTCTAAGTTGGTTGAACAGTTTTTGAAGCTAAAGCCTCCGAGGTTCGATGGTAGAGGTAGTATTGAGGCTGCACCTCGATGGGTGGAAGAGCTAGAAAAAGCTTTCGAAGTGCTGAGATGCACCGATGAGGAAAAGGTAACCCTAGCAGTATACCAGATTCAAAGAAATGCGAGCGATTGGTGGAGAGCCGTAAGAGGCCAAGTGTTCCCTGTTGGTACTACTCCGACTTGGACTATTTTTACTGAAACTTTTAATGGCAAATATTTCTCGAAAAGTGCCCGAGAGCAGAAGTTGGCAGAATTCATGAGACTTCGCTAGGGTCAGATATCGGTAGACCAACATGAGGTTGAGTTTACAAAGCTATCCAAGTTTTCCCCAAGAATGGTAGATGACCCAATGGACAAAGCCAGGAGGTTCCGAGATGGACTAAAGCCGGATCTCCGCAGTCAGATGATCTCATTGAACTGGAGAGGCTATCATGAGATTTATGACTAGGCTCAAGCAATTGAGCGTGATTTGATGGATCGGATTGCCGCCTTTGGATCGCGGCAGGCCTCGGCTTGGGACAACCGTCGTTTTGGGAAGAGACCTATAACGGGAAATAATCTTTTTGTCCCTCCTGTTAAGAGAAATATTGAGAAGATGAATCACTTTCAGAACGCCTCGTGTCGGTTATGTAGAGGGAAATATGGCAATGGACCTTGCCCAAATAGGGGCAGAGTGTGTTTTAAATGTGGCGAAAAGGGCCATCAGATGAGGGACTGCCCCAACAACAGGCAGGCTAGGTCACCTACACTACTGCCATGGTCGCCCCAAAATGGAAATCAATTTGGATCTATCCCGCCAGCCAATCAGAATAGGCCACTGGCCCAAGGACGAGTATATGCAATGGCGAGGAGGGAAGCTGAGGACATGCCTAGCGTGGTCACATGTATGGTCTCTCTATGTGATTATGCTGCATATGCTTTATTTGATCCGGGGGCATCGCATTCGTTTATATCTGAGCAGTTCATTAAATTATCTGGAATTGAACCAAAACCGCTTGAAGTTATGCTGTGTGTGACTACTCCGTTGAATGATAAAGTGCTGATTACGTTTGGATACCCTAATTGTAAGATAGTGATTAAAAGGAAGAAAGGATAGATTTGACCGTTTTAGCTATGTATGAATTTGATGTGACAATTAGTATGGACTGGTTAGTTAAATAGAAAGCTGTAATGGACTGTAGTAATAGAGTGATCCAATTTAATCCGGTTAGACACCCTAGATTCGAGTTTATGGGAAACCAAGGAGGAACCTCGATCCCTTGGATTTCGTCGCTTGAGGTAACTAAGCTATTAGATGAAGGGTGCCAAGGATTTCTAGCCACTGTAGTTGATTCGACCGCTGGAGAGCTGAGGCTAGAAGACATAGCTGTGGTGCACAATTTCCCCGATGTCTTTCCTTAGGAATTGCCGGGATTGCCACCTGATAGAGGAGTAGAATTTGTGGTTGAGTTGGTCCCCGATATAAAACCGATCTCGAAAGTACCCTATAGGATGTCGTTGTCAAAATTGAAGGAATTGAAAGTTCAGATGCAAGAGTTAATGGATAAGAACTTTATTCGCCCAAGTGCGTCTCCATGGGGAGCGCTAGTGTTATTCGTGAGAAAGAAGGATACGTCTTTGAGGTTGTGCATTGACTACAGACAGTTAAATCAGGTGACCATTAAGAATAAGTACGCATTACCAAGGATAGATGACCTGTTTGATCAATTGCAAGGAGTATCGATATTTTCTAAGATCAACTTGAGGACGGGTTACCACCAACTGAGGATTAAGAAAGAGGATATACCAAAAACGACATTTAGGATGAGGTATGGGCATTACGAGTTTATGGTGATGCTGTTTGGATTGACTAACGCCCCTGCAGCCTTCATGAATTTGATGAATCGGGTGTTTAAGGAATTCCTGAATCAGTTTATAATCGTGTTTATAGACGATATCATGGTATACTCACAGAGTTCCGCCAAGCACGAGCTACATTTGGAAACGGTTCTATGGACTGTCACGCCCCGAACCATGTCGAGCTCGCGACTCACCTCTCTAGTCGATTAATGCGACATCCTGGGGTATCGCCGACCTCACTTATAAATATCAGAGATTTAAAACGATAAGCGGAAACCACAAATGCCCGGACAATCAGAACTAGGGTAATTAAGGAGAATAAACATACTCGTTCCTCATTCAAACTTATATAATATTCATAATTTACAAACCACCATATACATATGTACACCATACTATAAACCATCGATATTCAAAATGATCGATAACCTGGATATCCTATCATAAAAAATGAGACTCCTCAAAAAGCCTATTATCAACCCCTAAACCTAACCCCTATGCCCTCTGCTTGGTGTTCACTCTGAGTTTGATTCTTCGTCGTCTGAATCTGAGTTCCCCTGAACAATCTGCTCCTCTGAGGACTCCGGCTCGGCCTCAATCTTGATCGGGTGATTTATGTCACCCGACTCCGCTGGAACCTCATTTCGCTCTTTCGAGTCGGACTCCTCATCAGACCCGTACTCTGGTACAAATTCGGGGTCAATCTACTGCTCATACGGGGGTATATACTCCGGTTCTCTCTCAGGCTCAGCAGGTTCATCCTCGGGTTCTGCCTTGGGCCCTTCCTCTTCCGGTTCTTCCACTGGAATTGCCTCGAGATCCACGTCCATTGGATCGTACCCTGCCTGCGATTCATCAGGTTCTGGTTCGTGCTTGGCCTCCGAGGGCTCAGGTGCTACATGCGCTTGTTGCAATCTAGACTGTGCCAGACTAGTCTCCACACTAGTTAACTCGCCATCAAGAGGAGGTATAGCAGACGGGTCCCAGTCCCCAACTCCATCAAAGGGGACGTCAAATCCTCGGACGGGACCGAACTCATCTACCCCATCCCGAAAGAACCAAGCTGTGTATGTATGGGCCTCCCATAAAGGTAATCCTACGTCTACCCAGACTACGATGGTATGCTTAATCCAGGTCATAAACTCATCTACGAGGTATTCTATAACATCGTGATCGGTGTGCACCGGTACTCCAAAATGCTCGGGTGGCGGTGGCGAAGAAGGATTCATTGCTCAGGTTGGGGTTCTGAAATGTTTGGTTAAAACAATCATGAGAATACATCTCAGCAAGCACATATCCTAAACCCCACCTAGGCTATCACGTACCTCCAGACAAATACGATAAACAATCACACTCATCTATTACACCGCAGGCACTCAATCAATACTTACCTGGGCCTTTCCAGCGTGCAACCTACACGTTTGCCATAATAACACTATTCCACTCACATGCATGTTCTAATTACGTTTCATGCATGTTCTAATTACGTTTCATGTATTCATTCCGATCTCATCACATCTTTTCCATACCACTCGCCAGTGACCCGCGTAATGGTACCGCCTCAGATTCACTGCGACCATCTCACATTACCTTGCCAGTGGCCCTTGTAATAGTACCGCCTCAGGCCCACTGCGACTAACTCATAACAACACTTCAAGGCCCGCGTAATGGTACCACCTCAGGCCGTGTATCTTGTCCGTGTAGTGATATTGCCTTAGGCTCAACACCCACCACCTACGACACAACTCGCGTAATGGTATCGCCTCAGGTTGGTCGTCCTCCGGTAATACCGGGCATCATCCCGCGTAGTCGTACCACCTCAGGACAGATAAATATCCCCGCGTAATGGTACCGCCTCAGGGATTTCCACGATCACACATATCACACCACATATAATTTCTTACTCATGTACATGCTCAATACCCACTTGCCAATAAATTAGCCAATCACACGTGGCCCGTACACGCACCAATCCACACACAATTCTCATGCTCAATAAGCATTCAACACGGCCAATTGACAATTAACTCAATTCAGCCCGAGCATGCACATAACAAAGCATATTTCAATCAATCAATTGCATACTAATGCACCCAATTTCATCACCACAATTCAGCCATAGTTCAAACGCATAACCAACATACAAATTGACATTTTTCCATATCAAAGCCACGGCAAATCAGTTCCGGCTCTTCACGACATTTTCCCACAATTAGTCAGCGGATCTAAATACCTAATTTACATATCGAACCGTATTTTCCAGCATTCAAACCAGCAATTTCCAGCATATACTCGGCCTCTAAATTTCCACCAAAATTCCCCAAATTTCATTCCTAAGACCCGCTAACCAATTCCGCCCCTAAAACTATACTAATCCGCGTCTAATTAAACCCGATTCACCTCAAATTTTTCCGTCGATACCCGAAGTCCTAAATAAAGTTTAGGGTGCGACTTACCAAACTCTAGACTAACTCGGCTAGAGCGGAAAACGAGCGGCCGTCAACGGTGAGCGGCGACGAGCGGCTTGACGGCGGCGGCTTGGGCTGGACGACATGCAGCGGCGACGACGGCTTGGGCCGGTTCCTCACGGCCACGGAAAAGGGAGAGAGAGAGAAAATCGAGAGGGTGAGGGGGACGGTGGTGGTGCGGCGATCGGCTGCCGGAGTGGCGACGGCGCGGTGAACGGTGGTGGCACGACGGCGGTTGGGCGGACGATGGCCAGACAGCAGTGATGCGGCCGAGAGGAATGGGCGGTCGGCGGTGAGGGGGAGAGAGAGCTTAAGCCGAGAGAGATAGAGAGAGAATAAGAAGAGAGAGAGAGAGGTTTGGGCTTTTGAATAGTCAAACCAATAATTGAGGGCCAAAATGACCATCTTGCCCTTTCCTCACAAACCCAAACGACGGTCTAGATTTGATCTTATCCTGAGATCGACAGCTCGGATCGAATCTTTCCCAAAAATATCCAAGGGCAAATTGGGAATTTCATAAAATTTCAGAGGCAAAATTGTCCAACTCAAAAGTTAGGGCAAAATGACCAAAATGCCCTTCCCCTTTTATACTTGTCCTTTATAACCCTCCAAGGGTAAAATGGTCACTTTTCCATTTTCTTGCCAAAATTAAATTTTTCTGTAGGATTCGGGCAAATTCGAAACTGTACGTTCCAACCACAACGTCGTCCTAATGTCCCGTTATGACTTTCTAATTTTCCGATGTCCAATTTGGGCTCTAATTAATAACTGAATCTTATTTAACGTAACTCGAGCGTTTCTCAGACTAACAGGCGGCTTTTGGGAAAATTTACATATTCGACCCGTGACTGATAATAAATTGAGTCACATGCAAGTTCATTCGGTCCGTGACGACTTCGGTTGCCATGTGATCGCGAGGTTCGATCACTAGTTCCGTCGGGCACGATTGTTCGATATAGGTTCAGGATCATTTGTCAATTCATTCATAGTCCAGCGAAATCACCCGTGATCCACTACTATGACAGTGGCGAACTGACCCCTGGCTATCCTTGGATCGGCCTATAGTGGCTCAAAATGTCACATCGACGATTTTATGATCGAAAATCAATTCACGATCGAATTTTCTTTAGTCGCACGAATTTAAATCCCTAATTAGCTTTTCCCTATTGGTTAGTATCCCAGGAATGATCAGTTCCGGGCGAGAACTAACTACGAGTACGTTTATAAAACCAAGCGTTTCATAAATCCCAAATGGGCAGATTTCAGGATGTCACATGGACTTTAAGGGAACATGCATTTTACGCTAAGTTCAGTAAGTGCGAATTCTAGCTTCATCGTGTAGCATTTTTAGGACATGTAGTATCCGAGGAAGGAATTACAGTGGATTCGATGAAGATCGAAGCCATCACGAATTGGCCGAGGCCGACAACAGTAACCGAGGTTTGGCGCTTCTTGGGTTTAGCAGGTTATTACATACACTTCATGGAAAGGTTTTCGGCATTAGCGACACTATTGACGCGGTTACTAAAGAAGGAGACGAGGTTTGAATGGATAGATGAGTGTGAAAGGAGTTTCCAAGAGTTAAAGTAGAGATTGATGACCGCGCCAGTGTTGACAATCCCGTCAGGTCCTGGAGGATACGAGATCTACAGTGATACGTCGCTAAGGGGATTGGGATATGTACTAATGTAACACGGAAGAGTCATGGCATACGTATCGTGACAATTGAGACCGCATGAGCTGAATTATCCGACTCACGACTTGGAATTGGCTGCGATTATCTTCACTCTTAAGATTTGGAGACACTACTTATGTAGGGAGAAATTTTAGATTTATACGGACCATCAAAGTTTAAGGTACTTATTCTCTCAAAAGGAATTGAACATGAGACAACGTCATTGGATGGAACTCCTTAAGGACTATCACTGTGATATTCTGTATCACCCTGGAAAAGCTAATAAAGTAGCGGATGCACTGAGTCGGAAATCGAGCATCGCACATATGATGGTCAAGGAATGGACTCTATTGGAGAGAGTTTGGGATTCGAAATTTAAGTTCGAAGTAAGTCATGTCTCAAGTCTGCATGCCGCATTGAGGATTGAACCAGAAATCTAGACTAAGATTAAGGCTTTACAATTGACGGACTTGGAGATTCAGAAGATTCTGAAAATAGATGTCACAAAAAGGAAATCGGACTTTCAGGTACACGAGGATGGGATTCTGAAGTTCCGTGGATCGTTATGTATGTGTGGTGATGCAGAACTGCAGGAGGAGATTTTATCAGAAGCTCACTGTAGCAATTATAGTATTCACCCGAGTAGTATGAAGATGCATCAGAATTTGCAACAGTATTATTGGTGGAACAACATAAAAGTGGATGTAACCAAGCACGTGGCTAAGTGTTTAACATGCCAACAAGTGAAGGCGTGACATTGCAAACCGGGTGGAATGTTGCAGCCATTGGAAATCCCTGAGTGGAAGTGGGAACACGTCACGATGGACTTTGTAATGGGATTACCGAGGAGCTAGAGGGGTCATGATTCAATTTGGGTGGTAGTCGATCGATTGACAAAGTCAGCACATTTTCTGCCGGTGCGAAAGGACTTTAGCTTGGAAAGGTGTGCCAAGCTATACGTGCGACAAATAGTCCATCTTCACGGAGTGCCAATGACGATTACTTCGGATTGTGATCCTAAGTTTACTGTCGCTTTTTGGAAAAGTTTTCATACGGCATTAGGAACAAAGTTACAGTTTAGCATGGCCTATCATCCCCAAATGGATGGCCAGTCTAAAAGGACGATTCAGACTTTGGAAGATATGTTGCGGGCATGTGTATTGGATTTTAAGGATAGTTGGGAGGAACAGTTGCATCTGGTTGAGTTTGCCTGCAACAATAGCTATCGGCAGAGTATCAGAATGGCACTATTTGAAGCACTATACGGCAGAGCTTGTAGAATGCCGATTTGTTGGGATGAAGTTCGTGAGAGGAACATCACGGGTCCAAAGTTAGTTCAGTAGTCAATCGAAACAGTCAAGGTTATTTGAGACAGACTTAAGATCGCTCAGAGCCGCCAAAAGAATTATGCAAACTGGAGACATAGGCCTTTGGAATTTCAACTAGGGGACCACGTTTTCCTCAAAGTATTGCAGATGAGAGAATTGTCATGGTTTGGCAAGAAAGGAAAGTTGAGCCGGAGATACGTGGTCCATTCGAGGTCTTAGAGAGAATTAGTACTTTGGCCTATCGTCTCGCACTACCGCCAAACTTGTCTCAAGTTCACAATGTGTTCCACGTATCTATGTTAAGGAAGTATGAACCGGATCCGACCCACGTGCTGAATTATGAAGAAATAGATGTGGACGACAGAGTGTCGTACGTGAAAAGACCAGTAACGATTGAGGATAGAATGGAATGAGTGTAGCGGAACAAGATAATTTCGATGGTCAAAGTAATTTGGGAACATCATGGAACCGAAGGTGCAACGTGGGAAAGTAAAGAGTTGATGCGATGTCAATACCTCCATTTATTTGAATAATTGGGGTTGGCTTATAAATTTCGAGGACGAAATTTTTGCGAGAGGGAAAAATTGTGACATTCCGAATTTCGACCCATTTTTGGGATTTATAAAGCGTATATTTCGTCAGTGTACTTATAGTAAAATTTCGCCTGAAACTGATCACTCTTGGGTTATTTTTATATTTGAGATTTTGCTAAAATCGCACTTGATCGAATTTGGCCGTTATTTAGAGCCCGAACTTTAGTATCGAATTTCTCGGAGTTTCCTGACTAATTTAATTGGACGGTGTCGATACTATTGTGGCCAGCGTCGATATTACCTAGAATTGGTGAAAAGTGAAATTTGGACCGAGTGCGGATTTTGACTAGTAGACCTCCCTCTTAGTATATTTTAGTTATTGTTTTTAGCCTTTTCCTAATTTATAATTAGGGTTTTTCGTGGACCGTTGGATCGACTTCAAGTTTGAACGTGAGTTGTTAGATCGTACTCAATTAATTTGACTTTCTCTCTCTCTCTCTCTCTCTCTCTCTCTCTCTCTCTCTTTCTCTCTCTCCCTCTCTCTCTCTCTCTCTCTCCCTCTGCCCGTGCGCCCCCTACGCGCGTCCCCTCTCCCCCAACTACGTACGTCCCCTCCCCCATCTCCCCATGCAGACTCTCTCTCTATCTTCCCTTCTTCCTCTTTTCCCTTCTTCTTCTTCTTCTCTTCTTTTCTTTTCCTCTTGGCCGTTGCATCTGCTTCTTCTTCTTTTGCTCGACGAACACCGCTCGCTTGACCAGCCACCACCACCACCATCACTGCCGCCCAGCCATTGCACATCGTTGCCATTGCTAGCTAGCCCGGCCACATGCCTGCTCGTCCGTCGTCGCCTCACAATCACCGGTTGCCGGTCCGTCCAAGGCACCCGCGAGTACTGCCCTCTATTTGGACCAAACGCCACTGCCATGCACCGACATCGTTGTATGTCCAACCATCGCACATCGCTCACAGGGTCGCCGTCTGACGGCCACTCCTACCCCCGGCCACTCGCCAGCTCGTACCCCCGGCCACTCGCCAGCTCGTTGCCTCGGGTCTCGCTTAGCAGCTCGCCGTTGCCGTCGTCACCAGCTCGAATGTTGCCAGCTCGTTGTTGTTATCGACCACTCGCCCAGCTCGCAGGCCGTGTCACCTAGCTCGCTCAGGCCATTGCCCGTCTGCCTAGCCATTGTCCCTACCTTGGCCGAACTATCTCGACCGTCGCCGAGTTCGTCACCCATGCGCCTGGCAACCGTCCCGGTCGTAGCCGAGCTTGCCAAGTTGCTCGCCTACACGCCTAGCCGCTCTCTTGGCCGTGGCCGAGGGCTATGCCGAGCCATCGTCGAGCCGCTTACCCATTGTGCCCCCACCCACGTGGAGCCCACCGCTGCCTCGATTGGCCATTTGGCCCCTCTTACTGGTTTTTCCTTAGACCAAAACCTAGGTAAGTGACTCCTTAAACCTTACTTAGTACTTTGGGAATCATTAGACTTGTTTAGGGGTGATTAGTGTTGGTTCAGTGACTAAGTTAGGTGAGAATTAGTTAATTGAACGTAATTGGTTTATGGATTATTGTGGTGGTGATTTTGTGGCTAAATCAGTGATCGATCAAGATGGTTTCAACGACTAAGTTGTCGTAGCATTTGTGGGTGAAATCGATGCTTGACTATGGTCGACTTGAAGGTTGGGTTGGTGGGCTAATGTGGTGAGCATAACTTGAATTTGAATAGTATGACGTGTTAGATTGGTATTGGCGAATTGTGTGTGGTGTATGTACATGAGGAATATCCTGAGGCGTGGTTACGTGGGACTAAGCCCGGATTGATCAGAGGGTTGCCAACCTGAGGTGTGGTTACGCGAGTGTGGCTAAAAAGGTAAGAAATGACATGAGGTATGGTTACGCGGGGACTGAGCCCGAATTGATCGGAGGGCTGCCAACCTGAGGTGTGGTTACACGGGTGTGGCTAGAACGGCAAGAAATAACCTGAGGCGTGATTACACGAGTCAAGAGAAATGTTCTGAGGCGTGATTACGTGGGATTGAGCTTGGATTAATCAGAGGGCTGGTCCTAAGGTGCGTTGACGCGAGTCGTGGTTAGTTGGTTAGACACGCATGCAAAATGTGTTTGGTTGAATTGGGTAAATGTATGTGGTTACGGCGCTCGAGTGTTTATGTTATGTTCTTGAGCTATTATTGCATTATTGTGATTTGACTAATGCGCGGAGTTGACGTGTGATTTGAGGCTAGGTAAGTGTGCATGAGAATTCTATTATGTCGATTGCTAGATTGCATGCTGGGACTCGTCTGGGTACGCATTGGCTTAGGTGGGGTTTAAGTTGTCTACTTATTGAGATTTATTCTCATTACTATAGTGCAAACCATTTTAGATCCCCGACCCCGACCTTGATCATGCTGCCACCTCGGCATTTTGGGGTCCCTATACATACGGTGCATGAGGAGACCGAGTATCCAGTAGGTCTACATTAGACTTACATTAGGCACCTCACTACAATCTGGGTAGATATGGGCTTAGAGGACTTGCGGCGTTACACTTACTTGATCTGGTTTTATTGTGATGGGTTGAAGCTAGTTAGCCCAATCAGGGATTTTGAGGGACAGCAGCACGGCAACGAGGATGCCGTGGATTGGGTGCCCAGGGACGTGTATGCTCCTGATGGTGAGATTCTAGACTCCGAAGATCCCTCGGAGAACCCTGGTCCCGAACTCGAGCCCGTACCAGAACCTGTAGCTCCTGCGAATCTCGAGCTCAAAGAGAAATTTGAGGAGTCTGAACTTGAAGAAGAGCCCGAGCCTGTGCCAGAGTCCATGGAGTCCGAGCCCAAGGAGGAGCTAGGTAACGAGGAAGAGCCGATCGAGATCAACTTTGACACGGAGTTAGAGTCATCAAGGTCTGATTCAGCCGTAGTAGTGTTTGGGTGCTGGGCTTAGAAGCTTTTTGGTAGAGTCATTTTTGTGTAGCTAGTCAGTCTACCTTACCATCTGTCCCTTTTTGATGATAATGGTGGATGTTAACCCTAGGAACCTAATGTCTGATTGTCTGGCCGAATGTTGTAAGTGACTGTTTTCCATTGTTATGAAATTAATGTTTTGTGCTATTACTATCCCTTCATCATTGTCTATTGTTTGGGTCGTTATAGTTCACTTCCGCTTGCATATACATATGGGTGTTTCGTTTAGGTCGGCGACGCGTCCTGGGACGTCGCGTTCGATATGATTGTCGTAAGGATGTCGCGAGCCCGTTAGGATCCGGGCGTGACAATTTTAGAGTGCACAATTGAGGAGGGCAGTGATAGTGGACACTGTTGGTGGGAAGGAGAGAGTTCTGAAGCGAGGCTTTGGGAATGAAGAAGAGATCAAGTATATATATATATACTTTATATATCAGCTATTGATAGAAGCTAGCCGTTAAGCGCTGAGAAGAAAATGGAGAGAAAAGAAAAGAGAGAAGAAAAAGTGAGTTTTTTCTTTGTAAGTGTTCTCAATCTTTTTATGCCCCGATCTTGAGAGAAGATCATAATTGTATTCCTACTTTCTTGAAGTCTAGTGGATTTGCAGAATGCCTCTGCGTGGAAATGTAGCCCGGTTTTGGGTGAACTTTGATAACAAATTCTCTGGTGTGTTCTTTTGATTCTGTCTTTTCTATTATTATATTTTTGGGAAAAAGCCACCAAAAATCCCAAACTTTCCCACCTGTGACACATTTACCTCGATCTTTTTTTGTGACACTAAAAATCCCAAACTTTGCTATTTATGACACATTTACCCCAGTGTATTTAGTCCATGGGCATTTTCATCGTTTTTGCATTTTCTTTTTTTTTTCTTTTCGGTGAGGGGGCACTCGCCGAATCCGGCGAGGGGGCACTCGCCGAATCCGACGAGGGGGGCCCTCGCTGGCGTCGGGTGAGGGCGGCCCTCACCTGACTCAGGCGAGGTCGACCCTCGCCGGCGTCGGGCAAGGGTCGACCTCGCCTGAGTTGGGCAAGGGTGGCCCTTGCTCGCCCAGGCAAGGGCAACCCTCGCCCGACGCCGGCGAGGGCAGCCCTCGCCTGACGCCGGCGAGGGCCGCCCTCGCCGGCATCGACCGAGGGCCGCCCTCACCGGATCTGGCGAGGGCGACCCTCGCCGGCGTCGAGCGAGGGTCGCCCGACGTCGGCAAGGGTCACCCTCGCTCGGCCAAGCGAGGGCGACCCTCGTCCGACGCCAGCGAGGGTCTCCGTCGCCAGATCGGGCGAGGGCCGCCCTCGCTCGACGCCGACGAGGGCAGCCCTCGCTCGACGCCGACGAGGGCAGCCCTCGCTCGACGCCGGCGAGGGCAGCCCTGGCCCGACACCGGCGTGGTCCCTTTCGCCGGAAAGAAAAAAAAAGGAAAAAAAAAGAAAAAGCAAAAAAGACGAAAATGCCCATGGACTAAATACATTGGGGTAAATGTGTCACAAATAGCAAAGTTTGGGGTTTTTGGTATCACAAAAAAAAGTTCGGGGTAAATGTGTCACAGATGGGAAAGTTTGGGGTTTTTGGTGGCTTTTTCCCTATATTTTTCTATTGAAGATCGTTTGTTTGGGTTATTTTTCTGGAATTGGTGTACAATTCCCAACAACTGGTATAAGAGCTTGGTTGGTTAATCAAGAACATCGAGGGTTTTTCGGTGACGCTTGATTGAAAGCCAATGATACGATAGAAGATAAAATCAGGATCGATAAGTTCGATGGGCAAGATTTTGGATGGTCGAAAGTTCAAATTGAGGACTATCTTTATCATAAAGATCTCTATGAACCACTTAAGGGTTGGAAACTCGAAATCGTGGAAGTAGATCTGATAGCAGAATTGGGATGAACAATTCTTGATCAAAAGGCATTAGGTGAGATTCGGCTAGGGTTGACAAAAAAGACAGGGTACCATATTGCGAAAGCAAAAACTACAAAAGAAGCAATGGATATTCTTACGAGTATATATATGAGAAGCCGTCCACATCAAATCAGGTATTTTTACTGAAAAAGTTTGTTAATATGGAGTTATTTGGTAGAGGTTCTGTGCAGAGCATATTAACAGTTTCATGCAAATCACAGCTCAGTTGGAATCCGTAGGCATAAATTTGGATATGAAGCTTCAAGCTTTGTTATTTTTATGTTCCCCCCCAGAAAGCTACAACACCTCAGTGCAAGAAATTTTAAGCACCATGAAGTATGATTTGACTCTGGATGATGCTGTGAGCAGCATTATGGATGAAGAGATGAGAAGAAAAGTTTCAGGTGGAAATAATTTTTCGCCATCTACATCTTCCATGGCACTAGCAGTGGAGAATCGTGGGAGAAGTAAAAACAGAGGAAAATTCAGTGGGCATGGCAAGTCACAGTCAAGGGGAAAGAGAGAGGTTGCAAAAAATGAGTGTTGACTTTATCACCGGACTAAACATTGGAGGTTTCAATGTGAAGCCTACAAAAAGAAGCAGCAGGATGAGAATCAAGGAGTAATGTGGTTAGCAATGAACCTTCGCTAGAGAACTTATGTTTATCTATAAGGTATGACTTGACGACAGACAAGTGGTTTGTTGACTCTAGTGCTTCTTTCTATTGCACCTTGCAAAGAGACATATTTGATGATTTTGCCAATGGAGATTTTGGACAAGTGGTTGTGGGAAACGGCTACATGTGTCCGATTGTTGGAAAAGGAACTGTGATTGTGAACATCTCAGAGGGAGGACATCTAATTTTGAGTGAAACTAGACATATCCCAGAATTAAAGAAAAAATTGATCTCAACTAGTAAACTTAACCAAAAAGGTTTGGTAACAACTTTTGGATATGGAGAGTGGAAGATAAGCTTAGGGGCAAGAGTAGTGGCAAAGGGAAAACGTATGGGTACACTTTACCTTCTCTAGGGAGACAATATCACTAATATGGTTGCAACTACAGTGGCTACAAGTAATTTGTCTACTCTTTGGTATTATCGTTTGGGACATCTTGGTGAAAAGGGTGTAAAGTAGTTATACTCAAGGAAATTACTTCCGGGTTTGCAGAAAGTTGAGTTAGATTTTGTGAGAGTTGCATTTATGGAAAACAAAAGGCAGTTAGTTTAAGTTGAATGGGCAAAAGAATAAATGTAAAAAATTAGAGTTGGTTCATACGGATGTGTGGGAACCGGCTTAGGAACTCTCTTATGGTGGTAAGAGATATTTTGTCACATTCATTAATGATGCGACAAGAAAGACTTGGGTCTATGCTCTCAGAGAAAAATCAGAAGTATTCGGGATATGCAAAATGGGGAAGGCCATGGTAGAAAAAGAGCAGGTTATCAGATTAAAACTCTAAAGTTTGATAATGGTGATGAATATATGAACGAGGAATTTGTAGAATACTTGAGCCGGGAAGGCATACATGGGTTAATGACTGTTCCTAGAACTTCTGACGAGAACGGTGTAGCTAAGAGGATGAACATGACTATTTTGGAGTGCGCAAGATGCATGAGACTACAAGCGAATCTTTCGCTACACTTCTGGGCTGCTACAGTTGATGCAGCTATTTATTTGATCAATAGGAGTCCATCTAGTGCGCTTGATGGAGAAATACCGCAAGAGTAGTAGTTAGGTAAAAAGATTGATTATTCATATTTAAAAGTGTTTGATTGTATTGCATATGCTTTGATTGATAGGGAGGATAGGAAGAAGCTTGATGCTAAATCCCTGAAGTGCATTTTTATCGGATATGGTAGCGATGAGTATGGCTATAGGCTTTAGGATTATGAGAATAACAAAGTCATCAACAATCGGAATGTGGTATTCCATGAAGAAAAGATGTACAAGGATCATCAGACAGAGCATGAGAAGGCAATAGAACTAGAATAGGTTGAGCTGGACACAATACCTATGAAAATAGTTCCAGTAAATCAAAGTGCACCTAAAGGGGAGGTTCAAGATGAGCCTATTATCATAAACAGGCAGTTCAAGAGGAACGCGGTGATTCAAAATAGACTAACGACCCTGAAGTACCTATTTTGAGGAGGTCTGTGAGAAAGCTAAAGGTAATTTTTGATCCATTAGCTAATATTGTTTTGAGCCACGTCTTATATATATATTCAGGAGAACTGGAGACTTATGACGAGGTAAAGAAAGACGCATCTCACATGCAATGGGAGCGTACTATGAAAGATGAGATGAGCTTGTTACTTCAAAACAAAACTTGGGAGTGGACCAAGTTGCCCACAGATAAAAAGGCTTTGTTAAATAAAGGGCTGTACAGGATAAAAAATAAAGTTAGATGGTGGTATCAGATACAAGGTGAGACTTGTGATAAAGGGCTTTTCTAAAAAAGAAGGAATTGACTACTCTGAGATATTTTCACCAGTAGTAAAGATGACATCAATAAGAGTTTTGTTGAGTATAGTTGCAGTGGACGATCTTCATCTCGAGCAACTAGATGTGAAAACGGGATTTTTGGATAGGGACCTAGATGAAGAGTTATACATGGCGCATGTAGATGCAAATCATTCGGGTGATCAAGATAGTGGTAAGAGTACAACTGGATATGTCTTTACAGTTGTAGGTACAACAGTGAGTTAGGTATCTCAACTATAGAAAGTAGTGGCTCTATCGATGACTGAAGCGGAGTACGTGGCGATCATGGAAGCCTCCAAGGAAATCATGTGGTTACAAGATTACACGGAAGAGCTACATCGAAAATAGCCAATGAACACACTATGGAGTGATAGTCAAAGTGCAATACACTTAGCAAAGAATGCAGCTTATCACTCCAGGCTTAGACATATCAAGAAGCGTTATCATTTCATCAGATCAGTATTGAAAGATAATAAGGTTACAGAAGATTGATGGCGCGAAGAATCCAGTTGATATGTTTACCAAGGTAGTAGACAGGGAGAAACTTATTTTCTATACTACTACCGTTGGTATTACTCCATGTTAATTGATAAGGAGTATCGCAGAGGCACAAGTTACAATTACTAGCTTTTGAAGTAGATGGATGCAAAGTTGCTTGGTGCATCAAGTGTATTTGTCTCAAGTGGAAGATTGTTGGAGGATGAAGCCAAATATTATTATTAAGGGTTTTTTTTGCCTTTTCTATTGATTTTGCTTTTAGGTTAAAAGCTATACTTTATATATTAGCTATTGATAGAAACCAACCGTCAAGAGTTGAGAAGAAAATAGAGAGAAAAGAAAAGAGAGAAGAAAAAGTGAGTTTTTTCTTTGTGAGTGATTTTAATCTCTTTGTGCCCCGATCTTGAGAAAAAATCATAATTGTATTCCTACTTTCTTCGAAGTCTAGTGGATTTGCAGAGTGCCTCTACGCGGAGACGTAGCCTAGATTTGGATGAACTTCAATAACGAATTCTTTGGTGTGTTCTTTCTATTATTATATTTTACTAGTGACGATCATTTGCTTAAGTTATTTTTTTGGAATCGATGTACGATTCCCAACAAGAATACGATTGGGTTCGGTATGAGGTGGGTCCAACTCCGAGTATGATCGGGTATGGATCGTTAAAATGTGTTACATATATAATGGATAAATAATGATTAAATGGGTCAATTTAGGTTAAGACTCATTTTCAACCTACTCAACCCCGATTCCAATCCACCCGTTTGACAAGACTAGATAGAGGGAATGAAAGCCCAAGCTAAGTATACCTGAACTTGTATAGATTACCTTCACCTGTCAGATGGCAATTAAGTCTTTAATTACACAGTGCAAAGAATTTGGCAGAGATCGATATGTTCTCATCAGGTAACTTGAAAATCAACTGCCGCAAACTGCATTATAAGCTCAACCTTTAGGGTCGAACAAGGATCTCTCATCGCAGAGAATGAGGCAGTTATCAGGACTTCTAAAGTAGTTCCATAAAATTCAGATATTCAGGTAAAGAAGTGTATGCTTTTTGCTGGGACAACTGTTGTGCATAGGAATTGTATTTACTTGGTTACGCAGACAGGAATGACCACAGAGATAGGTATGGTGCACTCACAAATCCATGAAGCGTCACAAAGTGAGGAGGATAACTCTTTAAAGGAAAACTTGAGTGAGTTTGGAGAGGTTTTAACATCGATAATTGGAGTGATCTATGCACTCGTGTGGCTTCTTAATGTGAAATACTTTCTTACACGGGAATATGTGGATGGGTGGCCTAAAACTTTCAAGTTCCCTTTTGAGAAGTGCACGTATTACTTTGAGATTAGCAGTTGCCTTGGCAGTGGCTGCAATTCCTGAAGATTTGCCAGCTATTATGACAACATGTTTGGTACTTGCTTCACGGAAAATGGGATAAAAGAATGCTCTGATAAAATGGGTACTCTAACCACCAACCAGATGTAAGTGACAAAGCTTGTTGCTATGGGTTCTCAGCCTCGTAATCTGCAGACATTAACTGTCGAAGGGACAACCTATGATCTTTTTGATGGAAAAAAATTCAGGACTTCCCCATGTGGCGTGGGGATGCTAATTTTCAAATGATCGCAAAAGATGGTGCTCATTAAGGGAGCAGCGGAAAATGTTTTTGGGAGTTCGGGGAGGAGGTGAGACGCAAATATATGCATTTGTTTAATAGTTGAGGTAACTTCATTAAATTTCGAGGACAAAATTTCTTTTAAGAGCGGTAGAATGTAATATTTGGATTTTTACAATAAAAAAGAAAGTTGAAAAGTCAACAAAAGAAGGGAAAAGTGGACTTCAGTTATAAAAAGGGCACGCTCAGCTTATTTGAGGCCGAGAGCTCACGTGACCAAAAGAAGAGAAGGAAAGAGAGAAGGAATGAAAGAGGAAACAAGAGGAAGAAACGGAAAGAGAAAGAGATGGGTTCTCGCCATAGGGACCTCATCTAGTTGATTTGACTGCGTATCGCAGCCTTCGGTAAGTGTTCGCGCCCCTCGTTCATCCAATCAGAGTATTTTTTGGAATTAGGGCACAATTTTGGAGTTTTGCGAACATCAAGTGCCGTGGTCCGATTTTTGAATCGTTGAGCTGCGTATATATATAAATATATATACATACATATATAAAATTGGTAGTTTAGGGTATTATGGGGCTGTGGGATTTTACGGAACTCAATTTGGACTTACGGTTGCCCGATATGAATTTTTGAAGTTGCGCGCGCGTGGTGAACAGTGGGCAACCAGTGGCTATTAGGCCAATTTTTGTCGGTTTTCGACTCGATTTTGGGACAATCAAGTTGTAGGTCTTCTAGTGTTTCAAAAAATCTTCCTTTTAACTATAAGCTCGCTTGGAACGGGGTTTGGCTGAGAGAGTTATAGCGTGATTAAGTTTCACACTTAAACTCCGCATTGTTGATAGCTTTGAATAATCGCTTTGGATGAGTGATGTATGGGCCTGCAGGAGTTGTTTTGTTAGCGATTAATTAATCATTACTTAAAATAGTTTTTACTTGATTTTGACGTCGATTCCCGTTCAATTGTTAGGATTACGAGATTGTCGGTTCGAGTGAAAGCGTTGTTTGGTTTTTAAGCATTCCAGGTGAGTGGTACTATTTCTTCTATAGATTTGTAAACTCACGTCTTGAAAGTGATGAGGATTTGAGTATCGTACGAGTTATTAAAGTATGTTTGTTGTATAAAAGCTTGGATCAGGCAATTACTACCTTTTAATGTTTGAGAATGATTTGAGAATGGTTTTATGAAAGGTATTGTGAAATGATATATATGTATTGCTTTGTGAACTGGTTTATGGAATGAGTTCTAAGATGATTTGAGAAACGTTTTATGAAAAACATTACAAAATGTTATACTTATCAAATTATGAATTTGGTTTATGAAATGATATGAGAAATGCTTTATAAAAAAGTATTTCTATCGGATGAATTGAGTTACGAAAGTGATTGGTTTGTGAAATGTATCATGGATTATGAGATTGATTTCTGGATTGGAATTATGATATTAGACAATGATTGTTTGATGCTCAATATCCCTGTGAGCCTATTGAGGGGCTTGGGGATATGCATACCGGGTTAGAATATCCTTCTCGACCGAGCCATAGATTTTGTAGGTGGAGACATTGCCAAGGGGAGAATCTTGGTAACCTTGTCACAAGGCGTTGTATTGTGACTATGGTTTGATATTGAACAATAGATTGGTCGATGAAATGGATCATTGATGTGTGATGTGATATGAGATTTATCAATTGCATAGACTATTGATGGTGATTTGAGATTGGTTAATTGAATGGACCGTTGACGCGGTTTTTAATAGAGATTGATCAATAAACTTGATCATTGATATTATGGTGGTTTAAACGAGTATTTCTTATTTGTATAAAGGCTCGTTGAAATGAAACAACTAGTATTTGATTGATATATATATCTTTGGATTGAAGTATGAATTTCTAGTATGGCTTTATGTATACATACATAGTGGTTACTTGATTTACTTAGAAGAGATACACATTACTTACTGAGCTGTGGTTGCTCACCCCTTTCTTTTTTCAATTTTTTCAGGTTCTTTGGTTAGTAGCCAATAGAGCGAGAGCGATATAGTGAGGACTTTTGGGAATTAGATTTCTTGTTGTGGTTTCAGGCTGCTTCCTTCGGGTGAAAAGATAGCCGTGTCATCCCCTGTTCTGGTAGGTTTTGGGATGTGACAGGCCATATATTCTATCTAGCAGTAGATATTTGCAAGTTTTGGTGAATTCTTTACGAAGTTGCATAATGAGTTCTTCCAAATATGAAGCAATCACATGTGAACATGATAGATGCCTGTTCCCTCCCCTTTGCAACAGACGCAATCAGCTAGCGAAAATGAGGTGATGCTTGTTGATGTTTAGAGTCAGAGATAAAATAACGACAAAGTGTTTATGGTGGCTCAATCTTAATTAGGGTTCTATGATATGTATTTATAGGAGTGACTAATTACAGAAAGGGTATAGATATAAACATAATTACATAAATACCCTATAATACATATAATTATACATTAATACTCCCCCTCAATCCAAAGTAGGTGTAACAACCGAGAGATTGGATCTTAATAACGCGTGACGCGGACTAGGTAGTCCCTTGGTGAAGATATCTGCCAATTGATATGTTGTAGGCACGTAACAAACATGGAGATCTCCGGAAGCAACCCATTCTCGAACAAAATGGTAATCCTACTCAATGTGTTTGGTGCGAGCATGAAACACAGGGTTGATAGCAAGATAGGTGGCAGAGATATTGTCACAATAAACGGTGAGAGGATTATAAAGGGGGACCCCAAGCTCACAAAGTAAATGACGAATCTAAATAGTCTCAGCAACACATTGAGTGACAGCATGATACTCAGCCTTTGTACTAGAACGGGCCACGGTGGGTTGCTTCTTGGCACTCCATGAAACAAGATTGGTGCCTAGAAAAACACAAAACCCAAAGGTGGACCATCTAGTATCGGAGCATCCAGCCCAATTTGCATCCGCATAAGCAGTTAAGGAAGTGGGAGAACCACGCTCAATGAGCAAGCCATGGGTGGAGGTGCCAGCTAAATATCGATATATACGTTTGACGGCCTGGAGATGAGGTAATCGTGGTTGATGCATGAATTGACTAATCAAATTCACAGCAAAACTAATATCTGGTTTGGTCATAGATACAAACGGTAGAGCACCAACCATTTGTCGATACAACATCGGAGAAGCGAGAACCTCACCATCATTAGCAGACAATAGAGTCTTCGAGGCTAGAGGAGTAGATACAGGCTTGACCTTAACAAGGTCAAACTTGCGCAAAAGACTATCAACATACTTGGCTTGAGATAAAAGTGTACCGTCAGAGCGGTGATGAGCCTCAATGCCTAGGAAATAGTGAAGTGGTCCAGGATCCTTCATAGCAAATTCCCATGAGAGTCGAGTAATCAAAGACCACAATAACTCAGGAGTATCACCGGTGACAAAGATATCATCAACATACAGCCGGAGATACACACAGCCCCGAGAAGAAGCATAGACAAATAATGAAGGATCGGCCTTACTCGCCATGAAGCCCAAAGATAATAAAAAACTGTTAAAGCGATGAAACCATGCACATGGAGCTTGTTTTAAACCGTAGATGGCTTTCTGGAGATGGCACACATGATTCGAGAATTCAGGATGAGAGAAACCGGGAGGTTGGCACATGTAAACTTCCTCACAAAGGATGCCGTGCAAGAAGGCATTCTTGACATCAAGTTCACGTATGGCCCATCCCGAGCAAATTGCAATAGAGAGAACAACCCGAATTGTAGTGGGTTTAACGATCGGGCTAAAAGTCTCGTCATAGTCCAGTCCAGCTTGCTACTTAAATCCCTATGCAACGAGGCGAGCTTTGAAGCGTTCCACAGTTCCATCAGATTTTTCCTTAATCTTAAAAATCCATTTACAACCGACTAAATTCTTAGAAAGATCAGGTGGTACAAGATCCCACGTGTGATTGGTGACCAAGGCAATAAATTCATCTGCCATGGCTGCTTTCCAATAAGGGTCAAGAATGGCCTTAGAATAGCAAGTCGGTGTCTCTTCATGTAAAGAATGAGAGAGATTAAAAATTTTCTTCTGTTTAGAAATTCCAGATTTGGCACGAGTCTGCATAGGATGAGTCAGAAAAGAGGAAATGGAAGTGGTAGAGCTGGATAGAGATGTAGAGGGGATTTGGGGGTCTGTTATGGGAGGAATTTTGTTGGGAGAGCAGTGAGGTTAAGACATAGTGATTGAGTTCGGAGAGAGGGGAGGTGGAGGTGAAAAAGAATTGGAGGTAGATTCGGTAGTTCGAGAGGAGGAGAGAGGCAAATTAGGAGGTTGGGCTTGAGAAGAAAAAAGAGGCGGATGAGAAGTTGGAGGGCCAAAGGAAGTAGAAGGAAGAATAGATTGATTGGAGTAAACAAAAAGCAGAGAAGGTGATGTAGAAGAGTGGGGTACGGGACTATGATTTGAAGATTTTGTTGAAAAGGGAAAATTCTCCTCATCAAATCGAACATGACGGCTACTAAAAACACGACCACTTGACCGATCAAGATAACGATAGCCTTTGTGATTTGACGCGTACCCAAGAAATACACATGGCACAAAATGATGTGCCAGCTTATGAGAGACACGAGACGGAAGAAAAGGATAACAAGCACACCCAAAAACCAGAAAGAACGAGTAATCAAACTTGAACCCAAATAAATAGTGGAAAGGAGAAATATTAGTTATGACAAGAGTGGGAAGTCGATTAATGGTGTAAACAGCAGTGAGAAGAGCATCGACCCAATATGAAGAAGGCATATGAGCATGGATTAATAAGGTTCGAGACATTTCAATTAAGTGTTTGATTTTGCGTTCGAATACACCATTTGAAGATGGGGTTTGTAGACAAGAAAAGCGTTGAATAATACCATTTTCACGTAAGTATGCTTGAAACGCATAACTGGTATATTCACCTCCCCCATCAGTTTGTAAAAATTTAAGTTTGGCATTGCACAGATTTTCGATAAAATAACGAAAGCGATGAAAGTGTGTAGGCACTTCAGATTTATTTTTCATGGGAAATGCCCAAGTGAACCGAGAATAATCATCAATGAATAACACAAAATATTTGAAACCAGAATTAGAGAAAATTGGACTCGTCCATGCATCAGAATGAATTACAACTAAAGGAAAAGATGCACGATAACTAACAGACTCAAAAGGCAATCGATGAGACTTGCCTACAAAACAGGACTCACATGATATCAACTTAGAACTAGAATTGCAAACACGACTCAAAACTTATTTATTTGGATGGCCAAGACGAGCATGCCAGAGAGTGAATGAAGCAGAGGAAGCCACGATAGGATGCGATTGAGATGACACCATTGAGTTGGAAATCAGATAAAGACCATGAGAAGAATCAGCTTGGAGGAGAACTTTCTCGGTTTGTTTGTCCTTCAAAGAAAAGGATGAACCATTAAAATCAACGGCACAAGAATTTTTATGGCAAAATTGAGCAACAGAAAGAAGATTGCGAGCAAGATTAGGAACATGATAGACGGGAGATAATAATAAAGATCGAGAACCAGTATGTAAAAAGGCTTTACCGACTTGCTTAACAGGCAATAAATGACCATCACCAACCAAGACTTTTGTCAAATCGTAAAAAGGTCTAGGATTTAGGATGTTACCAATATCACTAGTCATGTGTGCTGATGCTCCACTGTCAAGATACCAAGATGAATCAGAGGTCTCACCAACCGAGAGAGCTGAGAACGAGTCTGACAGATTAGTAGTGGTAAAAGCATGGTTGAATCGTTGTCGACATTGTAGTGCGGTATGCCCGACTCCATTACATATTTGACAAGTAAGATGAGGCCTAGATCCGAGAATACCTCCCTGTGTGAAAGGGGGAACATAGGGCTTCGAACCACCACGAGATTGACTAGAGAAGGTGGAGGAGGCATAGGGAGTCGATAATGATTGCGAACCGAACCAATCATAGGAAGATTGCCAATTTGATTTATCACGCGAGAATCATCCACCTTGTCCCTGACCAGATCTATGACCTCTAGAATTACGTCCACCTCGAGATCCTTGAAACAGTGGACTGGGTGAAGTGGTGTGACCAATCAAAGCATGCTGAATATCAGATGAAGATGATGCACTGGATTTTCAGAGAAATCGTTCTTCTTGGATGAGGAGACGTGACCGCAGATCACCGAAGGAGAGAATTGTAGGGCCATTTGTGACCATACTGACAAAAGGATCGTACTCAGATGGGATGCACTGGATTTTTAGAGAAATCGTTCTTCTTGGATGAGGAGACGTGACCGCAGATCACCGAAGGAGAGAATTGTAGGGCTGTTTGTGACCATACTGACAAAAGGATCATACTCAGATGGGAGCCCATTGAGGGCTTGAATCACCAAGTCCTTGTTAGAGACGGAGCAATTGATTGCGGTGAGAGAGTCTGCAATTGACTTCAGATGGTGGAGATAATCAGACATTGACTGATTGGGTTTCTTCACAGTATTTTGAAAATCCAATTTTAGTCCAATTTCCTTGGCCGCGCAGCGATCAGTAAAACGTTGTCTTAGAGCAAGCCAAATCTCCCGAGATGTCCGAAGGTCATGAACTTCACGGAAAATTTCGACTGTGAGGGTCGAATTGATCAAACTACGAACACATTGATCTGTCTTCACCCAGGTGGAATAGGAAGTATTGACCTCTACAATGCCAGTCTGATCATTGATAAGCTTCGGTGGACATGGAAAAGAGCCATTCAAATAGCCCAGCAGATCGTTACAGATTAAAATAGATTCAAACTGAGATTTCCATAGAAGATAATTGTCTGCATCGAGTTTGATGGAGACGAGACTTGTGATGTTGGGAAGAACAAGCGACGACGAGGATGATTGCACAGCCATAATTTGAGTAGTAGCAGAGATCGGAGTAGCAGTAAAGAGTGAAGAAGAGGGGAAAGTGGGCGCAATATTATCGGGAGGCGATGGGAAATTGGGATTAACAGAAAAAGAAGATGGTGGGTAAAGAGATGGTAGAGAAGAAGAAAAATTTAGAGATGTATTGGACATTGGTGAGATAGTAATTGGAGCAAAGGAAGTGTTGATTTGGCGTAGAGATGTTGAAGAATTCGATTTGTTTTCTTGCTTTGATACCATGTTGATGTTTAGAGTCAAAGAGAAAACAACGACAAAGTGTTTATGATGGCTCAACCCTAATTAGGGTTGTATGATATGTATTTATAGGAGTGACTAATTATAGAAAGGATACAGATATAAACATAATTACATAAATACCCCATAATACATATAATTATACATTAATAATGCCGACGAGAGCAAAACCGAACTAACAATGACGATACTAAAAATTATCCTAATGCTAATAATAATGCCAATACAAAAACTAATTAGTGTACATGTTGGTAGAGCCTGGATTGAAGACGTGGATAGTTTCCGTTCCATCTACTGGTAGCGGATATTGTTGTAAACATTACACCTTGCAAATTATGGATTTTAGACGCGTCGATTTCACAAGTGTACAAACAAATAGGCTGTTGACGGTGCTTGACCATTTCGTTCAGAAAACAGTGCTCCAAGTAATAACGGCGTCGACCAGCTTGTTTTCCACCTCAAACTACAGGGCGTCCACAGAAAGAAACAGGAAGCTTTTCCATTTACAAGTTTCATTTATGCTGGTGTACAGAGCTTTCAAATAAAAGTGTGCCAGAAATATGCATTTTAACATTGTTTACTGTTGGGGTTATCTCACATCAGTTGTGGAAGGGGCAAATTGTCAGTTTATAAGTGTCAAGAAAAATCTTACCCTTTGAACTAGCTTTTAGGGTGAAAGAGGCCCAATACCACCCAACAAAGTGGTAGACCTTATCATGGTTGTTTACAAAGGGTGGTTGTATATTGCCAATAGTATGGAGATGTTGATTTGTGTAATTATTTTGTCGTATTATTTTCTACTTCATTCCAATTGATTGACATATGGATAATTGTATTAGCCCTAGAAATATCAGTTTAACGGAGGAGAGTTTATCATTTTGGACTGTGTTTAAAAGCTTAGCTTTCGAATGCAGAAAGCATAGCTTTATAATGAATCCTATAGACAAGTAACAGAGGAATAGATCCTTATGCTATTCAGTAATTATGCGTCTTAACTTGGAGGGTTAATGATTTGAGAATATATATATATATATATATATATATATATATATTTGGTAAAGATTTGAGAATATTTTTATCTTTGAGTAACACAAAAAAAATTGGGATAGCAATCAAAATGTATTGGACCATTACAAAGACTTGCTTCTACGGTTCCTAGGATATATTCTTCAAATTTAAGAGCCTTGAATCTTTTAAAACTAGAAGGATTGAGAGGGAGAGGGAGCTTAAATTAGGTGTGATGAAAGGTCTAGAGTTAGATGTACACAAGTTATAATGAATGCAAACATCAAATTAGACAGAATAGGAGACATTAGGCCTCTATTTCTGGCACCCCGCCGATAAGAAAAGAAGCTACCAACAAGGTGCTGGTGAAGATGACAAGAGAGTTTACCATCTCTTTGTGGCATTGGGCTCAAGTTTTGTTGAGCGTTTTAGGAATAAAATCCTAATGCACAAGACTGATGTTGTGGAGTGCGCACGCACAAAACTGATCCGGACACTACCTCACCACAAAAACCAAAAAAAAAAAAAAGGGAGAAGATTCAACTACATTTTCTGTTTGTTTACGGAAGATTCAACAATGTAAATAAAGATGAAAAATAAAAACTGATTCGGGAAAGTTTGGAAAGTTGTCCAATTTTACAAAGATTGGAGTAAGTTATGGTTTGAATTTACAAGTTGGTTTCAAGTACCAAGCCTTTTCGTAAGCAGAGCACCAGGGCCGCAGGTCCATTCAAGTGAGAATGAGAGCACTTTCCCTAAGCCCATGAACTCACACGGCACCATTTGTGGGACATTTCTTGTCAGGACTTAGGATTTGTTTGACAAAATTAGAAAAAAAGAAGTCACTATTGAAATTCTACCCACTGTATGTCAAATGTTTAGCAACCTTAACTACCGAAAATGGAAATCAAAAGTTATTTAGTTATTTATTTATTTGAAATTTTGAATAATAACATTATTAGTAACAGTTTCACAATATGTTAAGATTTTTATTTTCATCAAATATATTTTCAATGAAAAATTTAAGTAATCCCTTACAATATATTGAGTGATTTTATTTTTTGAGAATCTCCTAAGTCAAAATTAACCAGCGTAATGAAAAGTGCATAATTTTATTAGGTCTTGAATGTTTTGATTTTCAGCACTTAATATGTATATATCAAACAGGATCGAGTAATAAATGCCATTTCTTCATTAGATGGTTGCGTTGGTTGAACTCGTATGAGTTACGAATGTAGTTAACATAGTCTCAGGACAAATTCGGACCAAAAAAAATCAAACCAACATTTGTAGCAGCATCTGAGCATATGGTAACAGCTCAGCTCCAGCATGGAATGTAAGTTGAAACTTTTGGTTGGCAATAATTGAGAGTTTGTAGCTCTTAGAGAAATACGGACTTTGGTTAATATTTCACATCACAAGTTTGGATATGTTGTGTTCCTTGCAGCCAGAGAACGTAATTTCATTGTTCACAACATGCTTTGGCTAAGCAACACTTTCTGTGAGCTCCTCTCCATTGGACTGGCTCGGGCACGAGTGCCAAATAGTTGCTGGTTTGCTCGTTCACGCTTCTTATGACTCGGTCCTTTTTTTTCCTATAGTTAGATCTTGTACCGATGGTCAATTCTCTGATCCACTGAATAAAACTGCACATTCTTGTTCACACATAATGCTCCGAGATAATGATTGCTCTTACTCTTTATCAACCCTGACCGGGAAACTTCAATAGGTTGCGTTATTAATGAGATGAATATTAATTTGTCACTTTACCTTCAAATGTGTAAATTTTCCTTTGAGTATTGTTGCGGCATGTCAGAAAACACTACATGCCTAAACTTTTGAATCCGTCATTCTGTCGGAGGTGGTCATAGGCAATTCTTGTCTGCAGGCGACAATGGGATTAGAGAAGTTTCGAATTGCAGCATTTTGGCATAATGTTCGACGCTCAATAAGCAATTCTCCTTGACCAAAAAAAAAAAAAGAAAGCCAAAAGCTGCTTTGCTGTTGTTAAAAGGGCTATTTGTGCTGGGTGTTTCAACAGATAAGAGGGCAGAGATCACTATATGAACAGTTAAGAGAATATGTAATAATGAAAGGGCCTTTGGTGTTCAATGGCCCAGAATTGATTGATGTTTTTTTGGGGAAAGGAAATCACAAGTGCGGTAATTTTGGTATGGCACTCACTTGAGTGTCTCAATCTTTTTCTTCTTTTTCGAACATATGAGTGTCATAACTTAGTACGGCACTCACATGAGGGTCGTGACTTTTCAATCGATCACTTGAGTACCATATAATTTTTCAATCGATTATTTGAGTGTCATAATTTATTTAAAATGTTTACCACAAGTACTATGTCACGTCGAATTTTGGGCACTTGGATGAATATTTTTAAAAAATTACAACAATCAAGTCATTGATTGAAAATTGTGATACTCAAGTGAACGTTTTTTAGAAGTCATGACACTAGCACTCAAGTGAGTGACCGTACCAAAGTCATGATAATTATGATGTTCTTATTCTTGATTTTTCAAGAAAAGAACCTTGCATGTGTTTTTTGTTGACGGTGACATCATACATATGAGGATGGAGGGATTAAGATGAGTACGTCCATAAAAATGACCGCGAAAATGACCGTTATGGACTATTTTAGATTTACAAGCATCACGATGAGATCTGAATCCTTAGCTAGAGAAACCATCCACATGATTCCCGAGCAGAATTACTGTGTGATGGCTGTAGATAGTAAAGCTTGGGACAGTGGTTAGTTGAAAAGTCATTTCACCGTTTGTTATTAAATTAAAGCCAACAGGATAGACCAAGACCTTGACTAAGACAATTCTTGATACTCTCTGACTCATGGTTTTGCATTATAGTCCTTCTAGTCAGACCACGCAAGATATGTGAACTCGATATAAACACACGAGAATGACCCCCAGGGAAAAAAACAAACAGATTTTTGTCTCTAACTTCATTTTTCTTAGACATTTGTTGGATGTGAAAAAATAGATACTTCATTGATTTACTTCACTTGCAGTAGTAAAACGTGTTTTTTCCAGAAGCTATTAATCATTACCAAATTTCTTATGTTTATAATTTTCGTGTGCGATAAATTTTCAGACTGAGTTTCATTAGGGAAGTATGGTGGATTTTCCATATTTGGTCACGGAGAGTAGGTTGTACAAAACTACAAAGTAACCGCTCATCAATTTTTCAACTTGTTGTGTTTCATTAGCACTGGTGCGTTATCTCGTTATGCCAACTTTCATGTAGAATTGATTTAACAGCACCAAGCATAATTCCATGCTATTGTCAGTCTACATATGCTTGATTATCTTACTAATCTCCATTTTGGTCATCAATTCTCTGATCCACATAGAAAAACCTCAGTCTCTTGTTCACATCTTTGTTGGTACTTGTTCTTATACATAATGCTCTGGATTGATCCCTTACCGGAAAACTTCAATAGGTTGCACAATTAGTAAGCTGAATATTGATTCGTCATTTTACCTCGGTGTGTAAATTTTCAACAAGTAATGTTTCGGCAAGTAAGAACATACGACATGCCTAAACTTTGCTGTTGTTAAAGGGGCTATTTGGGAAAGCGCAAGCATCCTAACATCCTACTTGAGAGGATATAGCCTTGTGCAGGGTGTCTCTACAGACAAGAAGCCAGAGTTCACTATATGAACATTATAAGAGGATATGCAATAACAAAAGGGACTTTGGTGACACACCCCGAAATCTACCATAACGAAGGATGACACGGCCGTCCTTCCGCCCAAAGGACGCAGCGTAAAACCACAACCAAAGAGCAAACTCCCAAAAGTCCTCACGATATCACTCTCGCTCTATTGGCTACTAGCCAAGAAACTTGAAAAGATTGGGGAAAGAAATAGGTGAGCAACCATAGCTCAATAAGTACTATCTCTTCTAAGCAAATCAAGTAGCCACCATGCATATATATATATATATATATATATATATATATATATAAGTATAGAGCAATACCAGAAACTCATAATCCAACTCTTTAATATAATGTCAAATCATATACGAGTTGTTTCATTTACAATTCAGAAAATACTCATTTTAAATCATCATAAACATTAATTCAAATATTAATGATCAAGTTCATTGATCAATATCAATAACTCACATATCAATGGTCTATTCCATTGATTAATCTCATCATAAAAGGTCTCGTTCGAGGTAGAGGCGCAGCCGCACTGCCATCCCTCAACTCGACCCGATATTAACCTTTTTGAGCCGCAGCCGCATTGCCATCGCTCTCAAGGATTTTCTTTTTCCTAGGACAGCGAAAAACACATCAATGGTCTATCTATCGATCAATCTATTGCTCAATATCAAACCATGATGACATATCTCACCCCGTGAAAAGGCGATCAAGATTCCCCCCTTGGCAAGGTCTCCACCTATTATAAGCCGATGGCTTAACCCATAAAGATATCCTAAACTAGTATGCGCATACTCGCAAGCCTCTCAATGGGCTCACAGCAATATTGAGAATGTTGGAGTTGGCGAATACTTCGGGGACCCTTGTTTCTCACACCGGGTACGCCCACGTGAGCTTAGGGAAACTGAAGTGTTGTCCAACGACATGTGACCCATGCGTGCGGAAGGCGGGGGTTCGGGGGCAGCGCCCCCCGACGGGGGTTCCGCTGCCCGGTCAGCGGACGGCTGCCCCGCTCGCCGGTGAGCGGGCGGGGGCTCGGGGGCAGCGCCCCCGAACCCTCAACGGGTTTGGGCTGGCTCGTATGGTGCGAAATTAAGAGATTTCATATAGGTTTAGGTTTTAGGCCCGTTTGGGGCATATATATATTTTGCTCGTTTTTCTGATCATTGTAACGAGTCAAGTGGCTGTAAACCGAAAATATAGTGAAATCTCTTTGCAGGACGTAGCCCTATTCGAGGGTGAACCTGGGTAAACTCGTGCATCGTCTATTTTTCTGATTTCTACGTGATTGTTCTGTTTTTCGGTTCTCGATATATCCCTTCAATTGGTATCAGAGCCGGAGTTGTTCGAGGAATTAGGGTTTATTCGAGATGTCAGGAGGATCACGAATTGAGATAGAAAAATTCGATGGGACGCGATTTGATCTGTGGAAGATGAAGATGGAAGATCTTCTCTGTGATCGAGATCTCTGGTCGGCAATCGAAACGGAAAGGCCTGTTGCTGCGCAACCTGGTGTCGTGATAGGCAAGGAAGTGGTGAAGGAAGGGGATTCAACTTCCAAACCAGCAGATCCGAAAGAGATTGAAGACTGGAATCGGATTGATCGGAAAGCAAAGGGGTTGATTCGGCTTTGTCTCGCGGACTCAATTCTAACGAATGTGATGGGCGAACCTACAGCCAGAAATTTGTGGCAGAAATTAGAGTCGCTGTATCAAAGTAAGTCGTTGGTTAATAAGTTGTTCTTGAGAAAAAAGCTGTATAATCTTCGGATGCATGAGGGCGACTCGTTTTCTGCACATCTGTATAACTTTAACACATTGATTAGTCAACTCGTATCAATCGGTGTTAAGTTCCAGGATGATGATAAGGCAATAACACTACTCTGTTCACTGCCGGATTCATGGGATAATCTAATTGTGGTGATCGGTGGTGGGGATAAGGAATTATCGTATGAAAGTGTGTGTTCTGCTTTGTTATCGGAGGAGACACGAAGAAAGGGATCTGGAAATTCCGGTAAAGAGGCATTGGCAGCTAGGGGAAGGCCAGCAGAGAAGAGTCTAAATTCGAGAGGATCCAGATCCAAATCTCGTGGGCGATCGAAGAGTAGGGAGAGGAGGGTACAGTGCTGGAAATGTCAAGAGTGGGGCCATGTGAAGCGGGATTGTAAAAACAAGCCAGTTTTTAAGAAAGAAGCTGAATCATCCTCGGGTAAAAAGGAGGTCGATGCGGGAGATATGTATTTGGCTGCTGTGTGTATGGCGCAGTCAGACAAGGATATATGGTTGATCGATACCGGTGCTTCATACCACATGACGCCTCATAGACATTGGTTTTGTGAATATGAGCAATATAACGGTGGGGATGTCATGCTCGGAGATGATACTGCAGTTCAAATTGTCGGGCGTGGCAGGGTGAAGCTGAGGATGAGTAATGGCACAGTGAAGACTATTCCAGACGTGATGCACATACCCTTGATGAGTAGAAATTTGTTATCAGTTGGTACGATGGCTGATTCGGGGGTTATTTTTAGCTGTGATAAGGATTCGTGCAAGATGACTCGAGGTTCTATTGTGATTGCACGAGGAGTCCGTTACGGGACATTATACAAGCTGCTCGGGGAAACAGTGACTGTTGGTAGCGGTTTCGTTTCTGAAGAGGCCAAGGAAGATGGACATGAGATGTCCATGTTGTGGCATCAGAGGTTGGGGCATATCGGTGAAAAGGGACTATCTACCTTAGCTTCAAGTCAGATGGTAGAAGGAATTCCAAAATGCTCTATGGGTTTCGGGTTCTGTGAACACTGTCTTCATGGAAAACAGAACCGAGTTAGCTTCCAACACACTGGTACAAGAGCAACTGAGGTTCTCGAGCTGATTCACAGCGATGTCTTTGGACCTACTCCGACTCCATCTATTGGAGGATCCAGGTATTATGTATCGTTCATAGATGATTTTTCGAGATATAGTTGGATTTATTTTATTAAAAGTAAATCAGATGTATTCGAGAAATTTCGAGAATTTAAGGTTTTGGTTGAAAACCAATTGGGCAGGAAAATCAAGGTCCTTCGTACAGATAACGGAGGTGAATTCTGTTCGGATAAGTTCGAGCAATTTTGTGTGGATAATGGTATTGCAAGGCAGAAGACGACTCCATATATGCCTCAACAGAATGGGGTAGCCGAAAGATTAAATCGGTCACTCATAGAAAAGGCAAGATGCATGCTGAGTTGGGCAGGTTTGGGGACAGAATTTTGGGCAGAAGCTGTAGCCACAGCCAGTTATTTGAAGAACCGATCACCGACGTCATCAGTGAAAGATCGTACACCATATGAGGCAGTGTTTGGGAAGAAACCGAATCTGTCGCATGTTCGGGTGTTCGGCTGTGACGCATATGTTCATGTACCTAAGGAGAAGCGGGGTAAGCTTGACAACAAGTCTGAGAAGAACATATTTGTCGGATACAAGGAAGGGGTTAAAGGCTATAAGCTGTGGAATCCAGAATCAAAGACCATTGTATACAGCAGGGATGTTGTCTTTCGTGAATCACAACCCCAGGTTAGCACACAGAAAGGTGATGAGCCCAAGAAAGTGGTAGTGCTCGAAGAAAGTCCTAAAACTGAAACTGTAGAAATGGTTTCACAAGGCACGCTAATAGAGTCTGATTCTGAATCGGAGCAAGGGGACTTGGTTAATGAAGTCGAGGATGCAGATTCAGATGAAAACTTGGATACAGATAGCATGCCGGCTCTCAGGAGATCGACGCGTGAAAGAAAGGTACCACTTCGATACTCACTTAGTGCTTTAAGTACGTTTCATGCTTTGAGCATTACCGGAGATGATCCTAGTTCTGTAAAAGAGGCGACATCTATGGATGATGCGAATCAGTGGGAGCTTGCAATGATAGATGAGATGCAGTCGCTTGATAAAAATGAAACATGGAGCTTGTGTAAATTGCCTAAGGATAGAAAGGCAATTGGGTGTAAATGGGTGTTCAAGCGAAAGCTGAAACCGGATGGAACTGTAGAGAAGTACAAGGCTAGGCTTGTAGCCAAGGGGTACTCTCAGATTGAGGGAGTTGACTATGACGAGATTTTTTCTCCTGTAGCAAAGTTGACCTCTATACGGTTTGTTCTGTCTATAGCAGCTGCATATGATCTTGAGGTAGAACAGATGGATGTTAAGACGGCATTCCTTCATGGGGACTTGGAGGAGGAGATATATATGAGGCAACCAGAAGGTTTTGAAGTAAGAGGAAAGGAGAATTTGGTATGCAAATTGAAAAAATCTTTATATGGGCTGAAGCAGTCACCAAGGATGTGGTACCAGAAGTTTGACACGTACATGCTCCAGCTTAATTTTGTGCGTTTAAATTCTGATCATTGTGTTTATGTGAAGAGAACGGGCGATCAGTTTGTCATTCTCACGCTATATGTGGATGATATGTTGTTGATCGGGAATAGTGTGAAGATGGTGAATTCCGTGAAGAGTTTGCTGGCCAAAAAGTTCGAAATGAAAGACTTGGGGCCTGCAAATTTTATTTTGGGCATGCAGATTAGGAGGGACCGTGAGAAACGGAAGCTGTGGCTAGGGCAGGAGAAATACATAAAAGAAATATTGAAGAAATTTAATATGATAGATTGCAAGCCTGTTGGTACCCCTATACCTTTAGGGACCAAGCTATCTGCGGAACAATGTCTGAAAACGGATGAAGAAGCTGAAGAGATGGCCCGAATTCCATACGCGAGTGCAGTGGGTAGCTTGATGTATGCTATGGTGTGCACGCGTCCGGATATAGCCCAAGCAGTGGGAGTCTTGAGTTGATACATGTCTAACCCAGGTAGAGAACACTGGAATGCGATCAAAAGAGTTTTCAGGTATCTTCGTGGAACTTTGAATTTTTCTTTATGTTTTGAAGGTACAGGGAATGGAAACATGCTTGATATCGTAGGCCATGTAGATGCTGATTGGGGTGGAGATATTGATAGTAGACGATCCACTAGCGGATATGTTTTCACATTGTTTGGTGCTGCATTGAGTTGGATGAGTAGGAGGCAAAGCGTGGTAGCGCTTTCTTCTACTGAGGCTGAGTATATGGCTCTTACTCATGTTGGAAAAGAGGCTGTATGGTTACGGCGGTTGTGCTTGGAGCTCGGTTTTGAGCAAGGTGCAATAGAGGTGAGATGTGATAATCAAGGGGCTATTTATTTAGCTAAGAATCCAGCATTTCACTCACGCACAAAGCACATTGATATACAATATCATTTCATCCGAGAAAAGGTAGAGAAGAAAGAGGTTCGGCTTGTAAAGGTCGACACGGTAGAAAATAGTTCTGACTTCCTTACTAAAGCCGTCACAGGTGTGAAGTTTGAATGGTGCTCTACTGCGATTGGATTGAAGAAGAATGATATTGGAAAGGCCCTCATTTGCGCGAAGTATCCACCAAGTGGGAGAATGTTGGAGTTGGCGAATACTTCGGGGACCCTTGTTTCTCACACCGGGTACGCCCACGTGAGCTTAGGGAAACTGAAGTGTTGTCCAACGACATGTGACCCATGCGTGCGGAAGGCGGGGGTTCGGGGGCAGCGCCCCCCGACGGGGGTTCCGCTGCCCGGTCAGCGGACGGCTGCCCCGCTCGCCGGTGAGCGGGCGGGGGCTCGGGGGCAGCGCCCCCGAAACCTCAACGGGTTTGGGCTGGCCCGTATGGTGCGAAATTAAGAGATTTCATATAGGTTTAGGTTTTAGGCCCGTTTGGGGCATATATATATTTTGCTCGTTTTTCTGATCATTGTAACGAGTCAAGTGGCTGTAAACCGAAAATATAGTGAAATCTCTTTGCAGGACGTAGCCCTATTCGAGGGTGAACCTGGGTAAACTCGTGCATCGTCTATTTTTCTGATTTCTACGTGATTGTTCTGTTTTTCGGTTCTCGATATATCCCTTCAAGAATCACATCATCATCCTCCAATACCAAAAATCCAATTTATAATCAATCTCAGAAAATGGTTTCACAAACCAAACCATATAATCTTTTACCCCATTCAACAAACGGAATACATTTCACAAACCAACACGTAACCTTTCATAACTTAGCTCATTCGCTAGAAATACTTTTCGTAATGCATTTTCGTGTCATTTCGGAACTCATTTCATAAACCAGTGTGCAAAGTGGTACACATATATCCTTTAGCAATACCTTTCGTAAAATCATTCTCAAATCTTTCTCAAATACAAAAATGGTAGTAATTACCGGATCCAAACTTTGATGCAACAAACATGCTTTCATAATCCATACGATACTCCACTCTTTATCTCTTTTAAAAGATGAGTTTATAAATTCATATAAGAAATAGCACCATTCACCTGAGAATGCCTACGATTAAACAACAAAAATTACTAGAACCGTCAAAGTCGCAATCCTATCAAATAAGCGAGAAACAATGTTAAAATCAAGTACAAAGCTACCTCAACTGCGACTCGGCTAAACTAGGCTTAGAAGCTAACAAAACGATTCAAAGATGCTCACAAATCGCTCATCCAAAGCAATTATCCAAAGCCATTTGCAACGTGGAGCTTAAGCACAAAACTCGATTGTGGTATAACTCTCTCCACTGAACCCCATTCCAAGTAAACTTATAGTCAAAGAAAGTCCATTCAAAGAACTACAAGAACCCCGGCTTGGCCATCCCAAAATTTAGCCGAAAACCAACGAAAATTGGCCTAAAAGCCACTGGTCGCGCACTGTTCACCACACGCATGCAACTTCAAAAATTCGTATCCAACAAACCATAAGTCCAAATCGAGTTCCGTAAAATCTCACGGCCCCACAACACCTTAACTACTATTTCTATATATATATATATATATATATATATATATTCATAGTTCAATGACTCAAAAATCAGAGTTTGCCGCTCGAATATCACATAACTCCGAAATATGAGCCATAACCCGGAAAACTTTTCCGATTGGACGAATGAGAAGTTCGAGCAGTTACCGGATGTTGCAAATTGAAGTTGAATCGGCTTGATGAAGCATCCGTGGCGAGTACGTACGAAACTCCTCTTCTTTCTCTTTCCCTTTCATCCTCTTCTTTCCTCATTCTTTCCTTTCCTTCTTTTTTTCTCTCTCCTGCAAGCTTTCGGTCCCATTTTATAAACCGAAGTCCTCTGTAGCTTCTTTATTGACTTTTCAACCCTTTTGCTTTGCTTTTTTTTTTTAAATCCAAATATTACATTCCACCCTCCTTAAAAGAAATTTCATCCTCGAAATTTACACTTACCTCAATCAACAAACAGATAAGGATATTCACTTAGCAAAAAAAAATAGATAAGGATATTTGCGTGTTTCCTCCTCCTAAAAAAATTCCCAAGAAGCCTCCCTATGTGATTTTGCCATTAGATCTTCACTTATATTCTCAATTTCTTCTTGTTGAGAATACATTTTTTCACCAGCTAGGAATTCGTGAATCACTCTGTTTGCTTCGATCGTGCTACAACCTGGTATTTTCATCACTGCATGTTGCTCCATAATTCCTCTAATCTCAAGCTCCTTGCAATTCCCTTTGAAAGCATACAGGTTTGGCAATAACATGTGGAAACCCATCATGGTCTGGCTGAAGCTTACCAAGCTTTCTTCCTATCCTCTCTCCCTTGTCAATATGATCGTGCTTTCTACAAGCTTTGAGAAGGGCTCTCCAAGTAGAAAGATCTGGTTCCATATGCATGCTCTAAATAAGCTCCTTTGTTTTTTTTTTTTAGCTTACTAGCACGTCTCAAAAGGTCCACCATTCACCCGTAATGCTTGACGTTAGGTTCTATCTTGTATTTCTTGTATCATAGAATCAAAGTGAAAGCATCCCTGCTCATATGTCTACATATTCCAAGAACTCCAATAAAGATTATGTCATTAGATGTTCTTCATCGCTAGAAAGATGTTAAGTAACCTCTCTATCAAGCCACTCATTGACAACCCAAGAATCATAGCTTTCCACGTGGATACACCTTTGTCTTTCATTAACTAGAAAACATTCTATGCATTTTCAACACAACTACACTTCACTTACATGTTTATTAGGGTCGTACTTAGAATAACATTATCTTTGAGACAATTTTTCCTTATGTATGCATGAACCCATTTTCCTAGATCAAGGGCAGCCAATTGAATACAAGCCGAGATGACGCTCACCAAAATGGTTTCATCAGGTTGCATTCATGTAAGCCGCATCTCTTGTAACAACTCCAAAGTATATGAGAAACGGTCATATTGAGCATCTCCAAATATCATCGCACTCCCAATTACTATTCCTTTTCTGGTATCGAATCAAATAATGTCTTGGCGTTTTCAATCAAAGTTGGCAGTTTGCAATTTGTCCGACTCTTCGATGCACAAAGAAGAGCAACACCTCCACCTAATACTATACACTCTTCTATAGCTGTCTTTGCGGCATTCAAGGCATATGTAACCCTATCATTCTTCTCACGTCCCTCTCTTTCACTAACTTTTCCAATCTTCAAAATAGCCACAACACCAGATAGTTTTGTCAATATCTCTTGCGAACCTAATTTGTTCACTTGTCTCCTCTATTGACTTCTTGCCACCAACACCATCAAGGATAATCGTGTCATCTTTAGACACCATGACCTTCTTGCAAGATCCAAGAATCTCAAGATCTACCTTCTCTAGGTTCATCCCAAGAACCACCAAAGTCAATGACGCAGGATTTCAACATGTCCTTTAGCGTCTAGATCAATCTCTCTGACTGTGCATTTATCTGTGGGTGAAAAGTTGTACTGAAGTTGAGTTTAGTATCCAACGCTTCTTATAAATTCTTCCAAAATTAAACACGAATCTGTATCCCTGTTAGAATCGACACTTGCTAAAACTCCATGAAGCTTCACTATCTCATTGACATATCACCATACCATATCTTCTAGTGAAAGGCCAAATTGATATGACAAAAAGTGCACGGACTTGGTTAATTGGTCAACAATCACTCATGTAGCATTCAAGTCCAATTTGCTCATATCCTCGAGAATAGACTTCCAAGTAGCGAGTAAAGTAGTCACTTCCATAAGACTTACGAGGCATTTGCTACTACGCTTGCCTTGCTTGTATTAATGGACGAACAAATCATAATCTTTCATAAGCTCCAACCATCTCCTCTACCTCTTGTTCAATTCTGCTTGAGTAAAAATATACCTTAAGCTCTTGTAATCCATAAAGACTTTGTATTTTTCATCATATAAGTAATACCGTCATGTGATTTCAACTGTCTACAAGCATAAGCTCAACTTTACCATTTGCGTCACCAAAATTCTGAAATTCTTTTTTCCGTCCACTACTACTAAACATTTTCTAATTTCACATCTATTGCTTAGTCTTCCCATTTCGCATTACAATCCTCAAATCAATCCATTGAAAATTATTACTTACAATTTGTCATGCCTAAAAGATCACACTACCGAAGTAGTCTAGCATCCAAACACCTCTTCTTCTTCTTTTTTTTTTTTATCAATTCCTACATAGTCTCTAATATCTCCAAAGTATTATCAATTAACAAAATATCGTTACGATAATTTTCTCCAGTAGCGTAAAAATCATAATCATTTGCCAACACTTGAAATATAACCCGCAGACTATCAATCAAATCAAAACATATCATAACCTAAATTTTCACAAGTTGTCAATTCTCCTTTCAACATTCTATTCACTTCAATTACGTACATTGTCCACAAATATCGCATCATCCACTTGAAGATACGTGGAAATCAGCTCTTATTTATTGCACAAAAACTTTCGAATACTTTTCCTGTCCTTACTAACACCTCGAAAAGAGATTATTGATAACACTATTTCAAAATTTGCCAATCTAATACCATAAGATAATTAACTCTTAATACTCTCAAGACAAGATCCACTTATTCAAATTTCCAATCTCGACTGTCTCCCCAAACAATTTACGCATAAATCTTATCTAAGAATTTTACCACTTAAGAGATCATCACTTATGATTGAATACTTACAACTTCCCAAATCATTGAGATAAGAACATATCTAGTTTCCATTAAATTCAATGGTCTCAAGTTCTCAACTTAAAGAATCATCACTTAAAATTATCTCTTCTTAATTCAAAGACTAAAGCACTCGCCTCGTGTTACCATTTTACCAAAAACTGCAACCAAAATTGACAGCCTCCACCAGTTCCACAAAAATTCTTTAGAGTAAGATCATAACCTCCTATTCAAAAGTTCATAAGCTGATCGCACCTATTTACCATAAGTAAATCTCTGTCGCACATATCAATTCAAGCTTATAACTTCTAAGATCAATTCTTATCATACTAAATATCACCACATATCAAGACTTCTAATATAAATTCTCCTTTTCTAACCAAGAAAAATAACCTCTCTCAACCAGTCACGATGTAATTCTCAAAATCTCAATTTGCCATCTAGAGATCACAACTTATTAGAACAATGATAATGACTTATCACTTCCATAACATTAGTAGAGCGATTCCATTGACCAACTGCTTCAAATCCGCAAGTGCTATTTGTCTTCGTGCGAGCTCTTCTAGTACGTCAATATGTTTTCAATGAACACAACAATAGATCTATTTATACACTCTTTAAATACTTTGTTCATCAAAAACATGAAAGTAGAAGGCACATTCATATATCCTAGATGCATGATAATAAATTCCTCATGGCCATATCTTGTTCTGAAAACAATTCTAGGCACATCGTCTCCTTTTCTTTTTCAAGTTCAGAAAGTGTCATTCAATGCAATGTCTTAAAAAAATGATGCACCCAAAATTCATTCGATATAGAAATCAATTTCTTTATTAGAAGACAAACCCGCTAGATTCTCAAGAAACACATCTTGTAACAACAATACTTTCCAGCTTTACAACATTCCTTCTTGTGTCTTTAATATCAACCAGATAATCACAGCAGTATCATGTTATGAGGATAACCAATCTATCCCTGAAATAACATCGAAATCATGTATATTCAACTCCACTAGATTTCCATGCAACTCTTCATCAGCCATTCGAAACACACTTCTTGAACACATGATTTGCAACTAAGAAATCACTACTTTACAAAGTGAAGTATGCTTCTCTGAACCAGGATCGATAACCGTTTGGACTCAAAATGAATCATACATTCCGGTACTTAACAAAAGATTGACACGTTCTAACACACTACCTCACAGCATCCCATAAAATCTACCCAATAAAAGATCACAACCTAAGCTCTGATATAAAAAATGTCACAACCCAATACCTACCAGAACGGAGGATGACACGGCCGTCTTTCCACCCAAAGGACACAGCCTGAAACCACAATCAAAGAACAAACTCCCAAAAGTCCCCACGATATCGCTTTCGCTCTAACCACGGAACCTAAAAAGATTGGGAAAAGAGAGGGGTGAGTAACAATAGTTCAGTAAGTAGCGCTTATCTCTTATAAGCAAATCGAGTAGCCACTATGCATATGTATAAGTATAGAGCAATACCAGAAACTCATAATCCAACTCTTTAATATACATATCAAATCATATACGAGTTGTTTCATTTACAATTCAAAAAATACTCATTTTAAATCATCATAAACATCAATTCAAACATCAATGGTCAAGTCCATTGATCAATCTCAATAACTCACATATCAATAGTCTTTTCCATTAATTAATCTCATCATAAAAGGCCTTGTTCGGGGTAGAGGAGCAGCCACACTACCATCCGTCAACCCGACCCGATATTATCCTTTTTGAGCTGCAGTCATGATGCCATTGCTGTTAAGGATTTTTTTCCTAGGATAGCGAAAAACACATCAATGGTCTATCTATCAATCAATCTATTGCTCAATATCAAACCATGATGACATATCTCACCCCATGAAAAGGCGATCAAGATTCCTCCCTTGGCAAGGTCTCCGCCTATTATAAGCCAATGGCTCAACCCACAAGGATATCCTAGACTAGTATGTGTATACCCATAAGCCCCTCAATAGGCTCATAGCTATATTGAGCATCAAATCAGCATCCTCCAATACCAAAAATCCAATTTATAATCAATCTCAGAAAATGGTTTCACAAACCAAAACATATAATCTTTTACCTTGTTCAACAAACGGAATACATTTCACAAACCAACACGTAACCTTTCATAACTTAGCTCAGTCGCTAGAAATACTTTTCGTAAAGCATTTTCATGTCATTTCGGAACTCATTTCATAAACTAGTTTGCAAAGTGGTACACATATATCCTTTAATAATACCTTTCGTAAAACCATTCTCAAATCTTTCTCAAATACAAAAATGGTAGTAATTACCAGATCCAAACTTTGATGCAACAAACATGCTGTCATAATCCATACGATACTCCACTCTTTATCACTTTTAAAATATGAGTTTATAAATTCATAAAAGAGATAGCACCACTCACTTGGAAATGCCTACGATTAAACAACAAAGATTACTCGAATCGTCGAACTCACAATCCTGTCGAATAAGCAAGAAACAATGTTAAAATCAAGTACAAAGCTACCTCAATTGCAACTCATCTAAACTAGGCTTAGAAGCTAACAAAACGATTCGAAGGCACTCACAAATCGCTCATCCAAAGCAATTATCCAAGGCCGTCTGCAACGCGGAGCTTAAGCGTGAAACTCGATCGTGCCATAATCTCTCTCCACCGAACCACATTCTAAGCAAACTTATAGTCAAAAGAAGGCCTATTCAAAGAACTACAAGAACCCCAGCTCGGCCATCCCAAAATAGAGCCGAAAACCGACGAAAATCGGCCTAAAAGCTGCTGGTCGCGCACTGTTCACCACGCGCTCAACTTCAAAAATTCATATTTGATAAACCGTAAGTCCAAATTGAGTTCCGTAAAATCCCACGGCCCCACAACACCCTAAACTACCATTTTTATATATATATATATATATATATATATATATATATATATTCTGTCACGCCCCGAACCCTACGGCGCGCGAGCATCCCAATTGATGTCGAATTTATGCGACGTCCCAGGACACATCACCGACCCAACACCCAACACAAAGATCAAGACACAAGCGGAAGCAACATAAACACCCATACAATTTAAAATAAGTGACCAAGGATAGCATAAATAACAAACAACATTATAAATATACACTTGCATTAATATCAGGGAAACATATACAATATACAATACGCAAAATACATAATAAACCAAAAGCCGATCAATGGCCACTACTGACAAAAAGGGGTAGGTGGCCCAGGCGATCAGTCTAAACATTAACCTAAGGAAGAGCTCCAGTCAAAAAGGTATCGGCCCAACCTAACTAGTGTTACGGCTAAACCCTAAGGTACCCAGTCCGGATCAGATCCGGAGGACTCGAAGGAACTGTCAAACAACTCGACCTCGGAGTCCATGGAATCTAGCTCGGACTCGGCCACTGCTAACTCATCCTCAGAATCGCCCTCCTCTGGCTCGCCCTTCGGCTCGGGGTCCTACTCCATCGGCTCCAGCTCACCATCCGAATCCATAGGCTCTGGGACAGAATCCCAATCTACCGGCTCCTCATCCATCGGGTCTGGCTTGTTGACCTTATAGATGATCGGCCCGAGTCCGTTGTCAGAATCCTCTCCAAATGAGGCCTCGGGGCTCGCTAGATCTCCATCGGCACACTGGGGATCTATATCACCTAGCCCGTTGAACGGGACATCAAAGGTCCTAAGAAGTCTGAAAGTCCCGGAGTAGTCCCCGAAACACCAACCTATATACTCATGGGCCTGAAAGTGCTGCTCGCCCACGTCGACCTATACTGTGATAAAATGCCTAATATACGTATCCCTGTTCCCTACGGGGTACTCGATCACCTCCCGGTCTATTTGGGACGGGATCCCAAAACGGATTGAAACTTCTGACATCCTCAAAGCCGGGGGTCTGAAAATATGAGTTTTAACAACCGTAAGAACGAATCTCAATGAGTAAACCCCTAAACCTAAACTAGGCTAATATGCACCTCCTGACAGGCAAACAATCACACGAACAGACCAATAATCAATTGACCTAGGCCCTCGGGCTTAGATCAAGCACACAAATGACCCTGTAGGTTAGGCATATAATAATCACGATAATGGCACATACGCGAACATACGCGGCCACATGTACGCCATGCACATGCTCATACTCCTTGATGTCTGCATCACACACAGTTCATCGATAGGTACATGCTTGCACACCTGCCAATGCACTCTAGCACACATATGCCATCAATATATCCGTGCTCATGATCCGGCTTAATAATGCACACTTGCACACTATCAATTCTTATTTATTAATCGACCCGCGTAAAACGCATCAGGTCTATCAATATCCAACACTTCCTAGCCCGCGTAAAACGCATCAGGCCCAGTGTCTCTAGCCCGCGTAAAACGCATCAGGCGCAACACCGATCTCTATATACGGATCGAACCCGCATAAAACGCATCAAGTTGGCCGTCTTCTGGCAATCCGGGCATCGTCCTACATAAAACGCATCAGGACGGGTTCAATACCCCGCGTAACACGCATCAGGGCTTTATGTGATCACACGTACACACACCAAATTTTATCTTAACCTCGCGTAAGACGCATCAAGGCAATTAGGTGATCACATGCTCGTGTCAGGCACGCATACTCGCACAATTCTCGTATCAAGCCAATGCTTAGCAGGCAAAATACGTGGCTATACAGTCCGGCACTCAGGCAACAATGCAATTCACAATGAGCATTCAATTTCACCTAGGCACATAATCAATTTATGCCAAGACATGCTCAAACAAATGTCACGACATGCTCAAATAACGATTCAACATGCTTAGTTTAGTCACAACATGCCCAATTAATATAATAGCATGTCCAATTATGCACTTCAATTCAATCTTGCATGGCACATAGTCGGCACACATAATTCACGTGATTAGAGCGACACAAATTTCACATACGCGCGGCCCAACATGCCTCCTCATTCTCGACCACACTAGGCACGCGACATGGCATCACGACATCAATCACCAATCAACACGAATCAGCCAATACGAGGACAATACAAGGCAATCACGGCGATTTCACGATTAACCCTCAAATTAATCAATCTTAGTCCAATTAGACCCCAATATGGACAGCCACAACTCAGCACATTCTAGGCCTCCAATCTGCCTCCAAATCAACATTTTAGTCTCCTAATTAATTGCATAATCAGCCGCTTCCAAGTCAAACCACTAATTAACCTGAAATTCCCCTAATTAACCCCTAAATTACCCTAAACCTATCTAGAAATGCTAATTAGCCTAATTAAGGTTTAGGGTTAATACTCACTTAATTCCTAAGCTCCCAAACAAAGCTGAATAGGTGGGGGGAACGGGTGGCCCGAGCTGGTTCACGGTGGCCTAGCGGAGGCGACGATCGGCGACCCTCACGGTGGTGAACGACGGCGACGGGTGGCGATTGTGGTTGATCTACCACGGCTAAGGGACGGTGGTGATGGTGGTGGTGGTGGTGAGACGGAATGAGAGAGAGAGAGAGAGATGGGGCCGGTTGAGGTGGTGGCAAGACGTGCGACGTGCGGCGGTGGCACTCCGGCGGCTTCTCGCGCAGCTGAGAGGAGGAGAGGGAGAGTGATCGAGAGAGGGAGGGAGTGGCCAGCGGTGATGGTGAGGAATGAGAGAATGAGAGGAGAGAGAGATTGAAGGAGGTTTATGAGCAAAATGGGAAGTGGGGTGGTTGAACTAACTCTCCAAAAATGACCAACATGCCCTCTACTCAAGGGCTAGGATTAAGTCTTGCTAAAATATCTAGGGGTTGATTGGTCCACTAATTTTCAGCATTATTGGGGCTGAAATAAACCAATTAAGATCTCTAAAATTCAGAATTAACCCTTAGGGCCTAGGGGCAAAACGGTAATTTTCGTTCTCGGGCCGAAATTTCAATTTTCGACCATACCGATCCCAAATATAATTGGCCACACTTATATGATGTTGTCCTTGTAAAATAGTCGCGTACGTCCATGAAATTCGACACTCAAGTCCGGATTCAATTCCACGATCAATTTCGCTCAAATGCGATTTTAGTGTCTCTCACTAACGGGCGGCTATTTAGGTGTTACGCGTATCGACTTAGGATTACTCGAGTCATGACGGTCTTGATTACCAAGAGAACGCGAGGATTTATCACTAGTTCCGGAGGTCGCGATCGTTCGGATTAAATTCAGGATTGTTCGCCACCCGTACTCTCGATCGTGCAGAATCACCCGCGATCTGATCATACATCGTTGGCTAAATCAAATCCGTCACTTTCCTAGAATCAGCCCACATTGGCCCAAAATATTTTCTCGTCGTTTCTCGGAATCGGAGCTCAATTCGCGATCGGGTTCCTGGTCCACGTACCATTTTCCTAGTTAGTCATTCCCTATCGGTTAGTATCTCGAGAGTGATCAATTCCGGGTGAGACTCACTAAAATGAAATGAGAAATAACGTCAATTTCATTAATCCCGGAAATGGATCGAATTCGGGATGTTACATATTCATAGCTCGACAACTCAAATATCGGAGTTCGTCACTGGAATATCACATTACTCCGAAACATGAGCCCTAACCCGGAAAACTTTTCCGATTGGACGAACGAGAGGCGCAAGCACTTACCGGACGTTGAGAATCGAAGTTGAATCGGCTCGATGAAGCATCCGTGGTGAGTACGTGCGAAACCCCTCTTCTTTCTCTTTTCCTTTCTTCCTCTTCTTTCCTCTTTCTTTCCTTTCCTTCTTTTTTTCTCTCACCCACAAGCTCTCGGTCCCCTTTTATAAACTAAAGTCCGTTGTAGCTTCTTTTCAACCCTTTTGCTTTGCTTTTTTTTTTAAATCCAAATATTACATTTGGTGCTCAATACCCACAATTGATTGATTGCGTATGTTTTAGTTGACGCTAAAAACCACAGACATTAAGAGGGAGCAACTAAGAAAACACCTAAGTTTTTCCTATGAATAGGTTGACCGCGAAAATGACTGTTTTGGACCAATTTAGGATCACAAGCATCACGAGGAGATTTGTATCTTTAGCTAGAGAACAAGATTGGACCATCCACATGATTCACGAGCAGAGTGGAAATGGTTATGTGATGATGGTTCCAGATAATAGTGCAAGAGACTGGTCAATGGAAGAGTCGCTTTCTTAAAAAATTGACCTGCAATCACAAAATAAATCATGCAAACACTGATGGACCAATCCCGAGAGTTGGCCAAATGAGACGGTAGACGTTAGAAGTCACATAAATTTCACCATTTATAGTTAAACTGAAGCCAAACTTGTAACTTAGTACAAACACCCAAGTGTTCCTCGAGTAGTCGTCCACAACAATCAACATATATCTTACACTCTTTCTCGAAGGAAACCGCGATAACCTGCGACCATTCAAGTGAATTAGCTTTGCAATTTCCGTGGTTTCTTTGACAATTGTACTATACTACACTTTCTGCTGTTTACATAAGTCACAACACCCTCATGCATTTATTTCGTTAGCAACATAACTATATAGCAAATTTCTTTCACTTAGAACCTTTAAGCTTCTCTTGCTAATGTGCCCCAACTGCATCCTGACTTTACTGCTTGAGAGGCTGTAGCCTTGTGCTGGGTGTTTCTATAGATAAGAGGCCAGAGATACTATATGAACATTATGAGAGGATATGCAATGGCGAAAGGGACTTTGGTGCTCAATAACCCACAACTGATTGATTGCATATGTCTTAGTTGACGGTAAAAACCATATACATCAGGAGGGGGGCATTAAGCAAAAGCCTAAGTTTTTCCTATGAGTAGCTTCAATAAAATGACAGCGAAAATGACCGTTTTTTACTATTTTAGAATCACAAGCATCACGGGGAGAGTTTTATCTTTAGCTAAAGAACATGTAACATTCTGAATTTTTTACCCTTTTCCCAGAATTTAGGAAATGAATATTGATCAATACACTATAGTGAGATCTCACCTGGGACCCGCGTATTCTCGGGATGCTAACCTTAAGGGTAAGGCCAGCATGGGATTGAGTTCGCACGACCAAAGAACTCGACCTTAGTTCGATCTTCGATCATGTTGATTGACGAGGAAGTGTTTTGAGCCAATAGAGACCGGTCTATTTGATTGATCGTGTCCGAAGGGAACTAGCGATAGATCCTCACAATTATATGACAATCGAGGTCGTCCTGGGTAGAGTAAACTTAAATGTGATTTGACTTAGTGTTGGTCACGAGTCAAGAGCGCATAATCCCAATGAGCCACCCGTTAGCCAGAGATAAGCTAAAGTCGCGACTATTCGATTCTAGTCATTTTTTGGAATTCAGGCCCGAGAATTTTGAAAGTGACAATTTTGAGCGGCCGATGACGTTTTTGGCGTGGCTAACCTTGGGGCCACCCATTTATGCAAAAAATTGAATTTCGACCCAAAAGTAAAAATTTACGATTTTGCCCTCCGGACTTCGAAGTTGATTTTCGAGGGCTTAAGAGACTATTTTTGAGAATCCGACGCCATATTATACTGGCCACACACATTTGGGGCTGGTACGGGCAAAAAATGAAATTTCAACCCGAGACCTGAAAAATGACCATTTTGCCCCTGGGATCGCGAACGAATTTTAAAGACTGGATTAAGTCGGGGGACTCAGAAATACCCTATATGGCCGAAAATTTGAAGGACAAGAATGCCCCTCACCTTTTTGGATAATTACAAAAATGACCTTTGACTTTTTGGGCAAGGAGAAACGTGGGCCATCGGATTTTGGATGAGATTGAATCGTGGCCATTGGATCAGAAATTAGTGAGAATGGTATTTTGGTAATTTTTGGGGTACAATTATTAGGGGTAGATATTTATTTCATTTTCTCTCTCTCCATATATATATATATATATATATATATATATATATATATATTTTGTCCAACCTCTCTCTCTCTCCTCACCCCCCAATCGATCGGTTCCCTCTCTCTCCCTCTCCCTCGTGCGTGACCCACCTTGGCCGGCCACCAGCACGGCGCCGCCTACTCGCCGCCCTCCCGCCTTGCACTACTATAGCTGCTTCTTCCTTCCGGCCAAGCCCCACCATTCGCCTCTCCCTTGTCTCTCCGTCTTTCCCTGCTCCGATCAGCCCAGCTGCCGTCGAGCCACCCCTGGCCGCCCTCCCCAGCCCTGTACATCACCATCGCCACCTCCAGCCGGCCGCTAGCCACCCGCCTACAGTGGTGCAGCTGCTCGCCCTCTAGGCCGTCGGCGACGCTGCTGCTGTTGCTGCCGGTGCGCTGTCCTCGCCCCTGTCCAGCCGAGTTGTCCTGTTTTGCTTAGGTAAGTGTCTTCCCCAATCATCACATAGGACCTCGAGTATTGCTGGGCTCGTTTAGGGTTCGGTTTAGATGATTTTTGTGGCTGTTTTGGGACTGAATTAGGGGCTGGTGTTTGGGTTGTTGTGGACTGATCTGGCGATGAAATTTTGAGGTTTAAGAGGCTGAGTTAGGGCTGTGATGTTGAGGATTGATCGGGAATTAAATGTGTGATCGATTGGAATTGTTGTGGCTTGATTGGGCTTATTGAGATAATTGTATTGGTTGTGATTGTTGGCTATTCTGGATTGTGTTTGGGCTGATTGTGGGTTGGCCGTGTGCCTTGTTTGTGTGGATGTGAAATGTGGTGGCGTGGTGATGTGAATGTGCATTGAACTCGCGTGTCAAGAGTGTGTGATTAGGTGGCATGTTCGTGTGACGAGAATATGCAATTGTGAAATGTGTGTGAGATGTGTATGTTTGGTTGTGCGTTTGTTGGCCGTGAGTAAGTGTGGTTTGAGTGGAATGAGGGTACAGAAATGTGGGATTGGTTGGAAAGGATCCGTCATGAGGCGTGTTCGTTTACGTGGGACGATGCCGTCCCTGACGAGGTGATAATGCCCAGCCCGACGGGGTGACGATACCTGATGTAGTCAGAAGACCGTTGGCCTGATGCGTTTTATGCGGGCGCAGTAGAAGGAAAGTGTGTATAGGATTCCGTCCTGAGGCGTGTTCGTTTACGCGGGACGATGCCGTCCCTGACGAGGTGACGATGCCTGGCCCGACGAGGTGTCGATGCCTGACGTGGTCAGAAGACCGTTGACCTGATGCGTTTTACGCGAGCGCGGTAGTGGTGGAAGAGTTGAGAATGAGCGGGAATTGGCTTGATGTGCGAGGTTTGAGAAAGTGACGCATGGTGTGAGATAGTATGCGAGTGTGTTTGTATCGCGTGATGTGATGCTTAATTATGGGATAGAAGCTGCTAGGCACGGTATGGAACATGCCCAAGTGGTTTCTGTCTTATAACTTAGGCATGCGCGCATCTGTGATTGTCGCGACCTACCCCTTGAGGGCTGAACTCGATGAAGCGGGTTTAAAGATAAGTGTTCATGAGACGGTTCATATGGTACATCATAAAAATGATTTTACTGAAGCATAAATCTTTTAGTTAGCCATATGGCCCATTGATCATGAACATGGATTTTCCCTAAATCCATATCTCGCGTGACAGCGGATCGATTTTATCTGTTTTAAGAGTCTCCACTAGCCTAGATCGGGGGTCGGCTAGAATAACCAACCGAAACGCGGGAATTTCGTTTCGGTTTCCACGAAAACCACAGATCAAAGGTTTGGGGATTAGCTTACGTTAATATTTCTATTAATGCCCTTTCGGTACCGCTAAACTTAACATGGTTGTTATCTAAGTTGTCATGCATTTGTTCTTTACTATTTTCACGTTTAAAGTCTTAGTCCACTAGGTGATCATACACCTTGTTTTTGTATTTTCATTTAGATTCTAAGCTAATCCTATCTTAGTCTAAAAAAAGAAAGAAACAATCAATTATATTGAAAGACATTTCGTAAAGTAAACACTCGAAGTATTGAAAGGACGAGCTAATTCTAAGTACGAGAAAGTAAAAACCCGCAACTCGTCGGGTGTTTATTACAACACGAATTGAAAACCCGAGACATAGTTGGGATGAATGAATTGAATTGAAACCGGATCGGACATCGGTTTACCGCCACCACTAAATGAACACAAATTGAGACCAAATTAGACATCGGTCAATCGCCTTGGCTTTTTCCAATTTTGGATTATCTTCTCCATGGACTGCCTCTCGGGTGTTGGTGTTTACTTTCATAACATTCATTCACGACAAACAATATTCGAAAGAATAATCCAAAAAAAACAATGGTGCAAACAATTCACTAATCAAACATGAGCCTCGGGATCGGCCTTTATTTTTCGTGCGTTTCGATTCATCACCCACCTAATCATCTAATATTATTTGATTAATGGTTAACAATAATGGGCTATCATTTGCATTCACAAAACGGCAACTCATATCAATTAACCCCTAAAGTCGGGTTCTAAATGACCACAATGGGCTACCCGCCGAACATGCACCGGGCCTAACATTCATCCAACAAACACATACATAGCAATGAAATAAACATGCATTCAGGCCCATGGGCCTTATTTCGAAGCTAATCAAACAATGGGAAGTGAGCTTCATAAGAAGACCACTTATTCAGTTATTATCTAATTCGGATTGCTTTTGTTCAGATGTGATTAACTACCCTAATGATGTCCAAATGAAATGACTCAGGTGTCATTAGAAAGCTTATGAAACGAGGATCAAAAGTCAAGAAGACCATTTTTTCTAAATCCTAGCCAATTTTCCCTAAAATATCAAATTTGATCTCAGTGACAGGCTGGACTCAGTTCTGTTAAGGATTTTAAAATAATAGCGGGAAAAATAACAAATCTTATCAAAACCATGTGAAAAGTTTTGTGTAATTAGGATTCCCCGTGTAAAACAACTTTCATGTTTTGAGTTTTTGCTAAAAAGTCCTCCAAATTTTTATAAAATTCGGTTTTCACGAAGGACTCAATTGCAAATCAAATTTTAACCCGTGAAGACCTTTTATGAAATTTTAAGCAAATTGACCCTCCAAATATTGCTATTAGGCCCTCAAAATTTTCAGTCAACATAATGAGACCCTAATGAACAACTTTTTTATTTTTATTTTTTTGCAAAAAAGGACTCTAACTTTATCAAATTCGGAGAAACATCTTTTGAACTCCAAAGGAATGAAAATCAGATCTGGACACAGATACTGATCAGACAGTGAAAATTCCTTTTGAAAATTCAAATGACCTTCGATTTTGATGAAATTAGTATTAATAGAAAGATCTCGATCTCAGTGTGAACTTTTGTGAATAAAACTTTTTCATATTTCGAACACACGAATTTATGAAAATCGAAGAACACACGAAGGTCAGTCTGAAACTAGTCTGTCACCAGATTCATGCACACATGACGTTGCAAATCGTACAATGCTAAAATGCTTGGAATTTTATGAAAAGTTTATGATGAATAGATTAAGATGTTCTCTACAACTTTTATGAAGAAAGTTTTTTCAAAAAATGATCGTAGAAAATCATAAAAAATCATCAAACAGCACAACATCAATCAGGAAAATATCAGAACAGACTTAAACATCATATTCCAGATTCTGATCCTAACTTCTAAAAGTGTTTTGACATAGCAAATCAAGTCCGATCGAGGCATGTAATATATCAAATCGAAGCTTAAAACGCATTTTACGATTCTCTAGTTCATCACTTCGCGAGATTTCGACATTAACGAGCTCAAATCAGCATTTCAAACATGCAGGTTTTCTAGGATACGAATTTGCAGAATCACATTCAAGTGCACTTACCTTGTTTAACGATGCTCCGACGCGCAATCGAGCGATCCGGCCTCCGTATTCAGATCAAGAACAGCACGGAGAAGTCTCGAAAAGCTCAGCAACCTATGATAATAGATTGCACAAACTATAGTGAGAATCGATCCGTTTTCGCACTAATGAACTAGTAATGAAGAATCAAATAAAAAAAACACGATCCGGTGGCTGTCCAACGAGCAAACGGCCACCACAGCCGCACAAATACGCTGAGGAACGTTGCTGGACGTTCGGGATTGCCAAGGGAGATGCCGATCGGCCGGTTCAGCCACTTGAACCGGCTGATCACATCATCGGCAGCAACGCCGGTGATGTTGCCGAGAAGAAGATTGGGCCGGAATAGCAAGCTCCGGCCACCAGCGAAGATAGCTGGTTTTGCGACCAGCCTTGTGCCGCCGTGGGGGACGACAGTGGAGCGACGGCTCGCCGGAAAACAGCTAGCGATGAGGCGGAAGGCTGGCGGCCGAGAGAGAACACGAGAGAGAGAGAGAGACATGGACTAGAGAGAGAGAGAGAGAGAGAGAGAGAGAGAAGAGAGAATTCAGATCTGAAAATGAGTGTCCCCCCAAATTTTGGAGGGAAAAAACACTATATACCCCCCTCAATTTTGAATCTTAGCCCTTAGATTAATCTAATGGCCCAAAATGCATTTTTAATGATTAAAAATATTCTTTAAGGGCTAAGGATTAGTGACATGGCATCATGGATGAACATGATCAATTCTAAATGAATTGTCACGATTGATTTGCTTATCCCCTAATTAATTTGTTTAATTCTTGAAGAAGGGCATTTTAGTAATTTCTCTTAGGGGCATTTTCGTAATTTTCAATTAAGGGCATTTTTGTGATTTTTGGGCTCAAAAGGATGTGGCCAGCCTTGGCTAGTCGGAATGGACCGTCGATCGCCGGATTTTCAACCAGAAAATGGCCAGTCCGATCAGACCGTTTGAATTTGAATCAAACCGGGTTGAGCCGATTAGTCTCGAATTTGGCCTGATTGAATTGGTTCAATCCTTGATTCCATTTTTTCCTATTTTGTACAATTTGGTCTCTATCATGATTAATTGACCCCATTAATATCGAATTTGATCAAATTGGATTGAACCGATTTGAAATTCATGCACAAATTGATCCAATTTAACTTGTTTGACTCAATTGATCTTGAATTTGGGTAATTGCATGACCAAGCTAGACTAACAAATTTAATTGAAGTCCAATTAACCAAATTGAGTCTCAATTCATCAAATTGAATATTAGTCTAGAGTGGGTCAAGTTGAATTGCACTAATTCGATCAAATACTCTTAGACTTCTTAATCAATGGATTACTAAATTGATCAAATTGACTCAAATTCATGTGAAACTTCCAAAATTGATTTTGAATTTGGATTTCACATAAGAAATTAGGCTCATTCGTGCCTCAATTGCGCAAATCATGAAGAACCAATCCAAATCACTGATTAGGGCCGAAATTGGGGGTTTTTGTGTTTGGCTTGGAATCACAAAATTGATTCCAATATTGAATATAAGATGACCTCCAGATCAAATGTCGTGAAGAAAAATAACGTAAAAAATGACTAGAAATGAAGTAATTTCATTTTTGGCCGATTTGAACCAAATTCCGCAAATTGGGAAAAAGCTGATTCCAAATCGATTTTTGTAAAATTTCAAATTCCAAAGGTAAATTGAATGTAAAATAAGATGATTTTGGGATTTTTGTATTTTTCAATTTTTTTGGTCAAAGGTTTGACCAAAAGTCAAACCCTAGTTGATTTTTCACTAGGAGCTTGATTTTATGATCAAATCTCTAAATTTTTCTGAAATTTCCACTTCTAAAGTGAAATTGGACTTGAAAGGAATCTTTTTATGTAAAAAGCCCCAATTTGACATGGGGTTGACTTTTGATCAAATAGTTGACCAAAAAGTCAACTCGAAAGTCAACTATTTGACTTTTCGGGTTTTTGCATGAAATGAATAGAAAATCGCTTACAGAAGCTAGGCCAATAGACAGAATTAAAAAACAATACTTTTTGTTCAAGAAACCAGCTCCGTTGCGATCGGAAATCATAATCTCGAATTTTCTATTTTTAATGACGCGTTGGCTAAAAGTTAGGTGTCAACAGTGATGTATTGCTGTGATGTGCTGGCTGTGTTATGGTCTAACGTGCAGGAACGTGCATGATGGGTTTCAAGTAGATTCGTGTGTGATTGTTAGATTGATTGATTGTCGTGTGAGATGCGTGTTCTGTCTGGCGGTACGTGAGTGCTTACGTGGGGTTTGGGGTTATACACTTACTGAAATTCATCTCATGGTTGTATAACCACCACTTTCAGACCCCCAGCCATAAACCTAGGAAGCTGCCCCCTCTTTTTGAAGTGCGAAGAGCCGCCCATGATGCCCAGTGGAGTCGCAGGCGATGCTCAAGAATTCTTCTAGAGGATCGAGCCGAGGAAACATGAGCGGAATAGAAAGCAAGGTGACCCTTAGGTATTTCCTAGGGTATTTTAGGGGTTGTGTAAATCGGATTGACCCATAGGGAAGTTAAGTTAACCAGACCCTGATCTTTTGTTATAACGGTGATTTCAGATGCTAGCTTGCTGTATATGTTTGTAATATAATGTTTGTATATTTGGTGTTGTATGAATATGTTGTTGTTGTTTGATTGTTATGGTGTTCTACCCCGTTATCATCATCTTTTTGTCCGGGGTTTTTATATTCGCTTCCGCATGTGGCTCTGATGTTTGGGTTGGGTCGACGACGTTCCTGGGACGTCGTAAGTATTCGACCGGAGCTGGGGATGTCGCGAGCTCGTAGGGGTTCGGGGCGTGATAGAACAAGATTGTACCGTATACATGATTCATGAGCAGAATTAATGTATGATGATTACGGATAGAAAAGCAAGAGACAGTGGTTAACTGAAGAGTCGCTTTCTTAAAAAATTGACCTACAATCACAACATAAATCATGCAAAATACAGGTGGACCAATCCGGAGAGTTGCCCATATGAGATGGTAGACGTTAAAAGTCGCATACATTTCGCCATTTATGGTTAAATTGAAGCCAATAGGAGAGACCAAGAACTTGACTAAGACAATTCTTGATACTCTCTAGCTTATAGTCTAGCAAGTTAGGATTAATAGCGAAAGACTCAAGATTCCGATTAATGTTGGATGAACAAAACCCATGCATAATCAAAATCGAATGCAGAAATGTGAAAAATTATGTACTAACCTCCAGCCATTGATGAAGTCGAAAACAAGATACGCAAAGACTTGAACGAACGGTGAATGGGTACTTCTAGCCAATTGTCCTCTCAACGTTGATGGTGTGTTTTAATGAGAGGGTTTGGCTTAGACCTATTTATATCCCCATTCGTATCCTTATTGATAACGTCTTCCATCAAGACATTTATCTTAAAATTGGGCGATCACCATAGTTATCACACGACGTAATATGGACAATAAAACGTCAACGAAATTAATTAATGTGGGCAATAAATAACTAAATGTGAGATCACATTATTGATTTCATAATTATAACATTCTTCACACAAAGACTTTATGCTAAAAACAAAACACATGAATCATGACGATAAGTTCTCTTAGAGCGAGTATTATCTTCCATGTATCACAATGTATCTTATCAATCCATATGTGATAGCATAACTTCATGAATAAACTTTCTAGGTCAAAAATGATTGTTATTATCACAATAAATGAATGTGTACACCAGAATTGAGAAAAACATCACAAATGAATAATGAGTTTCACAATTTGTCCATACAAAGAAAATATACGTGATATGACCAATTCCTATCTTAACCACATGATCCATATAACTCATTGGTAGCATGCCTTAAGTTAAAGCATCAGCTAACATCAATTCATTGCTAATGTATTTTATGACCACTTTTGTCACGCCTCGGACCCCACCGAGCCCACGACATCCCTCCATGGTCGTATTTCGAACTCGACGTCCTAGAACTCGTCACCGACCCAAACAAAACTTCAAAACATAGAACGCACGCGGAAGCAATTATAACACCCAAACAAGTTTTAAAGACCAAGGGTAGTAAGAGAACACATGAACAAATCAACCACATACTTCATTCAACGGCACATACTTACAAAAGCCAACCTTACATACAAAAGGCCACTAGGGTTAAAATCACCATCATAAAAAAGGAACTGGTGATCGGGTAAGCTAGCCTAGCTATACAAAAAGGGTCCACCAACTCCATGGGCTCCTCTTCGGGATCTTGCTTCATCGACTCTTCCTCGAGATCCCAAAATGTTGTGACGGACCATTCATGGTCGGGGTTGGGGGTTTGAAATGGTTATATAATAATCATGAGAACGGGTCTCAATAAACAAGCACCATAAATCCCACATAGGCTAACGTGTACCTCCAGACAAGAGTAAACACCAAACATACTCAATCACATGCAATAATGTTTAAAGGCACTTAGCCTTACCTCGGAATATGTATTCAACCCTGCACGTTAGTCGAATCACGACAACATAACCAACTTCTCAATGCACACGCAATCCAAGATACAACCAATTTCCTACACATGCATCCATAATAACATTCCAACCTATCCTAATCTCAATCTCTATACATGCTCACATCTTTCAACTTTCGATACGCACATGTGTCCACCCCGATCAATACCGACCCGCGTAACACACCTCAGGCCCACCTCATCGTGCGACTCGTGTAACACGTATCAAGTCTACGACACGACTCGCATAAAGACGCATCAAGTCGGCGGTCCTCCGGTTTATTCAGGCATTGTCTCGCGTAACACGCCTCAAGACAAATCCAATTCCTCGCGTAAACACGCCTCAAGGATTATAGGATCAACATACATCCTCATTTAATTTGATGCTTTTTCCCCGCGTCAACACACCTCAAGGCCTATCGATCATACGGGATACACATCTCATTCCCTTCACACAACATCCACATGTCCTAATCACACACAAACACGGTCAATTCCAAATCAACAACTCAGCCCAACCAATCCATTCACAAGGGCTGCGATGTAGCTCAACCACATCACCGAATAATTCCAACACCTTTCAAACCACAATTCAAGCTATATACTCAATGGCATAAATCCACACATCAGAACATTCAACTCAACCACCAAGCATCACCACAATCAACTTAGCCACCAAGCACCACAACTTAGCTACAAGAAACAAGGGAAAACCGAATGCACAGATTCGGAGCAATTCTGGGCCAGCGCACAGTTTTGGGATTCCTTTTAAAATAAATAGTAATTCAACTCCAAAAATTATGAATTTCGGATATGTCCTAGAAGACATCTTGATGAAAATTCTTCATGAAGAACACAAAACTCAGTTCTGTCTAGAACCACCTCTTTTTGTCATCCAAATTCGGACATAAAATATTTCTTTCGGACTGGCCATCCGGCTTTCAAAATGCATTTCAAGAAGTAACCAAATCTCATTAGAAAGCTTTGAAATTTTTATATGTTATAGCCACAAATGTCCCCAACAATTTTTGTGAAGGAAGTATTTTGAAAATAGGTCTGAAAAAATTAATAAAAATTCGAACGGACCCAAAGGTCGGAGGAATAGTGTTCCTTGCAAACTTATTTTGGTCCAAAGATGGACTTCCGAATGGCCTCAAATGACTTCCAAAAATTTCCAAATTAAATTATGTTATACTCTAAGATGTTTTGAACAACTTTCATGAGGAACATTACCGTAGATTAGGCCCACATAGGTCTCGGAAAAAATGGCAAATCTCGTTGACACTGCAGTAATGAAATCCAAGGACACAACCAATAAGCAAATCTACTTTGTCTAGCCCTTAAACCAACTAACCACAACCAATAATCAACCCCTAATAAGCCCATTGGTAACCCCTTAGCTTAAACAAGGGTTAAGAAGCCACTTACTAGGGAAAAACCTAAGCAAATCCAAGCAAAGAGGGCAGCACCAGGCCTAGAACGGCAGCACCATAGCAGAAGCCAATGGAAGAAGTAGCAGCAGAAGCTAGACGCAAAAGAAACCAATGCAGGAAGCAGCAGAAGGAAGAAGCAGAAGGAAAAGAAGAAGAAGAAGAAGAGAGAGAGAGAATGAATGAGAGAGAGAGAGACTTCATTATATTTTTCTCTACTAATCCCACTAAAAACCCCATCACCCACCCCCACTCACACATCCAAGGGCTCACATTCCATCCCCTTCTCCAAGCCAAGATCCAAGGGTCCACATAATTCCTCACGTGAGTTTTCCCAAAATTCCTAAATGGAACACAAAATAAATAAGCAAGATGGAGAGGGGCATACTTGTCCAAGAATTTTGGCCAAAGGAGGGAAAGTTCAAAAGTCCAAATTGCCCTTTAACCTTTCAAATAAATTCAAATAATTCCAAGGGCAAAATGGTCATTTTCCACTCCTGATCCAAATTTCACTTTTTCGACAAATCCGAGTGGGCTTAAGGTTGGCCACACCAAATGTGACATCGTCCAATGAATTAGTCATGGCTTTCGAGAAATTCAATTCCTAAGTTCGAATCCAAATGACGGCCAATTTCACTCAAATGCGACTTTAGTGTATCTCTGATTAACAGGCGGGTTTTTAGGATTTATGCGTATCGACCTGTGGTTACTCAAGTCATAGCGACCTCAATCGTCACTGAAGGTCGACTCATGATCGAGTTCTGAGGTCCACGTACATTTTCTTAGATAGTCATTCCCTAAAAGTTAGTATCCTGAGAATCATCAGTTCCATGCAAGATTTAACTACAAATGTATTGAAGAATATGCACATTTCATTTATCTTAAAAGTGGGTCGAAATTCAGAATGTCACAACTTTGTTTTCTTTAGTACATTCCCTTATAGCTAAATACTTAATGTCGATGTACTTGCTTTGACTACCGATTTTGTTGTTTTTAGCCATGAAAATTGTAGCTGAATTGTCACAAAACATCTTTAATGGCTTAGCAATCGAATCCACAACTCTAAGCCTTGATATGAAACTCTTTAACCACACACCATGCGAGATTGCCTCAAAATAGGAAACGAACTTAGCCTACATGATGGAAGTAGCAATCAAAGTCTGTTTTGCACTTCTCTAGGACACGGCTCCGCCAAAAAACATAAAAATATATCTAGACGTTGATTTTCGAGAATCAACGCAACCAGCAAAGTCCAAATCTAAATAACCAACTATCTCTAGGTTGTCAATCCATTTATACATAATAATGTAATCTTTTATACTTTAAAGGTACCTCATCACCTTATTTGTAGCTCTCCAGTGGTCTATACCTGGATTACTCTGATATCTTCTCAACATTCCCAAGCAAAGGCAATATTAGGTCAAGTGTAAACCTAAACATACATTAAGCTTCCGACAGCTTAAGCATATGGGATATTTTTCATTTGTTCCCTTTATAGATCGTTTTTTGGGAATTGGCTCAATTGAACCTATCACCCTTCATAATAAGTGATATACTTGATGAACAATTTTTCATCCAAAATCTCTCTAAGGCTTTATTGATATAGGTTTCTTGAGATAGTCCTAAAATGTCTCGAGGTCTATCTCTATGGATCTTAATGCCAGTGACATAAGATGCCTCACCCATATTTTTCATTTCAAAACTCTTAGAAAGAAATTGTTTCACTTCATGTAGTAACCCCTTATTGGTTGCAAGTAAAATATCATCCACATATAGGACAAGAAAACAAATTTTGCTCCCACGAACTTTTTGGTATATACATGATCCATGGCATTCTCTACAAAACCAAATGAAGATATGACATCATGGAACTTTATGTACCATTGGCGAGATGCTTGTTTCAAGCTATATATAGATTTATTAAGCTTGCACACCAAATGCTCACCATTACTATAGAAGAACCCTTTTGGTTGTTTTGTGTAAACCTCTTCCTCCAATTCTCCATTGAGGAACGCCGTTTTCATATCCATTTGATGTAATTCCATGTCAAAATGGGCAACCAATGTCAAATCAATACGAAGACAATCTTTTTTAGATGCAAGAGAAAATGTATCCGTGTAATCGATTCCCTCTTTTTGAGTGAATTCTTTGATAATGAGTCTAACTTTATATCTTTCAATGTTGTCCAATGGATGCCTCTTAGTTTTGAAGACCCATTTATAGCAAATGGCCTTCGCACCACTAGACAACTCAACCAAATCCCAGACTACGTTATATGTCATAGAACTCATCTCTTCCTTCATGGAATTGTACCACAAATTAGATTTGTCACAACTCATGGCTTGTGAAAACGTTTCGGGATCATTCTCAGTTCCAACATTATAGTCAGATTCTTCTGGAAACACTATGTAATCACTAAGAATTGCTGATTTCTTCATTCTAGTAGATTTTCTTAATGCTGCATCAACATTCTCCGAAGGCGCGTGTTGTTCAATTGGTTGTTCAATAGTTTTTGGTAATTGCTAAACAATTGGATCTACCGGATTAATATCAATAGGTTATGGAAACTTCAATGATTGTTTGTTTAATAGCCAGCTGAACTAGAGGGGCATTATGAACAACAACCAACCTAATACTTAAGGTGGAAGGTTGAGTATCCAAATCATCTTTCTCAGGAACAAGATCCCTAAATTGATCGCTCCCATTAATCAAGTCATTTTCAAGAAACTTAGCATTTCTTGATTCTACAATCCTGGTGGTGTGAGATGGACAATAAAATCTGTATCCCTTGGACTTTTTGGCATATTCAATGAAATACCCACTTATAGTCATTTGGTCTAACTTTTTTTCTCGTGGATTGTAAACTCTTACTTCAAACGGGCATCCCCAAATGTATACATGTCGCAAAATCGGTTTCCAACCTTTGAATAACTCAAAAGGCATCTTTAGGACAGCCTTGGTCAAAACTTGGTTCAATATGTACACTGATATCTTAAAAGCTTCAATCCACGAGGACTTAGGAAGTTTGGAGTTACTAAGCACACTCCGTACCAAGTCCAATAATGTCACGCTCCGAACCCCATCGAGCTCGTGACATCCCTCCTTTTTGATTGAATTAATGCGATGTCCCAGGAAAACATCGCCAACCCAAACGATCAGAAACACATGCGAAAACGAATATAAAAAACGCCCGTACTAAAAGGATGACAACGGAGTATGGCATCAAGAGAGTCAATGAACTAACAACATTCACTTTTATACATTGCCATGGAACCGAGCATACAAACAGCATTACATACAAGCTTATCAACATGAGCATCAAACACCACCGACTCAACAAAAAGGAACGGGCAGTTGGGTTAACTTAGCTTCACTATAAGTCGACCTATCTTCCAAAAAGTGACTGGTAAGACCTACTCTATGCAACCCCTAAAATACCCCGGTGGCTCCTAAGGACCACCCTCCTCCAATTCTTCTCCTGAGTTCTCGGGCTCGTATCCTGGAGGAATATGCAGATCGCGGTATGGAGGGACAGCCTGCAATGGTTGTATAGCCTATGGCTCCACTGGGGGTACCGTGAATGGCTTCTCATCTGGCTCCTCGGGATCAACGATCTCGCCATTAGGAAGGATGATCGCCATAGGGTCCCACTCACCAACATTGTAAAAGGGGATGTCGAAACTTCTCAGCGGACCTGCCTCCTCTAGGCCGTCACAATAAGTCCACGCTATGTACGAGTAGGGCTTCCAGTATAATCCGCCCTCATCAACCCAAACAGTGCTCAAGCATCTAACAAAAGCTCGGTCACCTCCTAAAGGGTACTCCATCTCCTGATTGTCCACATGCCTAGGGATCCCAAAACGAGGAGGCGGGTCTCCTGGGTTCATGGCTGGGGGTCTGAAATGGTGGTTATACAACCATGAGACGAATCTCAATAAGTGTACAACCCCAAACCCCACATAGGCTCTCACGTATCACCGGACAAAACATGCATAACACTAACAACCAACTATTCTAACAATCACATGCGATCCTACCTGGAATCCATCATGCACATCCCTGCATGTCAGATAACAATACAGCCAATTCATTTATGTCCACACTCATCCAGCACCATATCATGCGAGGCAAACCACACTCGCACACTAACTCATGCCATGTGGCAATTTTCACAAGTCTCGTGCGTCAAACCAAGTCCAACACATTCTCAACTTTCCATCACTACCGCACCCGCGTAAAACACATCAGGCTAACGGTCTTCTGACCTCGTCAGGCATCATCACCCTGTCGGGCTAGGCATCGTCACCTCGTCAGGGATGACATCGTCCCGCGTAACATGCCTCAGGACAGAACGTACCCCGCGTAAACGAACACGCCTCAGGGTATCACGTTTCCAATCTTTCAAACCATATCGTACCATCGTGCCACACATACCACGCGACCACACATAGTTCATGGCTACACAATCACGTGCCACACATACATTTCACAAACACACATCACCGTTGCACAACTAGACCACACGGCCACACACATACTCGACACGCGGCCTCATTGCACGATAACATTGCCACATCTTCACGACCACACACATAACACACGGTCTCACTACATTCGGCCCAAAACGCATTCCATAACCAGCCAATAATCATCCGCCACACAATCGCTCATATGAGCCCATTCAAGACATAGAATTACCAATCAAACTTACAATTAAGTCTAGGTCATTCCGCATCACAACAGCCCTATCCAAGCCTTCTAAACCACACATATTCAGTCACCAAATCAGTCCATAACAACTTAATATCCAGCCCCCCTTCACATGCCTCAAACAGCCCCTAAATTACCCAAACCGAGTCCTAAACACGTCCAACAATACCCAAGGTTCTAAGGAAGGTTTAGGGGAGTCACTTACCTTAAAAAGGGAGTGACAACAAGCTGGACAGGTGGTCGGACAACTGGCCCAGCAGCAGCAGCCAAGCAGCATTGCCGGTGGCTAGGCGGGCGAGCGGTTGTGACGCCGTGGACGGGCAGCTGGCAGGCGGTGATCTGGCAACTGGGGCCAGCGAAGGGAACGTATGGGTCAGGAGAGGACGGTCTGGCGTGGCTTGGTGGTGGCTGGACCGAACAGCACGGGGCGAGAGAGAGAGAGAGGAACGGCGGACGGTGGTGGCGCGGCCAGGAAGGAGAACCACCGGCGGCGGACGGCGGGATGGGCGACGACCAGGCGGCTTGTGAGCTGGTGGGCGGCCAAGTTTGGCTCACGCACGGGGAAGGAGAGAGAGAGTTTCAGTGGGTGGGGGTGAGGAGAGAGAGAGAGTGAATTATGAGAGAGAGAGAGAGAGAGAGAGAGAGAGAGAGAGAGAGAAATATATATATATAGTGCCCAATAATTGGTCCCTAAAACCCCACCAGAAATTAATAAATTACCCTTCTAACTACCACACCAATCCAAGGGTCAAGATTTGATCTTATCCAAATCCGACAGCCCACATTCAATCTTATCTAATAATTCAAGGGCAAAAGCGTAATTGCTCATGGAAGGAGAGGGGTATTCTTGTCCTTAAATTTTCAGCCATACAGGATAATTATCAGTCCTCCGATTCAATCCAGTCTTCAAAATTCGTTCGCGGTGCACAAGGACAAAACGGTCAATTTTCCGATCCCGAATCGAAATCCATTCTTTTACAAAAACGGGTGGCCCCAAGGTTAGCCACGCCAAAAACGTCATCGACCGCTAAAAATTATCACTTTCAAAATTCTCGATTCTCGGGCCTGGATTCCAAGAAATGACTAAAATCGAACAATCGCGACTTTAGCCTATCTCTTACTAACGTGTGGCTCATTGAGATTACGCGCTCTCGACCCGTGACTGACACTAAGTCGAGTCACGTTTAAGTTTGCTCGAACCAAGGTGATCTCGATTGTCATGTAATTGCGAGGGTCTATCGCTAGTTCCCTTCAGACACGATCGATTGAATAGATCGGTTTCTGTTGGCCCAAAATATTCCCTCGTCAATTCTTACTATCGAAGGTCGAACCAAGGTCGAGTTCTTTGGTCGAGCGAACTTAATCCCGTGATGGCCTTACCCCTAAGGTTAGCATCCCGTGAATGCACGGTTCCGGGTGAGATCTCACTGTAAGTGTATTGGCCAAAATATTCATTTCATAAATCCTGAGAAAAGGATCGAAAATTCAGAATGTTACAAATAAGGTTCGGTTTCTTCTTTTTGATACACCATTTTGGTTTAGAGAACAAGGCATGGTATATTGAGCCACTATCCCATGCTCTTCAAGAAACTTTGCAAATGGACTAGGTGTTTGTCCATCTTTAGTGTATCTACCATAGTATTTACCTCCTCTGTCTTATCTCACGATCTTAATTTGCTTACCGCATTGTTTCTCTACTTTGTTTTTAAATACCTTAAAGGCATCTAATGCTTCGTGCTTATTATGAAGCAAGTAGACAAATATATATAAGATGTGAGTAATCATCTATGAAAGAGATGCAGTACTTCTGACCATACGAGTCCATATCTAGACTATAAATATCTATATGTATGATTTCTAAAATTTCCGTACTCCTCTTGGCACATTTCTTTGTCTTGCTGGTCTGCTTTCCATTTTTGCAGTCAATGCAAGTGTCATAATCAGTAAAATGTAAAGTACTAAGTACTCAATCATTTACTAATTGCTTAATTCTATTTATTGAGATATGTTCAATCACCTGTGCCACAACATTGAGAAATCTTCATTCACAACACATTGTTTTATACCAGTGTTATCATGAACATGCATCACATTGTATAAAGCATTATCTTGTAAATTAATTCAAAAAAGACCATCAGACAAAATATCACTCTCAACTATTTCAGATTTAAATGATAAACTGAAGGTTGAATCTAAAAAGTTAAAGGAATAACCTAATGGTACAAGTCTTAAAACTGAAATCAAATTTCTAGAGAAACTTGGAACATAAAAGGTCCTTTTCATATTCAAAACAAAGCCATTATGGATAACTAATATGCATGTCTTGATAGCTTCTACATGCGAATGCATCTTGTTTCCATGAATAGATGCATTGTTCATTTCCTACTGGTTTTCAGCGGTTTTAAAAACCCTGCAAGGAATTCAAAATGTGGATTGTAGATCCAAAATTAATCCACCAAGTGTTATGATTCACATTAACCATATTAGATTCATGACAAACACATGAGATCGAATTACCTTTCTTTTCGAGTCAGGCCTTAAATCTGGCACAATCTTTTTTTTTTTTGGTAAAATGGCACAATCTTTTTTTATATGCCCCTTTTACAGAAAAAAAACATTTGGATTTCTTCTTAATGTCAGCTTAGGGAGGTATTTTACCTTTCCCTTTTGCTTGTCTTGCTCTTTATACTTTCCTTGTGTTGCGAAATGAGCACTTTCTCTCGATTCCATAAGCAGCCTTTGTTATTCTTGAACAAACATGGTCATGAGTTCATTAATTGACCATTTATTCTTATGTGTGTTATAAGAGATCTTGAAAGGTGCATATTGTTGTGGAAGAGTGTTCAGAATATAGTACACAAGAAAAGATTCAGATATTTCAATTTCAAGATTCTTTGGATAGTTCACATTGTCCCTCATCTTCATGATGTGCTCATGCACACCTCTCAATGATGAAAACTTCATAATTAGGGTCATGGCATGTGCCTTTTTTAAAGTTTCAAGTTGCGCCTCAATAGCCTTTAGCCATGCTTTAACATCATTATGCTAAGCGACTGAACCACGAAAACTAGTAGAAAGTTTAGTCCTTATGAGCATTACACTAAGGCAGTTGGACCACTCCCATTATTCATAAAGAGCAACCTCAGCCTGAGTGCTAGCATCAGTAGGAGCAAATGGTTCATCTTTCCGAATAGCATAATCAATGTCGATGCACCCCAATTAAAGAAGGATTAATTCCTTTTAAACTTTGTAGTTGTTACCGTTCAACTTGGGAACATTAAAATCAAAACATTTCATAGGTGGTGAATTGCATAATAAATAAACATGTTTATGTCACAAAATTTGAGGAATTTTACGTAAGTCGTGTTTTCACCAATGTAAAACATGTCACAAGATATGAATTAAATAACATCAAAAACTACATGTGGGCTAAATTTTTAATTTAAACAGATTCATAATTACTTTATAAGGAAACTATCATAATATATTGTATTTTCTTAATCCCTATGGGTAAATTAAGAAAATATAATGTGCTATTTCATCCTAATTAATCATAACAATATAATAAAATTTCATGTGGGAAAAATTTATTGTATTGATACGATTCATTAAAATCAATGTCCGCTCACTATATGTTATGCAAAGGCTCTTAATATATATAATTTAAGATAATTAGAGATGCTGTGGCTAAATCTAATTAAGCAAAATTAGATATGGATCACTAGACATTTAATTTCATGCACAAAACATTCACCAAATTGCATGCGAGGGCATAATAGAAAATTAACATGGCCAAGGGCAAAACACTAAATAAAACATCCAAGGGAAAAACATGAATTTTGAAGCATCGAAGGGAAAAATGGTAATTTAGCAAAAAAGGCCGCAAAGATGTTGTGTGCTATATGCACCCTATCGTGCGCGCGGCTGTGTGCTGTGTGTGCGAGTGCGTGCCATGAACATGCCTTCTCCTTTATCGCTAGCAGATTAGCGCCTTCATCTCCGCTGTGCCTTCCGCCGCCCAGGTCTCCTCCGACAACCCACCTTAGACCAAAATAAGTGGTGGGTTTTGGAGACCGTGCGGGTACAAGCACACAGGTCCAAGAACCGGCAAAAACGCCAAAGAAATTGGCCAGAATTGAGCAAAATTCCACCAAACGCAAAACCCTAATCACCACGACTTCCACTGCTCAATTCGCCTCCGACGATCATCCTAATGCCGAATTGACTTAGGGCTTTTGATGCCCATGGTAGTGCAACCATACTGGTTCAAAGCCAAGTGGTGGGTTGCTTGAATTTGGCCGGAAACGTCAATTTCTCTTTCGGCCATGAATTGCCCCGCTTTTTATTTCTTTCAAAACCCCACAAAAAATCATTAAGGCAGAGATATAAACAAGCTGTGATACCAATTGTTAGAATTAATTGCAAAAGGCTTAAGATTCCGATTATTGATAGATGAACAAAAACCATGCATAATCATAATCAAATGTGGAAACATGAAAAATTATGTATTAATGTCTAGCCATTGATGAAGTTGAAAACAAGATGCGTAGAGACTTAAATGATCAGTGAATGGGTTACCTCTAGCCAATTGCCCTCTCAACGTTGATGATGTGTTTTTATGATATCTCATATCATATAATGGGATGGTTTGGCTTAAACCTATTTATGTCCACATTCGTATCCTCATAGATGACATCTTGCATCAAGGCAGTAATTTTAAAATTGGGCGATTACCATGGTTACCAGACAGCTTAATGCGGACAATAAAACGTCAACAAAATTAATTAACGTGGATAATAATAAATTAAATGTGGGATCACATTATAGATATTTAATTAATAAAATAGCATAGTTGGGCTTCTAGTCGGACAATGACAGAATGTGAACAAGAATCGAAAACACTAAGGATGACGCGCTAGAAAAAGAAAAAAAAGAACAGATTTTTCTACGTTTCTGACTTACTTGTTTTCTACGTTATTTGGATGTGAAAACATAGATACTTGATTGATTTACCTCACTTGCGGCAGTAAAACAGGTTTTTTCTTTTCGGAAGTCGTTGATCACTCCAGAAGGATTTTCTTACATTTATAATTTGCATGTGGGGATAAAATTTCAGATCGAGTTTGATTACCAAAGTACGGTGGATTGAAGTGTTCTATACTTGGTCATCGGAAGCACGTTTGCAAAACTACAAACTCTTCGTCAACTCTGCAACTTGTTGTGGTTCCCTAACACTAGTGCGGTATTTTATTATGCCTATTTTCATGGAGAACTTGTTTACAACTCCATGTAGAACTCCATGCTACTATCAATCTACATATGTATGATCATCTTACCAGTTTCCATTTTGATCAAGGTGCTCAACTGTCTCATAACATTATCAAACTTGTGCCTCAGCACAAACAACTCCTTAAGTAGTTGTCCACAACTATTAGGATAAATCTAGCACTCTTTCTCGAAGGAAATTGCAACAAAACATCCAAGTGAATCAACTTTGCAATTTTCATTTTTTTGTACAATCGTATTGAACTGCACTTTTTGCAATTTGTCCAAGTTACAGCACATGTAGTTCCTTAGCCACATAATCGCACATTGTATTCCTTTTAATCAAGAACTTCAAGCTTGTCTCACCAATGAGCCCCAAACAAATACTACACAATTCAGACTCTCGAACATATGCATGCGACGTGTTAGTGGAAAAATCCTTCCCCGTTTCCCTTTAAAACTCATATAGGCCACTGTGCTTAATTATTCTGTTTATCACCACGATACCTCAAATGACCTTTAGAACTCCATATTGAGATCAAGTTGAATTTGACACACTAGAAATCAAGTTCTTCTTCAATTTTGGAACATGCAGTCAATGTCCTCACGATATCAAGATGTATTCTGATTTTAAAATCTCCAACACCCACAACATTGCAGTCAACCTTGTTTTGCAACTTTATCACTATCCACGCACTGATAAATAGTAAAAATTAGGGCTTAAACCACAAAAAATCCCAAACTTATACACATATGACAAATTTATCCCAAACTAATTTTTTACCATCAAAAACCCCAAACTGGTATACCTGTGACATATTTACCCTCAGTTAGTTTCTGTTAAATTTTACCGTCAAATTACTAAGTTAAATAACACGTGACAGTTTATGGGTGTACCAGTTTAGGATTTTACCCTTCGTTTGTCACGTGTACCAGTTTGTAATTTTTTGTGGTATTAATCAAATTTAACGAAAACTATCGAAAGGTAAATTTGTCATAAATGTACCGATTTGGGTTTTTGGTGGTCAAAAAATTAGTTTTGGGTCAATTTATAACAGGTGTACCGGTTTGGGATTTTTTTTGATAAAAAAATTAACTTGGGGTAAATTTATCACAAGTGTACCAATTTTGGGTTTTTCGTGGTATTGCACCAATAAATTATTAGGTGCAGCGTGAAAGGAATAACTAGAAGCCACTAACTCATCCTTCAAACCGTAAGTGATAGACAAGACATAATAATCACTATCCGAGTTACTTTCAGCTATTGTAGTAATATCATTAGTAGACTCGACTCCAATTCCTTACCCTTCTTATCCTTCAGCTTAAGTCAATTCCATCTAATGTGCCCTTTTACCACAATTCTAACAAACAACATCACCGGTCATAGATTGATTAAGCCCTTCAAGTTCGCACGACTTGCTAACACGTGCACTAGTTTATCCTTTACCTTCACCTTCTAAACTAGCAAGTACATGTTTGTCACATTCTCTCCTATAGGTGTCTTCACTCAAAATCAAATTGCCTAGCTCATCAAATGTCAAGCTTTTTGACCTAGAGAAAAACATAACAGTAATAACAGTAGTATTCTAATTAGTAAGCAAAAAGGATAATAGAATCAAAGTACAAACTTTTTCATCAAAGTCAATCTCAACCAAACTCAATTGACTACCAACCACATTGAATTTATTGCTCAGCAACTGACGCAGGTTCATCTTTAAATGAAATGAACGCACGTAAATAGACCTTATTGATCATAGATGGCTTCTTATATATGTTCAATGGGACATTCATCAGCCAAGCACTAGTTTTTCTTTTCATGATGTTAAACACGACATTGCGGGCCAATTACACTCAAGGCCAGTCTATCTAACAAATCTCAATAAGCTTGTTTCATTCACTCTGGCTTCCATCTAAATAGGGGTAAGTGCGGACTCCACTAGACAAATAATTCTCAACTTGCACCTTTTGAAAACCAAAATCATTTCCCATCAAATTTGTCAATTTCACTTTTGGCTATGATACCAATTGTTATGAAAACAAGTGATCGTTCACAATAATAAACACAACAAGGAAATGAATTGGGCACCAGATTTACATGGTTTCATCATTGTGACCTATTTTACGAGGAGAGCAGCGTAGGATTTCATTACAGATTAAGCAGTCAAATAGAATATTACAACTGTACTTGAGTTACTTAAACACTCCCATTGTTTCTAATCCCTCGATTATACTAAATAACTTACATAATATTTAGCCTTCACAATTTCTCACAAAAAGAATCTTTCAATCTCACAAAGAAATTTGAAAATATACAAACAAGAATTACTAGCTTCAAACTCTTACAAAATCTTTGGACTGTAATTCGCCAACACGTCACACAATAGATTGTTAGGACCAAAAGCTCCTCTATTCTAGTGTGTTAAAATCGAAATTCACCACATATGTCATGCCCCGAACCCCAATGGGCTCGCGACACCCCTTCGATGGCCGTATTGAATGCAATGTCCCAGGACGCGTCGCCGACCCAAACGAACTACGCAAGCGGAAGCGAAATTAAACAACCCAAACAAAATAACAATGACAAAGGGATAACACTTGCACAAACCAAGTAAATACATAACATACTAGACATAACTTACAGCATTTACAAATACACAACAACAACCCAAGCTACTAACTTCAAACCACATTTATCAAAGAGGGCTTAACTCTTCTATAAAAAGGGGGCACACAAAATACAGGGTAACTTGACCTGTGACATTCTGAAATCCGACCCACTTGGGACTTATGAAATGAATAATTTTTTTTTGGACGTGCTTGTAGTTAGATCTCGCCCAGAATTGATCACTTCGGGAATACTAACATTAGGGAAAGGCTAATTAGGGATTTAAATTCGCGCGACCAAAGAACTCGATCGTGAATCAACTTTCGACCATGAAAATTGTCAAGGTGACATTTTAAGCCACTATTGGCCGATCCAATGATAATTAGGGATCAGATCGCTATTGTCATATAAGTGGATCGCGGGTGATTCTGCTTGACCATGAAATGAATTGATGAATGACCTAAACCTATACCAAATGATCGTGCCCATCGAAACTAGTGATCAATCCTCGCGATTAAGTGACAACCGAGGTTGTCACGACTCGAGTGGACTTGAACGTGGCTTGATTTAGTATCGGCCATGGGTCAATAATGCGAATTTCCCCAAAAGCCACCCGTTGGTATGAGATATGCGCAATTTACGTTATTTAGAACTTAGTCATTATGTAGAGACCAAGTTGGGTATTGAAAATTTAAAAAGTCACGATAGATCATTTGGACAATATTGTCATTTGCTCGGATAGCCTCATATTTGTCCGAATCCTTCAGAAAAATCGAATTTCGACGAGGAATGGAAAATGACCGTTTTACCCCTGGAAGTTTGTTAATGCCAATGTAATTAGGGAAGGGCATTTTGGTCATTTTGCCCTAGCCTTAGAAATAGAAAATTTTAGGCAATTTTGCCCTTGGACTTTTTGAGAAATCCCCAAATTGCCCTTGGATATTTTGAAAAAGATTCGATCCGGACCATTAATCTCAAGATAAGATTAAATGTAGGCCGTTAATTTGGATTGTGAGAGAGGGGCATGATGGTCAATTGGCATACCAATAATTGACCTTGGATTATTTAAAGCCAAATTCTCTCTCTCTCCTCACTCTCTCCCTCCCACTCTCGGCTCATTCTCTCTCTCCCCCCCTCCCGACCGAGACCACCTCCCCTCATCGTGCACGTGGCCGTCCGGCCTAGCCAGCAACCATCGCCACCCTTCCGTCCAGACAGTTTAGCTACACCGGAGCAGCCGCACATCGGAACAACCACTTGCCTCACCGTTTCTCTCTCTCCCCTATTTTCCCTCTCCACCGAAACAACACCAACCCCCCCTACGGTCCTGTTCAGCCGTGGAAAGCCAGTAGACCGCCAGCTACCGCCGCTCGCCGTACGCCGCCGCCGAGCCGCTCGCCACCGCCGCACACCACCATGAGGCCACTGACCTGCCACCCCCTTTCCACTCTAGCCGAGCCAGCTTAGAGTTCGTGTAAGTCACCCCTTAAACCCTATTTAGGATGTCGAGTATCCATAGACGTGATTAGGGGCTAAATCGGGTTAATTAGTGTCGGTTTAGGGGTTAATTTGGGCCGTTTAAGGGTTATGTTGGTAGACTAAATTGGGAATACGAATCGGCTGAATTGTGGGTGAAATTGTGATGTTGCAGGGCTGAATTGATGCCGAATCGAATGCTGGAAATTGGGACTCGTAGTATCGAGCATATGGTTCGATTTAAGGGCAAACGGTGTCGATTTGGTGCGTTGAATTGTGGCTGAATTATGGTGACAATTCGAGCTAGAATTGGACTTGGAAATGTTGAATTTTATGCTATGATTGTGGATGTGTTTGTGGGCCCGTTAGTGGCCTTGTATGTTTGTCGAATCGTGATTTGATTAATTGAAATGTGAGTCGTTAGGTGCACGCTTGGGCTAAATTGAAATTGATTGTCAATTGGCCGTGTTAGATGCTTATTGAGCATGAGAAATGTGTGTGAATTAGTGCGTGCACGGGCTAATGTGATTGGCTAATATATCGGCGTGTTAGTGTTGAGCAAGTGAATGAGTGGGAAATCATGTGAGGTGCGGTATGTGTAGTTATGGAAATCCCTGAGGCGGTACCATTATGCGAGAAATTGATCCGTCCTGAGGCGATACGACTACGCAGGACGATGCCCAGTATTATCGGAGGATGGCCAACCTGAGGCGGTACCATTATGCGGGTTGTGTCGTAGGTGATAGGTGTTGAGCCTGAGGCGATACCATTATACGGGCAAGACACACGGCCTGAGGCGGTACCATTACGCGGGCCATGAAGTGTTGTTGTTATGAGTTAGTCGCAGTGAACCTAAGGCGATACTACTACGCGGGTCACTGGCGAGTTGAGTGGAAAATATGATATGGTCGCAGTGAACCTGAGGCGGTACTATTACGTGGGTCACTGGCGAGTTAGGTGAAAAGAATGTGATGAGACAGGAATGAGTATGTGAAATGTAATTAAAATGTGCATGTGATTGGAAATTGTGCTATTATGGCTAATGTGCAGGTTGCACGCAGAAAAGACCTAGGTAAGTATAAATGGTGTACCTGCTATGTGATGGCTGAGTGTAGTTGTGTTTGTGATTGTCTGGAGATACGTGATAGCCTAGGTGGGGTTTAGAGTGTGTACTTATTAAGATGTGATCTCATGGTTATTTCAACCAACAATTTCAGAACCCCAGCTTGAGCCATGAATCTTCCGCCACCGCCACAGCGGCATTTTGGGATTCCTATGCACACCGATTACGACGTTGTAGAATACCCTATAGACGACAACATGACCTGGGTTAAGCATACCACAGTAGTTTGGGTAGATATAGGACTACCCCTCTGGCAGGCCCATACATACACTGCCTGGATGTTCAGGATGGGGTTGATGAGTTTGGCCCCGTCCGTGGCTTCAACGTCCCCTTTGATAGAGTTGGGGATTGGCACCCATCAGCCATACCCCCTCCTAACGGCGAGATGACGAGCCTAAAGACTAGTCTGGCACAGTCCGGACTTCAACCTGCACCTACAGCACCTGAGCCCTCAGGGGCCGAGCACGACCTGGAGCCGAAAGAATTCCAGGCGGGGTATGATCTGATGGATGTGGATCTCGAGGTGATACCAGAGGAAGAACCCGAAGAAAAAGACCCTGAAGCAGAACCTGAAGAGGCCCCAGAAGTAGATCCTGAAGATGAGCCTAAAGAAGAACTGGAGGACGCACCCGAGTACGAGCCAAAGTATGAGCCAATGTATGATCCCAAGTTTGTGCCAAAGGACAAGTCAGATGAGGAGCCTATTAAGGAGGAGCGGATCGAGGTTCCAGCGGAGTCGGATGATATAAACAATCCGATTGAGATCGAGGCCGAGCTGGAGTCCTCAGAAGAGCAGACAGTTCAGGGGGATTTAAACTCGAGTGCCGAGGAGTCGGACTCAGAGCGGACGCCATCTCGTAGACATAGGGGCTAGTATAGGAGTTAGGTAAGCCTTTTGATATGTCCCATTTTTGGAGATAGGGTATACCCAGGCTGTTAATCCTTTTTTACATTGGTGGTATATAGTGTAGAAGTTCGGTGTGCTTGTATATATTGTGGTTTTGCAAATACTGGATATTGTATAGGTTTGAATTGATAATGAACGTGTTTAATCTTCCCTTTTTACCCCAGTTGTTATTGTCCGGGTATTTATGGCTTTCGCTGATTGTTTTAAATCTCTGATAAGTTGAATTGGGTTGGTGATACCTTGGGATGTCATATTATTCGACCAGAGAAGTGTGTCGCATGCTTGATGGGGTTCGGGGTGTGACATGACTTGTCTTCCATCGCCGAGATACCTTGGCGACGTCTCCAATCAATCACGGTCGCGGATTTGAAAATGGTTATATAATAACCGTGAGAATGAGTCTCAATAAGTAACACCCTAAACCCCACGTAGGCCAATGCGTACCCAGACAAGTCTTGACATGCACTCTAACGGCAACGTACATAATTCACATACATGCACATACCTCATCTCAGTCTACACGTCCACTCTGCATATTAATTAAACACCATAATGCAATAATAATCCAGAAACATAACATCACCACTCAAACGCCATAACCACGCATATTCAATCAATTCAATCACACTCAATTCGCATGCGTGGCCGAGTAACTTTCTCACGACCTCCTAGGTCCTTTCACATTGCCCGCGTTAACACGCCTCAGGCCAACCCTCAAATCAAACCGGGCTCCATCCCTCATTGGACATTTCACACATTCACACGACCCACGTAAACACGCTTCAGGTCTGACTTTCCTTTCACGAACCACCGTCAACACGTCTCAAGTCCGTTCTCACATGCACACATGCCACACAATTCAATCAATTTCCAATGACTACCGTCAACACGTCCCAGGTCTAACTTGCCTTTCACGGACCACCGTCAACACGTCTCAAGTCCGTTCTCACACGCACACATGCCACACAATACAAGTCACGAGCTCATCACACTAGCCCACCAATCCACATTCAAGTCGGCCCAATCAAATATCAATTTCATCCACAAATACCACGACAATCCGGTCATCGCACCCGCATAAATTAGCCACTAAACATGCTACATAATCGTCACAATTTAATCTAACAATTATGCACATACAAATATTGACCTTAATCTAAGTTTAGCCCCTAAACCGGTACTAATCACACCTTAAACAAGTCTAAAAATACCCATTATACTAAATAGGATTTAAGAAGTCACTTACCTAAGTTTGGCCCGGGAAAAATTCATACGGGCCTAAAATGGCCATGGTGAACAGTGCTGGGCTCGGCACAGGCGATGGCGTGATGGGCATGGGGCTCGGCCATGGCTCGGCACACGGCACGGTGACTCGACGTGGAGCTCGGCCACGGCAAGGGCAACGGCTAGGCATGCTTGGGCACGGCCCGAGGCGACTCGACCATGGTCTAGGCATGGCTTGGGCTACTTGGCCACGGCCTGGGCACGCTCGGGCTGGCTGGCCGGCGAGCTGGTTGGCCGGGTGGTTGGCTAGCTGGCCGGCTGGCAGTACAATAGCGGCGGAGACGGTGATAGCAAAGGCGACGGCGCGGAAGGGAGAGGGAAGTCAGCCGGGGTGGTAGTGGCGAGAGAGAGAGGGAGCTAGGGGTTGCAGGGGCTCGGCCGGAGCAGGAACAGCTGCGTCGTTGTCGAAATAGCAGAGCGACGGCGACGAGACGAATGGCTACTGGCAAGACCCGTGGCGGCGAGCTACTGGGCGCATAGGCGACGGTGGTGACAACATGCGAAGGTTGGGCAGTGAGCTGGGCTTATGAGGGGTGGTCGGGCGGAGGCAACAACGCACGGCGACGACGGCTACGACAGTGGTCGAAGCGGCACGGCGACATCGAGCGATGACTGGTGATGCAGCGGCATGCTAGTCCCGGTGGGCTGGTTGAGCGGTGACGAGCCCGACCCGACGATTGCGAACAGCGAGCTGGGCTCGAGGCAGCGACTGGTAGGCGGCGATTGGTGAGGCGGCATGGCAGCAGGCAAGTGGCGGCGCTAGGCTAACGACAAGCGGTGGCGAGCTGTGAGCGATGGTCGGGCGAAGGAAGAAGCAGAAGCAGCGGCCTCAGGGGAAGAAGGATGGAGAGGATGAGAAGAAGGAAGGAAGAGAGAAGAGGAAGAAGAGAAGAAAGAAGAAAGAGGAGAGAAAGAGTCTGACAGAAGGGGAGAAACGTGTACGGAGGGGACGTGTGCATGGGGGAACATGTGCGGCAGCGGGTTAGGCAGAAGGGAAGAGAGAGAGAGAGAGAAAGGTCAAACATCGCACTCAAGTGCGATCCAACAGCCATGATTTCAAATCTGAAATGATGTAACGGCTTACAAAAATCCTAATTATAAACTCAGAAAAAAATCAACAGACACTAAATAAAATAAACCCAAAGAGAGGTCTACTAGTCAAAATTCGTACCCGGTCTAAATTTTCACTTTCCTACTAATCTAGGCAATTTCGAGGCTGGCCATAATAATATCGATACCATCCAATTTAATTCGTCACGAAACTTCGAAAAATTTGACACCAAAGTTTGAGCTCTAAATGACAGCCAAATTCGATCGAATGCGATTCTAGCGAAATCTCAATTTTAAAAATAATAATCGAGAGTGATCAATTCCCGAACGAGATTTTACTATAAGCACATTGACGAATTACACGTTTTATAAATCCCAAAATTGGATCGAAATTTAACATGTCACAACTCTTCCCCCTTTACAAAAATTTCGTCCTCGAAATTTACAATCCATCCCAATTACTCAAACAAATGGGGGTATTGCTGTCGTATCAACTCTTCACTTTCTCATATCGCACATTCGATTTCATGATGTTCCCAAATCACCTTCACCATCGGAATTGTCTTGTTCCGCAACACTCGTTCTATTCTGTCATCAATTCTTACTGGCTTTTCTACGTACGACACTTGGTCGTCCACATCTATTTCTTCATAATTTAGCACGTGGATCAAATCCGGTTCATACTTCCTTAGCTTAAACACGTGAAACACATTATGCACTTGAGATAAATTCGACGGTAGCGCGAGACGATAAGCCAAGGTGCCAATTCTCTCTAGGACCTCAAATGGACCTACGTACTTCGAGCTCAACTTTCCTTTCTTGCCCAACCATGACAATCCTCTCATCGGCGATACCTTGAGGAAAACGTGGTCCTCCACTTGAAATTCCAAAGGCCTACGTCTCCGGTTCGCATAATTCTTTTGGCAGCTTTGAGCGGTCTTAAACCTATCCCGAATCACCTTGACTGTTTCGATTGACTGCTAAACCAACTCGGGACCCGTGATGCTTCTTTTACCAACTTCGTCCCAACAAACTGGTGTTGTGCAAGCTCTGCCATATAGCGCTTCAAATGGCGCCATTTTGATACTCTGCTGGTAACTATTAGTATAGGCAAATTCAACCCAATGCAACTGTTCCTCCCAACTACCTTTAAAATTCAATACACATGCCTGCAACATATCTTCCAAAGTCTGAATTGTCCTCTTAGGCTAGCCATCCGTTTGGGGGTGATAGGCCGTGCTAAACTGTAACTTCGTTCCTAATACTGTATGAAGACTTTTTCAAAAAGCGGCAGTGAATTTAGGATCACGGTATGAGGTAATCGTCACTGACACTTCGTGAAGACGGACTATTTATCGCACGTAAATCTCGGCATATCTTTCCAAGGCGAAGTCCTTTTGCACCGGCAGAAAATGTACTGACCTTATCAATTGGTCGGCTACCACCCAAATTGAATCATGATCCCTCTGACTCCATGGTAATCCCATTATAAAGTTCATCGTGATGTGTTCCTACTTCCACTCGAGAATTTCCAGTGGCTGCAACATTCCACCCGGCTTATAATGTTGCACCGTCACTTGCTGACATGTTAAACACTTGGCCACGTGCTTAGCTACATCCACTTTCATGTCGTTCCACCAATAATGCTATCGCAAGTTTTGATACATCTTCGTACTACCCGGGTGAATACTATAATTACTATGGTGTGCTTCAGACAAAATCTGCTTCTTAAGTTCTGCATCATTGGGCATACACAACCATCCGCGGAACTTCAGAATCCCATCCTCGGATACTTGAAAATCTGATTTCTTTTTTGTGACATCCATACCCAGAATCTTCTAAATCTTCGGGTTCATCGACTGTAAAATCTTAATCTTAGTCTGGATCTCCGGCTCAATTCTTAATGCTGCAAGAAGACTTGAGACATGACTTACTTCAAACTTAAATTTCGAATCCTGAACTCCCTCCAACAGAGTCCGTTCCTTGACCATCAAATGCGCAATGCTCGATTTTCGACTCAGTGCATCCGCTACTTTGTTTACTTTTCTGAGATGAAACATAATCTCGTAGTCATAGTTCTTAAGGAGTTCTATCCAACAGCGCTATCTCATGTTTAATTCCTTTTTGAGAGAATAAGTACATTAAACTTTAATGGTCCGTATAAATCTGAAATTTCTCTCCACACAGGTAGTGTCTCCAAATCTTAAGGGCAAAAATAATCGTAGCCAATTCCAAGTCGTGTGTCGGATAATTCAGTTCATGCGGTCTCAATCGTCGCGATTCGTATGCCACTACTCTTCCGTGTTGCATTAGCACGTATCCCAATCCTCTTAGTGACGCATCACCGTAAATCTTATATCCTCCTAGACCTGACATGATTGTCAACACTGGTGCAGTCATCAACCTCTGTTTTAATTCTTGGAAGCTCCTTTCGCACTTATCCGTCCATTCAAACCTCGTTTCTTTCTTTAATAACCGTGTCAACGGTGTTGCTAATGCCGAAAATCTTTCCACGAAGCGTCTGTAATAACCCACTAGACCTAAGAAGCTCCAAACCTCAGTTACTGTTGTCGATGTTGGCCAATTCGTGACGGCTTCAATCTTTGTCGAGTCCACTGAAATTCATTTCTCGGATATCACATGTCCTAAGAATGCTACTCGATGAAGCCATAATTCGCACTTACTGAAGTTAGCGTAGAGTGCATGTTCTCTTAAAGTTCGTAGAACCTTTTTCCAAATGTAGCTCATGCTTGGCGGAACTCTTTGAGTATACCAGATATCGTCTATGAAGACTATGACGAACTGATCCAAAAATTCCTTGAATACTCGATTCATTAAATCCATAAAGTAGCAGGGGCATTAGTCAATCCAAATGGCATCACCGTACTCTCATAGTACATATATCCCGTCCTAAATGCCATCTTCGACACATTCTCCTTCTTAATCCTCAATTGATGATAGCCAATCCTTAAGTCGATCTTTGAAAATATCGACGCCCCTTGTAACTGATCCAACAGGTCATCTATCATTGGCAATATGCACTTGTTCTTAATGGTCACCTGATTCAGAAGTCTATAGTTAATGCACAACCTTGACGATCTGACCTACTTCCTCATGAATAAAATTGACGCTCCCCATGGAGATGCACTCGGACAAATGAAGTCTTTATCTAATAACTCCTGCATTTGGACCTTCAATTCCTTCAATTCCCATAGTGACATCTTATAGGGCACTTTTGAGATCAGTTCTATTACTGGGGCTAATTCAACCACAAACTCTACTTCCCTTTCAGGTGACAATTCCTGAAAAAAGACATCGGAAAGATTACACACCTCGACTATGTCTTTTAGCCTTGGTTCCTCAACCAACTAGTCATCCACAAAATAATTATCTTTCTATACCTCAAAGACAAAGCTCAATCCATCCAATTTCAATCCAACAGTCTCCTAAAAATAAATTACATCAGTTCTTTACAAAATCTGAAATTTCTAAGCAACACTCATTCTTCCAAATTCGTCCAAGAATATCATCAGTAATCTATAAATCCTTAAACCGATTACGCCTATTCACCATAAAATTAATTATAAGTCTTACATGACCACTCAAGCGATAACTTCAAAATCATCTCCTATTACACCTAATATCATCTCATAATGCGTCTAGACTTTCAAGGCACATCCTTCGCTTCCTTCTCAGCCACAACATACACTTTTCCTTACATCCTTAGCCAATTCTAATTAATCTACGGGGCAGCTCTCGCTTAATGTCCTACTTGTGGTCGCTGCAATTGCATCAGTGGTCTCACCTGTCAATTCGGCAATTTCTCACTTGATGACCTTGCTGGCCACATCCAAAGCACGCTCCAAATCCACCTAGGCAAGGGCCATTCCCATGCCTCCTTCCACAAGACCGACATGAGGCGTTGGAGCAATGGTTCGGCTTTCCAAAGTTCTTCCTTACCGGAGAGACAAGTCTCATATTCTCTATCATAGGTTTCTTTCCAAAGTTCCTATTGTCCCTAGCCAGCGCGTACCACTGCTCAAAAAGTGGCAGCCCTTTCTCTCATATCCATTTCAACCATCAAGCCCTCTCATACAACTCATTATAATCCCTTAAGACTCAAGAGTACTAACTGACTACAGAGTTCCAGTTTCAATCCATCCCGAAACCTCCTTGTCCTATACACATGGTCCTTGACCATCCTTGGTGTGTACTTAGATAACCTTACAAACTCGACCTCATGCTGATCGACTGACATCTGATTTTAGTGAAGCCGAAGAAACTCTGTCATTTTCTATTCTCGTACACCCTTCGAAAAGCACTTCCCATTGAAAGCCTCGACCAAGGCACCCCAATACCTTAAAGTCTTTCGACTCTTTTATCCAAAGTGATATAGCCTCAGGGTCACTTTTCCCACCAAACTTCGGAGGTTTCAATTTCAAAAATTGCTCAATCAGTTATTGCATCTATCAGACTGCATTAACTTGCCCTTGACCTTAATTCTCATCATTCCCATTAAAATTCCAACTTCCTCGAGTGCCCTCATAACTCCATCCACTCTGGGATCCTTTGCAACTCCAGCTTGCGGACCTACACGACCTCGACCTCGACCTCAACTAATCATACTCATAGAGTTCACACCACTCACTTATCTGCTATAATTTCATCCAGGAATTAGAGACCTAGGCCAACTATACCAATCTAAAGCCCTAAGCAGTGAATCACAACAATTCACTTAGCAGATAGTCAATGACAACAACACCCAATCACAACCAATAGGGTTCATGCACTTACCTCAAGTCCTGACACAGCTGCACCTCACATATTATTGTATAAAATCACCCAACAACCATAATCACACAGTCTGGGGTGCGCATGGCACACAAGTCTCTCTAACTAACTATTCCAAAGTTATCGCTCCTTATCACTCCAGGTTTCGATCAACTTGGATTGAGCATACCTTGCTCTTATACCAAATCAACCGGGTGTCGCGCCCCAAAACCCAACGGGCTCGCAACGCCCCTTCGATGGCCGTATTAAACGCGATGTCCCAGAATACGTCGCCGACCCAAACGAACTACGCAAGCAGACGTGAAATAAAACAACCTAGACAAATAACAATGACAAAGGGATAGTACTTGCACAAATCAAGTAAATACATAACATACTCGGCATAACTTGCAGCATTCACAAATACACAACAACAACCCAAGCTACTAACTTCAAACCACAATTGTCAAAGAGGGCAATGGTTTGTAAGCTTAACTCTTCTATAAAAAGGGGGCACACAAAATACGGGGTAACTTGACCCGTCTTCCATCCCCGAGATACCCTAGCGGCATCTCCAATCAATCACGGTCGCGAATCTGAAAATGATTATATAATAATCGTGAGAACGAGTCTCAATAAGCAACACCCTAAACCCCATGTAGGTCAATGCGTACCCAGACAAGTCTTGACATGCAATCTAACCAGTAACGTACAGAATTCACATACACGCACATACCTCATCTCAATCTACACGTCCACTCTGCATATTAATTAAACACCATAATGCAATAATAATCCAGAAACATAACATCACCACTCAAACGCCATGACCACGCATATTCAATCAATTCAATCGCACTCAATTCACATTCGTGGCCGAGCAACTTTCTCACGACCTCCCAAGTCTTTTCACACTACCCGCGTTAACACGCCTCAGGCTAGCCCTCATATCAAGTCGGGCTCCGTTTCCTCACTAGACATTTCACACATTCACATGACCCGCGTAAACACGCCTCGGGTTTGACTTTCCTTTCACGGACCACTGTCAACACGTCTCAAATCCGTTCTCACATGCACACATGCCACACAATTCAATCAATTTCCAATGACCGCCGTCAACACGTCCCAGGTTTAACTTGCCCTTCACGGACCACCGTCAACACGTCTCAAGTCTGTTCTCACACGCACACATGCCATACAATACAAGTCACGAGCTCATCACACTAGCCCACCTATCCTCATTCAAGTCGGCCCAATCAAATATCAATTTCATCCACAAACGCCACGACAATCCGGTCATCACACCTGCATAAATTAGCCACTAAACATGCCACATAATCATCACTATTTAATCTAACAATTACGCACATACAAATATTGACCTTAATCCAAGTTTAGCCCCTAAACCGGTACTAATCACACCCTAAATAAGTCTAAAAATACCCATTATACTAAGTAAGATTTAGGAAGTCACTTACCTAAGTTTGGCCCGGGAAAAATCCATACGGGCCCAAAATGACCCCGGTGAACAGTGCTGGGCTAGGCACGGGCGAGAGCGCAACAAGCACGGGGCTCAGCCATAGCTCGGCACACGGCGCAACGACTCAGCGCGGCGCTTGGCCACGGCCTAGGACACTCGGCCATGGCAAGGGCAGCGACTCGGCACTCTCGGGCACGGCCCGGGGCGACTCGGCCACTGTCTAGGCACGGCCTGGGCTGCTCGGCCATGACTTGGGCACGCTTGGGTTGGCTGGTCGGCGAGCTGGCTGGTTGGTTGGCTACCTGGCTGGCTGGCGGCATGACGGCGGCAAAGACGGTGATAGCGACGGCAGCGGCAAAGATGGTGATAGTGAAGGCGACGGCGCGGAGGGGAGAGGGAAGTCAGCCGGGGTGGTAGTGGCGAGAGAGAGAGGGAGCTGGGGGCGGCGGGGCTCGGCCGGAGCAGGAACAGCTGCGTCGTCGCCGGAGTAGCAGAGCGACGACGACAAGATGAGCGGCTACTAACGAGACCCGTGGCGGCAAGCTACTGGGCACGTAGGCAACGGTGGCGACGATGTGCGAAGGTCGAGCGGCGGGCTAGGCTTGCGAGGGGTGGTTGGGCAGAGGCGACGACGCACAGCGGCGATGGCTGCGGCGGCAGTCGGGGCGGCATGGCGGCATCAAGAGGCGACTGGCGATACGGCGGCATGCTGGTCTCGACGGGCTAGCTGAGCGGTGATGAGCTCGGCCCGACGATTGCGAGTAGCGAACTGGGCTCGCGGCAGCGATGGGTGGACGGCAATTGGCGAGTTGGCGTGGCAACGGACGAGTGGCGGCGCTAGGCAAGCGGCGGGCGGTGGCGAGCTGCGGGCAATGGTCGGGCGGAGGAAGAAGCAGAAGCAGCAGCGTCAGGGGAAGAAGGATGAAGAGGAAGAGAAGAAGGAAGAAAGAGAGAAGAGGAAGAAGAGAAGAAAGAAGAAAAAGGAGAGAGAGAGTCTGACAGAAGAGGGGAAACGTGCACGGCAGCGGGTTGGGCAGAAGGGAAGAGAGAGAGAGAGAGAGAGAGAAAGGCCAAACATTGCGCTCAAGTGAGATCCGACAGCCACGATTCATTTCTGAAAACGATCTAACGGCTCACAAAAATCCTAATTATAAACTAAGGAAAAAACCAACGGACACTAAATAAAATAAACCCAGAGGGAGATCTATTAGTCAAAATCCGCACCGGTCCAAATTTTCACTTTCCAACTAATCTAGGTAATTTCGAGGCTGGCCACAATAATATTGATACCGTTTAATTTAATTAGTCACGAAACTTCGAAAAATTCGACACCAAAGTTCGGGTTCTAAATGACGGTCAAATTCGATCGATTGCGATTCTAGCGAAATCTCAATTTTAAAAACAAGAACCGAGAGTAATCAATTCCCGGGCGAGATTTTACTATAAGCACACTGAAGAATTACACATTTTATAAATTCCAAAATTGAGTCGAAATTCAGAATGTCACAACATATGTATTAATATTTGGATCCAAAATAGATAAATCCTTCTAGCTGACTCAAACTAAGAGTCCAACCCCTACTTAGAATGCATTTCAACACTTTCTTGCTTGTTTCGACGTCAAACCACGAGTACTTTTAGATTTGTATTTTTACTTTGATGGGGTTTCCTTCACGGGATTAAACTTGGGACTCTTCTAACAACTTTAATCCAAATCACCTTGTGCTGCCTATGCCTTTTACATCTTTTATTTCTATGGATGATATTCCTGTCATCATGGTTTTTGGTGGGATAAGAACACCACAAGTACTATAACTTTTATATTGCACTCACTTGAGTGCCATAACTGTTACATAACAGTTTTTTTGACCACTTGTGCCATAATTTTGAATCGATCGCTTAAGTGAGAACAATTTTTGAGAATGTTTACCCAAGTGCCGGAAATATGACATGGCATAGCACTTGTGGTTAAAGTTTTAAAAAAGTTATGACACTCAAGTGATCAGAAAAAAAATATTACGGCATTCAAGTGAACACCATAAATAAATTATAGAACTCAAGTAATTGAAGAAAAGTTATGGTACTTAAGTGAACGCTGTATGAAAGTTATGACACTTGTATTGTCCTTTTCTCGATTTTTGGCCTAGCATCCTTATGAAGCTTGGTTCCAGTAGAAACAAAGAGATAATATTAGCCATGTTTAAACTTCAAATTCTCTTTCAACGTCTCAAGTTCTAGCCTCTATTTTTGCTCTTTGATGCTTCCATTCTCTACTTTGCTTATGCATGGTCCGTTGAGTAAAGACATGATACTCTACGAGTTAACACTTCAATTAAATTATAAATGGCTAATACCACTAAAAACTTCATACTGATATACCTGCACCACATTTACCCTAAACTAATTTTGTATTACAAATACTCAAACTAGTGCGCATGTGCCACATTTACTACAACTAATTTTATGTCAAAAAAATTTCAAACTGGTACACATGTGCCATAGTTACCCCAAATTGATTTACTTGTGCCATATTTATCCAAACTAATTTTTGTGTCAAAAAGAATTCCAAACTAGTACACCTGTGCCACGGTTCCCCCAACTTGGTTTACTTGTGCCACATCCAACCAAACTAACTTTTGTGTCAAAAGAAATTCCAAACTAGTACACCAGTGCCATGTTTACTCCAAACTAGTTTACTTGTGCCACATCTATCAAAACTAATTTTTATGTCAAAAAAATTTCCAAACCGGTACACTTGTGCCACGTTTTCTAAAACTGTGATAAATTTGGGAATTTTTGGGGGGCAAATGTGGCAAGGATGCACTAGTTTTGGGTAAATGGAGCACATGTGTACCAATTTGAATTTTTTGTGACATAAAAATTAGTTTGGAGTAAATGCGGCATGATTGTACCAACTTGAGATTTTTGGAGGTATTAAACTATTATGAGAAAATTACAAATAAAAGCCTGAAGTGCCCTATTTTCTCAAATAAGGGCTTGAAGTGGACTTTGTATCAAATAAGGTCATGAAGTGCTCTCATTTTCTCCAATAAGAACATGAAGTGCATTTAGATCCAAATAAGGGCCTGAAATGGTTATGTATATTTCAAACAAGGGCCAGACTATTCGAATGATAAGGGCATTTTCGTCTTTTACTTTTTTGAATTTTTTCTTTTTCTTCTTTCATTTCTTTTTTCCTTTTTTCTTCCTTTTTTCTTTTTCTGGTTTTCTATTTGTTCTTCGCCGGTGGCTGGCCAGCCACCGGCGAAGCCTAGGAAGATCATATGAGGGTCGCCCAATGTGAGGTTGCCCTCGCTGGCCATGGGCCTCGCCGAGGCAAGACTGGCCTCGCTTTCGTCTGCAGCTGGCAAGGCAACCCTTGCCAAGATTTGGCGAGGGCCACCCTCACCCATGGTCGGCGAGGGATGGCCTGCCTCGCCCAAGGTGGGGCAACACCCAAGGTGAGGGACGCCTTGCCCAGGCAAGGCACTCCCTTGGCTGTTGCCAGCGAGAGAGGCCCTCGCTAGATCGAGCGAGGGTGATCCTTGCCGGCCAGAACTAGCCACCGGCAAAGAACAAACAAAAAACTAGAAAAAGGAATAAAGAAAAGAAAGGAATAAAGAAAGAAGATAATTTAAAATTAAAATTAATTTTGGACAAAAATGCCCTTGACTGGCCGAAATATTTTGCCAGCCGACGAGGTCAGACCCTTATTTGAAACTATCATGGCCACTTCAGGCCCTTATGAGAGACTAATATGCCACTTCAAATCGTTATTTGACACAACGTTCTCTTGAAGTCTTTATTTGAGAAATGAGAGCATTTTATGTCCTTTTTTGAAATTTTCTCAACTATTATAGATTTCGGTATAGTCTTTATCTCGCAGGTGGTCCAGACTTGAGCCATCGTATCTGGAAACGGGAAAATGAGATGAGGATTGGGATGACTGCGTTTAATGACATCCACAAACTGATCTTTCAATCTCCTGATAGAACAGAATACAAAATTTCCTTTCCACATATTACGGCAATAGGCCCCGGAAAGTCAAGCTTGGCATACACCACTCTGGTCACGTAAGTCAAGTCCAAGGATCCCGAATGGCCCACCTTCTATTATGGTCCAGCCTTCTATAATGATCCTTTGATCCTTTAATTCATCCAAGTATCATCTTAACAAGGAACAATGGGCAAAAAAAGGTACACGTTGATGAGGATTATATCTATTTGCTTGGAGGTATTGAACCTCTGCGGAGTGATACTCCGCTTTCAGCACGAGATCTGGGTTCATGTGGCGGGCTGGAGATATACAGTTTGTGCCAAATTTGTACAAAGACCACCGATAATATAATTTTTTTAGGTGGAATTTACTGATGTTTGGTTACCCATTTAAATCATGACTCTAAATCTCCAATACGTGTTTTATTTTTTTGCAGTCCTCCAGCATATCACGTCAAAGTTCGACTCATCCCTCCAACTACAAGACTGATAACAAGTCTATGTATCCATCTCCCTCTAGTATGATGATTGGAATTGATCTTGCATATAACGTGTATTCTGTATTCCGGAATAGGCGAAGGCGGTGCTTGTGCCGGAGGAGTCGGCTGACAAGTGGTGATTGCCATGGATCATTATATTGCTTCATTATAGAGAGAGTCTCCTAAGCAAAAGAAGAGATAAATGCTGTTGGAGCAAGAGACAGCCAAAAATAAATAAATAAAAACTGAAACGGTATAGGAGAAAGAGAAAACAACTAATTCTCCTCTATTTCCACAGGCAGAAGAGGCTTTTTTTGGGGAGAGACATCTTCGGGTACGTTTAGTGCGTGTGAGCTTGGTGCATCATAGACATTAGATCATGGGGATCCGTGGAACCCGCCAACATCAACCGCTTTGGGTTCCCGTGTATTGGGATCATTTAAAAAAAATTTCGTGTATAGGTGACAAAATCAAGATATGAGGTCATTATAAATGAGAAAATATGGAGAGTACGAGTTGGAAACCATTTCATCAGAGGAGCCTCCACTTCTTGCCATGCCTGAAAATCAAACCAACCAACCGCCATTCCTTCACCCCTATTCCGAATTCCATGATTTCTCTGCACAGAAGTGAGCAAATCTAATTCCTGCGCTCATTCTGGCACAGCATATCCTTTTCTTCGACTGGATTTTGCTGAAGCCTTTGATCTTGATTGACTGAGGAGGGAAAATTGTTTTCCAAGGTTGAGAAGAAACAGAGGATGCAAGGATCATGGAGAACATCTGCAAGAGACAATCATCACAATCAACTCATAACTTTAATAAGCAGCAGATTAGAGAGACTATCTCCGGAAGCTGTCGACTGTTGCATCTACACTGTTCCGGACAAGCTCCGCAAGACCCACAAGGAAGCCTTCTCGCCGAGGCAAGTCTCGATCGGGCCATTCCATCACGGCAAACCTAGGAAGGCCATGGAAGAGCACAAGTGGAGGTACCTGCAGAACTTTCTAAAGCGAACACAGAAGAGCTTGGAAGAGTGTGTTCAGGCCATCAGGGAGTGGGAAGAGCAAACTCGCCAGTGTTATGCGGAGAACATCGATCTCGGCAGTAATGAGTTCATCACAATGGTTCTTGTAGATGGTGCATTCATCATTGAGCTGTTCTTGTTGAATCGTTTCCCAGAAAGGAGGGCCGAGAATGATATCATCTTCAACGAGCAAAAACAGTGGATGATCACTGACGTGAGAAGAGACCTAAGTTTGATGGAGAATCAACTGCCTTTTTTTGTTATTAAAAAACTGTTCAAATTTGCATTCGGGACTCAATCGGGAGAACTCCCATCTTTATTGGAGCTCGCCTATGATTTCTTCGGCTTCAGAGCAAATCTCAAAGCAGAACCGGAGAGGATATTCCAATCCAATGTCAAGCATTTATTGGATGCTTTAAGATTTTGGTACTTACCCACCCCGCAAAAGGCACTATACGATGATTGGAAGAAGATAGAAGCAATACCTAGGGCATCGCAGCTTCAAGCAGCAGGAGTGAAGTTCCGGATGAGCAACAGCAATTGCTTATTCGACATTAAATTCTCAAAGGGTGTCCTTGAAATCCCATGTTTCAAACTAATTCCCACCACCGAGTCTTTCCTCAGGAATATCATGGCTTTTGAGCGCTCCTATCATAGAGATGATAGTTACTTCATCGACTATGTAGCATTCTTGGGCAATCTGATCAACACAAGAGATGATGCGAAGCTGCTGATCCGGAAAAATATAATCGATATTGAGAACTGGTTGGGGAATGACGAGGCATTGGCAAATCTTTTCAACAGCTTTGGAAGAGAGAGCGGGTTTGGGACGAGGAACATCGGTTTCTGCAGGATCCGGCAGGATCTGAAAGCTTATTACAGAACTTTTTGGCACAAGTTGAAGGTTACCATGAAACGTGATTCAACGTCCAAGAAGAAGCCTCCAGGTTGATACTAGGTATGTACTGTGGAAGGGGATTAATTTTTATGCTGAATAAACTTTGTAAATGTCTTTTGATGTCCTCCGGTATCATGACTTCAAGAGGAAAGAAGACGAAATGCTGGCTGCTGAGCTCAAGTGTACTTCTATCTCACCCCTTCTGACCTTCCCTCTTCTCTCCTTTTTCATGAGTATATGATTCTTTCATATTTCATCACGAAACCCTACCAAACCCTAAGATAAGACAACAAAGTATCTGCACTGCCCTTTTCTCTTTATATTGATATGAAAGAAAAGGCTTTTATTTTATCATCTCATCACACCACATGCGCATGATCATCAGAAGGTTAGATCATATTTTTAGTGCTATACATGGTTAATTGTTCTGAGAAAAGTGATGATATAGATCATATCTTAAAGTCGGGTTGCTTTTCGCAGTTAACATTTTTCTTGGGAAAATTGGCCGGATGGATCAATCGGCAAATTTTCTAAAGGTTTAAAATTGAATTGGTATAAATGCAATAAGTTTATGACTTTTTTGATAAATTTTTCCAATTTTCTTGGCTAGATTTCTTCGGCCATAATGAGTATCCATCGGAATATCTGCAAAAATTGTATTGTCGCGAGTAAAAATGAATTTGATTCAAAGAACCAATCGTCCTAGTTCAAAGGGGAAAGATATCGGTTACTGCGAAAAAACCACGCTAGTTTTCTCACTCTTGCGCAAAGTGTGGATTACGACTTGTCACATCTACACGAAAGCGGATGCAAATGCAGTGACAAACCTTCACCCTTTCTTTACTCTTATTTAACTCTGTTTTGCTGAGTTGGCAGATTGTAAGTCTCTCAAACTTATACAATGCATTTATTCTTTTTATATTCCAAAAAAATTTAATGTAGGAGTAATAGAAAAATTAACTCCCTTTATGTTCTTGACTGATTATATATGGTAACTGAGCCAATTTGATATTGGAACAGTTGTGCCATTGATGTAATTAATTTGCACATTCGACTCAAGAACGACGATCATCCAGTTTCAGAGGACTCGACAAACTTCATAAAAATGGTCACACAGTCCACTGAAAAACTAAAAGCTGTGTTTCCTAGAGAGATATCGCGCTAGCTCAACCTTGATAACTCAGCTTTCTAATCAACACTTTCTTCAAGGACACTTTCCTATTTGTATGAGAAATGACTACTACTACAAGATAACTATTCTAAAAGTTTAAGAAGTCACCCATAATCTGGTCTTTTACCTAACACTAAGTGTGGAAATATTTCTTTGGGGAGGTAAATAGGAGTCTAAAAAGATTCAAACCCACGACCTCCTAACTCTAACATCATGTGAGATTTTGTGCAATTAGATGAATATACGATTTAATAGTTAAATATTCTATGTGTGGGCTTAATACACCCTAATTAGATCAGGTAGATCTCAAGTGGGATCCAACAAGATTAAGGGTTTTGGGCTCACATGTTCCAGAATCGTTTACGAACTTTTCATGTATAGGTGACAACGAGAAGGACCAGAGGGTACAGAAGGCAGTCAGGTCTTGTGAAAAAATCATTACGTGACAAAGTTACATGTATGTGTATCTATACTACTCTTTTGAGATAGAGATTTCTTTTGGTATCTCAACCTAAATTGCTGCAAAATCAAGTTCATAATAATTTGATTTAATTTTAAAAGAACCAACGGGTTATTTTTGTAATTTAGCTCTTAAAAGTGAATACCACCGCCGTTACCCAGTGTTTAAATATAATTAATCAATTGTCAAACAAAAAATAAACATGTGCTTTACTTCTATTTAAAGAGGAAATTGTTCATCATTTAAAACTTAAATTGTTGTCACCGACTCAATCCAGCACGCGTGAGGTCTACTACATTACAAACGAGCGAGCACACGTTAGGTCTATTAAATAATCAACGCAATGAATGGTTGCCTTGCGGTCAGGTAGCAGCCAACAGCTGGTGATAAGACACTAGCTAAGCTCTGCCCTTTCTATCAAATCTTTTCAAATTTCAATTGCTCTCACCGGCTCATTGCAACATGTGTTAGGTCTACTAATTAAACACAATGAATGGCCACCTCGTGCTTGGGTAGCAGCCAACGGTTGATTATTGGACCCTAAACTCTATCCTTTCTAGAGATATTTAGGATATTTTTCATAATTTTTGTGATCGTGCATATATTTAAGATATTCCAATTTTCTGATTGTATATATCTTAAATAATACCTTATTGTACTTGATTTGATTACTTTAAATAGTCATAGAATAAAGCTTACAAATAGACTCATATGTTCTTTATTAAATATTATCGAAATATACAAAATTATCTAAATTTATTTTTCACATTACTTTTATCTTGATATTAGAGCCGGAGGATCCTAAATGCACCGCGGTGCACATCAACGTAAATACAATATTGTCCGTCTCATCTTTGTTGTCTCATAGTCTACAGACCTATTATCTGAGGAAATAGTCTATTTTGTAATAACGCCAGTCGCATTAATCGTGTTTCTCCGCACTGTTCGTGACATCACTAGTTGCACAGGCCGCATTTCTATCCATAGATGAACACCGTTACTAGACTCGCCGCCCTCAAATCTGTTTCGACATAACTCCACATCGGCCACGTTTCTCCAAGTTATTTGTAACAATTCTGACCGCACTGACCACATTTATCTGCCAATCCACAGACGAACACCACCATCAGACATCAAACCTATCGTGACGGCAGCCATTGTAGCTGGCATAGTAGCTACAACAAAACACAAACAGCCACGTAAGTAGATGTCAACGTCACTCGTTTCTCTTTGCAGCACATTGATGCCACCAGGCTTTTTTTTTTATTTTTGATCTAAACTTAAGTTGACTTATGCGCACCTTGAGTCGAGTTCCAGAAGATTTTAAAGATATTTATAATATTTTTTACAAATTTAGTATGTCTGCTATATTTCTTGCGATTGTCCATATATGTATATATATATATATATATGAAATATGTTAATTGATCTGATGTGATTTAATAATTTTAAAATGCCATCTAATAAAAATCTATAAATAACTCACATATTTTTTATTATGTAATATCGAAATATATAGAAATTATTAAAATTTATTTACCACATTATTCTCATCTATATCAAATCATTAAAAAATCAATTGCTGTCATCGGCTCAAAACCAGAACATGTCAGGGCTATTTGATATTAAACGCAATGAATCGTTGCCTCGTGTCCACGAAAACCTCCTTCTGAGCATGCAAATTTTAGCGGTCTACAAATCCGTTGCCCCTCATGACACTGACTTTGGAGGGACACCGTGAAAATACACAGTCGAGGACGAAGACATTTCGTCGGTGGTCTCCACTTCTTGCCGATGTAGTATCAACGAACACGGAAGCTAATCGAGATCTTATAATTTATGTTAACACAAAAATTATCAAAAAAATAAATGAGAAATAATAAATGACATAAAAAATTTATGTGATTTAATCTAAATATTGGTACCTACAATCACGGATAGAACTATCAACAAATAATGCACTGTAATAAAATAATTTAAGTTACAATCGCTCACTCACACATTTGAGAGTTTCCATACCTAGATTAAATCCAAATCTCAAGTATTTACAAATAAACAATGGCAAAAGTACACCATAAGTGTCATAACTTGTGTACGGCAATCACTTTGGTGCCATAACTTTTTTTCGGATCACTTTGGTGCCAATTCGAAGGAAAATAGATCACTTTAGTGACTCCGGCCAAAAAGCTGATCTAACATTTATATTAAAACAATGGTCTGACTTGTACACGTGAAAATTGTGGCTTTTTTCGAATTTTTTAATTTGTAGAAAAAAAAAGGTTGCAGCAGCAACGAGGGAGCCCTCGCCGCTGCTGCCGCCAACCCACCACAGCCGGGAAGGGCCAGCGGTGGTGGGCGCAGTGGTCAGCGAGGGTCGTCGGGCCCGCCTTGCCCAGCAAAGGTGAGGCCAGACCTCGCCGTCGCCTAGATCGCAACGATAAGGTCTCGCCTCGCCGTCGCCTGGGTCGCGACGGCGAGGTCTCGCCTTGCCGGATTCGGCCCTCGCTGGGCGAGGCAAGGGTCGCTGGGCTCTGGCCAGGGACCGACGACCCTCGCCGACCACTGCGCCCACCACCACCAGCCCTTCCCAGCGGTGGTCGGTTGGCGGCAGTAGCGGCGAGGGCTCTCTCACCACTGCTGCAGCCTTTTTTTTTAATATAATATAATTTAATATAATTTAATTTTTTTAAAAAAGTACACGTCAGCGGGCTAAACATCATCGTTTTTTATTTTTAATGCTGACTGGACCTCTCTGGCGAACCGTGGACCTCTCCGGCGAGCCGTGTACGCCACATCGGATTTCCGGCTAGCCACGTCAACATTGACACTAAAATAATCGTTTTTCAAAAAAGTTGACACCAAAGTTATCCAAAAAAAAAGTTATGACACCAAAGTGATCGCCGTACACAAATTATAGTAGTTATAGTGTACTTTTGCTAATAAACAACTCAAATAGATATAAAAGCTCACAACACAAATCTACATGTCCAAACACCATGTGGCCGAAAAAACAAGCACATCTTCTACGTTCTTTTCCTTACCTCTGGACGGCAACTTCGTGCGACTCTCTGCTTCATTTTGTGCGGCTCCTTTGTCAACAGAAAAGAAAAAAAACCAGAGCCCCACACTCCTTTATCGTCCGGTCATGTAGAAAAGAGAAATACTGTGCACCACACAGAGTCACCGTTCGGCCTTGACGAGAGAGAGAGAAACCCCTCTTGTGCGGATGACTTCAAGAAGAAAAGGACAACCCAGCTAAGAGCAGAAAGAAACCCTAGAAGCAAGATGCTTTTTTTTATTTCTAATTTTCCCTAGGCCGCATGTTGCTTTCTTCATAGCACACTAGCTGATAGGAAATGTGGGCTCACCCTTCCTTGTCTTGTAGTGGCAGACTTGAATCGTTTTGTAGATCGATATAAATCGTCGTGCGACTCTCTGCTTCATTTTGTGCGGCTCCTTTGTCAACAGAAAAGAAAAAAAACCAGAGCCCCACACTCCTTTATCGTCCGGTCATGTAGAAAAGAGAAATACTGTGCACCACACAGAGTCACCGTTCGGCCTTGACGAGAGAGAGAGAAACCCCTCTTGTGCGGATGACTTCAAGAAGAAAAGGACAACCCAGCTAAGAGCAGAAAGAAACCCTAGAAGCAAGATGCTTTTTTTTATTTCTAATTTTCCCTAGGCCGCATGTTGCTTTCTTCATAGCACACTAGCTGATAGGAAATGTGGGCTCACCCTTCCTTGTCTTGTAGTGGCAGACTTGAATCGTTTTGTAGATCGATATAAATCCTCCATTCAGTTCGGATTCCGTAAATGGTTAAAACTCGAAATATAATATAATAATTCTTCATATTAGCTTGACATTTGAAGTCGAGTCAAAATTCTCATCATCAATACTACTCTCAAAATGTCCCAATGGATACTCACTCTTTACAAAATTCAAAGCTTGAGCTTAGCCAAAATAATAGACTTAGTTATCATATTTGCCGAGTTCCCTGCTGTCGCAATCTTCTTCCCAACGACCATATCATTCGTTAAGACATTTCGAATGAAATGGTACTTAATGTCGATATGCTTCATTTACTTGTGATAAATCACATTATATGTTAGATGTATTGCACATTGGTTATCATAGTGTATATCAACACTTGTTTATTCTAGCCCAAAGTCCAAGAGTAAACCTTGTAACCATATCATTTCCTTCGCTATAAAGGTTAGTGCCATGTACTCTACCTCAGTCGAAAATAAGGCAACGTGATCCTATAAGGATATTTTCCAACTAATTGCACCACCTTCAAGTGTAAACATGTATCTTGCTGAAGACCTGCACTCATCCAAGTCATCGACGTAATCCGAATCCACATAATCAGTGGTCTCACTGCCATTACATTATACCCATGGTTGTTGTTCCTTTCAAATATCTAAGGATCCACTTCACAGCTTCCCAATGAAGTTTACCAAGCCGCTTCATGTAATAGCTAACAAAGCTCATAACTTGTGAAATGTCAAGCCTAGTGTATATCATAGCATACATAATACTATCCACTACTCTAGAATGGGAAGTATAGGACATATGCTCATCCTCATCCTTAGTATGCGATAATAACTTATCTGAAAGTTTAAAGTGCTTCACTAATGGTATACTTACTGATTTCGATAATTGCCTATTAAAACGTGCAACAATCTTCTCAATATATTTCTTTTGAGACAGACGTAAAACTCTAGTAGTCCTATCACGCAAAATCCCTATATCCGATTTTTTTTTGCAGCACCTAAATCTTTCATCTTAAACTCAGCACTCAATTGTCTCTTTAGCACATCAATATCAGACATATTCTTAGCTACTATCAAGATGTCATCAATATATAATAATAGATAAATCAATTACCCATCCTCCAATCTCCTAAAATAAACAAAGCTATCTATCTAACTTTTTGAATAGTAAAACGCATCAAAACACTTATACCACTATCTAGGAGACTGTTTTAGTCCATACAAAGATTTCTTTAACAAACAAACACGTTCTTCCTTATTTGGAATAGAAAATCCCTCGGGCTGCCTCATGTAAATCCGCTCCTCCAACTCACCGTGAAGTTTCACATCTAGCTACTCTAGCTCCAAATCATGTGCAGCAGCTAAGGTAAGTAATACATCAATAGGGGTATGTTTTACCACACGAGAGAACACCTCATTGTAGTCAATGCCTTCTCGTTATGTCTACCCCATCACAACAACTCTCGTCTTATGTCTAGCTACCTCGACACCAGTAATACCCTCCCTCCATTTATAGACTTACTTGCTTCCACCAATCTTCTAGCTCTTTGATACTTTGATCAACTCCCAAGTTTGATTTCGATGGACTGATTCCATCTCTTTGCTTATAGCCCCTAACTACTGCGACGATCCATTACTAGCTATCGCCTTAGAATAAGACAAAAACTCATCTGTCTCCACCTCATCACACGCATTCAATACATAAACAATATCAGTATAACCATAAAGACCGATGGTTTAATTTATCTTTTTCTTTTTGCCTGCAGCAATAATCTGTTGCAACTGTGATGGTTGTTCACTATTGTCGAATTCAGAAATTGTTGCCTCATCTATAATATCAACCTATGTTACCTCCAAGATCTCCAGAGTTTACAGTATCAACCTGTGATACCTGTGTTACATCTGAGATCAGTATAATTATAACGTACTGGTAGTTTAATTTACCTTCTCTATCTGCCCACGGCTAGTGTTTGCAGCTGTGGTGGTTATTCACTATAACCGAATTCAGAAATTGTTGCCTCATCTACAGTAGTAACATGTGTTACCTTCGAGATCTCTGGAGTCTTCACCTGAAGCTCCACCTCACTACTGACACCATGATCTGCTTGCCTTACTAGTAGTGTAACGCCCCTACCTCGAGATCATTAACGTGATGTCCCATTCATTATTATCTTTTTTTATACACAAGCGGAAGCATAATATCGGGACAATCACATTCAAAACAACAGCGGAAATTTAGACAAGCAGCATCATGAACAAACCTTATATTTACAGTGCATACAAACATATTAAATACAGGCCCTTCGAGCCTTGGCAAACAACACATTTTCATAGCCAACTATGAATAGCAAAACTTGACTTGGGTTATCCTATACCCACTACGGCTTCTCGCTCCTCGCTTCTTCACCTCCACCCCGATCCCATCCGCCTGGCCATCTCACATCCCACTCGTGGCTTTATCCCGGAGCCGGCCCACCCACACCGCCAAAGCACCGTTAAACCTCCATAGGGATCCAACCCATTCTTCGTCCGCATAGCAATATCACGCCACGTACGGATGAGGTACCAAGTCCGTTAGGCCCTCATCGAACATCACAAGCATCGTAATTCGGCGGTAGGCGCGGTCTTCTCTAACATCTATCACGGCGAGCACTTTGGCTCTCCACTCCACGGGATTGCCAACGTGGGCTGGGGGAGATGCCATCCTACAAATCTGAAAAAGGAAAACAACGGGAGATAAGTCGAGGAGACTCAGCAAGTGAAAACACTAATATCAAGCGAGGACGAGACAATCGTCGTTCACACAAGTCGACTCTTACCGTATCGGCATTGATGGCAATTCAAATAGCAAAGTCATGCTGCAAAACCAACAAAACAAACATCACACGTGAACATCGTTAGTCGAGAAAGAACGAACAACCATGAGACCAAGAAAACGGGCCAAGTAAATCAACCACGAAACCAAGAAACGGGCCAAGCAACCCATGTTATAACGTATCGCAACTTCCTTTCCCGATATTAAGGAATTCACTTACGCAACAACTAACAAAACTAGAGAACGGGCTAGAGACGGGTGAGCTCGGGAAATCTTTGGGCTTCCTCCTTGCATCCTTCTTGCTTGGCCAAGCAAACTTAGGTCTACAAAGGCCAAACCGTGGGCTCTTGGGTAGGAACGAGAAGAAATACGGGCCCGTTCGGGATTTATTTAGGCGTGAGCTTCTCGGACCAAACGATGAGAAAACAAGAAACAAAAAGGGAGAGGAAGAAGATGGTGAGATTGGCGTAAGAAGAGAGAGAAGGGGGGGAATCATCTTACTATTTATAGCCTCTTGGAACTTCCTAGAAACCCTAGACTTGAGCCAATAAGAGAGGGCTTCTAAGTCAAGTTTCATGATGGCCTTCATTAAATGCCATTTAATGACTAAGGCCAAAAGAAAATGATGAAGAGGCCAATGCTTATCTTCACCTCATTGGCTCTCTCTCTCTCTCTCTCTCTCTCTCTCTCTCTCTCTCTCTCTCTGTTTCTCTCTCTCCTTGGCCGAATGGCCTTCTTTCTATTTATAAAACTCCAAACTTACTCCTCACTCAAGACTATTAATGCTTGTCATGATGAAGAGGCCTCCAAAGTCTAAGGTCATTAATACTAGTCATGATGATGGGGCATCAAAGTCCAACTTTAATTAATAAGGGTCATAATGAAGATGACCTAGAAAAATCAAAGCCATAATTGGCTTCTAGATTTCTCTCTCGGCCGACGTTTAATCAAAGCATAACATGTCTCATTTGAAAGCTTAGAACGTGTACTTTAAATCACCAGAAGACATCAATTCAAAATTCCAACGTTCTCGAATATAAAATGCTGAATCTTTGAAATCTGACAAAAACGGACAGCTTTGCACTGTTCACGAAATCAGACTTGAAAACATAGTAAATGGACTTCGAAAATTCTCAAATTTGAACATGTCATAAATAAGACCTTAAAAAACATTTTTCATGAGAATACAAAATTTGAATCTCTCTATAAACACCATTTTTAGTAGCTCAAAAACAAACTAAAAACAGTTCGCTGGAACAGAATTCTTATTTTTCAAATTAAGCTCTGTCTAGAATCCAAATCATCTCGAAAAATTCCCAAATTTATATACGTTATAGAAAAGGAAGTTCTCAACAACTTTTGTGAAGAAAACTTTTCCAAAATCAGCCCGGAAAAGCTTGTAGAAAATAAAGGAAGGGTGAACATCACTAAAATACCCATTCTGGGCAGTCTTATATGGTCCGAAAATCAGGCCATCGTACTACTCATATCAACTCCAAAAATTCTGAAATTAAAGTATGTAAAACTTTAAGATGTTTGGAGAAACTTTTAAGAAGAAAGTGTTTGGAAATTCAGATCATAAAAGTCTTCCTAAAAATAACAAAATAAAAGGGGTATAAAGGATCCAAAATTGGGTTTTCCAAAACAAGAGTAAAAATATTAGTTCCAATTGAAAAACCACCAAACTTAAACCATAGCCATTTCCCAGGGACTGAAATTGAGGATGTTATAAGTAGTGTCTCAGAATTTCTCTACTGAAGTATTGCAGTCTCATCGAAAATGACATCTCTACTGATTAGAAAACCGGGTAATTTGGGATTAGTGCACCACAACCGGTACCTTTCACCCTATGTGCATAACATAGAAATATGCACTTCTTCACCCTCAGCTCAAGCTTACTATCACTCACATGAGCATACGCAGGATATCTAAATACTCGTAGTAATCAACAGGTCTCCCCAACCATACTTTCTCAAGAGTCTTCCACTAGATAGCAAATGATAGAGATTGATTAATTAGATAACATGCCATGTTCACTACTTTGGCCCAAAATTCCTTGCCTAGTCTTGCATGGAAAAGCATGCACCGAGCTCACTCGAGCAAAGTTATGTTCTTCCGTTCTGCTACGCCATTTTGCTGTGGTGTCCCGAATACTATGCGGTGTCTCACATTCCCTTTTCTCTCGTAGAACTCAGTAAAATATTTACCACATAACTCCATGCCATTATCGAATCTCAGACACTTAATTTGTTTATCTGACTGCTTCTCAATCAACGCCCTAAATTTCTTGAATCGATTAAACACATTAGATTTGTGCTTTAGAAAGTATACACATACTTTTTTCAAATAGTCGTCGATAAATATCAGCATATATCAAGCACCTTCTTTCGAAAGAATTGGAGATGGGCCCTAGACATATGAATGAATGTACTCAACTGGCTAATTGGTCGAATGAATAACCGTAATAAATTTAATCCCGCTCTACTTCTCGAAGATGCCGTGCTCACACAAATCCAGCTTCCCCATCTTTTGAACCCTTTATCAACCCTCTCTTACACGGTGTCGTCATATTTGCCTCACTTATAGGCCTTAACTGCATATGTCATAAGTAAGTCAAGTTAGAATCTAACTCTTATGATAAAACTACATCAGCTCTTGTCATAGTCTCACCCTATAGATAATAGAGACTATTCACTTTCATTACTGTCATGGCACCTTAAGAGATCTTCAGCACTCCACCTTCAACGGTGTTGTCACGCCCTGAATTCCATCGAGCTCATGGCATCCCTCTTTGGTCGAATTAGAGCGATGTCCAGGAAATGCCGCCGACCCAAACCAACACATCATAGATAAAGCACTAGCAAAAGCCACAAACATCCAGACAATATTAACTAGAGGTAAAAGGGAGAATATATATCCATTACCAGTTCAAACTTATACAATATACACCATTTACAATCCACAACATAATATACATGCACACCGAGTTTCTAGACTTTACACCACCGATATCAAAAAGGATCAGTAGCCTGGGTATACCCTAATTCCAAAAATAGGACACTTCAAAAAGGTTTACTCTACCCCTAAACTAGCCCCTATGCCCCCTGGATGGCGTCCACTATGAGTCAGACTCCCCAGAACTCGAGTCTGAATCCCTCTGAGCCATCTGCTCCTCTAAGGACTCAGAGTCCGCCTCAATCTTAATCGGGTTGTCCTCATCACTCGTCTCTATCGGAACCTCAACTTGCTCCTCCTGTTCAGCCTCCTCTTCTGGCTCTTCCTCTGGCTCATCCTATGGTTCTACCTCTGGATCTCTTTCTGGCTCGTCTTCAGATTCTTCTTCTGGTGCCTCTTCAGGCTCTTTTTCTCCGGGTTCCTCCTCTGGCACTTCACCTAGATCTACATTCATCGGATCATACCCTGCTTGTGACTCCTCTGACTCCGGATCAGGCTCAGCCACTGTGGGTTCGAGTGCGGTAGGTACATGCTGCTAGTATCCAGGCTAGTCATCTCCCGATCCGGAAGTATGGTTGACGGATCCCAATCTCCCACTCCATCAAAAGGGACATCAAAGCCACGGACAAAGCCAAACTTATCCATCCCATCTCGAAAACACCAGGCGGTATAGGTGTAGGCTTGCCAAATGGGTTACCCTATATCTACCTAGACTACTGTAGTATGCTTGATCCAAGCCATATTCTCATCTATTGGATACTATACCACGTTATGATCGGTGTGCATCGGTATACCAAAATGCTGAGGCGGCAGCAGTGGAAGATTCATGGTTCAAGTGGGGGTTCTGAAATTGTTTGGTTAAACATCCATGAGACATATCTCAGCAAGTAAACACCATAAATCCCACTTAGGCTAACACGTACCTCCCGACAAGTCCAAACACAATAACACTCAATAAACACATCACAGGCACACAATTGCACTTACCTGGGCTTTTAATGCGTACAATCTACACGTTAGTCACAATTACACAAATTCCAATTACATGCACATTGCAAATTAATTTCATGCCCGAAACACAAGTCGAACATATGGCATTTCCAATTCCACATTTCACACACTCGTTTATGTCTCAACACATTATTTTCATTCGACTTGCCAGCGACCCGCGTTACCGTACACGCCTCAGGTCCACTTTCAATTCACGGTCCACACACGTCCATCTCATTTTCACAACACTTCTTAGCCTACGTTATAGTACACGCCTCAGGCTATGTCTCTTGCCGGCGTTACAGTACACGTCTCAGGCTTAACATCCTCTACCTACGGCACAACCCGCGTTAACATACATGCCTCAGGTTGGCAATCTTCCGATAATACTGGGTATCGTCCCGCGTTAAAGTACATGCCTAAGGACGGCTCACTTCCCCGCGTTACACTACACGTCTCGGGGATTTTCGTGACCACACGCATTTCACATGCTCAATTAACACGCAAACATGGTCAATTCCCAGTCAATTCAATTTAGCTCATACACGCATATAACGGGGCCACATTTCAATCAATTACTCCACAATTCAATGAGCACGCAAGGTCACCATTGGACCCACAATCACAGCCATTAACATAAGCATAAATTCAACATTTTCATGTCTATTTCCAGCCATAACAATCACCACAAAACCAGCCACGACACCCCACATCAAACCAACACATTTAGTCCTCAAAGCTGACCATATGCTCGTCATTGCGAGCCACAATTCCAGCACTCAATTCAACAACCAATCAACCTCGAAATCATCACAAATTCATCCACAAATCAGCCAATTTCAGTCCCCAGATCAGCCTACTAACATAACCCCTAAACAGCCACTAATTAACCCCTAAATCGCTATTAATTAACCTGATTCAGCCTCTAATCAAGTCCGTCGATACCCGATATCTTAAGTAAATTTTAGGATGTCACTTACATGAAGTCCTAGTCTAGCTCGGCTGAAGGGGAAGCGGCGATCCGGCAGCCTCACGGTGGTGGACGACGGCAATGGCTGCACAGCAGGCGGTGGTGGCCGGACGATCTACTGGCCTTTCTCGGCTAGACAGAACCAAATGAAGGCCGGTGAGGCTAATTCGGTGAAAGGGAAAACAGGGGAGGGAGAGGCGGTGAGGTGATGGTGGCGACGATGAGGCCGCGGCTTCACGGGCGGATGGATGGTGGGGATCAGGTCCGGCGGTTGAGCGGCGGCGCTAGCTGGCTGGGCCGGCTGGCCACGGTTACGGTGGGAGGAGGAAGAAGCTTGGCTGGGAGGGAGAGAGGAAGAGAGAGGTTGCCGTGAGTGAGAGAATGAGATGGAGAAAGAGAAAATGGAAAGAAATAGGCTAAGGGTCAATAATTGGTATCTAATCCCTTGCCACATGACCATCCTACCCCCCTCTCTATCATCCAATCAATGGCTACGATTTGATCTTATCCTAAGATTGACGGTCAAGATTAATCCTTGCAAAAAATATCTAGGGGCAAAATTGAAATTTCAAAAAATTTCCAAGGAAAAATTGTCCAAAAATTTCTATTTCTAAAGTTGGTATGAAATGACCAAAATGCCCCTCTTACATTATACTTGGCCTTAACAAAGTCCCAGGGGTAAAAAGGTCATTTTTCATTTCTCGCAAGAATTCGAATTTTTTTAAGAATTCGGACAAATCTGAGGCTGACTAAGCCAACAACAACGTCGTCCAATTATCCTGTCATGACCTTCGTAATTTTCAATGCCCAAACTTAGTTTCTAAGTAACGACTAAATTCAATTAACGTAGTTTGAGCGTATCTCGAACTAACGGCTGGCTTTCGAGAAATTCGTACATTTGACCCGTGGCCGATACTGAATCAAGCCACATTTAAGTTCACTCGGGTCGTGACGACCTCGGTGGTCACTTAATCGTGAGGATCGATCGCTAGTTTCGATGGCACGATCGTTTGGTATAGGTTTAGGATCATTCGTCAATTCATTTCGTAGTCAAGTGGAATCACCCGCGATCTACTCGTATGACAGTGGCAAATTGATCCATAACTATACTTGGATCGGTCTACATTGGCTCAAAATGTCACCTCGACAATTTTTATAGTCGAAAGTCGGTTCACGCTTGAGTTTCTTTGGTCGCGCGAATTTAAATCCCTAATTAGCCATTCTCTATTGATTAGTATCCCAGGGGTGATCAGTTCCAGGCGAGATCTAACTATAAGCACGTCCATAAAATTACCATTTCATAAATCCCAAGTGGATCGGATTTCAGAATGTCACAGGTGTACTTACCCTTGATGTCATCGAGTGTACCTAGAGAAATAAGATTTTTCTTGAGCTCCAGTACATGCCTCACGTCTGTCAGCATGTGCACTATCCCATCGTGCATCTGAATCCGAACTATACCTATCCCTACAACCTTGCAAGCTACATTATTCCCATCAGAACTCTACCATCATATACAGTATGGTAAGTTATAAATCAGTTCCTTTGAGGCATCTTATGACAAGAACACCCTGAATTTAGCATCAATTCGCCTCCTAACGAACTAGTAGTCACATACAAAACATCCTTTGCATCACTAGTGTTCTATTTGGCGACGTTTGCCATATTGCTTGTGGCATTCTGCCTGTCACATCGATTTCTCCGCTCTATAGAATGTCTCATGATGTGCCCCTCCTTGTAACACTCCAAACATTTCATTTGTCCCTTGGACATTCTATGATGTGAGTTTGACCTACTTTTACCTTTGCTAATACTGGACCTATGACATCCACGGTTCTGGCTATGTATCGATCATGAGAAATGGCCATGGGAATGGTGTGTCGATAGTGGGGATCGGCCATGAACCAATCCAAGGATGGTTATGGATCGATCAACCTGATCGAAAAGGGCGACCGAGGGATTGATAGCGAATTGATCTGTTGATCATGCAAGTCGACCAGGGCTATTCAACCATGGATCGGCCACTCAGCTATGAGGATTGGTCGTGGAACGATCACACACCATCACGGATCGATCAAGGGATGGTCATGGATCTATTCCACTCGGTCATGCACCAGTCGCAGGTGATTCCACTCAGTCATGCACCAGCCACAAACAACTATGGATCAATCCCATGCGACTGTGTGTCAACCGCAGATCAATCAATCCCACGCAACCGTATGACAACCAAAGGTTGACCACGGATCGGTTATGCTCGACCAAGCATCGGTCACGAATCGATTATGGATCATTTACACTGGATCACGGACCAATCACGAATCGGTCGCGGATCGACCTACACAATCCAGATGCTCGATCTATTCGACCCAACCGCCCGAGCTAGGCACTCGGCCATGTGCTCGGCTAGTCCCAGCCATGGACCTGGCCACGCCGGTCGTGCCCGGCCATGAGCCCGACCATGAGCCTCAATCTGAATCGTGTAATCAACCGTGGATGAACATGAGTAACTCTCACACGATTATGTCAGCGCTTACATCGACTTCTCTCTCATGCTTATCTAATGTTCCTTGGATGTTAGCCAATAAATGAAGAGGGTGAATCATCATCTTAGGTGGTAAGAAATAAGTGGCATAATCCAAAGCCAATGATGACCAAATCTTAGACAATTAGTCTGGGCATTTAAGGAAGGGGTATTCATCATCCTAGGTGGAAAGAAGAAGATTTGGCCATGATTACATGATGACTCATTGGCATAAGTGGACCAATGAGAAGAATACCACATGTCCTCAATCATTTCCCTAGAAATTTAGGGTGCCACAACATCAACATAGCTAGGCCACTTGAAGAAAACTGATTAGGCCACTTGTTAGGGTCATTAAATGAGGGTAAGTCTATAAATAGAACCCCCACCTCTCATTTCCACCACCCCACCATCTCTTGCTCATCTCTCTCTCCCTTTCTCTCTCGGTTTCTCTCTCTCTCGGCCCTCACTTGACTGCTCTCCCTCATCGCTCAGCCATCTCTTGGCCACTCATTGCCTTTCGTCTATTGTAAGTGGAATTCCTAACCTTCAACTAGGGTGATGAGCTATGATGTTCGGGCTTGGTTTTGTTCTCCTTCGGGCTTAGTTGTTTACGTGTTTGATGATTGTTTTGTATGGTTTGCTCATGTCTTTGCATTCCTAAGTCGATTCACCCTCCGGACCACAGATAGGTCTCGTTCGGCTTTGGATTAGCATTGAGGAGTGTTAGTTCAAGCCGTGAGTCACGTGCCGTGCCCGGCATATACTGTAGTTATAATGTTATAGGTCATGCATTACGCAAACTCATGAGCATGCCCACGAGGCTTGTTTGCATTGGCTAATATAAGAAGATAACGGACCGGCTTGCGTATGATGCATTATGTGTGGTCACCTAAAGGAAAGATAAAAGCCGTTGCCATTTGATGATAGCAACATTGCCCCGTTTGATGACGAGATGCCCCCATGTCAATGGGATGCCTCGAGGAGAGTTTTCGGAATGCCGCTAGAAGTGGGTGATGCCTTGATTGAGTCGAGAGGACCCCAAGGAAGGGTTGTTAATCAGGATGCTGCGGAGTGCGATACCCAGTTGATGCCGAATGCCCCATTTGATGATGGGAAGGACAGTCTGATGACGGAAGATATGATAATGAAATAAGCTCTTATGCATGTTCCTATATTGTTTGGTATGCTTGCTTGGTAAGTTGAAGATAGTTCGTGCATTGACGGTAAGCCAAAATGGTTCACATGCATATAGTCAAGCTACTGCAATAGTATTGCTATTGATCTGCCATCGATACATTAATGCGAGTGATGTTTACATGGTAGGTTCGACGACGAGACGTCCTTCTACCTGATGATTAATCATTTTACATACTGAGTTTTTGACTCACTTCGTTGTTCTTTTCAGACTTGTAGGTATGGATGCCTCACCCCCTCCTTATCATGGCTTGCCAATCACTACAAAAAAACACGTTTTTTCCGATGAAATTTCCAACGAAAAATTTAGAAAAATTCGTTGGAAAACGAATTTCCAACGAATTTTCCAACGAAAAAAAATTCGTTGGTAATAGGTCGTCGGAAATTTTTCCAACGAAAAATTTCAATTTTCGTTGGAAATTTGCGACGAATTTTATTTCGTTGGAAAATTCGTTGGAAAATTTGTGGCTAAATTCGTTGGAAAAACTACAAAATTTTTTTTCTGGTCGAAAAATTTTTTTTCCAACGAAAAATTTTTCGTTGGTAAAATTACAAATGTTTTTTTTTTCGAAAAATCATGGAAATTTTTTTTCCAACGAAAATTTTTTGTTGGTAAAATTACAAATTTTTTTTTGGTCAAAAAATTGTGAAAATTTTTTTTCCAACAAATTTTTTTTTTCAAAAAATCGCCCTCGCCGCCGGCGAGGGCTAGCCTCGTCGCCGGCGAGGGCAGGGGTCGCCCAGATCTGGGCGAGCTCGAGCTCGTCGCCGGCGAGGCCCAGCCTCGTCGCGGGCGAGCCTCGCCGGCGACGAGGCTGGGCCTCGCCGGCCATGGCGAGGCCCGAGCTCGCCATGGCCGGCGAGCTCGAGCTCGCCCAGATCTGGGCGAGCTCGGCCCTCGCCGGCGACGAGCTCGAGCTCGCCCAGATCTGGGCGACCTCGAGCTCCCCGGCGACGGCGATGAGGTGGTTGAGGCGGCGGGCGAGGTGGCGGCCCTTGGTGGCGTCGGGGGCGCCGACCGCCGCGGGGGCCTGGCCCTGGATGGCCGTGGCGGCGAGGGAGCCGATGTCGCCCTGGATGGCCGCGGGGGAGGGAGCCGACGTCGCCCAGATCTGGAGAAGTTGAGGGCCCCGATCTTGGTGTCCATGGTGTCGGAGCCGGAGCCGGAGGAGGAGGTGGGGCGGCGGGGGACGAGGCAGAGCGGGAGGCGGAGCGAGCAGGTGAAGGCGGAGGAGGGGGGCAGCGGGGGAGGAGGCAGAGCGAGACGAAGGTGAAGCAGAGAGAGAGAGAGAGAGAGAGAGAGAGAGAGAGAGAGAGAGAGAGAGAGAGAGAGTGAGTGAGAGAGAGTGAATGTGGAATGAATTGGGCGCGAAAATATGAATAAAGAAAAAGTAGTGTTTTCGTTGCAAAATTCGTGGGAAATTTCCCACGAATTTTGCAACGAAAATTATACACACTAAAATAATGACCCGAAAAATTCAAATTCGTTGGAAAATTCGTTGGAAATTTCCAACGAATTTTCCAACGAACATTGTATACACTAAAATAATTGCCCGGAAATATGAAATTTGTTGGAAAATTCGTTGGAATTTTCCAACGAATTTTCCAACGAATATAAAAAAATGCTGGTCAGTACCGGTTTTTTGGAATTCGTTGGAAATTTCATTGGAAATTTCCAACGAAAAAAAATTCGTTGGAAATTTCCCACGAATTTTGCAACGAAAATTATACACACTAAAATAATGACCCGAAAAATTCAAATTCGTTGGAAAATTCGTTGGAAATTTCCAACGAATTTTCCAACGAACATTGTATACACTAAAATAATTGCCCGGATGTCGCGACCTAAAAAATTCCCTCTCTCAGGCTAATGGATTATTAGGACTAAACCTAACTCGGGCCCTCCCAAGCCCTACCAATTCGCAACTTTGGGTTTAAGTTTTTTAACATGCAAATGTTTTCATGCTTGGAGTCGCCACTAATCAATTTGTGGTAGGTCGATTAGAAACCTAAATAAAACATAGGGAGATATGTTTTATTCCTACGAACCAGAGATTCTAAGTCCGGGGACTTGATTACGCTAGATCTAGTCTAACGCCCTTTCGGTACCTTTTCTTTTCAAAAATATTTTGGCAAGCAGTTTGGATCCATTTTAACTTAATCACTAACATGTGAGGTGTTCATGCGGGTGCGCAAACCACCAAAGTAACACCCAATAATCAAAACATTAAATAAATTGCAAGATTGGGAGAATTACTTACCTCGAAGCAACGTAAGCATCTGCATGGTTAGCTAGAAAATCACATCAACCATCCTAATATGATTTCTAATTAACAAGCAGTTCACTCAATATTTTTGGATTTTCGCTTATTTAAATGAAAGCTAACCTATATGTAATGACGTGCAAAAATGACATGCAAGTAATGCAACCTAGCATGCAAACTATATGTCATGCGACGACGTGACCTAATTCTGATGACGGGCAAATGATTTATTTTTGGTATTTTCTGGTGAAATTCGGAATAAAAATATGCCTAAATTAACGTGCAACCTATGATGACCTAATATGTCCTAACATGATTTATTTTTGGGATTTTTGTTAAAATTCGAAATAATAAATTACTCAAATTAAGAATACAATCTATCCTAATCTACCATGAAACAATTCATTCTTTTTTAGGGTTTTCTTGAAAATTCGGAATAAAAATAACCTAAGTAATCTATCAAGACTAGAAAATTATTTAATTTAAACTAGGAAATAGATTATCTCAAATCCTAATTTAAATTAAATAATTACTCTATCGTCTAGATATATTTAAGATTCCTAAACATGCAAAATTCAAATTCAAATCCTAACTGATATTTTTTGAATTTTCTTTTTTATTTGGAAAGGAAAGACAATTTAAGCAAAGATAGCATTCACATTTAAAACAACCACGCAATCCACAAGATTCGTTTCAAATTCGGATTAGGCACAAAAATCGAGCTATCAGTCATATCTATAGGGTTATAGATATTAACGGAAAGTCAATCATTCAAATCTGGAAAGCAGATAAAAATCATTATCGTACCCAAGTGATTATAGATAGGATAATGATTTTCCGTATCGCCACGTATCATACCTTAGGGATAAGGTCGGATAATTGTTCAGATACGTTGCTGAATTAGGAAAGATTCCTAATTTTGAATATTTTCAAATATTGCGAACAAGGCAAACATTATCCTAAGATATCTAGCAATCCACGCAATATTCACAGAATATTCAAACATCCAAAAATTAAGAAACGAAATATTCTAAAAATATTGGATAATGTTCAATTACCTAATTTGCAGATAATTTCCAAATTCGAACTTGCGGATCAGGACGAACGATGAACGGTGGACCGGCGACACGGTGTCGGGAGCGACGGCGACTTGCGGCGATGACACGGCGGGGAGTGGCAGCGGCGGTGGCGCGCGACTCAGGCTGCTTCGCGGTGGTGATGATGCTAAGCAATGGCGGTGGATGGCTTGTCTAGCCGCGACGAGGCTCGCGACACGGGCTTGTCACGGCGATGCTCGCTGAAGAGTGATTCAGTGCGGCAAACTCGCAGTGAGATAACAAGGCAGGAACTGGCTGGTCAGCCTGCGACTCTTTGAAGAGCTCGAACCACTTGGAAGACAGGAAGATGCATGATCGTGGTCTGTTTCAGAGAACAAGACCCAATGTATTTTCTTTTATTATTCCACCCACACGTTGGAATTCTCTTTCCACCAATCAAGCTCTCTCTTTTACTTTGACCATGCAAAACCACCTCCTTGGCTCACGATTTTCTCTTATCAATTATACACCTCTCTTGGCTGGACGCTTTTCCTTTGACCACCGAATAACTCTAAGCTGGGTTGGACTTACTGGGAGTGATTCAAAACCGTTCAAAACCGGACACGACGAGGCTTCGTTGAAGGAGACGCTGGAGCCGGTTTGCTGGACGTTCGCTGGGTTTCTGAGATTTTGCCTAGACTGTCGCTGGGACTCCGAATGTGCAGCTTCGTCGTCGCGTCAAAGGATCCCAGTCTCGGGGACAGCAGCAATCGTCGTGGGTCGGCTCAGTTGATCAACGGAGGAAGCAGCACAGGACGGGGGCGAACCTCTCGCGGCCACAGGTCTGGCCGCGAGGGAAGTAGTGGTGCGGCGCGAATATGAGGCGGCACGGCCGCAAGCCGGCGTGGTCGCAAGGTAGCGCGACGGTGAGGCGGGCGCGTGTGCGACTGACTCTCTCTTCCTCCCTCTCACACTCTAGAAAATTCTGATCTGAAATTATGAGAGGTGTTCTTCCCCAAATTTTCTGACCTAATGAAGTATTTATAGTATTAATCTAGGTCAATTAGATGGGCTTTCTGGTCCTAATGGGCTTAGGCTTGGGCTTTAATTCAAATGGGCTGAATTAATTAATGATAATGGGCTGAATTAATTAATGACAATGGGCTGAATTAATTAATGACAATGGGTTGAATTAAGTTCAAATTAAAACAACCGAGCCCATTTGACTTGTAATTCCCGGCCCTTGCATTACAAGCGAGCCGAGTCCCATTCAATGAAATTTAAGCTCGTTCGTCACCGCCAGTCCGATGCAAAATGCAATTAATCTAAAATGAATTTAAACTATATGTTATGCAAATTAAATATTTTTTGTTTAGGGGTTAAAAATTTAATCCCTAATTTTCTATGCAAATTACACAAAGTGGTGCGCCAAAATTTAGGTGTCAACACCGGAAATATGAAATTTGTTGGAAAATTCGTTGGAAATTTCCAACGAATTTTCCAACGAATATAAAAAAATGCTGGTCAGTACCGGTTTTTTGGAATTCGTTGGAAATTTCGTTGGAAATTTCCAACGAAAAAAATTCGTTGGAAATTTCCAACGAATTTTCCAACGAAAATTGTACACACTGAAATAAGTGCCCGAAAAATTGAAATTCGTTGGAAAATTCGTTGGAAATTTCCAACGAATTTTTCAACGAATATAAAAAAATGCCGAATAGTACCGATTTTTTGGAACTCGTTGGAAATTTCGTTGGAAATTTCCAACGACAAAAAATTCGTTGGAAATTTCCAACGAAATTTCCAACGAAAATTATACACAATGAAATAATTGCCCGAAAAATTCAAAATTCGTTGGAAAATTCGTTGGAAATTTCCAACGAATTTTCCAACGAATATAAAAATGCCGAATAGTACCGTTTTTTTGAATTTGTGGCAAAATTCATTGGAAATTTCCAACGAAAAATTTTTCGTTGGAAATTTCCAACGAATTTTGCGACGAAAAATTTTTCGTTGGAAATTTCCAACGAATTTTCTTTTCGTTGGAAAATTTGTCGAAAATTTGCGACGAAAATTTTTTCGTCGCAAATTTTCGTGGCAAAAATCCGGTTTTTTTGTAGTGAATGTCCTTGGATATGTTAGTTACCAATGTTGTTGATGTAGAGAATGACGTCACCTACCATAGATATAATTCCATTGTATGGGTCGAAGAAGACTTGGATGATTGGGTTCCTCATTGCTACATAGCTCGGTACGCATGGTTGGACGGCAATCTCGTAGGGCCGCTTCGAGGCTTCGATGGATCGCCTGAGTTCACCAGTGGATCTGTGCCTAACGCGACAGTGACCAACCAGTAGAGTACACTACGTGACGAAGGGAATACCAATTTTGGAGCTACGCTAGTGGAGATAGGAAATCCCCATCCTACTTGGATAATAGTGTAATGTAAATAAGGAAGTGCCAGTAGAAAAGGACAGTGTAAATATACCAACGCATAATAGAAGTAGTGTGTTTTGTGATGTGTTTTCCTGACAGCTTGATTGTTGTCAGGGTGATTATTTTTGTACACGCTTTTGCATGCTCGTAAGAACAAGATGAATCGAAATTAAATGGGTTGGCGACGCGCCTAGGACGTTGTATCCCTGCTGGTTGTGGTGTTGGTTCGTCACAGGACCCCTAATTTTAACCTCTACCTCGAATCACTAGTTCCTACGCTACATCTTGCGCTAAACCGTCAATTTGCAACTTTCTCTACCACTCTATAGAGAGCAAGGCAGACATTACTACTTCCGAGATAATCGTAGTGTGCCCTTGTAGCAAGGAATTGGTAAGGTACTCCTATAACTTTGATAAAGAAGCTAATAACATCATGCCCTGCTCTTATTATCTAGAATCTTACCGATATTCTTTAAATCCATCATGAGTTTATTGTTCAAACTCTTCGTTACTTAGAGGGCTTGAAGTTTTGCCCACAACACAAGAGCATCCTTCTCCTGACCACCTCTATAAACACCTTAGCCAATAAGTTCAATAGGATTATATTCCTCGTCTTCCTTATTAGCACGTCATTTTTGGTATCTTTCATTGTTTTAGGCTACTTATCATTGCCCTCCAATGCTTCGGCCAAACCTTAAGTTGTTAATAGTGCCTCCATCTTGACACTCCATAACCCAAAGTTGATCATCTCGTTAAACTTCTCAATTTCTACTTTCGCCCCGAACATAATTGCAATAGCTTAATTTCCAAATAATAATCAGACAAACAAAAGTCCAAAATCACAATCCAGAAAATCCTATCTCTAATGCCAATTGTTGTGGTATTAACTAACACGGAAGCTAATCGAATTCTTACAATTTATGTCAACGTGAAAATTACCATATAAATAAACAAGAAACACCAAATGACACCAAAGATTTACGTGGTTTAGTCCGAGTATCGGTACCTCTATTCACGATGAGAACTAGTAACAAATAATCCACTATGATTGAAGAATTCAAGTTACAATTGCTCACTCATATGCTCAATTACTTTTCATACCTAGATTAAATTAAAATCCTAAGTATTTATAAATAAACAACTCAGATGGATATAAAAAATCACAGCACAAATCCACATGTCCAAACAAGTCCATGCGGCCGTAAAACAAGAACGTCTTCTACATTGTTTTCGTTCCCTCTGGGCGGCCACTTCGTGCGGCTCCCTTCTTCATTTTGTGCGGCTCCTAGGGGTAAGCGGTTCTTGGTTCGGTCCGGTTCCAAGGTGGAACTGGGAATCGAACCGAGAGAACCGGTTTCCAATTTTCGGAACCGCGGACCGAACTGATTGGTTCTAGGACCAAGAACCGGACCGGACCGTCGGTCCTGTCCGGGTTCGGTCCGATCCAATGAAACCAGTTACTTAGAGTTTAGGATTTTTTTTGGTCAAACACTTAAGGTTTGGTTCACATTTTACTAATTTTTGTCAATAAATTTATGTCAATGAAGTTCACTTAGGGTTTAATTCACATTTTACTATTTTTTATCAATGAATTTATGATAATGAAGTTCACTTAGAGTTTAATTTACATTTTATTAATTTTTTTAAAGAAAAAATAACAAAAATATATATTAAATAGTCGATCCGGTCCGGTCCGGTTCCCCTTTGGAACCGGGAGCCGGTTCCACTTTTAGGAACCGGAAAATCGATAGTCCTGAGAACCGGACCAAACTCATCAGTCCGGTTCGGTCCGGTCCCGATTTGGACGGTCCAAGTTGCTCACCCCTAGCGGCTCCTTTGTCAATAGCAACGGAAAAAAAACAAGAGGCCCATGCTCCTTCACTGTTCGGCCATGAAGGAAAGAGAGAGCTAGTGTGCACTACATGAAGAGGCACTGTTCGGCCAAGAGGACGGAGAGAAAACGCTCTTGTGGGGCTGACTTCGAGAAGAAAAGGACAACCTAGCTAGAGCAAAAAGAAAACCCTGGAAGCAAGACCCCTTTTTTTATTTCTAATTTTTCCTGGGTCCCACGTTACTTACTTCTTAAAACAATGATAGGAAACGTGGGCTCACCCTTCTCTGTCTTGTAGAGGCAGACTTGAAGGATTTAGCATATCGATTTACGTTCTTCAATCAGGTCGAGTTCTGTAAATGTCTCATACTCAAGACATAATATAACACTTCCCAACTGAAAATCAAACCAGGCAACCAGTATTCATTCACCCCTGTTTCTCAATTCCGGTTCTTATTGTTTTCTTTATGTGACAGGATTTTGCTGAAACCTTTGATCTTGATTCGAGGGAATTGTTTTCCAAGGTTGAGAAGAAACAGAGGATGCAAGGATCATGGAGAACATCTGCAAGAGACGATCATATCAATCAATTCATAACTTCAATGGGCAGCAGATTAAAGAGACTCTCTCCGGAATCTGTCGACCGTTGCATCTTCGTCGGTCCGGACAAGCAACGGTGGAACAGATCGGCAGACAACCATGTATCGGTCACCATTGAGAGCCTCAACATTGAAAATCCCAGCAACAACAAATTCAACTCCAGGAAAGAGAATCTGGCATTTTCAATCCGAAAGAAGCTCAAATCCTTACCTCCGCAACCCTCCGAATGCTGCATATTCCGCGTGGCCGAGAAGCTCCAGCGGGGCCACGAAGAGGACTACAGGCCCCGTGTCATCGCAATCGGACCTTATCACCGTTGCAATGAAAGCCTCATGCTGATGGAAGATCATAAGCTGCGGTACTTGCAGAACTTCCTCAAGCATAACCGGAAGTGCCGCCTAGAGGACTGCATCGAGAAGATCTGGTCCTGGGAGGACCGAGCCCGCAGGTGCTACGACGAACCGATCGACCTCGACTCTGATGAGTTCGCCGAGATGATGCTCCTTGATGGCATCTTTGTGATCCAGCTCTTCCTGTTGTTCCGGAACCCTAAGTGGAGGGTGGATGGCGACCGGATCTTCGGCAAGCCGCGGTTGCTCAACGACGTCCGCCGCGACATGACGTTGCTGGAGAATCAGATGCCATTCTTTGCCGTTGAAGGGCTGTTTGAGATGGCTTTCGGATCACACCAGAAGCACACACCGGGGCTGCTTGAGCTCGCGTATGGGTTCTTCAGGCCAGCAACAAATATTGAGGACGTGCCAGAGGTGGTGATGGAGTCGGAGGTGCAGCACTTTCTCGACGCAATCAGGCTCTTGTACTTGCCATCGGTGAGGAAGGCGCCATGCGAGAGTGAGGAGGAGATGGAGTTCATCCCGAGCGCAACGGAGCTAGTGGCAGCCGGAGTCAAGCTGAGAAGAGGTGAGAGTTGACCTGTGTCATTTTGTTTTCTGAATTTGAATACCTATATGATTCTGTTACGTTCTCTATTTATTTCCTTATCTTGTATTAACAATACTCTCAGGTAACAGCAAGTGCTTGTTCGACATTGTATTCAAGAATGGAGTGCTCGAAATCCCGCAGCTCAAATTTTTCTATCCGACGGAATCCTGTTTCCGGAACATTATCGCCTTCGAGCAATGTTATTATCGGAATGACAGTTATCTAATCGACTATATGGTCTTCATGGATCACCTGGTCAATACCCCAGGCGATGCAAAGTTGCTGATCGAAAAGGGAATCATCGAGAACTGGCTTGGCAATGATGATGCTGTGGCGCACCTAATCAACACCTTATGCAATGAAACTTTCCTGCGGTCAAATAACGCCTACTTCTACAGCCTCAGGCGCAAGCTTGTCGTGCATTGCCAAAGGCCTTGTAACAAGTGGAAGGCAATGCTCAAGCGCGATTACTGCAGTAGCCCATGGGCGGTCCTCTCGATTGTCGCTGCAATTGTGTTGCTTACGCTGACAGTAGTACAGACCGTGTGCTCACTCCTATCTCTCATATAACTTTGCTTTTTGAATCGAATGGTAAATTGCCACTGTAGTGCTCTAAGTTGTGATCGAATTTTGTGTAATTATCATTTCCTTTCTATCAGAATCAGCAGAACTTATGTATGTCAGTCAGGGCACAAAATAATTATCTTTTTCCTATACAATACAATTCACGACGACAAACCGGCCAATGTGAATGGGATGTAGTGATTCAGCCTCTATCCTAAGGATGGTTCGCCAAAGAAATGTTGCGGCAACAGAGATTAACTTGTAGGCCCTTATCAGCATTTAGCAATTAATAACCTTAAGCCATGTTGCCTCGAGGCATGTTGAGAAGGAATTGTTGAATATTTTACAACGCTTTTCTTGAAAGCACGCCTACAGAAGATGGTGCATCAGACAGAGGGAATCAAAGCCTGGGCAAAGTGAACCTGAACCTGCATAGCCTTCAACTTTCCAATGCCATCAAGGTCTTTAATTACATGGTGCTAGAATTTGGCTGAGATCAAGACGCAGGAAACTTGAAAATCAACTGCAGCAATCTGCAGTACTATTCTATCTAGCAGTAGATATATGCAAGTTTTGGTGGATTCTTAACAAAGTTGCAGAATGGGTTCTTCCAAACATGAAGCAACCGAATGTGAACATGGTAGATGCCCCTTCACTACCCTCTGGAACAGATTCAAACAATTATGAAGTCAATCGGGAGCTCCAGAAGTCCACACGGTAGCAAAAATCAATAACCTAAGAAGGTGATGCTGATGATCAAAAAACCGAACAGACAACAACAATACCAACAATAATCCTAATAATAGTAGAATACCAGTAAAAAACTAATGAGTGTATAGGTTGGTAGAGCCTGTATTGAAGACGTGCGTCGTTTCAGTTTCTGCTACTGGTTGTGGATATCCATAGTGATAAAACAAAAGAAGAGTAAACAAGCATGGGGATGAGTATCCAAGTGTCTTGGTAAGTTTCTCTTGCACCAGGCTTTCCTGGTGTCGAGCACCTTTATGCCCCATACATATGTCAACTATCACGTATCTGATCTGAGACAGCCCTTCCTTCGTCGCCTCAAGCTTCATTAAATGAGAAAGCAATTCTTCCTCACATTTTAAACATCTAATGAGGTCATGAAACATCTCAAGGACATCTTCCCACCTTATTGAGGCAGAGCAGTCAGCCTTTGCAGCTGGTGAAACGCGCATCCATGAAGAGGAGTCGGTGTGAAAGAAACTTGAAGTTTCATTCAAGAACTTTAGGCAAACAGAAATGATCTGCTGACCCATCTTAGTGGCATGTCTTTGCTGAGCGGACACGTTAAGGATGTCACTTATCTTGGTCAGGGAATTTCGGATTGTAATTGTTGAGAAAACTTCCTAATAGATTTTGAAGTTGACAAAACTATCCACGTTAATCTTGTAAGTTTGACACTTGCTCTGAAGTATTTTGATCTAGGTAGATATATTTTGGAAATGGAAATTTCAATACTTCGAGAGAACTAAACTTTCTGGACTCTCAGACTTTACGAGGACCAGAAGGAAAATTTCAGACTTTACGCCTTTCGGAACGAGAAGTTCAGACTTTACTAAAAAGTTACTCAAACTTTATATTAAGTAGATAAAGAACTTCAGACTCTATTTCTGAAAGGTTTAGACCTTACTGAAGACCCATACTGACTTAAGATTTCACAGAAGGAAAGTGTTGATTGACTCAATCTTAAAAGGCTATAATGCAAATTTGATTAACAATCAAATATTAAGGAAAGTATATCTCACAATGGATAAAGCTCTACTTATAGAAACCAAGATTTTTGTTGTATGGACGATTAGATTCAGCAAGATTCAAATTTTGTCAACCACCGGCTACTCAATCAATTTTATAAAAATCAATCCAAGGTGGAGATTGGAAGATGATCCTCTGAAGACTGTCCAACGGCTAATTTGAAAGTGGAGGAGTATAAAAAAATATTAACGAGGAGCAGAAAGTAGAGAACGAAATCAATAATTAATAAGTCCAAAGTCTGAGCATACTTCAATTCTATTATTTCTCTTTCCTGAGTCAAACACTCAGATCTTGAGAGACATTTTATAAGAGTGATTGTGTGAGATAGAGAGTTCTATCATTCACCGAGTGATATCACTCAGAACTTGTAGTCTCTTTTGATTATATAGTGGAATCTAGCCAATAGGCTATCTGGACGTAGGCTTGATCTAAGCCGAACCACTATAATCTTCTGTGTGAAGTTCTTCTATCCCTAAACTCTTACTCTACCTATTTTACTGCAAACTAACACATTTGTCACAAAGTCTGATTAGAATTTGATTGTTTGTCAGAATTTAATATTGATAATTTGTTTTAGCTTTAAAAAATTGATCGAAAAGTCTTAGATCACCTATTCCCCCCTCTGGGTGATTCTTACTAGCTACATCAATTGGTATTAGAGCAGGTTGCTCATTTTTTGAAGTGTTTTACTTCTAAGCTAATGATCTTATGGCTAACATGAGTGCTCTAGGTCTCATTGAAGGACAGAGAAATACCAGACCACCACATTTCAATGGCAAAGAATACAGCGTGTGGAAAAACAAGATAAAGGCATTCATCAAATCAATTGATCACATGCAGTGGGATGTTATCATTAGAGAAGTCAATCCAAAACCTTCTGTATCTACTTCAAAAGAGAAGCTAGATGAAAGCAAATCAGCATATCCTCCATTGTCTCAAACTGAGATAACAAAAAGAGAAGCTTTAGATTCAAAAACAATTTATTCATTTATTGTGCTTTAGCACCTATTGAATATAAAAAAAAATTTCTTCCTATGAATCAGCAAAAGATATCTAGGACATCCTCTACACTACATATGAAGAAACAGATCGAGCAAAGGAAACTCAAATCAACCTATTGCTTGGGCAATATGAATCTTTCAAAATGAAGACAAGAGAATCAGTTGATGATATGTATGATAGATTTACTGATATAGTAAATGGTCTTACATATCAAAGACAACCAATCTCAGATGCAATGAAATTAAACAAGCTTCTGAGGGGACTATCGAAGGAATAGGACAACACAAAAAACTCACTTCGAGAGACTCAAAGGATTATGCCTCTATCAATGAATGAACAAATTGGAACTTTTTAGTCATATGAAACTGAACAACTGAATGAGGAAAATGAATCCAGAGGTAAGAAACTCATTGCTTTAAAATCTAATGTTGAATCTGATGATGCAGATTCAAAAGAAGAGGATGTTGATGATGAAGAACTGGCTCTTTTCATAAAGAAGTACAAAGAATGAAAAAGAAAGGAAGAAACTTTAAAGGGAAGAAGCCATTTGAGAAAAAGGAGATCCCTGATGAGACTAAAAAATCAAAGGAAGTAATCTACTTCCATTGCAAGAAGTGTGGACACATCAAACCAAACTATTCACTCCTGAAGAAAAAGAAGAGCAAATATGAAAAGGCGAAGAAAGCATTGAAAGCAAAAATCTGGAGTGACACAGAATGTGAAGACAGTGATAAAAACATCTCAAACTTCTGTTTAATGGCAAAATCAGACTTAGATTTGGACTCAGACTCACACTCAGACTTAGATTCTAATACTGAAGTCGAAATCGAGGTAAAGTATCTTGAAATTGCAATTGAAGTGTTAAATTACATTGATAAATTATGTTCTGAATTTAAGGCTGCTCTTAAGAGAATCTCTGAACTCTGAACTAAAAAGGAAAATACATTACTGAGGCATCAGGATATTTCTCAAAAGGACGAAATCGATTTTCTGCAAAAGGAATTTCATCAAATCAAGGAAAATCGTGATCTTCTTATCGAAGAAAATTCTGTTTTAGAAAGGAAGTTTTTTTATATTACTTCCAAATTTTTAAATGGCTCAAAAACGCTGGAATATATCATTTCCATTCAAATTCTTTACTACAACAAGTCAAGACTTGGTTTTGCTAAGGAAAGTAATCACTTGATTCATTTTCCAAAAGTCAATGAGAGATTAAGACAAAGACCTCCTAGACAAGCCTACAAGAATCACTTTCAAAAGAATTTTGTAAAACTTGCTGGCCAAAGTGCTCTCAAGTGCTTAAAATGTGGTGATCCACAACACTTTAAGAATGTATGTCCTAAGGTATGGAAACCAATTCGGAGAAACTTTGTAAGAACAGCCTACACTACTAACTCTCAAGGACCCAAACAAATTTGGATACCAAAAAAAACTTGAGTATGTGTAATTTTTGTAAGTTATCAGAAAGAGAAAGACAAAATGGTACTTGGACAGTAGCTGTTCAAGATATATGACAGGAGATCCAAGCATGTTTATAAAATTTCAAAGTCTAAATGATGGGAGTATTTCCTTTGAAGGAAACAACAAAGGAAAAGTTGTTGGAAAAGGAACCGTTGAGATTGGAGGACTAACTATCCATGATGTTTCATTGGTAAAAGATCTTAAGTACAATCTTATAAGCATAAGCCAATTATGTGATACTGATTTCAAAATAAGCTTTCAAGAGAACATATGCTCTGGCTCTAACAAAGACTGCTCTCAAACCTTCACAGGACAAAGACATGGTAATATCTATCCCCTAGATATAAATTATGATACTACTTAGTTCTTACTTTCTATCAAGGAAGATGAAGATCTGTGGTGTAGAAGATTGGGACACATTAGCATGAAACAAATTTCAAAGATCTCAAACAAAAAATATGACATCCTCATATTTCAACCCTATTCAAGATGTAATGAATGGTTATTTCATCAATGCACAATGAGTAGAATTAGGCTCTGAATTGATTCTTGAATCATTCAAGGGTATTCCAAGCTTTGGGAAAGACGAATTAAGACTTCGTTGCGTGCGACCAAAGCACTCAATCATGGATTGACAATTCAACCAAAGGATCGTTGAAGGACAACCATAAGCCATTTCAAGCCGATCCAGGAATGGTTATAGATCAATTCGACAATAGTATAAAATCGGATTGCGGGTGATTTCGCACGATTATTATATTGATTTCGAACGATACTAAACCAATCCCTAATGATCGTATGCTTCAAAACGAGCTATTGACCCCTCATAATTACATGACAACCGAGATTCATTCATGGATTGAGAATGCTTAAACGTGGATTGATTTGGAATCAACTACGGGTTAAACGCACGAAACCCCTAAAAGCCGCCCATTGTTCTAATTATATGAAAGACACGTTTGAGTGATTTTAACCACAAATTCTACTTCAGTTGAGGATATTGGACTCTAGAGGAGTAAGAGATAATTATTAGAAAAATTATGGGAATCGCTTATTTATCAGTAAACCGAGAAACCTTAGAAAGGTGAAATTCGGGTCGGAAATTGGGGCCCGCGAATTTCTAAGAGCCCAATGGGCCTCATGGACTATATAGTCGGCCACAAGGGCCCAATGGAAGGAAAATTACGGTTTTGCCCTTTTAGGCCCAAATTAAGAAATTTTGAGAATTTGTACAAGAAAAGCTCGAGACGAGAAGCCCGTAAGGAACTAAGCCCAATGATAGGGCGCAAGGAGGATTTCGGCCCAAGAAGAATGAGCTTAGTCCAAGTTTAAGCCCACTTAACCTTTCAAGCCCATTTCAAGCCCGTTAACCTTTTCAAGCCCGTTTCTCTTCAAATTGGACCCGTATAAGCCCAAGCCCATGTGAATAGTGCACGTGAATAGTGTCAAAGGCTGAAATTACTAAAGTACCCCTCTCATCTTCTCTTAATTACCAAATTGCCCTTCTAGAATCTTTTTGCAAGATTGATTCCTAGCCATTGGATCATGACTTGTTGGGCAAGGATGGATCTTGGCCATCCATTTTGGGGTGTCTTGCAAGACACTTTCTTTCTCTTCCTCATTTCTCTCATTTTCTCTCTTTCTCTTCTCTCTCTCTTGCTCTCTCTCACGTTTTTCTCTCCCTCTCGGCCTCACCATTTTCTGCCACCATCACCACCCCTTTTGGCTGCTGTTTTGGCCTCTGTTCACCCCCATCTTCGCCCCCAAGCCACGCCGTGAGCCGCCCTTGCCGAGCCACCACCGTGTACCGTCCATCCGAGCCGTTTCCTTACCGATTCGCCCTCATCACGAGCCAAAACAGCCCTCAAAAGCTGTGGTGTTGCTATCCATGCCATCGTTGCCATCTCGTGTCATTTCCGGACCGAGCCATGCATAGGCCTTGCTGCCACCGTCGTGCCCATGTCATCGGAATCGTTTTCGGGTGAGTTAACGCTCTAATCCCTTGATTAGTACGTTAAATTTGCTTAGGGTTTGATTAGACTAAGTTAATCTTGCTTAGTGCTAATTAATGAAGGATTAGTTGATAAGCTATCACGATAAGTGATAGGTGAAAGTGATAAGCTATCGCGATAGGTAATAAGTGGACTTGATATGCTATCGAGAAAATGCGATAAGCTATCGAATTTTTAATGATAAGCTACCGCCGATATTGTAATAAGCTACCGAGGATTTATCGATAAGCTATCGGATTATTTTATAATTAATATTTTATTATTAAATAAATTAATTTTCTGAATTTAAATATTAATATTTTATTAATATTTTTGTGTAGAGTTTAATAATAAATTGTGCTTGTTTTAGGCTTGAATTGTGATGCCTATGTTGGAAATTACCGTATAAATTAGTTTGTATACCTAAATGAATTGTATTGCTATTTTTAAGGATGGAATTGCGGGCATATAAATAGTAAATCCTGAGGTATCGGGTTTGTATGTCAAGTTTTATGAGTTAAATGGAGCAAGGATGTTTAAAAAAAGGAAATCGTGCAAAGTTTGACGGGTTGATTATGTGCATGTGATCACGTGTGAATTTATTATCGCATTTTTAGGTGTGGAAGTTGCACTAATTTGTTGTGTGAGCACGAATCACGTTTGCATTTGGCTAAATGCTTAGATATAAATGAGTTGTGTATTTGTTGTGCTCATGTGATCACATAAAGGAACCTATCACCCAGCGAGGGTTTGGGGATGCAATGTGTGACGTTATGCGAAAAGTGAGTGCAATATGTGACATTGTTCATAAGAGAAATAGCATATCATATACCCTATTGCATTGGCTAAATTCAAAGATAAAGAATTGGCTTGAGTGGTTGGTGTGCCTGCATGGTCACATGAAAGTCCGTCTAGGCAGGGGTTCTAGACGATGCCGTGTCGAGGTTAAGGTCGGGCCGATGCTCCTTATGGAATGCCGTCTAGGCGGGGGTTCCAAATGTTGCTGTAACGCCCCCGCCTTGGGATTATTCATGTGACATCTCGTTCATTATTATCTTTCATTACACACAAGCGGAAGCATATCTCGGGACAATCACAATCAATACACACAGCGGAATAAGACAAGCAGCATCATGAGCAAACCTTATATTTACAATACATGCAAACATGTTTTAACAAGCCCTTCGGGCCATAGCAAACAACACATATTTTACAGCCGACTATGAATAGCAAATCTTGATTTGGGTTATCCTATACCCACTACGGCTTCTCGCTTCTCGCTTTTTCACCTCCACCCCAGTCCTATCTGCCTGGCCATCTCACATCCCACCCATGGCTTTATCTCGGAGCCGGTCTGCCCGCACCGCCAAAGCACCGTTGAACCCACATAGGGATCCAACCCATTCTTCGTTTGCATAGCGATACCAGGCCACGTACGGATGAGGCACCAAGTCCGTTAGGCCCTCATCGAACATTACAAGCGCCGTGATTCGGCGGTAGGCACGGTCTTCTCTGACATCTATCACGGTGAGCACTTTGGCTCTTTGCTCCACGAGATTGCCAACGTGGGCTGGGGGAGATGCCATCCGACGGACCTGAAAAAGGGAAACAAACGGGGGATGAGTCGGAGAGACTCAGCAAGTGAAAACACTAATATCAAGTGAGGATATATTGATCACCATTTACATAAGTCGGCCCTTACCACATTCGCATCGATGGCAGATCAATAGCAAAGTTCAAACAAGAGAACATCACGCATGGCAACATCATGTACAGTTTACCAACTAAGGCTCGGTTCTATCTCAAAACAACAACAAACATGAGACATGATCAAACTAAGAATATGAACCAACTACGACCAACCAAACGATCCAGAAACGATCCAAGCAAACCACATCACAGCGCATCTCAACATCCTTTCCCGGTATTACGGAATTCACTTACACAACAACAAACAAAACTAGAGAATGGGCTAGAAACGGGTGAGCTCAGGAAATTTCCATTTTTTCCTTGCTTCCTCCTTGCTTGGCCGAGCAAACCTAGGCCTACAAAGACCAAACCGTGGGCTCTTGGGTAGAAATGAGAAGAAACGCGGGCTGGTTCGAGATTTATTTGGGCATGAGCTTTTCGGCCAAAAGTGAGAAAACAAGAAACAAAGGAAGAAGAAGAAGAAGATGGTGAGGTTGGCGTGAGAGAGAGTGGTCTTCACGTGGGGTTCCCTTTCCATATATGTAATGGCCTTTGCTTGGGTCATGGCTTAGGTCATCAAGGGATTAGGTCATGGCTTATGTCACTGAGAGATAAGGTCATTTATGCTCATTAATGGACTAAGCCTCTTAGTCAAATTTCATGATGGCATGTATTTAATGCCATTAATGGGCTAAAATGATGAAGAGGCCAACCTTATCTTCACCTCATTGGCTCTCTCTCTCTCTCTCTCTCTCTCTCTCTCTCTCTCTCTCTCTCTCTCTCTCTCTCTCTCTCTCTCTCTCTCTCTCTCCTTGCCCGAATGGCCTTGGTTATCGAGATTCCATTATAGAATCATTCCAGAAGAAAATATTTCAGCTTCTGCCATTATATGTAAAGCCTCATTTTGCCCTTCATATGGCCTCTAATAAAAGTGTAACATATCTCATTTGAAAGATCATAACGTGTAAATTAAATCATCGGAAGACATCAAGTCAAAATTCCAACGTTCTCGGATAGAAAATGCTGAATCTTTGAAATCTGACAAAATCGGACAGCTTTGCACTGTTCACGAAATCGGGCTTGAAAACATAGTAAATGAATTCCAAAAATTCTCAAATTTGAATATGCCATAAATAAGGCCTTAACAAACATTTTTCTTGAAGAGCAAGAAATTTGAATCTCTCTGTAAACACCATTTTTAATAGCTCCAAGACAGACTAAAAACAGTTCATTAGAACAGAATTCTTGTTTCTCGAAATATGCTCTGTCCATAATCCAAATCATCTCAAAAAATTCCCAAATTTATATAAGTTATAGAAAAGGAAGTTATGAACAATGTTCGTGAAGGAAACATTTCCAAAATCAGCCTAGAAAAGCTTGTAGAAAATAAAGTAAGGGTTACCATCACTGAAATACCCATTCTGGGCAGTTTTACACGGTCCGAAAATCAGGCCATCGTACCACTCATATCAACTCCAAAAATTTTGAAATTAAAGTATGTAAAACTTCAAGATGTTTGGAGAAACTTTCAAGAAGGAAGAATTTAGAAATTCGGATCACAAAAGTCTCCCCAAAAATAACAAAATAAAGGGGTACAAAGGATCCAAAATTGGGTTTTCCAAAACAAGAGTAAAAATTTGGTTCCAATTGAAAAACTACCATACTTAAACCATAGTCATTTTTCAGGGACTAAAATTGAGGATGTTACAATTCTTTCCCTTTAAAAGAATTTCGTCCTCAAAATTTAAAACGTACCTGGGATTTAACTTACCTTTCCTTCCGAAGCGTGACACACCCCTCTTTAGTGACACCTTCAGAAAGACATAGTCGCCTACCTGAAACTTAAGTGGTTTCTGGCGCTTGTCAGCCTAATTCTTTTACCGACTTATGCCGTCCTAAGTCTTTCTCTACTTATTTGGACAACATCTATGGTGAGTTGGACTAGCTCTGGACCCATGACCTTCTTTTCCCGACCTCGTTCCAACATACTGGAGTTCTGCAAGCTTGACCGTATAATACCTCGAATGGTGCCATCTTGATGCTTTGCTGATAACCGTTATTACAATTGGATTCTACCTTCCTTTCCGAAGGTAGCCCTGCTTAGCTCTTTCGGAAAAGGCCGAAAAACTTCTTTAGGTGAATGTCTTCAAACTTTGGCTTTCCCACGCTTCTGCTACGTCGCTCTAAGTTATCTTTTACCAATCTTAAATATTTCTTATGCTTGCTTAGATCTTTCGGTACATTGAAATGTCGTACATAAATACTAAGATAAAACAGTATAAGTACAGTTCCAGTCACCCAATTTTTCAAGTCTCCATAATAACATTCTTGGAGTTTTTTGCTTCCTCTTGAGTAAATGCATAAATCCTTCCTTGAGCTGAAGGACGATTATCATGCGGTGGAACTCTGTTTCGTTCCATCACCAGTGGTTGTTGTGACTGCTTCACTTGCTGTCATTGCGGGCAGTCATTTATGCAGTGGCCTTATTGACCACAGCCGAAACATGCTCCCATTTGTTTTGGACATGGAGCATTTCTATGAAACCTTCCGCAAGTATGGCAAGCATCGCTTGCAGTGGAAATTGGCTTTTGATTTTTGATCTTCTTGTTGGGAGTGGAGAAACGGTTTTCTCCCGACATCGGTCTCTTGTCATGATAATGGTTGGATTGAGATGCTAGATGATAGGGCTTTCCTTGGTTAGTCGCAGTGGCAGCTCGTTCCAGAGACTCTTTCTCTACCAGTTGGGCTCTCTCATACAGCTCATTGTAATTCTTGAGGTTCAGCGGCACCAACTATCTCCGGATGTCTAGGTTCAAACCATCTCAGAATCTTTTTGCCCTTTCCACTGGATCTTCAATAAATTTAATGGCGTACCTCGACAATTGAGTGAACCTTGCTTCGTACTGGTCCACCATCATGTTGTTCTACTGAAGTTGTAAGAATTCCTTCATCTTTCGATCACGAGCACATTCGGAAAAATACTTTCCATTGAATGCTTCAACGAAAACATTCCAGTTGACAGCAGCATTTTCTGGGAACATGATTTCCTTGGTCACTTTCCACCAATAGTTGGCATTACCTTGCAGTTGACAGGCTACTAAGGTAACTTTCTCTTCTTCAGAACATCTCAAAAGCTCAAATGCCTTCTGGAGCTCATCGATCTAAGATTCCGTTTCTTCGAGATCTCCAGTTCCGATAAACTTCGGGGGTTGGAGCTTCAGGAATTGCTCGACCAATCCGTGCATCGTACGGCCACCATTTCCATTTCCATTTCCATTTGCTGCCACATTCTCAACATTAGGCATTCGTTGTTAGGCCGGTAGTCCCAACAGTTCTCCCACGGTCACTAGAGCCGGCAGAAACGGGAGTCTTGATTTGACTTCCCCTTCGAGGTCAAGGTTGTAGTCGAGTTCCGAGCACTCATATTGATATTCTAAGGGGTCTTTCTACAATACAAGAATAGGTCAGTGGTCACAAACAAATATTAACACACAACCTATTCAACCACAATCAATCATTCACATGCGCAAAGGTGTTTCCTAGCTAACTACCCAAACTTCAGTGCACCTTATCACTCCATGTCTTTATTTTCGCTTGGATTTCAGAATCGTTCTCCCTAATTCATTGCATAATTCAGTTTCTTCCTTTCTTACCCATCATCCTAGAAGCTTGCCAGGAGCCACACCTTGTTCAAGTCTTCAACCCCGGCGACCACTCTTGCTAGAAGCCGCACCTTGATCAGGCCTCATGCCCCGGCGTCCACTTCATAGCCAAGAGCCGCTCTTTGATTAGGTTCTACCTCGACGACCACTCCCCGCCCCCATCGGATTGGGTCCTTTTAGGATTCCACGGCCTCTTCTTGGCTCAACACCGAACTTGCACTTACTGGAGGGGAACCTACTCTGATACCAAATTAAATTGTAACGCCCCCACCTCAGGGTTATTCATGTGAAGTCTCGTTCATTATTATCTTTCATTACACACAAGCAGAAGCATATCTCGAGACAATCACAATCAATACATAAAGCAGAATAAGACAAGCAACATCATGAGCAAGCCTTATGTTTACAATGCATGCAAACATGTTTTAACAAGCTCTTCAGGCCATGGCAAACAACACATATTTCATAGCCAACTATGAATAGCAAATCTTGATTTGGGTTATCCTACACCCACTACGGCTTCTCGCTTCTCGCTTCTTCACCTCCACCCCGGTCCCATCCGCCTAGCCATCTCACATCCCACCCATGGCTATATCCCAGAGCCGGCCCGCCTACACCGCTAAAGCACCGTTGAACCCACATAAGGATCCAACCCATTCTTCATTCGCATAGCGATACCACGCCACGTACGGATAAGGCACCAAGAATGTTAGGCCCTCATCGAACATTACAAGTGTTGTGATTCGGCGGTAGGCACGGTCTTCTCTGACATCTATCGCAGTGAGCACTTTGGCTCTCTGCTCCATGGGATTGCCAACGCGAGCTGAGGGAGATGCCATCCTACGGACCTGAAAAAGGGAAACAACGGGGGATGAGTCGGGGAGACTTAGCAAGTGAAAACACTAATATCAAGTGAGGATATATTGATCACCATTTACATAAGTCGGCCCTTACCACATTCGCATCGATGGCAGATCAATAGCAAAGTTCAAACAAGAGAACATCACGCATGGCAACATCATGTACACTTTACCAATTAAGGCTCGGTTCTATCTCAAAACAACAACAAACATGAGACATGATCAAACTAAGAATATGAACCAACTACGACCAACCAAACAACTGAGAAACGATCCAAGCAAACCACATCACAGCGCATCTCAACATCCTTTCCCGGTATTACGGAATTCACTTACACAACAACAAACAAAACTATAGAATGGGCTAGAAACGGGTGAGCTCAGGAAATTTCGGTCTTTTCCTTGCTTCCTTCTTGCTTGGCCGAGCAAACCTAGGCCTACAAAGACCAAACCGTGGGCTCTTGGGTAGAAATGAGAAGAAACGCGGGCCGGTTCGAGATTTATTTGGGCATGAGCTTTTCGGCCAAAATTGAGAAAACAAGAAACAAAGGAAGAAGAAGAAGAAGATGGTGAGGTTGGCGTGAGAGAGAGTGGTCTTCACGTGGGGTTCCCTTTCCATATATGTAATGGCCTTTGCTTGGGTCATGGCTTAGGTCATCAAGGGATTAGGTCATGGCTTATGTCACTGAGAGATAAGGTCATTTATGCTCATTAATGGACTAAGCCTCTTAGTCAAATTTCATGATGGCATGTATTTAATGCCATTAATGGGCTAAAATGATGAAGAGGCCAACCTTATCTTCACCTCATTGGCTCTCTCTCTCTCTCTCTCTCTCTCTCTCTCTCTCTCTCTCTCTCTCTCTCCCCCCTTGCCCGAATGGCCTTGGTTATCGAGATTCCATTATAGAATCATTCCAGAAGAAAATATTTCAGCTTCTGCCACTATATGTAAAGCCTCATTTTGCCCTTCATATGACCTCCAATAAAAGTGTAACATATCTCATTTGAAAGATCATAACGTGTAAATTAAATCACCGGAAGATGTCAAGTCGAAATTTCAACGTTCTCGGATAGAAAATGCTGAATCTTTGAAATCTGACAAAACCAGACAGCTTTGCACTGTTCACGAAATCGGGCTTGAAAACATAGTAAATGAATTCCAAAAATTCTCAAATTTGAATATGTCATAAATAAGGCATTAAAAAACATTTTTCATGAAAAGCATGAAATCTGATCTCTCTGTAAACACCATTTTTAGTAACTCCAAGACAGACTAAAAATAGTTCACTGGAACAGAATTCTTGTTTCTCGAAGTAAGCTCTGTCCATAATCCAAATCATCTCAAAAAATTCCCAAATTTATATATGTTATAGAAAAGGAAGTTTTCAACAACTTTTGTGAAGGAAACTTTTCCAAAATCGGCCCAGAAAAGCTTGTAGAAAATAAAGTAAAGGTGAACATCACCGAAATACCCATTCTGGGCAGTTTTAGATGGTCCGAAAATCAAGCCATCGTACCACTCATATCAACTCCAAAAATTCTGAAATTAAAGTATGTAAAAATTCAAGATGTTTGGAGAAATTTTTAAGAAGGAAGTGTTTGGAAATTCGGATCACAAAAGTCTCCCCAAAAATAACAAAACGAAGGGATACAAAGGATCCAAAACTAGGTTTTCCAAAACAAGAGTAAAAATTTGGTTCCAATTGAAAAACTACCAAACTTAGGCTACGTTCGTTTGGCGAAAAATATTCTCCTTTTGAAAAATATTTTTTCGAAAGTCATTTTTCTGGAAAATGTTTTCCCGGAACATAATTTTCCGGTGTTCGGCGACCAATATAAAAAAGTTTGGGAAAATATTTTTTGCCGGCGGTCAGCGGCGGCGACCAGCGGTGAGCGGCATCCGATAGAGGCGGCCGGCATCAGGCGGCAGTGGGTGTTCGGCGGTGGCGTCGTCCGGCGGCGGCGGCAGCCGGCGTCCCGCGACCGTGGCAGCGGGCAGCGGTGGCCAGAGGCGGGCGTCCGGCGGCGGCGGCGAGCGTCCGGCGGCGGCGGCGGGCATCCGGCTGCGGGCGGCGGCGGCGACAGCGGCCGGCGACCTTAGTGAAGAAGAAGAAGAAGAAGCTCCGGAAAATGATTTTCGCTTTTGAAGAAGCGGAAGTCATTTTCCATAGACTTAGGTTATTTTGTGAGAGGGGGAAGGAAAATATTTTCCCACGGAAAACGTTTTCCGCCCCCCGAATACCGGAAAATCCGGAAAATATTTTGTGGAAGAATATTTTTCGCCAAACGAATGGAGCCTTAAATCATAGCCATTCCCAGGGAGTGAAATTGAGGATGTTATAGTTGTCGTACGTTACGGAGCAGTGCGATGTCCGATTATGCCGGAAGACACCGGCGAGGGTTCGATTGTGGCCTTGAGTGGTCGTTTAATAATCTAGACTATTATGAGTGCAACGTGCATGATGAATGCATTGTGCTTGAAAGTGATAATTATATGTGTCTGGATTATTAAATTGATGTTTTGCCTGCTTATGCACTATGATATGCCTCTGGTTTATGCAATCATGTGATCTTATTATATACTCATTGGAGCAATTGCGGAGTTATGATGATTAGTGAGGGCCAACCTGATGCGAGTAACGCGGGTTGTGCCGCGGTTTTGTGAGGTTGTAGTAATCGGAACTTGCGTGAAAGAGTATGTTGCATTGCGCCTAATTATGGGATGAAATTGTGAGGTACGATATGGGACGGACCAAAACGGTTTCACTTCATAATTAGGAGTCGTGTGGATACCTTATACATGAGAATTACTGAGTGTGTTCTGATTGTATTATATGCTTGTTGGTTTATTATATGCAGCGTGTATATGTGTGCCAAGGCAAGATAAGAATGCCTGCGATTGTTTAATGGCACGTTTGTTTATGCTGGCCTAGGTAACCTGCTTGTGTTTATAGTTACGGCAAAGCAGGGGTTGCTTTACTATTGATCTGCTATCGATAGGTTGTTGCATGTTTAGGAACGCCCAAGGCGAGTTGACTTCCTAATCGAGGCTTAGGTCATTAACTTACTGAGATTTATCTCATTCGTTGTTATTAATCATTTTTCAGGTGCTCAGGTATGAGTACGCGTTGTGTTCCATGGGAACCGGCTATTTTGAGGGAGAACACCATTTGAGGTTGCCCTCATAGATAGAGGAGCTTGGTTAACCTCCTACCTTTTGTGGTTGTAATTGAGAAAATCCACGTAGCGGACTTGTAACATGTTAACCCGATGTATTGCTGATGATGTTGTATATATTGAGGTATGTTTTCCTAACTATCCCTGTTGTTGTGATTGGGTGGATTATGATTGCTTCCGCTTGCGTTTAATTAAAAGTTAAAATGAATGGGTCGGCGACGCATCCTGGGACGTCGTAATTCCACGACCAAGGAAGGATGTTCATGCGCTCGAGGGTCCGGGGCGTGACAAAAAACTTGTTCAAGGACTACCAAACTTAAGGTACAAGAAAATAGAATTATGTACAGTTTGCACCTTAGGGAAATAGGTCAGAAGCTCTTTTAAGTCTATACATCATGTTTCTACTAATCGTGCTTGACAGCTTCTACATATGGATTTGTTTGGACCAACCAGAACTCAAAGCATTGGTGGTAATAAGTACTACTTAGTTATTGTTGATGATTTTACTAGATTTACTTGGGTATTCTTTCTTGCACACAAAAATGAAGCTTTTTCATATTTTTCAAAATTTGTAAAAAGAGTTTAGAATGAAAAAAGGTTATACTATCACCAGCATCAAAACTTATCAGGGGGGAGAATTTAAAAATTGAAGTTTTTCATATTTTTGTGAGGAAAATGGCTTTCAACATAATTTTTCTTCTCTTTATACACTAGAACAGAATGGTATTATGGAAAGGAAAAATCGTTCTTTACAAGAAATGGAAAGAACTCTTTTGATTAAAAGCAAGATTCTTTATCATTTTTTAGCAGAAGTAGTTTCTACAGTGTGTTATATTATCAATAGAGTTTTTCTTAGACCAATTCTTGATAAAACCCCCTATGAGCTTTACAAAGGTTGAAAACCTAGCATTTTATATTTTCGTGTTTTTGGATGTAAGTATTTTATTCTTAAAAATCCAAATGATCGTTCTGAAAAGTTTGATGAGAAAGGAGATCAAGGACTTTTCCTTGGATATTTCACAACAAACAAGGCATATAGAGTCTTTAACAAAAATACTCAGATAGTGGAAGAAACAATGAACGTGAGATTTGATGAGAATGCTCAAACTCAAAAAGATGAATCTAAACCATCTCACATTGCTCAATAAATGCCTAAAGCTTAACAAGACTCTCCAAAGATTATTGAATATGTTGAAGAAAGAAAGCAAGAATTAATGACTACTAAGAACCAACCAGAATCTTTAGAATCTGATGGTGCTCATAAGAAAAGAATCAACAGAAACTGGAAACATAAATCCAGTTATCCAAAAGATCTCATCATTGGAGAAATAGAAGATGGTATCAAGACTAGATCTAAACACAAGAAAAATATCAGTACCTTGGCATTGATATCTGAGATAGAACCAAAAGGAATTGATGAAGCACTTACAGACGAAAGCTGGATAGAAGCAATATAGGAAGAACTTCACCAATTCAGAATCAATGAAGTATAAAAACTTGTGCCAAGACCCAAAAATCATCCAGTAATTGGAACAAGATGAGTATTCAGAAACAAACTAGTATAACAAAGGAAAAGTCACAAAGAACAAAGCAAGGCTTGTAGCAAAAGGATATTCACAAGAAGAAGGCATAGATTATGATGAAACCTATGCACCGGTTGCCAGGTTAGAAGCCATAAGGCTAATTTTAGCTTATGCTTGTTTCCATAACTTCAAATTGTTTCAGATGGACGTGAAAAGTGCATTCCTGAATGACTACATCAAAGAAGAAGTGTATGTAGAACAACCCCCTACTTTTGAAGAGCCAAGAGCTTAAAAAGGCACTTTATGGTTTGCAACAAGCATCCCGTGCTTGGTATGGAAGGTTAAGTAATTTCCTTATGCAGAATGACTTCATGAAAGGTAAGATTGATACAACCCTGTTTATTAAAAGAAAAGGTAAATATTTTTTAATTGTTCAAATTTATGTGGATGATATTATATTTGGATCGTCTAATGAAGTGCTTTGCAAGGAATTTTCAAAGTGCATGCAGAATGAGTTCAAAATGAGCATGATGGGAGAATTGACCTTTTTTCTTAGACTACAAGTGAAACAGACAAAGGATGGTATCTTTATTTACCAAAAAAAGTATGCAAAAGATATTGTGAAGAAGTTTGGATTACAGGACATCAAGAAAACAGACACACCAATATCTCATTCATCCAAATTGGACGAGGATGAGAAAGGTAAATAGGTTGATCAAAAGGTGTATAGAAGCATGATATGATCAGTACTATATCTTACTACATCTCAACCTGATGTATTATTAAGTATATGTATGTGTGCTAGATTCCAACATGACCCAAAGGAATCACATCTTACAGCAGTAAAAAGAATAATCAAATACATCGGAACATATCCAATATTAGGTCTATTGTATTCAAAGGGACCAGATTTTACACTTATTGGTTATTCTAATACTGACCTTGCTAGCTATAATGTGGACAGGAAAAGCACTACAGGAACTGGTCAATTACTTGGAAACATGTTGGTATCATGGTACACAAAGAAACAAAGTACAATTGCATTATCTACAGCACAAGTAGAATATGTGGCTTTGGGAAGCTATTGCGCTCAAATTCTGTGGATGAAACAACAACTGTGAGATTTTGGAATTAAAGAATCAAGTGTTACAATCAAATGTAACAATACAAGTGCTATAAATCTGACCAAGAATCCAATTTTCCACTCACGAGCAAAACACATTGAAATCAAGCATCACTTCATCAGAGATCATGTCTAGAACAGTGATGTGAATATTCAATTTATTGATTTTAAAAATCAATTAGCATATATATTCACAAAAACCTTTAGAAAAATCTTCCTTTGAATTTATTCATAAGAAGTTATACATCACTTACCTTTCTGCTTGAAGAATTCTTTAGAGACAGGAATTATTCAGACTTGGAATACCTAAGTCTAAACGCCATATCCAGACTCAAAAGGAAGGTAAGTCCTCTGTTTCAAATTTTGGCAGGCATATTTTAATTTTGGAATAAAATTAGGTACGTATCCTTACTTGTTAAATATTATTATCTGATTGATTGAGTGTGCTTAAAATATTTCAGTCTTTTTTTAAAAATTCCTGAAAAATTGGGTCACAATATATGACTTCCAAAAGCGGTTTTATTTCTAAAAATCGCCTACTTTTTTAAAAACCCTAATAGGAACCCGACTGTTCATTCACGATTTCTACACCACTTCAGACATTGCTCCTCCTCACTCACAAAATCCAACCTTTCTCATCTAAAAATCCTCTGAGAATCACAATATCTTACAAGAGAAGATCATCACGTATTCCAAACAGAGAATCCAAGTCCACTAGAAGAGCAAAATACATGTAGATTACAGATTCGTCCGGAATAGAGTCGGACAAGTAAGTACCTTCCAAGGCAACTCCTCAAGCGTCTCAGCATCAATCTTCTTAAAAAAATTTTGGTAAAACAGATTTTCATTTCGAAGATCTTAAATTTGTGTGGAAGACATATGAAAAGTTGAAAAGGAGTAATGCATCTGAATCGTTCTTAAATCAATGCTTACGAGACGATGGTTTTCACTCTGAGGTAGAACTTGTGCAATTCTATTCTTTGTTTCATTCAGAAACTGTTCATTCTAAAGATGGTCTGACTAGCCCCGAAAAGAATGAGAGTATGTCAAGGAAAGGTAAGGAAAATGTAGGAGAATCATCTACTCCTATTCTAAAGAAACCTATTTTTCCAAGCCCTTAGTCCAAAAGTGGCTAAGAATCTAAGGTTGAAAAGAAAAAGGAGGATGATGATGCCAGATTGTTCCATAATTTTGAAATTAGGATAGGTATTGCTTTCGGGGTAAAAGGAAATGGACAACTGTTTAGAAATCAAATGCACCGTAATTATCATAATCTTTTGTTATCTAGAGGAATTATGAAGCACAAAAGTGTTGATTTTGCCTACCTGGAAAGTGTTGGTGTTTTGGTGAGGCAACATTTCGAAAAGTTGGGTATGCAGGAATTTTATCTTCAATTTGCTCATGTATATGCTCAACTAACTTTCTACTTCTACTCCATTTATCCTTTTTGTCTCCAAACTGGATTCAGTTTACAATATGTGATAAAAAGTATGATATGTATGCTAATACATTAGCTGATATTATCGGAGTAAAACATACCAAGTTCACATCAATTGAAGTAAGTGCAGAAGAAGCTTCCAAGGTAGCCTTAGAAAATCCAAATTTCTCTAGAGGTTCAAAGAGACACATATCCTATTCTGATCTGATAAAGAAGACAATGATTTTATATAAGATCATCATAAATTGCTTGGGGCCCAAAGCATCATCCAAGACAGACCTGTCTAAATTTGAGGTCAAGCTAATATGGGCAATCCTAAATGAGGTTCCTTTCTCTCTCTCTCATATTATAATTCTTCATATGTACAGAATATTGCAGAAGAACTAGAGACAACTCCCTTATGGTGCACTAATCACCAGGATTTTCATTTATCTCAAAATTGATATTCCTGATGAACTGTGTAAAACATTTTTTCCTCTGATGTATGTTGGAGAGAAAATGATTGCTAAAATGAATTTCAAGCAAATTGATATCAGAAAGGAAAATGAGATTGCTGGACGTAAATCCAAAGATAGGATTGGAGAGAAGTCAGAGGCTAAAACTGAACGAAATAGAAAAGAAAGAGAGATAGAGGGAAAGAAAGCAACAAAGCCAGCAGAGAAGAAGAATGATCAGACTCAATCAACAAGTCCTTATGTGGTCTACAGAAAGAGAAGGAAGCTACTCCTCATAGATGAAGAGGATGAAATAGAGAACTTTGATGAATGACAGAATGTTGAAGAGACCACAGTGCAAGAACAAGTTCCAGAACTTGCTACAAGGCTATCAAAATCAGAACCCGCTTAACAAAATTCAGAACCAGACCAAGAAGAATCAGGTTTACAGCAATAGGAACAAACTAATGTTCCTATGGAGACAGATGAAGGCCAATCTCCTCTCCAACATCCTGAACATACAGTGGAAAGGAATGATGCTACAGTACATGCAGATATTCAGAGGGAGATTCTGACAAAAAAGGGGCTGAATTTGAACAAATAGAACATGAGAATGTCAAGGGACAGACCTCGGAGGACAGGACCATGCTCTAACTTCTGCTGGAAATTAAAAAAAATCAATCTGCTCTTGAAGAAGACATGAAGAAACTTAAGGCAATTGTTGAGGAAAACAACCAGAATATTTGCCTTCAAGCAGAACAAAATAAGGTAGATATAGAGAATGCTATTGGTCAATGTTCATCCAAAGTTGAGAAAGTTGTTCAAATCCTAGACAACTTTCAACTTGTTCAAACCCCCACCAAAAAATAGCCTGCTTCAAACTCCCTTCTTGCTTCAAATTTTGCATTTTTGAATTGAATGTGTAATTTGATCGTTCACTTTGACTTGGTTTGTAATTTCTATGATTGACTTGGTTGAATTTATCAGTTTAATGCCTTGTTTATCTTTTGCTGATTACAAAAAGGGGGAGAATGTATGCAAATTATGAATATGCAGGTTGATACTACTTGATATGCAGACAAAACGTGATTTTAAAATGCAGGATATTGGACTTACTCGAAGAAAGAAAAGGACATAGACATTAACGTTTGCACTTATAATTATTCTTTGTGCTTTATGTGCTTAATAGATATTTACACTCACTTTATTATCAAGTCTATTTCAATTCTTTTTAAATCTGAGTGGAAGTTTTGTCATCATAAAAAAAGAGAAGATTGTTGAGGAAACTTTCTAATAGATTTTGAAGTTGACAAAACTATCCATGTTAATTTTGTAAGTCTGACACTTGCTCTGAAGTATTTTGATCCAGGTAAATATATTTTGGAAAAGGCAATTTCAATATTTCGAGAGAACTAAACTTTCTGGACACTCAGACTTTACGAGGACCAAAAGGAAAATTTCAAACTTCACGACTTTCAGAACGAGAAGTTCAAACTTTACTAAAAAGTCACTCAGATGTTATATTAAGTAGATAAAGAACTTCAGACTCTATTTCTGAGAGGTTCAAACCTTACTAAAGACCCACACTGACTTAAGTTCTAAACCAAAAATTATTAAGAACAAACATAACGGCTAGTGATCTGACGTAGATTTCACCGAAGGAAAGTTTTGACTGACTTAATCTTAAAAGGCTATAATGCCAAATTGATTGACAATCAAACATTAAGGCAAGTATATCTCGCAATAGATAAAGCTCTACTTATGGAAACTAAGATTCTGGTTACATGGGCAACCAGATTCAGCGGAATTTCGATTGTCAACAAACGGCTACTCAATCAATTTTATAAAAATCTATCTAAGGTGAAGATTGAAAGATGATCCTCTGAAGACTGTTCAATGGCTAGTTTGGAAGTGGATGAGTATAAAAGAAGATTAACGAGGAGCAAAAGGTAGAGAACGAAATCAAAAATTAACAAGTCCAAAGTTTGAGCATACTCCGATTCTACCACTTGTCTTTCCTGAGCCAAACACTAAGATCTTGAGAGACATTTTGTAAGAGTAATTGTGTGAAATAGAGAGTTCTATCATTCACCAAGTGATATCACTTAGAACTTGTAATCTCTTTTGATCCTATAGTGGAATCCAGCTAGTAGGCTATCAGCGTAGGAGAGTGGACGTATACTTGATTTAAGCCAAACCACTATAATCTTCTATGTGCAATTCTTCTATCCCTAAACTCTTACTCTACCTTTTTTACTGCACACGAACACATTTGTCATAAAATTTGATCAGAATCGGATTGTTTGTTGGAATTTGATATTGATCATTTGTTTCCGCTTTAAAAAATTGATAAAAAAGTCTTAGATGGCCTATTCACCCCCTCTAGGTGATTCTTGCTAGTTACATCAGTAATATTATGTCTTGGCTTAGTTTGAGCCGTGTATGTAACCCAACCCAAATTCGAGGATGTAAATCAACTTGGATTTGCTAGGGGATATAATGCGAAGGAATCTTAACTCTTATATTGCGATTAGATGATTATATCTTGCCTTATTTGCTTGTTTTTTTTTCTCAAATCGCAAGGGTAGATTGGTTGAGGATATTATCCAAGAGTTTGACCACAACAACACATCTCTCGAAATTGACTGCACAGTGGAGCTCCAATGTACATTGCCGAACAGTGTGTTCCTTTAGTAAAACAAATAAGGAGCTGCCGCATGAAGAAGAAAAAAAAAATTGAGTCAGCCGTGTGAAGAGTTTTGTTTTGGTCGTGAACACAAGCTTGAACACACGTGAATTTGTGCTGTGAGTTTTGTATCTAGTTGAGTTGTTTTATTTGTAAACAATTGTTGGTTTGGGCTTAATATAGGTGTGTGAAATACTCAAGCGTGCGAACGATTACAATTATGATTATTCAATTATTAGTGGATTATTTTGTTGCTAGCTCTCCCCATGGAGTAGGTATCGCTCCTCGGATCGAACCACGTAAATCTCTGATATTTTTTATTGTTCCTCGTTCTTTGGTGAATTCATGTTAATGCAATTGCAAGATCCAATATTTCCCTAAGTAATTTTACAACAATTGGTATCAGAGTAAAGGATTGGATTTTCTGGATTTGATTGGGGGCTTTTGCTTGTATGATGTTTTCTAGAAATTCTGTTGTTGCAATTATATCCGAAGTGAAATTAGAAATTGAGAAGTTTAAGAAGAGGAACAATTTTATGTTGTGGAGCATTAGGATGCGTGCGCTATTGACAACCTAAGGTTTGGCTAAGGCATGGGATAGCAAAGATGAGTTGCTGGATTCGATGAAAGGGGTTGGTAAGGTAGAGTTAATGGAGAGAGCAAAGAGTATGTCATGTTGAACCTATTGGATGAGGTGTTAATAGAGGTGGTCGTTGAGAAGGATGTCATAGCGTTTTGGGAAAAAACTGAGGCCCTCCATGTTACGAAAGGTTTGAATAATCACTTATACATATTGTAGATGATGTTTCGGTTTAGATTTGTTGAAGGTACTTCCATCATAGCCCGCCTAAATGAGTTTAACAAACTTATGATGGGTTTGAAGAACGTCGAAGAAGCCTTATATGATGAAAAATAGGGCACAAAATTCTTAGGTTTTTTGTTAGAGTCATGGGGACACTTCAATGAGTCATTAATATAGGGGCATACTACAATTACCTCGAAAGAGGTAAAATTGGCCTTGTTATCTAAGGAGTGGCAGAGGAAGTTGCGAGACGATGGTCTCACGTAGGATGTAGCACAGGAACTAATGATTTAAAGTAGAGATCAACATTGAGGATCCAGTAGCAACAGAGATAAAAGCAAGTCGAAGTCATGCCATAGAAAGTCCAAAGGATGAGTGAAGTGCTTTGAGTGCCATGAAGAGGGGCACATCAGAAAAGATTTTCTAAAATTGAGAAATAGAGGTGATAGGTGGAATGCCAAAAGCAATGCGGTGGACATTACTGAGAAGAGCACTGGTGATGCACATGCTATCTTGTGGATGACTACAGGTTCGTAAAGAGACGGATGGGTGCTAGATGATGCCTCATAGGAATTAATTCACTACTTATCAGACTGTAGATGGTGGTATAGTTTTCATGGAGAATAACGCAGCCTACAAGGTTGTGGGGATAGGGACAGTTCGGCTTCAAATGTACGATGGGGTAAGGTGCATACTGACAAACATGAGGCATTACTAGAGTTCAAGAAGAATATTTTTTCTTTGGGGCACTTGATGACATCGAGTGGAAGTACACAACTGAAGGTACAGTGCTGAAGATCTCTCAAGGTACCATGACAATGATGAAAAGGAAGAAAGTAAATCCTCTATCATTTACTAGAAGAGATCATGACAAGAATTGCTGCAGCTTCATCGGGTGAGCCAAATTGTGACTTAACTCAGTTATGGTATATATTATTGGGGACATGGGTGAGGCAAGTATGATAATGCTAAGTAAGAAGAGGTTGTTGAAGGGACGGAAAATAGGAAAGCTGGACTTGTGTGAGCACTGCATCTTAAGAAAACAAGATCAGAGTAAACACATCTTAACAATTCATTCAACCAAACAACCGATTGAATCCATTCATTCAAACATCTAGAACTCGTCTTTGTTCCTTCAAAACGAGGTACCTAATATACGCTGATATTCATTGATGATTATTCGAGGAAGGTAATGGTAAGCTTTCTGAAGCACAAATTTGATGTGTTTGATCGGTTCAAGAAATTTAGAGTATTGATTGAAAAGCAGTCAGATAAATAGATCAAGTTATTGAGGACCGATGTATTGTGAGACATCGCATAGTACCCAAGACACCACAAGAGAATAGTGTCATAGAATGGAAGCACAAATTTTACTTGAGCGAGCTCAATGCATGATTTCACATGTAGGACTGGGCAAGGAATTTAGGGTCGAAATAGTGAACATGGCATGTTACTTAGTTAATTGATCTTCATTATCTTCTGTTGAGTGGAGGACACTTAAGAAAGTATAGTCGAGGAAACCTGTTGATTACTCCGAATTATGAGTATTTGAATGTCATGCATATGTTTGAGTGAATGATGGTAAGCTTGAGCTAAGAAATAATAAGTGCACAGTTTTGGGTTATGTACATGGGTTGGAAGGCTACCAACTGTGGTGTATTGATCCTAGATCACTTAGCAATAAATCTATAGAGATGTGATCTTCAACAAGACTTCTCTGCTTGGATAAAGGAGTCTTGATAGATCGTGGTGTTAGTAGTGAGGTGGAGATTCTAGAGACCTCAAAGGTAACGGAGGTTGAGACTGTAGATGAGGCCGTGGTTCCTGAAGTTGGTGATATTAAACAACCAGCAAAGCTATAGCACACTATTATCGTGGGCAGACAAAGAAGGCAAATCAAACCATCGATACGTTATAGTTATACAAAATTTGCTTAAACATGGATTGTAGATGATGAGGTGGAGACAGATGAGCTTTCCTCTTACTCTAAGATGATGGCTAGTTTTGAGTCGTCGTAGTGGTTAGGAGCTATGAGCGAAGAGATGAAATAACTCATTCGAAAATCAAACATGAGAGCTAGTCAAAGTACCCAAAACCTAGGAGATAATCGAGTCCAAATAGGTCTACAAACAGAAGAATGGCATTCTCGATGTCAAGTTAGCCAGGTATATTGCAAGACTTGTTGTGGAGGGGTATACACAACAAGAGAGCATTGACTATAACAAGGTGTTCTCTACTGTGGTAAGACATACTTCTATTCGTGTACAGCTTGCCTTAGTTATTGCACATGATTTTGAACTGGAGCAGCTATAAGTGAAAACAACGTTTCTTCATAGTGAGTTAGAGGATCGAATTTATGTGACATTCTGAAATTCGACCCACTTGGAATTTATGAAATGGATGATTTTATCTACGTGCTTGTAGTTAGATCTCACCTGGAATTGATCCAAGGATAGTTAGGGATCAATTTGCCGCTGTCATACAAATGGATTGCTGGTGATTTCGCTTGACCACGAGATGAGTTGACGAATGACCCTAAACCTATGCCAGATGATCACGCCCGTCGAAACTAGCGATCGATCCTCGCGATTATGTGACAACCGAGGTCATCACGATCCGAGTGAACTTAAACGTGACTTGATTCAGTATCAACCATAGGTCGAATATGCGAATTTCCCAAAAGCCACCCGTTAGCTTGAGATACGCTCAAGTTACGTTATTTAAATTTAGTCATTAATTAGAGACTGAGTTTGGGCATTGGAAATTTCGAAAGTCACGACAAGATAATTGGACGACGTTATTATTAGCTTGGTCAGCCTCAGAATTGTACGGATTCTTCAAAAAATGTGAATTTTGGTAAGAAATGAAAAAATGACCGTTTTGCCCCTGGGACTTTGTTAAGGCCAAGTATGTTGTGAGAATGGCATTTTGGTCATTTCGCACCAACTTTAGAGATAAAAATTTTTGGACAATTTTGCCCTCGGACTTTTTGTGAAAATCTAATTTTGCCCTTGGATATTTTTGGTAAGAGTTAATTTTGGCCGTCGATCTTAAGATAAAATTGAATCATGGCCGTCGGACAGAAAGTAGAGAGAAGGGTAGGATGGTCATTTTGTAAGAGGGTAGACACCAATTATTGGTGTAATTAGCTTTCTTCTCTTTTTCTCTCTCACACCCTCTCATTCTCACTCTCTCGTCAACCTCTCTCTCTCACTTACCCTCTCGGCCGATCCCTCCCCCTCCTCCCATGACCATGGCCAGCCGGCCAAGCCAGCCATCGTCGTCGTTCACCCGCCTTGCATGATCGCTGCCGTCCGGTCACTCACGGTGCCGCGACCTCACCACCACCACCACACCGTCTCACTCCCTCTCTCTCTCAACTAGCTCTCCTTCTTTTCCCTTTTTGGCCTTGCACGTGTGGCCGAGCAAGGCTGGTCGCCACTCAACCGGCCACCGTCTGTTCAGCCGCCGCCGTCACCGCCTGTTTGCCATGAGACCGCCGGCTTGTCGCCCCCCTTCTTGCCCGAGGTTGCCTAGGACTTCAAGTAAGTGGCATCCTAAACTCTACTTAGGATATCGGGTACTAACGGACTTGATTAGGGGCTGATTCGGGTTAATTAGTGGCTGTTTAGAGGTTATTTTGGTAGGCTGAGTTGGGGGCTCATCTTGGCTGATTTGTGGGTGAAATTGTGATGGTTTTGGGGCTGACCATGGTGGATTTACATGCTGGAAATCATGGTTCAAAATGATGAGTGTATGGTTCGATTTGGGGACTAAACGTGTCGAATTTATGTGTGGTGCCGTGGCTAGTTTGTGTGATTATTGTGACTTGAAATAGACATGAATATGTTGATTTTATGCTCATATTAGTGGCTGTGATTGTGAGTCTAGTGGCGACCTTGCATGCTCGTTGGATTGTGGAATAATTGGTTGAAATGTGGACCCGTTTATATGAGCATGGGCTGAATTGGATTGGCTGGAAATTGGGCATGTTTGTGTGTCAATTGAGCATGTGAAATGCGCGAGATTCGATGCGTGTATGGGCTGAATTGGATTGGCTGGAAATTGGGCATGTTTGTGTGTCAATTAAGCATGTTCGTATGATGTTCGAGCGTGTGAATGGGTAAAAAATTTATGTGGTATGTCGTGCGTGTGGTCACAAAAGTCCCTGTGGCATGTAATGTAATGCGGAGAATTGAGCCGTCCTGAGGCGTGTACTTTAATGCGGGACAATGTCCAGCATTACCAGAAGACCGCCAACCTAAGGCATAATCGTTTACGCGGGTTGCACCGTAGGTGGAGGATGTTAAGCCTGAGGCGTGTACTGTAACGTGGGCTAAGGAGTGTCATGAATATGAGACGGTTGTAGGTGGATCGTAGATGGAAAGTGGATCTGAGGCGTAAATTACACGGGTCGTTGGCAAGTTCAATGAAAATAGGGTGGTGTTGTATGAACAAGCGTGTGAAGTGCGAAGTTTGGAAATGACATATGTTCGACTTTGTTTTAGGCATGAAATTAATTTGAAATGTGCGTGTGGTTGGAATTTGTGTAATTGAAACTAACGTGCAGATTGTACGCATTAAAAGCCCAGGTAAGTACATTTGTGTGCATGTTATGTGTTTATTGAGTGGCATTATGTATGGACTTGTCTGGAGGTACGTGTTAGCCTATGTGAGGTTTAGGGTGTTTACTTGCTGAGACGTGTCTCATGGTTGTTTAACCAAATCATTTCAGAACCCCGGCCTAAACTATGAATCTTCCACTGCCACCGCCTTAGCTTTTTGGCATACCGATGCACACCGATCATGCCGTGGCAGAGTATCCGATAGATGATAATATGGCTTGGATCAAGCACACCACCGTAGTCTGGGTAGATATAGGACAACCCCTTTGGCAAGCCCACACTTATACCGCCTGGTGTTTTCGGGATGGTATGGACGAGTTCGGTCCTATTCGAGGTTTAGACGTCCTTTTCGACGGAGTGAGAGATTGGGATCCGTCGACTATACCCCCTTTTGATGGTGAGATGACTAGCCTTGACACTAGCCTCGCACAGTCAGGACATCAGCCTGTACCTGCAGCACCCGAACCTTCGATGGCTGAGCCTGATCCGGAGCCGGAAGAGTCACAAGTAGGATTCGACCTGATGGATGTGGATTTAGGTGCAGTGCCAGAGAAGGAACCCGAAAAAGAGGAGCCCGAAGAAGAACCTGAAGAGGAACCAGAAGAAGAGCCAAAGGAAGAACCAGAAGAGGAGTCTGAAGAAGAGGAGCGAATTGAGGTTCCATTAGAGTTGGGAGATGAAGACAACCCGATTGAGATCGAGGCAGATTCTGAGTCTTCAGAGGAGCAGGTGGCTCAGGGGGAATCAGATTCGGGTTTTGGGGAGACCAACTCAGAATGGACGCCGTCTAGAGGGCGTAAGGGTTAGTTTAGAGGTAAGGTGAACCTTTTTGAAGTGTCTCATTTTTGGAGTTAGAGTATACCCAGACTACTAGCCCTTTTTGATATCGGTGGTGTAAACTTTAGAAACTCGGCATGCGTATATATTAGGTGTTTCGTAAGTTGTGTATGTTGCATAAGTTTGACTTGGTAATGAATATATATTCTCCCTATTATCCCTTTCTAAGTATTGTTTGGGTGTATGCTGCTTCCGCTAGTGCCTTATCTCTGTATGTGTGGGGTCGGCGATATCCTAGAATGTCGCGATAATCGACCAAAGAGGTATGTCGCGAGCTCGATGGGGTTCAGGGTGTGACATCATGCGTTGATTTGGTATCAGAGCAAGGTTAGGTCGATCCAAGTTGGTCGAAGTCCGGTGTGATAGGGAGCGACGACTTTTGGGGTAATTGACTAGGGAGACCTTAGTGAGTCATAGGTGTGCAACAAGCTACGCGTGCCTCCAGACTGTTTGTTGTGATTGCTGAGTGAATTGAATGCTATAATGATTGGAATGCAGGTGCATCTAGACCTAAGGTAAGTGCACAGACCTTATTGATTGTGGCCTTGTGCTATTGCGATTAATTACCTGCTGAGTGAATTATTATGTTAATTCGCTACCTGGGACTAGATTGGTATAATTGGCCTAGGTTTTTAATTTCTGAGTGGAATTATAGCAGGTAGGTGAGTGATAGAAACCCATGAGGATGAGTTCGAGAGGTAGAGGAATAAGTGGCTAATCAAGTTTGCAAGCCCAACCTGCGGGAGATCCGAGAATGGATGCGGTCATGAGGATCCTAGAAGAGATTGGTAATATGATAGGACGGCAAACTCAAGAATGAGCTGCTACTATTGCCCAAGCTGCTGAGGCCGTTGTGGCCGCCGCCGCCAATAATAACAATGGGAATCAAGGGCAAGGGCAAGTGAATGTGAATAGGCAGATGCATTAACTAGTTGAGCAGTTTTTGAAATTAAAGCCCCCTAAGTTTGATAGTAAGGGCGACCTTGATGTTGCATCGCTTTGGGTAGAGGAGTTGGAAAAGGCCTTTGAGGTATTAGGGTGCACCGAGGAAGAGAAAGTGACCTTGGCGGTGTACCAGCTCCAAGGAAGTGCGAGTGATTGGTGGAAAGCCACCATACGAAGGGTGTTCCCAGTTGACGCCACCCAGACTTGGGCGATATTTGTGGAAGTCTTCAATGGTAAGTACTTTTCTGAGAGTGCCTAAGAATAGAAGTTAGCCGAGTTTATGAGGCTTCATCAGGGACAGAGAATAGTGGATCAGTATGAGGTTGAATTTGCTCGGTTATCTAAATTTGCCCCAAGGATGGTGGAGGATCCGTTGGATAGGGCTTGGAGGTTCCGAGACGGTTTGAAGCCAGACCTTTGCAGCCAAATGATTTCGTTGAATTTGAGGGATTATAACTAGATCTATGATTAGGCCCAAGCAATCGAACGTGACTTAGCAGATAGGGCTACCGCTTCTGGATCAAGATTTGCCCCGGGTAGGGATAATCGCCACTTCAGGAAGAGGCCAATGGCTAGTAATCGACGTTTCGTCCCTCCTATTAGAAAGAATATCGGGAAACCGAACCGTTTCCAGAATGGTCCATGTCGGATGTGTGGGGAAAGACATGGAAATGGACCTTGTCCGAACAGGGGTGGAATATGTTCGAATGTGGCGAGTTTGGTCATCAGATAAGGACTTGCCCTAACATCAGGTAGAATAGGTCGCCTGCATTGCTGCCACCTCGGAATGGGAACCAAATTGGAGTTGCCCCGTCGGCTAATCAGAATAGGCCACCGGCTCAAGGATGGGTGTACGCCATGGCAAGGAGAGAGATTGAGAACCCGCCAGGGGTGGTCATAAGTATGGTTTCTCTATGCGATCATGCTGCATATGCTTTGTTTGATCCTAGGGTGTCATATTCGTTTATATTAGAATAGTTTGTTAAACTGACCGGTATAGAGCCGCAATTGTTTGATGTTGTGTTGTATGTTACCACTCCACTAAATGATACGGTGCTAGTCTCATTAGGGTGCCCGGGTTATAAGATTGTGATTGGTGATAGGGAGGAAAAGATAGATCTAGCAATTTTAGCCATGTATGACTTCGATGTGTGATCGTGGGTATGGATTGGTTAGTTAAGCAAAGGGCTATTATGGATTATAGTAGCAGGGTGATACAATTTAATCCGGTTGGATATCCGAAATTCGAATTTGTGGGAAATCGAGGAGAGACATCGATCCCCTGGATTTCGTCGCTAGAAGTGACTACATTGTTGAACGAAGGGTGTCAAGGATTTCTAGCGGTTGTGGTTGATTTGACGACTGAGGAGCTGAGGCTAGAGGGCATAGTTGTAGTGTATGATTATCCTGATGTCTTTCCTTAGGAATTGCTGTAATTGCCACCTGAAAGAGAAGTGGAGCTTGTAATCGAGTTAGCCCCTGGTAACTTGTCCGTAAATCACCAACCTTTTTTATGAAATTAATGACTTTTTGGATAGATTGTAAATTGGCAAGTTTTTACATACTAACTTACCAACTTTTATTTGCATAATTTACCATCTTTTCAAACTTATCAACTCTTATATGAAATTATCAATGTAAATTAGAGCAACTTACCAACTTTTGTCATATTATATTATCAACTAGTCATGGGTTGCAAAATTTCATTGAAGTAACTTATAGTTTAATTGTTTTTCTCAAATTTTCAACTTTTTACCAAGTTAACAATTTTCATTAGGCTTGATTAGTAACCTTTTTTACTCAACAACTCTTTTTAGAGATTCCCAATCTAAATTAGTATCGCTCATCACTAATTTTTCTCATATTAAATTACTGCATAGCATTAGGTTAACAATTCTCATTTGAATTCAATACCAGGATTTATTTATTTTAAACATCCCAACTTTTAATTTTGTTTACAAAAATTTATTTGCATTTCTTAGCAACACCAAACAGCAAATTACTAGTCGAGGTTGAGTTTCACCTTACCCCAATCAGAGGCAAGTCTTGGCCAATTCTCTTGTAGGGGTGCACATGCAAATGAGTATCTCTTTGTTGATTGCACTGCACATAAATATAACGCTAGTTGCCTCAGGCTACTATGGCAAAAACATGAAATATGGAGGTATCGATTTCTATTGTCAAGAACTCCAAAACTTCATGTAATTGTGAGCATAAAAAACTCGATTTTCATCGGCCTTCCCATACATGCAAATACATACATTTAAGTGCACAAGGTAATTGCACAACCTGTAGTGGGCTACGACAAGAATAAACAATGCAAGCAATGAAATGCACCATTCATCACTTGACAAAGTAATGGGTGAACCAAACATGCTAAAAATGAAGATTTTTTACATCTGATAGAAAAATGTGAAGAAAAGTTTCAGCCACATCATGCATATTTGACCAACTTTGTAATCCATGGATCACTAATGTCACGACCCGATCCCCAACGAGCGCGCGACACCCCTAAGTTGGTCGAATTGAATGCGACGTTCCAGGCTCGTCGCTGACCAAACCCCAAATCATCAGAGATTAAACACAAGCGGAAACAAGTATAACACCTGGACAAGAATTAGAAGAGGGGTAACAGGGAGAACAACCACATAACCAAACGAACAATTTTCAATAACACGAGACATACATACAATATCCACTGTTACAAAACAAATCAGGCTTACAAGGTTAGCAACCATTATCATCAAAAAGGGGCAAGTGGTTTAGGTAGGTTAACTTCTATACCAAAAAGGGAGCATTCTCAAAAATGGTTCTAATAACTAGCCCTTACTAACCTCTACAAGACCTAGAAAGTGTCCACTCGGGGTCAATCCCCCTAGAATTGGTGTCAGGCTTCCCCGGATCCACCCATTCATCAACTAACTCGGAGTCAGCCTTAATCTCAATCGGGTTATCCTCGGATCCCGACTTTGATGGGACCTCAATCGGCGGTTCTTCTTCAGGCTCTTCTTCTTCATGCTCCTCTTCAAACTCTTTTTCATGCTCCTTGTACTCTCATTTGGGGTCTTCAAACTCTTCGGTTAGCTTATGCACAACCTCCGACTCCATAGGGACTACCTCCTGGTGTGACTCCTCGAGCTCCAGGTCGGGCTCGACCTCCATAGGGTCGGGGTCCATGGGTGCAGGTGTAGGTATAGGTACAGGTGCAGGGCCTGACTTCACAAGTCCCGTCTCAGCACTAGTCAACTCACCATCAAGAGGAGGAATGGTTGACGAATCCCAATCACTGACTCCATCATGCAGGACATCAAAACTCCCAACGGATCCAAACTCATCAAAACCATCTCGGAAACACCATGCTACGAACTTATTGGGTTGCAACTTGGGTCACTTATATTTACCCAAACCACTGTAGTACGCTTAATCCAAGCCTGGTTCTCACCTACCGAGTGCTCGACTACTGAGTACTCAGAGTGCATCGGTATCCCAAAACGTTGCGGGGGAGTATTCATGGTTCAGGTCGGCGGTCTGAAATGGTTTGGTTAAACAACCATGAGAATAATTCTCAATAAGCGAACACCCTAAACTCTACCTATGTTAACACGTACCCCCAGACTAATTCAAGCACTAAAATCATTCAATCAACAAGTTATAACAACCACGGCATACTTACCTTGCCTCGGCTCACGCACAAACCCTACACGTTAGTCCAATCATAACAATATGCCAATCATCACAAGTATACAATCAATCTCAAGACACAATCAATACATGCTCATGCACTTATGATAATCCAGACATTTTCAATTTCAAGCTCAACACCTCACATTTATCAATGCACTCAAGCACACGTGTCCAGATTATTCACGACCTGCGTAAACACACCTCAGGTCCAACTTTCATTCCACGGCTCGCATCAAAACGCCTCAAGCTCAACAACACTTATACAGCCCGCGTAATACGCCTCAGGCTTATGTCTCTTGCCCGCATAAAACACCTTATGCTCAACATCTCCTCCTACAGCACAACTCACGTAAAACGCATCAGGTTAGCAATCTTCCAGTATAACCGGATATTGTCCCGCGTAACATGCCTCAAGACAGATTCAATTCCCCGCGTAAAACGCCTCAGGGATTAAGTGATCACACGAGCACACTAGCACACCATATTTTTTTTGACCCTGCGTAAAACGCCTCAGGGCTTTTTAGTGATCATGCGCACATCGCATACACATCAATTCTTCACGCATATCACATGTTCAAACGGCATACAACATACTCAATCTCCAGCTAACTCAAATTAGCCCACGCTCACGCTAATAGGATCCAAATGTCAACCATTCATATCACATTTCACCAAGCATACTAAGCTACAACTAAGCCAACGATCATAGCCCACAACTCAACATATTACACTCATTTTTCAAGCAATAAAGTCAGCCACAAAGGTAGCATAAATCAACCATGACACCGACACGATATTCCAACACGTGTAGTTCACAAATCAAACCATATACTCGCCATATTCAACCACATTTTCCAGCATATAAATCCACCATAATCAACCGCTATTTGGTCTCTAAATAATCACCAAGTCGTCCATAAATCCATCCATAATCCGTCTAATAAGTTAGCACTCGAACAACCCCTAATCTCCACAAAATCGCACCTAAACTAGTTCGTTAATACCCACCATCCTAAACAAGGTTTAGAATGTCACTTGCTCAAGGTCCTAAGTAAGATCAAGCAAGAAAAAGGGGTAGCAAGCCAGTGGTTGCACGGCGGCCTCAGGCGAACGGCGGACGGACGGCGACGGCAGCGGCTCCGGTTGGCCGATCACGGCTGCGTGCGTGCACGGCAAGGAGAAGAGGAGGAGCTAACCGGGAGAGAGAGAGAGAGAGAGAGAGAGAGAGAGAGAGAGAGAGAGAGAGAGAGTGGTGGCAGTGACGAGGCCGCGGCAGCGAGGACGACCGGACGGGCGGTGATTTCCGGTGCTGGCGTGACGTGATGGTCGAGCGCACACGAAGAGGAGGAGGAGAAGAGAAGGTCGGCCAAAGGGGGGGAGAGGGGAAAATGGCATGAGAGAGAGAGAGTGAGGGAGAAAGAAAAGAAAAGAAAAGAATAGACTAGGAGGGAGTAGGTTAGATAGGTCATGATGGCTAAAAAGGCCCATCATAGCCTAAAAAGCTCATCATTACCTAGAAAGGAGCTATTATAACCTAAAAAGGCTAGGTGGGTCAACTTTTCAAGGAAAGACCATCTTACCCCTTCCGCTATTTCATCAAATCTAAAGGTCTACATTCAAACACACATCACATCCATATCATCCAATGGCGAAGATTAAACCATTCACAAAATATCTAGGGACAAAGAAGGAAATAAGCAAGGAGGATGGGGGCATTTTTGTCCATGAAATTAGTCCATCAAGGGGCAGCCAAAAGACCAAACTACCTTTCCACTTTTCTTAAGAGCCTTCACACAATTCCAGGGGCAAATGGTAATTTTTCACTCCAGGTCCAATTTCAATCTTTCCCGACAAATCCGACAAATTCTAAGATTAATTACGTTAATGACGACATTGTCCAATTAATTGTCATGACGTTTGAGGAATCCGAAACCCAAACTTGGATTCTAATTATGGCTAAATCGAATCAACGCGACTTAAGCTTATCTCTAAATAATGGGCGGCTCTTGAGCGTTACGCAAATTTGACCCGTGGTCGACACTAAGTCGAGCCACATTTAAGTTCACTCGAACTATGGCGACCTCAGTTGTCATATAATTGCAAGGATCAATCACTAGTACCGAAGGGCACGATCGTTCGGAATAGGTTTAAGGTCATTCGCAAAATTCATCTCATGGTCGAGCGGAATCACCCGCGATTCACTCGTATAACATTGGCGAATCGATCCGTGACCATCCTTGGATTGGTCTACATTGGCCTAAAATATTACCTCGACAATTCTTAGGGTCGAAAGTCAGCCTACGATCGAGTTTCTTTGGTCGCGCAAATTTAAATCCCTAATTAGCCATTTTCTAATGGTTAGTATCCCAGGAGTGATTAATTCCAGACGAAATATAACTACAAGCGCGTTAATAAAATCATTCATTTCATAAATCCCAAGTGGGTCGAATTTCAGAATATCACAACTAAGATAGCATTAATGAGGAGAATAGAACATCTTCGCCGAAAAAGCAACTATTGCGCTAATCCTGGTAAAGAAAATCAAACTGCCCGCAAAGTTACCGAGGTTAGTCTTTTGAAGATCTCCAACCTTGACCGAAATTAAGAATCTTTATCCATCCATAAATACCAGCCGAATCGGCAGCTTAACTACTAACAACGGATATCAGATGGCTATTTGAACGGCCGCTCGACAGAAGACTTGCTTGGTCTGAAATGATACTATGTCGGTGCTTTCCTCCTCCTCCTCCTCCTCCTCCTCCTCCTCCTCCTCCTCCGTCTCCTCGATTAAAAAACTACATGTCAATCTATCCGATCTTACCAGCAGCAATCCTCCAAAAGCATGAAAAACGATGACTAAATTTGTTATAATTGCTTTCCCTTGAGTCTGCGATTGTAAACCACCTTCGCTTTTATCCCATTAATCGCAACATTGATCCCATTGTCCTTCCTGACATCCATTTCTTTTCCAACAGTTATTTCGCCATTTTCTGCAAGTTCTTTTTCCTTCGACTTTCCAGTATCAGCAAACAAGTGCTCCTTGATGTATAAGCAGTGCCTTGCATTTCTCATCCCTGAACTTGTGTTACCACTTGAAGAAGCTCCAAAGGTGTGGATGCAGAATCAAGCTCCCGGCATCCCATAGGAGCAATTGCACCTTCCTGATCTGTAAGCAAAGTGAGCGGGGACCAGATGAGAGAATCAGAACATTTCCTCTCTTGAAATTGTCCCTAATTTACTTGGATCCGGATGCTTTGTAACCCAGTCATGAAGCCACAAACTTTGATGAGTGGAGTAACAGTTACACCACGGTCTTCACTGCAATCTTCAATCAATTCAATCATACCGTAGCTGTGTGTTACCTCATTCGAAGTTAACTCGTTCCTATCAGAAGACCAGTTCAAATTAGGTACATCTTCGTTTTCATACAAAAGTCTCATTTGATCCTTTTTTTAGCTTTGTGAGAGTGAGTGATGGTCGTCCTTGAGAATTTTAATGCATCGTTATGCTTCTCGAGTTTTTGCTTGGCTCTGTTGGGATTTGGCAAGTGTCACGCCCCGAACTCTAAGGGGCACGCGACATCCGCCTTTGGTCGATTCAAGCGACGTCCCAGGAATGTCGCTGACCTCAAAACGCCATCAGAGGTTTACTACCACAGCGGATAACAACAATTAAACCCGGACAATTAAAAACTGGGGAGAACAATCAGGGAGAATATTCATTTCCTTTACTTAATCAAACTTATTCCACCACCATATTTACAATAGAACAAACCTTAGTTTACCAGTACACACATTCCTAAAATCTTCGAAAGTGAGAACAAAACCGACGACCTGGCATACTAACTTCCAAAAATGTTATCCTTCTGAAAACCCACCGGAAACTCTGCCACATCGTACTCCGTGTGCACTGGTATCCAAAAACGTACTGGCGGCAGTGGTGGAGGGTTCACGGGTCCTATCGGGGTTCTGAAATATTTGGTTGAAAACAACCGTGAGACACTTCTCAGTAAGTTCATCCCTAAACCCAACCTAGGCTATCACGTACCTCCAGACAATTATGCAATCACACACATTCACGTACATCAAGAAATCACAAAGCAGGCACATCAATTAATATTGTCAGGCTCAAACATGCGCACAACATCAATCAAACTCAATCATGTCAGATGTAAACACGCGCATGTACCACTCTTATCCCATTATTCCGTCCATTCTCATTTCCTCTTTTTCATTCTTCGCCAGTGACCCGCGTAAACGTACACGCCTCAGGTACACTGCGACCACTCACCACATCTGGCCCGCGTACTAGTTCACGCCTCAGGCCCCTCGATCGCGCCCCGAGCATCACACGCCTCGGTCCGATCCCACATTCACACTCGATCGCGCCCCGAGCATCACACGCCTCGGTCCGATCCCACATTCACACTTTCCTCAGCCCGCGCCAAATGCGACAGGCCTACATGATCGAAACCCGAGCTTATAATGCCTTGGTCCAATCCTGATCTCACCCGAGCTTATCGTGCCTCGGACCGAACTCAATCATGCTCTTTCGAGCCTCAGCCTGTGCCAAATGCAACAGACCTACGTGATCGCTGCCCGAGTTTATGATACTCGGCCCGATCCCAACCTCACACTTTCACACTTTCACCCTTTCGCATACTTTTCACAATTACTTGCCACACCGCAATTTCCTTTCTACTCAAGTCCATGCTCAACACGCGTTTACCACACGCAACTGGCCCAACACACGGGGTCCGTGCACACATCATTTCACACATAAAACATGCTCACTCAGCAATTCACACGACCAATGTCAATAAATAATTCAATCTAGCTCATGTGTGCACCAAACAAGCATATTCGATCACTTAATTGCACAGCAACATACTCAATTTAATCACCACAATTTACTAATAATTTAAATATACGTCCAACACGTAAATTCTCATTTTTCTCCCACCAAACGGCGTCGGATTAATTCCGATCCTTCACGAGACTTTCTCGCCATAATTTCTAGGTTCTAAAAATTCAACTTGCGTCCCAATCGGACCATCACAGCCCCGTGAACAGTAATCCACAGCCAATGAACAGTGTTTCGTAGCATATGAACAGTAAATTCGTAGGCCCTATTTTCTGAATTTCAAATAAATATTACCCGAATTAATTCCTAAGGCCCGTCATAAAATTTCCATCCCCTATTCATGTAATTCCGCACCTAATTCCATACTGATTTTGTCCAAAATCACCCGTCGATACCCGAAGTCCTAAATTAGGTTTAGGCGCGACTTACCCGCGTTGGCTAACTCCGCATATCACCTGGTCAATTGAACAATCATTTCAATTGAACCCAAACGTGCACGAATCAAACATATTTACACCAGCCCATTGCACAAATGCACACACAATTCTACCACCACAACTCAATTATAATTAAAACACATGTAAAATACATAAATTTCTATTTTTCTCCCGCCAAACGACGCCAAATTGATTCCGGTCCTTCACGGAACTTGCTCACCATTAAATCTCGGTACTAGAAATCCAACTTGCGTCCCGAACCGAGCATCACAGCCTCGTGAACAGTGAATCACAGCTCGTGAACAGTGACTCTTAGCTTAAAATTCCCTCAAATCGTCCTCCAAAAATTCCAAATTAATTCCTTAAGGCCCGTCATACATTCCCGGTCTAAAGCCCCAACATTTCGCACCCGCACAAGTCCAATTTCACCCAAAATCAAATTGTTCGGCGATACCCGAAATCCTAAATCGGGATTAGAGTATGACTTACCGCGTTCTAGGCTAAAACGGCTAGAACGGAAAGCGGCGGCCCTTAATCGGGGACAACGGCGACGACGTACAACTTCCGGGTGGCGGCGATCGGCTTGGACGGCGATGGCGTGGCTTGCGCGTGGCCGAGGGCCTCACGGCCAAGAGAGAGAGGGAGGGAAATAGAGAGAGAGAGGGACGGCGGGAGGGGGTGATGGTGGCATACGGCGGCGTGGACGGTGGCTTGAGGGTGGTCCGGTGTGGTGGCGGCGAGCGGCGGCGCCGGCGGTGGAGAGAATGGCCAAGGAAGAACTCACGGCCATAAAAAAGAAAAAGGGGGGGGGGGGAAGTCCACGAAGGAGAGGGAGAGAGAGAAGAGAGTCTTATCTAGAAACTTTGACCCAAAAAAATATCTAAAGCAAAAATGACTAAAACACCCCTTCTTCCATAAGCATGTCCTTTGTTAATCCTTAAGGGCAAAACAGTCAACTTCTTCATTTCTCGTCCAAATTGAATTTTTCCGAAGAATTTGAGCACACCAAAAATTCACACGTGTCACGTACAACGTCGTCCTAACGTTCCGGCGTGACTTCCTAATTTTCCGGTGTCCAATTTGGGCAAAATTCCATAATTAAATTCTATTAAACGCAACCCGAGCGTTTCTCGAGCTAACGGGCGGCTTGCTGGGGAAATTCGCTGAATCGACTCATGACTGATACTAAATTGAGTCACGTGCAAGTTCGTTCGGTGCGTGACGACCTCGGTTGTCATTAAAATCGCGAAGATCAATCACTTGATCCGAGGGGTACGATCGTTCGGTATAATTTCAGAATCATTCGTCAAGTCGTTTCGTGGTCCAACGGAATCACCCGCGATCCACTACTAGGACAGTGGTGAACTGACCCCTAACTATCCTTGATCGGCCAACAATGGCTCAAAATATCACTTACGCGATTTAAATGGTCGAAATCCATTCACGATCGAATTTCCTTTAGTCGCGCGAATTTAATTCCCCTATTAGCCTTTCCCTAATGGTTAGCATTCCCAGGAATGATCAGTTCCGGGTGAGAACTTACTACGAGCACATCTCATAAAATTCAATTATTCAATAAATTTCAATTGGTGAAATTTCGGAATGTCACAGCAAGGGTTAATGATTGCTCCTGTTTTATGTGACATGAAGATGTGAGTCGACTTAAGTAGAAATGGAGCACAGAGCAGCAACAACAAGAGCAATGAAGCATGGACCGGATTGACTTTAGACTCCTTTTCACCCTCGGTTGTTGGAGATTTGTTTGTATGGGTGATCAAATCAACAGAGATTCAGATCTTATCACTCAACGGCTACTCAATATTCTTTATGTAATCTCGTCCAGCAGGTTGATTGGAGAGTGATTCTCTAGCCAGTAGAATATCAGCGTGCGAAAGTGGACGTAAGCTTGATTTAAGCCGAACCACTATGAATTTTGTGTGCAAATTCTCTTATCCCTTTACTCTTGTTGATTATCATTGCACATTGATATACTACATCTAATCTCTATTTAGACTCTGACTTTTAAGTTCTAGCGAATATCTTCATATCATTGCAACCATTCAGGCTAAGATTCTATCTGTATCTTGACATTCTTACTTCCGCTTTAATTTGTCAAGTGTTTATAAAAATCACATATTCACCCCCTTTTAGGTGATATTTCTAGCTCCATCACCGCAGATAACAGGTTGACGACATCCTACATCTAAGCTCTCACAGGCGCTTTGCACATACCGCTAGTACGTTTAAGTATTTCTATATCATCTAAGAATTCCATTGCAAGCATGGTCTTAACTGGGTCCTTGTGGCACTGGCTTTTGCCGCAACACCCGATGAGATTCAATCCACAGTTTCCTGATGTCCCTTGAACTTATTCAACTGTTCTTGTAATGCTGTGGCCATCGAACAGGTAGTTCACCTGTTCTATGTGCGTGAAACGTCCCTGATTTAATGTCCAATACAACGGTGTCTGTGCCTGATTATGACCAATGATAATGAGAACTATAGAGCATGGCAAGCAAGATCATGCAAGCTGAACTTGAAGTCAATAGAAATGAAGAAATCGCCAACTAAAGCAACTCAAAGAGTTATGACATGGAATCTACTAATCTAGTCCTCTACTTGTGCTGCTTGTGCCTATTGTTTTTCGCTTGGAGGGGCAAACAGGGTGGGGATGCGGGCCCTGTTTGCATCGTGGGGGCGGGGGATGGGGATCTTCTTTTCACGGGGGCCGGGGACGGGGGCCTGTTTGCGTCGCAGAACAACATACACACATATATAATTAATTAATTATTTTCTCGAATTGTTCTTCAAGGAAGATATACTTCTTTCGTTTCCTGGTTTTGAAGTCCAGCAGACAATCTTTTAGATTGCGTGCTTCATGTCGGATTGTTTCTGTCGACTCTTTTAGGATCTGTTCTCGGTATCTAATGGGTTTTCCCTACGTCAGAAAGCACACAGAAGGAACACAATTCGCTGCGATTGACCATGCTGAGAAAACTTAGAAATCCAAGGAACCAGAAGATCAAACAAGTGAAAGGCGAAGAAATCAGGACGAGCAATTTACAGGAAAAGAAGGAAAAGAGAACCAAAAATGGGTTAAGAAGAGTGAAGGAAACACGAGAAGTGATGAAACAAAGCAGAGAAAAATCGTGAAGAGACTCACTGGAGATCATATCACAGTGGATTCCGAAGAAGACTAAGCAGAAAGCTCCTCTCCCGGTGATAACAAAAGGTGTAGGAGTCTAGGAGACCGCCTAAAAATTTAAATCAGAATCAATTGTTAAATTGATTTTCAAGGATTTTCTAATATACATCTCGAGGACCCTTATGTTCGTATTCCTACCCAGTTAGGAGAAAAGTAGTCCCCAAGGCAACCACTTGGTGTCTTCCTTGGATATGGCTATGCTCAGTCCGGATATAGATGCTAAGCATATCATTAAAAAAAATGAAAATTAGTTTAATTTGAGTCGTGCATTATTGTGAACCATAATAGTGAGTCAATCTTAATATTAGGTCATTATAAATGTGAAAATACTAAATTAATTTAAAATAACTTGTGTGTTTGAACCGTAATAGCTAGTCAATCGTGATACTAGGTCATTATAAATTCAGAAAAATACAAAGACTCCACGTCAACAAAGACTCTAGTTCTTGCCATGCTTGAATGTCAAATTGAATCTACTAAGGATGAGCATTGTTTCAGGGTAGAACCGGAAACCTGAGAACCGAACTGATAGGAACCGGTCCAGTTTCAAGTTCTAGGATATGCAAGGTACGTTCTAGGTTTCAAAAATTGAGGAACCTAAAACTTAGAACAAGTTTTTGTGTTTTTCTTATTCCATGTCTTTGCGCGATCCTGTGGCATTCTATAGCGTCTAATGATGAATGTACAATCTAAAACCACTAGTATGAGTTTCCATTTCCGACAATATTCATGACTGAGACTATTACTTTATTGATATTACATATTTTTTGTATATCTAAATATAAATTGTGATAAGTGGATTGCAACAAATGGTGGTCACTAGAGTTGATGATTCACTGTAATCGTTTAATTAAGAAAATAAATAGAATTTGTGTAGATCTTAAAACTGACTGTGGAATCTGTGACATGGTAAGTTCCATGTTTTTGGATATACATGGTAGGTTTCAAGTTTTAAAAATTAGACAATTTGTTCCGACGGATAGGTTTGAGGTTTCAAGTAAAAAGTGAACGGAACTTGAAATCTGAAACAGCTCACTCCTAAAATTTACTATTTCTTCAGAAATTTCTCTACCTTCGCCCACATGAATCTGACTCGAGCGGGGGAATAGAAAAACTCGTTGAGCATACCTTGGAAAAATAGAAGTCAATTTAGAATGACTTGTGTAATCATTGTGAGCTGTAATAGCTAATCAATCATGATGATATGAGGTCATTAATAAATTTGAAAATACAGACAGTGCGAATACGAATCCATTTCACCAGAGTGGTTTCCACTTCTTGCCCTGCCTAAAAGTCAAACCAGCCAACCACCGTTTCAGGTACTTATCTTCCCTCACCCCATTTCTGAATTCCTGCTTCTTTTTTCTGCTTTCAAATTCCATGATCGCTCAGCAGTCAGCATAAAAAGATACCAAATCTAGTTTTGGGCTTATTCAGGCGCAGTACCCTTTTCTTGGACTGGATATTGCTACAACCTTCGCTCTTGATTGACTGAGGGACATTATATTTTCCAAGGTTGAGAGGAAACAGAGGACGGCAGGAGCAGGGAGAACATTTGAAAGAGACAAATCATTACAATGTAGTCATAACTTCAAAAATATAAACACGTGCTTTGCTTATTAGTAGACCTAACGCAGCTGGATTGAGTTGGCAATACCAATTGAATGGCTGCTTCGTGCTTGTTCACCAGAAATCCCACCAAAAACCTCCTTACGAACCTGCAAATTTTCACAGCCAAAAAAAAAAAAAACTTGCAAATTTTAGCGGCCTATAGGTCTGTTGGCCCACATAAAGCTGACTTAAGAGAAGTATAAAAAAACACCTGGAGCTGGAGCCTGCCGCAAGAAAATGCAAATTAATTTAAAATGACTTGTGCATCCATTATAAATGTGAAAATACAGAGAATACGAGGACGAAAGCATATCATCAGTGGTCTCAACTTCCAGCCATGCCTAAAAGACAGACCAACCAAACCCTCTGTCTGAATTCCCGCTCCTTCTTTGTTTGTGTTCTTTTCTTCTTTTTTTGGCTAATTCCTTGATGGCTCTGCATTAAAGAGGCCACATCTAATTTCCAGGCTTATTCTGGCACAGAATACCCTTTTCTTGCCCTGGATTTTGCTCAAACCTTTGCTCTTGATTGACTGAGGAGGGAAATTTTTCTTTAAGGTTGAGAAGAAACAGAGGATGGCGGGAACAGGGCCTACATCTGCAAGTGACCATCATCATGATGAACTCGTAACTTCTATAACCAACAGATTGAATCAAATATCTGAAACATCCTTCAACTATCGCTTGTTGCCCGTTCCAGACAAGCTCCGCAAGACCCACAAGGAAGCCTTCTTGCCGAAGGAAGTCTCCATCGGACCATTCTACCATCATGGCAAACAGTGGAAGGCCATGGAAGACCACAAGTGGAGGTACCTGCAAAGATTTCTGGAGCAGACAAAGAAGCAATTGAAAGAGTGCGTTGAGGTCATCAAGAAGTTGGCAGACCGAGCTAGAAAGTGTTACTTGGAGAAGATCGATCTCAACAGTGATGAGTTCATCACAATGATTCTTGTAGATGGTGCATTCACCATTGAGCTGTTCTTGTTAAACTGTTCCCCAGATAGGCAGACCAAGAATGATGTCATCTTCGACAAGCAAAAAAAGTGGATGATCTCCAACGTGAGAAGGGACATGAGTTTGATGGAGAATCAACTCCCATTTTTTGTTCTTGATGATCTGTTCAATTTCGCATACGAAAGTCAATTGGGAGAACTCCCATCTTTATTGGAGCTCGCCTATGATTTCTTCGGCTCCGGAGTGAATCTCAAAGCAGAAAGGCCGAGGATATTAGACTCTGATGTCAAGCATTTATTGGATGCTTTAAGGTTGTGGCACTTACCTGCCATGCAAGATGCACAAGGTGCTGGATGGAAGGAGGCAGAAGCGATACCTAGGGCATCGCACCTTCGAGCAGCAGGAGTGAAGTTTAGAAAGAGCCAAAGCAATTGCTTATTTGACATTACATTCTCAGAGGGTGTTCTTTATATCCCATGTCTCAAGCTAATTCCTACGACCGAGTCTTTCCTCAGGAATGTCACAGCTTTGGAGCATGCCTACTATAAACACGATAGTTACTTCCTTGATTACGTAGCATTCTTGGGGAATCTCATCAGCACCAGAGCTGATGCGAAGCTGCTGATCAAGAAACGCATAATCGATATTGAGAACTGGTTGGGGCATGATGAGAGATTGGCAAAGACATCGGCAAAGGATGATGAGGCATTGGCCAATCTTTTCAACAGTTTTGGAAAGGAGAGCGGGTTTTGGACGAGGAACGTCAGTTTCTGCAGTGTTCGGCAGAATCTGAAAGCTTATTACAGAAGTCATTGGCACTGGTTGAAGGTTAGGATGAAACGCGATTCCGTGTCCAAGAAGAAGCTTTAAGTTTGATACTAGGAATGTACTTACGAAGGCAAATTCTTTTCTTGCTGAATAAATTCTGTAACTGTATTTTAATCTCCTCCGGTATCATGACTTCAAAAGGAAAGAAGAAGAAAGCGCTAGCTGCTGAACTCAAGTGTACTTCTATCTCACCCGTTCTGACCATCCGTCTTCTCTCTTCTTTTTCATGATTAAATGTTCTTTCATATTTCATCGTGAAACCCCACCAAACCCTAAGATTAGACAACAACGTATCTGCTCTACCCTTTTCTCTTCATATTCATTTGAAAGAAAAGGCATTTATAGGCATCATATCATCAGAACCGTATATATGGTAGTTGTTCTGAGATGAGTGATGACACATATCATATCATTTATCCTCAAGAGTTACATATATGTTCACGTTGTGCCATTGACACAAGCTGTACATGACTTGTGTCTGACTTGCGCTATTCAACTACTCTCTCTCTTATCTTACTTAGCATATTTCATGGCTTGATTCGTTCTGTTCTCTTTACTCATTTTACGTGTGGTTATTTCTTAAAGTTGCGGTGGCTAGCCATAATGATTATTCATCGGAACATCTGCAAATTTCTCTTGATGAAAAAAATGATTTTTCGTGAACAAAATCAATTTAAATAGTCAATATAAAATCAAGGTCTGATCCACTTATATATTACTTTCCCTTCCCTCTTCCATTGAACGGCAATCACCCAGTTTAAGAGTGTTCGACAAAATTAATGAAAATGGTCACACAGTCAATTAAAAAACTAAAATTAAGCTGTGAATCCTAGAGAGAGATGCCGTGCTCGCTTAATTTGGCAGAGGGGACTCGACTCTTGTTGATCGATTCGATGAAGAGACTTCGCGTTTCTGGTGTGCGAATCAGTGGAGTCGCTGTATCTTTTCCTTCAATGTCTTGACCGCTCGCCATCTTCCACCCTTTTTTTGTGCTCCGACTTCCTTCCATCTGCTGGCTGGGTCCGCCTCATTTGTGGCGCCCAGCCAACATGATAAGAAGAAAAGAAACAAAAACAAAAAGAAGAAGTCAAAACGAAAGCAAAAGGTGGGGCAGCTTCGTACATGCGCAGGAGAGAGAAAAAGAGTGAGACCACCGAGATGGACTCACCGTGAGAGTGCGCGGAAGAAGAAGAAAGACGGCTGAATTTTGCGGTCCGATTTCAAAGGCTAAACGTTATTGGAATTGGCTCAAATTTTAGTACGTTGTTCGTGAGACGAGGGCTACGAGTTGATCGGTTTCGTACGTTGAGAATCTCCTCCGAATTCTCCAATCGAGATTAGAATTTTTTCCTCTATTTATGTAAATCCACCTTTGTGGTGATAAAAATGATGTTGTATTACTGATATTGTGCCTTTAGTGTGTGACTAGAAAAGAGCTTTATGTATACTACTTTCTTGGTGATTAGTTGAAGTTTTTGGGGCGGTCCTTGGTTTTTCTCTCAATGGGTTTCCGCATTAAATCTTGATGTCGTTGTTGCATCTGTCTCCTTATTATTACAAGGTTCAATTGATGGAATATTGTTGTTTGTTGCTAGGATTACGTCGATTTCGGTCGGATTAATCGTAGAGAAAATATTGATCCTGAATTGGGCTTAGTTCTTGATGAATTGTTGCCCCAGTTCTCCCCAACACAATCTTCATATCTCAGCTTCCTAATCGACACCTTCTGCAAATACACTTTGCTCGGGACGAGGAACGCCTACTTCTACAGCCTCAGGCATGAGCTCCTCGCGCATTGCTGGAGGCCCTATAACAAGTGGAAGGCGATGTTCAAGCGCGATTACTACAGTAGCCCGTGGGCGGTCCTCTCAGTTATCGTTGCGATTGTATTGCTCGCCCTGACCGTAGTGCAGACCGTGTGCTCAGTCCTATCTCTCAACCACCTTTGCTTTTTTTAATGGTAAATTGCCACTGTAAAGCTCTAAGTCAATTGGCAAACAAAAATATAAACACGTGCTTTGCTTATTACTATACCTAAATATGATGGATTGAGTTGGTATTATTACCAATTGAATGGCTGCCTGGTGTTCACCAAAGCCTCCTTACGAACGTGCTTTGCTTACTAGTCTCTGTACTTTCACATAAAAAAAACCACATGGAGTTGGAGCCAACCTCAAGAAAATGCAAATTGCTTTAAAATGACTTGTGCATCAATTATAAATGTGAATTTACAGAGAGTACGAGGACGAAAACTTCCGGCCATGCCTAACAGTCAGACCAACCAAACCCTATGTCTGAATTCCCGCTCCTTCTTTGTTTCTGTTCCTTTATTTTTTTTGGCTAATTCCTTGATGGCTCCGCATTAAAGAGGCCACATCTGATTTCTGGGCTTATTCTGGCACAGAATACCCTTTTTCTTGCCCTGGATTTGGCTCAATCCTTTGCTCTTGATTGACTGAGGAGGGAAAAGTTTTCTTTTTAAGGTTCAGAAGAAACAGAGGATGGCAGGAACAGGGCCGACATCTGCAAGTGACCATCATCACGGTGAACTCGTAACTTCAATAACCAACAGAATGAAGCAACTATCTGCAGTATCTGTGGACTGTTGCATCTACACCGTTCCGGAGAAGCTCCGTCGGGGCTACGAAGAGGCCTACACACCTCGCGTCGTCGCAATCGGACCTTAACACCGTGACAAGGAAGGCCTAAAGCCGATGGAGGATCAGAAGCTGCGATACTTGCAAAGCTTCCTCCAGTACAACCGGAGGTTTGGCCTGGAGGACTACATCAAGAGGATCAAGTCCTCAGAGGGTCGGGCCCGGAAGTGCTATGACAAGCCGATCATCCCCGACTCCAATGAGTTTGCACAGATGATGCTCCTCGACGGCATCTTTGTGATCCAGCTCTTCCTGATGCAGTGGAACTATAAGTGGAGGCCGTCTGGCGACCCGATCTTTGGCAAGCCATGGCTGATTAACGACATCCGCCGCGACGTGTGGCTGCTGGAGAACCAGATACCGTTCTTTGCCATCCAAGAGCTGTTCGAGATGGCGTACGGATCGCACCAAAAGCACACACCGGGGCTGCTCGAGCTCGCGTATCGGTTCTTCCAGCCGCGGATGAAAATGGAGGAGCTGCCGGAGGGGGTGATGGAGTCAGAGGTGAAGCACTTCCTCGATGCGATCAGGCTCTTGCACTTGCCATCGGTCAGGAAGGCACCATACGAGAACCATGAAATGTTCAAGTTCATCCCAAGCGCGACCGAGCTGGTGGCGGCCGGAGTCAAGCTGAGAAGAGGTGAGAGTTGACCTGTGTCATTTTGTTTTCTGAATTTGATTCTGTTTCGTTCTCTATTTATCTCCTTATCTTCTACTAACAATGCTCTCAGGTAAAAGCCGGTGCTTGTTAGACATCAAATTCAAGAATGGAGTGCTCGAAATCCCGCGCCTCGGTCTTTACCACACAACGGAATCCTATTTTAGGAACATTATCGCCTTCGAGCAATGTTACTACCGGGACGACAGTTATCTGATCGACTATATGGCCTTCATGGATCACCTGATCAATACCCCAGGTGATGCAAAATTGCTGATCAACAAAGAAATCATAGAGAACTGGCTCGGCAATGAGGATGCTGCCACACGCCTACTCAACACCTTCTGCAACGAAACTTTCATGTGGACAAGAAACGCCTACTTCTACTGATAAGAAAGAAAGATTAAAAGAGAATGATATTTTTCTCTTATAATGGTGTGTGAAACAATGTACATGAGAAGCCTTTATATAGGCTTAGAGGAATAAAGGAGTCTAGCATCCTTCCAATGTGGGACCAAAGAGAAAGAAGAGAAGTAAAGGAAAACCTACAAAACTATACAACATGTTCTAACACCCCCCCTCAAACTCAAGGTGGATCAAAGAACGAGAGTTTGGAAAGAAGAAATTTGAATCGTTGTGATGTAAGAGCCTTCGTAAAACAATCAGCAAGTTGATTCTCAGTTCCAACAAAAGGAAGTGAAATAGTGCGAGCTTGGAGATGATGACGAGTCAGATGACAATCGATCTCAATATGTTTGGTACGCTCATGAAAGACTGGATTTGTACTGATATGAATGGCACTCTTATTGTCACAATGCAGAGGAGTAGGATCCAGAAGTGAAACTCCCATATCAGCAAGTAAGCGGCGAAGCCAAATAATCTCAACAGTAGTGTCGGCCATAGCACGATACTCGGACTCTGTAGAGGAGCGTGAGACAATATGTTGTTTCTTGGAACGCCAAGAAATAAGTGAATCGCCAAGAAAAATGCAATAACCAGTGATAGATTTGCGATCAACGACATTGGAAGCCCAATCAGCATCAGAATAGGCACGCAACTTGAGAGCAGAGGAGGATGGTAGAAATAAAGAACGCGATAAAGTGCCTCGAAGATAGCGCAGAATCCTTAGAACAGCCGCATAATGAGTTGTTCGAGGAGCAGCAACAAACTGACTGACAACATGAACAGCATAGGCGATGTCGGGTCGGGAGATAGTAAGATAAACAAGACTGCCAACCAAGGTCCGATAGCGGGTGACATCAGAAAGAGGTTCTCCATCGTCTGGGCAAAACTTTTGATTTAGCTCAATAGGAGTGGCAGCAGTACGTGAATCTGATAGAGCAGCCCTAGACAGAATATCAGCAGTATATTTTTGTTGAGAAATGAGAATACCACGTGAACTACGAGCAATCTCAAGTCCAAGAAAATAGCGCAGTGGTCCTAGATCCTTCATGGCAAAATGTTGCTGAAGGTGTCGCTTGGTATACTCAATATGGTCACGATCATCTCCGGTGATTACCATATCATCAACATAAAGAAGAAGTATAGTGCAGCCTGAAGAAGAGGTATGAACAAACATAGCATGATCAGCCTCACTTTGAATGAAACCAGCGGACTGAATAGCATCACTGAACTTCTCAAACCAAGCACGAGGGGCCTGTTTGAGACCATAAAGAGCCCGTCGTAAGCGGCAAACCTGTCCAGAGGTATGAGCAAGACCAGGCGGAGGTTGCATAAAGATATCTTCCTGAAGATCACCGTGAAGAAAAGCATTCTTCACATCAAGCTGAAAGAGAGGCCAATTGCGAATTGAAGCAACAGCTAATAAAACACGGACAGATGTCATCTTTGCTACGGGAGCAAAGGTCTCCTCATAGTCGATACCATACTCTTGCGAGAAACCTCGAGCAACCAGACGAGCTTTGTAACGCTCAATACTGCCATCAGAACGAGTCTTAATCTTATATATCCATCGGCAAGATACGAGGGAGCGACCTGGAGGAAGAGGCACAAGCTCCCAAGTACCAGTACTCTCCAAAGCCGAGAGTTCCTCAGACATAGCATGGCGCCATTCTACATGCTGAACTACCTCGCGATAACTATTAGGTTCTTGTACAGCATGAACAGCAGCTAAAAAGGATCCAAACTCAGTAGAATAAGAAGTAGCAGCAACATACCGGGCAGGTGGACGCCGATCTCGAGGAGGATTACGGCGTGGCTCTAGTTGTGCAGAATCGTCGAGGGCAGATACAGCAGGAGGTGCAGCACAAGGGATAGGTGAAGATGGAGAAGGTGGCAATATATCTAGATCCGATGTAGAAGAGGGACTAGAAGGATCAGGTAGAGGATCAACAGGGAAATCCATAAATGGAACAGGAGACGAAACATGAGGTGTAGTATTTGTTGAAAAGAAAGGAATGTGTTCATGAAACGTAACATCACGAGAAATACGTACACGTCGTGCATTTGGGTCATAACAACGATAGCCTTTGTGCTCAGTGCTGTAACCCAAGAATGCACATGGGATAGAGCGGGCGGTAAGCTTTGTACGTTCAGTGAGTGGAAGAATGACAAAACAAGTACACCCAAAAACTCGAAGATGATTATAGCTAGGAGGTCGAGAGTAGAGACGCTGAAACGGGGTGTCTTGATGGAGAACAGATGAGGGTAGGCGATTAATTAGATGAATAGCCGTGAGAAGAGCCTCAGCCCAGAACTCAGTGGGAACGGATGTGCCAAGTAAGAGAGCTCGAGTGGTCTCTAGAATATGACGGTGCTTGCGTTCAGCAACTCCATTTTGAGCTGGAACCCCAGGACAAGATAACTGAGGAAGTGTACCATCACTAGCTAAGAGGGAACGAAAAACACCAGAGAGATATTCTCCCCCTGAATCTGAACGGAAAACTTTGATTTTTGTTTTAAATTGTGTGGAAACCATGGAAGTAAAAGACTGATAGATGGTAAAGAAATCACTACGTTGACGCATAAGATAGACCCATGTATAACGAGAATAATCATCAATAAAAGATACATAATATTTGAAACCACTCTTAGAAGAGAGCGGGGCAGGACCCCAAACATCAGAATGAACAAGATCAAAGATCGCACTAGTTCTAGAGTTACTAACAGGAAAAGGCTTAGCAGATTGCTTGGCCAAAGGGCAGATAGAACATGGAGGAAGACTACTAGAAGAGATAGGACCCAAAGCACCTTGTTGGTGAAGGATGGTGAGACGAGAAGACGGAATATGTCCAAGACGCTGATGCCACCGATCAAGATCGAGGGTAGCCAACACAGGATGAGGAAGAGAGGAAGTTGGAAGGTGGAGATGTTGCATAATATAAAGTCCATCCCGTCTACTGCCCCTGCCAATTATCTTGCCACTCAAACGATCCTGCACAAAGCAAGAGCTATTTGTAAAGCTTACAGTACATCCAGCATCGGTGAGTTGTCCAACAGATAATAAATTGAGAGCCAAAGAGGGAACATGTAACACATCAGGGACATTGAAATCTTCAGAGATGGTAAGAGTACCCTGTCGGGTAGCTAGTAAAGGAGAACCATTGGCAGTAAAGAAATGTGCTGGTTGCTTGAGCTCAGAGAGCTTAGTGAGAAAAACAGCGGAAGTAGACATATGTCTAGCAGCTCCTGAGTCAAGTACCCAAGTAGTAGAAATATCACCTGAAGGTGGAGTAGCTACAGCGGTGCTTCCAGCAGATGAGAGAGTTGTAGAAGTACCAGAATCGGGAAAAGACCTAGGCAGAAAAGGACTCAAACGGGCAAGTTGTGCCTCAAGAACAGCAATACGGTCACTAGAATCACCCATGACGACAGAAAAAGAAATCACTAGCAAAGCTAGAAATATAGATTGAGGTGATCGAAAGGATCGAGAAAGAAGAAGCGCGAATTAGAACGAGCAAGGATGATGGCCCAAAAGCCCTAAACTCATTATCTTAATTTCTGATGCGGAAGATCCAATTTATGGCAACCGCAGAGCATACTTTAAAAAATAATGAGCTCATTGTCTTAATTTCTGATGCGGAAGATCCAATTGATGGCAACCGCAGAGCATACTCTTCAAGACAATGATCTTGGCTCTGATACCATGATAAGAAAGAAAGATTAAAAGAGAATGATATTTTTCTCTTATAATGGTGTGTGAAACAATGTACATGAGAAGCCTTTATATAGGCTTAGAGGAATAAAGGAGTCTAGCATCCTTCCAATGTGGGACCAAAGAGAAAGAAGAGAAGTAAAGGAAAACCTACAAAACTATACAACATGTTCTAACATCTACGACCTCAGGCACGAGCTCGCCGCGCATTGTCAAAGGCGTTATAACAAGTGGAAGGCCATGTTTAAGCGCAATTACTGCAGTAGCCCGTGGGCGGTCATCTCGGTTGTCGCTGCGATTGTGTTGCTTGCCCTGACTATAGTGCAGACCACGTGCTCAGTCCTATCTCTCAAATAACTTTGCTTTTTTAATGGTAAATTGCCACCGTAATGCTCTAAGTTTGGATTGAATTGCGTGTGATCATTGGTCACTTTCTATCAGAATCAGCAGACATCCATTTATGCATGTTAGTCGGTGCAGAATATTAGCTTTTCACTATCCAATACATTTCACGACGATGGAATGGTGAATGAATGGGATGTGGCGATTCAGCCCTGAGATTAGCTTGTAGGCCCTTCTCAGCATTTAGCAATTAATAAACTTGAGGCATGTTGAGAATGAGTGGTTGAATATTGCCCGAAGTTTTTGCCGAACGCACGCCTACAGAAGATGGGGCATCAGAAACAGAGGGAATGACTAGGTGAACTGGAACTTCTATAGTTAGTCTCTTAAAATATTGCCTTCACCTCTCAGATGCCATTGAAGCTTCTAATTACACGATACAAGAATATGGCCGAGATAGAGACATTCTCATCAGGTAACTTGAAAATCAACTGCAACTATCTGCATTATGCATAAAATTGTATCTACACCGTAATATTCTATCTAGCAGTAGATATATGCAAGTTTTGGAGGATTCTTTACATAGTTGTAGAACGAGTTCTTCCAAACATGAAGCAACCGAACCTGAACATGACAGATGCCTCTTCACCGTCCTTTGCAACAGACGCTATCCGTTGTGAAGTCAACTGGGAGCTCCAGAAATCCACACGGTAGCAAAAATCAATAACTGAAGGAGGTGATGCTTGAGGGGAAAACCAAGCAGACAACGATACTATACTATCAACAATCCTAATAGTAATACCAGTACAAAAACCAATGATTGTACATGTTAATAATAGAGCCTGGATTGAAGACGTGCATAGTTTCTGTTCCCTACGGGTTATGGATATAGTTGGATACGCTATACCTTGCATATAATAGATTTTAAACGTGTTGATTCACAAGTGTACAGACAAATATGCCGTTGACAGTGCTTGACAATTTCATTCACAATATTGCATTTATGCTGGGTCTATAGAGCTTTCAAATAAAATTCTACTAGAAATATGCAATCTAAGTGTCGTTTACATACTCCTTGGTGTTACTCTCCATGTGGTTGATGTGAAGTTACTAATCCTCCCACTCCATGTAGTCGCCATTTCTGCCCCAAGGCAATACAAAGCATCCTACTCACCCAGAGAAATGTCAGCTCTTCAACCACCGAAAAAGTGAAATTAACTCTGGTCTCTTGTATTTATGATTAAATAAATAATCTACAAACACAATTAGTTCAAACACAGAAATGGTAAAGATCAACCAATCACAATGTGACTCCATTACAAAATATGGATTTCCTTTATATGTTAATGTCCTCTCCTCAGCTCCCATGCACCATAAATGACCTTGCAATTCCAAAACTCTTTCTACTGCTGCTGTTTCTCACACAAACCTGAAAAGTCCAAGAACCGTCAATGTTTTACCCCATTCCAGACGATATTTTCCTAATCTGATGTCAAAATCCTTCCCATGTGCAAACAATATTGCTATCTTCGCCGTGTCCCCAAATCCCACCAAAAGGTCTGCCTCCAAGTCTCTGACATATCCATAGAGATAATACACGCGAAGAGTAAACAAGCATGGGGATGAGTATCCTAGTGTCTTGGTAAGTTTCCTTTGCACTACTAGGCTTTCCTGGTGTCGAGCATCTTTATACCCAACACATCTGTCAACTACCACATCCCTTATTTGAGACAACCCTTCCTTCATTGCCTCATGCTTCTTTAAATGGAAAAGCAATTCTTCTTCATAATTTAAACATCAAATGAGGTCATCAAACATCTCAAGGACATCTTAAGGTGACTAGCAAGGATCACCTAGAAGGAGGTAAATAGGTGATTTAAACAATTCTTGATCAAGTTAAAGTGAAAATAAAAGAACAAGAACAAAGTCTGAACAATGTTCAAATTTTAAACAGTCTTTTATAGCAATTGTGTGAATGTGCAACGTAATAAATGAACGGAGCTGTAAGGGATGAGAAAAACTGCACATAAGACGTATAGTGGTTCGGTTTAAATCAAGACTACGTCTATTCTCTCACGCTGACAATCTACTAGATGGATTCTACTATATAATCAATGAAGAGATTACAGATTTTGAGTAATAATACTCTGTGAATGATAGGTCACTCTATCTCACTTAATAGCCTTACAGTATGTCTCTCAAGATCATAGATTTTAGCTCATGAAGACAAGTAGTAACAGTCGGAGTATACTTAGACTTTGGAATTGCAGATTCTGGATTTCGTTTCTTGCTTCTACTCCTCAACACTTGGTCTTTTTTTATACTACTTCACTTCCAATCTGGCCATTGAACAATATTCAAATGATCATCTTCCAATCTTTGGACATATTTGTATATGAAGGATTGAGTAGCCATTGAGTGATAAAATATGAATCCCGTTGAATATGGTCGCCCATACAACCAAATTTTTGGTTTCCATAAGAAGAGCCTCTCCATTTAGAAAGAAACTTGTCTCGAAGTTGATTGTCAATCAATTTAAGATATTTTGCATTATAAATTTCTTTTGCAACTTTTGAGATCGAATCAATCAAGACTTTCCATTTGCGAAATCCAAGCTAGGTTATTAGCCATTGTATACGTTCTGAGTTTGCATTAAAGTTTGGATATAGTCTAGTTCTATATAACTTGGTCTTGCATTCAGAACTTATGTTAAGATGGGTTGTTCTTTAAAATCTGAACCTTTCGAGTCTAAAGTTCTTCATCTACCATATAAAGTCTGAACTTTATCTTTTGTCGTATAAAGTCTGCACTTCTCCTTCCGCCATATATAAAGTCTGAACTTCTTGAAGTAAAACGTTTGCCATCTTCAAAGTATAACTTCCCGAATCAAAATATTTCAAAGCATTTATCAGACTTATAAAATACTCATGAATAGTTTTGTCAACTTTAAAATCTATTAAGAGATTTTCCCAACACATCTTTCCACTTTCTTGAGGCTAAGGAGTCAGCCTTTGTAGCTGGTGGAACACGCCCCTATGAAGAGAAGTCGGCATGAAAGGAACTTGAAGTTTCATTTAAGAACTCTAGGCAAACAGAAATGATCTGTCGACCCATCTTAGTGGCATCTCTTGGGAATTGGCCTTTCAAATAGTCCAACTCATATTTCAAGCGATTTAGTATCTCCTTGAGTATAGGGGTCCATATTTGGTGTTGTGTCACCTGCAGGCACACTGTGAGACGCATCGATTTCCTTTCCCGAGTAGAAGTGTTAAGGATGACACTTATCTTGGTCAAGAAATTTATGAACATGGGCTCTCTTTTGTTCAGAAATCCTTCCATATATTTTGAAGTTAGCAAACTTATCAATGGTTTGTATCTATCATAATAAATGTAAAAAGTGTTTCTGTTTCAGGTAATATTCACGTTAAAAGGATTTTTTTATGATTGAAAGATCTTTTGTACAAGTCTAGATGAATGGAATTCTACATTGACTAGAAAGCATCAAGATCTCATGTCTACAAAATCTACATCATTATCATTGTAAGAGTATCTTTGAAAGAATAGTTGATAACATCCAAGAAGCCATAAGGAATGTACTACGTGAATATCAATAGGTGTACCGTGTGAATATCAGCAAGGCAATTGGATGAATATCACTGCATGAATAGCGGCAAGGCTACTAAGTGGATATTAGCAGACAACGCTAGAGCAGATGTTGGATATGATTAAAAAGAGGTGAATATTAATAGAACACCTATTCTACTTGAGACGAGATTCTTATCGCGAACTTTAAGATTATCATTTTGAGATACTTAATCTCATTCTTTATAGCTAATGATCTTATGTGGATTTCCACTTTAGAAGATCTTGATTGACTATCAATCTCAAAGATTATCTTTGTAAAAATAATCAATCATGTGAAATATCTTGGTTGATTGATAATCATCTTGAATGCAAGATTATTTTCATAACTAAAGACCTCCACTTTTGTAAACCAAGATTTGGTTGTATGGTCAGCTAAATCGACGGAGTCTCTAATTGTTCAACCTCAATGGCTACCTAATCTTCTCAACAATTGTCCAATGGGTGGATTGAAAACTGATCCTCAAAATTGTCCAATAGAAGTTCATATATGGAGGAGCATAAAAGAAGACCAAGGGGCTAAAAAACAAGATAGATCAAGAGCACAAAATTCCAAATTTCGAGAGATTTTCACATACTTTGAATTGTCTTATGAGAGAATATTATCGTAATCTCTTGAGAGGTGTTAACAGTATTATGAGTGTGTGCTTAGGTATGAGATAGTGAGACCTATCAGCTTGAGTATTAGCAGCACCTTTGTGAAGAAGTGCTTGAATATTATCAGGCATATACAACTGTAACTTTTCATTGATTATAGTGGAATTTAGTCAGTAGGTTGTTAACATAGGAGAGTGGATGTAAGTTTAGACTAAGATAAACCACTATCAAGCTATGTGTGCAAAGTCTTCTATTTCTCGGTTCGTACTTACTTATTGCTTGATAGAAACACTGCACCCGATAATTTGAATATTACCAGAATCTGATCATATTCATAGTCTGTTTTTCTTGCACTTGATCATATTTGTCTTGACATCTTTAAATTCCACAATATTTGTTAAGATTTCGTATAATCACCTATTCATCCCTTATATGTGATATTATTAGCCTACTTCATCTTTCACTAACTTTACTAAAACAAACATGGGATGTTGACTTTCTAATCGCATAATATGTTGCAATACTTCTCTGCAGTGTCTGCCGGATTGATGGAACCCAATAAAAGCTCTAGCAAGCGATCTTTAACATGAGCCATCTTTAACATCCACGAGTTGTTCATCAAGTGAATCCACATCCTTTAAGCAGCCGCTCAATTTCATCATTTTGCAAAATGCCTTCTTATACCATCTCGCAGGCAAAGTCACCCCACAAGCTTCACCAAAACTATGATAAAACATCACATTTCAAGGCACGAATCCATTTCTGTGGGTGTCAAGTTGCTTTCCTCAGCAGCTGCTGTTCCATAGATTCTTGTAAGCCATTATTAGCTAGCTCTAACAGCTCCTATTGTTCCACAAATTGAAATTTGATAGTCACTAATTGACAAATGACTTAGAGTAGTGGGGGTGCGAGTTTGCGCATGGACTTTGTTTGCCCAAAATTGCAGGTGCTTGTTTTAGAATGAAGTAGCCATTCTCATCTCCCAAGGCAAATCCCTTCATCTCCCAAAAACTCTTCCCTCTCTTGAAGCTCTTCCGTGGGCTCTCAGTTTCAATTTCTAAAGCTGAGAGCCTACTACGCCTTTGATTTTCTTTTTATTTACTTTGATTGTCTTTTTCTTTTCTCCTGATATGTTTTGGGAGATTATGTGTGTGAATAAATTTCTGTAACTGATCTTGGGTGAATGTGAGTCCAACTTAGCCATTCGTCTAGTTAACAACCAACGAGGAAAATGTCCGTGACGTGGCTCCACAACCTTTCCGAGAATAGGCCACTCTTTTCTTCAGATTTAGATTTAGGTCTAAATCTGAGGATTTTACTCTCCTGATTTAGATTTAAGTTTAGATATGGGAGTTCCTTATATGTATTTGATTTGTGTTCTTTCAACATATTGATGTTGGTGTCTCTATATGGCAATGGTGATGAGGACGTTGAACCTAGATGCGCACTGCAAGTTGTTGCAAATGGAGTAAGGGATCTCGGCGTGTACTCATCACTGAATCTAGTGATTGACCGCCAAATGTTTACGGTGACAGATCTATTCTTGAGGGATGAGAGTGTGCTTTTAACTGTAGATTGTGCTTTGTGCTTTGTTATTTATATATTCTAGTATTTGCTTTGTTCCACAGTTTTTTGGGATTTGCTAGGCTTGTATGCCTTCTCTGTACCTATTGGATATTATTCTGATGAATGAAAAAAATTTTTCGACCAAAAAAAAAAGTAGCCATTCTCAAAGCTTGCAAATATGTGACTTTAAACTAGTGATGAGGCATGATCATGGATGGATAATGTGAAGAGGAAGAATTTAGTTTTTTGGAAGAATTGAGTGATTATTCAATTGAGTGGATGTGTTGAATTGGGTGGTAACTTGATGAAAGAGAGGATAGTGAGTATTTCTAATTTTGACAAAAGGGTAATTTTAGTATTTTAGAATATTAAAAGTGAGACTAATGATATCCTTGACTTAAATATATGGATATTGTAATATCAAGCAAAACCTTGTCCCAATGGTCATCGTGCTTGGGATGCATCCAGTGCCAACAATATGTGAAGAAATAAATCGCATGGAAAGTCATTGACAATACAAATTATGCAATACATGTGATTGACCGGTTATACTAGATCAATCACCTAATCGACAGATAAAACACTTTGCTGCGATAAGACCTTGGGTAAATATTATCAAAACCCCCAAATTGGTACCCTGTGAAAACATATGCCCTAAATTATTTTTCCCTCATAATGCAATGCTTGTACTTTTCTTATCTTTATGGAAACCTCTCTTTGAGACACCCATTCAAGGCAGATAAGAGTACTGTAGTATGCACTTATTCAGACATCTAGGAAGGATAAGAGTACTGTCTATGCAGCCACTTAGAACCAACCCGAGCCAAGGATACAAGATATTGATATTCAGCCTCTTGCTTATGTTTTGCCTGTGTTTTTAGATGAGACAAATGCACATCCATCCATCACAAAGATTTCCTTTTGGGACTCAAAACTATGAGATAACACGAAGTTGCATATGAGCAATCGACCAGTCATTAGCCAACATAATTTAAATGTTCCATCAGAATTTCTTTATCCATGCTGATAAATTTCAATAAATGTTAACCAGTCTTAAAAAACGGTCGGTAAATAAAATGATCAGAAACTTCTTTTATGGTAACTTGTTCGTAAGTTACCAACCTCTTTTTATGAAATTAACGACTTTTTGGATAGTGTGTAAATTGGCAAATTTGACATACTAACTTACGAACTTTCATTTGCATAATTTACCATCTTTTCGAACTTATTAACTCTTACATGAAATTACCAATCTAAATTAGAGTAACTTACCAATTTTTGTCATATTAAATTACCAGCTAGTTTTGGGTTGCAAAATTTCATTCAAGTTACTTATAGTAATTGTTTTTCTCAAATTTTTAATTTTTTACTAACGTACCAATTTTCATTAGGCTTGATTAGTAACCTTTTTCACTTAACAGCGTAACACTCATCACTAATTTTTCTCCCATTAAATTACCACATAGTTTTAGGTTAACAACTTTCATTTGAATTTATTACCAAGATTTATTTATTTATTTAAACTTCCTAACTTTTGATACTTTTTATAAAAATTTACTTGCATTTCTTAGCAACACCAGACAGCAAATTACTAGTCGAGGTTGATCTTCACCTTACTCCAATCAGAGGCAAGTTTCAGCCAATTCTCTTGTAGGGGTGCACATGTAAAAGAGTATCTCTTCGTTGATTGCACTGCACATGTATATACCACTAGTCGCCTTGAGGCTACTCAGGCGAAAACATGAAATATAGAGGTATCAATTTATATTGCCAAGAACTCCAAAAATTCATGTAATTGTGAGCAAAAACACTCGATTTTCATCGGCCATCCCATTCATGCAAATACATACATTAAGTGCACAAGGCAATGGTACAATCTGTAGAGGGCTAACAAGAGAATAAAGGTGACATTCTGAAATCCGACCCACTTGGGATTTATGAAATGAATAGTTTATGGACGTGCTTGCCGTTAGATCTCGCTCGGAATTGATCACTTCAGGAATACTAACCGTTAGGAAAAGACTAATTAGGGATTTAAATTCATGCGACTAAAGAACTCGATTGTGAACCGACTCTCGACCATGAAAATTATCGAGGTGACATTTTGAGCCAGTGTAGGCCGATCCAAGGATAGTCAGAGATCAGTTCGCCATTGTCACATTAGTGGATCGCAGGTGATTCTGCTTGACCACGAAATGCACTGACGAACGATCTGAAACCTATGCCAAACAATCGTGCCTATCAAAACTAGTGATCGATCTTCGCGATTTTGTGACAACCGAGGTCATCATGACCTGAGTAAATTTGAATGTGGCTTGATTTAGTATCGGCCACGGGTCAAAAATGCAAATTTCCCCAAAAGCCACCCGTTAGTTTGAGATTTGCTCGAGTTGCGTTATTTAGACTTAATCATTAAAGTAGAGACCGAGTTGGGCATTGGAAAATTTGAAAGTCACGACAAATCGTTAGGACGATGTTGTCATTTGCCGAGTAGCCTCGGATTTGTTCGAATCCTTTAGAAAAATCGAATTTCGGTGAGAAATGAAAAATGATCATTTTACCCCTGGAAGTTTGTTAAGGCCAATGCAATTGGGGAAGGGCATTTTGGTCATTTTGCCCTAGTTTTATAAAATGACAATTTTACCCTTGGACTTTTTGAGAAATCCCCAAACTGCCCTTGAATATTTTGAAAAAGATTCGATTCGGACCGTTGATTTCAAGATAAGATCGAATCTCGATCGTCGATTTGGATTGTGAGAGAGGGGCATGATGGTCATTTTGGCACCTCAATTATTGCCTTAGACTATTTAGTTCAAAATCACTCTCTCTCTCCTCACTCTCTCACCTCTCTCGGCTCTCTCTCTCTCCCCTCTCCCCCGACCGATCACCCCTCCCCCTTGGCCGCGTCGCCGCTCGCCGGTCACCGCCCGCCCGATTACCGCTCGTGTGGTCCCCTAGCAGCCTCACCACCCTCATGCCGTCGCCGCCGCTGCTCTCTTCCCTCTTGTGGCCATGAGCTGGCCAGCCAAGGAAGCCGCGCCGTCGCCGCCACCGAGCCGTGCCGCTACTCACCACCACTCGCCGCCGACTACCGCCCCCCCTTTCCGCTCTAGCCGAGCTAGTCTAGAGTTCGGGTAAGTCACCCCCTAAACCCCATTTAGGATGTTGGGTATCGATGGACGCGATTAAGAGCGGAATCAGATTTAATTAGACTCAGTTTTGGCTAAATTAGGGGCTGTTTTGGAATTAATTTAGTGGATCGGTTTGAGGATTGATATTGGCTGAATCGAGGTTGAAATAGTGAGGTTTCGGGACTGATTTGAGGCGGAGTAAAGTGCTGGACATTGTGGATTGAATCGATGAGCATTTGGCTCAGTTTAAGGGCATATGGCGTCGATTTGACGTGATATGAAGTGGCTGGAATGTGATGTTCGTTATGGCTTGAAATGAGTGTGGAAATGCTGAAATTGTACTCATTATGTGGCTGTGATTGTGGGCCCGTGAGTGGCCTTGTATGTTTGTGAATCGTAAAGTGATTGATTTAACTGTGGGCCGTTGTGTGCAAGTGTGGGCCGGATTGAATTGATTGTCAATTGGCCGTGTTGGGTGTTCATTGAGCTTGAGAAATGCGTGGTTTGATGCGTGCATGGGCCAAGTGTGATTGGCCAATATGTTGGTATATGGATGTGGAATGTGTGAACAAGTGAGAAATCGAGCGTGGTGCGATATATGTGGCTACGAAAATCCTTGAAGCGGTACCATAACGCGGGAAATTGATCCGTCCTAAGGCGATATGACTACGCAGGACGATACCCGGTATTACCGGAGGACGGCCAACCAGAGATGATACCATTATGTGGGTTGTGTCGTAGGTGGTGGGTGTTGAGCCTGAGGCGGTACGACTACGCGGGCAAGATACATGACCTAAGGCGGTAACATTACGCGGGCCGAGAAGTGTTGTGAATATGTTCAACCTGAGTTGGTACCATTATGCGGGTTGTGTCGTAGGTGGTGGGTGTTGAGCCTGAGGCGGTACGACTATACGGGCAAGATACATGGCTTAAGGCGGTACCATTACGCAGGCCGAGAAGTGTTGTGAATATGGCCAACCTGAGGCGGTACCATTACGCAGGTTGTACACTAGGAGAACGGATGTTGGGCCTGAGGCGGTATCATTACGCGGGCAAGATACATGGCCTGAGGCGATACTATTACGCGGGCCCATGAGTGTTGTGTATATGAGATGGTCGCAGTGAACCTGAGGCGGTATCATTACGCGGGTCACTAGCGAGTCGAGTGAAATTCATGTGTGAAATGCTTTGGGAGCATGTGGTTGGCAATTATGTTATTGTGGTTAACGTGCAGGTTGCACGCAGGAAAAGCACAGGTAAGTGTAATTGTGTGCTTGCCATGTGATGATTGAGTGTGGTTGTGGTTGTGTTTGTCTAGAGGTACATGATAGCCTAGGTGGGGTTTACGGTGTGTATTTGTTGAGATGTGATCTCATGGTTGTTTCAACCAACAATTTCAGAATCCCGACCTGAGCCATGAATCTTCCGCCACTGCCGCCGGAGCGTTTTGGGATCCCCATGCACACCGACTACGACGTTATAGAATACCCTATAGACGAAAACATGACCTGGGTGAAGCATACCTCTGTAGTTTGGGTAGACATAGGACTACCCCTCTGGCAAGCCCACACGTATACAGCCTGGATGTTTAGGGACATGGTGGACGAGTTTGGCCATGTCCGAGGCTTCGACGTACTCTTTGATGGCATTGGGGATTGGGATCCGTCAGCTATACCCCCGCCCGATGGCGAGATGAATAGCTTGGAGACTAGTTTGGCATAGTCAGGGCATCAGCATGCACCTGCAACACCTGAACCTACCGTGGCCGAACCTGACCCGGAGCCGGAGGTGTCTTAGGCAGGGTACGACCCCATGGATATGGACTTGGAGATAATTCCGGAGGAGGATCAAGAAGAAGAAGAAGAAGACCCTGATACAGAACCTGAAGAGGCCCCACAGGTAGAGCCTAAAGCAGAGCCTGAAGAGGAACCGGAGGACGTACCCGAGTATGAGTCATGGTACGATCCCGAGTTCATGCCCGAGGACGAGTCGGACGAGGCGCCAGTTGAAGAGGAGCGAGTCGAGGATCCAGCGGAGTCGGGTGACATAAACAATCCGATCGAGATCGAGGCTGAATGGGAGCCCTCAGAGGAGTCGACAGTTCAGGGGAGTTTAGATGCGGGTGATGAGGAATCAGATTCTAAGTGGACGCCAAGCAGAGGGCGTAGAGGCTAGTGTGGGGGGGTTGGAAGTAGATCTTTTGAAGTGTACCATTTTTGGAAATAGGGTACCCATACTATCGATCTTTATGGATGTCAGTGGTTTATAGTTTAGGGGTTCGGTGTACTTGTAATTATTGTGGTTAGTAAATTGTGGATATTATATAAGTTTAAATCGAGAATGAATATGTTTTTACTCCCTTGTTACCCCAATTGTTATTGTCCGGGGATGTGTGGCTTTCACTAATTGTATAAATCTCTGATAAGTTTTATTGGGTCGGCGATACCCTGGGACGTCACACTATTCAATCAGAGAGGTATGTCGCGCGCTCGATGGGGTTCGGGGCATGACAATAAATATTTATGAAAGCAATGAAATACACCATTCATCACTTGACAAAGTAATGGGTAAATCAATCATGCTCAATATGAAGATTTTATACATCTGATAGAAAAATGCAAAGAAAAGTTTCAGCCACATTATGCATATTTGGCCAACTTTGTAATCCATGTATCACTAAGACATCAATAATGAAGAGAATAGAACATCTTTGCCGAAAAAGCAACCATCGCGCTAATCCTGGTAAAGAAAATCAAACCGTCTGCGAAGTTACCAAGATTAGTCTTCTGAAGATCTCTGACCTTGACCGAAATTAAGAATCTTTATCAATCCATAAATACCAGCCGAATCGGCAGATTAATTACTAATTATGGATATCAGATGGCTATTTGATCAGCCATTCGAAAGAAGACTTGCTTGGTCCGAAATGATACCGTCTCGGTGCTTTCCTCCTCCTCCTCCTCCTCCTCCTCAATTAACAAACTACATGTCAATCTATCCGATCTTACCGGTAGCAATCCTCCAAAAGCATGAAAAACGATGACTAAATTCATTATAATTGCTTTCCCTCGAGTCTGCGATTGTATACCACATTCGCTTTCATCCCCTTCATCGCAACATTGATCCTGCCGTCCTTCTTGACATCTAATTCTTTTCCATCAGTTATTTGGCAATTTTCTGCAAGTTCTTTTACCTTCGACTTTCCAGTATCAGCAAACAAGTGCTCCTTGATGTATAAGCAGTGCCTTGCATTACGCCTCCCCAAACTCGTGTTCCCACTTGAAGAAGCTCCAAAGGTGTGGATGCAGGATCAAGCTCCCGGCATCCCATAGGAGCATTTGCACCTTCTTGACCTGTAAGCAAGTGAGTGGGGACCAGATGAGAGAATACAAACATTTCCTCTCTTGAAATTGTCCCTAATTTACTTGGATCCGGATGCTTTGAAACCTAGTTTTGAACCGACAAATTTTGATGAGTGGAGCAACGGTTACACCACGGCCTTCGCTGCAATCTTCAATCGATTCAACCATATCGTAGCTGTGGATTACCTCATTCGAAGTTAACTTGTTCCTATCAGAAGACCAGTTCAGATCAGGTACATCTTCGTTTTCATACAAAAGTCTCATTTGATCCTTTTTTTAGCTGTTCTGAGAGTCGGTGATGGTCGTCCTTGAGATTTTTAATGCATCGCTATGCTTCTCGAGTTTTAGCTTGGCTCTGTTGGGATATTGTGAGGGTTAATGACTGCTTCTGTTTTATGTGACATGAAGATGTGAGTCGACTTAAATAGAAATGGAGCACAGAGCAGCAACAGCAAGAGCAATGAAGCACAGACCAGATCAACTTTCGACTCCATTTCACCTCGGTCATTGGAACATGATTGGCAGTGGTTGGAGGCGATGGCGATTGCACGGTGGTCAGAAGTGACGATGATCGGTTGTTGTGGTGGTTGTCCTCACTCGGTGGCCGGCGACAATATCCACGTACTCCATCACTCCATTGTTGGAAGATAACATGGTTTGCTTGTTCTTCTTGTTTTGATAATTTTTTGTGACTTTTTTATTTAATCCGGGTTTATCCGACTCCGTGTCCTAGATTTCTTATCCGACATTTTATCTTAGTTTATCTAGGATTATCCGGTCCGGAGGATGTATAGCCAAACACTGGATATCCCGACTCAAACCCAGATTACCAAAGATTTCCCTATCCGTAGATAACCATAGGCTTTGGATTCTAGTTCTCTCATCAGGTCCCTACTCACTTACTAACAGGTCAAGAAGGTGAAAATGCACCTATTAGATGCTGGGAGCTTGATCCCGCATCCACACCTTTGGAGCTTCTTCAAGTGGTAATACAAGTTCAGGGGGGAGAAACTTGTTCGAAGGGCACTGCTGATACAATTAACAAGCACTTGTTTGCTGATACTGGAAAGTTGGTGGCAAAAGAACTCGGAGAAAGTGGCGAAACAACTGATGTAAAAGAAATGGATGGATGGACAACGGGACCAATGTTGCAATGTAGGGGACGAAAGCAGGTGTACTAACTCAAACTTAAGGGAAAGCAGTGATGACGAATATAGCCATTCTTTTGCATGCTTTTGGAGCACCACGCAACTGGTTAGATAGGATAGATTGACATGTTTATTGTTCATACTCACGTGGACCTATCTCGGGCCTTAATATCGAGGCATTGATACTATTCCCCAATAAGGCTGTGGTTATTTCTTTCCTCATATCTTGCTTTATTATTGCCTGGTCGTATTATTTGTTGTTTGAATTTCAATGCATAATAGCTTAGATTTCTACTGCATTCGTTTTCATAAGAAAATAACAAAAGCAAAAGGACCGTATTGCATGCTAAACCTTTTATGAAAGAGAAAAAAGGTAATGAATATAGTATAATCAAGTTTCCAAACGCACCAATTTCTAGTTCATAAAAGTAAGGCGGACACTCGCATCTTACTTGGCCCTTAACGGGAGCCACAATAGGTTAGTAGTGATTCCTAAGTAAAATCAATTAGCAATTCATGAGAAAACCTTTTGTGATGAGTAGGGTATAGGAGCCTTTGCTCCACTATCAACCACCGGAATGGTATTTTGCCTGCACGTATTAAGCACAAGCACCACCATTTGGTAATCCATCAAACTCCCTTGAGTTCACCTCGAGAGGGTTGCAGAAGCTCCTGCAATCGACGACGATTGAGAAGGTCAAGCTGTACATTGCCGATCCCGTGATAATTAAGGTGTTGGCACCCACCAGCATTGATACCGTCACTGAATACTCACAATTATGATGGTCAACAACTCGTTCTTCTCCCTTCTTCCCCTCCCACCATCACCGACAACCTCCTGCCAGCCATTTTATGTACAAGAGCCGGTGATGACTAGACCGCTAGATCAGCATTTTCAGGCAAAATTAAACTGGAATAATTACATTTGAATTTTGAGCAAAAGGTTTAGGACTACAATCATAAAAATTGAAATGTTGAGGACTATATCAGCACCTAGACAATATGTTTAGAACCAATTGGGTAATTTTCCCAAAATTTAATGCCACTTGAAGGTTCAATTACACAATATTTTTATGTGCTTTAAGCAAAACAACAAATAGGGCATATATTCATATATAAATTGACTTGGTCCTTTGGGAGCAAAGCAGAATATTAAAAGAAATCAAAAGAAAAGGCAACTATAAGAACAATCATTTGTATGTAATGGCCGTTGGCCTATAGTTCTTAAAGCATATGTAGTTGTACCCAACAAAAAAAGAAGAAGAAAAGAACAAAGAGATGGCCTCTCGTCCTATAACATAGAAAGAGATAGGAATAAGATAGCAAATGGATCTTTCTCTCTCTAAAGTTTATTCAACATGATGGGATATTCATCTTGTCTGGCAGGAAATAGTGAATATGTTCCTCCTTATTCAATCCTCAATATAATAATTATTGTTATTATTATTAATTTCAAGAATATAAACATGACTCTTTTCTCGAAATCTAACTCTCTTCTTTTCCTTTCAGATTTGTACGGACAACGAGGGCTTTCGATTTTACGGTAAGTTCTTCTTCTTTTTGAGGTTTTGAATTATTTGTCGGGCTGTAGATGCGATTAACAAGATGTTGAATTGACTAGGGTTCTCTCAGAGATGTAGTAGTTTTGCACTAACTTTTTCCAACCATGCTGTAGAGACCATCATGAGTGCATAGCGTTAGTGCTTATTTCTGAATTTCCCCAACTTGATTTAACTTCCTCGAAGTCCTCTAATACTTCTTCTAATTGATAAAATACAAACTAGCCATTATGCGGAGTGTAAATAATTAAGCTGTTCTCTTAACTAATCGTCGGACCTATCTTATGCCTCGATATCACAAATAATCAATTGTTAGGTGCAAAACTTATGCAGGTGCTTAACATGACTGGCGATTTGTGTGGCGTATTATGACTGCGTTTATAATTCGCGTTAATTTGTCTCGATCTAAAACATCTTTATTTTAATTCTACATGCCAAATGATTGGCTACGATGAAAACATTTAATGTCAATTATTGTCAAGTTATAAATTAGACAGGATGTGTCATGTCATATTCGATTTTTGTCTCGGTAATTCATGTTTTATCTTGTATTTGTTTGTGGAGTAAAACGTGGTCATGTCCATTCTTGTCAGCCCTAAATATATATCCCATGAGCCTATTTAAAAAGTTGCCTGTGTGGTTAGCACTTAAAAGCACCGTGATTGGTAATGAATGCAAGATAAGTCGCATTGCTTCCTTTCAAATATGGGCCAAGCCCACATAAGGATTATGTACTTGAAGAATCAAACAGGTTGGCGACCATTTTAGATTGGTGTTAACTTATGGATCAGTCTACAGTGTATCTCCAACCGATGTGAGTCTACAGATGCCATGAACTAACAAGGGGACCTAGTGGGAATATGTTTATTGGGGAGCAAAAATTTGTGAACAGAATGGTTTAGATTACAAGAATATATGAGCTAGCTAGGAAGTGCCCCGATGAAATTAACATGGAAAAAGAGGATTTTATTCGATCATTTTCACCTAAAAGAACCCGTAAAGAGAAGATGTACCAATCAGCTTTATCAAATTCCAATCCTTCTGGGGTGATGCCTTTTTCGGAATCCCCCATTTAGATTTCCAATTTTTTTGTTTTCCCTTTTGCGCAATCTTGATTTTGCAGAAGGCAAAGTGAGGAATATATCAGAAAGGAAAATCATGCGAACCCTCAAGCCATAAGATTGAACAATCAAAAGGGATTCTCGAAACCCATACAAGTATAAAAGACCACGTTCTCATATCTAAAATCTTCGTCACCTGAAGTCCATTGGCACAACCCTTCTTCAAGTGGTTGCACTTCAAACTTCCTCTCTCTCTCTCTCTCTCTCTCTCTCTCTCTCTCTCTCTCTCTCTCTCTCTCTCTCTCTCTCTCTCTCTCTCTCTTCCAATTTGTGATTTTTCTCAAGGTTAGTACGAGTCATATCGATAGTATTTTGTAGCTCATGATATATGAACATAGTTCCCTAAAAATTTCAAAAGTGACTATGTTCCCCCTCTCTTTCATTTTTTCTATAGCAAATGAGCAGGCCTGGAGATTGGAACTGCCGGTCGTGCCACCACCTGAACTTCCAACGGCGAGACTTGTGCCAGAGATGCGGAGAACCACGCCCCAGCAGTTTAGGCGGAGGAAGGAGCAACTCGTCTTTCCGGTCTGGCGCTGCCGTGGATGTGAGGCTTGGTGATTGGTATTGCAGCTTCGGGGGCTGTGGAGCGCACAATTTTGCTAGCCGCTTGAGCTGCTTCAAGTGCGGCATGGCAAAGGATGAATTGCCAACCGGCGGTGGATATGACGGCGACATGCCTTGGATGCGAGGTTTTGGGTACGGCAGCGGTAGTAGCGCGAGTCGGCCCAGGTGGAAGCCTGGCGATTGGATATGTGGAAGGTACATTTTTCTTAGTTAAAAAGTAGTCGACATAATACCTAATTCGCATGCATGCCTTTCTACATGTATCTCTACACCCCAAAAGAACATGGCATCTATTAGTACACATCTAAATTTATATAATCTATGAGATACTCTTATACGGTTAAACATTAGATGCGCTCGCATGATATGTACAACATAAATCTATATGCACACCTTTTTGTGGGAATATAATCAGTTTAGATAGTAACTGATCTTTCTTGTATCAATCTTTCTTTCTTTCTTTCTACACATTCCAATAGAATTTCGACATTCACTGTCATTTTACGTCATAGAATGCCCTAAGAAGAAGAGAAAAGGACTTCGTTGATTTATTGAATTTGATAAGCCAAACTATGAAATGAGCAGGCCGGGGTGCAACGAGCACAACTTTGCGAGCAGGACAGAATGTTTCAGATGCAATGCACCAAGAGAATCTGGTGGAAAGTCTTGCTCTTCTTCGTAGCCTCGTTCGACTTGATTAAGGTAATTACTGAGCAGAAGTGTCGTGTACATGTGACCAAGTGTTTTTTGCTCTCTCTTTCTGACCTAACATGTTCCGGTCACTTAATTTCTCTATTATCGGTTAATTTCAGGAAAATCTCTTGAAGACCGATCGAGCCATGGCTAGTTTTTTGGCCCTTTAACTCCAAAATTTTTCGGTTCGCATAAGATGTTCGGAGAAATTATTGGAGATGATAACTGAAATGATAGGAGGACAAATAGTTGCTAGGGTTTTGCAATTTGTTTAAGTTCTTGCTCATGCTTTGTTTATTGTGCCTTTGACATATTATAAAGCTCCTAATAAGCGACAGGATATAGTTTTTTTTTTGGGGGTCGAAGACAGGATATGGTTTACCAGCCTCTTTTTAGCCAATGAAAGTGTGCCCATTGTTCTGGGCTTTGCCCCTTTCAATACCACTAAAAAAAAAAGTGCCCATTGTCGTGCACAGACTTACATTTCCATGGAAGTGGCCCAAACTAAAATTCTTAATGCAGCTTTTCCTTGCGATGCACTGTTTTGAGGTGATTCATAAAAAATCATGAGACCGCGTTTCGGAGTTAAATCAAATCCACTAAGATAATACGGCTGTTATGAGCTTAACAAATGGTCGAGATTCTCTTGATTTATATCGTGTTTTTGGTTTGAACTCTATACGAATTGGGTCTCAGGTTAGATCACACAAGAAAACCCTTCGTGTTCGGGTCAAATCGGATATTAGTAAGGACCCAAATCGAACCGGTCTGTTGACGGTCATACCTTATACCTTGAAAAGGATGTCACGAAATAACATAAGTATTTAATAACCAATATGAATTACATATGTTCCTCCCTTTCTAATAGTTGAAAACCCTAACTTGCCTTTCCCTATTTTTCTCTTGCAATAAATCATCACCACCACTAGAAAAGTATGGTCGTCGTCGGCCTCTGGGCACTGCAATTCCGAGCTAGAACTCTTTCGTCTGTCATCTACGTACGCGTTGAAAAGAAGATGCACTTGCAGGTCTATTCAATATGTCAGTTTCACTCTTTAAATTAAAAGGGTCTGAGTATATCCTAATACAATATACATCTTTTAGTACTCGATCCATACCAATTAATGAAAGATCAACTCACGAATCACTTCACACTTCATGTTTATAATGCTAATCATACAAGCAAAGAATTGGATATCAACTTTAAAAAATATGTTTACATCCATCTATGATTTTTATAGAATGCACAGCATACATTCATTTGTTATCCAACTCATATTTATCAACATTGATTAGAGTACCCATGATTTGAAAAATCGACCAATTATCCAAATAAACAGTGATTTATATGGATTAATTAGTAAATGAGCAATATAGGTTGTACATGTGAAATGATCCATCTAACTGTATCCCAATCAGGTGGATCGGCCATATATTATCATTGGGACGTCACAATTTATATATTTCTTCTACTCCAATTGACGAGGCGTTGACACCGTGGTGTGTCCACCGTGCATGGAGTGTCCCCACATTGATACGCGGCACATCCGTCGCATACCGAGTGTCATCGATCTTTATCCGCACTTTCAGCACGCTTTGACGTACACATTCAACATGTATATCAACTTTGACATGCATTTTTACGTGAATTACGCCTCTTGTGATATGCATTTTATAGTATGTTATATTTAGCCTTGAAATATTTTTACACATGTCTACTACTGAGAACTGCTATATATGAACATAAAAACTTCAAAAAACTAATAAAACCTTATATATTGAAGAGTCAAATACAATTTTGGTCTTCTAAGTTTCGATATTTGTGCAATTTGATCCACTAGTGTTTATTTTGTTCACATAAACATTCTAACTTTTGGATTAGGACCCTTTGGTCCTCCAAGTTTTATTTTGTGCAATCAAGTACTCTAACTTTCGTGAATTGTGCAATCAATCAACCACTTTAACTAAACAGTCAAAGTAAGAAACCGAACAAGCGCTCTGTAGTGTGAGTTGCCATATAATAAAGTGAGGGCATGGTTGCTATTTATTAATTTTTAGGGATAATGACACAATTTCTGAACTTTGGCCTAATGTACAATTTGGTCCACGAACTTTTAATTTGTTCAATATAGTCTATGAACTTTAGCCTAATGTTCAATATGGTGCTTGAATTTTTAATTTATTCAATGTGGTCCTTAAACTTTTGGTAAATGTTCAATTTAGTCCATGAACTATATAAAAATGTTCAATACATTTTAGTGATGAGCGACATATGGTTTATTTGCTCCGGAGTTCTTCTCAAATAAGAAAGTTAGTGGTTTGCTTGCAAGTTTCTTTTGGCTAGGTTAGGTTTGTAAATTGCAGCAAGTTTCTTATTTTAGTTGACGGTTTTGAATTTTATGGAGCTATAGTTTGAACAAATGGTGTTTAATCAAAATGGTTGCCAGTCAAAATATGTATGAAACTCCTTAAAATCGAGTTAGCTTGTCTCCAATCGAAACATGCATGCTTCTTGTGTAGGGTTTGGTTCATTAATCATGTCCGAAACGAAAGAGTTCTAAACTTCACTAAGCAAACGACAATGAAAAACGGCGAGATTATTTAACTTCGCTAGAGTTTTGTATCATGTTTACATGTTTTTGTCCAGACTCTTATTCACGTAGTTCCATTACCGGTAGAAACAGTTCAAAAGCCACGCAAATTGTTTGAAAATTCTGACCTCTATAGATGCGAGTAAGCCTTCTGCGAACTTTGGATCACGACTATTTCTCCTGACCGGATTGAAGCGCCACGAACTTTGGATCATTGTCAGAAGATGCAGCACTTGTAATAATAAGATTTTTTTCCACGCGTCCAATCCACTAGTAGCTAAAATAAATGGAGCAAGAACTGAGTACGTCAGAGTGCTTTTGCCATCCATTGGAGACCAAATGAAAAATTAAAAAATTAGGGAAGTGCAAAACAGACTGTTCAAACTAGAAATTACCTGGACAAGCCGATTTGATCCGGTTCCTGATTCCTAAAGTGGAAGCGGTGTTCGAGCAATTCAGTGATTGATCGGACCGGACCGACTACATATATATTTTTTTAGTTTTTTATTTTTACAAAAAAATTAATAAAATGTAAACTAAATCCTAAGTGAACTATGTTTTTTAGTTCGTCTTTTCAATTTGAGAATCATTACTGATATTTGATCGTTCATGGTTGCAAAAGTTAGGGTCCTTTTAATAAAATCTTTTTCTTAAAACTTAGTGGGCAATACCAAGAAATGGCATTATGTAGTTAGGAAAAAAAAAGTGACCAGTTCCCGGTTCTAGGACCAACTAGTCCTATCCCCGGTCCAGCTCCCGATTTCACCTTGAAACTAGACCGGACCGGCAACCAATCACCCAAAAAAAAGTCATGTAAAGAAATTCAAATTGCTCTGGACACCGTCGATGTGCCACTAACAAAATCATGACAAGATTTTTACTAAAAGAAGGGGCACTGACTCATGGCTTCCGTCCAGCAATAATCATGATGATGAGAATGCGAGAATATTCGACCCATGGAGCATTAACTCAGCGGCCAAAAGTCGGCCAAGAGTGCGCTCATACATTCGCTGCTTAAAAGCAATTCTTAAGGAAATACCTTATACAATTCTGCTGATTCTGGAATAAAATCTGACTTCAGCACCAGTCAACGCATGCTGTCTGATTGATTAGGATAACGCAAAGTGTAAAGATTATTGACCTCCAGTAAATCGTAGCCCTTCCGCCTTAGATCTATAAGATATTATACCATCAATATATCCTTACCATATACGTACTTTCCATATCCATTTCTGTATACAAATAACGAGTGCTCCATGCGGCCACAGGTCAGAGCTTTAAGACCAACCCTGCCATTTTCCTGAAGGTCCATCTCCTGGGTAGTCTGTTGAGCACCACCGCTTGCTTGAGCCTGGTTGGTTGTAGGCCATACTATACTCGCTATTGGGTGGCTTGTTCTTGGCTTTCTGGGGCCATCATCCTAAATTTCTTCAAATCCTCCTGGTATAGGCTGGGATCATAGTCTGAGCTTCCAGAAGGACTATATGTTCTGCTATGTCCTGGCACGGTTCCTTCATTCAAATCGCTCAGAGAAAGGTTTCCTTCCAATGCTTGAACTACTTGATTACACGAAGCTCATATCTTATTCCACACTTGTAGACCCATTCTCATATTGAAACAAAGCCTTTTCAGATAGGCAATGCGCCTGTGTCATTGGTGGACGGTGTCCTGCAGGATGTTGAACACGAGCAGCAGCACAAGCAATCATCTGAATCATTTCCTCCATATCACAGCCCTTGTGCAGTTTTGGATAAACAATGGCATCAAATTTGCCATCTTCTAATGCTTGTACACATGTTCTTGCCACAAATGTGACATTTTGATGTGTATATATTATTGACCTATCTTTTTCTCATATTTCCATCTATGGAAGGGGAAGGATACATTCTTGATGATGGAGTGCGATCAACGCCAATTGATAACATATCTTCTTTTGATTACCAAATCTTGAACAATTCCTTTTATGTGCAAAAACCTAATCCATACTTGCCAAAATAAGAATCATTTCCTTCCTTGTGGTAACGGTGATCCACAGCAGACTATAATGGTGATCGCTAGGATTTAGGTTTGAGATCTACCAGGGGATACGGTTTATGTGCGCATCGACAATGGCAATGGTAAGTCCACAAATGCAGTTTTCCGATTAGTTGGTTTTGATGGTAAGTCCAAGATTCGGTACTAATAATGCTTATCATTAAAACCAAGAAAACTGCATTCGTGGACTTGCCATTGTGGAAGAGACAGTATTTTTTTTTTAAAAAAACGAGACATGACTCTTCCTTATGCGCACATAAACTGTATCCCTCATACATATCAAACCTAAATCATAATGATCAGCATTAATAGTCTAACCTAAATCATAATGATCAGCATTAATAGTCTGTTGTGAATCACCCTTACCACAAGGAAGGAAACTATTCTTCTTTTGGCAAGTATGGATTAGGTTTTTGCACGTAAAAGGAAATGTTCAAGATTTGGTAATTGAAAGGAGATATGTTATCAATTGGCACTGATTGCACTTCATCATCAATGATATATCTTTTCCCTTCCAAAGATGGAAATATGAGAAAAAAAACAGGTCAATAATACATATACATCAAAATGTCACATTGGAGGACAACGACAATGACATGCCGCCATTGGAGGATGACTCGCAGATGCAAAGTTCCAATTATTATTACCAGAACTCGGGAATAATATTATTCCCCCTAGGTCGACAATTTCATTCCTCACTTCAGAGACAACGCGCTGGGCCCATCGGTGTACAGGCCGCCACTACCACCATGAGCTTCTCATGATTATGGCTATAGCTCGGAGAATTATTCAATCTTGTCACCGTCCATGCTTCATGCACCCTTTTACTTCTTTGTAATTTTAGGATGAAATGGAAAGGCACTGTTTATTCATTTCTAATTTTTTTTCCCATAATTAAAGAAGACAAACAAAGATTGAAAAGAGAGGATAAAAAGTAGTCTAGTTTCTCCATGAATTTGAATTTGCTCAAAACAAATACCTTTTGCCGGTCTTTTGTGGATAATATGCAACATAATAGGAGTTATAAGCAAGTCAAAACCAAATCAATTTATATATATAAGAGCTTCCAACACCTAAAACCAACAATTTCTTTCTAGCAATAACCCAAGATAAGAGAGATGAAAATCTGGTCAACCTTTTACCTTGCTTTTTCTTAAATCCTCAGACAAAAAAAATACGTTGAATATCATGATTTGGAAGATGAAATCATGGATAAACACTCGATTAATGGAAGGGTTGGTGGCGAGAAGCTAACAAGAGGGGATGAGTTCTTGAGAAATTTTCTAAAAGACTATACATCATGAGAAGAGAAAACTGAACGATGAAAGGATGAGAGAGAAGTTAGGGTATTCTAGTCATAAAAGGGTGTGTTTTTAGCTTAAATGGGTTACAATATCGGATAGAGAAATTTCCAAGAAGCCTAGTTCCACTACACGTTTGTCGAGCAAGTTTATAGATTAATTTTCGTATGTCCATAAGAATTTGATCATAAACAACTTTTAAACACAATCAAATATTCATTAAGGTTTAATTTTGTGTTGCATATCGACATCAAACTCTTTCTTGTTAATTATCCTTTCTATATACATGATAAATAACCGAATAAAAAAAATGCTCTCGAAAGATTTGTCCATATAAAATCACAATTATATTTTTCAACGTGGAAAGTTAAAAGATCAAACTTAACTAAATCAAGACTTTAAATAAGATGAAAATAAGAACTTTAAAATGACAGTTAAATTTCATTACTTTAGGATTGACAAAGGTTAATACCAATCATGGAGTTTTTACACAAAAAATATATCGATGTGCCTCAATATCGATAACTTGTATAAGTCATTATTTTCAGTGTATTTTTAATTACTTTTATAACTGATTACATGTTTGTGCGAAAGTGTCTTATCAATGGTAGAAGAAAGTCAGCAATTCTTTGATATAGTAAATAAAGAGACTTTATTTTCTTTCGAAAACTGATCGAATAACACATCACAAATTGACCACAAAAGTGAGCCTTCAATGTATGAGTGACGAAAGAATGGATAACTTTACACAAGAGCAATGATGAAGAAGAGGTCCAATTTTTTTTTAATAACGATAAGCTTAATTATGAAGGAAACCTGAAATAGGAAACTAAATTCATGAAAAGTGTGAAATTATGGAAACCATCAAAAGATGGCTTTTTTCAATTTGATGAAAGAGGGATGAATTTAGTCATATAAGACCCGTTTGGCAACGTGCCAAATAGTAAAAATTTATGTTTTTTTGTTCCCAAAAATAGTTTGGGAACAGAAATGCGTTTGGTAAATTTTTTGTTCTCGGGCACATTTTTGCAAAAATTTGTGTCGAGAAACAGTTTTGGAAGAGAAACAAGAAGTAAAAAAAAGTTGCTTCTTGTTTCTCGGCACAATTTTGAGAATCAGTTTTTTTTCTTCTTTTTCTTTTTTTTCTTTTGTTATTTTTGTGTTGTTCTTCTTTGGCCATGGCCGGTCGCCGGCGACCGGCGGCCGGCCATAGCCCAGGGCCGGCGGAGGCGAGGGTCGCCCTCGCCGGCGAGGCCGAGGGCTGGACCCTCGCCGCCTGGGCGAGGCGGCCTCGCCCAGATCGGGCGTGGCCGAGCCTCGCCGTCGGTCGCGACGGCGAGGTCGGCCTCGCCCAGAGACGGCGAGGCTCGGCCTCGCCCAGATCTGGCAAGGCCGCCTCGCCCAGGCGGCGAGGGCCGTGACGCCCTCGCCTGCCCTGGGCAGTGGCCGGCCGCCGGTCGCCGGCGACCGGCCATGGCCAAAGAAGAAAATGGATATAAAGAAAAAAAAATAAACAATTCAAAATATTATTAAAATATTATTTGAGAACAAAAATTTTGTGTAGTTACCAAACGCATTTCTATTCTTTTCTACTCTAGGAATAAAAATTTTGGACAATTTATCAAACGCCTTCAAATACTCAGAAATTGTTTCCGGGCACAGAATAAAAAAAAATCATTTCTGTTCAGAAATAGTTCCCGGGCACAGAAACGTTCTCATGCGCACCCTAAGAGTGCTTTATGTTAATGATCTAACACTTGCTATTGGAAAATTAAGTATCGACGCAATGTTTCTCATAAAAAGACGATCATGCTAATCCTATAGTTGGCTTTATTTTGGAATGAAATAATGGATGTTAAATTATCTCTACTATTAATCTCTTTTGTATAATAAAGCAAACATAATCAACTGAATTTCATTGTTATTGACCCTAATTATTTCATCTAAGTCGTAAATCAACTTATTATCTATCTTGAGATATCTAAATCCCTTATTGCCATCAGCACTGGATAAAATAAAGTTAAAATAATTATTTGCTTCCTATGTAAGCGAACTAATGTTTACTTATAATTATTATTTAATTTCAACCCTGTTAAATAAGTCGAATATATAATTAGCTCATGCATTTGTGGTTATATATCTTCGTTGACAATGAGTTCCATACATTTTCAGCCAGAGAGGAAAGGGGGAAACATTCGATGCAAACTTCCAAAAGATAGACATTGCAGAGTGTGAGAGGTATGCGGTAGTAATTAGTAGTAAACAGACTGTGTTAGGGGTAAAATATGATCATTCGCTGGCCACGGCCTCAAGCCACGTATCGTCGAGAGTAAGACTAGGTTCTCCTTCTTCACCAGAATCAATGACACCGAATCGTGACCACGAGTCTCCCTGGGCTTCGACCTCACCGACTCGCATGTTCTCCATATCGCAGAGCACCAACCTCTCATTCTCTCGGCGAAGTAAAACCGTACCATCCCCCTCCGTTACCACAAGACCGGTTGGTAGCGCAATGTGATATTGTTTGCTCCAGGATTCAGCCTCAGCATACTCTCTCATCACCCAAATGGCACAAACGTCTCCATGGTACATTACAGAAATAGCAACAAGAGCCAGTGAACCTTGCGACACCAAGAGTGTCACGGTGCCTCTTGGATCTAGATGGAATCTAAGTAGCTATTCGGAATCTGGTAGCATGACTTCTCCCAATACTTCCTCCTCTAAAAACAGGCGACACTATGGAATTGAATTCGGGTGCTTTCCTGTGGTGCTGCCTTCAATGCACTGATCCTTAACAAATGCACTCGAATTGCCTCGAACCAAGCACGTATTATCGGGTTCCTCCAAATTTCTCCATGTGTTGCTGATTAGACTATAAATCTCGACGTCTGATGTTCTCATTGGCGCATAAAGTCCTCTCGCATTGTCGCACGAACAAGCAACCCTCACAACCATGTGATCCACGGCAGTCTAGCTTATACCCAAGACCATAAACAAGATATTGACTGCAGCACCCCCTAGCGTAGCCTTGAAAAAGACATGCGGGGCAGCAAAGGCCAACTGCAATTGGCGTAACAGTCGTTGTCAAGAGTCCTGAATTTGCCCATGGTAACAACTTGCTTAGTCATGCAATGGCCTTCAGGTGAGAGCTTGATCAAGTAAATTAAGGGCACTATAATTCGATGAAGTCACCACAGATGATGGTTCAGCGGGGACCTCGGCAGCAAACGGAATTGTCAGGTTTTTTGGGCCCATTTGCACGCCTGTACATACAAAAGAACACATTCCATGTCCGGATGTACTCGACCGGATTGCTAGGAGACTGGCTTCGTCCGCGATCCATCCACAATGTCGCAAGTACGGTTTGGACAAGACAGAAAGCCGAGCCTTAGAAACGCACATGAATCTATGACCAGACACTTCACTGGCAATGACACTGAGTATTGTACCGATCACATCCGGCGGAAGATACGGGATAGCGATTCCATGATATTCGTATGGATTGGGAAAGAACAAGGACAAGACCTAGTACAGTGTCTTATGATATGCGGAAGCCAAACATATATGATGATATGTTTTGCCCCAAAACTGAAGAACTTTATATTTGTAATGCCAGCTCAGTCGATTAGGGTTGGAATGTGCTCTGTGTTCTGTCATTTAATTTTTTAATTTTAATCTTTTATTTAATTTCTAGCGTTCCTGATGTCGCGCCTATTTGGTGCCCTTTCAGCCATTGTAAAAAAATTAAAAGAAAAATAAATATGAAAAAGCCGCACGGATTTTCCGTTCAAGAAAAATCAACAAGGTTAACAGAAGAACTAACGTAAAGAATGACGAGAAGTTTTGGGATTTGAATGACCCAAAAAAAAGTTTATGAACTAAAGTGACGGATCAGCACATGGTTTAGAACTTCCACTATCGTTATCCTTTGATTTGTCTTGCAGTATATACACCTTAATTCATTTCAGACAATAAGATCAATATATGTTCTCCATGAAATGTAATTAGTTTGAGTGTCGAATGGAAGTGTAACCTGTGAACAAACTGAGGAATTCCTAGTTTGATGACAAAGTAATAATCTTCTATAGATCGTGCCTTCGTCAAGAACCAAATAAAAGGAAAAAACTTGGGATACAGAAAGAAAAGGTAGAACATATTCATCCTCAGTTTAGAAATTTGACCATCCATAGGAAATAAAATTGCAGAGTTGCTGCGACATTAATGAGTTCATATATAAAAAATCTAGAAGACAAATTTTTTAAAATTTTAAAACGGCAACCATATCTAAATGATACAGTATACATATAGTTGATAAGTGCCAAATTTAGACAATAAGATCTTAGGGAATACAATAAAATACATAGAACAACATCCAAACTACGAAAGCAACTGACGATTATCTACTACTGAAAAGCATATGTAAATTTCTGTAAATGTATGAAGCCTAAATCTTTATTTGTGGTTGAGTATAGTCAACAGTGAATCTAGACCCGCTTGGTTCCTGAGAGTAGGATCTCCTCCTCCCAAATCAATGACATCAAAAGATGACTCCGTGCCGCGTCCCTGGATTCCAACCTCGCTAATCTGCATATCCTCCACATCACAGCACATCAACTTCTCATCAACCATGCGAAGCAACATCTTGCCACGCCTAGTAAGTCCCAAGGCCGCCCGGACCGTCGACCCGATTGGTAGCACGATGTGATGCTGCTTAGTCCAGGACTCGGCCACGCCGTACTCCTTCATCACCCAAATGCCGCATTCCTCTCGGTTCCATATGCCGAAAGCGATCAGTGCCAGGGAACCATGTGACACCGAGAGCGTTGCTTTGCCTCTCGGATTCAGGGAGAATTGCAAGAGATTTTCCAATCGGGGCAGCTCGATAACTTCTCCAAATGCTTCCTCCTTCATATCAAAGGCCACGATTGAGTTGTAAGGTGCATCCGCTGTAGGCGCCGCGAGCCAATGTGCAGAACCGTTGACAAATGCCCGTGAATTGCCGCGAACCGTCCAGGTGAAACTGGGCCTGCCCAGGCTCTTCCATGTGTCGCTGCGTAGGCTATAAACCTCGACGAGCCATGGCCTTATTGGAGAGTCATCTTCTCTCACAACGCCGCGAGAATAAGTAATCCTCACGACCTTGTAATCCCGGGCATTCAGCTCATACCCGAAACCGTGGACAAGATACTGATTGCAGCATGCTGAATTATAGCCCTGAATTAGGGATTCGGTGCAAACAGGCCAACGATGGCAATGGACGCAACCCTTGTTGCCAAGGGCCTTGACTTCACCTGTGAACGGGCTCCACAGGATAATGGCTTGCTTGCTCGCACGGCGACGTGTGCACGAAAGCCCGGTCAAGCAAATTAGAGAGCCGTTGCGGGACGAACCGATCACGGATACCGAAAACCATTTGTCCCCCAGAGGTAGTTTCAAATTTTTCATCCCGATGGACACGTTTTCAAACACTAAAGAGCACTGGTCGCGATTTTCCCATTCCAACGGGACCACTAGGAGGGAAGTCCCGCTGCGATTCAACCACATTGTCACGAAGAACGGTTCGGACAACAGTGAACGCCATGACTTGGAGACGCACCGGAACCGGATGAGAGACCGGGCTGGTAAGCAAGCGAGGATTTCGACCATAACATTGGATGGAATGATACCGGAGAGTGATTCCATGGTACTCATATGGACGGGGAGAAAGAGTGCTAGGAATTAAAGAGGACGAGAGCAAGAAACAGAGTCACATTCATTGATCTTGCAATTAGACAAAACATGTGAGAAAATTTGTGGGACTTTGGTGAAGCATAAGTTGATACATGTCTGTGGTGACTGATGTAGCCGTTAGTTAAATAGTCAAAAGACTGCCAAAAAATTAATAAAATCTCCAAATAAAGAAAAACATGGATGTAGTTAGAATTATTGCTAGGATACTATGAAGGAAAAGAAAATCTCAAACTTAGGTTGGTTTTAAGGAAGGCAATCTGATTCTCCATTTCACACAATTCATGATTTTGCTCCTGATTCTATCCCATATACGTCCTAACAAAAAGAGCAACTTCTAATTAAGTTGCCTTTAAAATATGAGAAGGTATTTTATTAGTAGGGATATTATGTGGCAATGTCACGTGACGAAGCTAGATAGTGGCATGTGAGAATTTTCAAATTCTAATGTATAATTGGTTGCGAGGCACACCACATGGAAAATATGGGTTGGTTACACCAAGTCGGCCATGTGAATGCTATGTAAAATGCATCTTTGAAGGGAGAACACGACTTTTTGATTTGTCACTAGAGCAAGAATTAACCAAAAATCAACTTTTGGTGAAAGGTATGATATTAATTGGGATCAGTCCCGATTTCTAGGGAAACACACAAATATATAAGTAAATATTTAGTTTTGCGACGACAACTATTTCTAAATGACAGACTACATAAATTTATTAATCATAATAATTCTTACCCATCTTAGTGGATAGGTTCCGAACTTGCATGATAAGCATCTTAGGGGATATTGTAAAATGCGCAAATTAAAACTAAAAAAAAAACTAGATGTATATCTATTTTAGAAAAAGCATATGTAGATTTTCTGTGAATATATGAAACCTAACTCTTTATTGGAGGTCGAGTATGGTCAACGGTGAACCTTGACCCACTTGGTTCCTGAGAGTAGGATCTGCTCCTCCCAAATCAATGACATCAAAAGATGACTCAGGGCCGCCTCCCTGGATTCCAACCTCACTGGTCTGCATATCCTCCACATCACAACACACCAACTTCTCATCAACCATGCGAAACAACATCTTGCCACGCCCGGTAAGTCCCAACACCGCTCGGACCGTCGACCCGATCGGTACCACAATTTGATGCTGCTTGGTCCAGGAGTCGGCCACTCCGTACTCCTTCATCACCCAAATTCCACATTCCTCTTGGTTCCATACACTGAAAGCAATCAAAGCCAGCCAACCGCACGACACCGAGAGTGTCGCTTTGCCTCTCGGATTCAGAGAGAATTCCGAGAGATTTTCCAATTGGGGCAGCTCGATGACTTCTCCGAATGATTCCTTCTCCATACCGAACGCCGCGATTGAGTTGTAAGGCGCGTCCTCTGTAGGTGCCGTGAGCCAATGCGCAGATCCGTTAACAAATGCCCGCGAGTTGCCACGAATCGTCCATGTGAAATCGGGCATGCTCAGGCTCGTCCATGCGTCCCTGCCTAGGCTATAAACCTCGATATGCCATGGTCTTAGAGGAGAAACAGCTCGCCTTGCAACGCCACCAGAATAAGTAATCCTCACGACCTTGTAGTCCCGGGCATTTGGCTCATACCCGAAACCGTGGACACTATAATGACTGCAGCATCCCGAATTGTAGCCCTGAATTAAAGTTTCGGAGCAAAGGGGCCGGTGGTGGCAATAGATGTAACCCTCGTTGTCAAGGGCCTTGACTTCGCCCGTGAACGGACGCCACAGGATAACAGTTTGCTTGCTCTCACGATGGCTTATGTAAGAAAGCCCGGTCAAGCAAATTAGATCGCCGTCGCCAGACGAACCTACCACAGATAACGAAAACCATCTGTTCCCCAGTGGCAGCCTCAAATTCTCCTTCCCGATGGACACGTTTTCAAACACTAAAGAGCATTTGTCACGATTTTCCCATTCCAACGGGACCACCAGTAGGGAAGTCCCGCTGCAATTCAACCACTTCTTCACGAAGCATGGCTCGGACAAGAGTGAACGCCACGACTTGGAGACGCACCGGAACCGCACGAGAGACCGGGCTGGTAAGCAAGCGAGTATTTCGACCATAACTTTGAATGGAAAGATACCGGAGAGCGATGCCATGGTACTCATGTGGACCGGGAGACAGATTGGTAGGAACTAAAGAGGACAAGCAAGAAGCAGTATCAGTCAGACTCACTGATCTTGCAATTAGTCAAAACTTGCGAGAAAATCTGCGGGACTTTGGTTGAATAAGCAAAAGACGGCCAAAATATTAAGAAAAATAACTGAATAAGGAAAAACATGGATATAAATAAGATACTGTGGAGGAAAAGAAAAATCTGACACTTAGGTTGGTTTGAAGGAAGGCAATCTGATTCCCCACCTACATAATACATGATTTTGTTCTGGATTCTATCCCAAATACGTCTGGATAATAAGAGCAACTTGTAATTAAGTTGTCTTTAAAAGATGAGAAGGTAGTTTGTGTGTCAGAGGTATCACGTGACAATGGCACGTACGAACTAAGACGATGACGTGTGAGAATTTTCAAATTCTAATGCATAGTTGGCTGCGAGGCACACCACGTGGACAATGTGGATTGGTCACACCACGCTGGCCATGTAAATAATTCGTAAAAGGATAACACTATTTTTTGATTCATTACAGCTAAAGAATATGAATGACATCAATTAAAAAAAACATTAGTAAGTGGTTCGAGCAAGAGTAGGTAACAAAAACTAGTTGATAACTTTGTCAAGAAATTTGGTAAGCACTTCAAATAAGGAGTATTATTGTAAAATAGTTAGTAATTTCAATAGAATTGACATGTTATTAGAGAATTTGGTAATTCCGAGACGACATAATCAACATTGGTAATATGATAAGTGGCTAAAATATAATTTGATAATCTCAAACTAGTTGGTAACATAACAAAGTTAGCAGTTTTGTATGAGAGTTGGTAACTTCAACATGTTGATATGTTGGGGAAATAGTTTTGATAATTTATTGGTATGTTTACTAAGTTGTTAACAATCAAATAAATGTTAGTAATATAATATAGGAGGATGCCTGTCACGGTTCCTTGACTCTCAGCACAATAACAGTGTCGAACCACAATTTTTTCTTGGGCAACTGGATTAACCTATTTTGGTGGCGGGAGAAGTTCGTGTTGAAATTCCCATAATAAATTGCTGTAGCTGTAATATTAGGGATCATCGGTTCCCGATCTAGTCCGGTCCCATCCAAGAATCGGGAGCCAGAACAATAGGATCGGTTCCCAATTAGTAGAATCGGGAACCAAATCGTCTGGTCTTGAGTCCGGACCGGACTGGTCTAATTCTCGGGCGGTTCAATGGAACCAGTGGATTCATAATAATTCGTGTTATTTCTCTCAGCTTGAAGCATTGTGGGTCAGTGCGAAGAGCAAACGGGCTCAAGTTTGCAGCGCAATGCTAGAATGGGAGAGGCATGCAGGGGAATGGGACTTTTATTTTTGTTTTCGTTTTTTTTTTGTCTTTTTGGGGCAATATTTATATTTGTACTAGAGTAAAAGGCATTATAGAAGATGAAGATTATTTACTTTTTTTCGTTTTTTGTGCTGTTGGTTCTTGATGTCCTTTCCAAGCAATATTCTTGTGGGTTTGTTGTCTGTTCTTGAAAGCCAGGGGCTCAGCTCAGCTCAGCTCAGCTCCTCCTACTCTTTATTAACACCTAAATTTTGGCTAAACATTTAGTGATAAATTACAAAAAAAAAATTATGGATTAATTCTTAACCCTAAAAAGAAAATAATACAATTAAAGAGCCGTGTTTTTTCTACTCCCTTTTTTGCTAAATCACTCCTCAACACTGTAATTTAACTATATTGTCCTTGGTGCGTCCCACTTTTTAGCATCCATCTTCCCCGTATGTTCTAAGAAAGTAGTCCATCTTTGCTAGTCGTATCCCTTTTTTTAATTTTCTATTTCGTTTCGTATGGGTCTTACATTTACCTTCATTTATCTTCTTCCTTCTCCAGCAATAAAGAGGCAAAGAAATTTCACACTTGTGTTGGCAGAGGCGGCTAAGATGGTCCTCATGACCCATGACAAACACTTTCTCGAGCCACTAAGTGAAGGCTCTATGCCACATGTCTTATGGCAACAAGGGGATCATGTTCGCAGTGAATGACACATACTAACGAGACATGAGAAGGATGTGTACTCTACATTTAATAAGCTTGGCGCAAGTGAAGGCATTCGTGCCATGAGGAGGAGGAGCTGGTAAGTGTGATGGGAAGGTTGAGGGTGGCGGCCTTGAGGCATACCCTTTGCACTCGGGAACGCTTTATCGAAACCCCTTCTCTGCACAAAAAATCAATAAGATTCACAAAAGCAACGTTGCTCATGAGCAAATCCTCTTGACATTTCATTACCTCTTAGAGCCTGAGAATCAACTTCCTTGCCTTCTCCCTATCTAATTGTTGAAAAAAACCACCGACCAATGTTCTATATTTCCAACAATTGAGCCTTATAATTGTGGTCGTGAGCTGTTTTAGCCTATCTGTTAGGCATTTTTTATTTTATATATATTTTTTCCTAGTATAGAATCCTTCCTATTGTATATCTCATAATTAGGGTTGTCATATGTCCTATATATATATAAGGATTGAGCATTGTAAATGTACAGAAACATTATTCACTGAATACAAAAAGGAGAGTCTTTTTCTACAATAATGTCTTTAACCATTTCATCAAGCAGTTTTTGCGCAGCCCTCACTTTGCACACCTTACATTACCCGTTGATCAAAGTAGTGTAAGTAATGCAGCTCCGACAATGCCCTTGCTCCTCATATCTAGAAACATTCTATGCCTATAACCTAGTCTCGAAATATAGTTCCATTGATCAATCAACGAGTTAAAATTAGTCCATGAACACATGTTTGGCATCAGCCAAACACCCAATGACCCACAACAGGGCCACGAGAATCTAGTAATATAGCACTGATAATGTTCGTCTAGGACGATAAACAGACGAAACGAAGGAGGCAAACCAATGGTGGGCCTCCTTGAATCGTTTTGCATTGCAAAGAGCGTGAACTACGCTGCTGAGGTTGAGCGAGTTGGATCGGTTGTTGTGAAGAAGGAGGTGGTCAAGGAGGCGGAGGGCTTTGTCAACGTCCCAATGGTGGGTTGATGCGGCCCCTGACTAGGATATGCAAGCACAATGACATGACCCTTTCTTTTCGATTTTCTATTTCTCTGCCTCTCGCGAGAGAACGGAAAGAAGGAAGAAGAGTAAGAAAAGTGAACATGAGACCCGCAAGAAAATAAATAAATAAAAAGGGACACGATTAAAAACGGGGGGCACTTGCTTAAAACAATGGCCGAGAGATGATAAACAAGTGGGACCTATATAGGACAATATCGTTAGAACACTATGTCGAGGGGTGTTTTAACCAAAGAGGGAGTGGAAAAAGCGTGGGCCTAATTAAATCGCATAACATGTAGATCCTAGGTGCATTTACATTAATAAAATTTATTTGGACCATATTTAACTTTTTAAAAAATTAAATATCAGGAGAATTTAAGCCTACTGATTTTTTCTCTATTCCGAGAATAGGATACTCTCCTCTACTACCGCAAAACTCTCCAGTTTTTGCTGCAGCTACTCTTACAGCTAAGACTTCTACCTAACGAGACAGAAGCGATATGATAAAAATGCAAAATCGCATTTAGGAAATGAAAAAGCTCCGAAAGGAAAGAATGAAGGAAAAAGAAAAATCTGTTGCTGAATCCACTCTAGAACCTGAAAAGAATTTTGACCAGCAGATGATGATCTCAAACCCCTTGAAATCTTTTTTGAGGGATTTAAGCAAAGATCAACAAAAGAATCCAGGAGCTAATTCAGAACAACATCCACAAGAGTGTACTTCTCCAGAAGTAGCAAAGGTATCAAATTTGCTAAATTCAGATTCGGAATCTGACTCTTCATTCTCTTCTTCTTCCTCTACTTTTCAAATTCCTTCCATTAAATCTTTCCAAATACCACCAACTACTCCTCCAATTTATTTGGACCATATCAGGAGAGTATCCTATTATCAGGAGGCCGAGGCAATGCAAGGGTACGTGTGCGCGGCCGAGCTGAGGCAAGCGGCACCGCTCGTTTGGGCCATCTCTATCGTGGCTACCGGGGGCATTAGAAGAAGCGTGCAAGTCGGGTTGGCTAAGCTTGGGTCCGGGTTGGGCTCGGCTCGCGGGTTTGGCAAACTCGGGGTGGGGGCATTAGTTTTGGTTCTTTTCAAGAGAGTTTCGGCTTGGCCGGACTAGGCTCATGCGTTAAGCCCAGTCCGACCAAGCACCTAGGGCCTTGTGACGCGAGGTCAGTCCCAACCCAGATCGGATCCGGAGATCCGACCAGGGTCCCCTTTTTTAGATTAAAAATTATTTTCCTTTCTCTAAATGCATATTCTAAAAAATTAAATATATATCTTTTTAGGAAAATTATTTTAAAAATTACAAAAAAATAAAAAATTCTGGAAAAATTTTATTTTTTTTCTAAAAATTAGGAAAAGCTTATAAACTAGATTTTGAGTAGTTTTACTTAAAAATGTGCAAAAATCTTTCGTAAAAAATTTGTGCTCATAATTGAACAAGCTCTCTGGGCTTCTTCACTATAAGATTTTGAATGATCTCGGAGATAAATGCCGGGTTGTTGTTTTTTTTTTTGGTAAGGAATGCCGGGTTGTTGTTTGCGCATTTCTATTTCGATTATTACTTGATTGCACACTTTCGATATACTAATTGTTGTTTCCCTTTAACCTGGTTAGGAATAGGACTTTAAAACTCATAACTGGTGAGATTGATGCATGATCACTTTAGTCGGTGATTCAACAATATTAGGGGTACCGAAACGGCACTAGTTTGGTAACTAGTGTAATCAAATCCATGAATTCATTAAATCTCTGGTTCGCAGGAGTAAGGTAATTCTCCCATTACTGTACTTCGGTATCTAATCAACCCACTAAAAGCTGATTGGTGGCAACTCCCTGATAAAAATCATTTGCATGTTGAAAATTCGAACCATAAATCGCAAATTGGTATGGGCTTGGGAGAACTCAAGTTAAATTTAAACTTAATAATACATTAGTCAAACTCTAGCTAGCGCACCAATTCGGAGAGGTCGCAACACTCTTCACAAAAGGGCAAAGAGAATGATCGTCCTCTGTTTTAGTTGGAGCTGAAGGTGTGAAGGAAGATCTGTGACTCACAAACTGTGAAGACTGTTGGTTTAGTTTTTATTTTTTGTATTTTACATATTTGTAGACATTAAAAAAAACAGTTGGTTTGGTCGAGCGGTCTGGGTAGGCAATTCCAATCATAGAACCGGGAACCAGACCCGTGCCCCTATGAACCACCCAAAACCAACCGATTCGTTTTGGCTCCGGTGGTTCCCGATCTGGTTGATCCGTTTTGCTCACTCCAATGTAATATTGTGGCAAGAAAGAGATTTCACAAAGTGCAATTACTTCAATGAAACAAAGGGTGTGATTATAAAAATACTCGAGGAAAGAAATAGAAATCAAGGGGAAAATTGTCAAAAAAGTCCTAAACCTATTGTACAGCGGCCAATTCAGTCTTAAACTTTTTAAATTCTTGCCAATTGAGTCCTTCCGGCTAATTTTGGCCGGCCGATGCTAATGTGGCCGCTGGCCGTCCGGTTAATGCTGACGTGGCAATTTTTAATTATTTTTTTCAATTTTTAATCTTTTTTTTTCTGCTTTCTTCCCTCTGGCCGGTCCGGCCACCGGCGGCGGACCAGAGGGGAGGGCCAATGAGGTCAACCTTGTCGGCCTCTGGCGAAGCTCACCCCGCCGGCCCCTGGCTGGGTGAAGCGAGGTTGGCCGCGCCTCGCCGTCGTGACCTAGGCGACGGCGAGGCTCAACCTCGCCTCTGCTAGGTGAGGCCAACCTCGCCATGCTCAACAGAGGTGAGGTCAAGCCTCGCTGTCGTCTGGGTTGCAACGACGAGGCTCGACCTCGCCGTCGCTTGGGTCGTGATGGAGAGGTGTGGCCGACCTCGCCTCGCCCGGCAGAGACGAGGCTCGACCTCAACTCTATTGGGCGTGGCGAGGTCGGCCTCTCCACACTGTCGCGACCCAAGCGATGTCAAGACCTGTCAGGCGTGGTCGCCGGATCGGCCAGAGGGAAGAAAGCAGAAAAAAAAAAGCTTAAAAATTGAAAAAAAATAATTAAAAATTGCCACGTCAGCATTGACCAAACGGCCGGCGGCCACGTCAGTGCCGGCCAGCCAAAATTAGCTGGAAGAACTCAATTGGCAAAAATTTAAAAGATTTAGACTGAATTAGCCACCGTACAATAGGTTTAAGACTTTTTTGACAATTTTCCTAGAAATCAAGATAATAACTAGAAATTGTTTGATTGTGGTTGAAATGATTTGCTAAATCGAGATATTATTTTTTGACATTATTTATTCATTTTCAAAGTTTGTGGAAATAAATATTGATTATTTATTGGAACGTTTACAAAGGTATTAACAATTAAATAAATCTTGGAAGTGACATAGGAGGAGAAGATTGAAAAGTAGTCTAGTTTCTCCATGAATTTGATTTGCTCGTAACAAATCGCGAGACACTTCGATGATACCCCAGGAGGACGAACTTCTAACACCTAACCAACAATTTCTTTCTAGCAATAAACCAAGATAAGACAGATGAAAATCTAGTTAACTTTTTACCTTAAACTAGTTAAATTCTCAAACATACAAAAAATGTCATCTATTATTATTTGGAAGATGAAAACTAAATAGATGGTGGCAAGAAACTATCAAGAGGGGCCTGAGAAATATCTGAAAACTGTCCATAATGAGAAGAGAAAACTGAGAAAGACAAACGGGTGAGAGAGAAGATAGGGCATACTATTCAATTCATTTCTTTTTTTTTTTGGGGGGTCGAAATAGTAGTCATTTCATTTAACAAGGTGTGTTTTTTTGCCAAAATGGTGTGCAAATAGTGCATCCTTTGTTTATAATTTATTACATTTAGACTAGAAAACTCTTTTAGGCTCCGCTTGTTTTGCAGAAAATAAATTCCAAAAAAATGTTTTCCGAATTTTCCGACATTCGGTTTATGAAAAATAAACAAGTCAAGGAAAACAATTTCCATCAATGGAAAAAACATATTCAAAAGTGGGGAAAATGATTTACTCTTTCTCCTCCTTTCACCATTCATTTTAATTATTTTTATTTTTATTTTTTTTTGTTTTTAAAATTCTAAATTTTAATTATTTTTTTGTTCTTTTCTTTCTTTCTTTTCCTTCTTCGACCGGCCGCTGGCCACGGGCAAGTTCAACCCTCGCTAGATTGGCAACGCTTGAAGCCTCGCAAGTCATGATCTAGCTCGTTCGCTCGCTTGCTCGCTCGTCAACTCGCGAGCTCGAGGCCTCACGAGTCGTGGCGAGCTCTCTGGTTGCGAGACCTTGAGCCTCACCAGATCTAGCGAGCTCGCCGTGACTCGCGTGGCCTCGCCGGCCTATGGCAAGGCTCGAGCTCTCCTGTGGTCATTCATTGTTGTGGCTGGCGACCGACCAGAGAAGAAGGGAAAAAAATATAAAATAATAAAAAAGACAAAGAAAAAATTGAATTAAAAAATCGATTTCAAAAATCTTGCTGGTGCTGCATTGATCCTCCATGTTTTCCAGATTTGGCTTTGTTTCGTAGTATTCTAGATTTTGCTCTGTTTTGATTTGTTTAGTCACGAAACTTTATTTACTTTTCATATATCTTTTTAAGCAATAAATACATTTTTTTGGACAAAAAAATAATAGTTTAATTCCTATCACAATCGCCACTGAACCGTTTAACAACAAACCAAAGATGAACCTTTAGTGAAAAGTATTATAATAATTGGGACTGGTCCCAATTTCTAGTGAAACACACATAAGAAAATCTTGACTTTTGCAACGACAATTATTTCTGAATGACACGTACAGATAAGGTTATTGATCATAATAATTTTGGCGATAGGTGCCGAAATTGGACGATAAAGTATCTTAGAATACAAAACAAAATGCGCATAACATCAAACCTACAAACATAATAGATGATTATCTACTTTTGAAAAGCATAAGTAAATTTATGTAACTATTATGCAACCTAATTCTTATTATAGGTTGAGCATGGTCAACGGGAACCACCACCGGTTTGGTTCCTGAGAGTAGGATCTCCTGCTCCCAAATCAATGACATCAAAAGATGACTCAGGGCCGCCTCCCTCGATTCCAACCTCACTGATCTGCATATCCTCCACATCACAGCACACCAACTTCTGATCAACCATGCGAAGCAAAATCTTGCCATGCCCGGTAAGCCCTAAGGCCGCTTGGACCGTCGACCCGATCGGTAGCACAATATGATGTTGCTTGGTCCACGACTCGGCCACGCCGTACTCCTTCATCACCCAAATGCCACATTCCTCTTGGTTCCATACACCGAAAGCAATCAGAGCCAGCGAACTGCATGACACTGAGAGTGTCGCTTTGCCTCTCGGATTCAGAGAGAATTGCGAGAGATCTTCCATTTGGGGCAGCTTGATGACTTCTCCAAATGATTCCTCCTCCATACTAAAGGCCACGATTGAGTCGTAAGGAGCGTCCTCTGTAGGCGCGGCTAGCCAGTGCGTGGACCCGTTAACAAATGCCCGCGAATTGCCACGAATCGTCCATGTGAAATTGGGAATGCTCGGGCTCGTCCATGCGTCCCTGCCTAGGCTATAAACCTCGACACGCCTTGGTGTTAGCGGATACTCAGCTCGCCTCCCGACGCCACCCGAATAAGTAATCCTCACCACCTTGTAGTCTCGGGCATTTGGCTCGTACCCGAAACCGTGGACATCATAATGACTGCAGCATCCCGAATTGTAGCCCTGAATTAGAGATTCGGAGCAATAGGGCCTATGGTGGCAGTAGATGTAATCCTCGTAGCCAAGGGCCTTGACTTTGCCCGTGAACGGGCTCCACAGGATAACTGTTTGCTTGCTCGAACGATGGCTTATGTAAGAAAGACCGGTCAAGCAAATTAGAGCACCGTCGCTAGACGAACCGACCACAGATAACGAAAACCATCTGTTCCCCAGTGGCAGCCTCAAATTCTCCTTCCCGATGGACACGTTTTCGAACACTAAAGAGCACTTGTCACGATTTTCCCATTTCAACGGGACCACCAGGAGGGAAGTCCCACTGCGATTCAACCACTTCGTCACGAAGTATGGCTCGGACAAGAGCGAACGCCACGACTTGGAGATGCACCGGCACCGGACAAGAGGCCGGGCTGGTAAGCAAGCGAGGATTTCAACGATAACATTGGATGGAAAGATACCGGAGAGCAAATCCATGGTACTCATGTGGACCGGGAGACAGATTGCTAGGAATTAAAGAGGACAAGCAAGAAGCAATATCAGTTACACTCTCTGATCTTGCAATTAGACAAAACTTGAGAGAAAATCTGCGGGACTTTGGTTAAATAAGCAAAAGACGGCCAAAATATTTAAAAAAAATAACTGAATAAGGAAAAACATGGGCATAAATAAGATACTGTGGAGGAAAAGAAAAATCTGACACTTGGGTTGGTTCGAAGGAAGGCAATCTGATTCTCCATCTACATAATACATGATTTTGTTCCGGATTCTATCCCAAATACGTCCGGACAATGAGAGCAACTTGTAATTAAGTCGTCTTTAAAAGATGACAAGGTAGTTTGTGCGTCAAAGGTATCACGTGACAAAGGCACGTACGAACTAAGACGATGACGTGTGAGAATTTCAAATTCTAATGCATAGTTGGTTGCAAGGCACACCATGTGGACAACGTGGATTGGTCACACCATGTCGGCCATGTAAATGATACGTAAAATGCTTCCTCGAAAGGAGAACACTATTTTTTGATTCATTACAGCTCAAGAATATGAATGACATCAATCAAAAAAACATTAGTAAGTGGTTCAAGCAAGAGTAGGTAACAAAAAATAGTTGATAACTTCATCAAGAAATTTGGTAAGTGCTTCAAATAAGGAGTATTATTATAAAATAGTTGGTAATTTCAATAGAATTGATATGCGATTAGAGAATTTGGTAATTCCGAAACGACGTAATCAACTTTGGTAATATGGTAAGTGGCTAAAGTATAACTTGATAATCTCAAACTAGTCGGTAACACAATAAAGTTAGCAGTTTTGTATGAGAGTTTGTAACTTCAACACGTTGATATGTTGGGAAAAGAGTTTTGATAATTTATTGGTATGCTTACTAGGTTGTTAATAATCAAATACATGTCGATAATTTACTATTGGAGGATGCGTGTGCAACGGCTCCTTGAATCTCAGCACAATATTGCGGCAAGAACGAGATTTCACAAAGTGAGAATAATTTTAATATAACAAAGGATATAATTATAGATATACTCTAGAGAAATAAGAAAGGAAAAAATTCAAAAAAATATTAAAAATTATCCATGTCAGCGGCTACGCCACCTAGGACAACCGACATCCATGTCTACAATGGCCCTCATCAGGGGCGGGCGAGGCTCGCCATTGCCGGCTAAAGGAAGAAGAAAAGAAAAACAAAAGGAATAAGAAATAAATAAATTTAAAAAAAATATTAAGATATTATTAAAAATTATCAATGTCAAAGTCGGCAATGCCACGTAGGATTATTAATTAGTATCCATGTTAGCGATTTCTTGTCAAAATTGATCAGATAGACTAAATTGGCATAAATACAAAAGGTTTCAGACTCAATTAGCCAATAAAAAATTATAATTGAATTAACACAATTGCAATAGATTCAGAACTTTTTTGATAATTTTTCCAACTTCTAACACCTAACCAGCAATTTCTTTCATGCAATGAACCAAGATAAGACAAATTAAAAATCTACTTAACTTCTAACCTTACTTAAATTAAATCCTCAATCAAACACAAAATGCCATCTATTATTATTTCAGAGATGAAATTATGGATAAACGCTCGATCGATGGATGAGATGGTGGCAAGAAACTAACAAGAGGGACTAAGTACCTGGGAAATATCTAAATCTATCCATAATGAGAAACGAAAACTGAGAAAGATAAAGGGTTAATACCACGAAAAATTCTAAACTGATACACCTATGACAAATTTACCCCAAATTTATTTTTTGACAATCAAAAACCTCAAATCAATACACTTGTGATAAATTTACCCTTAGTTAAATTGAATTAATACTACGAAAAATTATAAACTGATAAATCTGTGACAAACATAGGGATAAAATCATAAACTAATACACTCGTCAATTGCCACATGTCATCGGACTCAGCAATTTGACAATATAATTTAATGGAAACTAACAAAGGATAAATTTGTCAAGGACAGGTGTACCAGTTTAGGGTTTTTTGCAGTATTAACCCAACGATAAAAGGGTGAGAGAGAAGACAGGGCATATTGGTCATTTCATTTAACAAGTTGTGTTTTTAGCCAAAATGGTGTGCTAATAGCGCATCCCTTGTATATAATTTATTACATTTAGACTAGAAAACTCATATTGAATATAACTAAAATTGATAATAATAGGTGTATTGTCATGCAAGATATAAATATAGGTCATGAGCCCTATATGACAAACTATATTGGGGTACGATTTTGTCTTTTAATGTTAAGAACTCATCTATATAACTCGTGAGCCCACTATGACAATCACGTTGAGGGTACAATTTCGCCCTTTGGTCTTTGAGAGTTCAGATATTTTGTGCGTGTATATTATTAAGACCTATCATAGAAGAATAACCGGTCCAAAAAAAATTGACAACTGCTTATATTGAAGATAATTTAATTGCATAGGCCTATTCTCATGCAAGATGCCGATACATTGGATTTCTTGAGATTATCTATGTAACACATAAACTCGCCACAATTTTGAACGGAACAATTATAGCAGAAGTCCTAAAATTTGTATCAATCTAACATTTGAGTTCTGAAACTTTAAATTTGTTCATTTAATAAAATGCGCATAACATCAAAACTACAAAAATAATAGATGATTATCTATTTTTGAAAAGCATAAATAAATTTATGTAACTATTGTGCAACCTAATTCTCATTGGAGGTTGAGCATGGTCAACGGTGAACCTCGACCCGCTTGGTTCCTGAGAGTAGGATCCCCTCCTCCCAAATCAATGACATCAAAAGACGACTCCGGGCTGCCTCCCTGGATTCCGATTTCACTGATCTGCATATCCTCCACATCACAACACACCAACTTCTCATCAATCATGCGTAGCAAAATCTTGCCATGCCCGGTAAGTCCCAAGGCCGCTCGGACCGTCGACCCGATCGGTAGCACAATGTGATGCTTCTTGGTCCAAGACTCGGCCACGCCATAATCCTTCATCACCCAAATGCCGCATTCCTCTCTGTTCCATATGCCGAAAGCAATCAGAGCCAGTGAACCGCACAACACTGAGAGCGTCACCTTGCCTCTCGGGTTTAGAGAGAATTGCGAGAGACTTTCCAATCGGGGCAGCTCGATGACTTCTCCAAATGATTCCTCGTCCATGCCAAAGGCCACGATTGAGTCATAAGGTGCATCCTCTGTAGGCGCTGTGAGCCAATGCACGGACCCGTTAACAAATGCCCGTGAATTGCCTCGAATCATCCGCTTGAAAAAGGTCCTGCCCAGGCTTGTCCATGTGTCCTTGCATAGGCTATAAACCTCGGGGAAAATTTCAATTAAGGACCCCAAGTGAGGTCATTTTCTCAAAAGATGACCCAAAGTGAACAAGGTATCAAATAAGGGCCTAAAGTGCCTAATCAGTCCCAAATAGGGACTCAAAGTGCTCAATTCGTCTCAAGCAAGGGCCTGGGTTCGCCGGCCGGCCAAATCTCGCCGGCCGACGAGCACAGTTACTGTTCCGGCGACCGATACAATACATTTCATCTCTATTTTTTTTTCTTTTTCTATTTTTTTTTCTTCTTTTCCCTCCGCCAGCCATAGCCGGGGCTGGCGGAGGTTGCCGGCCTCAAGCTCGACCTCGCCGGTGTCGGGCGAGGGCCGCCCTCGCCTGGGCTGGGTGAGGGTTGCCGGCGAGGTCGAGCCTCGCCGGCGTCGGGCGAGGGCCGCCCTTGCCTGGGCTGGGCGAGGTCGTCCTTGCCTATTGCCGGCAAGGCCGGTCTTGCCTGCAACGGCAAGGCCGGCCTCGCCCGACGCCGGCGAGGTCGAGCCCTCGCCAGATCTGGCGAGGGCTCGGCCTCGCCCAGCAACGGCGAGGTCGAGCCTCGCCAGTTCTGGCGAGGGCTCGGCCTCGCCTGCAACGGCAAGGCCGGTGTCACGCCCCATACCCCACGAAGCACGATCATCTCACCTAAGGTCGTAATGGTGCGACGTCCCCAGGTAACGTCACCGACCCAGCATCCAACGCATAGAGACCAATGCACATGCGGAAGTAACGTGTGTGTATATATATATACACCCGTACAATATACAAGACAATCAATGATAACGCAGCACTAGAATTTAGCAGGAATAAAAACATTTTACATTACTGTAGAAATTTATACAATATCCATTACAAGAAAAGCAACTAGAAGACAAACTGAGCAACGGCCATTGACAAAAAGGATGGTGGCCCGAGGATACTAGACTAAGGTGGGGCTTGGTCAAAAAGGTACAACATGCATAGACATAGTCTTCTCGATGAACTGGGGAATCCCAAAACGGATTGGCGCCTCTGCCATCCTCACTGCCAGAGATTTGAAAAGTCGGTTTCCAATAACCGTGAGATGAATCTCAGCAAGTAAATAACCCCTAAACCTAAACTAGGCTAACATGCACCTCCTATCAAGCGAATTAAACACACAAAACAATGTACCATCAAATCAAAATAATTGCCCTAGGCCCGTGGCCCAAATCATTTATACCACAGCCCTGCAGGTTAGGCATTTGTTATCAATATTCACGTGCAAACTATTGAACACACATACGAATAATGATCTTGGCACACACTTGTCATTTTCATGAATCAAACAATTATTCCGACCCGAAAGCCAACAGATATTCCGACCCGAAGGCCACGAACCGGAGGCCAACAATGTTTAAACCGACCCGAAGGCCACGACCCAAAGGCCAACAATTATTCCGACCCGAAAGCCCGACCCAAAGGCCAACAAATATACCGACCCGAAGGCCATTTTCAGTAATAAATCGACCCGTAGGCCCGGCCCAAAGGCCACAATTAAATCACATAAGGTACGTGCATTTTTCCACTCGCAATTCCAGCCATATCAAAATACAAACAACGGAATCACGTGAAATGGGACCCAAGTTAATCATTAATGTCAATATGTGCCAAGTAAGATTATTCACCATTCGACCAATTTAATACATTGTCGGCACGCCCAATTCAATCCATTTTGGCCCATTTACACCCGGCACTTAGTGCACAACTTAATGTCACAAAATTCGATCCATTTAGGACCCACCACGACCAAACAAACTCAGCCATTAGTTCCACAATTAAGGCACTAACAATTTAATTCAATCAAGCCTTAATTAGTCATCGGATCGTCCAATTCAATCAACCATAACATTAAACCAATTATTCCTCAACTTAGGCAAATATCGCATTTTCGGTTCTGTGTGAGCAGTACCCGGGCAGCACACATTTTGGGCACTAATCCACACCTAAATCACTCAATTAAGTTCCAATTGTACCCCCTAATCACCCAACACACATTAAACCTTAATTAGACAATAATCAAGCCTAATTAACCCCTAATTTACCCGCCTAAATTGCAAATTAATCTAATTCGGGCTTAGGGATTAATACTCGCCTAAACTTGACTTGGGTCGACGAGAATGGGCAGCCAATTACCGACACGCGGTAAAATCGGCGGCGGCGTTCCGGGGGAACAAGCCGGCGGTTCACAGCAGCAACGGCGGACGGTGGCTGACGGTTTGGTCCTCTCGGCTTCTGCTGGGCGGCGGCTGAGGACGGCAAAGGAGAGGGTGAGGATGGTTGGTTGGGCGACGGTGGCCAGCGACCAGCAGCCCCGGCGACCAGTTTCCCAGCGTGAGCAGCAACCGGCGTCCAAGGGAGGAAATGGCGAAAGGGAGGAGGAAAATGGTGGAGTTCGGCCAGACCAAGGCTGGAGGAGAGAGAAGGCAGGTCAAATATGGGTAAAAATTAGCTTAGTAGAAGCCAAGTGTCAACAATCTAAGGGGTTGGACAACTTTGCCCTTCATCCAATGGCTAATATTTGTTCTTATCTAATAATGCAAGGGGCAAAGGGGTCATTTGTCCTCAATTATTGGCTGACCAGACCTTAGTCAACTCAATTAACCTTGGTTAAGTCCTAAAATTTAGCTAAATTCGGAATTACCAAAAATGTGTCCAAGGGCATTTTGGTAATTTTCCGGTTCCGGGTCAAAATTTCAAATTTTGTCCATACCTGTGGCCAGCATAATATGGTGTCGGATTTGTAAAAATCATCCTTTAAGCTCTCGAAAATCAGTCCTGAAATTTTGAGGGGTAAAACCGTAATTTTTCACCCCAGGGTCAAAATTTCATTTTTCGACCATACACACTCCAGATATGCGTGACCACCCCAAAATGGCATCGGTCTCGAAAAATAATCTCGTTTGACCTCAAAAACGGACGTCTGAGTCTCCAGGGACAAAATCATAATTTTTCCAATTTCTGCCGAAATTCCAATTTTCAGCTGTACCAGCCCCAATCATGTGTGGCCACACTAAAATGACGTCGACCTTGCAAAATAGTCACAAACGCCCTCGAAATTTCGACGTCGAAGTTCGGGTCCAATTTCGCGATCAAATTTGCTCATTTCGAAGTTTTAGGGCCTCTCACTAACGGGTGGCTGTTTAGGGGTTACGCGTATCGACTTAGGGTTGTCTGAATCGTGATGGCCTTGATTTACGGGAGAGCGCGAGGAATTATTACTAGTGCTGGAGGTCGCGATCGTTCGGGTTAAATTCGGGATTCGTTCATCAAGCATGCTTTCGGTCGTGCGGGATTACCCGCGATCCGAGCATACGTTATTGATTACATCGAATCCGTCATTTTTCTAAGATCGGCCCACATTGACCCAAAATATTCCCTCAGCGTTTCTCGAAATCGGTACTCAACTCACGATCGGGTCCCCGGTCCACGTACCGTTCCCTATTTAGCATTTCGCTTCAGGTTAGTATCCCGTGATTGATCAAGTTCAAGTGAGACTTACTAAAATCAAACGAGAATTAATATACACTTTATTGATCCCGATAACGGGTCGAAATTCGGGATGTTACAGCCGGCCTCGCCCAACGCCGGCAAGGTCGAGCCCTCGCCAGATCTGGCGAGGGCTCGGCCTCGCCCAGCAACGGCGAGGTCGAGCCTCGCCTAGTTCTGGCGAGGCTCGGCCTCGCCCGACGCCGGCGAGGCTCGACCTCGCCTGCAACTGCAAGGCCGGCCTTGCCCAACGCCGGTGAGGGCGGCCTCGCCGACGACCTCCGTCGGCCCCGGTTATGGCCGGCGGAGGAAGAGAAGAAAAAAAAAGAAAAGGAAAAGAAAAAAAACAGAAAGGAAAAAATAATAAAAAATTTAAAAAATTACTATTCCGGGCCGGAATAGTAACATTGTCGCCGGCCGGCGGGTATTTTGGCCGGCCGGCGACCCAGGCCCTTATTTGAAACTTTTTGGGCACTTTGGACCCCTATTTGGGACCGATTAGGCACTTTAGACCATTATTTGACACTTTATTCACTTTTGGTCCTTTTTTGAGAAAAGGACCCCACTTGAGATCCTTAATTGAAATTTTCCCTAAACCTCGACAAGACATGGTCTTATCAGAGAATCACCTGGCCTCGCAATGCCACGCGAATAAGTAATCCTCACGACCTTGTAGTCCTGGGCATTTGGCTCGTAGCCAAAACCGTGGACATGATATTGATTGCAACATCCCGAACTGTAACCCTGAATTAGAGATTCGGAGCAAAGGGGCCTATGGTGGCAATAGATGAAACCCTCGTTGCCAAGAGCCTTGACTTCGCCCGTGAACGGGCTCCACAGGATAACGGCTAGCTTGCTCGCACTACGGCGTACATAAGAAAGCCCAGTCAAGCAAATTAGAGCACTGTCACCGGACAAACCGACCACGGATAATGAAAACAATTTGTTCCTCAATGGCAGCATCAAATTCTCCTTCCCGATGGACAGATTTTCGAACACTAAAGAGCACTTGTCGCGATTTTCCCATTCCAATGGGAGCACCAAGAGGGAAGTCCCGCCGCGATTCAACCACTTCGTCACGAAGTATGGCTTGGACAAGAGCGAACGCCATGACTTGGAGACGCACCGGCACCGGACGAGAGGCCGGGCTGGTAAGCCAACGAGGATTTCAACGATAACATTGGATGGAAAGATACCGGAGAGCGAATCCAAGGTACCTGTGGACCGGGAGACAGATTGCCAGGAATTAAAGAGGACAGGAGCAAGAAACAGTCCCAGTCACTTTCACTAGCCTTGCAATTAGACAAAACTTGTGAGAAAACTTGGGGACTTTGGTGAAGCAAAAACTTGATATGTGTTTGTGGTAGCGGTTCGTTAAATAAGCAAAAGACGGCCAAAAACTTAAGAAAAATTACCGAATAAGGAAAAGCATGGATATAAATAAGATACTGCTGAGGAAAAGAAAAATCTCAAACTTAGGTTGGTTCAAAGGAAGGTAATCTGATTCTCCATCCACATAATACATGATTTTGTTCCTGATTCTATCCCAAAATACGCCTGCCTGCACAATAAGAGAAACTTGTAATTAAGTCATCTTTAAAAGATAAGAAGGAACTTTATACGTCGGAGGTACCACTTGGCAATGCCATGCATGACGTGTGAGAATTTTCAAATTCTAATGCATAGTTGGTTGCGAGGCACACCACGTGGACAATGTGGATTGGTCACACCACGTCGGCCATGTAAACGATATGCAAAATGCTTCCAAGAAAGGAGAACACTACTTTTTGATTCATCACAGCTCAAGCATATGAATGAAATCGATCAAATAAACATCAGTAAGTGGTTTGCGTAAGAGTAAGTAAAAAGAACTAGTTAGTAACTTCATCAAAAAAGTTGATCAGCACTTCAAATAAAGAGTAATATCATAAAATAGTTCGTAATTTTAATAGAATTGATATGTTATTGGAGAATTTGATAATTTCGAAACGACGTAATGAATGTTGATAACCTAATAAGTAGCTAAAACAAAAATTGGTAATCTTGAACTAGTTGGTAACATGAAAAAGTTAGCAATTTCATATGAGAATTGGCAACTTCAACACGTTGATATGTCGGGGAAATAATTTTGAGGGAAAATTCCAATTAAGGATTCCAAGTAGGGTCCTTTTCGCAAAAGAGAACCCAAAATGAATATGGTATCAAATAGAGGTCCGAAGTGCTCAATTCGTCTCAGGTAAAGGCCTGGGTTCACCGGCCGGCGAGCACAGTACTGTTCCGGCAACCAGAATAGTACATTTCCCCTCTGTTTTTTTTTCCTTTTTCTGTTTTTTTTTCTTCACTTCCCTCCCCTCCGTCGGCCAAAGCCGGGCCCGGCGGAGGTTGCCGACCTCAGGCAGAGGCCGCCCTAGCCCGATGCCAACGAGGGTCGCCCTCGCCCGCCCAGTCGAGGGCCGCCCACGTCGGCATTGGGCAGGCAAGGGCGACCCTCACCAGATTCGACGAGGGCAACCCTCGCCCTCACTTGACGCCAGCGAGGGCGGCCCTCGACTGGGCTGGGCAGGGTCGGGCTAGGGTTGCCCTCGCCCGACCCCGCCCAGCCCAGGCGAGGGCCGCCCTCGCCGGCGTCGGGCGAGGGCGATGGTTGCCCTCGCCGGATCTGGCGAGGGCAACCCTCGCCCTACCCTGCCCAGCCCAATCGAGCGCCGCCCTCACCGGCGTCGGTCGAGGGCGAGGGTTGCCCTCACCGAATCTAGCAAGGGTCGCCCTTGCCAGCCCGACGTCGGCGTGGGCGGCCCTCGACTGAGCGGGTGAGGGCGACCCTCGCCAGCGTCTGGCGAGGACGGCCTCCGCCTGAGGCCGACAACCTCTGCTGGCCCCGGCTATGGCCAGCAGAGGGGAGGGAAGAGAAGGAAAAAAATAGAAAAAGGAAAAAAAACATAGAGGAAATATACTGTTCTGGTTGCCAGAATAGTACTGTGCTCACCAGCCGGCGAGATTTAACCGTCCGACAAATCCAGGCCCTTACCTGAGACGAATTGAGCACTTCAGTCCCTTATTTGAGACTGATTGAGTACTTCATGTCCTTATTTGACACAATATTCACTTTGGGTCCTCTTTTGAAAAAAGGACCCCACTTGGGGTCCTTAATTGGAATTTTCTCTAATTTTGATAATTTATTGGTACGCTAACTAAGTTGTTAATAATTAAGTAAATATTGGTAATTTAATATAGGAGGATGCGGGTGTGACGGTTCCTTGGCTTTCAGCACAATATTACGGCAAGAAAAAGAGATTTCAGAGACTGAGAATACTTTAGTGAAACAAAGGATATAAAAATAGAAATACTCAAGGGAAGAAATAGAAATCGCGATAATAACTGAAAATTGTTTGATTGTCGTTAAAATAATTTGCTAAATCTAGAAATTATTTCCTTGACATTATTTTTTCATTTGTTTCAAAGTTTGTGGAATTAAATATTGACCATTTATTGGAATGCTTGCGAAGGTGAATTGTCATGCAAGATGCAGCTGCAGGTCACTTGAACTTATCAATATAACCCATGTGTTAAATATGTCTCGAATTTTATGTACTCGGTCCGGTTCATGACCCGACCCGACATATTTTTTGTGCGACCCGAAAGTGGAGAGAAAATTGAGATTTGGTTCGCAACGCGAAGGGTTGGGCCGATAGGCCCAACCCGCAGCAAGCGAACAAATCTCCATAGCGGACCGCTCGAACTGGAGGAAGCGAACCAACGTTTCGGGGGGTTCGGGGGCTACACCCCCGAGGAAAATTTTTGGAAGCGCTATTTATACTGCGGCTAGGTTTTCTCATTGATGTACAGAGAGAATTTTTTCGAGAGTTTTGTGAGCCGTGAGCTTTTGTCGTTGTTTCGACTTTCGAAAACTGTACTCTCTTTGATTATAGTGGAACATTGTCTTGCCTCGCCCGTGGACGTAGATCACGTTGTGATCGAACCACGTAAATCTTTGTGTTCTGTCTATTGTTTTTCCGCAAACAGTTTCAACAAGTGGTATCAGAGCCTAGTTCGATTCTAGGGTTCTTTGAGATGGCATCTTTGAAGTTTCAGATCTCATCTTTTGACGGACAGAACAACTTCGGATTATGGAGAATAAAGATGAAGGCTTTATTGAGGCGAGAGGGTACGGTTAGGGCGCTGGATGGAAATTATCCAGACGATATGACCTCGGCTGAGATTGAAGAGATGGAAGAAAAGGCACATAGCGCGATCCAGTTGTCTCTAGATGATAAGGTTTTGCGAGAAGTCGCAGATGAGGAATCAGCGGCCGGTCTCTGGAAGAAACTGGAAAGTCTCTACATGAAGAAATCTCTAACATCGAGACTTTATTTGAAGCAGCGTCTTTATACCCTAAAGATGCGCGAAGGTACGTCTGTTCAAGAACACTTGGATGAGTTTAATAAAATTGTTCTGGATATGAAAAATCTAGATATTAAACTCGAGGATGAAGATCAAGTTTTGATCGTGTTATGTTCACTGCCTGCCTCATACGAGAATTTTGTGAACTCGATGCTTTATGGACGTGAATCCATAACTTTGGAGGATGTCAAAGCATCTTTGAATTCTGCAGAACTGAGAACGAAATTGAATGGGAGTACCAGTGAAAACAAAGCAGATGGTTTGTTTGTGAGAGGCAGAACCAAGAGCAGGGATAAAGTTTTCCGAGGGAAATCTGGTGGTCGTTCAAAATCTAAGCCACCTGGAGATAAGATGAATGTTGAGTGCTACTATTGCCACAAAAAGGGACATTACAAGTCAGATTGTCCTTCGCTCAAGAAAAAGGATAAGCAGCATGGTCAAAGACAAGATTCAGCGAATGTTGCAAACGAAACTGAGTCTAATGCGTCAGACAGTGTTCTTACGGCATGCTCTGCTGTTAATTTGTCCAATGATATTTGGATAATGGATTCGGGAGCATCATATCACATGTGCCCAAATAGGGAATGGTTCACCACATACGAGCCATTGAATGGTGGATCAGTCTTGATGGGGAATGATGCTGTATGCAAAGTCGTGGGCATTGGTACTGTTCGGATTAAGTGCCACGACCAAGTAGTAAGAACCTTGACTGAAGTAAGACATATACCAGACTTGAAGAGAAACCTTATCTCTTTGAGCAGTTTGGATTCCATTGGGTGTGTGTACTCAGGTGGAGGTGGAGTTCTCAAAGTTTCAAAAGGCAATCTGGTTGTGATAAAAGGAAGCAAGGTTAATCACTTGTATCATTTGCAGGGTAGCACAGTTATGGGTCCTTCAATTGGCACAAGTAATTCCGTTTCTGATAATGATAGAACGAAATTATGGCACATGCGTTTGGGCCACATGAGTGAGCGTGGCATGTCAGTTTTGAGTAAACGTGGTTTACTTAGTAGGGAGCAGACAACCTCGCTAGATTTCTGTGAGCACTGTATTCTTGGCAAGCAATGCAGAGTCAGATTCAGTACAGGGACTCATTCGACAAAGAGCACACTCGACTATATCCATTCCGATTTATGGGGACCAGCACAGGTTCCATCTAAGGGTGGTGCTCTTTACTTTGTGACGTTCATTGACGATTATTCCAGGAAGGTTTGGGTTTATTTTCTGAAAAGAAAAAGTGATGTATTTGAAACCTTCAAGAAGTGGAAAGCCCTTGTTGAGAATCAGACAGGAAAGAAGATCAAACATCTTAGGACCGATAATGGTCTTGAGTTCTGTGGTGGCGATTTTAATGAATTTTGTGCAGATGCAGGTATTGTTCGACACCGTACAGTTAGGCACACTCCACAGCAGAATGGAGTGGCAGAACGTATGAACAGAACTCTATTGGAGAGAGCGAGATGCATGCTCTCTAATGCTGGCATGGAAAAGGATTTTTGGGCTGAAGCTGTTAACACGGCTTGTTATCTAGTTAATCGCTCTCCTTCAACAGCAATAGAATGCAAGACTCCTTTTGAGATGTGGTCAGGTAAGCCTTGTGATTATTCTAATCTAAAGGTTTTTGGATGCCCTGCTTATTATCATGTTAAGGATGGTAAGTTAGAACCTAGAGCAAAGAAATGCATTTTTGTTGGGTATGCTGATGGGGTGAAAGGTTATCGCTTATGGTGCCAGGAACCTAACTCACCTAAGTTCATTATTAGTAGGGATGTTACATTTAATGAAATGCATATGCTTGATCAAAGGAAAGTTGCTGATGAGTCTGTAGGAAAACATGAGAGTGATACAAATGAGGTGGAGGTTCAGGTGGAGCTTCCAGAAAAGACCTCTCAGAATGATTCGAATGAGCAAATTGCTCATGTTGATTCAAGTTCAGATGAGGAAGCTGTAGATGAGGTGGAGCAGCCATACTCTATTGCTACTGGCAGAGAAAGGAGACAGACTCGGCCTCCTCAGAAATATGGGTTCTCTGATCTGGTGGCTTATGCTCTTACGACAGCAGAAGATATGGGTATTCAGGAACCTTCCACTTATACGGAAGCTATTACTTGCTCAGAATCAGAGAAATGGGCTATTGCTATGGTTGAGGAACTTGAATCACTTCACAAGAACCAGACTTGGGATTTGGTGCAGTTGCCTAAGGGAAAAAGAGCCATTGGGTGTAAATGGATCTTCAAGAAAAAGGAAGGAATTCCAGGTGTTGAAAATGCTAGATGCAAGGCTCGGCTCGTAGCTAAAGGCTACAATCAGAAGGAGGGAATTGATTATGATGAAGTATTCTCCCCTGTGGTAAAACACACTTCCATTCGTGTGTTGTTGGCTATAGTTGCTCAATTTGATTTAGAGCTTGAGCAACTTGACGTGAAGACTGCTTTTCTGCATGGCGAGCTTGAGGAAACTATTTATATGGCCCAGCCCGAGGGCTATTATGTAGAGGGCAAGGAAGATCATGTTTGTAGATTGAAGAAATCCTTATATGGTTTGAAGCAGTCACCAAGACAGTGGTATAAGAGATTCGACAGCTTTATGATAGGGAGCGGTTATCACAGGAGCAACTATGATAGTTGTGTCTATTTCAAGAAGGGTTCAGATGGATCCTTTGTCTATCTTCTCTTATATGTGGATGACATGCTCATTGCTGCAAAGAACATGTCAGAAGTGTTGATCTTGAAGAAACGGCTCAGTGAGGAGTTCGAGATGAAAGATCTGGGTCCTGCCAAGAAGATCTTAGGAATGGAGATTCAGAGGGACAGAAAAGGAGGGAAGTTATATCTTTCGCAAAGGAGTTATATTGAAAAGGTACTTGAGAGGTTTGGCATGCAAAACGCTAAGCCTGTGAGTACACCGTTGGCATCCCATTTTAGACTCTCAGCTCTACATTCACCTCAATCAAAGGTAGAGGAGGCTGCGATGTCTCATGTCCCATACTCCAGTGCAGTCGGTAGCATTATGTATGCTATGGTATGCACTCGTCCAGACATTGCGCAGGCAGTTAGTGTGGTTAGTAGATATATGGCGCATCCTGGAAAGGTTCATTGGCAGGCAGTGAAATGGATACTTAGGTATCTTAGAGGCTCCGCAGAGTTGGGCCTAGTGTTTGAAAGAAACAGTTCCAACTATACCTCCGTTGTGGGATTTGTGGATTCTGATTTTGCAGGTGATCTCGATAAGAGGAGGTCTTTGACTGGTTATATTTTCACACTATCTAGTTCGGCTATTAGTTGGAGGTCAACCTTACAGTCGACAGTTGCTTTGTCTACTACAGAGGCAGAATATATGGCAGCAGCAGCAGAAGCAGTGAAAGAAGGTATTTGGTTAAGGAATCTTGTTCAGGAACTTGGGCTACAACAGGAAGACAATTCGGTTGTCTTTTGTGACAATCAGAGTGCTATATACTTGATTAGAAATCAAGCATATCATGAGAGGACTAAGCACATTGATGTCAGGTATCACTTTATTCGAGAAGCAGTTGTGGAGAGAAATATAACGGTGAAGAAAATTGGTACAGCTGACAATCCTGCTGATATGTTAACCAAGCCAGTCCCCGCCAACAAGTTTAAGCATTGCTTGAACTTGATTGGCATGCTTGGTTGAGTTTGCCCCTTGTGGGGCTTTGGTGGAGAGGTAAATGACAGTTCTACATTGTTTTTGAAGTGGACACGTTCTTTTGTTGCAGCCCTTGTTTCCTACACCGAGTTAGCTCACGTAGGCTTAGGGATGCTAAGAGAATATGTTCGGCTTCTTGATTGTTTTATTTTGGGAAATTCAAGCCAAGGTGGAGATTTGTTAAATATGTCTCGAATTTTATGTACTCGGTCCGGTTCATGACCCGACCCGACATATTTTTTGTGCGACCCGAAAGTGGAGAGAAAATTGAGATTTGGTTCGCGACGCGAAGGGTTGGGCCGATAGGCCCAACCCGCAGCAAGCGAACAAATCTCCATAGCGGACCGCTCGAACTGGAGGAAGCGAACCAACGTTTCGGGGGGTTCGGGGGCTACGCCCCCGAGGAAAATTTTTGGGAGCGCTATTTATACTGCGGCTAGGTTTTCTCATTGATGTACAGAGAGAATTTTTTCGAGAGTTTTGTGAGCCGTGAGCTTTTGTCGTTGTTTCGACTTTCGAAAACTGTACTCTCTTTGATTATAGTGGAACATTGTCTTGCCTCGCCCGTGGACGTAGATCACGTTGTGATCGAACCACGTAAATCTCTGTGTTCTGTCTATTATTTTTCCGCAAACAGTTTCAACACCATGAGCCAAACATAAGAAATCGGGAATAATTGTCCAAAAAATTTTAATCCTATTATATGGCAACTAATTTAATCATAAACCTTTCAATAATACCAATTTAGTTATAAACTTTTGACAATTTGCCAATTTAATCGTACACCATTTCTTTGTGTCAATTTAGTTCTAAACTTTTCAAAGATTTGTCAATTTAGTCTTAAACCTATTATTTGTATATTTAGCTGAAAGAACTGTATTGGCAAATCGTCAAAAAATTTAGGACTAAATTGTCATAATTGAAAGATTTATGACTAAATTGGCGAATCGATAAAAGATTTAAAGACTAAATTGGTAAGATTGAAAAGTTTATGATTGAATTAGCCTACGTGGTCCATACATTATGACTTTTTAGATAATTTTCCCTAAGAAACCATATCGAAGTTTGATTTTGTACGTTAGTAGTAAGAACTCATCGATCTATGTGACTCATTAGCCCACTATAACAAATCACATTGAAGTAAGATTATGTTCTTTAGTTTATAAGAGTTCATATATTTTATGCGTGAATATTATTAAGATCTATGATATAAGAATAACCGGTCCCAAAAAATTGAAAACTGTTTATCTTGAAGACAATTTTTTTGCATAAGCGTGTTCTCATTCAAGATGCTGATAAATTAGATTTATTGAGTTCATGTATAGAACACGTGAACTCACTACAATTTTGAACGGGACGATTACAGCAAGATTCCTAAAACTTAAATTAATCTGCATCTTGAGCCTTAAAATTTTTATTTCGTGCATTTCAGTTTTAAAACTTGCCGTCATCCTCCACACTAGCTCCTCCGTTAGCTTTGTTAGCTTTTAGTGGTGGAAAAGTCCGAGGTGGCTTTTATTACTAAAACACATGAATTATATAAAAATGTTCAATATTATTCCTAAACTTAAATTAATGGAATGACAATATTGAATATTTCCTTTTAATCCAGATACTAGTTTGAACATGTATTAAAAATTCATGGACCACATTGAACAAATTAAAAATTCATAAATCACATTGCATATTGGGTCAAAGTTCAAAGATCATTTGTCATTTTCCCTATTTATATTATGATGAGAACTATTTCTAAATGAAACATAAGAATACATAGATTTATTAATCATAATAATTCTTACCAATCTTTGTTAGATAGGTGCCGAACTTGGATGATAAGTATCTATTTTTGAAAAAAGTAATATGTAGATTTTCTGTGAATGTAGAAACCTAATTCTTTATTGGAGGTTGATTATGGTCGACATTGAACCTCGACCCACTTGGTTCCAGAGAGTAGGATCTGATCCTCCCAAATCATTAACATCAAAAGATGACTCGGGGCCATCTCCCTAGATTCCAACCTCACAGATCCGCATATCCTCCACATCACAGCACACCAACTTCTCATCAGTCATACAAAGCAAAATCTTGCCATGCTCGGTAAGCCTCAACGCCGCTCGGGCTGTCAACCCGATCGGTAGCACAATGTGACGCTGCTTGGTCCACGACTCGGCCACGCCGTACTCCTTCATCACCCAAATGCCATATTCCTCTTGGTTCCACTCGCCAAAAGCAATCAGAGTCAGTGAACTGCATGACACTGAGAGCGTCGCTTTGCCTCTCGGATTCAGAGAGAATTGTGAGAGATTTGCCGATTGGGGCAGCTCAATGACTTCTCCGAATGATTGCTCCTTCATATTGAAGGCCACGATTGAGTCGTATGGCACCGCCGCCGCAGGAGCCGTGAGCCAATGCACAGAACCGTTAACAAATGCCTGCGAATTGCCACGAACTGTCCAAGTGAAATTGGGCCTGCCTAGGCACTTCCATGTGTCCCTGCCTAAGCTATAAACCTCTAACATGCCATGGCCTTGTCAGAGAATAAGCCTCTCTCGCATCGCCGTGCAAATAAGTTATCCTCCCGACCTTGTAGTCCTGGGCATTTGGCTCGTACTTGAAACCGTGGACAAGATATTGATTGCAGCATGCTGAATTGTAACCCTGCACAAGAGATTTGGTGCAGGCGGGCCAACGACGGCATTGGACGCCACCCTCGTTGCCAAGGACCTTGATTTCGCCCATGAACAGGCTCCACAGGATAATAGCTTGCTTGCTCTCGCCATGGCGTGCGTACAAAAGCCCGGTCAAGCAAATTAGAGTGCCGTCGCTAGACAAACCAACCACGGATAACGAGAACCATCTATTCCCAAATGGCAGCTTCAAATTCTTCATCCCGATAGACACGTTTCCAAACACTAAAGAGCACTGTTCACGATTTCCCCATTGCAATGGGACCACCAGGAGGGTGGTCCCGCTGCATTTTATCCGCATTGTCACGAAGTACGGTTCGGAGAAGAGCGAACGCCACAACTTAGAGACACACCGGAACCGAACGAGAGACCGAGCTGGTAAGCAAGCTAGGATTTTGACCATAACATCAGACGGAAGGATACCGGAGAGCGATTCCGTGGTACTCATCGAACCAGGTGACAGTACCAGGAATTACAGAGGACAAGAGCAAGAAACAATGTCAGTCAAACTCCCTGATCTTGCAATTAGACAAAACTTGTGAGAAAATTTGTGGGACTTCGGTGAAGCATAAAATTGATACATGTCTGTAGTGATTGACATAGCCGTTAAGTTGAATAAGCAACAGACGGCCAAAAGACTTAAGAAAAAAAAATACTGAATAAGGAAAAACATGGATATAATATATATGTATGTATGTATGTATGTATGGATGTATGCTAGAATTATTGCTTGGATGCTGTGGAGGAAAAGAAAAATCTCAAACTTAGGTTGGGTTAAAGGAAGGCAATCTGATTCTCCATCTACTTATCACATGATTTTGTTCCTGATTCTGTCCCAAATATGGTCGAACGATAAGAGCAACTTGTAATTAAGTGATCTTTAAAACACGAAAAGGTAGGTATCACGCGGTAGTGCCACGTGACAAAACAAGACGATGATGTATGAGAATTTTCAAATTCAAATGTATAGTTTGTTGCGAGGCACACCACGTGTGGACAATGTGGATTGGTTCCACCACAGCGGCTGGGCAAACGATATGTAAAATGTTTTCTCGAACGGAGAACAACTACTCTTTGATTTGACGCAGCTCAAGAATATGAACGGCATCGACCAAATGAACATTAGTAAGTAATTCAAATAAAAGTAGATAACCAAAAATTATTCGGCAACTTCATTCGAGTAAAAGGCCGGTAAGTATTTCAAATAAAGTTGCTGATATCACGAAGGAAATGGCAATCCCAATCGAATCAGTATGCCATTAGAGAATGTGGTAATTCCGAACCAACACAATCAACGTCCGTAACATGAAAAGTGGCTCAAATTATAAAAGGGTAATCTCAAACTAGTTGGTAACAATATCATAAAAAAAACGATAGCTCGCTCAAATTAAGATTAGTAATTTCATAAAAGAGTTAGTAACTTCGACACGCTAATAAGTTGGAAGTAAACGTTGGTAATTTATTGGAACGCCTAGTGAGGTGTTAATAATTGAATAAATGCTGATAATAGAAATTTTTTATTAGTGCAACTGGAATGACCTATTGTTCCAGTGGCAGTAGAAGTTTGTCACGAAATTGCCATAATGAATTGCTGTAGATGTGATACTGCGGCAAGAAAGAGATTTCGCGGACGGAGATTTCTTTAATGAAACAAAGGATAATAAAAATAGAAATGCAAGTAATGACTAATAAGTTTTTAATGTCATCGAAATGAAATGCTAAATCTAGAAACTATTTCTTCAGAAATATCGATTTATTTATTTAAAACATGTCCGGGGGTGACTTCTATTTTCAACTCTTGCCCTTCCCGTAAGTTTTTCGGAACTCCCAATTCGACGTATATTTTATGTCAAAAATACGAAGGTGTATTATTAGTCAGAAATTATTTTGAAACTTCCGATCGAAATCTATTAAGCAGCCGCTTAGGTAGCAGGGGCGATCGGTTCCCAGGCGGTCAGGTTCCCACCTAAGAGCGGGCAACCGGTGCATTCTTTTCAGAAAGCTCGAGGTCCTTGTGCTCCGCCAGCTCCATGAGCTGCCTCTTCGGACTTGTGAAGCTCAGAAACCTCGGTGGCGAGCCTCTCCATCTGGCCATCCCTTTCCATAGACAAAACGATAGGAAACCACAATAAATGATGAAGGAGAAGGGAAAATCAGGAGCAACGGGAAGAGGGCGGGTGGGAAGGAGGATACGCATTGGAGGTAGAGGTGGTGCTTCCGAGACTGGAGGCCGGTGAGGTCGGAGATGCGCTAATCGAGGGAGGACTGGAGGTGGAGGGAATGAGATTGGAGCTAGGAGAAGTCGGCGGGGAGAGAGAGAGAGAGAGAGAGAGAGAGAGAGAGATAGAGAGATAGAGAGAGAGAGAGAGAGAGAGAGAGAGAGAGAGAGAGAGAGAGAGAGAGAGAGAGAGAGATACTTCTGCTCGAGGAGGGAGCAGGTATGCTCGGCGGTGATGGAGGAGGCGTCGAGCTAGGCCTTGAAGGAGTCGAGGGCTCCTTCCGAAGGTTGCGGTTGAAAGTATCGGCTTTCTCGGCAACCAGGGCGGCATCGCGGGAGGAGGAGCGAGAGATACAATTGACTTAGGGTTATAGATTTGTAAGAAATTAAAAAAAAAAAAATCAATCCAGTTCAAGTGAGCAATTCCACACATGGAACCGGGAACCGAAGACAATCTTTCCCTTTTTTTTTGGCACCCGAAGTGCTATAAAATGATGTGTAACTTCCTATCAAGTGAGAGTGCTAATATCGTTATCCCATCAGAAAAGATAAATTTCTCCATAATTATACATGACAAAATTGAAATCATAGAACATCATTTCTCACACAATTGACCAGAATAGAAGCTGTAATCAAATGACCAAACCGATTTGATAGATTCCCTAGGCAAGCCTTGGACAAAGCAACCTCAAATTACCAATGGAGGAGCAACTGGTTCCCATCAGCATAAGAATCAGCCTCCATCACTTTCCTCATCAAGAAGCTGGCCTTCTCCCGGGCCCTTGCCGACCCTCGAACCGAAAGATCAGCCAGAACCGTCGAGAACTCTGGCAATCCCAGAGCCTCGCGAGTGCACCCCTCACTCTCATTGAAGAGCCGGAGAAGGATCTCGGCCGCGCCTTCCTTGCTCAGCATACACCTCCCTTTCAACACATCCATCATCGAGGTGACGATCTTATCCGTCCGTATCAATGCGTTCAGTCCTTCATCGAACCGGGCTAGGAGGCTCAAAATGGCCAAGGAGGTCCCTGCCAAGTCCTCGCCCTCACTGCTCGCCACCAACCTGAGGAGCATTGGTACCGCGCCCGATCGGACGGCCAGGGTGCAATTGCCGTGGAACTGCACGAGCTCAGCCAGTGAGCTCAGCAAGTGGTGCGACGCCACGCTGAGCGGCCCAGAGACTGCCTTGATTAATGCTTGGACGGTCCCCGCGACCCCAAACTTGGCCTTGTTCTTGTCGAGCATGGAGAGGCTGCAAACGAGGGAGGCAGCTAGCCTGCTGGATTCAGGGGAGCTAGGAGACAGGATAATGGAGTTGAGATGGTGGATGGTCTCCATGTCTGCCAGGGGTCGCTTGAGGTCCGGGTTGAGGGAGAGGTTGAAGAGGATGGAGAGCGACAGGGCTTGGAGAACACGAGAGTCGGACTCGGCAAGCCTTAGGAAAGCAGGGATTGCTCCATCCGCTTGAGCAAGCAGGGTACGGTTTAGAGGGCTGACTTTGGTGATCGTGGCGAGCATCTGAAGGGCTCTCTCCTTCGCTTCGTCGGAGTCCGACTGCGCTCGGGAGATGCACTCGGAGATGGTGTCGCGAATCCGAACAGTGGACATGTTGCTGTCTTCTTCTCGGAGGCAACAAAAGTTGTAGTAAAGACGACGAGGGTGAGGCTCTCAAAAATGTGATTGAAGAAAGGTAGGACTTCTGCAAACCTAGGTGGTGATTGAGGTGGAGATAGTTCCAAGGTGTGATAGCTTTGGAAGTATCTCCACGCTTCGGTGTAACAAGCTCGAAGAACAAAGCACAAATGACCTTGAATGCATCATCAATGTGTGGACAAACATTTGAGAAGCATATTCTATACTATAAAGAGACATAGTAGTCAGGCCATCAAGAGTCGATCGACTTGATCATCCCATAAAGAGACATTGCAAAACAGACTAATTATGCCCTTAAGGAAAAGAATAAAAAGGCAAAAGAGGAGAGGACAAACGGCTCTCGTCATCGAGACCAGACAAAAACTTGAGCATAACTACCAGTCCATCTCAAGCAACATTGAGAGAAGCTTATGTGAAACACGAAGAAAAATATACTTTGTAGATCGCAAGGAAGCAAGGTAAAAGAACAGCTTAAAGACGAGAAGCATTGAGGGCTCAAAATGCAAGAGAACGATGTCTCCACTAGGTGCTTCAGGAGTATACCGAACTAAATGCATAATAACAGCAAGCCAAGCCATGCATGCACCACTCTGACGGTTGGAAAGCTCCGACCCCAGCCGACAACTATCTCGGGTTTAGAAGACTGATCAGCAAGCCACGCATACACCAGAATTACATTTTAAAGGGTACATACTTAGTCCAAATGAAATCCCTACGAATCAATCTGGCTGACAAGATCCCTTGTACTATCCTCGCAATATTTGCCATACCAAACATTAAAATTCACAAAAATGTAACTGAGAACTACAGTTCAAAACTTCAGTCTGCAAGTACTGATTCCAACAAAGGCACTGCCTAAATTCAATAGGCTATAAACTACATTAGTAGAGACCCTCACGCACGGATATAATATAACGGTTAAAGCTCCACGACATAACCACACCCAAATTACAGGTTCATCTTTGACTAGAATCTGGAGAACCATCTTCATAATTTACCAGACCCTTTCCGTCTGGGCTCCCAGATGATGACTGGGATCTGTCTTTGCTTGCACGCCTGGGAGGAGGAGGTGAATCCCTTGAAGACCTTGATGCTGACCGGCTTGGACTCCTAGAAGACGATTTCTGCCTTTCATCGCGAGGGGAAGAACGAGATTTAGACACCTCGACTGGGGAACGATCGCGAATGGGGCTATGACTTGGACTGCGTCGACGGTTTCGATAACGAGGGCTACGTGAAACAGAAGGACTCCGTCTGCTTCTGTATCTGCAGGTCCAAAAAGTAGATCGTTAATGGCATTTGTGTCATTATATTCCACAGTAAGAAGTTTATATACAGATTAGAGTCAAGGAAGGTCCTAGCCAGCCTCCAATGTATGCTAGCTTGGCTGGATTGAGAACTTTGAATAAAAGCGACTCTTCTTATTTCCAGCTCGCAATAATTCTTAGGCTGGGCTTGAGAGTAGAGAAGTAAAAGGCTTTGATTTCTAACAAGAGTTTGGTGCACATCACCTGGGAGGAGTTCTTCCTCTAGGAGGACTTCTGTAATGCCTTGGGGAGTACCTCCGGTAGCTTGGATACCTAGAAAGAATTGAAGGCATGCTCAGACAAAGTAAAATCCGCTTGCTACAATAAGCTAAAAACATTAAAACAAATGAGTAGCAAACAAAACCTGATCAGAATGTAACTTACCTATCACGGTCACCTCTGCCACCGTAACGGTAGGACCTCACCGGAGAACGATCGGGAGATGGAGTCCTATATCGTCGAGCATAAGAGTACCGCTCACTGAAACCTCGCCCCCTTTTAATGCGCTTGGTAGAACCATCAGGGGAAGCGCTTCGAGAATAACTCCTTCGACGAACAGATGGTGGAGATCTAGCTGCGCGACGCAAAGGGGGGCTACGACTACGAGAATAGCTGCGACGGTCACTCCTACTTGGTGCTCTGATAGGGCTCCTGCCACCACTTCTTCTTGAAGGAGCCCTCCCCGAGCTCCTACTCATGCTTCTTCGAGAAGACTTGACAGGACTCCGGCTTGCGCTCCTTGAAGCTCTCACGGGGCTACTATTTCTCAGTTTTCTTGATGTTCTTGGAGGACTCTGGCTTGGACTCCTACGAGAGATGGACCTTACAGGACTCCTGCTGATGCTTCTATGAGAACGAGATCTCACAGGGCTTCTGCTGACACTTTTAACATTTCTGCCCCTGACTGGGCTCCTGCTGACACCTCGTGCCGGGCTCAGGCTGCTACTCCTAGCTGGGCTCCTGCTGCTACCACTTCGAACAGGGCTTCTACTTATACTCCTGCTTCTGCCCGACCCACCACGAGGGCTAGGGCTCCTACTACGTACACTTGGACTCCTGCTAATAACCCTCATTGGACTTGCCTCAGGGCTCTTGCTCATATTCCTGCGGGGACTGATACTACTAGGGCTCATGCTCCTGCTCCACCAGTTTTTCAAATATGACAAATTCCCAGACTCTGGAAGAACTATCAACTATTAAAAAAGCAACTGAGATGTCAAGAATACCTGGATTTTCCTGGATGATCATCAACTACATCAGGTCGTCTGTCTGGACTCCCATTGGAGCGAGCATCCTCTTCAATACCATTACTTCGCCGATCTCCATTCTCCTTTAGATTTTCATCTGCTTCATTTCCATGCAAGTTTGCACTGTCCCTCTTTTTGTGATGATCGGAACCTTCTTCTCTCTGAATGGACTCAGGAGATAGACCACCACCTGGATAATCTCCAAAAAGTTCAAGAAAACAGAATTTAAAAATAATATTCCAAACACTACCACACATGGCACTTTGATTCATTTTGTAACTTCATAACAAAGTCTCACTTTCTAACTATACAACTGCATCTATATTGTTAAAAGCCGCTAGTTATAGTTTATAAAAGTACTGCAATTCAACAAACAAAACCAACAATAGAGAGAAAGCCATTTCCAGCCAACTACATATGTCCAACCATTTACATGCAGTATAGAAATCACAATCAATGGTACCCATGCACCCTGCTCCCCTTTGTTGGAAAAAACCAGAAGAAGGCCCAGGAGAATTTAATTGTTTCCAGTAAAAAGACAAAAGAAGGTTCAATATTATAGACCTCATGAGATAGGCACTAAGGATGATTTTTTTTTTTGGTCAAAGCATTAATGATGATGAGCATGTGGAATTTCACTGAGTAAGTACTCTCCATACCATCAAGTATGGCTTTTACAGCAATACCAACAACAAAATTCTGATTATGAATCAGAATAATCACCCAACAGAATAGATGCTACACCATCTCAATCTCTCTGAAATGACATTCATGTAAGTGAAACTACACAAAATAAGTTAGAACTTACCAGAATTTTGAGAAGGATCTTTCTTTTTCCGATCTTTCCCGAGAGCATCCAGACTGTCATCTTCAGGGTTACTTCCGCTCTCAGTCGCACTTTCAGTGTCTGAAGAACCATTCGAAGCCCTAACAAAGGGAAAGTATCAGTCTACTGCCAGGGAAGTGGGTTAATAACACCAACAGTACAGTGACGTAAATATAGGGGCATTGTGCGTCAAAAGATGAGTAACTGCCCCAAAAGGATACATATCATGAACTTAAGTGAAGATATCAACCGAATCTGAGAAAAGCAGATTATAAAGGAAGCAAATTAACAGCTCCAACAGAAACCTCTAAAGCTAAGTACATTCTAATGTTGTTTCCCAGAAGCACAGGAGCATGCTGTCCGACATCACTGAAGTCCCACCAAAAAATGGTCCGATATGAAGTCTAATTATCCATGCAAGTAAAAACATGACCAAGATAATCGAGTGCCCAACCTTCTGGATCTACGTTTGGATCTCTTATCCCGTCTCTTTCGTTTTCTATCACGCCGTTTATCCCTTCTTTTACCACGTTTAGACTTGTCCCTTTTGGAAGATCTCTTCCTCCTTTTACGCCTGTCATCGCTTGAGGAGCTAACATAAGATGATGAAGAATCATATGAGTCAGACTCGCTCTCGGTTTCAGATGACTCTGAATCAATATCCGTTGAACTCTCCGATGAAGACGAATATCTTCTTCTTTTCTTCCTTCTGTCTCTGGAAGATTTCTTGCGTTTACTCTTTCTCCGTGGTTCATGACTGTTAGCCTCAGAAGCTGTGTCCTTGCCCATTTTCAACTTATTCGCTTTCTTTTTATCTATGCATAAAACCCACAAATGGAACATAAAAACATGACCAAAGAACTTAGATTGACTTCATCATAGATCGATTACATTCTCAACTTATATCAATTCATGTTAGAATTCTCGAATCACTACCTTCTGAAAATTCGCCACAATTAATTATTTTCACAGTAACAGCGGGCCTGCCTTCATCATCACCTGCATCTTCAATTCTTTTCAATACTTCAAGCCCTTGCACAAGCTTCCCAAAGACCACAGACTTCCTGTCAAGTACACCAAAATATTAAAATGAATGAGAAGACAATAAAACACTGGACATCATTATATCTTGGGCTAAGCCCCAAGACACAGCGAGAACATTAGACAAACCTGTCAAGATGATAATCAGCCTTGAAGGTAATGAAGAAATGAGAACCTAAAGCATCACGATCAGCAACTAACATAGAAAGAAGACCAGGTCCATCATGCTTCAACCGAGGGGACTCATCTGAAGAAATTTAGAGAAGCAATTGTCACCAGTAATAAAGCCAGTTGATCAAGCCAATCAGCCAAAAATGAACTAAAAGACTTTTCAAAGCACTCCAAAAAAGCATGCATATAGATCTAAGACATGCGTTTGCAGTGTTCTCTTACTGATGGCAGCAAAAAGGAAAACTACACTTATTGATCTAAGAAAATTTGCACAATGAGTCCCAACAAATGAAAGACTAACACCCCTCGGTGAAACCAGGATGATGAGTACAAAAATATGAGCAAAGACGAGAGATGAAAAAGTAGAGAGAATAGCTATTTCTAGCACACAAAAGGATGCTCACATAAAAAACAACTGAAAGTTGTAAACTGTTTGTTCTGATAGTCTTAATGTCTACCCAAAAGAAGTTTCATTTCTTCCCTTGCAGATTCATAGGACCAACAGTTTCCCAGAAATCTGCTACATGTTACATGTTCAATAACCAGAAGAGTGATCTAGCAAATCTTCAGAAAGCTGTTAACACAGTACATCTTACGACCAGCAGAAAACATCATAAATTTCATCAATGGGAGAGAGAGAAAAAATGAGGGATTCAGCTGCAACCAAATTTCATGTTCCAACTATGAGAAATGTAGCCAATGCACACGGTTGACACAAATTGCCAAACCAAGCTGCACCATACACATCTAAGTTTCCATATATTAAAAATGCAAATACAATGGACTTTAATTATATCTCCTCAAACGACAATGATAAAGATCAGTTCTCTCATGTGATGATACAAAAACAGTCAAAGAACTTGCTGGTATCACATTTTTATTATCATTGAGCACTATCCAAGTCGTTCTAGAGTAACACAATATCCAATTCAGGGAGTTAAATCCTAATAATGAGATAGCGATTTCAAAATAGATTTAAACCATTAGATTCAGTAGAAGCTATCAGAAGAATTTTGATTGATGACATTAAGATGAATAGCCACAAGAATACTTTTATTCAACAACCAATGATTTGGAGCAAATGCTTGTGTTCAAAGCAAACCACATTGTTTAAGAGCTTGAAGCCTTGAACCCCCATTATTCTGCCCTCAAAATGCTCCACACATGTGAAGCCACATTGTTTAAGAGCTTGAAGCCTTGAACCCCCATTATTCTGCCCTCAAAATGCTCCACACATGTGAAGACACTATACAAGGCTAAAGAGATTGACAAAACCAATGAAAAATCTCTGATCTTTTTAAATGATCAACAAGTTTACAACTAGTAATTGTAACAGAAAATTGCAAATTTATACAAAAAACGAGGGAAAATTGAAGCAAGAATGGAAAGTTTAGACAACATGCTATTCTAGTGTTACATGGACAACAAGCAAATTCAGTCTGACCTGGAAACTTCTCCCCATAAATGCTTTCTCCACTGGTACCTGTAAAACAGGACAAAAAAATCACTTCTTCAGGTAATGCCCCAGAAGCAAATGAAGTTTTGCGACCGAAAGGAAATCTCATAACTGAGCATTATCCACAGATATCTAGAGTACAACATTTTCAGAGAAACCCTCTATCATAGATCACCTAACCAAGAATTGAAGATCAAAGATGGCCTGTTCAACTGCTAACCAATTTGCACAAAACAATGTAGGTAACAATGAGTATATACAAAATTTTACCATTCAGATACACAAACTTGAAGCAAATTTCAAACATTGAGAACTGTAGGACGACATGAAGTGCAACATACGATGTTGACAGTGGTCAACAAATTATCACTTCATCCAACTGCAAAACACTCCCAATCAATTTTTTAAATGAAAGGAAACAGCAGAACCCAGCGACAAAAACGGTCAAGCCATGAGAACCTTCATAACAGGGAATCTCCATCCTCACATTTTTTGACATAACCAAAGCCATTCAGTTTTTCACCACAAAGGATTGTGACTTAACATGTATTTTATATCTAGATCATTCTACCAGCAGGAAACAAAATAGGATTGCAAACAAATGTTCATACAATTTATAAACAAATATTAGCTCAATAAACATCTGCATGCATTTTTTGGAACTGCGAAGTTCTCCAACTTATATACGCAAATGCTACCTCAGTCAAGCCAATAATTTTAGAGAGAACGTGCGACAATTAATTAACATAACTCAAACAGAACGCTCGCAACCCAAGAGCCATTTGAATTCATTGTCACCAACAAACTAATCACCGTTCTCCATTTTCAAATCTGAAACTAAGAGCACCAAATATCCTTTATAGTTATCATTTGACATTTCATAATCATCAATAACCATCAACTCACCTCAAGTTTAATTTAGAATACACATTCCAATTATATCAGACTCATTGCAGGCCCTGAAAGAGTTGTGTAAACACAAAAGCCAGTAATTCATCTATTCGTAATCTTGATGAAAATATCAGATAGTATCTAAAAATTCACTAAATAAACAAATTAGAAAGAAACGATAGATGCTATTGAAATCTCCCGACACAAAAGAGCATCATACCTAGGCCCTATAAGTAAGAAAAACACCTTCAAGGTATGCATCCCGGACGAACCCCAACAATAAAAGCAATATAAGATCGATAATTATCAAAACTCAAGAACATTAGACTGTCATTTCAAAACCCAACAGCTTTTTTTGGCTGAAATTCAAAGGTAACATAGCTTTCAAGCGCGCAACGGTGCGATGAATGTGTAGCTACTAGACTTATCCAAACTAACTAATAAGTAACAGGTAGCGCATATGCACATAATCACATATAATGGCCTTCGGCCTATTCACCTGTAGCAATTTGTAGCGTTGTCCATCCTGACCAATGAGATGCACATAACAGAAACCAAAGACAAAAAAAAAAAGAACCTCAATAAATTACCACGTAACGAACAAATCCAAAGTTTAGGCCACGAAAGCACCCATGGGAGAAAAGTGAAATTACAAACAAACAGACAAATTGGGTAGTCATGAACAAAATTCTTACCATCTCTTTTGTGAAAATCACCACCCTGCAAAAGGTAAAGAAAAAGAAAAATAACAAAGCATCAATGAAAAGTCCAATGTAAAGAAGGATAATTTTCAATGAAATGTATGTGAAATGTTAAGCAAAGAAAGGATCAGAGAGTGGACGACATGGTAAGTACAACCTTAAAACTATATCACAAGAAAAGCAGTCGTGAGCATCAGCCCTGTATCCTACAGCATAAAGAAAGGTAACTGACCAAAAGAAGGACCTATTTAGCCTTACACAGCCATAACAAAGGCCCAACTTGCTCTAGAAGAAAGCTCTTACACGAACCAACAAACATACCTGAGCCATGGAGCCTCTAATGATCCGATGGAAAAATGACCCCTTAAGGTGCAGTGGCCTCCCCGTCTTCGGGCCAGTTCCCTTCTCTCCAGTACAGAGTGCTCGGAAATTTTCTGCCGTCTTTGGAGCAACATCAGGAAAAAGCTGCCAAACCAGATTGGCACAAAAACCGGTTAACAGATAAGGATTGTGAAGAATCCACAGCAAATTTCAAAAGAAATGCAATTACTGAAGGCATACAGATGTCAGAACAATTAAAATTCGCATCCACAACTAAGTACCTCAAAAACCATTCTTTCAACAGGGTCCCCATCAATGGAGACATCCATAAAAACCAAAGGATCCTTCTTCTTCATCATCGACTCCGACTTTAAAACAGCTCAAGCGACCACAACCAAGAACCTGATGGAATAAGAAAATGCTAGCGTGACGTTTCATAATAGAAAAGAGAACAGGAGACATGCCACTATCCCCTCTTGGTTGATGGTTTGACACATTTACTGCACCAAAATCTTATAGGTAAATAATGCGACTCAACTGCTTCTGCGTATCCAAACTGCACGTTAGATATCAATCAAACAAATTGTATTGCGTGAAGGACAAAAAATAAAAGCATATAAATCAAAAGAAATGCAGACAGACTGTGAACCAAGTCAGCTACCCATACTCAAATAGTTATGGCTCGATTATAGGGTGTAAAATCAGCAAAAAGGGCCCCCATTCCCTAACAAAACGAAATTCAGTACAAGATAAGCAAGTCTGCTTGTTCATGGCTGATTTACCCATCCCATCCTTCCATCAGAGGAAGGGTCGGTGCATCGACAGCTCACCTCTTAGATCGACTCGCGCCGCATAGGCATTACAAGTCTTATCAGATCTACTCAACACGAACTAGACAAGCCGTGCTTCATCACAAACGAAAACCACAAGAGCAAAACCACAAACCGCGACCGCCGCGCCAAAGAACCCGTCTCGGGCGCCAATGAGACATATCCTCCAGGCTAAACCACGCGAATCAACATGAACCAATCCCCGCGCCATTCTCTAACCACTAAAAGGCAAAAATCAACAAACGTCAAACCCCGTCTAGCTAACGGCGATCTCCACCTATCGGTCTATTGGCTCCGCACATCGAACGCAAAGGACCTCGCGTTCAAGGCACACACCGAGGTCGGCCCAAGCCGCCTCAAACATTTCCACCCACAGCACCAGGCAGCAATCCCCAGAAAGCCGCGCGACACACCGCTCTTCGAAACCGAACGACCCGACGATCGTCGCGCGGGGGCATCGGAGCTCGAAACCCTAGCCGAGCACGCGAGAACACGGACCGGAGCTTCGGCGAGGGATGGGAGGGGGGGGGGGTTTCGGGGAACGGCGCGGCGACGGAGTTCGGCGATCGAGATGGGGAATCCGAAGGATGAGGAGATGAAAACCCTAGAGTCACACCTGAGGGGGGAGACGCCGCGCCGGCAAGCGGGGGAGGAGGAAGAAGGGCAGCTGCTGCTGCTGCTGCTGCAGCTCGAGTGACGACCGCGGGCCTCCGAGAGAGAGAGAGAGAGAGAGAGAGGGAGATAAACCTAAGAAGAGCTGCGAGGGCTCTCTTAATAGCTCCTGCCTGGTGGCCTCTTCTCGCCTCGGGGTGTGGTGAATTTACGGCGCTGTCCCCTGCGGAGGACGGGCGTCTTTTGGGGGGTTGGGCGCTCTGGTAATTTCGCTGGCTTTCGGTTTAGATGGGAAAAAGTTTGTGAGTGATGGTGCTGCGAAGGTAAATTACTAAATTGTACGTTTGTTTTGTCGGAAAATATTATATTTTTTGAAAAATATTTTACAAGAAGTCATTTTCCGAAGAAATGGTAATGTCTTTTCTGGTGTTTTAATTGAAATCTTAAAAGGAACCGGAAAGATATTGTTCCCGTTGTTTGGAAAGGAAAAGCATATTTGACTATCCTAAATACACGAATACAATTCAAATGCTAGCAACTTGAGCATGGGCAGCCGGCAAATAAAGTATGGACACTAGAGTTCCAAGTCCAATCTTGATGGATCCCAACCCAAGTGCTGGGGAACCGAGCTCGAGCACCGGTCCCGATGCCCGTGCATGGCTTCCTGGCACCCCTGCCATGGTCCACAGATGCCGCGTCCAAGGCCTCGATGCCCACGCCTAGATCCCTAACACATGGGCCTGAGCCCACAAAGGTTAATCGCAAGACCTCGTGGCTCTGGCCTAGACTAGGGTCCATTGAGGTCCCTCTCGGGTCCCCAATACTTGAGTAGTGGTCCATCAAGGCTAGACTTGGGATGCCAACAATCATGCCCAAGTCCCTAACAACTTAGCCCGGGTCCTTAGTGTCCAAGCCTAGGTCCATCAAGGCCAAGCTTAGGACCTCGGCGCTTGTGCTCGGGTCCTCCGTGCCTAAGATTGAGACTCGATGCCCATGCCCAAATCCCCAGCATTCGAGCTTGGATCCATTGAGGGCGAGCCCCAAGTGCCCATGCCCTAGTCCCTAGCGCTCACACCCGAATCCACCAAGGTAGAGCCCTAGTCTATTGAGGCCACCTAGGACTTGATGCCCTTGCCCTAGTCCATCAAGATCGAGATCAAGACCTTGGTACCCATTTCCCAGTCCCCGATGCCTAAGCTCGAATCCATCAAGGCTAGGCCCAAGACCTGGCGATCAGGCTTGGTCACCAGTGTCACATCTCGATTTTTGGGCCTGAGAAGCCGCAGGTAAATTGTAATATCCTCAATTTCAGTCCCGGGGAAATGGCTATGGTTTCAGTTTGGTGGTTTTCCAATCGGAACTAAATTGTTTTCTCTTGTTTTGGAAACCCAGTTTTGGATCCTTTATACCCCTTCGTTTTGTTATTTTTGGAGAGACTTTTGTGATCCGAATTTCTAAATACTTTCTTCTTGAAAGTTGTTCCAAATATCTTGAAGTTTTACGTACTTTAATTTTAGAATTTTTGGAGTTGATATGAGTGGTACGATGACCTGATTTTCGGACCGTGTGAAACTGCCCAGAATTGGTATTTCGGTGATGTTTACACCGTCTTTATTTTCTACAAGCTTTTCTGGGCCGATTTTGGAAACATTTCCTTCACGAAAGTTGTTGAGAACTTCCTTTTCTATAACATGTATAAATTTAGGAATTTTTCGAGATGATTTGGATTCTGGACAGAGCTTACTTTTAGAAGCAAATATGCTGTTCTAATGAACTGTTTTTAGTCTGTCTTTAAGCTACTAAAAATGGTCTTTATAGAAAGATTTCGAATTTATGTTCTTCACGAGAAATGCTTGTTAAAGCCTTGTTTATGACATATCCAAATTTGAGAATTTTCGGAGTCCATTTACTATATTTTCAAGTCCGATTTCGTAAACAGTGTAAAGCTATTCGGTTTTGTTGGATTTCAAAGATTCAGCATTTTCTATATGAAAAATGTTGGAATCTCGACTTGATGTCTTTTGATAATATTTGAGGCATATTTAGAGGATTTTTCACACCGAACCTCGGGTTGGATGGAATTATTATGCGTGTTTATCGTGGAAAACCTTCAGAAAATCTTGTGATTAAGTATGGCACGGGTTGTGATTTTTGTGCCAAATGATATATTTCGTGTGACTCAATTGGCCCGAGTCATTTGCGTGAGAATTTAGTAAATCCAAAAGGTTCTAGAGAGTCCACGGTCTGAAAATTGGTAGAAAATCCTAGAAAGTTTGACAAAGTCAAACCTTATCCAGTTCATCATTTCATGTAATTAATGCTTGGTCTTTTTTTCAACTAGCCATTTATGAAGCCATTAATTGAAGTCTTGGCCATCAAGTATTGACCAAGAAAGGAAGAGGCAGCCACGGCAAGGAGGGGAGAGAGAGAGAGACCCACGGCAAAGCTTGAGGAGAGAGAGAGAGAGAGAGAGAATTATTGGCCATTATTGTTCTTGACTTTGGAAGCCACCCTTATAATGGCTTGTATTAATTGCTTGGACTTTAGGGCCCCTCCATGATGACACGTGCGCTTACCTCATGCTCCCGATGACACGTGCGCTTACCTCATCCAAGCTTTGGCCCCAAGTTTTGCCTCCCTATAAATACAAACAAGGCCATTCGGCCAAAGGGAGAGAGAGAGAGAAGAGAGAGAGAACCGTGAGAGAGAGAGAGAGAAAACCAAGAGAGAAAGAAAGCCGAAGGAGAGAAAAGAAAAGGGCAACCGCCGTGAGTTGACGAGATCCCGAGGCCGTCGTCTTTCCCGTCCATTTTCTACTCTTTAGTTCTTATTTAATTGTTGTGTAAGTGAATTCCTTAATATCGGGAAAGGATGTTGAGATACGTTGTGACGTGGTTTGCTTGGACCGTTTCTCGGTCATTTGGTTGGTCGTAGTTAGTTCATTTCCTTGGTTTGACCATGTTTCATGTTTGATGTTGTTTTGAGATAGAACCAAACCTTGATTGGTAAAGTGTACATGAGGTAGAACCGAGCCTTGGTTGGTAACCGAGAGTTGACTGGTAAAGTGCACATGTGATAGCCGTGCGTGATGTTCTCTTGTATGAACTTTGCTATTGATCTGCCATCGATGTGGGTGCGGTAAGAGCCGACTTATGTTAACGGCGATTGATATATCCTCGCTTGATATTAGTGTTTTCACTTGCTGAGTCTCCCCGACTCATCCCCTGTTTTTCCCACCCTTAGGTCCATAAGATGGTCGAATGGACGGCAGGGACAGGGGGAGTTTGAGCCATATTGGAGTTCGGGGAAAGCTGGAAGCTGTGAATCCGAAGTAGTGGGCTTAGGACACCCAAGCCACTTGTTATTGTTGTGTAATTGGCTAAATTCGGCTAAGTTGACTTGTAAAATATATTTGTGTGTCCTATAAATACAAGGTTTGCTCATGATGCTGATTGTTTTAATCCCGCTGTTATTTTTCATGTGATTATCCCGAGTTATGCTTTCGCTTGTGTGTAATAAAAGATAATAATGAACGGGACGTCACGTTAACGATCCCGAGGTCGGGGCGTCACAACTAGGACCTAGGCACGTACACCAAGGTTTCGAGCCTCGATCTCGATTGACCTAGGCTCAGGCATAGGGAATCCGAGTTTGGGCATTAAGTCTTGAGCCCGACCTCAATGGATCTGGGAGCTGGGGACCCAAGTATAGGTGCAAGGTCCCAAGCCTAACCTCGATGGATCTGGGCATAGGCACCAAGGTCTCGAGCTTGGCCTTGATGGATCCGGGCTCAGGCATAGAGGATTCGGCATAGGCACTGGACACCTAAGGCCGAGCACCGAGTACCTAAGCCCAAGCATTGGGGATTAGACATAGCCTTTATGGACCCAAGCCCAAGCACCGGTAACCCGAGCACGGCTTTTGTGGATCCAGACCCATATGTAAGGGACACCGGCCATGATCACTAGGTCCTAAGGCCAGCCTTGATGGACCCAATTGTGGACGCCGAAAAACTAGGCAAGGGCACCGACATCCTGACCCCGTCCTCATTAGACTTGAGTTCGAGCACCAAACTCGATCCTAGACACTAAAGACGCGGGAACAATCATTAGGGTTTCATGCCCAAGTGTAGGTTTCTAGTTCAAGTGTTGATATCTAATAGTATTTTGGAAAGTACCATTTGATTTTTTTTTTAAAAGGGAAAATCGTTTTCTTGAATTTAAACCTAGGTTTTCCGTTGACAAGGAAAACATTTTCCATTGACTCATATTCCTAAGCGATCCAACTTCTAGAAAACGAGGAAAATATTTTCCGCGAAACAAAGGAAGACTAAAAGTGTGGAGGGTTTGTTTACGGGAAAATACCGTCAGAAACCCTAAATTATACCCACTTTGATACCAATACCCCAAATCCTTTTTTTTTTGTGTTACCAAACCTCCAAATTGTACCGGTGTGACAAAAATATCCTCCGTGTACAACCTAAAACCCAAAGGTTTACCCATTGCAACACCAATATCTTAAATATTTTTTCCTTACCAACACTCCAACTTTGTACTAGTATGGCAAATTTTTTAGGATATTAGTGTAAAGGTAAGCATGGTTTAGGAGTTTTTTCTGCCACGTGAAAAAAACTCGAGATATTGGCGTTACAGTGGGCATAGTTTTGAGTTTTTTGTAACACAAAGAAAATGCTTAGGGTATTAGTATTACAATAGATTTAATTTAGGGATTTTTGCACTATTAACTCTTAGTTTATTGCATTGGGTGTTTTTTTTTGTCAAAGGAAAATTGTATCCATGGCTTAGAAGGATGCTTAATAGGTGCATAGACTTCATAGCAAAGCAAATCAAAGTAGAGTAAAGCTTATAAAACTATAGAACAAAGCTAAATCCAAAAGACAAGAAGGATGAACATAGCATCGGTAGGGATAATCAAACAACCATTTTATAAGAATTGATCTGTCAAGCAAATAATCAGCGGCTAGTCACTAGATATTATATCATCGTCAGTGTTAACACCTAAATTTTAGCGACCATTTAGTATAATTTGCATAGAAAATTAGGGATTAAAATTTTTAACCCCTAAACAAAAAATATTTAAATTGCATAACATATAGTCTAAATTCATTTTAGATTAATTACATTTTGCATCAGACTGGCGGTGGCGAACGAGCTTAAATTTCATTGAATGGGACTCGGCTCGCTTGGAATGCAAAGGCCGGGAATTACAAGTCAAACGGGCTTGGTCGTTTTAATTTGAACTTAATTTAGCCCATTCTCATTAATTAATTCAGCCCATTATTATTAATTAATTCAGCCCCATTATCATTAATTAATTCAGCCCATTCAAATTAAAGCCCAAGCTTAAGCCCATTAGGACTAGAAAGCCCATCTAATTGACCTAGATTAGCGCTATATATACATTATTAGGTCAAGATTTTAAGGGGGGCTCTTAGATTTTCAAATCAGAAATTCCAGAGTGTAAGAGTGAGAAAGAGAGAGAGAGGAAGGAGACCGGCGAAAACCGTCGCCGCGTGGTGCCTCACCCCGCTGCGCGCCCGCCGTCTGCCGCACGACGCCGCCGCCCGCTGCCGCGACGCTGCTGCTCCCTGCCGTGCCGCCGCTGCCTCACGCCGCACGCCCTCGCCGCTCCTCCCGTCGCCGTGCACCGCTGCTGCTGCCGCTCCACGACGCTGCCGCTGCTTCCCCCGCGACGCCGCCGCCGCTGTTTCCCGCGCGACACCGCCGCTGCTGCTTCCCGCCGACACCGCTGCTGCCGCTCCACGCCGCTACTGCCGCTCCACACCGCCTGCCGCAGTTGCTTCCCGTCGACGCCGCTGCTGTCGTGCATCACGCCGTGCACTGCCGCCCTGTTTCCCTCCGTCGCCGTGCGCCACCGCCGCCGTCGCTGCCCTCTGTTGCTGTGTGCTGCCGCCGCCGGAGCCGTCGCACGCCGACGCCGCTGCTGCAGTTTCCCCCGACGTGCGCCACCGCCGCTGCCGCTCCCCGCCGTATCATCGACACCGCACCGCCGCTCCCGACACCGCGCCGCCAGTCCGCCGTTCATCGTTCATCCTGTTCCGCTAGTTCGAATTTGAAAATTATCTGCAAATTAGGTAATTGAACATTATCTGATATTTTTCAGAATATCTAATTTACTAATTTGGGTGTTTGAATATTACGTGAATATCGTGCGGAATATTAGATATATTAGGATGATTATCTGATATCCGCAATACTTTTAAAATATTCAAAATTAGGAAACTTTCCTAATTTAGCAACGTATCTGGACAACTATCCGACCTTATCTCTAAGGTATGATACGTGGCGATACGGAGAATCATTATCCTACCCATATCCACTTGGGTACGACAATGAATCTTATCTGCTTTTCAAATTTGAATGATCGAATTTCCGTCAATATCTATAACCCTATAGATATGACTGATAATTCGATTTTTGTGCCTAATCCGAGTTTGAAACGAATTTTGCGGATTGCGTGGTTGTTTTAAATGTGGATGCTATCTCTGTTTAAATTGTTTTTTCCTTTTCAAATAAAAAAGAAAATTCAAAAAATATCAGCTAGTATTTGAATTTGAGTTTTGCATGTTTAGGAATCCTAAATATATCTAGACGATAGAGTAATTATTTAATTTAAATTAGGACTTGAGATAATCTATTCCCTAGTTTAAATTAAGTAATTTTCTAATCTTAATAGATTATTTAGGTTATTTTTTATTCCGAATTTTCAAGAAAACCCTAAAAAATGAATTGTTTTATGGTAGATTAGGATAGATTGCATTCTTAATTTAAGTAATTTATTATTTCGAATTTTAACAAAAATACCAAAAATAAATCATTTGCCCGTCATTAGAATTAGATCACGTCGTCGCATGACATATAGTTTGCATGCTAGGTTGCATTACTTGCATGTCATTTTTGCACGTCATTGCATATAGGTTAGCTTTCATTTAAATAAGCGAAAATCCAAAAATATTGAGTGAACTGCTTGTTAATTAGAAATCATATTAGGATGGTTGATGTGATTTTCTAGCTAACCATGCAGATGCTTACGTTGCTTCGAGGTAAGTAATTTTCCCAATCTTGCAATTTATTTAATGTTTTGATTATTGGGTGTTAAATTGGTGGTTTGCGTACCCGCATGAACACATCACATGTTAGTGATTAAGTTAAAATGGATCCAGATTGCTCGCCAAAATATTTTTGAAAAGAAAAGGTACCGAAAGGGCGTTAGACTAGATCTAGCGTAATCAAGTCCCCGGGTTTAGAATCTCTGGTTCGTAGGAATAAAACATATTTCCCTATGTTTTATTTAGGTTTCTAATCGGCCTACCACAAATAGATTAGTGGCGACTCCAAGCATGAAAACTTTTGCATGTTAAAAACTTAAACCCAAAGTTGCGAATTGGTAGGGTTTGGGAGGGCCCGAGTTAGGTTTAGTCCTAATAATCCATTAGCCTAAGAGGAATTTTTTTTTAGGTCGCGACAGCTTGGCGACTCAGCTGGGGACTCGAGTTAAAACTCTTAGTGGACTTAGGCCAGTTTCTCTTTTTTTTTTAAAAAAATATTTTTGTTTGGCAGCGAGGATCCCAGGTATGTCCCTAACATTTTAGGTGTTAAATGTTTTTGCAGAATGGGAGGTATAAGGGGAGGCGTGATTGTTAACCCTTGTCTTGCAGGGAGATGTTTGAATAAATGGTTTATTTTATGCACGAAGCGCTGTATGATATAACTTGTTGTGCATGCCTTGTATTTACACTACACCGCACACACTTCCCGCTGCCGGACCTGGACGGCACAGGTTTAGGATGGTACTGAGAAAATGGACACCCCGACCACACCCGTGTGGTATGGGTCGCCTTTCTTGGTCCCGAAAGTTCTTTCATGGTGTCATTGAATACCTACCACGGTTGCACCCTTTGCAACCCGGGTCGGCTCTTTGATTAAGCCGGAGTCAGGGGAATCCCAGCCTAACCACCACCATGACTGGTTTAGCTCGGTAATCCTCATGTCTCCATTTTGCAAGCCAGAGTCTAGGTAGAAATCGAACCTCACGTTTCATGCGCATGTCTATGTGATTGCCATCATTCTACCCGGTGAAGTAAGATTTCTGAACCTTTATCTCGCAATTTATTTATGTTTCGTCTTTTTCTCTGGTCGGTCCATGACATTAGGTCGGTCGCGAGTCTTGGTTTATACACTATGGGAGGGGCAGACATCCGGATTCTCGACGCTCCTAAGGACGAGCTCCGTGCCTGGTGGAATCTACTCAGTCCGACCAACCGCAAGCTAGTTGAGGGCCACATCGGGAGGCTGCTCCCCCTACTGGAGGTCAAAGTCCGTACCGGCCTCGTTCGAGCATTAGCGCACTTCTGGTGTCCCGAGACCTCTACCTTTATATTCGGTAAGCACGAGCTCACCCCGACCTTGGAAGAATATAGCGTGCTCATTGGAAAACCATTGGAGTCGGAATTAGTCACACCACCTTTGGGTATTGATTCTACTTTAATGTTGGCTGAACTTTTGAATGTCGGAAAAGATGAATTGGGAAAAGTGTTAAAAGCAAATCGTGGCACATGTCCGTTTTCATTCCTGAGTCAGTGTTTTGAAAAAGCCACGTCTTTTCAAAAAGGCAGAATCTTTTTGCTAGCATTTTTCGGATTCGTGATTTTTCCTTACTGTAAGAATGCATGTAGTCCGTCAATCGCATGGTTGGTCCAACAGGTCTGTCTTGAAAAGAATTTTATCAACACCATTTTAGCCGAGACTTTCATTTCCCTTACCAAATTTAAGCAACATGTGGATAAAACTTTTCATGCCCCCCTCGAACTTTTACAAATCTGGTTTTTGTCTCACATAAAAGGGTGTGGCGATTTACTCATAATATCCGAGGTTAGTGATTCTAGCCATCCCGTCCTGAGGTATAAAGAAAAACAAGGGGGTGCACCCGATTATCATTACTCTGAATGGATCATTTTCATGAAAAACGCTAGACCCCAAGGTTTCCGATAGCATGCTAACTGGTTCAAAGTCGAGGAAGCTCGGCTTACATGTAATGGTATTGGACCGGTTCCACTATTGGGTTTCACCGGTGCAATTGAATATTACCCCGCCAGAGTGTCTCGTCAATATCAGATTCTCCAAGGGCTCCCTCCGGCGTTACAACCAGAACTCCTACAAGTTGACTTCGCCGATGATGATAAAGACCACGAAGCGACCGTAGCCCAGCTCAATAAGATGTGGAGGAAGTGTCGTGTGTTAAAGATAGCTCGGCCCGAAGGAGAACTAAAGGGAGAGCAGAAGTCCTATTTCGCGACGACCCAGTACATTCGTCGGCACAGAATCCCGCAGGATTTGCTCCCGAAGATACCCAAGGTGCCTCTCAAGTCCGCCAATCGCTCAAAGAACAATCGCCTCAAAAGGAAGGCCGAAGAAGCTGAAGAAAAGGCATCCAAGATAGCTCGAGCTTATGAGCAATTGAAGAAGAAAGTCGCCTCCCATATGTCTATAGATCAAGCTAAATAAAAAGCTCGAAGTTCTTTTCTCATTTCAGTTTCAGTTTTTAAAATTTGTTTAGGAATTGAGTCGTTTGTCTTTATATTCAGTTCAATTTCAAGTCATTAATTGGTGTAAGAATTTTCGCCATTTCAATAAAGGGGTCTTTTCAATTCAAAGCGGTTAGACCAATGTCATGGATTGGCGTATGATTTTGCTTAACACTCATGTATGCCTGTTTCGTTTCGAAATTAGGTAGCTACGGACCGATCACGATCGCCCATTCGTACACGGTCGAGAGCCAGAATGGCCGATCAAACCGACTTGCAAGAGCGTGTTGTTGGTGTGGAAGACCAGATCAAGCAACTCATCATCGCGATGCAACAAATGTCCGCTGAGATCAAAGCTCTCCGGTCGGTTCCCGTTTCGCCATCCCTCGAAGCATCAATCTCAAAGCAGAAAATCAGAAAGAGTGTCGATGTTGACGGAGATGACGATATTCCTGATTTAGAAGATGACCCCGTCCAGATCATCGTCAACAAGGACAAACCTGATGAACGGGTCAATAAACTTGAAGAAAGAGTGAAGCAGCTGGAAGGTTCGCAGGATTCACCTTCGATCGATCTGTCCCTGTACTCATAGATCAAAATCCCAAAGAAGTTCAAAATGCCGGATTTCGACAAGTACAATGGCACCACATGTCCAAAAGCCCACCTACAGCTCTATCACGTACAAATGATTTCGTACGTTGATAACGAACTCCTGATGATCCATGCCTTTCAAGCAAGTTTGACGGGTCCTGCTTTGAGCTGGTATCTCATGAAGAAGATAAATGGCCTCAAAACTTGGAAAGAAGCCAGTGAAGCATTCTTGAAGCAGTACAGATTCATAACGGACATCATTCCTACCCGTGATGATCTCGAACGCGCTCAGATGAAAAAGACTGAGTCCTTCAAAGACTATGCTATCAGATGGAGGAATTTAGCTGCTCAGGTTGTCCCAGAACCCATAGACAGTGAGTTAAAGAGGATGTTCGTGAAAACTCTCCCGTTCGAATACAGTAGTCGGATGGTTGCCATTCCGGCTGACAACTTCAACCAACTCATCCCCATGGGCGAACAAATTGAAATAGGGCTGAAAGATGGATGGTTTGTCGAGCCGTCCTCCTCGACCAGAAGATTTGGTGCGAGAAAAGAGAAAGAACCGGCAGCTAAAGTGAATATGGCTTATAACCAACCGAGCCGGCGGAATGCTAACTCCGCCCCAGCAATCCAAGTAGTAGAAGCTCAACAACAAAACTCGGATCGTCAACCTTTCCAGAGGAGGAACAACATGAGGCAATTCACCCCCCTCCCCGGATCGTTGTCTCAAGTATTGACAGTGCTCTAGAACAAAGGCTTGCTTACTACTGAGCCAAAGCGGCCCAATCCTGAGCGGTTCTATAACTTTGACCCTTCAAAGAAATGTGATTATCACATGGGTGAGCTGGGACACTCAACCGATGATTGCTATGCCCTCAAGCACCGAGTCCAAAACCTCCTGGACACGAAGGCTTTCTCATTTCAACCTGCTAAGCCGAATGTTCAGAGCAACCCACTCCCTGATCACGCAGGCAATGTGAATGCCATATTTAGCTTCGACGCTGGTCGAATCAAGAATGTTAAGGTATATACTACTGATGTCTACGGTGAGTTAGTGAAAGCCGGTTGTTACCCGAGTAATGAAGACCTTCCCCTTGCCATCATGAGAGAAAGAATCTCAAGGATGGTAGAAGCTGGGATGATCGTTTATGCTGACCACACTGGCATCGTTTCTACTATCTCTGAAGTGGTTATTAATTGGGAGGAGGAGTTTGCTTCGTTGAACACCGGGAGCGACGAGGGCGACCCTCTGCTTGAAGACATGCCTCCGCTTGAAGACGCGTCCGATAATGAGGAGATCATTGTAAGCACGCCTACAACTGATGAAGGGATAGTGATCGAGATACCTCAACCGTATGAGTACAGTGATAATAAGGCGGTTCCTTGGTCTTACAGTCTCGATGTCGATTTAGTTACCAGATCTGGGCGTTCCTACGGCCAAGCTAATGCCCAACCTGCAAAACCCGTTACTGATGAAGAAGCCAAAGAATTTCTGGCTGTGATTAAGGCTAGCGAATACAACGTAGTTGAACAATTGCGCAAGCTGCCCGCGCAGATCTCTCTGCTTGAACTACTCCAGACATCTGTCAAACATCAAAAAGCCTTAATGAAGGTGTTAAGTGAAGTCCACGTGCCAGAAACGATCGATCATAACAAATTAGAGGAATTCGTGGGTTCTATACTCCTCAAGGACCTCATAGCCTTTTCAGATGAAGAATTCCCTCTGGAAGGGAGGGGGCATACCAAGGCACTCTATATTTCCGTCAAATACAAGGCCTCACATGTTGCCCGGGTACTCATTGACAACGGATCAGCCTTGAACATCTGTCCTTTGGCGACTTTACACCGCCTTAAGATAGATCCTTCTAGGATAAGTTCTGCAAAAATCTCCGTACGAGCCTTTGACGGAACGAAGAAAGAAGTGATGGGAGAAATCTACCTTGACATACAGATAGGACCAACAATGTTCAATGTCCTATTTCAAGTTATGGACATTCCCACTGCATTCAATTTTCTGTTGGGTCGTCCATGGATTCATACTGCCGGAGCTGTGCCATCCAATCTACATCAGATAGTGAAGTTCGTCGTGGAGAGAAAGTTAATCACAGTTCACGGTGAAGAAGAGCACCCAATCTACCACGCAACGGCTATCCCCTATGTTGAGCCTGATTGCAAAATTGAATCGAGCTATCAGTCGCTCGAGCTCGTATCAACCATACATGCTTCTAGAGGATCGTCACCGCCTATTCCCGAGGTGTCAAATGCTACAGTCATGGTTGGCAAAGTAATGATGTCCCATGGCTTTACTCCAGGTGAAGGCCTTGGTAGGGATGGTCAAGGTATCCGCCAACCGGTAGAAGTTTCTCAGAGGCCCCGCATTACTGGATTGGGATACCTGGGGTCAAGTGAGTCAAATAATGGGGCACGTAGACGTGGACGTGGACGCGTTCGAGGTCGAAGTCGGGGAAGTGGACAGAACAGATCGCAATCCGAAGAAGAGCCGAATGTTAAAGAACGTAGGCGTGGTAGGTTGCTTCCACACCTCCGTACCACATTCCCGGGCCCTGCGAGAATGATGCATGAAGAGAAAGAGGTGATCGACACTCTGGGGCAGCCAAGCGGCAAGTTCGATTATTATGTGAAATACTCAGCACCCCCGAGCTTCTATGTTGACCCCCGTGACATTGTCCCGGATGGATGGGGAGGTATGGATGATTCAACACCTCTAGTGACAGAAGATTCTGATGATGTAATGGAGGGAATCACTGCCCTGTTCGATAATTTCTTAATTGGAGCCATCGAGGAAGGACCGTTGAAGGGAATGGGCACTGGCCCGCAAGAGTAACACATTTACTTTTTTCGCACACTCCCCTACGCGGGAATTTTTACTGCTTTTTAGGACTTGCCCCGTCTCGGGAGCTGCTTTTTAGTACTTTTCATTTCTAGGATTTGATTGTTGCAATTTTCATTCCAATAAATGTAATTTATTTGGTGATAATCAATGAAATTACAAGTTATTTTCGTTTTGAGGGCATGTTGAGGTACATCAAACCAGCCCGGTGATGATATCCAACCGATAAAAGAAAAATATAGTCCAAGGAGAATTCTGAGGCCTGGGCTTCTTCATGCTTCCTCGTGTTAAAACCTTTTGGAAAAGAATTTCAAAAAAAAAGTCACAAATCAAAAATCATCAATCAATAAAAAATACACTATTTAGCCCTGTTTGTCCTACTGAACCCCCTACTTTATGTTTCAGGGGCAATTTTGTGACACGTAAGGGTATGGAAACGGTCCAATCTGATGAATTATGTGCCACCGAACCTGATCTCGATGACACCAATGAACTCGAAGATTCCTCAGACCTTCGGCGTGATCTAGAGCATCATGAAAAACCTAAAGTCCTAACGGTAGACCAAACTATCACTGTCAACTTGAGTGATTCCGGAGAACCCAAAGAGGTGAAGATAGGGGCAACCCTTCCCGAAGGTGAAGCTAAACGCCTGGTCCAACTGCTGAAGAATTACCGGGATATCTTTGCCTGGTCGTATGTCGATATGCCGGGTCTAGACCCTTCTATCGTGGAGCATAGTCTACCCACTAATCCAGACATGCCGCCCAAGAAACAGAAGTTGCGAAGGACCAAGCCTGAACTTTCCAAGAAAATAGAGGAGGAGGTCATGAAGCTCTTGAAAGTGGGATTCATCGAAGTCACCCAATACCCCAGCTGGGTGGCTAATATTGTGCCAGTCATGAAGAAGGATGGTCGAGTTCGGGTTTGCATCGACTATCGCGATCTAAACAAGGCCAGTCCTAAAGACGATTTCCCATTGCCACATATAGACGTTTTGGTGGACAGTACTGCAGGGTTTGAGCAGTTTTCCTTCATGGATGGTTTTTCGGGTTATAATCAGATAAAAATGAAGGACGATGATAAGGAGAAAACGGTGTTCATCACTCCTTGGGGGACATTCCACTATAAGGTCATGCCTTTCGGCCTTAAAAATGCCGGAGCAACATATCAACGGGCGATGGTGACGCTCTTCCATGATATGATGCATAAGGAGATTGAGGTCTATGTCGATGACATGATCGCCAAGTCTCGACCTGGGAAGAGTCACGTCGACACTTTGAAGAAATTATTCGAGAGACTCCGTGAGTTTAAGCTCCGTCTCAATCCAGCAAAGTGCGTATTCGGAGCAACCTCGGGTAAATTACTTGGGTTCATAGTAAGCAGTAAAGGCATTGAAATTGACCCTCCAAAGTGAAGGGTTTATGTGAGTTACAACCCCCGTCGACCGTAAAAGAAGTGCGGAGCCTCCTGGGTAGATTGAACTACATAGCCCGTTTTATTTCTCAGCTCTCAACAACTGCTAAGCCATTCTTCAAACTTCTAAGGAAGAATGCTCAAGTGGAATGGGACGATGATTGTCGGGAAGCGTTTAATGAACTAAAGCAATACCTGATGAAACCGCCAGTGCTAGTCCCACCAATGCCGGGCCAACCTTTGATCCTTTACCTCACGATTCATAGTGAGTCTTTAGGTGCGATGCTAGCCCAGAAAAGTCCTGAAGATGGAAAAGAGCGAGCCATTTATTACCTAAGCAAGAAGTTCACTGTCTCGGAGTTGAATTATTCTGAAGCCGAGAAGACTTGCGCTGCGCTAGTATGGGTGCTCCATAGGCTGCGACAATATACACTGCATCACCAGACTTTGCTTGTGACTGAGAACGATCCCATTAAGTATTTACTTGATCAGCCAGCTTTGGTAGGGAAGTTAGCCAAGTGGCAGATTTTAATTTCAGAGTTTGATATCCAGATGAAGCCACAGAAGTCAGTTAAAGGTCGAGTAATTGCTGATGTGTTAGCTGAAAATCCTGGAGTCCCTGATGATGATAGATATTCTCCAGAAGATCGCATTTTGATAATAAAGGAAGATACATGGACCATGTTTTTCGATGGAGCTGTAAACCTGGTTGGTTCCGGTACTGGGGCAGTTTTAATATCCCCAGATGGGCAACATTATCCAGTAGCAGCAAAGTTGGTGTTCCCCTGTACCAACAACATAGCCGAGTACGAAGCTTGCATCCTCGGACTCCAAGCCGCAGTGGAAATGAGGATAACCAAGTTGAAAGTGTTTGGTGATTCTGCTTTGATTATTCTCCAAACTGTGGGAGAGTGGAAGACGAGAGACACCAAACTAGTGCCATACCATGAATACCTCGAAGAAATCATAGAGGAATTCGAAAATATCTCTTTTGAGTACTTATCGAGGTCTCCTAATCAGTTTGCTGATGCGCTAGCTACGTTATCATCCATGTTGTAAGTGATTGAAGGGCTAGAGGTAGAACCCTTGAAGATTGAAGTCCTGACAAAACCAGCCTATTGTATGGTTGTGACCGGGGAGCCTGACGAAAAGCCATGGTATTACGATATCATGAGTTACATTCAGAAACAAGAATTTCCTGAGGGAAGCACCCCGGCTGACAGGAAGTACATAATGAAAATGGCTTCAAAATTCTTTGTTAGTGGTGAAAAGCTGTACAAAAGATCGTATGATTCGATCCTATTAAGGTGTGTGGATGCGGCTGAAGCTACCAGAATCATGCAAGAAGTACACGAAGGGATATGTGGTCCACACATGAATGGCCACATGTTAGCTAAGAAGATTATGAGGTTGGGTTATTACTGGCTCAGTCTTGAGAGTGACTGCATCCAACAAGTTCGAAGATGTCATCGTTGTCAGGTTCATGGGGATAAAATAAATGTTCCCCCGACAGAATTACATCAGCAGTCTGAGCCGTGGCCCTTTTTAATGTGGGGCATCGATGTGATTGGCCCGATTAATCCCAAGGCATCAAATGGACACCGATTTATCTTGGTCGCGATTGACTATTTCTTTAAGTGGATTGAGGCGTCATCTTATGCAAACGTCACCGCAAAGAATGTTGTAAAATTCATCAGGCGAGACATAGTTGCTCGTTATGGTGTCCCTGAGGCTATCGTCACTGACAATGGGACAAATTTGAACAACAAGTTCATTGATCAGTTGTTCAACGAGTTCAAAATCCGGCACCTGAATTCATCTCCTTATCGTCCACAGATGAATGGAGCAGTTGAAGCCGCCAACAAGAACATCAAGAAGATCTTGGCCAAAACGGCTGAAAACTATCGTGACTGGCATGAAAGGTTGCCATTTGCATTAATGGCGTATCGAACTTCGATCCGAACCTCTGTCGGAGCAACCCCTTTTTCATTGGTGTATGGCATGGAAGCAGTCCTACCCGTCGAAGTAGAGATCCCTTCCTTGCGAGTCTTGTCTCAAGTGGAGTTGTCCGAGGCAGAATGGATGCGACAAAGGTATGAGCAGTTAAACCTAATTGATGAGAAGCGATTGAAAGCCATTTGCCACGGTCAAACCTATCAGCAGAGGATAGCTAGATCCTTCAATTAAAAGGTGCGTCCAAGACACTTCGAGGTAAATGATCTAGTCCTAAGGAAGGTACTGCCAATCTTTCCTGTTCCTAGAGGAAAATTTGCCCCAAACTACATCGGTCCATATGTGGTTAAAAAGGTGCTTCTTAGAGGCGCCTTGATTCTCGCGGAAATGGATGGTCGTGAGTTTTCCACTCCTGTTAATTCTGATGCTGTAAAGATATATTATCCCTAATAAGATTTAACATTTTTGCGGCGAAAGTTTTCAAGTGTTCAGTTTTATATTCTGAATTGCAAACATCTCATTTATGAATAAATGGTTTCAATCAATTTAAAGATGGAATGTGTGCCTTGGCGTTAAATTATGCTTGATCATTTTGTCAGTCTACATTATCGATTTTAAAGGGGAATCTATTTAGACAATATGATAACTCACGTGGAATGAATTGAATGTGTTGAATGAGGTACATCGGGATGATGAAAGGCAAGCCATATCCTATACACAGTCCCATGCACTAATCCCCAGTGAGTTGAGTGGAAAAATTCCATGTCTGCAAGGTAAAGGGTTATCTCGCAAAAGGTACGGCAACTGAAATGATGAGAGGCGGTTCATTTCTCTATCCCAAACACTACATGTTATCCATTGTTTCGCCACTTTGAGCCTAAACACCTGGAGAAATTCATTCAAATTACCCCTGTCAAGAATCACCCCACATCGGGGTAAACTGGAGGTAAGTCAGCGTCATAAGGTGAAAAATGAGTAGAAATTTTCATGCTCTCACTTACATCAATCTTCGAGTGTTGCTTTTTCAAATGAATTCACGTGAAGTTCAAGTGCCTTAGGATGACGAAGAGCATTTCTTTCTCTATCCTATACACACTTTATCCTTTGCTAAGCCCAATTGAGCCTGCAAATTCATTTCTTAAGCCCAGTTGGTGATCATCCCCTACACTGGGGCAAGGCAAAAGTCATCATTGTTCAAGCAGCATATCCGAAGCGCCGATAAAAGACGAAGACCCCGAGAGTCCAAATGTTAGTCATTCGGTCAAAACAAGCCAAAGTGTGACTGGCCAATGTATGCATTGTAGACAGTGCAAGTCAAAAAAAAAAACTAGAGGGCATGAAAAAGCAGTGTGCCTGGTAAAAGTAAGGCCGATGCCCGTGAAAGAAAAGAAAAGAGAAGAAAAAATGGAGAAAAGTGACGACTTTAGAGAATGTTGAGATGTGTCAAAGTCACAAAAATATCCAGAGTCTTAAGGAATCAAGTGATGAATTCTTGAAGCCAATGGAGCATTTACCGAGAAGACAATCCCTGGTGAAGAAGAAGACCGGTGACAATGCCGAGATGATCACCAACTCTCACCCCAATTATACACATTTTGAGCCTTATGATCCATTCATTTCTCAACCCATGAGCCTAGCCTGCGTTACATCCCTTGCAAAGTCTCTTCAGATTAGGGCACTTGAACTAACGTAGAGTTTCTGATGTTTATAAGCTTAGCTCTAAGAAGTGCGAGCAAGTCCATTTCTATCTCATTTTGCAGGTTCTTGACTTGTAAACCCGGAGACAATTGCAGAGTATTTTCCTTCAATAGCCTCGACTCGAAGAGTCTCTTTTGCTAAGCCATTGACCAAGCCCATGTTACGGTCCTAACAAAGACCTCTCAGATCGATAAAGTCGTACTGCTTGCGAGAATACTCAGACCCTTGTCAGCATGATGATGATGAGATGGAGTGATTCTCCATAAATCAGCCTTTTTGATGAGAATGAGAGAAAGCCCTTTTAGACCGGAAGTCCCTCATTCGACATTTTCAAGATACCCGTTTGTGAGTTCGGATTGTCTTGTCATGATTTTTCTCCAGCGAAGTTTGTACTGATGATTTGACAAAACCATCGTGCATGAAAATCAGTTGAAATCATAGTTCATGTGTATATGTATTCTTGATAGTGTGCGAATGCATATTACATGTTACTTAAAATCGTGTCTAACAGGAGACACACCTTCAGAGTTGGAGATGTCACCAGGTAAGTATGTCTCTATCCCTAGGATATCTATGACTATCTAGGTATCCCTAACCTGTTCAAGCAATTGTCAGGTCCCACATTTGATCATTTTTGTGATCTCTAGATGCCTTTGATTGTGTTCAGGTGTCTATTGATCAAACCTTTTCAGGTACTGATGATATCCAGGTACTTTGTCAAGGAACTTTTGAACACTTGGGCTAGCCCTTTTTGTTCATCAAATCACAGATTTTCATACAATCTCGAGAAGATTCCCCCGTTACATGACTATGAGCAGGTATAGGCATGGCGACCAAATCTTTACATATGAGCAGGTATATGTAAAGGTCGGAATATTCTTCCCAAATCTCAGGTATTCCCCCGCTACTCACCTATGAGCAGGTATAGGTGAAGCGGCTAAATCTTTTCATATGAGCAGGTATATGTAAAGGTCGGAATACTCTCATTATCTCGGATGTTCCCCCGCTACTCGCCTATGAGCAGGTATAGGTGAAGCGGCCAAATCTTTGCATATGAGCAGGTATATGTAAAGGTCGGAATATTCTCTCAACCCCAGGTGTTCCCCCGCAGTTCACTTATGAGCAGGTATAAGTGAGGCGGCCAAATCTTTACATATGAGCATGTATATGTAAAGGTCGGAATATCCTCTTAATTTCAAAAGTTCCCCCGCAATTCACTTATGAGCAGGTATAAGTGAAGCGACCAAATCTTTGCAAACACCTAGAGAGATGTATAGGTAGTTCGTAAGGGTCGGAACTATTCTCACGAATCCAAATGATGATTGGGTACGTCAAGCTTTCTTCGTGTGTTTTGACTTGACTGCAGATCACCGAAGTTCATCAACATATATCAGGCAATACCGACGGGGACTGAGCCCATACATTTGCCAAAACAATATACAAGTTAAAGTTGTGCTTCGAATTGCATTATCTCGCTCCTGTCAGGTAAGTAATTTCAGGTATGTTTTCTACTCATATCAGCATGCATCATTTCTTAATGCATTGTAAAATGGGACTCATAATCCCGACAAAAACAACATTCATTGCATTTGCATGGTTGAAATTTAGGTATCATTTAGTCTTTGAATGCAACCTCTACGAGCTCACCTTCAAAGAGGGGCAGCTGTTGACACCTAAATTTTAGCGACCATTTAGTATAATTTGCATAGAAAATTATGGATTAAAATTTTTAACCCCTAAACAAAAAATATTTAAATTGCATAACATATAGTTTAAATTCATTTTAGATTAATTACATTTTGCATCAGACTGGCGGTGGCGAACGAGCTTAAATTTCATTGAATGGGACTCGGCTCGCTTGGAATGCAAGGGCAGGGAATTACAAGTCAAACGGGCTCGGTCGTTTTAATTTGAACTTAATTTAGCCCATTCTCATTAATTAATTCAGCCCATTATCATTAATTAATTCAGCCCCATTATCATTAATTAATTCAGCCCATTCAAATTAAAGCCCAAGCTTAAGCCCATTAGGACTAGAAAGCCCATCTAATTGACCTAGATTAGCGTTATATATACATTATTAGGTCAAGATTTTAAGGGGGGGCTCTTAGATTTTCAGATCAGAAATTCCAGAGTGTAAGAGTGAGAAAGAGAGAGAGAGAGGAAGGAGACCGGCGAAAACCGTCGCCGCGTGGTGCCTCACCCCGTTGCGCGCCCGCCGTCTGCCGCGCGACGTCGCCGCCCGCTGCCGCGACGCTGCTGCGACGCTGCTGCTCCCTGCCGTGCCGCCGCTGCCTCACGCCCTCGCCGCTCCTCTTGTCGCCGTGCACCGCTGCTGCTGCTCCACGACGTTGCCGCTGCCTCACGCCGCACGCCCTCGCCGCTCCTCCCGTCGCCGTGCACCGCTGCTGCTGCCGCTCCACGATGCTGCCGCTGCTTCCCCCGCGACGCCGCCGCCGCTGTTTCCCGCGCGACTCCGCCGCTGCTGCTTCCCGCCGACACCGCTGCTGCCGCTCCACGCCGCTGCTGCCGCTCCACACCGCCTGCCGCAGCTGCTTCCCGTCGACGCCGCTACTGCCGTGCATCACGCCGTGCACTGCCGCCCTGTTTCCCTCCGTCGCCGTGCGCCACCGCCGCCGTCGCTGCCCTCTGTTGCTGTGTGCTGCCGCCGCCGGAGCCGTCGCACGCCGACGCCGCTGCTGCAGTTTCCCCCGACGTGCGCCACCGCCGCTGCCGCTCCCCGCCGTATCATCGACACCGTGCCGCCAGTCCGCCATTCGTCGTTCATCCTGATCCGCTAGTTCGAATTTGAAAATTATCTGCAAATTAGGTAATTGAACATTATCTGATATTTTTCAGAATATCTAATTTACTAATTTGGGTGTTTGAATATTACGTGAATATCGTGCGGAATATTAGATATATTAGGATGATTATCTGATATCTGCAATACTTTTAAAATATTCAAAATTAGGAAATTTTCCTAATTTAGCAACGTATCTGGACAACTATCCGACCTTATCCCTAAGGTATGATACGTGGCGATACGGAGAATCATTATCCTACCCATATCCACTTGGGTACGACAATGAATCTTATCTGCTTTCCAAATTTGAATGATCGAATTTCCGTCAATATTTATAACCCTATAGATATGACTGATAATTCGATTTTTGTGCTTAATCCGAGTTTGAAATGAATTTTGCGGATTGCGTGGTTGTTTTAAATGTGGATGCTATCTCTGTTTAAATTGTTTTTTTCCTTTTCAAATAAAAAAGAAAATTCAAAAAATATCAGCTAGTATTTGAATTTGAGTTTTGCATATTTGGGAATCCTAAATATATCTAGACGATAGAGTAATTATTTAATTTAAATTAGGACTTGAGATAATCTATTCCCTAGTTTAAATTAAGTAATTTTCTAATCTTAATAGATTATTTAGGTTATTTTTTATTCCGAATTTTCAAGAAAACCCTAAAAAATGAATTGTTTTATGGTAGATTAGGATAGATTGCATTCTTAATTTAAGTAATTTATTATTTCGAATTTTAACAAAAATACCAAAAATAAATCATTTGCCCGTCATTAGAATTAGGTCACGTCGTCGCATGACATATAGTTTGCATGCTAGGTTGCATTACTTGCATGTCATTTTTGCACGTCATTGCATATAGGTGAGCTTTCATTTAAATAAGCGAAAATCCAAAAATATTGAGTGAACTGCTTGTTAATTAGAAATCATATTAGGATGGTTGATGTGATTTTCTAGCTAACCATGCAAATGCTTACGTTGCTTCGAGGTAAGTAATTTTCCCAATCTTGCAATTTATTTAATGTTTTGATTATTGGGTGTTAAATTGGTGGTTTGCGTACCCGCATGAACACCTCACATGTTAGTGATTAAGTTAAAATGGATCCAGATTGCTCGCCAAAATATTTTTGAAAAGAAAAGGTACCGAAAGGGCGTTAGACTAGATCTAGCGTAATCAAGTCTCCGGGCTTAGAATCTCTGGTTCGTAGGAATAAAACATATCTCCCTATGTTTTATTTAGGTTTCTAATCGGCCTACCACAAATAGATTAGTGGCGACTCCAAGCATGAAAACTTTTGCATGTTAAAAACTTAAACCCAAAGTTGCGAATTGGTAGGGCTTGGGAGGGCCCGAGTTAGGTTTAGTCCTAATAATCCATTAGCCTAAGAGGAATTTTTTTTTAGGTCGTGACAGTCAGTAATGAGCACATGCTGAAAATTCCTTCTCCAATAACTATGGCATTGACAGTTGGCGATTTGCACCTAGGTTCGGCTTCCTCTCTATCATCGTCGTATGGAGACAACCCAAACAGATTCAACATTTGCTCTTCTAACATTTAGAAGAGCAAATATTTGTGGTTAAGTGAAACGCTAGAGCTGCTGCGATCATCATTGAAGCTAGAGGGAGATGATTTATACATGGATAGAGCACAAGAGTATCGAGTCCCCCAAAACATATTTATTAAACTCCAAGATCTAGATCAGGAAAGAATAAGTCTTAGATCTACAACTAAATTATGAAAGTTTAAACTCTCAAATATAAAACTAGACCAGAGAAGAAAGCTCATAGCTTTATATTATGAGCTAAGAAAAATCAAGAAACCAACAAGAAAACACAAAGAAAATCAACAATAGACGGAGGGAAGGACGAGACTAGCTCAAACCCTCCCTAATGGTTGGAGGTTGAAGAAGACGATCGAAAGAAAAGAGAAAAAGACTTTTTGGCTGCAAATGACAAGTTGAGTTATTTTATTGGGTGTTTGAATGTGACTTTTTTTTATAAGATATCAATTTATGGTTTACCATATTAATTGGTAAATCATCCTTGTATGCCAAATGTCAATAGCTCAAAATGTCATATGACCAACAAGAATTGAGAAGTCAAACGTGATAGATGTGTATGAGGAGTTAAAATGGGAAAAGAGGTGGAACTTAAGTCTATATCTAAAGTTAGAAAAGTTTTGTCATTTTTCTTATGAATTGCCGAAGTAGCAAAATCATTGAAAATATGGAACAAAAAGTTATGAGAAGGACGTAATTGAAGAAATTCTCACATGTGAGAGGTGTTGACTGTACAAATCAGATTTTAGAGTAGCCAATTGTACAAACAATAAATGTCACCTGGTAGGTTGATGAAGTTAACATGAGAATAAAAGTTAGAAGCACTTTTAACCAAACTTCAAAAAAAAAAGTCATTAGTGGGCTTGGTACAAAAAATATACCTCATTTTTTAACCCAACAATCACTTATATACCTCTATTTCGTTATATATATTTTACATACATCTAAGCAAAACCTGATATTAAAAAGCATTCATGTTTACAAACTAGTGTCTTGCTCAAGGTTTTGGGCCTTTGGTTTTTGGTTGGTTATAAGCATTTTGGGTGGGCGTGAAAAATTTGAATGGGTATTATTTAAAAGAAAATGGCATTTTCCTAAAGCAAGACATAAAGATAATTAATATGAAGGTGCAAAATGGTCTTCAATGATAAAATTTTAAAATGATATTCATTTAAGAATGTTCAAAAGCCATTTGTCCCTTCTCTTTTTCCTTTTCCCCCATTTTCAATCAAATTGAGTTTATTCTTAATTTAGTTCTTAAAACTTTCGTTCTGATAGTCTTAAAATAAGCCCATTAGTGACCTGTAACTAGGGGTTCAATGATTCGGGTTGGTTCGAGTTCACTAGAACTAACCCGAATAAGTTTGGTATATGTGTGTTCATGACCCAAATAGCAACCCAAGGCGGATAGTTCCTTTAGAACCTTTGTCACAGGCTTGGAGCTAAACAAAAATTGAAACAGATTCCTTGTATGAGGCAATATCCAATGAATTTAGCAAATGAGGGAGAGAGAGGAGAGAGAGAGAGAGAGAGAGAGAGAGAGAGAGAGAGAGAGAGAGAGAGAGAGAGAGAGAGAGAGAGAGAGAGAGAGAGAGAGAAGGTGTCTTGAATTATGACATTTGTAACACCCCTACCTCGGGGTCATTAACGTGATGTCCCATTCATTATTATTTTTCGTTACACACAAACGGAAGCATATATCGGGACAATCACAATCAATACACACAGCGAAAATAAGATAAGAAGTATCATGAGCAAACCTTATGTAACAGCTTGAAATCAAGGAAAGCACAATAGGCAGAACATGCTATTTCCATTTTATGTAAATAGATTTTACAAACCCTTTTTCCATTGGCTGTTCCTCATACAACTCATATTACAAATGGAGGCCGAAGTTAATCCTAACTCCTCTATGTCATCCTTCATCTTACGGACCTGAAAAAGAGAAATAATGGGGGATAAGTCGGGGAGACTCAATGAGTAAATTCACTAATACTCGTGCAGGATGATACCTCGTTGTTGTACTAACGCTTACAAATATTTTCCCCATCTTATGTCGATGGCAAATCAATAGCAAAGACTTTGACCTTGCCCTTGCTATGTTTACATGAAAACTCACCTGTAAATGCACATCCCGACACACATATAGAATTCATTTATCACATACCGACACATATATAAGAATTATTTACCGTCATCCTGACTCAACTAAGGCATCCCGGCTCAACCGAGGCATCCCGGGGCAAGCTCACCCGAGGTATCCGGGCTCAACTAAGGAATCTTAGTTCAACTAGGGCATCTCGGCACTAGTTTACCGAGGCATCCAAGCTCAACCCAGGTATCCTAACTCAACTAGGGCATCCCGGTGCTAGTTTACCAAGGCATCACCATCAACGCGACGGTCTTCTTCTTTTATTTAGTGGACACACGAGCACTCAAGCATTCAAGCCAATTCTTATATTTTCAATAGCCCATGTAAACATGATTCGTGCTCATAATACTGCCACAACACAATTTTGCGTGATCACTTATGCAAACAGCCACTCGATTTTGTAAGGACATCATTTCGAAACATGTTTTCCTTCTTAAGGCATCGAAATCCTTTTGTAAACATAGCAATGGAATTAATCCATTTTCAAAGGACTTTATAAAAACATCATTTCAAAGCATGCATTCCTTCTCAAGACATTGAAATCATTTCTTAAAGCAAAATTCCTTTTCAAAGATTCATAATCTTTTTTTGAAATCAACTAGTCCAATGACTGAACAGAGTTCAAGCAAATCACGCCACCTCCAATATGACATATAAGCAAGTCATGGAAAGAACCAACCATAACCAATCAAAAGATCGAGCACGGTCCAAGCAAACCACGTCACAAGATTATGAAATTCACTTACATGCCACGTTCTAACCACGTAACACTCCGCCCTATCCAAGTATTAGGAAATTCACTCACCTATAAGCACAAGAAAACATCTACGATGGTCAACGGCGGCACGGGCACGGGCACGGGCACGGGCACGGGCAAGGGCAAGGGCGCTGCCAAGAGAAGAGAGGGTGGCCTAGAGAGTGAGAGCGTGAGAGAGAGAGAGAGAGAGGTGATGGTGGAACCGTAAGAAATGAAGAAGTGGTGCCTCTATTTATAGGCTCCACTTGCTTCTTTCCCAAGCTATATCTTCTTATCATCATTACCAAATCTTCTTAGATTTTGTCATTATTACAAAATCTTCTTTTATTAATGACTAGATTTTGTTATCATTACCAAATCTTTCTTAAAATTTTAGCATTAATGAATATAAGCCAAAAGTCATGATGAAATGCCATTAATAACTCGATTATGAAAATCTTGACATTAATTAATAAGAGACAAAATATCATGATGAAATGCCTCCAAAGTCAAATGTCATGATTATAAAGATTCTGAAAATCTTGGTATTAATGAATAAGAGCCAAAATATCATGATGCAATGCCTCCAAAGTCAAATGTTATGATTATAAAGATTCTGAAAATCTTTGTATTAATGAATAAGAGTCAAAATATCATGATGCAATGCCTCCAAAAGTCTTATGGTCATTAATGCATGTCATGATGGTAGTGCCTCTAAAGTCTAACTAATTAATAAGAGTCATTAATTAGGCTTCTTGAACAAGCTTCATTCTTGGCCATTGATTTCCAAGCTTACTTCTCTCTCTCAGTTTCCCCTTGGATTGACCTCCAATGAAAGTGTAACATATCTCATTTGAAAGATCATAACGTGTAAGTTAAATCACTAGAAGACATCAAGTCGAAAATTCCAACATCCTCGTGTAGAAAATGCTGAATCTTTGAAATCTGCCAAAACCAGACAGCTTTGCACTGTTCACGAAATCGGACTTGAAAACATAGTAAATGGACTTCGAAAATTCTTAAATTTGAATATGTCATAAACAAGGCCTTAACAAACCTTTTCCATGAGAACATGAAATCTGAATCTCTCTGTAAATACCATTTTTAGTAGCTCAAAAACAGATTAAAAACAGTTCACTGGAACAGAATTCTTGTTTCTCAAAGTAAACTCTGTCCAGAATCCAAATCATCTCAAAAAAATTCCAAAATTTATATACGTTATAGAAGAGGAAGTTCTCAACAACTTTTGTGAAGGAAACTTCTCCAAAATCGGCCTGGAAAATCTTGTAGAAAATAATGAAAGGGTGAACATCACCAAAATATCCATTCTGGGCAGTTTCACACGGTCCGAAAATCTGGCCATCGTACTACTCATATCAACTCCAAAAATTTTGAAATTAAAGTATGTAAAACTTCAAGGTATTTGGAAAAACTTTCAAGAGGAAAGTATTTGGAAATTCTGACCACAAAAGTCTCCACAAAATAACAAAACTCGGGGGTATAAAGGATCCAAAATAGGGTTTTCCAAAACAAGAGTAAAACTTAGTTCCAATTGAAAAACCATCAAACTTAAACCATAGTCATTTTTCAGGGACTGAAATTGAGGATGTTACAATTTACTTGCGGCTTCCCAGGCCCAAAAATCGGGATGTGACAACATTGGTGCTCTTTCACCATTTTCAACCTATTGACAGATCAAATCGAGCGATTCTCAGACCAATCACGAGCTTACATGAATAAACCACAACCAAAGCTAGCACATAAATCCAAATCTACCAATCTAAGATTTTCGCAACACCAACTGAAATCACAAACAATCTTCAACAGATGATACTTGAAACTTCTAAGAGAGGAGACAAAAAAAGGCCAATCCACAGAGGATCGAGCCCTTAAACTTCTATGGAGGAGGGGCCACCGATGGAGGTCCAGTGGAAGGTGGCGGAGACAAAAGTGGAGGAGGCGAACCTGCTGGTGAAGGTGAAGGGATGGTGGTGGAGAGGGTGAGGGAAGAGGTAGTCATAGAGATGCTGAGGGAGAGGAACTACTTAGTCTTTTAGGCCTCAGGGTTCCTTTTTTATTTATGGGTAAAATGACAATAGAAATATCATAACATTTGCATCACACTCATTTTAGTGCCAAAACTTATCGAATGATCACTTCAATGCCACTTTAGTTAAAAAAAAATTATTTAAGTGCAAACTCCGATATTGGATACCAAAATGTCGATGTAGCAATATTTTATTTTATTTTTTCGATCGACATGGCTTGTAAAAACTCTGGGTCAGCATAAATAACCCCAAACCACGTCGTTTAACAAGTTTGCCCCAAATTTAAACCACCCTAATTCGGACAAATCAAACCATTTCCCTTCTTTTTTAAGCCTTAATTAGGACTGTTACCAAGACTTGGTGAAGCCAAGCATGAATCAACCTTTTGAGGAAGTGCTTTACGTATCGTTTACACGATCGACTCGGTGAAACTAAACCACATTGTCCACGTGCTGTGCCGTGCGACCAGCTATGCATTTGAATTCCAAAATTCTCAAACGACATCGTCTTAGTTTGTCTCGTGTCGCTCCCACGTGATACCTCCGACTCACAAAATGCCTTCTTGTGCTTTAAAGACGACTTAATTACAAGTTACTCTTATCATCTGGCCGTATTTGGGATAGAATCCGGAACAAAATCATATTTTGAGTGGATGGAGAATCGGATTGCCTTCCTTTTACCCAACCTAAGTTTCAGATTTTTCTTTTCCTCCGCAGCATCCTAGCAATAATTCTAACATTTACATACATGTTTTTCCTTACTCAATATTTTTTTTTCCTAAATTTTTTTGCCAGTCTTCTGCTTTTTTAACTTAACGGACATATCAACTTTAAGCTTCACCAAAGTCGCACAAATTTTTTCACGGTGAGGGTGACCTGACACCATTCCTTTGCTCCTGTCCTCTTATTTTCTAGTACTCTGCGTCTGGTCCGCACGAGTACCATGGAATTGCTCTCCGATATCCTTCCGTCCAGTGTTATGGTCAAAATCCTTGCTTGCTTACCAGCCCGGTCTCTCGTCCGGTTCCGGTGCGTCTCCAAGTCGTGGCATTCGCTCTTGTCCGACCCGTACTTCGTGACGATGTGGATGAATTGCAGTGGGACTTCCCTCTTGGTGGTCCCATTGGAATGGAAAAATCGCGACCAGTGCTCTTTAGTGTTTGAAAACGTGTCCATCGGTAAGAAGAATATGAAGCTGCCATTTGGGAAAAGATGGTTTTCGTTATCTGTGGTCGGTTCGTCCGACGATGGTGCTCTAATTTGCTTGACTGGGCTTTCATATGAACGCCATCACGAGAGCAAGCAAGCCGTTATTCTGTGGAGGCCATTCACGGGAGAATTCAAGGCCCTCGGCAACGAGGGTGGCGTCCATTGCCGCCGTTGGCCCGTTTGCACCGAATCTCTAGTTCAGGGCAACAATTTGGCATGCTGCCGTCAGTATCTTGTCCATGGTTTCGGGTACGAACCGAATGCCATGGACTACAAGATCATGAGGATTACTTATTCGGACGGCGGTGTGAGACAAGCTCATTCTCTGGTAAGGCCACGGCACGTCGAGGTTTATAGCCTAGGCAAGGACACATGGAAGAGCCTGGGCAGGCCCAATTTCACTTGGATGGTCCGCGGCAATTCGCGGGCATTTGTTAATGGGTCCTTACATTGGCTCGCGGCGCCTGCAGCGGAGTTGCCTTACGACTCAATCGTGGCCTTCAACATGAAGGAGGAATCGTTCGGAGAAGTCATCGAGCTGCCCCAATTGGCAAATCTCTGGCATTTCTCTCTGAAACCGAGAGGCAAAGTGACCCTCTCGGTATCACGCGGTTCGCTGGCTCTTATTGCCTTTGGCCAATGGAATCTAGAGGACTGCGGCATTTGGGTGATGAAGGAGTATGGCGAGGCCAAGTCGTGGATCATGCAGCATCACATCGTGCTACCGAATGGGTCGGCGATCCGGGCGGCGCTGGGATTTACCGGGCATGGCAAGATTTTGCTTCGCATGGCTGATGAGAAGTTGGTGTGCTGTGATGTGGAGGATATGCAGATCAGTGAGGTTGGAATCCAAGGAGACGGCCCGGAGTCATCTTTTGATGTCATTGATTTGGGAGGAGCAGATCCTACTCTCGGGAACCAAGTGGGTCAAGGTTCACCGCTGACCAAACTCAACCTCCAATAAAGAAATAGGTTTCATACATTCACAGAAAATCTGCATGTGCTTCTTCAAAAATGGATAATCATCTATACTTTATTGTAGTTTTGATGTTGTGCGCATTTTATCATATTCCCTAAGATATTTATCGTCCAAGTTCGGCACCTATCGCTGAAATATTAGTATGAGAATTATTACGATTAATATATTTATGTATTCTTATGTGTTATTTAGAAATACTTGTCTTTGTAAAACCAAAAATTCTCCTTTTTAGATGTTATATATCTATATTTGTAAAATTGATAATCTATTTCCTAAGGATGGTCAAATTTCTCGTGACATTCATGAGGGTATTTATATTATAAGAATATCCATAGGTAAGTTAGTATCATTTCTAAATACTCTTGTGAAAACACTTAGCCCCATTTGTTTCACGGAAAATACCTTTCAGTAAGTCATTTTTCAAGAAAATGACTATATTTTCCGGTATTTAGTTGACACAAGGCAACGAGGAGGAGGAGCTTTGGTGGCGGAGAGAGATGAGCGAGAAAGCAACAAGGAGGCGTGCAACGAGAGGAATAGAGGAAGTGCTTTGTCTCTGAAAGAAGGGAAAGGAAGGGGAAGTCATTTTCCCCTATTTTAAAGAACTCATTTCCGGTTGATGGAAATTATTTTCCTTTTTTAATTCATTTTTCTTGGGCCAAATAGTGGAAATTTCAAAAAAATCGTGAGATAAAATATACTCAAATGGAACTTTTTAATATTTATTAAGACCAAAAAGGTTCAAAGGTAAAAAAAAAAGATAGCATATGTTTTTTTCTATTGATCTAGTGAATGGATTGAGATAAAAAGATATTTTAAAATCAGGACAATAGTATAATTATGAAAACTTGTAAAAAGTATCGAATGACCGATTTGACTTTGTTCTGAAAAATCGAGCTATTAAATCGAATCATTTAAAAATTTAGGGACTTAATTGCACAATTCATAATAATTTAGGCATTTGCGGTGACTTTCTCCCCCATTTGATGAAACAAAAGGACCATATTGAAAATTTCATAATAGTTCAAGGATCAAATTGAACAATTTGAAAATCCAAGGTTGATATCGTACATTAAGTCAAAGTTTAAATAATATTATTTTCATTTTCCCATCGTAATTTTAGAAAGAAAAAAAAATGCCAAAAGCTTATAAAAATAGCATTTCTTTTTGTTGATTTAAGAAATGGTTTCAAAATGAAAAGATATTCTAAAATCTAGGCAATAGTGTAATTATGAAAACTTGTGAACAGTATCAAAGGAATGATTTCGCATTAGATTGGATAAATTGAAAGTTTAAGGATTATATTGCAGCTTTCGCATTAGTTTTAGGACTAGATTGTAGATTTCGCAATAATATAGGGACTAAATTACACATTGTATAATAGTTTAGGGACTTAAAACTTAAAACTAAGAACTGATCCCTAAAAGGTTTAAGGACACTAGAAATATTAAAATATTGAACCGCGTTTTCCATTAATCATTTAGCTTAATACTAAGAACTCGGCCCAATTCCTTAAAATACCCCAACTTTAGATTCAATCACAATTATGTTCCGAATTTTTTATAATTACGAAAACCCAACTGTAGGTCCAATCTAAATCTACCCCAAAAAAAATTTCGATGAAAAATCTCAACTTTAAGTGTAATCGCAAATCTACCACGATCTTTTTTGTCTAAAAAAAATCACCAATTTTAACTCTAGTTCCAAATTCGCCCATGTTAGAACTTCGTCCAAAAATTGCCGTTGGTCGTCCCTAAATTCCCTAATTTTCGTATCAAAGAATGGTTATGTTTTAGAGATAATTTTCCAGATCACCTTACTAATGCGGATTTATAACCGATATGAAAATGCCACGTTAAACAACTAATGGCGATTCTTGGACATAAGGTAAATAGGAGCAGATTTGAGACTTGATTGAAAGTAGGTGCTTTCTTTTTTTCACAGACAAAAAAGTCCAAGGAAAATTTAGGAATGGAGTTAGAGTTTGTGATTTTTTTAAACAATAAAAATTCGAGGCAAATTTGAGATCATACCTAAAGTTTGGGGTCTTTCTTAGACAAAAAAAAAAAAACGGTCTGGGGGGCAGATTTGAGAGTAGAAAATGGCTACTTCGCTCTAAAGCGAGCGCTTGCAATTTTGGGCAAGCTCAAGCCCAACAAAGCATCGTGTGCCCAAACTCGCCCCAACGTTGATCACAAATCTCTTTAGTTCCCACTACTTTTGAGAGAATGGTCAAATTAGCGACCGCCAAAATTGCAACTTGTCGTGCCCGAAAGATTTCTCATTTCGTAATGAAGAACCAGGATCGAGAAGGGTTGCCTCTTCCTTGCTCGAACAGAGTCGTCTCCCTGTGATGGTGATTTTCTACTTCTATTGTCGCCAAGTTTCTGAAATTCGCAAATCTGGGACGAGATTGTATGCAATGCCATTCCACAACTAGATGTGATCGTGGGGAAAGATGAGGTGTTTGCACTGCAGGGCCACAGCCGCCACCTGTTCGATCGTTTGTGTGAGCGAAGTAATAGTATGGATGGTGGGAAAGATGAAATGCTTTTAGTGCGTGGCCGCAGCCACCACCTGTTAGACCGTTTGTCTGAGTGAAGTAATAGTATGGATGAGCCCACCGCCGATGAAGTCTCTGTTTTGAATGGGATTTCTTGAAGATTAAATTGAGAACCCAGCTGGCGAAGAATCCGTGGACCGGTAGGAGTCGCTAGAGCTAGCTACTAATGGCTCGGAAACACCTGTGGAACGGCCTCTGCTGGGGAAAGCATCTTGATGCCCGAAGAAATGGATTCCTGTGCCGGAATGGGATGTTTTATCATAGTTTTGGTGAAGCCCGTGGGGTGACTTTGCCTGCTGGATGGTATGAGAAGGCGTTTCGCAAAATGACAAAGCTGAGCGACTGCTTGAAGGACGTGGATTTGGTCGACGGACGGCTCGTGAATGTTAAAGATGGTTCGATTGTCGTTGATGGTCTTATGGAGCAGAAAGTGCATACTTTTAAATCGCTTGCTAGAGCTTTTGTTGGGTCTCCATCGATCCAGCAGACGCTGAGGAGAAGTGTTCCAGCAACTTCAGTGGATCCAAAGTCCGCACCCCATGTTTGTTTCAGTAAAGTGAGTGAAAGAGAGCCCATGGTCATAAATTCCCTGACTGAGATAAGCGACATCCTTAACATTTCTGCTCAGCAAAGGAAATCGGTGCGTGTCACAGTATGCCCGCAGGTGACCCAGCACCAGATATGGACCGCTACGCTCGAGGAGATACTAAATGGCTTGAAATATGAGTTGGACATTTTGAATGGCCAATGCCCAAGACATGCCACTAAGATGGGTCGGCAGATCGTTTCTGTTTGCCTAAAGTTCTTAGAAGAAACTTCAAGTTCATTCAATCCTGACTCCTCTTCATGGATGCGTGTTTCACCAGCTGCAAAGGCTGACTACTCGGCCTCAAGAAAGTGGGAAGATGCCTTTGAGATGTTCGATGACCTCATTAGATGTTTAAAATGTGAGGAAGAATTGCTCTTACATTTAAAGAAGCTTGAGGCAATGAAGGAAGGGCTGTCTCAAATCAGGGATGTGGTAGTTGACAGATGTATTGGGTATAAAGATGTTCGACACCAGGAAAGCCTAGTGCAAAAGAAACTTACAAGGACACTCGGATACTCATCCCCATGCTTGTTTACTCTTCTTTTGTATTATCTCTATGGATATGTCAGGGACTTGGAGGTAGACCTTTCTGGTGGGTTTTGGGGACACAGTGAAGGTGGCCAATGTTGTTTGCACTTGGGACGGATTTTGACATCAGATGAGGAAAATATTGTCTGGAACGGGCTAAAACACTTACATAAGGCTCTCGGACTTTTCAAGTTTGTGTGGGAAACAGCAGGAATGGAAGGAGTCTTGGAAGTGCAAGGCCATTTATGGTGCGTGCAAGCTGAGGATAGGACGCTAACATATAAAGGAAATCTGTATTTCGTACACGGAATCACGTTGTGATTGGTTGGTCTTACCATTTCAGTGTTTGAACTCATTGTATTTTTAGGCCATCTATGCTCTTCCATATATATTACAAGAGCTGACAATTTCTCTGGGTGAGTGGGATGCTTTCTGTTGCTTTGGGGCAGAAATGGCAACTGCATGGAGTGGGACGATCAGTAACTTCATATCAACTACATGGAGAGTAACATCAAGGAGTATGTATACGATACTTAGATTGCATATTTCTGGTAGAATTTTATTTGAAAGCTCTGTACGCCCAGCATAAATGCAAATGGATCAGATTCTTTCTATGGACGCGCTACAGTTTGAGGTGGACAGCACAATCTGGCCGAATCTGTCATATAACTTGGAGTACTGTTTTTTGAATGAAATGGTTAAGCAACTGACAACAGCCTATTTGTTGGCACACTTGTCAAGCACCGATAAGCAAAAAATCGAATGGATGATGACAATACTAATCCTGATACGAATGGCAGTACTATACGAAATCTAATGAGTGAACATGTCGGTAGACCCTGGATTGAAGATGTGTGTAGTTTCGGTTCTTGTTATGGGTTGTGGAGTGATGTTGACACCTAAATTTTGGCTATTCCATTTAGTTGTTCATCGCATAAGAAAATTAGGAATCGATTCCGATCCTTACACAAATATGCCGTTTATATTTAAGATCCATATTGCATTTCTTTGCATTCTAGGACTAACACATGCAAGTCGTATATATGATCTTCCTATGGATTTTTCTTCAGCATTGGCGCCAACGTACTGTGGACTAGTGCACGCATAATCTCTCTCTTGATTGGCGCTGGTTGAGATTGATCAGGGCATATAAATAATCGTGTTAAATCCGACATGTGAGTAAGAGATAATAATCGAGAAGGTTCGAAGCATGAGTGGATAAGCGAGCGAAGTCGAAAAGAAAATGCCATTCGGAGATTTGGCAAAATTTCAGTGATAACATCTGCTTGAGCGAGTCTCAGCGTCCAGCAGCTACACCTTGCCCTGATTGCTCTCCGCTGTGTCCGGCCGCTTCTGCAGCATCCCTAAGTGTATCGGTGAATCTCTACCCCCATGACGTTCCAGTCCCGGCAGTTCGGTTAGCCTCCAGCAATCGCACAGTAGCAGTTCTGGATCTCAGTCCTGTACCGGTGGCATCTCAGTCAAGCAGGCAGACTCCTGGTGACTCTCCAGCAGGCTGCCCAATTCAACTTCCTGTGGTGCTGCCATGCCCGGTCCTCTCCGGTGTTTCTTGGGCCTTCTGTTGCTTGACCAGCCACCACATATTGCCCTGCTGCATGACCACTGCTGTTTGTCCAGCCCGGTTGATGCTCAGCCCGCCGTCGCTTCAGTCCAGCTCTCTGTCTCGCCTCAATCCTTTCATTGCAGGTTTCTCAGGCGATCACCAGTCCACTTTGGTGCCGCTTGCACCTCTGCCTTAGCAACGTTCTGCAGATTCTCAGCCGCAACTTACTTACTTCAAATCAGCCCTCACTGCTGTGCCTGGAAATCCCTGCAAACCCCTTGCTGCCGCTCATGGAAGTTCTCTGGCTGCAGCACAGCAAGTTCCAATGCCTTCACCTGCCCTTTTGCTATCTCGCTGGTCCTTGCAAGTCTCGCCACCCTTCCTTGATGTGCTTTAGTTTACTTAATATCCTAGTAAGTCAAGTTTTGCATGGGTGATATTTCAGTTTTTACTCTATAGTTCTGATTACATGTCACTTAGCAGAAAACCTTAAGACTGCGTTTGGTTGTCCGGATACGGATTGGGGTAGGATAGGATAAGGTGGGATTAAATCCTCCAGATTGTCCTTCGATTGTGAAAAATCCCATTATATATTTGGTAAATGTCCGCATATAACATGGATATCAGGATGTGCTATCCACCACACCAATGACCTCCTACCAAAGACGGTGATGCACCCTAAATCCATCTTGAAGCTTCCTCAAATGAAAACTCTTGAAGCTGAAGATATATTCCTTATCAAAAATACCTTTTCCTTGCACAAAATTACCAGCTTCCTGCTCCGCCTGGTCTTCTTGAATCAATGGACCTGGTGAGGAGCCTGCCATCCGAGTTCTTTGAAATGTTGGACCTGGGAAATCATCTCGTCGATCAAAATGCCTTTTACGAATGTGTTACGAGCACCTTCTCTCTTGTCCTTATTTTTTGCTACAGCTGGGCTGTTAATAGCTTCGTGCTAACATGGATTGCTTATTGTTGGTTGCTCGGGGAGACCTTTTTCTCAACAAATCTTTTCAGGGTTGATGTTGACAGGCAAAGTGAAGTCATGCAAGCTTCATCTTCTGTAATCATATGGAGAGGATCTTTCCTCTGTTGGTGAATTTTCATTTCTGTTAGTTGAGTGCTGATTATCATCCTGTTTGTCCTTCGAAGAAAATGAAAGCTTGCATGGATCAATTCTGGCCTATTTTCTCTCTGTTTTCTTGTTGCTGAGGAACCATCTTTAGCAGTACCTCGTATTCCATGGAAATCCTTCATTGGAATAGATCTTTTAGTAATCCATGGGGATCGTTCATTGGAAAAGAGGGCTTCTTAAGTTATTTGTAAATTTTTTTCATCCAATCCACGTTTATCCCATCCCCTCTCCCGGATTTCTTATCCGGCATTTTATCTGGGTACATCCGGGTTTATCCGGTCTGGAGGTCGTTGCCAAACACCGCAAAAGATAAATTGTTATCATGTCCAGACTAAAATCCAAACTACCAAACGCAGCCTAAGTTGTTTTATTATCCTATTGCATTAGTTAAGACAAATTAGGGCATCGGAATATTGTCTCATGTGTGACTCCTGATATCGTTGATTATTCGTGTTGGGTTAAATAAATTTTGGTTGCTTGAAATAATATGCCTTCAAATTATATTAATGAGTCTTGTGAATGACATATTGTTGAATAAACCTCCTATTATAATTTGAAGATAACAGTTTATCTTGAATCTGATAAATGCACCGAAGTGTTTTGTGTTAGGAACTCCTCATGAAAAGAAGTACATATCAATCTTTGATTATATTCATCTACTGCTGATAGAATATTGTGGGTGAAGGTTAAGACAGTTACTATGTGGATATCATCAATATTATTACATGGATGTCAGCCCCGACGATCACTCCTTGCCGTCATCGGTCCAAGTCTTTACAAGTCCACCAACTTTCGCTTGATTCGTTCCCAAACCACACACCTTCCTGAGGTGGTTCCACTTTGGCATCCCTAGATTGACTCATCAAAGGTAACATCCGTTTTGGCTCGTCCCATACCAGGTCTCACGGTTTTACTCTTTCTCATCATGATATGCCGATGGACACTAACTACATCAAAGCTTATACTTGAATATCACCATAGCATTTGATTTTTCATATTCTATGCTAAAGATGAATATCATCATATTACAAAATCTACTTATGGATATATGTGTGTATATATATATATATATATATATATATATATTTATATATTTATATATATATATATATATATATACACAAACTCCATTACTTATATTATCACAGCTAATGATCTGACTCGGATTTCCTATATAAAAAGCATTGATTAATCCTCAATCTTAAATATTGTTTTGCAATGATTCTTAACGCAAGACATCTTAATTGATTGACAATCACTCCAAAGGCAAGCAACCTTCCTTAATTAAAGAACTCTACTTATGGGAATCAATATTCGTTCGTATGGGTGACCAAATCAATGAAAATTTAGATATGATGTCTCAACGGCTACCCAATCTTCTTTATGCATTTTTGTCCGATCGGTTGTTTGGAGAGTGATCCTTTAAAAAATGTCCAACAAATAGATTGGAAATGGAAAAGTAGAAAAGGAAACCAAGGTGCCGAAAAGTCTAGAGAGATCCAAGATAAAAAAATTCCAAAGTTCAAGAGAACTTCAGTTTTATATATTTGTCTTTCATGAGCTATAAACTATAATCCTTGAGAGGCAAAGAAAGAGTGATTGCGTGATATAGTGAGACATATTACAAACTTGAGTATTATCACTCACTTTTGTAACCTCTTATTGATTAACTAGTGAAATTTAGCCAATAGGTCATCAGCATGGGAGAGTGAATATAGACTTGCTTCAAGCCAAACCACTATAAATTATGTGTGCAATTTCTTCTATCTCTCAAACTTGCTTCATTATTTTTGATAGAATTTTGCGCATCGGTGAGTATCATCATATCACTGTCAATATTCAAGCTCTGACTTCACTTGAGTTCGATAATACTCAACTTGATCGTTTTACTTCCACGTTAAATTATCGAGAGTTGTTGAAATCACCTATTCACCCCATCTAGGTGATATTGCTAGCTACAACAATTGGTATAAGAGCTTAATATTCATTATTTGAAGTGACATATTACTTCTGAATTAACGATCTGTTGTGGCCAGCAATCTTGCACCAAGTATCATCGAAGGACAAAGCAACACCCGAGTCCCGACCTCCTTGCTTTGGTGGGAAATACTACGGCGTCTGGAAAAACAAAATAAAAACTTTCATTAGATCCTTTGATGTGAGAAGTTGTTCAGAAGAGAGTTAATCCTACAACAAATGCTATACTTTCAACCACTGAAGAGACGGATCAAAACAGAACTTCAGCAGCATCAATTACTTCCACTGAAATAAATCAGTGGGACTGAGCCATTGTTAGTGAATTTGAGAGATCACGATGACAACTTTGTACATCCACATTTTGCCCCTTGCACGGAATCCTATAAATTGAAAATATCACCTAACATCCCAGTCAATAGACCAAGCATGAACACCGGGAGAGCATAGACGAGGTATGAAGTTGTCACAATTGATGAAATTAAGCACCTTGCTCCATATTGGCCAAGTTGATCTCGATCGAATCATCTAAACTAGAAAGTACCTCGCTCCCCATCCCTCTAAATACCTCACTCGGTAGGATTTCAATCGCATTACCGTCGTCGTTAGTGAAAATTCAAGCTGTGATGTCTCTATTTCGCCTTAATACTAAAGTGGTTAGCTCGTAACGGGGAACAAAAGAGAGTACATTAGCTCTAGGAGAATTTGTCGGGCAAATTGCAATTTGGCCACATACTTGTGGGCTTATCTCAGTCAACCCCTCATAATTTAATCTATCTCCATCAACCTTGTATGATTTTTTCTTTTTTCTCTCAATTGGACCCCCGATTCGGATTCGATCTCTCATGTTCAGCATTTCTCTTTCGCCTATCCATCTTCATATCTGATTCTGCTATGCACTTTTACATGATTCCAATGTCTTTTTTCCTTACATAAGGGAACAATCACAAATGGCTAGCAATGGCTTAAGGCTTGGCTTATTCTTATGGTAAATTTCAACCGGAACAATGTGTAGGGAAGTCGGTGAGAATACTACGAGCTAGGGTTTAGGACTATTAAAAAGAAAAGAGTAAAGAGACCAATCTCACCACCTCTCGTGATGACATATAGGACTCTAAATAACTAGAAGAGCCTCGTTCATATTACAAACGACTACTATACGGCAGTGAACCCAAATGATACAAAGTTTGGACCACAACCCTATTCTTTTTTTTTTTAATGATTCTGTCATATTTCTATTTTATAGGTCACTATGTACGCTATGTGCTGTACACGGGCATCAAAACCCTAGTCCCTTACTCATGCGTCTCCACCCCTGGCCCCCACGAGAAAGTGAGGAATCGAACTCTCCACCTGCTCCTTCCCAAATGAAAAAGATGGCCACTAAGACAACTTCCAAGTGGCTTGACCACACAACCCTATTCGCTTTTCCAAACCTTAGCTTATTTTATTGATAAGTCATTTTTTTTGTCAGATTTATTGATAAGTCTAGTAGGCGTTAGCTACTAGTGATATGATCCGATGGCACAAGGGAAGGGATCACTAGTGAGTAGAATTTAAATGGCCGAATCGTTTTATTGTAGTAAATACTTATTCGCATGTTTCATGTAATTACTCGATGTGCACAGAGACCGTCGCATCCGATGAGCATAAGCCGTGTTGCGCAAAGATACAGCCTCAGATACTCAATTCTTAAAATGAAAAATTATTGTCTTCAACTTAAGACTTTTTTTTAAGTGGAGTTAACTAGACACATAGACATCAAGGCTTTTTATTTTGATATGCTGTTCGGATGGCGTTTCGTCAGCTTTCAGGTACCTCGATTAGCGGGCGATCCAAAGGGCGCACGTTCCTTATAAGTATCTTGAATTTTACTCTTTTCCTAACAAGTCTTGAACCCGACACCACGAGAGGAGGAAGCAAACTCAGCCAACACGTTATTGTTCAATGAGAGAGAGAGCAAACGTTCCACCAAGGAAAGGCTGGAAAGTAAAGAAGCGAGTATCAGAGCAATTTTGAGCTTCTCTTAAGAAAGAAATCAACATCCACTTACGAAGGAACACCCACACAAAGCAATTTCCCTTATTCATGCATCCCTCTTCTTTTTCTATACCGTCTCGGCTCGACCCCCTCCTTTTCTTTTCCTCACCGCCATCTCTATATTGCCAGGCGCCGATCCTTCCCCCAGCACGGCGTGGACTGAGCTGTCGTTGCCGTCTTCCCATAGGGAATACGCCTCTTCCCCGTGGACCGCCTCGTCGCCGATCTCCATGTCCTCCTCCGACATCCTCAGCGGCACGACGTACTGCACCGCGAGGCAGATCAAGCTGGTCACCACCACGTTGAGGGTGACGATGAAGACGATCCCAAGCAGCTGGACCCCGATCTGCCTGAACCCCGCCTGGACCCTTCCTGTCTGGAACCCGTAGAGGAGCCCTATGTACTTTTCAATATTGCCGGTGAAGAAGAGGCGGTTCAACCTCGGCTCCGCGAAGAGCCCCGTGAGGATCCCGCCGAGGCTCCCGGCAACGGCGTGGGTATGGAAGACGGCCATCGTGTCATCAACCTTTTGGAGCAGCTCGAATTTCTTGTGGACCACCATCATGGTGAACCACGGGATTGAGCCAGAGCAGACCCCCATTATTATAGCTGCCCAACCTTGGACCAAACCTGAATTCAAAGGCGAAGTAATGTGTACTATTGTCTTGTAAATTATGCAGTTTGATTTAGTTTTATCACCTTTACGGCAGTGTACATACCGTACATGTTTCTTCCATTGCATACTGCAGATTTCTAAAAAGGCAAGTAGTTTAAATTAATTGCTCCCTTGGTGAAAAACATGCTACAAAGCAAATGCAGGCGCGACTGCACAATGCCGGCAGATCGCGTGTGTTCACCCGTCATATAAGGGCTGTGAATTCGTGTTAGTCGCGTCGTTTCGAGAGCGTGCTTTGGTTGATCATGCTAAGAAGTTCGTGTCTGTGCGGTGCTGTTTTCGGATCTGCCCTTTCCTAAACATTTCGAGTTCGTGACGACGCACACTTCAAAAGCAAAGTTGGTCTGTGAAATTTACCAGCAGCCGGGGTGATGCAGACCAGGCCAGTGATCATCCCTTGGACAGCACCAATCACAGAGGCCTTGCTGAAGACGACAACATCGAGCACGAGCCAGGTGAGCAAGCTCGTGGCCGTGCAGATGTGGGTGTTGATGACGGCGAGCGAGGCGTCCACGTTGACCGAGTAAGGGTCGCCTCCGTTGAACCCAGTCCATCCCATCCACAGGAGCCCGGCCCCGGCCAACATGAGCAGGATGTTGTTGGGAGGAAATCGCTCTCTATCCTTTCTCAGACGAGGACCCACCTGTGTGCAAAAGAATGAGTCGATCAAAGATGGCGCGACTCTCGAGCCCCGATCTTTGTACATATCAGTTTGGGATTTGAAAAAGATGAATTGGATTGATAACAAGAAGCTATCTTGACCTATTGGAATGTCTTGCTTTTTGCAAGAGAAATGAGGAAATTGTAAAGCTTTCCACTTACCCAATATGCCGCAGTAAAACCAGCCACTCCTGAAGACAAATGAATCACATACCCACCAGAATAGTCCATTAGCCCCTTCCGGTAGAGAAATCCATTAGGATACCATATGCTGAATGCCCCAAACGTGTAGGAAAACGTCAGCCAAAGCGGCACAAACATCATCCACGCGTAGAAATTCATCCTCCCCAGCAAGGCCCCCGCGATGAGGATCAGCGTGATTGCCGCGAAGACGAACTGGAAGTACACCATTGTCGCGTTCGGCAGCATCCCCGAGAACGCCTTGTCCAGCAGGAAGTGCTGATCAAGCGCGACGTTGATCCTGCCCCAGAACGGGAGCATCCGGTGGCCAAAAGACATGTGGTAGCCCCACAGGACCCAGCAGACGAGGACGCAGGCGAAGGCATACAGCGCCATGAACGCCGAGTTCACCGCCCACTTCTTCTTCACCCCGCCCCCGTACAGGATCATGAGCCCTGGCACGCTCTGCAGGCCGACTAGGGTGGCCGCCGTCAGCTGCCACGCGTTGTCACCTTTGCTCATCCACCCGGGGCTCGACTCATTGGGGGCGAGATTCGGGGGGAGGGCAAATGGAGGAGTCAAGCTCATTTTTTCCTCTCTCTCTCTCTAGGACAAGAACCCTATCCAACAATGTGGAGTAAATTCCTCAATGCCTCGGGCATTTTCGGTTTCGATAGTTCGAACTTTAAATAAGAGGATGTGAAAGTTTGATCCTCACGATTAGTTGTCACACAAAGCGGGAATCCTCTCTTCCTTCCTAAACAAATCCATTAAAATAAGGGTTCTTTAGCCTCGGACCTTGGCCACTTCGCTGCTAATAAGTTTCGACTCCGGTGGACTTTCCCAGGCGATGCGCCGATGCTTCCTAAGATTCTCGGCACATGACAACAGGGAAATGGAACTCGCTCGACATTGCTGGGAGGATGATTTGGATGTATGTACGCTGTGAAGAAGCTTGAAAACCATGTGGGGGTGATTCTCATTCCAATGGGAGAAACGAAAGAGACAACCACGTGATGCAGACGCATGCGACTGGGCTTCAAAAGGGTACGGTGAATGCAAGAGCTGTGACGTGACGTCGGGAGATTTTTGTTAGGGTTCAGCGAACTCAGATCCCGTTCCTTACGGTCATTGCACTTCGATTTCAGTGATCAAATATGGTAATACCCCAATTTGTTTTGATCGAGTTCGATTAGGTTTCTAAATAAACCCTATATGATTTGTTTAGCCCACGACAGGAAAAATGCTACATAGACCGTCGTCTAGAGCCGGGGAGGTGTCCTAGCGGCGTCACGTCGATGACCCTCCATGACCGCAGGTGAGGGTAGCCTAGGCCTTGTTGGCTCATATGGCAAGATCATGCGACTCTCGCCCCCGGGTTCAGTGGTACCATGCCCGCCTTAAACCTCGACAAGAGTTGCTAGTCTTGTCGCTAGCAAGGTGAAGGTTTGGTCGCCCTCATCAAGCCGTTGTTGCCCGGGACGGCCCTCTCCGAAGTAGAATCCGGGTAGTTCGAAGCCGATGAACATCGACAAGGGTGCGCGACCCTTGCCTACAATGGCTTTGGACCCTCGCTTTTGGGCTGACGAGGAGAGTCACCCCACGCTAGACCACATCATCCCCATTTTCTGTTTCTCTATTTTTTTATTTTTTTGTTCCCAGTAACAAGTTTGGAACAGAAATCCGTTTGGTAACGTAATTTCATTTTTCTATTTCTGGAACAAATTTCTATTCCAGAAATAGGTTTGGAACAGAAATCATAAGTAAAATAAAATTACTTTTCCATTTCTGGAACAAAAATGAGAAATAAAAACTCTTCTTATCGCTTGTCCTCGTTATTAGCTGGCCATTCCCTTGCCACTCGCTATTGCCGTCGACAGCCTCCCCCCATCGTCGACCGTCTCCCGCCGTCGGCCGCCTCCTTCCTTCGTCCTTCGCCAACCGCCTCCTCCCACCGTCGTTCACCACCGTCCAACGTTGGCCGCAACCCGCCCACCATCGCCTCTTGCCGTCCTTTGCTGCCACCTTATTGCCGGCTCTCACCACCGCCGCCTGCTCGCCGGTCGCCTCTTGTTGCCGACCACCGTCCTTCGCCGCCCGACACTAGCCGCCAACCGCCAGCCACCACCGACTGCCGTCCTCTGCCACCGGCCGCTGTTCTCCACCGCCCGACATCGACCGCCATCCTACGTTGGCCACCCTCCACCGCAAGCTGCCTCCCGCCACCGACTGCACACCACCGACCGCCATCCTCCATCGCCCGACGTCGACACCCTCCGGCTGCCCTCCTCCCCCGGCTGTCGCCGCCGTTATCTGTTGGTCGCTGTGCTCCACCACTCGACGCCGGTCGCCGCCCGGCACCAATTGCCTCTCGTCGCCCGGCACCGATTGCCTCTCGCCGCCGGTCTCCATCATCCTCCGCCGCCGACCACCCTCCTCCGCCTCCCGCCGCCTCCCACCGCCACCCGCCATCCTCGGCCGGCCGCTTGGAAGGAAGAAATGTTATGTCGTTGTCAAACGAATTTCTATTTCGAAAGCAAAAATTTTATTTCGTTATCAAACACGTATTTTTGCTTAGAAACTCGTCCACAGAATAGAAATAAAAAAATCTATTTCTGACTAGAAATTGATTTCTAAAATAGAAATGTTACCATGCGCGTCCAAAGGGTTTAAGTCTAATGTCACTCCAATTGGACCCCATATTGGCTGCGCGAGTTAACATCCAAGCAATTTTTGCGATATGAACAGACCAGCCAATGATTTCCCGAGAAGTCAATTGAAATTGTTGAAAGCGTACGAATCGAAGTTGAATCGAAAGTTCAGTCATCGGGGGAGCTAAACTGAAGTTCAATGACCGCATGCCAGATGCTAGATAAACCAATCTTTGCCACACATGAGGCGAGCAACATCTCAAAACTCCACTTCGATGGGCAGGAGGATATGCGTTCGTCGAATTAGATGTTTTAGATGTACTTTTTTCTTAACAAACCAAATAAAAAGGATTTCAAGATGAAGGTAGGTAAAATTAATTCATCAATTTTTTATAATTTATTCGATCTGATCCTTGAATATTTTTTTTTGTCAATCGGGTCCTTGAACCTTATAATTTTTCGTTTCACGTTAAACCTTCTGCAAATCGTATGGATGAAAATGCTAATATGGCAAACGATGTCCGCGCAATATTAGTGCATAGACATTCACGTTACCAGATCGAAGGATCTCGCCCCCAATTTCATCGAGGAGGCTCCCCCGATTGTGGCTCCATCTACCATAAAATGGATAAATGGGCATGTGTTCAACTCTTCCTAGGATAAGTATAAGTTATTTTGCAGTTCGGATCCATCGTGGTAACGAGTTGTCATGGAATATCACTGAAGTATTATTTATATAAATTATTGCGGTGTAGAAATATAAAAAAAGGTATTTTTTTTTAATTATGAACGATTGACATCTATTTTCTTGTGACTAAAAATAATTTTTTTTTTGGCCGAGACTAAAAATAATTTGGCAGGTTCAAAATCTATGCATTTTGCCATTTTCCTTTTCGTTTCCCTTTTCTTGTGTTGTTTATTTATCTATTATTGTTCCTTAGAAAGTTCTACTGTTCTACATATAGCAGTAGCTCAATAGGGTTTAAGAAGGGCACCGGCACCAGCGTACTCAAGTTCTTCCTCGTCCCCTCCGGCGATTCCTCCGCCGCCGCCCGCCGTCGCCTCCGATCCTCGCGACCGCCGGCGGCGTTCGAATTCCTTCCCCCGAGAGCGCCCCTCCGAGCTCAGATGTGCACGAAGAGGGCGGCGACGGCTCTGGCGGTCGACTGCATCGCTTCTCTTCCCAAGGTACGCTCGTCGCGAACCTCCTCCTCCTCAAGTTCCATTTGGGCGCTGAACCCGTCGAGGCTCATCGGCTCCGCCGCCGAAAGTTACGATCTTGGCGTGCCCAATGGCTCCAACGGCGAGTACGTGCCCGAGCTTGAGCAGAGCCCCGATGGGGTTCGCGAGAAGAGCCGGGATTTTGCTGATACTGATCGGGGGAGCTTAAACCCTAATGGGGTTTACGGGTCGGTCGTGCAAAGTAGGAACTTTAACGAGCATTGTAGGCCGTATTATGGCGACTCTCAGGCGACGAATTGGAATGGTGGGATGTATAGGGAGAGTTATGGAGGTGAATATGGGAATAGGCCGGTCGTGGGGAATATGAACACGGGCAGTTACAGCGATGGCTCGGGCGGTTGGGCACAGAAACCGAGCGATTTTGGGCGGAATCCGAGTCCGAATGCGGGTTATTATCCGAGTCAGTATGGAGGACAGTCTCCACAAAATGTGAATGTGCACAGCTCTTCAGGTAGTGTGCAGGGGTTTGAGCGGAATCCAAATATGGCTTATGGTCAGCGGGGGAATGCGTCTACCATCGGAGCTTCTTCTTATGGAGAAGGATACGGGCAAGTGAGGCCTAACGCGAGTGGATATTATTCCCAGAGCCCTTCGAATACACAAATGATGGGGCAACATCAGGAAAATTTCGGCTATAATATGGGGATGGGTGGCAGCTTTCAAAATGGTCAACAAACCGCTTCCCCCCAGAATCCCGGTGCCGGACAGTACCCTCAAAACTTTTCTTTGGGACAGCATCGGGTGAACTCGAATGATAGTAATGATTTGATGGCCGCGTCTCAGATGCCTGGCGATGCCGGGCCTGGACAAGCATTGGATGGAGCTTCTGAAGGTCCGTCTTTCATTGGTTCCCTCGAAGAGTTTGATGGTTTCTGCAGAGAGGGAAAAGTGAAGGAAGCTGTGGAAGTTTTGAAGTTGTTGGTTAGTAAGTGTGTTGCTGTTGATATACCTCGTTATGTACAACTGATGCACCAGTGTGGTGAAAATAAAGCACTAGAAGAAGCAAAAGTAGTTCATGAACATGTCATGAGATCAATGGCCCCTCTCAATGTCTTCACCTATAACCGGATCTTGGAAATGTACGGCCGATGTGGTTCCATGGACGATGCGTTTGCGGTGTTTGACAAAATGTCTGAGCGTAATTTGTCAACGTGGGACATCATGATTGCATGGCTTGCAAAGAATGGCCTTGGAGAGGATGCCATTGACCTGTTCACTCAATTCAAAGAAGCAGGGCTTAAACCTGACGGACAAATGTTCATTGCTGTGTTCTCTGCTTGTGCCGCAGTGGGTGATATTCATGAGGGGATGTTGCATCTTGAATCAATGAGCAGGGATTATGGCTTTGTCCCATCTATGGAGCACTATGTGAGTGTGGTAGACATGCTGGGAAGAACAGGGCATCTGGATGAGGCGATGGAGTTTGTAGAGAAAATGCCGTTGGAGCCTAGTGTAGGAATCTGGGAGACCTTGATGAATCTTTGTAGAATTCATGGGCACACAGAACTCGGGGATCGCTGCGCTGAGCTTGTTGAGCAGTTGGATCCGTCACGCTTGAATGAACAGTCAAGGTCAGGTCTTGTACCAGTGGCAGCTTCTGATATTGCTAAGGAGGAAGAGAAGAAAAAAATGGCTAAGAGAAATATCTTAGAGGCGAGGAGCACTGTCCATGAATATCGAGCAGGTGATACTTCTCATCCCGAGACGCAAAGAATCTACGCTCAGCTAAGGGGATTAAGGGGACTTATGAAAGAGGCTGGTTATGTTGCGGAGACTAGATTTGTCTTGCATGACATTGACCAGGAAAGCAAGGAGGACGCCCTTCTAGCTCACAGTGAGAGACTTGCAGTTTCTTATGGTCTACTCAGTAGTCCAGCCAGATCATCTATTCGGGTCATTAAGAATCTCCGTGTTTGTGGGGATTGCCACAACGCGCTGAAGATTATGTCAAAGTTAGTGGGAAGAGAGTTTATCATGCGCGATGCCAAGAGGTTTCACCACATTAAAGACGGCGTATGCTCTTGCCGGGATTACTGGTAAAGTGATGAAAGTCTAAAAACGTTACTAGCTAGTTGCCTTTGGAGCCATGATAAGTAATCTCAACTGATTCTTTTGTGACAATATACACAACTATTGTTAGCTCAGAAAGTTCAGTTCTTCCTTTTTCTTTTGGGCTGGACCTCAGAAAGTTCAGTTCATTAGGCATTTTACTGTCACTTGTCCATTGATCTCGTAACTCACTGCTGTATCAATTGACCTACGAGATATGAAATGAAGATGATTGTGTTTATCTTAGAGTCAGGATCAACTTGGATGTAGTGAATTTAAGGGGTTATGCTGCTTTGAATCTCTTTTGGTCTGATATGCTTAAAAGTTGCTAGCGATGCTGCCCATGGTAAATATAAAAGATTTGTGCACCTCCTGATTCAAGTCCGTCCAAATTCACTTTTAGCGAGATAGCATTCGCTTCCATAACCAAGTACAAGATTCCTGCACCTAGATTTGGAGAGTTTTGTGTTACTACATGGCGGTTATGTGTGAATGTCGCTGCCATTCTTCTTGGGGAGGAGAACTGGACTCCATGATGATGCTGAAACGCAAGAAATGATCTTGTTCATGTACGTCTACAATCTCCTGGATACTGGCCAATAAAGGTTTATATATGGTTTGATAGACAAAAACGAGCACTCATGAGAGTATCTTCCAGCAGAGATCAAGGCATAACGACTCGCGCTTATCTGGAAGCCGTTGAGAAAGGTGCAACCGGAAAGTCCCAGTAGCAGAGTCTTTTTCGATTTGAGAATGTGGTATTGACTCATGACTTGTAGTTTAAGATTCTTCGATTCGTCCCACTTGTTCATTATGGTTACAAGATCGTATTACATTTGTTGCAAATTAACCAAACATAGGCCTGTAACGCCCTGCGCGAATTGATCATTACAGGTGGTGTTTATTGGATCTGCTTTGATTTGAGCTTGTCTGCTTGCGCGCATGGGCAGCAGAAGTTTCATTGAACTGTATGGGCAGTTGCAGTAGCCTTCATGGCCATCTGCTTCGACTGATGAAAGTAGTAGCCGATGGACCACTTGCTCGCCAGCCTGGTTTCTTTGAGGCGCAAATCCACGACGGAATTGATGTCGTAACAATCTCCGAAACGGGATCTGAGGCGTTGTCCTGCATGATTTCTGTTCTTCCCTTTGGACACCTTGCGGATGTGCCGGGAGGGAAGAGAGTTATGGAACTTATGTATGAGTTGATAGATGATCCCTTGAGCAATATAGTTGAATTTTAGGAAGCCATTGGTGAGCACGTTCCTCCCGCTTCAGAATTTCCATTATCCGGTATCTACCGACGACAGTCATCTCCAGGCTTTTGCCGAACAACCTTTGCCTGTTGTCCCCAATAATTCACCCAAACATACTGAAAGTCGCCTTGGACGATAAGTTGGCGCCGGTGGAGTAAGCATGTACAGGACAACCGTGGAAAGAGTAGCATGACAGAAAAAGATTTGGCCTTTCACCGGTGCAAAACGACGTGTTCCTCACGGCCGACATTCTCAAAGTAGCCCGAGCCATCCTTCGTGAGATATTCGTCGCTTGCATCCGTCATGGACGTCGAATGGCTAGATAGAAGAACTCGTTTGGACCGTTCTCTTTTTCCGTATGAGGTTCCAAACGCTCTTTTCTTTTCGGCTCGATGAGGGCGGTGTCTCAGTCCGTGGGACAGAATTCCCCGCTACGTATCGTGCAGCGTATATGCCCTGAAGAGATATCCAGCCGGCACTGCTCCGTCGCCAACATTTGTTAAACAATGGCGGAACTAGCAATGCCCAAATTCTTCTAAAGGGACCTTTTGGGGCTCTCTTCCCCGTTCCATGCACAGCATCTCCATCTCTTGGACCCTCGAGGGGGCGGAGCCTATGTAGTGAACCCACCGGTGCATACAATTTACGGAGTCGAAACATTTCTTTAAGGCCATCTTGCAAGCAAAATTGATAAACATAGCACGCGCAGCGTACATGGAAGAATTGGCGGTTGCGAACTAGGGGTATGCGAAATAGACCGCCTAAATCGGGAACCGCCCAGACTGGACTAGATCGGACCAGTCGGTTTGGTTCAATTCTTGAGATTGTCGGTCCGATTTCTAGTTCCTAAAACTGGACTGAACTGACCACATATACCTTTTTTTTTGTGATTATGTGTACTCAGTATGAGGAATATAACTCCAATTTTAGAACCTATGTGTAGTCAGTACGGGAAACACAATTCGTCATCGTATTGGTTTGAATTGCACATTTGTTTTTGTGATTATGTATAGTCGGTATGAGGAACACAATTCTAGTTTCAAAATTTATGATATTAAGTAATGGGAAAAAAAAAAGTGACCGGTTCCCAATCTATGACCAATTGGTCCGATCCCTGATTCCCAATTTTGGGAACCAGTTCTCCGGGTTCGGTTTCTGGTTCCACCTTAGAATTGGATTGGATCGGGAACCGATCGCCCCTATTGGGAACCGGCCTCATCAGCGTGACCATGTTTGTAGCAACCAGTGTGTTGATGGTGGCATTATCCAAAGTAATGGAAAACAGTTTGGTCGAGAGCCGTTGTCGTGATTTCCGCGTAGACATTGTCCGATTTGTGCGGACATGGATGCTTCTTAAACAACAGAGTGACATGAAAGGTGAAAGAAGAATTGTATAGGAAATTGGGAATTTCTTCTTTATTTCACTTATGATACCAATACATTCTTTACATGTATATAGTACAATGTATGGATAATAAAACGAAATAATGAAAAATACAATATCAATTGTAATCACTAATTATCACTTATTGATTCAATCAATAGATCTAAATCCTGGATTGTATCTTCGATACCAAAACATGTCTCCTACACTCTCCCTCAAGCTGGTGGCTTGTATATGTCTAAGACGCCTAGCTTGTTTAAGAGATATGTGTGTTGTCTCTGACATAAGGGTTTGGTGAAAATATCTGTAGGCTGTTCTAATGTTCCAATTCCTTTTGTCTCAATAATCCCTTCTTGAATTTTGTCCCGAGTGAAATGACAATCAACTTCTATATGTTTTGTTCTTTCATGAACTATAAGATTTGTTGCAAGTTTGAGTGCCGCATCATTATCACAAAACAGTGCGGTTGGTCCCTTAACTTGTATGCCCAAGTCCAGAAGTAGACCTCGCATCCAAACTATCTCACATACAGTCTTGGCCATGGCTCGGTATTCAGCTTCAGCTGAGGACAATGATACAGTCGATTGCTTCTTCGTTTTCCACGAAAGTAATGATTTTCCAAACTTGATACAAAATCCAGTAATGGATCCTCTGGTCATAGGACAGGTTGCATAATCCGTATCACAATAGACTGTCATCTCCATGTTACATTCTCGAGAGAAAAGTATTCCAAGTCCTGGACATTTCTTCAAATACTTCACGACTTTCAATGCTGCATTCATATGAGATTGTTTTGGATTATACATAAATTGACTAAGTGTTTGTACTACATAACATATGTCAGGTCTTGTCATAGTAAGGTAGATGAGCTTTCCTACAAGTCTCTAATAACCGGATGGACCTTTGAGTAATGGGTCATCGCTTTGGGACGTTGTTCCCCAATCATAATCGACAGTGGTCAACTTGGTGTTCTGGTCAATAGGAATGATTGCTGGCTTGCATCATGATAAACCTGCTTCTGATATAATTTCTAGGACAAATTTTCATTGGCTAAAAGAGACTCCTAGTTCTGAACGGGCAATCTCAATGCCAAGAAAATATTTGGGAGGTCCTAGATCTTTAATATGAAAAGTAGAATGTAGATAATCTTTGAGATGTTTAATTGCAGATTCATCATTTCCCATAATGAGTATGTCATCGACATATATCATCAAATAGATAGACGACGCACCTTTTGCCCATGTGAAAAGTGCATAATCATGTCTAGACTGTTTAAAACCAGCAGATGTAAGTGCATCCGTGAGTTTCGCATACCACTGTCGGGAAACCTGTTTGAGACCATAAAGGGATTTGCGGAGACGACAAACTCTAGACTCCCCCTATCTCTGTAAACTCTGTGGAAGATCCATGTAGATTTCCTCTTCTAGATCACCATGCAGAAAGCATTATGAACATCCATTTGGTGTAAATCCCAATTGCGAAAAGCAGCAATAGATAGGAAGGAACGGACTGTGACTTCTTTCGCTATTGGAGAAAAGGTCTCATGATAATCGAAGCCTTCTCGTTGTGTGAAACATTTAGCTACTAAACGAGCCTTGTAACGTTCAATGGATCCATCTGCTCTATACTTTATTTTGTAGACCCATTTGCAACAAATTGGTTTTCGATGTGGTGGTAGGAGTACAATATCCCAAGTCTCATTCTCCATTAATGCATGTAATTCCGCTTCCATGGCTTTCTGCCAGTGTGGATCCTTGACTGCTTCATTTTAAGAAGATGGTTCTCGTTCCTCGGAGATACGACTAATGCAACACATATGTTCCAAAGATAGTCGATCAAATGAAACATATGAGGAAACAGGGTAGTGAGTACCTGATGACTTAGATGTATTGTAGATATAATCCTTAGTCCATGTCGGAGGACGAGTGATGCGGCCTGAACGTCGAGGTTGACGATTTTTTGTAGGCGTAAGTGGCATGGATTCTTGAACAGTATCTTCTGGAGATGATGAAATGGAAGGAGAGACATAATTCTCTTCACTTCAAGAGGTGCGGGTGAATGATCCATAGATATGGAAGGATCCTCTGTGGTCTCCATCGTAGAATGCTTGGAAGGTGTAATAGATAACAAATACTGATTTGGAGACAAATCCTCTTCAGATAAAAATCGGTGAATATTAGATAAGGATTCAGAGTATTCAGCCGAAATTTCTTCGGTCTGAAAAGGAAATATATTTTCATGGAATACGACATCCCTGCTTACGAAGAAATTCCCCGTTGATGGTTCCAAGACATAATAACCTTTCTGAATAGTCGGATAACCCATGAAGATGCATCGATGGGCATGGGGACCTATTTCGTCCCGAGGCCCAACAGTAGTTGCATAGCATAAGCAACCAAATACTCTCAAATGATGGATATCAGGTTTCTTCCCAAAAAGTAACTCAAAAGGAGTTCGCCCATCGAGAATCCGAGTAGGCATGCAATTGATCAGGTAAGCTGCCGTGACCACACAATCTCCCCAAAAGTTTTCTGGAATGGAAGCCTGGAATTTGAGTGCTCGCGCAACTTCTAAGAGATGATGATGTTTACGTTCAACAACTCCATTTTGTTGTGGAGTGTAGGTGCAAGAACACTCATGAATAATTCCATGGGAAGAGAAAAGGGATGCACAATCTAGATTAAGGAATTCTCCTCCATTGTCAGTGCGAATGCGCTGAACAGAAGTCCCAAACTAATTGTTTAATAAGGAGAAGAAAATTTTTAGTCGGGAAGGAACTTGAAACTTGGATTGCATGAGGAAAACCCATGTGGCACGAGAAAAATCATCCACAATGGTAAGAAAGAAACGATATCCATCACGATATGCAGTGTGCTAAGGTCCCCAAACATCAACATGGATTAGTGAAAAAATTTTGTTGGTTCGAGATTCGTTAGTGGGGAAAGGCGCACGAAATTGTTTAGTCAAAGGACAAATTGGACATCAAGGGTGTGGAAAAAAAGCACTATGACCCAATCTTTGATGAGAAAGTAGAATTTTATCATTGGATATGGCATTACACAATGATTCTTTTTTCAAAGGAATACATGATAATTCATGATTTTTGTAAGGGGTAATCCAAAAATAGAGTCCTTGTGAAATTCTACCCAAGCCCATCAGTTTGCCAGTCGAAAGGCCCTGAAAGAAACAATTATTAGAATTGAAGAAAGCACAACAAGAATTGTCCTGGCAGACTTTAGAAACGGAAATGAGATTGAACAGAAATTCAGGGACATAGGAAATTTTTGAGTTTAATGGAAGGAGTAAGGTCAACTGTGCCAATTTTTGTGACATGGGTGGAATTCCCATTTGGAAGTTGAACTGAAATTGGCGACCCTAGATTTGAATGAATTTTAGAAAAAAAACTTTTGTCACAGACAATGTAGTCACTAGCACCTGAATCAATTTTCCATGCATCATTAGAAATAGAACTCGTCAAACAAAAGGAAGTACCTAAAAAATTGCTGGTCTTTTCAGAAACATTTAACTGTTTCAAATGATTTGCTGGTACTGATCCTTAGTGATTTCTTCATTGCCTTTGTCAGTGTATTTCCTTGTGACTTGATAGGCCGAGATTTCCTTTTCTTTCTTCCCTTTTTCTCCGAGTCTCCCATGTAATTTCCAGCAAGTTTCTATTGTATGATGCGGACGTTTACAATAATCACGGTATAATTTACCTTTTCCTTTTTGATTTTGCCCATTCCCTTTCTGAAATGGCGTGGCTGAAGGCGGTTCACCGGATTTGATGATGGGTGCTAACGTGGCCTCATAGAAGTCGTCGGATTCAGACATGAGAAATGATGATCGTGAGCCATCCAATCGTCTCTTTGAATCCTGGCCATCCATCCCTTTATTTCCTTTCTCCTCGTCTTTGTCTGCAAACCCTAAAGTTGCTGGGTTTCTCCAACTTTTGCTGCTTGTTCTCCCGAGTAACCCTCTCTGTTGATGTTTCGCCTGAGCCGAGAGGAGGATGGTTTCTTTGATTTTGCTGTAATCCAAAGAGGTAAGGCGCTGGCTTTCTTCCTGGACTGCAAGTTGGAAGATTCGCCCAAGTGATGGCATGGGATCCATTGCCAAGATCTGAGGGGCGGAAAGGGAAGTAAGTTTCATTCAAAATCAGCAAAAATCCGGTAACATTTTCCCTTTCTCGAATGGCTCGGTACTGTTGCAAAGTGGTCTCAGGTCCTTCGAGCTTTTCCTCGGCCGCTTCTAGTTCGTTCCAAAACGCCGAAAGTTTGTTAAAACAAGCATTTACAGTCATATTTCCTTGCTTCAATTCGGTCAGTTCCTGCACGAGAGAAAAAATTTTTGCACAATCTAGTTTGCCATACATCTCTTTGATGTTTTCCCACATAATTTTTGAGTCCTCCGTCGGAAGAAGTCCGGCCGCGACGTATGGGGAGATGCAATTTCCGATCCATGTTCGGACGAGTTGATTGCATTTTTTCCAGTGTCTCGCCAGACGTTCGTCCGAGGGAATTGGGGCGGTTCCGTCGAGGAAAGCGTCCTTATCTTTCGTTACCAAAGCTCGCCAGAACTCTTGCGACCACTGTTCGTAAAATTCTGCACGTGTCAACGAACGTGTTGAACAAGTAATACAATGATGAGAAGAGTATCGTCCCACAGAGATTGATGGTAATAAACCAATTAAATATTAAAAATAGATTAATTCTAAAATTTATCTAACAGATCAAAATATAATTGAAAATAAATAAAAACTGACAATTTTTAAAAACGAAATTTTATAAACTAAAGGCAGATAATCAATCAGGTAAAATATGTTAGAGCATCCGATTTCACCATAACCACTAGATATGAATTTCGGATCATTATGCATACAAGAACGATATCAAGCATGTGATAGCGGAATTTCCTAATCTATTTACTATCCTATCTCTAGGTATAGCAAACCTACTCAGTTTATCAATTCACTATATTTCTATGTGAATTTAAATAAACATAAGCGCATTAAAATCTGTGAATATTCCCGGTTTACAATGAATCTTTTGGACCACCTTATCACCGAAAGCTACACAAATAACATGGTATATTTCTATCCACATTTAATTCATGGTTATATATTATAAGGAGCAATTACATATTATCACTTCTCAGTCTCAAACATGCACATCAGATCATTCAAGTGGTGGCCAATCACCTAAATGCATTAAGCACAATAATATATAACTCACATGAATGAAATTACTTGCAAAGCATAAAAAGTATGAAATTCATATCATCATGGTTAGGCTACATCGTAGCTCTAACAAAGAAAATTAGAACATAATAGAAGAAGAAACGAAAATAGAAATTAAATCAAACATCTTGAATCAAAGAACAAGAATTCTGTCACCACTTTTGTCTTCTCTTCAAAATACTTGAAAAACTCTCAGAACACTGAAAACAAAAACGATCTCTCTTTCTCTCTCTCTAAAAAAACTCAATGTTCCCCCAAGTTATCCTATTTATATAATAACATCCAAGACTCCTCTCACAAGGCAATTACTTCTTTTTTCACATAAAATTAGAGAATAAATCGCAGAATTCCCAACGTGATATCCACCTTCCAACTCTTCTCTAGGTCGCATATTCCTTTCCTTCTTTTTGCCATATTTTCCTTATTTTCTCTATATCTCAATATTCTGCATAAATAAGGAAATATTAAGTAAATAAAAGGAAATCCAAATATATTCTAACAAATATTGCATTATTTATTGCCTAAAATAGATAAAATAACTCTATTTTTATAGAGTTATCAAATCCCCAAACTTAACATTTTGCTAGTCCTCGAGCAAAAGCAAGATATAAGACATACTCAAGCTAACAGTCCCCTCCATGACTTTCTTCCATAATTGCTCAAAATCACAATTCAAAGAAAAACACAAATTTCATCCAAACATTGAAATAGATTCATAAGTTAAAACCGATTCTAACTATGTGATCCAAGTGTGTGTGAGTCCTCATCTTTTCGAATTATATGCAATCCAAATAAGTTCACATTGATATGCAACCTCTCAAAAACTCTTTATAATTATAACCAAATCTCATAGGTTTGCTTTTCATTCCTCTCTCCACTAATGTAAGCTAATCATCGAACCAAAAATCAATAGGACTTTCCTTAGGTTGTAATGTAAGGCTGGGCTAACGGTGAGATAATGGTAAATTTAAGCTCAAATCACCCATGAACACATTGATTTCTAGGATCTAATTAGAGCACATGCCACTATCTCCACTTTCACATCTTCAAAATAATCTTTCTGCCACTACATATCATCATTCTTTCTCTTTTTTTTTCTTTTTTTTTCTTTTTTTTTTCTCTTTTTTTTTTGAAGAAGAAGATACACCCAAACTACCATAGCAATCAAATTATTTCCATGCTCCACCCTTTCTCCCAAATTGCTATTATGCTCAAATAAACTTTTATCCTAAAAAAATCAACTTGTTCATGGGGCGTGGGACAATGATGTAATTTGGCAAAAGGTAAGCTAAAAAGTACGTGGGTGCCAATAAAAGATTGGATAATAATTAAGGCTCAACGGGGTGACTATGGATAAATAAATAGGGTTGGCTTGAAAGGCTCAATCGATCCAAAAATTGCCTAAATCATTTTCTCAGTTAGATGTAGCCTAGGATTTCGCCTCAAGAGAAAATCAAACAAATTCTAAGATTTGGGTGAGATCTAAGAAAAGCACATACTTCATATGAATATTCTCTAGATGTACACACTACTCAAAAATTAAGGACTTATAGTGCTCAGTAAGTGGATCAACATCAGCAGAATCAAAATTAACTCACATATCATTCGCAAGTTTGAACAAAATTTAAATTTTCCTAAGAATCGCAAAAATTCACAACAAGGAATGCAACAAAAAAATTCAGATTTAGCAAATTTTTTTTTTGAGCAAAAATTTTGTCTCCCCCCAAACTTGAATGAAGCAGTGTCCTCAATGCGAAAAATAAAAGAAACAAAAGAAAAATAGGAACAAGAAAACTCCCCTTGCAGTAGGATGTGTCCATGGATGGTCTTGATGACTAAACTCCAAAAGGTGATCCTTCAAGAAAGAAAATTAACCTGGATAAAAGAAAAAAACAATTCATCTTTTTTTCTTTTTGAAAAAAAATAAACATAAAAAATTAATGAAGAAACATAATAAAAATGCTTGGGTTGCCTCCCAAGAAGCGCTTGCTTTATAGTTTTCAGCCAAACTATCTCAGATGTCGCTATTCTGGAGAATGAAGTTCAATAGTGGTCTTCTGCTTGTTGTAACCACCTTCGAAATAGGGCTTCAAACGTTGACCGTTCACCTTAAATGTGCCTTCGGTATCATGTGCAACTTCAATTGCTCCGTATGGAAATACCTGTGTGACTATATAAGGACCAGACCATCGAGAACGTAACTTTCCTGGAAAAAGTTTAAGACGAGAGTTATAAATTAAAACTTTTTGGCCAATTTCGAACTCTCTTCTGAATATGTGTTTATCATGCCATCTTTTGGTACGCTCCTTGTACATCTTAGCATTTTCATAGGCCTCATTGCGGAATTCATCCAATTCATTTAGTTGCAACAATCTTTTTTCACCTGCAGACTGCATGTCAAAATTCAGAAATTTCAATGCCCAATATGCTTTGTGCTCTAATTCCACCGGTAGATGACAAGCCTTCCCAAACACTAGCCTAAAAGGAGACATCCCAATTGGGGTTTTGAATGCTGTCCTATAGGCCCAAAGTGCATCATCAAGTTTCATTGACCAATCTTTCCTAGAGGCATTCACCGTCTTTTCTAAAATTCTCTTGATTTCCCTATTTGAAACCTCTACTTGACCACTAGTCTGAGGATGATAAGGGGTTGCAATTTTATGTGTGACTCCATACTTACTCAAAAGTGCTTCAAACTGTTTGTTGCAAAAGTGTGTCCCCCTATCACTTATGATTGCCTTAGGAGTGCCAAATCGCGTAAAAATATTTTTTTTCAAGAATTTGACAACAGCCTTAGCATCATTTTTTGGCAATGCTACAGCTTCTACCCACTTAGACACATACTCCACTGCCACTAAAATGTATAAATTACCATAAGAAGATGTAAAGGGTCCCATGAAATCAATACCCCAAACATCAAATAATTCACACACAATAATGTTGTTTAAAGGCATCTCATTTTTTCTAGAAATATTTCCAGTTCTCTGACACCGGTCACATGAAGCTACAAAGGAGTAAGCATCTTTAAAAAGTGTGGGCCAATAAAATCCAGATTGTAAAACCTTAGCTGCAGTTTTGGTGGCACCAAAATGACCACTTGCCTCTCTATCATGACAATGATGCAGAATATTTACCGTTTCTTCATCTGGAACACATCTCCTTATGACCTGGTCTGCACATACCTTAAAAAGAAAAGGTTCTTCCCAAAAATAATTTTTAACATCAGAAAAGAATTTTTTCTTCTGTTGATTTGACAATTCAGGAGGGAGAATATTACTTACCAAATAATTCACAAAATCAGCATACCAAGGAATTTTTGTGGATTTGATGGAAAAAATTTTCTCATCAGGAAACTCTTCCATAATTGGACTTACCTCTTCCTTTAAATTCGGAATTCTTGACAAGTGATCTGCAACTAGATTTTCAGTCCCCTTCTTATCTTTGATTTCCAAATCAAATTCTTGCAACAATAGAATCCACCTAATTAAACGTGGTTTTGATTCTTTCTTTTCAAGCAGATACTTAAGAGCAGAGTGGTCAGAATAAACTATAACTTTTGAGCCAATTAAATAAGAACGAAATTTATCAAAAGCAAACACTACCGCCAAAAGTTCCTTTTCTGTTGTTGAATAATTCAATTGTGCACCTGACAAGGTTCGACTGGCATAGTAAATGGTTTGAAAAAATCCATCCTTTCTTTGTCCAAGTACGGCTCCAACAGCCGAGTCACTAGCGTCACACATCAATTCGAAAGGCAAATCCCAAGTAGGCACAGTCATGATAGGGGCCGAAATTAACTTCTCCTTCAATGTGTTGAATGCCTGCAAACAATCATCAGAGAAGTCAAATTTAGAATCTTTTTCCAACAATTTAGAAAGAGGTCTAGCAATCTTAGAAAAATCTTTAATGAAACGCCTATAAAATCCTGCATGTCCCAAAAATCCTCGAACAAGTTTCACAGAGGTAGGAGGCGGCAATTTTGAAATAACTTCAATCTTAGCTCGGTCCACCTCAATTCCTCTTATAGAGATCTTATGGCCTAGCACAATCCCTTCCTGCACCATAAAGTGACACTTCTCCCAATTCAAGACAAGGTTAGTCTCCTCACATCTTTGTAACACCAAAGCTAAATTATTCAAGCATGAATCAAAAGATGAGCCAAAAATAGAAAAATCATCCATAAATATCTCAATATATTTTTCCATCATGTCAGAAAAAATAGCCATCATGCATCTTTGAAAAGTAGCAGGCGCATTACAAAGACCAAAAGGCATCCTCATATAGGCAAAAGTACCATAAGGACAAGTAAAAGTAGTTTTTTCTTGATCCTCAGGTGCAATAGGGATTTGATTATAACCAGAATATCCATCTAAAAAGCAGTAAAACTCATGCCCTGCAAGTCTCTCCAACAATTGATCAATAAAAGGTAAAGGAAAGTGATCTTTACGGGTGACATCATTCAATTTTCTATAATCCATGCAAACGCGCCATCCAGTAACGGTTCTAGTCGGAATTAATTCATTATCATTATTTAGTTGAACAGTCATACCTCCTGTTTTTGGAACAACTTGCACAGGACTTACCCAGGAGCTATCAGAGATAGGATAGATGATCCCTGCATCAAGTAACTTAATTACCTCAGCTTTCACCACTTCTTGCATTTTCGGGTTCAAACGCCTCTGAGGTTGGATAGTGGGTTTATGTTGTTCCTCCATCAAAATTTTATGCATGCAAATTGAAGGACTAATTCCCTTGATGTCAGCTATTTTCCATCCAATTGCACCTTTATGTTCTCTTAACACTCTGAGCAATTTCTCCTCCATCAAATCTGTTAAAGAAGAAGATATAATTACTGGTAAAGAAGAAATTCCATCTAAATAAGCATATTTCAAATGAGAAGGTAAGGGTTTGAGTTCAAAAATAGGAGGCTCTTCAATTGATGGCTTAAGCTTCGTTGTGTGTTGTCCCAACTCCTCAAATTTTGTAGTCTTATGCCTTGAATATGTTGGATTTGCCTCCATAAAATTTGCGTACTCCATTATCTCCTCATTCTCAACTTCTCTGTCTTTTGGTTGAACCAAACATGCTTCAAGTGGATCTTTAAAAATATTTTCTTGAAAAATATTATTCACCAACTTGTCAACTGTCTCAACTCTAAAACAAGAATTATCATCAAAGGGATATTTCATTGCTTTAAAAACATTGAAAGAAATAAGATCATCTTGAACTCTAAGAATCAACTTTCCCTGTTGTACATCAATAAGAGCTCTTCCTGTTGCTAGAAAAGGACGACCTAAGATAAGTGGTACCTCAAAATCTTCCTCCATGTCAAGAACTATGAAATCTGCAGGAAAAATAAACTTGTCAACTTTTACCAATACATCTTCCACAATACCTCTCGGATATTTAATTGATCGATCAGCCAGTTGAAGCGACACTGTAGTTGCTTTTACTTCACCCAATCCTAATTTCCTGAAAACAGAGAAAGGCATCAAATTAATACTTGCACCTAAATCACATAATGCCTTTTCAAAGTAAGAATCTCCAATAGTGCAAGGAATTGTAAAACTCCCTGGATCTTTTAACTTCGGAGGTAATTTATTTTGTAGGATGGCCGAACATTCCTCATTCAATTTCACAGTTTCATAATCCTCTAGCTTTCTTTTGTTTGCCAAAATCTCCTTCAAAAATTTTGCATAGCTAGGCATTTGCGCTAAAGCATCTGCAAAAGGAATATTAATGTGTAATTTTTTAAAAACATCAAGAAATTTAGAAAATTGCTTATCTATTTTGTGCTGCTGGAGTCGTTGAGGGAATGGAACTGGCGGCACGTATGGCTTGGGATTATCTGGAAAAAGTTTGCTCTTGCCTATTTCCTTTGGTTGTTTCTTGTCCTCTTCTTCTTTGTCTCTGAAAATCTCTTGTTTGGTATCTTCATCACCCACTTGTTTACCACTTCTCAGGGTTATAGCTTTTACATTTTCAATTGGATTTTTCTCTGTGTTGCTAGGTAAAGAACCATGTTGTCTCCCAGACATCATGTTTGCTAACTGCCCCACTTGCATCTCCAGATTTCTGATTGAAGCCTCTTGATTCTGAAATCTCACATCTGTGCTCTTGATGAAGTTTTGAGTAGTGTTGGCAAGTTTTGTGACTATATCTTCTAGACTGGACTTTGTCTCTTCTGGTTGTTTGAATCCCAATGGCAGTCTTGTCGCATTTTGATTATTCCATGAAAAATTTGGATGATTGCGCCATCCTGAATTGTACGTGTTGGAGTAGGGATTATTCTGTGATCTGTTAAAATTCCCAACAAAGTTAGCATTTTCATTAAATCGAGCAAAAGTGTTACCTTCCTGACATTCTGTGCTAATATGTCCTCCACCACAGAAATCGCATGTCACATTCTGAATTTTCATGCTTGAAACACTCATATTATCTATCTTTTTGTTGAGTGCTTCAATTTGTGCAGTGATTGCCGTGAAAGCATCCACCTCGTGAACCCCGCTAGCTTTTCGCATTGATATCCTCTCAGTAGGCTACTGATAACTATTGGATGCCATCTCCTCTAATAAGTTGTAGGCTTCTTCTGGTGTTTTATTATTCAGAGTTCCCCCTGCAGCTGCATCAATCATAGAACGGAGATTTGTACTACACCCATTATAAAAAGTTTGTACCTGCATCCATACGGGTAATGCATGATGTGGGCATCTCCTAAGAAACTCCTTGAATCTTTCCCATGCTTCATACAATGATTCATTATCCATCTGCATAAAATTAGTAATATCGTTACGCATTTTTGCAGATTTTGCAGGTGGAAAGAACTTACCAAGAAATTTTTGGGCCATATCATTCCATGTAGTGATCGATCCTGCAGGAAGAGAAGAGAGCCAACCTTTAGCTTTGTCTCTAAGAGAGAATGGAAATAACCTCAATCTAATAGCATCATCTGAAACTCCATTATATTTAATTGTGTCACAGATTTCAAGAAAAGCATCGATGTGAGCGTTTGGATCATCGCTTGGTAGTCCACTAAATTGCACTGATTGTTGAAGCATCTGAATCAGTGATGGCTTGATCTCAAAGTTGTTTGCTTGAATTGCAGGTCTCCTGATACTTGATGTGGTGCCTTCAACTGTTGGTGCAGCATAATCTTTCAAGAGTCTACGTTGATTTCTACCATCATCAACTCCCTCCATCTTTTTAATGTGATTTCTCTGTTCTCTCAGTCGCCTTTTAAATGTGCGTTCGATTTCTGGATCAAACTCAGTAAGTTTTCCTTGTTGGCTACGTGTCATGCACCAATGTATACTCTGAAAAAAAAAATAAAAGCTAGATTAAACTTAGAATTATCCGGTATCAATATTAATTGGTATTAAATAAACAATCCCCGGCAACGGCGCCAAAAACTTGTTCGTAAAATTCTGCATGTGTCAACGAACGTGTTGAACAAGTAATACAATGATGAGAAGAGTATCGTCCCACAGAGATTGATGGTAATAAACCAATTAAATATTAAAAATAGATTAATTCTAAAATTTATCTAACAGATCAAAATATAATTGAAAATAAATAAAAACTGACAATTTTTAAAAACGAAATTTTATAAACTAAAGGCAGATAATCAATCAGGTAAAATATGTTAGAGCATCCGATTTCACCATAACCACTAGATATGAATTTCGGATCATTATGCATACAAGAACGATATCAAGCATGTGATAGCGGAATTTCCTAATCTATTTACTATCCTATCTCTAGGTATAGCAAACCTACTCAGTTTATCAATTCACTATATTTCTATGTGAATTTAAATAAACATAAGCGCATTAAAATCTGTGAATATTCCCGGTTTACAATGAATCTTTTGGACCACCTTATCACCGAAAGCTACACAAATAACATGGTATATTTCTATCCACATTTAATTCATGGTTATATATTATAAGGAGCAATTACATATTATCACTTCTCAGTCTCAAACATGCACATCAGATCATTCAAGTGGTGGCCAATCACCTAAATGCATTAAGCACAATAATATATAACTCACATGAATGAAATTACTTGCAAAGCATAAAAAGTATGAAATTCATATCATCATGGTTAGGCTACATCGTAGCTCTAACAAAGAAAATTAGAACATAATAGAAAAAGAAACGAAAATAGAAATTAAATCAAACATCTTGAATCAAAGAACAAGAATTCTGTCACCACTTTTGTCTTCTCTTCAAAATACTTGAAAAACTCTCAGAACACTGAAAACAAAAACGATCTCTCTTTCTCTCTCTCTAAAAAAAACTCCATGTTCCCCCAAGTTATCCTATTTATATAATAACATCCAAGACTCCTCTCACAAGGCAATTACTTCTTTTTTTCACATAAAATTAGAGAATAAATCGCAGAATTCCCAACGTGATATCCACCTTCCAACTCTTCTCTAGGTCGCATATTCCTTTCCTTCTTTTTGCCATATTTTCCTTATTTTCTCTATATCTCAATATTCTGCATAAATAAGGAAATATTAAGTAAATAAAAGGAAATCCAAATATATTCTAACAAATATTGCATTATTTATTGCCTAAAATAGATAAAATAACTCTATTTTTATAGAGTTATCAACCACTGAGAATAATTATCGGGACCGATTAATTGTTGAGTAATGAGATGCAGTTCCGGACCGTCGGTGGTGGAGGTGTACAGCGGGTCGCCGGGCTCCGGGCGACCACTGATGGTTGGGAACGGCATGAAACCGGGTGGAGGAATCGAGTAGGGATTCGTACCCATACCCGAGATCCCCGGTTCTGATGCTTGATTCACATATTGTACTCCAAACCTAGGTGTTGGATTCGCTCCAACGTCAGCTAGTGGGCTTTCTTGATTCTGATTCTGTTCTCCTTGGCCTTGAATGACTGGTCTTTGGAAACTGTACCATGGATTTGGTCCATACCAGAATGGATGAAACGAACCCTATACAGGTAGTCACTGGGTGGTCGAAATGGGTTGCCCCTGAGTGGGTCGAGTGGGTTCTTGACCCGAAATCACTTCAGGAACATTCTCCATGCTGTCCTGATTGTCTTCTCGAGTTCGATTTTCCTTAGATCTTGGGGAGTTGTTGCTTGACATGGTATCGGTAGGAAAATGTTGTTTTTCTCCTCTGAATTTTGATAAAAAAAAAATGATTCCTACACCGGAGTGCTAACCTTGTTTTGCAGATTAGTGTTTTTCTGCAGCAACGAGGATAGGAGGGAAAGGGAGGCAATCAAAGAAGGATTTGCGGAAGCTATGCTAGAATCAAGAGCTAAATCGGAAGCTCTGATACCATGACACGAAAGGTGAAAGAAGAATTGTATAGGAAATTGGGAATTTCTTCTGTATTTCACTGATGATACCAATACATTCTTTACATGTATTTATAGTACAATGTATGGATAATAAAAGGAAATAATGAAAAATACAATATCAATTGTAATCACTAATTATTACTTATTGATTCAATCAATAGATCTAAATTCTGGATTGCATCTTCGATATCAAAACATATCTCCAGCACAGAGTTCGTCGTTCTAACACCCAATTTAAGCCCTGTCGGTGACTTGTAACGAGCGTAATTGTCAAGCAGCGGCACCAATTATGCTCTTTTCTCCTTGTTCCAACCCTTGCAGATCCTAGTGTTTGTGGTACTAGGAATGAACCAAAATGGTACCTCGGTGGTAAGGTTTTGTACCATGCGATTAGGCATTGAGCCCGGGCTTCGACATAATTGAATGAACTTCCGGCTATAGCTTGTCGCGATAGCGGCGGCGGAGCTTCCCCCACAGATCTGGCCATTTTAGCGAGATGTTTTGTCTTGATCCCACTTCAAGCGGCATGTCCTGTCATCGGATTTGCGGATAATTTCACTCCACATATCGTGTAGACGGCTTTCTTCTCGCCATTTGAGAGGCTCGCCATGTCAAATGTCTTCCAGATATTGGTCCTTCGTTGCGAAGTTTGCGGGGGCATCGGTCGAAGTTTGCTACTCTTCGAGGTCAAGGGTCCGAGTGGGAAGGGGTGTTGCATTTTCATATAATAGTCACGTTTTTCTTTTTGGTTGGAAATATCGTAAATATGAATCGGGATTTTTCAATAAATTACAGGATAATTAGGGAGAAACGGATGAATGCGAAAACGAGAGTCCAATTTAATAGGGATAATGACACAAAAAGTTTCTGAACTTTGGTCCAATGTACAGTTTGGTTCCTGAGCTTTTAATTTGTTCAATGTAGTCTATGAATTTTGGCCTAATGTTCAATTTGGTCTATGAACTTTTAATTTGTTCAGTATAGTCCATGGACTTTTGGTACATTTTCAACTTAGTCTCTGAACTATATGAAAATGTTTAATATAGTCCTTGAACTTGAATTAATGAAAGGACTACATTGAACATTTTCATATAGTTCATGGACTAAATTGAACATGTACTAAAAATTCACGGACCACATTGAATAAATTAAAAGTTTAAGAACCAAATTGAACATATAACTAAAGTCTGGAGACTACATTGAACAAATTAAAAGTTCAAGGATCAAATTGCACATTAGGTCAAAGTTCAGAGACTGTTTGTGTCATTTTCCCAATTTAATACGGAGAGCGTTCATTTTTTAGATAATAATTATTAAAATCATTTTAAATTTTCTCATAATTTCCTTTATTTATTTATTTATTTTGTGACCATTTTAAAATTTTTATAAAGTTAACCTCGTACGAAAACCTTTTTTCACACTTTTCGTTTTAGCCAGGAATATATTTACAGGACCTGAAGAGGCAAATCGTTCGCTGCTGTCTTCTCCTTGTCCGAGACACGGAGCGAGTCCGAAGCAGAGCAGAAGCAGCAGCAGCAAAGCAATGGAGGGCAAGCATCAATGGCGAGTCCTCGAATTCTACAGCGGAGTCGGCGGCATGGTATGCCCTTCTGTCCCAAGAAAAACCCTAATGAAGTTTCGCTGCACTGGATCGGCGCGCGTTCGCGGGCGCGCGCTTTTCGCTTTGTATTGATTGGTTTCGTGTTGCTGCTTCAGAGGTATTCGCTGACCAAGGCGGGCGTGGACGCGCAAGTGGTGGAAGCCTTCGACATCAACGACGTGGCCAACGACGTTTACGAGCACAATTTCGGGCATCGTCCTTACCAGGTCGGTCCTTCCTTCCTTTCTTGCTTTATTTCAATGACGATTGTGATTCGTTGGTTCTTGTGGATTTACCGAAGTAATTTCTCTGTGCGGTTTACTAGGGGTCTGCTGGTTTTGGCTGACGTTTGAAGTTACATGACTAGGGAGCTGTTTTGTGGTCCTTTATGGGAATGACACATATGTTTGTGCTGATTTTGTGGGTAAAGAAGTTTGCTTGGTGCCTGCTTGATTGCTAATTGAGGGAAGATTACTTTTCGTTTGGAATAGGAATGTGGGCTTTCAGCGATTAGTAGGTGAGCGCGACATGCCAGTGTTGATGAGGATCTGGGTTCAATGGTTTTGTCAGAGTTTTTCGCTGATAGGCAGCTACTTATTTCATCTACTCTTTCAAAACTGACAAAAGTATGTGCTGTTAATTCTCACGTTTTATAAAGAAATCCCCTTCTTCGATAAGTTGGAAAGTGTTGCTTTTAGAATTTCCTGAACGACACATGAATTGGGAAAGGTAGTGAAATCAATGCCTTTATATGGTGTGTCTGTTTATAGAATATCTGTTTTCTACAAAACGAGAAAAGTTCCTTCAGTACCTAATGGGTTTTTGCCGTTCGAGTTAAGAAATTAGAATTCCATAGCTGTGCTTGACTTATGCGAGATTGGTGCTTTTAGGTTTTAGAGGATGGGCTTTTTATTGAAATGACTCAAAGGACTACAGGACAGGAAGTCACTGCTTCAATTGTTTGTACTAGCTCTTATATATGCTTTTGCATGCTTTCTTTTGAACTTACCCATGTTCATGAATCATGTGTGTTATATTTGTACTCCACAGGGCAATATTCAAAGTCTCGCTGCTGCCGATCTCGACAGATATGAAGCACAAGCATGGCTTCTTTCTCCTCCTTGCCAACCCTATACTCGACAAGGTTAGTTGTTTTCTTTTTGAGGTTGTAGCTCTTTTTTTTGGAGGGGGTGGAGAATTCTCATCGTGTTGTCATTAGGTCTGCAAAAGCAATCTGGTGATGCTCGAGCCTTTTCATTTCTCAGGATTCTTGAACTCATACCACACTTATCCCGGCCTCCTATATTCTTATTTGTGGAAAATGTCGTTGGATTTGAGGTTTGTTTATCTATCATCTTGCTTCATTTATAGCCAACAAGAAGATTTGCTGATTTGTGATTTTTTTCTTGCAGACTTCTGATACTCACGCGAAAATGATTGAAACATTGAAAAGTAGTGGTTTTGCTACTCAAGAATTTATTTTGAGCCCACTGCAGTTTGCGGTGCCATATTCTAGGCCTCGGTACTTTTGCTTGGTACTCTTCCTCTCTCTGTCTCTGCTATATTTCTGAGGTGTTACAAACAATATTAACTTTCTTTGAGATAAAATTTTCTGAATTAAATTCTCTTTACCTGATGGCTGATACTTCTGATGAATTTTAGGATGTTGATTTTGGAGTTCTTGGTCAAATTCTCTGAGAAAACTATTGCCTTTTTCTTCTAAAAAAAGTTTTGATTTATGGTTAATTGAGCTCTGATGAATTTGTTGCGAGGACCATTGACTTTACCAGTTCTGTCTTGACTATTGTATTATTGGCAGATCACCTCGCCAATAAGTTATTTGCAGTGACTCTGGCAATCTATGTACGCTCATTTCATGTGAATGGTTGCTTTAGTATTATCCACATATATCTCTTATGTTCTATCAGTTCAGGCATGTAACTTGTGTCCGCTGACCTGCAGGCAAAAAGGAATCCCTCATCCTTCTGGAGCCCTTGCTTCAATGACAAGCTTATATGGTGTCCAAGCCCATTATTTGTGCATGATGGTGAACCAGTTACTGATGAGTGTTTGAGACCACAAGACAACTGGGATAAGCTGCTGGAATCTTGTGTCCCGGTGGAGCACTTTCTTGAATTCAAGAGTAGTGCTGGCCCTAAAACGGCTGACTATGGCTTTGAGAATGCAAACAACCACATTTCTAGAGAATCTAATGATCCTTCCAAGGGTCATGATGAAAGAAATGGATTCAGTAGTACTGGTTTGGACCTTTACCATGTACCGTTAAGTTTGATAGAGAGGTGGGGCAGTGCTATGGGTATCCTTATATGCTTTCCTTTTTTTATTGCTTGTCCTGTGAAATAGTGTCTCCCGTCATTTATTGCTTGTCCTGTGAAATAGTATCTCCCATCATTTACTCATCAAACATATTCACTATCCGTTGACAAATTCCTTAGCAGACTATAGACATTGTTTATCCTGATTCGAGGCGGTGTTGCTGTTTCACAAAAAGTTATTATCGATATGTAAAGGGTACTGGGTCTCTTTTGGCAACTGTTCAGGTGAGAATCTATTTTTAAACTTGGACAGGCATGTTTTACAAATTGCATCACATGCTAGAGCTTTAGGTACTGTTCAACTGTAAATTTGCTTGTTGTATAGGACTAGCATGTGCTAGTCTTGCATTTCTAGAGTACCCTGATGCACACAAGGATTGAATAACTTTCGATTGTCCCCCTTAATTGGAGCTGATATTTTCATTTATATGTTATGAATCTGGTCCATTTATCTAATCTTTCACTACCAGGCTTAGAAATTGCAACCTTGTGCATTTTTAAAAAGCAAGTCGAAAATGAGATGTCTACAGGCTATAGTACTGGTTTTGAATGATTCGTAGTTTCGTCATTAGAGATGCCATTCTTATATGATTATTCTACATAGTCAAAACATCCAGCAGATGGAAATTTCTTGCTGTGACACTTCACAATGGTTAACATGCAGCCAGAAATGAAAGGCAAGGGATTCCCATTAAAGGAGCAGTGCCTTAGATATTTTACTCCTCGAGAGGTATCTATATTTTCCCTAGACGTTCTGTTTGGTGAGATTTATATTGTCCTGAATGGTGCTAATATTTTTTTTTTGTCTTTCTTTAATGGCAATCAGGTTGCAAATTTCCACTCTTTCCCTGAGCATTTTGTTTTTCCAGATCACGTCAACCTTAAGCAAAGGTATGTTGCATCACCCTCAAGATAGTTTGGTGGTCATCCAAACGTTAACAATAACATAGTTATCTTTATTGGAAGTTTAATGCTGCCTCTTTTTTTCACTGATTTGAAATGGTTGAGTTTATACATCCACCTATTGCATCATCCTTTTGCTACCTTTTTTCACCCATCTTTTGGGTTAAATGTAATTTTGATCCTCTAATTGTTGTAATTTTGTGTCCTCGACATGTTTTAATCAAATCCTTTGGGTAATCGAGTCCTATCACCACTGTTTTTACTATGGACATCACAAAAATTGACATGTTGCTGATGTGGCATCTAGTTGAAGCACATAAGCCAACACTTGGAAATTGACAATAAAAAGGAAACAGGAGAGGAAGAGAGACAGAGAGAGAAATGAGTGGGGAAAACACCCAGCAAGGGTCACCAGTGGTGGAGGCCTCCAAGACCAACCCTCAGGCTGTCACCAAGCCTCCTTTATTTCTATTATATTAATTATGCTGCGTATGCTATCAATTAGATGTCACATCAGCATAGCTGGTGTCATTTCAGCTCACTGTTGATTTTTGTTACGTCAGTGATTTTAAGGTATTAATTTTGAGATACGATGGAAGGAATTTGTTATTGTATAGAAGAATTCAGCCTCCAGGTAGTGTTTTGAAAACCATTCCTAAGACCAAACGGACAAATGACCTTTATGCGGTTTAAAAGGTTCAAGGCCAGTTTTTTATTTTAAAGATCAACTCACAGAACTTTACATACTTAATATGATGTCGAAGTTTTTTTCCTGCTAGGCATATAATATTGAAGTTAACATGTCCCTGTGTGTAGCCAAGATGGTAGAGTTCTCTCTTTTCATGACAGGAATTCGTGTATTCGAGTCCTCCGTGCATCAAATTCAATGATTTTATCCAAGGGAGGAAGTAGAATGTGTTTATTAATAGTTAATTGCCTCCAATGACGGAAGATTGGATGCGGTGTTGCTCAGCAACTAGAAGGTTGTGGGTTCGAATCTTCACACTTGCGGATTCAATATAATAAGACTTCCCTTAAATTTAAGAAAAGTTTGACATTCTCATCCTGCTTCCTCTATCATTTGCAAGGTTTTTGATGCATTTTTTAACTCAATAATATTAATAAAACGCAAGTGAAAATATATCTCTTCTTCTAGTTTTGGGTGCTGTCTACTGTTAAGGTTCTATCGATTGATCTGTTTGCACTGAGTTATCTCCCCTGAAGCATCAGCATATGACATCGTAGATCTGCTTTTGCACCTATGGATATTGAAATCTAATGTCGTCTGTTCTTTTTTGGGTCCTTGAAATCAAACGTGTATACTTCCTGCTGCAGATATGCTCTTCTGGGAAACAGCTTAAGTGTTGCAGTTGTGGCACCTTTGCTTCACTATCTGTTTACTGGACCATCATGACACCTAGAGCGTCAGTGCAAAGATATTGAGTGTTTGAAATATGACATTGTCATCGCAAGTTTTCGGCTTCTGAATTTATGAAAGCATGCAACTGACAAAAGCCATCAGAAGATCTTAGCCATTTTTCATGCCATAGAGGTTCTATATTTTTTCATGTCCCGTTTAGAGGAAAGAAAGAGATGCAACTATAACCCCCAAAGAGAAGGATAACACAAGTACGCCCTGTTCAATCATGGGGAACCATTCATAAGTATATGGCGTTACTCTTGTCTTGAGATTGTAAAATGTCACGACAAAAAAGATTTCTGATGGAATATGGGATCTTCTTTGTAAAGTGAAAAGTTTTGAGTCATTCGAGTGATGAGAATTGTCATTGCTCAAGAAGCTTCCTATCTTTGAGTTCTTTTGGGGACCATTTAATGGTCAGTGCTCAGGCAAATCCAATCACATGTATTCATAGACAAGATTTTTAAATCATAAGCAGGCCCTCACCTTGCAAAGCCAAAAAAGAAATGGTGACTTGATGTTACACTGTTTTTTCCATGTACCTTTATATTCATGTTCAATGAAAGGCATGTGGCAATATACTTCCAGACTGGTCGAATTAGTCACCTAAACATACGTCTTGTATGTTTCTTGATGCTTCAATTTGCTGACGTTCTTTATGTTATTATAATCGTCCGTCGGCACAGGCAGTTGGAGTAGTCAAATATTGTAATGAAGATTTTGCTTTTCAGTTGAGACTCTAGATACCTGTCGTGAGCTGTTTTGCCGATGCTCACCCGTCACAGAGAAAACAAGGTGGTATGCCATTCACTACATTACTGTCAACTGGTTTAACGTTCAAAGTCCTTGGATCTTCAGATAATCCAGTTGGGCAAATTTGTCTCTGTTGCCGTAGCTTTCCTTAATTGTTGGCACCAGGATTTGTGGTCCGATGCATTCTTTTTACGGTTGTGCATTGGAATAAGAACTTTGTTGCAGCTTTGTCCAACTCGGGCATGATTGCAGCATGGTGGATTTCTCGTCTCATTGTGTAATAATTGCTCCAAAATCATTCCCATGGCCACTCCTCCAACCAGAGCCTGATGCTTTCTTGCACGCACAGTTCATATCTCGAACTTTGCACGGTTACTACACTCCGGCAAGATTTGAACCATACTTCCACACATCATCCAAGCATCATGCCAAAGCACAAGAGGGACACCAATTGGATGCCCAACTTTTTTTTTTTTTGGGTCTTGCTCCACTCTATGCATATGAAGATTGAATCCCGGACCCAGTATTTTCTGGCCCTACCCCTTCAATCTATTTACTAGCAAGAACGCATGTCTATTGGCAAATATTACCCAACTTTATCGTCTAGGAAATTGCCCACGTTTTGCCATGGTAAATAATTTGCTCCTTACATGGGCTAGAAATTCCGAGGAATTTTCTGCACGGCCAGTGGTTGTCCTCCAACTTCGAGACGAAGGATCATGCTTTTGAGGGTAACGACAACTCATCGTAAGAAATCGAAATCGCGACAACCCATCGTAAGAAATTCACCGATGCTTTTTGTAACAACCCCTTTCCTGTTATAGAAAATTCGCTTCATTGGCCAATTGCAAGAGCTCGATGTGATGAAGATTTTTCAGTGAAGATAACATTGTGGGGACGAGAAGGAATGGAAGTTTCAACATATTATAGATGTCGCAACATGTACTCGCGCGCACGCGTGTGCGTTCGTGTGCCACCGTGCGACGTCGCTTTCATTTCCAGTAGGGATATTATCCGCCGATTAACGTGAGGCTTCAATCAACCATTGCTCAAGGGAAAAGGACGTTGGCAATTATAGATGTGCGTTACCAAAATTCAAGTAGGGTCCGTTTGTCCGAAGGGTACTGTTTTAACAAAATTGTTATCCGATTTCCTGTATTTAGATGGCGAAAAACTAATTGATTTATGAAAAATATTTTTTCATGAAATTGAAATCAACAAATTTAGATTGAGGGAAAATAACTTATCCTTGTAATAAGAAGACAAACACGTTTGTTTCACTGCAAACTTTACGATAATGGAAAATATTTTCCATGAAGATGGTTTTCAAGAAAAACTGTTGGCTTTCGTTTATTTGGTAAATTAGGGAAAGTGTTATCCTTCTTATTAAAAGGAGAAGTCGTTTTTCTACATTTTAAGCTTGCTGTTTTCAATAGATCGATTAGTTTTCCATTGTCCAAATACCAGAAGTTGAAAAAACAATTTTCCCGAAACAATTTTCCTACAAACAAACATACCCTTTAGTTTTTATTTTTTTGGGTCGATCGGACCCTTTAGTTAATTATCAACAACAAGATATTTTAACATACATGAGAAAGATTCCAAGAAGTTGTGCACGGTGGTTTTTAATGTAGCATACAAGGGGAGAAAACGGAGCCCATTGTTTTCATAATATCGTAATGATGCAGCTAAAACGCATGCCATCATGTGAGCCATTATTGTCATATAAAATATTTAAAATGGCTTATGTTGAAGGAGACATTGTACTGTGCGTTAGTTATATCTAATTCCCACAACAACTGAGCGTAAAGAGAACCGACATATGGTTCAATTCGCGTGACCAACTAACGCCATTTCGATTAAAGTATTACTAGGTTTACCGGGCTATGGTTTTTCTCCATCCTTGGTTGGCGGAAACTTTCTTCGATCGCATATTTGAATGATGGGTTATAAGACTGGACATCACCGACATACAAATTTGGCTATATGATGTAGTAATGCCTGCATTAGTAAACTACCAAACGGGAAAGTGGTTGGAGAGAAAAGCGGTCCTTTTAAGACTCGGTCCATCAAATTGGATTAATAAGTGGTGTGTAGGGTTGTAATTGAGCTTTCAAATAATGAGCGGGAGCATATCGATAGTTAATAAAAACTCTGGCTACATCACTTAGTAAACGAATTTTATAAACCAATTTCAATTTACCCAGCACAATTCATCCAAGAGAACCTTAGCTCTCATCCACTTTGCCCTTACCCATACTCCCTCCCTCGAAGTTGGTGTTATGCATCTAATTGTGAATTAAGAAATTGGCCTTCTGCAGCAAATAGTATTTTATGCGACGGTTACATCGCGTGAGAGCAATGATATTATATGATGTGAATGAATCAATTACCAATACACGCATGTTATGAATGTGGCGCCCTGTTTATCATATGTCTCACCTTGATCGGCTTGTTATACCACACGGTATAACCATTACATGAAATACCAGCTCCCATTAAGGTCAGTATAGTTGTCATTTCATAGGACATGCATGCCTCGGTGTCTTAAAGTTGTTGTTTTGGAGCTACATAAAACCTCAGTCGAAATGACTAGACATCATGATTTGGCCCAATAATGTCCTAGTATATGAGTACATACATGTAACAATTATTCCATCACTTTTATCCTAACAATTATTTTTTTCTTTTTTGGAGTATTTTGATTCAATTGGAAAGTTAATGAATTGTTTTAGATTGTCTCTTGGGCACAGTTTGTTTCGCAAAAAATAAATAAGTTAAAAAATATTTTCCTTAAATTAATCGTTTATATAGCTCAGTACTATGAATAAACGAAACTATTTTCATCGTTCATGAAAAAAAATTAATCATAAACTGTTGTTGATAATAATAGTATTTTCTATCGATTAATTATTTCAAACGACCATTTTTAGGACAATATTTTTCACATTATTTATTTTTTGCGAAATAAATGGAGTCTTAAAATGAGATAGATTTCGAAATTGGGGGTAAATTACAGTTAACCCATTTTTAAGCACCAAGTCAAAATATAAACTAATTGCAGGATCAAAACTACGGGTGAGTGGTTTCCAATCCGGTCAGGTCCAACCCAAGAACTAGGAACCAGACTGGGAGGACTGGTTCCTAGTTTTTAGGACCAGGGACCGGACCGGCTAGTCTTGAGACTGTGGATCGGTTTCAATGGGACCAATTATTTATTAGTAAAGGTAAGAGGGAATTGGGGAAATTAGATTAGGTTTCTATTTTTTTCAAAAATTTTAAAAAGTAAATAAATATATATGAAAAAATTAGAAAAATATATATTTATCGGTCTGGTTTGGTCAGTTTGGTTCGATCTGGTTCCCACCCTAGAACCGGGAACCGAAAACCGCCCGGAAATCGGTTTCACTTTTAAGAACTGGGAACTGGATCGATATTCCCGAGAACCGAACTAAATCAGTCGGTCTGGTCCGGTCCGGTCCCGATTTGGGCAGTCTATCTTGCTCACCCCTAATCCAAATTGCAAAATAAGGGTTTTCTTTTCCCTTTTTTCTTTCATTTTTTTTAATAAAGATTTTGTTGTTGGGCATAAAAATAAATAAGAAAGAAAATTTTTTTATTAGCTTACTTTCTTTATGTTTTTTTTCTGGTAAGCAAGAAAAGTACCCCACATTATAAACCCAAATTTCATTGTTTACCTTCTTCTCCTCCTTCAAACCGCAAATCTCTTCAAATCTCTCTCCAAATCGAACAGAGGAAAACCTAGTCACACGCACGCGAAAATCAAAATTAGGGCTCGGGGGCTGCCGTTCGTTCTGGGAGGTCAGTTTGAATTTTCGCCATCTATTTTGGTTTTTATTGCGATTTATTGGAATTGATAACTGCTCTGTTGCTCTGTTTTTGGATGTGGATTTTTGAACGATGAAATTTTGGGATTGAAGATTCTGGGGTCTTCATCGCAAGATGGATCGAGGGGGAAAGTCAAGATTTGATTTTTATCAACCCTTTTGGATCTTTTTCCCCTATGTTGTTGATTTTGCCTGGTTTTTGTTGTATCTGTGCCTAACTATGTAAATGGTATGAACCCATGATTTGGATTTTTTTATTAGATTACCGAGCCTTGTTTTTTTTTTTTTTCATTTGAGGCTTAAAATTTTGGTTTTGATATATGACAAGGCATCTTTTTGGATGTTTGATTCATAAATTTTCTTCCTATAGAGGGAGATTGTTTGTTGTGTCATGATCGGCGGCTTTCGATCATGCTTTTCTGTATTGGGTTCATCTGATTCATATGCCTTGGGACTTATGCTTAGGATGGTTTTGACAATGATTTTTACTTTTGCATATGGGAAAGTTTTATCTCGAAAAGATCTCTATTAGAAGCAGCATCCTGTTGATTTACATTTGGGGTTTTTTGTTTTTGTAGCATTGTCATTGGCATTATTTGTCCTTCACATTCTATTTTGCTTTTATGGCCTCGGAGAGAGATCATATGTTTCACTTGTTGGCTGTTCAGGTTTCCCTGTGTAGTGTGTGCATTGACCATGAAACTCAAAGGAAATAAAGTTCGGTTGCAGCACAAAGAGGAACCAAAGATGAACATGCTGGTAGAGAATAGTTGTCTGCCGTTTGCCAACAAAAGCCGATTCCAGAATTCTGATGTCATTTCCTGTAGAACGTCGGGGATGAAAAGGCTCTCACCATATTGCTCGTCACAACTAAGAGTAAACGCTGGACACAGTCGCGAAAGGAAAGCAACAATCAAAGATAATGAGTTCCTGAGGGCCCCATTGGAAAAGGTAGATGCTGTTGCCTACCCGCGAGAAATTCTGGGTGAAAGAAACATGCATGCTTCCTTTGGCAATCATCTAGAACCTAATGATTCCGATACAGATGCAAGTTCTGTCGGTAGTTGCAGTGTTGTAGATGATTGTTTCAATAGGTTGTCTAGTCGAACTTCGAGGGATCCTAGTCAAGATGCCAATACTCTTTGTAGTAGCGCTGAATCATTCCAAGGACGTGATGATGAGGAGGACGTAACTTTCCCCATTCCTCATGAGGAGGCTGTTGCAACTAGAGTGCATAGTTTAGAGTTGCATGCATATCGCAGCATTCTGGTGGCATTGTATGCTTCTGGACCCATGAGTTGGGAACAAGAAGCCTTATTGACGAATCTTCGTCTTTCTCTTAACATATCAAATGATGAACATTTGATAGAGCTAAGGAACTTAATTTCTTCCAGAAGAAGTCTTCATATTAGCTGACGGTCAGATGCAGTACTTTTGTCTATCTTTTGTTGGATTTACTTCACTGTGCAGATGGCACCATGAAATTGTAAGAAAGGAAAGTACATTGTATGTTCCTCTGCTTCTTTTTAATTTCTCTGCAATGACTATATGGTGAGGATATGTATTTAAAAGCATCTCTTTTGACCACAATAAAAGTGAACGCTATTGTTCTTATTCTGATTACCTCTACAAAGCAAGTTTCTGTCTTCTTTGTGGACCTTTGTGATGGATCTTTCTATTTCTTGATAGATTGTATGTATATCACTGAATAATAAATTGTTTGTAGAATCTCTCTCTTGTCGACTCTCTTCTTGTATTGCAGAAGGGTCTCATATGACCTGATTAGACATTGGATCTTGGCAAAATCGTTTGTTTAGTAGGTTTTGTGTATGTACAAGTGACTGGAGCATAGGTTCCTGAGGATACTAACATGTCCTGGTGCCTCACTCATTGACTTTGATGAATTATACAACATATAGAGCTAGTTTATGCTCTGAAATTTTGCACCAGCAATCTTTCTGATTTCCCTGTCTCTAACCTGATGGCAACATTGGAAATCCAAATGTGAGGATGTTATTGATAAATGTCCCTGTATTTTCCAGGGTTGAAGTTAGAGGCAAGTATACCTTGCTTCAAAAACTTCAAAACATGATGCTGCGTTTGGTCTCTCCTGGCATAGACCATGGGGCAATATCTGCATCCATTCTTCTTCAAAAGAGAAGCATCACAACATGCCCTGTATTATGCGGGGCTGAAGTTGGAGCCTTCTGGTCTTTGCTTCCAAAGGTCCAAAGATGATGCTGTGTTAGATTCCTTTTGGCATGTACCATAGACAGTTTCTGAATACAATCTTTCTAAAAAAAGTGAATACATGGCAAAATTAGCAAATTTCCAAATTTAATATTCTGATGCGTTACTCTCCATCACTTCAGAGAAGAGCGGAAACAGTCTGCACTCCTGTTGCGTTCAGCAATGATGAGTATCCTAAAGAAGATTCCGAGATCTGGATCAGGTCATTTGTAGGTCTCTCAAATTATGTAATTTGCAAATGCTGAACTACATTCTCTTAAATGATGTAATTGCAAATTACATCATTTATTGTTATAATTTATGTGTATGACAGCTTTGGATAAACAGCATTTTCATTGCATGGTTGTGAATGATGGCAATGGTAGCTATCTCGATCGACTGAAATGTTTTTGAGCCGTTAGTTCATATATCTTTTTGACACACTGGTTAAGGATTTAAAAGAATGGCCGACTTGCACTGATTATACAACCTGGCTCTCTCTCTCTCTCTCTCTCTCTCTCTCTCTCTCTCTCTCTCTCTCTCTCATGGATTACGGCAATATGAATTGAGAAAATTGAAATTCACAGAATAGAGAAATTTTAAGGGTAATAGTGTTAAAGATTCAAAAGAACTCACTGTTGCTGTAAGAGAAATTGCATTAACTGCACCTCATGTACCAACTGGAGTCTTGTGAGATTGTAGATCCATCCAACAACAAAGCAACACATGTTTTGTGGTCATGTTTTTGTCATTGAGGTTTGAACAGCGGCATGAGTTGCCTTTGCAAGCATTATGCAGGAACCACATGAAAATATCCAATGTGTTTTAAATTGTGAGCCTGACATTCAGTCCTTTCTTTAAAAGATATCTTTTTTTTGATTGATCAACTTCTGTGAAATGCTCATGCATAACAATATTTTTCTGCCACGGAACTTTTTGGTTATTAATTGTTCTTATGCAGATATGTTGGCGATTGACTATTAATTCATCATTTGAATAGTACAATGATGTCAAGTCATTGCTAATTAGCTCTTTCCCAGAATCACACATTTTATACAGGCAATTGAATGATGTCAAGAGATTGGGAATTGCTTTCCTCTTGATACATGAATGTTAATGTGAATAAAGCTGCCTCCATTTGTTTGCTGGTTGGCCTACCAGGATGTGGTGGAGCTCATGATTATTCTAATGATTTATGTGATGGAGCTCATGATTATTTCATTATTGATTTTCTTCCTTTAAATTTTTTTCGTTAAAAGGGCCAAAAAGCCAAAAGAAAGTTAGGTTTTTTCCATAATATCCTCATCCCATGCAGGTAAAAGTTTTTGCACCACAAAGATTTGTGCTAATAATTGCTAGAACTATGTTTTCGGAGGATCTATTTTTAATATGAATGTTCTTATGCAATTTATATTTGAAAAGTTTCTTCTAGAAAATTAATATGTCATAAAGTCTACCACACTCATTTTTCGTGCCAAGTAAAAGATCACAGAAACTGAAGTACTTGGAATCCCGTTCGAAAGAAATAAATGGTTACTCATTGCATGCATGAATTCATTGTGTCGGGGATAGTTAGGTTTTACTTTAGTGGCCTTATTATGATTGTTTGTAGCAGTTTTAAATTGTGTAGTCTGTGTTAAGCCTGTATAACTTTCTTTTAGGTTCGATTTTCATTTCCTTTGTTTCAATTGTTTTAGTAACCAATGAAAATACCTGTTGCATACGTTCCGAATTTTCTTGCATTTGATGATTGAATGTGTGCTCAAATTTTTTTTGAGATCAAAGTAGTACTAGTGAATATGTTCAATATCAACTACTAGGTAGATTGAAGGAGTCCATCTATTAATCTTAAAATCTGTCTCAGGCATATATCAGCATGTTCATGTTTCATCTATTGTCAACTAATTTCACATCTGAGGAGGTTTGAGTAGTGAAGTTTTTCTCAGATACCATCTTAGAAGTTCTGTTGCTTGGTTTCCTCATTAAAATTCACAAGTTCTCTACCATAACTATGTATTTAACTTTTATTCTTCTTTTAGTACCACCACCTGCTGGAGAAACCCTAAGCTTGTTGCTGTTTGTTGGTGGTATATGCCAAAGGAAATAAGCAGGCTTTTGTCTACATTAAGGTTGACTTATATGTCAGAATGGTAATTAAAATTTATGTTCTGTACTGAGAAAGATGTGTGCTGATAATAGAATGATTTGAATTATGAACCTATTCTTCTAGTGAACAAGATAATCATTTCTTCTGGATACTGTGAGCTAGAACGTCATTCGCTTGGTGCTGATAAGCTTAGAAGTTAGATGCACAACTTTAGGCCCTAGAGCATATGCATTGGATTGTGAATGCAAAATTGGGGATTTGCATAGGAGCACTGAGACTCACGACTATAGTCAGAACATCCGACTGAGGTTTCCATTTAACTTTTTTGTTTCGAAATCCGAATCATTCATGCTTGGCATACTGTTTTTCTTCTTGTTTTCAGCCTTGGGCAGGTTAAGTGAAGGCAATCGTTTTGGTAACTAGAGCATAGATTATACCTTTCTCCGTGCTAGTCAGGTAAGGTTTTCCTGGACCGGTAAAACTTTAATCGCTGGAGGTATTGCACTAGCAGCATTTTCCCGAAATTAATTGTTGGTGCTTTTGGTGATGTATTCTGAGTTACTATATCCATCCAAATGTTTGTCTCGGTTGTCCATATTCTCTATTTTGCATGCCCTAGGGAGATAAAGGAGCATTAGATAGAAGGCAATTTTTAGGGTTTTGTTAGCTGGTCTGACTTCACTGAATAAGTGGAAACCATTGAGGGTTACCTGAGCAGAAGTAGATATTAAGCTACTAGAACAACGCTGAAGGATTCCTCCATATAGTTTTTGAAGAGGATGAATGCAATTGCTTTCAGAATAACATAACAAAACCTAATGCTGAATAGTTAGGCCTTTTTGGATAAAGTTGAAATATGAGAATTGAATCTGGAACTGTGATTGAATTCTAAGTGTCGGACATTTTTAGTACTAAAACTGGAAATGAAGATTCCTGCATAATGTCCTAGAATCGAAAATTATTTTTTTATTTCTTACCAAACACGAAATTGCTGATTGATTTTAGCAAACATAATACTAACTGATGACATTCTAATTTGTCAATTGTTTTTCCCTTGGACGAATTAAATAACCCCTTCTTTACTGAACACATTAAATGAATTCTCGATATATTTAAGTCAACATCAGTTAGTTTTACCAAATGTATATAATCTTGTTAAGTGTTAAATATGTCCAACACTTGATTGAGTCATCAAACATTGCCTATAGGCCCTAAAAACTTCCGCATGAGCTCAAATGTTTGTTCTATTTTGGGCTAGAGTAGTACTTATTACTGTGTGTACCCAACACATATGCACTTGTCGGGTTCCCATGAACCCGGTCCGGTGCATATTAAGTTAATCCTAATTTTGTCACCTCCCCCTTTTGTTACTCTCAATTTTCTTCCTGCAGCTGCTTGTGCTTTTGTGTGTGCATGTGTAACTGCAATATACTGTCAGTGCTACATTCCTAGTATAGAGGAGCCAGCTTTCTTCTCTTTTTGTGACTGACCAAATTGGTCGAAAATGAATTTGTAGATTTTTTCTTGATTTTGACTTGGGTTAGCAAATTTATTGGAAGACAACTCCGCTCACTTTCTTCCTGTGCAAATGAAACTGAATTTTCTTGTTTTTAAAGAATGTTATATATATATTGGTAGATATAGGAAAAAGGGCACTAAAATGAGCCTTTTATTTCAAATTTATCAATAATACGTAGGCTTGGTAAAGTAAACGCACCAGTAATATATACCATATCAACCTTCCATTGCAATATATCTAATTCTTATTTTTCTGGTTTTGGGTTTTATAAGCTAGTTTGAAACTTGACACTTACTGAAAAACCCTCGTCTCACTCCACACAGCAAAAGTATGCTGACCAATTATTTTGGTCAAACTCTTACATGAGCCTAGTCCTGAGGCTCAAGAGGACTACGTCGTCGACAACAGGACCACACAGAGAAGAGAAATCGTCACTCCTCATGGTGTAGAACGTGCTGTAGAACATGATCCTGGTCCTCGTGGTTGTGGCCTTGAACCGCAGGACGGCGCGCTTGTACCCGCCTTTGCCCTTCGATTCATAGGGCACCTTGATGGTGTCCCTCCCCGCAAACGCCTCGACGATCATCGACCCCTCGCATGAGTTGCTCGCGTCTCCGACAGCAAAGAACAGGGTGTAGGTTTTCCCCGGGATGGTCCTGGCTACTTGAGCAATCGCGCTCTCTTTTCCGGCGACAAGCTCGATTGCTCTCCTGCCCCCGGGGACAGAGAAGTGGGCGGAGTCGATGTATTTGACTGCTTTGAGGGATTCCACCATCCAGCCAGGCAAGGGAGAGTGGTCATCCTCTATGTTCGGAGGGATCAATACTCCCCAGGACGTGTTTGGGAAGATGTACGGACCTTCTTCGAAGCCACCGTTCTTCAGTAAGTTCTCTGGATAAAAAGAAGAGAAGTTACTAAAATCATTGCTCGTGAGAAAGGAACAGATTTCAAATTTATGCAATCGTACAATGAGGGTCGGGCTGACATGTGACTGGGTGAAAAGTCTTCCTTGTAATTCTTATGCTACTAGAGATTATGTCAATCAAATCTCCACATTGATTGTGGTTTTTCCTTTAGTGACAAGTAGTACCATTTCTCAGAAGGGTCTCTGGCATGGAATACAGCTTTTTTCTGGCGTATGAAACAGGGCCTTTCAAAATGACCTCTTCTTTGACCAAAATATCGTTGAGGAATGTAGAAATGAGTATCAATCGAACAGATTTTATGAGTTTGAGTTCGTAGGATTTCATGCTACTACCAATAGAGCGCCTACTGAACAAATGCAGACTAACGTAGAAAGCGGTCCTCGGGATCGATCGGACCACATGAAACGCCTAAGCTTTTGGTAAGTAGAATTGTATTCCAGAGCAATTAAATTTTGAAATCAAAGATGAGAGAACTCACTATTATTTGCTCTAGGGGGATAGAGAGCCCTGATTGCGATTGCATCAATCAAGGGTCCACAAGCAGGGTCCTCCTCAAATCCTGGATTGTGGATCACAATCTCAGCCACATCAAGCTCGGCCTGGAATGCCCAGGCGTATGAGTCCCACCCATTGCTGCTGTACAGGGTCTGCATCGGAAGCACTCCCGAGTCAGGCGCGACCGATATGTTGAGCCTCTCCTCCTGGGCACATGTCCGGGCCGCGCTGAACGTGATAGAGTAGTACATGCCCTTCACCACCCGGAGCCGCTGCTTGATCGAGGCCTCGTTCCCGAGCCGCACTGCGAACGCGCCCTCGGGGACGACCAGCAGCATGTCGCCCTGCTTCTGGCCTGACTTGATGTACTCCACGAAGCCCGAGATCTCCCACTTGGGGAGTGCATACTTACCGACCACCACTGTGCCTTTCATGTCTGAGGGCTTGGGCCCGAGCTCGAAGTCCCCGTTCGGCACTAGCCCTGCGTCCGAAAATGAATCGGGACATTTTAACGAATGATCGATTGTTCGGGTCCACAACCATGTCCAAAATTTAACTCATTAGACCATAGTAGGAGAGAGAGATTGATCAAAAAGGACATATCGCATGGGGCACAAGTTGTGGCCTAGCATAAGCTTTATCACTGTCGCTCGAGGACCATTTGATATGCCAAGCTTAAGTACTGCACAGTTTAGTGTCGGTGACGACCAATGACCGTGTGGGTATTATGATTGCTTCTTCTTCCCTCCTCATTTTAAGCAAAAGTTGAAATGGTTCTCTGTGGTCATGACTCATAATTCATATTGTCAGGAAATGTCAGGGGGCAAAAAAATTAAAAAACAAAGGAAGTAGTCCTGTCTGCTTCGTCTGGTCAAATTCTGACAACTTTTCAAATGCTCTTCATGTAGTTACAAGAGTAAAGCGGGCATAAAATTATTAAATTCAGGACCATGTGCAAGCCTCTGCCAGCCTGAATTGTCCGCAGGACAGTGGCCCCCATTGTGTGTGTACTAATCACAGAACAGATTCAGAGACATTGATCCCCAATATTCTGGATTCAATGCATGGAATAATGGAAATTTGCTTAAATAGAGAATTTGGTTCTCACCAAAATCATTCACTTTGACAGAGAAAATCTTTTGAGTTGAATGATACAAGCATATTCCAGCAGAAAAGAGTGATACAAGTATGTTGATTGAGGATTACAGATATGAGCACAAAATGAACCAGATCTTCATTAATTCAATCCTGCAAATGGGATAAAGTTGTACATAGAAGACTGGCTACTCAAGTAATTGCTTGATGAGTGACCGCTAAAGCTATCAAATTTTCAAGCCAGTCAGTACACGTTAGTTTCTAGCATTTGGCAGCTGACTAAATTTCATACCACAGTTCATTTGGTCACCCTCTTGATTTTGCCTTACTCATGCTTGAATTGAGAAAAAGATAGTCCTCACTAAAACAGAAACAAGAAGCCACACTGGTATCGACAGCATCACACTGGTATAGACAGCATCAGTTGATGGGTAATGAAGTTTTGAGAGAATGAAAGGTGAACAAAATATTCAGATACGAATGTCTACAAGTTTGTTCAATTAGATCAAGTATGTCGGAGTTTCGGAAGCAAGCTTACCATCCATGAAGGCACAACCGAGGTGGCAGGTGGCGCAGAGTAGCACCGCCACCACTGCTAGAAGCGATCCTCTCATCGCCAAAAGTTTCTTGCAGCTCCAAGGAAGAAGAAGATGGAGGAGGAAGAGGAGTTTTCAGCCTGAAATAGAGGAATATAGTTTTGTGCAGAAGCAGATTGAACAAGGGACCTATTTATATGCATGTACCAGTGCCAGAGAGCCCAGTGACATTGAGGAAATTACCTTGATCTGCCATTGTCACTTTCACAAGGGGTTGCTCTGATTTACGATTTTGACCCTCTAATTGTGTTGCATTTCATTTTATATTGTTTTAAACCAAAGTTCTTGGATGTTATCTGGTGGAGGTCGCAGACACGATCTTGAACAAATTTCATTGTTCCTATTTTTGGGGTGATCTTTAAATATCACATGGCTTCATCCCCCTGAGATGCTGCAAGGTATGCAGGACCACCATGCTTCAAGCACAACCTTGTTGGGTGATGTCGGGGGATTAATTTGGTCATTTTTGTCCCTCGGATTCTAAGTTTTAGTTGCCGACATCAGATGCGGTAATCGTTTTTCCCGAAAGCTTAAACTATTGAGAAGTGGGGAACATGATGTATATCAAGTATTTTTTGAACACTTTTCCTCTCCCTTCATCTTTAGTGATTAGCTTAGTGATGAACCGTTTGATTTTGATGCAACAGATCTCGAGTTTGGAACACAGTTTCTCCCGCTCATAGTAACTTTGGGGGTCATGCCCGTCATGTTATAAGTGGTTTTTTATACGGATGCAACATACACAGACCGTCGCATAAATGTATGAGGCTCCATTGGTCAAATAATCGTACTTGTAAGTAATATTAGTTATTTTCAAGAAAACTTCTCTCTCGGATGTTTATTACTAAACTTAAGGAAAAGTACTCCTTTATAAAAGTAAACCAAATTATGCCCGTATATATGCATGCTGTATTACACTCACATGAAAATACTTTAATTTCAAACTTATTTCATGTCTTTTCTTTTTCCAATCGATGATGCAACATGTCAAGTGCCCAAGATATGCTTATTATTGTTTCATATTCCCATAAATAAATATAACATGTAGTCTTGTGATTTCTCATTAAATAAAAAGGAATTAGTAAGAAAGTTCCAATGTTAAATACACTAATTCCATAAAATATCGAGTTTATATAGCCATATTCTAATATATAAGTCTTCCTGCTTAAAATACAATTGATCCAATATCATAATAACATCATTTTGCAATTCAATTAGGGTGCATGGCAACTATCCTGTGCCCGAGAACAGATTCTAATAAAAAATAATTCTTTTTTATTCTGTGCCCGGGAACAATTTTGAAGCATTTGAAGGCGTTTGATAACTGTCCAGAATTTCTATTCTTAGAATAGAAAAAGAACATAAATGCGTTTGGTAATAGTAATGCCCAACTTTTTGGCATATTTTTTCAAGGAAAATGCCGATATCTATGTATCCTTTGTACTACGACTCACATAATTTCCGTCCCATATATTACTAACAGAGTGCGTGAGGATAAGTCAAGCCAAAAAATTCAAATCCTCCGTATTATTATAAGAGGGTAAAAACACTTCCCGATGCATTTACATGAAAGCCTTGTATACGAAACACATGATATCATGTAACGAGCATCGTACGGACAACTAAGGAATAAGTGCGCAGTAGCAAAAGCAACGAGCAAGATAATCGAAAGTGAGAGTGTGCTAGAATTGCATGAATCGTTTATTGGTCGTACAATTTACTAAAGTATATGTCCCAAAAAAGTTTAATCGGTCAGGAATTGAATCCGCAGCGGATAAAGTGGGAATGTATCATAATGTGGTCTCTTGCTTGTTAGGTAAGGGCGCCAAGCATCAGATGCATGGAGCTAATGCACATGGAAATTGATTTGTGAGCATGTGACACTGTTGCGTCTTTGCTTACAGGGCGTTCGACATCCATTAACTTCTGGTCTGAATATGCATTTACATTTCACTACATCAAGGAATTTGCACAGAAAAAAGAAAATCAGAGGATCTCAGATGCGCGAGGGATTTGATAGGTGCACATGTTCAGAGCAAAGGGAATAGTGGTGCCCGGGCTCTAAATGTTCCTAAGAAATAATAATATTAATTTGTTCATTAAGAAATGGAATGGGAATGAAGTTACTGACATTATAGCGGAACAGACCACATGTCAGACCAAAGAAGATGCAAAATTACTGTTTCTTAAGGTCGGTAGAATATGAATTAGAGATTGTAATTAGGAGCTTAGGTTTTTCTAAACATGAGAGGAGGTACAATACAATACATAATTATAGTGTGTGTATAGAAGCGAGTCGCTTCCGGCTTGGCTTGTAGTTATAGTCTTTTAGCTTATGTAGCGGTCGGCCTTCCTACACGAACACTATATATATATATATATATATATATATATATATATATATATATATTCAGAATTTCTTTTTTTGTTTTTGGAGATATATGCAGACAACAAAGATATAAGATCAGATTTATTTAGCTTTCATCAAGAAAATGAAAAAAACTGTCCAGTGAAGTGCTGCTCCATTAAGGTCCATGAGCCCTTTGGAGCCTTATAAGGCATTTGGGAATGCAAGTGGCATTTGACAAATTTTTTGAAGAGCTTTTCGAAGATGTAATTGCATTTCCTAAGTCCTCTAAAATCCTTTAGCTCAAGGCAGAGCCGTAGGAGCTTTGGGCTTTGAGCATTTTCGGATTCTAATAAAAATATTTCTTTCAATTTTGCTCTCGTTAAACTTTCAAAATCCTCTGACAAAAAAAAAAACTTTGAAAATTCCAAAAAATACCCTCACCTCGCTTGATGTTACTGGCAGCCCAAACCTGGTGCCGGCAACACAACCTCAGCCGAGGGCCATCAATGCTAGTGAAGGGTTTAATCTTCTTTTTTAAAAAATTATTAACAATAGTCCTTTTTAAGTGTAATTTGTTCCAAACAGCATTTAAATTAAAGTTTTTTTCATTGTAATTTACCAAACACTATATGTATTTCGAAAAAGCTCTTTAGCCTAAAATCCTTTACATTTCTCCAAAGGCTTTCCTCAAGAGCCCAACTAACTAACTAAGTGCATCCTTACAAGATGACATATGATCCGAAGATGCCAGGATACACATAGAGTACCTAACATGAGGTTTTATTTATTTGTCATTGATTAATCTTTATACAAAGGAAGTGCTTTAATTCTTTTAAGATGATTATAGAGAGCTTGTCATTTCATTTAAATATTTATCATGACGGATGTTTCTCCATGCAAATGTTTCCGTATAACCTAGAGCATCAAAGGTACACTCAATCTAGATACTGAAATTGATTTGATAAATTAATATATCAAATGATGCGATAGAGTTGTACTCATTATTGAAAATGATACATCTGCTTAAAAACTGGAACCTAACAAGTTGTACTCTCATATGATAGTTCAATCAATCCGGGGCATGAATTTTGAGAAATTATCAAGGAAACAGATCACGAGGAGTTGTGGCCCCTCACCCAATCTGAGGGGACAGTGCTAGGGCATGCAAGAAAATCCGAGCTGACCTAACAAACAAAAACAAAAAAAAAAAGGAAAGAACAAGATCCGAGGGGCTAAATTGAATGATTGGATTGAATTTCTGGGCCAAATTTCAGAAGGAGGGAAGCATGGTGGGCCTTAGGGCTGAATTGAATAATAGTAAGAAGTGGCCCAGCAACTAATCTCAGCCTCATCTCTTTCCCCCCCTTCTCTATCTCCTCCATTCATGTGGAAGTCCCTGCTTCACCAAGATCTGCAGAGACAATTTACCCCTCCTCCCATTTTTTTTCTTATTTTTTTATAATTTTATAACTTCTTCTTTTGGATTTTTTTTTCTTTCATTGTGGCCCTTAAATCAAGGTCTCCTGCCCTGCCCACTTGAATTATTGGTGGGGTTGCTTCCTCCCAATTTTCATTGTCCTCATGAGAGATTTTTGAAACACCTTCCCATGCCACAACAGTGCAAGAATTCTTGCATGAAAGTCTATGTTTTTGTGTGGAACACCGCTTTTTAAGTGCTTTAAGGATTACATCTTGTCGGCTGAGAAACTCTCTTGCAAATAATAACACTATTGATGATGATGATGATGGCAATGAAAAGGGAACAAGTTCTAATAATCTGATAACTTTATGAAAAAGGAAATTTTTGTCAGTCTATGCACTGTGTTGGATGAATATGGTGAAATGACTGTGAAGAAAGACAGAAATGAAATTGTTTACACATGACATGAGAGCAACATTGATACCTTTCATTTTTCAAAGACAAGAAAAGAAAGAAAAGGTGGCTTTCACCCACATGGAGGGTTTTGCCTTGCTATCAGAAAGGGAAAAAGAAAATGCATGAACAGATTTTTAGGTTCATGTATATTGCTATTCCTGATGGAACACAGGAGGTACTGATTTTGACGTTTGACCATGACATTAACATCCTTTACATGTTGGCCAACATGGCCAGAATTGATCAATAAATGCTAAGAATGACATCTCTCGATGTACCATAGAACATTATAAATGCCGTGACACATAGTACAATTCTAATCTCTAGTTATTAAACGGTATGATTATTTGTCGTGATCAAATATTAAAAATACTTTGAAAGCAAAGAGGAGATTGGACAGAATATTGGATTGATTTCTTGCTCAGACTTTGAAATTATCTGCGGAAACACGTTCTCTCATGGTCATGCATGAATTCATGCTCCTTGTAGCTCATTCTTTGAACTGGTGCAAAGGAATCTCCTCCACAAATGGAGAAATGTCTCCTGAAAATGGAAATGGTGAGCAAAGGGTCAAGCTCTTTGAGTTTTGTTTGTTTATTTATTTGCTATTTTATGGAGGAATTCCAAGTTTGAGAAGAGACAAATCAACTGGCGCTGTTATCTTCTCTTCTCAGGGACGGGCCCATTTAAGAACTGTGAGAGACCATCAAAATGAGACCATGCACATGCATGCACGCAGTGCTACTGCGTTAATGAACTTGTCTTCTGGTGAGATTGAGGGCGACTCGAACCATTGTCTTCAAAAGGACTTGTTTGGCTAATGTTGGATTCATTTATTATATGTATTATTTTTTCTTGCATAGATAAGAGCGAATAAAATTGAGAAGAGAAAAAAATGAGAATATGCTTGAAAGTCCAACCCAAAAGTTTAAGTTAACAGGTAAAGAGAGACCATATATATCATAAGAGCATGTAGACCACTTAGTAAAGCGATGTGGGATATTTCAACATCCTTTTTACGAGCAATTCTAATTAAGAATAACATGTCGAATTTAACGAACGGGATGGATGCACACAAGGAAAAAATGGGGTATAACCTGATCTGATACCATTTTAGAAAGTCTAATACAAAAAAACTTAAATTAATGGGTGGAGAGAAACCACATGTATATAAAATACATATTTATCCATAATCAAGTAACGTGAGATATTTTGACACCTTGGAATATCGAGGGAATTGGTGAAGGGGGAAATGTCAAAAAGCTTTGGACCTACAAGTATTTAGTATGCATTCCTCAAGTCCTCTCGATCTTGTCTATCACACGATCCAAACAAAGTGCAACTGCTATACAATTTCCAATTAGTGTTTTGCCCACAAATTTAATGGATAGATAGCACCATATCAAGTACACATCTAGAAACTATAACATAGGAATTTTCAATTAATATGTGTTAAGTTGGAGATGATTCATGCATGCCATGCATGATTTTCAAAGAATGGGAAATTTGCACCACAAGTTCTAAACTTATGTACGGACTGCAATCAAGTCTTAAAACTTTCAATTGGTTCATTCTAGTTCTAAGCTTTTTGCAAAAACTGCAATCGAGCCTTAAAACTTTTGCATAAAACTGCCATTTATTAATCCCATGTTTTATGAGAAACATGCATGCAATTTTAGCCACTATTTGTTGAGAGGACTTATTGAATTTTATTATACTAGGTTTAGGACTTAACCGAATCGATTAAAGAATCTAGAATTTAATTACATTACAAGATTTAGGGCTTTCATTTGCATTAACTCGTCCCCATGACAGGGCTCTTTCATTTTGATTCAAAAAAGATGACACTTACCAGTTTCGATGCAAGCACAAGTCCCTGTTCAAGCTGCTTGTGAAAAGTGACGTCCTACCCGACAGACAAATCTCTCCACACAAGAGGAGCTTCTTGGACAAGTTTGGATGAGTGCAAATGGAGAAATGAGCGACGATTTCAGGAATAATAAGAAGAATGCACCCGCTACATTAATATGGTGATTCGATACCTTGATCATTATATCTATGCATTTCAATACCGAAAGATGAACGTCGCGAATGGTAGTTCGTTTTTTTGAAGTGTCATGGGCTCGTTGTAAGCTGGTGTGAGCTACTTAGCTTTGGAGGTGCTATAACTGTCCAGGTGTTTCACGAACACCTTTAAAAGTTGCAACATCCCTGTACGCAGACAAAGCCGTTGGGAGAAACCTATACCAAACAACCGATAAGAAAATTAACGTCTTCGGCTACCATGTATAAGAAAAGAGCGAAGTCCAATTTATGAACGAGAACTGAGGTTGTAAATCGAGCTGTCGGTGACGTTAAGCGAAATATAGGTAAGATGGTCTTGCTAAGAGAAAGCATTTAGTTTGTTCTCTCTGCAAATCATCTGGTCGATTCAGAGCTGGCAAAGAGATCAAGGAAGAGTTAGATTTCAGGCGCGGTCTACCCAGACAAAATAAGAAGTCAGGGCAAGAGAGACAAAGAGGGAGATGACACATAATTGCAGCAACCCCATACCTCCATTACCATTAAAAGCTGGCCTATATGATTGGCACCTGCAAATTCCCCACTAATAATTCCCGATGTAGCTTGCACAAGCCCTAGACTTTTCTTCAACATAGGAAAAGTACACTAAAGCTTTCTATACAGAACTCAATTAAACTTCGAAATTATTTATCTACACGATTAAATCATAGATATTCTCGTAAAAAAGTGGGATCAAGTCGTTTCGATAAACAGTATCAGAACTTGCTAGAGCGATACTTAAAAAATCAATTCGACAGCGGCCCTAAAGTTGCAATCTTGTTATTTGTTTTTTCCCTACATATTCTGGATCTATCTTCTTTTGTCTGATCTGCTCACACCAGGAGGACCAGGAGATGGGGGAGGAGAACAGTCTGCACAACGCACTGTTCCATTACATGGCCAATTCTTGGCCAAGCACACTTGAAGAGATTGCTACGACCCACCAACCTACCTTTTACCCTCGCTGTGTATCGAACTTCCTTTTTTTGCCATTTTCCTCCCCAACACCTTCTATCTTTCGTGGTGAACTCAATGGGAGTGGGTGATATAGAACAGGGGAGTTTTTGCTCATGTGACATTCGTACACCTGACTTTTGCAGAATTGTACACAGGGCAAAGATACTGAAGCAGAGAAAGATTTGCCACGGTCATCTGTTCCATTAGCTTAAAAAGTCACGGCCTGAGCTCGACCAACGCCAATTGGATTTCTCGTTACTCATTTCTCTGCTACTTTTGGCAACACTCGGCAACAAAGCAGTGACTCGGTTATTTCAGGTGCCTCATTGTACCACCACATATCAAGTCGTACGGAGCAAGCATATTGCATTATTTACTTCTGCGAACATTGAAAATATCAATACTTTCTCGCTCGTCCGGTAAGGCCCTTGCGTCAACCGGGTTTGAAAGAGCCTTTTACCTCATAAGCAAGCTCAGATCTCGCAAGTACATTTTTTTTGACAATGTATTCTAAACTCATTTATAAGCCATTTACCAAACATAGTTAACTTATGTAAAGCCCATCAGATATAGATTAAGAAATGAATTTATGACTCGTTATGACAAACCTACTCCCAAGTTCGATCATTGTATCGCCAAGGTGAGGAAATTGACAACAAATCAGTTTGAGAAATGTTAAACAGGCAAGAGTTTTCACTGGACTTTTATCTGACGCCTAATAGAACTCGAATTCCCCAGGAGCTAAACTTTGCAACACTCTGGTTCACTTTGCCCTTTGCTCCAAATAAGGACCACGAAGACATCTTTTCTTAATGCAAAAGTTCAAGAATAGCAACAGAGCTAGTAGCGAACATGCTGTAGTTCCCTCAACTAAACTTCATTTCTTTCCTTGGCTATTCAATGATCTAATGCGGACCTACTATAACAACCGAAACCTGGGTCTGAACCCGTCATGCGGCTCATCCGTATCACTCTTAGGCATCTCTACGGTAATGGCACACACTGTCACAGAGTTTCAACTGACCCAACTCAAAGAAGATTCATACGCATCACACTAACTGGTTCTGCGTAACAAACGTGAAAATACTACACCTTTTTGTCGTTTGATCAACCAGGCATCAAAATTCCTACTGAAGCCAGCTTAAATTCATTCCCAGTTAGGCAAACGAGCTTCCACCATAGAATGGCAATAAACAGCTATCATGTCACTGGACATTTTATAGGAACTTAGCAAATAGGAATGAAGCAACCAAACAAGGTGCGAATTTGCAGAAGGTAAGATGCACAGCAATGGATAACTTAAAGGACGAAATGGTCCAGATATTATTCTATATTCCATAGCGAAGAGACAAGCATAACAAGAGAATTTATCCAACATTCTAGACATAAATTTATTACAAAAGTCGATGTCACTTAGTCATCAGATTCAACTAGATGACAGCCAGATAGTTAATGCCATCCGGTGATGCACAAGCAATTGGGATGAAGAAAACGCTTATAGAAGAGTGCAATGAAAATTTCCACCAGAATATAGGCTACCATGTTAAAGTGCCCATGAGATTAAACCACCGGTCATAAAAGACTAGGAGCTTAAGGAATTGTGCGCTGGTAGAGAGGCAATGCTCCCAAAGCTTCACGTTCTTCTTTCTCCTTCTTAACCTGCAAAATCTCACATAAGAAATTCTTAGTGATTTGTGCATATACAGACTGAAAAATAACTAGCTACCACCATCTAAAACCAAGTGAATCAAAGAAAACTAGTTCCCAAAAATTTTCTCAGCTATGACTTTGACGGATCATTTGGCAGGTAAATTTCATTAAACCAGAAAAAAGGGCATGACTGGAGGAGAGGGGGGAATCAAGATAGAATGAGAGAGACCCAGAAAAACATGAGCATGTGCACACTCAAGAAAACATATCACTCAACACTAATTGTACAACAGGCAATCAATCTTGACAGAAGAAAAAAAATTCCTTACACAAGAAGTATCAAGTCCACTTACTTCCTGCAATAGAATTGGTTAAAAAAATTCACAACAGACTTCAATTCATTCAAGCATCCGAAACTACTATAAACCTCCAAACTCGGCAAGTTAAAAAGCAACAGTTAAAAGATTCAAAGTTTCACGAGACAAGCCTCTGCTGATTAACTCTACAGGAAGATAAGCTCAAGGACCAATAAAACTGCCACAAAAGTATTTCTTTAAACAATGATATTACAGCTAGTGAGACAAACTATACGACGACAATGTGATGTGCCACTTTCATATCATTTCTTTACAGCGTTGGTTCACTCTTCAAATCAACAATAGGGATTATTTCTCACACATCGAACTTCACAATCACAGCCAAGAAGGTTAAAAGAAAAATTTTATACGCAACTGATGTCTAAGCCATAACAAAAGCCAGAAGTGCTGAAAAGCATACCATGTCACTTCAGAAAGATATATAGATCCAAATACTTAAGAGTTCATAAGATAATAATACTCTTTTTTTACTTTTAATTATAGGAAGTAGACGGTTGTGAGCATAGCATAACTCTAAAAATGTCCTCTCCACTCCCCCAATTTTTTTAGGGTTCTTTAAAGGGTGGGGTTTAGGACCAGATATCAAGGGCAAGATTAGGAATACAACAATAATTCAGTTCTCCACGACAAAATGTTCAAACAATTAAATGTTTAGTTGTAAGTATAATGAGGAGCACCAAACGGGTGCTTCCCATTATTCAAACAATCGAGCCACCTATTTGAGCTTTGGATCGCCTCTTACTTGATTCTTGAGATTAATATGGCATTCAATTGAACCTACCTTAAAAAGCATACCACAACTCGTCACCACAAATAACTTCTTGATTTTAGCCGTCCACATTTTTACATTGGATACATTGTCGAATTTTCATATACAATCTATGAGAACTAACAAATTCACACAACTAAAGATCCACTCCAATCATACGGGCCAATGTAGCAATAACCACAAGAGACCCGGCGAGACTCCTGAGGCTGATTAAAAGTTCTCTCTCAATGCAAAGGAAGCATGGAGCCAGACCACCATTCAAAGCAATCCATACATACTTGTCCTCTGGGCAACAGAAACTTACCAGAGCAAGCATTTCCTGAAGGTAGCCTCTGAAAGGAGTCTGCATAGCCTGCAGGGGGCAAGAATGAGACACATCAAGAAAAGCAATTGCTCAAAACACACACCCTTGCTCAAATTCCAGCAGATGAACAAGCAACAGCACCCAACAACAAAGAATACTTTCACGAAGCGCAAAACGCTCGCGCGCGCACCGCCCCCGCAAGTTTCCCGTATCCTATCCCGATCCCGTCCCCATCAATTTAATCACTTATTCACCGACAACAATGCTCGAACAACGATATCAAAGCGAGCCGCAATCCAAGACAAGCTTCGGGAAATGCCGGATACCTGGAGATTCTCGGGAAGGTACTCGTGCTTCATGGAGAGGTCCATGGCGCGCTTGAGGCGCTGGTTCCGGGCGTCCACGATCTCCCTGGGCAGCCGATTGAGCGCCTCCTTCACGTCCACATCGTAGTAAGGATCGTAAAGATCATCGTACCGGAGCCCTACGCAACGCAATCTCGAGCATCAGAACTCGACCCCCCCCAAAAAAGAAAAACACACACACGCACACACACAACAAAACCGGAAGCTCGAGCCGCCGGCGGCGGCGGCGGCGGCGGCGGCGGCATCAACCGCAAAGCCAACCGGCGGCGGCGACCGAAGAACCAAATCGAGCAATCGCAATCCTCGAATCGATCGATGAAGAAGCAGCTGTGCTGCTCCGGAACGGACCGTAGTGGCGGAGGCGCTTGGAGAGGGATTTCATGTGCTGGGCGGCGAACCAGTTCTTCTTCGGATCCAGAAGCGACTGCAGGAACGACGACATCTTCGTTCTTCCTCTTCCGCGAAGACGACGACGGCGATGAAGAACAACTTCTGGAAAAACCTCCTTCCGGCGTCGTCTTCTCGTTTTGATACCTGCGGGTCGGTTCGTGGGCTCTGAGCGGATCGTGGGCTTCCCGGCCCGGATAAAGATGTGCAGGCCGGGCCGGAGTTGATTTCCGGTCCGATTGCTGACGTGGCGCTGCTCGGGGTTGGAGCCTGGTTGAACCGGATCGTCTACCCATTTTTAAGTTCCCTTCAATTTCAGTAGATCAATGTCGGTGGCGGCGCGGTCGGGACGCCGCCTCCAGAATAGAGAGACTCGAGGGTTCACCGGTCCGGTTCCCCGACGACATTGCCGGTTGGCTCGGGACGAGGCGCGAATAGAGAGTATCGGCTCCCCGGATCAGCTATCGAGTGCTTTTGGCTTCCTATTTTTGGTACTCTTTTGCGATAGGACTGTGGTCGCAAACATTTTATCGCGTGATCGCGCGCGTATCGATGAGAAGACAATCATAGCTGGCGAAAGAGAGGTCGGGCCGTCGGATAGATGTCGATGTGGCTTGGTCTTAACATTCTCTTAGCAGTGTAGTTCTCAGGTAATGCGTTGCCGTATCTGATGCACTTGCCACCATCCACGGTCGGCCGCACAACTTCGGCTCGGCATAGGCATTGCGGCCATTGTCAATACGGAAGTCTCTGCGCAAACTTCCATGGGCGGGCCAGGATCAGATTTTGATGCTTCTTGTTCTTATGAAAACTAAAGGTTCAGTTGCGCGATCGACACCCATACTACTGCTCGATATATTCATCCTTCCCTCTTGGGTACTCACCGGCACGACGAGGCGGTGCCGGATCTATCGTTTTCACCATGAAAACATTCCAAGAATTGCCAGCCATGTTCGTACCCCTCACAAATTGACGCGACACAGTAATAATAACATCAGCATTTGGAAATGTTCTGTACTGTCTCTTAACAAATACATCACCTTCAGAAAGCTCTTTCGATTCAGAAAAACTTCTTTACTTTTTGGTCTCAAAAAGGCCGGAGGGACTCCATGTTTCTTCACTATTCATTTCGGCTCCTCGTGTGTGAGACAAATCAGCAGCAACAATCTCTGAAAAGGCTTCTCAGATATGAGTTGCTGTACACTGGCGGTCGGAACGTTCCGCATCCTGACACTTAATACAGCATTCTGGGACAATCGGTAGTCGGTGAGCAAGCTGTCTTTGCTTGAGCTCCTTACCACATCTCGCTCATCAGTCGAGCAGCATCAGCGCAAGGCCATTTTGAGGGAAATTGGGGTGAAATGGTAGCAGGAACCTAGCACATCAATAGAAGAGCTTCACGTGGCCGGCCAAGGAGACTCAACACGGTCGCGGCAATGTGATGCCCAGTGAGCCCAGCAAGGGAAAGCTGTTCGTTTGGTGACGCATGCTCTATGTAGGCATCAGGTAAGACAATCGGCCGCCACTGGACGAATCAAACCCAATCAGTACAGCTTGAAGATAGTATCTCACAATTCAATAAATTTCCTTCTGCATCGGTACTGCACAATACTTATAATGGCCTTGTCTATTGTGGCCAATACCGGGTATCAAACTAATGGAGGTAAAAATCCTCTCATGCTAAAACCATAGAATGTTTACCTCTCATGCTAAAACCATAGAATGTTTACGAATTATGGCCAATACCAGGTATCGAACTAAAAAAAAAGAAATGATTTGCCCTTTCTGTAGTTATTCTTTTATTTATCTTGGCTTTGAGATGCAAAAATCGGATGATGCCAACAGGAACGGCGGGCCAGTCGTTCCTCAAGGAAAAATGCATGACAAGGGCACAATCACAAATACAAAATTATAGAGAGGATGATGCTGTACCTTTATTCTCCCATCAAGCCGTCCATCAAGTGCAATGAACTGTGCAACATGGGACCCAAAACCCCCAATGGATCCTTCCTCAACAGTGACCAGGAAGGCATGATTTTCGCACAGCTCCCTAAGTAACCCTATGTCAAGCGGTTTGCAGAATCTTGCATCCGCAACTGTCACCTCAATTCCGAGCTTCGAAAGAAGGGACCGAGCTTTGATGCAGTTCTGAACCATTGACCCATAACCAAGTAAAGCAACATCTTTACCTTCTGCAAGAATTCTCCCTCTTCCAATCTGCTCTGCAAATGCAGAAATTTAATCAAAGCCCTACAATATGATGACACGACACTTCAAGCTATGCATCAAAGCAAATGATATCATTTATTGATAAGTATGCAATAGTAGATAATGCAATGTAAGATGACACGTAACAACTTGCATTTAACCAAATAGATCGATTCATGTTTGCATATTTAGCAAATAGATTTGAGATATTAGATATGCAGACCTAAGACTGATATTCAGTTAGAACAAATCCTGGAAGGAAATTCTAATGAGAATGGAACACAATGATAATCGCTACAAGGAAGGTATAGACTTCATATCTCATTAAGAACAAGCAGCAAGTGGTGTTCTCCCATTCCTACTATCAAAAAGGAAAACCATTGGTGGTTATCAACATGAAAATTGGTCGAGGAAATTCATGAAGTAGAGGGAACAAATCAAACACATCAACTGTGTGTTTAATGTTCTTAACGGCAAACTAACAATAACTAGAACCATTTACATTTTATTAATCCTTTTGGAATCTAAGCACACATTTATGTGAGCTCCTCAGTTTCACAGACTGGAGATTCAAACGTAGAAAACAATATCAACGGGGAGTAAGACTGCAGAAGCATTACCTCGATGGGGATCCCATAACTCAGAGACTTGTCTGTCCGAACAATTGCACCTCGTGGGTACCGGAAGCAAATTGGACAATCATCAACCATGGCAGCAGTTTCTACCATGTCCACCAACTCATCTTCATCAGATGGTGCCATGACAATCATGTTGGGCAAACATGACATGAATGTTATATCAAAAGCCCCACACTGCACAGGGCCATTAGATCCTACCAAGCCTGCACTTGTAATGACAAAACGGACCGGAATTCTTTGCCGATCAACATCATGGACCACCTAAGGCCACAAATTCTCTATAAGGAAATCTGTCTAGAAGTTATCGGGACCATATATAGACAGCTGAAAAGGTAAGAACCTGATCAAATGCTCTCTGAAGAAATGCGGATGGGATCACACAAAATGGCTTTAATCCTCCACATGATAAACCCGCGGAAAATGTAACCGCATGTTGCTCAGCCATTCCTACATCAAAAAACTTGTCTGGAAACTTTTCGCGAAACAACTGAAGTGATGGTTCCACCTCCACTCCCCCATGAACCATCACAACATCTTTGTCACTCTCCGCCTTCCTAACCAGTGCCTCCACAAAACAATCACTATATGTCCTTGGTTGATAATTAGATGCCACCAAATCATAACTGCTTGAACCTGAAGAGCACAACAAACACAACCAACAAATGTTGAGTGAAACATCACCCTAGGACAGCTAGAGCATATAGGAACTTTCTTCTATGAAATTATGGTGCATTTAGCAGTCGGGTCTGGAGTTTTGGTTGGAAGATAGCAGCATTTAGGGAAAACTTGTGCATCTTCACCCTAGTTGCATAATCTAATACCATAATTATGTAATCGGTGTGACTAAGAAACTAAAAGGGCTATAGTACAGCATTCAATTTGGATGAAGCAAAATCTGACAATGACTAAACAAAGAAATATGCAATAATAGGCTAAAAAAGTCAGTTAAACATCATGCATCCGAACAATGTAAAAGCCAAACAGAAGCAGAGTTGACTCTCAGCTCATCAGCATTTATATGATTTGTATGGTTGTCTCTCAAGAGTGATGAAATAATCATCACAGGCAGCCATTTTATTGCCCAAAATTCTGATCTTATGACAAGCTAACTATACAAACCGCAAACAGTTCAAATGTTGATCAAAATCCATCAAGATGGTCCTGGGTTCAGAATTTATTTCTACTGGTGTAATCAGTCGGAAACTACATGAGAATGAATGGAAATCAACAATTCATCATAAATAAAATATGCAGTTACACACAGGACAAAAGTGCAAAATTATACCATGAAGCCCAAAACCAAATATTAACTAAAGAGAGCCGGTTTACATGTTTGGCTGCTTTACAAGTCAATAAGTTCTCAACTGAAAAAAGTAAAGCGCAGAATTCCTGATGATATCTGACTTACCTTCGCCTGCATTCTCGCCAATCTCACTCCGCTGACTACGTTCAATCCCTTGATTTTCCTCGGTTACAACATGAATCAGAACAGGACCCATTGAATTTAGTGACGCCACTTCTTGGAAAACACAAACCAAGTCCTCAATATTATGGCCATCAATAGGGCCAATATAGTACAAGCCAAGCTCTTCAAAGAGAGTTGCACCGGGCGGACCCATCATACCACGAGCAAATTCATCAACTTTGGCTGCCCATTCATGCATGCCCCTGCCAATTTTTTTAGTAACACCCTGGGAAAAGAAGAAAACTGCATGTTAAATAAGGGCATAGACGATTGCCACTATTGTACACTACCGTTTCAGTTATTGCTAGTAAAAATCTGGTTACAGGGAAAAGCGCCAACAAGTTAGTGTTTTTCCTTTTTATCCTAAAAAAATATATTCAAGGTTTTTTAAGGGTTTCTCTTCATTTCTCTTTGGAGTAAAAAAACCACTAGAAGTCTTAAAACTTGTCGTGAAAATGCAATTGAATCCTAAAACTTTCAAAATATGCAATCAAGTCCTAAAACTTGTCCAATTGGTAAAATCAGGTACCATTAGCTCCATCTAATTTGAGTAATGAAAAATGATAATGTGGCTTTCCCTAACATATTTCCAAGACACACAGTGTTGCCGTGGGCGCCACCTTAAAAAAATGCCAAAGAGAAAACAAAAACAAAGGACCACAACCAAAATGAAAAATAAAACAGAACTGGTATACAAAGACATCACAGGGAGAGGGTTGTGTCAAAGGGGAGCGCAAGTTTGTCACCGAGGGCTGGCGGCCCTCACACAGCATTTGTGCCACTGCTTGCTAGCACTGTGCAAGGTTCAGCCAACCCTCGCATCAAAAAAAAGGAACTAAAACATTCCACCAGCTACAACATTTTCTTTTTCATTTTGCCAATAGAAAAAAGGCTACAACAATTTTTCACTTCAAGCACAAGTGCATTCCTGAGTGTTTTTTCTCTTCTTCATTCAAACGGGTTTGGTTTGGAACACAATCGAAACCCAGTGGCTATGGCGTCCTTGATTGCTACAAAGCATGCAACTTCCACAAGTTCTCTTGCTAGGCTGTCCAAAATCAAGGTCTCGACTTCTTCCACCAACTTCTGTGACTCCAATGCTTTGCTCTTGTTTAACTGCCCCTTTCTATTCATTCTCGAGAATCCACTTGCCAGAGCAATGTAGTCTGAGTTCATGTGGTCGCGACAGACTTTGCCTCCGAAATTAGCACCACTCAGTCATGTTTGCATTCTCACTGCCTCTTGTCAGACTCAAGGGCTAACCAACCCCTGGGCGGTGGTAGTGAGTGGTGAGCCCAAGCAAGCCACGCTCGTAGGCCCTTGCCCGCTTAACTGGCCCTCGCCTATGGCTGGGTGATGGTCATTGGCCCCTGCCAAGACCGTGACAAGGGTTGCTGGCCCTCACCAGAAAAGTAGGGTCTAGCGGCACCACCTCTCCACCCCGGCACTCTCTAATCAAATAGAATCAACAATTCAATTTTATTTTACACGATTTTCTTTTTTTTTTTTGTAATTTTCTAGCTTTCATAAGCCTTTTGGATAAAATGTTTGAAGCTCTTTCTCTAACGTCTCACCATATCAGTGCCGTGTGCCTTGAAAATATATTTAATAATGCTGCATCAGTATTTGTCATCATTCAAATTAGACGGAGTTAAGAGAGGTACTCAATTGAACCAATTGGAGAAGTTTTGGGATTGGATTGCAATTATTGAAAGTTTTAGGATTCGAATCACTTTTGCAACAAATTTTAGGACTTCCAGTGAAATTATCCCTTTCCCTTTGACATGACTTACATCTTAGTTGTTACACTGCACTTCGCACGGTCTAAAGAGATGACAACTTGAGAATCTAGTTCAATAGGAGATAGTTTGGCTTGTACTTGACTTTGAGTGATTATAAAAGGACAATTCAAAACTTCAATTCGTACATACAAAGTTAGGATCACAACATATTCCTTTATACTATGATGAAGAGCACCTCATCACAAACAATTTAGAAATATTCTCTACTAAACACCACAATGACATTAATCAAAAGCTTTTTCTATTAAGTGGAGTCAGCTCCAAGGATCTTATACACATTGTGCTCTGTTTAGGATGAAATCCTTAGTAAACATTATCAATCTATTGATCTCTACTAAGCACACATTGTACTGCATTTGGAACTTAGCACTGCTAAGATGAGCCTAAAACGGCAAACTACTGGAATTATCCATCTATCATCATGTCCTACACAAATAAAGGGGCTTGTGTGGTAACTTTAAGGTTGTGCACTTCTATGGAAGAAGCCCTTGATTAACATCTCACATCCAATACAAGTAGCTTAATTGTCATATTTCCCTTACAATAAACAAGCTATAGCTAGGACAAACAAAAAGATGGTCAGGAGCAATGTGGATATTCTATTTTAGTATGGTCATAATCAGGATCTAGTTATTTCTCAAAGTCAGCAACATGTTTTCAACATGTGCATCGTCAGTCTGTAAAAAATTTTGAGTCCCTCTTCATGACCTGAAAGCAACCATTGAAATAATCCAAACAAATTGCATACCTTGGCAGCTTCTCTAAACTTCCGGAAAGATTTGCTTGACTGGAGCTTACTTAGAGTACTAGAGAGAGCATTGATAGATGTCTTCGGGCCCTCTTCAACATTTGGGTGTAAAGAATGACGACTATCATTCAAGACAACTATCATATCAGAGTCCAAGTAACCTGCATTGCTCATTGCCTCATAGACCTGGCCAGCCATTGTAGTTCCATTGCTTATGACAGTCAGAATTCGTTCACGTTTTCCCTTCATATCCCGTGCAACCGCCATGCCTAAAATGATATAATGTATTACTTAAGCTTCCTTCTCATTAGTGGACATAGAACAGCTTGCACGAGAACCAACATGCATGTAATCATGCTACGTTATAGAACCAACATGTCACGTGAGAATTGACTGTGAGACATTACCTAGCCCTGCAGAAATGCTGCTGCATCCATGTCCCGCACCAAAAGGATCATATTCGCTTTCAGATCGAGAAGTGTAACCAGACAAACCGTCCTTTTGTCTCAAAGTTTTCATAAGGGATCGCCTTCCAGTAAGCATTTTATGCGCATATGTCTGTCAAGTAACCAGGATAAACAATTTAATACTTTGAACATGCAATTGTGCACTTGTATTTAATAATTTTAAGGATCACACACAGCACATAAACACATGCTGATTGCTAACCATTACTCACTTGTTCCCCAACATCCCACAAGATTTTGTCTGCAGGAGCATGAAAAACGTGATGTATCGCCACTGTCAGCTCAACAACTGCCAGACTAGCTTTCAAAGGTTTTTGTGCTTTGCTTAATATTGAGGATAATTCTAAACGGATTTCATCGGCTAACTGTCGCAGTTCCTGCCAATCTAATTATTAGTTGATAGAGATGAGATCAGCTTGAGCAGGCGTAACATGTCAACCAAAGAGAGAAAATGAGCAAACCTTTGTAGACAGGTTCTTCACATTGGTAGGGCTCTCAATAACATCCAGCATGGGGGTTGGTACTTTCTCATAGAAGAAATCATCATCATCAGGAAAAGAATTGATTTGACTAAAAACATTCTGCATCGTGAAAACTCAATAATCATAAACCCCACAGTAACAATTGTCAAGATCATTCTAGACATATATACTGTTTTACAATTCCGCTCAATCATTTTCTGAAAAATCCACAGTGACTAGTTTACGAATTTAATGAGAATGAAGAACAAATTCAAAATGAAGAATGAACACTGTCCAGGTGGCATTTTAAAGGAACAATAGTGCTGTCTAATCGATAAGGTACATGCTCGCTAGAAACCATGGACAAGAACATCGCTCAAATGGTATCTTTTCCCCAACATTATCCATAATTAACTGGTAGAACCTGTCCAAACTGCTAATGCAGATCAGTAGACACCCAGTACATCAGGCCCCACTTCACAAACACGCGACACTTGTACTTCCAGCCGCGAGCAAGAGACGTGACCACCAAATACAACTTTTTTCTCGAGATGGGTTCGTTCGCTTATTCAATGGTGAGCAATTGCTGCACGAGGTGGGCAGACAGCCCACATGACAACATAACCTCCGAAACCAGAAAGAATACAGCTGACAAGATCAATGCCTTCTCAGCGAGCGAGCGAACGAAACGTCTCTACACACGCGCGAAACAACCACCGAATCGAGCGGGAAAATTCCTCGCCGTTACCTTCGAGCGAGTCGTGCTGGAAGCAGGAGCGATCTTGCAAACCTCCGCAGTCGGCGAAAACCGACAGCCCCAAGACTCCACCTTGCTGGAGACCGAGTACGCGGGCCGCCGCTCGCCGTGATCGCCGCGATTGCCGCAGGCTCCGAACGCGGAGAAGCGAGCCGAAGCAGCGGCCATCCGCGGAGAGATCACCAGTCAACCTAGCGTCCTCGGCTAGAAGGGGCACTTCCACCCCCGATGACGAACGGGAGCTCAGACTCACCGACGGAGCGCGCGGGTTCCGAGCTCAGGCGAGCGAGAGTACACTTGCAGGGCGCCGGCGCCGGCGCCGCCGTTGAAGAGCGCGGGCGGCTGCGGCGGCGGCGAGCGAGCGGAGGATTCGCCGGCGCTCGCCGGAGGCTTCGAAGGTTAAGATGAAGTGATGATGACGAAGTTGAAATTTGAGAGAGACGAGAGAAGACAAATGGAGCATCGCTGGAGAATCGAGACGGTCGGAGAGAGAAATGTTCCCCCAATTTTGTTTTTAATTTTTGCCTTTGTTTTTTGTTTTATTATTTGTCACTTATTGATCATACTTGACAAGAAAATAATTTATTTTTTTAGTTTACTAATTATGTACTATGGTTAATACTACGAAAAATCATAAATCGATATATCGGTGGAAATTACTAAAAACCCCAAACTGATACACCCGTAATAAATTTATACTCCATTAGCTTCCATTATATTTGATTAATACCACTAAAATCCACAAACCGAAGGTAAAATTTCAAGTCGGTACACCCGTCAACTATCACGTGTCATCCAATTCGGAAATTTGATGTTAAAATTTAAAGGAAACTGACGGGGGTAATTTGTCGCGGATGTACCGGCTTGGGGTTTTTTGTGATCGAAAAATTAGTTTGGGGTAAATTTATCACAAATGTACTTATTTGAGGTTTTTCGTGGTATTAACCCTATACACAACACAAAATTAACAACATTTTGAAACTGACAGAATAAATACTATGGTGATATTTACTTAACTTAGGAAATATGTGTTCATTGAGTTGAATGGAATTGAAGACTTTTTTTCGATGGCTCGTCCGTTTTTAGGTTTCTGAAATAATTTTCATCTATTTGACTTTCGCACGAAAACCAATTAATGTGATATTAAAAGTTGCGAAGGGGATTGCACGTGAATTATCCCAGGAACCATAGAAGTTTTCGCCAGAATATTTCTCTTTCCATCTTAACGTTTCGATTCATATAAAATGAATAGCATCCTGAATTAAAAGAAGAAATTTTGTATGAAGTAATTGTGGTTTATGAATTTTCACTTATGGGCATCTCTTGTGACTTTTGAAAGATTATCTCGTCGGCATACAATTTGCAAAAGTGAACATAGAGACTACGTTATAGATTTTCATCAAATAGTTAGAAAAGGGAAAAAATCTTACAATTTAATTACAATTAGTACTAGATCTGACCAAGTCCTAAAACTACTTTATCTAAACTCTGGAACGTTAAAATTCGAGGATATTCCCTAGTGTGAAGGAAGAAAAATTATCTCCCCAATTAAGAGGACTAGGCCTGCGGGTACCAGCACGTTAAATAATGAATGCAGTCCTGTCAGCCTGTCAAGCATATATGCCTGGATAGGTAAGGCGGCCCTAGTCAAAAGCTTCTACTTCGGTATTCTCAGTAATCACCACCAATGATTCAAGGTAAGCTCATAATTACTAATTGTAATTATTTGGAGGCAAATAATTACGTTTGGTATAGCTTTTCTTGTACCAATATATAAAAAGGACGACGGTCTTCCACATGTAGGAGTTAAAACTTATGCCATAAGATTAAAATTTTCTTATAAATTGGACACATCAACAATCCATCGGAGGGTCTAAATTTATCCGTATCATCCATTTGATGTGACTTTAATTACCAAACTATTTTTCTCTATCACAAAACCCTAGTTCATTTTCGCTATGGATATAAGAACCTACAATATAATAAGATGTCCGTAATATTCATATTGAGATTTTAAAGTATTTCTTACATTTATTACTTTCATTTATCAAAAGTATAAACTCCTTTGTTGCCTTAGTACAAAAGGCTCCTCCTATCAAAGTTAGATGCATTAGGTGTGCCAAAGTATCTCTTATAAACTTTTAAACTTTTATTTCTCAAAAAAAAGAAAGGCTCCTCTCATTAAATTAAATGTACTGAATATCTGCAAAAGTTTATTTTCGATATAAAAGTGCTCTAGGGACACTCTTTAAAAGAGCCGTAAAAACTATTATGTATTTATGTAAGGTTTCGCATAAATCAAGTTTGCATTTCTTTCCAAAGAACTATAAATCCCCCACAAAAGTACTCATCTCCTTAGTATGGTACCCTATAAATTTTGTTTGAAATTTAGATGTGTGCGCATTGGCATTTTATGCTTGGCCTTGACTATAACAACAATGAGCGAGTTAGATACACAAACAAAATTAACTGCCAATTTGTCTAAATTTGAAAAATGACCCAAATAGTCCCTGAATTTTGATCAAATGTGCAATGCGGTCCCTGAACTTCTAATCTGTTCAGTGTAGTCCATGAACTTCTAATTGTTCAGTGTAGTTCATGAACTTTAGCCCAATGTTCAATATCATCACTAAACTTTTAATTTGTTTAATGTGGTCTCTAAACTTGAATTATATGTTCAATTTAGTCCCTAGATTATTTGAAATTGTTCAATGAATTTGAATTAATGGAAGGAAAACATTGGACAGTTTCGTATATTATAAGGACTAAATTGAACATGTACAAAAAATTTAGAAATTACTTTGAACAAATTAAAAGTTCAATGACCACATTGCACGTTGGGCTAAAATTCAAAGACTATATTGAATAAATTAAAAGTTCATGAACCACATTACATATTATGCCAAAGTTTAGGGACTAAATATGTCATTATTCAGTCTAAAGTTGTAGATGTTTGCTCATTGGCCGAGAGCAGCCATAGGTGGCGCAAATCGCGCACATATGCATCACATGATATACATCCGTACCTAATATCGCCATACCTCCCTAGAGTGGGAGAACTCGACATGTGCTGACCAAATTAAACCAAGAACATGAAATCTTTCCGAATTACCCGAAAACCAATTCGGTTTTCCCCTTTCGGCATCTCAGATGCGACGGCTCAACTATCTTTCGATCGATTCGACTTACAGAATCAATGCCAAATCCCCGCCCGCCCACCCCCCACCAAATCTCATGTTTGCTTACAAGGGTCGACACAAGATTGCTTCACGAGGGGTTGCATCCTCTTGCCGACAATCAATAATCGCTTCTGCTTAGGAGGGGATGTTCCTTAATAGAGTTAACGAGGGCAACAAGAAAGAACGACCCAAGGACAATTCAAGATTGCCAAACGTTACAAAACATCTTAACGTGCGAACGCCTGCAATGACTCGTCCACACGCCTGCGTCTTCGACCGTGTTTATATACAGGAGTTCGGAACGTCCGTTCCTGGTACGCAAATACACCCGAATTTCCAGGGAAAGATCAAAGCATTTGCGCTTCGTGCAGGACCAGAGCTCGTCGATCTGTCGAAAAAGTTGTAGAAGAGGGCTTCAACTTGGGCGTATTTCGTTCGTCTCTCTCTGGTGTATTCATCAGGTACGTCGGCATATTTACATTTCGGTCCCTCTCTTCTTTCACTAGCGTGGAATCATCATCAGCATCGTTACTGTTTTGTGCCTTTTATTCATACCTCTCACTTGTGAATGTCGTGACAAATTGATGCTTCAATATGCATGACGTTGATATGACCACACCACCGTAACTATGGAGTCACGACAGAACATGCTGGCGTTCGTTGTTACGTGAAATCGTCAAAACTTTATCCTTCGAGATTATCGGTGTTTCCCGTCCAACTGTATCTCCGATTTGATAGGCTATAAACATGCACATTGACTAACATAAATTGAATTTTCATGGGTGATGCCCCCAACATGCAAGTCATCAGTTCAAGGGAAAAATTATCCAAAAAGTCATAAACTTAATGTATAGAGGCCAATTCAGCCCTAAACTTTTCATTTCTGATAATTTAGTCCTAAACCTTTTGATAATTAGCTAATTTAGTGCTAAATATTTTGACAATTTGCCAATACAGTCTTTCCGGATAGATATCCAAATAATAAGTTTGAGACTCAATTGGCAGATCATCAAAATATTTATGACTTATTTTGTCACAATTCAAATATTTAAAAATGAATTGACCTCCGTGCAATAGGTTTAGGATTTTTTGAACAATTCTTCCTCCAGATTGAGACACGGTTCCTCCGGCCAGGTCTGCCGGGTATTGACCATGTCTAGCAAAAGAGTTCACCACCAGAGCCAAGCGTCGAAACGCTCGAATGAGTCCAAATCGTGGCTGCAAAAGAAACATGGAAAACAAGACATGCACCAAGACCAGTTCCTAGGGTTGCTGTAGTGATTAATCTCAACATGAGTTGGATTATTATCTGGAATCGAATAGAAGACGGCAATACACCCATCCATTTAGAATTAGTTTAGTCCATATGGAAGAGTAAGCTATGCCTGGTTTGGCTCCCCCACGTCTTAATCTAACTCTTACACAGCTAGATTTTGCTGGCCTACTTAGCCGAAATTAATGTCGTATGTAAGGGAAAAGGTCTAAACCAGAAAAGAGAGCATTTTCACTAGAACAACAATGCGAGACATACCGGCCCCGGCCTACTAAAAACGACTTATAGAGCATCGCATCTCTTAATAAATCAATTTTGGTTGACGGGTCTTCATGTTCCTAACCTTGCTCTTTTCTAAAATACTATGATTTAATTTGTTTTATGCGTGTAGTGTGATCAATTATACGCACGCTTGTAATAAAACTTAATTTCTCCAAAATGCGGCAAAATCTAAGAAGCTTCAGCTACGATAAACCCTTAGTTCTCGTCTTGTTAAACTTTTTCTTATTCAAAACCATGCGATTAACATAATAATCGAAGGACGGCAAGAGTACCGGCGGAGGGAATACTAGGAGACATGTTCCACTAATCAAACCGTATAAATAGGAATTCATGGTCTCTCACAAGTATGTCAAGAGTCAAAAAACAAAAAAATTGGAGATTTTGAGAGCTTTCTCCCAAATCAATCAAGAAGGTAAACCACCTGATCCCACTTCATAATTTCTCTTTTTCTACCCTCTAGCTTTAGGGATTTTTCGTTGGCTGGCTTAATCGACATGTCTTGGAGATCGTTCTTCTGTCTTTTCTAGGAGTGATTGCATGTTATGAGTCATTTGTGACAGTGGTCATATATCATATACGAATGAACCATCTCAAGCCTTTTGTTTTTAATACTCCCAACCTATATTAGCTCACTTTACATAAACTTTTAAATCATGTGTGACCTACACGCAAAGGTGGGGAGAACCTCCTAGTTTTCACAACTTCTCGAGGCTGTAAGGTCTAGACCTTACAAGTAGTAGTCAGAACTTAGATCCGACATTTTTAGGAGGTGCAAAACCTTATCGTCATCGATCGCTCATTCCTACTCTTTTTTCTTCCTCAAATTAGACATCCATTCTCCCTCCAAAAATAGACCTACAATGCCTGCGTTTCTCTAAACTAGATTCTAAAAAAAAAGGATAATTGATTTAGTTTGATCAGGTGATCGAATGCTTGATCCAAATGCGATGGATTTTGATTCGAATTGGTGTTTCCCCCTCAAAGCAACCTTCTGAGGCCACCCCCCATAAAGTTATGGGGTCAAGCCTTACCCGAGGCAGGTGGACTATAGGCAGTTAATTCAGTTTTGATCAGGTGGTCGAATACTTGGTCAGAATATGATGGATTTTGATTCGAATTCGTGTTTCCCCCTCACAGCAACCTTCGAGGCCACCCCCCGTAAAGTTACGGGGTCCGGCCCAACCCGAGGTAGGTGGACTATAGGCGGTTTTGCATACTTATCGAGGCCATTTACTTACTATATATACAGTCCCGTGACACCAGAATCTAAGTTAGGAAATGGTTTCTGAGACTGGCTCCGACGAGAATGAAGCGACGATGAGGTCAAAAGCACGGAGAAAAACTGGGGTCAATCAGCTAGTTAAACACGCTCCACCTTTTTGTTTCCTGACAAATCACGCATCAACAAACGTTACTTTACTTGTCTTCACCATCACGTGACGCGCTTCTCCCAACGAAACCCCTTCCCCCCATCTTCCTTGCTCTTCGTGCTCTCCCGTAGCGTATCGCATCATCGTTGTTCGATCATCAACGTCAAACGCTACGTCGAATCCAAGCAAACTCATGCAATAGGCCAAGCTGGGAATCTCACAGAAGACCAGGTCCCACTTTTACAGTCAGCGAAATGTCTTTTCGTCTGTCCGCAAGTTCGTTTCATTACGCGTACACATACCTTTGTAGAGATATTGTTATTTATGTAGAGAGAGTATCTGCATATATCGCATATCAGTCTTTTTGTACAAGAGTACTCTTCTAGAACTACTTTGTTGCTGCATATATAGCCCAATAATATCTAAAATTCCTGTCGTGTGACAAATAATATATAAACAAGAAATTTCTATTCTTCGAATTACCGAAGCAAACGTGTGGTTGGCTTTGCTTTGCGCCGAGGGTTTCGGTTGATATTCCTAGAACGTGGCAAGGTTCCTAGAAACGAGAATATATGTCCTGATCAATCTAGAAGCAGGCGCCAGACAAGACCACGCGTTGCAGAGGATTAGAAGAGAACTAGATTCGTCCTGTATAAATTCTTTGAAGATTGTCAGGAACGTAGAGAATTAGAATTCTTACTTAGTCTCAGTTTTGATCGAAATTTCGAAGCCATATGCATGTAATTGTGTGCGTGTGGTCAAAAAAGAGCTTAATTTTTATTCTTCTCTTTGTTATTTTCGCAAGTCAATACCTTGCAAGGGTCGTCGATTCCAAGCAACAACAACCCATCAACATTCTCCTGGAACTTTTCCATCATATATAACGAATTTCCAATCCTTCCAAACTCTCCGCAGGTTGGCTCTCAACGATGTCGCAACTGCAACTAGTCGTCCCTCGCTGTCTCTCATCAATCCTCATCCTCGCCGTGCTATTGTTGCACCAATCCCATGCAGACGTTGGCACTGCTGGTCACTATGATCCTCCATATACGCGTAAGTACATTGCACATATGTTATGGCTCTTAATTTCTGGTATATATCCAGGCCACATTACTACAATTTGATATTATTGATACGTTATGGGTAATATGATTGCAGCGACCGCTTGCTTCGGGTATGATCCGTTGCAGTTTCCCTCGAGTTTCCTGTTCGCGGCTGCCGGAGAAGGGATTTGGGACAATGGTGCTGCTTGTGGGAGGCAATATTGGGTCCGCTGCATAAGCGCTGACCGGCCGAAGACCTGCAACCCGGCCCAGTTGGTCCAGGTCAGGATCGTGGACCGGGCACTCAGCGCAGTCTCCCGGTCGTCATCGGACCGTGCCACCATCGTCCTGTCCAAGACCGCGTTTGGGGCCATTGCAAATCCGTCCGCATCATCTGTCAACGTGGAGTTTGTACAGTAAGTAGTCGCTTCTTTGATTGGACTATTGTTCATTATTTTGCTTGCAATTTGAGTCTTTGTAGATTTATCTCAATATTGAGTAATTTTGGTGATTGTTGTGCGATTCACTTGCAGGGTTTGAAGTGATCACGATGATACCTTGGAAGCAAAGCAAAGTAGGGTTTGGAGACCAGATTACCTTCTGGTAGAGGGTTTTCTATCATGGATGGTCTATAGGGGAAAATCAATAGTGCAGCTGACACACACACACACAAAAACACAGACATATTGTATACTTCGATAGTAAGATACGACGCATAGTAATTAATTATGATACAAGCTTAAATCATATATAATTGTTCCCATACTACTCACTCCAACATACTCCGCGAACTTTAACTCAAGTCGCAACGACGGAAGGGTATGTATATGATGTTACTATAATTGACTCCGTTCCTCACATCAAAATTAAAATGAATTGATATTGCCAGAAACGTAGTTGTTAGCTATACGATCTATCACATCGGTATTGAAACCGATGCCCCTAATTTAGGATTTGTTCATAACTTAAGTGTTCGTATAGAAACTAAAGCCTTCATATTGTCAATATAACTTCGTTGATTTGCTCATGTGTGATCATCATCAAGGGATCTCGTAGCTCGTGATCCGTTCTCCATTAGCTCATGCATGGAAGCTTTGGACACCATTGCGCAAATTTCTTCACTAGATGGATGCAGTTTCGTGACGAAGTTAAAAAGAACATATATGTGATTGAGATCGACCACTATGTACAGATGGAGGCCCTATACACAATCCAGATGATCATTCGAGTGATCAAAGACTTGGTTTGCAAGCCGAAAGTCACCAGTTCGATTCCCCAATTTATCCTCGATCTCAGTAAATCTTGATTACTCCGCGAAGGACGAGTCTGGGCTGAGGTGTATCGCTAGTCTCGGACTTCCCTACTTGCACCTCGTGGGGTTGCGAGTACAGGCTTGCCTAGTGGGCAATGGGTGCTTCGTTGGCGTTGTCAAAGCAGCTGTTCTAGCGGCAGGCAAAGTAGGCCCCGATCCCGTTTATGCATAAAAAGAAAACAATCAGATAGTGAACAACGTGTTTTTGGAAGTCTCTTGATCTTTGATGGCCAGCTAACGTACATTTAGAAAGGCTCGTCACCCTTCTCCTTTGATTCGAGGCATAATAGGCGTGTTCGCACTTAGAAACCTATCGTAAAGGACCGAGACCTTACATTAAACGTCAAAGATTCGGGATCCCCGACAGTGAAGCCGCGCATATTGAATCAACCATCGATATCAAATGCTAAGTTGCCTATATTCTCCGTCTCCATGAAAAGGAACAGAACATGAAAATCCACTTGACAACTAACATCTCTCCACTGGTCATAAATGGCCTAGGGATCGAATTCTTGGTCTGAATGGTGTCCCAAGAATATGCTCCCACCTTTCACATTCCCGTGCATCCCAAACAGATGAGATCCATGTGAAAAGGAGAATTTCCCATGAGCATCTACGATCACATTGAACGTAGAGGCGCAGAGATCGCACTACACAACAGAAGCTAGTAAAATGCCGAGAAAAGCCAGGCTCTTGTCGATGTTCATTCGAAGGTGGCTAAGGTCAGTGAAGTTTTACCTCTCAGTTCCACGTCTCCCATGAAAAGTGGTTGATTTGGCTAGTGATAAGTTGAATCAGGTTATTTTCATTATATGCTACTTCTGATGGCAATGAACTATGCAAGTAGAAATGCATATCAAGGGTTTGAGACGCGTACCGGCACGGCAACCATCCAGTTCGAGACAATCAGATAGAAAAAGAAACTTTTCATGCCCTAAAACAGATCAGTCAAACATTCAGGACTCCAAAGAAGGTTCAGAATACAGATTGGTAAGAGATGCCTAAAGGGCATGAACTATGGATATTGGAATCAAACTCCTAAGCCACCATACATTTCCCCAGAGTCCAGCTCTAGCTATAACATCCAATATCCAGAGGGTTCAATAATTTACTTCCATCTCTCCAATATCAAGCCAAAAGAATGGCATCTCAAACTCTTTCACATTTAACTACTGAAATTAGCAAACTTACACTAGGCTAGAAACAAATCAAGTTACCTTTGAACTCTAGATGGCCAAGACCTTCGGGACCTCCACTGGAAACTGATGGATCTCGTCCATCCATGGATTCTTCTCTTTCGCGGGATTGACAGTGCGAAGAGCTTTCAAAACAGCGCCGTTGCACTTAAATCCCGAGCCAAAAGCTATCTGCCATGTCCTGTCCCCTTTCTTGATCCTCCCTTTGGCTTCGCTGTAAGCGAGTTCATACCAAAGAGAGCTGCTCGATGTGTTGCCAAAACGATTAAGCGTCATCCTCGAAGGTTCCATGTGCCAATCTGAAAGCTGCAGATTCTTCTCTAGTTCATCGAGCACTGCTCTTCCTCCAGCATGAATACAGAAATGCTCGAAGGCCAATTTAAAATCTGGGATGTATGGCTTCAATTTCATTTTGAAAAGCTTCTTTCCGACCAGAGTCGCGAAGAACAGCAACTGTTCGGACATAGGCAACACAAGAGGACCCAATGTTGTAATGTTTGTCTTCAGGGCGTCTCCAGCCACTGCCATCAAATCCCTGGATAGAGAAACTCCGGTCCTTCCCGTAGGATCCTCCTTTTGAGTTTCACGAGAAGCACTTATCGTCTCCACCTTTGTGGGTCCGAACAGTGTGCACCAATTTGTACTTGGAGCGCCAGCAGTCGGATCTTTTCTTGGATAGCAAAATTGTTGCTCCTCCCATCCTGAATAAGCAATCCGACACAAGCATCGATCTCTCATTTCCAAAGTAGCAGTTTAGAGTTATGTTCTCCATGCTAATGACCAAGGCATAAGAATTTGGATGCACTTGGAGGAGGTCCTTGGCCAGAATCAAACCAGCGCTGCATCCCATTCCACCGAGGTTATAGCTGATGATATTCCCTCTCAACCTGGAACGATTGATGACCATTGCAGATAGAGGTGCGGTTGGGTTGGGTTGAACAAGCTACAATTGACAATGAGGATCCCAATGGTTTTTATTTCACCGGCATTCCTCTGAGGCTAGAGTGATCGGCTTATTGCAATCTTGGGCTTTTCTTCGGTTCTTTTCAACTCCCGACCTACGTTCACCTACTTCAATTCGCCGTTAGATCATTTGGGACCCACACCCATTGATCGGGAGTGCCTAATAATTTTCCCTCCTCTCGAGGTTGGGATAAAGACACTACAAGTACTACAATTTTAATTTCTATGCCGCTCACTTGAGAGCTATAATTTTTTTCGACAACTTAAGTGCCATAATTTCTAAAAAAATGTTCACTTGAGTGTCACAACTTTGAATCGATCACTTATGTGCAAAAAATTTCAACAAATATTGACACAAGTGCCAAAAATCCAACGTGGCATGGCACTTGTGATGAACGTTTTTAAAAAGTTATGTCACTCAAGTAATTGATTGAAAAGTTAAATGGCACTCAAGTGATCAGATAAATAGTTATGGCACTAAAGTGAGCAATATATATTAGGTATGGCACTGATCGAAAAAAAAAAGTTATGGCAATCAAGTGAACGTTGTACGAAAATTGTGTCATTTGTGGTGTTCTTATCCCTCTCGAGGCTGTAAAGTCTAGGACATTTCTTAATTGACGAGAAACTCGTATGATAACTTTTAGGAGGGTTGCCAGCACCGATTGCTCATTCCTACCCTTTTTGTTCCTCAAAAAAGATTGGGAGATCGATTCTCCGTCCGAAAATAGGCTCATAATGCTAGCTTTTTCCCAACTAAATCCATTAAAGGGAGGATAATTTGTTTCGATTTGATCAGGTGGTCAATCGCTTCAATACTACTTCTCTTCATCATCACGCGAAGTGATTCTCCCAACGAAACCCTTCCCCCATTTTCTTGCTCTCTCATGCTCACCTATGGCGTATCACATCATCAATGTTCGATCATCGACGTCAAACGCCACCACAAAACCAAGCAACCGGAACCTGAAGTGATAGGCCAAACTGGGAATCTTAATATAAGATCAGATCCATCCTTTAAAGTCAGCGAAATGTCTCTTCGTTTGTCCCCAAGTACGTTACATCCTCTCCCCTGATGGACCCATCAGCTAATAATATATCTGAGAATCTCCTTCGTGTGACAAAAAAAAAATGCATGAACGAAGAACTTTCGACGCATCATGTTACCGAAGCGAATGTGTGTACGGTTTTGCGTCACGTCGAGGGTTTCGGCCGATATTTCTAGAACCTGATAAGGTTGCTAGAAGCGAGAATCTACGCACTAAAGAATCGAGAAGCAGGTGTGAAAGGAACAGGCGTGTGGAGAACTAGAAGAGAATTAGATTCGCTTTGTGTCCATTCCTCGAAGATTTTCAAAAAGATAAGAGAATTAGAACTCCTACTTTATCTCAGTTTGATCGAAATTTGAAGACTTGTGCGTTTAATTATGCGTGCACGTGGTTAATAAACAAGCTTACTTATTATTATTCTCCTCTTCGTTTCTTTCGCAGGTCCAACTACCCTTGTAATTCCCACCCACGTCCCTCGTTGAACCTTGCTCAGATCGTCCGTTTCAAGCGACAATAAACCATCAACTTTCACCTGAGAATTTTCCATCACATATATTAACTATCCCATCTGCAGCCAGGCTCTCGACAATGTCGCGATCGCAACAAGACGTCCCTCGCTGTCTCTCGTCGATCCTTGTTCTCGCCGTGCTATTGCTTCACTCTTGCGATGCAGACGTCGGCACCGCCGGTCACTATGATCCTCCATACACACGTATGTTGTTGAACTGGCTCTTAATTTCCGGTATATCACCGGGCCACATTCCTACAATTCGATCCTAGTCTAAACATCGATACGTTTTGTGTAATATGATCACAGCAACCGCTTGCTTCGGGTACGATCCGCTGCAATTTCCCTCGAGTTTCTTGTTCGCTGCTGCTGGGGAAGGGATTTGGGACAATGGTGCCGCTTGTGGGAGGCAATATTGGGTCCGGTGCATAAGCGCCGACCGGCCGAAGACCTGCAACCCAGCCCAGTTGGTCCAGGTTAGGATCGTGGACCGGGCGCTCAGTGCGGTCTCCCGGTCCTCGTCGGACCGTGCCACCATCGTCCTGTCCAAGACCGCATTCGAGGCCATTGCGAATCCATCTGCATCATCTGTCAACGTTGAATTCGTACAGTAAGTAGCCGGTTCTTTGATTGGACTATTGTTCATTATTTTGCTTTCAATTTGTGTCTTTGTAGTTTTGTCTCGATTTTGAGAAATTTTGGTGATTGTTGTGTGATTTACATATAGGGTTTGAAGTGATCGGGATGATACCTGGGAAGCAAAGCAAAGCAAAGTAGGGTTTTAAGGAAAATTGTATATGAAGTTACTATTGTTGACTATGTTCCTCACATCAATATTAAGGGTCTATTTGTTTGAAGGAAAATTATTTTCCAACTTTCCGAAACACATTTTTCATGGATTGAAAACAATAAGCTTAGATTGGGGAAAAACGACTTCCTCTTCTGATAAGAAGGAAATCACTTATCCTGAACCACCAAATAAGTGAAAACTAACCATTTTCCTTGAAGATGATTTCAACGGAGAATATTTTTCTTTATCATAAAGTTTTGAGTGAAACGAACACATCCTAGATATTGAATTGATATTGCTGGAAACATAGTTGTTAGCTATCTGGTCTATTACATCGATATTAAAATTGAAGCACTCACTTTAGGGTTTATTCATAACTCGGGCGTTCGTATAGAAACTAAACCCTTCATATTGGCAATTTAACTTTTGGCCAAGGAAGATGAAAAAAAATCCAAAAGAACCACAAACGAAGAAAGGAGGACACGTATCGATTAGGGAGTGTTTGTTTGAGCAAAAGAATTTTCCGTGAATTAGATTTTTATACTTTCACGTGTTTGATTTGCTAAAAATGATCAATAGACGGAAAACCCTTTACGGTCAAAGAAAATATGCATGTTTAAAATTAGAAAAATAAATTCCCTAACTTAAAAAGAGGAAAACAGTTTTTTTGGAAAATGATTTCCCGAAAAAATTTCCTTTATCACGGAAGTTTTTCCCGAAACAAGTGTACCCTAAAATTGAATTTGTTGATAAGTTGAGTATTCTAAGTTTAAAGAATTCCGATATCCTTTTACAATTACGATGCCTCCATCAAAATCTTGCTCTGGTGGTCAATTAGTTCTGTGACCCGTTCTCCTTTAGCTCGTGCATGGACGCTTCGGACGCGACGTCACAAACTTCTTCATTAGATGGACGTGGTAGAAGTTAATAAGAACGATTGACCACTGCGTACAGATGGAAGCCCTGTGCACAATCCAGCAGAAAACCAGCCAGGTGATTGATCGAACGATCAAAGACTTGGTTTGCAAGCCGAAAGTCACCAGTTCGAGTCCCCAGAGTTTATCCTCGATCTAACTAAATCTTGGTTACTCCGCGAAGGATGAGTCTGGGCTTACGTGTATCGCCACTCTCGGACTACCCTACTTGCACCTTGTGGGGCTGCGATTACGGGCTTGCCCAGTGGGCAATTAATGGGTTCTTTGGTGGCGCCGTCAAGCGAATGTTCTAGCGGCGGGTGAAGTAGGCATCGACCCCGCTTATGCACAAAAACGAAAACTGTCCGATAGTGAAGGTGTTTTTGGAAGTCTCTTGATCTTTTGTTGGTCAGCTAATTCACATTTACAAAGGCTCGTCACCCTTTACCTTGATTCGACCCGTAATAGGCGTGTTCGCGCTTAGACACCTATCGTAAAGGAGCGAGACTTTACATTCGACGTTGAAGATTCGGGATCCCCGACAGTGAAGCCGCGCATAATGAATCGACCCTCGATATCAAATGCTGAGTTGCCTATATTCTCTGTCTCCATGAAAAAGAACAGAACATGAAAATCCACTTGACAACTAGCATCTCTCCACTGGTCATAAATGGCCTAGGGATCGAATTCTTCATCCGGAATGGTGTCCCGAGAATATGCTCCCACCTTTCACATTCCCGTGCATCCCAAACAGATGAGATCCATGTGAGAAGGAGAATTTCCCGTGAGCATCTACGATCACATTGAACGTAGAGGCGCGGAGATCGCACTACACAACAGAAGCTAGTAAAATGCCTGAAAAATCCGGACCTCTAGTCGATGTTCATTCAGCGGTGGCTAAGGTTAGTGAACTTTTTACCTCTGGTTCCTCAACATCTCCCCTGAAAAGTGGTGGATTTAGGTAGTGTTGAGTTGAATCGGGTCGTTTTCAATATATGCTTCTTCTGATGCAAATTAGCTCTCGCAAGTAGAAATGCATATCGAGGGTTTGAGACACTTATTGGCAGCCAACCAGTTTAAGAAGATCAGATAGAAAAAGAAAAATTTCAAGCCCCAAAGATCAGTCAAACATTCAGGACTCCAAAGAAGGTTCAGAATACAGATTGGTAAGACATGCCAAAGGGAATGGACAATGGATATTGGAATCAAACTCCAAAGCCACCATACATTTCCCAAGAGTCCAGCTCTAGCTATAACATCCAATATCCAGAGGTTTCAATAATCTACTTCCATCTCTCCAATATCAAGCTAAAAGAATGACATCTCAAACTCTTTCCCAGTTAACTACTGAAATTAGCAAACTTACACTAGGCTAGAAACAAATGAAGTTACCTTTGAACTCTAGATGGCCGAGACCTTCGGGACCTCCACTGGAAACTGAGGGATCTCGTCCATCCATGGATTCTTCTCTTTTGCGGGATTCATGGTGCGAAGAGCCTTCCAAACAGCACTGTTGCACTTAAATCCCGAACCAAAAGCTATCTGCCATGTCCTGTCAACTTTCTTGATCCTTCCTTTGGCTTCACTGCAAGCGAGTTCATACCAAAGAGAGCTGCTCGATGTGTTGCCGAACCAATTAAGCGTCATCCTCGAAGGTTCCATGTGCCAATCCGAAAGCTGCAGATTCTTCTCTAGTTCATCGAGCACTGCTCTTCCTCCAGCATGAATACAGAAATGCTCGAAGGCTAATTTGAAATCTGGGATGTATGGCTTCAATTTCATTTTGAAAAGCTTCTTTCCGACCAGAGTCGCGAAGAACAGCAACTGTTCGGACATAGGCAACACAAGAGGACCCAATGTTGTAACGTTTATCTTCAGGGCATCTCCAGCCACTGCCATCAAATCCCTGGATTGAGAAACTCCGATCCTTCCCGTAGGATCCTCCTTTTGAGTTACACAAGAGAAGCACTTATCGTCTCCACCTTTGTGGGTCCGAACAGTGTGCACCAATTTGTACTTGGAGCGCCAGCAGTCGGATCTTTTGTTGGATAGCAAAATTGTTGCTCCTCCCATCCTGAATAAGCAATCCGACACAAGCATCGATCTCTCATTTCCAAAGTAGCAGTTTAGAGTTATGTTCTCCATGCTAATGACCAAGGCATAAGAATTTGGATGCACTTGGAGGAGGTCCTTGGCCAGATCAATCGAAATCAAACCAGCGCTGCATCCCATTCCACCGAGGTTATAGCTGATGATATTCCCTCTCAACTTGTAGCGATTGATGACCATTGAAGATAGAGATGGGGTTGGGTTGAACAAGCTACAATTGACAATGAGGATCCCCATGCCTTTTGGTTTCAAAGATGTCTTCTCAAACAGTTGATCAAGAGCGCCAAGCATAACCATCTCGGCCTCCTTTCTCGCTGCTGCCATACTGGGGTTCGGAGGAAATATGTGCTCGTCGAACTGAATGGAATTGAAGACTTTTTTCGATGGCTCGTTCGTTTTTAGATTTCTGAAGTAATTTTCATCTATCTGAATTTCATACTGAAACCAAATTAATGTAATATTAAAAGTTTCGAAGGGAATTGTGCGTGAAATATTGATCATGAACCATACAAATTTTTGCGAGAAATATTTCTCTCCATCTTAGCGTTTGGATTCGGATAAAATGGATAGCATCCCCGAGCTAAAAAGAAATTCTATATGAAGTAATTGTGGTTTATGAATTTTCACTTGTGCCCATCTCTGGTGACCTTTGGAAAGATTATCTCGTCGGCATACAATTTGCAAAAGTGAATATAGAGACTACTGTGTAGATATTTATCAGATAATTAGAAAAGGAAAAAATCTTACAATTTGGAGGCAAATATAATTACGATCAGTGTAGCTTTTCTTATACTAATATATAACAAGGAGTTGATACTTGAACCATAAGATTAAAATTTTCTTGAAAATTCGACACATCAACAATTCATTGGAAAGACCACCCGCCTGGGTGGCGCTGCTGGAGCGCGCACTCTTCCTCTCGCAAAAGGTTGAGTGTTCGAATCCCGGGCGCCGCAGGGTGACTTAACCGGTGGCACGTGTGTGGTGGCTAGCACGTGTCGCCCCCAGGGTTTACTCTCCGGCTGTCGGCCGTGCGGGGGTTCCCTGAGTTATAAAAAAAAAAAAACAATTCATTGGAAAGCTGAAACACCTGAATAGGAGCTCCTTCTCCGCTATTTCCACCAGAACAGTACAAGCCAGAGCTGACCTCTATGCAGTTCAGGAAGCATTGGAACTCCATCCCTTCGACCAGAACTTGCTTCTAAATGAAGTGGAACTCTCTAGAACCTTTTCCACTCTAAGACTCCAAGAAGAATATTTTTTCAGACAAAAATCCAGGATTAGATGGCTTAAAGAAGGGGACCAGAATACCACATCCGCCTCTAACCATCATTCCACCAGAGTAAATTAACCTTCTATCAGACTTTTGGATTACAGTTGTTATTCTACTATAGCTTTCCTTTATGAACCTCGCACATATAGAGGAGTTAGTACTAATCCTCTATGATAGTAAGCAATGACAGATGAGTTGCGAGCTTTAGACAAATCTCATATTTGGGATTTAGTTAATTTGCCTCATGGTAAGTCCGCTGTTGGTTGTTGTACGAGTTTAAGACAAAAGCACATGGAACTACGGACTGCTATAAAGCTCGTCTTGTTGTGAAAGGCTTTACTTAGGAATATGGCATTGATTTTGAAGAAGCTGTTGCTCCTATTGCCCATCTTACTTCTGTTTGCAATCTTCTTAATGTTGCAGCTATTAAGTGCCGATCTTTGTTTTAGATGGATGTTAAAAATGCATTTCTAAATGGCGATCTCACCAAGGAAGTTTATGTGGTACCTCCTCATGTTTGCACTCATCATTCTCACTAAGTGTGTCGATTATGTTGCACTTATATGGATGGAAACAGTCTCCTCGTGCAAGGTATTCTAAGTTTAGCTCTAGAATAGAATCCCTGTGCTTTTACATCTAGTCCCTACGACCATACTCTTTTCGTTCGACACACTTTTTGTGGGTCTTATATATGGACTACATGGTTGTTACCGGAGATGATCGTACTGGAATTTCATTCCCTTTCTTTTTTACCTTGTTTTGATGAGATGTAAGACCGAGATGTGTCCATGTAACTCGTGCGTAAATCACTGATGAATCAAGTTGTTCCTTGACGATTCATAATAGTATTGTTGTTCCTTCATTGATTTTAGCCGAAAAAATCCCTTAGGCTGCGTTTGGTCGACCGGATAAAAGTCAGGATAGGATATGTTCTATCTTATCCTGTGTTTGGTGGTGGTCCAGGATAGGATAAGGTCGGCTATAGACCGAATATAGCCCGGATAAAAAAATCCGAGGGGGGGTAGGATAGACCTGGATAGGATTTCTAATGCCTATTTTTTCAGAAATCCTACGCTCCACTCGCCGTCATCTTCATCCTCCACCTTGTGCGCTTTCACCAAAAAAATTTCTCGACTTTTTTTTCTTCACCGACTCCTCCGGACCCGTGAATAGCAAAAAAAAAATTATCCTATCCGACTTTAAATCCGTAGTCCACCAAACAGTGGATATGATATGAAGAAATCCCAGGATTTCTTATCATATCCTATTCAATCCTATCCTGTTTAGAAATCCGGATAACCAAACGCAGCCTTAGATTTCGTGACTATGGATCATACCTTCAATGCACACAAACTGCTTCTTAAAGATAAAATTTTGTTTTATTTGTGCGGGGCCTCCTGTTGCTCTACTGATGGTATTTATAGAGGAGTCGCGGTAACTATCTTTCGATGATGCTCAGCGGTTATGCTTCCTTGAACAACTTCTGTCAATCTCGTCCATATTCCTTTGCTTTAGCATGGTAACTACTTCCCAGATGATGCTTAGCAACTTCTGTCGACCTTATGTGTTCTCCTTTGCTTCCGCAGGCTTTGTCCATGTTCTAATAACTGTCTCCCATGTATAGAAACAATTGTTATGCCCATCGACGCCTACTCCATGGCTGGGTCTTCGAATAGTAACCGCTCTTTCCATAACACATATCTTTACTATTAGTTACTTCAATAGATTTCAAGCTTCGAATGGTACCGGAATCTACCGCCGGCGCCTATATTGGTGGTTATGGATTGTCTGTTACCATCAATTGGACACATGTCATTAAAGATTGTCCTCATCGATCAGCACGTGTTGGCTCCTCTACCCGTTGATAGAGCAATATGTACAAGATCCAACACATGCGCTATGCATGTGACTACCTTTACTCTTGTTCATGTGCCATTCGCATGCCTTCTTTGCACACGTGCCAAGCACGCTCGATCAGCTTATTTTTGGTGTTAACACAATTGGTGGTTGGATCGAAATTGGTGCCTCGCTTATGTTTCTGTAGAGCACGTTTGAGCTGTTCACCAGGTGTTTGTAGAAATGTCTGAATGGGCTGTATTTGCGTTTGCGAAGCGTCTTCCTGAACCAAAATGCCTTGATATTCATGACATTTTTAAATCACGATATACACCTTAGATTCATCCATTTTTGTTTCCATTTTCCTACCATTTCGATCTATGGCCGAACGTGACAGTCCCTATATTCTGTGGTTCGCATATCTTCAGGTTGTTGGCCGGAGATCGTCGACGAGGAAGCTAATGTGGGATTGTGCAAAGGCTGGTTTGTTCTGCTACTCGTGTTCTGGATATTTCCGCAAATAAGGAAATCATGAATGTTGAATGGCCGGTGAGCAGTGATGGAAATCGGCAAAGGTTGCCCATAAAAAGCATGGTGTTCGCAATTTATGTCATCTTTCGGCGTGGTCTTGAATATTGTGATAAAAAAACACTTGTACAGTTCTGTGAAGGAAGTGTGAACTGGGGAAGATGAAGGTCGTAAAGATGATAATGAATAAATAATAGAAAATAAAAATATATATAAGGGAAAAAATGATAGAAAAGGGCTTGATGTGGGTTTCATGCAAGTGGGTTTGATTTTAGTTTAAAAGTTTTTGGGATTGCTTTGCGATAAGATGAATTCAGGTTGAGGGTAATTTCGAATTTCAGTTTGCGACAGCCTTAAGTGAGCTTGGGCTCAGTTTAGCATGATTTGGTTTGGGCTAAGTTTGTTTCTTAATGAGTTGGGCTTGTATCTAATTGAAAAGAGAGCTCATTACAAGTCCAATTATGCCCATTAACCCAGACCTAAGAGATCAACGTATGGCCAATTTTCGGACCCGGTCCGAGTCCTCATTTTCAATAATAAAAAAAAAAATTCCAAAAATACAATTTTTTTTTTGAAAAGTCGGTTAGAGAAACAGGCCTTCATTATGTTGTTAGATTTTAGTATTAGAATTAGTTTGGTTTCAATTAGATAGTACACACATGGTTTAGGATACTTCACAATTTTCTCTAGTTTAGATATGGGAAAATTAGTTTCTTTAGAAAATTGAATTTGATTTGATTGTATCTTATAGGCGTAGCTGTCCTAGGGCTTAATAACGAGGCCATGTCCTATTCTTTGTCCGACTCATATCAGGTTACCTTACCATTTATTCATTCTTCATTACTTTCTTAGATTAATTGATTGCGATTCTTTTATATTGTGTTCCTATGTTGTGATTTGCTTGATCTAGCTGAATGATTAGGTTACTTTTTTAGGATAATAATAAATACCAATCAAAACATCGCATGGACATTTAGTAGGTAAGAACCTTAGGATTCATAATTTTGTAAAACGACTGCATGGACACATTAGATGACAAACAATCAAATTTAGATACCGAAATGACACTAGTTAAATAATTAGTGTAATCAAGACCATAAACCTAGAAAACTCTAGTTGTGTAGGAAACGAGGTATACTTCCATATTTCACTTGGTTTATAGCCAAACCTAATAGGTTAGTGGTGACTCCTCACATGGAATTATCATAGGATTAATCGAAACTAAAATTGAATATCCAAAAGTTGCGCGAGATAAAGTTTGGGAGAACCGGCGCCGAACGAGGACCATTGGTCCTCAACTCAGTATGACCTCTAAATCTGTCTTTTTCACCAACGGAAAAGAGAGTTGCAACATTAGTCAATAATTTGATATGAAAGATCTAGGGCAACTCAATTACGTTTTAGGCTTGGAGGTTACCTCATATTCATTTGGTTATTATCTTTCTCAAGCCAAATATACCATTGATCTTCTCTCTCGAACAGGACTCACTGACAACAAGGTTACCACGAATCCTCTTGAGACCAATACCAAATTTGATGCTAGTGTTGGGACCCCTCTTCCAAATCCTACCATCTATCAATAGTTATTCCGCAGCCTTATATATCTCACTGCTATTTGACCTGACATCACTTATATTGTTCAAGTTGTTAGTCAATACATGACTGCGTCCATACGATTCACTTTGCTACAGTCCTTTGCATTCTTCGCTATGTTAAGGGTATATTGTTTTATGGCCTTCACTTTTCTGCTCATTCACATTGGAGTTAACAGCTTATTCAGACGTTGACTAGGCCGATAACCCTCATAGTCATCGCTCCACTACGGCCTACTCCTTCTTTTTGGACACCTCACTTATCTCATGACGTAACAAGAAACAGACCACTATCGCTCACTCTAGGATAGAAGCTGAATATCAAGCTATTGCTAATATGACATCGAAGTTATTATGGTTATGATGACTATTGGAAGACATGGGAGTGTGTCATCATAGCGGGACAGTCCTTCATTGCGACAATTGCAGTTCTATCCAAATAACACAAAATGATGTTTTCCATGAACGCACCAAACACATTGAGATAGACTATTATTTCATCCGATATCACGCTCTTCATGGAACTATCCGACCTGTTTCCACTTCATTGGCCGAACAGGTTGTCGATGTTTTCACCAATAGGGGTGTGCAAAAAACCCAGGACTACCCAGGATTGCCTAGGACCGGACTGGAACTGGTGGTTCCCAAGGGGACCGGTCGGGTTCCCGATTCCAATTTTTTGGAACCGTTGGGTATCGGTTCGATTTTCGATTCCCAGTGTAGAACGGCCCACCCGCCCACCAGGACCGGACCGATAATATAATAATAATATATTTATTTTTTAAAATTTTAATTTAAAAAATCTGATCAAATTTTTTTTTTAAATACGTAACTAGACACTCATAACTCTCTGCTCTCTTATCTCTGGACACTTGTTTGATAGGTACCCACTTGATTTATGGATGATGTGGTTAATAGAACCAATCATAGTATAGGAATTGTATGGAAAGTTATGTTCTTTTTTTTTTGTTCCATTGATCCGATGTTGATCCACATATTTTTTTTTATTTGTTCAGGAAAACTTGGTGGGACCGGTTCCATGGTCCCGTCCGAGAACCGGATCGGACCGGCGGTCCGGTTCCCGAGCGGGTCCATGGAACTGACGGGCGGTCCTCGGTCCCAAAATTAAGGATCAACGCTGTGCAAGTTGGTCCTAGGGTTAGGGGGTGGACCGGCCCAAGCTAGACCATGCTCACCCCTATTCACCAAGACACATCCACCGGGGCACTTCTTGGATTTTTTTTTTCCAAACTCCAATTTACTTTTTTCCAGTCACTTTGAGTTTAAGGAGGAATGTTAGATGTATATATTTGAGATTAGGTTAATTATAGTTTACATTAATTGTAATTAATCCTAATTGCTTTCTCACCCTATATATAACGGAGGGCTTGTACTCTTCTTCTGAGTAATGTGAATATACTACACTTTCCTCTTTTTTACCACAAATCTCAACTCCGTTACTACTCACTCTAGTAGACTCGTTCAATTATAATTTGAGTTGCCACAAATGAGGGAAATGCACATTGACTCTGTGCGTCACATCAAAATTAGAATGCATTGATATTGCTAGACACATAGTTGCTAGCTATATGATCTATTACATCAATATTAAAACCTATGCCCCTAACTTTGGGTTTATCGGTAACTTAGGTATCCAAATAGAAACTAGAGCAATTGGCAATATAGCTTTTGGCCAAGGACAAATTTGCACTTTAATTATGGCTACACACGACAATGCCACTCAAGGATACTTAATTGTGAAAATCTTTTTTTCGTTGCCAAGATGACTGCTTTTGAGATGTGAAAATCGTACGTGTTTTATTTAAAGAAGGGAAAATGGCCACAAAAAATCCCAAAGTATGTCTATTGTGACACATTTACCTTGAATTTTTTTTTGTGACATCAAAAACCTCAAACTATGCCCACTGTAATATATTTACTCTAAGTTATTTTATTGTGATGTAAAAAACCCCAAATTTGTATCCATGTGACACATTACCCTCCCGTTAAGGTTCCGGTGGATGATTTTTCAGCCAAAACAACGTCGTTTTTATTTCACTTAAGTCATGTGGGGGCCATGTCAACAGTGTTTGCTTCCTAGTATTCATGTAGGTAGATTTTTAATAGTTTTCATTGACAGAACTTTGATAGAGGGTAAATGTGTCATACAATGACAAGTTTAGAATTTTTTGCATCACAGAAAAAATTTAGGGTAAATGTGTCACGGTGGACATAATTTAGGATTTTTGTGGCTTTTGCCCTTGAAAGAATCCCAATATCCGTTCTACAATTGCGATGTCTACATCAAAATCTTGCTTGGACGGTCGATTAGGTCATGTTTGATCATAGTCAAAGGGATCTCGTAGCTCGTGACCTGTTCTCCATAAGCTCATGACGATTTGTACGCGACGGTGCAAAATTCTCACTAGATGGATGTGGCTTTGGGATGAAGTTAAAACAAACGCAAATGCAATTGAAGTCGTACCCATACGATACATGATGGTTTTATATGGTTCCTAACAATCAAACGGTGACCAGTGGTTGGTCGAGTGATCCAAGACACAGTGATTGGATCCACGGAAATTCTTGAGGGCCTTGAGGCATAGTGATTGGATCCGCGAGCACCGTTGCCGCATCATCAGGTTAAGATGTTTTGGGACATAAATAGCAGGACTTTGATGACTATCCTTCATAATGCGCGCATTGGAAATGCCGATGCATAGGCAAGAAGCCATTCCGGCGATTTCCTTTTCACTGGTGGGGAAGATGGAGCCATACGCACGTTTGAGATCGGTCATCACATCGACCATGATCTTTCCCATGCTGCTTCTTGGATTCTCTCATTCAGGCCTGTGCCTCATGCACTTGCATTGAGTTTCCCTGGCTTGTTTCGGCTTTTGCTGATGAACAGTATTGGCGAGATTTGCGAGATTTGCATTTTTTCTTATTCAAAGGAAAGAAGAGATTGTAGGCAAATCTGTTATAGGCAAATCTATATTTTGATTATTTTCATATTTTTGGGTTTGCTTGTTTCCTTTGTTAGAGCATCCCTTATGTATATTTGCAGAATAATGGCAGCAGATCTCTCTAAGAAAAAATAAAAGAGTTTTTTGCCCAAGGACGTAGGCACATCGCCGAACCTCGTAACTCTTGTGTCATTCTTACTACTTTACCAAAATTCAACATGGTATCAAAGCAGGTTTTATATCGATGATTCCTGTGAGTACTGAATCGAATTTCTTCTTGCTCATCTTCTGTCGTCTCTAGAATTCCCTTTTTTGTTTGCTCTGCGTTATGGGTGATAAATAGAAAAATGTTGTGGGAATGAAGTCATCGAAGACTGTTGCGATAATGGGGTCATTGAAGACCGTTGTGCAGGAGGTACACAGTCAGCGACTCACGTCCTTATTACTGAATGGGAGGAACTTTCTGCCGTGGTCCCGAGCCGCCACCATTGCACTTGGTGGACGATCTCAGTTGGGCCACATCACTGGTCGGACAAAAATTCCTCAAGAGTCAAATCCATCTTTTGAGGAATGGCAAGCCAATGATCACTGTGTGCTGCCTTGGATATTCAATTCCATGGAACCAGAGATCTATGAGATATTTGCATATTCAGAGTCTGCAAAGGCGTTATGGGATTCAATATACGAGATGTATGGTCAATCCAGAAATGCATCCCGGATCTTTGAGTTGCAGCAAGGACTTACTTGTTCTAAGCAAGGCGCAGCACAATCTTTCATTGAACACCTGGGAAAAATGAAGAAGCAATTGGATGAGCTTCGTTAGTATAGACCTGCAACCCAGAATGCGATGGATTATGTCAATCGAGAAGAACAAGATAAAATCTTTTAGTTGTTAGCAAGTATCAGACCCGAGTTTGAGGACACCAAATTTCAAATTCTTATGAGTCCTAAATTGCCTACTTTCAATGAAGTTTGTGCCATAATCCAAAGTGAGGAAACAAGGAGACGGGTCATGCCTTTGGCCCCAATTACATAAGGAGAACTCGATGAACAATCGGCCCACAGTGCCATCAACATGAAGCAAGGAGACTCCACTGCTCGGTTTGCCAAAGGAAAGTTCAAGAAATCAGTACGGTTTCATTGTGACCATTGCAATCGTGATGGCCATTCCAAAGAGAGGTGCTGGGTCCTTCATCTACATTTGCATCTTTCTAAAGATAGGGGTGCAAAAGCTAAGGTGGCAGTCCAAGAAAATCCAAATGATTTTCAATCCAAGTTAGAGGTTTTGTCTCAACAAGTTCAGCAATTACTTCATATACATGGCAATGGAACAAACGCCTCCGGCACTGAAACTGGAAATTTGGCTATGACATCTGGTAATGTTCATGCTTACTCAGCTATCCAATATTACTTTAGATGTGTCATATCCACCTATCACTATTGCTAATGGTGGGCAGGTTCTAGCTAGGGGTGTTGGACAAATTAAATTTTTCTCACATAACTCTGAAGCTTTATTGGTACCCGAATTATCCTCAAATTTATTGTCAGTTAGAAAATGCACTAACTGGTGGAATTGCAATGCTATTTTTACTCCTCAAAAGGTTTTCTTCCAAGATCGAACCACGAAGACGATGATTGGTGAGGGGCAGTTGCAAAATGGGCTGTATATGGCGAACTTCAACAGCAAAGTTTTGATGGCTCAAAGGAAGATTGTTGACACATCTCGATTGTGGCATTGGCGTTTGGGTCATCCCTCTGACCGGGTGTTACATACTCTTGATATGACTTTAAGTTTTGATTCCAATTGCTGTGATCCTTGTCATTATGCTAAGCAGCATAGGTTACCTTTTCCACATAGCACACATAAATCAAAACAGTTATTTTATTTAGTTCACTCAGATGTTTGGGGGGCTTCTCCTATTGACTCTAAGGAGGGGTTCAAGTATTTTGTTACGTTTATTGATGATAATCTCGAGCTACATTGCTCTATTTGCTTCAATCCAAAAGTGAAGTTCTAACTGTGTTTCAAGATTTTTGTAATATGGTGAAAAATCAATTTAACACTACAGTAAAGATTCTTCGTACAAACAATGGAACTAAATATACCAATCAGGCTCTTCAAGTGTTCTCGCGTGACATGGGAATCATTCATTAAACCTCTTGCATAGGAACTTCACAGCAAAATTGAATTGCAGAAAGGATAAATAGGCATCTACTGGAAGTTACCCGAGTATTATTATTCTCAGGAAATTTACCTAAGACATATTAGGCAGATGCAGTCCGTACCAGCTGTTACTTAATCAACCGTTTGCCTAGTAAGGTGTTGGAATATAAGGTTCCAATTGAAAGTCTGTATAGCCGAAAATTTGGTATCTCTCACCTGAGAATTTTCGGATGCGTGTGTTATGTGCATTCTCAATTTGGTGACAAGCTGGATCCGCGTGCTCGAAAGTGTGTTTTCTTGGGATACTCGAATGTCAAGAAGGATATAAATGCTATGAACCAAGTACTAGACGCGTTTATATTTCTCGTGATGTTGTCTTTGATGAGACTAACATGTTTTTTGCTAAGAATCAAATTCAGGGGGAGCAAGATGACTATTCAGAATTTTTGCTTCCTGTCTTACCTATCGAGCCTTCAATGTTCGACCAAGAGGAAATTCCAACAACGGCTGTTCAAGGGGATCAGCCCATGAATATAGAAGATGTCAACACTGCTCCGGTTCAAGTTGCGGCTGATTTGGAAGTTGGAACTGACGATGCAATAGAGGGAGTTCCAGCAGATACGGCACCTATTATCTCAACTCCAATCTGCAAATCATCGCGCATTCCAAGGCCTTCAACGCGGCTTCGTGACTTTTCAACATATTATATTACTCAGCATCCCATTCAAGATTTTATTGGGTATGATAGAATTTCTCATAAGTATTTAAGTTTCTTGTCTGCTATTGAAAATTAACATGAGCCCAATGTCTTCTTAGAAGCTTGCAAAAATAGTGTGTGGGTGAATGCCATGAAAGATGAGCTTCAGGCATTGGACCTAACAGTATTTGGGAACTTGTTAAATTACCAAATGAGAAGAAGACAGTTGGATGTCGGTAGATTTACAAGATCAAATATAACAGTGATGGGTCGATTGAGAGGTACAAAACTCGACTTATCGCAAAAGGCTATCCTCAAACCTATGGGATAGACTACAAGAAAACATTTGCTCATGTAGTGAAAATGAATATTATTCGTGTCCTTTTATCTTTGGCAGTTAACTGTGGCTGGCCGTTGTTTCAGATGGATGTGAAGAATGCATTCCTCCAAGGAGACCTAGAGGAAGAGGTCTATATGGATGTCCCTCATGGACATTTCTTAGAGAATGATAAGGGAATGGTTTGCAAATTAAAGAAAGCAATATATGGCCTCAAACAGTCGCCTAGAGCATTGTATGGCAAGGTATGGCAAATTGAGTTTTGCACTCATTAGATTTGGTTTCAAAAGGCGCGCAGTTGACTCTTCAATGTTTACTAAAGCAGTTGGTGAAGGTATTGTCGTCATTCTCATTTATGTTGATAATCTTATCATTACTGGCAGTAACTTCACAGGTATTGCAGAGCTTAAGCAAACGTTGAGCAAGGAATTTGATATTAAAGACATTGGAAAATTGAGGTATTTTTTGGGCATAGAGGTAGCAAGTTCTGACAAAGGTCTATTCCTGAATCAAAGGAAATATGTCTTAGATCTACTGAAGGAGACAGATAAGTTGGGCGTTAAACCTGCTAGCAGTACTATGAATTACAATAGTAAGACTGTGTCCAATGAAACACCATTAGAGGATATTGGGCAATTTCAACGTATGGTAGGGAGATTGATTTATCTAACCATTACTAGACCTGACATTGCTTATTCTGTTAGCTATGTAAGCCAATTTATGCAAAAACCTACACAAGGGCAAATGGAGTTGATAAACCAGCTCCTTCGATATCTGAAAGCTTCCCCGGGAAGAGGAATATTGTTGAAGAATAATGGTAATACAGAGATTGTGGGTTTTACTGATGCTGATTGTGCTGGCAATCCTATAGATAGAAAATCTACCGCAGGTTTTTGTATCTTTGTTGGTAGAAATATTGTTACCTGGAAATGTAAGAAGCAAACAGTTGTGGCTAGATATAGCGCAGAAGCTAGACCTGTCAAATGGGTCGGTCGGGTTGGGTTTGGGTCGGGTCATAAATGATCCGATCCAAATTGATCCATTAACCCGTTTATGACCCATTTATGCGCAATGCAATTTTGTTGACTCATACCCGACCCGACCCATACGCAATCCATACTCGATTAGACCCATATTGCTAAAATACTTTTATATTTAAGTAAATATAGGAAAATTCATACCCAAGCTGAAATGAGAGTGTGGAATGAGTGAGTGCAAGATTGAGTGAGGGTGAAAGAAATGCGTTGAGTTTAAATCAGTTGTAAACTCATTTATGACCCATTTGCAACCCATTTATGACCCATTTAACACTAACATAAGACTTCTACCCATTTATGACCCATTTACTAAATATAACTAATCCATTTATAACTCATTTACTAATATATGGGTTAAGAAATGGGTTTATGACCCATTTTGATAGGTCTAGCAGAAGCTGAGTACCAAGCCATGGCTGTTGCCATTAGTGAGATTGTATGGCTCCATTTATTATTTCAAGAATTGGGCCGTGATGCCATGTCTAAACCTACGAAGCTATTCTATGATAATCAAGCGGCAACACATATTGCTTCAAATCCAGTCTTCCATGAGAGGACCAAACACATAGAGGTCGATTGTCACTTTGTAAGAGAAAAGGTTCAAGACAAGACAATAGAAACGCCATATATTCGTAGTAAGGATCAACTTGCGGATGTCTTCACCAAAGCTTTATCCAAGGGAGTATTTCAAGATATGGTGAACAAGTTGACCTCAGACAATGTCTTCGCTCCAATTTGAGGGGGAGTATTGGCGAAATTTGCGAGATTTGCGTTTTTTTTTATTCAAAGGAAAGGAGAGATTGTAGGCAAATCTGTATTTTGATTGTTTTCATATTTTTGGGTTTGCTTGTTTCCTTTGTTAGAGCATCCCTCGTGTATATTTGCAAAATAATGGCTACAGATCTCTCTAAGAAAAAATAAGAGAGTTTTTTGCCCGAGGACGTAGGCACATCACCGAACCTCGTAACTCTTGTGTCCTTCTTATTACTTTACCAAAATTCAACAGCTTGCCCTGATTGACGTGAGAAATTTGCTGAGAACTAAGTAAAGCACTTCCATGAAGAAGATTGTGAAGACCAGTCTTATGATACGACCACCAGGACCATGCTCACCCTTAGTGGGCGGTTCCTGATTCCAAAATAGAAACTAACGATCCGGATCATGATCAACCCTAGTCGTATCAACAGGACCAAAATAGAGCCACCTCAAAGGATGCTACATTTTGGTAGCAATCTGTTCTCAGTGGACATCAATGCAAAATCGTATTATGTGTGGGGGAGATGAAGGAGTTTTTAGAATTCGAACTTCTCGCAAGTTCTGGAAATCGAATGGAGGGCCCATACTCTTGGAGGAATTTTCACTTAAAGACATCTCTTGTGATTATTAGAAGATCATCCTATCAGTATACAAATTGCAAAAGCAAATATAGAGACTACTTTATAGATTTATATCACATAATTAGGAAAATATAATAAAAAATTACAATTTGGAGGCAAGTAATTACACATGCAACTAGTGTGGCTTCTCTTGTACAAGGATGAGGATCCAAATTTGACGACTTGCAAATTTAGTCCTTTTGGCCAATTTTGATTGGAATCGCTGATGTAAGCGCCGGCCATCCTACATGGCATAGTCGGCGCTGAAGTAGACAATTTTTGCAAATTTTGTCAAAAAGAAAAGAACAAAAAAATAAAAATAATCAAAACAATTTACAAAAACTATCAACGTCAGCGCCGGCCATGTCATGGAGGACGGCCAATGTCCACATCATCAATTTCCGATCAAAATTGGCAAAAAATTACTATATTAACAAATCGTCAAAAAGTTTAGGACTAAGTTGGCACAATTCAAAGAACTATGATTAATTGGTCACCGTTCAATAAGTTTAGAATGTCCCCACCAGAGTGTACAATCAAATGACATTCACTATGCGTACATTATGAATCATGACAAATTAATAGTTTTTTTCAAAATTTTCTCTATACACATCCGTAGTTCATTATATATATCTATATATATATATATATATATAGAGAGAGAGAGAGAGAGAGAGAGAGAGAGAGAGAGAGAGAGAGAGATGGAAAAATGACACAAACAGTCCCTGAACTTTGATCAAATATGCAATGTGGCTTATGAACTTGTGGTATATGTTCAATTTAGTCCATGAAATATATGAAAATATTCAATAAAGTCCTTCCATTAATTCAAGTTCCGGGATTACATTGAACATTTTCATATAGTTCAGGGACTACATTGAACAATTTAGAATTCATTTTTTTATTCCCATTTGCCAAAATTGTAAACTTTTATTAGTAGAACAAAATGCTCCTCCTTTTAAGGTTTAAGGGTTAATGCCGCGAAAAACCCAAAACTGATATACGTGACAAATTTACCATAAACTAATTTTTTTACCACGAAAAGCCCTAAACTGATACACTTGTGATAATTTTATCCCAAACTAATTTTTTGACCATCAGAAACCTTAAACCGGTACACCTGTGATAAATTTACCCTTCGTTAGCTTTCGTAAAAATTACCATTAAATTTGCTGACGTGGCTGACACATGGTGACGTGGCAAATCCACGTGAAAATTCATAGGATTAATACCACGAAAAATCCTAAACTGATTCAATTAATTTGTCACAGGTGTACAAGTTTGGAGTTTTTTGTAGTATTTACCCTATGGATTTCCATGTGGACTTATCGTGTCAGTATACCACATAACCCAAGTCAGCAAATTTAACGATAAAATTTGATGGCTAACTAAAGGTAAATTTATCACACTTGTACCAGTTTGGGGGGTTTTTTGTGGTCAAAAAATTAGTTTAGAGTAAATTTGTGACAGTAGTATCAATTTGGGGTTTTTCGTGATCAAAAAATTAGTTTGGAATAAATTTGTTATATGTGTACCAGTTTGAGGTTTTTAGTGATAAAAAAATTAGTTTAGGTAAATTTATCACAGGTATACCCGTTTGGATTCTTCATGGAAAAAAATTAGTTTTTGATAAATTTATCACATGTGTATCAATTTAAGGTTTTTCATGGTATTAACCCAAGGTCTAAAGCATTATATATGCTAAAGTCGCCTTTATTACTTGCAAAACTTTACTAAAGTGAGGTTTAGGATAGCTCCTATTTGCATTTCTTTTCAAAGAACTATAACCCCTCAACGGCACTTATGTCCTTAGTATGGTACCCTGTAAATTGTTGTCTTAAATGAAGATGTTTCCCCATTGGCATTTTATGCTTGGTACTGACTATAACAACGATGAGAAACTTAGTAAAAAAAATTAACTCATTGGAAAATTATGTATAATATAGTTAGTGCGAAAATTTTGCAAAATCAAATATAGAGACAAATTTATAGATTTTTTCAGATAATTAAAAAATAAAAAATTTACAATTTGGAGGCAAGTAATTGTACGATGCGATAATGCATGCGACGATTCTCAAATGCGGATTAATTTGCCAATGAGCCAACACCAACATTATTATTCGTGGATGCTATTGATAATAACAAAAGTTAGGTATGATATAATATTGCAATTATAACTTTTCAAATTATCATATTTAATCACTGATTATAATACAATTATCTGATTATTAAAGAATAACTATCATATTCTAATAGGAATTAATTACAATTGTAGGGCATCATCATGTAGCAGCAACCAATAACTAATACCAGATACGTCAACGAGACACATACATTACATAATATATGTCGGTACCTAATATTGCAACCCAAAAATATCTAGTATCTATACAGTCGCAATGTTAAGGGAGGGCTGCAACGCCCTTGCCCAGAGAGACCCTCGCCTGTGGCCGGCGATGGTCGGCCGGCTACCTCGCCGGGCCACAGCTGGGAAAAAAAAACGAAGAAAAGAAAAGAAAAGAAAAGAAAAACGAACGAAAAAAAGGAAAAAAAACAAAAAAAAAAGTAACATTCTCTAAAGTCCGCGAGATGTCGTTCTGTTTGTCCTCAAGCACGTTACATTCTCTCCCCCTAATGGACCCATCACTTGGCTAGCTGGGTGCAGATCGTGTACACGAATTTCCTTCGTGTGACAGAACATATGTGAACAGAAAAGCTTTCTAGTCTTCGAATATCCAGAGCGAAATGCATGTTTGACTTTGCGTACCATCGAGGGGTTTCGGGTGATATTTCTAGAACGCGATAAGGTTTACCGGAAAGGAGACTCCTACGTCCAGATGAATCAAGCATATGAATCAAGAAGCTGGTGCAAGAGAAGACCGGGGGCGCCGAGAATCACAAGAGAATGAGAACTCTTGTTTAATCTCAGTTTGATCTTTGCAGCCATTTGCATTTTAATATCTGTTCATGCGGTTATTCTTCTCTTTGTTCGTTTGCAGATCCAAGCACTTTTGTAGTTTCCACCCACCACGTCCCTCGTTAAACCTTTGTACGGATCGTCCGTTTCAAGCGACAACATCCCATCAACTTTCACCTGAGATTTTTCCATCCCACCTAACAAGTATCCCATCTTTCCAAACTCTCGCTCTCATCAATGTCGCGATTGCAAAGAGTCATCCCTCGCCGTCTCTCATCGATCCTTGTTCTCGCCGTGACATTGCTTCCGCGATCCGAGGCAGACGTCGGCACCGCCGATCACTACAATCCTCCATACACACGTAAGTATATACTTGTCAAACCGGCTCTTAATTTCCGGTATATCACCAGGCCACGTTACTACAATTTGATCCTTGTCTAAACATTGATATGTTTTTTGTAATATGATCGCAGCGACCGCTTGCTTCGGGTACTATCCGCTGCAGTTTCCCTCGAGTTTCTTCATTGCGGCTGCCGGGGAAGGGATTTGGGACAATGGCGCCGCTTGTGGGAGGCAATATTGGGTCCAATGCGTCAGCGCTGCCCGGCCGAAGACCTGCAACCCGGCCCAGTTGGTCCAGGTCAGGATCGTGGACCGGGCGCTCAGCGCAGTATCCCCGTCCTCGTTGGACCATGCCACCATCGTCTTGTCCAAGACTGCGTTCGAGGCCATTGCGAATCCGTCCGCATCGTCTGTCAACGTCGAATTCGTACAGTAAGTGGCCAGTTCTTTGATTGGACTATTGTTCATTATTTTGCTTACAATTTGTGGTTTTGTAGATTTATCTCAATTTTGAGAAATTTTGGTGATTGTTGTGTGATTTACATGCAGGGTTTGAAGTGATCAGGATGACACCTGGGAAGCAGAGCAAAGCAAAGTAGGGTTTTAAGGAAAATTGTGTATGACGCTACTATGATTGACTATGTTCCTCACATCAATATTAAGGGTATGTTTGTTTGAAGGAAAATTGTTTCCAAGAAATTATTTTCCAACTTTTCATAACACGTTTTTCATGGACTAAAAACAATAAGTTTAAATTGGGAAAAAACGACTTCCTCTTCTGGTAAGAAAAAAAAAATCACGTACCCTAAACCACCAAACAACTGAAAACTAACCATATTTCTTGAAAATAATTTCAATGGAGAATATTTTCCTTTGTCATGAAGTTTTGAGTGAAACAAACACATCCTAAAATGAATTGATATTGCCGGAAACATAGTTGTTAGCTATATGATCTATAACATCGATATTAAAAACGGAGCACCCACTTTAGGGTTCATTCTTAACTTGGGTGTTCATATAGAAACTAAGCCCTCATGTTGGCAATTTAACTTGTGGCCAAGGAAGATGGAAAAAATCGAAAAAAAAAACCTCAAAGGAAGAAAGCAGGACACGTATCGGTTAGGGAGTGTTTGTTTGAGCAAAAGAATTTTCCGCAAATTAGATTTTTATACTTTCTTGCGTTTGATTTGCTAAAAATGATCAATTAATGGAAAACTCTTTACGGTCAAAGAAAATTTTGATGTTTAAAGTTAGTAAAATGAATTCCCTAACTTAAAAAGAGGAAAACATTTTTCTGGAAAATGATTTCCCGAAAACATTTTCGTTCACCGTGAAAGTTTTTCCCGAAATAAGCATACCCTAAAATTGAATTTGTTGATAAGTCGGGTATTCTAAGTTTAAAGAATTCCAATATCCTTTTACAATTACGATGTCTCCATCAAAATCTTGCTCTGGTGGTCGATTAGCTCTGTGACCCGTTCTCCATTAGCTCATGCATGGACGCTTCGGACGCGACGCCGCAAACTTCTTCACTAGATGGATGTGGTTTGGTGACGAAGTTAATAAGAACGATTGACCACTGCGTACAGATGGAAGCCCTATCCAACAGAAAACCAGCCAGGTGATTGATCGAGCGATCAAAGACTTGGTTTGCAAGCCGAAAGTCACTGGTTCGAGTCCCCAGTTCATCCTCGATCTAAGTAAATCTTGGTTACTCCGCCAAGGACTAGTCTGGGCTTACGTGTATCACCACTCTCGGACTTCCCTACTTGCACCTTGTGGGGCTGCAATTACGGGCGCGCCCGGTGGGCAATGGGTGCTTCGTTGGCACCATCAAGTGAATGTTCTAGCTGCGGGTGAAGTAGGCATCGATCCTGCTTATGCACAAAAAGAAAACAGTCAGATAGTGAAGGTGATTTTGGAAGTCTCTTGATCTTTCGTTGGTCAGCTAATTCACATTTACAAAGGCTCATCACCCTTTACCTTGATTCAACCCTGTTGGAAAGTATAAGGGTAGAATAGTAAATTATTCTAGTAGGGTTGAGCATATATATAACCCTTTTCTAATTGAATAACATAGAACATTATTATCTCTTCAACATGGTATCAGAGCCGGAGATAATAAAAAAAAAACCCTAATCTTTTACCCCAATGGCCATAGGCCACTTTTGCTTCACCGGAGAAGCTTTTGCGTCATTGGAGAAGCCACTGTTGCCAACGGTGGGTAAGAGTCGGAAGCTGAGGACTCCCACGACCCCTGCGATCTATGAGGAGAGACGCAATTCTCGCGACTCCCGCGAGAAGTGACGACGCTCGAAATTCCAGCGAGGAACGACGCTCGCAAATTCCACAAGGAGCGACGATGCTCACAATTCCAACGAGGAACGATGCTCGCGACTTTCGTGAATGAGGACTTCTACGACACCCATGACTCCATTCTGGCGTCGATTTGTCCACTAATTCACCAAATCGACGTCCCATTATAGTTGCCTGGTGTTGCTCAACCCAAATCGACCAGAACCGACGCTGTTTAATTCATTCCAGTGTTGTCCAGCCTAGCACAATTCAGATTCAGCATTGCCATGCCTTGCCGAACTCAAATGAAGTTCAACCAGTTCTGAGGCGGCAAGTGTTCTGGTAAGTTCCGAGGAACACAATCAAATGAAATTGAGGCTGAGGTTGAGGCATGTTATCTGATAATGATTCTTGAAAAGAGGAATTTTGGAGTTTTTGGTCCTATGTATTCAAATGTTGATGTCACGTCGTGCGCCGGTGAAATTTCTAACGCATGGGCCAGACTCATGTTACTTTAGCAAGTAGAATTGTCGGTTGATTTTACGAAGCTTCGTCAAAGCCGTGTGCTGGTGAAAATAGAGGACTTATGTTGAAATTCAACAGCTTCATTTGCGAGGGAATACAACATATATGTGCTGGTGCTGCATATCAATTAGATGATTTTATGAAGTTTCAGTGAACTTTGGTGGTGATTGGATTGAACCCTATTTCTTAGATATTACTGTGTGGTTATTTGGAGATTACTAGATTTAAGTATTGGTTACCGTGACGTTCATATTTTTTGTGGGGGTTCAATCACATTCATTATTCACTTATGGCAAATTTTGGATCAACTTCTGGATCTCTTTTTGGTCATTTTCAATTAACATCTGTCAAGTTGGACAGAACTAATTATCTATCATGGTCTAAAGCGGTCGAAGTCTATCTTACTGTCACCAAGCAACTTGACTATCTTACATCTACGGCACCATCAGACAAGAGTAAAGCTGACGATTGGGTTGCAGGAGATAAAATGATACGAACTCTTTTATGGAATAGCATGGACCCTAAGGTCAGTCCTCATTTTATTCAGTGTGAATCTGCTAAGGCAGTATGGGAGAAATGTGCATTGCTATATTCTAGGCAAAATAATATGACACGGGTATGTGACACATGGGAAGCTTCACTTGATATTAAACGTGGAGACCACTCCTTATCCGATCACTATGCTAAGTTCACGACCCTTTGCCAGCAATTGGATACTTACCTTCCTGCCTCGAATGATCCAGTTGTTTTGGCCAAACATCAAGAAGATTTGAGAGTGATATTATACCTCAAGTCATTGGGGCCTAAGTATTCATCTCTTTGTCAACATATTACATCTCAGAGCTCTCTTCCTACAGTGGATGAAGTCTTTTCCCAGGCTCTTTGCTCTTCAGTCATCGAGAAGATTTCTTCCACCCCGGCTTTAGAGATGAGCGCTATGATTTCCCATGGCCCTAGTGGATGTGGAGGTCGAGGTCGTGGACACGGTTTTGTTCATAATGTAGGCCGTGGAGGCCGTGATGGAGGAGTTGGTACTCGTGGTGCCCTTAGTTCTAGGAATGGTCACGGATCACGCTATTGCCATCATTTTCAAAGAGTCGGACATACAAAAGCTTATTGTTATACACTTCACCCAGAGCTCAAACCAACCTTTGCTGCCTATGCAGAAGTTGAGAATTCTCTTGCTTCTTCCTCATTGACTCCACCGAGTTCGACAACTGTACAAAATACAGGTGATTCAATCACATTGACATGTGCTGAATATGATACGTTGGTCCGTTCTCAATAGGTGACGGGATCTTCAGCTCTTACTGCAACTTTAGCACACACCTCCAAAGGTAGTTCATCTTGTTTGTTTTATGCAGTGTCTGATTCCTAGGTTATAGACTCTGGAGCTACCAATCACATGACTGGCAACTCTAATCTATTGTCTTTTTTTAATTCTACATCTCCCGTATTGTCAAACTCGGTTACATTAGCAAATGGTTCACAATCTCAGGTTATTGGTACAGGAGTTGCTCATTTGAGTCCCTCTCTTTCTTTGCCATCCGTCCTTCACCTATCCCAATCTCCTTATAATTTAATCTCTATTAGCTCATTAACCGAAGAATTTAATTGTTCCGTAACCTTTTCCTGTTCTCATTGTTCCTTTCAGGATCTAAGGACTAGACAGATGATTGGTGGGGGACATGAATCAAATGGTCTGTACTATCTTGACAAGAAGGTGTTAGCTGCTGCAACTGTAAAGCATACATCTACCGATATATAGAGGATGCATTGTCATGTTGGTCACCCGCCATGGAACATACTTTGGCGTTTATTTCCTGAGTCTAAGTCTGTGAGTTCTTTTCAGTGTGAAGCTTGTCAGTTTGGTAAACATCATAGAGTCTTTTTTCCTTCCCGTATTCATAGTGGTGTGACTAATCCATTTGAACTGGTTCACTCAGATGTTTGGGGTCCTTGTCGTGTGTCTAATGTTTTCAGATTTAGATATTTTGTTACATTCGTGAATGATTTTTCCCGAATGACTTGGTTATTTTTAATAAAAGACCGTACAAAGATTTTTCATTGCTATCGATTGTTCTATTTTGAAGTATTGAATCAATATCATATCTCTGTCAAATATTTACGGTCAGATAATGCCAGAGAATATCTTGCTGCAACTTCTGGTTTCCAGCCATTTCTTGATTCTCATGGTATTATTCATCAGACCACCTGCTCATACAATCCACATCAAAATGGAGTTGCTGATTGTAAAAATTGACATCTTGATGTTGATCATTGCCCTATGTTTCAAATGCATCTACCTAAACATTTTTGGGGGCATGTTGTTCTTACAGCATGTTATTTAATTAATAGGCTTCCAACTTCTGTTCTCTAAGGGGAGACACCATTCTCTACTTTACATCCAAATTGTCCTCCCTTTCTTTTGCCTCTTCGAGTCTTTGGGTGTGTCTGTTTTGTATATTCTTTTACTCTAGGTCTTGATAAACTGGATACTCATACTGAAAAATGTGTTTTTTTTGGGATACTCTCAGACTAAGAAGGGATATAAATGTTATAGCTCTACTCACCATCGTATGTTCGTGTCCGCTGATGTGATGTTCTTTGAAGACCAGCCATATTTTACTTCTATTACGGTTTTCACAAAGTCTGGTGATGGTGATGGTTGTGTCATACCGACGATTCCACCTCCTTCACTTTCTCCAGCTACATCCATAGGATTTCAATTTGCTGATTGTACCTATCATCGGCGCAGTGCAGTCCCTCCTATGACAGTACAGTCTTTACCAACACCTGATTCATCTGTTCCCCCATCAGTTACAATACCAGCCTCTGATCCTGATCTTCCCATTGTTTTTCGTAAAGGTACACGTTCTTGTGTTAATCGTCTTGTCAATCGTTATGCGCCTTATTCTTATCTTATTGATTGTATTCACACACATCATCCTATTTCCAATTTTCTATCCTATAATCGTTTGTCTCCTACTTTCTCTGCCTTTGTCTCGTCATTGTCCTCTGTTTCTGTACTTAGCAATGTTGCTGAAGCTCTTACTCATCCGGGATGGCATCGTGCAATGGAAGATGAAATGAAGGCACTAATTGACAATCAAACTTGGAAGCTTACTCCATTACCTACTGGTAAGAAATCTGTTGGTTGTCGTTGGGTATTTATTGTTAAGGTTCACCTGGATGGCACTCTTAATCGATTGAAGGCACGGTTAGTTGCAAAGGGGTATATTCAGACTTATGGTGTTGACTATGATGACACTTTCTCTTCGATGGCCAAAATTCCATCGATTCGTGTATTTATCTCATTGGCTACACGATTTGGCTGGCTACTACATTAGCTGGATATGAAAACTATTTTTTACATGGTGATCTGGCTGAGGAGGTCTACATGGAGCAACCACTTGGGTTTGTTGCTCCAGGGGAGAATGTGGTGTGTCGTTTATACAAAGCTTTATATGGACTTAAACAATCCCCTCGTGCTTGGTTTGGTAAATTTAATGATGCAATTATCAAATTTGGATTAAAGCGGTGTAAGGTAGATCATTCAATTTTCAGCTCTATCTCTTCAGCTGGTTGTATTCTTCTAATTGTATATGTGGATGACATAATCATTACTGGTAGTGATTCATATGGTATTCAAAAACTTAAGCAATTTTTGCATACAGAATTCAATACTAAAGATATGGGACGTCTTCAATAATTTCTTGGTATTGAAGTAGCCTACTCACATGCCGGTATCAATTTATCGCAACGAAAGAATGTACTGGATATTCTTGGTGAGGTTGGATATCTTGGAGCAAAATCAGTTGATACCCCTATGGAACCTAATGTAAAACTTGATGCAGAACATGGAGAATTATTGCATGATATAGCAAAATATCGGAGATTAGTGGGTAAGTTGAACTATTTTACCGTCACAAGACCTGATATATCATTTGCTGTTAATGTAGTAAGCCAGTTCATGAATTCTCCTCATACTACTCATTGGGATGCCGTACTTCGAATTGTCAAATATTTGAAGGGAACACCAGGCAAAGGATTACTGTTTAAGAATTATGATCATCTAAACACTACAGGATTCTCTGATGCTGATTGGGCTGGATGTCCTATAGATAGAAGATCTGCTTCAAGATACTGTGTGTTTCTTGGAGGTAATTTAGTTGCGTGGAAGAGCAAGAAACGACATGTAGTTTCCCGATCAAGCGCTGAAGCTGAATATCGAGCTATGGCACATGTGACAGGTGAATTAATATGGTTGAGGATGTTACTATCAGAGATTGGAATGTCACCATCAAATCCATCGATATTATATTGTGATAATCAATCCGCTATTCATATTGCATCTAATCCTGTCTTCCATGAGCGCACGAAGCACATTGAGGTTGATTGACATTTTGTACAAGAAAAAGTTTAGAAAAGAGAGATTATTCTTCAACACACGAAGACGGAGGATCAATTTGGAGACATCTTTACTAAATCTCTACAGGGAAATAGAGTGAATTTCTTATGTAACAAGTTGGGATTGTTTGATACCTACATCCCAACTTGAGGGGGAGTGTTGGAAAGTATAAGGGTAGAACAGTAAATTGTTCTAATAGGGTTGAGCATATATATATAACCCTTTTCTAATTGAATGACACAGAAGATTATCATCTCTTCAACAAACCCATAATAAGCGCGTTCACGCTTAGAAACCTATCGTAAAGGAGCGAGACTTTACATTCGACGTCGAAGATTCGGGATCCCTGCCAGTGAAGCCGCACATAATGAATCCACCCTCGATATCAAATGCTAAGTTGCCTATATTTTCTGTCTCCATGAAAAAGAACAGAACATGAAAATCCACTTAACAACTAACATCTCTCCACTAGTCATAAATGGCCTAGGGATCGAATTCTTCGTCTGGAATGGTGTCCCGAGAATATTCTCCCACCTTTCACATTCCCGTGCATCCCAAACAGATGAGATCCATGTGAGAAGGAGAATTTCCCGTGAGCATCTACGATCACATTGAACGTAGAGGCGCAGAGATCGCACTACACAACAGAAGCAAGTAAAATGCCTGAAAAATTTGGACCTCTAGTTAATGTTCATTCGGAGGTGGCTAAGGTTAGTGAACTTTTTACCTCTGGTTCCACAACATCTCCCCTGAAAAGTGGTGGATTTAGGTAGTGTTGAGTTGAATCGGGTCGTTTTCGATATATGCTTCTTCTGATGCAAATTAACTCTTGCAAGTAGAAATGCATATCGAGGGTTCCGGACACTAATTGGCAACCAACCAGTTTAAGACGATCAAATAGTTAGAAAAAGAAACATTTCATGGCCTAAAGATCAGTCAAACATTCAGGACTCCAAAGAAGGTTCAGAATACAGATTGGTAAGAGATGCCAAAAGGGCATGAACTATGGATATTGGAATCAAACTCCTAAGCCACCATACATTTCCCCAGAGTCCAGCTCTAGCTATAACATCCCATATCCAGAGGGTTCAATAATCTACTTCCATCTCTCCAATATCAAGCCAAAAGAATGGCATCTCAAACTCTTTCGCATTTAACTACTGAAATTAGCAAACTTACACTAGGCTAGAAACAAATGAAGTTACCTTTGAACTCTAGATGGCCGAGACCTTCGGGACCTCCACTGGAAACTGATGGATCTCGTCCATCCATGGATTCTTCTCTTTCGCGGGATTCACAGTGTGAAGAGCCTTCCAAACAGCGCTGTTGCACTTAAATCCCGAGCCAAAAGCTATCTGCCATGTCCTGTCCCCTTTCTTGATCCTCCCTTTGGCTTCGCTGTAAGCGAGTTCATACCAAAGAGAGCTGCTCGATGTGTTGCCGAAACGATTAAGCGTCATCCTCGAAGGTTCCATGTGCCAATCTGAAAGCTGCAGATTCTTCTCTAGTTCATCGAGCACTGCTCTTCCTCCAGCATGAATACAGAAATGCTCGAAGGCCAATTTAAAATCTGGGATGTATGGCTTCAATTTCATTTTGAAAAGCTTCTTTCCGACCAGAGTCGCGAAGAACAGCAACTGTTCGGACATAGGCAACACAAGAGGACCCAATGTTGTAATGTTTGTCTTCAGGGCGTCTCCAGCCACTGCCATCAAATCCCTGGATAGAGAAACTCCGATCCTTCCCGTAGGATCCTCCTTTTGAGTTACACAAGAGAAGCACTTATCGTCTCCACCTTTGTGGGTCCGGACAGTGTGCACCAATTTGTACTTGGAGCGCCAGCAGTCGGATCTTTTGTTGGATAGCAAAATTGCAGCTCCTCCCATCCTGAATAAGCAATTCGACACAAGCATCGATCTCTCATTTCCAAAGTACCAGTTTAGAGTTATGTTCTCCATGCTAATGACCAAGGCATAAGAATTTGGATGCACTTGGAGGAGGTCCTTGGCCAGATCAATCGAAATCAAACCAGCGCTGCATCCCATTCCACCGAGGTTATAGCTGATGATATTCCCTCTCAACTTGTAACGATTGATGACCATTGCAGAGAGAGATGGGGTTGGGTTGAACAAGCTACAATTGACAATGAGGATCCCAATGTCTTTTGGTTTCAAAGAAGTCTTCTCAAACAGTTGATCGAGAGCGCCAAACATTACCATTTCGGCCTCCTTTCTTGCTTCTGCCATACAGGGGTTCGGAGGTACTCTTAGAACGGCCTCCGGAAGATAAGTTGACTCCCCTAGTCCTGACCTCTCAAGAATCTTCCTCTGAAACTCAAGATTCTCTTCAGTGAATGTACCCGCCGATTGCGACCTCTCCATGAAAATCTGCCTAGCGCATTTCCTTTCATTGTCCGGCTTATAACAAGAGAAATCGACCAGATAAACAGGTTGAGGGCGCGTGAGGAAGTAAAGGGTAGACAGGAACACGATAAGGGTCGAACATAGGATCACCGAGATGAGATTGAACCGCAGATGATCCCAAAGGTCATAGAGGTCCCGGATCGAGAATGTGGAGAGTTGTGCGGCAATGACAACAACAAGAGGGGTCAAAAAGAGGTACATTCCATGGGTGATGAGATAATGATATCCGAGCTTCACATACTTCAGTTTCACCGATTGCTTGAAATCAGGGAGCTTCCTAGAAGAGGACTCTCGGATCAACGGCTCGTTCGGATTCGACGATGACATCTTGTTCTCTTTTTTCGGGGGAAACACACAGAGACTCAAACGGGCACCAAACTCTATGGACTGGCTCGAATCGAATGCAACAGTGAAATCAGGTGCGGACACTCCCCAAGAAAGAAACTTTCGACCAAAACACCTCCAAATGATTGCGAAAGATCACACCGTCACATCCAATCAAGAGAGTGGCAATGGCAAAGGTACCCAACAGAGAAGAGAGAGAGGGAGAGAGAGAGAGAGTCAAAACGCGAAATTTCCCAACACACAACCACGGAAATGCGGCGAAGCAGCTTCAATCCCTGCAAGATTCGAGAACCCCATTTCTCGAAATCAGTCAAAAACCAAACCTTTCTGACGCTATTTTCACGACAGACTCGGCCACACGCGCAGAGATCTAGCAACGACACCGCCCCTCAAGAGCGAACGAAACTGAGCAAACCCAATGCGGCTGTCGACACCAAAAAAAAAAAACACATCCCGGGGGACGCAATCCACGGTAACCCAAAAACACACGCGGAGCGAGGTTAGAGGGACAAATCGAACCTCTCCGGATGACGAATCCGAGCAGACATTCCCCTTGTTCTTGTCGCCCGTGAGGAACAATGGCCGGAGAGAGGAGAGAGAGAGAGAAAGAGATTGAGACGTTCGAGAGACGTTAATAAATGACAAGTGCTCAGTGGGCGATGCCTATGAAGCGGTCGCCTGCTCTACGGCTACAAAGTATGGTCATTAGTGAATAATCAGGCTTTTTAATAGGAAAGACTGTGCAAGAAGCCCGTTGATGTAGATCCACTTAGATATCTACTACATACGGCACAAGCTTCAAAAAGTGATTTTTCCAAATTACAAAATTTTCACAAAAACATAGAAGAGGAACTATATTTGTTAAGGGGGAAAAAACCTTTTAAAAACTCATAATTATGCCTATGGTAACATATTTACCATAAACTTATTTTGGGACACCAAAAGTTTCAAATTTACACCTGTGTGACACTTTTACCTTACGTTGATTATCGAGCATCGTTAAAAATCTACCTTAGTGGATAACGAAAGGTAAGCTGTGTTGATATGGTGCTTACGTGGCGTGAGTAAAATAAAAAAAAACGACGTTATTTTGATTGGAAAATTATATGACTGTACACAAATAGAGGATAGATGTATCACACAGGTAGAAATTTAGGATTTTTGATGTCACAAGAAAAAGTTTAGGGTAAATGTGTCATAATGGATGTTATTTGAGATTTTTTATGCAACAAATGCATCACAGTGGACATAATTTGAGTTTGTTTTTTTATGGTTCTTCCCCTTTGTTAAACACCCTAATCAACCATCACGGGGCATAATTGTGAGACTATTAATAACGTGAATCAAAATTGAAAAACAAAAGACAAATTTGGGTAACCCATTTATCGCTCACACTATAACCCGTTCTTGAAACTAGATGGCAATCATCCTTAATCATTTAATTAATTGAAGATTTTGATGCGTTATGCAAATTCACTATTTTTTTTTCGCTTTTCTCTGTTGCTCATACTGAACATACACTGTTTTCTTTTACCAGTAACTAGTTTTCATGCACGCGCGTGATTAATTTTCACTCCTTGCACAACATTATAGATTAATAGTTCTTTTTAACTTTGAATTAAGAATGCAATTCCTTACCAGCAAAGGCACTCATTATATGTACGTGCGAAAAAGTAAAAGAACAATGACCAAAAAAAGTTCCAAACAATCGAGTCATTACACGAGAGTTTACTTTATTATCTCTTAACTACGTGTTTCTTTTTACCATTTCATACCTTAATCTTTTGGTGCAATCAAGCTATCTAACTCGCTTGACTCCTGTACATTCAAATTTGGCCCTTTTCCCACCCATTATTTCTAACAACTCAAAATACCGACGAGACATCACTAACGTTGTCAAATTTTCATCGGTATCAACGTGGTCCAAACTCAGTACTGCGTCAATAGTATCCAACAAAGCATATCCTCGCGTGTCAAGCCAACCCTAGCCGAAACAACCAATGAAAAAAAATATATATAGTCGAGACAAAGCAAAGAAGAAAGAGATGAGTTGAATTCTTTCTAAAAAACAGGAAAATCAGTACTTCTATTCCAAAAACCAAAAGAAGAAATCAACCTAACACTCCTTCGACATGATGAAGTGAAGCTTTTAAAGATGGGGTAATTGAATACTGTTGAGGGGACCAGAAGCAAACACATCCTCTTTTGTGATTTGGTGGCGAGAGGACAAAGCCTTTTGCTTGATTTTCCATTGAGCAGGGATTGAATTTGACTGTGACGAGTCGATCTTGCCTCATGTTAGATTGTGTAGTTGAGATCTGCTAGGTCCCCCACAAAGCATGGCCAACTCAGATACAGCTCCATTTAAGAGGGCACTTGTGCATATCCCCGAAAACCGGACCCAACCGGTGAGCTGTTGGGTCCTAAAAGAATCTATCTCTATTGTTCATCAATGATTTCTTGAGATGTGCACAAGGTACAGCATCTTGTGTATTAGGTACGACGAAATGCGCGGTGCCCTTAAAATGATGGATCGGCCCCTCGATGGACGGTAGGAACTCCCCCCGTCTAGTAGCTAGTGTCGTTTCGATTTATTCCTCCTCCGATCCCAGAGAAGAAAAGCCTCGTGAGGATACCCATTTCACTGATGGGGGAAAAAAAAGAGCTGAGATGTAAGAGAAAGGGTTCTGATTCGCATTTCATGCTCTCTACTTACCATTTGAAAAGAGAGGGAAAGACAGGTGGTGGTGATGACGATGAACTTGGCAATCAGCTTGAGGTTTGAGATACCATGTATCATTACAATGCAACAAGGGTGGCAAATAGCTCGAAGGAATCATACTGGCTATAATTGCGCATTTCACTTATTCATTTGATGTTGATAGAAAGGGATGCAGATTGGTGTGTGTGAGGTGTTGAAGACATGGGGAAATTTCCGTTTGCAAGGCATTGTGTGGAGAGGTGTCGTGCTATCTTTGCATTCGTTTGCCTTGAGGTGGGGTTTCCACGCAAGGGAAGAAGCCAGAAATGGAACCAGCTGTAAGCGAGAACAAAAGCAAGTTTTCTGCTGGTTATATTGGTGGGGTATAAAGAGGAGGAACTTACTTTTCCTTGTCGATACGGTTCAGCACAAAGAACGGGGAACCGGACTGGTTATTGCCGGTTCCAAATTTTTGGAATCGAGAATCGGATTCTCGCGGGAACCACCCCAAACTGGCTTAGTTCGGTCTGGTTCTTGTGTTGAGCTGGGACCGATGCTCACCCCTAACGCGACATACACATAAGTAGATATGATAAACTCATCAAAACTAATAAGATCATTCGTGAAGAATTTCTTAAGTTTGGTATAAGATATCCAAGTAGAGATTATTCGGATAAAAGATGAAATAAAAGTAGATAATTAGTGACCCCATTCAATTGATCGTGTCATCGACAATCGACCGTTAATGTTCATCGTAAACTTAAATAAACTTTTTTTGAAAGCTGATATTATTTTCATAGTCCTTTATACGATACGATCACACTGTATATTTCATTGCAGACTCCCCGTTGCTCTCTCGAGCCATTTTGTTATAGCCATCGCTGAAGTGCAGTTGTATTGTAACTATATTATATAGTAATATTATATGTATAATAAATTACATGTCAAAATTGCATCACCTAAAACCGGGTGAAGTATGTCTCCATTCGTCAGAAGATTGATAAGAGATAAAAATGACGTGATTATATCCGTCTCAATATTATCCATACAGCTCTCTCCTTTTCTTTTTACTTTTTAGACGCGTGAATGTCTATATTTCTTTTATTATTTAATATCTATCAATCTATTTGTTATGGACCCAAGGCACGATCTTATATCCAAAGATCTATTCCAATTTCATACACTATAAATGCCAAACAATATATCTCCTTGCGAAAGTACAATCTAATAGCATAACAACATGGGAAAACACTATCAAAAATGCCAAATTATATCACTTGTGATAAATTTGCCCTAAACTTTTTTTGTAACACGAAAAATCACAAATTATGCTACTTGTAACACATTTACCCCACAATATATTTGTCCATGGGCATTTTCATCTTTTTCTATTTTTTTTCCTTTTTTTTTCTTCTCTCTTCCCCTCCACCTGTGGTCGGCGGAGGGAAGCTGGCGAGGGCTGCCCGACGCCGGCGATTGCCCTCGCCCAACGCTGGTAAGGGCCGACCACAGCGGAGGGGAAGAAAGAAGAAAAAAAACAGAATAAGACGAAAATGCCCATGGACAAATGTATTGTGGGGTAAATGTGTCACAAGTGGCATAGTTTGAGATTTTTCATGTCACAAAAAAAAATTCGGGATAAATTTGTCATAAGTGGTATAATTTGGGATTTTTTGTGGCATTTTCCCTAACAACATTGACCATTTTCACTTTCTTTTTGCGTCTTCTAACTCAAGAATCGGAGAGTCCTCCTTTGTGGTGCACAAATCTGATCATTGCGGGAGGAGCTCATGATCACATCGACATCTTTTTTAACCTAATAATGAATACATTTTTCAAGGTCTCACTTCAATTCATAAGAAATAGAAAAGAGGAAAATTAGGATAATATTTTTTCAAATATGTGATTTTTCGCAAAGTAAATGGAGCCTTAGTATCGCTCTCTTTATGTTATGGGAGCTAATAGAAATCTTAAACAGGAATTCCGTGATAGTGCCTGGTAATTATCAAAAAATATTTTGACAAAGCTAGAATTTACTAAAAGCATTTATAAAAAAAAAGAAGCTTACGACGAGAAAACCTTGATAATTCATACATTCTTATTGTTACATTCTTTGAATCTCGAATATAGGATCTTAAGCTTCTTTTGTTTTTTTAATTTTGTAATAGTATATAAATCATCAAAATCACCTAAGAATATATGATTGCCTGTATTATTATCCCTTTAAAAATTTTAGAGACGATGTTGCACATTAAATTAAAGTTTACAAACTATTTGTATCATTATCTCTTTTAAAAAGTATAAACAAACATGCTCAAAAAATAACGGAAAATGAAACACATGGTCCCTAAACCTTGGTCCAATATGCAACGTCGCCCCTGAACTTCTAATTTGTTCAATGTAGTTCATGAACTTTTTGTACATGTTCAATTTAGTCCCCAGACTATATGAAAGTATTCAATGTTGTCATTCCATCAATTCAAATTTAGGGATAACCCTGATTATTTTCGTATAATTTAGGAACTAGATCGAACATGTACAAAAAAATTTAAAGACTACATTGAACAAATTAAAAATTTATGGACGACATTGCACATTGTACTAAAATTCGAGGATCATATTGGACAAATTATAATTTTAGGGATAACATTGCATACCGGGCTAAATTTTCGGGGACAATTTGTATAATTATCCAAAAAAATAACTTTTTTCTCTTTTTTTTGGTCGGAAAAAGAAAAAAAAACTTTTTACTTGAGAAAGTCAAAAACTAGACTAAACGGGCTTGTCCGTGTCCTCCCAACTGCCAAGAGCGCACGCCTTTACTCTGTCCGTTAAAACCGTTGGATCCACCGCCGCCGAGTGCTTTCGACGGCGGATCTCGAATCCCACGCAGCCCCCGTCCAATCATCTCCAAGGAAACGCCGTGGCTCCGCTCTCATCAGCAGCTTCGCACCTTTCTTCCCGCGGCGAGGAAACCCGGAGAGAGAGAGAGCGGCGGCGGCGGCGATGTCGTTTTGCTCGCCCCTGTCGTCACCGCCCGCGCAGCCCTTCTCCCCCTTCTCCAAGCTCAGGCTCTCCAGCGGCGACCGCCGGCACCCGGCGGCCGTCCCCGCGGGCCCGCGCTTCAGGGCCTCCGCCGACGTTCCCGACTTCCTCTCCGCCGATTGGTACCGTTTCTGCGGAGGTCCCCTCGTTATGTTGTTCTATGGTGCAAAGGCTCTGTGATCCTCCGTGTTTTCCTGAGGGAATATGTGGGTCGGGCTCGTTGCGGAGAGTTTGTGAGCTTCTTGGTCTTTCTCGAATTTGAAACTGGAGGATTGATGACATTCGGGTTCGGCGATTCATCAGTGGTGGATATAGCCAATCCGATAGTTGCTTAGTGGTTCAAGAAATGGCATAGCGTATGATTTTGGGTTCATGGCACATGTTCATTCGGTTACGCACGCCTTCACGTGCGAGAGATTTGTGTTTGGGTCACCAATTCGAGTTTTGGCTTGCACCTTATATAGTCTTTGAATTAGTAGTGTGTGTCTTGTACTGGCATCGCGGAACTTGTTTGGCGGGGATCTTTGTTATGTGGAAGAGGGAGGGGGGGCAGTGCTAGAATTTGGTTCTGCTCAATGTTCTACTTCATGACCGCGAATTTTGTCCCGCTTGGGATGATAGTTGGTGTTCACCTGTCGAATTCCGGTTATTAATTCGTGTCTTTGCAAAATGTTATGATTGTTGTTGAATGTGCTAAATAATTGGTTTATTATGAGTTTATACTATTTCCCAGTTCCCCATGCCTCTTCGATAAACTTGTCAGTTCATGTAAAATATTGCCAGACCTGGTCTGGGAGGGAAGATACTTCTTCCCTCCTCCATTTCCTCTCATTTGGTGAAAGGAAATATAAACGCAGACATCAGGAAATATTTTCCTCCATTTCCTCGATCGTCATTCTTTCATATGAAAGTGCCAATAGAGCAAATACTTCCTGTTTGCTCTCCTTTTCGGCCTACCAGTTGCCTGCATATAAAGACTGTATTTCAGTTAATTTCTCTTGCTTGTATGTCTTCGCTAACAGGAAAAAAGAAGGATAGAGGGAGAAGTAGAAGGGGGCTGGAAGCTTCCTTGGCATTCAGTTTGCAATGTGTTCGAACCCCCACTAAACTATCTAAGAGAGACAGCATAACAAATGACTATGATCTTGGTGGCCTGTTTCTTTCCCATATTTTCTTGAAAATACCCACCTTGGCTACTAAAATTGAAACGTACTACTTCGGGAACTATTGAGGGCAATTTTCTTGCTCGTGTCTATGCACATGTACATGTGCATCAGCATAGGGGAGTGACAGTAGTCAACGGTCCTCTACTTTATTGTATTTCTTTAAGCTCAAATGTCGACCCAGATTAGCCGATGACTCTTTTGTGTTGAAAGGTAGAATGGATATGTGCGTTTCATGAAGTTGGGATTGTTTTGGATTGCAGGCTTGAATCTCGGAAGAAGAGACCTTTTGGGCCGAGACTAAATGTAATGTCCTGTGCTTACAGAGAAATTTTCCTTTCTGCAAAGTATGTAATGTAGAGCCACTTGTTCAGTGTGCATCAATCAAGATTAGATTCTTCTTGTAGTTTAGTGCAGAGGAAGCTGTGCAGCACCAGCTTGATGCGTTGAAGTACAATGACCAACCACGACAAGATTATGGCATTGAGGTTATGTACAGGGTAAGCTACATCTCATACCTCATGGATTGGTTTCACATCAAATTGGTAGGTTATCTGACAAGGGTGATTTCTTGTTGCCCCAGTTTGCTGGTTTTGATCCTTTTGAAAGGTCGCCTTATTTCGGACCCTTCTTCGACCTGGGGCAGGTGAGTATGCATAAAGTCCTAAATTGTTCGTCTGGTTCTTCATTACCTTACTGTGGAAATTTTAAGTTTGAAAATTTATGCTGTTCCCTCTTTGAAAGTTATCTGGGAAGTCAATGCCATTCTATGACCATTCTTGCATAAAATGTGCAATGCTGAAAAAATGTGTGATGTGATTGGTCAAATGCCCACTTCTGGTTTGGTGCATGTTGGTTAAATAAATAGTTCAGTCTACAAGCATTAAGAAGTTCTCCACGTTGCAGATTGTGAAACTAAATTTCTCCACTAATGCTATGAAATGGCCTTTTATCATCAAGTGACAATGTACTTTTCATCAATGCAAGAGTGTTTCTGAGATATTTAAGGTACCGCACTGACCCCGTTTGATGTTTCCCGTTCTCAGTTTGAGCGGTTTAGGCGTATCTTTCACCATTCCACTTACCGAGTTCTACTTGGTCACAAAGACAGGAAGATCTTGAGCAGCCTATTGGTGAAAGAGGTACACATTTTCTTTAGTGAAAATGTGCAAGTAGGGTCAATAAGTGAATTGGCCGTGTGTTTCTCATCAAGCTAGTGTAGATTCATCCTTGCTTTAGTTTTTACGGTTTTGCTACCATGTTCTGTCTTGACTAGTAATCAATTTGTTTCACATCTGCTCTGCAGAATCGATTTAAGCAGAGGGTATGGATACAAGGATCACGCCCTGAAGAGGAAGAAACATTTGAATTTACCTTGGTTCAGGTGTGCTCATGTAACCTATGCTGGTCCAAAAATTGTTGCTTTTCGTGTAATTCTTGGTGTGTGCTGATGACGCCTCCCACATGCTGAATCTTTTATTTCATAAGTCAAGTAGTGTTCGGATGGATCCTCTGTTTGTAATGGGCAAAACGCACAAACTAGTTCCAGTAGGCCCTTATCTTGAAGCAAGTCAATGGAACCATCTGCATTTCTAATTAGTTTTCTGCCTTTTGGAGGATCATTGGCATCTCTGATCAGATTTGCCTATAATTTCTTTTTGGCCCGTTACACATTTGCATAGTGGCTCTTACCTCATACTGCTAAATACTTTGCTAATCACAGACTTGCTTAACTCTATAGGGCACGCTTATGGTTGTTGGAATGATTGGTCCTCTCGCAAATTAGTAATCTGCTACTCTCTTTGCTGCTCTAAACTTGCAGAGGGTTGGTGGTTCTTGGGACGGTTATTGGCTGACAGAGTCTCTGCTTCACGATGGAGACGCCTTTTCTGGTGGTTTGGCTTACTGATTGGGGTGTGCCTCCTACGATGTATACAAAAAGTACACATAAGCATAACTCCAAGATAACACATGGACGGTGTCTCTGCCTTCATAATATGTACATAATACGTAAGTAGTAAAATGGAAGTCCAATGTCAGAGAAGCTTTGGCCGGGGTTGATTGTAAATAAAAACCTTCAATTAGTGGTAATGCTAGCTTTTGCTTTCAATTGTGAGTGCAGACTTTTCATGAACTTTGATTCCCTTGTTCCTCTGGTCTGGTCTACCGATTTGCTTTCACTTAATCTTGCTCTAAGGCCGCATTCTCTGTCAACACTTGTGGTCCTTGTCGTTGAAAATAGAATCAATATGCTTTTGCCTTTTTCTGGTTTTCTTCATTCACGTCGATATCGTCCATTGACTCTACCGCGCACCCGGCTAAAAACCATTTGGTAGCAAAATCCATTCTTACAATTGATGAATGGATTGGGGAAAAAGGAAAACTATATGGGGAGAATGGCAAGCTCCTTATTGATTCATCAAAAATTGTTCGTTCAACTGTTGCCCCATCAGATAAACCACCAGCAGTTATCCTGGCGAAAGAACAACGATGTATATCATATTCCACATGAAACTTAACAGAGGCCAGTAATTTGAAGAGCTTCCTCGGCATCCCTTGCGATCACACATAAAGGTGGAAATTCAGAATAATTTCAGCACGTTCACCATTCCATCTTCAGTGGGTCACATATACGATCACCATCTTCAGGAAATTTTTGCCAGCATCAAATAAAGATACGACGACAATTCAAAAGAAGAAAGGAAAAATCAACTTTTGGATGTGGCGGGTGACATTCAAGCTACAGGACAGTTATCCATCCAATAGCACAAGATATTAGTCACAAAGAGATAAAAGAGCCAGCCAGCTACTAGATTCAAAAGGCCAGATCCTCATGTACAAAATCGCTAGTCCATTCAAACTGAGGCCGAAGAACGTAACAAAGTTGAAAGTTCCATCTTTCTCGAACAAAGTTCCATGTTTCTAGGCAGCCCTTCATGTAATAGAGAGAGTATTTAGTTTTCTCTCTCTGTAACAAAAAAAGAAGGTTACAAGAGTAACTCAGTTTATCAGCAACGCATCGATGTAGCTTAAAAGTTTTTGAGTAATTGAATCAAGAATATGAAGAGAGAGAGAGAGAGAGAGAGAGAGAGAGAGAGAGAGAGAGAGAGAGTCCCCAGTGAGACTGTTGTAAACTAATATGGCACAATGACCATGATCTGCAACTTCAAGAACCAAGCAATCCGCGAATCTGTCATTTCTTTGCTTGGGGCTGAGAAACAAACTTGGTGAGGACATAGCAGTCTGGTGGACTAATGTTTGTGTAATAATTCTGGATTGTGTCTGTAATTTCAAATCCAAACTTCTTATAGAAGTTGATGGCATCCTCATTGTTAGTCTGCACGTGCAAGTAGATCTCTGAAATGTTCTGCTTGGTGCAAAGATCGAGAACATGATTCAACAACCTAGTACCTGCAGAAGATCAAGGTAATTAGATCAGCAGAGGCCCCGAACAGTGTTTTGACAGGTTGCAGAACAGAAAGGATTAACTAGGAAAAGTAATGCATGTCTAAGATCAAAGAACAGATATCAAAATAACTGGAGAAGTAAGTGAACCTATTCCGTCTCTAAAAACCGTAGCAAAGCAAGTCCCCAACAGGCCAACAAGCAAGAAACATCTCAAGTTCAATCACCAAGCACCAATCCAGAGCTCCACTTAACATTCCTGCCAGTCCTGATCCTCCCTCTATATATGTTCCCTTTCTAAATCACCCCGGCCATGCTAACTTGTCCAAATCCCCAAGGAAAATGTTCTCTCATGATTTCTAAATATGATGAGAGAGAAAGACTTACCAATCCCTAGCCCACGATATGGCGCTAAAACACCCAACGTCATTATGTATACACGGATTGCCCCGCCTTCCTTCTTCTCAAGTCGACAAGCAATTGATCCAACACAAATGTCATTGTAATATGCTGTAATATTTCAAAGCAAACAAGTTAGATGTCACTTAATGACGCTGCTCTTGTAGGTAAGCTACTAGTTCAGGATGGGCACAGAGAGAGAGCGAGAGAGAGAGAGAGAGAGAGAGAGAGAGAGAGAGAGGATTTGAAGGCAAAATTTAAGAGGAGCACAACTGCAGTCTTCTAAGTGAGATGTCCTATGGCTATGCTAAGCTAGCTACTTGTGAAAAAGACGCTGACAGAAAGGTATGCCATGGCAGCTATTAAAGCATTTCACATTGTTAAAATGTTGAGAGGTAGTGATCAAAACTTCAGGAAAAAATCATTTCGTAGAAGTTAAACCGTGAGTCCTACATCAGATCTCTAAATTAGATATGGACACAATCATCACCCAATTACCTAAATTCACATCCTCAACGATTATGGAAGATACTGCAATCCAGTTTAGAGTTATATTTTTCCTCAAATACCGTGAATGGATGAGGCACAAATGATGTTTGACGCTAGTCATGGACAAATGTTTCTCTAAGCATGCAGTATCTGAATTTGTATCAACACTATCTTTGAAGGTGAAAATTTATAGCATAAAAATCCAAGGCCTAAGTTGAAACACATAAAATGGTCAAAAACAAACTCTGTGTTTCTGTTTAGAAGAGAACTAATTCCGATGTGAATAGTCGAAAACCTAATGAATTGTTCAGCAAAACATGGAGATCATCTGCATATATGTCTTAGATTTTTAGGGAACTTCTACCTCAGACAAGATATTGAGAACTTCCTCCTATGCAAAGTACTGATCAGTCCACCAGGTCTTAATAGATCAAAATTAATTGCCACAAGATTGACACACAAAGTTGGAAAAGCACATGCTAACCCAAATATGGAAAACAATAACATATAGTAAACAAGTTAACGAGAGATCATGATGGTGAGGTGATAATGCAGAGTATAGCAATAATTAAACAAGCTTATGAGGCAACATTTGACCACCAGGACACAGCATATACGGCAATTCAACTAAAAAGAATAAATCTCGCACTGAATCACAAAACTAATGCCTCTCTTAATAGAAAGAGTATCTTAGAGCTTGAAAGCAGAAACAAAAAGAATCAAAAGGATATATACCATGAGTAAAAGGCAAAGCATGAGCCTTATCTAATAAGATAAAATGGCTTCAATAGACATAATAAAATGCAAACTCAGATAAAGAACAGCCGATGCGATATAACGCAATAATCCCAGCTAAGTTCTTTGCTTCAAATGGACATTTGTAAACAAGAGCAAGAGAAAAGTTGAACAAGTTAATAGTGAAACAACACACGACAGAAACTCAATAGCCAACAATTATGCGTGTCGAAGGATTTTCTAAGTTCAGATACCCCAAACGTGATTGAGGTTACAAAAGCAAGTGTTGAAAATGTAAAAGCGAGGAAAAGTAAAAGGGGGTACAACAAGAATGATCAAGAGACGGAAGATAAACCATGACAATCCGAAAACACTTCACAATCCAATCGGCTACATTCTGGAACATGAAGCAGCATAACAGAACATAACACGAAATGTGACTATGGCATTGACAAGGACAGTGGAATGGACCATAGTAGCCTAGAAAAGAGTAAACTAAAGCAGAGCCTTATGTGCCTATGTGGGGCTATGCGCACTTGCACGTCCTTTTCATCCCAACAAAATCGACCCGGACATAAGACGAGGAACAGGATTCGCGATTCGCGATTCTAATCAAACTCCAGCCCCCAACATTCGAACACAACTCGATCACGAATAACATTTCTCAATAGGACAGACAAGAAACATTCCAAAGTCGCTTCGCAAGCCCGAATCCGTCATGGGTACTCACACCTCAACACTTTCCCACTCTTCAAGGAAACCAAACCCCCCCCCCCCCCCCACCCCCACCCTTAAAAAATCCAGACCCAAAATCTCAAACGACCAGCAGAACCCCCGCGCACCCACGAAGCGCAAAGGCGAGCAAGGACCAGGCCGACACACGAAGCGCAGCCGAGCAAAAAGAACCGGAACCCAGAACGCGGCGATCGATTCAGAAAGAGCAAAAAAAGGAACACCCCCCCAACATGACCCGACGAGAGAGCCCCGCGAGACGGCACGGAAACCGCAGCCGCCGGTGGCGGCCCTGCCACGGGGGCACGTCACCGCGAGCAACGAGGCGATTCGGGAGCACGAAAGAACGGAGGCCCAGAGAAAGGGTAGAGGGAGAGACCGAGCTTGGTGAAGTCGCCGGAGGAGATGGCGTCGGCGTAGTACTTGTCGTTGTAGCGGACGGGGAAGAGGGCGGTGTTGAGCTTCTTGAGCTGCATCACGTTCTTGTCCCGCACGCCGTCCAGCGAGATCGACGCCTCTCGGCCCGCCCCCATCCTCTCTCTCTCTCTCTCTCTCTCCCCTCCACACCCACCACGACCCACGACCCACGAACACACCCAGAGAGAGAAAGAGAGAGATGGGGCGTGCAAGTTTGAAATGGGAGAACGCGAGGGGATGGTGGGGCTGGCTGCTGGAAGCAGCAGCAGCAGGAAGCAGCGCAGAAGAGAGACAGAGAGAGAGAGAGAGACAAGCCTTGGCGGCGTCCGAGAGAAGAAAAAAGACTAGCCTATGGCATGCTGCGAACGCGACGCGCGCGAAAACGACGGCGTTTTCCGTCCGTTCATGCTTTCGCTTCTTGCCGTGAGAAACGACGACGTTGTCTTGCCTGAACGATTGATCGATCGTAATAAATCTCATTTATATACATTGCATCTCGCTTAAATCTATCACATCGGCATAGATGATGTTCTAAATTTAGGTGCTCTTAAACTTATGTAGACTGTCAAATGTGTGGCTACCTTAAAAAAAAAAAAGAAGTAGAAAAATAATAATTACGGCAAATTCTCCAAATTACCTAATATGAAAGCGCGAGTACGGTAGTCGGACCAATCACAAAATTCAAATTCTATGTTTTAAACCCGATAGGATTTCGGCGCATAGAAGAACGGAATGTATCTACGAGCTCGACAAATCTCGACCGCCAGATCCATTGAGGAAGTAAATGAAACCCGAGGCGACTACGGACCCCATCCAGTATGATCTCCCCCGCAAGCCCTGCATGACACAGAAGATATAAGTAAAATTTTCTTTTTTTTTGGGTCAGAAGAAGATATACATATATATATATATATATATATATATATATATATAAGTATTTGATTGGGCGAGTTTCTAGCTAATTTGGACCAGCAGCAGTGAAGTCATGGGCTCATATGAGATATGCAAAAAGAGAAACATGTTACGAGTTCGATCAACGGGTGATGTGGCGGACCGTACGAATCAAGATGCAAAAGCTATAGGAGATTTCGAGGTATAAGCCTCACAAGTTCTCGAGATGCGACTGATTTGTTAGGTCCTTCACGTCCTTGGAATCGTGCCTACACGAGTCCGACCGCTCGACACAACCATGTTGCAGCTCATCGACGTGGTCCGGTACGAGGACGACTGGCCACCGGATATGGCCTGATCCCATTGCTGATCAAACAGAAAAAGCAAAAATGATGGCTACTGAGATTTCTGCAGTATGCCAAAGAGAATGTGAGGTCCACTGGATGATGACGAGGGAAGTACATAAAGAGCAGTGCCAAGAGAAACATATAAATGGCCAGAACCAGCGTACAGGAAAATCTCGCTCGCCGGACGGGGAAACTAGTTGCCAAGCAGCCGAAGATGAAATCGCATCAGCACATTTCGGGATGTTCTGAATTCATTCCAGGACAGAGGCGACCGATGTGCAGATGCGTCCGGCGTAATTTTGAATTCATCTTCCTGCAGACACAGTTCAAGCACCAAGAATAAGATCCTTGTTGTTCAGAAGTTCACATCCTCATCTCGCTCACGCAGCTTACAGTATCAGCATGTATAGTCGTCCGAGCTGAAATACTCTTTGCCAACGTATAAAGGCAAAAAGATTAAACATAATCAAATGAAACTGATGTTGTGATCATCCCGTCGATCGTCCCTCGGCCCTATTAACAAGAAAGCCACAAAATGGGCGAATGTAAGGTTCGAAATAAGCTTGCGAGCCTGAAAGGCTGACCACTGATAATACACAGAGTCTGATAGCCAGAACAATTAAGACCCTTTGCCAAAAAGTTCGCATGAAAAACGTGGCTTTACACACTAACTAGGAGGAGTTAACCAAAACTGTTCGATAACTTAGACCTATTTGTTCTGAATGTTATCAGACTTTTTCATCAAGAACATCGTCGAAAGAAAGGTCTAGTGATGTGTAACGAGAGCAATCGGAAAAAAAAGAAGAAGAAGATCATACCAGGAATAACTCAACAATGGCAGCACTATGAATTATTTTTTGCTTCTGCATCATGATTCCTCCAAGGATTAAGAGCTTCTCTTACAGCCCGAGCTTCCAGCGAATTCTCCCGAGCCTGCTTCTCTGACTCCAATACAGTCACTTTATCATCTGCAACATACAAGCACCATTAACTTTCTTAAAACATAATACTTTCAATGATGGAACTTGGTTGATCCCTTGGAAAACAGACCCTTTGGTAGCAAAATAAGCAACCAATGCCACAGGAAAGAACCTGATAATCTTCGTCATGAAGATGCTTATGAGAGTATAGGTAGTTATGAAGGCAAGGCAAGGCAAGGCAAGGCAAGCAAACACTCTCACAAATGAATTGCAAATATAACAGGCCTACAAATCACTGCATTCAATTGCGTTCCTTCATGAATTTAACCTCTTTCTTATTTCTTACAAAATAGCTGCAGAACAATCCGCTCAATGTTGAGACGTGCATCACTGTGGTAAGTTAAGTTTTAAAACCACTATCTCCAAAACTATTTTTCAGAAGTTTCTCCCACAGAAGTCATCAATGCACAGATAGTAGTTGCATAAACTATCCGTCCTCCATAGACAGCGGAACACTTCGCATTCATTGGCATTGCCATTCATATCCGAGACAACATTTTTTCGCATTATGCTTCTCATGTAGAACAGCGAGAACGTTCAGTTCATCACCATGATCAGTCCAAATCAAAGCCCTCCTCTTTCACAAGCTAGCGGCAGAGACGAATTCGAACACGACCCATCACCGTAAAATCTGCTCCTATTCGACTAAACATAATCAAATCAAACTAATCCTTGCTGACGTATGAAGGCGAAAAGATTAAACGTAATCAAATCAAACTAATGTTGTGATCATCCCATCAATCATCCCTCGGCCCTGTGAACAAGAAAGCCACAAAATGGGCGAATGTAATGGTCGAAATAAGCTTGCGAGCCAGAAAGGCTAACCACTGATAATACACAAAGTCTAACAGCCAGAACTATTCAGACCCATAGCCATAATGTTGCATGAAGAACATGGTTTACACACTAACTAAAAGGAGTTAACCAAAATTGCTCGACCACTTAGACCTATTTGTTCTGAATGTTATCGAACTTTTTCATCAAGAACATCATTGAAAGAAAGGACTAGTGATGTGCAATGAGAGCGGTCAGAAAAAGAAAAGATCGTACCAGGAATAACTCAACAATGGCAGCGCTATGAATTCTGTTTTGCTTCTGCATCATGATTCGTCCAAGGATTAAGAGCTTCTCTAACAGCCTGAGCTTCTGGGGAATTCTCCCAAGCCCGCTTCTCCGACTCCAATACAGTCACTTTATCATCTGCAACATTGAAGCACCGAAATTTTTCCTAAAATATCATCCCTTAATTGATGGAACTTGGTCGATCCCTTGAAAGACAGACCCTTTGGTAGCAAAATCAGCAACCAATGGCAAAGGCAAGAACCTAAGATGCTTATGAGAGTATAGGTAGTTATGAAGGCATGGCAAGCAAACAACATCATCCCAATCTTTTTTTTTTTTTTGGTAAGGGAAACATCATCCCAATCTTTTGTCTATACCAAAGTCCGTTTAGAAAGATGTAAGTGAGGATAGCTCATCTGTCTTCAATAAGCTCACAAATGAATTGCAAATACACAGACCGACAAATCACCGCATTCAATTGCGCTCCTTCACAAATTTAAACCTCTTTCATGTTCCTTACGGAATAGCTGCAGAACAATCTGCTCAATGTTCTCTTGAGCCGTGCATCACTGTCGTAAATTCAGTTTTAAAACCACTATCTCTCAAACTATTTTTCAGAAGTCTCTGCAACAGAAGTCATCTATGAACAGATATTAGTTCCATAAACTATCCTTTCTCCACAAACAGCAAAACACGCTTCGCATTCATTGGCATTGCCACTCATCATCTGAGACAACATTTTTTCACATGATGCTCCTCATGCAGAACAGCGAGAAAGTTCAGTTCATTGCATTAATAGACCATCCAAATCAAAGCCCTCCTCCTCTTTCACAAGCTAGCAACAGAGACACACCACTGAAAATATGAATTTCCATCCTACCCCAACTTCATCCACAAAGCAACCGGCTAAATGGTGCCTTCTTCATCCAAAGAGAGACAAACTTCAACACGACCCATCACTGTAAAATATGCTCCCATTCGACTAAACACAATAGCTGCCGCACTAACATCGCTCGAAAGCTTTAAAGCAAGGTTTTTTTTTAAATAAAATTAATTTCAACTGCTTGATAATGACTAAACCTGCCGATTTCGGAGTCATTGTCGCGCCATATCTTTTGCTACGAGCTACCCAACAAAGAAGCGGAAAAAGTTAAAACAAAGAATTGCAGGAACAGGCAAAGAAGGAACAAAAAAGAAAAGGAGAGTCCTCACACAGAAGGCGGTCTTGATCATGAACAACGCCATGGAGCCGCCGACGAGAGCTGAGAAGACCGCGATCTTCACGTACCAATCCAGAAACTTCACCCCCATATCGAAGCTTGCTCAAGCGTGTCCGCGGCAGCGGCTGAAAGATGGAAAACAAAAGAAAAGGCGAAAAGGAAGAGGAAAGTTTGTGCGTGCCGGGCCCACACAGCCCGACCATTTCCTTAAAAGAAAGCTTTTTTAGCTGTTGGGTCCAAGAACGTGGGCCTTTGGCCACTTATAGTGCAGCTCGTGGCATCTCTATACAATCTTTTCTTTTGTTTTTTCCTTGCATGAACGAGGGCTGATGCTTATTACAGAGTCTAACGGAAGCACAAGAACTTCATCCTGGGTGATTCTGCTGCATGTCATGCTTTGGATGACAAGGAATCAAACCTTCTAAGAGATGAACCCATATGGCAAAAGCTTGACCAGGGATGCATAAGCTTTTCTAGGAGAATTTCCGCTGGTCAATGGCATTCTCTGTCGAGCTCGACGATCCCGGAACTGCTGGAGTTTCGGCAAAATCCAATGAACACTTCTTAGCAACTAGCAAGCAGAGTGTCTGTCTATCTTGAAGGTGAAGCTTGTCTGTTATCGAGCCTCTGATCAATCTGGAAACACCTCCTGCTTGGAAGTGGAGATTCTTGAACTCGGTCAAATCCAGAAGCCCGTGGCAAGATCAAACGCTGGGGACTCACTTCAACTCCATGATCAGCGAATCTTATCTTGCAAAATCTTGGCCTCCTAATATTCACCGGTCACACTTACCCTGCATCTGAGGTAGTGTCATTAAAGCACTAAGGAAGCAACACTTTCAACCACAGATGCACAGAACGTTGAACAAGCACCCTACGCATCGCAACTCCAGGGACTAGCCAATTCCTAGCATGATAGCGTCTAATCAGTCCTGCATAGCATCTACTGAGCACAAAAGAAAAGCACTCCAAAATCGGTGCAGTTCCATGGATTGGCATCTACTTTCTTGTCCCTGTCAATAAGCTGCACTGTAGATTCAGAACTAATGTCAGGATTAGCGGGATTATCCACCAATACAACTTAGGAACGACGAAGCGACGGTTCAACTTTCATTATCCATCGAAGCATCTGCAATGTTATTGAATATACTTTCATTCATTTAACCATTTACTAAGGCTATATTGAATATCAAGTGTTTTGGGATTTCAATCATGATCATATCTAATGGACGTTCATGAGGTACCATTTGCAGCGAAATAAGCCTAAGGATCAATAGCCTCAAGGCCCTCTTCCCATTGCAATCCTTGAACCTCTCGTACCAAATTCTCCTTTCCTCTCTAATTTCGAATCCGAAAAGGGAACAGAAACTCTGGTCAGCCAACAGAACCATAAGTGAACACAAAACTTATCAGAAAGCATCATAGAAGTAAGTTATGCATATCAAAGGCTACAACAAATGCAAATACAAATGACAATGTTCCTGCTTCAACTCATCTAGTTTGGAAAAGCTTTCCACCTTATTATGTGAGACCACAAGTCACTATGCGTTCCTTTATGGAAACTAATTGCATCGAATTACAATATGCAAATTGAAAATGTAGACTAGACAAGTCATGTTTTTTTACTTACTTGTCGGTTCAGCAACCTCAGACAGGGGCAGTCCAAGTGAATACAAGGGATTCAGCCAACACTGAGAGCACTTTCACAGTAATTTACCCAAAAAATTTGGACTTTCACCTTACACATTGCACATACCATTGAGATATTACATAAAAATGTACAACAGTATCTTCTGTAGTCTGTACACCATACGTACAGCATAAACAGAGGAGTCGCCATAAAGATTCATCAGAGCCATGGTTTTATTAACATGTATAAAATGATTGAATTCCACTGTTCAAGGAAGTGAAAAAGAAAGAAATAGAGAGAGCCAATGCCATTAAACCAGTGAACTGGAAAAAGACATTGTATTCTGTGCAATGCAGGTTCACAAGAAAAACCGCATATATTCACATTTACATCATAGAGGAACATCTAGATTTTCTTCCTTGTTTCGACAAGAATTGACGGTGCTGAGTTATTGGGTCATTTTGGTAAGTACCAGCTAATTAAAATGGATGCCAAAGTGGTTGATTATGCTTTTTGCAGAAAAGTTCACTTCATGCTGCCGTATCTAGGGGTCACCATCGGTTCCAGGACGAAATATGGTAATTGTGAGATTTGTTTCTTTTGCTGCCCACAAGCAACATCCTGTAACAGATTCTTCCAATGTTAAATAGCTGCGTATTTATTCTTGTTTTGTTCCTAGATTTATAGTAGAGCCAAGTGGACATAAGTAACATAACTTGTGATTTTTAAAATTTCACGAGTTTATGTAGAGATAAAGGGAAAATTAAGCACTCTGTACCATCTGTTTCCCTCTACACTCTGTACCATATTTTTCCCTCTACAAAAGAGGTTATCCCGTTCACTCTTTGTAAGAGAAACCTGAACCAGTTGCTATCATCATTTTCCTATCTTTGTTGTTTTGCACAGGAATGTTCATTCTATTTCTTTTTTTTCTCTGGCTTCATGACTTCAAATCTCAAGGAATTTTATCATAGCAGCACCATAATCTTTTATCGGACTTCTTCATCAAGAGCGCGGTTTTACAGAAAGTTCAATTGTTGGGCAATGAGAAAAATTTGAGAAAAAAATCGTACCAGGAATAACTCAACAATACAGCACTATGAATTCGTTTTTGCTTCTGCATCATGATTTCTCTTAAGGATTGAAAGCTTCTCTTACAGCCTGAGCAAACGAATGCTCCCAAGCCCACTTGTCCAACTCCAATACAGTCACTTTGTCATCTGCAACATACAAGCACCATAATCTTTCTTAAAATGTCACACTCTTATTGGTAGAACTTGGTCACTCTAGAGACAGACCGCTAGCAAAATAAGCAACCAATGGCACAAGAAACAGAACCTAAGATGCTTATGAGAGTATAGGTAGTGAAGGCAAGGCAAGCAAACAACATCCTCCCAATCTTTTGTCTATACCAAAGTCCATTCAGAAAGATGCAAGTGAGGAAAGCTCGTCCGTCTTAAGCAAGATCACAAATGAACTGCAAATATACGGGCCTACAAATCACTGCATTCAATCCTGTTCCTTCACAAATTTAACCTCTTTCAGATTCCTCATGAAATAGCTGCAAAACAATACGGTCAGTGTTCTCTTGAGACGTCCACACCGTCGAGAAGCTCGTGGCAAGATCAAATGCTGGGGACTCAATTCAACTCCATGATCAGCTAATCTTATCATCTTGCCCACCTAATATTAACCAGTCACGCTTACCCTTTTGGTTTATTCCTTTCTGCAGTGAAATAAAATGACAGCATCTGAGGTAGTGTCATTACAGCACTAAAGAAGCAACACTTTCGACCACAAATCCACGCAACAGTGAACACGCACCCATCGCAACACCAGGGACCAGCCATACAGCATAAACAGAGGAGTCGCCACAAAGATTCAACAGAGCCATGGTTTTATTAACATGTATATAATGAAATTGGATACGACATTGTACTACTGAGCTTCGAGGACGATTCTGAATTCCATCAATCAAGGAATTGAAAAAGAAAGAAATAGAGAGAGCCAATGCCACTAAACCAGTGAACTCAAAAAAGAGATTGTATTATTTACAATGCAATTTTACAAGAGAAACCAAACATATTCACATTGGCATCAGAGAGGAACATCTAGATCTTCAAGTGTAAGAAAGTGGTCGGCATCATTTCCAGCCCTCAAGATTTCCCCGCCGATGGCCAAGTTCTCCGGCAAAGTCGAGAAATTGTCACGGTTAGCCTCACCGACAAAGTCCTCTTCGAGGCAAAGAAATTCGTCGGGATTAAACCCACATTCGTGAAGGTCACAAAGCGTGAACTCCTCTCCTGAGCTTCCACCGCCATTGGCCGAGTTTTCCGGCAAAGTCAAGAAACAGTCACCGCCACTGCCACCGCCACAGTTCTTGAATAGACTAAGAAATTCGTCAGGATCAAATGTGCATTCCTCAAGTTCGCAGAGCATTGACTCGTCTCCCGAGATGGCCGAGTTTTCCGGCAAAGTCAACATATTGTTGTGGTCACCGTCACCTACGCAGTCCCCAAACAGATTAAGAATGTTGTCGGGATTAAATCCGCACCCCTCAAGATCAGAGGGCGTGGGGGCAGAGTCCACTCCCAAACTTCCCCCAGCGGCAGCTGACTTCTCCGGCGAAGTCCAGAAAGCGTGACCATCACCATCGCAGAGGCAGTCCTCAAAGATAGCCGGGCAACGAGCTTTAAAACCCTCCAAAACCAAATCTATCTCTTGATCGCTCAAATTTTCGGAATTACAACCAACCCCTGTTCCAGAATCAGCACCGACACCAATGTTTACAGATGAATTCTTCCCCAAATCTTCCAACCTTTTGCGCACAAGATCACGAGCTGCCTCATACTTCGCGATCAGGGACTCCACGTCCTCCTCAGTCGCGCTAGATTCCCACTCGCTCTCAATCCACTCCAGCCACTCGGCCAGACCCATCGGCGGCGCCACGCCGCTACCACCACGAATGTACTCCGATATTACCTCCTCAGCGGAGGGGTAGCCGAAGGAACAGAGCTTGCCGGCCGGCGAGAAGACAATGACGGCAACACGAGCGCCGCAGAGGGTGCAGAGATCAGAGGCCTTCTTGAAGAGGCCCTTGCGCCTTTTCGAGTACGTCACGAGCCGCTTGGCCGGGTCGGCGATCTTGGCAATTTCTGTTCGCCGACGCTTACCCATTAACGATGTGTTTTTGCAAATTACTTTCACTCAGAGAGAGAGAGAGAGAGCCGCACGGGTTCAAAGATTTGCGGGAAATTTTGGTTCTCTGAGAGAGAGCTTTCGTGGGTTTCTTCTGGGGCTTCTCGGAGCGAGAGAGATGGTGGGTTTTTCTCCGGGGTTCCTTCGAGCGAGCTAGAGAGAGAGACAATCTGGGTTCTCAGAGAGAGCACTTTCGTGGGTTTCTTCTGGGGTTTCTCGGAGCGAGAGGGATGGTGGGTTTTTCTGTGGGGTTCCTTCGGGCGAGCTAGAGAGAGAGAGAGAGAGAGAGAGAGAATCTGGGTTCAAAGATTTGCAAGAATCTGGGTTCTCTGAAGAGAGGACTTTCGTGGGTTTCTTCTGGGTTTCTTCGATCGAGCTACAGGGAGAGAGAGAGCCGCGTGGGTGCAGAGATTTGCAGGAATCTGGGTTCTCTGAGGGAGAGCTTTCGTGGGTTTCTTCGAGCGAGCTAGATAGAGAGAGAGAGAGAGAGAGAGAGAGAGGAGATGGGAGAGACGATGAGGTTTGAAGTTGCAGAGGAGCAGGAACGGAGGAAGAAGCCAACGGGAAAATCTACTTATATAGGCACCGGTTCGTTGGAAAACTTTTGTGAAATTCTGATTTTTGGTCCTCTTAACTTTTGTAATTTTCAGATTGGTCCCTGGAACATTTTATTTGTGTCGATTAAATACTCCAAGTTTCCATAATTATTTGTGTAATTGGCGATTTTGTCGATGGATTCATTTAACTATTAACGAGGATGTGAACCCTATTCAAATTAAATAAGTAAAGACATTGCTTTACATTATAAACTTTCAATTTTTAAATTAGATAAGTAATGGCATTGCTCTAAATTATAAAAATTCAATTTAACATCACACAAGGTAAAAAAACGAAAAAAAATGCATTGAGAGGTTAAACGAGAGAAGTTTAAGTTTTTATAAGTATGTTCGTCCGTTTGTTAACAGTTGTTCGCTGATTTTTTTTTCTTTTTACTCTCTTCAAATACTTGAAAACATAAAATTTTAAAAAAAAAAGGCTCAAAATATATGCCATGCTATATTGTGAGCAATTTCTTAAGTGTTTACTATTTCGTGTAAAGTAGTTATGACAGTTGCAACATTTGATTAAAGGAATAAGTTTTTTTTTTAAAATAAGGGACACTTTATATAAACATAAAAAGAAAATAACGACCTCATCTTGTTGGGGAAAAAAAAAGAGAATTAAATCATACGATTCACTTCCGTTACAATCCAACAAAAAAATTGACATCGAGAAAAACGGGTGTTGGCCCAAAACAACTAAATAAAAATAGAATTAGACATTGTCTAATATACATATACACTCTTCAACAACAATGGCAATACCATACTTACTCAAGGCGGGAATAGTTACGCATGCACGTAAAAATAAAAATTTACACGTGAGTCATGCGTCTTAAAGTTGTAACACGGACATCTTTTTTTTTTTTTAATTTTCGGCCTAACTAAGACGGACATTTGAGTAGGCGAATTTTTGGCAAATTTTGGTCTAGCTTTGCAATGATGAGCTCATATGAGAAAAACATAAGCGAATATTGTGCGGGTTTCGCTAGCGGGTGGTGCGGTAGACTGTACGAATTATAATGTACAATGTGTTCAGAATTTGTAGCACGACCCAATATAAGTCTCGTAAATTATTGAAATGGGATCGACGTGATCTAATGATAATGAAATTTAGAGGACCAAAAAAAATTAGGATTAATACCACAAAAAGGCCCAAACTGGTACGCCTATGACAATTTTACCCCGAACTAATCTTTTGACCATAAAAAATCTAACACTGGTACACTTGTGACAATTTTACCCCAAACCAATTTTTTTATCACAAAAAACTCCAAATTGATACACCGGTGACAATTTTACACCTAACTATTTTTTTAACCACTAAAAACCCCAAACCGGTACACTTGTGACAAATTTATCATTCATTAGTATCTGTTAAATTGGATTAATATCACGAAAAATCACAAATTGTTAAACTTGTGACAAACAAAGGAGTAAAACCCTTAATCAATACACTTGTCAACTATTACGTGTCATCAAACTTAGTAATTTGACAGTAAAATTTAACAGAAACTGACAAAGGGTAAATTTATCACAGGTATACCGGTTTGGGGTTTTCGGTGGTCAAAAAATTAGTTTGGGGTAAAATTATCACAGGCGCACCCGTATGGGTTTTTTGGTGATCAACAAAATATTTTGGGGTAAAATTATCACATATACACCAGTTTGGAATTTTTTGTGATCGAAAAAATGGTTTGGGATAAATTTATTACAGATCTATCGGTTTAGGATTTTTCGTGGTATTAACCCAAAAAACCAAACCTCATTAATAGGTACGATTTTACTAATGTTATGTCTAGAATCTATATCTTTTTCCCGCGTGAAAATGTTTTCGAGAGAATCGTTTCATTTTACGCGAAAATAAAAAAAGCCGAAAATATCTTTTGTTCCCGAGCCAGCTTACAGGTCGGATTACCGAGTCCAAGGAACATCTATACGACGTTTAACAAAATTGACCATTACAAGCCTCGGCAATTACGGCAGGACTACAATGTCGTGTTTGAACGGGCTGCGGACATTATTCGTTGACAGGATCTTTGTGATATAATCAATAGGTCTCTCGCATTTGTCGAGATTGCAGCTGAAGACGAAATCGCATCGGCACATTTCGGGATGTGCTAAATTCATTCCAGGACAGAGGCGACCAATGTGCAGATGCGTCCCGCGTAGTCTTATTCCTGCAGACAAAGTTCAAGCATCAAGAATACGATCCCTGTCGTTTAGAAGATTGCATCCTCATCTCGCTCACGCAGCTTACAGTATCAGCATGTATAGTCGTCCGAGTTTAAATACTCTTTCCCAACGGTGCAAAGGCGAAAAGATGAAACATAATCACATGAAACTAATGTTGGGATCATCCCATGGATCATCTCCTGGCCCTGTTAACAAGAAAGCCACACAAATAGGGTGAATGTAAGGGTCGAAATAAGCTTGCGAACCAGAAAGGCTGACCACTGATGATACACAAAGTCTGATAGCCAGCATTATTAAGACTCAATGCCAAAATGCTGCATCAAAAACATGGTTTACACACCAAATAAAAGGAGTTAACCAAAATTGCTCTGACCACTTGGACCTATTTGGTCAGAATGTTAGCAGACTTTTTCATCAAGAACATCATTGAAAGAAAGGTCTAGTGACGTGCAATGAGAGCAGTTGGAAAAAAAAAAGTGTTCATACCAGGAAGAACTCAGCAATGGCAGCACTATGTGTTGAAGTATTATCCCACATCGATTGATAACGGGTCCTAAATGCTCTTTATATTCATGTGGTCTCCATCCACCTAATAGTTTAAGCTTTTGGGTTGGACTTTCTAACATGGTATCAGAACCAATATTATCCCTTTCACGAATGTGCGTGGTAAAAGCGATGTCAAAATTTCACATGTTGCTCGTAATCCGGCTTGCACGTGAGTGGGGTTATTGAAGTATTATCCCACATCGATTGACAACGGGTCCTAAATGCTCTTTATATTCACGTGGTCTCCATCCACCTAATAGCTTAAGCTTTTGGGTTGAACTTTCTAACACTATGAATTCTTTTTTGCTTCTGCATCATGATTTCTCCAAGGATTCAGAGCTTCTCTTACAGCCTGAGCTTCCGGCAAATTCTGCCAAGCCCGCTTCTCCAACCCCAATACAGTCACTTTATCATCTGCAACATACAAGCACCGTAATTTTTCTTAAAATATACTACTTTCAATGATGCAACTTGGTTGATCCCTTGAAAGACAGACCCCTTGCTAGTAAAATAAGCAACCAATGGCACAGGAAAGAACCTGATAAACTTCGTCATGAAGATGCTTATGAGAGTACAGGTAGCTATGAAGGCAAGGCAAACAAGCAAACATCATTCTCCCGATCTTTTGTCTATACCAGAGTCCATTCAGAAAAATGCAAGTGAGGAAAGCTCGTCTGTCTTCAACAAGATCACATATGAATTGCAAATATAACAGGCCTACAAATCACAGCATTCAATTGCGTTCCTTCCCAAATTTAACCTCTTTCATATTCCTTACCAAATAGCTGCAGAACGATCTGCCCGATGTTCTCTTGAGACGTGCATCACTGTCGTAAGTTCAGTTTTAAAACCATTATCTCCAAAACTATTTTCAGAAGTTTCTCCCACAGAAGTCATCAATGAACTGATGTTAGTCGCATAAACTATTCGCTCTCCACGGACAGCGGAATGCTTCGCATTCATTGGCATTGCCATTCATCATCCAAGACAACATTTTTTTAGCATTATGCTTCTCATGTAGAACAGCAAGAACGTTCAGTTCATCGCCATAATAGACAGTCCAAATCAAAGCCCTCCCCTCCTCTTTCACAAGCTAGCGACAGAGACATACCACTGAAATCATGAATTTATATCCTATCCCCAACTTCAACCATAAAGCAACTGACTAAATGATGGTTTTCTCATTCGAAGAGAGACAAATTTGAACACGACCCATCACTGTAAGATCTGCTCCCATTCGACTAAACCACAACAGCTGCCGCACAAACATTGCTCGCAAGCTTTAAGGCAAGGTCTATTAGATAGAAATGATTTCAACTGCTTAATAGTGCCTAAAACTATTTGATTTTGGAGTCATGTCGCACCAATTTTTTGGCTATGAGCTACCCAACAAAGAAGCGGAAAAAGTTGAAACAAAAAATTGCAGGAACAGGCAAAAAAAGGAACGAAAAAGAAATGGGGGGTTCTCACAGCAAAGCCGTTCTTGATCATGAACAAGTCAATAGAGCCTCTGATGAGAGCTGGGAAGACCGCGATCTTCACGTACCAATCCAATAACTTCACCCCCATATCGAAGCGGCTCAAACATTCGCAGCAGCGGCTGAAAGATGGAAAACAAAAGAAAAGGCAGAAAGGCAAAAGGAATGTTTGTGCCAGGCCCACACAGCCCGACCATTTCCTTTAAAGAAAGCTTTTTTAGCTGTTGGGTCCAAGAACTTGGGCACTTATGGTGCAGCTCGTGGCATCCATATGTCAATCTTTTCTTTTCATTTTTCATTGCATAAACGAAGACTGATGCTTATTACAGAGTCTGACATGAGCACAAGAGCTTCATCCAGGGTGATTCTGCTACACAGTCATGCTGTGGATGACTAGGAATCAAACCTTCTAAGAGAAGAACCGATATGGCAAGAGCTTGTCACAGCATGCATAAGCTCTTCTAGGAGTATTCCGGCTTGGCAATGACATTTGATGCTCAATCCGATCTACATTTAGGACAGAGATTCGAGCTCTACAATCCAGAACTGCTCGAGTTTCCGCAAAATCCAACAAACACTTATTAGCAACTAACAAGCAGAGCGTCTATCTTGAAGGTGACAGCTTGTTTGTTCTTAAGCCTCTGATCAATCTAGAAACACCTCCTGCTTGGAAGTGGAGATTCTTGAACACGGTCAAATCGAGAAGCTCTTGGCGAGATCGAATGCTGGGGACTCTCGAATCAACTCCGTGATCAGCTAATCTTATCTCGCAAAATCTTGCCCACCTAATATCCACTAGTCACACTTACCCTTTTCGTTTATTCCTTTTTGCAGCGAAAGAAAATGACTGCAACTGAGTTAGTGTCATTAAAGCACTAAAGAAGCAACACTTTGACCACAAATCCACAGAACGTTGAACAAGCACCCTAAGCATCGCAACGCCAGGGACTAGCCAATTCCTAGCACGACAGCGTCTAATCAGTCCTGCATAGCATCTACTGAGCACAAAAGAGAAGGACTTCAACATCTGTGCAGTTCTAGGGATTGACATCTGCTTTCTTGTCTCTGTCAATAAGCTCCATCATAGATTCACATCTTATATCAGGATTAGTGGGATTATCCAACAATGCAACTTAGGAAGGACGAAGCGACGGTTCAACTTTCGCTATGGAGCGAAGCATCTGCAATGTTATTGAATATACTTCCATTCATTTAACCTTTTGCTTAGGCTATATTGTATATCAAGTGTTTCAGGATCTCAATCATGATCTTATCTAATGGATGTTCATGAGGCCCTCTTCCCATTGCAATCCTTGAACCTCTCGTACCAATTCTTCTTCCTCTATAAACTCGAATCCCAAAAGCGAACAGAAACTGTGGTCAGCCAACAGAACCATAAGTGAACACAAAACTTATCAGAAAGCATCATGAAAGTAAGTTAAGCATATCAATGGCCACAACAAATGCAAATATAGAAGAAAATGTTCCTGCTTCAACAGGGTTGGATTTTATCTAGTTTGGAAAAGCTTTCCACCTTATTATGTGAGACCACAAGTCACTATGCGTTCCTTTATGGAAACTAATTGCATCAAATTACAATATGCAAATTCAAAATGTATATAATAAAATTGGATTCCACATTATACTACTGACCTTCGAGGACGATTCTGTGTGAGGAGGAGATTTTTATACAGCTCATTGTCGTAACATTCGTAACGTTGCATAAGTACCTGTAAATAAATCCAGCCTCAGCATGGAATTGATTTGTCGTCGCAATTAGGAATTTCCAAAGTAGGAGACAGGCGAGAATTGCAAAATAGCTATACATAGCTTACCTGCATTTTCTTTTGTCTATAAGCATAATGCTACATGTTTACGGTTGGACTCCTCAAGATCAGCCAATCAGATTCGTCGTCGTTCCATTCACTTCTTCCTCTAGACTCACCATTTTTTGGCCTACTTTGACATGGACCAGGTCTTCCCTTTCTTTCCTCTCCTCCCACTACACCATTCAAATCTGATCACAGTTCGTCGAAATTGCACAGTTTCCTTTTAGATATGCAAATAATGAGTCTCAAAATCCACACCCAGCTCCATTACAGGGGAAAAAGAAATGAAGGGAATCGCATATGCTTCTGAAGCCGCACCAGCACACACGATCCGGGTTTAGTGTTGACAACATCACTTGAGAATCGTGGTCATACTTCCGCCGATTACTGCTCAAACAGCCTTGCTTCCATACAAAATATTTTGTGTTGACATTTGATCTTCAGTTAGTATATTCAATGTTTAAAAATTATAATGCACCATGCATCCAGTCATCTTGTTGGTACGATAATATATCAGGTTTTGGCTTGATTGAGATCATGTCTTTAAGTAGTTTTTGAACTCTACCCTCAACAGTTAGAAAAAATGATTGAATTCCATCGATCAAGGAAGTGAAAAAGAAAGAAATAGAGAGAGCCAATGCCATTAAACCAGTGAACTGGAAAAGGAGATTGTATTATGTACAATGCAGCTTTACAAGAAAAACCACATATATTCATATCTACATCACAAAAAGGAACATCCAGATCTTCCAGGGTAAAAAAGTGGTCGGATCATATCCAGCCATCAAGATATTAGAGCATCAACTCCTCTCCCAAGCTTCCACCGCCGATGGCCCAATTCTCTGGCAAAGTCAAGAAATTGTCACTGTCACGGTCACCAACGAAGTCCTCTTCAAGGCAAAGAAATTCATCAGGATTAAATCCACACTCCTCAAGGTCGCAAAGCATCAACACCTCTTCCAAGCTTCCACCACCAACGGCCGAGTTTTCCGGCAAAGTCAAGAAATTGTCACGGTCACGGTCACTGACAAAGTCCTGTTTTTCCGCCGCCGGCGGAAGCACCCGCTCTAATCTTGAGGGGTAGGGATTTAATCCAAACAACTTTCTTAATCTGTTTGGGAATTGCGTTGGTGACGGTGACCACGACAATTTTTTGACTTTGCCGGAAAACTCGGCCATCGGCGATGGAATCTCGGGAGAGGAGTTGATGCTCTGCAACCTTGAGAAATATGGATTTAATCCTGAAGAATTTCTTTGCCTCGAAGAGGACTTCGTCGGTGACCGAGACGGTGACAATTTCTCGACTTTGCCGGAGAAATCCGCCATCGGCGGTGGAATCTCAGGAGAGGAGTTTTCTGCAGTATGCCAACAAAAATGTAGTTTTTTGGATGATGATGATGAGGGGATGTACATAAAGAAAATTCCGGATGCGGAACCCCTATACGGGAAAATCTCACTCGCTGAACGGGAAATTAATTGCCAAGCAGCCAAAGACGAAATCGCATCAGCACATTTCAGGATGTTCTAAATTCATTCCAGGACAGAGGAGACTGCTGTGCAGATGCGTCCGGCATAATTTTAAATTCATCTTCCTGCAGACACATTTCAAGCTTCAAGAATACAATCCCTGTTGTTTAGAAGTTCACTTCCTCATCTCGCTCCTGCAGCTTATAGTATCAGCATGTATAGTCGTCCGAGTTGAAATAATCCTTGCCGACGTATGAAGGCGAAAAGATTAAACATAATCAGATAAACTTATGTTGTGATCATCCCGTCGGTTGTCCCTCAGCCCTGTTAACAAGAAAGCCACAAAATGGGCTAATGTAAGGGTCGAAATAAGCTTGCGGGCCAGAAAGGCTGACCACCGATAATACAAAAGTCTAACAGCCAGAATTATTAAGACCCATAGCCATAATGTTGCATGAAGAACAGGGTTTACACACTAACTAAAAGGAGATAAGAAAAATTGCTCGACCACTTAGACCTCTTTGTTCTGAATGTTATCAGACTTTTTCATCAACAACATTGTCCAAAGAAAGGTCTAGTGATGTGCAATGAGAGCAGTCGGAAAAGAAAAGATCGTACCAGGAATAGCTCAACAATGGAAGCACTATGAATTATTTTTGCTTCTGCATCATGATTCCTCCAAGGATTAAGAGCTTCTCTTACAGCCTGAGCTTCTGCCGAATTCTCCCGAGCCCGCTTCTCTGACTCCAATACAGTCACTTTATCATTTGCAACATCCAAGCACTGTAAATCTTTCGTAAATATAATGCTTTCAATGATGGAACTTGGTCGATCCCTTCAAAGCCAGACCCTTTGGTAGCAAAATGACCAACCAGAGGCACGGGAAAGAACCTGATCATCTTCGTCATGAAGATGCTTATGAGAGCATAGGTAGTTATCAAGGCAAACAAGCAAGCGAGCAAACAACATTCTCCAAATCTTTTGTCTATACCAAAATCCATTCAGAAAGATGCAAGTGAGGAAAGCTCGTCTGTCTTCAACAAGATCACAAATGAATCGCAAACATATAGGCCTTTCAATTGCCACATTCAATTGCGTGTTCCTTCACAAGTGTAACCTCTTTCATATTCCTTACGAAATAGCTGCAGAACAATCAGCTCCATGTTCTCTTGAGACGTGCACCGCTGTCGTAAGTTCCGTTTTAAAACCACTATCTCGATAACTATCTTTCAGAAGTTTCTCCCACAGAAGTCATCGATGAACAGACAGATATTAGTTGCATAAACTATCCTTTCTTTCTCCACAGACAGCGGAACGCTTCGCATTCATTGGCATCCCCATTCATCATCTGAAACAACATTTTTTCGCATTTTACTTCTCGTGTAGAACAGGGGGAACGTTCAGTTCAGCGCCACAATAGACAGTCCAAATCAGAGCCCTCCTCTTTCACAAGCTACCAACAGAGACATACCACTGAAATCATGAATTTCCATCCTACCCCAATTTCATCCACAAAGCAACCGGCTAAATGGTGCCTCCTCCATCCGAAGAGAGACAAACTCGAACACGACCCATCACCGTAAAATCTGCTCCCATTCGACTAAACACAATAGCTGCCGCACTAACATCGCTCGAAAGCTGTAAAGCAAGGTTTTTTTTTAGATAGAAGTGATTTCAACTGCTTGATAATGACTAAAACTGCCGATTTCGGAGTCATTTGTCGCGCCATCTTTTTGGCTACGAGCTACCCAACAAAGAAGCGGAAAAAGTTAAAACAAAGTATTGCAGGAACAGGCAAAGAAGGAAATAAAAAGAAAAGGAGGGTCCTCATACAGAAGCCGGTCTTGATCATGAACAACTCCATGGAGCCGCCGACGAGAGCTGAGAAGACCGCGATCTTCACGTACCAATCCAGAAACTTCACCCCCATATCGAAGCTTGCTCAAGCGTGTCTGCGGCAGCGGCTGAAAGATGGAAAACGAAAGAAAAGGCGAAGAGGAAGGAGAAAATATTAGGTAGGACTCGTATTCCACCGTGGCAAAAAACGAGTATCCCAGCGCGCGACACGTGTCGTCGGGCCCCACCCGGTCAGACCTCCAATATTTTGAAAATGTAGCGCCTCTCTCCTCTCATCTCTCACACTCTCGCGCCCCAACCCCCCTCTCTCTCCTCCCGGCTCAGAACTCGGCGCTCCCTCCGACTCTTCCGACGCCGGCGCCTCCGCCTCCGCCTCCGCCGACGACACTGACGCCGATGCCGACGCTCCTCTACGCGCTCGCGCTCCCAACCTCTCTCTCCTCCCAGACGCGACGCCTCCGACGCCGGCGCCTTCTGCACTCTGAGAACTCGCGCTCCCTCCGACGCGACGCCTTCGACGCCACCTCCGATGCCGACGACGAAGGCCTACGGCCCTAGCCCTAGCCCTAGCCCTAGCTGACGCCGACGTTGACGTCGACGACGAAGCCCGATGCCCTAGCCGCCGGCCCAGCCCTAGCCGACGCCGGCGCCATCCGCCTCAACTAGCTCTGCACCTCTCGACGCCGACGTCGACGCTGACGCCGTCGCCCTAGCCCTAGTCGACGCCTTGCAGTTGTCACCGCCGTCCGACGAAGCTGTGCCACGCCCCGCTCCGCCCTAGCTTCGAGAGGTACAGATTTGAACTGATTCAGCGTTTTATTCCCGTGTGCAGACTCTGGATGCTGTTCAAAATGACCTGTTTGAAAGGCATTTTGAATTGTGTTAGCATTGAGTATTCCTTTAAAGGGTGGCATTTTATTCGACTTTCAATAAAACGTTTCTCTCTGCGTCTGCTGACCAATTGTTGCTATTGCTGCTGTATTCCGTCTGCCCAATTTCTAGCATGGTATTGTTATCTGCATAAAAAAAGTAAAGGAGGAAGCAGAGGTAAGGAGCTTAGTTGGGTGTTTCTGATGTAGTTACTTTGATTTTTTAGGAGATTGCTTCTCGTCTGAGACTTCTTCGAGGTTCAGCGAGGCATTTTGGCATAAATGCCAATGTTAATAGCGTATTGTCTATGGCGGACATTGTTCTTTATGGTTCTGCACTTTTATTGTAAGTTACAGTTTAGGCTCCTCAAATTGCCTGAGCCATCCTCTTTACTTCGCAGCTCTTCATAATATGATTGACAGAGCAATTAGTATAGTCACTCTAGTGAAGAATTTGATTTCCAATTAACATTTGTGGCAGACAAAGAGCGAGATTGTTCTGACCAGCTGCTTCCTGCATATTATCATGTAGCCTTTGATGGGGCGCTTTATTTGCTGATGTTAATTGCGAGCCTAACAAAATGTCTACATATTTGGGACATATATTTGCACAAGTGTGGCATGAGACTTGATACTTGTTGTAATTCGTTTTGCACATTTCATCTTATATTTTGTTGTGATATCGTGTTGGACTATTCTCTATTGAACAACTGCTTCAAATTCCTATCTCGGCATTTGTTTTGAGAATGGTATGCCCAGTTATGACTGTTATTCATGCAGGTTTGAAGTCATGAGTATGAAAAAGACTCTGCAAGAGGAGGGAGATGGCACAACAAGAGATAATGTGGTTTGGACAAGTGAAATGGACGATGTGTTGATAGATGGGTTGTTGGTGGAACAAAGAAAAAGCAACCGTCACAATAGCCTGTTTAACAGCGAGGCTCACCACAATATCGTGAAAACCTCGAGGAACTCCTTTAGTCCATCTATTCAGAAATCTAGAATACAGAATAGAAAGAAGACAATGAAGAAGTATTTTGCCAGAGTGTAGCAATACATTTCATGGTCGACTTTACTTGGAATGCCATCATGTGGATGTTTGATGCTCCAGATAAAGGAGAAGTTACTTCTTGTAAGTTCCAGGTCATTTCAATTGTGAAGTCTTCTTTGGATTTTCTTTTTTTACTTCTCATGTGTATTAATGCGCCTAGCAAGAATACAACAACTGCATATATTCCTGGAGAGACGTGAAGCAAGAAGGTGGAGGCCACTACCTATTCACAGTTACGACAAGCTTTCTGAACTTTATTCACAAGATAGAGCAATTGGTGAGCATGCTAAAACTACTGGAGAGAGAGGCTTCTCGACAACTAGAGTTAAATGACTCACGGTCGCAGGATAATCTCATGGTCTGGATAAAAGACTTGATTGGTGGGTCGCAATGCATTTTTGCTGGATGTGTTCAAGAGTTAGTGCGGAAGGCTGAGCACGGGAACGGAAAGAGTCACAAACACCCTAGAAAAGGTGAATGTTACGACCTAAAAATTTGTCCGCTAATATGATTCATTAGTGGGTAGATTAATCTCTTTTCACTTTTGTCACCGACGTCTCAAGTTACGACCTGCGTCTGATCCCTTGGTTTCTCCGAAATTTTTAGTGCTTTACTTGGGGAAAGATTTCTTCCCTTTTTTGTGAGCTGGTGGTTTTCGGCTTGCAATGTTGCTTCTAGGCATTACTTGTTTGCTTGAGATTATTTACTTGGGAAATGTCAATGGAGGGTATGCGCGTTCTTAGTTCAATCTTTCTAACAAAAAGAAGAGCAGAAATTAGTCTTTATGTTTGTTTCGTGAGACTAAAGAGTAGGCGATACTGATTGCTTATATATATATCATGCACTTGATGGCAATTAGCTATTTGTCTTTAAGAAAAGGTTATAGGAGAGAGATAGTCGATTGATCTATTTCCTCTTTTCCAATGGAATTATTAATTTGCATTTCTTGTGTGAATCTTAGGTTTAACATGATGGTAGCATGTTCTAATTCTATTCGGTTGGTGTTCTGAATTATGTTCTCATTCTCCAACTCTACAATGATGTGGTTTTCGGCGTATCTTTGTCGTCATGGATAGATAATGTCTCGAAGGTCTGAATAAATCAGCTGACAACCCCTCTTTGCATTTGCCTTTGCTCAAAATCGTGATCATCCAATTGTATGCTATAAGACTGACAATACAAATGCATCAAAATCTTGTAGATGTGGCGGCTAAAGCTGATGCAGACAATGTCCTTGAAGAACGCGATACCCAGTACGATGTGATGCTTAGCCAAATGGTGGGTCGGATTTGATCAAAACCTGGAGGAAAACTTGAGATGGGTGAGGTTTGTAAGTTGATTTTCTTTTTGTAACTTTTGATGATTGTGAAGTATATAATTTGACGTTTATGGGGAGTTTCAGAACAAGGAGCTGTATCAGAAGATGTTCACCGATGAGGAGAAGCGGGCCAAGTTCTTGTGGTGGAGGGTCCAGTTCTTGGAGAAGTTCTTGTTTATCGTCCAGTTCTTGGAAAAGTGATCAGCCCTTTTTTGACCCACAGGACCAAGAGCAAGTTTGTGTTTGCAAGCCCCTCGAGAACCGCGGAGACACTTTTCAAGTAAATAGATCCAAATGCGTTTCGGTGCATTAAGTTCTAATCATTTCCTCATGGAGCCTTTCATAGTTGAAACATTATTCTTGTATGATTGGCAGGTACATTTCTCCTGAGCAAGTACCGGTGCAGTATGGTGGCCTAAGTGTAGATTATTGCGATTGCAATCCTGAATTTACTGTTTCCGACCCTGCAACCGAGATGACAGTTAAGCCGGGGACCAAACAAATTGTGGAAATCATAATCTATGAGGTATAAACAGATATTTTCATTCAATCTTATGCTTGAGTTCTACTTGTTATGGATATTATTTTTCTAATTCTATATCCTACAAAATATGTGATAAGAAAAACCAATGGATGAATTACTTGTACTAGTGTTAGTGACTGAGATTCTTCCAAATGTAGAAATGTGTTATCACTTGGGAGCTCCGTGTTGTTGGGTGGGAAGTCATTTATGGTGCTGAGTTTGTGGCTAACTCTGGTGGATATTCAATCAATATCCAGAAGCCCAAGAAGATGTCACTTGTGGATGAGCCGGTGGTGCATGGAACCTTCAAAGTTTCGGAACTTGGCAAAGTGTTGCTAACTGTTGATAACCCTACCTCAAAGAAGAAGCTTCTCTACAGGTTCAAGATTGACCTATTGGGTGATTGAGCTTGCAAAATCAATCATAGTTAGCTAAACGCAATATATTCTTGGATATATTGGGGAGTAGGAAGTCTCTGGTGCTCATATTCGTCCTCTCTCCTGGAGAAAGTTTGATTGGCGGTCAATCCTTGTACATTATATGTCACATCTTCCTTTTGTTTAGTTCATCGATTTGTGGTTTGGATTTTGAAGTTTAGGTTTTAGCTTTTTTGAAACCTTTTTTTTTTCACATGGTCGTCATTTCTTGTTTTCCCCTCCTGGTGATGAGAGGCGCGATCTGCAAAATTTTAAATTTGGAGTACCAACTTGCTCCCAGTGGCTATGTTGGATACCTCTAGGTGAAGGTGGGAAGATATCGCCATGGAGACACTAGTGGTATAGTGTGGCATCTGTATTGTTTTTTGTTTCGTTCGTTGTTGAATATAATTTGCATTTGCTCTTGATGTACATTAATGGAATGTGCTTGAAGTTGACATATGTCAGAACTAGTTGGTGCTAGCAGATCCATTTTTTGAAGGTCAACCTGTAAGAGTAACTTCCAGATTTTAGTGTTCAAATCTAATTTATCAGAGTTTCACTTTTTAGACTGACTCCTTTGTAGTCAGAGGAATCTTAATATATTGACCTCTACGTTTAAAGTTCCTGGAGGGAGGCATGATTCTGTTTTTCATTCTCAAGAGTCTTCTGGGAGCTCTTCAAGGTGACTCTATTTCAATGTGGAGCTAATTTCTATTTGCTGTTGCATTCATCTATTCATGCCATTGTGTGTTGATCTTTGCTTGGTTGATATACCTTGGGGAAGAAGCATTCTCCTTTTTCTTGATGGTTCTTATGCTTTGAACATGTAAATACTGGTATGCTTGTTTTGGTTTTGAGTGAGGAACATGTACATTTATGTGAACTCTCTTTCTTGATGAGAAAGGTTTTTCTTGGTATATTTCCTTCTTAGATTTGCTTATTCAAGCATTATTACAGCGCTTTGAAGGCTTTGTCAGATTACTTTTATGGTTCCTTCCAAGCTTGTGACATGAGCATTTTACGGCTTCCACATTTCCCCCTTCGTTTTGGTGTCTTCTTTTCAGTTTGTGTTTGCTTGGCTTACTTGTGTTTTGTTTGCAAATTTTGATGATGCCGCATCTCCCCTGCCTTCTTGACCCCCCTCAACTTTCGGTGATTCGAGCTGTTCTGTGGAGAATCTGAATGGAAGTGATCGAATTATTCGCGTTGATTAGATGGTGTACTGTTTTTACCACTTTCACTTATTTGACCAGATGGCATTTGCTTGATGTGGCCGCAGTGCATCTCTTAGGTATGAACCGGTCTTCTATTGCTATCATATTGTTCTTGGTTGTCCTTGCTTTCGATTTAAAAGGGGCACGTTTTAATGTTTTCCTTCTGTTTTAAAACATGTATTGGGAAAATAATTTGTATGAGCTTTTTAAAGCGATATGCTTCGTACCCACCATTGAGCGAGTAGGAAAACACAATGTCCACTAAAGTATCAATTACTTGAAGCATGTTTTGGTGCCTAGCAAAACCAACTTCCCACTTTGCCACTCAGCAATCGGAAGTGCAAAATGTCAAAACAAAAAGTAGCATAATATACAAGCAGCAACACCCTATCCAAGGTTTACCAATTATTCTTTACACGTTGAACATAGTCAAGACAACTTGATTGCACTATGTCACATGCTTCCATCTTGTGGAAAACCTTTATCAATGCTACAATAAACTTTACATGAGAGAGAGAGAGAGAGAGTAGGAAAAAAAATAAACATTATATTTTCAAGAAATTGGAATCCTTTAAGAAGAGGTCTCGCAAATAAAAACCCCGTGCATCGACACCTACACGTTTTGAATTTACTCGGGCCCGAACCCGTTATTCTCCGGTTTCAACTTTGCATCGGTAGGCTGAGGAGGCGGAGATTGCTCCTTGGCAGGCGCGGAGGACTGGATGGGTTTCTTGAACTGGACCAAGATCATCATCATGCTGTCACATCCCTCGACAGTCATAGTGGACGGTGCCAAACATCTGTCTAGAACTGTGTCGCACACCGCAGACAGCTTGGTTTCTTGCGTTGCACATCAACCAAAATGAAGATGCAAAGATCATGTCGCTCTCGGACAAGCATCTATATGAGCATAAGCAACTTACCAACTTCAGCCGGTCATGTATGAAATCCACTAGCTGCTGGCTCGACATGCAATCCCTGAACCAAAGTGAAGAAAAATCACATGACCATCTCTTTCCCACCATTGAGCGAGTAGGAAAACACAATGTCCACTAAAGTATCAATTACTTGAAGCATGTTTTGGTGCCTAGCAAAACCAACTTCCCACTTTGCCACTCAGCAATCGGAAGTGCAAAATGTCAAAACAAAAAGTAGCATAATATACAAGCAGCAACACCCTATCCAAGGTTTACCAATTATTCTTTACACGTTGAACATAGTCAAGACAACTTGATTGCACTATGTCACATGCTTCCATCTTGTGGAAAACCTTTATCAATGCTACAATAAACTTTACATGAGAGAGAGAGAGAGAGAGTAGGAAAAAAAATAAACATTATATTTTCAAGAAATTGGAATCCTTTAAGAAGAGGTCTCGCAAATAAAAACCCCGTGCATCGACACCTACACGTTTTGAATTTACTCGGGCCCGAACCCGTTATTCTCCGGTTTCAACTTTGCATCGGTAGGCTGAGGAGGCGGAGATTGCTCCTTGGCAGGCGCGGAGGACTGGATGGGTTTCTTGAACTGGACCAAGATCATCATCATGCTGTCACATCCCTCGACAGTCATAGTGGACGGTGCCAAACATCTGTCTAGAACTGTGTCGCACACCGCAGACAGCTTGGTTTCTTGCGTTGCACACCAACCAAAATGAAGATGCAAAGATCATGTCGCTCTCGGACAAGCATCTATATGAGCATAAGCAACTTACCAACTTCAGCCGGTCATGTATGAAATCCACTAGCTGCTGGCTCGACATGCAATCCCTGAACCAAAGTGAAGAAAAATCACATGACCATCTCTTTCCTCCCCCCCCCCCCCTTTTTGACCATGACATGATCATCTTAACTTAAGGTACATGCCGATAATTGCATTTCGCATACCGCCGTGTTGTAAAAGAATCAATCTAATGACACATGAGCGCAAAATAACTGTGTTTACAAAAGCATCATCTACATGGAATCAGATAACCTTGAGATTTACATGTGAAGCATGATACTAATGGACCCTTCCTCAAATCAAGCACGTTCTATTCCATTCACGCACACAAAAACTTGGATTTCTTAATAATAAAAGGGGGAGCAGAACGTAAGGTAAAACTTAATCATTGAATACAATCCACAGACTACTATGTATGGCAAAATCTTCTGCTTTAATGTTAGATAAGCAAGACATGAAGAATGTCGACATATACCAGATTCCATCAAATGCCAGCACAATGAAATTGTCGTCGTCACAAAGCTCCACCTAAAGATGAAACAGTAAAAAGAAAGGGTTAGAAGTAGCACCTATATAAATCCAACAAGATTAAAGACTAAAATGAGGCACAGCCACACCAAAGTCCTAGTTAAACACTAAGTGATAACAAAGAGAAACGAAGGAACTCTAAATCAAGAAATCTCCGCAACTACCACTTTTGCAATAATGTACCTAGAAAACAAAAGAGTGATCGTTTGGAACTATACATACAGTATTTATATCTAGGGTTGGCAATTACAATTTGCTTCTCAACAGGCAAAAATTTGTTCTGCTTGAATTCCACATCACCTGCAATATGTGGAAAATGGTATGCTTAAATTGCTAAAATTGCAAAGTGGTGTTTATCAATGCCACATGCTGCATAATAAGTTCCACTGCCGATGCGAAGAGTCAAATTTGCCAATCACACCAACAATGCGAAAAAATAGAAATGAATAGACACAAATGGAACCTAGAATCAAATACGTGATATTCACAATATAAGCATGTAACATAAAAAATCCCAAGGGAGAAGGAAGTACCTATAGCCCTGGCAAGATTCAAACTTTCATTAACTTGTCCAGCATGGATGAACCCTCGGCTTTTATAATCCTCTCCTTTTCAGCCTCATATTCAGGTTTATGGTCTTGAGAAATATTTTATGCCTTTTCAAGGAGAATCCAAGATAGAATGTTACAGTTCGTGTACTACCTCTATCCAGATATACAGGAGACATACTACGTCTACCAATCAGAATATCTTAACCACCACAGCAAATTTTAAGTTATATGGTGTCCTTAGTCATCCATGGTGCAGAAGTTAAACATCATCTTTAATAAATCAATCCAAGATAATAGATACTCAAAAAAGGCATGCAAATGCATGATGACCTTTTCCAATAAATACAAGAAAGATTTTGAGATGTGGCTTTAAAATCCTACCTGACCCTTCCTAGATATGACACATCGAGAATCACCAGCATTCGCAACAAGATGGTTGTTTCTAACAATTGCAACACAGGCTGTCCTCCCAGAAGTTGGTCCAGAGAAATCAGAATGAGACCCCTGACAAAATGCCAAAAGGGCGATGTCAGTATCACTGCTGTGAACTATCAATAGAAATTTAAGTAACAGCTAGGACTACAACGATAATGAGGAAACTCTCGATGTATGGCTTGCTGCACCTACATCCTCAAAAGCCCAATCATCAATCCGGCCGTTAACATCACTGCCCTTTGGAGACCATATAAGCCCTTCTATCATACCAGAGAACTTGTTTATTTTGTCACCAAGAACAGCTAGCTCCCTCCACCCTCTTTGGCCACGCATCATCTCATCCATTCTGCAAAAGCAAAACCAAGCAATCCCAGTTTTGAACCATAATGTTTCAACAAAACTATGCACGTGAGTTTGTCTTAGATAAAATATATGCAGCCAAACTAATCATCCCGATAGAGTCTTAAAATTCAAACTTTGTCCTGCGGATCTCAACATAATATGATTCATCAGACATTTTCTGTGGTACAGAAGCAATACTTAGCGAACTTTCATCATCTAACCAGACACTATGATCAAACATTTATTCCAGAAAAAGCATTGAAGTTTTCAACCCATTTTTGGTCAGAATATTTGAGTAAAGGTCGAGTGTTCACACCGCCACACTCTGTTTTATAATAATTTTGCCTTTTACTCTATTCCTCCATTGCTCGTTTGACATAATTATTAACACATTCTGCATATTACATGTCACACTCAACTTACATACAAGAGGCAGGACTGCAATATCTTGACTCAGATTTTGGTCTAATTTATACAATTGTTTTTTTTATATTAGATTATCCATAAATTTCACAAACACTTAACAAGGCCAACAAAAAGTTAAATTTTGAAGTTCTATCATTTGAAGCAGCAATCCATTTTGTCTTTTGACTTGTCAACTGTTATTTACAATACAAGAATGACATGAAAGATTAGGATGCCGTGTAACCGAAGGAAGACCTGCCTGTTTGGTTATAACCAGATCATTGAGGACCTACATCTTAAATCATAAAAAAAAATAGACAAAGCTGCAAAGAGAAAGAAAAAGTTAAGCGAGCAACTATGCCCTCCATTTCATGTGTTAACTTTTGGGAACTAAATGATTTAGCCATACATATTCTGCACCCTATCCATAACAAAGCATGCTTGCACTAGAGATCAAAGTCACACAAGCAATAACCACATACTAAAACTCAAAAAAACCTTAAATATCAATGAGCAGCAACCTGAAAAATGCCTTCTGAACAAAAGTTCCAATGTCTCCAGCTGAATAAGCCTCGTCCTTCAAAACCTGCTGGTGACGATATTTGGCACAAAACTTGGCAACCACCTTACCTGCAAGTGATGGAAAATTGTAGCTCTGGCGTAACAATCGATCTTGCGGACAAAAAAAAGAGAGTTCAGAAAAGTTATTGCAATTGAGAGTATACCAAAAGCATGTCGTTACCTCCGTGGCCATCATAAACACCAAAGAACAAGCTGGAAGAGTCCAGATTGGGATAGGCAGCATGCTAGTAGCAACATATACAGTAGTAGTAACTAAGCAACATCAGAAATGCAAAATAACATTTCATCTGTTACTTAAGAAAGAAAAAGATATTTCACATAGTGCGCAAGACAAAATTACCTCTGATTCAGCCATCCGATAAATATACACCCAAATTGAGACCAAATTGGGATTAAAATGACACCAAGTCAGTCCCGACCAGCAAGCTTTAAAGATAATTCCAGTTTGTTTCCCAGTCAACAACTCAGGTTGCTGCTGCAGTTGATGCTGAATCTGCAATTGAATCAGAAGAACCTTCCCATTCAATATGCATGCCCATCATCTTAAAATGGGAAGGTCTAAACACGTGTATCATTATAAAGAAGAGGTTTCAAACATGAGCCTGAGCAAAGCCTAAGTTTGATCTGAGCATGAGACTGTAAACATAAAGAGTCAATACAGACTTCCCAACTGCCTCTACTAAATTAACAACAGCAATGTTTAAGTTCTCCATACAGCAATTAATCTTTCCTCTCGTCAAGAGCATTAGAAGACAAACTCAATGTCATGACTTCTGATATAGAGGGTACAAGTGTAATGAATACTCTGTAATTCTACACTTCACATCACGATTTCAAAAGCAAAGGAGCAAAGAATAATTCGACCACATGCTAAATGTAAGAACGGAAGCAGTTGTTCAATAGAGAATAGTCCAACACGATATCACAACAAAATATAAGATGAAATGTGCAAAACGAATTACAACAAGTATCAAGTCTCATGCCACACTTGTGCAAATATATGTCCCAAATATGTAGACATTTTGTTAGGCTCGCAATTAACATCAGCAAATAAAGCGCCCCATCAAAGGCTACATGATAATATGCAGGAAGCAGCTGGTCAGAACAATCTCGCTCTTTGTCTGCCACAAATGTTAATTGGAAATCAAATTCTTCACTAGAGTGACTATACTAATTGCTCTGTCAATCATATTATGAAGAGCTGCGAAGTAAAGAGGATGGCTCAGGCAATTTGAGGAGCCTAAACTGTAACTTACAATAAAAGTGCAGAACCATAAAGAACAATGTCCGCCATAGACAATACGCTATTAACATTGGCATTTATGCCAAAATGCCTCGCTGAACCTCGAAGAAGTCTCAGACGAGAAGCAATCTCCTAAAAAATCAAAGTAACTACATCAGAAACACCCAACTAAGCTCCTTACCTCTGCTTCCTCCTTTACTTTTTTTATGCAGATAACAATACCATGCTAGAAATTGGGCAGACGGAATACAGCAGCAATAGCAACAATTGGTCAGCAGACGCAGAGAGAAACGTTTTATTGAAAGTCGAATAAAATGCCACCCTTTAAAGGAATACTCAATGCTAACACAATTCAAAATGCCTTTCAAACAGGTCATTTTGAACAGCATCCAGAGTCTGCACAAGGGAATAAAACGCTGAATCAGTTCAAATCTGTACCTCTCGAAGCTAGGGCGGAGCGGGGCGTGGCACAGCTTCGTCGGACGGCGGTGACAACTGCAAGGCGTCGACTAGGGCTAGGGCGACGGCGTCAGCGTCGACGTCGGCGTCGAGAGGTGCAGAGCTAGTTGAGGCGGATGGCGCCGGCGTCGGCTAGGGCTGGGCCGGCGGCTAGGGCATCGGGCTTCGTCGTCGACGTCAACGTCGGCGTCAGCTAGGGCTAGGGCTAGGGCTAGGGCCGTAGGCCTTCGTCGTCGGCATCGGAGGTGGCGTCGAAGGCGTCGCGTCGGAGGGAGCGCGAGTTCTCAGAGTGCAGAAGGCGCCGGCGTCGGAGGCGTCGCGTCTGGGAGGAGAGAGAGGTTGGGAGCGCGAGCGCGTAGAGGAGCGTCGGCATCGGCGTCAGTGTCGTCGGCGGAGGCGGAGGCGGAGGCGCCGGCGTCGGAAGAGTCGGAGGGAGCGCCGAGTTCTGAGCCGGGAGGAGAGAGAGGGGGGTTGGGGCGCGAGAGTGTGAGAGATGAGAGGAGAGAGGCGCTACATTTTCAAAATATTGGAGGTCTGACCGGGTGGGGCCCGACGACACGTGTCGCGCGCTGGGATACTCGTTTTTTGCCACGGTGGAATACGAGTCCTCAAGAGGAAGAGGAAAGTTTGTGCGTGCCGGGCCCACACAGCCCGAACATTTCCATAAAAGAAAGCTTTTTTAGCTGTTGGGTCCAAGAACTTGGGCCTTTGGCCACTTATGGTGCAGCTCGTGGCATCTATATGCAATCTTTTCTTTTGTTTTTTCCTCGCATGAACGAGGGCTGATGCTTATTACAGAGTCTAATGGCAACATAAGGACTTCATCCTGGGTGATTCTGCTGCATGTCATGCTGTGGATGACTAGGAATCAAACCTTCTAAGAGAAGAACCCATATGGCAAAAGCTTGACCCGGCATGCATAAGCTCTTCTAGGAGTATTTCCGCTGGTCAATGACATTCTCTGTCGAGCTCGACGATTCCGGAGCTGCTCGAGTTTCGGCAAAATTCCATGAACACTTCTTAGCAACTAGCAAGCACAGTGTCTGTCTATCTTGAAGGTGATAGCTTGTCTGTTATCGAACCTATCTTTGTTGTTTTGCACAGGAATGTTCATTCTATTTCTTCTTTTTTCTCTAGATTCATGACTTCAAATCTCAAGCAATTTCATCATAGCAGCACCATGATCTTTTATCCGACGTCTTCATCAAGAGCACGGTTTTACAGAAAGTTCAATTGTTGGACAATGAGAGCAATTCGAGACAAAATCGTACTAGGAATAACTCAACAATGGCAGCACTATGAATTCATTTTTTGCTTCTGCATCATGATTTCTCCAAGGATTAAGAGCTTCTCTTACAGCCTGAGCAAACGAATTCTCCCAAGCCCACTTCTCTTACTCCAATCCAGTCACTTTATCATCTGCAACAGGCAAGCACCATAATCTTTCTTAAAATATCATACGATTATTGATAGAACTTGGTCCCTTGAGAGACAGACCCTTTGGTAGCAAACTAAGCAACCATTGGCACAAGAAACAGAACCCAAGATGCCTATGAGAGTATAGGTAGAGAATGCAAGGCAAGCAAACAACATCCTCCCAATCTTTTGTCTATACCAAAGTCCATTCAGAAAGATGAAAGTGGGGAAAGATCATCTATCTTCAGCAACATCACAAATGAATTGCAAATATACAGGCCTACAAATCACTGCATTCAATTCTGTTCCTTCACAAATTTAACCTCTTTCATATTCCTTACGAAAAAGCTGCTGAACAATCCGCTCGATGTTCTCTTGAGACGCACTTGATTCAACTCCATGATCAGCTAATCCTATCTCGCATAATATTGCCCACCTAATATTAACCAGCCACTCTTACCCACTTGGTTTATTCCGTTTTGCAGTGAAATAAAATGACAGCATCTGACGTAGTGTTGTGAAAGCACAAAAGAAGCAACACTATCGACCACAAGTCCACAGAACATTGAACAAGCACCCTAAGCATCGCAACACCAGGGACTAGCCATACGGCAAAAACAGAGGAGTCGCCACAAAGATTCAACAGAGCCATGGTTTTATTAACATGAACATAACGAAATTGGATACAACATTGTACTACTGAGCTTCGAGGACGATTCTGAATTCCATCGATCAAGGAATTGAAAAAGAAAGAAATAGAGAGAGCCAATGCCATTAAACCAGTGAACTGGAAAAAGAGATTGTATTATGTAAAATGCAGTTTTACAAGAGCAACCACATATATTCACATTTGCATCATAGATGAACATCTAGATCTTCAAGTGTAAGAAAGTGGTCGGCATCATTTCCAGCCCTCAAGATATCCCCGCTGATGGCCCAGTTTTCGGACGAAGTTGAGAAATTGTCACGGTTAGCCTCACCGACGAAGTCCTCTTCGAGGCAAAGAAATTCATCAGGATTAAACCCACATTCGTGAAGGTCGCAGAGCATGAACTCCTCTACTGAGCTTCCACCGCCGTTGGCCGAGTTTTCCGGCGAAGTCAAAAAACAGTCACTGCCACTGTCACCGCCACAGTTACCGCCACAGTTCTTGAACAGACTAAGAAATTCATCAGGATCAAATGTGCATTCCTCAAGTTCGCATAGCATTGACTCGTCTCCCGAGATGGCCGAGTTTTCCGGCAAAGTCAACATATTGTTGTGGTCACCGTCACCAACGCAGTCCCCAAACAGATTAAGAAAGTTGTCGGGATTAAATCCGCACCCCTCAAGATCAGAGCGCGTGGGGGCGAAGTCCACTCCCAAATTTCCCCCGGCGGCGGCTGACTTCTCCGGTGAAGTCCAGAAAGCGTGGCCATCACCATCGCAGAGGCAGTCCTCAAAGAGAGCCGGGCAACGAGCTTTAAAACCCTCCAAAACCAAATCTATCTCTTGATCGCTCAAATTTTCGGAATTACAACCAACCCCTGTTCCAGAATCGGCACCGGCACCAATGTTTACAGATGAAGTCTTCACCAGATCTTCCAACCTTTTGCGCACAAGATCACGAGCTGCCTCATACTTCGCGATCAGGGACTCCATCTCCTCCTCGGTCACGCTAGATTCCCACTCTTTCTCAATCCACTCCAGCCACTGGGCCAGACCCATAGGCGGCGCCACGCCGCTATCGCCACAAATGTACTCCGATGTTACCTCCTCAGCGGAGGGGTAGCCGAAGGAACAGAGCTTGCCGGCCGGCGAGAAGACAATGACGGCAACACGAGCGCCGCAGAGGGTGCAGAGATCAGAGGCCTTCTTGAAGAGGCCCTTGCGCCTTTTCGAGTACGTCACGAGCCGCTTGGCCGGATCGGCGATCTTGGCGATTTCTGTTCGCCGACGCTTACCCATTAACGATGTGTTTTCGCAAAATTACTTTCACTCAGAGAGAGAGAGAAAGAGGGAGAGAGAGAGCCGCACGGGTGCAAAGATTTGCAGGAAATTTTGGTTCTCTGAGAGAGAACTTTCGTGGGTTTTTCTGGGGTTTCTCGGAGCGAGAGAGATGGTGGGTTTTTCTCTGGGGTTCCTTCGAGCGAGCTAGAGAGAGAGAGACAATCTGGGTGCAAAGACTTGCAAGAATCTGGGTTCTCTGAGAGAGAACTTTCGTGGGTTTCTTCTGGGGTTCCTTCGAGCGAGCTACAGAGAGAGAGAGAGAGAGAGAGAGAGAGAGAATCTGGGTTCAAAGATTTGCAGGAATCTGGGTTCTCTGAGAGAGAACTTTCGTGGGTCTCTTCTGGGGTTTCTTCGAGCGAGCTAGAGAGAGAATCTGAAGAGAGAGCTTTCGTGGGTTTCTTCAAGCGAGCTAGAGAGAGAGAGAGAGAGAGAGAGAGAGAGGAGGGGAGAGACGATGAAGTTCGAAGTTGCAGAGGAGGAGCGAGGAAGATGCCAACGGGAAAATCTTCTTATATATAGGCATCGGTCCGTGGGAAAACTTTGCGAAATTCCGATTTTTGGTCCTCATTAACTTTTGTAAATTTTCAGATTGGTCCCTCGAACATTTTATTTGTGTTGATTAAATACTCCAAGCCTAAGTTTCCATAATTATTTGTGTAATTGGTGATTCATCCGATGGATTCCTCTTACCATTAACGAGGATAGGAAAAAAATATTTAAGCTAGATAAGTAAAGACATCCCTTTGAATTATAAAAATTTAAGTTTTAAATTAGATAATTATAGACATTACTTTAAATTATACAAATTCAATTTAACATAAGACGAGGACAAAAAAGGGGCAGAAATCACCATTAAACGATAGAAGCTGGTCATCACAAATTTTTCATTGAAGTTTCTTAAAAACGTGTTTGTCCTTTTGTTGACATTTATTCCATTATTTTTTTTTCTTTTTACTCTCTTCAAATACTTCCAAACAAAAAAGAAAACCTTTGAACAAAATATATTACAAGCTATATTATAAATAATTTCTTAAGTGGTTAGTATTTCGTGTTAAATGGTTATGATAGTTGAAACAATTGATTAAAGTAATAAATTTTTTGAAAATAGAGGACACTTTAAATAAAAACATAACACTACCCGATTAAAATATTTGCTCAAATGTATAAAATATAACAATGCATAAGACTAACAATGTCCCATGTTAGGCATCATCTAGTAAAACAACACGTAGACAAAGCCACGTAGATCTCTAAATAACATGTAAAAGTAAATTCATCTTAGTAAACGTAAAAAGAAACAACAAACTCATCTTATTGGAATAAAAAAGAAATGAATCATATAAATCACTTCAGTTACAATCCAACAAAAAAAATTGACATTGAGAAAAAAGGGGTGTTGGCCCAAAACAACTAAATAAAAGTAGAATTAGTCATTGTCTAACATATATCGAGTCAAAGCTAGAATTCGGTGCCAATCCTAAAAATGCCCAAAACCCATTTGAGATATACCAGTAGACTCTTTACTTACTCAAGGCGGGCATAACACAAAAGAATAGACATTTGTATGTGCATAATGCATGTTAGAGTTCTAAGACAGACATTTGAGCAGCGAAGTGATGAGTTTATATGAGATAAACACGAGCGAATATTGTGCAGGTTTCATCGGCAGATGGTGGAGTAGACTGTACGAATTGTAATGTAAAAATTGTGTAGAATTTGTAGCACGACCCGATATAAGTCTCGTAAATTTTTGAAATGGGATCGATATGATCTAATGATAATGAAATTCAGAGGACCAAAAAGAAAAATTAAACCTCATTAATAGGTATGATTTTACTGTTGTTGTGCGTCGAAGATTTATCCTTTCCCGCGTGAATATATTTTCAAGAAAATCGTTTTATTTTACGTGAAAATAAAAATCCGAACATATTTTTGTACCCGAACTGGCTTCCACATCGGATTACCGAGTCCGAGGAACGTGTACACGTGCCTCGTTCAACAAGAATTGGTTTCACTTGAGGGTAAAACACTCGTTCTTATATAGCGGTATTGATGCACGACGATGAGGGGACACTTTTGATGCGGTGACCCGAACTTTCACCATTACCCACATTTGACCATTACGAATCTCAGTAATTACGACAAAATTACATTGCTGTGTTTTAATGGGTGCCGACATTATTCGTTGACAAGATCTTTGTGATACAATCAATAGGTCTTTCGCATTGTCGAGAACGCGCCTACACAAGCCCGAACGCTCAATATAACCATTTTTAGTTAATCGTCAAATTCCCAATACGAGAAAACCGACCCTCGGATATCTTCTCTCCGTATCTCGTGTTTTCGACTTGAGCTCTTTGAGCTCGATGTTGTGCCCCCCGTCTTCCGCTTCCATTGCTCTCGTCGCTCAGAAAATTTGCTTAAGCTATGGTTCAAGATCTCGATTCAGCTTGAGTGAGAAAAGTAGGGAGACCTATCAAAAAGTAAAGGGTAGAGAAACCCGAGTGCGATTGAATTCGAGACGAACATGACTTGGCGCTTGTGACGTGCTTCTGCTGTGCATCTAAAGAAATGAGGGAAACGCCATGCTAGAGATTTACATGGGCTTGGCCACAGGCGTACATCTATAGAGAGCATGGACACAAATTCACCGTTAAAAAATGAAAGGGCTTAAGCAAAAATCATGGCGTTTCTGTGACATGCAGCTCGATGATGAAACCACAAGCAGCTCAGAGGAGGCTTTAGGTCCTGGACCTGGTGGAAGGCGCACTGATCTTTCTCTTCGGATTCCTCCTAAGCATTTTGGTAGCAGCTCTAGCAGCAAGCATGGTTCCAGCAAAGGTAGGTCTTTCTTCATGAGGATTCCTGCGAGCTTTGAGCTTCAAGAAGAAGGTTCCCACACCCGAAGCCGAGAAAAGCTGCCTCCTGAGTTCGGACCCTATGGCGCGCCTCTAGAGAGCCCTTCAGTGTCCAATTTTCCATGTTCGTGTCGCGTCGGAACAGATGTGCCTCTCTTCCCGTTACACCTTCATCCAACATGTCCCCTGCTGCTGTCACAACACCTGCTTCAGCAAGGATGCCTGGTGAAAGGCATTTAAAATCCCAAGTGAGCCCCCCCGCTTCCTTTGCCTTCATTAAGCTTTTTTTTATGGTAGAGGTCTCTAGTTCTGCAGCATTTCAGCAACTCATGTCTTGGAACATCGTTTCTAGGGTCCTTGAGTACTCCTATGATTTAAGTTTGTCTTATATGGATCATCACGAGAATTGGATTATTGATGCGGAGTTGCATTTTCTTCCTTGTTTCGACTAGAACTGACAGTGATGAGTTATTGGGTCATTTTGGTAAGTTATAGCTAATTAGAACGGATGCCAAAGTGGTTGACTATGCTTTTTGCAGAAAAGTTCACTTCTTGGTAAATTAGATCAAATTGCTCCTACTCATGGGGAAGATGATGATGAAGAGATTCCCGAAGAGGAAGCAGTGTGCGCAGGATTTGTCTTGAAGTATGTCAGGAAGAAAATACATTGTAATATGGAGTGCAGCTGCAAAGGTTGCCTTAAGACTTCTACATGAAGATTGTGCATCAATTAAATGGTTTAGCATAAAAGGAAACAAGGACTGTCCCGATTGCAGCCAACAAGTTCGAAATTTACCCGCGACCTTGCTTTGAGCAGCAACCTCAGCTCAGCTTGCTAATGGACAAGAACAAAATCAACAGAGCTTGCATTCACAAACAGTGAGAATGGATTAGGCATTCAATGACACTTCTTAAAAACTTCTTGTCTTATCTTTCTAACCGGTATCCGTCATCTCATCTAGCTGGTGCAACTCTGAGCTTTCTTATTAGATCATGCCTTACTTTGCACAACTTAGTCAAGCACTCAAGACTAAAGTAATTGCCCAATTTGTGCAGTGCCTGACAGGATTTGTGGTGCTTGTTTTAATAAGCACAATATGCTACTTCTTCTTCCTTGAGAAACTGCTGGTAAGTCTTTTTGCCATGAAAAAAGATATACATGCTGCTGAAAGTTGTTGATTCCTCGTTACTGAGTGTGAGATATAGTCAGGAAAATTGTTCAAAAAGTCTTAAATCTACTACACTTTTGCCAATTCAGTTCTAAATTTTTATAATCTCGAGTTTGTGCTTGAGTATAATCTAGTTTATGTAGAGATAAAAGGAAAATTAAGCATTCTGTACCATCTGTGTCACTCAATCAAAGAGGTTATCTCATTCACTCTTTGTAAGAGAATCCTGAACCAATTCCTTCTTTAACCCCCACCAAAATTGATAATATCATTTAACCATCTCTGTTGTTTTGCACAGGAATGTTCATTCTATTCCTTCTTTTTTCGCTAGATTCATCATGACTTCAGATCTCAAGCACCATCCTCTTTTATCAGGCTTCTTCATCAAGAGCATGGTTTACAGAAATCCAGATAGACTCGAAACGAAAACCGAAACACAGCTTATCGAACGCGACTGATAGAGAGAGCGTGCGGCAAGACGATGGAGCGGGCGGAAGCGGGAAATGTCATTTCTACGGTTCCTCGAGAGACCGACTCCAATGAAGCGGGGAGTAGGAAATGGCACCTAAATGGTCTCATAAGAGGCCGATCTCCCCGGTTATCACCCGCCCTAGTCACGTACATCGCCGTAATTTCCGCGTAAAGCGGTTTCGCCCCCGAAAATTGGAGGGAAACTTTCGAATCCGGCGAAAGACGATAAGCCAATTCGAAGGAAAGCACCGGAATAGAGGAGAAGAGCACGTGAAACTTGCAAGCTCATCGGATCCCACAAAGTCCCAAATTGAAAATTTTTTTGGAAGCTTTCACGGACGTCGAGGTTGACGTCTCTCCCTTCGAACTGAACGCAATGGAAAGCCCATCCCAAGACGCTTCCCGCCCCATGCATGGTCGTGGAACACGGCAAGCAAGCAAGTTGGAAACGTATCCCCGTTGAAAACGCGAACAGTCCTTGTCTTGAACCCTCGTTCCAAACCATTATACCAAACCGGTTGATCAATTTGGTAGAAGACAATCGGGACTTTGCGACTCGCGAAGCCCGGGGTCTCGAATGCGATTCGCCATTCGATCGACTCGATCTCGAGCTCGACTTACAAGGGGGTTTGCGCGATATTGTCCCTGTCTAGTCGTGAATGACTTGATTTTGGATGGATCGAGAAAGCACCGACTCTATGAAACCAAAGATCTTGGAAGTGAAATTGTACCAAAACTGGCGGCTTGATTGGATGGAAGGGTCCAACCCACGTGTCCAAAGCAAAACCTGGGGTCCTTTTCAAGCAACCTCGACATGGCTAACCCCAAAAGCTTCAACCTCCTCCTCTCTCTCTCTCTCTATATAGTCCTCTTCTTCTTTGTTACTTATGCATCGCCATTGGATTCTTCTAGAGAGAGAGAGAGAGAGAGAGAGAGAGAGAGATGGCCATGGCTGCTGCCTGCTGCCTCAGTCCCTCTCCTCCCACACCTCGCTCAAGCAACCCTTCTTCTTCTTCTTCTTCTACTGCTTCTTCCATGGCTCCAAGAACGATACAAGTCGCATGGTGAGCTCTAGTCATTCGCGCTTCGTTTTCTTCACCTTTTGTATCGGTACATGCAACTTGCCATTGAGGGTCACTTCATTTTTCTTGCTTAGACGTATGATCGGATGTGGTTTTTCAGGGGGAGGAACGAACGAGGGCAGCCGGGATGGCGGTCGGGCGCGGCGAGGGTGGCGATGACGGTGATTGGGCTGGTGGGGATGGGCAGCTCGTTCGCGGGTCTCGGCGAGGTGACCGAAGCCGCCATGGCCAGCGAGTCGCTGGAGACGGCCGCACAACGGACGGGCGAGGCCGCGACGGTCGCGAGGTGGAGCGAGAAGCGGTCCTGCCCGCCCTGGCAGCTCAACTCCCTCGAGACCATCGTGCCGGAGAACCTCCCGAGGCCGCACGCCCACCGGAAGTCGGAATCGGTCGGGCTTTCCGATCGCCAGGACGCGCCGGCCCTCAGGGCCAGGGCTGCGAAATCAAACCCCGGATGCTTCTCCATGTAACCCACACATAATTAGTACTCGAAACATGTCTCTAGGATTCTTCGGCTCATGCGTATCAAACAATCGTCTCATCAATCTTATCTAATCGAATCAATCGGGTATCGATCGTCCGAATGGAATATTCTCGCCTTCATTTCGAAAAAAATCTCCAATCATTTTGATCACCAAAGATCATAACCATACTTGGAAACGGAAGAGGAGCACAGATTTTTTTTTTCTTTGTTTTTTTTTTTGGGTGCGCTCAATGATACATCTAGCGAACGTTGCAGTACAAGGTGTACAAACGAAACCGTTGCTACGTACGCACGTACTTTTGCTAGTTGCCCAGTTTCGTTTCAGTACAGCTGGTACGTTTCTCCCTCTTTTTTTCCAATTTAGTACGACTTTTCCATTTTTCCTTTTCGAGAAAATCAGGACAGGGAGGTGGTCCAACGCCACGCGGCGGCCGCCCAGAGAGGGGCCCACGGGCCCGCCCTTGGGCCCCCGCATCCCTTCAAGGATTTGGACGAGCCTCGGGCCCATTCGCGCACGAGCGGCCCAATGGGCCGTGCCGATTGGGCTCGGCCCATCGACCCAGTTCCCTTCGCGGGTGGGCTTGGGTGGAGCGAGCCGGCCCCGGCACGGATTCCCCCCTCCCGACCAGCTCTCTCGAAGGCCCCCGGCACGGTCTCGACTCGGGCCGCCCCGCTGGTCACGGCGAACGAGCCTCGCTATCGCGCCGCGGCGGTCTGCTCGAGAGCCGAGCGGGGTCTTCTCTTGGTCCGGGGGGTTTTTGTCTTTTCCGGGCCACCCGACCGATTGCGAAACGTCGAGTGCTGTCGAGACAGTTTCATTCGACAGAAAATAAGGGAATTCACGACGCTTGATGCTGTAAGTAAAGATAGGCATGTGGGCTGTCCTTAGATTGGAGTAAGGCCCCCATTCACCAGCTACTCGAGTAGCATCAACAATCGCGGACCCAATTTATGTATACTCTGGACATTAACATATTTCGCATCGAGCTGCTATCGATCATGGAGCAAAAGGCAGGAGCTCGATAGTTGTCCGGAGCATACCGATCGAAGACCGTAGTCTAGATCCCGGCACGGTATGATTGGAGGCTTCCACATGCGCGCGCGCATCTGGCCGCGAGCTGGCTCTCCTTAAAAAGGGAATTGCTTAATAAGGATTTGTTACGCGCGATATGCTAAGCTCGTAAATCGAGCACGGAATGAGCCTTGTCTATGAAGCAGAGCGACCTCAACTTGCTTGCTTCGGACGAAGACTGCACGGACTTTCTCCGGTCGGGGTCCTCAATTATACCATTTTTTAACCGGTTCTCTTTTGTTGTTATTCTTAGCGTGGGATACATACCTAGCACTTCATGTTAGTTTTTTTCCTTCACAACCCCCTTGGGGCGTTACCATAAGAGTCGAGCACACGATACGGAGTGCTCGGTTTGAGTTATAGCTACTGTCACTACTCGTTACTTGAAGGTTCTAAGTTGGCAAACTCGTCGCTGTAGCTCCATCGAAATACCGGTGGTCAGAAATTCTCTCCACACGAGATACATCATAGATAGGGACATAATATGAGCTGTTCATACGTTCACTCACGGCGTGAATCGAACTCATTATCTCGCGAAAGACAATCGACAAAATAATTTTTTTTAAACGAGTGTCTCGTGAGCGCCTGCTAAGAAATTAGAAGAAACTTTAGAACTTTTAATGTACTGACTGTAGTGGTATTTTTGTAGAATTAATGTTCGTATAATAAGGCCTTGTTTGGTAGAAGGGACTTTTGGACGAAAGGAGTCTTGATTGTCGCTTTTTCCAGGCCCATTTCTCCCAAAAAAGGAAGAGAAATCTATCCTATCAAATTAATGGCAGTATCCTATTTTTCCTCAAGAAAATATTTCAATGAGTTTATCCAAGTCTATCAAATTAATGGCAGTATCCTATTTTTCCTCAAGAAAATATTTCAATGAGTTTATCCAAAAGCACTTTGAGAATGTCGAAATGGAAAAACCATCTCAAAAGTTTAAAAGTAAAATTATATCGTGGAAAGTGAATATTCAGAATATACACGTAATATTCCGAAATAATTCTTTTGAACTTCGCGTTCATTTTTGCTTAATATAATTCCGCACTTTTTTTTAATTTTCCTTCTCCCCTTTTCTACTTCGTTAATTACACTTTCTCTATAAGGAAAAATTAAATTCGACGGGCCATGGAAAATTTGGAGATACCATTCCTATCTTAATTTCAACAACCCAGGCTTCTTAACACATGATAAAATTCCTAACTTTTGTACCCTGTTCATCAGAATTCTAATACAGATACAATTCCCTCCCCATAAAAAACAAAAAAGAGTTCACATAAGAACAAAAGTGCCGTGATTGTGGAAACAGGCAAAAGTCCACATAAGTCGAATCAAGCTGATACAATGTCAAGATCAAGCTCGAGTCGACTCACATGTTCGATGCTTGAAACTCGTCTTGCACTTGATCGAGGCTTAAATTTGCTACTCAAATAAAAGTGTTGAAATATTCAAGCTCGACTTGATCACAATGAAGTTAAAAATGAATCCAAACTTGAGCTGGAGCTAAATAAGCTCGAACCATCTTCATTTGCTTTAGGGTTAATACCACCAAAAACTCCAAACTGGTACACGTGTGATAATTTTACCCTGAACTTTTTTTTTACCACCAAAAACTCCAAACTTGTACACATGTGATAATTTTACCCCAAACATACCCCAAAAAATCCTAAACTGGTACACTTGTGACAATTTTACCCTGAACATATCACAAAAAATCCCAAACTGGTACACATGTGACAATTTTACCATGAACTAAAATTTTAATATTTTTATTTTTATTTTTTCAAATTTTTATTAATTATTTTATTTTTTCTTTTCTTTTTTTTCTTCATCTTCAACTTTTGGCCGGTCGCCGGTCCAGCGATCGGCCAGAAACGGAAGCCGGCGAGGTCTACCCTGCCGGCTGCGGGCAAGGGCCGCCCTCACCAGTGTCGGGCAAAGGCGACCCTCGCCTGAGTCGGGCAAGGGCTGCCCTTGCTGGCGTCCGGCAAGGCCAGCCCTCGCCTGAGTCGGGCGAGGACAGCCCTCGCCGGCGTTGGGCGAGGGCCGCCCTCGCTCGACGCCGGCGAGGGCCGACCTCGCCGGGGCGGGCGAGGACAGCCCTCGCCCGACGCCGGCGAGGGCCGACCTCGCCTGGGAGGGCGAGGGCGGCCCTCGCCCACGCCGGCGAGGTTGAGCCTTGCCAGCGGCCAGCGGTATCGACCTCGCCAGCCAGAGGTTAAAGATGAAGAAAAAAAAAGAAAAAAAAAAGAAAAAATAAAAAAAATTCGAAAAAATAAAAAATAATATTAAAAAAAGTATTAATTCATAGTAAAATTATCACAGGTGTACCAGTTTGAGGTTTTTCGTGGTCAAAAAAATAGTTTAGGGTAAATTTGTCACGGGTTTACCAGTTTGAAGTAAAATTGTCATAGCTGTACTAGTTTAGGGTTTTTGGTGGTAAAAAAAAAGTTTGGGGTAAAATTGTCACAGGTGTATCAGTTTGGGGTTTTTTGTGGTAAAAAAAAAGTTCGGGGTAAAATTATCACACATGTACCAGTTTAGGATTTTTGGTGATATTAACCCTTTGCTTTATATATGGGAGTTCACAGGTACATATGCTATGTTATCAAACCGAGTATCAACAATTTCGAGCTGGACTAGACAATATACTTGAGTAACTCAACTCAAATCCAAGCACGTTGATTTCTGCCTGATTTCGAGTAACTATCGAACCTAGTCTCGACTTCTCGTCAACTGGTGAATTCGGTATGGCCCCTACATGAAATCACCTGTTGGGTAGTTTCGGAATATCTCCATGTCTCCCTTTCGAGAACAAGAAGAGGAAGAAAAAGATAGGTTGCCGAATCTCCGGACAGGTTGCTTTTCTTGAGCGTGACTCGCCTTTTGCGCAACTCGCAATGACGAAGGAGACTGCTTTTTCCCTCACTGCAAAGTGATGATGGAATCGAACGAAACTCCGAAAGGGCAACAGCAAAATGCAAGGAGACGTCCGCAAAGAAAACGGGCCACCTTGAAGCCTGACAACGACCCACTACTAAGGCGCAGGCCACGGAAGAAACCCCCCAGCAATCATCACGACTCCGGAGCCAGTGGACGACGACGAGGAAGACACGATGGGTAAATCTAATCATGACCCTTTGATTAGGTGAAAGAATACGAAGTATATTCTCCCTCATGGGGGACTCCAGAAAATATTCCTCAGATCAAGCGGTGGGGCCTTGGCCTTCAAGAATCGCACGTTACAATCACGCCCTCATGATCACTCCCTCTGAATAACCACGAACCCTAACCCCAGGGGCTTGTCCTAGGCCAGGGTTCTGCACGTTCTCCATTAAAGCTAGCTGGAACAAGGAGCACCAGAAACCCTAGAGCTTCAGAAAACCCTAGAGCTTATTCAACTTTGTCTGGAGATCTGCAGTTGCACCAGTGCTCCTGAGCTCTGTACATGTTTATGGCACCACGCATGTTGGTCTTAGAAGATTATTTCGCATCGCTTGCCTATACACTAAGGACTTAAGTTTCTTAGGTTGATTTTCCTCATATGATGTAAGTTAAACTTATATTTTGCTTCTTCATTCCCTAACTAACAGCTCATTTCATGTGTGGATTCAAACGTCATTTCTGGCCATTGATTCTATGTGCAAGATAAGTACTCCGCTTTTCTCCTTTCCATTCTAATTCTCACGGGAGAGAGGGTTTTAGAGAATATCCCGCATCTTATGTACACGGTTATCATAACCTTATGCTTATGTTGGCCGTTGAGGTACGCCTACGCTTATGAGGCTCGTAAGCGAAAGAGTCCCACATGTGAGAATCAATTTGATGAGGAGCAATTAATGTAACTAATTGACTTAGCTTTCGAACGAAGATGAGCGCAACTGAATAATTCGATGATTTTGGACTTGAACTCCTCATTAGCGACCTTCTTAGACGAGGTACACACAAGAAGCTTGCAAATGAGGCAGAGATCATTAAGATACAAGTGGAAGAGTGATAGGCGAAACAGTCTCACATAGAAGTTGTGTGGTGAAGAGCTTAAACTTGCTTTGAGATAAATTCAACTGGATATTGTTAATGGGTATGGAATTGCGTTCACTCTCGGTAATCTCTTCAGGATGAAGTACCAGGCTACCTTGTTTAAACTTTTGGGTGAGATGTCAAAAGAGTTAGAATTTGAAATTTAACTTAACACATCAATTTTTAGGAGAAAACCTGAGCATTGCAGAAGTGGGGATGACAAAATATCTTCCTAAGGCATGGGACAGAGATATAGAGGAGGTGGAGATTCATAACTTGCACGGCTGTGCAAGGACAGGTTGTCATCTTGACAATCCCGCCTCATAAATATAATGAATCAATATGAGGTTTTACGTTGACCTTCAATTTCCTTTTTTCCAAAGAGTCACGTCAGACTTAAAAATACATTAAAAAGGTAACGTAGGATTCTTTGTTAGAGTACGTTGTCGGAGACAATTAAGTGATTATTTTTTCGCCGATGTCGTACTCAAGTGATTGTTTAAAAAGTTTTGACACTTTTAGTGTCATTTTCCTAAGTTTTTACAATTCCGTGAGTTAACGATTCTGTCACTTATAATACCCATTGGATGAGGCCCGTTGCATCATAGTCCTTCCGAACATCTCTGATCCGACAGTGGAAATGATGACTTTAGGACATTGTTAATGGTATCATATATATTATCCGATGTCAATATCATTTTGTAAAAGAAAACTAGCATGCATGCGCAAGATATATAAAAAAAAAAAAGCGGACCCTATCATCTTTAGAGTTTGTTTGATTCACGAAAAATAAATTATTTGGAAAATATTTTTCTAAAATTTATCGCTTGTATCGCATACAAATATGCTTAAGGTTCCGTTTGCTTCGTAGAAAATTAACAATTTTAAAAATATTTTCCTAAAAATGATCATTTATATCGCTTGAAATAATCAGTCAATTGAAAATATTTTTATTATCGGCAACAATTTATGTCTAAATGCTTTCGTAGACGATGAAAATATATTTTATTTTTTATTTTTTGTAAGTAATACAAACGATCATTTCCTTTATTTTTTGAGAGGAAGTAATTCTTTCTGATCCCTCGAGTTCTAATGCGAATTATTTGCTTCTGACTGAACACAAAATGAGGCGGGTTTAGTCTAGTGCACGAAAACTATCCCAAAATAAACTTGAAAATTTAATCACATCATCAATAAGAAAATAAAAAAGTGTGATTATGGATGAGTTACAGTTTGTCCTACTTAAACCTCCTTGGTGCGTATTATATACAAACTAAGAAGTCGTTTAGCCTCTATCACTTATCATGAGCAAGAAACATTACTTCGTATCACATAAAGTCTAATAACCAGCAAACTATAGATTCTCACTAACGGAACACGAGAAATTTTAAAGGCATAAGTTATCTCACCACATATGATGAAAGGATTTTGTAACATAAAACACATATGATATTGTCGACGAGTGCAACGAAGCACTCGTTAAGCACACCCTTGATTTAAAAGTAAGTTTGAATTTTCACTGTATTAATCACAGAACACGAGGAGAACAGTTGCATTGAATATCACAATCTCTCTTCTATCGGGTTTAGCACTTGGCAGTGAATTCCAACACATCTTAACGCACTGAAAATTGAAAAGGAACGTAAATAAAGAAAATAACTTGTTTGAAATAGAAAGATGAATATTTTTAAGGGTTATTACCACGAAAAACCCAAATCGGTACACACATGATAAATTTATCCCAAACTAATATTTTGATAACCAAAAATCCTAAGCCAGTATACCTGTGACAAATTTACTCTTTATTAGTTTTTGTTAAATTATGCTGTCAGATTGCTTAGTTAAATAATACGTAATAGTTGATGAGTGTACTGATTTGGGGTTTTAACCTAAGTTTGTGATTTTTCTTTTGTATTAATCTAATTTAATGGAAACTATCAAAGGGTAAATTTATCACAAATGTACTGGTTTAGGGTTTTTGGTGATAAAAAAATTAGTTTGAGATAAATTTGTTACAAGTGTATCAGTTTAGGATTTTTCGTGGTAAAAAAACTAATTTATGATAAATTTGTCACATGTGTACCAGTTTGATATTTTTCGTGATATTAACCTTTTTAAAGTATTATAAATGACTATTCCAAAACTATGCACTTCATGATAACTAATATCTAACTAAATTTTTATTTGTAAATGATTCACAAACTTTAGCCCAGTGTGCAATATTATTTGAATTTTTAATTTGTTCAACGTGGTTAGTAAAATTTAACAAAAAGTGCAATGTCATTCCCAAACTTTTAATTTGTTTAACGTGATCCCTGAACTTCTGGCACATGTTCAATTTAATACTTAGGCTATATGAAAACGTTCAATGTTATTAACATTAGATATTTTTATCATATCTAAGGACTAGATTGAACATTTACAAAAAAAAAGTTATATGAATCACATTGAACAAATTGAAAGTTTAGAGACGATATTGCACATTGGATCAAAATTCAATTACCATATTTGTAAATATCCCCAATCATAACTATTTTATTTTAATTGAGTGACCAAGTTGTCATTATGCTTAGATTTCGACGCTCCATTGGGCGCTCTCCTTCCACAGATGTTGACATCACTGTGAAACCCCTTTTTCGCTCGTGGGACGAAATTTTGTCATCATTTAGAAGGACATCACGCTTCGATGCTGCCGGCTGTTAGATCCCATAATCCCCAAGACGACTGGACAGCTTGAGTTCAATAAACATCCGGCGATGCACAATTCGATATCCATCACCCGAGTATTGCTGTCTAAACGCCTTCTCGTATTGAGAGGGAAAAAAAAAAGATAGGGCCCGAACGAACGGCGTGGGATTCCAACACGTGGCACAAAGGAGATTACGATGGTGCCCTCAAACGTCAAATCGCGACTGTCGTTTTCCTCACTACTCTCTGGTCAAAGTCAAGGCCAATGCCGCATGACCGCGGGGATCAATTCAAGGGTTAACTTGTTTTCAGGACGATTAAACGCCAAGTCTGCAGGTCATTTTTAGTCATTTCGAAGGTCTAGAAAATAAGACAATTGATTTTTTTTTGTTAGTTGGGCAAATTTTAACTGATTTTTCTATTATTTATTTATTTATTTAATCAAAATTTTTGCAAGTTTGATTTTCCTTTTATGCCGGTCGAATTTTTCGATACGCGGATTCTCATACAATTTTGTAATAATCTTTTAAAATCTGAATAATATATGTAAGCAAAAAAAAATTTTACTCAATTTAAAGCGTAAACAAAACATACTCTTAACTCGTGTAAGTTTGCACCGGATATTTCTTTCTTGATCCTAACCCACGTAGTCAAGTTAATTTTTTTAAAATTTATGAATAAAATGTAATATTTTTAAATCATGATTAAGTCAAGGCAAATGAGTTTTTAAGACTCGGATTATTTCCTCTGACTCGGATATTTTACTACCTAATTCGGTGTGTAATTGGGCACAGATTGAAAGGTACTTCCATTCTCAATTTCATAGAACGGCACTTGAAATATCGATTGCTGATTTAGTCGTACTCCATCAATACAATAATGACTAAACCGATTAATTTTTTGCTCTATTAAAAAAGGTTAGAAATATAAGACTTACTTCGCTCTCTCAGTGAAAAAATTGACAAATTTAGCTTTCAATAGATTGAAATTCAACCTTAGAGAAAGATTCAAAAGTCAAGATTTTGCCAATTCATTTTAATTGGCAACAAGAGTGTCTATGTATGATTAACTACTTAAGACAGAGACAGAGGCCACATGAAGACTTTACACAAAACATGACTTTTGTGAAAAAATATGAGTCAAAGGATGTATCTAATCAAAATGAATATATTACAATTGTCGTGGCAAAAGTGGTGCTCAACAAGCCTTATGTTTATCAATTCTTAAAGCCTGGCAAAATAAAAGATGCAACAATGGCAAGGACTAAAGACATTCAAGTTTACTCTTTCGATTTTGTTAAATCGGACAAAATCCTAAAGATTGCCTAATTAAATTAACTGAAGGCCTAGTAATTTGAAGTAAAGATTTAGTAAACAAAAAAATTGTAAGTGGCACCATTGACGAAGCTATAAACAAAGTTTAATAGAATTGTTTACAGAAAAAACAATTCAAGAGACAATTCAATAAGGGAAAATAAAATTTTCCAATGGTGAGGGAATACACAATGATAACTGACTATCTAATTTGAAAGAATTGAATGACCAATGAATCATTCAATTCTTTTAAAAGGGAGCATATGTTTACACTAAAAAGTTATCAACCTTTGGTTAGTATCGACAGAGATAGATTTAGTCAATGAGAGCAAAGTTGGTAATTTATAAACAGAATTATCTATAACTTGAAGAGAATCGACGATTTCGCCGGTAAAGTCATCGACACCACACAACGTGAAAGATGCTGACGAGAACCTTGAAGTTGATTAACGAAGTCATCGATATCAATAATAAGTAATCGACACGAGCTGTTTGGTTATTTGTATTGCCGCTATTTTAGGATTGTTGTAGATTATTATACATAAGTGTCCCTAGATAATGATGTCGAAAGCGAGTAGCAGAAGTCCTCATACCATTTGTTGGAGTGCACAGCAAAAACTCAATATCTTGACCTGGAGAGATCGCTAAGAGAGAGCCTAACTCCAAGCTCGTAAATGTATCCAGCTGGACCAACATTCACTTAAAAACTTAAGCTAATAAATTATAAGTTAACTAGGATATATTAATTATTCGATACCACACCAATTCTCCCATATATAACTTTTTTATAACATAACTCACATGTGTATCTCAATAATCTCCCCTTATGTGTGAATTTAGTGTTAAGTCCTCTTTCCCTAAATTCAGGTGATATTTCAAATTGAATCTCCAACAGCGCCCAGCTTAATCCCTAGTCTCTTTCTCCAAATCGAACATGAAGTATGCCATTGGGCTCGCGTTGCTACACTACAACGCTTATCCCTTGGAAAGAGCGTTGGTTACCAAATTCCTTTCTTGAGATATTCACCAATCACTGGAGTAGATTGGGGACCCACCAATTTACCATCGATTATGATACCATTTGTTGAGATTATTCATCGAACATAAGAATAGATTGAGGACCCACCAATCTACCATTTGTTACAATACCATTACAGCAAAAGCCATGATACCATTTGTTGGAACCGCGAGGCAAAAGCCCAATACCTATACTCAGAGAGATCACAAGAAGGAGCCAAAGTCCAAGCCCGTCAACATATGCAGCTGGACCCACCTTCAATCAAAAACTTAAGGCTATGAGTTATGGGCCAACTATGATAAATTAACTGCTCCGTACTATACCAATTCTATGATGTGGGACTTTTTTCTAACATAACTCAGATATGTATCTCAATAAAAAGGAGACTGAAGAGTAACTTCTTGTGGATAATGTAACTTTTTGTAAGTACTAGGGAGATATTTATTTGTTTGAATTTAATAACCGTTGCATGTAACCATTTGTAGAGGGTTATGTGTTTACTGTAAGCCCCTTGACAATCATGACAAAAGCATGTTATCTTTCATCAATTCAAGTTTTCAATATCTTTAATTTCCTATTCTTAACAGTGGTCTCGAGATCTATCGTTATCAGTTAAATTCCGATGGAGTGTTGTTTAGTTATTGCCCTATTGTTGATTAAAATCCGATAGAATATTTTTATCACTCCTTGTGATCCTTCTATACTCCTATTCGAGTCTCTACAAAACTGATCTCTATCTGATAAAAATCGAACAATGAATTTCGATAAAAGATCGATTCGTCGTAGATTAAATTCCGGCGGAAAACCACCCTACCGGAGGTAGCAAAAGAGCCTTCTAGGGAGGAAAAAATAAGAAAAGAGCGTCACACGAAGAGTCAACTTGAACATGGAAACCCTTAGTTGAGTCGATAAACCAATGTTCTTGAACAGTGAAAGTTGGAAAATGATAAACGAAAGCAAGTACAAAAAAAAAAAAAAAGCGCCCCCCGTTATTGCTCCCATAATTGAATGGTCACCAACTAGGTGTCTGTCTCTATATTCCATGGAGATCTCGACCTTAGATCTTCCTGCTTTCTTCTAACCCTAGCTACTGTCCCTCTCTCTATCTCTCTCTCTCTTAGGTTTCCTACTTCCTAGGTCCCCATATGCCCAGGCATATCATTTATCATCGTGGTTGTTTCGTATCCCTCAGATATCATAATACGTCCATTGACTAGGTCATTTCGGCAAGATGTTGTACTCGTTATTAATTTCATCGACTGCTGGCTTGTCTGTTCTTTCTTGTCTCTCCAGCGTTCCTTGGGTTCTTGCATGTTCGAGCCGGAGAACTTACCAAAACAAGATGCCGCAAAGATCTGATGGAGCTGGCACTTGCAACGAATATGGCATTACACAACAAAAACTCATCAGCTGGACGCACGATGGATGCATGAGATATCTGAACTTAGTTGTATATCGTTTACTAATCATATTTTAATATTGACCTCAAGAAATATTAAATAGGATCATTATACCGCCATTGCATAAGTAAAGCCATGCATGCATACAACGCACCGGTGATATGTTGTTGGCTTCGTATGTTTCTTCCTGGAGTTTAAATTAAGTCCTAGTGATTTTGAAACGTGATTAATCTGGTATGACGAAATGATTTATGACCTTGCCTGTTCCTATTATAAAATTAGGACAGATTTCTTCTTATTATTGCCATCCTACGTACTCTGCTAATTACAAACTTTTATTTCGTTTTTGTTACAGAGGAAATAAGAGGACATTCATTGTGCTATACATGGGAGAAATTACTGCACGGACCTCATCTATGAACTATGTCGAGGGTTCAAACACAATAAGAGCCGTTAGATCATATAGGGCTAAAATGATACCATATCGATAGTTGTGCTTCAATATTACAAGGACATCTCGCCTGCATATTTTGTATTCACTGTCTTGGATCACAGGTTCAAGTTGGGGGGTTTGAAACTCTTCTTGTTTCATATCACGAACATTTGGGACTGAGTGAGGAGGTTGAACTGGAACCCATATTGGCAATGGTGATGAGTTGGCTGCGCAATATGTAAACTCCATACGCCAATCAAATCGACATGACAAGTTACATCCCACAAGCAGAGACGGCGCCCTCATCTAGCAGTGCCCGCATATCTATATGGTCTTTTGCTTTGTAAGAAGACAAACATTACATAACTTTTCTCTAGGTCTTCATCTTCATCTACCAATGAATTCGAGACGTATTTGGGAGCAGACATATTCCAAATACAATGATGGGGTTGGCGAAGACAACGTCTGCATTCTAAAATGATGGAAGAGGTGCCACTAGTTTTTCAATTCTTTCCACCATGACTTGTGACTTACTGACCCCATCGGTATCGACAGTACTGTCAGAATCCACGTTTAGTTCTAGCCATCGAATCTTGGAAGATGCGAGGTTTGGTTTGTCTACAAAATTATACAAATGGCTAATGTAGGGCATTATTGGTTTTTTGCAAGAATTGACCCAAGAGGAACATCCCCAATACAGCAGGACAACGACGACATTGTCTCATGACTTGAGGAACTTGGCCCCCAAAGACACCAAATTTATTAATTATTTTATTTGACGTAATTTTTGTATAATCATTGTAAAGGCACCCCTATGTATTATTTTTAATCAGATTAGTCGAAGATGTACTTGTATTTCAATATATAATTAAATGGGCTTTTTCAATGAATTTTCCTCAATTAATGTTTTTAACTATTTCAATTATTGTCATCAAAAATTAAATTAATTTTTGAGAAATCAAACATGGGCTAGCCATGCTCGGGTCTGGTGCTCACTCCTAACTTATCCGGACTCTACAGTGCATCACTAACCATCTGAGAATTTGCAAGATATGTTTACCAAAGATTGATCCTATTAGGGAAAGGGGAAAAGAAAACATGTCTCTTATTCTTATGGTAACTACTGCTTTGTTGAAGGAGGGATTACCCTCTTTGTTCGCCAGTTCAATCGACTCATTTATAGAATCGGAATGGCTCGACTGTTTGACTGATAATTCCTGGCGGTCAAAGCATCTGCATCGCCAAAAACCTGCGAGGAGTCCCTAAAGACTTCAACAGTCCTTCCATTTTGTTGTCTCAACAGCGGGAAGACCGGCACTTCCACTATGAGAGGTGTAGTTGAGTGACAGTAAGCCCATCTCCTCACACGTCTTCTTCAACATCTTTTACGTTGATCTCTACCTCGCTCTTTTGTCCGGAGGGAATTTTTCAAGTTGCCATCACCATGTCATGTACAGCACCTCCGACTCTTGATGCCTTAGTGGGGTGGATCTAATATAGTAAAACCCACCCACGTATGTTGGGCACAAGCACAAAACTGGCCAACAGCACATGGAAGAAAATCCCATTGCAAACGGGCATTGGCATTTTCTAGCGTGATGCTAATGATTTTATTGGAGATACCAAACTCATTGACAACTCTCATTTTTTTGGCAGCCATATTTCGAGAATCACGCAACAATGTTAACTTCATATATGTGAGAGCTCAGTAAAATAATTCTAATTTCTCATTGTCCCGCCATGTCAATATAATTTGCGTATTTCGTAGATTTAGCCCATAAAATAGAAATTAAAGAGGCTAAAGAATTACTAATCAACAGCAGATGCCCCAGTACGACCTCTCTCTGTAAAACGACTTGTAGTTTCTTATGTTTGTTGTATGCAAAACGAGTTTGAACCGAGGTTGTAGAGCTTTCTGCAAATGGGCCAAGCGGCTATCTTTGGCGAAGCCAGATGGTTGCTCGCCAACAAGATCAAAATATGCAAGCTCTTGTTTATACATGGCCTTCTCATACTTGAACCGACTTATGGCATGCGGCGTTCTACTTGAAAAGCTCGCCCTAGCCCTCAACTCGCTCGTCCCACTTGTTGATTTGCCATTTAAACTGTTAAATATGTCTTGAATTTTATGTACTCGGTCTGGTTCATCACCCGATCCGACATATTTTTTGTGCGACCCAAAAGTGGAGAAAAAATTGAGATTTAGTTCGTGACGCAGAGAGTTGGGCCGATGGCTCAACCCGAAGCAAACGAACAAATCTCTATGGCGGACCGCTCAAGCTGGAGCAAGCAAACAAATATTTCGGGGGGTTCGAGGACGTAGCCCCGAAGAAATTTTTTGGGGAGCACTATTTATACTGCGGTTAGGTTTTTTCATTGATTAAGAGATTTTCGTTTTGTGAGAGATTTGTGAGCCATGAGGTTTTGTTAAGTCATTTTTCGACTTTTGAAAATTGTACTCTCTTTAATTTTAGTGGAATCTTATTTTGCCTCGCCCGTGAACGTAAATCATCTTGTGATCGAACCACGTAAATTCTTGTGTTCTGTATTTATTTTTCCGCGGTTGTTTTCAACATAAATAATGCCACATACACTGCTAATGGCCTTTTGGACACGATTGTCACCAATCTCGAGCTAGAATGTCTTCCAAACACCGAATATTCTTCTCCGCGAAGCCGGCGCCAAGTTACAGTAGGATTTTCTTCGAAAGTAGGGTTGTGGCAGGGAGTAGATTCCAGCATCCGCCTCTGCAATTTCTCCCAATCATCGAGTCGTGGTGCCTCCTCATCGTTGAATTCGCTTTGTTGCGGGGTTGGAGACAACACGAATGCATTGTTGTCGAGGAACTCGCTTAAAGAGTAAAGTAGCCATCCTCATTCTTTCGCTGCCAGGGAGTGAAGTGAAGACCTTGATCATAGAATTCGAAGCAAGGCAAGATACTCATTATTAAAAATATGTCTCGAGTTTGAGCCCGAAACAAAAATCTGAATATTCCGAATTGTATTTTGCGGACGTCCGAAATCGAGCAAAAGGAAATATTGGAAATCATCTTTCCTACTGTTCGTTGAAGAGTTGGACTGAGTTTGGAAAGTCAATCGTCGACATGTGGCTAATTGCATCATAGAAATAAAAAGGAAATTAGAAAGATATTCTTTCCTAATTCTAGTGGGAGTCACGGGGGAAAGTCCAAACCATACTTTGTTGATCGAAATATGCAGGTTTGCAATTCTGAAGTCGGCCAATGAAAACTGGAAAAGTAAAGTGAAGGTGGACTTCGTTGACCGAAGTTCACAGTTTCCTTCTCACGTTAATGTCGGCTACTATGCCCGTTCTTTCTTGGATATATATATTGGATCATGGATTCCTTAAGCGCAGTTGTTGATGCAGTCCTCTTGAAGCGCCCTTTTCTAAGTGAGTGCTTGACAGTAGGTTCGTGATTTTATTCGTGGAATCACACTAAGAATTTAAATGTTAGTAGAGATTAAATCTTTGTGTTAAGATTTGTGTACAATTCTTTTGCGAGATTAAGAGATTATTTCGTGAGAAATTGTGGGGCTAAATACTGTGTGAATTATTGGGTGTAATTGGAGCTTAAGAAACACTGAGAGTGTTTGAGTGACTCGAGTGTGGTTGTAATCTCCGTTGTATCGCTTGATTTATAGTGGAATTCCGTGCTGCTCTCCCTGTGGACGTAGGTCACTACGACCAAACCACGTAAATCTGGTATTCGATTTATTTTCTTATTCTGCTAATTTTATTATTCGATCGCTTAGCTTCCACAACACTTATGACCAAATGTTATTGAATAGGCAACTACACTTTGCCCTCTTTCTAGCTTTAGACCGATCGAAGTATGTTGGTTTGTTAACTCTAGCTCCGATCTCTAGCTCTTTCGACTTACTACCCTACGTTACGGCTTGGCAGCAGTGGTTTTTGCCGGTCAAATTCCTTTAGTCTCAATAAGTTAGGATATGCCCTACATCCTCTCTTATCCGACCCGATTCAAACATATCATGCTTCGTTTCCCTCGCGACCAAACGCCGTCGAAGGAACAGCCACTCGATTCCCTCTCCGTCGTCGGCTACTAAAATAATTCTAAGTATCCAAGCAGAGATCGTGAAAATGCAGCACCCAGAATTAATCTAATGAAAAGGAAATTAAAGCTTGCATGGAGGTGGGAAACAGGGATGGCAATGGAAATGATTGTGAAGTTGATCCTTCGGTCTCCACGACAGAACATTGGGGGGGTGTCCTGGTTGCACGCATGGGGAGCCTTATGGGCCAAATTAATATATAAACAAAATAAACAAATAAATATAAATACTGGCCTTTGGTTTCTTTTTGGCCCTCCTCAAAATGTTTGATTAACCCATTCTTGTGAGCAATGTAGCCCACTTCTTTGGTACATGGGACGGTGGCCTTTGCCCCTTCGGACATGTACTCATGATTGCTTCTTGAACTGTCAATTTCCACATGGAAAGAAGGATGTTCCTCCAACTTTGCCTCCCTTCTATATGTATTTTTGGATTTGAATTGAGATCCTTTTTGGTTTTAAACTAAACCCTCGTGTATGATCCACCGTAGAAAAAGAATTTCGAGGGTTTTTTTTTCTCTTTTCCGGCGAGGTGAGGTGGCATGAGGCAATCAACAATCGGCTATGGTATTAGATATATGACTTTGCGAGTTGGATCGATATCCAAACGTAAGTTTAAAGTGATAAGTTGTCAGCCAATTTGGTACCATCATTGTTGCATGCGCACTCAACTTCTTTGGGTCCCCGACAACCTTATGCACCTCAGTGGGATGGATAGCTTCTCCGAGATCACGAGCTTCCTTGTTTGCTTTCAACTTCGCACCTGGAAATTGATGTGAGCGAACGGAAATGGTGATGCTGATTGGGTCCTGCGAGCTCCGGCGACGCTCGGTAATTTTCTAGCTGACCATGGGGTGACCATTTTCCACCATGCAACCGCATCGCCTCCCCGCCGCTCCATCCATCCAGCAATGCAAACGACGTGCCGGTCTGCATGGATATAACATCCAAAATGCTCTTGCGGTGCCCTTTTGAACATACATTTGCCAAATTCTACTTCGTTTATTCCTTAGAACAGCTTGTGACCATCGACACATTTCATTTTCTCAACCTTAACTTGGAAAAACAATTATATCCTTGTCTTCTCTCTTCCACCTGAAAAAAAAATCAACCAAACAATGATTTGAAACATAAATAAATGATTTGAAAATATTTTCCTAAACAATGATCTTTTGTGTCGCTTTACAAAAAATATTTATTGTCCATGAAAATATTTAAACATAAATTATTATTGATAATAAAAATATTTTTCATTGACTAATTATTCAAACGATACAAGTGATCGTTTTAGGAAAATATTTTTCAAATCATTCATTTTTGGAAAAATAAATGGAGCCGTAGACAAAAAAAAATTGGAGCCTAAAGGAAGTTTTGGAGATGATCTATGTGAGCTCTAACTTAGTATTCATGTAGATAAACACACCCGGTTCAAGCATAGGTTAAGATTGACCTAATCCTTAAAAAAGTGCAAACAATAATTTTAAAGTAAAAAAAGCAAATGGTTCTAGAAGTTGGAACACGCGACCTTTTGCTCGAACGTAGCGTTCAAATAAGTGAATAACTGATTGCCCTCATCAGTTGCGCAATCAGCATTACACGGCATCAGAGCTTGAAGATCTATATTCCAATTTCCAAAATATAACGTTATATTTCTATATGAGTTTTCATTTTCGATCTATTTTAGATTGCAGTATTTATGTTTTGTGTTAGGATTTAATCTGTTCTTCATACTTCCATTCACTTTCCTGCATTCTTGTAGGGGAGTGCATCTTCTTTAAAAGGGCATTTTTCTTCGACAATTATTATTCAAATCAAGATTTTTACCCTTATGATTACCCATATATTTTCTCAAGCGAGAGAATACTATCTATAAATTTTACATCTTGATAATTTAAAAATTTAAAAGAAAATCGAGATGAAACATTTTAAAAATCTGCTTAGGTCCGTATATCCTCTCTTTTTCGAAAGGGATATGTTTCTCGGTCAATAAAGTCATCATTATTCAAGTCAAGATCAGGTGTTTGTCATTATCAAATCGAACAAAATAGGGTCACTAGTCATCTCCCACTTAGGCTTTTTCCTGATGGGATGGATGGGGTTGCTAGGACGAGCCTAATTTTCGTGACAAGAGCTGATCATCAGAGGCTTGTGGTCTCACCATGCAAAGGTGGCAGGTGATGAAGTTCTAATTCCATATAGTAATCATGGATATCATTTCAATAGACCTAAAGGCAATATCTGCTCCCAATTTGAGCATGATGATGTACAGCTTTAAGGGGGATATGCACGACCCATCTTTTATTTTTTTTGAAAGAAGAAATTATCCCACACCCAAAAAGAAAAAAAAGGGAAAAGAAAATCACAGCAGTGTAGCCAAATAAATGTATTTATATCTCCTCTTCTTTGCCCATTGTCTACCACAACAGTCTACCAAAGTAAGAACCCTGTAGACAGAGAGAGAAGAGGGGCCTTGAGGAGGAGCACCAAATCCTTTTCCTTAACCTTCACGCCTCCCATTAACACCCTCTTCTCTCTCTCTCTCTGGCGCAAATTAACTGCCATTTCGAAAAACCAAAAGGAAAACAGGGAGAGGGAGCTCGCTCTTTCTCACCCACCTCTCACTTCTCATAAACGCGCTCTGTTTTCTCCCCTGCTCCTCCCTGGCATTTATATTCCCTCTTTGCTCACAGACAAAGGCCACCACCCCCCCCCCTAACATTCTCACAGAGTCTCTCTCTCTCTCTCTCTCTCTCTCTCTCTCTCTCTTCTCTTTAAATACCCACTTCATCCCACTCCAAGACTTCCCCTTCAAAGAAACAGGGCATTGCAGAACCAAGAAACAGGGGAAGCATAAAAGAAAGCCACTGAATAGAGTCCTCTCTCTCTCTCTCTCTCTCTCTCCTTCTCACTTCACCTTCCTCCTCCATTTCTTGGTTTTCTTGTTAAAGAGACCAAACATGGGTTCGGGTTCTTGCGGAGACCAAGAACTGGAAGACGAGCGAAGAACGGACGAGCCTATGCTCGTGAACGGGCCCATCATCGTCGGTGCAGGGCCCTCCGGCCTTGCCGTCTCGGCCTGCCTCTCCGAGCGAGGAGTCCCTTCCCTCATCCTGGAGAGGAGCGACTGCATCGCCTCCCTCTGGCAAAACAAGACCTACGATCGCCTCAAGCTCCACCTGCCCAAGCAGTTCTGCGAGCTCCCGCTCCTCCGCTTCCCTCAAAACTTCCCGAAGTACCCGACGAAGCACCAGTTCGTCTCCTACCTGGAGTCCTACGCTTCCCACTTCGAGATCAGGCCCATATTCAATCAGACGGTCCAGAGGGCCGAGTTCGACAAGTCTCGCGGGTTGTGGAGGGTCCGGACTCGGGAGGGGCTCGAGTGCAGCTCGAGGTGGCTCGTGGTGGCCACGGGGGAGAATGCCGAGCCGGCGACACCGGACGTGGCCGGGCTCGAGCGGTTCCAGGGGCGGGTCGTCCACACGAGCGGGTACAAGTCGGGGTCGGAGTTCAGGGGCCAGCGGGTCTTGGTGGTGGGCTGCGGCAATTCAGGCATGGAGGTCAGCTTGGACCTCTGCAGGCACAATGCCACTCCTCACATGGTGGTTCGCAACACTGTAAAGTCCTCTCCAACTCTCTCTCCTCATAGTCTCAATTAAATACACATACTCTCTTTTTGTCATTTCATCACTTAATTCCCTTGACCGCTGACCCATATGGATTCTTCTCCTCCTCCTCCTTTCTTCCCCCATAAAAGAAAAAGAGTCATTAATTTTTCTCCGGATTCTGTCATCTGGGATGCTTCAAAGTGTAATCTTATTCGTGATCAATCTACTTTTGGTGGGATGATATTGACCATGCTTGTTCCTGCTGATTACAGGTACATGTTCTGCCCAGAGAAATGCTTGGGTTCTCAACATTCGGAGTGGCCATGGCACTGCTCAAATGGCTCCCTCTAAGATGGGTGGACAAGATTCTCCTCCTAATCGCCAACGTCACCTTGGGCAACACCGACCAATTGGGCCTCCGGCGGCCCAAGACCGGGCCGCTCGAGCTCAAGAACGTCACCGGAAAGACCCCCGTCCTCGACGTCGGCGCCCTCTCGCAGATAAAGTCCGGCAAAATCAAGGTAATTAAGCGCGCACAAAGTTACTAACCGAGCCTTTCCATGTTACTATTTACACTGATGGCATGAGTAGAGAGTGCTTATTCAATTTAGGGTTTATTTTCTTTTCTTAGGTGATGGAAGAAGTGAAGAAGATAACCAAGAATGGGGCTAAGTTTTTGGATGGGCAAGAGGAGGAGTTTGATTCCATAATCCTGGCAACTGGGTACAAGAGCAATGTCACTAGTTGGCTCAAGGTGAGGCAGATTTCATTCATTCATTCATTCATTTATTTTATTTATTTGTGAATACTTACAAAGTTTTGGTTAGTTTTTAGTTCTATCTTATTATGCATCACATGTCACTTTCTTCGCGTGGAGACATGCAAAGCGGAAGGAGAGACCTCCAGATCTCTCCCTTTCTCCATGCAAAATAAAAAAAGAGAAAAAGAATAGAGAAAATGACAAATAAATTAGGGCTTGGGACTTTTGCTTGGGTTAAAATTCCCTTTGTTGTAGTATCTTTCTTGTAGGATGACAAAGATGTATTCTCTGTACCCCCTCCATGATACGTTACTATCATGACATCGATTATTTCATTTTATTTTATTTTGGTCTAATGATGACATCGTATTGTTCAGTGTGCGCATATTCGCAGAATCATAGCCTAGAAGGCCCCTTTTAATTTAAATTCAACTCGATTTTTATTTTTTGACATCATTTTTCTAGTGTAAGCCAAAAATGTTCCGGGACTGCGATTTGTGATGTCTCTTGTATCTTGCATTATGATGATTAACATTTAATTGCGGGTGGTAAAGGTGATGTTGCTTCTTATGGCTAACAAGCAAAGATTAACCATTGTAATTGGTGATGGTTCTTGTATCTTGTTTAGTGCTGATTTGACATTTGACTAGGGGTGGTAATTAGGGTTGCTTCTTACGGCTAGCAAGCATGATTGACCCGAGAATCTTTGTTTCCCCCATTGTGATTATGCAATGCATCTTGCATCTTGCTTTATGTCGATTAACGTATAATTTGGGGTGGCAATTAGTGTTGCTTCTTATGGCTAACAAGCAAAAATTGACCCAAAAATCTTCGTTTCACCCATTGCGAGCACCTCACTGGCATGATATCCCTCAACTTTTGACTAAGTGGATCTACAACACCATAGCACGTGGAGGTCTCGAATTCGATCCCGTCCCAATCGCCGAGTCTGTGGGAGGCCTTTTTGATGTGTAATTTGCTTGTTAGGGCTAAGCAAAATGTAGTCGATGCATTAGTTAACCAACTTGAGGGGATTAATTAAGTCAAGAAAATTAATGAAGAACAGATAACCTGAATGGATTTTTGTCCTCATCATTTGGCACCAAAATCGAATGAGTAATATCACGTTGTCTCGAGATTTTTTAGTTATGTAATTTTGTAATGTTCAAAGTCAATTGATGCAATCAAATCTTAATTTTGCTCAGGGGGTTAATTTCTTCTCCAAAGAAGGCATGCCCAAGACACCATTTCCGAATGGTTGGAAAGGGCGTGATGGGTTGTACACCGTCGGATTCACGAGGAGAGGCATCCTCGGGACCGGCTGCGATGCAATCAAGATTGCCGGAGACATCGCCGATCAGTGGAGATCAATCATCGAGGAAAGCAACCAAGATCTGCATAATTGCCACATTATCCACCTCCAAAAGCCATGATCGACCGGCCCCAAAAATATAAAAGGAAAAAAAAACAGAAGAAAGCAACTTGACCTTCCTAAAAAAGGGCAAAAGAAAAGGAGTAGAAGAAGAAGAAGAAGGAGCTATGTTTTATGGTCAACACCGGAGTCAAGCTAGGGTTTGGCAAGTTTGTATTTACTCTTCACTTAGGTTTGAGGAAATCTTTTCTTCTTCTTTTTTTCCTTTGCCCTTTTTTTGTTGGCCCTTTTCTTGCAACATTCGGTTCTTGCTGTAAATACTCCAATTTTGCTAGCTCTCTTTGTATGTTTGTCGACCTCATGTGATCCGAAAAGGAGAAGTGTTTGAGCAAAGTGTGTTGCGTGATGCACCATCAAATTCATCTCTCTCTCTCTCTCTCTCTCTTCGGGAATAGGGTATGGTCCATGTTCAAGAAAGGAGCATACAAGGTTTCCATCGCGATGAAAGGCTCGTTCATTAAACTACTGTTGCTGCGCGTGCCTTTGCTGAATAGAGAAGCCTCTTATGTGTTATAGCGACGCAAAAGGGGAGACGAAGACCAAATGCTTCTACATCCCATATCCAATACCTCCTTGCTAATTGTCAGGTTTCCCGCTAAAGAAAGTACCGGACATTAAGTTCAAGATCTTGGCCACTACTAGGGCTTTTGTGAGCAAATTCTAGTAGGAAAAAGCTGCCATTGACTGCTTGGAATCATTGCATGCTTGAGTGATCTAATCGATTAGAATAGTACTTCTTAAGTTGCACTTATGATTGATAGTCTCAAAATGAAGAATTGATGTGACATGAAATAGTTAATATATATTCTAATTGATTAAGAACTAATTTAAATTTTTGAACTGTTATGCATTCCTGACATCACTTTGGCATATAGGGTCATTACTTCGTGAATCATACTTTGTGACGTCATTAAAGACAACCGAAGTATCACCATTCATGACGTGGGATACTTAGTATCATTTGAAACAAGCTCCATTACATAGGGCGAGCTACTATGTAATTTATAAAGAAGCCAACCCAATGTCAAACACAATGTAGAAGACTCATCATTTTCCCAAATTCGCATTTGGGGACGATAGGAATTCCCCCTAACGTCCGTGAATCCCGGATGTACGAGCGCTCGGGGTACACGAGAAAGGAAACTGTGCAAAATTGTCGCCTCGCTCTTCTCATGCAAGCTCAGATTTCCTAAAGATGTGGAAAAGCCATGCAGTGAAGCATCCCCTCCACATCACTTCAAGCCGTGAACTATCACGAAGACGGAAACCCCAGTGCCCCTCGCCGAAAGGAACGCCTCATCCAAGCTTTCCCAACTGTTTCGGAAACGACTGTACCACGTTCACAGCAATCATGGTTCCATGACGCAGTAGGGCTGCCGTGCAGATGTGAGGGGGAGAAAGAGAAGAGAGACAGAGAGGGGACGTGGATCGTACGTGCAGCGTCCAAGTAAGGTTCTGATTTTTTCCGTCTCTTTTTGTTATGTTTAGGTTCGTGTATGCGGGTCACATAACTCGTATAATCCATCGATTAAAGAATTCTAACTAAGGGTTTCTCCGACTAAAGTCGAAGGAAAACAAGGCTGGTCGAATGTAGTCGAAACTTTGCGAGTTCGAGATGATCTATCGGGAAAAAGATGGTGTACCTCATTTGGAAACTTCAAAGCAGTTTCGTCTGGTCTGCTGCATATCAGGCTAAAGATTGGCTTTTGTGTTGGCTTCACTCAACTCAGGTTCCATTGTTTCTTTGGGGGGTGGGGGGAAATTGAAGAAAATTAAAGGGTAGGGGAGGAAAATTACTAAAAATTTAAAATTTTTCCCTCCACCACCTTCTCATAAAAAATTCAAAATCATCTATTCTTCCCACACCCACTTTCATTCCCTCCTCTTTCCTTCATTTCTTAAATAAAGATTTGCACTTGGTCGATATAACAAGAATCAAGATACAGTGGAAAAATACCGTATAAGAAATCTGCCAGATTGCTAATTGTGCTTGGAATAACTTCGGATATGGTCATATTCCATCGTATTGAGTGTTTCATGCACCTATGCTAGGAAAGAAAAATTAAAACTTAAATTAACTAATGAAAAGGGAAAAAAAAGAAAGCTTAGATCTGCGAACCGTAGCGGCGGCTATGATGGTTGTCATTGATGACGGTGTCTACTGTTGTTGTAATGGGTGCATTTAAATTAGAGAGAAAGAGAGTGGGATGGTAGACACTGCAATAGTGATCACTTAGGGAGTGCGATCGCCACGTATGAAACCCTTAGTATGGAAGTGCTATCGTGAATCTCAAATCTAGAGAGAGAGAGAGAGAGAGAGAGAGCCACCACTACATGAGGGTCACCTAAGAGCCACGACCACCAGACAGTGGCTGCAAGAGTGCTGCAACCATCGACGTGGTGGCACGGAAATTTTTCTAATCTAATCGAGCCTATTCATCCCGAGGCTTAGGCAAGTAATCAAGTTTTCTTATTTGGTAATATCCGAATTTATTCCATCCAAATGACTTTACCAAACATCAAGTAGGATAACCTTTTTCCAATGCAAGCGCAGATCCAATTTACGGAACACCCCCTAAATCCATGAATAGGCAAGTTCCCTCGTGGGATTTTTAAAAGGAGTTGTAAGAAACAAAGATGCACAATCTCCCAAGAAATCAATAAGCAAACCACGTTTACATGCAAATTTAGATTACTACATGTTAAATTATGACTCGAGTTTAAACTATTTACGAAACGTGTCTTGCTTGGATAAATATATCTTTTTTATTGGGGATAATATCGAAAATTGTTCACGAAAGGAAATCCTCTCTGGTACGTATTGTAGACGTCTTCAGCAAAAAGGGCATATTGCCACTACAGGACAAAAGATGGGCACATATATTCTACAATTTAGATATTTCTTTTATGGGTAGTTTGTGAGCCCAAGGGTAAAAGAAAAGAATAATAGAGCATTCACGTTTTGCGGTTGAAGAGTTTGTTCTTTTGTCTTATCCAAGGGCATAAAGGTCATTGTGAGAGAAAACAACAAAACAAGGGTTTGTTTCTTCTCTTCTCTAACCTAAAGTGGCCGCGTGGATATATAAGGGAAAAAAACCGTGGGTTTTCTTTTAGCCGTGAAGAGCCACACACGAAGAAGTTGCGATCGCCGAAGAGAAATCGTTCGACGGAATTCTCTCAACACGGTGATTTGTGCAGTGAGTCTATTTGTCCAATTAAATTGTTTATTCGTAAACACTTTGGATTCGGGTTTAAATCTAGGTGTGGGAAACACTCGAGCGTTTGAGTGATTTGTAACTCTGATTCTCCGATTATAGTAGATTATATGTTGCTGGCTCTTCCCGTGGATGTAGGTACTAATATTCGGACCAAACCACGTAAATCTCTGGTGTCCTTTATAGTTCCTCGTTTATTTCTCTGGTACTTTCGCATTGACTTAATTTGCAAGACCATGTCATTTTCGCATTATATTTTCAACAATTGGTATCAGAGCTTAAGGGTTGGATTTTTCTGGATTGTGATTTGGGGCTTTTTGCTTGTCTGATTATTATCTGGAAATTCTGCTATTGCAATTATGTCTGGAGCGAAAGTTGAGATTGAGAAATTTAACAGGAGGAACAACTTTGGGTTATGGAGCGTCAAGATACGTGCACTATTGACAACCTAAGGTTTGGCCAAAGCATTAGATGGCAAAGATGAGTTACTCATTATAATGAAAGCAGCTGATAAAGCAGACCTGAGAGAGCAAAGAGTATAATCCTGTTGAATTTATCGAATGAAGTGTTAATAGAGGTGGTTGAGGAGAAGGATGCCGCAGCATTGTGGGCAAAATTACAGGCACTCTATGTAACGAAGGGTTTGAACAATCGCTTGTACATGTTGAAGAGGATGTTTCAATTTCAATATATTGAAGGTACGTCGATCAGATCCCACCTAGATGAATTTAATAAACTCATGATAAATTTGAAGAACGTCGGTAAGATACTTGATGATGAGGAACAAGGCATGATGTTATTGGCTTCTTTACCAGAATCATGGGAGCACTTTACTGATTTACTACTCTAAGGGCGTACTACGATTACTTCGGAAGAGGTAAAGTCAGCATTGTTCTCTAAAAAGTGGCAGAGAAAGTTGCGAGATGTCAGTCTAGCGCAGGGTGTAGCGCGAGGACTAGTAATTCGAGGTAGAGAACAACATCGAGGGTCCAGTAGCAGCAGAGGTAAAAGCAGGTCAAAGTCACGCAATAGAAAGTCTAAGGAACGCGTAAAGTGCTTTGAGTGTCACGAGGAGGGGCACATCAGGAGAGATTGTCCGAAGCGAAGAAATAGAGGTGACAAGCAGAATGCCACAAGCAATATGGCAAACGTTGCTGAGGAGAGCACTAGTGATGCAGAGGCCGTCTTGTGTGTGACTACTAGTTCGTTAGGAGACGAATGGGTACTAGATTCGGGGTGTTCTTATCATATGACGCCTCATAGGAACTGGTTTACTACTTACTAGACTGCAGATGGTGGTAGAGTTCTGATGGGGAATAATGCAACCTGCAATGTTGTAGGGATAGGGACAGTTCGGATTCAGATGCACGATGGGATGGTGCGCACACTGACAGACGTGAGGCATGTACCAAAGCTCAAGAAGAACCTTATTTCTTCGGGGACACTCGATGATATCGGGTGTAAGTACACTGCTGAAGGTGGAGTGATGAAGGTCTCTCGAGGTGCCATGACAGTGATGAAGGGGAAGAAAGTGAGTTCTCTTTATCATCTATTGGGAGAGATCGTGACCAGAGCTGCTGCAGTTTCATCAGGTGAGTCAGATTCTGACTTAACTCAGTTATGGCATATGCGTTTGGGGCACATGAGTGAGGTAGGTATGACGATGCTGAGTGATAGGGGATTGTTGAAGGGTCAAAAGTCAGGGAAGCTAGACTTATGTGAGCACTGCATCTTTGGGAAGCAATGTCGGATTAAGTTTACAACAGATGTTCATTCGACCAAGCGACCGATTGAGTACATTCATTCAGAAGTCTGGGGCCCGTCTCCGATTCCTTCGAAAGGAGGCACCCGATATATGTTGACATTTATCGACGACTACTCTAGAAAGGTATGGGTTTACTTTCTGAAGCACAAATCTGATGTGTTTGATCGGTTCAAGAAGTTTAAGGCATTGATTGATAAGCAGTTAGATAAACAGATCAAGTGCCTGAGAACCGATAACGGCATGGAGTTTTGTGGTAAAGATTTTATCGAGTTCTGTGAGAAAAAAAGGGATTGTGAGACACCGCACAGTGCCCGGGACACCACAGTAGAATGGAAGAACGGAACTTTACTGGAGTGAGTTCGGAGCATGCTTTCGCATGTAGGTTTAGGCAAGGAATTTTGGGCCGAAGCAGTGAACATGGCATGTTACCTAATAAATCGATCTCTATCATCTGCTATAGAGTGGAAGTCTCCTGAGGAAGTATGGTCGGGGAAACCTGTTGATTACTCCGGATTACGAGTATTCGGATGTCCTGCGTATGCTCATGCGAGTGATGGTAAGCTTGATCCGAGGGCGAAGAAGTGCATATTTCTGGGTTATGCACATGGGGTGAAAGGCTATTGACTGTGGTGCACTGATCCCAGATCACCCGGTTTTCTAATTAGCAGAGACGTGATCTTCGATGAGACTGCAATGCTTCAAAGGAGGGGTCTAGAGACACAACCAGCAGAGCAGATAGATCGTGGTGTCAGTAGTGAGGTGAAGATTCAGGTGGAGATTCTGGAGATCTCGAAGGTAACAGAAGCTGAGATTACAGATGAGGCCGCAGTTCCTGAAATCGGTGATAATGAACAATCAGCAGAGCCGCAACACACTATAGCCGCGGGTAGACAGAGAAGGCAAATTAAACTACCGGTACATTATGGTTATACAGATATTGCTTATGCATTGACTGTAGGTGACGAGGTGGAGACAAATGAGCCTTCGTCTTACTCTGAGGCGATGGTTAGTTCTGAGTCGTCACAGTGGCTAAGGGCTATAAGTGAAGAGATGGAATCGCTTCATCGAAATCAGACATGGGAGTTGGTCAAAGTACCTAAGAGCCAGAAGATTGTTGGTAGCAAATGGGTTTTTAAACGGAAGGAAGGCATTCCCGGTGTCGAGACAGCGAGATACAAGGCGAGACTTGTGGCGAAGGGATATACACAACGAGAGGGCATTGACTACAATGAGGTATTCTCTCCTGTGGTAAGACATACTTCTATTCATGTTTTACTTGCCTTAGTTGCTGCACAAGATCTCGAGCTGGAGCAGCTAGATGTGAAAACAGCGTTTTTTCACAGTGAGTTGGAGGAGCGGATTTACATAAGACAGCCAGAGGGATTTACTATTCCGGATAAGGAAGATCATGTTTGTTTATTGAAGAAATCTTTATATGGGCTGAAATAGTCTCCTAGACAGTGGTATAAGCATTTCGATTCTTTTATGACTAGTCAGAATTATTCTAAAAGTCATATGGATAGTTGTGTTTATTATAGGAGATTGGAGGATGGATCTTTGATATATCTGTTACTATATGTTGATGATATGTTGATAGCAGCTAAGAATATGTCTGATATTGTTATGCTGAAGAGGCAATTGAGTGCTGAATTTAAGATGAAAGATTTAGGTGCTGCAAAGAAAATATTGGGTATGGAGATTTTGCGTGACAGAACTGCAGGAATTTTACATCTTTCTCAGAAGAAATATATTGAGAAGATTATTGTACGATTTAATATACAGTCAGCGAAATCTGTAAGTACACTTTTGGCGATGCACTTTAAACTTTCAAATAAGTTATCACCGCAGACTGAGGAGGAGGAGGAGCATATGTCTCGTGTTCCTTATTTTAGTGCAGTGGGTAGTATTATGTATGCTATGGTATGCACTAGGCCTGATATTTCACAAGCAGTGAGCGTAGTTAGTCGTTATATGAAGCGTCCTGGTAAAGCTCATTGGGAAGCTGTGAAGTGGATCCTCAGATACTTGAAGGGGACAGCAGACGTTGGAATTGTGTACCAAAGGAACAATAATGGCAGTGCGACCACTAGTTATGTGGATTCGGGTCACGCAGGTGACTTGGATGAACGCAGGTCTTTAGCAGGGTACGTATTTATGCTAGCAGGTGGTACGGTTAGTTGGAAGACATCCTTACAGGATCACGTTGCTTTGTCTTCGACTGAGGCAGAGTACATGGTACTAACCTTTATAGCGAAAGAGGCGATATGGCTAAAAGGTTTACTCTCGGACTTTGGGTTAGATCAGAATAGTGTTGATATACACTGTGATAACCAAGGTGCGATATATCTAGCATATAATCCGATTTATCATGAGCGAACGAAACATATCGACATCAGGTACCATTTCATCCGAGATGTCTTAGCAAAGGGTGTAGTTGTTGTTGAAAAGATTACAACAAAGAAGAACCCAGCGGACATGATGACTAAGCCTGTTTCTTTGACGAAGCTCAAGCTCTGCTTGAGCACAATTGGCGTTTGTGGAGAGTGAGCACCCGTCGGGGCATTGGGAGAGCTAGCATGGAAGATGAACACTATAACTTGGTTACAAACATCGAGCCAAGGTGGAAAATTGTTAAATTATGACTCGAGTTTAAGCTATTTACGAAACGTGTCTTGCTTGGATAAATATATCTTTTCTATTGGGGATAATATCGAAGATAGTTCATGAAAGGAAATCCTCTCTGGTACGTATTGTAGACGTCTTCAGCAAAAAGGGCATATTGGCACTACAGGACAAAAAATGGGCACATATATTCTACAATTTAGATATTTCTTTTATGGGTAGTTTGTGGGCCCAAGGGTAAAAGAAAAGAATAATAGAGCATTCACGTTGTGCGGTTGAAGAATTTGTTCTTTTGTCTTATTCAATGGCATAAAGGTCATTGTGAGAGAAAACAACAAAATAAGGGTTTGTTTCTTCTCTTCTCTAACCTATAGTGGCCGCGTGGATATATAAGGGAAAAGAACCGTGGGTTTTCTTTTAGCCGTGAAGAGCCACACACAAAGAAGTTGCGATCGCCGAAGAGAAATCGTTCGACGGAATTCTCTCAACATGGTGATTTGTGCAGTGAGTCTATTTGTCCAATTAAATTGTTTATTCGTAAACATTTTGGATTCGGGCTTAAATCTAGGTGTGGGAAACACTCGAGCGTTTGAGCGATTTGTAACTCTAATTCTCCTATTATAGTGGATTATTTATTGCTGGCTCTCCCCGTGAATATAGGTACCGATATTCGGATCGAATCACGTAAATCTCTATTGTTCTTTATAGTTTCTCATTTATTTCCCTAGTATTTTCACATTAACTTAATTTGCAAGATTCTGTCGTTTTCGCGTTATATTTCCAACACTACAAATGTGAGCATCTTTCATATTTGTAACCTACCAACCAAAAGATTTTAGCGGAGAAAATCGAGGTTGATATAGCAATCAATTTTTACATTTACAAAGGGGAGTTTTTACCTAAAAACCAAACGTGGGTATGTGCTTTTGGGAAAGAACAAGAAGAGAAAAAAAAAAGCACTTGGACATCCAAGCAAGTGCAGAAAAATAACCTGCATCGAGTTTTGCGTCGTGTGCTGTGGAGAGAGAGGAAATAAGAGTAAACTGTGCAAAATTATTGAACAAATACGAGCGAGGTCCTGACGAAACGTGCGAAACTCATATTCACCTTCTTCCTCATCTCTCCCCCTCTTCTTCGTCATCTCTCTCTCTCTCTCTCCGCTCCTTCTGTTCCTTCTGCTGTCTGAGCCAGATTGCACGATACGTTCTACGTGCGTACGAGCGGTCGCGTTCGTGTGTTGATATGCGCTGTGTTGGGTTGCTGTCCTCTCTCTCTCTCTCTATCTGTGTGCCGCCACTGGTGGAGGCGATCGTCGTCAGTATCTTCCCCCTCCTCTGCAATGAATGAGTCGGGAAAATCAGTCACCACACGCTTCCAACTGCACGCCTTCCCGGTCACACCTTACGTCACTCCTCTCTCTCCCTCTCCCTCTCCCTCTCCATCTCCATCTCCATCTCCGTGAATCCACACTGACACATTTTGAAATCTGCGCACAGAGAGAGAGAGAGAGAGAGAGGGAGAGGGAGAGGGGGGGGGAGTCAGGTCAACGTCCGTCAGATGATGACATGGTGATGGGGGTTTGATTTGAATTGAATTGATTGATTTGCTCGCCATTTGAATTCCAGCTCTCAAGGCCGTGAAAGAAAAGGGTCTCGTCCCTTCGCCCCATCTGCTTCCATTTCTGATGTCATCAATTCTAAATCTCTCTGTCTCTCCGCAAGAAAAGTGACTGCGCTTTCCTCTTTCTTGCAAGCAATTCTAAAAATTTAATACGAGAAAAAATCTTAAATCATGCCCGTTGCCACATTTACATGAATATTTCTAACTTTGTGGTGCTAGATTATGCCTGTTGTTACTTCAATATCCCAACTTTTTTTCTCGCACCAGTACAAATTTGGGGTATTGTTAACACAAAAAAGATTATGTATATCAATGTCGATCGAGATAAAGTTTAGGATTTTTTATGGTAGTCGAACGATATTTTTGTCACGCTAATACAAGTTTGAATATTAATATCATGATGTAATTTTCAATCATATTGTTTCCTAAAGTTTTAATTTAAGAGGGATAAAAGAAATTGAAGGTGAACAAAATAGGATACAATAGTAGGCCGTTGAAAGAGAGTTTAATCTATAGCTAGTGTTTTATTATTATGAGCAGACGCTAAATAAGGACATCACCCATATTCATAATTAGTCTAATGTTATATGTGTGTGTTGTTTTGTATTTAGGATTAATATTACGAAAAATCCTAAATTTGTATACAAGTGATAAATTTACCCTAAATTAATTTTTTTACTACAAAAAATCACAAACTGGTATATTTGTAACAAATTTACCCTCTGTTAAATTGAATTAATACCATAAAAAATCACAAATTGGTACACATATGATAAATGGATGGTAAAATCTCAAACCGATACACCCGTCAACTGTCACATATCATCAAGCTCAAAAGTTTAATTGAAATTAACGGAGGGTAAAATTGTCACAGATGAATTAGTTTGAGATTTTTTGTGGTAAAAAAATTAATTTGGGTTGAATTTGACATAAGTGTACCAGTTTGGGATTTTACATGATACTACCCCTTATATTTATAGCCGGCCAATTAAATGTCTGGTTTGGAAAAAAAAACTTACTCTAATTGGGGATGGTGGGGAACATAGCATCGGCAAAGTTGGTTTTTTCTACTCTTCACCCACCTCGTACTTAAAAGCATAGCAATGTTCTCTAGATAATTCTCCATTAGTTCCATTTTCATTTTCTATAAAGATTTGATTGAACAGTATGGAAAGTTTAATATATAATAGAATATGTGAAAAAAACATAAATAAGCTCAGCTAAGCCACGAATCCCAAGCATTTCTTAATGAGATCCTCTGAAAATATCAATACCCTTCTCGAGATCACAACCGAGGGTACAGGAACCTGCGTTGGGTTGCAACAACTGTTGCAGGTCCTGCAAAGGGATTTTCACCCTCCCCTTGTCAATCCAGGCGCGGGAGGCTAATATACCTGCCTACCCGGCGCTAGCCTAATTGCCCAGACGTGGAGTCTACCTTCTTCACCCAAAGGCCCTCTAATTCCTACTGTATCTTTTTCTTCCCCAGTAGGAGGGAATATGAGCTCGTCTTATGGGCTGCGAACCCTTGAACCTTTTAAGGTCATGCTCAGGACCGAATATACAATAGAATATATGAAAAAAAACATAAATAAGCTCAGCTAAGTCACGAATCCCAAGCATTTCTTAATGAGATCCTCTGAAAATATCAATACCCTTCTCGAGATTAAAATAGATGGAAACAAATTGCGTCGGGGTTGACAAGGATTAGAACCTATACCGAAGATTTAGCGTACCTTTGTCCTCCCTCATCAGACAAACGGATGCTGTTTTTAACTTAGGCTTCGACGCGCATGCATGCCGAGAGGATCTACGCGAGCCGGCCATTGTTTGCATGATCTCGATGCACGCGACGGGCCGTCTTGTTATTTTCCTTGCGCGAGGAAACATGGCATGACGTGAGGAGAGGCTGTCGTGTTAGTCGACTCGGCATGCGAAACGTACTGCGACCCGCATCACTGAGGAGCAGCGCCATGCATGCCAACGATTTTTGCACGCAGAATCGAAACTGGATCGATGCAATTACGCTGGTCCGCCATTGAATCCTCGAAACTCAGCATTCATTCATTCTCCCTCTCTCTCTCTCTCTCTCTCTCTCTCTCTCTCTCTCTCTCTCGAGAAATGTTACGTCGGGATTGATGAATTGCATAGAGCCATGCGGGAGCCGTCGGTCCCCAGATTTTTGACTCAGTGGAACGTTGCTTTTGCAGCAGTCGATGGCATGAACTCGCTGACGCGAGTGGGGGCAACTACGTGCATCACGCGAAGAGGACTTCTCAATGCCCACCTTCTCTCTCATTTAATTTTTCGTTGTCCATTCTCATCATAGATATATGTATATATTACGGGGTTAATACCATGAAAAATCTCAAATTTATACACTTATAATAAATTTACTCCAAACTAATTTTCTGATCACCAAAAACCTCAAACCGGTATGTCCGTGACAATTTTACCCTGCTTCGGTTTCCATTAAATTTTACCGCCAAATTTCTGAGTTAAATGACACGTGATAGTTGACGGGTGTACCGATTCGGAGTTTTTCCCTCCATTTGTCGCACGTGTAACAGTTTGTAATTTTTCATGATATTAATCCAATTTAACAAATGGTAAATTTTTCACAAATGTACCCGTTTGGAGTTTTTTGTGGTTAAAAAATTAGTTTGGGGTAAATTTATCATAATGTACCAGTTTAAGATTTTTTATGGTAAAAAAATTAATCTGGAATAAATTTATCATAAATGTACCAATTTAAGATTTTTCGTTGTATTAACCCTATATCATGTACCTCAACTTTTCATAATAACAATAGCATAGTGGGCTACACGCTGAGCATGGAGAACAAAAGGTCCATTTCACTGCCTTTGGGAATGGCTTTTCCAAAGCCCCTTGGCCAAATGCTAAGACATCTTATAAGTATTTTTTGGCGAGTTTTGGGATAATTCGTTACATTTTCAGGATCTTCTAGCCGTAAAAAAAAATCTTCAAAAATTTCTTAGCCCAAAGTAGGTCCGTGGCCTCGTTTGGTTTGGCATTGCAAATGGGATTTGGAGCACTAAAGTCCTTTGGCCATATACAAATGGTGGGATAAGTATACTATGAGTAACATAATTTTCGTACGGCGCTCATTTAAGTGTCATAATTTTTTTTCACTCACTTGAGTGCCATATCGGTATAAAATAGATCATTTGAGTGTCATTTCTAGCAAATCGATCTAAGTTTATTTTTTTTCTTAATTTTCCATTCTGACGTGGAATTTTTATAAATAAAATGAAGTCCAACACGGAATTTTTTTTGTCCAGTATGGCAAGAGTATAACAAACATCGTCGTTTCATGCTATTTCTTTAAAAAATTTGCCCAATTAGACAATGCCATTTTCAAACTCTCTCTCTTCCTCAAGCAAGTCGTTTTCAAACTCTCTCTCTTCCTGTCACTTAAGTGGTCCCTTTTAAAAAATTGATGAACCTAAGTGTTCACTTCTAAAAATTTATTACACCAAAAAGATCGTTCTTGAAGATATTGGAACTTATGCTGTCCTTCAATTAGACACTCAAGCGACATCGTTTTCCTTCTCAAGTGCTAACTTTAGCTTTCCGACACGCCACGTCAGATGATGTCTTATAAATTAACGCCACGTCAACTTTTTCGGCGAGGCAAAATCCGATGGCACTCAAATAATCGATTTTTCAAATTTGTGACACTTAAATGAGAAAGAAAAAGTTATGGCACTCAAGTGAGTGCTGCACAAAAATTATGCCACTCCTAGTATACTTATCCATGCATCAGGCATTTGGTTCATTTTTTGCTCAACTTTGAGAAAATACAATTGCATTTGCAAAGGTTTCTAAACGACTTTAGCCCTTGGTAAGTCTGGAGGTATTTTGGAAAATAGTATTCTCAAAATGTAAATAGACTTCCTTTTCTTCTAACTTTGCCTTTGCTCAACTTTCATAATTTCGGAAATGTTCTCGAAACCCTAACTTGCTAGCGAAGGCCTCAGCTACCAGCGAGCCATTGCCACCAGCGACCTTAGGCGAGATTGGCCGTTGGCTAGATCTGGCCGTCAGCAAATACTTTGAGATTTTTTATTTAAAAAAATTAGCAAAAGTTTTTTACAATGTGTTTTTTTTATCAAATGACATTTAGGTCAAAGTTGCTTCCGAATTTGTTTTTAAAATACACTGTAACAAATAATACTTACATTTTGAAAAACTCCTTTAACCCAAAGGCCTTTGCATTTCTCCAAAAACATTTCCCAAAGCCACACCAACGGCCTGTAAAAGCTTTGGGCTTTCTCATTTCTAAGATGCTAATACATTTTTTAGTTCCAATTTGGGCCCCACTAAATTTTTGAAATTCCATAAACACCATTACCAATGACACCTCATGCAACGATGCCGCAACGCCATATCATATCGTTGACAAGCCTCAAGGTAGTTTGACCTCAGGCAAGAGCTACCTGGGATGGTGCGACCTTAGGCGACGGCCGTCAAGACTAGACTTGGTTTGTCGGCAAAGGGTTTCAATTCTTTTTTCTAAAAGAAGATTTCTAAAGTCCTTTACCGGTGTGATTTTTTCAAACATTGTTAGACCAAAGTGGCTTCCCAAATTTATTTTTAAATTACACTTTACCAAGCGCTATTTTCATTTTAAAAAAAAACTCTTTAACTTAAAGTCCTTTACATTCTCTCAAAAGTTTCTAAAAACCCAACCAAACACAACCGAAAAGGTTTAATTGAATTTAGCGGGAAAAAAAAAGGGCACGCTTTTTTTGCACTAAACTATCTTGAAATCTATAAGAAAATATAATATACGGAAACTGCCGAGGGTCTAAGCCCTCGCCATTTATGCTGCTTTGGAAAGTGATGGGATTGGCACCAATTTTCGGGCTTAGAGACGTGGCTGTTTCTAAGTATCCTTTGGACCGCACCCCCATTGATTAAAAATGCATTTTGTATGTAATAACATTTATATAATAGTTACGCAAAAAATGCAAGGAGTAATGACTCTACAATTCGTCTCTCGATGGACCATAGAACTGTCTTGGGACACAACGTACAGAACTTGGAACCGCGTCTATATTTATCATTCTTGTTTCCATTTGAAAAGCTTAGATTAATTGGTAATGTAAATAGATTAACTTGAAAGTGCTTGATAAGAAAGATCAATTCTCGAAGTATTAATTATACATATCATGAAAAAAAAATTATGTACCATAAGGCTACATTTGGTAGTTCGAATTTAAATCTTGATAGGATAACAAAATATCATATCCAGTGATTGGCAACATCTTTTGGACCGAATAAACCCCGATAAAATGCCTGATAAGAAATCCGGGTTAGGGGGTAGAATACACCCCAATTGGATAATAAAGTAAGAAAAAAAAAACAATAACAATTTCATTCCATTGATGGAGTGATGGTGGCAAAGGAACGCAAGGACTGCCGTCACAACAACCTATCACTCTCGACTACCATGCAATCATCATCGTCTCCGACCAATGCTGATGGTCATCGCCGTGCAGCCAATTGTCCTCCAACGATTGTCGAACCGAACCACCTATCACTAATGAATGACCCGAATTGGATGGATTGACCCGAAAAATCATCTTTGAAGAAGAAGAAAAAAACTAAAACACATGAAGTAGTTTTGGGCATTTGTATGTTGGTCCTAAATGGCGGTCACCTGATTTTGCCGTGATGCTTCAACGTTTGATCCCCCTCTATTCAGATCTAAGACCATATGCTGACAATCGGAAGATTTCAAAGGAGAAGGAGGAGGAGGAGCTTCGGCAAAAGCAGTGATTGCTGAAAATTGTGCTAGTCTTGGTCCACGGGAAATGATCTTTTATAATTTGGAAGATATTTGAAGGATTTATTATCCTACTTTATCCTAGCTTATCCCAGTCCAAATCCAAGCAACCAAACTCAAGCTAAGATCTTTAATTGAAATTTGCATTGTAGACTTTAGTTATTGTGGAAAATGTTCGTAAAACAAGCTCCCCATTTAAAAACGATAAGGAACTTTTGATAGAAAGAAATTCTCATAAAATCGAGTGCAATGAATAATAGAAGTTCTAATAAACCCAAGTAAGCCTAATATATATTGATAAATACTTTGAAATAGATGTAACTGGGGTGGAAAATATAATATACTAAAAATAAGTGTTGATAGATTTAATTTGCAAAAAAAAATCTTATGCAAGAATTTCCGTCAATCATTATGTTCGAATAATAATGCAAGTTAGCATAGAAGAGACTAGGGCCATCAAATGGGTGGTCAGGTCGAAAATGGCGCGACCCAATTAACCGATTTCGATTCATTTGACTCATATCCGACCAAACTCGTACCCAAACTATACCTAACCCAACCCACATTACCAAAACAGATAGATATTTGAAAGCAAGAGCTTTTATGCTATGAGTGGCATAAAAGATAAAATTTATATTAGTTTTATAAGGTTCAAAATAAGATTTTCGACTCGTTTGCCACTTTTTCTTTATTGCAAAATTTTCGAGTTTCGCAATAAAGTATCCGACATCTCTTAAAGTCTGGTACTAATTTTCACGATTTTCTAAAGCTTGAAAGATCATAAATTTTACTGTTTTTCAATTTTGAAAACAAAGAGAAGAAAATCATAAGTAGACGATAAAACTAGAATATAAGGTGCCCCATTTGAAAACCTCCAACTCGAACCCGAAGACAAGTGAAGAGGGATTGCACATGGATTGGGCTTTAGACCCATTAAAAACCCACATTTAATTGGACTTTATTATTCGAATCCATATCGACAAATTTAGAAATAATTAGCTAACCAACTCATCACATATGTGGGTTAACAAATGGGTCTTCAACCCGTTTTAACACTTCTAGAAGAGACCAATGCCACACGACCCGACGTAGGAAACACTTGCTTAGGGCACATGCTGATGCCATCGGATCAGGTCCAACAAGGAAAAGGAGCTATCGACGACCCAGCTCAACAACACTCACGATTGTCTCTCGAGAACAACATGATCTGCCATCTTGATCTGGTATTTAGAATGTCCACCATCTAATTTGAAGACAAACTCGAGATGATTATGGCCGCCGACGCAGCGAACATATGTGAAGCCACGACTGGGGTGTTGCGAAATGTGCCGTCGCCGTGTGCGGGCGTCAGTTAGAACCTCTCGAAAATGCGATTTTGCACCACCATGATAATGCATCGATCAAATAGATATGTAGCATTAATTATTGAAGATTACTACGCGCCAGTGCTTCGCTTCTGATAATCCAGGACGTAGTACCAGTTCAGATTGTCTGAGTGAAGCTTTGAACTCAGTCAATTCGCAGTTTAACAATTTTTGGTTTCTTTCGGACGTGGTAGCACTTCTGAAGTGCGCACAGGCGCGGCAAGACGCATGGCAGGCGTGGCAAGGCGCATGGCAAGACATCATTCGTAGTCTGGTGAGTAGCATTTACTCAGTTCATGACCCAGTTGCAACAACACAGCAGACATTTCCTAGCTCCATCATATCTAAGCAAGTTGGAGTACGTACCATCCATACTTCTTAAAAGCCCACCCAAAAGCTAGATTTCAATGACTATCTACAGGGCTGAGCTTCAAGTTCCAGGTTTTTGCAGATGCACTAGTGGTAGAATTTGTACATGAGAGAGAGAGAGAGAGAGAGAGAGAGAGAGAGAGAGAGAGAGAGAGAGAGAGAGAGAGAGAGAGAGAGAGAGAGAGAGTCACAACACCTTGAATTTGAAATAACCCATTGAATGTAATTAGGCGCCGGAGTTCGGTAACGGGAGTGCACGCCTTGTCAAGAAACAGACCATTCGCAAGAGCCAGAAGTTCGACTGAGCCACTTTCATTTCTCAAGCTCACGATATGCATTGAACTCATGATGGGGACATCAAAAGCATTCCTCATTTTTTTGCCCCTTTTTTCTAGTTCATGTACTGAACATGAAGCAAAGGCAGTGCAAGGATTTTAACTGGGTCTCTACAAGCAATGATTTCCTTCAGATTCTTTCCACAGATCAACAGATTCCTCATTGGCAATCCAAAAGAAGAATGGGGAAGGACAAATAGGAAATCAATGAAGCCACAAAAGATTGTAGAACAACAGAGGGGCTGGTCGCTAAAACTCCGGTTAACAGAACTTTCTACTGAAAATTCGATTTACCAGACAAAACTTTACATCACGGATCGACTTTCTCTTCGGCAATGCGTTCTGCCACTTGGAGCGGTTTTCTTGGGTCCTTCACTATAAGATGTCCTCTAGGGCCACCTGCAAATTCAGAAGGCAGCAACCACTAACTGCTCAGGCAGAGAGTTAACAATCATCCTTTCCAGAGCTCTAGTCCAGGCATGCCTACTTATTGTCCTCACTGAACTCAACAGCCAAAAAAAGAAGCTACATGAGATCCTTAAAAGAATCACCTGAAGGGTTTGAGATCCGATTGCCTGATCCAGTGCCGTGACTAGAGTCGGCAGTGGCAGGCGACTTCCCGTGAAAGTCTCGTGAAAATGACACGCTTGCTTTATTTTCTCCGGTGAGAACGTTGCTTTCATTAGTTGGCCTTGTGCCGGATTTGGGCGAGTACATTGTTGACCATGATCCTCCATTTGATCCGGCCAAAGCCATTATGACATCTGCCTGAAAAGTGGACGGTACAAATCATGGAATTTCCAATGTTTAATCATCCCCGCAAAGAAAAGGACACTATTAGGAACCACAATGAAATGTTGACAGTATGTTTTCCAAGCCATTGGAAATTAAACATGAGAATCCTCAAGAACAAACACCTTCACATTGACCAAGAAAAACAATTAACTACACCTGTATCTCTCCCGTGACCTATTAGCTGATTTCTCTCTAACTTCAAAATTTTCAATTGATGTTGCTTGGATTTGAACCAGCCATGATATAGAACTACTAAACTTCAAAAGAGAAAGTGCAGAGGAAGGAACATGCCTTTCAAAGTATTAGCATTTGCCAACATCCATAGACAAATATAGGCATGACACAAGGCACTACTTTCAAGTGAATCAGTCGATCCCAAGCAATGTTTTTTGCAACAAATAACTAAGCAACGCAACCCAGGTCACTCCCTTAGAAAAATCCACTGCCTAGATTCTGTTACTCCTTTTGGGGTGAAAAAAACCACTTAAAGGTAACAGATTATGGCTGCCCTAAAAGTACCACGGTACAAGGCCTGGAAGGTGTCTCCACTAAAATAGCAGAGAAAATGAACTGGCCTAAAGTATCAATTTTTATGACAAAAATAGACAAAATAACGTATGACAGGAAACTTCACCGCCCTAAGATGAAGTCCCAAATAGATCATCATACAGGATTTAAGATATAGGGAAGTATATCCGGCAAATCATTATCCAAGTTACCGCATAACCAGACTCAAAACAGTAATTTTCCAACACCCAGCTGCCTCATCATAATGGTTGCTCAAGTCCCGGGCAGAGTTTTCAGAATATCTATGCTTTAGAAACAAAGAGATGATTTTACCCACAGATAAGAGATCAATGCTGAAAAGCAACAGACATCGCGGTTCTACCGGTGAAAATCTTGAAGGCCGTGACTTTTCAACAACACATCCCCCTTAATTAAAAGATAAGGCCATGCAAAGTGTTGTTAAGTTCAAATAACAGCTAACACTGCTCTATTTTAGTCAAAATACAACAACTTGTATGATCTGCAACCTATCACTTTTCCTGCCTCAGCTGGACAAACTAATATGATTTCCTACCCTACTATGGAAGCATATTCATGATAAAACCACCACTGCGCCATAAAGTGGTCATTTCTCAGCAATAATAAAAACAGAAAGTAAGTGATGGTGTCAGTCGTGTGTTGCGCGCGCGCGCGCGCCCGCGTGTGAGAGAGAGAGAGAGAGAGAGTACATCCATTGGTGCTAAGAGGAGCCAGTCCGTCCTTAAAAAATTCAGGGGGTGTAATTATTACAATTTTATCAGAGAAAGAACAGTTATTCTCATTTAGCTTTCTGATAAACAGTTTACTGAAACATAAGCCGTAGTTACCATTCTTTCTTCAAATAGAACATGGTCGCTACCCCAAAAACATGCTCCTCTCAAGTCAGTCATGTTTTAAATTTATCCCGTGATAACAAAACTTCGGTTTCGACATTCTCCCTCGCAAGAAGAATACCTTATCTTGATAGAAATTAAAGTGAACAGATTGAAGGTGATTTGGTAATCTTATCCCACTTAGAGGAATGCAGAGGTAGCACTAGCACATAAGGATAGTCTAACAGTTTCTCCTAAAGAGTGAAAATAAGGAACATATAAACTAGATTTTGTCAAATATCAGCAACATTATCCTTAACTTATATACCATGGAAGGCACACAGCGTGCATGCAAAATGACTTTAGCTACACCGTACAGTGATGAGGCTTGGCAATGAATTGTATCAAGCAATCCTATTTTCTTACAGAAAAGACTCTGACAGTCACAAAGCAGCTGCCCTCCCCTTTTCTTCCCATCTCCAACAACCAAAAAATTGCAAGAGGGATTTCATCATTGTTGTCTACAAAGCTAGTACTGAACATCCAAGCAAGAAAAATTCAGATGGCAGAGCCTCGACGCCTAGAAAACTGCAAAAGAATTATCCCCTAAGATTATGAAGTTGTGGAAAATGCCTGTGTTTTGCGGCAATTTTCAATTCAACTTGCTGTATCTCGTGAATCCCTGAAGCTGAACAAATGGGATGCCTCGAAATATGGTCTTGATTGTTCATTCTCCCATAGAAAAAAACACGTCATTTTCAAGGGCCAAAGATTGGGTGGGGTATGTATGGATCTCAAGATTCATCTCAGTGCCGACTAAGTGCACAAGAAGCTCAAGATCCCTGCTTATCAGTATAAGGCCTGCTAAGTGCTAAATGACAAGCTCGTGCATTGGAAGATGAAGATTACAGCATCAGAAAGCTTTTCTAATCCCCTAATGTAACTTGGAAAAGAGTTAAAGGACAGACACAAGAGACACCCGAACTTGACATAGAATCACCCCATTTGCTTAATTTTGCAAATGTTACAAAGCTTCAGCATTGCGAACTGGAATAAACAACTCATTCTTCACATCATGAAATCCAAATTAACAACAAAGACAGATAGTAATACCTTGTTTGGGTGGACATCATCAAAAACATGAGCTTGGCCACAATAGAATATAGTCATTTGCCGACTTTCTGACGTCAATCCAGGTCGACTGCTGAAAGAAGCATTGAAAGGATCAAAAAACATTGGACTTCAAACACATTTAACTAAAAGGAATAACATCTGCACAAAACACGCGATTCACCTCGGGGGGTTGAAAGACTCTGGCTCTGTAATTAGTGTCGCAGTCTTTGCCCTGTTGCCACTAGGAGGCATTGCAGACAAGTTCTTCTCGGAGCTGGTACCAGCATTCATTGAGCTCAAAATTCCGGGGCCTTTGATCCCAGTTCGAGACCCTTCATCAGCAGCCGATTGTGAGAGAACTGGAGGGCTCGGGTGGACTTCCCTGAATCTGTTTGGAGGCACATTGTGAACAAAAGGAACGTATTGACCTCCTCGTGGAGCAAACTGAACTGCAGGGCCCAAATTCATGGGCATGGGCCGCTCCCATTTGGAAACAGTCGCCTCATTTCTACTGCTAGAACCCGGGTGCAATATAAGTGAGCCAGAAGATTGCCTCAGCGGCTGCACACCCAGAAAAACCTCCTCTTCATTTGACCTTCTAGGCCTCTCTCCTCCTGCCCCATTTCGAAGAATCTGGATATGTAACGAGAAAAGAAAAACAGAGAATACAATGAAGTAGAAACTTGAACTCCAATTTCTTCACCCTGCTTATAATTAGTTAGTTTCACGTCAATCCTCTATTCAAAGAAAAACACTAACACAAGAAGATTCAAACCTTCATTAAATGTAAATTCTCATTCGAATCGGGTCCTCGCTGAGTCATTGCTTCTCTGGTTGAGCCAACGAAGGCAGAGTCTGAGTTACTTCGCTTACTCCCTGCTAATCTGCGACTTATTTCGGCTTCACTCCTCGGAACATAGTAGGGAACGCCCTCGAAATGATTACTAACCTGTCTTTCTATCATAATCGATGAGAAACTGATCAAAACTTGCCTTTAGGCCACAGAAGGTAAATGATATTGCAGCTATTTCACTTTACAAAGGTCACTCGATTTAACAGCCAAAAGCAAGAAGAACAGGTGCATCCATATATATGTATATGTGATTGTGAGCAAGCATAATTGTTTCAACAGGGAAAAAGTCCTAGAGATTGAGTGAGCCTACCAGTGAGCAAAAGTATATGCAAATCAAGCCTACTTCTGTGAAAAGAAAAAGGCGGTCAATCAAAGGCTCAGAATTTTTCTTTTTTGGAAGAAAAAAGATCCTTAAAAAAGCTACCAAAACCATTAAAACTGCTCCACAACCCAGAGAGTGCAACCACTCCACTCAAAGAGCGAGAGAGAGACTGAGTCACCGTTCAAATATGTGGACTCCCCCAATTAGCACGTAGCTAAAGAACAAGTAGACATGCACCAAGAAACTAAAAGCTATTTAATGGCGCATCCACACTTGATAGCATCAAGATAAAGGGAAGAAGGAAAAAAAAAAAAGGAGCATCATGTCCATATCTGCCAATGAAAATCACCCAGCAAAGCCAAAGAAAAAGGAAAAAGAAAACAAAAAGGGAGTGAGGGAAAAGAAGGAGAAGACGAAGAAATTCACACCAGCACTCATCACACCAGGGAAAACAACATGCCTCGAAAAGCAAAGGGAAAAAAAAAACAGAAAGCAAACAAAGTATCCGTTGAACAAGACATCAAAACCGAAGTTTCCTCTTCATCACCAAATGCCAAATCAAACAAACCCAACACAACCCCCCAAAGAAAAGAAAATCAAAAACAGAACCAAAAAACCAGTAAAAAAAATTCAATTTTGAGCGGAACACTGAAAAACTCACCGGACCCCAGATCAGAGGTGGTGGAGATAGGCCCTCGCCCGCCGCCGGAGGAGGCCCCCACGGACAGGGAGGCGGCCGGCGACGCTGCCTCCGACGGGCGGGCGTCCCCGCCCCGCCCGGCGGCGGCGGCGGGGGAATCGGGCTTCTTCATGCCGAGGAAGTCATGGAACATGGGCTTCACCTCCTGCTGCTGCTGCTGCAGTGGGGCTTCGCCGTTGCCGCCGCCGTTGCCGGCAATGTGGGGTTTGTTGGTTTGCGCCATTTTCACCGATACGGCCATTTACAACCCCATATCACGAGAGGGGAAGGCAGGACCAGAGAGATAGAGAGAGAGAGAGAGCAAGAGGGCACGATTTCTCAAGCAAAGACAAACAAGAGACGGAGGGAGAGGGAGAGAGAGGAGAGAATCAAGGCACTTTTTTTAAGACAGAGAGAGAGAGAGAGAGAGAGAGAGAGAGAGAGAGCGCATTAAAAAGCAAAAGGTAGTTCACAGGTGTTGTGTTCGATGCTATTGGGTCTCTTGTCCCAGTCCCCTGTTTTTCTCTCTCATCGATGCGCGACTTTCGTCTTTTCTTGGAGAGCGAAGAGGGAGTATGGATGTTGTTGCTGTTGCTGCTGCTGTTGTTTCTGGGAGTGTGTGTGTGTGTGTGTTTGTGGGTATGGGAGTGAATGTTCTTCCTGTTGGGGTAGGTAGTTTTTCTCTTCTGCTGTTTGACTCGGGAGGTGAGAGATTAGGGAAGATGAGGGAGACTTTTTTAGGGAGAGAGAGAGAGAGAGAGACAGTACGAGGAGAATTTATGCTATTTGCTTTGTAAATAGAATGTTTTGCAGGGAGGGGTGGGGGCGCCCCTTGAAAGTTTGGTATTTGTTTCGAGGTCCCTGGTTTTCTCGTTAATTTCGGTTTTCGCCCGTCTGTTTGCCAATGGGGAGGGGAGGATCAAGAATGGAGAGATGAAACACCCTTCAGGGGTTTGGCATAGGAGGAAACGGTCGAAATGATCGAAATCCGTGTAGATGAAGACGTGGGAAGGATCCGTCACGAGAATCACTTTTCGGGAGACGAAAAGATTTCCCTCTTGAATTGGAAGGCATACGTGGCGGGACATACCTGCACAGGTGAACACCTGTAGAAAGGTTTCGTACACATAGAGATGTAGCTCCCGTGAGACACCATGTGTGTAAAGTAGGAGTGATCGGTTCAAAGATAAGTAGGTTCTAGATCTAGAATCTGGAATCTACCCTGTTAGAAGCGGTTTCCATTTTTTGGAGCTTGGAACCTATCATGTTTGTCTTGGAACTGACCTTAGAGCTTACCGTGTCTGTTTGGTCCGGTTCTAGGATCAACTCAGGAGCCGGTTTCTTTTTCTTTGCTTCATTAAAAAAAAAAAACCAAGACAAAGTACAATTATAGCAAAATAGTATGTGCAACAAAACTGGTCAAAATAAAACATCGATACAAAACAAATAGAAATATAAAGTAATAGGGAAGTTAAGCTCATTTAAGAATAATAAATTATATTCTTCAAACTTCAAAATACAGGTTCTAATCGATTCCTCAATGAGTGGGTGGGTGGATAGGTTCAACGCCCAAAACATGGAACCTATCCACCCAATAGCAGTTCCGAAATTTTGAAATTGGGAATCGGACCTGTTTTTATGGACAGTTGGATTCAATTCTTGGGTAGAACCGGACTAATTGCACATCCCTAATGTAAAGTGTCGTCAATGCAATGTCCCGGAGCATCCATGCCATTGCTTTCCAAATACAATTTTTTGCACGAGGCATCTTTTAAAAGTCTGATATTTATTGTGAGGTCTTGGTCGGTTTTCGCTATTTGTTTGCCAGGATGAAGAATGAAGATGGAAGCACACTTGAGGGATTTGGCACCGAGAAAACTATTGAAATTGCACGTAAAAATGAAATATGAAAATGATCCGTCATGAGAATCACTCCTCGAAAGATGAAAAGGATTCCCCTTCTGAATTCAAAGGCGAGTGCATGAGCGCACGTCGGGAAACATGCATGCATCAGTAAACACCTGTACAAAGACTCTGTACACGTAGAGGCGTAACGCTTGCGAGGCTCCGTGCATGGAGAGCGCCATCAACGCAACGCGCCGAGAAAAAGGTACTGGGGCGGCCAAGCGTTGGCCCTATTCATAACGGCCGTTGTACTTCAAACAAGATGTATAATCGAGTTTCATAATCTATCCTACGTTCAACTTTCCAAAAGAAAAGAAAGGGAAATAATTTGTCGTCATCGATTATTTTACTTTAATTATAAATTAGACTTGCTTCTAGATTGCTAATTAGGGGAGGTTGGTAGATAAAAAAAAGTCTGGTACTAAAAGAAAAGGAGCTGAAGCTAGCCAGAAATGGCAATGGCTAGAGAGAGACCACCCTAAGGTGAGAAAGAAGGCACCAATTGATTGCTCTTCGTTTCATTCTTGGGCTAGAGAAATTAAGAGAGAGAACAAAGGAGGCAGACAACTTCACAAACTAGCCGGCTAATAGCTACTCATATTATATTTGCAAGTGTGATAAGAGTTAATTCCAATTAGCATGATATAAGACAAAAGTTAAGTACCACTTTTCACTAAGAGAGAGAGAGAGAGAGAGAGAGAGAGTGCTGGGATTATAATAATGGTCTTTTTTTTCTGGAACATAATTAATAAGGAAGAGAGTCGGTTCAACCAGATTCATTGTCCTCCTGCCAGGCATCAATTACTCTTTTTTGACATCCTACATCACATTATGCCAAAAAGGGCATTAGTGATGAAGCATAAAGGCTGAGAAAACATGGTGGAGAGGGAAACTTGAGTACTTTGTCCATGCATTTGGGCAAAGAGCTATCTAGCTCTCTTCCCCCGTCGCCTGTTCGATTTCGTGTTGGTTCGTTCGGCCGCTTTCATATAGGCTCAATCATGAACTTGGTAACGAGTTTAGAACTGTTTAGGCCTAAAGCGTAAATAGGCAAGCTTGGGAAAAGATCATAAATTAGAAGGGTCCGCTCTAAACTTCGAAATTATTGCTAAAGGGGGCACTCGTGCGATTCGATTTAGGTTTATGGGATTTTAGTAGGTGCTCTAAGATACTTTCTTTTTTGGTACTGTTTCTTCAAGCGAGCAATAGAGCAAAATCTGTTGTCTTAGCCGGCCAGGTCGTATGATTTCTAGCCTGTGGGTTTATGAAAACGAAGAGAGAAATGTCATGAACACTTCGAAGATCGATAAAAAACGGCCAAAGAGACAAATCAAGTCGGTTTCCTCCAGAAAACAATTTAAACGTGAGCAACGAGCAAGGTATCAACACTATGTTCAATATTTTTCAAGAGAAATGCTATAAACAAACAAAAGCTCGAGATTATATTTAGAGTACTATATGTGTGCATGTTGATTCGATTCCTCACCTCGATGTCATTTACATCGATCCACGGGACGTTATCGCGTGATTCTCGAATTGTTTTTGACGAGGATCCTCTCACTAGGGATGCATTTGGATACACGGTGTGATACGACATGCTCGAAGCTACGCCCTCTCTTGTGTCGAACGCTTTGAGCGATTCAGCCATGCCAATTACAATAATTGAATGTCGAGTATTGATGAAGATATCTTCGTACTGCGAAGAGAAGAAAAGAAAATTCATAATAATCAACGCCACATGATTGGAGTGGATGGATCCCTTGCGAGAGGATATGGTGCGATGCTTGGAAAATAACAATCCAGACTCGGATTATGTAATTAAAAAACTGAGGAATTGGGATTACCATATGTTAAGAGGTAATCTTTACCAATGCCACATAAATTGCTACGTAAACTGCTTTCTTTCGAATGTGCCTCTCTCTATATTTAGGCTCGACTATCATTAGGCCCCTCCAATTGCATTTCTTCCTATCCGTCGCGATCTTTATCGCGAATGAAAGGGATGAAATTTATATCGCTACGTAAGTTGATCGAGACTAAGACATTCGAAGCATCCGGTAATTCTCTTTCTACGATTAAGTGGAAGTAATGCGTCTCTCCCATCGATATATAACTCGGCTACAATGAATTGAAATTTCATAGTCCATTGGTAATCAAGGCGAACAGTGATAGTGATTGCGACTCACCAATCAAATAAGCACAGAGCACGTTCTTTAATGAGTTATTAACCAAAGTCGGTGAGGCAATCATGAGACAATAAGTTTTAGCAAACTCTTTATATTATTTTTTCGACCAAAAGAAAAACTCTTTATATTTCAAGTGAACATGTCGTCCAAAAATTTATACTGATAGATCGTCAATAGGAAAAGATTAAGATACCCAAATACCCAAATTTGGCTTTGGCCATGATATATTTATTGATCATCAAATTGCTAATTTTTTAGTAGGGGAAACTTTCTAGAAAATGGAAATTAATAGTGTATAATTTGTCGATTTTCTGTACGGTAGAGAGAAAAATTAATATCAAGGACGAGTCTGATTCTTGTGGTCGTGAAAACCCTTCGTATTTCGAAATTGGTGTGCTTTACTTTTAATTCTTATATTTAAATTAAAAAAAAAAGAGAGCCAAAAGAGGCGAACAACTGGAAAAAGGACAAGATGTGATATTGACAATGCGGACATTCCCGTTTTGTCGACAAACCACGAAGATATTTTCCGCACCCCTTTTCATTTTCCAAATATAATTTAAGGCTATTACCATCAAATATCTCAAATTAATACACTCATATCGCATTAACCTCGAATTAATTTTTATATCATAAAAATATCCAAACTGATGCACCAAATTATCCCAAATAGGTACACTCATGCCACCTTAATATGAGATTTTTGGGGTAAATGGCACAAGTATATCAGTTTAGAGTAAATAAGACACGGATGTAACCTTTAAGGTTTTTCACGAGACAAAAATTAATTTGAGGTAAATGTGACATGAGTGTACCAATTTGGGATAAATATGGCATAAATGTACCAGTTCGAGAGTTTTTATGACACAAAAATTAGTTTGGAGTAAGAATGGCACGAGTGTACAAGTTTGAAGTTTTTCGTGGTATTAACCATGTAAATTATATCTTAAAAGAATAGGTGAAATCTTCGAATGATTTAGAAAATAATTTTCTGAAAATGATAGCTCGTATCGTTTGAAAAAATTTGTCAATGAAAAATATTTTCATTACCAATAATAATTTTAAATTTAAACATTTTGGTGAGCAATGATAACATTTTCAGTTCATTCATTTTCGTGAGCGATACAAACCACCATCTCTCAGAAAAATATTTTCCACACTATTTATTTTTCGCAAAACAAACACACATCCTTTCAATCCTATTTTCCGTCCGACTATTTTTCTAGCTCATAAAATCTTTTGTCATTTAGCCATGATTGGTCAAACGTGGTAAAGCAAATTGGGAAGGTCGAATCATGGGCTATTTTCAAAGTGGCAATGTTAGGTATTAGAGCAATGAGAACCATGAAATGGAATATTGGGAAAATTAAAAAAAAGGGGGAAAAATGAACGAAAGTGATCATAATGATAATAATGATAATAATAATAAGACGAATTGGAGATCGTGTGTGGGAACCCCACCGCATCACGTGCACGAGACTTTCGCTCGCGAACTCTCTCGCTCCACTCTAACGTCGTATGATTCGCATTTCATGATTGTCAAAAAGAGATTGTATTTAAAATTAAGCAATTATAAAGAGAGAATTGCCACTCATCATGGTCATTATAGTCTCTCTTATAGGTAAATGCTGCATCGGTTTCGATCCAACTCGGGAACCGGACCAGATTTGCCAGTTCTGGACGGTTCTCGCGAACTCAGTCCCGTTCCCGATTTCGAGTTTTTGGAATCAGAAATAATCGGTTCGGTTCCCGATTCCCGAGAAGGAAACGTGCCGATTGGACTGGACTAGATCGAACCGGGGAAAACCATAAAAATTTTTTGAAAACAAAGTATTGACCGAGCAGTATGTTCCCGGTTGCTTGTGAGTCTACTTCGTTTATTTTTACTTTTTGCATAGCAATGACACTGCGAGTCCTCGGTACTAGGGTGGACAGAGTCCTTTCTCGGTTATACAGACTAGGAATTGATCATGTCCAATCCGGTTTCCAATTTCAGGGTAGGAACTAACCCACCCTGAAATCGATCACCTCTAGTTAGAAGCGAATCAAGTGATCATCACCATTTCTTTTGTTAATCAAGCATGGAACAGAAATTTACACACTCCTCCCGAAATCTCATTTTGCCCCTCTTGAAAGTTTCTTTATTTCTCTTCATTGGCCTTGAAAATCTCTCGAGTTATTACTCACTCCAATCGAAAATCTCCGCCCAAACAAGAGACGCAAAAGAGTCGAGCCACTCGTGAGCTATTTAAACTCGATCGGTGAATTACCGGAGCTCCACTCGAAGTCGAGCTCTAAACTCGAAACCACGCTTGGCCGGATAGTCAAAACTCCCACGTAATTTAACAACATAGGAACATTTTTTTAGGGTAAGAGCATAGAACTATTTCTAATATTACAATTATGAGGATAATGTCGGTTTTCGTTTCTTGTTGTATATTCAAAACTCTCAGTTGAATTTGGACTAAAGATCTTCTTCTCGATCGGGTTGAGTCGTGCTCTTTAAGTGTTCAGAAACCTAATTGAGTGGAAGCTCGAAGCCTGTGAAATGACGCCCAAAGTCGAGCGTTGAGCTGTACATAATGGACCATCAAACCGTGCCCACACGTGTTAGTTGCGCTCTCTAGAAGAAAAGGAGCAAACGAAAAAGTCCAATCCATGGGGCGTATGTCACATTTATTACGCGAAGAGTAAAGTCTTCTCAAGATTTGGCCGCGGATTTCAAAGGAATTGTCTCACAAATCAATCATTGTCATTGACATGTTACCATCAAACACTTGTATTCTTAACCCTCTTATTTTCAAACCTAATCACGAAATCGAGATACCGGTGACGCTGAGCTTCCTGGAACGAGAGATAAAGGTGATGGGTACATAAAGACCCCAAGGCACATCGAAAGGGGAGGTCTGAAATTGTTAGACAGTCTCGCCTTTCGCGGGACCAGGCACATGTACCACATCGAATGTGCACACCCAACCGACGGTGGGACTAAACGTGAGTTTGACGATCCATTGGCTTCGAGACTCTTCATGTAGGTAAAAGTTCCTTCACTCAAGATATCTCTTCAAACTAATTACACCCGCAGCGCCGCTGAGATCGCCAGAAGAAAACCGCAGCAAGGCGGCGCCGGGGTCGGGCGGCCTCGGGGTCACGCGACCCTGGCAATACCAGATCTCACTCGGGGTCGCACAACCTCGACGAGTGGCCAAATACATATTAATACCTTTCAGACTTTTAAGATCACGGAACCGTGATTAAAGAAAACATATGTGACTATCTTGAGAACTCCACAAAAATTAGTCCCCTCCCCCCACCGCTTCTAGAAACAACGAGGAAAAAGCAAGTCCACTTTGCAATACCAATCATGCACGAAAGCACGAGAGAGATCCCCCCGAAATTCTTTGTTAACAAATCGACAATCCTGTCACGAGCACCAGCACTGCTCGAGATATAAAAAATGGAATAATCTCAAACACGCGGCTTCAGTCACTATAAAGATCAACAATAATAACAACAACAACAACAAACAACAACAACATATGTCAATGTCACCATCCCGAGCTTCCACTGTGTAAAAAAATACCTGAGCGGGAGTTACAATCGGATTCCACAACCCCATGATCTCATTCGTCCCGGACCATATCGAAAATTTCGGCTCTAAAATGATGCCCGCGATCACGCACCGAGCAAACAGCGAGCATCCCTTTCGTTGATGTCGGGGTCCAATATAATAAGGGTCGCGAGCGAGATGATTGTTAAGGTTAAACAAGCATGCCCCGCCAATAATTAGGGACGACGACGCCATTGAAATGGAGGAACAGATTCAGAAGCGTGTAAGCAACAACTGGATTCCTTACACCCCCCCACAAGCGATTCCAATTCCTGTGTGGACCATCTCAAACCTGCGTCAGTGGAAATAAGTCAGAGCGGGATCGGATTCGCCATCCGGTGCTCGGGTTTAACATCAGAAGCAGCGATGCTTTCGCTAGCAACTTGACACGGATCATGGGTGTATACCAAATTGCAGAAAGTACGAGATTTTGCTTTTATCAAAAGGATGCTCGGGGGCGTAAGGGACCCAAGTGGATGGTTCAAAAATGGTATGCGATTTAAGTTTATCCAAAAGCAGACATCAGACACGACGACAAAAATGACCTGAGTCATTCAAGATGATATACGACGGTGACTGCACGCTCAGCCGATTAAGAGATGCAGAGGTGGGATTCATCACAAGGCCATTAAGAATCTCCAACTTCAGGATACTTTTCTGAAACCGGGAGTGCACACCGATCAAATTTTTCCGTAACCTGCTCCGATCTCTTTTTAGGGTCCCCCTGCACGTGTACTGCCGAGATTAGCTCCACCTCTGGACATCTCCATCGCAAATCACGCGGGAAACCACCGAGCTTGAGCTACCAAAAGAAAAATCGGAAAAGTTAAGTAGAGACGAAGATGTGCATGACGGCGATGCAATTTGTCCTTGTTGAGAGTACTTGGCTAATAGGGGCATATCTGTCTATTTCCTTTATTATTTTATATATTGCAGCAATAAGGGTAATATTGTAATTTTGGCCTTTTTGGCTTTATTATAAATAGATAGCTTGGGGTCACATAGACCTAACCAAGCATTCAATTCAGTTTTTTCTCTCAACATGGTATCAGAGCCAGATCTGAACTGAAACCCTAACCCTAATCTCTTCTCTGCGCAACCTTTCTTTTTCCTCTCTTCACGCCTTCACTCTCTCCCACCACAGTTCCTTCTCATCTTCTCCTTTGCTCTCTTTCATAGTGTAGGGCAGCACTAATGAGGTGATTCTTTGAATCTAGTGTCTGCCCTAAACTTCACCTCTATGACATAACTAAACTTCTTTGCAGTCCGCAATAGGTGGTTCAACTTCTTCTGCGATTTTTTGGATCTTCTTGTCTGGAATTGGTTTTGCCTTGCCGTTGGCCTACAATTCTCTCGTGTGTGAAGACCAAAGCACTGCAGTTCGTGGACCACCATATTTTTTCAGATTCTTTGGGATAAATTAGAATTATCGATTTTTTTTCAAGTTTTCAAAATCTTGAAAAAATCGATTTTTTTCTTCCCTTGATCTGATCTTGCTGATTTTTTGGAGGATTTTTTGCCTACTACCAGTGACACAATGTCTGACGGTTCAGTGGAGAACCCTCCACCTACAGGAGATGGCCGTATAGATTATATTACTTTCGCTACAATCTCTGTGAAGCTCGACGGCACAAATTATTTGATATGGTCTCGATCTGTATTCTTGACCATTGCAGGCCGTGGGCTTACAGGTCATATCAACGGCACTTCTGTGAAGCCGGAAACATCTGGTGCTACTCAAGACAAGTGGATCTCGAATGACTCTTTGGTAATGTCTTTTTTGCTTAACTCGATGCAGCCACATATTGCAAAAGGATATTTGCTTCTTGATACTGCGGCGCAAATTTGGTCAGCTGCTAGGGATACTTATGGTCAAATCGGGAATGATGCACAAGTGTATGAACTTCGAAAAAGGGTTCATGACACTTCTCAGAAGGAGATGACGATATCTCAATATTATGCTGAGCTTCGAAGTTTATGGCAAGAGCTAGATCATTATACAGATTATCAACCAACTAATGCTACAGACATTGCTGCCTACAAGAACCATGTGGACAAGATCAGAGTTTATGATTTCTTAGCAGGATTGAATGTTGAATATGATCAGATACGTGTTCAAGTCCTTAGCCGGTCTCCATTCCCCACTCTGGAGCAGTCCTATGCCCTAGTTCACTCAGAAGAAAGCCGTAGGACAGCAATGCTCCACTCCTCTACTATTGATCGATCTGCTCTACAAATTAGTGCTGGCACTATTATTAAATCTGGTTCGTTCCCTCGATTTAATGATACCCCTAAGGAAGTTGTGAAATGTGAATATTGTCATACTTCCTCCACAGTTGCTAATTCGTCTTCCCATTTTGCTTCAAATCTAGCCACTTCAGGTATCTTCTTTGGGGGGTTTAATACATCTGTTGTTTCCAGCCCATGGATCATTGATACAGGGGCTACAGATCATATGACAGGTTCTTCTAGTCTCTTTCATCAATACACCCCTACTTCCGGTAGAGACAAAGTTCGTGTAGCTGATGGAACCCTCTCTTCCATTGCTAGAAAAGGGTCTATCAATTGTTCCTCCACTCTTCCCTTGTCTTCTGTTTTACATATACCATCATTCTCTACTAATCTCCTTTCTATTAGTAGTTTGACTCGAGACTTAAATTGTAAAGTAACTTTTTTCCCTTCTTACTGTATTTTTCAGGATCTGGTAACGGAGAAGGAGATTGGATATGGTAGATTGGATGGTGGTCTTTATCTGCTCGAGGGTAGTGGGGTTTCTACTTCTATGTCGTCTACTACGCCCCATCAAGTTAATTCAGCGTTGACAGATCTCCATCAATGGCACTGCAGATTAGGTCATCCCCCTTTAGGAACTTTAGAAAAAGTTTTCCCGAGTCTCGTTTCAGCTTGTAATAAAGATGTGTTTTTTTGTGAAGCTTGTGTCTTTGCTAAACAAACTCGTTCTACATATTCATCTTCAAATAATAAAAGTCATTTTCCTTTTCATGTGATTCATACTGATGTGTGGGGTCCTTCCCGACGTACTTCTATTTCTGGTCATCGATGGTTTGTTACTTTTATCGATTGTCATTCTCGTGCAACTTGGGTTTATTTGTTGAATCATAAGAGTGACGTTTTTCGTTATTTTCAAATTTTTCACAAAATGATTCAAACTCAATTCAACGCCACTGTGAAAATCCTTCGCAGTGACAATGGCACTGAGTACACTGAAGGTCAGTTTCAACGGTATCTCTTTGATCATGGCATTATTCATCAGACCAGTTGTGTTGATACCCCAGCACAGAATGGTGTTGCCGAAAGAAAGAACCGACATTTGTTAGAGGTCGCCAGGTCTCTTATGTTCGCACGTCATGTCCCCTCTCAGTATTGGAGTGATGCTATTTTAACTGCTGCCTATTTAATCAATCGGATGCCGACTAGAATTCTTGATTTTCGCACACCTATTGATGTTTTACAAGGATCATCAACTTTTATTCTTCCTCCAAAAATTTTTGGTTGTGTTTGTTATGCTCGTAACACTACCTCTAAGAGTAAGTTGGAACCCCGCGGTCTCCGCTGCATATTTCTTGGGTATTCAGCTACTCAAAAGGGTTATAAGTGTTATCATCCTCCTTCTCGGCGCAATATTATATCTATGGATGTGATTTTTCATGAGTCTACTTCTTATTATTCCGCTCCACCTCTTCAGGGGGAGTGTCCTGGTGTAGAGGTGTTGCCAATTCTAGGTGTTCCTGAGGATATTACTTACTCTTCTCCTTCTCCTCCTCCTCCAGTAGTCTCTGATAGTTCTCCTTCTTCTTCTCAAGAGGAGAATGATGCAACGCAAGTAGAGAATAATGCAATACCTCAGGGGGAGATATCAGAGGTTCAGGGGGAGATCACACCCGTTAAGCAAAGTATTGGTATCTTTCAAAGGCGGATTGATAGTGGGGAAACATTGAAGACATATCGTCGTAGGAATTCCACTACCAACACGCAGGTTAAGACCACTGATACATTGCCTATTCAGTCAACATCTCCGGATCCGGATTCTACTACTCCTTCTAATGAGGTTTCTCCTTCTGATCTTCCTATCGCACTCCGAAAGGGTATTAGAACTTGTACTCAACACCCTATATCCAATGTTGTTTCCTATGACTCTTTGTCCAGCTCTTATCGTACTTTTATATCTTCTCTATCTTCTGTTTCTATTCCACGGAATTGGCAAGAAGCTTTTGCAGATGAGAAATGGAAGACAGCAATGGTGGAGGAAATGCATGCTTTGAAGAAAAATGACACGTGGGATCTTGTTGTTCTTCCTCCTGGGAAACAATCGGTAGGATGTAAGTGGGTGTTTGTAGTCAAACAGAAGATGGATGGTACTGTGGATAGATATAAAGCACGGTTGGTGGCGAAGGGATTTACTCAGACTTATGGGATTGACTATCAAGAAACCTTTGCTCCTGTTGCCAAGTTGAATACTGTTCGAGTGTTACTTTCGTGTGCTGTAAACCAGGGATGGGATCTTCAGCAGTTAGATGTGAAGAATGCCTTTCTCCATGGAGAGTTAGAAGAGGAGGTATATATGGAGATTCCTCCAGGTTTTTCTTGTGACAAAACTCAAGGTAAAGTGTGTAAGCTGAAACGTGCACTTTATGGTTTAAAGCAATCACCTCGAGCTTGGTTTGGTAGGTTTCAGAAAGCTATGATCTTTGTTGGGTATAAACAAAGTAATGCTGATCATACTTTGTTTGTGAAGAGATCAGGTGCTAAAGTCACTATTCTTATTGTCTATGTAGACGACATTATTGTCACAGGGAATGATACTGATGAGATAAGCCGGTTGAAGAATTTTCTTGGACAAGAATTCGAAATAAAGGATCTTGGCAAGCTTCGATACTTTCTTGGGATTGAAGTTGCCAGATCTTCAAAAGGTATCTTTCTATCCCAAAGGAAGTATGTCCTTGATCTTTTAACAGAAGTTGGGTTATTAGGATGTCGTCCCTCTGATACGCCTATTGAGGTCAATACTCGTCTTCAAGAAAAGGATGGTGATCCCGTCGATAAGGGTCGTTATCAACGGTTAGTGGGCAAGTTGATTTATTTATCACACACCAGACCTGATATTGCTTTTGCTGTGAGCCTAGTGAGTCAGTTTATGCATGATCCATACTCTACTCATATGGATGCTGTTCTTAGAATCCTTCGATATTTGAAATCTGCTCCCGGAAAAGGGATTCTTTTATCTCCTCGTGATGGCTTGAAAGTTGAAGCCTATACAGATGCTGATTGGGCTGGATCTCCTGACCGAAAGTCTATTTCTGGGTATTGTACTTTCTTAGGAGGGAATCTTGTGACTTGGCGCAGCAAAAAGCAGAATGTGATTGCTCGATCTAGTGCTGAAGCAGAATTTCGTGCAATGGCACATGGAGTTTGTGAACTGTTATGGCTTAAAGGATTACTTGAAGATCTTGGTGTATCTGTTCCTATTCCTATGATGCTATATTGTGATAATAAAGCCGCCATTAGTATTGCTCACAATCCTGTACAGCATGACCGTACAAAACATGTGGAGATTGACAGGCACTTTATCAAAGAGAAGTTGGAGAGCGGTTTAATTTGTATGCCCTTTGTTCAGTCCGGTGATCAACTTGCTGATGTGTTAACTAAAGGATTAGGGAGTAAATCGTTTCATCTTGTTTTAGTCAAGTTGGGCATGTGTGATATCTATGCTCCAACTTGAGGGGGAGTGTTGAGAGTACTTGGCTAATAGGGGCATATCTGTCTATTTCCTTTATTATTTTATATATTGCAGCAATAAGGGTAATATTGTAATTTTGGCCTTTTTTGGCTTTATTATAAATAGATAGCTTGGGGTCACATAGACCTAACTAAGCATTCAATTCAGTTTTTTCTCTCAACAGTCCTGGTTCAACTGGTGGTTGCTCCTGGTATGAGTTTGAGAGCCCAAAGAAAGAAAGAAAAATCAGTGCCAGTAGCTACCTCAAAGGAGACAAATAGCACCAAACCTGGAAAGATAAAAGTTCCCCACTTGGACCACTACAAATACTATATGGTGCAGACAGCACCTAGAACTAGATGCTTGAGTCGGGCGGCTCAGCTCAAGGCACAGCAATGATGCACGGCCTACCTGCAACATGCCTCTATAACTGAAAAACTTTATTGAAGGATCAAGAAAGTGCACACACAAGGAGCACAAAGGGAAATCTTTCGGCCAAAAGAGAAAACAACAGGAAAAATTTGCAGCTAAGCCACTTGTCGAGCGAATTCTGCAGAAATATTATCAGCTCAACAAAGCCAATGCGATTTCAAGATTTTTCCAATTAGTACTTTGAGGAATCTAACTTATTGACAGATATTCTCACCCCACTCTGGACATAATTCCAGGACCACCCACTTCAGACATAATTCTAGAAAGCCCTACATATAAAGATTTCATAATGAAAATGGGACGGGGAAGATGGAGATACACTTCCCATACCAATCTAGGAAAAATAAGGAAAATGACACAAACAATCCCTGAACTTTGGCCCAATGTGCAATTTGATCCCTAAACTTTTAATTTGTTCAATATAGTCCATGAACTTTAGTCTAATGTTCAATGTGATCCCTGAACTTTTAATTTGTTCGATGTGATCCCTGAACTTTTATTACATATTCAATTTAGTCCCTGAACTATATGAAAATGTTCAATGTAGTCCTTCTATTAATTCGAGTTCAGGGACTATATTGAACATTTTCATACAGTTTAGGGATTAACTTAAACATGTACCAAAAGTCCAAGGACCACATTGAACAGATTAAAAGTTCAGGGACCAAATTGAACCTTAGGTTAAAGTTTAGGGATTACATTGTACAATTTAAAAATTCAGGGACCAAATTGCACATTGAACCAAAGTTCAGGGACCGTTTGTGTCATTATCCCAAAAAAATAAAAAAGAAAAGAATGGAACAAGAACCATATCATGCATCAGTTCTTACTCCGAAACAGGAGAAATTCTTAGAAAAGATAAGAGATTCCAACAAACAAGACAGTTCTCACACCAAATTCTGAAAACCCAAAAGATGAAGGCATCATGAAAATACAAGTTGAACATGAGCAGGAGAGAAAATTCGTTGAGATGGTCTGAACCTAGGAGGGCACACCACATTTGACCCTAAAATAATATTACCAATGACAAAGTTAACTCATTCTCACAAAGTTTTAATTATTTATTGAACAAATCTGGATGTATTCAACAATGAGTCATACGTCCAAATAATCAATGACACATTTGACACCATCTATTGACAGAACACAATGATACAGCACCAATTGTCAACGTGAAGATATCCAACTGAAAAATGTAAACAAATAATCTCAGGAAGATACTCAACAGACAAGGACATTCTACTGCAATATGACCTATTACAAAATTAAAACTCACTGACCACAATGACTCAATGTCCTGTCAACAGATATAGGGATAAAAGGAAGGGAAGGGGGGGGGAGGGAGAGGCGGGAGGGGGAGAGAAAATGGTAATCTCAAAAAAATCAAAATGTGCAACCACACAATTTCTTCAAGCAGCAGGACAAACAAACTTACATAGTATTAAGGTAATCTCAGCATATTAACCATGTCAAAATGCCGCCTGTCCATGCTTCACTAAACAAGAGGGAAGAATACAGCTGCCACAAGTTCTTTGCTTTTACGCAAGCATAAAACTCTAATGGAATTCTGGCAGCTCAAAAACTCAGAAGTTCTGCCACAAGCTCAACATCATTCTCACTTAACCACCACCTGCCACTATGACTCTTCACATCCCACTTTCAACAATACACATACTTCTATGTGACCGAGTCGGTCTTTATACACACTATTTAATTTTGAGAAGCTGTATCATTAACTTATAAGCTACAAAAGTAGGAGAGAAAGACTCATTGCCAGAACTGCTTGAGAATGACTTCGTAGAGAAAGGTTGACGAAGACATCTTCAGTCACTGGACTGTAAATGAAGCCAAGAAGAAGATCGCTTCACCGCAGCACCAATTTATTTTGCAACTGTAAATTCGTTTTAGCACTTATCCTCTAGCTCTCAATTCGTTTGAATTTGACACGCTGGCTAATGAACTTCTACGCTTCACAAGTTTTCTTGGATTGTTACAATCTTTTACGATATCAGACATAGCTTCAGCTTTTTGCATGATCGACGTTCTCCTTGCACGTAACAAACCCCCTTGCCTGCAGTACATGTTTGGCAGATTCGTAGAATGAGGCACAGAGGACATCAAATCACGTAATTTGCACGCCAATTCAGTCATACCGCACTTGTGCAACTCATCCTTTAATCTCTGAAAGGTAATGTACTGCGGAACTACACCCCTCCGTATCATGTCCTCAAACTCTAGAACAGCCTCTTCAAATTTGTACATTCTACAAAGCAGATGAATTAACATTGTGCTAGTTGCTAGATCCATGTCAAGGCCTCTCGTTTTCATTTCCTTGCTAACCTGCACAGCCAATTCAAGTCTCTCCTCCTCACACAACAATTTTAGAAGAAGATGGTAAGTGAGACGATCCGGGGTGTAGCCAGATTCTATCATCTTGGTATAGAGGTTCATGCCATCCTCAATTTTACCAGATTTGGAGAAGTACCAGAAGAAGTAGTTATAAGTTGTAGGCGTTGGGACAACGCCTCTGCTTATCATAATTTTGATGATCCTACTCGCACCAACAAGATCCCCTGCCTTGCAAAACCCTTTTATCAAGGAATTGTAAGTGGAGATAGTGGGCCCAGATTCACAGACCAAAAACCGTTCCACCATCCCTAAAGCCTCCTCAAATCTACCTGCTTCGGCCAACGCATCAATGATCGGATTAAACACAACCGCATTTGGCTCGATCCCTTCTCTCTTCATCTCGTCAATCAACTCCTTTGCCCTCTCAACCTGCTGCATCCTGCAATATCCTTCCACAAGGGTACCGTAAGTTACAACCGTAGGCTTCACATTCTCCTTCTTCATCTCCGCCCAAAACGCTTCGGCACACTCCATATTCTTAGATCTAAGCCATCCATTCAACAATATATTATGTACACGAATTGACAGAATCCAATTAGATTTCGATCCTCTTGTGTAGGAAAGGTAGTCTGAAGCTACCCTAACATGCCCTTCTTTACAAAGGGAGTCCAACAGTATCTCCAGCAATTTCATTTCCGAATCAGCATTCTGAATGAAATCCAAACCACTGGCAAATTCGAACGTTCGAATAGCCAGTTGAGTCCTACCTGCAAAATAGCACCCCTCATAAGAATCCAACATTCGAGACCATGGAGATACTAGTCCAAAGTTCAAAACAAGAACTAAATTCTTCTTCTTTTCACACGCGCGTCTCGCGAAACCTCGCTAACAAATTCAGACTCGAACCAAGCGTCGAACTAAGCTCCGCGAACCGGGAAGAGAGGGGAAAGAATCACAAATCCTCTACCTCCAAAAGCACTCACTGTCACATTGCCTAACCTACTAAAACTACCCAAATCTCCAAATCTTCATGCAAGTTTACATTTTCGGGTTGCTTATAATTGAAGATGAGGGTGTGCTTCTTCTCTGAAATTCATCTGGTAGCAAAACACAGCAAGGTGATGACTTCGTACCTGCTCGAGCATACCGTCTGATCATTATGGCGAAGGTATCCGCCGAAACCAGCACAGGCTCCCCATTGCCCCGGAGCCGACCGTTGATCAGCTCCCACGCGGCATCGAAGTCCCTCGCCTTCCCGAGCGCGTTGATCATCGAGTTGAACAGCCCCGCGGACGGCCGAAACTCCGGCTGCTTCTCCGCCCACCGGAACAGACCGAACAGCAGCTTCGGAGACGAGTCGAAACGGGCGAATATCGCCTCCATCAGGTCGTTCCGAGGTCGGACCCCGGCCTCATCGAGCGCGGAGTCGAGAGCGGGGCCGGCGGCCAGGCCGGGGTCCGCGAACAGGCCGCAGATGGCGTCGAAGGCGTCCCGCGGGAAGTCGAGGCCGCGGCCGCGGTCGGGGCTGGGGCCGGCGGGCGGAGGCGGGACGGGGATTAGGTGTGGCGGCGCGGGCCGCTCGGCGGACGGGCCCGGCGGCGGCGGCGCGGACGGCCGCGGTTCGCCGCCGTGGGCGGAGGGGGAGGAGGGGGAGCGCGGTCGGGAATGGATCCCAAGAGCGCTTCCGGCGGCGGCTGCGGCGAATAGGGGAGTCCGGGAGAGTATAGAGCGGCCGACGGCGGCGGAGCAGCGGCGGAGGGCGGCCATCTCTCGCGGCGTCGCTGCGCGCTGGATTGCGCCGCGGTCCGTTTTCCGAGCTCGTTTTATATCACGTGATTATTACAGAAGAAAATACATTTATATTCACGGAATATTTCATAAAATTCGAAAATAAAATCACTCTAGAGCTCCTAAACATTTTACGTGGAATATAATTATTGACTATGCATTAGAAATTTCTTTTATTTAAAAAATACAATCGAGCCTTAAAGTATATTCTCATTCATGCAATTAAAATTCGAACTCATTAGTGACATCGCCAAAATTTGGAACTAATTGGAATTATCATCAAATAGAAAAGTTATTGAGAATGACAGTTAATAAAATAATTAATTGAGAATTTAAAATCGGACTTCACCCAGAGTTGGACAAAAATTAATAATTCGAATATCAAATTAAACTATCAAAAAAAATTTAAACTTTAGTTTAATGTGTAATGTTGTCCCTGAATTTTTAATTTATTTAATGAGGTCCCTGAACTTTTGAAAAATGTTCAATTTAATCCATAAATAAACTTTTGGAAAATATTCGATGTAGTCTCTAAACTATAGTTTCTAAACCAGTTTAGGAATCCTAAATTATACATTTTCAAAAAGTTCAAGAATCTCATTGAACAAATTAGAAGTTTAAGGACGACATTACACATTTACCAAAAGTATAAGAACAATTTGTGTCATTTTCCGAATTGATTACAAAGGCATATAGGACCGACTAACCAATGTTTTGATTGAGTTCATCACGTAAAATCCGGGTCCTTCTACGCTCGAGAGTACCATGCTAGTAGTTTCTCCGACATAAGTTGGTAACTTTACGGCGATTATTTCATTATCCGAGTCAGCAACTCTTCGGGGGGAACGACTCGTCTTCGCTTTCTTTCGAGCTCGTCGGCAAGAGTAGCGCCGGCATAGCCATCGAGATCACTAAGAATTGCAGTTGATTCTGAACCTAACGTTTTATGCAACTCTTGGAACATGGAAAGAAAACGATAGAGCTCGTCCTTGATCCGGACGCGCCTAGTTCATATGACCGTGCATCAACAGCACGACCCTAGCTGAAATCAGGCTTCACTAGAAACTATTGAATTACCCGAAGTTCGACTCTAGCCGACATGAATCGATCACGAAAATGGACCGCAAGCCGGGCACTCTCCGTTTATAGACTCGAAAACCTATCCGGGTGGCTGCTCGCATACATCTCCCACCAGTCCGATCCCCCCCCAAATTTTCAGTCACCAAATCTAGGATGCGGATCCGATGCAATAGAAAGGAAATCACCTGGTACTTCATAACAGCCCGACACCACGTCGAGGAGGATTTCACGGAGGAGTGAGGGTGGCGGCGCTCGAGCGGCACAAGCAAATGAGCTGTGAAAGGCATCAGCATACAGATAAACAAGCCGCGAATTCTTTTCTTAAGAGAAACGAATATTCGCGCACTAGGAGGCGGACATTACATAGGACAGATTGCCGTGTCCGTCGCCCGTTAGAAGATCCTTCCCGAGAAAAAGGAGAAAAACAGAAGCACCAAAAAAAACAGCCTTCAATTCTCCCCCTTTCGATACGCTGGGTACATAAAAGCCGGGGAGCGACAAAAACGAAAAAAAGCTCTAGAGATCCGGTTTAGCAAGCGATTGAGGTTGCCAAGGGAGAAACAAGGATGGCGATATTTCGACCTACCGGCTGGTGACTGGCCGCGGATTCTAATCTCCTCCATGCCTCGTTCCGCTTCTCCGCCGCTAGCCTCAGCCTTTCTCCTTCTTCCTGGGACTGAGCTAGGCAGGACAAGAACAGCTCCTCGTCCATCTCCGAGAACATCCTTTTCACGCTGAGGGTCAGATTGAGCACCGCTGGGTTCCAGTGGCCCCGGGCGTTCTTCTCTAGGGCTGGGAACACAATGGGCATGATCGCCCACCTGTTGTGCGCCATCAAGCCGACGATTTGCTCATTGTTCCATAAGAAAAGGGCCCTCTCAGCCACCTGAAAGAAATACGCAACCACAAAGAAAACGAAGCCTTAATTCAAAATCCACAAGCTGAAGCAACTTTGGACATCATCTTTAAGTTTAAACAAGATGAATCCACGGTCTGATTTAAGAGGAAAATCACACCAACATGGGACAGCATGTGCATAGTTACAAGCTGCACAACCAATGAAGCTTTTACATGCCAAGACTCAAACTAGCCAATTACAACCACGTAAATACTCAAAAATAAAGAAAAGCGCTGCATTCAGCACGTCACTCCACATCAATTGGGCGAGCCATCCGAAGAACAAAGGATCACATGCACCAAAAGATGAAATCACTTGGCCTTTTAATGTGTAATGAACTCTGCAGGAAGGAAAGCAGCTAACCTATGTTTTAAGCAACTGATACAGAAAGTAGCAGGTGTGAACAAGGTCTCATCCCGCAGAAATAAACTAGTCAATGGATGTCCTTTTATAAATGACAAATCAATAGATATCCTAGAGCTAATGGTGCAAACCCTGCGAAATAATGCGGACAAATGTAACAGTTGTATACCACTCACCGCCCCTTCCTCCATGAAAGAGAGATTAGAAAGGAAAAAACCAATAGTCAGCCATTAAAGAGTGTGTTAACACTTTTTCAAAGGAATTGCCACAGCCAAAAAAAATGGGTAAGCGTCTGTTTTTCAATTCCCAAATGAATTGCCAAGGCCAAAAGATTGTTGCTTATGAGTGAACTTGCAGCGGAGAGATGATGTATATGCTGACGAGCCAGAAAAATGAAGAATGGTTTGTGAACTTAGTTGCGATAGAACCTAGGCAATGATAGGCAATCTCTGCTTTATGGCATTCCCATCAGTCAGTTAGCAGCTTTTGCATGTTTAACCAATTTTACCCTAATTTAAGAGCTTATATGCTCACCGGAGGAAAGAATGTAATCAGGCTAACGGTGAATACAAGTCCTTCCTTATTATTCTCTCTATTTTTCTTGTCTCGGTTTTCAGCTGCCAATCGTGTCCTTATTCTGTTCCTCTATTCTCATTCCAATGGCTTCCAAAAACTTGAGGATCATAACAAACCATGAATAAATTCTTTGAAACATCTTGATGTTTCAGTAGGCAATATTTCCCAATTAAACATTGACATGTCAAGTCTGTCATATTATTTATAGCAAGTTCTTTGTATTCCCTAGGCACCCATGAGGCATCTTGCCGCATCATTTTAAGCAGGAGTGGTGAAGGCAAAGATGTTATGACAGAGCAAAATATGCAATTCCACTTGCAAACACTTCTCGCTCACGTCTCTGCTGTGCAACTGATCATCTTGTAACCATCATTTAACTTCTTTTTCTGACCTCACAATTCCCGATGTCAAAACAATAGACTAATGTGAATTTTCAACGAACAATTTAATTTAAAGAGCCTACAGCAGAAGGTTCTGAACGCTACATGAGCAAATATTAATGAAAGTTATGAATGTCTACCTCTCCTCCACCCATGTTCTCTCTTTCAAACTCTCCATTTTACATAAGCTCATGCACAAAAGTACTGGGTTATTCAAAACACGTAAAAAATGTCCTCTCTTGATGACACAAGGCAATTATAATTTCCCTAAGTAACATTTAACATTTACAAACTGATTGTCACCTAACTCCAGTGTTAAAGAATACATAAAATGCGCAACTTTTCTGGAGTTATTGAGCATTTCCATCCCAGCAGCTTCTGTGAGATGCAGCATGAAATCAATTCAACGAAGCATGTAGAATTTCAAATTGATAGAAATTTTTGCTCCATAAATCGATGTTCTCCAATCTCTACCATCAAATTGGCCACTCGAAAAAGAAATAGAGAGGGCCAAGAAATTCAAATTACAAAAGTTTCAGACTTGCAAGCCAAGATGGTCATGAAAATACAGCTATTGGTTGAACAATCATCCTGATGAGCGGGAAATCCAGAAGAAGCAATGGAAAAGGCCAACTTGATTACCTGGAAGTGGAAGCTGTTGATGCAACAACTGATCCGCGAGAAAAGTGGGACCATGACCTTCTCAAACTCTACCGTGTTAATCGTTTCCAGGATCTCTTCTATCTCACTCAAGAACATCACTTCCTTCTGGCTATTAGTTATTGGCCAACACTTCAATAACCCCTTTATCACGACACTGGCTAACCTAGGCTCCTTCTCTATAAATTGCATTATACAATACGATAGCTGTTGAAAGTACACACCCAAAGACTTAGGCTTGTGCAGAGGAATTACAACCCTCGAAAAGAAGATCTTGTGTTCCTCTTTTAGAGGCAATGCAAACCCGCTGATCACACTTCCGAAAATCTCCAATAATTCAGCAATCCCATTATGCTTCTCGGTCTCAAACACGAACCGGTAGAATATACTGCTTATGGACTTCCTTATGAAAGGCCTGTGAACCATAAATTTCCCATAAATTCTATGCAACGCAGTCTTCAGACACTCTCTTTCTCTGGGATCCTCAGAATCAAACAAATCAAGCAATCTCAATATGAAAGCATGGTCGATATACTTCTTTGCAACTTTTATATCCAGACAAGACGAGGTAACAAACTTAATCAGTATGTCGTACACCACCTGCAAATGTGACCAAGCAGGATCGAACTTCGGATCATCATGGTTGTCGTTCTCACCGCCACTACCAGTCGAATGGGACCGATAACTAGGCGGAAACACCCGGAACAAATTAATAGCACACATCCTGCACATCGCTAGAACCGCGGGTTCGGCGAACCTGACTGATCCAGATGCTACGAATTCCAAAATCTCGATCAGGATTTGCCGCTTAACATCTTTCTCCATGGTATTCTTCCCTGGGTCCGTGAAATCGAATGTGACACAGCAAAGGCTCAGTTTACTCACCAAGAGATTCATCTTTTCGGATGCCGGGACATCTTTGAACGGCACCAAGGGCTCGATCCCGGCGATGACGCTCGCCGGGAAGACCACCGAGGATGCGCGCCTCGGCCCGTTGGATCGAGCAGACGACGAATTGCCGCCGCCCGATTTCTGAGCGCCATCGGGAGACCCCGAGGCGCACTGAATCGACTCGCCCGAGTCCAACCTGGGCGCTCTCCTGGGGATTTTACTGAGAATCTGCTTAAGCATTGCGGAGGGAAACCCAAAAGGACAGAGCGAAAGGGTCAATCGAGAAAGAGGGTTCGAATCAAAAGCATCCAAGATCGTTCCTTTAAGTTAAAAAACGAACACCGACGCCAAACAGAAGCGGCACAAAACCCTAACCGCTCCGGCGGGGATCGATGGGGAGCGACATTGGGGAAATCGGGGAAGACCCAGATGTCCGAAACAGGCGGGAGTTGGAATGTGGGTGGATCAAAATCAAGAACTTTCCTGCTTCGCAAGAAAGGAAAAAGAAACGGCAGCTAAAGAAATCTCACTGGGGGCACGAAACTCCGACGAAAAGAAGAAGCGGGTATCAGCATTTGGCGCTAGAGACGAAGGAAACAGAGCCCCTGTTCAGGCGACGAATGCTTCAATCCCCCGTGCATGCGTCCGGGCAAAGAACGAGAGACACGGAGAGACAGAGACACCGACACGAACCCGCGAACCGCAGGGAAAGAACGACGGGGGCGTGCGATGCGACCGCGAGGAGATTTTGGGGTCCTTAAAGAAACCACGGGATTTTCCCTTAAGCTCGCGTGGGAGATCTTGGGTTTGAATCTCGCACGATCATCCCCCGCACACGGCCGAAAGATCTGGAACGGGGTGGAAAAAAGGGAAAAGGGGGAAGAAAGAGAGAGGGCCAGAATATGAGAATCGGAGAAAAAGTTGATGTCTTTGGGCTCCTCCTCCCCCTACTCCTCCACCTCCTCCTGAAGGGTTAAAAAATTTGCAGGTTTTGTCAGACGGAACACGAAGGAGCTGCTAAAATTAATGAAGGGAGCAGACACTGTGATTTGCCTTGTCCTGTTCTCTCTTGTCTCGGTTTGTTCTCTCTGATTTTCTTCTCGCGGTTTGATTTTATCTTTCTATTCTTATGGTTATATACATATGCGTATATTTTGAATTTAATGCTCGCTCCCGATACCTAGCATCGTCTCTATAAAAGAAAATGCAATCGAAAGTTCTAAGGTAAAGCCCCTAAGGCTTATCCAAAGTTTTGGGAAATTTTTTCCAAGGTTTTCTAAATTTTTAGAAGTTTTAAACTAAATCTAGAATGAAGTTAACACTAATATTTAGTGAAATTAACCCGAAAAAAATTCCTATTTTTTTTCTGAATTTTTAAATATTTTTCAGACTTCTTTTTTTTTTGCGACGTTTAAGGAAATGTACTGATTTGTTTCCCGACTGGACAATTTTTGGATAGAAATGGTTTATGAAATGAAAAATTCGGAAATCATCTTTCGATATTATTTCGGTAAACACTATTTATATACATGAGGCCTCCGGCCACGTATTCGAGACGGACATGCAGCCATCCGGATGTCTCTCGCATAGGATATGATCCGCTCCCCGATCGCCCGAGGGATTGGCCGATAAAAATAACGAGTTTATTTCTACGGACAAAATAACAACTATTGTGAAAGAGATAAATAGATTACGAAAGATGATTTCGGTATTACGAAGGCTAAGATGTAAAAGCCACGATTTTTCTAGAAAAGTTTCACCCCTACAGCGATCTAATTTTCATGAATTCCTAATTATTATAAACTAATTTAAAGGAATTAAACTGGAGAGAGAAAGAGCGAACTCATCTTGATTGATTATTCAATTAAGTGTTGAAAGTTGAAAACTATCACATAATAAGATTAAACTTGTTTAATATCATTGATTAGCATTTACTAGAGCGTCAAATGGATGGGTCGGTCGAGTAAAAAATGGTCCGACCTATGTTGGATCATGTTGACCCATTTAGCCCGTTTTAACCCATTTTTATATAGTGTAAATTTAATGACCAATACCCGTACCCGACCCATATTAGCAAAATACATTAGTATTCTAGAAAAACCCATATCCATCCATTTAACACATTTTAAACTCTCGCATGCATACGTTACTTAAATAAAAACTTCACACAAATTTAAAAAGAAAATTAAACAATACAAAATTAGTAAATAAAGTCAAAAATATAAATAAGCTATAAATCGAAATACCTATAAAGAATTTAATGCTGGAAAACCCGTTTTGTGACTTGGACTCAATGAGCTCAATTTTGTATGGGTAACTCGTTATTTTTTTTATTTGGGTTATAAATAAGTTGAGAAAAAATAAAACTCAAAAAAAAATATTTTAACCCATTTTAAAAAACCCACACCCGCTCAAGCAAGTTATGTGGGTCTGATTCCACGAATAGCACGGAGGTCTTCAACGATCAAATCAAGGATCATAAGATCCTGGGAATTTATCAAATCAATGGCCAATGTTTGAAATTCCAACATCGTTTTGCTCAATCAAAGTTTGAAATTACTAGCCTAGCCGACTTCAGGGTGCCATAAGTAACATTCATTAGTGCTTAAATCTGAAGCTTCATGAACATCAAACTTCGGTAAGAGTATATAGAATATAGTCTTTTGGTAACGTGGATGGGTAACGTGTGCTGTGGGGGAGAGAGAACAGTGGCCAACGGGGTCAAATGAGTCAGACTGAGTGAAAACCAAGTCATAGTTCCCGAGTTAAGCGTCCCAAATCAACGAGAAGACCAGAGAGATGGTGCGTCATCTGAAACCCCGTAGAAGGGAAGGATCATCCACTAAACTGGCCTATTCGAAACTAAGTCTAATTTGGGTTGGTCGGACCCGTTCGATCTGGTTCAACCGGTTCAATTGGTTCCTTGACAAAAGTTTTGTGCAATTTAATCCAATTTGCTCTCTGGAGAACCTAATTGTAAAAAATTTCTAACCAATTATCAAATGAATGGATTAAATTGGAATAAAACAACTTAAATCCAATCGATTAAACTCAATCAAACCCATTATTAACATTCCAATCGAATTAATTTGTTGCAATTACATCATGAGCGATGCCAATTTCATCTCAATTGATTTGCCTCACGTAAATTGGGGATCTTCAATCAATCGATGCAATTTTGTCAATTTTGTTCTTAATTGACAAAATTGATTTCAATTAAACTCAATTGACCTGAAAAGCACTCAATTGATTCAATTGAATGGGTTTAAATCACTCCAATGTGCACAAATTGACTTTCACATGATGTCTTGAATTAAACCCTAAAAAGAAATAGGAGCTTCATAATCAAATTGAAGCACAATTAATCAATTTAACTCATAGATTGGAATGTGTCAAGTTGAATTGCATCAATTGGATTAAACTAGCATGATTTTGCAAGTCCTTGTTTATCTAAATTGATCAAATTGATTCAAATTCATGTGAATTTGTCAAAATTGATGTAGGATTTGAGTTGCATATAAGAAATCGGACTCATCTATGGTTTAATTGAGCAAATCATGAGAAACCGACAGTACCTCTAGTTATGGCTCAGATTAGGGGTTTTTACCCTTGGCTTGGAGTTTAAATTGACTTGAAAATTGAATACGAGACAACCTTTATATCAAATGTTATGAAGGAAACTATCTTGAAAAATGACTAGAAATAAAATAATTTTATTTTTGACCAATTTCGAACCAAGATTCACGAGTTGGGGAAAAGTTGGTTTTAAATTGATTTTTGCGAAATTGATGGTGCCAAAGTCAAATTGAAGTAAAAATAAGTTGATTTAAGGGTTTTGAATTTTTTCAATTTTTTTGGACAACGTGTTGACTAAAAGTCTACATTTTAGTAATTAGTTACTAAAATGCCAATTAATGGGTCAAACTTTGATTTTTTCGAACATTGACTATGCAAAAGTGAAATTGACACTATTTTGGGATTTTTCATGCAACAAAAACATTGAAATTGACTTAGAGTTGACTTTTTGGTCAAAATTTAATCAAAAAGTCAACTTGAAAGTCAACGTTTTGACTTTTTGAGATTAAGGTGCAAATGAAAAGAAAATCAAGGGCTAATGCAAGAAAAAAATGTTAAATGAATCTTTTTGATTGAAAAAGGGGCTCTGTCGCGATTAGAAACCCTTGTTTCAATATTTTTATTTTTACAACACGTCGGCTAAAAATCAGTTATCAACAAAAATTACTAGAGGATTTCATCCTTATTGTGGTTGTTATTGTTGAGAATAGACGTAGGTATGGGGATAAAGTGGAACCACTATATATTTGCTGACAATATCTTCTATCTCTTCACTGTTCATTTTCTATCTGTTAAACAACAGCATGAGCACTTGATTTCTATAATATGTTTTTGCTATTGTTTAAAATTTAACTTCTTGTATTCCACAAAAGTTCTTCATAGTTCTCAAATAACTTGTTCACCTTTTCTTTAGATTGTATTGTTAACCCCCAACACGGTCATCGAGGATAACGTTTGCCATGCCAATAATTATGCATGATATGCTGTGAAACAACGAGACAAGTGGCAAACATTCATTTTTTTAGAACAGTGGCAAGCACGCATTGCTCGGAGACAATTTTCAGTCTCTCAAATCTTTTATAGTGTTTGGAATGCAAACATTTATCTTTTACCAATTTTTTTAGTCGAATATCTTTTACCATCTTTAAAGTATCAGTTTTTTGCACACGCGCAACGTGTGTGCCCATTTGCTAATATATAAAAAAATAAACTCAGAACTTTTCTATAGTAGTTCCATCAAAAACCTATGCGACATGACAATGGCATAACATTAACTATGGGAAAAAATCGTAATTCACCCGTAAAGTAAATCTCTAACATTCATGATTATTTAAATATTTAGCACTTTCCAAACATACCCAAATATTATCATTTTTCTTTGAGCTAAATAATTTTTTATTTCACAACAATTACAATTCACTTTTTCAAATAGATCAATTCATTGAAAACAAAGTTTCTGAATACATAAAATTTTTAATCATTTGGATAAAAGAAAACTTTTTCATTATATATTGTCAACCAACCTGCTGCCCTAATAATTTTCTTTTGGAGTCATCCCTACCTGGAAGTGCCTTGCATCATATATAACTTTCCTCTACTTTCTTCTTTCAATTTCAGTTTCTCTAATTTTTTTTAATACCCTTTGCATTTTGCATTTGAAACATTTACTACTTAACACTTTAGTCTTTGATAATAGATAGGCCTCAAAACTAGCGATGTATGTGGTGAACGTGTAAGGAGTTTGTCAACAAATGGCTAACATGTACTTTTTTCAAAATGGAAAACATGCATTATTTTACGGAAAAGTTTTAGCATCTCGATGCTCTAATTTCCGGTCATACCTCAACTCCCTTTATCCTTAATGAATAAATTTTCATTTTGAAGTTTATATGTATATTCGGTCATCAAGAATCATGTTGGTTATGGCAATAATTATGCATGATATGACCATGAAAGAATGAGACAAGTGGCAAGCATGCATTGTTCAAAAAAAATTTTCAGTCTCTCAAAACTTTTACAATGTTCGGAATTAAAACATTTATCTTTTACCATATTTCAAATCTTAGGTTTTTGCACACATGCAACATGTATGCCCATTTGCTAATCTACAAGAAAACAAAGTCAAAGAAGTTTTCTCAAAAGTTCCATCAAAAGCCTATGGTGACATTATGATGACATAACATTAATCGAGGGAAAAAATCGTAATTCAAACATTGACTGAATCTCTAACATTCTTGATTCCTTAAAGTTTTAGCACTTTCCAAACTTACTCGAATAATTAAATTTTTCTTTGTAAGTTAAATAATTTTTTATTTCATAAGAATTACAATTCACTTTTTATAACAATCAAATTTTTAAAAAACTCTTTTTCTAAATGCTTGAAACTTAAAATCATTTGGATTAAAGAAAAGTTTGTCATTACATATTGTTAGCCACAACGGCCGCCCCAAGAACATCCGTACTTGGAAGTGCCTTGTGTCATATATAACTTTTCTCTACAAATTTCCTTCATTTTCAGTTTCTATATTTTTTTTGCTTTTGATTTCATTTGTATTTTGAATTAGTAACATTTATTTCGTAACACTTTAGTCTTGGACAATATATGGGCCTCAAAACTAGTTATGCATGTGGTGAACATGGATGGAGGTTGCAAACAAGTGGCTAAGATACTCTTTTCAAAATGGAAAACACGCATCATTTTACGGAAAAGCTTTAGCATCTTGATGCTCTAATTTTCAGTCATTCAATTGCTTTTTTCTTTAATGAATGAACTTGTCTTTTTGAATTTTATATTTATGTTTGATATTCCAGAATAACTTTGGTTATGGCAATAATTATGCATGATATGACCATGAAAGAATTAGACAAGTGGCAAACATGCATTTTTTTTAGGATAGTGGCAAGCATGCATTACTCAAAGATAATTTTCAGTCTCTCAAACCTTTTTCCATGTTTGGAACAAACACATTTATCTTTGACCATCTTTCAAATGTTAGTTTCTTGCACACACGCGACAGGTATTGTCATGCCCCGAACCTTACGAGTGTGCGATCATCCCTTCGTGGTCGCAATATACGTGACATCCCAAGACTTGTCGCTGACTCAATCGAAACACTAACGAGTAACGCATGCGAAAGCAACCTTGAACTCTCCGTACAATATACAAACAACGGGATAGTAGAGAGACAAATAATACACATCAACAAGACACAATTTGTCGCGACCTAAAAATTTTCCTTCTCAGGCTAATGGATTATTAGGACTAAACCTAACTCGAGCCCTCCCAAGCCCTACCAATTCGCAACTTTGGGTTTAAGTTTTTAACATGCAAATGTTTTCATGCTTGGAGTCGCCACTAATCAATTTGTGGTAGGTCGATTAGAAACCTAAATAAAACATAGGGAGATATGTTTTATTCCTACGAACCAGAGATTCTAAGCCCGGGGACTTGATTACGCTAGATCTAGTCTAACGCCCTTTCGGTACCTTTTCTTTCAAAAATATTTTGGCAAGCAGTTTGGATCCATTTTAACTTAGTCACTAACATATGAGGTGTTCATGCGGATGCGCAAACCACCAATTTAACACTCAAGAAAGCATTAAATAAATTGCAAGATTAGGAGAATTACTTACCTCGAAGCAACGTAAGCATCTGCATGGTTAGCTAGAAAATCACATCAACAACCTAATATGATTTCTAATTAACAAGCAGTTCACTCCACATTTTTTGATTTTCACTTATTTAAATGAAAGCTAACCTACGTGCAATGACGTGCAAAGATTGACACGCGAATAATGCAACCTAACATGCAAACTATACGGCATGCGACGACGTGACCTAATTCTGATGACGGGCAAATGATTTATTTTTGGTATTTTCTGATGAAATTCGGAATAAAAATATGCCTAAATTAACATGTAACCTATGATGACTTAACATATCCTAAAATGACTTATTTTTGGGATTTTTGTTAAAATTCGAAATAATAAATTACTCAAATTAAGAATGTAATCTATCCTAATCTACCATAAAACAATTCATTCTTTTTTTTGGGATTTTCATGAAAATTCGGAATTAAAAATAACCTAAATAATCTATTAAAGTTAGAAAATTACTTAATTTAAACTAGGAAATAGATTATCTCAAATCCTGATTCAAATTAAATAATTATTCTATCGTCTAGATATATTTAGGATTCCTAAGCATGCAAAACTCAAATTCAAATCCTAACTGATATATTTTTTTAAATTTTCTTTTTATTTGAAAAGGAAAAAATAATCTAAACATAGATAGCATCCACATTTAAAACAGCCACGCAATCCACAAGATTTGTTTCAAATTCAGATTAGGCACAAGAATCGAACTATCAGTCATATCTATAGGGTTATAGATATTAATGGAAAGTCGATCATTCAAATTTGGAAAGCAGATAAAAATCATTATCGTACCCAAGTGATTATGGATAGGATAATGATTTTCCGTATCGCCACGTATCATACCTTAGGGATAAGGTCGGATAGTTGTCCAGATACGTTGCTGAATTAGGAAAGATTCCTGATTTTGAATATTTTGAAATATTGCGAACAAGACAAACATTATCCTAAGATATCTAGCAATCCGCGCAATATTCACAGAATATTCAAACATCCAAAATTAAGAAACGAAATATTCTAAAAATATTAGATAATGTTTAATTACCTAATTTGCGGATAATTTCCAAATTCGAACTTGCGGATCGGGACGAACGGCGAACGGCGGATTTGGCGGCGCGGTGACGGGAATGGCGGCGACGACAGCGCACGTCGGGGAAAATCGAGCAGCGGCGACGTCACACGGCAGCAGCTGCGTCGGAGGGAGGCGGCAGCGGCAGGCGCGGCGGCGGCAGCAGCGTCGGCGTGAGGCGCAGCGCCGGCGGGAGAGGCGGCAGCAGCAGGTGCAGCGGCGGCAGCAGCGTCGACGTGAGGCGCAGCACCGGCGGGAGAGGCAACAGCAGCAGGCGCGGTGGCGGCAGCAGCGTCGGCGTGAGGCGCAGCACCGGCGGGAGAGGCAGCAGCAGCAGGCGCGGCGGCGGCAGCAGGCGCACGGCAGGCGGCGGTGCAGCAGCGGGGGCGTCCGGCGTGGAGTGGCTGCAGCAACGTGAGGCGCGGCGTGAGGCAGCGTCGGCACGGCGGCGGTGGGAGGAGCGGCTGCAGCAACGTGAGGCGGCGGGAGCGGCAGCAGGCGACGGCAACAGCAGCAGCGGTGGCAGCACGAAGCAGCGGCAGCACGCGGCGGCGCGCGGCGAGGAGCAGCAGCAGCAGGCGGCGGCGCGCGCGGAGAGGGGCGGCAGCAGCCGCGGTGGCGTGAGGCGCGACGCCGGCGGGGGAGGCGGCAGCGCGCGGGCGCGGCGGCGGCGGGAGCCGGTCTCCTTCTCTCCCTCTCTCTTTCTCACTCTCTTTTCTTTCGCTCACGTGTGTCTCTCGTGCTCTCAAAAATTCTGATCTGAAATTTTTTGTCTGTCCTCTCTTAAAAATCTGACCTAATTCTGAATATATAGTATTAACCTAGGTCAATTAGATGGGCTTTTAGTCCTAATGGGCTTAGGCTTGGGCTTTAATTTAAATGGGCTGAATTAATGGGCCGAATTGATTAATGATAATGGGCTGAATTAATTAATGAGAATGGGCTGAATTAAGTTCAAATTAAAACAACTGAGCCCATTTGACTTGTAATTCCCGGCCCTTGCATTCCAAGCGAGCTGAGTCACATTCAATGAAATTTAAGCTCGTTCGTCACCGCCAGTCCGATGCAAAATGTAATGAATTTAAACTATATGTTATGCAATTTAAATATTTTTGTTTAGGGGTTAACAATTTAATCCCTAATTTTCTATGCAAATTACACTAAATGGTTGCCAAAATTTAGGTGTCAACAGCTGCCCCTCTTTGAAGGTGAGCTCGCAGAGGTTGCATTCAAAGACTAAATGATACCTAAATTTCACTTATGCAAATGCAATGAATGTTGTTTTTGTCGGGATTATGAGTCCCATTTTACAATGCATTAAGAAATGATGTATGCTGACATGAGTAGAAAACGTACCTGGAATCACTTACCTGATAGAAGCGAGATAATGCAATTCGAAGCACAACTTTAACTTGTATATTGTTTTGGCAAATGTATGGGCTCAGTCCCCATCGGTATTGCCTGATATATGTTGATGAACTTCGGTGATCTGCAGTCAAGTCAAAACACACGAAGAAAGCTCGACGTATCCAATCATCATCTGGATTCGCGAGAACAGTTCCGATCTTTACGAACTACCTACATATTTCCATAGGTGTTTGCAAAGATTTGGCCGCTTCACTTATATCTGCTCATAAGTGAATTGCGGGGGAAACTTTTGAAATCAAGAGGATATTCCGACCTTTACATATACCTGCTCATATGCAAAGGTTTGGCCGCCGCACTTATACCTGCTCATAAGTGAACTGCGGGGGAACACCTGGGGTTGAGAGAATATTCCGACCTTTACATATACCTGTTCATATGCAAAGATTTGGCCGCTTCACCTATACCTGTTCATAGGTGAGTAGCGGGGGAACATCTGAGATAATGAGAGTATTCCGATCTTTACATATACCTGCTCATATGCAAAGATTTGGCCGCTTCACCTATATCTGTTCATAGGTGAGTAGCGGGGGAATACCTGAAATTTGGGAGAATATTCCGATCTTTACATATATCTGTTCATATGTAAAGATTTGGCCGCTTCACCTATACCTGTTCATAGGTGAGTAGCGGGGGAATATCTGAAATTTGAGAGAATATTCCGATCTTTACGTATATCTGTTCATATGTAAAGATTTGGCCGCCATGCCTATATCTGCTCATAGTCATGTAACGGGGGAATCTACTCGAGATTGTATGAAAATCTGTGATTTGATGAACAAAGGGGCTAGCCCAAGTGTTCAAGAGTTCCTTGACAAAGTACCTGGGTATCATCAGAAGTACCTGAAAAGGTTTGATCAATAGATACCTGAACACAATCAAAGGCATCCAGAGATCGCCAAAATGATCAAATGTGGGACCTGACAATTGCTTGAACAGGTTAGGGATACCTAGATAGTCATAGACATCCTAGGGATAGAAACATACTTACCTGGTGACATCTCCAACTCTGAAGGTGTGTCTCCTGTTAGACACGATTTTAAGTAACATGTAATATGCATTGGCACACTGTCAAGAATACATATACACATGAACTATGATTTTAACTGATTTTCATGCACGATGGTTTTGTCAAATCGGCATTACAAACTTCGCTGGGGAAAAATCATGACAAGACAACCCGAACTCAAGCGGATATCTTGAAAATGTCGAATGAGGGACTTCCGGTCCAAAAGGGCTTTCTCTCATTCTCATCGAAAGGCTGATTTATGGAGAATCGCTCCATCTCACCGTCATCATGTTGACAAGGGTCCGAGTATTCTCGCAAGCAGTACGACTTTACCAATCTGAGAGGTCTTTGTTAGGACTGTAACATAGGGCTTGGTCAATGGCTTAGCAAAAGAGACTCTTCGAGTCGAGGCTATTGAAAGAAAATACTCTGCAATTGTCTCCGGGTTTACAAGTCAAGAACCTGCAAAATGAGATAGAAATGGACTTGCTCGCACTTCTTCGAGCTAAGCTTATAAACATCAGAAACTCTACGTTAGTTCAAGTGCCCTAATCTGAAGAGACTTTGCAAGGGACGTAACGCAGGCTAGGCTCATGGGTTGAGAAATGAATAGATCATAAGGCTCAAAATGTGTATAATTGGGATGAGCAAGTTGGTGATCATCTCGGCATTGTCACCGGTCTTCTTCTTCACCAGGGATTGTCTTCTCAGTAGATGCTCCATTGGTTTCGAGAGTTTATCACCTGACTCCTCAAGACTTTGGATACTTTTGTGACTTCGAGACAACTAAACATTTTCTAAAGTCGTCACTTTTCTCCATTTTTTTTCCTTTTTTCACGGGCATCGGCCTTGCTTTTACCAGGCACACTGCTTTTTCATGCCCTCTAGTTTTTTTTTTTTTTTTTGACATACACTGTCTACAATGCATACATTGGCTAGCCACACTTTGGCTTGTTTTGACCGAATGACTAACATTTGGACTCTCGGGGTCTTGTCTTTTGTCGGCGCTCTGGATATGCTGCCTGAACAATGATGACTTTTGCCTTGCCCCAGTGTGGGGGATGATCACCAACTGGGTTTAAGAAATGAATTTGCAGGCTCAATTGGGCTTAACAAAGGGTAAAGTGTGTATAGGATAGAGAAAGAAATGCTCTTCGTCATCCTAAGGCACTTGAACTTTACGTGAATTCATCTGAAAAAGCAACACTCGAAGATTGATGCAAGTGAGAGCATGAAAATTTCTACTCATTTTTCACCTTATGACGCTGACTTACCTCCAGTTTGCCCCGATGTGGGGTGGTTCTTGACAGGGGTAATTTGAATGAATTTCTCCAAACATTTAGGCTCAAAGTGGCGAAACAATGGATAACCTGTAGTGTTTGGGATAGAGAAATGAACTGCCTCTCGTCATTTCAGTTGCCGTACCTTTTGCGAGATAACCCTTTGCCTTGCAGACATGGAATTTTCTACTCAACTCACTGGAGATTAGTGCACGGGACTGTGTATAGGATATGGCTTGCCTTTCATCATCCCGATGTACCTCATTCAACACATTCAATTCATTCCACGTGAGTTATCATATCGTCTAAATAGATTCCCCTTTTGAAATCGATAATGCAGACTGACAAAATGATCAAACATAATTTAAAGCCAAGGCACACATTCCATCTTTCAGTTGATTGAAACCATTTATTCATAAATGAGATGTTTGCAATTCAGAATATAAAACCGAACATTTAAAAACTTTTGCCGCAAAAATGTTAGATCTTATCAGGAATAATAGATCTTCACAGCATCAGAATTAACAGGAGTGGAGAACTCACGACCATCCATTTCTGCGAGAATCAGGGCACCTCCGGGAAGCACCTTTTTAACCACATACGGACCAATGTAGTTTGGGGCAAATTTCCCTCCAAGAACAGGAAAGACTGGCAGTACCTTCCTTAGGACTAGATCATTTACCTCGAAGTGTCTTGGACGCACCTTTTGATTGAAGGATCTAGCTATCCTCTGCTGATAAGTTTGACCGTGGCAAATGGCTCTCAATCGCTTCTTATCAATTAGGTTTAACTGCTCATGCCTTTGTCGCATCCATTCCGCCTCGGACAGCTCTACTTGAGACAGTACTCGTAAGGAAGGGATCTCTACCTCGACGGGTAGGACTGCTTCCATGCCATATACTAATGAAAAAGGGGTTGCTCCGACAGAGGTTCGGATCGAAGTTCGATACGCCATTAGCGCAAATGGCAACCTTTCATGCCAGTCACGATAGTTTTCAGCCGTTTTGGCCAAGATCTTCTTGATGTTCTTGTTGGCGGCTTCAACTGCTCCATTCATCTGTGGACGATAGGGAGATGAATTCAGGTGCCGGATTTTAAACTCGTTGAACAACTGATCAATGAACTTGTTGTTCAAATTTGTCCCATTGTCAGTGACAATAGCCTCAGGGACACCATAGCGAGCGACTATGTCCCGCCTGATGAATTTTACAACATTCTTTGCGGTGACATTTGCATAAGATGACGCCTCAATCCACTTAGAGAAATAATCAATCGCGACCAGGATGAATCGGTTTCCATTCGATGCCTTGGGATTAATCGGGCCAATCACATCGATGCCCCACATTGAAAAGGGCCATGGGTCAGACTGTTGATGTAATTCCGTCGGGGGAACATTTATCTTATCCCCATGAACCTGACAGCGATGACATCTTCGAACATGTTGGATGCAGTCACTCTCAAGACTGAGCCAATAATAACCCAATCTCATAATCTTCTTAGCTAACATGTGGCCATTCATGTGTGGACCACATACCCCTTCGTGTACTTCTTGCATGATTCTGGTAGCTTCAGCCGCATCCACACACCTTAATAGGATTGAATCATACGATCTTTTGTACAGCTTTTCACCACTAACAAAGAATTTTGAAGCCATTTTCATTATGTACTTCCTGTCAGCCGGGGTGCTTCCCTCAGGAAATTCTTGCCTCTGGATGTAACTCATGATATCGTAATACCATGGCTTTTCGTCAAGCTCCTCGGTCACAACCATACAGTAGGCTGGCTTTGTCAGGACTTCAATCTTCAGGGGTTCTACCTCTAACCCATCAATCACTTGCAGCATGGATGATAACGTAGCTAGCGCATCAGCAAACTGATTATGAGACCTCGATAAGTACTCAAAAGAAATATCTTTGAATTCCTTTATGATTTCTTCGAGGTATTCATGGTACGGCACTAGTTTGGTGTCTCTCGTCTTCCACTCTCCCACAGTTTGAAGAATAATCAAAGCAGAATCACCAAACACTTTTAACTTGGTTATTCCCATTTCCACTGCGGCTTGGAGTCCGAGGATGCAAGCTTCGTACTCGGCTATGTTGTTGGTACAGGGGAACACCAACTTTGCTGCTACTGGATAATGTTGCCCATCTGGGGATATTAAAACTGCCCCAGTGCCGGAACCGGCCAAGTTTACAGCTCCATCGAAAAACATGGTCCACGTGTTTTCTTTTATTACCAAAATACGATCTTCTGGAAAATATCTATCATCATCAGGGACTCCAGGGTTTTCAGCTAACACATCAGCAATTACTCGACCTTTGACTGACTTTTGTGGCTTCATCTGGATGTCAAACTCTGAAATTAAAATTTGCCACTTGGCTAACTTTCCTACCAAAGCTGGCCGATCAAGTAAATACTTAATGGGATCGTTCTCAGTCACAAGCAAAGTCTGGTGATGCAGTGTATATTGTCGCAGCCTATGGAGCACCCATACTAGCGCAGCGCAAGTCTTCTCGGCTTCAGAATAATTCAACTCTGAGACAGTGAACTTCTTGCTTAGGTAATAAATGGCTCGCTCTTTCCCATCTTCAGTACTTTCCTGGGCTAGCATCGCACCTAAAGACTCACTATGAATTGTGAGGTAAAGGATCAAAGGCTGGCCCGGCATTGGTGGGACTAGCACTGGTGGTTCCATCAGGTATTGCTTTAGTTCGTTAAACGCTTCCCGACAATCATCATCCCACTTCACTTGAGCATTCTTCCTTAGAAGCTTGAAGAAGGGCTTGGCAGTTGCTGAAAGCTGAGAAATAAAACGGGCTATGTAGTTCAATCTACCCAAGAGGCTTCGCACTTCTTTTACGGTCGACGGGGGTTGTAACTCACATATAGCCTTTACTTTGGAGGGGTCAATTTCAATGCCTTTACTGCTTACTATGAACCCAAGTAATTTACCCGAGGTTGCTCCGAATACGCACTTGGCTGGATTGAGACGGAGTTTAAACTCACGGAGCCTCTCGAATAATTTCCTCAAGGTATCAACGTGACTCTTCCCAGGTCGAGACTTGGCGATCATGTCATCGACATAAACCTCAATCTCCTTATGCATCATATCATGGAAGAGCGTCACCATTGCCCGTTGATATGTTGCCCCGGCATTTTTAAGACCGAAGGGCATGACCTTATAGTGGAATGTCCCCCAAGGAGTGATGAATGCCGTTTTCTCCTTATCATCATCCTTCATTTTTATCTGATTATAGCCCGAAAAACCATCCATGAAGGAAAACAGCTCGAACCCTGCTGTATTGTCCACCAAAACGTCTATATGTGGCAATGGGAAATCGTCTTTAGGGCTAGCCTTGTTTAGATCGCGATAGTCGATGCAAACCCGAACTCGACCATCTTTCTTCATGACCGGCACAATATTAGCCACCCAGCTGGGGTATTGGGTGACTTCGATGAATCCCACTTTCAAGAGCTTCATGACCTCCTCCTCTATTTTCTTGGAAAGTTCAGGCTTGGTCCTTCGCAACTTCTGTTTCTTGGGCGGCATGTCTGGATTAGTGGGTAGGCTATGCTCCACGATAGAAGGGTCTAGACCCGGCATATCGACATACGACCAGGCAAAGATATCCTGGTAATCCTTCAGCAGTTGGACCAGGCGTTTAGCTTCACCTTCGGGAAGGGTTGCCCCTATCTTCACCTCTTTGGGTTCTCCAGAATCACTCAAGTTGACAGTGATAGTTTGGTCTATCGTTAGGACTTTAGGTCTTTCATGATGCTCTAGATCACGCTGGAGGTCCGAGGAATCTTCGAGTTCATTGGCGTCATCGAGATCAGGTTCGGTAGCACATAATTCATCAGATTGGACCGTTCCCATACCCTTACATGTCACAAAATTGCCCCTGAAACATAAAGTAGGGGGTTCAGTAGGACAAACAGGGCTAAACAGTGTATTTCTATTGATTTTTTTTATTTTGATTTGTGACCTTTTTTTTTTTTGAAATTCTTTTCCAAAAGGTTTTAACACGAGGAAGCATGAAGAATCCTAGGCCTCAGAATTCTCCTTGGACTATATTTTATTTTATCGGTTGGATATCATCACCGGGCTGGTTTGATGTACCTCAACATGCCCTCAAAACGAAAATAACTTGTAATTTTATTGATTATCACCAAATGAATTACATTTATTGGAATGGAAATTGCAACAATCAAATCCTAGAAATGAAAAGTACTAAAAAGTAGCTCCCGAGACGGGGCAAGTCCTAAAAAGCAGTAAAAATTCCCGCGTAGGGGAATGTGCGAAAAAGGTAAATGTGTTACTCTTGCGGGCCAATGCCCATTCCCTTCAACGGTCCTTCCTCGATGGCTCCAATTAAGGAATTATCGAACAGGGCGGTGATTCCCTCCATTGCATCATCAGAATCTTCTGTCAGTAGAGGTGTTGAATCATCCATACCTCCCCATCCATCCGGGACAATGTCACGGGGGTCAACATAGAAGCTCGGGGGTGCTGAGTATTTGACATAATAGTCGAACTTGCCGCTCGGCTGCCCCAGAGTGTCGATCACCTCTTTCTCTTCATGCATCATTCTTGCAGGGCCCGGGAATGTGGTACGGAGGTGTGGAGGCAACCTACCACGCCCACGTTCTTCATCATTTGGCTCTTCTTCGGATCGTAATCTATTTTGACCATTTCTTCGACCACGTCCACGTCCACGTGCCACATTGTTTGGCTCACTCGACCCCAGGTATCCCAACCCAGTAATGCGGGGCCTCTGAGAAACTTCCACCGGTTGGCGGATGCCTTGACTATTTCTACCAAGGCCTTCACCTGGAGTAAAGCCGTGAGAGATCATTACTCTCCCAATCATGACCGCAGCATTTGACACCTCAGGAATAGGCGGTGATGATCCTCTTGACGCATGTATGGTTGATACGAGCTCCAGCGACTGATAGCTCGATTCTATTTTGCAATCAGGCTCAACATAGGGGATAGCCGTTGCGTGGTAGATTGGGTGTTCTTCTTCACCGTGGACCGTGACTAACTTTCTCTCCACGACGAACTTTACCATCTGATGTAGACTGGATGGCACAGCTCCAGCAGTATGAATCCATGGACGACCCAACAGAAAATTGAATGCAGTGGGAATGTTCATAACTTGAAATAGGACATTGAAAATCGTTGGTCCTATCTGTATGTCAAGGTGTATTTCTCCCATCACTTCTTTCTTCGTTCCGTCAAAGGCTCGTACGGAGGTTCTTGCAGAACTTATCCTAGAAGGATCTATCTTAAGGCGGTGTAAAGTCGCCAAAGGACAGATGTTTAGGGCTGACCCGTTGTCAATGAGTACCCGGGCAACATGTGAGGCCTTGTATTTGACGGAAATATAGAGTGCCCTGGTATGCCCCCTCCCTTCTAGAGGGAACTCTTCATCTGAAAAGGCTATGAGGTCCTTGAGGAGTATAGAGCCCACAAATTCCTCTAATTTGTCATGATCGATCGTTTCTGGCACGTGGACTTCACTTAACACCTTCATTAAGGCCTTCTGATGCATGACAGATGTCTGGAGCAGCTCAAGCAGGGAGATTTGCGCGGGCAGCTTGCGCAATTGTTCAACTATGTTGTACTCGCTAGCCTTAATCACAGCTAGAAATTCCTTGGTTTCTTCATCAGTAACGGGTTTTGCAGGTTGGGCATTAGCTTGGCCGTAGGAACGCCCAGATCTGGTAACTAAGTCGACATCGAGACTGTAGGACCAGGGAACCGCCTTATTGTCACTGTACTCATACGGTTGAGGTATCTCGATCATTATCCCTTCATCAGTTGTAGGCGTGCTTACAGTGATCTCCTCATTATCGGACGCGTCTTCAAGCGGAGGCATGTCTTCAGGCAGAGGGTCGCCCTTGTCGCTCCTAATGTTCAATGTAGCAAACTCCTCCTCCCAATTAATAACCACTTCGGAGATAGTGGAGACGATGCCAGTGTGGTCAGCATAAACAATCATCCCAGCTTTTACCATTCTTGAGACTCTTTCTCTCATGAGAGCCAGGGGCAGGTTTTCATTACTTGGATAACAACCGGCTTTCACTAACTCACCGTAGACGTCGGTAGTACACACCTTAACATTCTTGATTCGACCAGCATTGAAGCTAAATATGGCATTCACATTGCCTGCGTGATCAGGGAGTGGGTTGCTCTGAACATTCGGCTTAGCAGGTTGAAATGAGAACGCCTTCGTGTCTAGGAGGTTTTGGATTTGGTGCCTGAGGGCATAGCAATCATCGGTTGAGTGTCCCGGCTCACCCATGTGATAATCACATTTCTTTGACGGGTCGAAGTTATAGAACCGCTCAGGATTGGGCCGCTTTGGCTCAGTAGTGAGCAAACCTTTCTTCTGGAGCACCGTCAACACTTGAGACAACGACCCGGGGAGGGGAGTGAATTGCCTCTTGTTGTTCCTCCTCTGAAAAGGTTGACGACTCGAGTTTTGTTGCTGAGCTTCTACTACTTGGATTGCTGGGGCGGAGTTAGCATTCCGCCGGCTCGGTTGGTTATAAGCCACATTCACTTCAGCTGCCGGTTCTTTCTCTTTTCTCGCACCAAATCTTCTGGTCGAGGAGGGCGGCTCGACAAACCATCCATCTTTCAGCCCTATTTCAATTTGTTCGCCCATGGGGATGAGTTGGTTGAAGTTGTCAGTCGGAATGGCAACCATCCGATTACGGTATTCGAACGGGAGGGTTTTCATGAACATCCTCTTTAACTCACTATCTATGGGTTCTGGGACAACCTGAGCAGCTAAATTTCTCCATCTGATAGCATAGTCTTTGAAGGACTCAGTCTTTTTCATCTGGGCGCGTTCGAGATCATCACGGGTAGGAATGATGTCTGTTATGAATCTGTACTGCTTCAAGAATGCTTCACTGGCTTCTTTCCAAGTTTTGAGGCCATTTATCTTCTTCATGAGATACCAGCTCAAAGCAGGACCCGTCAAACTTGCTTGAAAGGCATGGATCATCAGGAGTTCGTTATCAACGTACGAAGTCATTTGCACGTGATAGAGCTGTAGGTGGGCTTTTGGACATGTGGTGCCATTGTACTTGTCGAAATCCGGCATTTTGAACTTCTTTGGGATTTTGATCTGTGAGTAAAGGGACAGATCAATCGAAGGTGAATCCTGCGAACCTTCCAGCTGCTTCACTCTTTCTTCAAGTTTATTGACCCGCTCATCAGGTTTGTCTTTGTTGACGATGATCTGGACAGGGTCATCTTCTAAATCAGGAATATCGTCATCTCCGTCAACATCGACACTTTTCCTGATCTTCTGCTTTGGGACTGATGCTTCGAGGGATGCCGAAACAGGATCCGACCGGAGAGCTTTGATCTCAGCGGACATTTGTTGCATCGCGATGACAAGTTGCTTGATGTGGTCTTCCACACCAATAACACGTTCTTGCAAGTCGGTTTGATCGGCCATTCTGGCTCTTGACCGTGTACGAATGGGCGATCGTGATCGGTCCGTAGCTACCTAATTTCGAAATGAAACAGGCATACATGAGTGTTAAGCGAAATGATACGTCAATCCATGACATTGGTCTAACCGCTTTGAATTGAAAGGACCTCTTTATTGAAATGGCGAAAATTTTTACACCAATTAATGACTTGAAATTGAACTGAATATAAAGACAAATGACTCAATTCCTAAACAAACTTTAAAACTGAAACTGAGATAAGAAAAGAACTTCGAGCTTTTTTATTTAGCTTGATCTATAGACATATGGGAGGCGACTTCCTTCTTCAGTTGCTCATAAGCTCGAGCTATCTTGGATGCTTTTTCTTCAGCTTCTTCGGCCTTCCTTTTGAGGCGATTGTTCTCTGAGCGATTGGCGGACTTGAGAGGCACCTTAGGTATCTTTGGGAGCCAATCTTGCGGGATTTTGTGCCGACGAATGTACTGGGTTGTCGCGAAATAGGACTTCTGTTCTCCCTTTAGTTCTCTTTCGGGCCGTGCTATCTTCAACACACGACACTTCCTCCACATCTTATTGAGCTGGGCTACGGTCGCTTCGTGGTCTTTATCATCATCGGCGAAGTCGACTTGTAGGAGTTCTGGTTGTAACGCCGGAGGGAGCCCTTGGAGAATCTGATACTGACGAGACACTCTGGCGGGGTAGTATTCAATTGCTCCGGTGAAACCCAACAGCGGAACCGGCCCGATACCATTACAGGTAAGCCGAGCTTCCTCGACTTTGAACCAGTTAGCATGCCATTGGAAACCTTGGGGTCTAGCATTTTTCATGAAAATGACCCATTCGGAGTAATGATAATCGGGTGCATCCCCTTGTTTTTCTTTGTACCTTAAAACTGGATGGCTAGAATCACAAAGCTCGGGTATTGTGAGTAAATCGCCACACCCTTTTATATGAGATAAAAACCAAATTTGCAAAAGTTCAAGGGGGGCATGAAACGTTTTGTCAACATGTTGCTTAAACTTAGTGAGGGAAATGAAAGTCTCTGCTAAAATGATGTTGATAAAATTCTTTTCAAGACAGACCTGTTGGACCAACCATGCGATTGACGGATTACATGCATTCTTACAGTAAGGAAAAATCACGAACCCGAAAAACGCTAGCAAAAAGATTCTGCCTTTTTGAAAAGATGTGGCTTTTTCAAAACACTGACTCAGGAATGAAAAAGGACATGTGCCACGATTTGCTTTTAAAACTTTTCCCAATTCATCTTTTCCGACATTCAAAAATTCGGCCAACATTAAAGTAGAATCAATTCCCAAAGGTGGTGTGACTAAATCCGACTCCAAGGGTTTTCCAATGAGCACGCTATATTCTTCCAACGTCGGGGTGAGCTCGTGCTTACCGAATATAAAGGTAGAGGTTTCGGGACACCAGAAGTGCGCTAATGCTCGAACGAGGCCGGTACGGACTTTGACCTCCAGTAGGGGGAGGAGCCTCCCGATGTGCCCCTCAACTAGCTTGCGGTTGGTCGGACTGAGTAGATTCCACCAGGCACGGAGCTCGTCCTTAGGAGCATCAAGAATCCGGATGTCTGCCCCTCCCATAGTGTATAGACCAAGACTCGCGACCGACCTAATGTCATGGACCGACCAAAGAAAAAGACGAAATGTAAATAAATTGCGAGATAAAGGTTTAGAAATCTTACTTCACCCGGTAGAATGATGGCAATCACATAGACATGCGCATGAAACGTGAGGTTCGATTTCTACCTAGACTCTGGCTTGCAAAATGGAGACATGAGGATTACCGAGCTAAACCAGTCATGGTGGTGGTTAGGCTGAGATTCCCCTGACTCCGGCTTAGTCAAAGAGCCGACCCGGGTTGCAAAGGGTGCAACCGTGGCAGGTATTCAATGACACCATGAAAGAACTTTCGGGACCAAGAAAGGCGACCCATACCGCACGGGTGTGGTCGGGGTGTCCGTTTTCTCAGTACCATCCTAAACCTGTGCCGCCCAGGTCCGGCAGCGGGTAGTGTGTGCGGTGTAGTGTAAATGTAAGGCATGCACAACAGGTTATATCATACAGCGCTTCGTGCATAAAATAAACCATTCATTCAAACACCTCCCTGCAAAACAAGGGTTAACAATCACGCCTCCCCTTATACCTCCCATACTGCAAAAACATTTAACACCTAAAATGTTAGGGACGTACCTGGGATCCTCGCTGCCAAGCAAAAATATTTTTTGAAAAGAAAAACTGGCCTAAGTCCACTAAGAGTTTTAACTCAAGTCCCCAGTGGAGTCGCCAAGCTGTCGCGACCTAAAAATTTTCCTTCTCAGGCTAATGGATTATTAGGACTAAACCTAACTCGAGCCCTCCCAAGCCCTACCAATTCGCAACTTTGGGTTTAAGTTTTTAACATGCAAATGTTTTCATGCTTGGAGTCGCCACTAATCAATTTGTGGTAGGTCGATTAGAAACCTAAATAAAACATAGGGAGATATGTTTTATTCCTACGAACCAGAGATTCTAAGCCCGGGGACTTGATTACGCTAGATCTAGTCTAACGCCCTTTCGGTACCTTTTCTTTTCAAAAATATTTTGGCAAGCAGTTTGGATCCATTTTAACTTAGTCACTAACATATGAGGTGTTCATGCGGATGCGCAAACCACCAATTTAACACTCAAGAAAGCATTAAATAAATTGCAAGATTAGGAGAATTACTTACCTCGAAGCAACGTAAGCATCTGCATGGTTAGCTAGAAAATCACATCAACAACCTAATATGATTTCTAATTAACAAGCAGTTCACTCCACATTTTTTGATTTTCACTTATTTAAATGAAAGCTAACCTACGTGCAATGACGTGCAAAGATTGACACGCGAATAATGCAACCTAACATGCAAACTATACGGCATGCGACGACGTGACCTAATTCTGATGACGGGCAAATGATTTATTTTTGATATTTTCTGATGAAATTCGGAATAAAAATATGCCTAAATTAACATGTAACCTATGATGACTTAACATATCCTAAAATGACTTATTTTTGGGATTTTTGTTAAAATTCGAAATAATAAATTACTCAAATTAAGAATGTAATCTATCCTAATCTACCATAAAACAATTCATTCTTTTTTTTGGGATTTTCATGAAAATTCGGAATTAAAAATAACCTAAATAATCTATTAAAGTTAGAAAATTACTTAATTTAAACTAGGAAATAGATTATCTCAAATCCTGATTCAAATTAAATAATTATTCTATCGTCTAGATATATTTAGGATTCCTAAGCATGCAAAACTCAAATTCAAATCCTAACTGATATATTTTTTTTAAATTTTCTTTTTATTTGAAAAGGAAAAATAATCTAAACATAGATAGCATCCACATTTAAAACAGCCACGCAATCCACAAGATTTGTTTCAAATTCAGATTAGGCACAAGAATCGAACTATCAGTCATATCTATAGGGTTATAGATATTAATGGAAAGTCGATCATTCAAATTTGGAAAGCAGATAAAAATCATTATCGTACCCAAGTGATTATGGATAGGATAATGATTTTCCGTATCGCCACGTATCATACCTTAGGGATAAGGTCGGATAGTTGTCCAGATACGTTGCTGAATTAGGAAAGATTCCTGATTTTGAATATTTTGAAATATTGCGAACAAGGCAAACATTATCCTAAGATATCTAGCAATCCGCGCAATATTCACAGAATATTCAAACATCCAAAATTAAGAAACGAAATATTCTAAAAATATTAGATAATGTTTAATTACCTAATTTGCGGATAATTTCCAAATTCGAACTTGCGGATCGGGACGAACGGCGAACGGCGGATTTGGCGGCGCGGTGACGGGAATGGCGGCGACGACAGCGCACGTCGGGGAAAATCGAGCAGCGGCGACGTCACACGGCAGCAGCTGCGTCGGAGGGAGGCGGCAGCGGCAGGCGCGGCGGCGGCAGCAGCGTCGGCGTGAGGCGCAGCGCCGGCGGGAGAGGCGGCAGCAGCAGGTGCAGCGGCGGCAGCAGCGTCGACGTGAGGCGCAGCACCGGCGGGAGAGGCAACAGCAGCAGGCGCGGTGGCGGCAGCAGCGTCGGCGTGAGGCGCAGCACCGGCGGGAGAGGCAGCAGCAGCAGGCGCGGCGGCGGCAGCAGGCGCACGGCAGGCGGCGGTGCAGCAGCGGGGGCGTCCGGCGTGGAGTGGCTGCAGCAACGTGAGGCGCGGCGTGAGGCAGCGTCGGCACGGCGGCGGTGGGAGGAGCGGCTGCAGCAACGTGAGGCGGCGGGAGCGGCAGCAGGCGACGGCAACAGCAGCAGCGGTGGCAGCACGAAGCAGCGGCAGCACGCGGCGGCGCGCGGCGAGGAGCAGCAGCAGCAGGCGGCGGCGCGCGCGGAGAGGGGCGGCAGCAGCCGCGGTGGCGTGAGGCGCGACGCCGGCGGGGGAGGCGGCAGCGCGCGGGCGCGGCGGCGGCGGGAGCCGGTCTCCTTCTCTCCCTCTCTCTTTCTCACTCTCTTTTCTTTCGCTCACGTGTGTCTCTCGTGCTCTCAAAAATTCTGATCTGAAATTTTTTGTCTGTCCTCTCTTAAAAATCTGACCTAATTCTGAATATATAGTATTAACCTAGGTCAATTAGATGGGCTTTTAGTCCTAATGGGCTTAGGCTTGGGCTTTAATTTAAATGGGCTGAATTAATGGGCCGAATTGATTAATGATAATGGGCTGAATTAATTAATGAGAATGGGCTGAATTAAGTTCAAATTAAAACAACTGAGCCCATTTGACTTGTAATTCCCGGCCCTTGCATTCCAAGCGAGCTGAGTCACATTCAATGAAATTTAAGCTCGTTCGTCACCGCCAGTCCGATGCAAAATGTAATGAATTTAAACTATATGTTATGCAATTTAAATATTTTTGTTTAGGGGTTAACAATTTAATCCCTAATTTTCTATGCAAATTACACTAAATGGTTGCCAAAATTTAGGTGTCAACACAATTATAAACATAACATCGATTACAACACATACATTTACAAGCCTTCTACGAGGCCACTATCTACGAACTGCGCACAACAAAAAAGAACGGGCTGTTATTAAGCTTAACTCCTCTACAAAAAGGAGCACTCAAAAGACGGGGTAACTCGACCTATCCTCAATCCCGGTAGTATCCTGGCAGTGTCTCCGGATCAATCACGGTCGTGGATCTGAAATGGTTTGGTTATACAACCATGAGAACACTTCTTAATAAGCAACTACCTAAGCCTCGCTTAGGCCAAAGCCTACTTCCAAACAATTCTAAACATGCAATACCGACATCCAACATGTCATAACAATCACAGGTGCTCTTACCTCGCCTCAACACATACGTGAGCCCTGCACGTTAGAATATCGCCATAACATGGCAATTCACTCCTCAAGCACATAATACAACCACATGACGTAAACGTGCATAAAACGGTTATTAGTCCAGACATGCTCAACATCAACATAAGCACAATGCATTCCCCAATGCATAACACACGATTATAAATGTTCAGATTATTAACGGCCCCTCGGGCCACCAAACTCCCGCCGGTTTTCTGGCGTAACCAGGCATCGTCCCGCTACTTTGGTGACGACAACGTCTGGAACCCTCGCCCAGACAACATTCCACAAAGGAGCATCGATCCGGCCTCCACCGCGATCGGTAACGTCTAGAACCCCCGCCTAGATGGCATCTGAACCCCCGTCAGGCATCATCTAGAACCCTCGCCTAGACGGAACGTGTCGTGACCATGCACACACTTCAGCAATCATTACCAAATTTTATCTTTGTAAATTAGCCCGATGTCAACTAAATCCGTCAAAACACCACGATAACACCAAATAATTCTCGAGAGAGAAAAACCGAGAATATACAAAATCGGGTCCAAACTGGGTAGTTGCGCAGTGACAGAAATTCATTTGAAATAAATAGTAAATCAACTCCAAAAATTCTGAAATTTAGATATGTTGTATAAAACATCTTGATAAACATTTTGTGTGAGAACTCGAAACCCAGTTCCAACCGTAAACATCTCGTTTTGACACTCAAAGCCAGATAGAACCCGGTTCGCTTGGACAACCCCTCAGATCATAAAAAATACAACTCATTCAGTATCCAAATTACTTTCGAAAGCTCAGAAATTTCTATATGTCATAGTCACAAGTGTATTTAAGAATTTTTGTGAAGGAAGTTTGTTGAAATAAGGTCTGGAAAATTTTATAAAAATTCGGAAAGAAAAGAAGGTCAGGTGAATAGTAAATCGGGCAATTTTGTGACGGTCTGAAAACCAACTTCCGAATGACCCCAAACAACTTCCAAAAATTCTGAATTTAAAGTATGTTATACCTAAAGATGTTGAGAACAAATTCCATGAGGAACACTTTCTCAAATTTGGCCCACAATGATCACCAAAAAAATAACAAAGTACAGAGGTACAGTAACAACCAGAAATCCGAAAATCATTAAACTTGCACCATTAAGCAAATTAAGCTTATATAACCACTAAACCAACTATCCACAGCCCTAATCCACCCCTAAACATGTCCATTAGTCACCCCTTAGCCTAGTCAAGAGTTAGGAAGCCACTTACAAAGGGTTTAAGCAAGAAAACCGGTGACCAGGCAAACTGAGCTCCGGCGGTGAACAGGGTTGGACGGGAATCTCCAATGACTTTCCGGCGACCAGGCTATGATGGTTTGAATCAGCACAAGATGGTGGTGGTTAGGGTACCAGGAGTGAGGCCTAAAGAGAGAGAGAAAGAGGGGAAAATTGGTGTTTTCCAGTTGGTTTCTGGGCTAGTTCAGGCTTTTGTGAATAGTGGGCACTCCGGCGGCTGGACGGGTGGCTGGCCGGAGATTCAGGCGGCGAGTCCGGTGGTGTCTGAACCAGAGAAGCAAGGCGGAGGTGATGGTGTTTGGAGTTTCGGCCGATTCTAAGGAGGGGGAGAGAGAGAGTTTCGGGAAGGATAAGAGAGGGAGAGTGACCAAGGTCAACATATTAATAAAGTGCAATCTAAGGGCTCACAATTGGCCTTGGTGAGCAAGTCAAGATCCAAGGGCCACGAAAATTGAGATTTTCAATTAAAGAAAAAGATTAGAAGACACTAATTCAAATAAACACTGAGGGAGGTACGCTAGTCAAAAATCTACACCCGGTCCAAATTTCACTTTTTGCATATCCTGGGCAATATCGAGGCTGGCCACAATAATATCGACACCGTCCAATATTCATTTCAGAACTTCGAGAAATTCGACACCAAAGTTTGGGCTCTAAATAACGGCCAAATTCAATTGAATGCGAGTCTAGGAAAAACTCAATTTTAAAAATAATAACCGAGAGTGATCAGTTCCCGGTCGAGATTTTACTATAAGCATACTAACGAATTGCACATTTTATAAATCCCAAAAATTGGTCGAAATTCAGAATGTCACAATTCTTCCCCCCTTACAAAAATTTCGTCCTCAAAATTTACAATCCAACCCAACTATTCAAACAAAATGGGGTATTGGTGTCGCATCAACTCTTCGCTTTCCCACGTCGCACCTTCGGTCACATGATATTTTCAAATCACCTTCACCGTCGGAATTATCTTGTTTCACAACACACGTTCCATTCTGTCCTTGATCCTAACTAGCCTTTCCACGTACAACACTCTGTCGTCTACGTCTATTTCTTCATAATTTAGCACGTGTATTGGGTCTGGCTCATACTTCCTTAGCATAGACACGCGGAACACATTGTGAACATGAGATAAATTTGGCGGTAGCGCGAGACGGTAGGCTAGAGTTCCAATCCTCTCTAAAATCTCGAATGGACCCACGTACCTCGGGCTCAATTTTCCTTTCTTGCTAAACCGTGATAGTCCTCTCATCGGTGACACTTTGAGGAAAACATGGTCCCCCACTTGAAATTCCAAAGGCCTACGTCTCCGATCCGAATAATTCTTTTGGTGACTTTGAGCGGTCTTCAGTTTATCCCGAATCACCTTGACTGTCTCAACCGACTGTTGCACTAACTCTGGACCCGTGATACTTCTCTCACCAACTTTATCCCAGCAAACCGGCGTTCTGCAAACTCTGCCATATAACGCTTCAAATGGTGTCATCCGGATACTTTGCTGGTAGCTATTGTTGTAGGCAAATTCAACTAAAGGCAACTGTTCTTCCCAACTACCCTTAAAATCCAAAACACATGTCCGTAGCATATCTTCCAAAGTCTGAATTGTTCTCTCAAACTGGCCATCTGTTTGGGGGGTGATAGATCGTACTAAACTGTAACTTCGTTCCTAATGCCGTATGAAGACTTTTCCAAAAAGCGGTAGTGAATTTAGGATCACGGTCTGAGGTAATCGTTACTGGCACTCCATGAAGATGGACTATTTGTCGCACGTAAATCTCGGCATATCTTTCCAAGGCGAAGTCCTTTCGTACTGGCAGAAAATATGCTGACTTTGTCAATCGGTCGACTACCACCCAAATTGAATCATGACTCCTCTGACTCCTTGGTAATCCCATTACAAAGTCCATCGTGATGTGTTCCCACTTTCACTCGGAGATTTCCAATGGATGCAACATTCCACCTGACTTGCAATGTTGTGTCTTCACTTGCTGACATGTTAAATACTTGGCCACGTACTTGGCTACATCCACTTTCATGCCGTTCCACCAATAGTGTTGTCGCAAGTTCTGGTACATCTTTGTACTACCCGAGTGAATACTATAATTACTACGGTATGCTTCAGACAAAATCTCCTCCTTAAGTTCTACATCACTGGGTACACACAACTGTCCGCGGAACTTCATAATCCCATCCTCGGATATCTGAAAGTCTGATTTCCTTTTTGTGATATCCATTCCTAAAATCTTCTGGATCTCCAGATCCGTTGATTGTAAGGCCTTAATCTTAGTCTGGATCTCCGGTTCAATCCTCAATGCAGCAATAAGATTCGAAACCTGACTCACTTCAAACTTAAATTTCGAATCCCAAACTCCCTCCAATAGAGTCCATTCCTTAACCATCATATACGCGATACTCGATTTCCGGCTCAAAGCATCCGCTACTTTGTTAGCTTTTCCGGGATGGTACATAATCTCGCAGTCATAGTTCTTAAGGAGTTCCATCCAACGGTATTGTCTCATGTTCAACTCCTTTTGAGAGAATAAGTACCTCAAACTTTGATGGTCCGTATAAATTTGAAATTTCTCTCCACACAAGTAGTGTTTTCAAATCTTAAGGGCGAAAACAATCATGGCCAATTCCAAGTCATGAGTTGGATAATTCAGTTCGTGCGGTCTCAATTGTCGCGATACGTATGCCACTACTCTTCCGTGTTGCATTAGCACGCATCCCAATCCTCTTAGTGACGCATCACTATAATTCTCATATTCTCCGGGACCCGACGGAATTGTCAACACTGACGCGGTCGTCAATCTCCGCTTTAACTCTTGGAAACTTCTTTCGCACTTATCCGTCCATTCAAATCTCATTTCTTTCTTTAGTAACCGCGTCAACGGCATCGCTACTGCCGAAATTCCTTCCACGAAGCATCTGTAATAACCTACTAGACCTAAGAAGCTCCGAACCTCGATTACTGTTGTCGGTCTCGGTCAATTCGTGATGGCTTCAATCTTTGCTGGTCCACTGTAATTCCTTCTCCGGATACCACATGTCCTAAGAATGCCACTCGACAGAGCCAGTATTCGCACTTGCTAAACTTAGCATAGAGCGCATGTTCCCTTAGGGTCCGTAAAACTTTTTCCAAATGTAACTCGTGCTCGGCGGAACTCTTTAAGTACACTAGGATATTGTCTATGAACACGATTACGAACTGATCTAGAAATTCTTTGAATACTCTATTCATCAAATCCATAAAGGTTGCCGAGGTATTAGTCAATCAAAACGGCATTACTGTAAACTCATAGTGCCTATATCTTGTCCTGAATACCGTTTTTGGTATATCTTCCTTATTAACCCTCAATTGATATTATCTCGTCCTCAAGTCAATCTTTGAAAATATCGATGCTCCTTGTAGTTGATCAAATAGATCATCTATCCTTGGTAGTGGGTATTTATTCTTAATGGTCACCTGATTTAACTGTCTGTAGTCTATGCACAACCTCAAAGATCCATTTTTCTTTCTCACAAATAACATCGGTGCTCCCTATGGAGATGCACTTGGGCGGATAAAGCCTTTATCTAGCAACTCCAGCATTTGGACCTCCAATTCCTCCAGTTCAGACAGTGACATCCTATAGGGCGCTTTTGAGATCGGTTCTATTCCTGGGGCCAACTCAATCACGAACTCCACTTCTTAATCAGGTGGCAATCCCGGTAATTCCTGGGGAAAGATATCGGGAAAATTGCACACCACGACTATATCTTCTAGCCTCGGCTCTCTAGCTGTTGAGTCAACTACGGATGCCAGAAATCCTTGGCACCCTTCATCTAACAGCTTTGTCACCTCAAGTGATGAAATCTAAGGGATGGACGTTCTCCCCGATTTTCCACAAACTCAAATCTAGGATGCCCAACCGGATTAAATTGGATCACCCTGCTTCCACAATCCATAACAGCTCTTTATTTGACTAGCTAATCCATCCCAATAATCACGTCAAAGTCATACATGATTAAAACTGCCAAATCTATTCTCTCTTCCCTATCGCCAATCACTATCTTACAATCAGGGCATCCAAACGTAGTCATCACTTTATCATTCAATGGTGTAGTCATACGCAGCAGAACTTCAAGCGGCTTTGGCTCAATCCCAGATAATTTAACGAACTGTTTAGATATAAACGAATGCGACGCCCCCGGGTCAAACGGGGCATATGTAGCATGATCACAGAGAGAGACCATACCTGTGACCACGCCAGGCGCGTCCTCCGCCTCTTTGCGAGCCATAGCATAGATTCTCCCTTGAGCTGGGGGTCGGCTCTGAATATTTTGCGGGGTGGTTCCGGCCTGATTTTCGATCCAAGGCTGTTGCGGTTGCACTGGTGGCTTAGCTTGTCGGCTCAGGCAATCTCTCACTTGGTGACCACGTTGGCCATATCCATAACAAGCTCCACTTCTGCCTGGGCAATGGCCATTCCCATGCCTCCTTCCGCACAATCGACATGTCGTGCTAGAGTGATAGTTCGACTTTCCAATGTCTTTCCTAACAGGAGGGACAAATCTCCTATTCCCAGTCATAGGCCTCTTTCCAAAGTTTCGATTGTCCCTAACCGACGCGTACCGCGATCTAGAAGCGGCAGCCTGCTCCGTTTGATCTTGCTCAATTGCCTGGGCCCTCTCACAGATCTCATGATAGCCTTTCAAGTTTAATGAGATCATTTGGCTACGAAGGTCCGGCTTTAGTCCATCCCGGAACCTCCTAGCTTTGTCCGTTGGGTCCTCCACCATCCTGGGGGCAAATTTGGATAACCTCGCAAACTCAGCTTCATATTGATCCACCGACAACTGACCCTGGTAAAGTCTCATAAATTCTACCAGTTTCTGCTTTCGAGTGCTTTCCAAGAAGTACTTGACATTGAAGGTCTCAGTGAAGATGGTCCAGTTCGGAGCACTACCAGTGGAGAATACTTAACCTCTGGTGGCCCTCCACCAATCGCTTGCATTGCTCTGAAGCTGGTAGATTGCTAGTATTACCTTCTCTTCCTTAATGCACCCCAGCACCTCGAAAGCCTTTTCTAGTTCTTCCACCCATCTTGGGGCAGCCTCAGCATCGCCTCTCCCATCAAACTTCGGGGGTTTCAATCTCAGAAACTGTTCTACTAGCTTGGACATTGGCCTGATCGCATTTACTTGCACTGGACCAGGATTTTCATTAATCACATTATTCCCCTGACCTCTATTATTCCCAACAACCTCGCTGGCAGCTGCGACAGTAGCACTTCTTTCTCTCGTCTGTCTACCCGATAATATTCCCGCTTCCTCGAGCGCCCTCCAGATTTCATCCACCCTAGGATCCTCCATAATTCTAGCTAACGAGGCTACACGACCTCGACCTTGACCTCTACCTCGACCTCAATCTCGACCCCGGCCACTCATCTTACTGATTCTCACAAATGCTCACCTACTAAATTCCACGCAGGAATTAGAAACCTAGATCAACTATACCAGTCTAAAGCCCAAGACGATAAATCACAACAACAATTAACTAAGCAAGAAGATATATCAATCAATCTCAGCCAACATGATTCGTGCACTTACCTCAAGTTTTGACGTACCTGCACCTCACATGTTATTGAATACGTCACTCAGCAATCACAATCAAACAGTCTGGGGTACGCATGGCACACGAGTCTCCTTAACTGTCTACCCCAAAGTTATTGCTCCTTATCACTCCAGGTTTCGATCAATTTGTATCGAGCTGACCTTGTTCTGATACCAAATCAACAGGGATGTCACGCCCCGAACCATACGAACGCGAGATCATCCCTTCGTAGTCGTAATGTACGCGACATCCCAGGACTTGTCGCCTACCCAATCGAAACACTAACGAGTAACGCATGCGGAAACAACCTTGAACTCTCCGTACAATATACAAACAACAGGATAGTAGAGGGACAAATAATACACATCAACAAGACACTATTATAAACATAACATCGATTACAACACATAGATTTGCAAGCCTTCTACGAGGCCACTATCTATGAACCACGCACAACAAAAAGGATCGGGCAGTTGGTAAGCTTAACTCCTCTACAAAAAGGGGCACTCAAAAGATGGGGTAACTCGACCTATCCTCAATCCCCATAGTATCCTGGCAGTGTCTCCGGATCAATCACGGTTGCAGGTTTGAAATGGTTTGGTTATACAACCATGAGAACACTTCTCAATAAGCAACTACCTAAGCCTCGCTTAAGCCAAAGCGTACTTCCGAACAATTCTAAACATGCAATACCGACATCCAACATGTCATAACAATCACAGGCGCCCTTACCTCACCTCAGCACATACGTGAGCCTTGCATGTTAGAATATCGCCATAACATGGCAATTCACTCCTCGAGCACATAATACAACCACATGACATAAACATACATAAAACGGTTATTAATCCAGACATGCTCAATAGCAACACAAGTACAATGCATTCCCCAATGCATAACACACGATTATAAATGTCCAGATTATTAACGGTCCCTCGGGCCACCGAACTCCCGCCGGTTTTCTGGCGTAACCAGGCATCGTCTCGCTACTTCAGCGACGGCGACGGCAACGTCTGGAACCCTCGCCCAGACGGCATTCCACAAAGGAGCATCGATCCGGCCTCTACCGCGATCGACAACGTCTAGAACCCCCGCCTAGACGGCATCCGAATCCCCATCGGGCATCGTCTAGAACCCCCGCTTAGACGGAACGTGTCGTGACCATGCACACACCTCAGCAATCATTACCAATTTTTATCTTTGTAAATTAGCCCGATGTCAACTACATCCGTCAAAACACCACGATAACACCAAATAATTCTCGAGAGAGAGAAAAACCGAGAATATACAAAATCGGGTCCAAACTGGGCAGTTGCGCAGTGACAGAAATCCATTTGAAATAAATAGTAAATCAACTCCAAAAACTCTGAAATTTGGATATGTTGTATAAAACATCTTGATAAATATTTTTTGTGAGAACTCGAAACCCAGTTCCAACCGTAAACATCTCGTTTTGACACTCAAATCCGAACAGAACCTGGTTCGCTCAGACAGCCCCTCAAATCATAAAAAATACAACTCATTCAGTATCCAAATCACTTTGGAAAGCTCAAAAATTTTTATATGTCATAGACACAAGTGTATTTAAGAATTTTTGTGAAGGAAGTTTGTTGAAATAAGGTCTGGAAAATTTTATAAAAATTCGGAAAGACAAGAAGGTCAGGTGAACAGTAAATAGGGCGGTTTTGTGACTGTCTGAAAACTGACTTCCGAATGACCCCAAAAAACTTCCAAAAATTCTGAATTTAAAGTATGTTATACCTAAAGATGTTGGGAACAAATTCCATGAAGAACACTTTCTCAGATTTGGCCCACAATGATCACAAAAAAAATAACAAAGTGCAGACATACAGTAACAACCAGAAATCCGAGAATCATTAAACTTGCACCATTAAGCAAATCAAGCTTATATAACCACTAAACCAACTATCCATAGCCCTAATCCACCCTTAAACATGTCCATTAGTCACCCCTTAGCCTAGTCAAGAGTTAGGAAGCCACTTACAAAGGGTTTAAGCAAGAAAACCGGTGAACAGACAAACTGAGCTCCGGCGGTGAACAGGGCTGGACGGGAATCTCCGGTGACTTTCCGGCAACCAGGCTGTGATGGTTTGAACGAGCACAAGACGGTGGTGGTCAGGGTACCAAGAGTGAGGCCTAAAGAGAGAGAGAGAGAGAGAGAGAGAGAGAGAGAGAGAGAGAGAGAGAGAGAGAGAGAGAGAGAGAGAGAGAGAGAGAGAGAGAGAGAGAGAGAGAGAGAGAGAGAGAGAGAGAGAGAGAGAGAGAGAGAGAGAGAGAGAGAGGGAAAATTGGTGTTTTTCAGTTGGTTTTTGGGCTAGTTCAGGCTTTTGTGAACAGTGGGCACTCCGGTGGTCGGATGGGTGGTTAGCCAGAGATTCAGGCAGCGAGTCTGATGGCGTATGAACCGAAGAAGCAAGGCGGAGGTGATGGTGCCTGGAGCTTCGGCCGATTCCAAGGAGGGGGAGAGAGAGAGTTCCGGGAAGGACAAGAGAAGGAGAGTGACCAAGGTCAATATATCAATCAAGTGCAATCTAAGGGCTCACAATTGGCCTTGGTGAGCAAGTCAAGATTCAAGGGCCACGAAAATTGAGATTTTTCAATTAAAGAAAAAGATTAGAAGACACTAATTCAAATAAACACTAACGGAGGTACGCTAGTCAAAAATCCGCACCCGGTCCAAATTTCACTTTTTGCATATCTTGAGCAATATCGAGGCTGGCCACAATAATATCGACACCGTCCAATTAAATTCATTCCGGAACTCCAAGAAATTAGACATCAAAGTTTGGGCTCTAAACAACGGCCAAATTCGATCGAATGCGATTCTAGGGAAATCTCAATTTTAAAAACAATAATCGAGAGTGATGAGTTCCCGGTCGAGATTTTACTATAAGCACACTGACGAATTGCACATTTTATAAATCCCAAAAATGGATCGAAATTCGGAATGTCCCAAGTATGCCCATTTGCTAATATATGATAAAACAAACTCAAACAACTTTTCTCGATAAGTTCCAACTAAAGTTTGTGGTAACATTATAATGGCATAACATTAATAGAGGGGCAAAATCATAATCCGAATAAAAACTAAATCCCTAGCATTCATGATTCCTTCAACTTTTAACACTTTCCAATCTTACTTGAATAATTCTATTTTGCTTTTATGTTAATTAATTTGTTATTTCAGAAGAATTCCAATTTACTTTTTCAAATAGATCAAATCTTTAAAAAAATTTCTCCAAATACTTGAAATGTGCAATCACTTTGATTAAAGAAAAGTTTTTCATTATATATTTTTGGCCAACTCGGCCATCTCAAGAAGTTTCTTTTAATCCATCCCTACCTAAAAGTGCATTGTGTCATGTGTAACTTTTCTCTACTTTCTTCTTTCAATTTCATTTTTTTTCCTTTCAATTAACTATAGATAGGCCTCGAAACTAGTTATGTTGTGGAGAAAGTGGAAGGAGTTTGCAAACAAATGGCTGACATGTAATCTTTTTAAAATGGCAACCTTGCATTATTTTACTGAAAATCTTTAGCATTTGTGTGCTCAAATTTCCGGTAATATCTCAACTGCCTTTCTCTTTAGTGAATAATTTTGTTGGTTTGCAGTTTATTTGTATATTCGTTCGTCGAGAAAAACGTTGCCTCTACCAATGATTATGCATGACGTGACTATGAAAGAATGAGACAAGTTGCAAACATGCACTTTTTTAGGTAGTGTCAAGCATGCATTATTCTAAGAAAACTTTTTCAGTCTCTAAGATCTTTTGCCATGTTTGGGGTGAAAACATTCATCTTTTACCATTTTTCAAATGTCGGTTTCTTGAACACGCACAACGCGTGTGCCCATTTGCTGATATATAATAAAACAAACTCAAAATCGTTTTCTCAACAACTTCCATCAAAAGACTATGGTGACATTATAATGGCATAGCATTAACAGAGGGACAAAATCGCAATTCAAGCGAAAACTGAATCTCTGTCATTCATGATTCCTTAAATTTCCAGCACTTTCCAAACTTACTCTAATATTTTTCTTTTTATTTTTAAGTTATATAATTTATTATTTCAAAGGAATTACAATTCACCTTTCGAAATAGATCAAATCTTTTAAAGAAAGGTTTTTCATTATGTATTGTCAGCCAACCCAACCGCCCCAAGAAGTTTATTTTGGATCCATCCCTACTTAGAAGTGCCTAGTTTCTCTATTTTTTCCCTTTAATTTCATATGCATTTTGAATTTGTACCATATATTACATAACACTTTAGTCTTGGACAACAAGTGCCCTCAAAACTAGTTATACAAGTGGTGAACTTGGATGGAGTTTGCAAATGAATGGCTACATGTACTCTTTTTTAAAATGGCAACCATGCATTATTTTACGGAAAAGCTTTAGCATCCCGATGCTCTAATTGCTGGTCAAACCTTAGCTGCATTACTCTTTAATGACAAATTTGTCTTTTTGAAGTTTGTATGTATATTTGGTAGTCGAGAACAACGTTGGCTGTGGCAATAATTATGCATGATATGATCATGAATGAATGAGACAGGTGTCAAACATGCCTTTTTGTAGGATAGTGGCAAGCATGCATTGTTCAAAGACAATTTTCAGTCTCTCCTACATTTATCTTTTACCATGTATGTTATCAAAATCAATTATCTTTGCCATCTTTCAGCAATGCTCAAACTTATGATCTTGTAGTAAAATGTACAACCTCCTTACCATTGTACTCAGTGGTGTATTATCGACAAAAAAAGGGGTGAAAGTTTCGCAATATATAAACTAGCGCAGCTATCTGCTAGAGGGCCACACTTTCCGCTTCCTTTTGTCACCATGAAACTGAATGTGGAACTTGTGCCGTTGTTGCTTCTATTCTTCAGTCTTTCGCTGTGTGAGATGGCATATGTTTCCAAAGAGGATGATTTAGACTTGGAAAGACAGGTTAGGACTATGAACAAGCCATCCATCAGGACCTTTTCGGTAATTTTCCTTCCAACCCTTTTCTGCAATAGTCTCATTTAAATTTCATGGAGATATTGCAATTTATTCGGTTAATCTTTGAAATATGATTGCTGCTTGACGGACGACTAACTGTGTTTGATTTGATCAAGTCTAAAGAAGGAGACACAATTGACTGTGTTGATATAAACAAACAACCAGCACTCGATCATCCTCTACTAAAGAATCATAAGGTTCAGGTAAAAATTATCATTTTATCCCAAATCCATTGATAAATATGCGGACCAGTATTGGATAATTTAGGCGAAATGGTCTACTTGATACTTCTTTGATAAGTTTTTTCTTCTCGTAGACAGAGCCGAATCTACGTGTCACTAACTTGAGCAAAACTTCTCCGAATGCAAAATCTGTAAGATTTGGGTTGAGAGAACCTTGCCCCATTGGAACAGTACCCATTCGTCGAGTAACAAAAGAAGATTTGATGAGGGCAAGATCCTTGCCCAAGATACCGTCCGTCGCGGCTATGAGACAAAGTATTGTTTCTTCAAATCAACATGTACTATCCCTCTCTCCCATGCTCACATGCATATTTATATACATACAATATCGTCAGTGATTCATTTTTCCAAACATATTATTGAGGTTATGCGCATATGAATTTCATGAGACCACATGTCAAATGTCCGCCTATGACAATCTCAAAATTTGTTCTTTCCATCATTTATTTACAAAAAGAAAATCAAAACATATTTTAAAGTAAGACTGGTAGGCTCAGGTGAATAAGTGATTATATAGTTTTCTTTCACTTTCTAGTAGTCTATAAGTTACGAATTATCATCTGCAGGTGGTTTCCATAACAGACAACAAGATAGAAAATATTAAATATGGAGGAGGTGGACGTACGACAATCTACAACCTTAGTGTTGCTCCAGACCAACTCAGTGCACATAACATGTGGATCGAAACTGGTCCCCCAGATCATATTAGCATGATTGTCGCTGGTTGGATGGTAAGTGATTTTTTTAAGCAAGTCAATGTCATAGTTTTTTTTACACAAGAAGTTCAATATATGGTAAAATGATCAGAGAGAAAAATCTCTTATTTTCCTAGGTTTCGCCACAGTTATTTGGCGATATTCGTACTAGGATTTTCACATATTGGACAGGTGAGCTGTTAATTCTTAATTGAACCATTTTTTCACCATTTTCGGGAGTCCAAACTAGAAGTTGGAGATAATTTGAATCTTATTGACCAAAGCATTGTCCTCATAAGGTGATGGCCATCGCAATGGATGCTACAATGTACTATGTCCGGGTTTTGTCCAGGTGGATAGGGAAGTAACCCCTGGTGATATAACACAACCTGCTTCTACATATGGTGGACCTCAATATGAGCTTGTAGTCCATATTGAACAGGTATGTTTGATCTTTTGGAGGTTCTTAAAAATTATTTTCGCTAAAATTATATTAGAGACTCACAGTTTTGTTCTTAAAGTTAGCAACTTTCGCTATCATTCTACCCTACTGAAAGTATCCATATAAGCATCTAATCAATCATTGCATCCATGTTATATAATTATCGTTGTCCGTAATACCAAGCATAGTGTGATGTCACATCGTATATTGAAATATACTATTGTTAATCATTTCTGCAATTTTTACTTTATTAGCACTTATTATCAAAACTCATTGCTAATCAGGATAGAAATACTGGGAATTGGTGGTTAATTTTGAATAATCGAGCGATTAAAGTAGGCTATTGGCCAAAGGAACTATTCCTGTATTTACGCAATGGCTCACTCCACACAGCTTGGGGGGGAATTGGCATAGCTGGAAGTAATGGATTTTGTCCACCATTGGGAAGTGGTCACAGGCCAGATGGTATTTTCGAGCATGCCACCGTCTTTCGAAAACTCTATTGGGTTCGATCGGATGGCAAATTCCTACCTCCTTCAGATAAGACGACGGAGTGGGTGGATAGATCCAATGTTTATGGTTTGATGAACCATCAACATTCTCGAAAATATGGGAGTGGCTACATGATTAGCTTTGGAGGTCCAGGAGGTTATTGCAGGGTATAGAAAATTTACATGAAGAAGCTATCTTGAGCAATTCAAATAATAAAGCTATCGATTTTCAATTTCACACCCTTTTATTTGTAATTAGTGATGTTCATTTTTGTTTCTTTTCTCTCGTGATTGAGGTGGCAATGGCACGTGATGCAACCTCAATGGTAACCATAATTCTTTCGACGGCTTCTTCGGAATTTCCGAACATGATAAATGCCTACCACCTCTTTCAACCAAAACAGTCGAGCGGATGGATAAATCCAGCATCTATCTATGATTGGAAGATGACTTGCTAAACAATGAGAAATGAGCTGCATAAATTCAGTATAGAGACCTGGCAAGTTGTTGCAGAGGATAAACTTTATAGAAAAAAATGCTTCCCTTAAATAATTTGATAAGCAAAACTCTCTGTTTTTCATTTTTTGCTCCCTTCTACAATTAATATTTCACATTTGCTTTTCCAATGAGATTGAGATCGCAATTAGTATCGGTTAGGATTAGTAAGAATTAATCTTTAATAATACAATAGGCGTGCTTTTATATATAATTCATCTATTGTGTATAAAATGATTATAATTGACTTACTAAAACAAACAATGTGTAGCGGCTATTACTTGGGATGTTACTGCTAATGGTCTTATTGGAAAATCTGAGTCGTCGCTACCCATGAATAATAATGCTATTGTAGGTACCCTACTTTTTTTTTTCTACCCAAAACTGAATATGACCTGAGATCTCGCTCATTGGTTTGGAAATATGTTTGAACATTATAGCGGGTAAGCATTTATTAAGGGCAAAATGACACTATAAGTGTCATAAGTTGTGTACGGAGATCACTTTGGTGTCAACTTTTTTTAAAAACGATCACTTTAATGCCAATGCTGATACGACCACTGGAAATCTGACGTAGCTCCTTTTTTTATTAATTTCCGATGCTGACATGGCTCACCGGAAATCTGACGTGGCTTTTTTTTTGGCCGGAGTCACTAAAGTGATCTCTTTTCCTCTGATTTGGCACCAAAGTGATCCGAAAAAAAGTTATTGCACCAAAGCGATTTCCGTACACAACTTATGGCACTTATAGTGTCCTTTTGCCATTTATTAAGGGATCTTTAACTATATCTATTTTGTCGAAAATAATGGCTCCACAAGTTTCTCAATCTTTCAAAATAGAATCTACTGGTCTTAGATGCTTGAAAGTTATGTAAATTAAGTTTGACAGGGGAGAAGTATCATACATCAGAATTTAGTCAAATCTCCATATTAATTAGTGTTGTGACCCTCCCAAAGTTGGGAACAAGTTTAGGAGTATTGCCCAAAGGCGGGCCAACACCCTTCGATTAGGTGTGGGCTCTCCCAAGCCCATACCTTGCACGACGTTAGATTTTTTTTAAAAGTTTTTTTCTACCTAAGAAAATCTATGAGTCGCCACTAGCCTTTTACAATTGGCTAAAAATCAAATGAAACATGGGGGCGTCGTCTCATTTTCTACGTAGCCAGAGATTCTTGTTTGAATACTTGATTATGCTAAAACTTTAATTGACAAAGGAATTGACAATAAGATGAGTAACTTTAATTAGCCGGAAAAATAAGATAATTAATATTATTTACTTTTGTTATCACTATATGGATTCTTTTGGCCGATGACATTCTGCGAGGGCCTAGATGCCATCGCTGGCCGATGGGCGAGGATTGTGAAGCCCTTGCCTATTGCGAGCAAGGATTGCGGCTGTGTCACGTAGATGTTGGCCGTGTCAAATAGGACAGTTGGCAGCCACATGAACGATTTTCAATCAAAATTGATCAGAATGACTATATTGATAAATCGTCAAAAGATTTAGGACTAAATTGACCAAATGAAAAGTTTAGAATTGAATTTGCCGTCATACAATAGTTTTGAGATTTTTTGGACAATTTTCCCATTACTAAAGGATTACCTGATAATCAAGTTACCAGTCATACTTGTTCTATCAAGCGGCTTTATAAATTTGCCGACAACTTTATAAATCTACTAAATACGGAAAATCTACTTTAGATAAAATAAACACAGTTTTTCAACGAGACACTATATCAAGGCATGCCTTCTTCTTTCACTACCATCTAACTAAAGGTTTCTATTGGACTGATTTTGCAAATTAAAGATGCCGATATACCATTAAAATGCGAGAACCTCTCAATCCTTTCTGAAAATAAAATAAACGAACCGTATAAGGCAGATTTTCCTCAAGTTTCCACGTTGAAGGAGACCAATAGATATCAAAGTGGAAGACAAATTCAAATCTTTACTCCGTGGAACATCCGCTTGCTCTCTTTTTTATCGCCATCAACTTACATGAAACTAAGTGAACCGCAGCAGATTTGAGAGGTCTGTCTCAGATAGGTCTATTTGCGACACCATCAAATAACTTCAAGTTGAATGGATCAACAACCGATGAACTCAAACAGGCCTGGAGATAATCTACTTTAAGCAGATTCATCAACAAGAGACCACAGGGAATGGAAAAGGTGTTGCGCTCATTTCTCGAGATAATCTACTTTAAGAATACAAAGATCATCAACGAAAGGTACGCACGACCTTGTTAAATTAACGTCAGAATTACGTAAACGGCAATGAAACGATCTTGTTAAATTATACTACGTACATATTGTAGTTGCTTATGTGGTCCTGCACTATATTTCTTTTTTTTGCTAATACCCGCAGCTGCAGCAACGTCCCCATACTTCTCTTTCTCTTTCTCACATTTAGGGTTTGTGATTTTTTATTTCCTAACAATTATATCCCATCAGACAAACAACATTCCTAGATCACCACCACTTGTTTTGGAAATATAATAGTTTAAATTTCATTCAGCTGGCTAAGTTTGTTTTTTAACTTGTGCTCCTTGGCTTTTAGTTGGTGACACATTGACGTGGGAGTTTCTCACTAAGAAACCATAGCTTTCCTTTAGCTAAGGGACATTCATTCGAGGGGGGGAGAAAGATTGGCGAAGCATTGATCTCTGCAAACTAAAGCCGGCATGGCGAACTTAGATACTGGCACGAGGAATGTAAATGAAGGGGATGATAATGATAACCCAATAGGCTAATGTCATTGGGAACGAATAAAAAAACTCGCAAAACAGTTGCAACAAACTAAAGAAAACATTTCGACCAAAAAAAAAAAGAAAACATATGATATGCGATGCAATATTAATGTCACCCGGCGTACCTGATTCCAATCTAAAGACTACTCGCAATTGTACTACTAACATTGCAATATCAAAATGTTGTGAATTTGAGGTATTCATGGAACGTTAAAGAAGAAGTTGGGAACACTAACAGATATGATAGACATGATATGCGATGCAATATCAAAATGTCTCCCAGCACTAAAGACTCTTTGCAATTGTACTACTGACATTGCAATATCAAAATGTTGTGAATTTCAGGTATTCATGAACGTTAAAGAAGTTAGGAACATCAGTATCTAGTTTGGTCCATGTCGAGTAGCTTTCATCAGGGGTATTGAAGCTTTTCCACATCTAAATTGGTTCGCATTGGCCTCATCAGTCCGGTCAATTTTGGGAGACATAATAGACATTCTGTTTCAGTACATAAGATTTGTTTCCATTAAAACACATGAGAATATGCAGTCACCACACGTGACATGGCTTAAGGCTTCCGAATTGTGTTTCTCGTGATGTGGCTAGCAGGGATCACTTAGAGGGGGAGGGGGTGAATAGGTGATCTTCAACAATTTTTATAAATTTAAGCGGAAATAAAAGATCACAGTTGAGTCTGAGTAAAATTCAGGTTCAAAACAGTTTATATAGACAGTGCTCCTGATGTGCAGTATGCAAAGTAATAGAAGAGGGATAGAAAAACTGCACACAAGTTTATAGTGGTTGGGCTTTTGATAAGCCTACGTCCACTCTCCCATACTGATAGCCTACTGGCTGGATTTTACTATGTAATCAAGAGGAAATACAGATTCTGAATGACAGCACTCTTGTGTATGATAGGACTCTCTATCTCATACAATCACTCTTACAAAATGTCCTTCGAGATCTTAATATTTAGCACAAGAAAGATAAGAGGAAGGATCGGAGTAAGCTCAGACTTTGGACCTGTTGATTCTCGATTTTGTTGTATTTCTTCTATTCCTCGTTGAACTCCTTTTATACTCATCCACTATCAAACTAGCCATTGGACAGTTTTTAGAGGATCATCTTCCAATATTCACCCTTGGACAGATTTGTATAAAATGGATTGAGTAGCCGTTGGTTGACAAAATCTGAATCCTGCTAATTCTGGTTGCCCATACAATCAGAATCTTGATTTCCATAAGCAGAGTTTTATACGTTGTAATGCATACTTGTCATAGTATTTGATTGTCAATCAATTATAGCCTTAAATTGAAATAATAAAAACTTTCCTTCTGTGAAATCCATACCAGATCACTAGCTGTTATGTTTCGTTATGAATAAGTTTTGCTTCTGCGTTTGAAAAATTTCTATGTCTGCGTCTGCTTCAGAACTTAGATGAGTGTGGGTCATCGGTAAAATCTGAATACTTTAGTGTCTGAATGACTTTCATGGTAAAGTCTGAAGATCATAAGTCTAAATCTGAACTTTTGGTTCTGAGTCTGAACTTTTAAAGTATGATATTTCCTTATGAACTTTCAGAATATATTAACTTGGAAAGAAATGTATGTCAGATTCACAAGTTACACATGGAGAGTTTTGTCAGCTTTAAAATCCATTTGGAGTTTTCCTCAACAATCTCCCCTTTTTTTTTTATGGTGACAAAACTTCCATGCAGATTCAATTAATATCAATTAAAATTGAACGGAATAAACATTTTAAGCGCATGAAATACAGATATATAAATGTGCAAATTTGTAAGATATGTGTATTTCTCCTACTTTGAGTATAACCTGCATATCAGAGAGTTAGTATGCTTATGACAATATCTGCATAATTTCTCCCCCTTTTTGTCATCAGCTAAAAGAATAATGAGCGAAATAAATAACTGATATAGACCATTCAAGCAATGTATCAGAAGCAAATATTAAGAGTACAAATCCATAATGGTTTTGGAAATAGGGAAAGAAAAACAGGTCATTTCTTGGAAGGGGTTCGAATAAGTTGAAAGTTATCTAGAATGGAAACAGCTTCATCAATTTTTGTAGAGCATTAACCTGTAGCTTTCTCCATATTTGTAGAACATTGAGCAATAGTCTCCCTTAACTCTACCTTGTCTTTCTCTGCCTGAAGATGTTGAGTATGATTATTTTCCTCAATAATTTTGTGAAGATTCTTCACATTCTCTTCAAGTGCAGCTTGCTTTTGTTTGATTTCTTGCAGAAGGGTCAGAATGGTCATGTTCTCTGAAGTCTATCTTTAGACGTTTCCTAGTGTAGGCTGTTCGAACCTATCCTCTGCCTTTGTAGGAACCTCCCCCTGAATATTTACATGATCTGCAGCAGTAGTATCATTCAAAGTTTCTTCAGGTTCAAGTGGAGATTGACTTACATCTGTCCTCTGCGGGATATCATCCTACTGATTCAGATGTAAGTCTCCAGTTGCTGGTTCTGAAACCTTTGTACTAGGCTTAGAAACATGTTCTGGTCCATCATGATGTCCTGTTTCAAGGTGTTCATCATCTTCATCTCGAAGAGGAATTCTTCTTTTCTTTCTGTACACCTTGAATGGGCTGGAAGAAATAGTCTGCTTTCTTTCTGGTTCTGTTCTTTTCCTTTCCCCTTTTTCCTTGTCATTCCTCTTCCCAGTAGATTTAGCTTCTGAAGGCTGAGCATCTTTTCCCTTGGCTTTGCTTGCTCTTTCCCGTATATCATCAAAATTCTTCATCTTGTGAAGCATCTTTTCCCCAACAATTATAAAAGGAACAATAGTTTTGCGCAACTCATCGGGAACATATATATTTAAAAACAGAAAGATGCGAGAGATGAGTGCACCATATGGAAGCTATCCCTTGTCCTTGTGGAGTGTCTTGTACATTTAGAAGATGATGATATGTGGAAGAGAAAAAGACTTTCCATTAATAATAGCCCAAATGAGCTTGAATTCTGATTTGGATAAGTCTGTTTTGGATGCTGCTTTAGACTTCAAACAATTAATGATGATCTTATGCAAGATCACAGATGTTCTGGTCAAATTAGAATAAGTGATGTGGCGTTTTGAGCCTGAAGCAAGGTTCTGATTTGCTGAAGCCGATTTGGAAGCATCTTCTAGACTTACTTCCAAAGGAATAAATTTGAAAATTTTAGCTCCACTAATCAAAGCCAGTTCCTTAGCTTTCAAGTCATATTTTTTTTTATCACCAACAGTGAACTGATGCCAGTTTGGTGACAAAATAAAAAGGTTTGAGTAGAAATATGCAGTTAATTCATCATATACATTGGCAGATTGCAGACAAAATTTGTAAAAACCTAGTCTTTGAAATACATGCTTCACAGAGATGCCAACTTCCTCAAAATATTTAAAGTCTACAGTACGATGATTCATAACCCCTCGAGCAAGCAGCAACCGATAAAAGACGTTGTGCTCTGTGCTTCTGAATAAACTTCCACTGCCTGGCATGCCAGATGCAATTCCTACTCTCATAACAAAATTTTCAAAGAACTTAGCATCATCATCAGGAATCACAAATTTTGATGCATTGGTAGATTTAGGGCTAATATGAACGGATTTCTTGACAGAGGGAGTTGATGGTTCCCTGATTGTCTCTTTACCCTTTCTAGAAGCAGCCTCCTCAGGAGTAGAACTAACCTGTTCATGATCAGTCCTAGAGCAAGACTGAGAATAACTTTGGATAAGACTTGCTTCTATGAGAAAGCCATTGTCTTTCAGACATGCACGAAGAACGGATGCTGAAGCATTGCTGCGTTTCAACCGTTCGTATGCTTTCCATACCAGTTTGATGTTGTTGAAACGAGAATCTGTTTTACCAGTGGGTTTTGGTGTAGATGATGGCTGATGTTCCTGTTGAGTCCCTTTCGAAGGGCTCTGATGATCGGACTCTGTATTTGAAATTTCCAAGAACTTTGGTGGCTCTGAAGACTTTGATTCTCGGTTGAGAAGACGAGTAGATCATATCTTAAAAGGCATTTTGATTAGGTCTGGAGCAAAAAGTTTTGATCTTGGAGAAGGAGAAGAAGTAGTCTCTAGAGCGTCGGGATGGTCAAGAGTAACAGGGGTATGTACCGATAGGGTTTTATAAAGGAAGAAGGATGGTTTTTATAAAGGGAGAAAGACGATTTTTTTATTGGAAATAAAATACTGGTAAAAGATATAAGAGGCGATCGTACAAAAAATATATATTAAGTACAAACGATCAAATAGATAGATTGGAATATTTACCTGATTTGCTTTCCAAAAGTGACAGATATGAAAATATCCTGCCAGAAATACCAAAAATATTCCCATCAAAATTTGAAATTAGGACGTACCTGTCTTTTGAGTCTGAATTGAATATTCATACGGATAATATTTGAATCTGAATAATTCCTATCTAACAGACACTTCAAAAAAAAATGGATAAGTAATGCACAGTTTATTTCTAATATACTCAAATGAAGACTTATCAAGTGGTTTGGTGAATATATTAGCTAATTGATTTTTAGAATCAATGGATTGAATATTCACATCACCATTATGAACATGGTCTCTAATAAAAGTGATGCTTGATTTCAATGTGTTTGGCACGAGAATGAAGAATTGGGTTCTTGGTCAAATTGATAGCACTTGTGCTGTTACATTTGATTGCAACACTTGAATCTTCAATAGCAAAGTCTCGTAACTGTTGCTTCATCTATAGAATCTGTGCACAGCAACTTCCCAAAGCCACATATTTTGCTTCTGCTGTAGAAAGTGCAACTGTGTTTTGCTTCTTTGAGTACCAAGACACCAACATATTTCCAAGTAGTTGACATGTACCTATAGTACTTTTTCTGTCCACTTTACATCCAGCTAAATCAGCATCAAAATAACCAGTAAGAGTAAAATCTTAATCTTTGGAATACCAAAGACCTAACATTGGATAAGGTCCAATGTATTTGATTATTCTCTTAACTGCAGAAAGATGTGATTCTCTTGGGTCAGATTGAAATCTTGTATACATACGGACACTAAACAAAATATCAAGTCTAAATGCAGTAAGATATAACAAAGATCCTATCATGCTTCTGTATACCTTCTGATAAACCTTTTTACCATTTTCATCTTTTCAAGTTTGGATGTGTGAGACATTAGAATATCTGTTTTATTGCAATTCTGCAATCTAAACTTCTTGACAATCTCCTTTGCATACTTCTCTTGGCAAATGAATATACCATCTTTGGTTTGTTTCACTTATAGGCCAAGAAAGAATGTCAATTCGCCCATCATACTCATCTTGAACTCATTCTGCATATTCTTTGAGAATTCTTTGTAAAGTAGTTCGTTAGACGATCCAAAAATGATATCATCAACATAAATTTGAACAAGTAAAAAAATCCTTACCTTGTCTCTTAATAAACAAGGTTGTATCAACCTTACCTTTAGTGAAGCCATTTTGCAGAAGGAAGTTACTTAATCTCTCATACCAAGCATGAGGTGCTTGTTTTAGACCATAAAGGGCCTTTTTGAGTTTATAGATATAATCAGTCTTCCTTAGTTTTTCAAAATCGGGTGGTTATTTCACATAAACTTCTTCTTTGATATAACCATTTAGGAAAGTACTTTTCACGTCCATATGAAACAATTGAAAGTTATGGAAACAAGCATATGCTAACAGCAGCCTAATGGCTTCTAACTTGGCAACTGGTGCATAGGTTTCATCATAGTCAATGCCTTCTTCTTAAGAATAGCTTTTGCAACCAGTCTTGCTTTATTTCTTGTGACTTTCCCTTTGTCATCCAGTTTGTTTCTGAATACCCATTTTGTTCCGATTACTGGATGATATTTGGGTATTGGTACAAGTTCCCATACTTTATTGATTTTGAACTGCTGAAGTTCCTCCTGCATAGCTTTGATCCAGCTTTCATCTGATAATACTTCACTAACTTCTATTGGTTCAATTTCTGATATCAATACCAAGCTGCTGATGTTCTCTTTGTGTTTAGATCTAGTCTTGATACCATCTTTTATTTCTCTAATGATGAGATTCTTCGGATGATTGGATTTATGTTTCCAGTTTCTATCAAATCTTTCCTTTTGAATATCATTAGGCTTTGAAATTTCTGATCGAGTCTGGATTGTTTCTTCTTTTCCTTCTTCTACAGATTCAACGATCTTTAGATATTCTTGTTGAGCTTCACATAATTCAGATTCATCTTTGTGAGTATGAATATTTTCATCAAACCTTACATTTATTATTTTTTCCATAGTCTGAAAATTTTTATTGAAGACTCCGTATGCCTTACTTGTAGTAGAATATCCAAGGAGAAATCCTTTATATGCTTTCTCATCAAACTTACCAGAGCGGTCATTAGGATTTTTAAGAATAAAGTATTTATAACCAAACACACGAAAATATGAAATATTAGGCTTTTTACCTTTGTAAAGCTTATAGGAGGTTTTTTCAAGAATGGGTTTGAGAAATACTCTGTTAATGATATAACAAGCTGTAAAAACTGCATCTGCCCAAAAATGAAGAGGAATTTTGCTCTCAATCAATAGGGTTCTTGCCATTTCTTATAAAGAACGATTTTTCCTTTCTACAACACCATTTTGTTCTAGTGTGTAAGGAGTAGAAAAATTGTGTTGAAAGCCATTTTTCTCACAAAAATCTAAAAAACTTTGATTATCAAATTCTCCCCCATGATCAGTTTTAATGCAAGAAATGGTATAGCCCTTTTCATTCTAAACTCTTCTTGCAAATTTTAAAAAATATGAAAATGCTTCATTTTTATGAGCAAGGAAGAACACCCAAGTAAATCTTGTGAAGTCATCAACAATAACTAAATAATATTTCTTACCACCAATACTTTGTGTTCTGGTTGGTCCAAATAGATCCATATGAAGAAGCTACAAAGCACGATTAGTGGAAACATGATGTATAGGTTTCCCACAAACTCGAATGTAGGATGTCCAATCGGATTAAATTGGATCACCCTATTACTATAGTCCATTATAGCTTTCTGTTTAACTAACCAGTCCATACCAACAATCACATCAAAGCCATACATAGCTAAAACCGTCAAATCTATCATTTCTTTCCTATCACCGATCATTATCTTACAATTAGGGCATCCAAATGCAATCAACACTTCATCATTTAACAGAGTAATAACACACAGCATAACTTCAAGTGGTTTCGGCTCAATACTAGACAATTTAACGAACTACTCAGATATAAACGAATGCGACGCCCCTGGATCAAATAAAGCATATGCAGCATGATCACAGAGAGAGACCGTGCCTGTGACCATGCCAAGAGCGTCCTTAGTTTCCCTTTTCGCCATTATATACACTCGTCCTTAGGCTGACGTCCTATTCTGATTAGCCAGTTGGATAGCTCCAAATTGATATCCCTTCTGGGGCGACGATGGCAACAACACAGGCGACCCAACTTGTCTATTATTGGGGCATTTCCTGAACTAATGGCCCATTTCGCCACATATAAAACACTCTCCGCCCCTATTTGAGCAAGGCCCGTTCCCATGTCTCTCTTCACATAATCGACACGGGGCGTTCGGAAAGAGATTTGGCTTCCCGATATTTCTCTAAATAGGAGAGACAAAACGATTATTTCCCATCATAAGTCTCTTCCCAAAATGACGATTGTCCCAAGCCGGGGCCTGCCGCGATCCAAAGGCGGTAGCCCTATCCATCATATCACGCTCAATTGCCTTAGTTTGGTCATATATCTCATGATAACCCCTCAGGTTCAGTAATATCATTTGACTACAAAGGTCCGGCTTCAACCCATCGCGGAACCTCCTAGCTTTGTCCATTGGGTACTCTATCATTCTCGGGGCAAACTTGGATAGCCTTGCAAACTCAGCTTCGTACTGATCCACCGATATTTGACCCTGGTGAAGTCTCATGAATTCTGCCAACTTCTGCTCTTGGGTACTTTCCGAGAAATACTTGCCATTGAAGATCTCGTTAAAACAGTCCAATTCGGGGCAGTACTAGTGGGGAACACTTGACCTCTGATGGCTCTCCACCAATCGCTTGTATTTTCCTGAAGCTGGTAGACTACCATGGTTACCTTCTCTCTCCTTCATTGCATCCTAGCACTTTGAAAGCTTTCTTTAGCTCTTCTACCCATTAAGGTGCAGTCTCAAAATCACCTCTACCATCGAACCTTGAAGGCTTCAGCTTTAGAAACTACTCAACCAGTTTAGACATCAGCCTATTTGCGTTTACTTGCCCTTGACCAGGATTCCCATCATTCCCGTTATTCGCATTGTTTCCATTGTTTCCATTGGCCCCATTGGCGGCAGCAACAGCGACCTTACCAGTAGCAGTGATAGTAGCATTCCGCTCCTCGATCTGTCTACCCATTAAAATTCCTACTTCTTTTAGTGCCGTCAGAATTCCATCCATCCGGGGATCTGCTACAACTCCAGCTTGTGGGACGACGAGACCTCGACCTCGACCTCGACTACTCATTCTCACGGGATTCTCACTCTCGCCTACGTGTTATAATTCCACTTAGGAATTAGAGACTTAGGCCAACTATACTAGTCTAAAGCCCTAGGCAGTGAATCACAGCAACAATTTACCCAGCAGGCACCCAATCACAAATAACACCCAATCACAACCAACAGAATTCGTGCACTTACCTCAAGTCCTAACACACCTGTACCTCACATATTATTACATAAAATCACTCAGCAATCACAATCAAACAGTCTGGGGTACGCATGGCACACGAGTCTCCCTAACTGACTACTCCAAAGTCATCGCTCCTTATCACTCAAGACTTCGACCAACTTGGATCGAGCTAACCTTGCTCTAATACCAAATCAACTGGGATGTCATACCCTGAATCCCAATGGGCTCGTGACACCCCTTCGATCAATTATATTGAACACGATATCCTAGGACGCATTGCCTACCCAAACGGAAAACACACATATGTACGCAAGCAGGAGTGGATCATGACAATCCAGACAGTAAATAATGACAAAGGGATAGCACTTGCACAATTCAATAAAGGCATAACATAATCATGATAGTCACTTACAATATTCATTTATGCCAAAACAACCCAGGCTACTAGTGAATAAACCACATTCAACAAAAGACGACAGTGGTTGGATAGTCTACTTCACTATATAAAAAAGGGGGGCATTCAAAAGATGGAATGAAGCATCAAATGCCCAAAGTCATTCCCGATCTCTGAACCGCACATGACAGCTATCCGTCACTCCAAACCTGAAAATATTTAACAACAAGAGATGAGATACATCTCAATAAGCAGACAACCTAAACCTCACATAGGCCAATGCGTACCCTGACAAGTCTCAACATGCAATCTAACAAGTGATATGATAAAATTCACATAAATGTACTTACCTCACCTTAGAAAATGCGCCAACTCTGCATATTAGTCCAATCACTATAAGCAATAATATTCCAAGAACACATCACAATCACTCGAGCACTATACACACGTACGTTCACCCAATTCCATCAAGTACATTACACATGCACATCCATCCAACTTTCTCACGACCCGGGTCAATACCTCACAGGTCCTTTCTCGCCACCCGCGTCAATATGCTCCAAGCTTGCAGTCCTCTGATCAATCCGGGCTTTGTCCCGCGTCAATACGCTCTAGGACCTTTCTCACGACCTGGGTCAACACTCCACAGGTCTTTTCTCATAACCTGGGTCAACACCCTATAGGTTGGCAGCCCTCCGATCGATCCGGGCTTGGTCAAGCAAACACACGTCACTTAATTCAATCACTTTTCATATCTTTCATAGAATCAAATATCACACAATCATTTTCAAATGACCACAATACAATTCACTATACTTACGCCAAAGAGGCCACGGTTCCACCAATTCACGTCGGGAATCCCTCACCCATCCTTGATCACATTTGACAATGACAACCCACCATTAATTCACCACATATGAACACAAATCAAGCATTAGACCACATGGGACAATCACACACTAAATCGACATTCAAGCATTAACCGCCCCTCATACCACCACACTAAGCCAAAGCTCACACAATGCGCGTTTTCCCCATCACGAATTATCGTCAAACGAACATTAAAATCATGCATGAACGATCGACGATCTCGGCATAAATTCCAGCACTAACGACCTCCAATCCAATCACAAAAATCAGCCATAAACCACCTCGATTCAGCCCACACTCCGACCCATTCGCTCGCCTTGAACCATCCCACAACTCAGCCACTAAATCGCACTAAATGGCAACCAAATCATCCCCGAACAGCCCCTCATCAGCCGCAAATCCCACACTAACAACCCCTAAATAAGTCTAAAAATACCAAAAGTCCTAGACAAGGTTTAGTGTGTCACTTACATCAAGCCTAATCGAGAACAAGCCGAGCAAGGGTAGTGAGAGGAACCAGAATAGTAGCGGTAACAGCCTTGGCACAGCCACAACTCCGGCGAACGTGCGGCGGCTCACAGTGGCGACGGATGAACGGCTGCTACACGGAAGAGGAGGCAGACAGGGAGCCGAAGTAGGGGCGGTGGTAGCAAGGGTGGCCTCGGCGGTAGCCAGACGATCAGATGGCGGTGGCGGAAGTCAGCCAAGCACGACTGCACGTAAAGGGGCAGCTGGGACCAAACGGGGGAGAGAGAAACGGAAAGGGGGGAGACGACAAACGTCTAGGGCAGCAGTGACAATCGACGGTCGGTTTCCAGGCGGCAGAGTGGCGAGTACGGCAGTTGCGGATGGTGGTTGGATGGCAGGAATGGAGAGGAAAGCAGCTGGGTAAGGGGGCATATGCGACGAGCCAATAGCAGTGACAGCGGCAGCTCCGGGCTGGAATGAGCGGCCGAACAATAGCTGGGGCGGACGACACGCAGCAGCTGGACGGTGGTTTGTTTCGGCTTAGAAGGCGAGCAACGGCTCGCGAGGAGGGAGGAAGAGAGAGGGAGAACGGCCATGGCGGACGGCAGCAAGCGGCAGCTCGTCGGCGAAAAGGGGCGTGCGATGGGGCTGGTTTTGGCGAGGAGTGGTCTAGTCGATGGTGAGCAGCAACAAGTAGAAGTCGCCCCGAAAAAGAAGAGAAGAAAAAGAAAAAGAAGAAAAAAAAAGAAAAAGGAAGAGAGAGAGAAGAGGGGATAGCCATGCAGAGGGAGAGGACATGCGGGAAAAGAGAAGGGGAGGGGACATGACCGGGGGGGAGGGGGGGAAGCATGCGGCAGAGAGGAGAGAGAGAGAGAGAGAGAGAGAGAGAGAGAGAGAGAGAGAGAGAGAGAGAGAGAGAGAGAGTCAAACACTCGAGTGCATCTAACGGCCACTAAATGATCTCACAAGCTTGATCCAACGGTCACAAAAATCCTAAATCGAAATTAAAGAAAAGGCCAAAAGACACTAAATAAAATAAACCCAGAGGGAGGTATACTTGATCAAAATCCGCACCCGGTCCAAATTTCACCTTTCACCAATTTCGGATAATCTCGAGACTAGCCACATTAATATCGACACCGTCCAATTAAATTCGTCACGAAACTTTGAGAAATTCAACACCAAAGTTCGGGTTCTAAATAATAGCCAAATTCGATCGAGTGCGATTTTAGCGAAATTTCTAATTTAAAAATAACCCGAGAGTAATTAGTTCTGGACCATATTTAACTATAAGCGCACCGACAAAGTACAAGTTTTATAAATCTCAAAAATAAGTTGAAATTCGGAATGTCACACGTAGCATATTTGATTTCCACAAAATATATAATCAGAGCTTGAGACGCAATATTCAGAATCAATAGTAGATAGAGTTTGAATAAACTTCTCTTTAGAAGCAGTTCCTTGATGTTCGCCTATCTATGGTACTTCCAAGCATTACCAAATTCCCCATTCTAAGCTTGTTCAGCTTTTGATAGGGAACTTATATCCTTTATACGTTCTTTTAAGAATATCATTTGCAGAACGGCTTGTGTATCTTTCACCTGATTACTTAATGATTAAACACATTAGTAGCCTTTGATTATTTTGTCATCTTCAAAACATCATACGGGATTTTCCTAACAAATAAGCCATGGATTGCCTTCATAATTCACCTATTTTTTAAGCAATCACAACAAACATAATTTATAGTGGTTTGGCTTATAGCAAGCCTGTCGCGACTGACCCCTCGAGCACCGCCTTAAGTGTAGATTTAGAGGTAATTGTTCATGGGGATGTTCCAAATGGCTTATCCAAAAATAGGCTCAAAAGGCGTCATTATTTGGATTCATCCATGAGGTCCATCTACTATGAACGTGGATTCTCCGTCAATCCATATCTTGCATGACACGGGATCATTTTTATGTTTTTATCAATTAGGAGTCTCCACTAGCCTTTTGTCAGGGGTCGGCTAGGATACCCAATCGAAATGCAGGGATTTCATTTCGATTTCTACAAAACTAGATATGTCTAGGTACGGGGACTACGTTACGTTAATGTTTCCATTAACATCATTTCGGTACCACTAAACTTAATTGGTTATTATCTAAGTTGGCATGCATTTATTTTTATCATTTTCATGTCGAAGTCCTAGTCCACTAAATGATTATGCATCTTGTTTTTATTCTTTTTCTTTTAGAATTCTAAACTAAATCTATCTTAGTCTAGAAAAGAAAAATCAACAAACAATGTATTGAAAGGCAGTGTGTAAAGTAAACACCCAATATAATTGAAAGGCGAGTTAACCTAAGTGCAAGAAAAGAAAAACCCGTAATTCGTCGGGTATTTATTACAGCACAAATTGAAAACCCAAGACATGGTCGATTGATGCAAATTGGATACAAAATTCAAGACCGGATTGGACATCAGTCTTTTGCCACTGTCTTCAAATATTTTGGCCGCCTCCTCCATGGACCGCCTCATGGGCATCGGTTTCACATTCGAACCATACATTTCAAACGAGTAACATGCAAACAATCAAGCAAAGCAAGGCACAAACACTCAATCATCAAAGTATTGAATTGGCCTCGTGGTCGACCTTTGCCTTGCATGCATTTTGATCACCCAACCACTTAATCAACTAACATTGATTGATTAGTGGCTAAGGATAATTAGCCACCATTTGCATTCACAAAACGATGACTGATATCACTTAACCCCTAAGGTCGGTTCTAAGTGTCCACCATAGACTACTCGCCGAACATGCATTGAACCTAAGCGTTCATCTAGCAAACACATGCATAAGCAATGAGCTAAGTATGCATTTAGGCCAAATGACCTTATTTCTCAATCAAACAAGCAATGGGAAGTGAACCTTATGAGGATCACTTATTCAGTTGAAATTGTCTAATTCGGGTCTAATCTGGTTAAATGTGATTAATCCACTAAATGATGTTCAAATGACATAATTCAAGGACCCTTAGAATCCTTAAGATGTATAGATCAAAATTCAATGGGACCTTTTTGACTGATTTTCACCCGGTTTACGCGAAAATGAGAATCCACACGGATGCTCCAGACTCGACCCGGTATTGACCAGCGATTTGAAAAAAAGACGGGAAAAATATCAAACGACATTGAATCCATGTCAAATTTTACATACAGTTAGGGAAATGTATGATGAACAACTTCCATGTTTTGATTTTTCGCTAACAAACCCATGATTTCTCCCAGTAAATCGATTTTCATCCCAGACTCAGTTGCAAACAGTTTTTATGGCCTGAGTGACCTTATCTAAAATTTTTGACAAATTAACCCCATAAATGTTGTCATTAGGTCCTCAAACTTTCCAGTTTTCAAATTAATACCCGAAAAAACAACTTTCGTGTTTTGAATTTTTGCAAAAAAGGACACGAACCTTATGAAAATTTCAAAACCAAATTGATCACTGAAACTGAAAATTTTTGGATCAAATCACAGATTGTGACGTCTTTTTCACACGTGGATTGGGCCACTCTAATCATCATTAAATTGCATGAAATTTTGAGGTTTCACAGATCAGAATGGTTTCTACAACTTTCATGAAGGAAGATTTTTCAAATGAAGAGCAAAAAAATCAGAAAAATCATTGAACCGGACGAGGTCAGTCAGGAACAAAACCATATTAGAACAGAAATCATTTTTGCCAGATTCTGACTTCAAATCACGAAGAGCTTTTCACCTAGAAAACGATGTTCATTTTCTACACACAACCTATCAAGTCGAAGCTCAAGATGTCTATTTCAAATCTCTAGTTGAACGTTTTTCCAGATTTCAACATCTTCGAACTCAAATCAGCAGTGGAAGAATACTGACTCAATATGACACGAAAATTGCAGAGTAAGATAATAATGCTCCTACCATTCATTGAATGATTTCTATGCATAGATTGCTTAACACAAAACATTCTAAACACTCAAACAGTAAGCATATCATCAAGTTTAGCCTTGATCCACTTTATACATGCATTCAACTAACTCACTCAATCATTCCATCACAAACTTGGTTTAAGGATACATACCTCGTGTGATGAGCTCATATGAGCTATTCGACCACCACTAAGCTTCGATATGGCATCGAAAATAGCTCTCCAATATCTATATCACAGCACGAAAATCTCTGTGTGAGGAAATGATTCGATGAGATAGAACGAATAAGAAGTAAACAACGATCAAAATCAAGCAAAATAAGATAGATCCAGTAGCTGTTTTGACAAAGGCCAGCCACCACAGCCTTGTGGACTAGCTGAGCATGCTGGTCGCAAGCCTTGGACCACCGGAGGATGCTGCCGAACTGCCGGATCAGCCGCTAGAACCTGCTGAGCAGCATTCCGGCGTGGATACCGCTATTGTGGCCAGAGGAGAAAACCGGCCGCATCGTGGATCTCCAGCCTTGGACAGCGCCGGCTGGACTTGCGATCGGATAGAGGAGGCTCTGGGGAGCGTTTGTAAGGCGATGGTTTGCCAAAGGAAGGCCAGCGAGTGGCCGGTTTGGGCGGAGGAAGCTCCAGCCGAGAGAGAGAGGGAGAGAGTTTGTTCTAGAGAGAATTTTTAGATTCAAAAATGGCTATCCCCCTTTGGTTTTGGAGGGAAAAAGTTTATATATCCCAATGAGTTCAAATCTTGGCCCTTAGATTGATCTAATGGCTCACCTTACTTTCTTAAGGGCTAAGGTTATCTCCCATTGGTTGAACTTAGACAGGTGACATGGCATAAAAGGGGGCATTTTGGTAATTGTATGGCACAAGAGAGAGGGGTTGGCCGGCCTTGGCTTGTGGTGGCTGGAGATGCCTTGGCTTGGCCATTTTCCGGCTTTTCTCACCAGAATAGCCTTCTCGTCGATTGGGCCGGTCCAATTGCAAGGCTTTTATGCAATTTAATCCAATTTGTTCTCTTGGAGATTTAATTGCAAAGAATTTCTATTCAATTATCAAAGGAATGGATGAAATTGAAATTACAATTCAAATTCAAATGATTAAATTCAATCAAACTCATTTCCGACACCTCAACTTAATGAATTTGTTTGAATTATATCATGAGTAATGCCAATTTCATCCCAATTGATTTGCCTCACACAAATTGGGGATTTTCATTGTCACGCTCCGAACCCCATCGAGCGCACGACACCCTCCATTAGTCGATTAGTGCGATATCTCAGGGTTATTGCCGACCTCAATTTTTCCATTAGAGATTTACCTCCACAGCGAAATAATAAATCGCCCGGACAATTTAAATCTAGGGAACAATCAGGGAGAATATACAAATATCCATTTTCATTATCAAACTTATAAAATATTTACAATTCATAACTGTCATAAAACATGTGCACACTGTACTGAAAACCACCGATACACAACAAGATTAGTGACTTGGAATTCTAACCACAAAAATGGTACTCTTCCAAAAACCTATTCTGAATCCCTATACTAGCCTCGTCGACCTCTGCTCGGCGTTCATTCTGAATCCGATTCCTCATCATTCGAATCTGAACTCCCGTGAGTAGTCTGCTTCTCTGAGGACTCTGGTTCTGTCTCAATCTCGATCGGGTGATTGATGTCACCCGACTCAGCTGGAACACCATTTTGACCCTGTTCCTCCTCGGCTAATACATCGAAGAAATTGAACTCAGGAACAAAGTTGGGATCCATGTATTGCTCAAATGGGAGGATATAATCCGATTCCTCCTCAGGCTCCTCAGACTCGTCAGGCTCAATCGCAGGTTCTACTTCGGGCTCTACCCCTTCTGGTTCCTCTTCGGGAATTGGTTCTAGGTCTATGTCCATTGGGTCATCCTCAGCCTGAGATACTTCAGGTTCTGGTTCATGCTTAGCCCCTGATGATATTTGAGCGGCCGACGCCGAATGCATTCTTGACTGGGCTAAACTAGTCTCCACGCTGGTCAACTCACCATCAATAGGGGGTATTGCGGACGGGTCCCAATCACCAACTAAGTCAAACGGGACATCAAAACCCCTAACGGGCTCGAACTCATCCCCGTCAGCATCCCGGAAGAACCAGGCCGTATATACATGGGTCTACCACAAATGTAGTCCTATGTCTACAAAAATAGTTGTAGTATGCCTAATCCAGGTTACGTTATCTGGTATAGGAAATTCAGCAACGTCGTTCTCGGTGTGCACTGGTACTCAAAAACGTACTGGTGGTGGTGGTGGAGGATTCATGGGTCCTGTCGGGTTCTGAAATTATTGGTTGAAACAACTGTGGGAACACTTCTCAGTAAGCTCACTCCTAAACCTCACCTAGGCTATCACGTACCTCCAGACAATTATACAAACAACACAATCACATGCGCGCAATCACTAGCAAGCACAATTCTCGTCACAGACATTCATTTCATTCTCATCATTTCTTTTTCCACAATCCTCGCCAGTGACCCGCGTTAAAGTACACGCCTCAGGTACATTGCGACCACTTTTCACAACACTTCAGAGCACGCGTTAACGTACACGCCTCAGGCCATGTTTCTTACCCGTGTTGAAGTACACGCCTCAGGCTCAATACCTACCACCTACTGCGCAACCCGCGTTGAAGTACACGCCTCAGACTGGCAGTCTTTCGATAGTACCGGGCATCATTCCGTGTTGAAGTACACGTTTTAGGATGACATAATTCCCACGATCTCACATACCGTACCACGCACTATTTCTCGTTCTTTCACACGTGCAACAATCACTTGCCACTTAACTGGTCAATCACACGTGACCCGTGCACGCAATAATTATACACAAACCATGCTCACTCAGCAGTCGACATGGCCAATTTTAATAATTAAAACAATCTGACCCAAGCGTGCACCCAACAAACATAATCAAATCAACCAATTGCACCATCACACATTCAATTTCACCACCACAACCTAATTATATTTCAAACGCACGTAAAACACAGAAATAGTTATTTTTCTCTAACCAAATGGCCTCAAATCGATTCAGGTCCTTCACGAGACTTTCTCGCCATTAATTCTCGGTTCGAGACTTTCTCGCCATTAATTCTCGATTCTAAAAATGCAACTTGCGTCCTGATCGGCCCATTACAGCCCCATAAATAGTAGTCCACAGCTCGATGTTGTCCTCTAATTTCCAATAAAAATTGTCCGAATTCAAACCTAAGGCCCGCCACCTAATTCCACTCCTAAATCATGCAAAATCGCACTAAATTTAAACCCGATTTCGCCCAAAAATCATCTGTCAATATCCAATATCCTAAGTCGGGATTAGGGCGTGACTTACCCGCGTTCTAGACTATCGCGGCTAGAATGAAAAGCGGCGGCACTTAATCGGGAACAGCGGCGACGGTGTATGGCTCTTGGCGGGCGACGATCGGCTTGGGCGGCGACGGCGCGGCTCGGGCGTGACCGGCAAGGCTCACGGCCAAGGGAGGGGAGAGAGAAATCGAGAGGGAGAGGAACGGCGTGGGCTGGTGGGGGCGCGGCAACTAGGACGACGCGGCACAGCGGCGGTTCGGCGGTGCGGCAGCAACGACGGGAGGGAGAGATGGTCGGAGGGAGGAGCTCACCGTGGGGGGGTTTCACGGGGAGAGGGGGACCGAATAGGGGGGGAGAGAGAGAGGAGAGAGAGAAGATAAGGTTGGACCAAATAGTGAATTTTGACCCAATTGGCTAATTACCAAAATACCCCTCTCTCACATTTTTTATTCGACGGCCAAGATTCGATCCAATCTAGAAATCAACGGTTAGGATTGAATCTTGCTTAAAAATATCCAATGGTAATTATGTCTTTTCCAACTTTGGGCCTAAAATGACCAAAACGCCCTTGTCCAACAAAACCAATCCTTTATTAACTCTTAGGGGTATTTTGGTCACTTTCTTCGTTTCTCGTCGAAATCAAGTTTTTTTGAAGGAATCGGGGCAGTCCAAAATTGAACGTTATAACCGCAACGTCGTCCTAACGTCCCGTCGTAACTTTCTAATTTTCCGGTATCCGATTTGGGCCAAATTAAATAATCAAATTTTATTAAACGCAACTCGAGCGTTTCTCAAACTAACGGACAGCTTGTTGGGAAAATTCGCATATTCGATCTGTGACCGATACTAAATCGAGTCACGTGCAATTTATTCAGACCGTAACGACTTTGGTTGTCAATAAAGTCGCGAGGATCAATTACTAGATCCGATGGGCATGATCGTTCGATATAGGTTTAGGATCGTTCGTCAATTCATTTCGTGGTCCAGCGGTATCACCCGCGATCCACTACTATGACGATGGCGAACTGACCCCTGACTATCCTTAGATCGGTCAACAGTGGCTCAAAATATCACCTCGACGATTTAATGGTTGAAAGTCAATTCACGATTGAATTTTCATTTAGTCGTACGAATTTAATTCCCCGATTAGTCTTTCCCTAATGGTTAGTATCCCAGGAATGATCACTTCCGGGTAAGAACCAACTACGAGTACATTCATAAAACTCAGTATTTTATAAATCCCAAATGGACTATTTTTCAGGATGTCACATTCATTTAATTGATACAATTTTTGCTCCCAATTGGTAAAATTGATTCCAATTAAACCCAATTGTCTTGAAAAACAATCAATTGATTTAATTGAATGGGTTTAAAACACTTTAATGTGCTCAAATTGACTTTTACATAATGGTCCAAATTAAACCCCAAAAGGAAATTAAAGCCTAATCGTCAAATTGAAGCTCAATTCATCAAATTAACCTCTAGATTAGAATGGGTCAAGTTAAATTGAATCAGTTGGACCAAACTAACTTGATTTTGCAAACCCTTGGTTAGCCAAATTAATCAAATTGACTTGAATTCATATGAATTTTTCAAAATTAATGTTGGATTTGAGTTTCATATAAGAAAATGGACTCATTCATGATTTAATTGCACAAATCATGAATAACCGATCGGAATCCCTACTTAGAGCTCAAATTGAGGGTTTTTACTCTTGGCTTGGAATTGTGTATTTGACTCAAAAATTGAACGTGAAATGACCTCTACATCGAATGTCGTGAAGAAAGTTATTCTAAAAAAACAACTAGAAACAAAGTAATTTCATTTTTGGCCGTTTTAAACCAAAATCAACAAAATTGGGGAAAAATAGGTTCTAAACCAAATTTTGCAAAATTGATGATGCCAAAGTTAAATTGAAGTAAAAATTTAGATGATTTAGGGGTTCTTCAATTTTTTTTTGTTAAAGTTTGACCAAAAGTCAAAATTTTAGTAATTAAGTACAAAAATGTCAAGTAATGGGTCAAACTTTGAATTTTTTGAAAATTGACAATGCAAAAGTGAAATTGACACTATTTTGAGATTTTTCATGCAAAAATCCAAATTTTGACTTTGGGTTGACTATCCGATCAAAGTTTGACCCAAAAGTTAACTCGAAAGTCAACGCTTTGACTTTTTGAAGACCAAGTGTAAAAAGCTTGGAAATGAATATCTAATGCTAGAAAAAAAATGCTAAATGACTCTTTTTGTTTGAGTTACAAACTTTGTCGCGATCAGAAACCATAATCTTGCATTTTTATACTTTTAAGACGTGTCAGCTAAAAATCAAGTGGTAACAAAGCTTACATCCATTCTCTAACATTGATAATCAGTGCGAGATTACAGTCAAGTTGTCTCGCTTATATCTAAGCACTTCTACCCAAAACTGGTTCTGCTTATATCAAAGCCGATAAATCTCACTATCTCACACCTAAGCACACCTCTCAAAATGATTACAATTGTAAGCTCAAGAAAGACAAGTGTGTAGAATGAAAGTACTCTCAGACTTTGGAATTTTTTATCCTATACCTCTCTCCTCTTCGATACTTTGGTCTCTTTTGATATTCATCCACTTCCAAAACTAACCGTTGGATAGTCTTCGGAGGATTGCTCTCCAATCAACCCGTTAGACGAGATTATATAATGAAGATTTAATAGCCATTGAGAGAGAAGATCTAAATCTCCGTTGATTTGGTCACTCAAACAAACAAATCTCCAGTTGTAGAGTTCTTCAAATAAGGAAGATTACTTGTCCATTAAGTGATTGTCAATCAATCAAAGATGTTTTGCGTGAATGATTTAGTTGCAAAACAATTTTTAAGATCAAAGATCAATCAACACTTTCTATAAAAGAAATCCGAGCTTGATGACTAGCCGTTGCAATACACACACACACGTTGTATTCTAAGTCTAAATAAACTTCTCGATTAGATTATACTCTCTAAGTCTAAATAGACTTTGCATAGAATCTAAAGATGCCAAACGTCTTGACAATATCCATACGCAAGCTTTGTTGATATCTTCATATTACTCTAATGATGTTCATAAAATATTTGATTTCCACAAAGTAAATAATCAGAACTTTGGATGCAATATTCAAAATCAACAGTAGATAGAGTCTGAATAAACTTCTCTTCAGAAGCAGTTCCTCGCTGTTCACCTGTCCTTGGTGCTTCCATGTCATGCCCCGAATCCCCACGGCACGCGAACATCCCAACCGAGGTCGATATGATGCGACGTCCCAGGAAGCGTCGCCGATCCAACACCCAAATAGAGATCGTTACACATGCGGAAACAATAAATAAATCAACCGTACAAACATATATGAGATCAAGAGTAGCACAACATCAAAATACATAATTTAAAATATACATTTTGTATTACTATAGAAAGCATTTACACCATTCACGTACAACGATATACATATAGTACCAAAAACGTTATAAGGGCCACATATGACAAAAAGGAGCAAGTGGCCAGGACTGGTCAGTCTAAGCCTAGGGGAGTGCTACAGTCAAAAAGTGTCGACCCTCACTCACTATGGACTAAGGTCTAGCCTAAGGCTCCCAATCTGGATCCGATCCTGACGACTCAGAAGAGCTCTCAGACGGCTCTGACTCTCCGAAGCCATGTCCTCAAACTCTGACTCTAGCTTGGGGTACAGTGCTAGAAGCACCTCGTCCGGGTCTGGCTCCTTGTCTGAGTCCATCTGCTCGACCTCACCATCCTGATTAGGATCCTACTCCATGAGCTCTGGCTCGTCCTCAGGGTCTATCGGTTCTGGATCTGCGACCAACACCTCTGGCTCCTCGTCCATGGCGGCTGGCACACCCATCCATCCGGGAAACAATGTATTATCCTCAGAATACGTACTCCACTCTGGCGAGGCTACTGGGTCTACTATCTCGCCGTCAGGACACTGTGGGTCCACTTCCCCCGTCATGTTAAACGGGACATCAAAGGTCCAGAGAGATCCATGCTCTCCGTCCTGTTCCCTAAAACACCACGCAATGTACTCGTGGGAATCAGGGAACGGCTGGTCCACGCCCACCAAAATAACGGTCCTGTACCTAAGATATACATCCCCGTTCCATACGGGGTATTCTATCCTATCCCGCCCCAGCTGGAGCGGAATCCCAAAACGAACGGGTGCATCTAGCATCTTCAAGGCCAAGGGTCTGAAATGTTGGGTTATACAATAATGAGACGAATATCAGCGAGTAAAATCTCCTAAACCTAAGCTAAGCTAGCATGCACCTCCTGACAGGCAATACAAACACACAACAGTTCAATCAATTAACAACAATTGACCTAGGCCCTCGGGCCCAGATCACTCACCTCATTGACCCTGTAGGTTAGACAATTCAATATAATAACCACGGCACATACGTGAACACACTAGTCATACGTACGTCATACGTATACTCATGCTCATTAGTGATCGTACCGCACGCAATTTTAACCGAGTCTCATACACTCGTACACCTGCACACACACTTGCCATCAATATGTCATGCTCATGTTTCGGCTCACTATTGCACACTGGCACAATGCTCAATTCTCAATTATAGTTTGACCCGCGGTAAACGCATTAGGTCTGACTCGTGCCAAACGCAACAGATCTATCTCAATAACAACGCTACCTGGCTCACGTAAAACTCATCAAGCCCAGTGTCTCTAACCCGCGTAAAACGCATCAGGCGCAACACCGATCTCCTTACGAGCCAAAGCCCGTGTAAAACGCATTAGGCTGATCGTCTTCCGGACGAACCGGGCATCATCCAGTGTAAAACGCATCAGGATGGGTTCAACCCCGCGTAAAACACATCAGGGCTCTTAGTGATCACACATTCACACAGCTAGTTTTATCTGAACCTCGTGTAAAACCCATCAGGGCATATTAGGTGATCACATGCTCATGTTAGGCATGCATACTCGCACAATTTCGTTTCATACTCAATCTCAGCATACGAAGTGCGTGGCCATGCAGTTTAGCATTCAAGCGTACACATGAGGCACAATGAGCATTCAAAACCACTCGGCACATAACCATTCAACACGAATTCAATATGCACCCCATTATGCTCACAATGCCACAACATCTCCAATCTACACAACAACATGCTTATTAGGCCAATCTAATGCCATGTGGCCCATACACAATTCACACACACTTGGGCACTAACAAATCATACCACACTTTGGCCAATCACACACCGCACTTAGTCAGCCACACGAACAAGCGGCATGGCACATTACAATTTATCACAATTGAGCACAAAACAATCAAGAATCAATCAATCCGAGCATTTTCGGCAATTCAGCCAATTAAACCCCAAATTGCCATTTTTAGTCCAATACTTCTCCGATGTGAACAGCCACTACTCGGCACTTCTTCGGCCTCAATTCCTCCTTTAAATCAGCCTATTAATCCACCAAATTCACCACGACACCAATCACAAGTCATTTGCAGCAAAATCTCCCCTGAATTACACTAATATAGCCTAAACAAAACCCGTCTAGAAACGCACAATTATCCTAGTTCGGGTTTAGAGGATAATACTCACTTAAATTCCTACGCTCCAACGACAAAAGAGACCGGTGGAACGAGCGGCGGTCAAGCGGCTCACGACGGCGATGAACGGCGGCTTCGACGATCCACGGTGATCACAGCGGTCCTTGGCTGGACCGTATGGCGGCAAGGGAGAGGGGAACGAGATAGTGGTGATGGTGGCGACGGCATGGCGGCGCGGCGGTGGACGAAGCTTCGGCAGTGTGGCACACGAACGGCGAGGAAGGAGGAGCTCGGCGTGAGAGAGAGAGAGAGAGAGAGAGAGAGAGAGAGAGAGAGAGAGAGAGAGAGAGAGAGAGAGAGAGAGAGAGTGGCGAGATGGTGATGAGGGTGAGACGATGGCGGTGGCTAGCGGGAGCGGCGATGACTCTGGCGGTCGGCGTCTTCGCGTGGCCGAGAGAGGAAGAAGAAGCCGGCGAAGAAGAGGTGGACGGGAGGGAGAGTTGGGCTGGGAAGAATGAGGGAGAGAGAGAGAGTCAAAGGGTCAATTATAGTGGCTAGTGGAGTCCACATGTCCTAATCTCCAAAGCTTGACTACTTTGCCCCTTGATCCAATGGTTGAAGTTCATGCTAATCCCATAATTGAGGGCAATATGGCCATTTGGTTACATTATTGGGCTGATATAATTAATCAAATAAATCCTTAATTTCAACTCCAAAAATGACCCCAAAATTCGTAATACTCAAAATAGGGCTAGGGGCAAAATGATCATTTTTCCGTACCGGGTCCAATTTCCATTTTTCGACCGTACCAACCCCAAATATGATTGGCCAACATAATTTGACGTTGTCCTCACAAAAATAGTCGCGTACGTCCTCGAAAATCGACGTCCAAGTCCGGATCCAATTTCGCGATCAAAATTTACTCAATTTCAAATTTTAGAGTCTCTCACTGACGGGCGGCTGTTTAGGAGTTACGCGTATCGATCCAAGGTTGTCCGAGTCATGACGGTCCCGATTATTGGGAGAACAAGAGGAATTATCACTAGTTTCAGAGGTCGCAATCGTTCGGTTTAAGTTTGGGATTTGTTTGCCACACGTATTTTCGGTCATGCGAAATCACCCGCGATCCGATTGTACGTCGTTGGTCAAACCGAATCCGTCACTCTCCTAGGATCGGCCCACATTAGCCCAAAATATTTCCTCATCGTTTCTCGGAATCGGTGCCTGATTTACGATCGGGTCCCTGGTCCACGTACTGTTTTCCTAGTTAGTCATTCCCATTTGGTTAGTATCCCGAGAGTGATCAGCTCCGGGCGAGACTTTCTAAAATAAAATGAGAATTAATATCACTTTTATTGATTCCGGAATTAAATCGGAATTCGGGATGTTACATTCCAAGCTTTACCGAACTCCCCGTTCTGAGCTTGTTCACCTTTGATAGAGAACTAATATCCTTTATATGTTCTTTTTAGAATATCATCTGCATTACGGCTTGTGTATCTTTTACCTAGTTACTTAATGATTAAACACGTTAGTAGCCTTTGATTATTTTGTCACCTTCAAAACATCATACGGGATTTTCCCAACAAATAAGCTGTGGATTGCCTTCAAAATTCACCTGTTTTTTAAGCAAGCGCAACAATCATCCTTTTTTGAATTAACGTTGGTAATGATTTCGATCGGCACCCACAAGAGAGATGCTTAATTTAATGGTAAAGTCAGCAACTTTAAACCCAAAATGGCAAATGGTAAAGTTAGGCAAACGTTTTGTTGGCTACTGTATAGAGGCTTCCTTCCTCCATCTTCTTGCATAATTAGTCTTTTTTTTGTAATGCTAAGGGATTTCCCTGAGCTTTTGTACCCCATCTGATTAATGATATTCACATATTTACACAAAAAAAAACGCAAAATGGCATACCCATCTTTAGAAACTCGCTTGTCTGACCAAAAATCCCTGGCAATTGCGAGAATTTTAATGGTGATGGAACCAAAACTGAGCACAGTGTCGTCACTGTCGACCTGGGTGCTAACATCATGGGTGAGTGGCTGCATAAATGCGCTGCTCTCGCTGCACGCAATGAAAAAGCCTGTTCAGCTGATCCACGCCTTCGTCCTTATGCTTCTATGCCATTCTGGGGCTGTAAGCGGGTTGTTCTCGTCTCTGCGACCCGGCAGAGAAGTCCAAGGATGAGAAGAGTGAGAGCAAAAGTGGGAGTCACTGGAAAGTGGGATTGCCGGTGATGGTCCTAGCGACTGCGCTGCCATGGAGGAGGGTAGCGGCGGCAGCGGCGTCGCTGGAGCGGGAGGTGGCGGCACAGAGAATGATGGCAAAGAAGTAGGTGGTTCAGGACGGCGATGAAATTTTTGTTAGGGAGTTATCAATTTTTCGCCACTACAAGGGGCAATGCTCTTTTCACGCAACCTTGGAGACCTGTTGATGTTGAGATCAGGTGAACTGGAAGCACAAATTGTTTTGGTACGCTGTATGTTTTGTTAAGATTTTTATCACGAATCTTATTTTTAGAATATTTAAATATTAAATCATATCATCACGTAACAGTTTTAAACTTTTATAATTCCTGCTAGAAAAGAAATCCCCTTTAAAAGGATGCTACATAATCAAGAAGTAACTGTCATCTCTATAGGACTCCTCAAAGCCGTGATAGTCCTGAGAGAAGACTCGGTCCAGGAAATAGCTCGAAACATGGGATTTCATGAATTCCCTTTGAGAATTTGGCGTCGTACAACCAATTTCTCTTGCTCGTTCTGAACTTCACTCCTGCTGCTTGAAGCTACGATGCCCTGGGGATTGCCATTTGTGTGGCGGGTCAGTACCAAGATCTTAAAGCATCCAATAAATGCTTGACTTTGGCGTCGAATACCCTTTTTCTTCACTCCTGGTGCTTGACATTGCTTCTATCTTTTTTCTTCACTCCTACTGCTTGAAGCTACGATGCCCTAGGGATTGCTTCTATCTTTTTCCTTCGATCGTGTAGTGCCATTTGTGTGGCGGGTAAGTACCAAGATCTTAAAGCATCCAATAAATGTGGCGTCGAATATCCTCTCCGGTTCTGCATTCAGATTTGCGCCGGAACTGAAGAAATAATGGACGAGCACCAATAAATGTGGGTGTTTTCTCAATCAAGTCGTGAATGCGAAATTGAATAGATTTTGAAGAACAAAAAATAGGAGTTGATTCTCCAACAAACTCATGTCTCTTCTCACGTCGGTGATCATCCACCGTTTTCGCCTGTTGAACAAGACATCATTCTCGGCCCTCATTTCTGGGAAATGATTCAATATGAATAGCTCAATGATGAATGCACCGTTTACAAGAACCATTGTGATGAACTCATTACTGCTGAGAAGGATTTCTCCTGGCAAGTTCGATCTTCCCCATGACCTCAACACTCTTCCAATTTCTTCTGTGTCTGCTCGAGAAAGCTTTGCAGGTACCTCCTTTTGCGGTCTTCCATGTATTGGTGTTTGTTTGTAAAACGAATAAATAAGGCTTTTTCCCTGTCCAATATAGGAAAGAAATGAAAGTTTTGGTATCTTTATAAGTTAAAGTGTTATCTACTATTGTAAATGGAGAAAATAGGTGAATGAGCTAGACCCCACAATACCCATGTATGGGTGCGCGATTATTAAGCGCATTTAGCATTTTGCACGCTGCAAATCAAAATAAGCTTTAATCAACATTTTATTTATTTTTTAACTTGTGACTGTTCAGACGAAACTATCTGTTTTAGGACATGAAGGGTATGTCCAAAATTGATAGTTTTCGTGCTTGAAGAGTTGTGTCCAAGTTGCAACTTTTTATTTATTTATTTTTTGACTTGTGATTGTTTAGACAAAGCTATCAGTTTTAGGACATGAAGGGTACGTCCAAAATTGACAATTTTCGTGCTTGAAGAGTTGTGTCCAAATTGCAACTTTTCAAACATGAAGGGTTGTGTCCGGATGGCGATTTTCACACATGAAGGGTTATGTCCGAATTGCAATTTTTTGGACATGAATGAGTGTATCCGTATTGGCAGTTTAGACACCAAGAGGCGTGTTAGGACAATTCGGTCCAATTTTAATTAACTCAACTTCCTTCAATTTCGTCTTCCTTAAAAGAAAAAAGAGATAGCCATTTTTGTAATTATTTCACATAGAGTTATAGGAGATTTACCGGAATTGCTATCCAGTACTCTCACCCTGACTTTGTTGTATCCTAAAGAGAATTTGTTAGTAACCTATAACAACTTCATGGGGCAAATTGATCCTAAAAGAGAGTGATTACACGTCTCAAAGTCCGACTACATTTTGATTCCATTTTCTCCAATACTTTTTTTCCAACACCATGTCCTCCCACTGTTTTCCATGATGATAGAATGGCCCGATGGAGACTAGCTTCGGCAAGAAGGCTTCCTTGTGGGTCTTGTGGAGCTTGTCCGGAACGGTGTACGTGCGACAGTCGAGGGGTGTTTCAGATAGTCGCCTTAATCCGCTGCTTATTGAAGTTATGAGTTTATCGTAATGATCGTCACTTGCAGATGTTGGCCCTGTTCCTGCCATCCTCTGTTTCTTCTCAACCTTGGAAAAAAGATTTCCCATTCCAGTCAATCAAAAGAAAAGGTTCCAGCAAAGTCCAGTCCAAGAAAAGGGTATCCTGTGCCAGAATAAGCCCACAAATTAGATTTGTCCACTTTTACGCAGAGCAATCGTGGAATTAGACACAAGAAAAAAAAACAAGCGGGAATTCAGAAATAGGGGTGAAGGAAGACTGGCTGGTTGGTTTGACTTTTAGGCATGGCAAGTAGTACAGTCACTCTGGAAAAAAACTTAAGGGTATCAAGTGAGCACAATACAAAAATTATGATACTATGGTATCCTTTTGCTTAGGATTGTCCTTTTGAAGGGGATTTCTTTTTCTAGCTGAATAAATCTTGTAATGGCTTTTAACGTCAGTCTTGTACCATGACTAGAGAAGGAAAGTAGAAGTGCTGGCTGCTGAAATCCAGTGTACTTCTGGTTACTGGGCACAGGGATGAGTCTTCATTCGTACCTCACTCACACAAATCACATTATAAAAAGAAGATAATCAAGATCAATAAATACTAATTTTCAGCTCTATCAAGTTTTTAAACACGAGGATATGATCATGTATTAATTTGTAGAGTTTTGAAGTGGTCCAAAAAAGACTCCTAGTACTTTCCAAAACAAATACCTGTTGAGGAAAATCCCTAATTAGTTTTGAAGAAAGACAAAATAATCATTTTCTAACCACAATTACACTTAAGTTATTTGATGCAGGTAAATACTGAGTCATCAAACTTAGTCGATGAAAAGACTTTGTTATCAGACTTAAAAATTTTCATTAGATTCAATAAGTGTTATTTTTGGCAAGTTTATGTAGGACAATCAAATTGATATTTCAAGATATCCTAATTGATAATCACAAGATCGTTCCTTAAACACGAAGAACCACACTTATGAAAATCTTGATTAGATTAAATCACCTGGAGATAATGATTTTTCTTCTAATGGCTATACATCTTCTTTGGGAAGATTTTCCAACAGGTTGATTTGGAGATCAATCCTTTGAAGATTGTCCAGCGGATAGATTGGAAATAGAAGAGTATAAAAGGAGTGCAAACGTCGTACAAGAAGAAAAACCAGAATCGAGAATTCCAAAGTCTGAATAGAGCTTCAATCTTACACACTTGTGATTACTGTATTTCACGTTGTTATTTTAAAAAGAAAATTACTTGAGTGAAGAGTATACATGATAGTGCAATCTATCACCTGAGAAGCACTACTCTTATAATCTTTTGGTGATTCAATAGTGAAACACAGCCAACAAGTTGTCAGCGAGGAGAGTGGACTTAATAAAGCCGAACCACTATAAAGATCTGTGTGCAGTATTCTTTATCCTTAAACTTTCATTTATTATTATTGACATTATGCTGCATGTATATCTATCAAATGAGTTAACATCATCATAGTCATCAGACACATTCATTTAATGATAACTTATATACAAGTTTGTCATACGCATCCATCTGATATTGATCATACGAGTTATTAATCTCAACTATATTCATTCCATACTTTTAAATCATCAAATTTAGTAAAATCACATATTCACCCCCTCTAGGTGATAGCACTAAGCGTAACAATACCCTTGAAGAAGTTGGACACCCGACATGAGGCATTAATTGCCTGGCTTTTGCAAGGACAAGCTCGTGTCTTGTCGGTGAAGCATATATGGGAAAGAAATGGACATCGCAATCGGTTGGAGGTGATCCACGCATCAAGTTGCATGTGTTTTTGTACTGGTCGGAAATATTTTTCCTCAGAACTGGGAAAGCAAGTCTGTCCCGATTTGGGGTCTCGAGGGCGTGCTAGAATAAGGTCCCATGCGATATATAGAAATCGAAGATCGTCATATGGTATGCTTGGTAGGATAAGGTAAATGTCATTAACTACTGTTTACCCATCGTGTGATTAACTATTGAGTCGTCCACTTCGCTATCCCTCCTTAAAATTTCAGTCTATTACTAACCGTGTTTCCATCTCCATCTCACTCTCCATAAGGCAGTGGTCAAGTCATTGGGTGAACAGTAGCTTGGCATTCGATATTCACAAGAAGTCCGAACATAGGTTCCTCAGTACTGAATCCGAAGCAGAACACAAAGCAGAACCATCTCGACGATCATGAAGAACAATGGTGCTACATCGACGGCACGGAGGCAATGTGTGGCAGACGGCCACGTATCGGTCACTATAGAGAGCCTCAACCTTGAAAATCCTAGCAACAACAAATTCGACTCCAAAAGAGAGAATCCAAATCAGGCATCTTCAATCCAAGAGAAGCTCAGTTCCTTACCTCCTGAACCCTCCGGATGCTGCATCTTCCGCGTGCCGGAGAAGCTCCGGCGGAGCTGCAAAGAGGCCTACATGCCCCACGTCATCGCGATCGGACCTTATCACCATGGCTATAATTGCTTCCTTCCGATGAAAGATCATAAGCTGCGGTACTTGCAAAGATTCCTCCGGTACAACCGGAAGTGCACCCTCGAGGACTGCGTCAACAGGATCAAGTCCTCAGAGGATCGCGCCCGTAGGTGCTACGACAAACCGATCTACCTCAGCTCCAACGATTTCATCGAGATGATGCTCCTTGATGGCATCTTCGTGATCCAGCTCTTCCTGATGTACTGGAACCCTACGTGGAGGATCGACGGCGACCAGATCTTTGGCCAGCCATGGATGCTCTTCGACATCTGCCACGATTTGATGCTGCTGGAGAACCAGATGCCATTCTTTGCCATCAAAGAGCTGTTCGAGATGGCATTCGGATTGCGCAGGAAGAACATGCCGGGGCTGCTCGAGCTCGCATACAATTTTTTCAATCCAGTAACGAAGATGAAGAAGACGCCAGAGCCGGAGACGGAAGTGAAGCACTTGCTTGACGCGATCAGGCTCTTGTACTTGCCGTCGGAGAGGAAGTGGAAATACCAGTGCCAGCAGGAGATTGAATACATCCCGAGCGCGACAGAGCTGGTGGCTGCCGGAGTCGAGCTAAGGAAAGGTGAGAGTTGACCTGTCTCATTTTGTTTTCTAAATCTAAATGTCTATTTGATTTTGTTTCGCTCTCTATTTATTTCCTTATTTTTAATAACAATGCGCTTTAGCTAAAAGCGAGTGCTTCGACATCAAATTCGATAAACCAGTGCTTGAAATCCCGTGCCTCAATCTTCACCACACAACGGAATCCCATATCCGGAACATTATCGCTTTCGAGCAATGTTACTACCCAGACGAGAGTTATCTGAACGACTACATGGTCTTCATGGATCACCTGGTCAATACCCCGGGCGACGCAAAATTGCTGATCGACAAGAAAATCATAATGAACTGGCTCGGCAATGAAGACGCTGCCGCAGACCTAATCAACAGCTACTGCAAGGACACTTTCTGGTGGACGAGGAACGTCTACTTGGCCAAGCTCAGGTACGACCTCAACGCACATTGCAAAAGGCTTTATAACCCGTGGATGGCTATGTTCAGGCGCGATTACTGCAGTAGCCCGTGGGCCGTCCTCTCAATTATTGCTGCCATGGTGTTGCTTGCACTGACTGTAGTACAAACCGGGTGCTCACTCCTGTCTCTCAAATAACTTTGCTTTTTGATGGTAAATTGCCACTATGATGCTCCAAGTTTTGATTGAACTATGTGTGATCATCGGTCACTTTCTATCAGAATCAGCAGAACATTATAGATGTACGTTAGTTGGGGCGCAGAATAATTAGCTTTTCCCCAGAACATTCACAACTAACAACTGGTGAAATTAATCATGATGTTAAATTATGACTCGAGTTTGAGCCGCTTATGGAACGTGACTCGCTTGAATAAATTTCCATAATTGATTGTGAAGATATCTTTACCGTTGAAGATAATATTCAAGATTGCTCGCAAAAGGAAATCGTCTTCTAGTACGTACTGTGGACGTATTCGGCAAAAATGGCATATTAGCACTATAGGACAAAAGATGGGCACACATATTCTACAAATTATATATTTCTTTTATGGGTAGTTTGTGGGCCTAAAGGTAAAAGAAAAAAAGATCAGAGCATTTTTTTTATCGAAAAGAGCATTCACTCTGTGCGGTTGAAGAGTTTGTTCTTTTGTCTTATCCAAGAGCATAAAGGTCATTGTGAGAGAAAATAACAAAAACAAGAACTTGTTTTTCTCTTCTGTAACCTACGATGGCCGCGTAAACAAGGATAAGTGCATTGAAACTCCTAAAACTTATCATATAAGTGTAATTGAATCCTAAAACTTTCAAAAAGTACAAACAAGTCCTAAAATTTATCACGAAAGTGCACTTGAATCCTAAAACTTTAAAACAATGCAAACAAGTCCTAAAACTTGTCAAATTGATTCAATCAAGTCCTTCCATTTATTATACTTTTTGAAAATTTTAGGATTTGTTTGCACTTTTGTGACAAATTTTAGGACTTGTTTGCACTTTCGTGACAAGTTTTAGTACTTATTTGCACTTTTTGAAAGTTTTAGGACTCAAGTACACTTTGGTGACAAGTTTTAGGACTTGTTTGCATTTTTTGAAAGTTTTAAGACTCAATTGCACTTTTGTGATAAGTTTTAGGACTTCTAGTACACATTTCCCGCGTGAATATATAAGTGAAAGGAACCGTGCCGCAAACAGCCGTACAGGAAGAAAGTTGTGATTGCCGAAGAGAAATTATACAAAGGAATTCTCTGAACATGGTGATTTGTACAGTAAGTTTATTTCATCCAATTAAGTTGTTTATTTGTAAACACGTTAGATTTGGACTTAAATTTAGGTATGGAAAACACTCGAGCTTATGAGCAAATTGTAACTCCGATTCTTTGATTATAGTAAATTATTTGTTTTTCGCTTAAGTCACTGAGTTATGGGCCAACTAGGATATATTAATTGCTCAACACCACATCAATTATCTGACGTGGGACTTATCTAACACAACTCACACGTGCATCTTTAATAATCTCTCCATCACGTGTGAGCTCAGTGTTTGGTTTGCCCTCTCTTAATTTAGGTATTCTTTTGCATCAGCTTATCCCATGGTCACTTCTTGCCAAACCGACCATGATGGCAATTTCCACTCAAAATAAGCATCGATCATGAGATTTATTTGTTGAGATATTGACCAAACATCGGAACAAATTAGAGCCCATCAATCAACCATCGGCTCTGATACCATTTGTTGGGAATGCGCAGCAGAAGCCCAATACCTTCATCCAAGGAGATCGCCAAGAGGGAGTTCAAGTCCGAACTCATTAACATATCTAGTTAGACTCACCTTCACTCAAAAGCTTAAGCCAATGAATTATGGGCCAACTAGGATATATTAACTGCTTAACACCACATTAATTATCCGATGTGGGACTCCTCTAACACAACTCACACATGCATCTTTAATACAAGATGTGGCGATTCGGTCTCTATCCTAAGGATAGTTCGCCGAAGAAATATTGCCGCAACTAGTAGGCTTTGTTAAAATATGTCTCGAATTTGAGCCAGTCGAATAATACCAGGGCCAAAAAAAGTGAAATATATGGACTTTTTGGCCGTGGAAATTGAAAAGAAAAAAAAAGGTGTGCACAATTGTTTTTAGTTACTGTAGTCGGCCAAGGTAAATCAAAAGGAAAGTTGACCATGGATTTTGTTGACTTGACTTGACCGAATTTAAGTAGAATGCTGTGTGAGGATTTCTTTTTCCATGTATGGGTCAGACTTATATTTGGTTCCACTTTCCAAATATATTATATAAAGACACGGTTGAGGAAACCTTTGTTGTGCCATTGTTGATATGAGTGCAGAGGGGATCTTTATGCCTTGATTTGCCGCTGAAGTTGAGGTTTCACTTGCGAGCAGATGTTCATGGTGTGACATACGGTTGGTTTACTTGTGAATTACATCAAAGAAGAATCGTTGTTCAAGCCAATTAATCTTGTGGTAAGATTTGTTAATTCTTTTGCGAGGTTGATGGTTTATTTCATGAAAAATTGTGAAGCTAAAACACTGTGTAAATTATTGGGTGTAATTGGGGACTACGAAACACTAAGAGAGTTTGAGTGACTCGAGTATGGTTGTAATTTTCGTTGTATCGCTAATCTATAGCGGAATTCTTTGTTGTTTTCCCCATGGACGTAGATCAAATTGACCGAACCCCGTAAATCTAATATTAGATATTTTCTCGTTTTGTCTATTTTACTGTTCGATCACTTACTTCTGCAATAATTGCTATCAGAACTAGACTTGGCTGAGTTGAAGCGAATTGATCGCAACAAAATAAGGAAAAGCAAGAATCGATAGATTTAATGGGAAAAAACTTTTGGTTTGTGGAAGATGCGGATTGAGCGTTTTTAATACCAAAGAAAATTGCACTTACCCCTATCTGGGCAGAAACTAGAGTCAATGAAGCAAGATGAATGGGAATTGTCGGATAAACAAGAGTTAGGTATTATTCGGCTGATGTTGGCTCTTAATGTCGCATTTAACATCGTGAAAGAGAAGACCGCTACAGGTTTGATGAAAGCTTTCTCGAACATGTACAAGAAACCCTCTACGATCAACATGGTCTACTTAATGCGACATTTGTTTAACTTAAAAATGGGCGAACGTGCTTTAGTTGCTGATCATATCAATGAATTCAATGCGGTTGTTAGTCAATTGAGTTTGGTTGAGATTGACTTTGAAGATGAGCTACGTTCTCTTATCATATTATTCTCATTACTTGATAGTTGGAATACGGCTATTACTGCCGTTAGTAATTACTCTAGGTCAACAAACTTGACGTTTGATGGGGTTCATGATTTGATTTTGAGTGAGGACATTTGTAGAAGATAATCTAGTGAACTTATATCTGCTGCTTTAGCAGATGAAGGTAGAGGAAGAACTAATACTCATGTTAGTAGATGTAGTATAAACCTAAGCAGACACAGTTAGTCTAGGACTGGGGGTGCTGTCTTTTGGAGTTATGACAATAGGGGGCATCTTAAAAAGGATTGTTGCCTTAAGTTGAAAAATGAGAAGGGTAAGGAAACTGGAGTTGAGTTGTTGTGGTTATAGCTAACAATAATTAGAATAATGCTGATTATGTCTTGTCTGTCATCGAGGATTCGTCGTTTGACGAATAGATTATGGATTCTAGTTGTTCATTCCATGCTACACCAAATAGGAATTTGTTTACTACTTATTAATGCATGGATAGTAGTAAAGTATAGTTGGGGAACGACACTGAATGAGATGTTATGGGTATTGATGATGTTAGAATTAAAACGTATGATGGTATTGCAAGGACATTGACTAAAGTAAGGCATGTTATAGAGTTGAAGAAAAACTTGATTTCCTTGGGTGCCCTAAATTCAGTTGGGTGTCGATATATTTTAGAATCAGGAATTCTTAAGGTCATTCGAGGTGCCCTGGTGATTATGAGAGGAATCAAGCATGGTGGCCTGTATGAACTTCAAGGTGAGACAATGATGAATTTTGTCGTGGAGACGTTAGATGCATATGTTCAAGGGTCTGAATTGTGGCATATGCATTTAGGGTACATTAGCGAGAAAAGTTTGAAAGTTCTTAGTGAAAGGAATCTGCTGTGTGGTTATGTTGTCAATAAGCTAAATGTATGCAAGTGCTGTGACTTAAAATACTAGTGGAAAGTGCAGTTCAGCACGGTTGTTAGAGAAATTATGGAGATTGCAAAGTTGATTCACTTGGACGCTCACAAGCTGTCATGGTTTCCTTCAAGGAAAAGTGCCCGATTTATGCTAATAGTTGTGGATGACTACTCGAGGAAGACTTGAGTGTTTGTGCTGAGGTACAAGTTTGATGATGTTGTCGAGATAAGACAATTGAGAATTTTGATCGAAAAGAAGACTGGTAAGATGATAAAGAGAATTTTGCATGAAGGAAGGCATAGTGAAACACTCCACTAGTGCCGGTGAACCACAATAGGTTATAGAGTTGATAAGCAGAATATTACTAGAGACGACTCATAAAATGCTCTCTAGTGCTGGTATGGCTTGGAGATTCCTGGCAGATGTGCTTATTATGACAAGCTACTTGAACAATAGGTCCCAATCAACTGTGATTGGATGACGGACTCCCGAAAAAGTGTGGTCAGGCGACGTTGCTAATTATTCTATTCTTAGAATATTTGGTTACCCATGTTATGTTCGAGTGAATGATGGTCTTGATTGAAGGGCAAGAAAGTGCATCTTCCTAGACTATGCACAAGGTGAGCAGGTTATTGATTATGGTATCCGGAATTAAATTCACCTGTCAGTAGACAAGTTACATTCGATGAGTCTCTAGTACTTCCATTAGGAGTGTCATACAGATCTAGACGATAATCTACTTGAGGTGGAGTTGCAACCAGAAACTCTTGAGGTAGTGAATACTAGCGGAGTAATCTATTAAGAAAACCTCTTATTAGATTTTGAAGCTGATAAAACTATCCATATTCTAACTTGAATATAATAATCGCACAGTAGTGTTTTTCTTACGGGAACTACTTTTGAATTGAAGTTCATTCAGATTCAATCTATTAATGTTTGAATATTTCGGTCATAAAGAAAAGTCTATATTAAACTGGATGTTATTCAGACTCTATTTATTGCTCAAATATCGTGGCTAATGAAAGTTATAACAACATTACAAATATCAGCTAATCCTTTATGCACAGATGGATTTGATTACTTCAGACTCTACGCTAGACGTGGATATTTTCATACACAAAACTTCAACCATCATAGCTAGTAATCTGGCCTTGATTTTCTATTTAGAAAGCATTGATCTTTGATCTTAAAGATTGTTCGGCAATAAAATCTTTCAAGCAAAACATATTTGATTGATTAATAATCATTTTATAGTCAATCATTGATTGACATTAATAGGGATTCAGATGTAACATCCTGAATTTTGACCCGTTACCGGGACCAATAATGTCACGCCCCGAATCCCTACGGCACGCGACACCGCCTCTGGTCGATTCAAGCGACGTCCCAGGAATATCGCTGACCTCAAAACGCCATCAGAGATTTACTACCACAGCGGATAACAGCAATTAAACCCGGACAATTAAAAACTAGGGAATCAATCATGGAGAATGAACATATTCGTTCTCATTACCAAACTTACACCATAATGTTTACAATATCCATTATTATTACAAATACCCCGAACCAGTAACTATTAACTTCCAAAAATGTTATCCTTCTGAAAACCCACCGGAAACTCTGCCACATCGTACTCCGTGTGCACTGGTATCCAATTTCGTACTGGCGGCGGTGGTGGAGGGTTCACGGGTCCTGTCTGGGTTCTGAAATATTTGGTTGAAAACAACCGTGAGACACTTCTCAGTAAGTTTACCCCTAAACCCAACCTAGGCTATCACGTACCTCCAGACAATTACGCAATCACATACATATATTCACACACACTGAAACATCACATCGCAGGCACCACAATAATATTGTCAGGCTCAAACATGCGCACAACATCATTCAAACTCAATCATGTCAGATGTAAACACACGCATGTACTACTCTTATCCCATTATTCCGTCCATTCTCATTTCCTCTTTCTCATTCTTCGCCAGTGACCCGAGTAAACGTACACGCCTCAGGTACACTGCGACCACTCACCACATCTGGCCCGCGTACTATTTCACGCCTCAGGGCCCTCGATCGCGCCCCGAGCATCACACGCCTCGGTCCGATCCCACATTCACACTCGATCGCGCCCCCAGCATCACACGCCTCGGTCCGATCCCACATTCACACTTTCCTCAGCCCGCGCCAAATGCGACAGGCCTACATGATCGAAACCCGAGCTTTAATGCCTCGGTCCAATCCCGATCTCACCCGAGTTGATCGTGCCTCGGACCGAACTCAATCATGCTCTTTCGAGCCTCAGCCTGTGCCAAATGCATCAGACCTACGTGATCGCTGCCCGAGTTTATGATACTCGGCCCGATCCCAACCTCGCACTTTCACCTTTTCACATACTTTTCACAATTACTTGTCACACCACTTTTCTTTCTTATCCATGCACATGCTCATCAAGCATTTACCACAATCAACTAGCCCATCACACGCGGCCCGTGCACGCATCAATTAATACGTAAAACATGCTCACTCAGCATTCGACATGGCCAATTTCAACAATTAATTCAATCTGGCCCACGTGTGCACATAATCAATCACATTTCAATCCATCAAATCATGGTTGAATAAACACACAAGACCACTCATGGACCCACAAACACAGCCACGTTCATAGGCATAATTTCGGCATTTCTGAGCATATTAAACACCACAATCCAACCATACTACCACACACTAAACTGACACCACTTGTCCTTAAATCGAGCCTTAAGCTCGCCAATTCCATCCCACAACATCCTACACTCTATTCAGTCTCACTCCAGCCTCGAAACATCCTCATTTCATCCTCAAATTACCTCATATAACACACAAATAAATACTCAATTAAATCAACCCTATCCAGAATAATTCAAACATGCCTAAAACACGTAAATTGCCAATTTTCTCCAACCAAATGGCATCGGATTAATTCCAATCATTCACGGGACTTTCTCGCCATAATTTCTAGGTTCCAAAAATTCAACTTGCGTCCCAATTGGACCATCACAGCCCCGTGAACAGTAATCCACAGCTTGTGAACAGTGATTAGAGGCATATGAACAGTAATTCGCAGCCCCCATTTTCTGAATTTCCAATAATTAATGCCCGAATTAAATCCCAAGGCTCGCCATAAAATTTCCACTACCAATCCATGTGATTCCGCACCTAATTCCATACTGATTTTGTCCGAAACTACCCGTCGATACCCGAAGTCCTAAATTGGGTTTAGGCGCGACTCACCCGCGTTGACTAACTCAACATATCGCCTGGTCAATTGAACAATCATTTCAATTGAACCCAAACGTGCACGAATTAAACATATTTACACCAGCCCATTGCACAAATGCACACACAATTCTACCACCACAACTCAATTATAATTAAAACACACGTAAAACACACAAATTTCTATTTTTCTCCCACTAAACGATGCCAAATTGATTCCGGTCCTTCACGAAACTTTCTCACCATTAAATCTCGGTTCTAGAAATCCAACTTGCGTCCCGAACCGAGTATCACAGCCTCGTGAACAGTGAATCGCAGCTCGTGAACAGTGATTTTTAGCTTAAAATTCCCTCAAATCGTCCTCCAAAAATTTCAAATTAATTCCTTAAGGCCCGCCATACATTCCCGGTCTAAAGCCCCAACCTTTCGCACCCGCACAAGTCCAATTTCACCCAAAATCAAATTGTTCGGCGATACCCGAAATCCTAAATCGGGATTAGAGGATGACTTACCGCGTTCTAGGCTAAAACGGCTAGAACGGAAAGCGGCGGCCCTTAATCGGGGACAACGGCGACGTCGTACAACTTCCGGGTGGCGGCGATCGGCTTGGACAGCGATGGCGTGGCTTGCGCGTGGCCGAGGGCCTCACGGCCAAGAGAGAAAAAGAGAGGGAGAGAGTCACGGTGGGGTGGTGGTCGGTGTGAGGGCGGCGTGAGGTGGTGACCGGCGGCGTACGGACGGCGGCGTGGCTCGGTGGCGACGGCGATCCGTCCGGCAAGAAAGAAAGAGAGAGGAAGAGAACTCACGGAGGAGGGGGGTTTCACGGGAAGAGGGGAAGAAAGAAGAGAGGAAGAGAGAGAAAAGGGGGGTCAAAGTTTTAAATATCAATTTTGACCACTTTTGGCAATTTACCAAAATGCCATTTTCTCACACAACTACCCTTTTATAATTCTCAAGGGTAAAATGGTCCAATTCTCCGTTTCTTGCTCAAATCAAATTTTTCCGAAGGAATTGAGCACACCAAAAATTGACACGTGTCACGTGCAACGTCGTCCTAACGTTCCGGCGTGATTTCCTAATTTTCCGGTGTCCAATTTGGGCAAAATTTCCATAATTAAATTCTATTAAACGCAACCCGAGCGTTTCTCGAGCTAACGGGCGGCTTGCCGGGAAAATTCGCTGAATCGACTCATGACTGATACTAAATCGAGTCACGTGCAAGTTCGTTCGGTGCGTGACGACCTCGGTTGTCATTAAAATCGCGAATATCAATCACTTGATCCGAGGGGTACGATCATTCGGTATAATTTCGGAATCATTCGTCAAGTCGTTTCGTGGTCCAACGGAATCACCCGCGATCCACTACTAGGATAGTGGCGAACTGATCCCTAACTATCCTTGATCGGCCAACAGTGGCTCAAAATATCACTTACGCGATTTAATGGTCGAAATCCATTCACGATCGAATTTTCTTTAGTCGCGCAAATTTAGTTCTCCTATTAGCCTTTCCCTAATGGTTAGCATTCCCAGGAATGATCAGTTCCGGGCGAGAACTTACTGCGAGCACATTTCATAAAACTCAATTATTTAATAAATTCCAATTGGTGGAATTTCGGAATGTCACAATCTTCCCCCCTTATGAAATTTCGTCCTCGAAATTTACAATCTCACTAATACTTAAAATTACAATCCTTACTGCTACTCAAGCGACTGGGGTTACTGACGTTGCATAATCTCTTCGCTTTCCCAAATGACACCGTTTGTCCTTCGGTGCCCCCATACACTTTGATAGCTGGGACTGGCTTATTATGCGGCCCATGATCTTTCTATCCTCAAGCTTCATCGGCCCTTTCCGCGTATAACACTTTATCGTTCACGTCCGTTTCCCCTTAGCGTGGGTCATATTTGGCTCATACTTTGTCAACATCGGCACGTGGGATACATCATATACTTAGGGCAAATTAGGCAACGAGGCAATTTGCTAGATCATATCTCTGATCTTTTCCCAAATATCGAACAATCTGACATGCCTCGGCTCAACTTTCCTTTTCTGTCAAATTAGGATAATCTTTCCATTGATGAACACTTGTGCTGCCACTTAGTTCTCAATTTCAAGCTCTAAAAGTCGTCGTCTCCGATCGGGTGACCTTTCTAATGACTCTACTTATTTGTCCGACATCAAAGTCCGTTCACAATGTCAGGAAGCTCACTGACTTAGTCAATCTATCAACTGCTATTCCGATGGAATCGGGTTTTCTCCGACTTCACTTTGATCCTGCTACAACATCCTTGGGATCATGTCACATTTCCATCCATTTTTTTTCTCCTCGTGTTTTACCTCGTCGGGTACACACAATCATTCCTAGAACCTCAAGATTTCTATCCCCGAATATATGAAAGTCTGACTTCCTCTCATCGGCCTCCACCTTAATGATTCTTCGTATCTCTCGATCCACATAATGCCATTCCTTGTCCTGGGCCTGGATTTCCAACTAATCCCCAAGGCGGTCAACAGATTCCACATCCAGTTCACCTCAAATTTAACTTCCAAGTCCCTGAGCCTTCCCAACGAGGTTCATTCCTTGATCACCCCATACGTCCCAATCGACTCACGACTTAACGTTTCTATTACTCATCTAGTCTTTCCATGGCGATACAGGGTGTTGTAGTCAATTTTCCGCCATGCGTTAGGTAATTCTTTTCACGTGGCCTCAACTAGCACGACGCATAATTCACCACTCTACCGTGTTGCATCAATACACTCCCAAGCCTTTTTAATGAAGAGTCACTATAGACCTCGAATCCTCCCGGTTCTGGTTGAATATTCCATACCGAGGCAATTATCAGCCTACGCTTCAGTTCTTGGGAACTCTAATCACCATGATCATTCCATTCAAATATATTTCCTTCTCAATCAGTCGTGCCCATAGCACAGCTATCGACGAAAATCTTTCACAAAACGTCGATAATCGTTAGCCAAATCTAAGACACTGCCAACCTCCGTTATTGGCATCAATCTTAGCCACTTAGTCATCACCTCAACCTTAGTCGAGTTCACTGTAATTCCATTTCCCCTATATTATATGTCCAGGGAATATTACTCTATTGAACCAAAATTCGTACTTGCCATGCTTAGCGCGAAGTGCGCAATCTCTTAAGGTTCATAGTATTTCTGTTGATTGTAACCTACGCTCTTTGGAGTTTGTCACATACACCAGACTGTCGTCAACGACCACCATGACAAACTAACCCACAAGTTCTTTGAATTCTCAATTCCTTAAGTCCACAGAAACAGTGAGTTATTCCCTAAACCGAGAGACATCTCTATGCACTCATAATGCCCACGTCTCATTCGTTAAGCAGTTGTAATTGTATCTTCTGTTCATATCTTTAACGGAAAATTTCCGGTCCGTAACACAATCTTAGGAACATTCTCCTTTCGGGGTCCCCATTGGTGACATCAAACCCGTGGTTCAATCACGGAGAACCTTGAGGTCCTTACAATTGACCAGACACGTCATTGATCCTCAACAGTAGGTACTTACTCTTTTCCGCTGACTGCTTCAACTACCGGTAATTTACTTACCCTCTCGATGTCCTGTCCTTTTTCCTCATACACACTACAGGAACTCTCCACGGAGACACACTAGGGTGGATAAAATTTTATCCACAAGTCCGTACATTTGGACTTTCAATTCCTTAAACTTTCAACAAGAACATTTAACACCGCGCCCTCGAAATCAGCTTTATCTCAGGGCCAATCCTTTTACAACTCCACTTCCTCTATTAGTGGCAACCTGGTAATTCCTAAGGAAAGACCTTGAAAGGTCACACACTTCATTTACTCTTTCAACTTTAATTCCTACACGATCGGTTCAATCACATTCACCTCGTATCCTTCACAACTATCCTTGGATATCTAGTCACTTCAAACGAGGACATTCAAGGAATCGAGATTCCTCCTCGATTTTTCCTGAAGATCCAACCTAAGACGTTCAACTGGGTTGAACTGGATTGTCCTTTAGTCGCAGTCCATAACGGCCTTCTGTCTTATTAGCCAGTCCATTTCAATTTCCTACTCAAAATCGCACATGACCAATACTGTCAAGTTGACACTCTTTTCTTTACTTTCGATTACTATCTCACAGTTAAGACACTTTAACGACATCATCACCTTATCAATCGAGGAATTGTCACACCAAACGTGACTCAAGCACAGCAAACTCAATCCCATCCAGTTTAACTAATTGTTCCAACTCCCACTTTCGATGCAAGCCTCAAAACTGTTCGTTTGACGATTCGGCTTCCTAATATCCTTCCTAACCGGTGGAATGAATCGTTTGTTTCCCCGCCATCTGCTTCTTCTCGAGGTGGCGATTATTCTTAATTTGAGCAAATCCCTATCCAAAAGTAGTTGCACTTTCCAATTGATCTCGCTTTATCACTAGAGCTCCTTCATACACTTCCCCATCATTGCTGATGTTCAGAGAAATCATTAGGTTTCATAGATCCGACTTCAGTCCATCTCGAGATTTTTGAACCTTGTCTCGTGGATTTTCAACCAGTTAAATCGACTCCGTTTCGTATCATTTCGCAGTCATCTGACTCTGGCGGAGTCTCATAAACTCTGCTAGTTTCTTCTCCCTAGCACTTGCCAAGAATTATTTTTCATAAAACTTTTCAGTAAAAACAGCTCAGGTCCTAGCTGTGCCTTCCAGAAGAATTTTATCTTTGGTGGCTTCCCACCAGTCATTTGCATTATCCTGCAATTGATACACCGCCAGGGTTGCCCTCTCATGATCATTGCACTCTAACACCTCAAAAGCCTTCTCAAGCTCCTCTACTCATCGAGGTGCAGCCTCAGGATCACCTTTCCCGGCAAACTTAGGCGGTTTCAGCTTTATAAACTGTTCTACTAACTGATACATTGGTCTATTCACAATTCCTTGCCCTTGCCCTTGATTCTCATAATAAATGACAGTAGCAACAGCCACAGGGGTCTCAACAGGTTGGGCAATTTCAGCAACTCTTTCCTGAGTCTGCTGTTCTAACAGATTTCCGATCCGTTCCAACGTCCTCATAACGACTTCCATTCGAGGATCCTCAGTAAGTCTAACTTCTACTCTAGGATCCGCTGCAACTCCAACATCCACTCTAGGATTCTCTACTGCTCTAACACCCATTCCGAGGTCCTTGACAGCTCTAGCTCAAACACGACCTCGACCTCTCACAAACACGACCTCGACCTCTCATTCCTCTTCTAGCACCCCTTCTTGGGACTCTTCGTACTTCTTTTCCTTCACTGCTCAGCCCACAATTCGACCACTCTTCTACCTTCTATAATTCCACTCAGGAATTAGCAGTCTAAACCAACCGGTTCAATCTGATTCTAATCAGCGAATTAACACAAAAGCTCGCTCAACAAACTATTCCCCACTACCAATCACGAATCACAATCACCAAGGTCTGAACACTTACCTCAGGTCCAGACGCACCTGCAATTCAGTTACCACACAACAATCAACTTACTCAAACAATCACAACAAAACGATTTGGAGACACATGTAGCTCATACTACCCTACACCCACTGAGATCTCCCCAATTACTACCCTAAGGTTTCCGCTCCTTATCACTCCAATTCGACCAACTTTAGATAGAGCTAACCTTGCTCTGATACCAATTCAAACGGGGATGTCACGCCCCGAACCCCTACGGCACGCGACACCGCCTCTGGTCGATTCAAGCGACGTCCCAGGAATATCGCTGACCTCAAAACGCCATCAGAGATTTACTACCACAGCGGATAACAGCAATTAAACCCGGACAATTAAAAACTGGGGAATCAATCAGGGAGAATGAACATATTCGTTCTCATTGCCAAAATTACACCATAATGTTTACAATATCCATTATTATTACAAACACCCCGAACCAGTAACTATTAACTTCCAAAAATGTTATCCTTCTGAAAACCCACCGGAAACTCTGCCACATCGTACTCCGTGTGCACTGGTATCCAATTTCGTACTGGCAGCGGTGGTGGAGGGTTCACGGGTCCTGTCGGGATTCTGAAATATTTGGTTGAAAACAACCGTGAGACACTTCTCAGTAAGTTCACCCCTAAACCCAACCTAGGCTATCACGTACCTCCAGACAATTACGCAATCACATACATATATTCACACACACTGAAACATCACATCGCAGGCACCACAATAATATTGTCAGGCTCAAACATGCGCACAACATCATTCAAACTCAATCATGTCAGATGTAAACACGCGCATGTACTACTCTTATCCCATTATTCCGTCCATTCTCATTTCCTCTTTCTCATTCTTCGCCAGTGACCCGCGTAAACGTACACGCCTCAGGTACACTGCGACCACTCACCACATCTGGCCCGCGTACTAGTTCACGCCTCAGGCCCCTCGATCGCGCCCCGAGCATCACACGCCTCGGTCCGATCCCACATTCACACTCGATCGCGCCCCGAGCATCACACGCCTCGGTCCGATCCCACATTCACACTCGATCGCGCCCCGAGCATCACACGCCTCGGTCCAATCCCACATTCACACTTTCCTCAGCCCGCGCCAAATGCGACAAGCCTACATGATCGAAACCCGAGCTTATAATGCCTCGGTCCGATCCCACATTCACACTCGATCGCGCCCCGAGCATCACACACCTCGGTCTGATCCCACATTCACACTTTCCTCAGCCCGTGTCAAATGCGACAGGCCTACATGATCGAAACCCGAGCTTATAATGCCTCGGTCCGATCCCACATTCACACTCGATCGCGCCCCGAGCATCACACGCCTCGGTCCGATCCCACATTCACACTTTCCTTAGCCCGCGCCAAATGCGACATGCCTACATGATCGAAACCCGAGCTTATAATGCCTCGGTCCAATCCCGGTCTCACCCGAGCTGATCGTGCCTCGGACCGAACTCAATCATGCTCTTTCGAGCCTCAGCCTGTGCCAAATGCATCAGACCTACGTGATCGCTGCTCGAGTTTATGATACTCGGCCCTATCCCAACCTCGCACTTTCACCTTTTCACATACTTTTCACAATTACTTATCACACCACTTTTCTTTCTTATCCATGCACATGCTCATCAAGCATTTACCACAATCAACTAGCTCATCACACGCGGCCCGTGCACGCATCAATTAATACGTAAACCATGCTCACTCAGCATTCGACATGGCCAATTTCAATAATTAATTCAATCTGGCCCACGTGTGCACATAATCAATCACATTTCAATCCATCAAATCATGGTTGAATAAACACACAAGGCCACTCATGGACCCACAAACACAGCCACGTTCATAGGCATAATTTCGGCATTTCCGAGCATATTAAACACCACAATCCAACCATACTACCACACACTAAACTGACACCACTTGTCCTTAAATCGAGCCCTAAGCTCGCCAATTCCATCCCACAACATCCTACACTCTATTCAGTCTCACTCCAGCCTCGAAACATCCTCATTTCATCCTCAAATTACCTCATATAACACACAAATAAACACTCAATTAAATCAACCCCATCCAGAATAATTCAAACATGCCTAAAACACGTAAATTGCCAATTTTCTCCAACCAAATGGCATCGGATTAATTCCAATCATTCACGGGACTTTCTCGCCATAATTTCTAGGTTCCAAAAATTCAACTTGCGTCCCAATCGGACCATCACAGCCCCGTGAACAGTAATCCACAGCTTGTGAACAGTGATTAGAGGCATATGAACAGTAATTCGCAGCCCCCATTTTCTGAATTTCCAATAATTAATGCCCGAATTAAATCCCAAGGCTCGCCATAAAATTTCCACTACCAATCCATGTGATTCCGCACCTAATTCCATATTGATTTTGTCCGAAACTACCCGTCGATACCCGAAGTCCTAAATTGGGTTTAGGCGCGACTCACCCGCGTTGACTAACTCAACATATCGCCTGGTCAATTGAACAATCATTTCAATTGAACCCAAACGTGCACGAATCAAACATATTTACACCAGCCCATTGCACAAATGCATACACAATTCTACCACCACAACTCAATTATAATTAAAACACACGTAAAACACACAAATTTCTATTTTTCTCCCACTAAACGACGCCAAATTGATTCCGGTCCTTCACGAAACTTTCTCACCATTAAATCTCGGTTCTAGAAATCCAACTTGCGTCATGAACTGAGTATCACAGCCTCGTGAACAGTGAATCGCAGCTCGTGAACAGTGATTTTTAGCTTAAAATTCCCTCAAATCGTCCTCCAAAAATTCCAAATTAATTCCTTAAGGCCCGCCATACATTCCCGGTCTAAAGCCCCAACCTTTCGCACCCGCACAAGTCCAATTTCACCCAAAATCAAATTGTTCGGCGATACCCGAAATCCTAAATTGGGATTAGAGGATGACTTACCGCGTTCTAGGCTAAAACGGCTAGAACGGAAAGCGGCGGCCCTTAATCGGGGACAACGGCGACGTCGTACAACTTCCGGGTGGCGGCGATCGGCTTGGACGGCGATGGCGTGGCTTGCGCGTGGCCGAGGGCCTCACGGCCAAGAGAGAAAAAGAGAGGGAGAGAGTCACGGTGGGGTGGTGGTCGGTGTGAGGGCGGCGTGAGGTGGTGACCGGCGGCGTACGGACGGTGGCGTGGCTCGGTGGCGACGACGATCCGTCTGGCAAGAAAGAAAGAGAGAGGAAGAGAAATCACGGAGGAGGGGGGTTTCACGGGAAGAGGGGAAGAAAGAAGAGAGGAAGAGAGAGAAAAGGGGGGTCAAAGTTTTAAATATCAATTTTGACCACTTTTGGCAATTTACCAAAATGCCCTTCTCTCACACAACTACCCTTTTATAATTCTCAAGGGTAAAATGGTCCAATTCTCCGTTTCTTGCTCAAATCAAATTTTTCCGAAGGAATTGAGCACACCAAAAATTGACATGTGTCACGTGCAACGTCGTCCTAACGTTCCGGCGTGATTTCCTAATTTTCCGGTGTCCAATTTGGGCAAAATTTCCATAATTAAATTATATTAAACGCAACCCAAGCGTTTCTCGAGCTAACGGGCGGCTTGCCAGGGAAATTCGCTGAATCGACTCATGACTGATACTAAATCGAGTCACATGCAAGTTCGTTCGGTGCGTGACGACCTCGGTTGTCATTAAAATCGCGAAGATCAATCACTTGATCCGAGGGATACGATCGTTCGGTATAATTTCGGAATCATTCGTCAAGTCGTTTCGTGGTCCAACGGAATCACCCGCGATCCACTACTAGGACAGTGGCGAACTGACCCCTAACTATCCTTGATCGGCCAACAGTGGCTCAAAATATCACTTACGCGATTTAATGGTCGAAATCCATTCACGATCGAATTTTCTTTAGTCGCGCGAATTTAGTTCCCCTATTAGCCTTTCCCTAATGGTTAGCATTCTGAGGAATGATCAGTTCTGAGCGAGAACTTACTGCAAGCACATTTCATAAAACTCAATTATTTAATAAATTCCAATTGGTGGAATTTCGGAATGTCACAAATAAAGTGTACATTAATTCTCGTTTGATTTTAGTAAGTCTCGCCCATACTTGATCAATCACGGGATACTAACCAAATGGGAAAGGCTACATAGGAACAGGTACGTGGACCGAGGACCCGATCGCAATTGAGCGCCGAGTTCGAGAAATGTCGAGGGAATATTTTGAACCAATATGGGCCGATCTTAGGAAAATGACGGATTGATATAGTCAGTAACGTACGATTGGATCGCGGGTAATTCTGCACGACCGAAAGTACGCCTGACCAATGAATCCCGATTTTAATCCAAATGATTGCGACCCCCAGTGCTAGTGATAATTCTCCTCGTTCTCTCGAAATTGAGGCCATCACGACTCGGACAATCCTAGGTCGATACGCGTAATACCTAAATAGCCGCCCATTAGTGAAAGGCCCTAAGACTTCAAAACGAGTTATTTTGATCGCAATATTGAGCCCGAACTTCGATATCAAAATTTCAAGGGTAATTACGACTATTTTGCAAAACGGATGTCATTTTATAGTGGCCACACATGTTTGGGAGTAATACGGATGAAAACGGAAATTTCGACACAAATTGGGAAAAATTACAATTTTGCCCCTGGGGACCTCGATGTCCATTTCCGAGGCCAAGCGAGGTTATTTTTTTCGAGGTCGATGCCATTTTTGGGTTGCCACGCATACCAGGAGTCGTCATGGACAAAAATTGGAATTTCGACAAAAATTGGAAAAATAATATAATTTTATTCTTGAAACTTTGCAGTCAGTTTTCGAGGGCTTAAAGAATGAATTTCGCGGATCCGACGTCATATTATGTTGGCCACGCACATATGGAACACGTATGTGCAAAAATTGAAATTTCGGTTCGGGATCGAAAAATTACGAAAATGCCCCTAGGGCTAATTTGGCTAATTCCGAATTTTGGTCAAAATTTTGGGGCTAACCAAGGTGAGTTAGGGCTAAACCAGGTCTGGTCAGCTTGGGTTAAGGACCAATGACCATTTTACCCCTAAATTATTGGATTAGATTAAATCTTAGCCCTTGGATCAAGGGCAAAATTGTCCAATGGCCAAGATTTTGACACTTGGATTCCACCCAACCAATTTTGACTCATTTTGACCTGAATTTCTCTCTCTCACGTTCACTTCTTGTTTAGCCGAAGCCCCCTCCTTCTCTTTTCCTTCATCGCCTCTTTCTTCTCCATTTCTGCTTGTTCTGGTACTGTTCACGTCGGAACAGTACCAGCCGGAGCTACCAGCCACCATCCAGCACCACCAGCAGCCATTTCGCCCAAGATCAGCCACCCACAGCTCCATTTCCAGCCTCAAACAGTGAAGAACAGCAGCAAATCGCCTTCACCGGTGTCGCCGTGACCGCCGGCTTGCACCCAGAACGCCGCCGTCGATCCTTACCGCGTGTCGGTGATCGACCGCCTGTTCTCGTCGTCCCGAGTCATCAATAGGCGAGTATAAACCCCTAAACCCTTAATTAGTTTAAATGTGCATTTTAGGGGTTAATTAGGCCTAAGTGGGGTTTAATTAGGCTTAATTGTGTGTGGGGTGATTTGTATAGGTCATTAGGACCTAATGAGATAGTTTAATGGTGGATTAAGGCCCAAATAGCCCCCTGTTCTGGTACTGTTCATTGAGTACCGAAATTGTGTAATTTTGTCTAAGTGTTTCACTAATTGAGTTCAAGTGCCAATGACTTGGATTTGGACATTTTGGGGACTAATTAGGCTTATTTGAAGCTTAATTAAGTGTATTTGGTTGTTGGGTGATTTGAGTTTGAGATTAGAGCCTAATAAGGGTGTTTAATTGTGGTTTAGTGGACAAAATGTGTCCTGTCCTGGTACTGTTCATTCAGTACCGAATTTGTGCAAATTGTCCAAGTTGAGTATTTAGTTGATTCATTGATTAATGGCAAGAATTTAGGCATTCTTGGGGTTTGGTTGGGATTTAAATAAACCCTATTAGATGACCCCCTTGATCGTAAGATCAACTATCGGAATTGATTTGTCCAAGTCGGGCCCGAGGTGCATGAAATTATCTTGGAAACAAATGCGAGGATTAAATGTTAAAATGGTTGGATTACATTGGGAATAATTTAATTGTGCCGAGAGGGTGTTAGATACATTGACTTGGGGAATAATTGTATTCGGCATGTCGCCTTGGGCATTGGCATGGATTCCTGAGTGTATAAATTGTATGCCAGGTTGTGATTGATTTGAAATTAAGTGTAATAATGTGCATGCCTGAGCTTTGTTCAAACTGTGGCCTTCGGGTCGGGCCTACGGGTCGATATATTCAAACTGTGGCCTTCGGGTCGGGCCTACGGGTCGTTATATCAAACTGTGGCCTTCGGGTCGGGCCTACGGGTCGTTATATCCAACTTTGGCCTTCGGTCGGGCCTACGGGTCGATATATTCAAAATGTGGCCTTCGGGTCGGGCCTACGGGTCATTATAATCTCTTGTGACCTTCGGGTCGGGCCTACGGGTCGGTATAATTGCACGTGATTTGCATTGATGTTAAATGCCTAACCTGCAAGGCTATGAGACAATATATTGGGCTGTGAGCTCGGGTAAATTAATGTTGTTTTACTAGTTCATGGTTTGATGCGTTTTATTAACCCTTCTGGAGGTGCACATTAGCCTAATTTAGGATTAGTGATTTGTACTTGCTGAGTTTTCTCACGATTGTGGTAAAACCGACATTTTAGATCCCCGACCATGAATTTTGAGGCTATGAGTTCAGAGGAGGAGCCAGAGCAGTCCGAGGGTTTTTTCGAGACATCTGGATCTGACCCTGATTGGATACCCTAGGGCAGACCTCAGTTTTAGGAGCGAGGGCCGATATTTTTTTTTTACTGTAGCCCTCTAGTGATTAGCCAATCCCCCTAGGCCACCAATCCCTTTTTGTGCTCGTGGCCCTTTTTGTTGTATCTTATGTTAAAATGGATATTATATATAAGTCTTACAATGAATGTATATATTGTTTTAATAGTTCGTAATTTGTTATCTCTTGCTATTCATGGTTGCTTTTAAATTGTCTGGGTGTATATATATCTATTATATATACGTCGTTTCCACATGTGGCGTGTTTTCTCTTATTTGGGTTTTTGGGTCGGTGACGTAACCTGGGAGCGTCGCACCTTATTTCTACCTATGCGTGGATGTTCATGTTTCGTGGGGTATGGGGCATGACATCAGATCTTATCTCTCAACGGCTACTCAATCTTTATTATGTAATCTCATCGAACGGTTGATTGGAGAGTGATCCTTTGAAGATTGTCCAACGGGTAGATTAGAAGTGAATGAATATAAAAGGAGACCAAAGTGCCAAAGAGAAAAGAGAGGTCCAAAATAAAAAATTCCAAAGTCCAAGAGTACTTCGATCTTACATACTTGTCTTTCATGAGTTACAAATTGCAATCTTTGAGAGGCATTAAAGAGAGTGATTGAGTCAGATAGAGAGACCTATCATACACCAAGTATTATCACTCCCAGTTGTAATCTCTTATTGATTATCTAGTGGAATCCAGCCAGTATATTGTCAACATAGAAGAGTGGACATAGACTTGCTTTAAGCCGAACCACTATAAGTTTTGTGTGCAACTTTTTCTATCTCTAAACTCTTGATTGATTATTGCACACTGGTGAATTGCATTTCATCTTTGTTATTGTTTAGACTTTGGTCTTATTGATGTGACATTCCAAATTTTGGCCCATTTGGTATTTATGAAATGCATAATTTCAATAACGCACTTATAGTAAATCTCGCCCAGACTTGATCACTCTTAGGACACAACCAGTAGGGAAAGGCTAATTAGGGATCTAGATTTGCGCGACTATAGATCCTAACCATGGATTGACTTTCGACCATAAGAATTGTTGAGGTGATATTTTAGGCTAAATAGACCGATCTAAGGATGGTCATGGATCGATTTGCAAATGCCATATAATTGGATCGCGAGTGATTCCACCTCGCCAGAATACGAAATTTGCGAATGATCTCAAACCTATTCTAAACGATTGCGTTCTTTAGAACTAGTGATTAATCCTCACAATTATATAATAATTGAGGTCTCCATGGCTCAAGTGAACTTAAACGTGGCTCGATTTAGTATCGACCACGGGTCAAATATACGAATTTTCCTGAAAACTACCCGTTAGTTTGAGATACGCTCAAGTTACATTATGTGGAGTTAGTCATTAATTAGAGACTGAGTTTAGGTATCGAAAATTTTGAAAGTCAAGACAGAGTAATTGGACGACGTCGTTATTAACGTGGTCAGCCTCAGATTTGTCCGGATTTGTCAAAAACCTGAAATTTTGACGGGAAGTGGAAAATGACTGTTTTGTCCCTGGGATTTTGTGAAGACCAAGTGTAATATGCGAAGGGCATTTTGGTCATTTCATACCAACTTTAGAGACAAAAATTTTTGGACAATTTTGCCCCTGCACTTTTTGTGAGATTTCAATTTTGCCCTTGGATATTTTGATGGGAATCGATTTGTGCCGTCGATTTTAAGATAAGATTGAATCATGTCCATCGATTAGAAATTAGAGAGAGGGCTAGGATGGTAATTTTTTCCGGGGTAAGCTAGACTAGGCTTTTCTTTTCTTTTTCTTTCTTTTCCTCTCTCTCCCCTCATTTCTCATGCTCAACCCTCCCTCTCCCTCTCCTGGCTGAGAACTCCCTCTCCTCCTCTCCCTCACGTGAATTGGCCAACCGGCCAGCTAATCGCTGCCGTTCGCCGCCGCTCGTGGCCGTCGATGAACTGCCGGTACCCCTCATCATGTGACGCCGCCGCCGCTGCTATTTCTCCTCTGTACAGCCACCTGGTAGTGCTCAAATCTTGCTTGGAATCACAAGTAAGTGATAATCTAACCCTCACCTAGGATAACGGGTAATTTCGGATTAGTTCGAACCCCGTTTTAGCGAGTTTTAGGGGTTAATCGTGGAATAATGGTTGGAATGATTTGGCTGAGTAGTTTGTGTGGAATTATGATAATTTATGAGGTGGATTTGAGGTTAGAATTGATTGATTAGGTAATCGGAATGATTACGGGTGATTATCGTGATTTATTGCATGAAAAACGGGTCTAAATGTGCCGTTATAGTGATTTTTCCGTGATGGCTGAGTTGCTGTGCATTGGTGGCTGAATTGATGTGTATTCATGTTTGAGATATAATGTGTGCTGGATTGGGGTTGTCGGTAGGACTACGACACCCTTGAGTGGTGAAATTTGACTTAAAATGCAAAAATTCATGTTAAATTGTGCATGTGCAAATTGAATAGGTGAAATTGTGAGTTAGCATGGCTTATTGTTAGCCTGAATATGTCGAATAATGTGTGCGAGTTGGTCGTATGAAATTGGCATGTGATTGGGTGCTCGACGTGTTGCACAATCATTAAATACCCTGAGGCATTTTTTATGCAGGGTTCAGATAATAAATGAAAAATGTGTGCACGTGTGATAACAGAATCCCTGATGCATTTTACGCGGGGAATTGAACCCATCCTGAGGCGTGTTACGCCGGACGATGCCCCGTTATACCGAAAGATCGCCAACCTGATGCGTTTTACGCAGGTTGTGCCATAAAAAGGAGATGGTGTTGCACCTGAGACGTGTTACGCGGGCTAGAGACACTGAGCTTAAGGCGTTTTAACGTGGGCTATAGAAGTGTTGTTCAACCTTATGCGTATTACGCGGGTTATGTTATAAAAAGGGAGATGGTGTTGCACCTGAGGCGTGTTCGTTTACGCAGGCTAGAGAAACTGAGCTTGAGGTGTTTTGACGCAGGCTTTAGAAGTGTTGTTGGACCTGAGGCATGTTTACGCGGATCAGAAATGAATTGGATGCGTGTGCTTGAGTGAAATGGGAATTGTATGATGTTGTGTTTGTTATGCGAATGCAGGCATGGATACGGTTTGATTGGCATTATTGAGTGCGATATGGTGTTGATTTCTGATAATAATGCTTGAATTTGCATGTAAGATTTCGTGCGTATCAAGGTGAGACATTTGTGCTTGCTATTGTTCTGGCTTGCTAGTTGTGTGATTTGTGTGCTTGAACATGCCTAGAGATACGTGTTAACTTAAGTTGGGTTTAGGGTGTTACTTACCGAGAAGTGTTCTCATGGTTTTATTTAAAACCATTTAGCCGATCAAAATTCCAGCGGAGTCAGGAAACAAGGACAATCCGATTGAGATCAATGCTGAGTCCAAGTTTTCATAGGAACAAACTAGCATCGACGAGATTAGTTCTGAGTGGACCCTTTCTAGGGCGAATAGGGGTTAGTTAGAAGTTAGGGGTTGGATAGTTTTGAGAGGCGCCCCTTTTTTGTAGTAGTATTAGTCTACCCGATGCCGCTAGTCCCTTTTTGATATCGGCGGTTGTTGGTGTAGAGGTTGTTGGTTGTGATGGATTGTAATGGATATTGTATATATCACGGTGTAATATAGTGCTTGGTGGTTTGGCGAGTCATCTCTCCCTATTGCCCCATGATTATTGTGACATTCTGAATTTCGATCCATTTTTGGGATTTACGAAATGAATATTTCTTTAATGCACTTGTAGTTAAATCTCGCTTGAAACTGGTCATTCTCGGGATACTAACCTTTAAGGAATGGCTACCTAGAGAAATGTACGTGGACCTAAGAACTCGACCATGAGTCGACCTTTGGTGACGATCGAGGTCGCCATGACTTGAGTAACCACAGGTTAATACTTGTAAACCCTAAAAAGCCACATGTTAGTTAGAGATACACTAAAGTCGCATTTGAATGAAATTGACTGTCATTTGAATCTGAACTTGGATGGCAAATTTCTCGAAGTGTCACAACTAATTTATTTGGACGACGTCACATAAGCGTGACCAATCTCGAGATTGCCCAAATTTATCAAAAAGTGAAATTTGGATCGGGTGCGGATTTTGATCAGTAGATCTCCCTCTTGGTGTATTTTATTTATTGTTTTTTGGCCTTTTTCTTTTGATGGCCATTAGATCAGTCGTCGAGTTTGAACATGGGCTATTAGATCGCACTCGATGAGTTTGACTCTCTCTCTCTCTCTCTCTCTCTCTCTCTCTCTCTCTCTCTCTCTCTCTCTCTCTCTCTCTCTCTCTCTCTCTCTCTCTCTCTCTCTCTCTCTCTCTCTCTCTCTCTCTCTCTCTCTCTCTCTCTCTCCCTCACTCCCTTTGTTTTTTCCTCCCCACACACTGGCCTCTTCTTCTGCTGACGCCCACCCCTTTCCCCGCTGAACACCCCACGTTGTTGACCTCCCCATGCAGTTGCCATGATGGACTTTGCTTACTTACTTCTCCTTTGCTGACTTTCTCCTTTTCCCACATTACTGCTGCTTTGCTGCTCCACCCATGCCTTCTTCTGTTTTGTTTACTGCCTCACACTGATGACTTCCTGCTGACCCCGTACTACTACTGCTGCTTCTTCTTCTTTACTTCTGCTCCTTCGTTTTCTTCCATTTTTGCTTCTGTTTCTACTTCTGCTTCTGCTTGACCGCTGGTTTCTCCATTTCTGTTGCCCATCCCGCCAGAAGCTAGCCCAAAACACCCACATTTCCCCTCTTACCCTCTCTCTTTCGGCCTCAAACCTTGCACCCCAACCACCACCAGCCTGTGCTCTCATCCCAACCACTGCCATCCGGTTGCCAGAAAGCCACCGGAGCCACCCGTCCAGCCCCGTTCGACCGCTAGAGCGGTTACTGCTTGCTTGGTTTGACTTTGTTCGGTTTCTTGCTTAGGCATTCCTAGTAAGTGGCTTTCTAACCCTTGACTAGGCTAAGGGATGACTAATGGACATGTTAGGGATGGTTTAAGGGCTGTGGATAGTTGGTTTAGTGGCTGGTTGTGCTCAGTTTGCTTGGTGGTGCATGTTGGTTGATTTCCGGTAAGGTTGCTGCTGCGTCGTTGGATTTTGCTATTTTTTCTATGACTTGCTTGAGCTGAATTTGTGGAAGTATTCTTCATAAAAGCTGTTCATAACATCTTGAAGTTTGACATAATTTAATTTGGGAATTTTTGGCAGTCATTTGGTGCCATTCAGAAGTTCATCTTTGGACCGAAATAAGTCTGCCGGAAACATTGTTCCTCCGACCTTCGGGTTTGTTCGAATTTTTATAAATTTTTCTAGACCTATTTTCAAAATACTTCCTTCACAAAACTTGTTGGGGACATTTGTGGCTATAACATACAAAAATTTCAAAGCTTTCCAAAGTGATTTGGGTACTGGATGAGATGCATTTTTATAATCAGGCAGCCTAACCGAACGGGTTGAATTTTGTCCGATTTTGGATGATAAAAAGATGTGGTTCTAGACAGAACTGGATTTTGTGTTTTTCATGAAAAATGTTCTTCAAGATGTTTTGTACAACATATCCAAATTTCATAATTTTTAGAATTCTTTTACTATTTATTTCAAACGGATTTCTGTCACTACACAATTACCCAGTTTGGACCCGATTTTGTATATTCTCGATTTTTCTCTCTCTCTAGAATTATTCGGTGTTATCATGGCATTTTGACAAATTTAGTTGACATTGGGCTAATTTACAAAGATAAGAATTGGTAATGATTGCTGAGGTGTGTGCAAGGTCACGACACGTTTCGTCTAGGCGGGAGTTCTAGACAATGCTTGACGTTGCCGATCGTGGTGGAGGCTGGATCGATGCTCCTTTGTGGAATGTCGTCTAGGTGGGGGTTTTAGACGTTGTTGTCGCCGAAGTAGCGGGACGATGCCTGGTTACGCCAGAAGACTAGCGGGAGTTCGGTGGCCTGAGGGGCTGTTAATAATCTAGACATTTATAATCGTGTGTTATGCATTGGGGAATGCAATGTGCTTGTGTTGCTATTGAGCATGTCTGGATTAATAACCGTTTTATGCACGTTTACGTCATGTGGTTGTATTATGTGCTCAAGGAGCGAATTGGCATGTTATGGTGATATTCTAACGTGCAAGGCTCACATATGTGCCGAGTTGAGGTAAGGTTGTCTGTGATTGTTATGACATGTTGGATGTCGGTATTGCATGTTTAGAATTGTTCGGAGGTACGCTTTGGCCTAAGAAGGGCTTAGGTAGTTGCTTATTGAGAAGTGTTCTCATGATTGTATAACCAAACCATTTTAGGCCCGCAACCGTGATTGATCCGGAGACGCTGCCAGGATACTACGGGAATTAAGGATAGGTCGAGTTACCCCATCTTTTGAGTATCCCTTTTTGTAGAGGAGTTAAGCTTACCAACCACTCGATCCCTATTGTTGTGCGTCGTTCGTAGATAGTGGCCTTGTAGAAGGCTTGCAAATGTATGTGTTGTAATCGATGTTATGTTTATAAAAGTGTCTTGTTGATGTGTATTGTTTGTCTCTCTACTATCCTGTTGTTTATATGTTGTACGGAGAGTTCGAGGTTGCTTCCGCATGCGTTGCTCGTTAATGTTTCGATTGGGTTGGCGACAAGTCTTGGGATGTCGCGTACATTACGACCACGAAGGGATGATCGCGCGCTCGTAGGGTTCGGGGCGTGACAATTATTTCGTCAAGGTGTATGTTTTTGTTTCCACCGTGTTTGACTCTGATATGTTGGTTTGGGTCGATGACGTTTCCTAGGACGTCACACTAATTTGACTGAGCTTGGGGTGTCGCGCGCTTGTCGGGGTTCAGGGCGTGACAATTGATATGTGAATATCATCATATCACTGACGTTGTTTGGACTCTAATTACATTCAAATTAGACAATACTTATCTTGACTTCTTTACTTAAGCTTTAAATTTATCAAGATTTATTAAAATCACCTATTCAGCCCTCCTCTAGGTGATATTGCTAGCTCTAACAATTGGTATCAAAGCTCGGTGCTAATCGTTTTGAAGTGTCATATTACTTTTGAGTTAACGATCTACTATGGCTAGCAATCTTGCACCAGGTATCATCGAAGGATAGAGCAACACCATACCACTCTACTTTGATGGGAAGGACTATAGCATCTGGAAAAACAAAATGAAAGCCTTCATCTGATCCACAAATCCTTTGATAGGGGATGTTGTGCAAAATGGAGTTAATCCTATAACCAATACTACATCGTCAACTATCGAAGAGATAGATCAAAACAAAACTCCAACGGCAACAAGTACTCCCACTAAATTAGCTAAAAGAGAAGCTTTAGATGCAAAAGTTATTTACTCTCTTTATCATGCTCTGTCTCCTGTTAAATATGACCATGGACCGTCCTGTGAAACAGCAAAAAAGATATGAGATAGACATCATGTAACTTTTGAAGGAACTTATAGAGTCAAGGAAACCAAGATCGATATTCTTCTTAGTCAATACGAATCCTTTAAGAAGAAGCCAGATGAGTCTATTTCTGAAATGTCCAATAGATTCACAGATATACTTAATGGACTTGCATATCAAGGGAATCTAGTTTCAGCACCAATGAAAGTAAACAAGCTTGCGTAAGGACTCGGAAAGGGCTAGAACCATGTCAAAACTTCCATTAGCAAAACTTAGAGAATCATGTTATTATCAATTGATGAACTCATTGGGACTCTTCAATCTTATGAAGTTAAACGACTCAACAAAGAAGAAGATCAAAAGGTAAAAGGTCAATTGCTCTTAATTCTAACATTGATTCTGATAAAACAAATTCTGAAGATGATGAAGAGTACAATGAAGAGCTTGCCTTGATGGTAAAGAAATTCAGAAGAATGGCCAAGAAGGGAAGAAACTTTAAAGGAAAAAGTCCTTCAAACAAGCTGAGCAAAGGAAGTCCTTCAACAACAAAGAAGAAGGGAAAGACATAATTTGCTTTGAATGTAGAAAACGTGGCTATATCAAACTACATTGTCCGCTTCTAAAGAAAAAGAAAGGCAAGTTTGTGAAATTCAAAAAGGCTCTAAAGACAAAGACCTAGAGTGATACTGAAGTGAAGAAAGTGACGAAGAATATGCAAACATATGTCTACTGGCAGAATCGGCAAAAGGACACCAGAAGTGCCACAATTTGTATACAGAGGTCACTTTGGTGCCATAACTTTTTTTCGGATCACTTTAGTGCCAAGTCGGAGGAAAATAGATCACTTTAGTGACTCCGGCCAAAAAGCTGACTTGGAATTTATATTTTAAAAAAATGGTCTGACTTGTACACGTGGAAATTAAATGGCTTTTTTCGAATTTTTTAATTTTTAAAATAATAATAATAATAATAAAAAGGTTGCAGCAGAGGCGAGGGCTCCCTTGCCACTGCTGCAATCTTTTTTTTTATAATAAATATAATTTAATTTTTTTTAAAAAAGTACATGTCAGCAGGCTAAATGACGTAATTTTTGGTTTTTAATGTTGACTTGACCTCTCCGGCGAGCCGTGGACCTCTCCAATGAGCCATGTCAGCGCCACATCGGATTTTCGGCGAGTCACGTCAGCATTGGCACTAAAATGATCGTTTTTCAAAAAAGTTGGCACCAAAGTGATCCTAAAAAAAGTTATGGCATCAAAGTGATCTCCGTACACAAGTTGTGGCACTTCTTGTGTCCTTTTGCTGGCAGAATTAGACTCGGAGGAAGAAGCTGAGGTAAGTTACCTTGAAATTCCTAATGAAGCATCCAATTTTATTGATGAATTGTGTTCGGATTGCTAGTCAGCTCTTAAAAAGATTTCTGAGTTGGAGAAGGAAAATTCAAAGTTGAGGCAACAGGATCTTTCTCAAAAAGACAAAATTAAACTTTTTCAAAAAGAATTTTCACAAATCAAGGAAAATCGAGATTTGCTTGCAAAAGAAAAAAGATTATTTGAAAAAGGAAATTTCTAATGTTACCAAAAAAGTTTCTCTCGGTTTAAAACATTCCATCCTATGCTAAGTTCCATACTACAACAAATCTGGACTTGGTTTTGAAAAGGAAAGTAATCTTCTAATTGATTTTCTCAAAGTTAAAGAGAGAGTTGACAAAGACCTCCAAAATCTACTTATCGAAATAATTTTCAAAAGCATTTCCTAAAACCCGTTGGCCAAGACACTTTCAAGTGTTCAAACTATGGAGATCAAAATCATTTTAAGAATGATTGTCCAAAAGTTTGGAGACCAACTCAGAAAATCATATTAAGAATGGCGGAGTCTACTAACCCAAAAGGGCCCAAGCAAATTTGGGTACCAAAGAAAGCATAAATCTAGTTATATTTTGTAGGTACTAAAGAAAAAGAAGAACAAATGGTACTTAGACAGTGGCTATTCAAGACACATGATTGAAGATTCAAGCAAATTTGTCGGTCTTATCAAACTGAATGGTGGAAGTGTATCATTTGGTGGTAACAACAAAGGAAAAATCATAGGCAAAGGGATTTTTAATCGAAAGTATTCTCATCAATGATGTCTCACTGGTCAAAGGACTCAACTATAATCTCATCAGCATAAGTCAGCTTCCAAGAAGACAAATGTTTTAGCTCAAGCAAAGATAGTTCTCAATCTTTCACTGGACGAATACATGGTAATATCTATCTTTTGAATGCTGAATATGATAATATTTAATGTCTTATTTCTATCAGAGATGAATTAGATTTGTGGCATAGAAAGCTGGGACACATTAGTATGAACTGGATCTCTACGCTTTCACTTAAAAAGCTTGTCCGAGGCTTACCTGAACTGAAGTTCAAAAAATCTGAATTGTACATAGCTTGTACTCTAGGTAAGCTGGTTAGAAGTTATTTTAAAATAAATCAAATTTCCACTAATCATGCATTGTAGCTTCTTCATAGGGATATAGTCGTACCAACCACAAGTCAAAGCCTCGGTCGTAATAAATATTGTTTGGTAATAGTAGATGACTATATTATATTTATACAGGTATTCTTTCTTGCTCATAAAAATGAAGCTTTCTCTTGCTTTTCAAAATTTTCTAAGAAAGTTTAGAACAAAAAAGGTTACATAATTTCTTGCATCAAAACCGATCATGGAGGAGAATTTGAAAATCAAAATTTTTTAATTTCCATGAAGAAAATGGCTTTCAACATAATTTATCTTTGCCTTATGCTCCGGAACAAATGGAGTTGTTGAAAGGAAAAATCGTTCTTTACAAGAAATAGCTAGAACTCTCTTAATTGAAAGCAAAATTCCCTCTCATTTTTGGGCAGAAGTAGTCTCAAATGCTTGTTATATCATTAATTGAGTTTTTCTTAGATCAATTTTTAAGAAAACCCCCTATGAACTCTTTAAAGGAAGAAAACCAAACATTTCTCACTTTCATATATTTGGTTGTAAATGCTTTGTACTTAATAATGCTAATTATTGCCCCAGCAAGTTTGATGAAAAATCAGATAAAGGAATCTTCCTTGGATACTCCACATCGAGCAAAACTTATAGAGTATTCAATAAAAACTGTCGCACAGTCAGAGATTTGATGAATGAGAAGTTTGAGGAAAGTGTTCATACTTAAATGAATGAGTTTGAAGATGCTTGTGTAACCGATAATATTCAAGCATCTGAAGACACTCGACAAGTTGAATATGCTTAGGAATTTGAAGATAATTAGAACGATTCAACAAACGTTAAGGCTAATAAGACTGATTCCTCCAAGTATACTGAAAGTACAAGATGATAGATTCAACAAGAACTAGAAACACAAATCCGATCATCCCAAGGAACTTGTCATTGGAGAGTTAAATGATGGCATTAAAACCCGATCCAAGCTCAAAAAGATGACAACCACTTTGGCACTTATATCTGAGATGGAATCAAAAGGAATTGATGAAGCTTTTACTGACGAAAGCTAGATACAAGCAATGCAATAAGAACTGCATCAGTTTAAAGTTAATGAAGTTTGGGAACTTGTGCCTAGATCAAGGGATCATCCAGTAATTGGAACCAGATGAGTTTTAGAAACAAGCTGGATGACATAGGCAAAATAACTAGAAACAAAGCTAGACTTGCGACTAAAGGATACTCACAAGAAAAAGAAATTGATTATGATGAAACCTATGCTCCTATAGCTAGGTTAGAAGCCATAAGGCTCCTTCTTGCTTATACTTGTTATTATGAATTTAAATTATTTCAGATGGACGTATCGACTGTTGGTTCATTATTTAGTAGACTTAACATGTGCTAGATGGAGCCCATGAAATTTGATAGGATCACTGCCAACTGTTCTAAAAGCTTTAACTGTTAGATGAAGGTGTGATTTAATATTTAATTTTTCAAACATCCTCCCTCACACTTAGTCTGGTCATTTTGTCTAATACTAAGGGTGAAAATATTTAATTATGAAGACAAATGGAGCTTGGAAAGATTTGAACTCAGGACTTTCAACTTTGATACATTGTGAGATTTGGTTGGGCTACTACCAATTGTTTTAAAAGCTTAAACTGTTTGATAAAAGCGTGATTTAATATTTAATTTTTCAAACAAAGCAGGTGATCCCAATTGAAATTTCAAATGATATGATGAATCAATAGTGCTTAGAAACGACCAAGCTTAGATGGTGTCCGGTCAAGGCAATTGGCTGCCACCTGAGCACTAGGGATGAGCATGGTTCCAGGGTAAAAATTGGAACTTGAGAACCTGACCAGTGGGAACCTATAGGTTTCAAGGTATGCAGGGTAGGTTCTAGATTTTAAAAATTAGGAAACCTGTTTCGACGGGTAGGTTTCAAGTTCGAGGTAGGTGAAACCTGGAACTTAAAAGATGGATGTGACATTCCGAAATTTTGCCCATTTAGGATTTATGAAATGACTAATTTTATTAATGTACTTGTAGTTGGTTCTCGTCCGGAACTGATCAGTCCCGGGATACTAACCATTAGGGAAAGGCTAATTAGAGATTTAAATTCGTACGACTAGAGAGATTTGATCGTGAACCGACTCTCGATCAGAAAATCGTTGAGGTAACATTTTGAGCTAATGAGGGCCAATCTTAGGGTTGTGAAGGGTCGATTCGTCATTATCATACTAGTGGATCGCGGGTGATTCCGTTTGACCACGAAATGAATTGACGAACGACCCAGAACCTATATCGAACGATCGTACCCAATGGAACTAGTGATCGATCCTCTCGATTTTATTGACAACCGAGGTCGTCATGACCTGAACGATCTTGCACGTATCTCGATTTAGTATCAGTCACGGGTCGATTCTGCGAATTTCCCCAAAAGCCGCCCGTTAGTCTGAGATACGCACAAGTTACATTATATAGAACTAAATTATTAAATTGAGATCAAATCAGGCATCGGAAAATTAGGAAGTCACGGCAGAATGTTAGAACGATGTTGTGGTTGGAACGTGCAAATTTGGATTGTCTCGAATCCTTCAGAAAAATTCAAATTCGGCAAGAAAATGAGAAAGTGACCATTTTACTCCTAAGATGTTATAAAGGGCAAGTTATAAAGGCAAGGGCATTTTGGTAATTTTACCCTAAAAATTGGAAAAGATAATTTTGCCCTTGGGCTTTTTGAGAAATTTCAAAATTGCCCTTGGATATTTTAGGAAAGATTTGATCTGGGCCGTCGATTTCAAGATAAGATTGAATCTGGACCGTTGATCAAAAAACTTAGAGAGGGGCAAGATGGTGATTTGCCAATCTTGGTAAAAAAATTGACTTAAGGATAGACCTCTCTCTCTCTCTCCTCATTCTCTCTCCTCCCTACCCCTCCCCCATGGCTCCCTCTCTCTTTTCTCTCCCTTCCTCCCGATCACTTCCTCTCTCCCACCGGATTGCCGTGCTGCCGTTCGGGTCGCCACCGTGCCGCTCCGCCGCACCACGCCGCTCATCCGCCATCCTTGAGCCACCGCCACCCCCTTTCTCTCCCCTCTCCCTCTCGGTTTCTCTCTCCCTCTCGGCCGCAAACTAACCGGCCACCGCCCAAGACACTGCCGCTCGCCGTTCCTCCCGATCGCCGCCAATCGTCGCCGCCGATCGTCACCATCGCCGTTAGATCTCTGACTTACCGCCGTTTTCTGCTCTAGCGCACTAGTCTAGGGCTCGGTAAGTCACGATTTAAACTTTATTTAGTATATCGGGTTATTTCGGACCTAATTAGACACAAATCGGTATGGTTTTAGGAGCGGAATGGATTTCCGGGCCTTAGGATTGAATTTGGGAGTTTTTGGCGGAATTTTAGAGGCCGATCATTGGCCGTGATGTGCTGTGATGTGCTGTTTGGCATGTGGTATACGCGGTTAGGTCCGGCTTGGAAATTCATGAAAGTGTCGTGAAGGGCTGGAAGTGAGATATTGCTGTTTCGAGTGCAAAAAATGCCAGATTGTGTGTTTGTTACATATTCGCGATGTGATTGGGTTGTGATGAGGAAATTGGGTGCAATTGTGTGCACGTAAATTAATGCGAACGTGTGTTAGTGCGAGAATGGAATCGGGCCGACGTATTCTAAGCTCGGGTCGCAATCACGTAGGCCTGTCGCATTTCGCGCGGGCTGAGGAAAGTATGAGAATGAGATCGGTCTGAGGCTTAGTGAGCTCGGGTGAGACCGGGATCGGACCGAGGCATTATAAGCTTGGGTTTCGATCACGCAGGCTTTTCGCATTTGGCGAGGGCTGAGAAAAATGCGAGATTGGGATTGGACCGAGGCGTGTGATGCTCATGGCGCGATCGAGTGGGCCTGAGGCGTGTTTATGCGGGCCGGGAATGTGATTGAGAATGAGACGTGTGGTATGGAAAGTGAATGTGGGATCGGACCGAGGCGTGTGATGCTCGGGGCGCGATCGAGTGGGCCTGAGGCATGTTTACGTGAGCCGGGAAAGTGATTGAACAAGTGTGGGTACGACGAATGGGCTGGAAATGTGGTGTGATTGACGTGTGTATTGATATGTGGCAAGTACGTGTGTTTTGGTATGTGCGTGAGAATTGTATGTTGAGATTGTGGGCTAACGTGCAGGCTGCGTATGCAGAGAGTCCAGGTATATGTGAATGTTTGGTTGCTGTTGCGTGGTTTGTTTGGTCGTGTGTCTGGATGTGTCTGGAATTACGTGGTAGCCTAGGTAGGGTTTAGGTTGCGACTTATTGAGAAGTGTCTCATGGTTGTTTCAACCAAACTATTTTAGAGCCGCCGCCTGAGCAATGAATCCGCCGCCGCCGCCGCCAGAGCGTTTTGGGATAGTAATGCATACTGAGCACAATGTCGTAGAGTACCCTATAGATGAGAACCAAGCATGGATCAAGCACACCTCAATATTGTGGGTAGACATAAGTCATCCCCCATGGCATGCTCATACTTATACCGTGTGGATATTCAGAGACGAGATGGACGAGTTTGGTCCCGTTCGCAGTTTTGATGTTCCGTTTGATAGTGTGGGTGATTGGGACCTGGCAGCTATACTCCCTCCTGATGGGAAGTTGACTAGTGTTGAGGTTAGTATAGCCCAGTCCGGATATCATCCTACAGCGACTGCACTTGGTTCTTCAGTAGCCGAGCCAGACCCCGAGCCAGAAGGATCCCAAGCGGGATACGAATCGATAGACATAGATCTCGAGGCGATTCTCGAGGAAGGACAGGAAGGAGGAGAGGATAATCTGGAGCTTGAACCGGAGGAGGTCCCCGAGGCAAAGGCTGAGGATGAGGAGGGGCACGTACCTGTATACGAGTACAATCCTTACTATGTGCCAGAGGATGAGCCTGTGGAGGATTCTGAGGAAGAAGAGTAGGCTGAGGGTCAGCCTGAGTCAGGTGATGAGGACCATCCCATCGAGATTGGGCCGAATTCATAATTGTCTGATGAGCAGGAGGATGAAGAGGATGCAAATAAGGACGAGGATGACAGTGAGTTGGAGTGGACACCCTCCAAGGGGCGTAGGGAATAGTTTGGGGAGCGCGGTGATAATTTGAGAGTGACTCATTTTTGGATAGTGCTAATCTAGGGTATCGATCTTTTTGGGTTTTGGGAGTAAATAGTTACTGGTTCGGTGTGCCTGTAAATTATTGTGGATATTGTAGATATTTGGAAGTATATGGTATGTTTTTATGTTGGCAGTTTGGCGATCTAGTTAATTCTGGTGTTCTCCAATTTTATTGTCCAGATTTTTAATTATGGTTTCCGCCGCGGATTAATCTTTGATGAGAACGATAGGTCAGCAACGTATTCCTGGGTCGTCGCACTAATCCGACCGAGATTAGGGTGTCGCGCGCTCGATGGGGGTTCGGGGCGTGATAATGGAACTTGGATCCTAAAACCTAAATAAGTTTTTTTTTATTTTTTCTTAATCTATGTCTTCATGTGAACCTGCGGTGTTTCATAACATTAGATTTTGAGTGTATAATCTGGAACCACTAGTCTGAGCTTTTATTTCATGACTTGTTATTGTTTCATATTTTTCGTATGTATAAATATAAATTGTGATCAATGGATCATAGCAGCAAGTGGTGGTTATTAAAGATGATGATTCACTGCAATTGTTCAATTCAGATGAAACCTGGATAGACTCTAGAATATGTGATAGGGTAGGTTCCAAGTTCCAAAGAATGAAGACCCCATTCTCATAAATAGGTTTCAGGTTCTAGATGGAACCTATACAGGACATGAAACCTAGAACCGTTCACCTCTAGTATCGATTCACGCAATGACTTTTCATTTTGATTGTATTTATTTGAATCATAATGCCAGAAAAACCATTCTTTTGTATTCTCTTTGGTGAATGACAAGCTTATTCAGTATTATCGTGTTCATTTTCATTTTGTTTTACTAAAAATGAAAAAAAAAAAAACCTGTTAGATCTTGGAACCTACCGTGGAACTTGTGACAGGGTAGATTCCAAGTTCTAGGTTCCGACGGATAGGTTTTAAGTTCCAAAAAATAAGAAGCCTGTACTTGAGGGTAGGTTCCAAGTTTTAAGTAGAATCTGTAAGGAACCTAAAACTGCTCACCCCTACCAAGCATGAGGCAGCATTCATTGCGTCTATTTATAATTGACCTAACGCATGCTGATTTATTATTTAGTAGACTTAGCACCTGCTGGACTAAGCGAGTGACACCAATTGAAATTTCGAATGATGAACAATTCCCTCTTTAAAGAGAAGCAAATCCCATGTTTATTTTTTTATTTGACAATTGACTAACTATATTTATACAGTGGGTAGTGGCGATTAATGGCGTTATTCACTTTTAAGAGATAGAAGACGAAAACAACTCATGGGTTCATTTAAAATCAATTCAAACAATTATGAACTCGGTTTTGCAGCAATTTAGGTTGAGAGACCAAACAATTTTTTGTTTCCATCTTTCATTTTCCTTACAATGTCGCCTCTATCAGTAAACAAAATGTAATTGAAGCTTCTTCTTTTTGTTTTTTCCTTTTTTGTGGTAAGATAGTGTCCAAGTCAGTTTTTGTGCGTACACTTCACGACATCGGCTTTGTACATCCAAGATTTTACTCCTAAAGCACTCCCAACAAAACTTATGCCCAGTACCACAAAGAGATGGTAAACTCTCTTGCCATCTAGACCAATACCATTTTGCTAGGGGTGAAGCCCTAATGTTAGACATGATCACAGTTTGGAACCAGCCGGTTCATGGTCATGTATGAATCAGAACCGGCGGTTCCGATTCCGGCCCAGTTCGAAACTGGCCAGTAAAAATTAAAAAAAATAAATTATGAAATAAAAAATAATGAATTATCAAATTATGAAATAATGAATTATTCAATATAAAATGTAATCAAAATATACATTGTAATCAAATTTAAGGAAAGAAAGAGTTTCTTCACTTATTTATAGTTTTTTTTTGGAACCGAGGCCAGAACCAGAGCCGGTCCGGTAGGCCACAGGCCAGTTCCGATTCGAAACCGCAGGCCCGGTCAAAGGGCCAGTCCTGGGTTTGACCCGGGCCGGTTCCAGGCCAAAACCGGCCCGTGGCCATGTCTACCTAATGTCTCTTCTTCTGTCCGATTTGATGTTTGAATGGATTATAACTTGCGTCCATCTAACTCTAGCTCTTTTCATCAAACCTAATTCTCTCTCTCTCTCTCTCTCTCTCTCTCTCTCTCTCTCTCTCTCTCTCTCTCTGATGAGAGAAGGAGATCTGAACAATGAGTATTCAGCCTACTTCCAGGCCTAGAAACATCCCCATACGTGCCTCAGAGGCTTTAGAGTGACCTGCACCAACAGCTAGCAAGATCACTAAAATGTATGAAAATAAACGTGAAAAAATATGACATGAGCGAATGGATTGAACTAACTTGATTCCAAAATTTATAAACTTGTCATTCTATCAAGCATTCGCATCGGAATGAGCCTCAACACACATGAAAACAAGATTTCTATTTGTGAGAAAATAAGAAAACATTGAAAATTGGCTTAATGTGAACTTGAGGCAACAAGGATTAGGGATGATCACAATGTGTTGGGTATTCTTAGTCCTTTTTAACCTCAAAAGCTAGCTCAATGGGTGAGACTTTTCCTCAAACTTATAAACTAACCAGCAATCCCTTCCACAAAAGATGTGGGATAACCCCAAAAATCTTTTCCTCACATATTGGGCCCTGAGTCGGAGCAGCAACAACCCATATTTTCTGTGTGATTGTTGTGTCCAAACTTGTTGATAACATGAGCTCTGATACTAGTGTTGGATAGTCTTAGACCTCTTTCACCATAAAAGTTAGCCTTAAAAGGTAAGGTTTTCCTTTACACTTATAAACTTACCATTGGCCCATTTCACAACTGATGTGGAATAAGCCTAGCACAATGCTCAACTTATAACAAAGTTAGGACGAGGCAGTGTCCAAGGAACATCAACAGTTGCACCAAGACTCGGTTTGATGTTAAGAAAATCTCTAAATGGCAGAGACGAATCCTCAACCTAACGACTCAAATTGTTGATTTTCTTTTCTTTTGATCACATGATTTATCTCTGTCACGCCTCGAACCCCAACAGTCTCGCGACACCCCTTCGACGATCGTATTGAACGCGACGTCTCAGGACACGTTGCCGACCCAAATGAAACACCCAAAGTCGTACACAAGCGGAAGCGAAATTTAAATAACCCAGACAAGAAATATTCAAGGAGGGGTAGCCAAAAGGCACGTACTCAAAACAAGAACACATTTAATATAACTTACAACCTTCACATTTACATCATCTCAAACCAGGCTACTAGCATCGAACCACGTTCATCAAAAGGGCGATGGTTGGGTAGCCTAATTTCACTATTAAAATGGGGTATCCAAAAAGGGGTGAAGCATCAATGTCCATAACCACTCCATGTCTCCAAACTATGCGTGATGACTATTCGTCACTCCAAGCCTAAAAATGTTTAATCACAGGAGATGAGATAAATTTCAATAAGCAGATAACCTAAACCCCAAATAGGCCAAAGCATACCCATACAAGTCTCAACATGCAATCTAACAAGTGACATACTAGAATTCACATAAACGTACTTACCTCGCCTTAGAAAACACGCCAACTCTGCATTTTAGTCCAATCACTATAAGCAATAATATACCAAGAACACATCATAATCACTTGAGCACCATACACACATGCGTTCACCCAATTCAATCAAGCACATTCCACATACGTGACCACCCAACTATCCACGACCCGCGTAAACACGCCTCAGGCCCATTCTCATAGCCCGCGTCAACACACCTCAGGCCCATTCTCACTGCCCGCGTAAACACGCCTCAGGCCCTTTCTCACTGCTCGCGTAAACACACCTTAGGCCCTTTCTCATAGCCTGCATCAATACATCTTAGGCCCTTTCTCACTGCCCACGTAAACACACCTCAGGCCCATTCTCACAGCCCGCGTCAACACGCCTCAGGCCTAACTTCTCTAATGACCCGTGTAAACATGCCTCAGGTCTAACTTGCCTTCCACGACCCGCGTAAACATGCCTCAGGCTATTCAGACAAGCGCATACACCATATTATTCAATCAATTACCACGTCTTTCACATAATCAAAAATCACGCAACCATTTCCAAACGACCACAACATAATTTGCCATACTTACACCAAAGAGGCTACAGTTCCACCAATTCATGTTGCATTTCAACAAGCACCTATCATCACCATCATGAATTATCAACACGAACTACAGTCAAACGAACATTAAATCACGCACGAATGACCGACGATCTTGGCATAAATTCGAGCACTAACGACCTCCAATCCAACCACAAAAATCAGCCATAAACCACCTCAATTTAGCCCACACTCCGACCCATTCGCTCGCCCCAAACCAGCCCACAACTCAGCCACACGAAACAAGGGAAAATCGAATACATAGATTCGAAGCAATTCTGGGCCAATGCACAGTTTTGGGATCCCTTTTAAAATAAATAGTAAATCAACTCCAAAAATTATGAATTTCGGATATGTCCTAGAAAACATTTTGATGAACATTTTTCATGAGAACACAAAACCCAATTCTACCTAGAGCCATCTCTTTTTGTCATCCAAATTCGGACATAAAACATTTCATTCAGACTGGCCATCCGGCTTTCAAAATGCATTTCAAGTAGTAGCCAAATCTCCTTAGAAAGTTTTGAAATTTTTATATGTTATAGTTACAAATGTCCCCAACAAATTTTGTGAAGGAAGTATTTTGAAAAAAGGTATGAAAAAATTTATAAAAATTCGAATAGATCCAAAGGTCAGAGAAATAGTGTTTCCGACAGACTTATTTTGGTCCAAAGATAGACTTCCGAATGGCCTCAAATGACTTCCAAAAATTCCCAAATTAAATTATGTTATACTTCAAGATGTTTTGAACAACTTTCATGAAGAACACTTTTTCAAATTCGGCCCACACAAGTCATAGAAAAAATAGTATAATCTAGCCATGCAGCAGCAACCTTACTAGAAATCAACCAACAAGCACCATCAAGCAAACCAAGTACAACCAGCCACTAAGCCAACTATCCACAGCCCTTAAACCATCCCTAACATGTCCATTAGTCACCCTTTAGGCTAGTCAAGGGTTAGGAAGCCACTTACTAAGAAAAACTTAAGCAAATCCAAGCAAGGAGAAGCGACAGCAACTCCGGCGGTGAGCTGAGCTCACAGTGGCTGGATGGGTGAGCGGCAGCTATGGCTTGGCCTGGGAAGAAGCTGGGGTGGCGAGGGTGTGATGGTAGGGAGGAACGGTGCTCAGCATAGCTAATTTGACGAGAAATAGGGCTGGTCGTGGTGCTGGAATGGAGAAGCAAGAAGTAGAAATAGCAAAAACCGAAGCATAAGAAGCAGCAGTAGCAGTTAAGAAGCAACAGTGAAGTAGAAGCCACGAAGGAGCAAAAGTCCATCGTGGGGAAGAGTGGGTGGAGTCAGCAATATGGAGGAGTCCATCATGGAAAGTCAGCAATAGCAGCAGCATAGGGGAAAAGCAAAGGAAGTCAGCAGCAAAAGTAAGGTAGAAGCAGCAACAGCAACCACGTAAGGGAGCCAGCAGCAGAGGAAAAGTCAGTAGAAAAGCATGGATTCAGCAGAGGCGTGGGGGTTCAGCGAGGGAGGAGGAGAGGAGAGAAAGAGAGAAAAAGTCAACGCAATGAGTGTGATCCAACGGTCCATATTCGAACTTGAAATCAATCCAACGGTCCACGAAAAATCCTAATTATAAATTAGGATTTGACCAAAAGACACTAAATAAAATAAGCCCAGAGGGAGGTAAACTAGTCGAAATCCATACCCAGTCCAAATTTCACTTTTCGATAATTCCGGGCAATCTCGACGATAGCCACATTAATATTGATATCATCTAATTAAATTCGTCACAAAACTCCGAGAAATTCGACACCCAAGTTCGGACTCTAAATAACGGCCAAATTCGATCGAGTGCAATTTTAGCAAAATCTCAAATTTAAAAATAATTAGAGAGTGATCAGTTCTGGGTGAGATTGCACTATAAACGCACCGACGAAATACACGTTTTATAAATTCCAAAAATGGGTCGAAATTTGAAATGTCACAATTCTTCTTCTCTTACAAAAATTTCGTCCTCGAAATTTACAACCTATCCCCATTTATTCGAACAAATGGGGGTATTAATATCGCAACAACTCTTCGTTTTCCCATGTCGCACTTTCGGTTCCGTGATACTCCCAAATTACTTTGACCATCGGAATTGTCTTGTTCCGTAATACTCGTTCCATTTTTTTCTGCGATCCTTACTGGCCTTTCCATGTACAATACTATGTCGTCCACGTCTATTTCTTCATAATTCAGCACGTGGGTCAGATCCAGTTCATATTTCCTTAACATCATATTTCCTTAACATAGACACGTAAAACACATTGTGAACTTGGGACAATTTCAGCTAGTAGTACGAGACGATAGACCAAAGTACCATTTCTTTCTAAGACCTCAAATGGACCCACGTACCTCATGCTCAACTTCCCTTTTTTACCAAATCGTGACAGTCCTCTCATCGGCGATACTTTAAGGAAAACGCGGTCCTGCACTTGAAATTCCGAAGGCCTACGTCTCCGGTCTGCATAATTCTTTTGGCGGCTCTAAGCGATCTTAAGTCTGTCCCGAATTACCTTGACTGTTTCGACTGACTGCTGAACCAACTCAAGACCCGTGATGCTCCTCTCACCAACTTCATCCCAACAAACTGGCGTTTTGCAAGCTCTGCCATACAGCGCTTCAAATTTTGTCATTTTGATACTCTCTTAATAGCTATTGTTATAGGCAAACTCAACCAGATGCAACTATTTCTACCAACTACCCTTAAAATCCAATACACATGCCTGCAACATATTTTCTAAAGTCTGAATCATCCTTTTAGATTGGCCATCCATTTGGGGATGATAAACCGTGCTAAACTATAACTTCGTTCCGAATGCCGTACGAAGACTTTTCTAAAAAGCGACAGTAAACTTAGGTTCACGGTCTGAAGTAATCGTCATTAGCACTCCATGAAGATGGACTATTTGTCGCACGTATATCTCAGCATACCTTTCCAAGCCGAAGTCCTTTCGCACCGGCAGAAAATGTGCTGATTTTATCAATCGATTGACTATCACCCAAATTGAATCGTGACCCCTCTGGCTCCTCGGTAATCCTATTACAAAGTCCATAATGATGTGTTCCCACTTTCACTCATGGATTTCCAATGGCTGCAACATTCTACCCAATTTGCAATGTTGCGCCTTCACTTGTTGGCATGTTAAACACTTAGCCATATGCTTGGCTACATCTACTTTCATGCCGTTTCACCAATAATATTGTCGCAAGTTCTGATACATCTTTGTACTACCAGGATGAATACTATAATTACTACGGTGAGCTTCTAACAAAATCTTCTCCTTCAGTTCCGTATCACCGGGCACACATAACCGTCCACGGAACTTCAGAATCCCATCCTTGGATACCTGAAAACCCGATTTCCTTTTTGTGACATCCATTTCCAGAATCTTCTTAATCTCCGAGTCTATCGATTGTAAGGCCTTAATCTTAGTCTGGATTTTCGATTCAATCCTCAATGCAGCAAACAGACTTGAGACATGACTCACTTCAAACTTAAACTCCAAATCCCAAACTCCTTCCAATAGGGTCAATTCCTTGATCATCATATGCGTAATGCTCGATTTCCGACTGAGCACATCCGCTACTTTATTAGCCTTTTCAGGGCGATACAGAATACCGCAGTCATAGTCCTTAAGGAGTTCCATCCAACAATGTTGTCTCATGTTCAATTCCTTTTTGGGAAAAATAAGTACCTTAGACTTTGATGGTCTGCATAAATCTGAAATTTCTCCCCACACAGGTAGTGTCTCCAGATCTTAAGGGTGAAGATAATCGCGGTCAATTCCAAGTCGTGCATCGGATAATTCAGCTCATGCGGTCTCAATTGTCGTGATGTGTATGTCACCATCCTTCCGTGTTGCATTAACACGCATCCTAATCTCTTCAGCGACACGTCACTATAATTCTCATATCCTCCCGAACCTGATGGAATAGTTAACATTGGCGCGGTTGTCAACCTCTGCTTTAACTCTTTGAAACTTCTTTCACATTTATCCGTCCATTCAAGCCTCGTTTCCTTCTTTAATAACCATGTCAACGGTATCACTAATGCCGAAAACCTTTCTATGAAGGGTCAGTAATAACCTACCAGACCCAAAAAGCACTGAACCTCAGTTACTATTGTCGGTCTCGATCAATTCATGACAGCTTCAATCTTTGTTGGGTCCGCTATAATTCCTTCCCCCAGATATCACGTGTCCTAAGAATACCACCTGATGAAGCCAAAATTCGTACTTGCTAAACTTAGCATAGAGTACATGTTCCGTTAAAGTCCGTATAACCTTTTTCCAAATGTAACTCATGCTCGGCGGGACTCCTTAAGTATATCGGGATATCGTCTATGAACATAATTACAAACTGACCTAGAAATTCCTTGAATACCCAATTCATTAAGTCCATAAAGGCAACAAGGGCGTTAGTCAATCCAAATGGCATCATTGTAAACTCATAGTATCCATATCTCGTCATAAATACCGTCTTCGACACATCCTCCTTGATCCTCAATTGATGATAGCCAGTCCTTAAGTTGATCCTTGAAAATATCGACGCCCCTTGCAACTGATCAAACAAGTCATCTATCCTTACCAATGGGTACTTATTCTAAACGGTCACCTGATTCAATTGTCTGTAGTCAATGCACAACCTTAACGATCTGTCCTTCTTCCTCATGAATAAAACCGGCACTCCCCATAGAGACGCACCTAGACGAATGAAGCCTTAATCCAATAACTCTTGCATTTGAACCTTCAATTCTTTCAATTCTGACAACGACATCCTATAGGGTGCTTTCGAGATCGATTCTATCTCTGGGGCTAACTCAACCTCAAACTCTATTTCTCTATCAAGTGGTAATCTCGACAATTCCTAAGAAAAGACATCAGAAAATATATATACCTCGGCTATGTCCTTTAGCCTTGGCTCCTCACCCAACGAGTTAACCATCATATAGTTATCTTTCTACACCTCAAAAACAAAGTTCAATCCATCAAGTTTCAATTCAACGGTCTCCTAAAACAATCACCTTAGTTCTTTATAAAATCTGAAATTTCCAAGTGACAACTCCTTCATTCAAACCTTGCCAAAGGATAACATCAGTAAATCTGACATCCATAAACTGACAACACCTATCCACTATAAACAATTATACATCATACATGACCATTCAAGTTATAACTTCAAAATCATCTTCTATTGCACCCAAATTCATTACATAACGCATCCAGACTTTCAAGACAATTCCTTTGCTTTCTTCCCAGCCACAGCGTACACCTTTCCTTGTGCCTACGGTCGGTAACTCCCGCTTGATGTCCTACTTGCGGTTGCTATTGCTGCATTAGCGACCTAGCTTGTCTGTTCGAGCAGTTTCTCACTTGGTGACCATGTCGGCCACATCCAAAATACGCCCCAAGTCCACCTAGGCAGGGGCCATTCTCGTGCCTCTTTTCACAGGATCAACATGCGGCATTGGAGTAGTGGTTCAGCTTTCCAAAGTTCTTTCTTACCGAAGGGACAAGTCTCGTATTCTCTGTCATAGAGTTCTTTCCAAAGTTCCTATTGTCCCTAGCTGGCGTGTACCATGATCTAGAAGCAACAGCCCTTTCATTCATATCCCTTTCAACCAGTTAAGTCCTCTCATACAGCTCATTGTAATCCTTTAAGTTCAGTAATGTCAACTGACTATAGAGATTCGATTTCAGTCTATCTCGGAACTTCCTCGCCCTATCCACAGGGTCTTCCACCAACCTTGGTGCGAACTTATATAATATTACAAATTTCACCTCGTACTGATCCATTGTCATCTGATTTTAGTGAAGCTGAAGAAACTCTGTCATTTTCTGTTCTCGCGCACTCTGCGAAAAGTGCTTCCCATTGAAAGCTTTGACCAAGGTACCCCAATACCTCAAAACCTTTTTCCAACTCTTCTATCCAAAATGGTGCAATCTCAGGGTCACTTTTCCCATTGAACTTCGAAGATTTCAATTTCAAAAATTTCTCAACCAGTTGATGCATATGTCTGATTGCATTATCTTATCCTTAACCTTGATTTCCATCGTTCTCATTAAAATTTTAACTTCCTCAAATGCCCTCAGAATTTGATCCACTCTAGGATCCACTATAACTCCAGCTTATGGACTCACACGACCTTGACCTCGACCTCGACTACTCAAACTCACAGGGTTCACACCACTCACTTACCTACTATAATTCCGTTCGGGAATCAAAAACCTAGGCCAACTATACCAGTCTAAAACCCTAGGCAATGAATCACAACAATAATTCACTAAATAGGCAGCCATTCACATACAGCACTCAATCACAGCCAATATGGCTCGTGTACTTATCTTAAGTCCTAACGTACCTACACTTCACACATATATGCATAAGATCACTCAGCAATCACAATCACACAGTTTGGGGTACGCATGGCATACGAGTCTCCCTAAATGGCTACCCCAAAGTCATCGCTCCTTATCACTCCAAACTTCGACTGATTTGAATCGAGCTGACCTTACTTTAATACCAAATCAATGGGATGTCATGCCCCGAACCCCAACGGTCTCGTGACACCCCTTCGACGGTCGTATTGAACGTAATGTCCCAGGACGCGTTGCCGACCTAAACGAAACACTCAAAGTCATACGCAAGCGAAAGTTAAATTTAAACAACCCAGACAAGAAACATTCAAGGAGGGGTAGCTGAAAGGCACGTACTCAAAACAAGAATACATTTAATATAACTTACAACCTTCACATTTAGATCATCTCAAACCAGGCTACTAACATTGAACCACGTTCATCAAAAGGGCAGTGGTTAGGTAATCTAACTTTACTATTAAAAAGGGGCATCCAAAAGGGGTGAAGCATCAATGTCCATAACCACTCTCAATCTCCAAACCGCACGTGACAACTATTCGTCACTCCAAGCCTAAAAATGTTTAACAACAGGGGATGAGATAAATCTCAATAAGTAGACAACCTAAACCCCTCATAGGCCAAAGCATACCCAAACAAATCTCAACATGCAATCTAACAAGTGACATACTAGAATTCACATAAACGTACTTACCTCGCCTTAGAAAACACGCCAACTCTGCATTTTAGTCCAATCACTATAAGCAATAATATACCAAGAACACATCACAATCACTTGGGCGCCATACACACGTGCGTTCACCCAATTCAATCAAGTACATTCCACATGTGTGACCATCCAACTATCTACAACCCACGTAAACACGCCTCGGGCCCATTCTCACAACATGCATTAACATGCCTCAGGCCCACTCTCACTGCCCGCCTAAACATGCCTCAAGCCCTTTCTCACTGCCCGCGTAAACACGCCTCAAGCCCTTTCTCATAGCCTGCGTCAACACACCTTAGGCCCTTTCTCACTGCCCGCATAAACACGCCTCAGGCCCATTCTCACAGCCCGCGTCAACACGCCTCAGGCCCAACTTTCTCCAATTACCCGGCATAAACACGCCTCAAGTCTAACCTGCCTTCCACGACCCATGTAAACACGCCTCAGGCTATTCAGACAAGCGCATACGCCATATTATTCAATCAATTACCACGTCTTTCACATAATCAAAAATCACGCAACCATTTCCAAATGACCACAACATAATTCGCCATACTTACGCCAAAGAAGCTACGATTCCACCAATTCACGTTGCATTTCAACAAGCACCTACGATCACCATCATGAATCATCAACACGAACTACAGTCAAATGAACATTAAATCACACACGAACAACCGACGATCTCGACATAAATTCCAGCACTAACGACCTCCAATCCAACCACAAAAATCAGCCATAAACCACCTCGATTCAGCCCACACTCCGACCCATTCGCTCGCCCCAAACCAGCCCACAACTCAGCCACAAGAAACATGGGAAAACCGAATACATAGATTCAGAGCAATTCTAGGCCAGTGCACAATTCTGGGATCCCTTTTAAAATAAATAGTAATTCAACTCCAAAAAACTATGAATTTCGGATATGTCCTAGAAGACATCTTGATGAACATTTTTTTATGAAGAACACAAAACCCAGTTTTGCCTAAAACCATCTCTTTTTGTTATCCAAATTCTGACATAAAACATTTCATTCGGACTGGCCATCTGGCTTTCAAAATGCATTTCAAGCAGTAATCAAATCTCCTTAGAAAGCTTTGAAATTTTTATATGTTATAGTCACAAATGTCCCCAACAGGTTTTGTGAAGGAAATAATTTGAAAATAGGTATGGAAAAATTTATAAAAATTCAAACAAATCCAAAGGTCAAAGAAACAGTGTTTCCGGTAGACTTTTTTCGGTTCAAAGATGGACTTCTGAATGGACTCAAATGACTTCCAAAAATTTCCAAATTAAATTATGTTATAATATAAGATGTTTTGAACAACTTTTATGAAGAACACTTCCTCAAATTCGGCCCACACAAGTCACAGAAAAAATAACAAAATCCAGCGATGCAGTAGCAATCTTATCGGAAATCAACCAACAAGCACCATCAAGCAAACCAAGCACAACCAGCCACTAAGCCAACTATCCACAGCCCTTAAACCATCCCTAACATGTCCATTAGTCACCCCTTAGCCTAGTCAAGGGTTAGGAAGTCACTTACTAGAGAAAAACCTAAGCAAATCCAAGCAAGGAGAAGCGGCAGCAACTCCGGCAGTGAGCTGAGCTCACAGTGGCAGGATGGGTAAGCGGCAGCTGTGGGCCTAGGAAGAAACTGGGGTGGCGAGGGTGTGATGGCAGGGAAGAATGGCGCTCGGCATGGCTAATTTAACGAGAAATGGGGCTGGTCGTGGTGCTAGAATGGAGAAGCAAAAGCAGCAAAAACATAAGCAGAAGAAGCAGCAGCAGCGGTCAAGAAGCAGTGATGAAGCAGAAGCCATGAAGGAGCAAAAGTCTATCATGGGGAGGAGTGGGTTGTAATATCCTCAATTTCAGTCTCTGGGAAATGGCTATGGTTTAAGTTTGATAGTTTTTCAATTGGAACCAACTTTTTTACTCTTGTTTTGGAAAACCTATTTCGGATCCTTTTTACCCCTTCGTTTTGTTATTTTTATGGAGACTTTTGTGATCCGAATTTCCAACTACTTCCTTCTTGAAAGTTTCTCCAAACATCTTGAAGTTTTATATACTTTAATTTTAGAATTTTTAGACTTGATATGAATAGTACAACAGCCTCATTTCCGGACCATGTAAAACAACCCAGAATGGGTATTTCAGTGATGTTCACACTTTCTTTATTTTATACGAGCTTTTCTGGACTGATTTTGAAAAAGTTTCCTTCACAAAAGTTATTGAGAACTTCTTTTTATATAACATATATAAATTTGGGAATTTTTCAAGATGATTTGGATTCTGGACAGAGCTTACTTTTAGAAACAAGAATTCTGTTCCAGCAAACTGTTTTTAGTCTGTCTGTGAGCTACTAAAAATGATATTTACAAAGAAATTCAGATTTCATTAAAAATGTTTGTTAAGGCCTTGTTTATGACATATTCAAATTTGAGAATTTTCAGAATCCATTTACTATATTTTCAAGTCCGATTTCGTGAACAGTGCAAAGCTATCCGATTTTGTCAAATTTCAAAGATTCAGCATTTTCTATATGAGAATGTTGGAATTTTGACTTGATGTCTTCTAGTGATTTAAAGTACACGTTCTGAGCTTTCAAATAAGACATGTTATGCTTTGATTAGAAGTCAGCCCAGAGAGGAAATCGAGAGAGAGAAAAAAGAGAAGTAAGCTTGGAATTGGATGATTCTAGATAAGTAAAGACTTGAAGCCCAAGTTTGGAAATGAATGGGCAAGAATGAAGCTTGTTCAAGAAGCCTAATTAATGACCTTAGACTTTGGAGGCCTATTCATCATGACATGCCATTAATGAAGATAAGATGAGTTGTCCCTTGCATTTAATGCCTCGGACACCAATTATTGCTAGAACCAAGAGGAGAGTCGGCCAAGGAAAATGGTAGCCGAGAGAGAGAGAGAGAGAGAGAGAGAGAGAAGCCGAGAGGGAGAGAGAGAGAGAGAGAGGGCCAATAATGGCATGGATAAGCTTGGCCTTTCATCATTATCTTTTGGCCTTAGTCCATTAATGGCATTAAATGCATGCCATCATAAGTCTTGACTTAAGAGGTCCCTCCATTATTGCTTATTCTAGGGTTTTCTAGGAAGTTCCAAGCCTTTTATAAATAGCAAGACACCGCCCCTCTCTTCATTCTCACACCAACTTCCACTCCCTTTTGTTTCTTGTTTTTCTCACCTTTTTGGCCCAAGAAGCTCACGCCCAAAAAGGTCCCAAACCAGCCCGTGTTTCTCCTCGTTTCCACCCAAGAGGCCACAGTTTGGCCTTTGTAGGCCTAGGTTTGCCTAGCCAAGCAAGGAGGAAGCCCAAAGATCACCCGAGCTCGCCCGTCTCTAACTTGTTCTCTAGTTTTGTTAGTCGTTGAGTAAATGAATTCCCTCGTATCGGGAAAGGATGTTGAGATGCGTTGTGACGTGGTTTGTTTGGACCGTTTCTCGGTCGTTTTGTTGGTCGTAGTTGGTTCATTTTCTTAGTTTGATCATGTCTCATGTTTGTTGTTGTTTTGAGATAGAACCAAGCCTTGATTGGTAAAGTGTACATGATGTGGCCATGCATGATATTCTCTTGTTTGAACTTTACTATTGATCTGCCATCGATGCGGGTGCGGTAAAGGCCGACTTATGTTAACGATGATCGATATATCCTCGCTTGATATTAGTGTTTTCACTTGTTGAGTCTCCCCAACTCATCCCCCATTGTCTCCCTTTTTAGGTTCGTAAGATTGCATCTCCCCCAGCCTGCGTTGGCAATCCCGTGGAGATGAGAGCCGAAGTGCTCATCATGATAGATGTCAGAGAAGATCGCGCCTACCACCGAATCACGACGCTTGTGATGTTCGATGAGGGCCTAACGGACTTGGTGCCTCATCTGTACGTGGCGTGGTATCACTGTACGAACAGAGAATGGGTTGATCCCTATGTGGGTTCAACGGTGCTTTGGCGGTGCGGGCGGGCTGGCTCCGGGATAAGGCCACGGGTGGGATGTGAGATGGCCAGGCGGACGAGACCGGGGTAGAGATGAAGAAGCGAGGAGCGAGAAGACAAAATAGAGGGGATAGGATCACCCAAGCCGAGTTTTGCTATTCATAGTCAGCTAAGAATGGATGAGCCTCTAGAATATACATATGAAATATGTGTTATTTGCCATGGCCCGAAGGGCTTGTTAAAACATGTCCGCATGCGTTGTAAACATAAGGTTTGCTCATGATGCTGCTTATCTAAATTTCGCCATTGTTCTAAATGTCATTGCCCTGAAATTATGCTTCCGCTTGTGTGTAAAGAAAGATAATAATGAACGAGACATCACATGAATGACCCCAAGGTGGGGGCGTTACATGGGTGGAGTCAGCAACGCGGAGGAGTCCATCATGGAAAGTCAACAATAGCAGCAGCATGGGGGAAAAGCAAAGGAAGTCAGCGGCAAAAGTAAGGTAGAAGCAGCAACAGCAGCCACGTGAGGGAGTCAGCAGCAAAGGAAAAGTCAGTAGAAAAGCATGGGTTCAGTAGAGGCGTGGGGGTTTAGCGAGGGAGAAGGAGAGAAGAGAAAGAGAGAAAAAGTCAACGCAATGAATGTGATCCGACGGCCCACGTTCAAACTTGAAATCGATCCAACGGTCTACGAAAAATCCTAATTATAAATTAGGATTTGGCCAAAAGACACTAAATAAAATACACTCAGAGGGAGGTGTATTGGTCGAAATCCGCACCCGGTCCAAATTTCACTTTTCAATAATTCCGGGCAATCTCGACACTGGCCACATTAATATCGACATCATCCAATTAAATTCGTCACGAAACTCTGAGAAATACAATACCCAAGTTCGGACTCTAAATAACGGCCAAATTCGATTGAGTGCGATTTTAGCAAAATCTCAAATTTAAAAATAACTAGAGAGTGATCAGTTCTAGGCGAGATTTAACTATAAATGCACTGACGAAATACACGTTTTATAAATTTCAAAAATGGGTCGAAATTCGGAATGTCACAATCTCTCTTAAGGTGTGTCTTTTTCTCACTAGAACATCGAGGGTTGCAACCCTCACTTGCGGCCAATGAGGGCTTAAAATGGTCGGTGCACCGCGTAGTACGGTCAATGCTGACTAGACCACCACGTTAGTGATTTTCGACGAAAATTAGTGATAAGGGCAACATTGGTAATTCGTTAAAAAGTTTATGACTAAATTGATAAATCCTCAAAAGGATTAGGACTAAATCGACACAATTGAAAGATTTAGGATTGAATTGGCTATTATATAATAAGTTTAGGACTTTTTGGATAATTTTCCCCAATTTTTTTACATAGTTGAATGTAACTTTTTCCCTAATGGTTCTCTTAGTAATTGGTTCCACCTTCATAATCACCTGCATGTGGAGAGATTGACTAGGAAGACGCCCGTATATTAGATCTTTTGAATGATTGGGTTCTTTTCTTTCAATCTTGAGAGGATTGTACTCATACAAAGACAGTAAAAGAGATTGATATATATTATATACGATTTTGTTGATAGTGTATGCTGGAGACTTTGTTGATATGGAGACAAGTAATAGCTATTCCTTTCCATTGTGGTGCGTCTGATGTGTCCCTACAGGAGGAAAGAAGAATGCCGCTTGAAGATGCCATCATGGAAAGCACATGAAGACAAAATTAGATAGAAAATTGTATTATATAAGTTGGCAAGTTGACGTTAGAACAGCGTGAAATGTTAAATTGTCTCGAGTATGAGCCTAAAAAAGAAAGTTTTCTAATTATTTTCTATTTTGATTAGGTTTCCTAAATAAATGATTTTCTAGTTGGAGAAGGTTTCCTAAAAGGAGGTTTCATATTTTGGATCCAATTCTTGCTTCTATATAAAAAGGGGATGTTCTTTGTGAAGAGTATCAAAGAGGAGATTGTGCTTGTGAATTACACTCTGAAAGCTTTTTAGTGTTGAAGCCAATTAAACCTTGTGAGTAAGATTTGTGAATTCCTCGTGAGATTGAGAAATTATTTCGTAAGGAATTGTAAGATTAAACACTGTTTGATTTACTGGGTGTAATTGTGGTTTGGGAAACATAGAAAATGTTTGAGTGACTTAAGTGTGGTTGCAATCTCTGTTGTATCACTTAATCTATAGTGGAATTTATTGATGCTCTTTTTGTGAACGTAGATCACTACGATTGAACCACGTAAATCTAGTGTTCGGTTTATTTCTTTGTTTTATCTATTTTATTATTCGATCGCTTGCTTTCACAACAATTGGTATCAGAGCAAGGCTTGGCTAAGTTGAAGCGAATCGATGGCAATGGAAGAAGGAAATGTGAAAATCGACAGATTTGATTGGAAGGATTTTGGTTTTTGGAAGATGCAAATTGAAAATAATCTATATCAAAGGAATTTGCAGTAACCCTTGTCTGGGGAGAAACTAGAGTCGATGAAGTAAGCTAAATGGAATTGCTAGATAGACAAGCATTGTGTATTATTCGGTTGATGTTGGCTTGTAACATCGCGTTTAACATTGTGAAAGAGAAGACCATTATGGAACTGATGGAGGCCCTATCAGACATGTACAAGAAGCCCTCTTCGATCAACAAGATGTATTTGATGCGACATCTATTTAATTTGAAGATGAGCGAAGATGCCTCGGTTGCTTATCATATTAATGAATTCAATGTGATTGTTAACCAATTAAGTTCAATTGAGATTAAGTTTGGAGATGAGGCATGTGCTTTGATTTTATTATCCTCGTTGCCTGATAGTTGAGATACTATTGTTACTGCTGTTAGTATTTCCTTTGGTTCAACAAATTTGATGTTTGATGGGATTCGAGATTTGATTGAGTCAGGACATCCATAGAAGAGAATCTGGTGAATCTGTATATGCTGCTTTAGTAGGTGAAAATAGAGGAATAACCGATACCCGTGTTAGTAAAAGTGGTATAAACCTGGACAGATGTAATCAATCTAGGACTGATGGTGCTATCTATTGAAGCTATGGCAAGAATGGGCATCTTAAAAGGGATTGTTGTAAGCTGAAAAACGACAAGGGTAAAGGAATTAGAATTTAATCTACTAATGATGTTGTAGCTGTAGCATACAGTAATTTGAATAGTGTTGATTTTGTCTTAAATGTCATTGATTATTTATCGTTTGATGGATGAATTATGGATTCTAGTATTTTGTTTCATGCTACACCAAATAGGAAATGATTTACAACTTATAAGTGTATGAATAATAGTAAAGTGCAGTTGGGAAACAATGCTGAGTGCGATGTTATGGGTGGTGGCAACATTAGAATCAGAATGCATGATGGTATTGTGAAGATAGTGACTACAGTGAGGCATGTTCCAGAGTTGAAGAATAACTAGATTTTCCTTGAGTGCCCTAGATTCAACTGGATGTTGGTATACTTCCGAATGTTCAGTTTTGAAGATTATTCGAGGCGCCTTAGTGATAATGAAAGGAATTAAGCATAGTAGCGTGTATGAGCTTCAAGGTAAGATGTCGGTTGCATCTGTTCGAGAGTCTGAATTGTGGCACATGCGTTTGGGACACATTAGCGAGAGAAGCCTAAAGGTTCTAAGTGAAAGGAATTTGCTATGTGGTTATGTTGTCAACAAACCGAATATATGTAGGTGTTGCGACTTAGATAAACAGCGGAAAGTGCAGTTTAATATGACTGTAAAAGAAACCACGGAAATTATAGAGTTAATTCACTTAAATGTTCACAGGTTGTCACGGTTTCCTTTGAGAAAGGGTGCCAAATATATGCTAACCATTGTGGGCAATTACTCGAGAAAGACTAAAGTTGAGAAACATAAAAAATCTGTTTTTTCCCCTACGCGTCTCTGACGTGTGTTTATATCAAGTTCACATTTCTGGCTTCGTCTGACTAGAAGGATAATAATGCAACACCATGAGCTAGAGAGTATCAACAATTGTCTTGGTCAAGTCCTGGGTCTCTCCTGTTGGTTTCAATTTAACAATAAATGGTGAAATGTATGTGACATCTAACGTCGACCATCTCATCCGGGCAAACTCTCCGGATTGGTCCATCTGTGTTTGCATGATTTGTTTTGTGATTGCAGGTAAATTTTTTAAGAAAAAGACTCTTCCACACCGCTGTCTCTTGCTTTATTATCTGCAACCATCACACAACCATTTCCACTCTGCTCGTGAATCATGTGGATGGTACAATCTTGTTCTCTAGCTAAAGATTCAGACCTCCTCGTGATGCTTGTAAATCTAAAATAGTCCAAAACGGTCATTTTCGGGGTCATTTTTATGGACGTACTCGTCTTTATCCCCTCCCTCCTCATAGATATGATGTTAAGGTCAACAAAAAACATATGCAATGTTCTTTTCTTGAAAAATCAGGAATAAGGACATCACAATGCCTAACTTTGGCACGACACTCATTTAAATATCATAACTTCTTTTTTCGACCACTTGATTACCTAACTTAAAAAAAAACGTGCACTTGAAAGCCAACTTTTAATCAATCACTTGAGTGTCATAACTTTTTAAAAATATTCACCCAAGTGGCCAAATTCAAGATGACATAGCATTTGTGGTGAACGTTTCTAAAAAGTTATGGCATTCAAGTTATCAATTGAAAAGTTACAGAACATTCAAGTAATCAAAAAAGAGTTATGGCACTCACATAAATTATGGCACTAATATGATTGAAAAAAAAAGAGTTAAGACTCTCAAGCAATCGCCGTATAAAAGTTATGTCAGTTGTGATATCATTTTACCGAAAAAAAACATCAAACAATTTTGGGTCATTGAACACCAAAGCCGCTTTTGTTGTTACTTCTCTCACGTGTTCATATAGTGATCTCTAGCCTCTTATCTGTAGAAACACCCAGCACAAGGCTATATCCTCTTAAGTAAAATCTGAAGAAAAGTCAGGATGCTTGTGCTTTCACAAATAGCCCTTTTAACAACAGCGAAGCGGCTTTTGGCCTTTTTTGTTTTGTCAAGGAGACCAAAATCTGTAGAAGGTATTATCCTACGTATCCAATCTTGTGATGATATTAACCAAAGTCCATAATCCATATTTCTCTAACAGCTACAAACTCACAGTTATTGCCAACCAAATGTTTCGACTTACATTCCATGCTGAAGCTGAGCTGATAACACATATCAGATGCTGCTACAAATGTTGGTTTCATTTTATTTTATTTTTAGTCTGAATTTATCTTGTGACTATGTTAATTGCATTTCACAAATCATGCGAGATCAACCAATAGAACCATCTAACGAAAAAATGGCATTCAAAATCGAAACATGGAAGACCTAATAACATTCCGCACATTTCATAACACTGATTAATTTTTACTTGGGAGATTCACAAAAAAAATTACTCAATATATTGTAAGTTAAGGAAAGGAAAGGGGTTACTTAAATTTTTCATTGAAAAGATACTTGATGAAAATAAGAATCTTAATAGTTATGCCGTGAAACTGGTATTAACAATGTTATTATTCAAGTTTTCAGAAATAATTGATTAACTTATGGTTTCCATTTTCAGTAGTTAAGGTTGCCAAACATGTTACATTTCTTTTTTCTAAGTTAATCAAACAAATCCTGAGTCCGTATATGAAATGTCCCACAAATGCTCACGGGCTTAGGCAAAGTGCTATCGCTCTCATTTGAATGGGCCTGTGGCCCTAGTGCTCTACTTACGTAAAGGCTTGGCACTTGAAACCAACTTGTAGAGACATGAACTTGTTACGCATTGCCGAAGCCCTTCTAGCAAGTGGAAGGCGACGACGTTCATGCACGATTACTGCAGTAGCCCATGGGCGGTCCTCTCAATTATCGCTGCTTGTTGCTTGCACTTACTGTAGTACAGACCGTGTGCTCACTCCTATCTCTCAAATAATCTTGCTTTTTGAATGGCAAATTGCCACCGTAATGCTCTAATTTTTTATTGAATTATGTGATCATCGGTCACTATCTATCAAAATCAACATACATCCAATTATGTATGTTAGTCGGGGCGCAGAATTATTAGCTTTTCCCTACCAATACATATCACGACGAAAAAATTGTGAATATGAATGGGATGTGGCGATTCAGCCTCTATCCTAAGGATGGTTCGCCAGTAAAAATGTCGCCACAACTGAAATTAGCTTGTATAATGTTTCTATTTGGTTTCTGTTTGAGGCGCGTGATTTTGAGCTCTCCGTCCTTGAATTCGATGTCGAACAAGCATTTGCTTGTATCTGAAAGCATTGTTAATGAAAGGTAAGGAAATAAATAGAGAACAAAACAGAATCAAATAGATATTAAAATTCAGAAAACCAAATGACAGGTCAACTCTCACCTCTTCTCAGCTTGACTCCAGCTGCCACCAGCTCCGTCGCGCTCGGGATGAACAGATCCCCTCTTGCTCTAATATGGCGCCTTCCTAGCCAACGGCAAGCACGAGAACGTGATCGCATTGAGGAAGTGCCTCGTTTCTGACTCCATCACCGCCCCGGACATCTCCTCCATCTTCACCACCGGGCTGAAGAACCCATACGCAAGCTCGAGCAATCCCGGCAAGTGCTTCTGGTGCGATCCAAACACCATCTCGAACAGCCCTTTGATGGCGGTTCTCCAGCAGAATCACGTCGCGACGGATGTTGTTGAGCATCCACGGCTTGCCAAAGATCCGGTCGTTGTCCGTCGAGGAGCTTCATCTCAGCCAAGTCGTTAGAGCCAAGGTCGATCAGCTTGTCATAGCACCTCCAGGCACGATCCTCTAGATGCAGTGTTGGTAACAAACAAAGAAGTGCCTTGTCCACATCGAAAATCTATGAGTGTGCACATGGACTAGATTTGGCACTGATCAACAATTATTATTATTTATTATTTAAATTAGGATTTATAATTATAAAAATTTACCATAGTGTCCTGTTGAAATAGTGCGATTGTTCACGAATGATACGTTTGATAGTCGGGATAAAATCCAGGATAGGATAAATTTTATCCTACTCATGTTTGGTACTTACCCACGATAGGATAAAGTCGGATATAGGAGAGATATAACCCGGATAAAATTATTCCATGGGAAGATGGGATAAAAGTAAATAGGATTTCTAATATCCATAATATAAAAGTTATTTTTCTCAAATAACAAACTTGTTAAATTAATAAAATTAATATAGTATTTGAATTTTAATATAAAACTTCAAAATTACAAAAAAATAACAATAATTTTGTTCTTTTATTTATTCTTATTTTTTTTATATATTCAAATATCTTCTATCTTATTATACAAATTTCATATATATATATATATATATATATATATATAAATATATTTAGTATTTATATTTATTACATATTTTAGGTATATTAGTATAATTTGCTATTTAATAAAATTTTGAGAATGATGGAAGGGGAAAAAATAAATAAAAAAAGAAAGACTTCGATGGCATCTGAAAGGTGAAGGCAATATTATAAGATACTAGCTACAGAAGGTCAGGTTCGCTTAGCCTAGGCTTTCATTTCCTCTGTCTCTGATGCACCTTCTTCTGAAGGCGTGCTTTCAACATAAACTTTGTTAAATATTCAACAATCCCTTCCATTTTAATAACCTCAGAACAGGACCCCATGAGCTATGTATAAAAAGTAAATGTGCACTAAAATAAGCTAACAAATGTGAATTATTTTATCTAAGTGATAAAGATAGATACTAAACTAGATGAGATAGATATAATCATGAATTAACTAGTTCTTTTTCATTTTTTGCATTTTATTCGTTTTTTATTTTATTATGTAAACTAATTGAATGCTCATAAACTATATGCTTGAACAAAACTAGTAAAAAGATTTAATTTTAGGCGGAAGAAAACATCGGTGAAAACTGACACTTTATTCAATTTTTTTTCTAGATATTTGCAAAACCAAAGGATAGAACACCTCCAAAAAAAACTAATAATAAACACTATACATACTGGATTTTGATACAAAAGAGAATCTAAATGCAAGGAAAACGTGCTAGATAATGCAAAAACACAAACAAACATCGAGGAAGGTCCGGGATCCCTCATAAATGATTCTAGACAATTTCTATAATAAGTACAAATGTAAACATACAAATCAAAACCAGAATTTATGAACTAACTATCCGCATCAAAATAAACTAGAAAGTCGCAAGCAACAATACCAATTGAAACACACACACACACACACACACACACACACACACACACACACACACACACACACACACACAGAGTGAATTGAAACTAAACGCAAAGGGAATTGGTCCAGATCAAGTTATATTCAAGATGAGTCTTTCCATGGTTTTGCAATTCAGATTGCTATGAAACCAAAGTGAAACATTAGTGGGCTCACGCAATCGAATCAATCAAAAGATGGAAATAAAAGTAACGATTTTCATCTTGAGATCACATTGAATGTCGAATTCTTCTTGCTTGATCGAATTCCTCACCGAATGAACACTTTTTCTTGCTTTTCGTTATCTTTTGGCTGTGGTTGATTCCCCCTCAGTTTTTTTTTTCTTTTGCCTTTGCTCGCGGAGTACGAGCTTTTCCTCCTTATTTTGCTGAGGTCGTATCTCTTTTTATGTCTTTGACCGAACTCGGCTTCTAAATTATGGTAACAATACTATCAATTTTACTCACGTCCCCTATTTTATTTCCAGTTGAATTCTCTTTCCAAATTCACATTTCCTATCTTGTGTTATTTACTTTGCTAAATTAGAACGGCACATGCTTTGCACCTGCACTCGGTCAAGCAAGAATAAAACATATGAGGGGTCGAATTGCGCATGAAAACCGGGCTCATGTGAACTCGGTCTTAAAAATTCAAATGAGTTTAGGGCCCCTTTATTTAAAATTCAAGCCCATTTCGCATGTCAGGCCAATTTGAATGTAATTTCCAAAGGAGCCCCCGTTTTATTCGATGTGTATATGCCATTCATTTATAAAAAAATTATTCTGGTGTCTTGATGTAATGAAGAATGCGAATGCAAAATTATGCGATATGGATATTTTGTTTGGAGGTCAAATTCTATTCCTACGATGAATTTGATCCCTGGTTTTTATGAAATGCATGATTGTTCTTCATGCGAAATTTAGGTGTAGCACATTCCTGACGACAAAATGTGAGTGATCGAAGGTTCGCTCTCAGCTACAGCCACCACCATGAAACCTACCCCAGGTATCACCATGATTACCATTGCCTTTTTTATGCACTTCCATGTAACTTAGGTAACTAAAAGAGAGAAAAGGATACAGAAGAAATTTAAACACTTAACATGCTTGATGTAAAAGAATATTATACACTTACCTAAAATCAGATAAAGGAGTCAAACCTTTAATATACACGAACCATAACCTAGTTCCCAGAATCATAGTAGTCCATATCTATATATATAGCTCTCTCAATCATCCATATGCATTTCTCCAACTTTTCGCTGAACTTAGTCACCTAAAAAGAAAAGAAACCTGGTTGTTAGTGGATATGTATTATGCTAATGTCACGGACTGTGATTCTCTCACACTCCCATACCCTTGTAAGTGGAGCTTGGGGTTATCGTGTGAAGAGTATATGATGCAGAAAGGATGAATACAATCAGTTTATGGGAGTGGCGCCAAGACGGTTGGTGCTAAGAGTTCTAGGATGGAATGAATGATCCCTTAAGAGCTCTTAAGGCGAGGTTGGTCTCCCGTACACAAATTAGTCGGGAGATCATGCCGCTCTCCTAATAAGGCCATAGTAGGACGAAATCAGTTGTGGTGCCTAAAGTATTCTGCATGTACCACTTGATGAACTAGACGCCCGAGCTTAGTGGGGAGTGGTACAATCCAATATGAGGAAGCTGTTCGCCATATTGTTCTTTAGAACAACCACAGAACGAGGGCTGATCTGGTGTGAACGACGCGCCAGGCGCCGCACGATCTATTCCGCGGCCAAGGAACTATTGGCCATAACACTAGGGAAACTTTTTATCTAGTGAACCCAATTGTGGTATAGTTTTTCTTCCCTCACCCTAGGGAATACTCTCGAGTTTCACGTCCCATAGTTTAGACAAACCTTTTAAAGACATGCTCAGATCCGGACCAACTCTATAATAATACTAACATAAAATAACGAAATCTTTCCAAGGAGATATTTAGTAGGATGAGTTATAATAGATGCTAGAATTTTCCATAATTGTTAATTTGCAACATTAAAACTCATTATCTTTTTTGTTGAGTCATGAATTGAATGAATCAAGCACAAAATCCTAGTCGGAAGTCAAGAAGCAGAGTGTGCAAGAAAATTACTTCTGGGAAATAATCAATCCATAGCAATTTCTCCATGTCAACTTTATAGGAAACCCTTAAAATAACTTAAATAGCATACTGTAATTTTATATTTACATCGATGCTTTTATCGTGCTGCAAAGTGAAATAATTTCTAATACAAGTAAGACTTAATAAGGACACAAATTCGATCATAATATGTGGATTTTGATTCTCATATATGAGACTTTAGTTCTTTCCTGATATTGTTTCATTTATGGCATGCGCCAGTGTTAAAGATGGCGGCTGAAAAGTCGAATAGAAAAATTTTCCTTAGCCGAAAACATAATTTTCTATTTATGTGTGTGTTCAGTGGTGTATGTTAAAGATTTCAAGGGTGATTCGTATTTATTACTTCATTTATTTTAGTGACTGTAGAGTGACATGCAGGTCGAGACGCAAAAGTGACTAGTTGGTCTCCTTGGTATCCAACAAAATAAAAATGGAGCAACGTGGATTTCTCTCGATCTGTGTCACGCCCCGAACCCCATCGAGCGCGTGACACCCCATCTTCGATCGAATATGGTGCGACGTCCCAAGAACCGTCGCCTACCCAACGCTCACATCAGAGGTTAATCACGACGAAAGCAATTACATAATCCCAGACAATAAAATTTTGAAGAACCAGGGAGCAATAAATCACCAACCACCAAACATAACATTACACTTCCAAATATTTACAATATCCACCATTAAAATCACAAGATATAATTTACACGCACACTGAAATTCTGAACTACACACCACCGATATCAAAAAGGATCGGCAGCCTACAGGTCAGCACTATACCAAAAATGGTACACGTCCAACTCCAAAAACTAACTCCCACGCCCTCTAGATGGTGTCCACTCTAATTCACTCTCCTCAGAATCCTCATCCAAATCCTCATCCGGCACATGCTCATCCGATGACTCCGAATCGGCCTCAATCTCAATCGGATTATCCTCATCTATCGGGTATTCTACCACGTCATGATCAGTGTGCATGGAAATTCCAAAACGCTGCGGCGGCCGTGGCGGTAGGTTCATGGCTCAAGCGGGGACTCTGAAATTGTTGGTTGAAACAACCATGAGACACTTCTCAATAAGTTCACAACCTAAGCTCCACCTAGGCTATCACGTATTTCCAGACAAATTTAGACACACCAACAAGCAACTCACACAAACATCAACCACACAATCACACTATCCTGGACTCTTGGCATAAGCAGCCTGCACATTAGTCCACAAACACAACATCCAAACCTTACACACATGCCAATCCATTCTCACGTTTGGACACATACATCAATCACGCATCATTTCCACACCCACAATCCACACTCGTTCATGCACCACCACATCATTTTCATTAACTTGCCATCGCGACCCATGTAAATACGCCTTAGGTCTGATCTCACTTTCACTTGCCACATCGCACCATCTTATGCTCAGTCACTTTCCTTAACACGCGTAAACACGCCTCAGGCTTACCGATCGTGACTCGCGTAAACACGCTTCAGGTCCGACCCCAATCCTCAGCTCGCGCCAAATGCGACAAGCCTGCATGATCGAAACCCGAGCTTATAATGTCTCAGTCCGATCCCAGTTTCGCTCGAGCTAATCATGCCTCAGACCGATCTCATTCTCACTTTCTTTCCTCAGCCCGCGCCAAATGCAACAGGCCTACATGATCGCAACCCGAGCTTATGATACTCGACCCGATCCCATATTCGTATCACGACCCGCGTAGACATGCCTCAGGCCGGTTCAATTCCCCGCGTAAACACGCCTCAGGGATTTAGTGATCACACGACCATACTCACATACCATTCATTTTATCCGCACCCCCGCATAAACAAGCCTCAGGGCCTTTTAGTGATCACACGCACATCGTTCGCCACAAAAATCTCACATGTACACACACTCGAGCATCAATTAAATGCACATCAATGCATCAATGCATCAATACAAACCATTTCAATTCAGCCTACAAACACACGCATTCAAGCATCAATTCCAGTCACGAGGGCAACAACTATTCAACCTCGACACCCCCACCATTCTGCTCATAAAAATAAACATCCATAGAATCAGGGTAAATCTGAGCAGTTTACACAGTGACCAAAAATCCCATCAAAATAAATAGCAAATGAACTCCAAAAATTCTAAATTTTAGATATATCATAAAAAAAACATCTTGATAAACATTTCTTATGAAGAACACGAAATCCGATTCAATCTGCAACCATGCCTTTTTGCCCCTCGAAATCAGACCAAAATCAGTTCGCTCTAACAGACTGTTTTGTCCTCAAAATACATTTCTTTCAACAACCAAGTCACCTTGAAAAGTTTTGAAATTTTTATATGTCATAGAAAAGAGCCAACAACTTTTGTGAAGGAAGTTTATTGAAAATAGTCTGGAAAATTTTATAAAAATTCGGCAAGACAAGAAGGTCGGGATGAACAGTGTTCCGGGCAGTTTTAAGATGGTCTGAAAATGGGTTTTCGTGCAATCCAAATGGCCTCCAAAAATTCCAAATTTAAAATATGTTATATTTCAAGATGTTGGGAACAACTTTTATGAAGAAAACTTCCTTAAATTCGGCTCATACAATTCTCCACAAAAATAGCAAGCCGGATGGGTACAATAACCGCGAATCCGAGAATCACACCAAACCTTAAGGATTCAAACCCTAATTGATTTCTGCCGAATTTCAACCGCCAAAACTCATTCCACCATGTCCAAACTAACATCCAACAGCCACATGAACATCCATGAACACAACAAGGGGTCAAGCTCACTTCTAATCCATCTATAATCACTTCCATCAACCCCTAAAACCAACTAAACCGTGTCTAAACGAATCCGATAATACCCGATATCCTAAATAGGGTTTAGATTGCAACTTACCCGACTCTAGACTAACTCGGCTAGAGTGGAAAACGGCGGTAAACCGATGGTCTCGCGGCGGCGACATTCAACTCGGCAACAGCGAGCGGCAGCGGCTTAGGCGGTGACCGGCAAGCGGCTTCCTTGGCCGCGGTTCACAGCCACGGGGGAGAGAGAAAGAGAGAGGGAGAGACGGCATGAGGGTGGAGGGGCAACGGATCGGCGGTGGCATGGTGAACGGCGGCTCGAAGCGGCGGCGATCAGCGTGGCAAGGCTCGACCAAGGGGGAGGATTCGGTGGGGAGAAAGTGGAGAGAGAGAATGAGCCATGGGGGAGAAGGAAGTGAGGAGAGAGAGAGAGAAATTTGGACTAAATAGTCCAAGGCCAATAATTGAGATGCCAAATGACGATCTTGCCCTTCTCTCATAATCCAAATTGACGGTCGAGATTCGATCTTATCTTGATATCGACGGTCTGGATCGAATCTTTTTCAAAAATATCCACGGGCAATTTGAGAATTTCATAAAATTTCAAGGGCAAAATTGTCCTTTCCAAAAGTTAGGGCAAAATGACCAAAATGCCCTTGCCCTTTAATACTTAGCCTTAATAAACTCCTAGGGGTAAAATGGTCATTTTCCATCCTTCGCCGAATTTCAATTTTTCTGAAGGATTCGGGAAAATCCAAAACTGTACGTTCCAATAACAACATCGTCCAAATGTCCTACCGTGACATCCTTGATTTTTTAGGCCCAAATTGGCATCTAATTAATAATTGAATTATATACAACGTAACTTGTGTGTATCTCAGACTAACGGGCGGCTTTTGGGGAAATTCGCATAATCGACTCGTGACTGACACTAAATTAAGTCACATGCAAGTTTATTCGGATCGTGACGATCTCGGTTGTCATTGAAATCGCGAGGATCGATCGCTAGTTTTGATGGGCACGATCGTTCGGTATAGGTTCTGGATCGTTCGTCAATTCATTTCGTGATCAAACGGAATCAACCATGATCTACTCGTATGACAGTGACGAATCGGCCCATAACTATCCTAACATCGGCTTACATTAGCTCAAAATGTCACCTCAACGATTCTATGGTCAAAAATCGGTTCACGATCGAATTTCTCTAGTCGTACGAATTTAAATCTCTAATTAGATTTTCCCTAACGGTTAGTATCCCAGGAATGATCAGTTCCGAGTGAGAACTAACTACAAGTACGTTCATAAATCCATTCATTTCATAAATCCCAAATGGGCAAATTTTCAAGATATCACAACTCTTCCCCCCTTATAAAAATTTCGTTCTCGAAATTTACAACTCAACCTACTACTCAAACAATTGGGGGTATTGACGTTGCATGAACACCTCACTTTCCCATATCGCACTTTTAGTCTCGTGATGATCCCACACGACCTTGACCATCGGGATCGTCTTGTTCCTTAGAACTCTTTCTTTCCGATCTTCGATCCTGATTGGTTTTTCACTATACGACACCCTGTCATCAACTTCTATTTCTTCATCATTCAGTACATGGGTTGGGTTCAGTTCGTACTTTCTCAACATCGATACGTGGAACACGTTATGCACTTGCAATAGGTTTGGCGGCAACACAAGGCAATACGCTAATTCTCCAATCCTTTCCAACACCTCAAAGGGTCCCACGTATCTCGGACTCAACTTTCCCTTTTTGCCAAATCGGGACAATTCTCACATGGGTGATACCTTAACGAACATGTGATCCCCTATTTGGAATTTCAAAGGTCTTCTCCTTCTGTCTGCATAGCTCTTTTGACGGCTTTGCGCTGTTTTCAACCTTTCGCGTATACTCTTAATAGCTTCAACCGACTGTTGTACTAACTCTGACCCGGTTATGCTTCTTTCTCCCACTTTGTCCCAACACACGGGCATCCTACAAGCTTTGCCATATAGTGCTTCAAATGGCACCATTCCAATGCTCTGTTGAAAACTGTTATTATACGCGAATTCTACTAATGGCAACTGTTCTTCCCACTTACCCTGAAAATCCAATATGCATGCTCGAAGCATATCCTTAAATGTTTGAATCGTCCTCTTAGACTGACTATTCGTTTGCGGATGATAAGCAATACTAAACTGCAACTTCTATCCTAATACCGTCTGCAGACTTTTCCAAAATTTAGCGGTCAACCTGAGATCACGATATGAGGTAATCGTCACTAGTACCCATGCAACCGAACTATCTACTGCACATACAATTCAACATACTTCTCCAAGGCAAAGTCCGTTTGCACGGCCAAGAAGTACACTGACTGTCAATTGATCGATAATCACCCAAATAGAATCATGGCCCTTTTGACTCCTTGGTAATCCCATCACAAAATTCATTATGATATGTTCTCATTTCCATTCTGGGATTTCCAAAGGTCGCAACAAACCTCCAGGCTTACAGTGTTGCACTTTCACTTATTGGCACGTCAGACATTTAGCCACATGCCTGGCTATATCTACTTTCATGTCATTCCACCAATAATACTGCCTTAGATTCTGATACATTTTTGTACTCTTCGGATGGATACTATAACTGCTACGATGCGCCTCCGACAAAATCTCTTGCTTAAGCTCCGCATCGTTAGGCACACATAATCGTCCTCGGAACTTCAAGATCCCATTCTCGGATACTTGAAAGTCCGGTTTCCTCTTAGTCGCATCCATCTCCATAATCTTCTGTATCTCTTGATCCATAGATTGCAAAGCCTTAATCTTAAATTGAATATCCGATTCAATCCTCAGTGTGGCTAACAGGCTCGAGACTCAACTTACTTCAAATCTAAACTTCGAGTCTCGCACTTTTTCCAACAAAGTCCATTCCTTAACCATCAAATGCGCGATGCTTGACTTCCTACTCAACGCATCCGCTACCCGGTTTACCTTTCCGGGGTGATATAAAATATCACAGTCATAATCCTTCAACAACTCTATTCAACAATGCTGCCTCATATTTAATTCTTTCTGAGAGAATAAATACTTGAGGCTCTGATGATCAGTATAAATCTGAAATTTCTCCCCGCATAAATAGTGTCGCTAAATCTTCAGGGCGAACACTATTGCAGCTAATTCCAAATCATACGTCGGATAATTCAACTCGTGTGGTCTTAATTGTCTTGACGCATAGGCCACTACTCGTCCATTTTGTATGAGCACACACCCCAATCCTTTCAACAACACATCACTATAGATCTCGTATCCTCCGAGTCCTGACAGAATAGTCAACACCGGTGCTGTTGTCAATCTATGTTTTAATTCCTGAAAACTCCTCTCACATTTGTCGGTCCATTCAAACCTCATTTCCTTTTTCAACAAATGTGTCAACGGTGTTGCTATTGTCGAAAATCCTTTCACGAAGCGTCTATAATATCCGGCCAGACCCAAAAAGTTTCGAACTTCAGTTACCGTCGTTAGTCTCGACCACTTCATTACAGCCTCAATCTTCGCTAGATTAACTAAGATTCCTTCCCCAGAGATCACGTGTCCAAGAAACGCGACTCAATTGAGCAAGAATTCGCACTTGCTAAACTTAGCATACAGTGCGTGTTCCCTCAAGGTCTGCAAAACCTTACCTAAATGAAATTCATGTTCCTTTAGACTCTTCGAATACATCAATATGTCATCTATGAAGACTATGATAAATTGGTCTAAGAATTCCTTGAACACCCTGTTCATTAAGTTCATAAACGTAGCAGGGGCATTTGTCAACTCAAACGGCATTATTGTAAACTCATAATGCCCATATCTCATCCTAAATGCCATTTTCGGTATATCCTCTTTTCTAATCCTCAACTGGTGATATCCCATTCTCAAATCAATTTTGGAAAATACCGACGCTCCTTGCAACTGATCAAATAAATCATCAATCCTTGGCAGAGGATACTTATTCTTAATCGTCACTTGATTCAATTGTCAATTGTCAATTGTCAATAATCAATGCACAACCTTAACGATCCATCCTTCTTTCTCACAAATAAAACTGGCACTCCCCATGGAAACGCACTTGGACGAATAAATTCTCTGTCCAGTAACTCCTGCATTTGTACATTTAATTCCTTCAACTCCGACAATGACATTTTATAAGGTGCTTTCGAAATTGGCTCAGTCCCAAATGTCAACTCGATTACAAACTCTATTTCTCTCTCTGGTGGCAATCCCGGCAATTCTTGAGGAAAGACATCGAGATGATCGCGCACCATAGCTATATTCTCTAGCCTCGGCTCCTCAGCCGTCGAATCAACTACAGCCGCTAGAAATCCTTCACATCCTTCGTCTAACAACTTAGTTATTTCTAGAGACGAAATCTAGGGAAATCGAGGATCCTCCTCGATTTCCTATAAATTCGAATCTAGGGTGTCCAACTAGATTAAATTGGATCACCCTGCTACTACAATCCAATATCGCCCTCTGTTTAACCAGCCAATCAATGCCTACTATCACATCAAAGTCATACATTTCTAGAACCGCTAAATCAATTATCTCTTCCCTATCACCAATTATAATCTTACAATCTAGGCACCCCAACGAGACTAAAATCTTATCATTCAATGGGGTGGTAACACACAACAAAACATCAAGCATTCGCGGTTCCATGCCAGTCAATCTAACAAACTATTTAGACACGAATGAATGTGATGCCCCCGTGTCAAATAAAGCATATGCAGCATGATCACAGAGAGAGATCGTACCTGTGATCACGCCTAGCGCATTCTCCGCTTCCCTTCTGACCATTGCATATACTCGTCCTTGGGCCGGTGGTCTGTTCTGATTCGGAGGTAAAGGCGGCCTAACTTGATTTCCAACTCTTGGCGGTGGTAGCAGCACAGGCGGCCTAACCTGTCTGTTATTGAGACAGTTCTTCGCTTGATGGCCCACTCTGCCATATCTAAAACATACAATGCCCCTACTGGGACAGGATCCAGTCCCATGTCTTTCTCCACATATCCGACATGGATCATTTGAAAAACGGGTCGGTTTCCCTATATTCCTTCTAGCAGGAGGAATGAAACGTCGGTTATCTATCATTAGCCTCTTCCCCAAGTGACGATTGTCCCTACCTTGGGCAAACCTCGACCTAGAAATAGCAACCCTATCTGCTAAATCCCGCTCAATCACTTGAGCCCGTTCGTAGATCTCATTATAGTCCCTCAGATTTAGAGAAATCATCTGGCTGCGAAGGTCCAGTTTCAAACCATCTCGGAACCTCCGAACTCTATCTAGTGGGTCCTTTACCATTCTCAGTGCAAACTTAGCTAGCCGAGTGAACTCAGCTTCGTACTGATCCATTGTTCTTTGCCCCTGACGAAGTCTCATAAACTTCACCAACTTCTATTCCCGGACACTCTCAGAAAAGTATTTTCCATTAAAGGCCTCCACAAACATCATCCAATTCTGGGCGGTACTAGCCGGGAATACTCGTCCTCTGATGACTTTCCACCGATCATTTGCGTTTCCTTGCAATTGGTACACTACTAATGTCACTTTCTCCTCATCAGTACATCCTAATACATCAAAAGCCTTCTCCAACTCCTCTACCCACAGTGACGCAGCCTCCAAATCACCTCTACCATCAAATTTAGGGGGCTTTAACTTTAAAAACTGCTCGACTAGTTGATGTATTAGTCTATTTACATTCACCTGCCCCTATCCTTGATTTCCATTATTACCATTTATGGCAGCGGCTGTTACGGCCTCAACAGCCTAGGCAATAGTGGCATCTCGCTCCTGAGTCTGCCTGCCCATCAAAATTCCAACTTTCTCGATAGCCCTTAAAATTCCATACACTCGAGGATCCGCTACCACCCTAACATTGACTCTGGGGTCTACTACAGCTCCAATATTAACTCTAGAGTTTTCTATCGCTCTAGCATCCATTCCGAGGTCCTCTACAGTTCTAGCTCGAGCACAACCTCGACCTCTTGTTCCTCTTCCGGCGCCTCTTCTTGGGCCTCGTCCTACACCTCTTCCTTCGCTGCTCATTATCCCAGCTTTCTACCACTCTCCTATCTGCTGTAATTCCATACAGGAATTAGAGACCTAGGCCAACTAAACCAATCTAGTCCTAGGTAGTGAGTTAACACAGTAATCCACTTAGCAGGCAATCAATCACACAGCACCAAACCACAATCAATTGGGTTCGTGCATTTACCTCGAGTCCAGACACACCTGCAACTCAACCATTAGGACACTCAACTCATCCAATCAATCACAACAAACTGTCTGGAATACGCGTAGCACTAGACACACCTATGGTTCACTAAGGTCTCCCTAACCAACTACAGCTATCCTGGGTCTCTACTCCCTATCACTCCAAGCTTCGACCGTCTTAGATCGAGCTGTCCTTACTCTGATACCAATTAAACCAGGATGTCACACCCCAAACCCTATCGAGCGCGCGACACCCCGTCTTCGGTCGAATATGGTGCGACGTCTCAGGAACCGTCGCCGACCCAACGCCCACATCAGAGGTTAATCGCGACGGAAGCAATTACATAATCCCAGACAATAAAATTTTGGAGAACCAGGGAGCAATAAATCACCAACCACCAAACATAACATTACACTTCCAAATATTTACAATATCCGCCATTAAAATCACAAGATATAATTTACATGCACACTGAAATTCTGAACTACACACCACTGATATAAAAAAGGATCAGCAGCCTACAGGTCAGCACTATACCAAAAATGGTACACGTCCAACTCTAAGAACTAACTCCCACGCCCTCTAGATGGCGTCCGCTCTTATTCACTCTCCTCGGAATCCTCATCCAAATCCTCAACCGGCGCATGCTCATCCGATGACTCCGAATCGGCCTCAATCTCGATCAAATTATCCTCACATATCGGGTATTCTACCACGTCATGATCAGTGTGCATGGGAATTCCAAAACGCTGTGGTGGCCGTGGCGTTAGGTTCATGGCTTAAGCGGGGGCTCTGAAATTATTGGTTGAAATAACCGTGAAACACTTCTCAATAAGTTTACAACCTAAGCCCCACCTAGGCTACCAAGTATTTCCAGACAAATTTAGACACATCAACAAGCAACTCACACAAACATCAACCACACAATCACACTATCCTGGACTCTCGGCATAAGCAGCCTGCACATTAGTTCACAAACACAACATCCAAACCTTACACACATACCAATCCATTCTCACGTTTAAACACATACATCAATCACGCATCATTTCCACACCCTACAATCCACACTCGTTCGTGCACCACCACATCATTTTCATTAACTTGCCATCGCGACCCGCGTAAACACGCCTCATATCCGATCTCACTTTCACTCGCCACATCGTACCATCTCATGCTCAATCACTTTCCTCAGCCCGCGTAAACACGCCTCAGGCTTACCGATCGTGACCCGCGTAAATACGCCTCAGGTTCGACCCCAATCCTCGGCTCGTGCCAAATGCGATAGGCCTGCATGATCGAAACCCGAGCTTATAATGCCTCAGTCCGATCCCAGTCTCACCCGAGCTGATCATGCCTCGGACCGATCTCATTTTCACTTTCTTTCCTCAGTCCGTGCCAAATGCGACAGGCCTACTAGATCGCGACCCGAGCTTATGATACTCGGCCCGATCCCACATTCGTATCACGACCCGCGTAAACACGCCTCAGGCCGATTCAATTCCCCGCGTAAACACGCCTCAGGGATTTAGTGATCACACGAACATACTCATATGCCATTCATTTTATCTGCACCCCCGTGTAAACAAGCCTCAGGGCCTTTTAGTGATCACACGCACATCGTTCGCCACAAAAATCTCATATGTACACACACTCGGGCATCAACTAAATGCATATCAATGCATCAATACCAACCATTTCAATTCAGCCTATAAACACACGCATTCAAGCATCAATTCCAGTCACGAGGGCGGCAACTATTCAACCTTGACGCCCCCACCATTCTGCTCATAAAAATGAACATCCATAGAATCAAGGTAAATTTAGGCAGATTACACAGTGATCGAAATCCCATCAAAATAAATAGTAAACGAACTCCAAAAATTTTAAATTTTAGATATATCATAAAAAAAACATCTTGATAAACATTTCTTATGAAGAACACGAAATTCGGTTTAATCTTCAACTATGCCTTTTTGCCCCTCGAAATCAGACCAAAATCAGTTCGCTCTAACAGACTGTTTTGTCCTCAAAATATATTTCTTTCAACACCCAAGTCACCTTGAAAAGCTTTGAAATTTTTATATATCATAGAAAAGAGAGTCGTCAACAACTTTTGTGTAGGAATTTTATTGAAAAAAGATCTGGAAAATTTTATAAAAATTCGGAAAGACAAGAAGGTCGAGATGAACAGTGTTCCGGGCAGTTTTAAGACGGTTTGAAAATGGGTTTTCGTGCAATCCAAATGGCCTCCAAAAATTCCAAATTTAAAATATGTTATACATCAAGATGTTGGGAACAACTTTCATGAAGAAAACTTCCTCAAATTCAGCCCAAACAATTCTCCACAAAAATAGCAAGCCGAACGGGTACAGTAACCGCGAATCCGAGAATCACACCTAACCTCAAGGATTCAAACCCTAATTGATTTCTACCGAATTTCAACCGCCAAAACTCATTCCACCATGTCCAAACTAACATCCAACATCCACATGAACATCCATGAACATAACAAAGGGTCAAGCTCACTTTTAATCCATCTATAATCACTTTCATCAACCCCTAAAACCAACTAAACCGTGTCTAAGCGAATTCGATAATACCCGATATCCTAAATAGGGTTTAGATTGCAACTTACCCGACTATAGACTAACTCGGCTAGAGTGGAAAGTAGCGATAAACCGGCGATCTCGCGGCGGCTTGCGACAGCGACGTTCAGCTCGGTGACGGTGAGCGGTGACGGCTTGGGCGTTGACCAGCGAGCGGCCTCCTTGGCCGCGGTTCACGGCCACGGGGGAGAGAGAAAGAGAGAGGGAGAGACGGCGTGAGGGTGGAGGGGCAACGGATCAATGGTGGGACCGGCGGTGGCGTGGTGAACGGCGCCCCGGAGCAACGGCGATCGGCGCAGCAAGGCTTGGCCAAGGGGGACGATTCGGTGGGGAGAGAGAGGAGAGATAGAATGAGCCATCGAGGAGAAGGAAGTGAGGAGAGAGAGAGAGAGAGAGAGAGAGAGAGAGAGAGAGAGAGAGAAATTTGGATTAAATAGTGCAAGGCCAATAATTGAGATGCCAAATGACGATCTTGCCCTTCTCTCACAATCCAAATCGATAACCGAAATTCGATCTTATCTTGAGATCGACGGTCCGGATCGAATTTTTTCCAAAAATATCTAAGGGTAATTTGGGAATTTCATCAAATTTTAAGGGCAAAATTGTCCTTTTCAAAAGTTTGGGCAAAATGACCAAAATGCCATTGCCCTTTAATACTTAGCCTTAATAAACTCTTAGGGGTAAAATTGTCATTTTCCATCCTTCGCCGAATTTCAGTTTTTCTGAAGGATTCAGGAAAATCCAAAACTATACGTGCCAATAACAACGTTGTCCAAATGTCCTGTCGTGACATCCCTAATTTTTTTAGGCCCAAATTGGTATCTAATTAATAATTAAATTCTATACAACGTAATTGAATTCTCTCGTTTGCTACAAGATTACAACTCATCACTTCAGTGCTCCACGCAACACGGGTCTACTAGGCAAATGTCTTCACTCTCCCCAAATCAGTACTTTCAAGTATTGAAAAAACACTCAGGCAATTTCTATGGAAAGGACCCGACTAGGGAGCAGGTGGCGCAAGTCCCCTGGAACGAAGTCTGCCTACCGAAAGCGGAAGGTGGACTAGGTATTCATAGACTTGCAGACTACAATAGAGCTGCAATGCTCAAGCACATATGGCTCCTATTCATCGATAAGGAGTCCTTATGGTACAAATGGATTCACTCCAATTTTCTTTGGAAAAAAAATTTCTGGGTAGCAACCAAACCGACTTTCTGTTCTTGGAGCTGGAAAAAAGTCCTAGAACTCCGATCGGATTTCCAGCTAAACTTCCCTTGGAAGATGGGTGATGGGAACTCCATCTCATTCTGGTTTGATAATTGGCACACTAGGGGTCCTCTTTATAAACTTTTCTCCGATAGAGACATATACCATTCTGGCATCCCGAGAAATGCGTCACTCCGGGATTTTTTTTCGTCGGTATGGTAAAACTTCAACTTTTTGGATATATTCAACTCTTGGACTGATAGTATTTTGGCTCTTGTTGCGGAGAGACCTGATCGCTTTACCTGGAAAGGCCACTCCTCTGGTCTGTTTTCCACTTCTTCGGCATGGGAATTAATAAGAAACAAAGGCATGCATGTTTCATGGAGCTCCTTCATTTGGGACCAAGCCATTATACCAAGGTACAACTTCTTGCTATGGCTCATATCTATGAATAGACTCCCTACACAAGTCATTTTGCTAAGTTATCACACAATATCGGAAGGTGTTTGTGCCTACTGTAGTAGCAGACTTGACTCCACTGACCATCTTTTCTTTGGATGTGCTGTTACCAGGACCCTTGCTATATTTTAGGCAAACAATTGTAAGCTAAAGTGGAGAAATAGATCTTGGCAAGAAAACCTCCAGTAGGCAGTCCAATTTATTAGGAATCAGAATTTTCATCAGCAAATTGCTCGTTTTGCACTTGGCGCAATGTGCCATATAATTTGGTCAAAGCGAAACAACTATCTATTCAGGAATCAACCTATTTTCATGCCAGCCATCCACAATCATCTCACCAAGTTGGTAAGGGACAAAGCCTTGTCCATGAAGTCGGTGGTAGATAATGACCACAACAGAAGAATTAAGCAAAAATAGGGCTTTTCCCCTTCTGTTTTTGAGTAATCTTTTGATTGTTATGTATGTAATCTATTGATCTCCTTTTCGGTTCGTCATCTTTGTGGCTTTGTTGATGCTTGTTGATATGAATATGTGCGGAAGATGATCGTTCTATGAAGATCTGTGAGTTACGAATTGCTGACCTCGACCCCCAATCGAACCTATGATTGGTAATCTCGGTATGAACGTGACCTGTTGACGAACCTGTGTCAACCAATCCACACTAAATCCACGAACAAGAGAATCGCGATCTTACTCGATAAGTTGAATTCGATCACCACAAGAGAGCCTTGATGAGATCTAGTTCTCAAGAGAACTCAAGAAGAAAACTTCTCTATATAAAATTTTGCCCTATTAGAAATCTATATGCAACCTTTATAGAGGCTGTTAACCCTAATCCTAATCCTACTAGGAATAAAATTACAAAACTAACCTTAATTACTAAAAATTCATCCAAAAATGGAAAAAGGCCTAAAAGTTCATCTAAACGGCTTCAAATTGCTAAAAAATATCATCACTCACTACTAAAGTAGTGAGTATTGATCAGTGGCCTGTTTCCAAGCGTCCATCTAAATTTGAGCCAATTTGGAGTTCGTCAATTTTAAGCTCTTTCGGAATTCGTTGGACCAAGAGTAATCATGTTGCGCCAAGGAGCTTTAGAATCTTCAAGTTTCGAATCCAGATTGTCTCCATTCCAAATATCTTGAACCATGATGCCGACAGCTTATTTGAATTCTTTCGCTCTCGCTCGAGTGATCGGGCCTAGCAGATAGAACAATAGGTCTCTAGCTCCTCCTCTTCGATAGGGTTCGATGTCCACATTATTCCCTCCTCCGTGCAAAGGATTTGCTCTCAAATCAGCGTCTGCATCAAAAAGAGTCAAATTAGAAACATTGAAAGTAACACTAATACCATACTCACCTGGAAGATCAAGCTTATAAACATTATCATTGACTCTTTCTAACACCATAAATGGTCCATCCCCTCGCAGTAGTAATTTAGAGTGTTGCTCTTTGGGGAAACGCCCTGTGCGCATGTGAACCTAAACCCAATCGTCAGGCTCAAATACTACTTTCTTGCGCCCTTTGTTGGCTTGCTTTGCATACTACTCTGTCTTAAGCTCAATATTCAACCGCGTCTTCTCATGCAAAGTCTTCACAAATTCAGCTTTCTTAGCACCATCTAAATCCACATGCTCAGCAACAGACAAAGGGGTTAAATCTAACGAAGTTAAGGAATTAAAACCATAGACAATCTCAAACGATGTGAATTTAGTAGCAGAATGCACGCTCCTATTATAAGCAAACTCAAAATGCGGTAAACAATTTTCCCAAGACTTAATGTTCTTTTTAATGATAGCATGCAATAATATCCCTAAAGTCCTATTAACTACTTCAGTTTGACCATCAGTTTGTGGATGACAAGTAGTAGAGAATAAAAATTGTGTACCTAACTTCTTCCACAATGTCTTCTAAAAGTAGATCAGAAATTTAATATCTCGACCATCGTCTGTATCGGCCACATATGCATCATCAAATTGCCGCTGCCATCTAGGTTATGCCCTAGGCTCCTCTCGCTGATTTTGTGACCTCCCTCGTGGTGGCTCTTGGTCATCTTCAAGTCTCGTCTCACATCTTACAACTCGGTTGCTAAGTGCTTCAATTTGTAAACTCAATTGCTGGATGCCTGCTAGAATCGCATCATCCCTTGGATGAGTGCGATCCTCTCTTTGATTCACACTTCCCTGGCCTGAGCTTGATATTTATTTATTTATTATTATTTTTTTAAACCTACAAGAAAATGTTAGAGATAAAAGAAATCTCACTAGTCACTCCCTCACATTTTCTGCTCAAAGTGTTTGTCACTCCTCTTGTGTTTAACTCAATTTCGATTTTTTTCTTCCCTCAATTAAACTCACACACTCTTGCCTTTTACCTCTTGTTTCCTTCTAGCAAGTTCTTTTTTTTTAGACTTAAATCCAGTCTCACAAGCTCCTCACAACAATCGATAAACCACCAAGTAAGATCAAATTCAGTAATATACCGCTCAACTCAGCAATTCAGCAAATTTTCGCGAGCATTTGGATTCATATTCAATTTCTGCTACTGAAATTTTTTTTTATTCGGTCCAACTATCAATGATAAAAAAAAATGAGTCGTCCTCTTGATTTTTTTTTTGCTTTTTTTTGGCTTTCTTTTTTTTTGCTTTTTTTAGCTCTTTTTTTTGCTTTTTTTTTGCAAACTCAAGTACAATATATATAAAAAAAACAACTAGGACCGAAAACCCTAAATCAAAAATTGAAATCACAACAAGAACAAATTCAGAACCCTAATTCTATAAACCTTAGTTTCTATAAACTCTAGATTGATGAATGAAAAGCAGTAAAAGTAGGATAACTAGACTTTGTAGAACTAGCTCTGATACTAGATGATATGAATCTGTGCGGAAGATGATCGTTCTATGAAGATCTGTGAGTTAGGAATTACTGACCTCGACCTCCAATCGACCCTATGATTGGTAATCTCGGTATGAACGTGACCTGTTGACGAACCTGTATCAACCAATCCACGCAATAACACCACGAACAAGAGAATTCGCGATCTTGCTCGATAAGTTAAATTCGATCGCCACAAGGGAGCCTTGATGAGATCTAGTTCTCAAGAGAACTCAAGAAGAAAACTTTTCTATATAAAATTTTACCCTCTTAGAAATCTATAAGCAACCTTTTATAGGGTGTTAACCCTAATCCTAATCCTACTAGGAATAAAATTACAAAAATAACCTTAATTACTAAAAATTCGTCCAAAAATGAAAAAAGGCCTAAAAGTTCATCTAAACGACTTCAAATCGCTAAAAAACATCATCACTTACTACTAAAGTAGTGAGTATTGATCAGTGGCCTGTTTCCAAGCGTCCATCTAAATTTGAGCCAATTTGGAGTTCGCCAATTTTAAGCTCCTTCGAAATTCGCTGGACCAAGAGTAATTATGTTGCGCCAAGGAGCTTCAGAATCTTTAAGTTTTGAATCCAGATTGTCTCCATTCCAAATATTTTGAACCATGATATTGACAACTTGTTTGAATTCTTTCGCTCTCACTCGAGTGATCGGGCCTAGCAGATAGAACAATAGGTCCCTAGCTCCTCCTCCTCGATAGGGTTCGATGTCCACATCATTCCCTCCTCCGTGCAAAGGATTTGCCCTCAAATCAGCGTCTGCATCAAAAAGAGTCAAATTAGAAACATTAAAAGTAGCACTAATACCATACTCACCTAGAAGGTCAAGCTTGTAAACATTATCATTGACTCTTTCCAACACCATAAATGGTCCATCCCCTCGCGGTAGCAATTTAGAGTGTCGCTCTTTGGCGAAACGCTTTGTGCGCATATGAATCCAAACCCAATCGTCGGGCTCAAATACTACTTTTTGCGCCCTTTGTTGGCTTGCTTTGCATACTACTCTGTCTTAAGCTCAATATTCAACCGCGTCTTCTCATGCAAAGTCTTCACAAATTCAGCTTTCTTAGCATCATTTAAATCCACACACTCAGCAAGAGGCAAAGGAGTTAAATCTAACGGAGTTAAGAGATTAAAACCATAGAAAACCTCAAATGGTGTGAATTTAGTAACACAATGCACGCTCCTATTATAAGCAAACTCAACATGCGGTAAACAATTTTCCCAAGACTTAATGTTCTTTTAATGATAACACGCAACAATGTCCCTAAAGTCCTATTAACTACTTCAGTTTGACCATCAGTTTGTGGATGACAAGTAGTAGAAAATAAAAATTGTGTACCTAACTTCTTCCATAATGTCTTCTAAAAGTAGCTCAGAAATTTAGTATCTCGATCATCATCTGTATCGGACACATATGCATCATCAAATTGCCGCTGCCATCTAGGTTATGCCCTAAGCTCCTCTCGTTGATTTTGTGGCCTCCCTCGTGGTGGCTCTCAGTCATCTTCAAGTCTCGTCTCACATCTTGCAACTCGATTACTAAGTGCTTCAATTTGTAAACTCAATTGCTTGCTGCCTGCTAGAATCGCATCATCCCTTGAATGAGTGCGATCCTCCCTTTGATTCACACTTTCCTAGCCTAATCTTGACATTTATTTATTTATTATTATTATTTTAAACCTGCAAGAAAATGTTAGAGATAAAAGAAATCTCACTAGTCACTCCCTCACGTTTTCTGCTCAAAGTGTTTGTCACTCCTTTCGTGTTTAACTCAATTTCGATTTTTTTCTTCCCTCAATTAAATTCACACACTCTTGCCTTTTACCTCTCATTTCCTTCTAGCAAGCTCTTTTTTTTTTTCAAACTTGAATCCAGTCTCAGAAGCTCCTCACAACAATCAATAAACCACCAATCAAGATCAAATTCAGCAATATACCGCTCAACTCAGCAATTCAGCAAATTTTCACGAGATTCGGATTCATATTCAATTTCTACTACTGAAATTTTTTTTTATTCGGTCCAACTATCAATGATAAAAAAAAAATGAGTCGTCCTCTTGATTTTTTTTTTTGCTTTTTTTTTTGCTTTCTTTTTTTTTGCTTTTTTTTAGCTCTTTTTTTTTGCTTTTTTTTTACAAACTCAAGTACAATATATATATAAAAAAAACAACTAGGACCGAAAACCCTAAATCAAAAATTGAAATCACAGCAAGAACAAATTCAGAACCCTAATTCTATAAACCCTAGTTTCTATAAACTCTAGATTGATGAATGAAAAGCAGTAAAAGTAGGATAACTAGACCTTATAGAACTAGCTCTGATACTAGATGATATGAATATGTGCGGAGGATGATCGTTCTATGAAGATCTGTGAGTTACGAATTGCTGACCTTGACCCCCAATCGAACCTGTGATTGGTAATCTCGGTATGAACACGACCTGTTGACGAACCTATGTCAACCAATCCACGCTATAACGCCACGAACAAGAGAATTCGCGATCTTGCTCGATAAGTTGAATTCGATAGCCACAAGGGAGTCTTGATGAGATCTAATTCTCAAGAGAACTCAAGAAGAAAACTTCTCTATATAAAATTTTGCCCTCTTAGAAATCTATAAGCAACCTTTTATAGGGTGTTAACCCTAATCCTAATCCTATTAGGAATAAAATTACAAAAATAACCTTAATTACTAAAAATTCGTCCAAAAATGGAAAAAGGCCTAAAAGTTCATCTAAATGACTCTAAATCACTAAAAAACATCATCACTCACTACTAAAGTAGTGAGTATTGATCAGTGGCATGTTTCCAAGCGTCCATCTAAATTTGAGCCAATTTGGAGTTCATCAATTTTAAGCTCCTTCGAAATTCACTGGATCAAAAGTAATCATGTTGCGCCAAGGAGCTTCAGAATATTCAAGTTTCGAATCTAGATTGTCTCCATTCCAAATATCTTGAACCATGATGCCGACAGCTTGTTTGAATTACTTCGCTCTTGCTCGAGTGATCGGGCCTAGCGGATAGAATAATAGGTCCCTAGCTCCTCCTCCTCGATAGGGTTCGATGTCCACATCACTTGTAACCCATGCTTGAGTCGCTACACCTTTGCACCTATCGGGACAATTGTTCTATCACCTCAAGTGCGAGGTTTTTGTGTACGACTTTTTTTCTCTTTAAGTCTTGCATTGGAAAAGTATATAAACTTTTACTTTACCAAAAAAAAAAACTTGTGCGTATCTCAAACTAACGGGAGGCTTTTGGGGAAATTCGCAGAATCAATCCATGACTGACACTAAATCAAGTCACGTGCAAGTTCATTCGGATCATGACAATCTCGGTTGTCATTGAAATCGCGAGAATCGATCGCTAGTTGCGATGAGCACGATCGTTCGGTATAGGTTCTGGATCGTTTGTCAATTCATTTCGTGATCAAACGGAATTACCCGTGATCCACTCGTATGACAGTGACGAATCAGCCCATAACTATCTTAAGATCGGCTTACATTGGCTCAAAATGTCACATCAATGATTTTATGGTCGAAAATCGATTCACGATCGAATTTCTCTAGTCGTACGAATTTAAATCCCTAATTAGCATTTCCCTGATGGTTAGTATCTCAAAAATGATTAGTTCTGGGCGAGAACTAACTACAAATACGTTCATAAATCCATTCATTTTATAAATCTCAAATGAGCAAATTTTCAGGATGTCACAATCTGAGACCAAAAGAGCTAAAACAGAAGAGTGGGATTCCCATGACTCGTCTATGCCATGCCTACATCAACAACGATGGGATAGAAATTTTCAAAATTAAGGAAGCATGGACATCTACTATCGTTGTCTTTTCTTCCTTCATAAAATAAAATCAAGATTACTGTTGCATATGTGTGATACAAGAAAAAACAAAATAGAAATGAGATTTTTTTTGGTCGAAAAAATAGAAATGAGATTACTTCCTTGTAATTTGACCATTTATTTTTACCCTCTATAGGTTTTAGCTGATGTATCACTCTTTGTCTACGAACGGATGCTCATTTATGCCAACAGTACTACTATTACTAAAGGCATCATAATCGGGAAAATTACCAAATAAGTCTTAAACCTATTATATTTGTGTCATTTCAGTTATACATCTTTCAATTATGTCAATTTAGTCATAAACATTTGCACGTTTTTCCAAATGAATTCATCCACCCAATTTAGGGTGAAAATCATTGACGTGGACGACGGCGGTCTTACATGGCACGGCCCCCGCTGCCCTAGATAATTTTTTATAATTTCTAATTAATTTTTTAATAATTTTATTGAGTTTTTTCTTTTTTCTTTTCTTTACTCTGACCCTCGCCGGCCACACCCGAAACAAGCATTGATCATGAGATTTCTTTCTTGAAATATTTACCAAACAGCGGAATAGATTGGGGTAGAGCACCAATCAACCATCAACTCTAATATCATTTGTTGTGAGCGCGTAGCAAAAGCCCGATACCTTTGCCCGAGGAAATCGCCAAAGGAGAGCCCAAATCCAAGCCCGTCAGCATATCTAATTGGACCAACATTCATTCAAACGTTTAAGCTAATGAGTTATAAACCAACTTGAATATATATTAATTGCTCCAAACCACACAAATTCTCCGATGTGAGACTAGTTTTCTAACGAAACTCACACGTGTATCTCAACATGAACATATATCATATTGATTTTGGATTTCATTGAATTGAGAAAGCTACCCTTCAATCGTTGATATTCTTCTTCTTCTGTTCTTCGTTTGCTTAAACAAGGTCAATTAAAATCGAAGAATCCCAAGATCAAAGACACCACGCGCACGGAGAAAAGTGGACTACTTCAAAGGGAAAGGAACAGGCGAGTAGTAAACATCGACATGCTCCGACGTCCCAAGCAAATGAAAAGAGAAAGGAAAGAAGTTAATGGTTGAATCGATGAAAGACCCGACATTTCATCTACAATATAGAAAACAAAAATAGAGATCAGATTCGTGTGCTGTAAAGAGGAGGAAAATTGTACAAAAAGCCCTAAATATATTGCATTTTTGTCAGTTTAGTTATAAACCTTTTAATCGTGCCAATTGAGTTCTAAACATTTTCTCGTTTTGCTAATCGTGGTTGGTTCACTTTTCGATCTCTTTCATCAATCACAATACTAAAACAAATTGGTTGGAACCAACACGTCCGTCCTAAAGACGGGATGGAAATTGAGTCGAGTAACGGAAAGAAACAAGGAAAAGGTGTGGACCGTAAAGTGTCAGTAGGTCCAGTGCTAAAATGTGTATTGGATTCGACATCGGAGTGTTTTGCCATGAATGTATGTCTACAATACACAGAAATGCAAGCAGAAGGATATCTATAACGGGCAGGCTTCTCGGCCCAGCATTGAACGTGTTCGTCCAACGTGTTCGTCCACAGGATGTCGCAGACCGTCTCTCCGGTAGTGCACCTTCTCTTTATCATAGTTGACGCTCGTGCACAGCCTGCAGCTCCTCGTTGGGTCTTCAGAGTAAGATGCTCGCCTTGTCCTCCATTGGGCATCCTGAAGAACTCCTCCGCCACCTCCAACACATCGCTCATTAGCTTCTTTGAAACCCCGTGATTCGTCAACTGCTGTTTGACACTCAACGGCACATTTATCTCTCTTTAGCATTTGCAATATCGCATTCAGAGTGAATTAACCAGTGCTGGTGCACCATTAGACTCTCTATTTCCAAAACCTGATTTTGGCGCTGATGGGTTTTTTCTATGTGAAGATGGGCCGCCCATGATGGGCTAACCCAGAACCCAGCCCATGAAAGAAAATAACCGCATTTGGCAGTTATTACTTTCTGAACACAAAAAGCAAAAGTGAGAAGGAAGAACATACGTGTGATAGTGTGTTGTTGCATTTTCTTCATCAGAAAACAAGTTCTCACTAAAGGACAAAGAAGAAGGGACTTTGTTCAACAATCCAAGGATTGTTCTCTTTCTCGAGGCTGTGATTAGTGCACTTAATCTGTGGCAAAAGAGGTATGTTCATTTCACGTAATATACTTCGAACGATCGGTGATTCAAGCGTAGAATGGGCACGTTTTTCCGCATTTTTCGTAATATGTTTAGGAATATGTTTCCGTCATTGGTATCAGAGCGATTGTTCTTGTTTCCTGATCGTTGTAAATGTGCATAACACGATTTGATGGCCGGAATTCGTGAAACGGCGCCGACGAATGCTCGGGTATGAAAATCGACACCCGACCGTACTGTTCGGGATCGTTTCTCGAAATTCCGTGTGATAAATTTTATTTTTGAAGGCATAGGGTCGTAGTGCTCGTTGAGACGAGCAAAATGACGGGTGGCACACCGCCGGGGGAGGCCGCACGCGCCTCCACGCGCCGCCGCAAGTGGCGGTCTCGCCGGCACGTGCGTGGCGGTTCCTCCCCGCGCGCGTGCACCGCACGCGCCATGAGGCGTGCGCGGCGTGGCTGACGTCACGCTGACGTCAGCCACGCGGTTGCCCAACCGGGTTTTCAGACCCGACCCGACCCGGATCCGACTTGACCCGATAGTCCACCCGACCCGTTGACCTGACTCGGTTATCCGTTGACCGGCGTTGACCACCGTTGACCGGCGTTGACCACCGTTGACCGGCGAAAAAAAAAAAAAAAAAAAAAGGTGGTGCTGTTAGGGGGCAGAATGTGTTTCTTGCAATATCGTACCTTGGATTATGAGTAATCCTTGTATTTTTTCTGCATTTGTTGCAGGAATAATGGTACGAAGATATCGAACCCCTATTATCCCTAGAACGGAGGCTCAAAAGAAGAAGCTTGAGAAACTAAGAATCAAGCTTGCTCTTTACCGGTGGGATGCTGATGATGACATGATGACACACATCATCAAGGTCAACCAAATGATACAAGATATCATTTGGAACGGTTTCGTAATGCCAGAGTATGTGATGGTCGGAGCCCTTAAATGCACCATTCCTGATGAGTTGGGAAGAATGATTGATAGGGTTTGGGACACCTTAGAAGGTCCGAGCTATAAGATGATTGTGGAGCAATTCATGGTAGAGTACATACGGGTCGGGGCAAGATGGACGTCAACCCTTGCATTGAATCGATCTCGGCGCAATACGTTACCCGAATCTAGGGGTTTTTCGGGTGCCTCCATTTGGATGCCGAAGAAAATAGAATTTCCTGAGGATTTTCTTGAGTCATTTCCAGTTTATAGAAAGAGGATCACCACCTGATTATGTTTATCTATTTTTCGTAAGCTCTTATGGATATGTTCATTATAGGTTGGTGTTAGATATCTTGGGTGGATAGTTCCTTTTATGTTGGTGTTTATGTTTATTTTCTTTGATGAATTCATTCCTTATGTACATAATGTTGGGTAAATGAATGTTGATGGATATTCATGTTGCGAATAGTTTACAGTACTATTCTGTTTTAATATTTACCTTATTAGTATCATATGGAGTTGAGTGGGAGTTCTAAAAGTTTTAGTAACTTTAAAGAACGTAATTTTACCTTAATGATTACATTAACGGTAATTTCACATTAGGATTTTTTATGATGATTGGGAACATAGTGAACTTTCGAATCTAAAGCCTATGTGAAATTATTCATTAATATAATCAGTTTGTGTAAAATTAATGCATAAATAAGTGGCATTAATAATTCGTGCTTGTCTGTCTGATATGTTCAAATTCAATGGCTTCAGCATCAAAGAATATAGTTGCTGAACTGAACAGAGGAGAGAAGCTTAACGGTGAAAATTATGAAATATGGCAAATGAAAATCCAATATGTGCTGGAAGAGCAAGAGGCCCTTGAAGCTCTTAACCTGGTTATGGAAGAGCATGAAGACGGAAACACTGCACAACATAAGAGAGATAAGGATGCATTTGCTGTATGAAAAAGGAAGAACTCCCTTGCTCGCATCACGTTGCTGAGTAGCATGGACAATGATGTCATGCGAGAGTTTAGGCGTTTTGAAAATGCTAAGGAGATGTGGGGAGCATTGGCAGCAAAGTTTGGTCATACATCTGTAACCAAGCTTAGACAGCTCACTATAAGATTTGACTCATATAAAAAGCCACATGGTCAGTCCATGAAACAACATTTAAGGAAGATGTCAAACATGATTAATGAGCTGAAGGATGCTGGCCATGTTCTGACTGATGAGCAGCAAGTGCAAGCAGTGATTCGTTCTTTACCTCAAAGTTGGGAGCATATGAAGTTGCACCTAACTCACAATGAGAACATCAAAACCTTTGAGGATGCAATGCGCCACTTGGAGCTAGAGGAGGACCGCCTCCTGGCGGATAAGCCAGTAATTGACATTTACTATGCAGGTTCTAGCTCACAGGGGCCTTCGAGCTCTAAGCGCAAGCGTCCTGATTCGTTCAGAAGGTGGAGAGGTAAGAGAGCAAGTTCTTCGAGGAAGAAACCAAGAGATGAACAACACCAAAGAGGAAAGCGTCCTCATGAGAAGAAGATGTCGAGGGTGAAATGCTACAACTGTAGCAAGAAGGGCCACTTCGCTCGCGATTGCGGCGAGCCAAAGAAGGTAAACTCCCCTTGCATTCTTGAGAACTTTGTCTATGTGTCAAGTTCTGTATTTTTAACTGAGTCTAATCCTTTGTGGACTGTAGATTCGGGAGCAACAGACCATGTAGCGAAGGATAGAGATGCCTTCGTGGAGTTCCGACGGGTTCCGACCGGAACAAAATAGATCTATGTAGGGAACAACTCCAAAGTTGAAGTTAAAGGAATTGGCACCTGCCAGTTAATTATGCGTGGTGGATGCACTTTATTCCTACATGATGTATTATATGCTCCGGAAATTCGTCGGAACTTAGTGTCTGTTTTAGTGTTGATTCGACTTGGTTTTAATTTGAACTTCCATAACAATGGCGTAGACTTGTATTTAGGTATGAGTTATTATGGTTGTGGTTATTTTCTAGATGGTTTTATTGTACTGGATGTTGATTCTATAAATGTCAATGTTTGTTATTCCCACTTCACGTCTTCTACTTCGTGTGATAATGATGTGAACGTATGGCATGCTAGGCTTGGCCATATAGGCCAACAGCGAATGAATAGATTAGCCAAAGAAGGCTTAATGGGCAATATTGAAAAAGTCGATTTGCCCACTTGCGAGCACTGCCTAGCTGGGAAAACAACAAGAAAACCATTTGGAAAAGGAACAAGAGCTGAATTTCCTTTGCAGTTAATCCATTCTGACATTTGTGGTCCAATGAATGTGAGGGCTAGACATGGGGCTGTTTATTTTATCACATTTATTGATGATTATACTCGATTCGGATATGTCTATTTGATTTCTCATAAATCTGAGGCTTTTAGTTGCTTCAAAATATTTATGAACCTGGTGGAAAATCAATTAGATAAGAAAATAAAAGCATTGAGATCCGATCGAGGTCGAGAATATCTATCTGATGAGTTCAGAAATTTATTTGATGAAAAAGGAATAGAAAGACAGTTGTCTATTCCCTATACTCCTCAACAAAATGGTGTTGCGGAAAGGAGAAACAGAACCCTACTAGAAATGGTTAGGTCCATGATGGCGCAGGCTAACTTACCAATCACCTTTTGGGGTGACGCTTTATTGACTGCTGCCTACATACTTAACCGTGTGCCTTCAAAATCAGTTATTTCCACTCCGTATGAGTTATGGACAAGTAGAAAACCTGATTTGAGTTTTCTAAAACCTTGGGGTTGTGCCGCTTATACACATGAATCTTCTCATAAGTATGGGAAATTAGGTCCTAGAGGTAAGAAGAGTATCTTTATAAGGTATCCAGAAACCTCGAAAGGATATGTATTTATAGGTGAGCAAGAAAGTGGGAGTATAACTGAATTTGAATCACGAGATATCACATTCTTAGAGAATGAGTTTCCTAAGAAGGGCGAAATAGGTGAGAACTACTCTCTATTTGAAACCTTGGATCCTGATAGTGAAATCGATAAAGTTCATCCAAGTGGAAGCAATGTGAGAAGTGAAGAATTGAATTCGACTCAATCTCAATTGCAACCTTTTGATGAGACGATTCCGTCATTATCTAATCCAAGTGGGAGCATAATGGAGAATGATATACCACGTGTACAATCTCCCATACGGCGAACAAGTCGCAAAAGTATTCCCCGACGACGTTTTGACATTGAAGGGGAAACTTTCATGATCGCTCCACAAGATGAAGACGAGCCAAGGAATATAAATGAGGCTCAAAATTGCCCTAACAAAGAAAAATGGATGATTGCAATGGAAGAAGAAATGGAGTCAATGAAATCAAACCATGTTTGGGAACTGGTTGATCTTCCAGAAGGACGCAAAGCTATTGGGAATAAATGGATTCTCAAAATAAAATGCAAATCCGATGGCTCAATAGAAAGATATAAGGCTCGCCTAGTAGCGAAAGGGTATAATCAACAGGAAGGAATTGATTACGAAGAAACTTTCTCTCCTGTAGTGAGATTTACCTCAATTCGCCTTATTCTGGCAATAGTGACAAGCATGGATCTTGAATTACATCAAATGGATGTAAAGACTGCTTTTCTAAATGGAGAATTAGAAGAAGAAATTTACATGGAGCAGCCAGTTGGCTTCGTTGTGAAAGGCCAAGAACAAAAAGTATGTCGACTTCTAAAATCGATATATGGCCTTAAGCAGTCTTCGAGACAATGGTATATACGTTTTCATAATGCCATAGTGGCGTTTGATTTTAAAATGATTGATGAAGATCATTGCGTGTATATCAAAAGATCCAAAGATCAATTTGTGATTTTATCATTATATGTTGATGATATACTGATTGCCAGAAGCAATATGGAGTTGGTAAATAATATTAAGAGTTGGTTATCGTCCAATTTTGAGATGAAAGATATGGGTGAGGCTGCATATATTCTTGGAGTTAAGATTTCAAGAGATCGTTCCAAGAGATTATTGTGTCTTTCGCAAGAGACTTATATAAATAAAGTTCTTGAACGATTTTGTATGCAAGACTGTAAACCCATGGATACTCCTATTGCAAAAGGTGAAGGATTGAGCCATAGGTTGTGTCCTAAGACTCCACGAGAGAAGGAACAAATGAAACGTGTTCCTTATGCTAGTGCTATTGGAAGTTTAATGTACGCCATGATGTGCACAAGACATGACATATGTTTTGCAGTTGGAATGGTAAGTAGGTACCAATCCAATCCAGGTCAAGCACATTGGAAAGCCGTCAAAAGAATCATGAGGTATCTAAAGGGTACTGCTGATTATTCTCTGAGTTATCAAGGAAAGGATCTGCGACTTGAAGGCTACTCAGATGCTGACTGGGGAGGAGATTTAGATGAAAGGAAATCTACCTCTGGATTTGCATTCTTACTGAATAATGGCGCCATATCTTGGAGCAATAAGAAACAAATATGTATAGCATTGTCCACGATGGAAGCTGAGTTCGTGGTGTTGTCAGGAGCAGTACAAGAAGGTGTTTGGCTTAAGAGATTTTTGGATCATTTGGGTGTTGCTAAGAATGCTGAAAACTCATTGTTAGTCAATAGTGATAGTCAAGCAGCGATAGCATACACCAAGGATCCGAAATATCATGGCAAGACCAAACATATAGATACCAAGTATAACTTTGTCAAGGATATGGTAGCACGAAAGGATGTGAACTTGCAGTACATATCTACGCATAGAATGATCGCAGATCCTATGACGAAGCCAATTCCAAGAGATGTTTTCTATGGTCATGTAAAATCTCTGGGACTGCGTAGAAAGTGATGTACTAAATATTGTATTTTTTCCTGAGTGTTCACATTTAATTGAGTTGCTCTCTCATTATTAATGCCTATGAATTTATTTAATATTTATGCATCTTAATGCTTAGTGCATTATATCGAGAAAGTATGTCTGACAGATGAGATTAGCCCACTTACACGGGTAGTCGCCTCTATTTACTGTGCGATAAATAGAGATGAGACAATTTTTTTAAGCTTATTATCTGGGTGATAATTGAGAGCTCAAGCTTAAATTACAAATGTCGCCTTAACTGAATATTAAGATGAGGATATAATATTTACTATGTCCGAAGGCAAAATAACCCACATATTTTACTTTATCTGTCAATGATGCCAAATGTGAGTTCTGATGGATTCTTTAGAGGAGTAGATACGTGAACTCGAGTTTAGACATTGGGTATGTCTGAATTATCATCTGTACGGTATTGAATGTAGAGACATACGCTCCACGGGAAAGGAGTTAATACCGTAATACGTATTTCATACTACGTATGCATAAGATGACCGATAAGAGTGGCAAAAGTTTTTGATCTCAACTTCTTGCCGTGTGAGACTCTTGAAGATATGAGTTTCTCATTAAGTGCCCTCACGACTCTAACTTATTCTCAAAGTTTCTATTCAGTGTTCGCTATCTTAGGATGTTGCCAATGGTCATGAATGATTCGATCTAATGGGACATTTCTAGAAAAGCGAGCTGGACTGAAATAGAAAGATTTAAAGAAAGAGGAAGATCAATTTATCATGATGTCACATTTTATTTTTGTATTCACAGGTCGACCAATTATGATTTTAAGTAAATTATAGTTGTGAATACAATATACGAGATACTAAAAGAGATCAAGAGAGATATAAATGTGACTGATTGATCTAGGGTACTGCATACAATATCTACTCGGAAAACGTTGTACCCAATTTTGAGCTGCTATGTATTCCTAACAGATGCATTGCAACGAGCTCTCGAAGTATGCTGGTCGCACGGATTATTTGCTATTATGAATATTGCAAAGAAGAGAGAGTTAAAGTTTAGCCCACCATGTGCGAGTGGGAGATGATGGGTTTTTTCTATGTGAAGATGGGCCGCCCATGATGGGCTAACCCAGAACCCAGCCCATGAAAGAAAATAACCGCATTTGGCAGTTATTACTTTCTGAACACAAAAAGCAAAAGTGAGAAGGAAGAACATACGTGTGATAGTGTGTTGTTGCATTTTCTTCATCAGAAAACAAGTTCTCACTAAAGGACAAAGAAGAAGGGACTTTGTTCAACAATCCAAGGATTGTTCTCTTTCTCGAGGCTGTGATTAGTGCACTTAATCTGTGGCAAAAGAGGTATGTTCATTTCACGTAATATACTTCGAACGATCGATGATTCAAGCGTAGAATGGGCACGTTTTTCCGCATTTTTCGTAATATGTTTAGGAATATGTTTCCGTCAGGCGCCCCATCGAAAGTTCTTGTTACTCCGTTTAATTCATTTCGAGAAGCAAGTTCAATCCGGTGAACTAACGTGATTGAATTCACAATACTGCGGTACCGAAAGAGTTCCAACGGATGCGAAAATGCAGGTATGCATGCATGCATGCATGTTGATGCAATGCTTTGCAAAACCTGAAAGAAGCCAAACTCTTGGACCGCCTTCAGAACTTGCCGGACGTTTTCTGCTCGGTCTTGTCCGAGGTCGATTACCGGAATGATTTCGCAGAGCACAAATTCTTCCTCCCTAGGTCTGCTCTCTGGAGGCAGCACGTAAGAATCTGGCAAGTGTTGCAAGTCGCATCTTCTCGAAATTAGCTTCTCCATTGATGCGCAACTTAGTTCCTTATTGGTGACCAATCCTCAGTTCAATGGTGAAGGTCAAGTTGAAGTGCGGTAAATGAATTTTGATTTTTGAGTGACGTAAATCTTTTACAAAATTCAAGTACAATCTATTAATCATGAAAGCATTTTTTCCTTCACTTATTTTTTTAATTTTAAATAGGACTAGACAAGAAAAATAAGAACGATAATATCTAACAAAATGCAAAGCTTGAAATATCAAACCCCATAAAATCTAGAGAAAGCTTGCTTCAAGTAGATAAATCTGAGACTCATAAGGTACTACACTAACTTCGCGGACCAAATAAAATCTGAATCGAAACTTGGACGGTAGAAACAATCCACTACTTGTGTCGCAATACATTACTTACCTTCAGTCCTGACACTCGCACGCGGTCAGGTATAGAATTGGAATTTGTGCCATGAGCCGAATTTACATTTCCAACTTGGTTTTTTCATCTAATTATTCATTGGTACGACTTTCGATTTCTCATTTTAAGATCGATAAAACCGAAATAAAACAGTAATGATGTGTTTGTTTCGCTAATAGTGAATGATTTGGGAAAATATCTTTCTAAAAATGATCGCTTATTTTACTTAAAATAATTAGTCAATAAAAATTATTTCATTACGAATATTAATTTATATAAAATTATTTTTCGTTTATTCATTTATATAAGAGAAATAAATAATTATTTTTAAAAATATATTTTTTAAATTATACACTTTTCGCGAAATAAACACGCCCTAAATGACTGTAATTTAGATTGACCATGTGACTCATTTCTATCATTTGCTGATGCATCTTGGAAATTGAAAAAGGTGTCTAAACGAGCTTATTGCACGTTTAGTTGTCGGATGGATTCCCTTTGACCCATGCTTGGTCGTTCTTCGAGAGTTGGAAGGGTGATAGAATCTTGATTACTCCACTAGGTTGCTTTCCTCATTTCTAAATTAAAAACATATATAATCTTTTGATTAATATAAAGAATTGAGAAACATGGTTTATGTATAGATAATTAAACAATTTAAATGATAGATTATAAATTTTAATTAATAAAATCATGATTAACATTAAAATAATTATTTATTTTAAACTATAACTATGGAAATTATTACACCATACTTTAATGATTTATATTATAGTTAAGAATATATTATAAATAATAACTAAATAATTTGAAATCATAGTTAGTATATTACAATTAATGAATGATAAAATTGATATTAAATAATCAATACCTCCAAGTTATATTTGAATATATCAATTATTATAGTATTAAATGATAAGAAAGTATTGCTTGATTTTACTTATGAGTAATATTATTTTATAGCACATATGTTGATATAGTTAAGTTATCTTTAATGCAAGCGCGGTTTAAATTATCTTCACTGCAAATTGTCGTTCAATTCCATTCTCATAACGTCTTTTGTCACAACCAAACACGAGAATTTCCATTTCAATTTATTCTTACTGTTCATCAAACAAAGATATTCAAATTCTCATTCCGTTCAAGGAAATTGTCCAATTAGTCTTAAACCTATTGTATATATACCAATTCAGTCCTAAATTTTTCAATTTTGCTAATTTAGTCAAAATCTTTTGTTTGAAATTCTAATGTAGTCCTTTCGGCCCATTTTCGTTAGAAATCACTGACATTAAGTTGTGTTGTGTAGGACAGCCAACGATGACTGCACCGCCACGTCAACGATTTCCATCGAAAATCGGAATGTCTATATTGAAGTTTGGCGCCAAGGTTTAAGACTAAATTGGCAAGTTAAGGCTGAATTGGTATTTGTACCATAAGTTAGAACCGACGATGTTAATTGGGTATTTAAAGAAAACATACGAAAGAGGAGCAGTTAGCTCCCAACCAAAACATAGAAAATGAAATCAAAATTTCAAGTGTTCACAAATAAAAAAAACCAGTGCTCATGCTTGCACACTACACCAAAGTTCAACTACCTTATAAAACATTTAGGATTAATACCATGAAAAACCCTAAATTAGTACACCTGTAACAAATTTACCCAAAATTAATTTTTTTAATCACCAAAAATCCCAAACTGATATATCTATAGCAATTTTACCCTCCGTTAGTTTCCATTAAATTTTACGGTCAAATTTCTGAGTCAAATGACATGTGACAGTTGACGAGTGTACTAGTTTGGGGTTTTACGCTCTGTTTGTCATAGTTATACCGGTTTGTAATTTTTTGTGGTATTAATTTAATTTAACGGAGGGAAAATTATTATAATTATACTGGTTTAGGATTGTTTTGTCAAAAAATTAGTTTTTGGTAAATTTGTCATAGGCGTACTAGTTTAGGATTTTTTGTGGTCAAAAAATTAGTTTTTGGATAAATTTATCACAGGTGTACCAGTTTGGAGTTTTTCATGATATTTTCTTTTTGTCTGTTTTTCGTGGTATTAACTTAAACATTTATGATCACTTCGATCTCAATCTATCCAATCAACTTGTGGGCTTTGCATCCACAATTGTAGGCACTACGAGTAGTTACATCATAATGTGGAATAAAGTGGAACATGTTGATTGGTACTCCAACCAATAGTAGGAGCACGATCGTGACTTGGATGAACATCTACAATTTGTAAGGGCAAGAAAAGTTGTCCAAACGTCGGTCCCGGCTAGATGAAGATGCGAGTAGTGACACTCTTGACACGAATGACTTGGTGTGCATATTCTTTGCCCGATCTGCTTGCATTTCGCCCATTTCATTGATTTCGAGAGATTGCAACTGCTTCAAGCGCCTTTAACCCTATTAGATGAAGATGCGAGATGGCCACTCTTAACTTGAATGACTTGGAGTCAGTATTCTTGGACAATCCACCTCATTTTCCTCGTTGCTTCAAGATGTCAGCCTCACCCTTATCCCGTGCAACGCTAAATTATTCAATTTTAGTTTTGATTAAGCCTATAAGAATTTTATATAAGGAGTTGTCACTAACATATTGGGGTCGGTTGAAAACCAAGTGAGGTATGAGAATATACCTTACTTTCTACGCAACCAAAGATCTATGGTCAGAAACTTGATTATACTAGTTATCTAAGTAGTGCCATTTCACTACCTTAACTTGATCAATTGTCAACTAAAGTGTTTAAGCAGTCTGACAAATTTATGATGCTTAAGGTTCTCATTTGCTATGTCTATTTATAATGGTCCTAGAATGAAACCAACCACTCAACTATGGAAATTAATCATAACATAATCTTTTTTATTATATAAAAGCAATCACAACAAACACATTAACAATAGTAATGGCGAACAAGTAAAAGGTGCAATGCACTAAAATAATCGGATATCTGACCAAAAAAAAAATCCGATATGAGCTAGGCAAAGAATATTACATGGCTTCATTAAGCCCTAGCACATAAACCCCATGGGTTTAGTTCAAATCAAATTCAATTTTCTAAAGAAACTAATTTTCCCATAATTAAACTAGAGAAAATCATGAGTTATCCTAAACCACGTGTGTACCATGTTAAAGAAACTAAACCAATTCTAATACTAAAATCAAACAATAATCAAGGCCTATTTCTCTAACCAATTTTTCATTTTTTTATTTTTGAAAAATGGGGACTTGGGCGGGGCTACTTGGCGCATGACAAAATAAGGCTCTTATCCCAAGCCTATTCCGAAGGCATATTTTAGGGGTTTTTAAGTCACAAAAAAAAGTTTAGAATAAATGTGTCTCAATGGGCATGGTTTGGAGTTTTTTTTTATGGCTTTTTCCCTAAAAAGAAATGATAAGATGGTTTAATCGAACCAAGTGAGTTGCGGGCGTGAATAGGCTTAGTGAATTTGAACTTGCTTAGCCTAGGTGAATTTGGGCTGGGTTTGATTTAGATGAGTTTGGGCTCAATTTTACTTTGCTAGATTGGCCCTCATTTAGTTAAAAAACCTTTGTTTTGTGGCCATCGTTTATTTTCTTTCATGTCTTCACCGCGATAAAACGTGAGAATACTACCACAAGACGAACTGCGCCCTTACGGTAAAAATGAGCTGAAGTCTCCTTATTTATTTATTATTGGTATTTGGGTGTCAACAAAAGAGTTTTTTTAAGGTTTTTCTTATCATGTACAGGGATAATCGGGAAAACTTGCTAATTGATCGCAAATGGGCCTTTCTTGCTACGGAGAGAAGTTGGTTGCAATTCGCGAATGATAAATTATGAGCCATGGTTTGCATATGGAAAAGGTGAATAAAGAAACGTCGCCATATGGAAAAATCATAGGCCTTAAATTAACCGGCTACATTTTTCCATATGCCACGACGGCACGGGCTAATAATTAGGGGTGTCGAAAAAGCTCGCGCCGGCCTAGTCCGACCTGGCTCGGCCCAACCCTACCCTAAAATTTCGGGTATTTTGGGGTCGGGCCTTAGTTTGCTTGGGGTAGTGTTTTCAGGTATGGGTTATATCAGGTCAAGGTAGGGTTGATAGCGAGGAAATCATTGCCTTGTCATTGATGCTACCTCCGTCCCCGCCGTCTATCTCACGAGGAGCCCCTCAACCTCATACCCACGATCCCTACGCGATGCGCCATGTCCGCGGTGGTCCCGACGCGGTTGCCGAAGCCATTCGATCTGAAGACGTATCGGGTGACCCAAATCGCGGAGATCAACCAGGAGCTGGACGAGGTGATCCCGGTTTAGTTGCCGGAATGGATCTACGAGGCCATGTGGTACTCCGGCTTAGGCGAGGGTGCCAAGCACGCGCCGCCCATGATATGGGTCACAGCTTGCAACCCTCTTCAGCGGCAACCGCCTCGCTGCGTTCCCCTCCGCCTTTGTGATTGTCCATGTTTTGGTGGGGATTGTTTTTTTTTTTTTTTTTTGGTAAGTTCTGGATCCAAGAATGATGGATTATGGGATAATTTATGGGTTGAGCAGGCGTTTTTGGTTCTATGATCAGGCATGGGTTTGGCACCCATTTCCCCAAAAAGAAAAAAAAAACACAACCCACGAAACTGGATCCGGACCAACCCGACCCGACCCTTCTCTTGGTTGATATGCTAAACAGGGTCTTGGGTCGGGTCGGGTTGCCTCAAGCGCGACCCTCTAGGTTTCGGGTTAGGGCGGGTGTCATCAAAGCTTGACTCGACCCATTGACACCCCTTACTGCATATGGTGGGCTCATCTCATCAAGAATGAACCAACATTAAACCTACTAAAAAAAGATAGATTGGCCACATATTCACCAACTAGACGAAAATTACTAAAAAATCATAATCGTATTACACATGTATCAGTTGAGTCTTAAACCTTTCAATTATGTCAATTAAATTTAAATTTTTTCACGTTTTGTCAATTGAGTTCATATGGCCAGTTTTGACCAGAAATTACTTTGGACCCGACCGTCGTACATATCACGGCCAGCGCTCACATGGTTAATTTTTACAATTTTAAAAAAGTAAATTTTATAAATCTTTTTGCTTTATTTTACTTTAAATAACTTTATTTTATTTTCTTTCTTTTTCTTTTTCCTTCTTCCGCTGCCAGTTGCTGGCCATGGGGACGGCAGCACAAGAAGAAAAAAATAGAGAAAAAGGAAAAAGGAAATAAAAATTATTAAAAATTTTATATTTAACAAAAATTGCAAAAATTGTCCACGTCAGTTCCGGCCGTGCACGTAGGGCTGCACGTAAGACGACTGGCATCCACATCGGTAATTTCTAATCAAAATTAGCAAGATGGATTCAATTGATAAAACGTGAAAATGTTTAGAATTCAATTGGTATAATCGAAAGGTTTATGACTGAGTTGATACAAGTGTAATATATTTAAAACTTTTTTTGCAGTTTTCCCCTAAACGAGCTTTACTCAAGTCCATTAAGAACTGACCTCCTCCTATTCCGACGGCAAAAAGATTATAACGTTAGAAAGAATTGAGTACCCTAGGACTCTGTGGCTGGAATTGAGCTGGCCCCCCAAGGCTTATATCATATTATCACAAGCCTCAAGTCTCATTTCAAGATTATAACGTTGTGACTAGTTTGAACACGTATCAAAAGTTCACGAATCATATCGAACAAATTAAAAGTTTATGGACCACAATGAACATTTTCATATAGTTTAGGGACTAATTTGAACACGTACCAAAAGTTCAAGGACCATATTAAATAAATTAAAAATTCGGGAATGGGTCAAAATTGAAGGATCATATATGTTATTTTCCCTTTCTTTTATTTATTTATTTAGGGATCCTAAATTTGTTTTGTAAATCAAAAAATTGCCTACAGTCTCAGAAATCACACGCTCGTTCATCGTGTATTGAGGTCGACGAGCTTGCTCGCTTCCTTTTTTGCAGCAAGCCAAAAACGGCGCCGTCGCCGTCCCCGCGCGGCCCCTTCCTTTAGAGAAACCGCTGAAATATCTTTCCGAGAGATGGCCCGAAACGGTGTCGTCATCATCCCACGCGGCTAACCCTTCTTTAAGGAAAGCGCTGAATCCTCTTTTCCTCAGGTTCCAATCAAAACCGAAAAGGGGGAAAGAAAAGGAAGATACCAAGAAGAGGGCGAGAGCAGAACAAAGCGAGGCCGCCTCGTCGGCGTCCCGTTGACACGAGACCGATGTGCCGGGGATCCGGGACGGCGAGTGGGCGGAGTTGGACAACGACCCTACGTGAAAAGGGGCTCGGGCTTGCTCGGCTTTTGCTCAAAGTCCGATTCCATTCATACTTGGACGTCTTAAGATATATCGCAGATTATGAGCGGACATGGACAACACATTAGACACGGCTTTTGATCCTCTTCGGCTGCGTTTGATCGACCGTATAAAAGTCAGGATAGGATATGTTTTATCCTATCCTGTGTTTGGTGGTGATTCAACATAAGATAAGGTCGGATATAGACCAGATATAATCCGGATAAAAAAATCTGGGGGGAGGGGTAGGATAGACCCGGATAGGATTTCTAATACCTATTTTTTCAGAAATCCTACGCTCCACTCGCCGTCATTTTCATCCTCACACCTTGTGCGCTTTCACTAAAAAAATTTCTCGGCTTTTTTTCCTTCACCGACTCTTCCGGACCCGTGAATAGCAAAAAAATAAAATAAAAATTATCCTATCCGACTTTAAATCCGTAGTCCACCAAACAGTGGACAGGATATGAAAAAATCCCAGGATTTTTTATCATATCCTATCCAGTCCTATCCTGTTTAGAAATCCGGACGATCAAATGCAGCCTTCGGATTTGGGCCCGCCCTCTGATTAAGGTTGATGCGAGAGATGCGGTGACGGATTATGTCAAATTCTGATTTTTGAATTAACAGGTAGTGTTTGGTAGTTACAATATAAGTCGAACATAAGAGACTTTTCTGATGATGTATGGAAGGGTGATTACGTGCTGATTGCAACTTTTCCTTTGGAAAAAAAAATGACAGTGAAAGTGCAAATACTAAAATATGTTTTCATCCGTCACTTTAGTCCTTAAAAATATTTTTTTTACCATTCATTTGAGCCGCGGAATATTTTCACGACTTACGCTTCGGGGCTTCCATTACACGCATTAAGAAATCACGCATGGCATTTTTCTATCATGTTTTCAATCCCGCGTGACCAGTTAACGGGCCTAATTAAAAAAAAAGCACCAATTTTACCTTGAGTGACGATTCTGTCGTGAACTTTCTTTTGTCTAAAAAGAAATCACCAACTTTCACTTAAATTCCAAATCCAGCTTCAACAATTTGAAAATTTCACATCACGGGATCCAGATTTGGGACTTGAATAAAAGTTAATGCTTTTTATTGTGATAAAAAAAAATTCGAGCAAGAATTGTCACTCAAGATAAAGTTGGTACTTTTTTTAAAAAAAAATTAGCCCCTAATTAACGTGGTGATGAAACTTCTTCAAGCACAAAGTGATGTTAGTTTGCAATTTGCCGGATCAGAAATTGTTGGAAAAAATTTTGAAAAAAAATTGGAAATTACAAAAAGATATATATGAAAGTAAAAGAATAAAGAAATGAAATCTTAATAAATAAATAAAAACAAAGACTAAGGGTAGAGCTTAGGCTATGCTGCCCCTTTGCGCCGATAAGGGCAGTTGTCGTTGGTGTCGGGGCAAGAGCAAGGGCCGCCCTCGCCAGTTCACCGACAAGGGTTACTCGACCTCGTTTGTTCGGTGGCGGCAAGCATGGTGGTGGCGGCAAGGGCTTGCCTCCCTTATGCAGTCTCGAGCCCGTCGACATTTCTCTCTCCCTTTGTCCTTTTTAGTATTATTTCACTCTCATTTTTAAAATTTTTTTTGATGTGTCTTTTTCGTGGTACCACATCAACGAATGTGTCTACAAGGGAAAAGGAAAAAAAATCATAAAAGGAATTAATCATTCCGTCCATCTAAAGCAAATGTTGGTAACGGAATGACTTAAGCGACGAACCGGTACAAATTTAGAGTCAATTGAACGAAGAAAGATTTAATACTAAGTTAATATCACGAAAAATTCTAAACTGATATATATAAAACTAATTTTTTGACAATGAAAAATTTCAAATCGGTACACCTATGAGGTTGTGATAAATATACCAAAAATTAATTTTTTGACTATAAAAAACTCCAAACTGGTACATTTTATGATAAATTTGCCCTCTGTTAGTCTCCTTTAAATTAGATTAATACCGTGAAAAATCACAAACTAGTACACCTATGACAAACGGTGGGTAAAATACTAAACCGGCACACCCGTTAACTGCAACGTGTTATTTAACTTAACGATTTGACGGTAAGATTTAACAGAAACTAACGGAGGGTAAATTTATCACGTACGTACCAGTTCGGGATTTTTGGCGATGAAAAAATTAGTTCTGGATCAAATTTATTAATGATGTACCATTTTGGGATTTTTCGTTATATCAACTCAAAAACGAAAACCTCGGAGGAAGCAAAGCGAAGGAGAGGAATTCCCCTAGCCTTTGCCTCTTTTCCAATTTCAATTTAGGCTCTCTGTTCTTTTTACCGGCTCCAAAAATAGGCAATTAATTTCCTCCCCCTTCCTTTATTTTTTTTTATATAACTTCTCATGGGGAAAACAAGTAGGCAAGTAAATAACAATAGTAATTTTTTCGCTCCGTCCTTTTTTTTTACCGCGGGGGCATAAGAATCGCCGCCGCGGCCGACGTCGGCGTCGTCACCATCAAGCTCTCTCCCCCTCGAACGCGTATTCGTAAGTATCGGGTGACGAAGCACCGAATCAATGGTGACCCCAGCCCCGACGTTTCATCTCTCCCACCACCGATAGAGGCTCCCCCGAAAGCGAACCCTCCCCCGCAAACCCCAACCCCAACACGACGTCGTCCTCCTCCTCCTCCTCCTCCTCCTCCCCTTCCATCGTCCTACCTCCCCGCGTCTCCGCCCCCCTCGCGCGACCCTTATCCAGGTGCGATTCTTTCCTTCCTCGGGGAGGCTTCTTGAAATTCGGTGGGTTGATCGTGCGATTGTGTCTGTGGGGAGGGTGGGGGGTTGGTTCGGCGGCTCCGTGTTTGGGCTCGCGCTTCTTGGGTCGAGGTGGGTGCCTTGTGGGTCGAGGTTTCTTTGCTAGGTTTCGCGGGATCTCGGGGGATTTCTGGGATTCTGTGTGGTTTTTCTTGGAGCGCTCTTGAGGATTTCTTGGTTTCTTGTTCTTGGGTGAGGTGGGGGTCAGTCAACGGGGCGGAATCCTGGGGTTCTTTCTTTTTTTTTTTTTTTTTTTTTTGGTGGGGGAGGGGGGTTTTCTTGATCGTCTTGTGCGAATTCGGAGGCTGAATTTTGCGATCGGTGTAATGCTGATCGCGGCTTTCGCCGCCGGCTTGGGTTCGGCTGTTGACGCGATTCTGGCCTGGAGAGTTGGAAGATTTGTCGCCTGTCGAAAGAATTAGGAAACTGGAGTGTTTTCGCCCGGTAGCAGGACTGGTCTTGAATCATTTTGCTGGCAGAAGGGCCGTTTCCCTTTTTTTTTTTTTTATATTCGTGATTAAGATGGGTTTGGGAGTATTTCGTTTACCTGCTTGAGTTGTTCTGTTTACTTGTTGAATGGTTTTGAAATTTCTGGCCATGAGAGGCGTTTGGGCGGTTCAGGTTCAGGTTTTTTTCGCAATGGGCCATCATTTTCGTTGCCGGAGCTGAAATTTTCCTCTAGTGTGAGAGCTATCGAAGAATATTTGTCAACACTTGGTTTTCTTTGGTTGAATGATGTTGCCTCTTACATTGTATCTGGTTCTTTCTTGTGTTAGATTGCTTTTGGATGGTCAAAATTAAAAGAGAAAGAAAGAAAAAGAAAGCGAGTGGTTGGTTGTTGAATATGCATTTGAGGATGTTGTATCGAGATCTTCTTCTCTACTGGATAAAAGTTGTCCACCCATGTTCTTTAATTTGAAGTTGAGATAATCCAGTAGCTGTTTAAGTTCGAGCTCGTGATCTTTTGCACTGCTTCAAGTAGAGTCTGATGAATCTGACATGCGCTTTGAATCTTTGCAGGCTGAGATTGATAATAGTTTGTCCTCTAGCTGATTGGGCTGCTCTGAACGGGTTTAATTTCTCCTTGTGTTGAGGAGTCAGGACATAAAGGCTGTGTTCTCGTCTAGCAGTTCTATGCTATCTTTACATTCTATTTGGTCGTTGCACTTAGATGGATGTTCCCTCAGTGGAACTACATTCTGATAGCCTACCAGACACTTACCCATTGTTGATGGAGAGGGCAGAGAACGGTAGCAGAAGCGAGCATATTATTAACATAAGGAGCAGTGATGCTTCTTCATCTAGTTCGCATCAGGATAGGTCTTCTAATGGCTTGGATACATTGCAAGATCTAGACAGACATGCGACTACGTCAAGAGCACCAACTCCTCAAACATCAATCCCTTCTAGCAATAATAATTCAAACACTAGAAGTTCCTCGTTTGGAAGGAGAGGTGATGCCCGTCGCCGCCGGAGTCCACTGAATTCAGGGATGTGGATATCTATTGAACTAGGTCTCACGGTGAGCCAGATTGTCGCATCTATTGTTGTTTTGTCCGTGTCCAAGAATGAGCATCCGCGTGCTCCCCTGTTCTTGTGGATTGTGGGTTATGCAGCTGGATGTGTGGCGACGTTGCCTCTTCTGTATTGGCGTTATCGCAATCGTAATCAGGTCTCAGAGCAAGAGTCAAATCAACACCGCCAAGGTCCAGCTCAGATAAGCGTGCCTGCAGGGCCGTTTTCTCTCTCGGTAACAAGAACAACAGATGCAGATGACCGCCATACTACGATTGCGTCCCCTAGGAGTGGTCAAAGAGCAGGAGTACTGAATGCGAGGTATTCATTTATCTTTATCTGTGAATGTTGCAGAAGTTGTTAATTGGTTGGTACGGCTTATTGCTCTATGGCTTGCCAGTGGGAAAAGCTTCATTACTATGTTTTTCTTTGTATGTGTGATATTAAACCTTAGTGATGAATATCGCTTCAGGTAATTTGTAGTTCATCGGGCAAATTTTGTTTGTTACCAGAATTTTCTTTGTCGACCTGATGAAGTTCCATTCATTTCTTTTTCATAGACAGAAAGAACCTTGGTTGCGTATTAAAAGGTATTCTGGCCGTGACAAACATAAGTTCCCAAATAAGGAATCGGAAAAATGAAGTTGTTTTTGAGAAACTCCATTTAGCTTTTTTTTATCAGTCTTCGCTGTACAACACTTCTAATCTAGCTTTCCTCATGCCCTCTGTTTTTTCTTATTGTGACTCATTGGGTAGTCTCTTGTGTCTTTAGGGAAAAAATATGAAATATCGCGCCTTACTCACTAAAAAGATTCATCCTGGTATTATGTTGGGTTGCTTACGTTTTGCCTATGGAAAGCTTCCTGTTTAACTTTTTGAATCTGTACGAAGGTTACAGTTTAGTAATTAGGCACCTTTTTATCCTTGTACCTGTAAATATCCAAAAGACTATAGATCAACATGCACAAACGGATTGGTTGCTCTCGTGAAGAATAATCAATCTGTTGTTGAAGTCATATGACCCCAGTGGTGGAATAGGTGATAAGTCACACATATCAGCCGATGATGTGATTGACTAGATCTGTTAATATCTCTGCTTTCCCGAAATCTGAGCATGCGCTAATTTACAGTTGAAGTTCATACTTCTTTTAACTCTCTTTCCTTAATTGAGCTTGAAAGCCTAGCTACTTCAGAGTTGGTTTTGATCAATCTCGTGACCCTGTACTTTGCTGAAATGAATTTTCTTCACGATACTACGTTTTTGTTTCTGGGGGCTTTTCCCCAGGTAAAACATAGGTCAAATCCATCTTGTAATATTCTTCAATTAAAAAGGCCTTGTGGTTGAGACCTGGTGTCTATGCTGACTTGTTTTAAAGTGGCCACTACTCATTGTCAAGATGTTTTGAGCATCATTTATTTGGTTTCGCTTGTCTGATGGTAATGGCTATAGCCATATCTTTTATTCTGTATCTTACTTCTCTTCTTTTCTAGGCTTTTCTCCTTCTTTTTATTGGGGAATGGTCTTTCCCTGGCCAATTGTGTTGACCCTCCAAAACCCCATGAATGCGACATATGATCCTTTGGACATTCTGCAGATGACTCTTACCAACTATTTATTAGGTTTCTTGTCTAGAGAACCTTTTTCGCTCTACTTTGGTATAAAAAGAGGGCTGCATTTTTCTAATGGGGCTGCTTAGGTGGTTTTTGACAGTCATGTTTTGTTCATATGACGCAGAGTGAAGGCACTAATGGAATACTTCAAAATGGGCTTGGACTGCTTCTTTGCAGTTTGGTTTGTGGTGGGGAATGTGTGGATCTTTGGAGGCCACTCATCTGCTAGCGAGGCTCCCAATATGTATAGGTAATCGATATAAGCTCTTTTTTTCCTTTTTTCAGAGCTGAAAGTTTGTTGAAAAGAATCCTGGTAATCATGTTTAGTGTATCCTTATACTTGGTATTACCTTTCACTTATTTCCATGTACTTCTTCTTGCAGACTATGTATAGTGTTTCTTACCTTTAGCTGCATCGGATATGCAATGCCCTTCATTCTATGTGCAACAATTTGCTGCTGCCTACCCTGTATAATTTCAATCCTTGGATTTAGAGAAGATTTGTCGAGGACAAGAGGAGCCACAGATGAAGCAATTCATGCACTGCCAACCTACAAGTTTAAGTTAAAGAAGAGCAGAAATAGCAGTGATACAGAAAACTCAGGTGAAGGAGTAATAGCTGCTGGAACAGAGAGGGAGCGTACGATTTCTGGGGATGATGCTGTAAGTGTCCCCTCATTTTTCTATTGCGTAGCTTCTTTTTGACATAATTGAAGGTCTCTCGTATTGATCATCTCTTACTAGTCAAGTATAGCCCGATTTGTTTATGGTTGGATGCTTAACAAAATTCCTATCCGTTCTATATTCGAATTCTGAGTAAATGATAAACCAACAAAATCAAGGCCATGTAGTTAGCCCTGTTGATGTGACAAGACCCTACTTGTGTCGGTAATTCTGTCAAATACAGCTTCTTTAATCAACTTGGGGTAATAAATATCATGGAAACACGCTAATATTATTATTTCGGGAGGAGATCAAGAATGATTGTGCCTGAGATAGTTTTAGTTTCCTGATAATGAAATTAAAGAGATGAAATTTAGCATAGTGTAGAACTGGAGCCAGAGATTGTGTTAAATTAATCAACACTACTTATAAAAGCTGCTGATCTTCAAAGTTGAATTCTGATAGTGCATGAGGTGGATCTTGTACTGTGAGACCAATTACTAGATGAATGTAACTCATGCCCATGATTATGAATGAGTTTTAGGGTGACGAAGGCTTTTGTATGGTCAATATTCTTGATACACCTTTGGTTGACAATCACAGTCTTGACTGGTATTTTCGTGCCCGTTATTTAAGCTAGAGAAGACAATAGCTCTAGCTCTTTTTGATGGTTTTCTTAACCATGGGTGCATTGATAGGATTCTGGCTTTTTTTCTTCTCAATATTTGCTCGGTCTGGTTGGTCTGGTAGCTTCTTGATTGTTCTGTTGCTGGAATTGATATGCAGGTCTGTTGCATATGCTTGGCAAAATATGCAAACAACGATGAGCTGAGGGAGCTTCCGTGTAGCCATTTCTTCCACAAGGAGTGCGTGGATAAGTGGCTCAAGATCAACGCATTGTGTCCTCTATGCAAGAGTGAGGTCGGGATACTCACGACAGTGTCGGAAACCGGTGCTGGTGCAGCCTAGCAAAGGGTTTCACCAGGATGACGCGCCCCCTTGGCATGCTGTCCTTTGCGGGATAGCTATAACTGCAGCTGTGAACCACAGGATCTTTCATGATGATTGATGATTGGAATGGTTCAAAATCTACCTTTTTCTTGGTTTCCTCGTGACTGAGGGGGTGACTGAGGGGCGACCGGGAGAAGGTGGCAGCTGTAGCTTTGTGGATGCAGCCACAACGGTTGTTGCGTATGTGATATAGAAAGACAATGGGATGATTTTAGAAACGCTGTAATGTGCCTCTTATGAGAATGGTACTTGGTAGTGACTGTCACTTTGGATGATATGTATCGTTTACAGACGTGGGTTGATAGATCAGGACCTGAAAATCACGGCAATGGAAGGATCTTAACAATGTCTCTCTCTGTCTCTGTCTCTCTCTCTTCACCATGCCTAACTCGGAGTTCAATACATCACCAGGCATTCTTTTGAAATAATCGAAATACTAATCAAGTTTCTCTCTCTACTACGTTGCTTGAGACATAGAGATGAGGAGGTAATGTCGAAGTGGGTGCAATTGGTATTGTCTTAGATAGACAGATAATGACACGAATGATTCATAAACTTTATCCCAATGCATAATATGATTCTTAAACTTTAAATTTGTTCAATTTGGTTTTTGACTTTTAGTTCAATGTGCAATGTTGTCTTTGAACTTTTAAATTGTTTAATTTGGTCTCTGACTTTCGTACCGTTCAATTTAGCCCATAAACTGTATGAAAATGTTCAATTGTTGTCTTTTCATTAATGAAAGTTAAGAGACAGGACATTATTAAATATTTTCATACAATTCATGAATTATATTGAATATATACTAAAAGTTCAGGTACTATTTTGAACAAATTAATAGTTTAGCAATGATATTGTACATTAGGCTAAAGTTCAGGGATTATATTAAATAAATTTAAAAATTAAGGATTGCATCACATATTGTACTAAAGTTTAAGGAACCAATTGTGTCATTATCCCTATATAGACTTGTGGAATGCCCATTACATTCCCTCCTCTTATTAAATTTACTAAATTTAAACTAATAACTTAGCCGTATCATGAAATAGCATTTTTTCATGATCTAAAAATATTATATTGTTTAAAATATTTTGTTTATCATCACAATAATAAGATGTTTTTATTTTCTAATTGATTATTGTGTATGGTTAACATTTCATGATTAAATAGTGAACATTGCTTGAGTTCATTGGCATTCTAAATTAGTAAAATTAGTAATTTATTGAATTAATTATGACAACTCTGACAAAAAAATAATTAATTATGATAACAAATATTAGATGAACTTTTTCTGTAAATGTTGACCAAAGTAATTCTTTTATTGACCTAATAATATATTATAATTGCCCTCATTACTGCTTCTTTCTAATTATAGTGATCTTATATAAAGAAGACCTCATAAAATACTAAGTCAAATTTATTTAAAAATACACAATCATCTATGACATTTATTAATGTCAATTCATCACTTATGATTTTCATATAAATACTTCATAAATATTTTAAAAATTCAGACATAGTATCGTGTAATGAAATCACAATTTCAATAAAATGCATGTCTAATGAATTGAAAATTTAATTTACACAAATTCCATTCCATTCTCCGGCAATCAAACAAAGGAATCATTGTTGCATTCCATTCTCATTATTTTATTTAATTACAACCAAACAAAGAAATTGGAATCTCTTTTCATTTCATTCCATTCCATTCCTTTCTATCATACCAAACGCATTATCGACACTTATTTTATATCATATTTCCTTCGAACGACATTATAAACGATCGAAACCTATGAGTAAAGATATGCTCGGGCAATACACAAACCAGGTATCTAGTTTAAGTCTAAATCTTGTCATTATCCACTTCAATACTTTTAGAGAAACATCTCATCAATCTTTACACAAAAATTTTACAAAAAGATAAACAAGATTATTCAAAAATGTTTTCTCTCATAAGAATGAAACAGAGCACCCAATATAAATATATAAAATTACCTGAAACGTGATCCGAAAACATGAAGAGAGAGGTGGGTTACATAGTGGAAAGTAAAGGGATGGGCATATTCCAATCTTTTAATTTGGGTGGCAATACTGGAATTTGAAGGAATTCTCATTTTGTTTAGTTTTATTTGGGCATATAAATCGAGGAATGGAATGAGAATTGAAGTCTAAAACTCCTACATTGCCCATAGAAAGCTTAAAAACCGGTACCCCGATTTAAAAGTCAAGAAAATCGAATTTGCACGCGAAAATGTCAAAGGATAATACGGATACAAAAAAAAATTCATTTTTCCACATAAAATGAGGAAGATGAAGAGAATATAGGAACAAATTTCTCGATGAAGGAATGGCAATTCCTTTGGAAATGATGATTTCAATAACAAGGAATGCGATTAAGAAATGTAAATCAAATTTCCATTTCAATCTACTAAAGTGGTGCCGATGTTTTCTTCTCACTAACGCAATCAAGAGGCGAGTGGGAAATTGGCAAATATAATATGCAAATGCTGAGTAGTCTATAACATGGGCGGCGTGGAAATCACGATTGCAAAGACAAAGCGTCGCCAAATAGTCCGGGAGCAAACGTTCTCTTCTAGTGTAATGGATTTTACGAAAGGAAAGTTTCGGGAGTTAGGTGCATAAGAGGGGGACAAGTTTTGATGACTTTTTGTTATAAATATCTCGAAAAGTTTTGGTGATCAAACAATTTAAAAATTAACGGCGAAGAAAGTAATTAACACGTATATACAAGGAAAAAGCTCAAAAGAAAATATGCATATCATTTAAATAAATAACACGAAAACCCCTGAATCGATACACTTATCACGAATTCACCTCAAATTAATTTTCTTACTACCAAAAATTCCGAATTGATACACTTTGACAATTTTACCCTAAATTAATTTTTTAATCACCAAAAACCCAAAACCCAAAACTGGTACATTTGTAATGAATTTACTGTCCGTTAATTTCCGTAATATTGAATTAATATCACGAAAAATCACAAATCGGTACACCTAGTGACAAACGGAGGTAAAAAAATCTAAACTGGTACACCCGTCATTGCTACGTATCATTCAATTCAGTAATTTGACGATAAAATTTAACGGAAACTAACAGAGGTAAATCACAAATCGGTACACCTGGTGACAAACAGAGGTAAAAGACTCTAAACTGGTACACCCGTCATTGTCACGCGTAATTCAATTCAGTAATTTGACGGCAAATTTTACCGGAAACTAACAGAGGTAAATCGCAAATCGGTCCGCCTAGTGACAAACGGAGGTAAAAAACTCTAAACTAATACACTCGTCATTGCCACGTGTAATTTAATTCAGTAATTTGACGGTAAGAGTTAACGGAAACTAGCATAGGGTTATACCTCGGTGCCCTTAACTTCACTATTGGCCGGAAAAAGAGCGCACAAAAAAAAGGGCAAAAAATGAGGAAAACGAAAAATCCGACGGCGAAGGACCGGCCAGGCGAAACGCGATCGACGGTGCCCCATACCGCCACGCGTCGGGTCGCACCTCTATCCGTCCGCGAGGCATCTTTGACACACGGCGTGCACAAAATCGAGAGAGTCGGCAGAAATCAGATCAGCCCAAACCTTTCTAGGGTTTACTTTCTCTCTCTTCCTCCCCCTCTCTCTCTCTCTCTCTATGCTCGAGGCCCTCTTCCCGACGTCTCCCCGCTCAGGTACGTCGCCGGAACGAGCGCCGTCGCCGGAATTCCCCGCCGCCGGCGTGTCGAATCGGCTTCGGGCGCTAGGTCCCATACATGCCTGGGTGTTTTTTTCCTTCTCCTTCTTCGTTTATCTTTCTTTCTCCGCCTTCCGTTGGCTTTGTTTCGTGTGAAATTCGGTGAGATTGGGCTCCCTTCTATGGAGAGACGTTTTGCATTTCCTCTAGTCGTGCGTCGATCGAGTTCCCGAATCGGGGTTTTTCTGCCGTGTTTGTATTGCGCTGGCCGCGAAAGGCTTTGAATTTGGGTGGGATTTGATGGTAGATGTAGAGGCAGCCGCGGGGGCTTTCGAATGATCACGATGCTATTGGCCTAAAGTGGGCTTTTTTTTTCTTATGTTGTCTTGTTTGCGTTCGTTGTTTGATGCGGTATTCCTCGTTTTTGATGTGGGTATCTGATATGCAGATGGCGTGTATTTGATTTTTGAAATTCCCAAGTTTGTCAAAGGGATTGTCTTTGATCTATCGAAATGAGGTTTTCTCGGTCTAGAAGCGCCGTTGCAAAACCGGATTGAATCGAGTTTCGTTGTTTTGGTTAGTTTGACTGTTCGAATCTTCGATGTTGCATTTAGTTTCGGAAGATCGTTTTGGGTTGCGTGGATTTAATTTTCTTTCTCCTGTTGGTTGGAACTGGTCGCCGAGAGTTGTCGTGGATGCATGGTCATGGTCCTTGTTCTCTTTTTGAGCGTGAGCGCTGGGTTTTTGGGTGTCGGGGGATGCATGGTCGGAATAAGCACTCGCCAGATGTAATTTGAGCGGCTTTAACGTGTGAAGGCTTTTTATATGAGCTGCTTTGTTAGTACTATGCTGTTTATATGTCCAGTCCTCTTGTTGCTATAAAGGATGATCTTGATATTGGTATCTCTACCTGTGTATATTCCTTCTTTGAGAGGTTGGTATTTCATAGTTGATCAGAAGTCACTGTTATCAAGCAGCAAGCTATTTTGATTGTGATAGTCTTGTCGGATTTTCAGTTCGTTTACTTCATTTGGTAAGGTATTAATGGGCGAGTGTTCTGTTGATGGATTATGGTTGATTTAACAAAATTAAGGATGGAAGCACTTGAGAAAAAGTTGGAGTGCTAAGATAGAAGATTAGGTAAATTGGTATGAGATGGCTTTGACGTGTATAATGATGGTCTGCAAATGATCCAGCAGGGAAACTGCGACTTGCCATTGTTTTTTTGTTTTTATTTATTTATTTGTTGGGGGGTGGGCGAAGTTGAAAGGTTAAGAGAAGAGGAAGACCTAAAACGACATGAGCCTAACTATTAGAGAAATCTGCGGTACTTCATTGTGATGTAAGATTGGGGAGAAGTCTTGGTTCTTTTTCGTATTTAGGTTACCACATGTAGAATTCTTGCATTAGATCCAGTTTTGTATCCTAAAATCGGTGACTTGCTGTATGTAGAATTTTTGTCTTATATTTTTAGAAATTTTGATTTTACTAGAGTGCTGAAATAGTCCTTTCTGTTTCGTATTTTGTGTGAAATTGTTTGTGTCGATGAATGGACTAATCTGATTGCCTTTGGTTCTAAGTATTTAGGTAGTTCATGTATTTTGCATCACATACAACATTTCAAGTTTCATTTAAAATGCCTAATTTCATTTTATTTGTTTTGATTGTAGTGCTGGACTCTTGATGGATGCGACCTGATTGTAACCCATCCGAGGAATCTTTACATTGACTAGGTGGTGTTTCTCTCTATTTGCTTTTTGTGTAGCATGTCAAACAACCTGGTATCACAGCCTTTGTCGATACCAAGTACGCAGATGGCTTCATTGGAAGCCATTCCAAATAGAGTGGAATCATCAATGCGAGACGTCCAAATGGGTTACCCTGGGATTGTTCCTGGCGAATCTGCCTCACAGCCTTCACTGTTAAGACAACAAAGAAATGCTGGCACTATGTCACTGTTCGAGAATAATGCTGGATATATAGAGGGCAGGGAAAAATTTTTGGTGCCACAACGAAGTTCAATGCCAATGGAAGATATGGGTAGCATGTTCAGCAATCAGGCAGTGCAGCAGCTTCCAATGCTGAACAAGAGGAAGGCTCCGATGGGGCCCATGCCCAGCAGCCCTTCGCCTCGATCAACTATGGTGTCTAATAAGCGAGCAGCCCAAGTGGAGCATAGGCCGTGGTTGCAACCATCAGCACCTAATAGAAAAAGCATGCCTGGGCAGTCCATACCGACGCCAGGAGTAAAACACTTGCTGGCTCTAAACAGGAAGCTGGGACCAGTGGAATCCATTTCCCCGAGATCAGTGCCACAGCGTCCATCAGTTCCAAAGAATCAGATGTCTAATGTGCAACCATCTCCAAAGGTTCAATCTGATTCATTTGGGTCAGTGAGATCCAAGATGAGGGAATCGCTAGCTGCAGCATTAGCTTTGGTCAGTCAGGAGGAAGGTAGATCTCCAACTGGAAAAAATTCTGAAAACAGGGATCTAAGTGCGCCGAGTTCGAGAGTGGATGCTCGGCCTGCACCCAATTCCAGTGATGCTGTTGATAATGTACATGAAGTTCAGGAGGGGAAAATCACTTCTTGTGATGGATTCGGTATCCATCATGTCCGCAATAGCCCAATTGTGTCGCAGGAGGCTTTTGCTACTGAGCGTAGCCGTGATTCCAACATGCCCTCAATATCTAATGTCCAGGACTTGCAATCTGGTAGTGTTCTGGTTCCAGAAGATCTTCCTTTTGGTGACAACTTCTTTGTGAAAGATGAGCTTTTGCAAGGGAATGGACTATCTTGGGTACTGGATTCAGACCCAAATGTGGGGGAAAGAAGGGGTAATCAAGATGGTGAAATGAAAGAGAAAGTGCTTGATGAATTGAATGGACGAAACGCAACGGCAATTGAATCGCCAGAAGTTTTGGCATCCAAGATCGAAGCTGAGCTTTTTAAATTATTTGGGGGTGTTAATAAGAAATATAAAGAGAAGGGTAGGTCTTTGTTGTTCAATTTGAAGGATCGTAGTAACCCTGAACTGAGAGAAAGAGTTGTTTCTGGAGAAATTCCTGCAGAAAGACTTTGCTCTATGACTGCCGAAGAACTTGCTTCGAAGGAGCTTTCCCAGTGGCGAATGGCAAAGGCTGAAGAGCTTGCTCAAATGGTGGTTTTACCGGACTCTGAGGTTGATATCAAGCGTCTGGTGAGAAAAACGCATAAGGGGGAGTTTCAAGTGGAAGTGGAGCAGGATGATGTCTCAGTGGAGGTTTCTAGTGGGCTAAGTTCTGGTACTCGTGATCGGAAAAAAGCTGATGATCAGGAATCCCCTGTGAATAAACCTGGAGAAAGGGATGAGAACATGAAGGCTGTAGATAGAAAGAGTGATTTAGCAGTCCAGGGTGCTGCATACACTCTTACAATTCCAACTGAAGACCATGCACCAGATGTAGATATATTGGAAGAAAATGTGACAAAGGATCTCCCTCCAATTGTGTCCCTAGATGAATTTATGGAATGCCTGGAATCGGAGCCTCCGTTTAAAGATTTACAGGAGGATGCTGGAAAGTCTGAGCCTGCATCTGAAAAGGATTTGAAGATTCGATCCCCTGAGGGAAGTCTGAATGATTCAGCTGAGATGACTGAAAAGAAGTCTGTTGAAATATTTCAGCCTGCCTCTGAAAAGGATTTGAACGCTAAATCTCCTGAGAGAAGTCCGAATAACACCACTGATATGAATGAAGAGAAGTCTAGTAAAGTTGAGGAAACATCGTCCCCGAGTGACATCAACATTACATCTAGTGACCACCATGGAAAATATGAAAGCAAAGATCCTGCAGTAGCATTGAAGGGTGAGCTAATTTGGGAAGGCTCCCTTCAAATTATAACTACCATCATCTCAGTTATTGGCATTTTTAAGAGGTAATTAATTTTGTGGTTTTGGTTCTCTTTTTCTGTTTAAGTATGAGGTCTGGTTGAAGGGAATTTTTCTTGTTGACATTTTACCTTTCCATTTACTTGTAGCATTTAAATTTGACTTTTAGTTCATAGAGAACACCTGAAAGCTTTTCCTACATATAAATATTGATTTGTAAAGTCATTTAGATCTTTTTTTATAATATTTAAAAGATAAAAGTATTTGTCCGATTTCAAAATGGAAAGTAAAAAGTACGTACAAAAAAGTTTGTACATCTGGACCAGTGATTTTTGTTAGAAGATTTGCTATACCTAGTAGAAAGAGGTAATACTGAGCCTCATGTTGGCTGTTTGTATGGTCCTGCACTTGCAATTAGGTTTTCTAACTTCATCTTGGAAATAGGCATTTTGCATAGTTGTTAATAAGGATGTTCTCAGTGGTGATATGTCCATATCTGTGGGCTCAGGAGGCTACTTTATGCAAGACCTTATCGATTAGGTTGCTTTATGAGTTAGGCTTTTAACTTACATTGTGAAGTTAACCTGCATTTGTTTGATTGAATGTAAGCTGGCATTTGATGACTTGTTCTTTAGTCTCCTTTTGCCATGTTATGAGGTATATATATAAATGTTCTGGGTATCCTAGTGATGTCTTTTTGGTTAGCAATGTCCTTTAATACTATGATGTCCTTTTGGGTATCGATTTTTCCACCAGCGGTGAGAAGACGCCATCGAATGATTGGAGCGGCTCTCTAGAGATCAAGGGAAGGGTCAGACTTGATGCATTTGAGAAGTTCCTTCAAGATCTTCGAATGTCCCGTAGTCGTGCAATCATGGTATCTCGAGATCTTTTATTTTCCATTGAAACCTTTATGTACTCGGAATGTTTGCTGCGCAGTAATTATTTGGAAGGGGAAATACTACTAATATATCTGTTGATATATTTCTCAATTTTCTTCAATATAGTCCTACAATATCAGTTCTCTGTGACGCAAGCTAGGTTAATTTTATGATCCATGCGAGTGTATGGTTAGAGAACCGAGAGATACTGAGTGAGGTAAAAAATTAAACCCATTCATACTTCAAGGATTTTCCTTTTTCACTGTGCATGCCTATCTCAGCTGATTTGCCAGAAGTTCGCATTTCAAGATTCCTGGTGTTGCTCTTGTCAACTTTGAGAAGCTCTTTAGCTTGATAATATATATTTTAGCAGAGAGTTAAAATGGGAATGAAATTTTCATTTCAAGCAGATGTCTTGGAAAGCTGTGAAGAACCGGGTGGTACTTTGTGGTAATCATTTCTAATATTGTCAAAAATTTGTAACTTAGAGTGCAAATGGCAAAGTGAGAGTTGGAAATCACGTTCCCAGATTACTTGAGGAAACTTTTCGCCGATGGGACATGTATAATTTTGATCGCCTTTTATGATTCTCTGTGAGGAATAGAAACACAACGGTTCACTACCTGAGAAAGTTGAGGGGCGTCAATTAAAGCTAATGTGACCCATTCGTTGGTTCAACTTTTGCAGGTGGTGCATTTCGTTTGTAAGGAGGAATCATCTGAAAGCGAGCGTGCAAGCCTTTGTGAGGTAACAATACTTCATCAATTTACTGCCAACCGGGCGTCATATTAGCGTCCTCTTCTGATAAATGGCGTCTCTCCAGGTCGCGGATTCGTATGTCTTAGATGAGAGAGTGGGTTTTGCTGAGCCTTCCCAAGGAGTGGAACTCTACCTTTGTCCACCTCATGTGAAAATCCGCGAAATGCTCAGCAAGATCCTACCGGAAGACCAGCTTAACGTGCTTAGCGATGTAGAAAACGGCCTAATTGGTGTTGTTGTATGGAGAAGAAGTCATTTAACTTCCGCAATACCATCCCACACCACTAAATTTACCTCGAAAAAGCAGCATTTCTCCTCAAGGAGGCATCAAGAAAAGGATGTAAACTTTAATTCGAACTTGCCACACGGGCGTCTTGCCCATCCTAGTAGCATGCGACCACAACCCAGTGTTGATGGGGATGACGATGACGATGTTCCCCCTGGGTTTGGGCCCGGCGCAGCGAGAGCTGCCCGGGACGAAGACGACCTACCGGAGTTTAATTTTTCTGGCGGGTCGAGGTCTGTGGGATTGAACCCGACCCAGAACGTGTCTGCGGGTTCGGGACTGGCTCCCTCTTATGGGCATTCCCGGCCGCCTGTAGACCACATAAGGGAACTCATACTTAAGTATGGACAAACAGGAGTGGGAGCTCCTCCAGAAAACTTTGGCGTTCCTGTACAGCCGTGGAATGACGACGACGACGACATTCCAGAGTGGAACCCACAGGGCTTATATAACTTACGACAGCCATCGCGGGGTGGTAGGCCGGATGCACGTGTTGCATCTGCCCAGCGCTCGCAAAGCCCCAGTGCCTATTTATCGCGAGAACCGTTAGCTAGGAATGCACAGCGGCCAGCTTCTTCAGGCTTGCATGGAGGCCAAGTCTATGCCGCGCCCCAAGCTCGGCCACCGGGGTGGCGGCAAGAGACTCGTAGGGATAGGGGGTTTTGATCTTTCTTTTTGGTTGGATGTAAATTTCGCTGTAATCACTCTTTTTTGGCTCTCGTTTTTTGGAGAGATCTGGGCAGTACTGTAAGTTGTTATTCTTAGATTATTGTCACCTTTTGGACTTGGCAGTTTTTTGGTTCTTTTGGTCGGAAGCTTCGCTCTTTTTGAATGGTTCTGATGATTGCCGTCACGTTACTTTCGCATTCATTCTTTATTTCGTTCTTTTTGCACGTTCACGCAGAGTGAAAAGGCAGAAAATTACGAAACCACTTTTGCTGAACCCATGATGACTTCATAAACCGATGTGGATCTCTTTCTCAGTATCTTTTTGCCAGTTGATTCAAGAATGGAATTTGCAGGCTCATAAGGTACCGATCTGTTTGTGCTTCCTACGAGGGATGTAGTTTTTAGAAACTGGGTGTGATCCATTTGATCGGCGATCTATACAAGCTTTCTTCTGGTTATGTTGAATGATGTATTTTTTGAGAGAGCGGTTATTTAGGGGGTTAATATTGCGAAAAATCATAAACTTGTACACTTATAATAAATTTATCCAAAAATAATTTTTTGACAATAAAAAATCTCAAATTGGTACACCTGTGGCAAATTTATTCTTCGTTAATTTCCGTTAAATTTTACTTTCAAATTGCTTAGTCAAATGATACATGGCAGTTGACGGATGTATCAGTTTAAGGTTCAGGTTTACAAGTTTGTGGGCCTTTTTATTTTGTATTAATTGAATTTAACATAGGGCAAATTTATCATAAATGTACCAGTTTGAGATTTTTAGTGGTAAAAAAAATTATTTAAAATAAATTTATCACAAATATATCAATTTAAAATTTTTCGTGGTATTAACCCTTCTTTAGGACATGGGCGTTTGATCCCACTGGTTAAAAGATAACAAGGGAAAAGGCGCAGCCAAGCAGCCTCTGTGAACTTCGCAGATCTGTTGATCTTGGCCCGCACAAAGAGGACGAAACATGGTTAACAGGAGAAAGTATGCGTCAACCCGGAACTGATTGTCCGTAATTTTCACGCTATGTAACGTAGAAAAGAAGGAACACCATCACTGTTCAACTCTTTTCAATTCCATGAAGGTGATATCTCTACCCTCAAAAGGGATTTCGAGGGAGATAAAAGAAAGAATGTGGGACGGATCACATAGAATGTCCTCATGCACAAACATCTCCTATCAGTGTTCGCCTCGGCCGACATCCGAAAGCCGCCGCGAATGATGCTTTTCGCTGAATGTATGTAGGTACGGTTGTCTCAACCCCCGAGTGCGCGCTTGAGCCCCGCTCGTTGCTCCTCCGTCAATCTGGTCGGGAACTTCACCTCGAACTTGATCCTCAGATCTCCCCTGTTCCTGGGCTCCTTCACTATGGGCATCCCTTCCCTCGCGACTACCAGCTCGTAACCGGGGCTCACGATGTCCGTCACTGGGATCGACAGGTCCCGGCCATCTAGCGTGGCGAGATTCACGGTCGTGCCCCCGATCGCCTCCGCCAGCGTCACCCTGTGGTTCAGGATGAGGTCATTGCCGTCTCTTTGGTAAACGTCGTGAGCCTTCTCATCTATCACGAACACGAGGTCGGCGGGGAGTTGGTTCGGCTGCTCGTTCCCTTTGTCGGGGAAAGTGATCTTCGTTCCTTTCTTCCATCCGGGTTTCACCTCGATGGTCAGTATCTCCGTCTCCATGGTGTGTCGGCTGCGGCATTAGATCTTATGGTTAGCGAAATAAGCGGATAATGTGGCATGAGCTTGTCTAGTCATTGGCATAGCGTAGCCTAGGATGACCAAAGAGCTCATGGCATGCTGAATTTGATGAACATTAGACGAGTCTAAAACACATTCTCAGACAAGATTGAGAACATCAACCGTCATATGCAAACAGAGAGTTGGATATATGGCCAACGAACAAATTCGCTTATTCCGGGATAAGGCGGTCGATAGCTAGCTCCGAATTGACGAACAGCTTCAGCTTTACCGATGTTCGAAATAGTGTGGTAACCATTGTATCTGACTCGAAAATAAGTTAGAGCAAGTTTGACAGATTGCTACGCAACAGATATGATCATGTTCCTAATAGTTTCACAAAGTCGTGAGTTTTTACCAGTTTTTTGCCAAAACTTTACTGAGTTTGCATCGACCAAAATGGAAGCTTACACAAGGATAATAGGTGTGCATACCCATTGGCGTCCATCACTGTTCTTGATATCTTCATTTTCCTTGTTGATCCCGAGTATAGTTCCTCGAGAGTGCAAGGCAGCTTGCTCTCGATCGGTGGTGGCTTACGGGGCATAGCACCACCCCCTTCGCTATACGTTCGGAAAATGTTCTCGCCTCCGCCAAATCCCCCAAACATTCCTCCACCCCCGTCAGATTGGAATCTCATCGACCTCCCAGGTCCTGATGACCCAAACTCGAAAGGGCTACTCCCGAAAAACTCCGCGAATATGTCTTCCGCGTTTCTGGGGTTGAAACCGCTCGAGTTGCCGCTGCTACCAGGAGGGGGCATGTCCTTCAAGCCTTCCTCGCCGTACTGATCGTAAATCACCCTTTTTTGAGGATCATTCAAAACCTGCATCAAAGTGGGAAAGCACATTCAATGTCACGATAAACCAGCAGTAGCAGATGCTTTATTCAACAGATTTTTTTGCGACACGACACACGCAATAACACAGATGCATTCAAAAACAAATTTAGAATGATACTTTTGGGGCGTCATATGCAAAACAATGAGCAGTTGATTCTTCTCTCATCGGCCTACATTTCCAAGAATTTTTTCTATTAGGGGATGACATGGATGTCTATCTTCGACTCAACTAATGCCTACAAATGCACGCAAACCGTCCCGTCCACCTATGCAGGGCAGGCTGCGGGCATGGCCTATAAGGTTAGTGCGAGATTCTATAATTCAAACGCGAAATCTGCTGCATCCTCGACCGCTCAGCCGACCCGAAGAGTTACATGTCCACGATTTCAAGACAGAACATGAAGTTACATGGAGGAAATCAGATTGGAACAAAAGAGGGGGAATTGCCTCATAGGCTTCAGAGATCTGCTTGAATTTGGCCTCGGCTTCCTTCTTGTTGTTGGGGTTCTTGTCGGGATGCCACTTCATTGCCAGTTTCCGGTACGCCTTCTTCAGATCATCGTCCGTCGCGTTCTTGTCCACCTTCAATATCCCGTAATAATCCACCCCCATTTTTCTGTTCTCTCCCTAACGTTTCTTGAGATTCTGAGCCGAACCCAGAAGAGAAAATTGCAAATCCTCAAAATGGCGACAAACTCAAGATCCTACAAAGAATCAACGGATATCAAACATCGATGGAGATGGTCCTAGAATGCGTGAATTATATCTCTCCCTGCCTGGCTCGTTCGGTATCTAGAATGATCAAGATCAGAAACATAACAGCCTCCGGTGTTGAGCTAACTCATCAATGAAACAAGTTTCTCTCTCTCTCTCTCTCTCTCTCTCTCCCTATCTTTCTCTCTCTCTCTAACTTGCATCCTCCGACAATCAAAGACTTTTAACAGACAGAAATTCAAGGGAGCTCCAGGAGCATCCACGTGGATGCGTGTCTTTGTCTACTCGTTTTGTTTCATCGCAAATCTCTCTCTCTCTCTCTCTCTCCCTGTGGATAGGCTTGTGCTTCTATCATGCTAACTTTTGAAACTTTGTCAAGGGGATGAACTGAGATTTCCCATGCAATCAAAAGACATGCAGTCGCGTAAAAACCAAACAAACTTACGACATTTCTTTAACCTCTTTTATCCTTTCAATCCTTTTGTTCTTCCTAATATATGATTTTGTTTCTGTTCTTTTGCTTGCACAAGATCGCGGTTGATCTCACGAAACACGTCGAGATCTATATCATTGTCAAATTGTTTTCCGAGTACGGCACCGACGACGACCACGGTTCTGTGTTTTTCTTGCCCTCTACTTAATCTTTTGGTTTCGGAATATATATGAATAAAGTTCCTCACGAGTGTCCCGCCGGCTGCAGATTTCTGAAGGACAGGCTTTGTCCACAATGACTTCTACATAGCTGACCAAATTATCAGGTTGTTGTTAGTACGACAGTGGTCATGGCCGGCCGGCTTGTTAGGGCCGTCATGGCCCGGGTCCGACCGGCCTTACGACAAATTTGGCGAATCTGAGCGAGCGATTCTTCCCTTGGGTCCGGGTTGCTTACCTTTGCCGGCATAGGCCGTTTCAATATCGTATTTAATGTATTTCTGGATCATGGGCGGACTTGAGCAAGAAGTTTCAGATTCGATTCTAGGCGTGACCCGTCCAGAGCCGTCCACTGTCAGATTTAGCTAATAAGTTGCGTTGCATCACTCTGTTCGTGTAACTATTTCGTCATTGCCAAAATAACACATAGTTTCTCAGAAACACTGTATTTTTTATTTTTCGCAAAAAAAAATCGATGTTTCTAAAAATAGGGAGGTTATATGGGCCTCTAAATTATTTCAAATTTAAAAGAAAACCTTACTTTAAATATAAAACGCAGATATAATTCTAAGGGCTAATATTACAAAAAATGCCCACTATAACACTTATTCCACAGACTGTTTTATGTATCATAAAAAATCTTAAATTATGCTCAGTGTAACCCTAACCAATACCACAATTTTTTTTTTGTGTTCCCAAAACTCCCAAACTTGTAGTAGTGCGACAATTTTTTTTTGAATTTTTGTCACATTGGCACAAATTTAGAGTGTTAATGACACAAAAAAGAAGTTTGGGTTACACCAAGGTTTAGGATTTTTGTGGTAAACATAGTAATTTGTCAAACTCGTACAATCTCGGGGATTTTGGTGATAAAAAGAAAAAGTTTGGAGTATTGGCGTCACGGTAAGCATAGATTGTGATTTTTCATGGTGTATTTCCCTAATTTTCAAACGATAAAAAGTACGACTTGATTTCGCGTTATCATTTTGTTTTGGAAAAAGAAAATGAAACCGGATCAAGCTGCACAGACGATTAGATTTCATCTGTAAATCGTTCTTTTCAAATAAAAAATGCACTTGGACCAAAACAAACCGCTAAACAACAGTTTAGTTCAATGATGCGAACTGTTTTCTTCTTACTCTAGGAGTACCTGTTCTCATAGTCTAAAGAGAAATATCAAAACCGACATACGTACAATGTCATTGACTAGTTAACATTATTAGGTGAAAAATGAAACATTAGATGATGAGAGGTGCTCATATCGATATGATTCTACATATCGGTGTTATCAATAGTAACTTTTGAACATGCTACATGAATACAAGCTTTTCTTATTTGAGCGCGCAATGTCATGTCAATACGTTGCTAGCATAAGTGTCCCATGAACCACCTACACTGTCACCCTTGCACAATGGCCTCCAAAGACCGACTCGATTGGCTCAACGCTTTCTAAAAGGAAAACGAACTCGCCGCCGCCGCCGCCGCCTCTACCCTCTTGGAAATCACCTCCGTGCTAGGCTGCGGGCGCACAAATTCCACAAGTCTTCTCCCTCGCCATAAACACCTACCTCGCTCACGGGTGACTAATGGCTATCATCCCTGATCATGACGATGAATTGGGAGATGGCAGTTTCCAGCATCCATATGCTAATGTAAAAGTCGTCTAAAAGCCTTACAATTATAGAGGAATAAACAATTTATGATCTCCCGGTCACATATATAAACTTGTATATATAAGCCTTACCATCTCAATCGGTGATCATGTGAGGTCTGGACCCATTCAATTAGTAATCACGATGATATTAGTCAACATCATCTAATCGGAGATTTTTTAGGTATACATTATTGTCGAGCAAGGACTGCATTATTTCCTAGAGAGAGAGAGAGAGAGTGTGTGCGCGCGCGCATGTGGGTATGTCAATCTTTAGCCTGGAGTAAATGCGAGTATAAAAGTCGTCCGGAAGCCATATCATGAAGTTTTAATGAAAATTGATGTATGATCTATATATTATATAAACTTTAAGTCCGTTTCGATCATTAATCATGTAAGCTCCACGATAGGACCCATATAATTAATAATTGAGATGATATTTGTCAATGCGATCTACAGACATGCAATAACTTCTCAGCAGTAAGCTAGCCTTTTTTCTCCTCCATTTAATACAAATCACTGATGAGTCTTAAAATCGAGTTTGACCTCGCACAAACGTTGCTAGTTACTTCTTTACTCACTCTTTCGCGCTACTTTAAAGATTGTGCTTCTCCCTTATGCAGATCCTAACATCCTCGATGAGTAATGAACCGCCTTTCTGTTCAAGAACTAAATTCGGTTTCTTAAATATATTTCCTTTAGTAAGATACCATACCAGAGCTCAAGCATGTGCTACGAGCATGCGTGTGGTGGACAGATTTACGTCTAGAAAGAAAGCGTAAAATTGAGTTGGTCATTCTTAGAAGACTATTGAAGGGTGGTTTTGAAAAACTAAAAGCGAGACAAATGACAATTGTAGTTTAATAGCTAAGATGTTTGTGAGGATACTCGTGTGAATTTTGCTAGAGAAATCCTACATTGAATATTTGGTATGTGTACATTAATTAATATATTAAGTTAGCTCATAACTCATCAGCTTAAACTTTTCAGTGAAAATAAATCTAACTGGATATGTTAATAGGCTCGAATTTGAGCTCCCTCTTGGTGATCTCTGCAAATAAAAAGTATCGAGCTTCTTGCTGCGCACTCCTAATAGTGTCAATCGTACTTGTTCAATGGTAAATCATTTCAAGAATCATACGAGGCCCATTTGTTTTTCCTCTCAAGGCAACGATCCAGGAGAACTGTTACCATACCATATGAGAACTCTTGATGTCCATACCCACCTCCTCTCTCTCTCTCTCTCTCTCTCTCTCTCTCTCTCTCTCTCTCTGTGGCTGTGGTGAACAGGAGATTCGACTTTGAGGAGATCCGGTCAGGCCACCGGCGATGGCCAAAAATAGCTTTATCAGCAGACAGATTCTCTCTCTTCTCATTTTTGGCTAAGTTAGTTGATATAGTGCTAGGAAAACTGAATCTTAGTGGAAACAGCACAAAATATACACTGTTTCAATGACATCAAGAAAAGGCACAGCAGGGCGATCACAGAGTACGCCAAGACAGGAAATTCAAACAATTACTCCATGAGAATTCGCCAGCGCACTGATCTTATCTCCTGGGCACGCTGGGGACATCATATACAAAAATCAGCAGCTCTCTCTAGATGACTTACGCATCACTTTCAGAATCTGATCACAAACTCATAATCATCTTCCAAACACCAATTCGGTTTTAAAGCACTAAAGATTTTGCAGATTCGAGCAACGATGGCTCTTGAAACTCGAAAAAACAAAAGCGGCGAGCATATTGCATATGAACAAACCATCGGCGACTATACAATGCTGCAACGTACCCTGTTTTGGGGTTGCCCCTTCTTGAACAACAACTATGTAGAAGGGGAAAAGCGCAGCTATTTTTTCCGACTCAATGATATGTAGAGTGGTGGGTTGGATCAGATCAGCCAGATGATGAAGCAGTTGCCTCACCCTTCACACTCTTCAATTTCACATATCCAGACTCCACGACAGAACTAGGCACTGCGACATCACCAATGTCAAGAGTTTCTGGTAGATTTTCAGGAAAGTCATCGAGGTTGAACTGCATAAAGAAATGATCCAGCTCTTAGGAATACAAACAACATTTAGAAAAACAGATTTTGATGAAATCCACACAGAGATGCAACATTTGACCAGGTCAAGCAGAAGTGCAATATCAATATACTATTTACAACTAGTCGACATCATCTTATTTAGAACAATTATCGGATTGGCATATCTTTCACCTGTTATCAGAATGATACGGCACTGTATGAACAAAAGTATTTTCCTTGTCAATCCAGATGGAATCATAGTATAGAGAAGGTTAAGTAGAGATCTACACATAAAAGAAATCTCTTGCCACAAAAAAAATGTGAACTATGAATAATTCAACTAAAAGATTCTAACCAAGCATATTAAAAATTACCAAAGCACATTAAAAATTACCATTATTGGATGTTAATTAATCATCTTCAGATAGTCCATTCATGCTTGTCAACTATTTTTACTAATCTCATTTCAGAGTCCAACAGGTAGCTGGACAGGACAAACATGCCACCCCTATTCCTCACAAAAATTGCATAAAATACTTATAAAATCATGTTCAACTTCAAAAGGCAATTGGAATCTGTCCTTGTAAATATGCTAAAAAGAGCTGACAAAAGTCACCTCAAGTTGGCTCAGCATGTCAATAGTTGCATCCAGATCTCCCTTATTTGCCAGGTAGACATCAGCTATGGATTGATCAGATAGTCCAGGAAATTGCATCTGAAGATACTCTAGGTCCATTTCCAATTCCTCATCGGGCAACTGTTTGTCTGGAAAATTAATTGGTTGCTTTGATGTTGAACCATGCGCAGAGTGGCTCTTTGAAGAGAAATACTCTACAGAAGAAAAATTTAAAGTCTCATGGAAATTTGGGTGAATAGCTGCTCTCCCTCGGTCCTGACCTTGATCAAATTGCACAAGAGGTTCAGAGAAGACAGTCACATTGGAGGTCTTAAAGTCTCCCAATGTTCCTTCAAAAGCACCACCTTTATGATCTGCTACTCTTTTGGAAAGTGGTACGTAAGATGCCGCATATGGATTTAAAGAGGAAGATGCCGACTTCATTAGCTTAATTTGCTGCTTGGTAAAGGACAAAGTACTTGAAATTAAACCCCTCACAAAAAATCTGAAGTAACAAACCATTTACTCCAACAAATGAGATAAAAATGAAATTGACTAAGAATCAATATAGAAAGCAGTTGTACAGAAGCAAAATAACAAATGGTCACTCTGTCCTACTTTGCTCAGCTCATTAGCAGCACAGTGGCAGAAAAAACAGTGCACCAAAAAGTTCTACTCTAAGGAGGCCAAGAGAGCACAAAAGTAAAATGAGACAATAAATGTAGCCAGAAAATAATATGAGCCACAGATGTATCTTCAATCACTTTCGTCTCATGGTCCCCACCGTTTTTTAGCTTAAGCACGTTCTTTTCAATTAACTAACCTAACTACCCTCCAAACCCTAGATTCTTTCAAGCATGTATTCATATGAATAACACCATTTTTAGGCAATTTATGATCTATAGATTGTCAATTTCCTATCACAGATTATTTTAAAACTTTTCCTTCCGTATCGTTTCTCGCACTAAGCACGGACAGAACATTCATTCCTATGCTGAATAGGCTGAAATGCGTATTTAGCCATGAAATCATTCATGATCTGATTTGGTTGCTCCTTTCAATCTTAACAATATAAAGACTAAATAAAGAAAAAAACAAAAAGAACTAAAAGGGAAAGACCAGAACTAATTTTTTTTATTTCCTCCCATGGGGAAAGTAGCTAAATGATGCTCATTGTCCCATATCTAACAATGAGCACATAAAGGTCGATCAAGTGAACCATAAACTCAATTTTTTTCTTGTTTAAGCCTTCATAGAAATACTATAAATCTTAATACAAAGAGCGCTTTTCTATCAACAAACCCACAATATTAAATCAACAACAACCCCATTGAGATTGAGACCCAGTAGATGGAAATCATTTTTCTACTCTAAAACATGGTTTTTTGCTTGAATCTTCTCAAATGAAATATTTCATTAATAGTGAATGACAACTTGAATTCATGAATAGAAACTACTTATTTTCAACCACTAACATGATTCAAAAGGACACTAGAGGCATGCTGATCAATCCTTTGGAAACTTGGGAGAAATGTGAATTTTAAGCGACACCTTGAGAGATTTGGAAATCACGGAAGAGTTAGCAGAAATGAATTGATTCAAAAGGAATAAGACGAGTCATTGAAAGCCAAAAGGTTTTCCCTTTATGTGTCTCTTTTTTCTTTTTCTTTTTTTTTTTTGGAGTTTGGTTGTAATAAGGTGAACACGAACAAGAAGTGGAGTCAAAGAGCCAGAGAGAGAGACAAAGAGATTAATAATTGTTGGCACAAATCTTGTGTTTAGACGATAATTTAATCAATTAACATGAAAATGTGTGTTTAGCTAATAAATGTGTGAAAATAGACCCACCCAACAAAATTTCATCAAAGACATTCTCCTCTATGACATTTAGTCCTAAACAAGGTTTGTGACTCATCAGAGCCAATACAAACTAAAGACTCAATGTAAACATGTAGTTTCATGAAATCCATGAATCTTGTGGCTGATAATTAAGAAGATAATATGTTTGACGTCCACTCTTTGGAGAGCTATTATCTCAATACATATGCAACTTCGAATCACTAATGGACAAACTAAGAGCTGTATGGCTACCTCCAGTAATAGTACTCTATACTTCTGCAAACCAGAAGCTGAAAGTCTTTTATATCTGAAAGATTGAATATCAAAACGACAGAAGAAAGAGAAAAAAAATTGAGATCAAGCCATTTCTCACTGGAAAAACCTGAACAGCACAAACTTTTAAACAACAAACCCATAGATTTTAGAATCTGAAACTGCATCAGAGAACGCAAACAGCCCTTGCTCCAAACGATGGATCCACGGCAAAAATCAAATCATAAGACAATCATAAATCTCAACCATGTCGATACAGTTCAATCCATCTTTCAACCACTTTGCGCTTTGATTCTTTACTCGAAAGCAATCAAGCGCCCCCATTCTGATCCACACATCGAATTTTGCAATTCGCCATGATCAGAACCGTGATTGCCGATCCAACAGGAAGTTATAAACAACGAAGCGAAAGAGTTAACACAATCAACAGTTTTCTGAGAAAACAAACAACCAAGAACAAGACACCCAAGTCAAAGAAAATCACAAGAAAAGAGGAAATCAAACAACCGGACAGTCGTGATCGATTCGGTCGATGCCATTTTCGAAAGCAACAATCATATCTCCGAACCACATCAATACATTTCAATCCATCTTTCAACCACTATACGCTTGATTCTTTCACTCGAAATCAACAGAGCGCCCCCATTCTGATCCGTGCATTGATTTCGCGATTCGACATGATCAGCATGGCTATCGCCGATCCAACAGGAAGTTATAAACAACGAAGCGAAAGAGCTAACACAATCAACAGTTTTCCGGGAAAACGACCACCAAGAACAAGACACCCAAGTCAAGAAAATCACAAGAAAAGAGGAAATCAACAACCGGGCAGCCCTGATCGATTCGGTCGACGCCATTTTCGAAAGCAACAATCATATCTCCCAACCATGTCAATACATTTCAATCCATCTTTCGACCACTTTACGCTCGATTCTTTCACTCGAAATCAACAGAGCGCCCCCATTCTGATCCGCGCATCGAATTCGCGATTCCCACACGATCAGCACGGCGATCGCCTATAGCTAAAGAGCTATAACACAATCAACAGTATTCCGGGAAAACAAGAACCAAGAACGGGACACCCAGGTTCAAGAAAATCACAAGAAACGAGGAAATCAACAACCGGGTCGGTCGCGATCGATTCGGGTCGACGCCATTTTCCGATCCTCCACAGACCCACATGGGCATACGGATCCAAAAAGTCAACTTTACCTCGGAAAAGCGATCTTCGACGTCAGCGGGAGCAGGATTTGAAAACCCTAATTTCTTGGAAAGCGCCGAGAAACGTGATGAAACGGAGCAGAGGAATGATAGAGAGAGATGTAAATGAAATGGGTAGTGTCACTTCGACGGTTTACTTGAAGGCAGAGCTGTTAGGGGCCCGTTTGGGGAGCGAGATACGGCTGTCCCGGTGCGCGGATGACGATCGCCCGTGTAAAGCGTTGGAGCTCGTTTTGGTTAGAAAGTCGGACCGAGCTAAATAGACCCGTTAAATGAATAGGGCTGATCGAAAATAGTTCGATCCAAATTGACTAATTTTCATGCAACACAATTTCCGACCCGATCCATACCTTACTTGACCTATGTTTCTAAAATATCTACATATTTAACTAGATTTAGGAAAACTCATAGCAAAATTGAGATGAGAGCGAGGAGTGAGCAAGTGCAAAATCGAGTGAGAACGAGAGAGTTAAAAGAGAGCCATGTAGGTGGGTTGGGTATAAATAAGTGGTGAATCCATTTATTTTGGGTTTACCATTCCAAACCCATTTATAAATATAGGAAAACTCATACCCAAACTGAGGTGAGAAAAAAAGAGTGAACAAGCGCAAAATCGAGTGATCAAGAGAGAGTGAAAAGAGTCATAGAGGTGGTTTGGGTACAATTAAGTAGTGAACTCATTTATTTTGATTTTACCATTCTAAACCCATTTATAACTTATTTACTGAATATTACTAATTCATATAACAATTTAACTCATCAAATACTAGTTTGTTGCGACCAACCTCCGGTTTTATTTTCAAAAAAAGAGGGTCTCGTTTGGTACATGCTAAGTCTAAGTTCGAGACTTTACTCGGACTCTCCCAAGCTCATAACATATCGCGACTTAGGATTTAGGTTTTTAACCTACAAGTGATTTTTATCTAGGAGTCGCTATTAATTGATTTAGGGTGGGTCAATTAGACATCCAAGCAAGACAATGGAAGAATTGTTTACTTCTGCGAACCAAAGATTAAATGAGTTTGGAAACTTGGTTACACTAATTAAATAACTAATGCACTTTCGGTACCTTTTTATTCTGCTCATTTCAGAAAATTTATCAGGCAATTTAGATTGATTTTAAGACCTTTCTCCTAACATATGAGGTGATCAAGTGAGTGCATAGTCATTAGTGATTAGCAGTCAAGATAGATATGCAGTCTAGGGTACTAACCCTAACAAATGCGACAACATTCAAAATATGACAATTTATGCAACTATATTCTAATTAGAAACATGCATAATAATAACACAGCAATAGTAAAAATAACGTGCAAAATAACATTAGATAGCCCTATAAGCTTATCCGATTTAAACATGATCATTAATCAAATAATTCCATAATTTAGAAAAATATTAAAAAATACTAACTTCTAAACTTTATTATTTTTTTAAAAGAAATAAAAAAAATGATTTTTTAATATTTTTTAAGAAATAATAATAATCACGATTACAAAAAATAAAAAATAAATTTTTTTATTTTTTAATTATTTTTTTAAATTTGTTAATTAAAAATAACATAATATTAATATAATAATTAAACCGAGTCGGGTCGGTGGACTCGGGTCGGTCAGAACTGACTCGGCTCAACGGATTCGACCCAAGTCGTTGACCCGAGTCTTGGATCAAATCGGACTCCTTGCCTAACCCGAATCTGACTCGAATCTGCCCTTCACAGACTCGGCAGCCTCCCTTGTTTGCCCTACACCATGTGGGCTCGTCGGAGGCGGCTGAGATGCCGCTCGTCTCAACTTGGTAACGCCCGCTCCGGCATTCCCCCAGGTAGCCCAGACCGATACTTGGCCTCACTTGAGTCGCCGTTCGATCACTCAGTCGCCGACTAAATTGGCTTCATTGAGGCATTTCAACAAACACCTAGGGTGCGCGACCGAAACAAGGAAATTTTGATCTCTTTCAAGACTCCGATCGGCTTTGACGACCATGGCTTGCTCCCAACGGCGAGTATGAACCGGGATGAGGATTGGTATAGATCGGGATTTGCGCCTAATGGCCAGCGCAAGTCCCGGCCACTCAACTCACAAAAACAGGGGAGAAACAAGTAGAAATAGGGGCTAGGTGGACTTACCTGTCGAGGACGTCGGCTTGGTGGATCACCGGCGGCCCGGCTCACCGGGGGAACTCCTAGGGCTGTGTTCTTCCACCTATAAGCCAAAGATCAAAAATTTTTTTTTACACAATCCCTCTCTTTCTCTCTCAGTCTCTCTCTCTGTGCCTTGTTTTGGCTACCAAACGACTATGTGAAGCCCCCTTCTCTCTATCTCCTCCGCTGCTTATATAGCGGCCGTCGGTCGATGCTTCTGCCTAGAAGTCGTCGTCTTGATGGCGCTGCATCGGCCAACTTGCTCCGTGACTTTGGTGGCCGTGGAAAGTCCACAATCTCCAGGCGGCCAGTCGGGACAGAGGCGAATAGAGGAGAGAGGAGAGGGGGACAGCCAGGTCGGCGGGGGGAAGAAGAAAGGAGCGAGCTGGGCCTCAGGAGAGGGGGACAGCTAGGCTGGCGAGGGGAAGAAGAAAGGAGCAGGCTAGGCTAGGCCCAGCCCGCTCTTGAGGAAAAAAAAGAAGAAAAAAAAAGGTGGAGCGGGTTGCCCCTCTTTGAAGGTGAGCTCGCAGAGGCTAAGTTTACAGAAGTTACATTTAAAGATAAAATGACACTTGATTTTGGCCCATGCATGTACGATAGATGCTATTTTTTGCTTAACCATGGGTCCCATTTTTTAATGATGAGATATAAGATAATGCATGTTAAAGCAAATAAAAACTTACTTGAGGTTACTTACTTTGCCAAGAGGGTAGAGTAATTCCAGATAGTTGATATTGTGTATTTAGGACTCGAATTTATCTTTGATTGCCTTGACGAGGGAAATTGTTTGTCCATGGCCCGAACCTATCTTCGGTAGTCTCGACGAGATTTTGTTTGTCTAATACCCGAACCTATCTTCAGTCACCTTGACGGGGTTTTGCTTTGTCGAAATACCTACATCTTATCAGAGGTACCTGAAAATGCTTGATGTGAATAGAGGGGATCAAATCCATGTTCGATTTTTGCCTGTTTAGTATCCGAATCTTTCTTTGGGCGCACCACAAGGTCATTAAAGTGCCTGCTTAGTCCTTGAAACTTTCTTCGAGCGCACCACAGGGCGATGAAAGTTTCTGCATGGTACCCGAATCTTTTTGTTCAGGCGCACCGTAGGGCAATGAAAGTGCCTGCTTAGTACCTGAATCTCTTTGTTCAGGTGCACCGCAAGGCGATAAAATCGCATGTTTAGTACCTAAATCTTTTTGTTCAAGTGCACCACATAGCGATTAAAGCACTTGCTTAGGCTCCGTTCGTTTGGCGGAAAATATTCTTTCGGAAAATATTTTCCGAATTTTCCGGTGTTCGGGGGGCGGAAAACGTTTTCCGTGGGAAAATATTTTCCTTCCCCCTCTCACAAAATAGCCTAAATCTATGGAAAATGACTTCCGCTTGTTCAAAAGCGGAGATCATTTTCCGGAACTTCTTCTTCTTCTTTTTCCTCACTAAGGTCGTTGGCCACCGCCGGTCGCCGGTCGCCGGCCGCCGCCGCCGGTCGCCCGCCGCCGCCGGTCGCCCGCCGCCGCCGCCGCCGATCGCCCGCCGCCGGCCGCCGATCGCCCGCCGTCGCCGCCGGTCACCTGCCGCCGATCCCCACCGCCGCCGCCGGTCACCGCCGCAGGCCGCCCGCCCCCGGCCGCCCACCGCCGGTGAAAAATATTTTCCGAAACTTTTTCATATTGATCGCCGAACATCGGAAAATTATGTTCCGGAAAAACATTTTCCAGGAAAATGACTTTCGGAAAAATATTTTCCAAAAGGAGAATATTTTCCGCCAAACGAACGGAGCCTTAGTACCTGAATCTTTTTGTTCAGGCACATCGCAGGGTGATGGAAGTACCTGTTCAGTATCCGAACTTTTCTTCAGACACAGCATAGGGCGATTGAAGATTTCTATATAGTATCCGAAACTTTTCTTTGAATACACCATAGGGCAATGAAAGTTCTTGCTTAGTACTTGAATCTTTTACTTCAAACGCACCGCAAGGCGATTAAAGTGCCTACGTAATACCTGAATCTCTTTGTTCAGGCACAATGCAAAGCGATGAAAGTGCTTGCTTAGTATCTGAATCTTTTTATTCGAACGCACCGTAGGGTGATGAAGGTGCCTGCTTAGTATCCGAATATTTTTGTTTGGACGCACCACGGGGTGATTGAAGTGCCTATTTAGTATCCGAACTTTTCTTCGGATGCACCACAAGGCAATTAAAAGTGTCTGCTTAGTCCTTAAAACTGTCTTTGAGCGCACTACAGGGCGATGAGTGCCTGCTTAGTCCTCGAAGCTTTCCTCGAGCACACCACAAGGCGATGAGTACCTGCTTAATCCCCGAAGCTTTTCTCGAGCGCACCACAGGGTGATGAGTACCTGCTTAGTCCCCGAAGCTTTCCTTGAGCGCACCACAGGGCGATAAGTGTCTAGTGGGTCATCGTCAACAGTTCTTGAAGGGGACTTTGGTGTGCAAAAGCATACCGTGTTAGCTCCGCTTAGGAGAATATTCGAGAGTCTTTTGGACATCTTTGGAGATAATCCAGACGTCTGGCACCCTTTGAGTCTTTAAGGACATTTTAACTGTTAGAGACGATTAGAGCAAATATGCATGCATACATTAAGGATATATAGACAAACTAGGCTATTCCAGAATGCGTATTTCAAAGCGCACTGGAGCTGTAGATAATTCAGTTAAAGCTCATGCATGATGGTTTTGCCATGTTTGCATCACCAAATATCCATTGAGGGTAATTATCAGTGAGACAATTTTCGCTCGCAAGGTAGACTTCTCAAGATGCTGAATGAGGGATCTTCAGTCAGAAAGGACTTTCCACTCGCTCTCATTGAAAAAAGTTATTTGTCCCAACCATTAATGCGGAAATATTGAAAACACTCAATCTGACCATTGTTATATCAACAAGGGTATGAGTTTTCTTTCAAGCGATATGATATTACCAATCTGAGAGGTCTTCTACTAGGATCGTAATGCAGATTTGGTCAATGGCTTAATAAAGGAGACTGCTCGAGTCAAGACTATGAAAGAAGATATTCTGCAATCATCTCCAGGTTTATAAGTTAAGAACCCTGCAAAATGAGATAAAAGTAGCCTTGCTTGTACTTCCTTGAGTGATGTTTATAAACATTTGAAATTCTACGTTAATTCAGGTGCCCTAGTCAGAAGAGACTTCACGAGGGACGTAACTTAGGCTCGATTCACAGGTTGAGAAATAAAAGGATCGTGGGGCTAAAAAATGTGTGCATAAGGTGAGAGTTGGTGATCTTCTTAGCTTCGTCACCAGTTTTCTTCTTCACCATCAGGATCTCCTTTACAAACTTCCTCGGGTAATTCCAAGCTTTGGTTTCTTGGACCTTTGTCCAACAATTACAAATTTTCTTGGGGATATGTTTCTTCACAATCGAAATTCAATTTTTGATTGCTTTTTGTTTATGGGCATTGGCATTGCTTTTACTAGATATACTGTTTTTTTATGCCCCTAGTTTTCAGTATTTTTTATTTATGAATGTTGGCCTTGCTATTACCAGGCACACTGCTTTTTTCACACCTTTGATTTTCATTAATTGATTTCATCATCATTTTTTTTGTTTTTTTTGTGTTATCAGGAATTAGCCTAAACAGGTTTGAACAAAACAATACTGTTAGGCTCTTGGGGTTTTCATCTTCATTCTGCACTCTGGACTATGATGCTCGAATTGTGGTGGTCTTTACCTTGCTCTAGTGTGGGGGATGATCACCAACTGGATTCATAAGAAATGAAATCGTTGGCTCAATTAGGTTAGCAAGGGATATAAGCGTATGAGATTGAAGAAGAATTGCTCTTCGTCATCCTAGGGCACTTAAATCATCGAGAGAATTCATCTGCAATAATAACACTTGAAAATTGATGCAAGTGAGAGCAAGAAAATTTCTATCCATTTTCCTCATCTCGTGCTACTGACTTATCTCCACTTGCCCCAGTGTGAAGTGGTTCTTGATAGGGGTAATTTGAACGGAGTTTCCAAGTGTATGAGCTCAAAATGGTTAAGCAAAGGATCACTAGTAGTGTATGGGGCAGAGAAATGAAATGCCTCTCGTCATTTTGGTTACCGTACCTTATACGAGAAATCTCTTTACCTTGTAGACATGGAATCTTTTCACTCGTCTCGCTAGGGTTTAGTACGTGAGAATGTGTGACATCCCGAATTTCGGCCCATTTTTGGGATTTATAAAACGTGCAATTCGTCAGTGTGCTTATAGTAAAATCTCGTCCGGGAATTGATCACTCCCGGTTATCATTTTAAATTAGAGATTTCGCTAGAATCGCACTCGATCGAATTTGGCCGTTATTTAGACCCCGAACTTGGCAGTCGATTTTCGGGAGTTTCAGGACGAAATAAATTGGACGGTGTCAATATTATCGTAGCCAGCGTTGAGATTGTCAGGGATGACGGAAAAAGGGGAGTTTTTGACCAGGTGCGAATTTGGACTAGTAGACCTCCCTCGTGATAGTTTGACTTAATTGATTTGGCCTTTGTCCCTTTTTATATTCGAGGTTTATTTTGGACCGATAGATCGTTTTCGATTTTGAATTTGGACATTCGGATCACGATTAATATTTGAATGTTTATTTTTTTTCTTCTTTTCTTTTTCCTCTCTTTTTCCTTCTCTCTCTTCCTCTCTCTTTTTCCTCCTCTGGCCGCGCACGTTTCCCCCCTACTTGCGTCCCATCTGCCCATGCCGTGTAGACCAACCCCTTGACACACTCTCTCTCTTCGTCCTTCTTCCTCTCCTTCTTTTCTCTCTCTCTTCCCTTCTTCCCTTTTTCTTCTTCGTTTTTCTTCTTCACCGACGAGCCGCGTCTGGTCTCTGCTCCGTCCGACGCCTCCCCGCTCGTCGCCAGCTGCCGCTCGTCGCCACCGCGCGCGGCCCGACAGCCGCTCCACCAGTCGCCGACCGCCTATCGCCGCCCCCGACCGACTGGCCTCCTCCTCCTCCGCGCGCACAACAGCGAGCCCGTTGCCGCTCGCCGCCGCGTCCGGCGAGTCCCGACCGCCATCTAGACTACTCCCCAGCATGGCCCCGGCACCTGGACATCGCCGCCGTCGTCCCAGCCGAAGCCGTGCTGCCCCGCCACCACTGGTTCGGCCCCCCTTCCTCAGCGCCGTGCGCCTTCGCCGGAGCACCGTCGTCGTCTCCGGTGCCGTCGCCGTGACCCGCCGTCCCTCTCACCTCAGCTTGCAGCCCCCTCTCCTCTCCAAACCGTCGTGGATTAGCTTAGACCGTCGCCGCCGCTCGCACCATTCGCCGGAGCCGCCACCGTCACTGTTCCGGCGAGGGACTGCTGCTGCCCAGCCCCTTTTCGTCGCGTGTTCAGCCCGTTTCAAGCTTAGGACACCCGGTGAGTTTGACCCTAAACCCTAATTAGGATAATTTGCATTTTTAGACGGGTTTTAGGGGTTAATTAGGGTAATTTGGGAGTTAAATTATGGAGGTGATTAGGGGTTGTGATTGTGGTCGATTTGGTGGATTAGTATGATGAACTAATGGAGAATTAGTGGCCCGAGAGGCGCGATATATAGGCTGGACAGATTTGGTTTGAATCGGCCCGAGTTCGGATTAATTCGAGTTCAATTGGGGATTATAGAGCGCGCCTAGTTTGGTCCTCGTGGTGGCGGATTTGGATGATATTTTGGGGAGTCAAATAGAAAATTTTGAGGACATTTAGTGGCCTAGAGTAACCGGTGTGAGGGCTGTCCATATTGGATTTGAATCGAATAAGGCGCGATCAATTTGGGGGTTAGTTTGTGAAGGCTATTAAGAGCGGATGTTGTGGCGTATTTGGTGGCTTAGGGTAATGTTTTAATCGAGGTTTAGTGGTCTGTGGTGTACTGATTAGTGGCTAAGCTTGGGAGCCTTGATTTGGGCGAAATTGCGGATTCGGCGGGTGTGATTTGTAGGCCAAGTAATAGCTGTTTTCGTAGCAAATTGGGGAGCTTAGTGTGATGAATTGAAAGTGAATTGAGCACCTAAGATGGACCGTTCATGGCTGGTTTAGTATCGGGAGGATTCGGGCCATAATTGTTTATTCGAGGTTTTAGGGTGAACGGCTTAAGGAACGATGATCACCCGAGAGGATGCTGAATTAAATGTGGCTTGAATGTGATTGTATGATGCCATGTCGCATGTCTAGCGGGACTAAGAGTGGAATAGCTTGGCGGGCCTCGAATGCACGAATTCTTGATGACCCGATTGTGTGATTATGTACATGGATTGTATGTCAAGTTTGTGCCATGGCTGATTTGAATTGATTGTCTGATTGGGCATGTTGATTTATGAAATTGAATATGCGTGGTGCAAGCGCGCATGATTGCAGCGTGACTTGAGTGAGTGGTGCGGTGCAAGTGAATGCCCAGATGTGAATGTTATAGCCATGAGCGTGTATCTTAAGCATTGGCACGGCATGTGCATATACAAGTGTGCCCGAGTGACATGTGCATTGTGATCACCTAAAATGCCTTGATGCGTTTTACGCGGGGTTCAGATAAAAATTGGTGCTTGTGAAGGTGTGATCACAATAAACCCTGATGCGTTTTACGCGGGGTAGTGAACCCGTCCTGAGGCGTGTTACGCGGGACGATGCCCGGTTTACCGGAAGATGGCCAAACCTGATGCGTTTTACGCGGGTGTTGTGCCATAAGCCTGATGCGTGTTACGCGGGCTAGAGATCGATCTCGAAGTGATAGACCTGATGCGTTTTACGCGGGTCGGACCTGATGCGTTTAACGCGGGTCGGAGGAGAAATTGATAAATGGCAGAGTGCTAGCATGCAAGTGTGCGTTAATGCATTGTTGAGACATGAACATGAGTGCGAGCACGAGCATATGCATTACATGAGCCGAGACAAGGTGATATGTGTATATGTACCGCAATCTAATTCTATGATGCTGTTGTGATTATATTTATAGAATGCCTAACCTGCAGGGTCGAGTACGAATTAGATTTAGGCCCGAGGGCCTGAGTCGGTTTATGTTTGAATTGTGCGTTGTTTATTACTCGTCAGGAGGTGCACTTTAGCCTAATTTAGGTTTAGGGAATTACTCACTGAGATTATTCTCATCGTTGTATAAAACCAATTTTTTAGACCCTCAGCCTTGAAGATGGCAGGCGTACCGATATGTTTGGGAGGAGCCCTGGCTAGATGTAATGCCTAACCGCCGAGCCATGTACCCTTTTTGATGGTGGTGGTCGTTGACCCGCTTTTGACTTTTGAGCGTGGGCTGTAAATGGATATTATAACCGCTTTCCGGTAGTAATGCAAGTGTATGTCATTCATGTTGTTTGCTATGTGGCTATCCTCGGTTATGTGTTATATTTTGTACGGGTGTTTGTTTGCTTCCGCTTGTGCATTGTTCTCTGTTTTGGGTTTTGGGTCGGCGACGTGTCCTGAGACGTCGCATGCGAATCGACCTTTGCGAGGGATGTGGCGCGCCGAGGAGTGCGGGGCATGACAGAATGTGTATAGACTAAGGATTACCTTTCATCATCTTGGCACATCTCGTTCAGTATATCGGAGCAGTTCGACACCATTTGTTGAATTATCAAAATTTTCACATGGAATTTGGTGAATTAAACATGTAAAATTCATTCTAAAAGACATGTGATGCACTTGGGGGAGGATTAAGCATCCATTTGCTTTAAAATGTTTTCTCTTTCTTTGTTTCTTTGTACTTTTATGGGAAGAGTTTTTGGGGAAAGAGATACTTACCTATGTTGCAATGGTGAGGCAAACCTGCAAAGTAATAAGAAAGATCATGTTAATGAACGGTTATTTGAAGGATAGGAATTGGGAACGATACAACATTACCCTTCGTGTCTTCCTTCACTTGAGTTTAAATTGACAACTCCTTGAGCTTTCTCGAATGTTGACAATTTCCGTCGAAAATAGCATGAGCTCATGTTAGAAATGAAATGATAAAGGTTAAATTGGGAATGATACCAAATTACCCTTCTTCCATTTTACCTTTAAAGTTAGCAGGGTCTTTTCTTTTGTGATTCCTTCCTGATTTGTCTTAAAACTCTAATGAAATCATCTATAATTAAGGGTGCTCCTAACTAGGTGGTCCTTTTCTCGGCGTATGTTGTGTCAATGCGGTCTCGGCAGGCTGAGGAGATTATTAGGAATCCTCTGATTTCTGACTGCGTAGGGCATGTGCAATTGCTTGCATGGAGATCCTCGCAGCAAAGCTAATCTTGACTTTACATGTCTTCGATTGATATGGGCGTCATAATCTTTTCCGATGATTATCATCGAGACTTCCATGGTTATCAAGATTAGCATCGACACTATATTGTCATATGCAAAGTACTTTCCAGCTACTTGTGCTAGACCTTTAATCAAATTCGTCCTATATAAAAGGAAATGATATGTTATTTCTATGCTAAAGTGGATAAACTTTAGGAATGAAATACACCTTTTTTGATGGACTGGGGGAATTCCATGCCCCATAGTCTACTCTCCCAATTAAGCGCTCCCTGCATTTTAACGGAAAAACACATTAGCTGTTTACACAAACTTAGGCTAAGACAAGGAACGAGATACATCCTTTTAGTATTTCATTATGTTTCGTTCGAGAGGTCCTAAGATTTATGCTCTATTAGGCTTCCTAGCACGTCAGAGTCTAGCATGCTACTCAGTTCGTCACTTGCAAAAGAAAAAGGAATGGAATGTTATTTCCAATATTTATTAAGGAATAAGACATACATTTTTCTTTCAAAAGGGATAATCTCTTCTTAGTTTGTCCCCGAATGATGCTCCGCACATCGTGGAGGCAAGGAATGCTCAGCACTCTCTTTGACTCTTCGGGACTGATATTTGCCCCACATTTTATCTCGAAGGTTGGATGATTTTCGCTTAGACTGCCCTTATCGAATTAATCAGTCCGCTATCATTACCAGGGCCTGATATGCTCTTCAATTTATGTCATTTCCAAATGCCTCTTTGTAATAACGAATCAAAAGGGGATATGCTCTGAGACACAAAGTGAGCGAGTTAGAAAACAAAATATGGCTATGAGCATGTTTATCTTTCTAACATGATTCTTTCTTCAGTCCTTTTGAAAAATGATAAAACGTTCGTTTTATTTCAAAAGTTTAGAAACGAGAAAGCATGAAGAAGGCCGAGCCTAATAACACTTTCCTTTACATGGTTGGATATTGTCAACGGGCCAGTTTATGATACTTCCTCAAGTTCTCAAAACATTATTTATTTAGAACAAGTGGATTTACAACCTCAGGAGAGGGGGAGTTCAAAAAGGCATTTCTTCCAATAGAAATGACGACAAAAAATAAAAAACAAGGATGGCCCCTTTTTCAGGGATTCATGCAAATGGTGAGAGGAGTTCTACTCAAGCGGGCTTGCACCCATTCCCTCTATCGGTCTGGAATGAGAAAGCTTTATTATCAAGCAAACTCTGGATTCGGCGCTTAAGAGTTTAGCACTCATCAGTTAAATGCCCTACCTCACTAATATGATAGTCGCACTTCTCGGACAGGTCATAGTTAGAGAAGTTCTCAGGATTAAGACACGTCGGCTCGGTAGAGAGTAAGCTCTTCTTTTGAAGAATCGCCAGCACTTGAGATAGGGATCCGACGAGTGGAGTGAACTGCTTTTTGTTACTTCACCTTTGGGGCGACTGGCAACTTGAGACCGGCTGTTGCCTACCGCTCATATGAACTGTTGAGGGAGGACTAGCGGTCTAGGTGTATGTGAAACTACATATGCTAGGAGCACATTCTCCTTTTTCGTGCCGAGTCTATTACTTGTGGAGGCGGGGTCAGTAAACCACCCTTCGCGCAATCCCATTTCAATGCGTTCGCCCATCGGAACGAGTTGATTAAATGACTTAGCAGTGGCACCAATCAATCGGTGTCTGTATTTATACGGAAGAGACTTAATGAACAACTTCATTTGTTCATAATCAGGAAGTTCTGGGGTGACCTGGGCGGCCAAATTCCTCCATCCGGTGGCATATTCTTTGAACAATTTACTCTTCTTTTTCTCTATGTGTTCGAGATCGTCACAATAAAATGTGATGTCGAGGTTGAATTGGTACTGCTTGAGAAATGCATCCGCAACATCATCCCAAAATTTGATGGCATCTATATCTTTTGACATATACCATGTTAAAGTTGGCCATGTCAAGCTTGCTTGAAAGGTTTGGATTATGAGGGGTTCATTATTGACATACTGGGTCATTCGCACATCATACATATGCAAGTGGTGTCTTGGGCATGAGGGGCCATTATATTTCTCGAATTTTGGCATCTTGAATTTTTTCGGCATCTTGACCTTTTTGTACACAGATACATCAAGTGGTATAGAATGCTGCGGGCCGTATAATTGCTTCAACATTTCCTCAACCTTCACAAGACGTTTGTCATGTTCCGTCATTGGCGCACTCACAAGTTTGGCCTCCTCAATCGCAAGTGGGAGTGGATCCTCTTCTAGCATAGGCATCTTGCCGTTACTGGCTGTGGCTTGATTGTTGCCAGTGGACGAATGTGATAGCACCATCTCAATTGATGCAGGCATGGGAGTGAGTTTGCCATGAATGGACTCCACCTGTTTCGTGAGATTTTCGATTGCGTTGAGGACCAACTTCATCTCGTTTTCCACGTTAGTGAGAGGGATCGGTACGTCTTCCTTGGCCATTCTTGCTTGGAGAACTGGTATAATTCTTAACTACCTATTAAAAAAATGGTAATAAATGAGTATAAGACCTCATAAGAGATCAGTCTATGACTTAATCTAGTATTGTATCTAGCTATCACGGATTTTTTTATTTGCAAAAAATATGAGAAGCGAAATTTTTTTTATTTATATATTCGTTACAACGGCAACCTCGGGGTTCGAACCCCGATCGCCTCGGACAGCCTCCACTCCCCGGTACCACTAGGTCGAGGTGTTAGTAGTGTTACTGAGGCGTGCCCTTTTTTATTTATACATCATTTTCTCCTTTTTTTTTAAATGACAAGAAATCTTATGGGAAAATGATGATTTATAACGTGCTTATAAAAATAAGGGTATGAGTTGGAAGTAAATATTTTGAAAAAGTTTTAGTAACTATTTTTTTCAAAACGATCACGGTATTAAATCCACAACTAACCTAGATTAATCATGGACTGACTGTAGAGATGGCCACGGGCCGGGTTTGGCCCGGAACCGGCCAGGAACCGGCCCGGTCAAACCCGGGCCCGGCCCGTTGACCGGGCCAACGGTTCGGAACCGGAACCGGCCCGTGGCATACGGGCCCGGTTCCGGTTCCAGAAAAACTTGAACCGGCCCGGAACCGCCGGTTCCGGGCCGGTTCTACGAAAAAAAAAAAAAAAAAACCGGGCCCTACCGCTGCTGCTGCAGGCTGCACGTGCACGCTGCAGCAGCAGCAGCAGCCCGTTGCCGTTGGGCCGTTGCCAGGCCCCTCCCTGGCAACGGCCCAACGGCCAAAAAATAAAAAAAAAAAAGAAAAACTGCAGCAGGGCCTGCAGACGTGCAGGCCCTGCTGCAGCGGCCCGTTGGGGCGCCAACGGCTACGCCGGACGCCCCAACGGGCATTTTTAATAAAAAAAAAAAAAAGACATAACCGTTGCAAATTGCAACGGTTATGTTTTTATTTTTTTAATTCTAAATTTTCTTCTATTTTTTCCCTATAAATTCTCTCAAATTCTCACAATACACACACAATTCTCTCAAATTCTCTTCTCTCAAGTCTCAAATTTTCTCAATACTCAAAATTCTCTCAAATTCTCTGAAATTCTCTCAATTTTCTCAATCCACGCAATTTTTTCTTAATTCTCCCAATTAATCCGCTCAATTCTCTCAATCCATTCGAAAAATGGCAAGTGGAAGTCGAGTGCCAACTGACAAAGGTAAGAATATCGCGACGGAATCCCATCATTCTTTTGATCCTCGTGAATATGCAGATTTTCAAGATGATGGAATCAACATTTTTCCTGATGTGGAGCACGTCCCGACGCAAGAAAGTTTTCATCCTCCTGCCGAAATATCTACAACAAAGGAAGCGGAACGGGAATTTACATCTGACATTTGGAATCACTTCACGAAAGTGGAAAGGTTTGATATCGGTCAAAAAAGGTATGATATAATTTGTAAATATTGTGGAAAAATATATAAACATACAGGTGGACAAGGATATGGAACATTTAAACGACATCTTAGAAGCAAACATCCAACCGAAACGGGAATCGATATCGGGCAACAACAAATTTCCGGGTACGTCAATCCTAACACTTCCCCTTTATTTCGTTTTAATGAAAAAACTTATAAGGAAGAATTAGGCAAATTTATTTCCGTTGAGCATTTAGCATTTAATTTTGGAGAAAGATTTGGTTTTAATGAATTTGTACAAAAAGCATGTGCTCCACAAGCAAAACGTGTTCCTAGAAATTCAATTAAACGACAAATTAAAGATCTTTACAAAAATGGAAAAAAAGATTTAAAAAACTTTTTTATGCAATTTAATGGATGCGTGCATATAGGTAGTGATATTTGGAGTGATCATTGGCAAAATCATTCTTACATGGGTATAACATGTCATTGGATAGATAACGAGTGGACTATTCAAAAAAGAATTATTGCATTTAGAGTTTTCGATGATCATCATACGGCAAATAATATTTATAGAATAATTAGGCAAGTTTTAGAAGAATATTATTTGCTTAACAAAACTTTTTCAATTGGTTTTGATAATGCCGCAGCAAATACCGCTTCAATTGCCGAGTTAGAAAATATTTGTAAACCTGTTTTTGGCGGAAAATTTTTTCACATTAGATGTGCTTGTCATGTTTTAAATTTATGTGTACAAGATGGTTTGAAAACTCTTGATATTTTTCTTCAACCAATAAAAACGGCGATTCAATTTTTATGGAAACATCCCAAAAAAATGAAAGAATGGGGTCAATTTTGTAGAGAAAATCAGGCAAAGCCAAAAAAATTTTCAAGAGATGTTCCAACTCGTTGGAATTCTACTTTCCACTTGCTTAATGAATCTTTACCATATAAAGATTTATTATGTGCATTCATTTCTAATAATATACCTCATATTAATTTATACCCACAAGAGTGGCATATTTGCCAAAAAATTTTAGATGTTTTAAAGGTTTTTAATGATGCAACTTATACTTTGTCCGGTGTTTATTATCCAACTACACATTTATTTTTAGTAGAGTGTACTAATATTGTTGGAACTTTTGATGAATATGAAAATGATGTTGAATTACAACATACTATAGTTGCAATGAAAATGAAATGGCTTCATTATTATAGTGAAATTCCCATGATTTATTTAGTTGCTTGTGTTTTTGATCCACGTTGCAAATTGGATGGTTTAAATGAATTTTTACGTGTATATTATCAATGTTTACATTATGACGCGATAAATATTACAACCATTGTACGTGAGGTTAAAAACGTAATAATAGAATTATATAATGAATTTTATACTAAATATAATTTAGGTGATATTGGATCTTCTCAATCTACGGATATACAAAATGACAATACAGGTAAAATTAGTAGAGGGTACAAACTTTTATTACATAGACAAAAAAAACAAAAGGGAGTAATGGGAAATATTTCTGAATTAGAGAGTTATCTAACCATTTTATTTGAGTTTACTGAAGCCGAAGGTGGTACAGATTTTTTAATTTTGGATTGGTGGAAGAGGCACGCAAGCCAATACCCAATCCTTTCTCTTATTGCAAAACAGATTTTTTCAACCCCTTGTTCCACAGTTGCGATCGAACAAGCATTCAGTGCCGGAGGTAATATTTTGAACGAACATCGTTCAAGATTAGATCCAGAATCAGTGGAGATGCAAGCTTGTGTTGCTGATTGGACGAAGGCTCAATACCGGCAACAAGAGATAGATCGGAATAATGAATCCGAATTCTTTAACGACGGAAATACTACCGCTACCAGTATCGGTACTGAAACGGGTAGTGACGATTGAGGGTAAAAGAACTATTGGAGTTGGCAAATATTTCGGGAACTCTTGTTTCTCATACCGGGTACGCCCACATGAGCTTAGGGAAACCGAAATATAATCCGACGATATGTGACCTTTGGTCCCCTACGCACGGAATGCTTAGGTTTTGGGATAATTTTAGGATATATATATTGTACTCCTTTTTTTTAAGATCGTTGTAACGAATTGTAACGTGCTTAATGATAATTTATTAATTTGAAGCCCTCTCTTTCTCTCTTATCTTTTTGTCATCAAATTTGAGTACAATTTGTATTTTAATCACAATTTATATTGAATAATGTTGTACCACAATTCACAAGAATAGTATTTTTTAAGTTTTTTTTATTTTCATTTCTGTTTTTCTTCTTTTTCTTTTCCTTTTCTGTTTTTTCTTTTTCTCTTTTGTCTTTTTTTCTTGTTTCTGTTTTTTAAAATTATAATTTATATTACAATTTTTTTTTCTTCCTCCGCGGCCGGCCATGGCCGGGGCCGGCGCGGAGGTCGCCGGCGTCGGGCGAGAGCCGCCCTCGCCGGCGTCGGGCGAGGGCGGCCCTCACCTGGGCTGGGCGAGGCCGGCCTCGCCCGACGCCGGCGAGGCTCGACCTCGCGACGCCAGCGTCGGGCGAGGTCGGCCTCGCCCAGCCCCGGCGAGGGCCGGCCTCGCCCGACGCCGGCGAGGCTCGACCTCGCCAGCGTCGGGCGAGGTCGGCCTCGCCCAGCCCAGGCGAGGGCCGGCCTCGCCCGACGCCGGCGAGGTCGAGCCTCGCCAGATCTAGCGAGGCTCGACCTCGCCGGCGTCGGGCGAGGCTCGACCTCGCGACGCCAGCGTCGGGCGAGGTCGGCCTCGCCCAGCCCCGGCGAGGGCCGGCCTCGCCCGACGCCGGCGAGGCTCGACCTCGCCAGCGTCGGGCGAGGTCGGCCTCGCCCAGCCCAGGCGAGGTCGAGCCTCGCCCGACGCCGGCGAGGTCGAGCCTCGCCAGATCTAGCGAGGCTCGACCTCGCCGGCGTCGGGCGAGGCTCGACCTCGCCAGCGTCGGGCGAGGTCGGCCTCGCCCAGCCCAGGCGAGGGCCGGCCTCGCCCGACGCCGGCGAGGGCCGCCTCGCCTGAGGCCGCCGACCTCCGCGCCGACCCCGGCTATGGCCGGCCGCGGCGGAGGAAGAAAAAAATAGAAAAAAAATCGGAACCGGCCCGGAACCGGTTCCGAACCGGAACCGGCCCGGAACCGGTTCCGAACCGGAACCGGCCCTGAACCGTACGGTTCAGAACCGGAACCGGAACCGCCAGAGGAGGTTCCGGTTCCGGTTCACACTTGGCCACGAACCGGAACCGCCGGTTCCGAACCGGAACCGGTCGGTTCCGAACCGTGGCCATCTCTAACTGACTGGGATGTACGAAGGCAAATAAATTGCAAAGGGCAGGAATAGAAAACTTACTTTATCGGGAACCATGGCATTCACAGAAACATGCACATAAGGAGTGAGGTTCGATTTTATCTAGATTGGTTTAGCAAAGTGAAGTTAAAAGGATGCCTGACCGTCGCAGTCTCGTGTTGATATCAAGTCCTTTTAACCTCAGCCAAATCGAGAGGAATATCTTATAGTTGCGCGAATAGCAGCTAAAGATAAACACTTTAAGATTTTTTAGAACGATATTTCGAGGAAAAGAAAGGCAACCTCTACGTTGCAGGTTCGCGTTCGAGGTCGTATTTTTTTTAACACCATCCTAAAATGCCCTATCACAGCCCAGGTCCGGTGACATGGTTGTGCATGCAATAGTGTAGTATTAAATCATTAAAGCATGCATAACGATTCATAAACAATCATCACTTCAAATGTTTAGGAATGAACCCTCACTCCCAAACTCCAAACCTGCAAAACAAGGGGTTAACAAAAATTATGTCTCTTATAACTTCCAATTGCAAGAACATTTAACATGTCAAATGTCAGAGATATACCTAGAATCCTCGTTGCCAAACGAAAAATTTTTTTAACAGGATAAAATTTCAGGCCTAAGTCCACTTAAGAAAAACTACAGTCCTAGCAGAGTCGTCAGTTTGTCGCGATCGACCTCCGGTTTTATTTTCAAAAAATGAGGGTCTTGCTTGGTACACGCTAAGTTTAAGTTCGAGACTTAACTTGAGCTCTCCTAAGCCCATACCATATCGTGACTTAGGGTTTAGGTTTTCAACCTATAAGTGATTTTTATCTAGGAGTCGTCACTAATCGGTTTGGGGTGGGTCGATTAGACATCCAAGCAAGATAATGGGAGAATTTCTTACTTTTACGAACTAGAGATTAAATGAGTTCGGGGACTTGGTTAAACTGTTTAAATAACTAATGCCCTTTCGGTACCTTTTTACCCTGTTCATTTCAGAAAATATTTATCAGGCAATTTGGATTGATTTTTGAACTTTTCTCATAACATGTAAGATGATCAAGCGAGTACATAATAAATAGTGATTAGCAGTCAAGATAGATATGCAGTCTAGGGTTCTAACCCTAACTAAGGCGACAACATTCAAAACATAACAATTTATGCAATTATATTATAATTAAAAACATGCATAATAATAACACAACAATAGTAAAAATAATGTGCAAAATAACATCGGATAGCCCTATAGGCTTATTCGATTTAAACATGATCATTAATCAAATAATTCACATAATTTAGAAAAATATTAAAAAATACTAATTTCTAAACTTTATCCTATTTTTAAAAGAAACAAAAAATGATTTTTTATACTTTTTAATAAATAATAATAATGATCAAGATTACAAAAAACAAAAAAAATTAATTTTTTTGATTTTTAATTATTCTTTTAAATTTGTTAATTAAAAATAATAAAATATTAATATAATAATCAAACCGGGTCGGGTTGATGGACCCGGGTTGGGGTCAACCCGGGTCATTGACCCGGGTCCTGGATCGGATTGGACTCCTTCACAGACCCAGCTGCCTCCCCTATTTTGCCTTGCACCGTGTGGGCTCGTCGAAGGCGACTGAGATGCCGCTCGTCTCGGCCTGGTAATGCCCGCTCCGGCATTCCCCCAGGCAGCACGAATCAATACTTGACCTTGCCTGAGTCGCCATCCGATCACCCGGTCGCTGGCCGGCGACCAAAACTAAATCGGCTTCATTGAGGCATTTCAACAAACACCTAGGGTGCGCGACCGGAACAAGGAAATTTTGACCTCTTTCGGGACTTCGACCGGCTCCGACAACCATAGCTCGCTCCCGACGATGAGTATGAACAGGGATGAGGATCGGTATGGAGCGGGATTTGCGCCTAACGGCCGGCGCAAGTCCTAGCTACTCAACTCACAAAAATAGGGGAGAAACAAGGGAAAACAAGGGCCGGGTGGACTTACCGGTAGAGGACGTCGGCTCGGTGGATCACCAGCGGCCCTAGCTCACTGGGGGAACTCCTAGCGCTGTATTTTTCCACCTACAAGCCAAATATTGAAATTTGTTTTTGACACAATCCCTCTCTTTCTCTCTCGGTCTCTCTCTGTGCCCTATTTTGGCTGCCAAAAGACCATGTGAACCCCCCTTCTCTCTCTCTCCTCCGCAGCTTATTTAGCGGTTGCCAATCGTTGCTTCTGCCTAGAAGTCGTCGTCTTATTGGCGTTGCATTAGCCAACTTACTTCGCAACTTTGGTGGCCATGGAAAGTCTATAATCTCCAGGCGGCAATCGGTCGGGGCAGAGGCGAACAAAGGAGAGAGGAGAGAGGGACAGCCAAGCCGGTGGGGGAAAGAAGAAAAGAGCCGGTTGGGCCCGCGGGGGAAAAAAGAGAGAGGGCCAGGTCGACCTGGCCCTGACCCAACCCATTTCGATTTAAAAAATAATAATAATAAATTAATTTTTTAAACATTTCAATTAAAAGAGGAAAAATATATTCTAATATTGCAAAATGCACCTATGTCTATATGCAATGCAATTGAAACTAAATGATTTTTTTGGTTTAAGAATTAAGGACATTAACCCTAAATTTTGTGTAATTAATTTTGGGCAATTAAAAAAAGGTGTCAACACGGTTAGAAAATGAGTCTATGATCCATTTTGACAAATCTAAATTTGAGAAATTGTGAGATCGGTTCAAACCGAATATAGTGATTACGCTCGATCTAAACTGCGTTTTTGCTCCATATAATACTAGGGGAAAAGAACCAAAAAAGTCCTAAACCTATTATATTTGTACCAATTCATTTCTAAACCTTTCAATTGGGCAAATTTAGTCATAAACCTTTTTATGTTTTGCTAATTGAGTGAGGGCGATAGAGTTAAAATAGAGCCATAAAGGTAGGTTAAGTATAAATAAGTTGTGAACCCATTTATTTTGGGTTTACCATTCTAGACCCATTTATAAAATCTAGGAAAACTCATACTCAAACCAATGTAAGAGCGACGAGTGAGTGAACGTGAGAGAGTGAAAAGAGTCATAGAGGTGGTTTGGGTACAAGTAAGTAGTGAACTCATTTATTTTAGTTTTACTATTCTAAACCTATTTATGACCTATTTAACTGAACATTACTAATTCATATAACAGTTCAACTCATCAAATTTTGGTTAGAAAATGGGTCATAAATAGGTTTTTGCTGTATATAATACTAAGAGAAAAGACCCAAAAAGTCCCAAACCTATTGCATTTCTATAAATTCATAAATAAATATTCTAATTAGACCAATTTAGTCATAAACCTTTTCACGTTTTGTCAATTGAGTCAATTCAGCCAATTTAAGCCGAAAACTGCGGATGTGGACGACGGCCGTCATACATGACACGGCTGGTGCTGATATCAATATTTTTATAATTGTTTTGTTATTTTTTCAAAAATTTTGATTTAATTTTTCTTTTCTTTTATTTTTTTTCACTGGGCCGATGAGAGTCGCTTGACCTCACCAGGCCTTGCCATGCATTTAGCATTCTAAACCCATTTATTTTGGTTTTACCATTTTAAATCTATTTATGACCCATTTGTTGAATATTACTAATCTAGATAACAATTCAGCTCATCAAACACTTATTAGAACATGAGTTTATGATCCATTTTAACAAGCCTAAATTTAAGAAGTATCGAGATCGGTTCAAATCGAATATGGTGATTTCGCTCTATCTAAACTCTGTTTTTGCTCTGTATAATACTAGGGGAAAAGAACCAAAAGACCCTCAACCTATTGTATTTGTACAAATTCATTTTTAAATCTTTCAATTGGACCAATTTAGTCCTAAATCTTTTCATGCTTTACCAATTGAGTAAATCCGGCTAATTTAAGTCGAAAACTACTGACGTGGATGACCACCGTCATACATGGCACGGCTAGCGTTGATATAGACGTTTTTTATAATTATTTTGTTATTTTTTCAAATTTTTAAAATTTTCTTTTCTTTTTCCTTTCCTTTTCTTTTTTTTTTTCACTGGGGCCAACGAGAGTCGTTCGACCTTGCCCGGCCTTGCCATGCATTTATCATTCTAAACTCATTTATTTTGGGTTTACCATTCTAAATTTATGACCTGTTTATTGAATATTACTAATCTAGATAACAATTCAACTCATCAAATATTGGTTAGAAAATGAGTTTATGATCCATTTTGACAGGTCTAAATTTGAGAAATATTGAGATTGGTTCAAATAGGATATGGTGATTCTGCTTGATCTGAACTTTGTTTTTGCTTTGTATAATATTAGGGGAAAAGAACAAAAAAAGTCATAAACCTATTGCATTTGTACAAATTCACTTATAAATATTTCAATTGGATCAATTTAGTTCTAAATTTTTTCATGTTTTGTTAATTGAATCCATCCTGCCAATCTAGGCCGAAAACTGCTGACGTGGACGATGATCGCCCGACATGACATGGCTGGTGATGACATGGACATTTTTTATAATTATTTATTTTTTGATTTATTTTTTCTTTTCTTTATTGTTTCTTCTCTTAACTTCTTTTCTTTTTTTTTCACTGTGGCTGACGAGAGTTGCTTGCCTGGCCTTGCCATGCATTTATTATTCTAAACCCATTTATTGAATATTACTAATCCATATAATAATTCAACTCATCGAATATTGGTTAGAAAAATGAGTCTATGATTCATTTTTACAAGTCTAAATTTGAGAAATATTTAGACCGGTTCAAATCGAATATGGTGATTCCGCTCAATTTGAACTCGGTTTTCGCTTAGTATGATACTAGGGGAAAAGAACCAAAAAAATCATAAACCTATTGCATTTGTACCAATTTATTCATAAATCTTTCAATTTGACTTATTTAATATTAAACATTTTCATGTTTTGTTAGTTGAGTCCATCCGGCCAATTTAGATCGAAAATTGCTAACGTGGACGACGTCCATCCTACGTGGCATGGCTGGTACTCCCATGAACATTTTTTATAATTATTTTTTTTATTAATTTCGAAATTTACAATTTTAATTTATTTTTCCTTTTCTTCTCTTAACTTCTTTTTTTTTACCGTGGCTGATGAGAGTTGCTGGGGCATGGGCTTTTTGACCCTCGTCCAGTGGATGGCAAGCTCCGGCGACGCTCGCCGGCCACAATGGAAAAGAAAAGAAACGAAAAGAAAAATTAATAAAAAAGTTAAAAATATATTTAAAAGTTAAAAAAGATTATTTATGTTAGCGCCGGCTGTGCCACATAAAATGATCAATGTCCATGTCAATAATTTTTGGACTAAATTGATCGGATAGACTCAATTGACAAAACGTGAAAATATTTAGGACTAAATTGATCTTATTGAATGATTTAGAACTAAATTAATATCAATATAATAGGTTTAAGACTTTTTTGATACTTTTCTCGTGGTACTAGAACCAACGTGCTATGCATGTGTTTCATAAATGAATCTGAACTGTTTTGTTTTTTCAAGCAGTGAGTATTTTTTTTAAATTAAAGAAATAGTTGGCAGTTTTCTATTGATTGATGTTCTGTGCACTACATTCAAGTATAGTTCTTGTGCACATTTTCAAAAAGATTAATTTAAGTAACTTTCGACTGCATCGTATCTTTGGAATATACACATTGGTTCATGCACTTTGACCGTAATTTGATGCGAAACACATAAAATTTTTAAAAATATACAAATGTTGACATGCATATTTGTATATAACTTCTTTTTTGTAATAGCTTAAGATTTAAATAATATTTTCAGATGATAATGGGAAATAAAAATATGTGTTTTGAGATAAAATGGACCATCGCGCGGCAAGGATTCTATGAACAACTGCGAGAGTCCTGCAATTATCGCCTGGTATAGCTAGGGTTGCGACCCCATTCCAAACAAAGGTGAGGTCACATACTCCATGTCAGACCACCATGGTCCATACATTTGATAGTTCAATCTCGTCTCTAGTCTCTAGTCAATGATTATTATTATAGTTACAATATTATTTCATTATTTGTTTCTATTATTGGGATGTTCATTTACTGCAATTTAATACGTAACTTAGATTGTGGTTGTCATGTTGGATTTACTTTTCATCTATAATATATGGTCAACAGGAATTTTTTGTTGCTAATATATGCATTTAAGAAAAAAGTACATATTTTCTTTGGGACTTGTGATAACCCTCGAGTTTTAAAAAGTTTAAAAAATTACAAGTATAGGTTCCTTAACAACTGTGGATAACTTTACGTACTTGCCACATATTTTTCACGATATTTAGATAGTACATACTCAAATAATCGTAATTTTGATAGATTGATATCATATTTCTTATCATAAAGAGAATAGGAATAAATGGATACGATGTACTTCGGAACCCGCGATGACCCTCGAGTTTTAAGTAAATTAAAAAAATGACAAAATAGGTTCCTTAATAGCTAAGTATAACTTTATGTACTTACCACAGTTGTTTTCACAATATTAGAATTTTACATACTCAAACAGTCAATATTTCCAATTTCTGATAAATTAAGATGAGATTTCTTATCATAAAAAGAAGAGGAATAATTGGACATGATTTACTTAGAAACGTGCGATGACCCTTGAGATTTAAACAAATTACAAAAAATGACAAAATAAGTTTCTTAACAATTAAGGATATCTTTACAAAACCACCACAATTTTTTCACAGTATTTAGATTGTACATGCTCAAATGGTCGTATTTCCAATTTATGATAAATTGAGATGAGATTTCTTATCATGAAAAGAATAGGAATAAATGGACTTGATTTACTTAGAAACCCGCAATGACCTTGACTTTTAAGCAAATTACAAAAAACGACAAAATAGGTTTTTTACCAACTAAGGACAACTTTACGTACTTACCACAAATTTTTTACAATATATGGATTGTACATGCTCAAATAGTTGTATTTCCAATTTTTCATAAATTGAGATGAGATTTCTTATCATGAAAAGAATAGGAATAGATGAACACGATTTAGTAAGAAACCTATGACGACTCTCAAGTTTTAAGGAAATTACAAAAAATGACAAAATATGTTTCTTAACAACTAAGGATAACTTTACGTATTTACCACAATATTTTCATAATATTTGGATTGTACATGCTCAAATAGTCGTATTTCCAATTTTTCATAAATTGAGATGATATTTCTTATCATGAAAAGATAGGAATAAATGTATTCGAAACCTGTGATAACCCTCGAGTTTTAAGCAAATTATAAAAAAATGACAAAATAGGTTTCTTAACAACTAAGGATAACTTTACGTACTTACCACAATTTTTTCTTAATATTTGGATTTTACATACTCAATTGGTTGATATTACCAATTTTTGATAAATTTATATGAGATTTCTTATCCTAAAAAGTAGAGGAATAAATGGACATGCTTTATTTTGGAACCTACAATGACCCTCGAGTTTTAAGCAAATTACAAAAATGACAAAATAGGTTCCTCAAAACGCTGAGGATAACTTTATTTCACGATATTTGGATGTACATGCTCAAATAGTCATTTTTCCAATTTTTGATCGATTGAGATGAAATTTTTTATCATAAAAGAAAATGAATAAATTGAATGATTTGCTTCGAAACCCTCCATGACCCTCTTCAGTTTTAAGCAATTTCAGAAATATGAAAGATAGGTTCCTTAACAACTATAGATAACTTTATGTACTTACCGCATATTTTTCACGATATTTGGATTTTATGTGCTCAAATATTCGTATTTCCAATTTTTGATAAATTGACATGAGATTTCTTATCATAAAAAAATATGAATAAATAGGCTAGGTTTATTTCGAAACCTGCAATGACCTTCTTAAGTTTTAAGCAAATTTAGAAAAATGACAAAATAGGTTCCTTAACAACTAAAGATAACTTTATGTACTTACTGCATATATTTAGGATATTTAGATTTTACATACTCAAATAGTCATATTTCCAATTTTTAATATGGAAACCTACGATGACCCTTTTAAGGTTTGAACAAATTCAGAAAAATGACAAAATAGGTTCGTTAATAACTAAAGATAACTTTATGTACTTACTGCATATTTTTCACACTATTTGGATTTTACATACTCAAATAGTAGTATTTCCAATTTTTGATAATTGAGATGATATTTCTTATCATAAAAAGAAGAGGACTATATGAACAAATCTACTTGGAAACCTGCGATGACCTTCTTAAGTTTTAGGCAAATTCAGAAAAATGACAAAGTAGGTTCCTTAACAACTAAAGATAACTTTATGTACTTATTGCATATTTTTCACGGTATTTGGATTTTACATACTTAAATAGTCGTATTTCCAATTTTTGATAAATTGAGATGAGATTTCTTATCATAAAAAAAAGAGAACTAAATGAACACAATTTGCTTAGAAACCTGCGACGACCCTCTTAAGTTTTAAGCAAATTCAGAAAAATGACAAAATAGGCTCCTTAACAACTAAAGATAACTTTATGTACTTACATAATATTTTTCGTGACATTTGGATTTTACTTACTGAAATATTTGTATTCCCAATTTTTGATGAATTGAGATAATATTTCTTATCATAAAAAGAAGAGGACTAAATGGACACGATTTACTTGGAAACTTGCAATGACCCTCTTAAGTTTTAACAAAATTCAGAAAAATGACAAAATAGGTTCCTTAACAACTAAAGAAAACTTTATGTACTTACATCATCTTTTTCACGGTATTTGGATTTTACATACATTTTTGATTAATTGATATGATATTTCTTATCATAAAAAGAAAAGGACTATATGAACATGATTTACTTGGAAACCTGTGATAACCCTCTTAAGTTTAGGCAAATTCAGAAAAATGACAAAGTAGGTTCCTTAACAACTAAAGATAACTTTATGTACTTACTGCATATTTTTCACGCCATTTGGATTTTACATACTCAAAAAGTCGTATTTCCAATTTTTGATAAATTGAGATGATATTTCTTATCATAAAAAGAAGAGGACTAAATGGACACGATTTAATTGGAAACATGCGATGACCCTCTTAAGTTTTAGGCAAATTCAGAAAAATGACAAAATAGGTTCCTTAACAACTAAAGATAACTTTATGTACTTACTGCATATATTCAAGATATTTAGATTTTACATACTCAAATAGTCATATTTCCAATTTTTAATATGGAAACCTACGATGGCCCTTTTAAGGTTTAAGCAAATTCAGAAAAAATGACAAAATAGGTTCGTTAATAATTAAAGATAACTTTATGCACTTACCGCATATTTTTCACGCTATTTGGATTTTACATACCCAAATACTCGTATTTCCAATTTTTGATAAATTGAGATGAAATTTCTTATCATAAAAAGAAGAGAACTAAACTTGGAAAAAAAAAACTTTGAAACCTGCGATGACCTTAAGTTTTAGGCAAATTCAGAAAAATGACAAAATAGGTTCCTTAACAACTAAAGATAACTTTATGTACTTATCGCATATTTTTCACGATATTTGGATTTGACATAGTCAAAAAGTCATATTTCTAATTTTCGATAAATTGAGATGATATTTCTTAACATAAAAAGAAGAGGACTAAATGGACACGATTTACTTGGAAACCTGCGATGACCCTCTTAAGTTTTAAGCAAATTCAGAAAAATGATAATATGTTCCTGAACAACTAAAGATAACTTTATGTACTTACCGCATATTTTTCACGGTATTTGGATTTTACATACTCAAATAGCCATATTTTCAAGTTTTGATAAATTGAAATGAGATTTCTTATCACAAAAAGAAGAGGGCTAAATGAACACGATTTACTTGGAAACCTACGATGACCCTCTTAAGTTTTAAGCAAATTCAGAAAAATGACAAAATAGGTTCCTTAACAACTAAAGATAACTTTATATACTTACCGCATATTTTTCACGGTATTTGGATTTTACATACTTAAACAGTCGTATTTTCAATTTTTGATAAATTGAGATGAGATTTCTTATAATAAAAAGAAGAGAACTAAATGGACACAATTTACTTAGAAACCTGCGATGACCCTCTTAAGTTTTAAGCAAATTCAGAATAATGATAAAATAGGTTCCTTAACAACTAAAGATAACTTTATGTACTTACATAATATTTTTCATGATATTTGGATTTTACTTACTCAAATAGTCGTATTCCCAATTTTTGATGAATTGAGATAATATTTCTTATCATAAAAAGAAGTGGACTAAATGGACACGATTTGCTTGGAAACCTGCTATGACCCTCTTAAGTTTTAAGCAAATTTAGAAAAATGACAAACTAGGTTCCTCAACAACTAAAGATAACTTTATGTACTTACCACATATTTTTCACGATATTTGGATTTTACTTACTCAAATGGTCGTATTTCCAATTTTTGATAAATTGAGATGAATATCATAAAAAGAATATGTATGAATAAATGGACACGATTTACTTGGAAACCTGCAATGACCTTCTTAAGTTTTAAGCAAATTCAGAAAAATGACAAAATAGGTTCCTTAACAACTAAATATAACTTTACGTACTTACTGCATATTTTTCACAATATTTGGATTTTACATACTCAAATAGTCGTATTTTCAGTTTTTGAGAAATTGAGATGATATTTCTTATCATAAAAAGAAAGAGGGCTAAATGGTGAAGGAGTAGGTAGGGTGTGATTAATTGGCTCTAATTGGGATGGTTTAACCTATTTTGTCTAAAACCATTTAATTCCTTACTAAAGCGATTGGGCCATTATGCCACGTTTGGACTAGTCCTACCATCTTTGCCATTTCTTAAATAGCTCTAACTTTCTATTTTTGTAAATCAAAATAAACAAATAAGGCAGCAAATTGGATTGCTTGTAATAAAAAGCTATAAGTCCAAAGGGACTAATTCAAATTTGATTTTTCTTCTAGCATAAAGGCAATTTCGTTATTAACATGCCCAAATAATTTTTCCATATTTTGAGAATAGGATAAAGTTGCCACCAATGCATACATGCCTAATCAAATTAACCCAAAAAAGGAGGGCAGATGTGGTTGCTCAAAGTGTAAAACGCTAGGTCCAAGATATTTTTTTTTTGATTTTTCCACTAAGGCGGAAGGAATTTCATTATGAATATCGAAAAAAATAATTTATTCTTAGTAAGAACCCAACAGCATAACCATTTCGATACATACATTCCGAAAAGGATTAAGTTTTGACACATGCATTCCGAAGGAGATTAAATTTCCTTAAAAGCGTAATTACCACGTTGCGGTAGTCCGAAAGGTGATATAAATAAGCGAGCCGTGCGACGGGGTTTGACGGATTCGAGGGGCGGGGTGGCGGCCCGCCACCTCCCCCCCTCTGTATCCCCCGTCTAGCCCTGGGCCCGACTATCGTCAAATGGGTCGCTGAGAAATCCTCTCCGAAACACTTTCCATGTCGCATCTTCGCCAGGGAGGAGGATTCTCGGGCAGACACTATGTGTGCCCCGAACCTTCACGCCCAAATTACGCACACGCCATCGACGACGACCGGCGGGATCATGCCGGAGCCCCGGGGCGATTATTATGGTAAGAACAAAAACATCACTTGCTCCTACCAATCCTTTCCACCCCCTCCTCACCCCTATAAATTGCCCCTCACGGTCCCAAAGCTCTCTCCATCATTTGCTCCAACACAAGAACAAAAAAGCTCTTAAATTCTCCCAATCAATTCCCTCATCAATTCCCTAATCTTCCTCGTACTCTCCGAAAAACCCCAAATCGAAATTCCCAAAATCCAAAGGAGAGCCCAAGAAGAGGAGGCAAAGGAGGGAGGAGGACCCCGCACCTGAGAAATCTCGTCCTCGAGCTCGCCATCAAGGGGCTCACAGCGCGCCACGTAGGTAAATCCCAGCCCTCCACATCGCCAGGAAATTTTTTTATTTTCCCCTTTTCCTTTTCCATTTTCACCTTTTCTTTTTTTTTTTGGTGCGCGCGGGGGTGTTATTTTCTGATTTTCTGAATCTAAAACCCCCTTTTCGCCCTGTCGTTTAACCGAAAGAAACCCTAAATTGGTCCGTCTCGCTCGCGGTTCCGGAAATTCTTTTGCAGAGAAATTGCGGGGGCGAATTCCTCCCCGAATTCGCCGGATTCTTTCGCGGGGTGTTCCGGCCAGGGATCCGCCGGATTCGCGTCCCGCCCGCGCGCCACTCGCCCGTGATCTCCGCCGCCCTGCGCCCGCCCGCCGGGGAGACAGGCCCCTGATGTATCGAGCTTCGCGGCCTGAGGTGAGTGCCATTACCCTGTTCGTTGATCCGCGGCCGTCGGTTCTCGCGTTTCGATTGTCCGGGAATTGTTGTCGGCTGATCTCAGGGGGGGGAATCCCCCCTCCCCTGGTCCCGGGATTCGTTCTCGTGTGATTTCTCGCGTGATTTCCTGGGCATTTTCGGTGTTTGCAGATCTGGAACATGGGGGCGGGATTGTGTGACGGAATGTGATATACGCGTGGGGTTGTTGGGATTGGAGTTTGGTCGATGGAGCATGAGGTGGGGAGCTCAAATGGTGCTCAGGCTCCTAAGAAAGCCAGATGCCTGGCTGTTAAGAGCCTGTATAATGCTGGGTCGTCGAAGGAGGATGCCGAGAGGATGCAAAGTAAGAACTTGAAGCGGCAAATCAGCTCCGACGATGGTGGGGATGAGAATAAGAGGAAAAGGGGTAAGAAGGAGGTATCCCTGAGTAGCTTGAAGAAGAGGAAGGAGAAGAGACTGAGTGATGTAACTAATGCCGGGGCTCATTTCGGCTCGCACGATTCGTCGGAGTCGAAGCCCGAGGTCGACGAGAGGCCGAGCTCAAATGGCAATTTGCATGGCATTGGACTTAGTCTGGACGACAATGTCGTTAAAATTCCGAAGCGGAAGCGCGGAAGTTTGGGGCGGAAAAGATTGAAGCATACTCAAGAGTCGAATCCAGCTGAGCCCTCCGTCAGCAGATTGGATTTCGCCGATCCATCTGGGAAGCTTACAGACGGTGATCCTGAAAGAGGAAGCGGCGGCGGAAATATTAAAGAGGAGGATGCTTTCGATGATATGAAGGAGAACGGGCATAGCGTTGGCGGACCTTTGCAGGAGCAGGATAACCTTTTGGGGAGTTCTGCAACAGACAATGGGAAACCGAAAAAGTCAGTCAAGAAGCGTCGAAAGCAGAGAGAGGTGAAGCCGGGAGGCGCTCAAAGTGCTGTGGTGGAGGCAGGTACTGCAATCGATGTCCCCGCCAAGAGATGCGATGATCAGCAGGTTGTTTTTTCTTAGATATTTTCTAGCTTCTTGGTTGTAAATGGGAAGCACCCCCTTGGTGCTTTTTAATATACTTGCTTATCAAAAACTGTGATGATCAGCAGGAAGATGATGAGGAGAATCTGGAGGAAAATGCTGCTAGGATGCTCTCCTCACGGTTTGATCCAAGCTGTACTGGGTTTTCTTCAAAGAGTAGAGCATCGCCATCGCCATCTCCATCGCCATCATCAAACAGCTTGTATTTTCTGTTATCTTCTAACGGAAAATTTTTAGATCAAGGATGTACATCTCGTGCTTCACCAAGCTCCGCATCTGTTAAAGCAGCTAACAGAGCCTTGCGGCCAAGAAATCAGCACGGAGAGAAGCTACGTTCCCGGAAAAGGAGGCATTTCTATGAAATTCCTTCTGAGCAGGTGGATGCATACTGGGTTTTGAACAAAAGAATTAAGGTCTTCTGGCCTCTAGACCAGTGCTGGTACCATGGCCTCGTAAACGACTATGATGGAGAGACAAAACTCCATCACGTCAAGTACGATGACCGTGATGAAGAATGGATCGACCTTCAAAAGGAACGTATCAAACTCTTGCTACTTCCTGGTGAAGCTCAGACCAAGTTTGCAGTAGGCAGCAGGAAGAGAAGGGTGGAGCCTACCAAAGAAGAGGAAGAGAGACCTTTGACTTCAGCCAATGATGGCTGCATCAGCAATTATATGGACACAGAACCAATCATTTCATGGTTGGCACGCTCAAGTCGTGGGGTCAAATCTTCTTCTTCTCGTGCTGTAAAGAAACGAAGTGTCGGTCCATCTCTGAAAACGGAGCCTTCATCATCTGCTGCTGATGCTGTGGATACACGTGGGGCCACTTCTGCTGGTTCTTTCCCGAAAGGAGGCCAAACGGCGTTTCATGGAGATCGTGTCTCAACAGGTGGACTTTTTTGTGCTGGAAAGGTTGAGAAAACTGCAAAGAGCTCCAGATCTCTGAAAGGCAGCAAATCTCCTATTGTTTACTACAGGAAGCGGTTTCGCCAGGCGGGTGAAGCCTTGTACCAGAGAGTAGAGGACGATGCCTTCACGTCGAGGAAATTGGATTCTCACGGGTCTTTGTTGACCATTGAAGAGACGGGCTTATTGAAATTAACCTATTTAGTGAGAAGAGAAGCAAACGATATCATGGTCAGTTCTCTTCTCCGCCCTTTTAGAGTAGAGGATTCCCAGCTAGTCTATGATCTCGTTCTGCTTTATCATGGAAGACTGGTGACCGTGTGGCCTGTGGTGAAGTTGGAGATGCTTTTTGTCGATAGCATTGTTGGTTTGAGGCTTCTCTTGTTTGAAGGATGCTTGGGGAAGGCTGTAGCATTTGTGATTTCAGTTTTAAATCTGCTGAGTGAGTCTAACGGGGAGGTGAAATTTGTAAGCTTGCGATCTCCGATAACTTCTGTTAGATTCAAATTCTCTAGTGTTCAAGGTTGTGAAAACCAACTTGTGTTTGGATTTTACAACTTTTTGAGATTAAAACTTTCGAAGAGGTCGTGCTTAGAATCGATACTGAGGGAGAATTGTTTGCTAGTTGAGAAACTTTCTCCTTCTGAATGCACTTACGACGCGCTTCAAAATGGAGACATCCCATTGCTGCCACCAGCTGCTTTGGACTCTTCGCTAGAGGTATTATACTCTTTACCATTTTCTTCTCAGAATGTGCAATTTCTCTGTTCAGGAGTTAGGGTTGTGGAGTAATATGTGCATGATTTTCTGTTGTTTTCGGTATCTTGACATTTACAAGTCTTCTGTGACCCAATCTCTTGCCCCCCTTCTCTTCTCTGTCCACACACACACACACACACACACACACACACACACAGAGTCTTACTTTGTGCTTAGTATTGTGGTTGTTACTTGTGCAAAACCAGTATTAATTGACCTAAGGTTAACTGATCAGGGTCTACAGAAGATGACCGGTGAAACAATGTGGCCCTCGGATGTATCTAGAGATAATGGCGAAGTTAGTGGGGGAAATTCTTCAGTTTCTGATTCAGAGTACACAAAGTTTCCTCAGTTTGCTCTCCCCTTTACTGTTGCTCCTACTTTCTTTCTGAGCTTGCACCTGAAGCTTCTTATGAATCATAGCATCTCCAAAATTAGTTTTGTTGAGCTTAATCGGGTGAAAAGTGCAGAAAATGCAAGCATTTTGGCCCAATCTAACATTGCTAGTAGCCAGGAAGCTCCAGCAAGTGAGAGTCCTTGTGATAAGCACTTGCATTGTGCTAAAGAAGATCAGGCTGTTGAGCTGGTTGTTTGCAAGGGTACTGCTGTAGATGGTGATGAGTTTGGGCAGGTGCAGGAAGGGCAAGGAACTTACACAGCATCAGAAAAAACGTCAAGTCCTCTGCTTGATGGGGAGAAGATCACAAATGGTGCTTGTCCTTCTTTGCAGATAGATATTCCCCGTTATAATGAAGGCGAAAAGCCTGTTCATGATGGATCGCTGCGCAGTTTGCCGCCTACTGATATGGCTTGCGATATGAATGGCAACCTCGCCCCTAGTCCAAATCCCACGGCACCAAGAAGCGTATGGCATCGCAGTAGAAGTAGTTCACTTTATGGACACTTCTCACGCGGTTGGTCAGATGCAAAATCTGACGGTTCCCTAAATAGTTTTGGCAATGGACCGAAGAAGCCGCGGACACATGTTACTTACTCATATCCTTCTGGGGTTTCAGGTTCAAGCTCAAAGCCACAGCAGAGAACAATTCCTCACAAAAGAATCAGGAGACCCAATGAAAAGAGGGCCTCAGATGTGGCTCGAGTTTCTCAAAGAAACTGGGAGTTGTTATCTTGTCATGCGAACTTGTTAATCACAGTGGGGGACAGGGGATGGAGAGAGAGTGGGGCAGAGGTAGTACTTGAACTTGTTGAGAATGAGTGGCACCTTGCAGTAAAAGTTTCAGGAACCACAAAATATTCTCATAAAGCGCATCAGTTTCTGCAGCCTGGGTCCACTAACAGGTATACACATGCTATGATGTGGCGAGGAGGGAAAGAGTGGACACTTGAATTTCCAGACAGAAGCCAATGGGCTCTTTTCAAGGAGATGCATGAAGAGTGTTACAACAGGAACTTCCGTGCTGCATCAGTAAAAAACATTCCGATTCCTGGTGTCCGCGTGGTGGAAGATTACGATGATAATGGAATGGAGCTATCATTTCGCAGTTCTGCTATCTACTTCCAGCAGGTTGAAACAGATGTTGAAATGGCCTTGAATCCATCTCATGTACTATATGACATGGATAGTGATGATGAGCAGTGGATTTCATCTTGTCAGAGTTCTTCAGATGTTAATGATAATGGCTCTGGGCGCATATCTGTGGAGATATTTGAGAGGACAATGGACATGTTCGAGAAGAAAGCTCATTCTCTACAGCGTGACCATTTCACATCTGAAGAAATAGACGATCTGAAGTTGAGTGCAGGACCAGTGGTGAGAGGTATTTATGAACATTGGCGGCAGAAGAGGCAAAAGAAAGGAATGCCATTGATTCGACATCTTCAGGTGCCTTTTAAAAACCTTTTGCTTTTCGTTTATTGATTTTTTCCAGGTACACATTTATGTGAGGCGCTGCATTTAACTTGGCTTTCTGCAATTTCTGTTAATCCACCATTGGGAATGATTTCTGTCACTCTGTTTTCCAGATGAATGTTTCCATGTTAAGATGCTCGTTTTTTTTTTTTTAATTTGGGGTCTACTTTGTTTGAGTGAATCGAAAGGATTGTCGGGGGACCTGTTGGTATGTGATTGCTTTGTTCCTCTCTTCCATGCCTGTTTCATTTTTATCTTTTACTGGAATTCTGCTTTGGAATTTCGTCTGATAATGGGGCTGCTTTCTGCACTGGAGCATGTGGAAATATCTGGTTTCTATGATCTTCCTTTTTCATTCTTCCATAATTGGTATATAGTAATATCAACTTCTTAGGCCTTCATGCATGATGGTAGCGGTTGGTTTTCAATTAACACGGCATCGATCATTAATAAAGAAACAAATATCTTTTCAAATTAGCTCCCGAGTAGTTCAGTTATTAATTAGTTGATTATACGTTTTATTAAGAATCTGATGCTAATTTCTATCTCTCTTCTTTTGTTAATTAGATCTTCCTGTCATCGTTAATCCTGTCTGTTACCTTTGTGTGCACATTGCTTAAGTGTGCACTTTTTCGAACTTGTGATTTAAATATCATGGTATCTTTTATTCAATTCATGCTCATGCTTTGCAGCCACCATTATGGGAAATTTACCAGCAGCAGTTGAGAGAGTGGGAGCTAGCCTTGAATAAAGGGAACTCTGCTGCTTCCGATGGATGTCAGAAGGCCTCAGCCACTGAAAGACCTCCCATGTTTGCTTTTTGTATGAAACCTAGGGGCTTAGAAGTTCCTAACAAAGGCTCAAAGCAAAGGTCTCAAAAACGATTCTCAGTCACAGGGCAAAGCAATGGTTTTCATGGAGATCACGACAGTTTTCATGCTTTTGGTAATGTCATGTCATTAAGCGTAAAACTTTTTTGGGCTATTTTTACTTGGATCCAGAATTTTGACGTCATTTTTTTTTTTGTGTTCCTGTCAGGGAGAAGATTGAACGGACCTAGTTTTGGAGATGATAGGGCCCTCTATTTGGGACATAACTATGGACATGTAGACAGTTCTCAGTTGGCACAAGCATCTCCATTGGGATATTCTCCACGAGATGTCCCTGGCCAGGGATATTTCCCAATTGGCAATGATGGATCCAATAGAAATTATCCTCTGAGACTACAGAGACATAAGTCAAAGAAATCTGGCGCTGTTGCATCCCCTCGACATTCACAGATGGTTACTGCCTACAGTAGGGGAACCACGGGCAGTAAAAAGAATACCCTTCACTGGAATTCTCATCAACGATTTTCATCTGAAGGCTCTCATAGACCATCTAGTGAGCAGTGGGACCGGATGGATATGGACGAATATAAATTGTTGGATGCATCTGGTGCAGCGCTGTATGCATCTAATTTGGCTAAGCTTAAGAGAGAGAAGGCACAGAGACTTCTTTGCAAAGCAGATGTAGCAGTTCACAGAGCTGTGGTTGCTCTCATGACTGCTGAAGCAATGAAAGCTGTCTTCGGAGGATAGGAGGGATGATGGGTAGGTTATCTGAAGATTATCAGCAAACAGAATTGGTATAGTTCTTAATTTGACCGCGAAGAATGTGCAGATGGCATGGAAATGTTTCTCTGAGGCGGGAGCTGGTCCAAGATTTGTTGATGCTGGTGCGCCTTTTACCATGCACAGTTTTTGAAAGAAAAGTTTATCGAGAGGGTATTATTAGAGAAATATTTGGTTGTCACATTTAATTGTCGATATTTTGGCAGTTTTCTAGTCCATCCTTGCAATACCTTAGTGATTCCAGTAGTCTTTTACACCAGCAGCAAGTGTATGCCTCATTAGTGCTGCTTGTCGTGTTTATTCTGCAAGAGCATTGTATAGAATCTTTTGCTACCATCCTCTGTACAGTTACCCCACCCCCCTCTATCAAATAAGAAAGAAAAAAAGAAATGAAGAGAGATTGACCAAACTTCATTGGTTTTGGTAGGAATTTGGTTGATGCTCTATAGTCTGTTCTCCTCAGATATCCTTGTCATCATCTGTGGAATTGAACAGCAGAATGAGTAATCATCATGTGATACCTTTCATCTTCTGACTTGTACATACGCCATGCATTTTTTAAGCTTATGCCCTCCTTTTACTTCTCGATCAATTTCTGTATCTGATCTGTGGCTTTTAGATTATGTTTTAAGTTTATGCTGTTCGTCTTCTGGCTCAAGTAGAGAACTGAGTTCCCTTTTAGACTGCTTGTAACTTATGCGAAGGGATGAAATGTGGAACTTGACAAAGCGCTGGGGTCTGCGACGGGGCAGTTCAGACTGTAAGATGGTCCTCAACTCAATACATGGGGGGCACACTCAATTGTGATTTCAAGTTCTTTTTTCACAGAACAGACTCGTCTTACAAGCATGCCGAAATGGAATAGAAGTTCTATCTGTTTGCAATGAAGAGCCAGACATGGAGTTAAGTTGGACTCTGTGTGTCGTGAATTTTACTACAGGTCTGATGCTTCAGGGATAGCCTGTCCATTTATTTGTATTCTTTTTATGATAAGAAATCTTATCTCAATCTATCAAAAATTGGAAATACAACTTTTTGAGTATGTAAAATCCAAATATTGTGAAAAATATGCGGTAAGCACAAAAAGTTATTTTTAGTTGTGAAGGAACCTATTTTGTCATAAATTTCTGAATTTGCTTATTACAAGGGTCATTGTAGGTTTCGAAGCAAATAATGTCCTATTTGTACTTATTCTTTTTATGATAAGAAATCTCATCTCAATTTACCAAAACTTGGAAATACGACTATTTGAGTTCACGATATGCGGTAAGTATATAAAGTTATCTTTAGTTGTTAAGGAACCTATTTTATCATTTTTCTGAATTTGCTTAAAACTTAAGAGGGTCATTGCAAGTTTCCAAGTAAATCATGTCTATTTATTCATACATATTCTTTTTATGATAAGAAATCTCATCTCAATTTATCAAAAATTGGAAATACGACTATTTGAGTATGTAAAATCCAAATATCGTGAAAAATGTGCGGTAAGTACATAAAGTTAATCTTTAGTTGTTAAGGAGCCTATTTTGTCATAAATTTCTAAATTTGCTTAAAACTTAAGAGGATCATTGCCGGTTTCCAAGTAAATCGTGTTCATTTATTCATACATATTCTTTTTATGATAAGAAATCTAATCTCAATTTACCAAAAATTAGAAATATGACTATTTGAGTATGTAAAATTCAAATATTGTGAAAAATGTGTAGTAACTACATGAAGTTGTCTTTAGTTGTTAAGGAACCTATTTTGTCATAAATTTCTAAATTTGCTTAAAACTTACAAGGGTCATCATAGGTTTCGAAGTAAATCGTGTCCTTTCATTCATATTCTTTTTATGATAAGAAATCTCATCTCAATTTTTCAAAAACTGGAAATGCGACTATTTGAGTATGTAAAATCCACATATTGTGAAAAATATGCGGTAAGTACATAAAGTTATCTTTAGCTGTAAAGGAACCTATTTTGTCATAAATTTCTAAATTTGCTTAAAACTTAGAAGGGTCATCGCAAGTTTCGAAGTAAATCGTGTCCATTTATTCATATTCATTTTATAATAAGAAATCTCATCTCAATTTACCAACAATTGGAAATACAATTATTTGAGTATGTAAAATTCAAATATCGTGAAAAATATGTCGTAAGTACATAAAGTTATCTTTAGTTGTTAAGGAGCCTATTTTGTCATTTTTTGAATTTGCTTAAAACTTAAGAGGGTCATAGCAGGTTTCGAAGTAAATTGTGTCAATTTATTTGTATTTTTTTTATGATAAGAAATCTCAACTCAATTTACCAAAAATTGAAAATACGACTTTGAGTATGTAAAATCCAAATATCGTGAAAAATATGAAGTAAGTACATAAAGTTATCTTTAGTTGTTAAGGAACCTATTTTGTCATTTTTCTGAATTTGCTTAAAACTTAAGAGGGTTATCGCAGGTTTCCAAGTAAATCATGTCTATTTATTCATACTTATTCTTTTTATGTTAAGAAATCTCTCTCTCAATTTATCAAAAATTGGAAATACGACTATTTGAGTATGTAAAATCCAAATATCGTGAAAAATAATACTTATCTTACCAAAAAAAAATATCGTGAAAACTATGTAGTAAATACATAAAGTTGTCTTTAGTTATTAAGGAACTTATTTTGGCTCGTACATTATTTTTGTTTATCCCTTTTACCACCAAAGATCCCTTGAAGAACTAACCTTTAAGGTCTGGTTCATATAATATAAACAGGTATTGCTTTCTTTGTGGAAGTTGCTCTCACCCAATCATCTCACATAATAGCCTTTGTACTATTTTGCTGGTCCTACATCTTTGCTTTTGTGAGCATGGGCTATGTACCTACCTAGACAATCCTTTTACCTTTTATTTCTTAGTTAAATTGTTGGACGCATCAAAGAGCAACCAAGAGCATCCCATCCATTAATAAAATACATCAATTTATCTGGTCGAGTTATTCCCCAAATTTACGATAAACTACGTGGATCTTATGGGAATATGCACACTGCATAGCTAATCACTAGAGGTAAGAAAATGGATGATAAACCCATTTTGTAATTGAGATTCAATTACCTGGTAATACTATGGTTTTACCTAACTTTGGTTTAAAAGAGATTTAAATAGGTCTAAAACAATTAAAGCCAAATAAGACGGTACCATGCTCAGCGTTCTACTGAAATTGATAAGTTAAGAATGTTGGTAGAAGATATAATATGTAATATATAAGATAATTTTATTGGTACACCTAATGCACGTGGCTTTGTAACATACATATTAGGTGTCTTTCTATTCTTTTTTTCCTTCTTTCTGTTTTCATCTTAAAAATGGGGCCATTCCGTTCAAACGAAAAATCAGAGGTTATTTAATGACATGAAACCTCGTATAATGAGTTGGATTTTTAAATGATGAGTCGGCATATCCATTATTTTATCCATCTACTTTTATTCTCCGGTTAGAAAAGAGGAAAAAGAAAATGTTTGTACTTCAATAAAACCTCTTCCTCGACATCAATTTTCCATCTTCTTCATCAAGTCACACTTCGAACTACTCGCGCGAACTGCTTTGAGCCTCAAGGATGAAGATGGTTTGATGGGTTGAGGTCTAGCCAGCGACGATGCGGACCTTGTAGGTGACAATGTCAAATTCGACCATATTGGAGGTGAGGTTGGCCGAGTCGGAGAATTCTGCCTTGGCTAGGCACTTCGGATTTGCGGAATCTCAAAGGAGAGAAATGGATTGATGGTGACCAGCTCGCTTATGCCACAGAGCTCATCTTTGTTCTAAAGGAGCTGGTGTTGTTGGTGTGGAGATCATATTGAGGTCTTGGAAAGCAAAAACAATTGGGAAAGTTATTGAAGGAATGGTGTGGATTTTCATTTTGGTCTTTACTTGGATGAGAGCAAAGTTCCACGGCTGATGCTGCTGAATAGTTGGAGGATTAGGATCTCTAGTTTTACTAGTGATGATGTCTGTGAAATTGCTGGTGTTTTGCAATAAAAAATCGAATTTTTGGATGGAAATGTTAGATTTTTTCATTTTGCGAAGAAGATTGCTGTTTTTTAGAATGAAAATTTGTCGAAATTGTCATGTCCAGCTTCTGACAAGCTTGGCCTGTTATTGTGCACAGAGCCTAGTCTATAATACCAACAGATTAGGCAAAAATAAGGTCAACTGCACTTCTTTTCAAAGTGTCAAACGTACTCCCAAGCACAAAAAACTGTTGCACATAACGCTTGTGGTCTTAACACTATCATTCCCACATCTTAAACACTTGCAGAAAATATGAACAACAAACTCCATCTCTTGATCTTAAATTAAAGAGTATCATACCAACAAAAGGTACTAGAACATTATCATACTTCCAACTCTTTAAACAGCTACTTCTGGTTGATTTTCCTCTTTCTTGAAAATCTTGTTGATCCCACACTTCTAATGTCCTTCAAATGCTCTGCTGCTCGTTTCCATTTCTCTTGCTTCTTTTTCATACTGTCTTCCTTATGCTGCTGGACGAGAAATGCATACTATCGAATCAAATTTCAAATCTTTATATAACAACTCGTTTACAACCATAAAGCTGTACCTCTAATCCCACTGTAGCGATACAAATGCGAGATGCACTCTCCACCTTTTTTGCATTGACCACAACATTGTTGGTATCTCTTAGTAGAGAAATTACTCGACTGCCTTCCCATCCAGGCTTTTAAGAACCAAACAATACTCCACTTAACATGGCACTTATAATCATTCAACTACAAACTCAGTTACTCAAAAGTAAGGTCAAAAGTACAATTTGAGGGAAAAATGTCAAAAAAGTCTTAAATCTATTACATTTGTGCCAATTTAGTTATAAATCTTTTAACAATGCCAATTTAATCATAAACCTTTTGACCTAGAGCTAGTTGAGTCATTTCGGCTAATTTTGGCCGGATATTGCTGATGTGGACGCCAACTGGCCTATGTAGTATGGCCGGCACTGATGTGGATATTTTTTAATGATATTTTAATAAATTTCGAATTTTTATTTTTTCCTCTCTCTCTCTCTCTATCTTTTCTCTTTTTTTCCTTCTCTATCCTCTGATGGCCGGCACGGCCAAGGTCGGCGAGGGCTGGCCTCACCTGAACGACTGACCGAAGGTAGGTAGGGGTGTGCAAAGGAATCGAGAACCGCCCAGAACCGAACCGGCCCAAAACAACTAGTTTTCAAGGGAACCGATCCGGTTCCCGGTTCCAATTTAGTGAAACAGGTGGGTACTGGTTCAGTTCCTAGTTCCATGTATGGAACTGCCACCCGCCCACCCGAACCGAACCGAACTTGTAATATATATAATTTTTCAAAAAAATGCTGGTTGCTTTGGACACTGGTTGCTCTGCGTTGTTGCAGCAAGAGGGCGAAGAAATGCTAGTCCGGCGTTCCGATTTGGTCGTCGAGGACCCTCATCCCATGGAAGGTAGCATTTTGCTGCTTCACTTCTCTTAACTCTCTTGAATCCATTTGTGTTTTTGTGGTTTTTTTAGATTGTGAGGTTGGGAGTAGAGAGAGAATTCGCGTTACTGTTCTAGTTAAGTAATGGTGGATCTTACCGGGGTGGTCGAGAAACAGCAACCAAAGGATCTTCCTTCAATGAAATTCACAAAGAGAATCGAAAACTTCCCTAGGTTGAATACGAGGAATCATTATTCTGAGGTTTTTGTTGTGAGTGGTTACAAATGGTAATTAACTCTCCTCGTTGTGTGTTAAGTTTATTGCTTGACAATTTTTTACTTTACTTTGGCTTACTGGAAATCAAGCCACTAGTCACGTGAAGCATGGTGGGACTGGTTCTATGGATCCACTTGGAAATCGGACCGGACTGGGAGGTTCTCGATTCTAATTTTTCGGAACCGGTCCTTAGTGGACAGTTTTGGTTTCAAGGTGGGAACTGCCCACTCGGACCATGCTCACCCTTAGCCAGAGGCAAGGGCCGGCGAGGTCGACCTTGCCAGCCATCGGCGAGCCTTGCCAGCCACTGGCGAGGGCTCGAGCCTCACCGGCTATGCCACGTAGGCTGGCCGACGTCCATTTCAATAATATCCAACCAAAACTAGTCGGAAGGACTGAATTAGCTCTAGGTCAAAAGGTTTAGGACTAAATTGACACAAATATAATAGGTTTAGGACTTTTCTATCACTTTTTCCACCATTGATGGCATTGTTATGATGCATCTATCTGACAAGTTGGTTGGCTTCTCTTCGTCAGAAAATAATGACACAAACAGAGACTAGAAACACAATGAATGAACCTCGCCTTTTTCTTTTGTTTCAATGGACAAATGGCATGTGATTTCTGTGCCTTGTTTTTGACACTTTGAATTCACTTGTAGATTCTCCTTCCTCTGCTGTCGTTTTCTCTTTAGGCCTAGCAGGCATAATCCGAAGCGTTGGTGCCACCACAGGTTCTCATCACCGGAAGGCCAAATGAGTGAACGGTGCCCACTTTTAGTTGATGCCAAATGAGGGAACTGATTTTTAGATCTCCTACTGTTAGTACACCTAGTATTCAATTTGATATAATTTCAACAAATACATTGCAGGGAGAAAAGAGAAGAAAACATGGGCAATTCGTAGAATCAAGACAGGTCAAGAAAAGTCTAAGAATAGGAAGTGCACCAAGCTAAACTAATCAAAGTGCAACTAGGATAATAAGCAATCTGAGCACATATATACTGCTAAAATTATTGACAAGGGACACGGCAAATTAATGCGCATTTGTTTTTTAAAAATAAATGGTTAATTGGGTTCCAAAATTGCATGTTCATGATAGCTGATCCTTTGTTACAATTGAGCTTCAATATCCCAAATAGAGCGCAAAATCAAATGCACATCACTGGACTCTGGCGATCTTGTTCTTCACACCAGAAACATTTTCAGATTTGGAATCAACAGCAACCTCTATCAATTTTACAGCAAAATCAACTGCAATAAGATCTCAACCTCGCATAACTTTGATTTCAAGACTGCCAACCGCAGTGGGTACAACCATTCCAAGCCAACTCTGACAGCGGCTTCCCAAAGCAAAAACCTCTAAGTTATTTACTAACCAAACAAAGTTTAGCAGCCAAACAGCGAGTAGCTTCCACTTTAGCATGAAGAACCAAACCTGAATCACAAACAACTCCCTTTGAATAAAGACTCCGAAAGACCTCCATGCAGGTGCCTATTATGATAGCAAATCGAAATACATTCGTCCAAATAATTGGGCACTATTTCAAACTAATTGGCTAGACTTTCAGTATTTCAAAAACCTAACGGACAGTTTCAGCTCTGCAATGCTTCTGTTGATCATAATCAGGGCAATGTGGACAAAAATAGGCGAACATCATTTACCTTTCCAAGGATGCATTGCCACCGTTCGGAGAAGTCCAAGAAGCATCGAGTTGCTGATACTTTGATGACTTTGTTTCCTTCTAGAAGTGCCTTTCAAAAGCTGTTTTGGTTATATCAGCATTTATATCCCAACCAGTGGAATAATAACCAAATCCTGCTAGTGAATCAATTGAAATCAATCTAGCAACTAACATCAGCAAACTACTAAGGATACCCCAAAATTTACAGATCTTTGCAAGTCAAACTCAATATTAATTTTCTTCAACTCTTCTAATCCAACTAATAGGCATCTAACATCATCAATCCAGAAGCTTTGATCAAATTAGCATAGTGAATTCAACTTAAGTTGCTTGCTTTTGTGGAATATAGTATGATTCTTTTCCTTATCATTATGTGCTATTCATATATCAGAATGAACGCAAGACAGTTTTCAAATGGCATACAGAATTAAGGAATCACACAGGAAACTTATGGAAAAGCTTCCCGTGTTTTTCTTTTCAGTAAGTACATGCGCTAATAAAAGTTTATGTATAACATAAGGGACTATTTCACAGTGCACTCGATTATGTCAGAAGACATTCTCGTTCTTGTCTGCTATCTTGATTTCACTCAAAGGTTCAAGCAAATGACAGATGGCATTATTTACTATACAAAAAGTAAGAAGTATACTTTGGACTAATCTGTTATTTGCCTTGGACTTTTAGGTATCTACCAGATTCGAAAAAAAAATGAACATGGATCGTAGTCAGCAAAATTCAAGTTGCAATTTTCTCGATTAATCCAATTAATTCACGATAGTTTTTCCTCTGGTCTGTTTCCTAGTTTATTCACGACCACACTACTAGGAGAAGACTCTGTACTTGCATTTAGCGTTTCCCGACCGATATGATTACCTGAATCATCTAATGCAAACAATTTTGTGAGATAAAATGCGTGGAACACAATGGCTGGACAAATTTTGTACCAAGTCAATACTCAATAGTGTATGCATACTAAGAGATGCCCTCTCGACACCATTAATTCATTCTTAGGCGTACCTTAGATACATGTAGTCATGAACTGCGTGGTGTGCGCGGAGCAAACTAAAACCTCACATCAAAAGGACCTCCATATAGGGTCCTTCATTTAGCAATTCTCGACCCATATGATTACCCTTCGCATGCTATCAAATTTCCATATGCATCAGTTTTTAATCAGTAATTCCAGCCTTCCAGAATCAATCAAACGCGGAGAATCTTTAATTTTCTGCATACTATGAAGAATCTTACCCGAAGACTAATGACAAATGATGCACTTAGAAGGCCTTTTGATCTATTCCGTTTACTGGCATGATAAGCAGAAACATTTTGCCAAAGTACACACATTAACTTCCACGAACATCTCCCTCGGAAACCTGAATTCAAGTAAGAACACTTAACACTTTCAACCAGGAAATACAAATGAAAAGGTAATAATTCTTAAATGAAATTGCACACAGGAAATATAAATGAAAATTGGGCGATAGATCTCCAAAGAGAAAAGGTAGCTTACCTGCTTTACGTGCTTTTTTTAGGAAATGTGGATCATCTCCACCATACTAACTCAAACCAATCGTTTTGTCCAAATTCTCATTCCACGATATGAGTCAAATGGCCGGTTCTCGTAATTTCGACAAATCCGTGTTCCAGTTAATTCTGGTATTGTTTTAAGTGACTTGCATCCAGAAATGTCCAATTCCACTAGTTGCTCCAATTTCTCGAGCCCTCGAAGCTCAGTCAATTTCTCGCAATTTTGCACAACCAGACTGATCAAGTTGGTACATGATGACAAATCAGGTAAGATCTCAATCAAGGAACATCCTAAGATAGCAATATGTTTAAGGGATATTGACTCCTCAAGCCTCGGGATCTCCCGAAGTTCTTGACAATTCGATATGAGCAATGTCCGTAAATTACGAAAATTTGACGAGTTTGGGAATTTTGCTAAGGACTTGCAATCCTCAATCCATAAACTTGTGCAGGATGAGAATCTCTCTAGGCTCTGAATATCATGAAGGTTGTCACAACAATTGATCGCCAAATCATGCAAGGTGTCAAAGCAACATAAATCCGGTAACCTTCCAAAGGAAGTGCACCCGGACATATCTAGCACTTTCAAGAACTCGAATCTATGAATACCTTGAATTTCAAATAAGTTTTTGCAAGATCCAAGATATAACTCCTTCAAACCCTTGGATTTTGGAAGGTCCAGCCTCTGAATTGAAGCGCACCCAGAGATATTCATCCATTTTAAGGACTCCAACCTATTGAGACCTTGAATTTCAACCAAGTTTTTGCAATTTGTAGCGGCGAATGTCTTCAGACCATCGGATTTTGGAAGGTCCAGCCTTGCAATTGAAGTGCACCCAGAGATATCTATTTCTTCTAAGGAATCCAACCTATCAAGGCCTTGAATTTCAACCATGTTTTTGCAATTTTTAGCATCAAATATCTTTAGAGCCATGGATTTTGGAAGGTCTAGCCTCGCAATTGAAGCGCACCTAGATATAATTAATTTTTCCAAAGATTCCAACCTTTCGAGGCCTTGAATTTCAACCATGTTTTCACAAGATTTAGCATTGAATATCTTCAGACTCTCGGATTTTGGAAGGTCCAGCCTCATAATTGAAGCACACCCAGAAATATCTATTTCTTCCAAAGACTCCAACCTATTGAGGCCTTGAATTTCAATCAAGTTTTCGCAAGTTTTAGCATCAACTATCTTCAGACCCTTGGATTTTGGAAGGTCTAGCCTCGCAATTGAAGCGCACCCAGAGATATTTATTTTTTCCAAAGATTCCAACCTATCGAGGCCTTGAATTTCAACTAAGTTTACGCAATTTTCAGCTTTGAATATCTTCAGACCCTTGGATTTTGGAAGTTCCAGCCTTGCAATTGAAGAGCACCTAGAGATATCTATTTTTTCCAAAGACTCCAACCAATTGAGGCCTTGAATTTCAACCAAGTTTTTGCAATTTTCAGCATTGAATATCTTCAGAACCCTCGATTTTGGAAGGTCGAGTCTTTTAATTGAAGCGCAAGCTTTGATTTCCAAGCTTTCCATATATTTCAATTTGTCAAGACCTCGAATTTCAAGTATATTGTCGCAATACTTGGCAGATAATGTCCTCAGATGGTCAACTTGTGAAACGTCCAGTGCTTCCATAAGCTTGCATTTATCCATTTCCAAGATTTCCAATTCAAAGGGAGTGTCTAGGGATTTTTCTGATAGTGTTGATGGATGCTCCCAGATGCACTCGAGAAATTCGCAACAAATAAGTCGCAGTACCTTGAGATGGGTCAGTTTGGAAAGAGAAGGCAATCTGCGACTTTGACAGGTGACATTCAAATATGTTAAGCTGGAAGGAAGCACTGACAGCGATTGGAGCTTCTTGCAATAAAACAAATCAAGGCGTTGCAGGGAAGAAAGCTTACTGATGCTTTCTGGCATTTCCCCTCCCAATTTGGTGCAAAATGAAGCATCTAAATTTCGGAGGTGTCTCAGCCTTCCAATATCACCGGGTAATTCTTTTATCCCAGTCCAACCAATATCCAGAATTTCTAGATTCTGCAAAGCCCCTATGCTGTTTGACAATACACAAATGTTTTTACAAAATCTTAGAAGGAGTTGCTCTAGTGCTTCTAATTTACCCACTTCTGCTGGTAGCCCCTTGAGCCTGCCACATCCCGTCAAGTCCAAGCATACCAAACTGTTCATGTTCCCAATCGAAGAGTCAATTTGCTCCAGTCTCCGACAATCTCTAAGGATCAGAACCTCTAAATTCTCAAAAGCTGAGAGGAAGGAAGTTTTTTCTAAATATCCACAGCCTGTAAGGTCAAGATATTTTAGCTTCTTTGCCATCTGATAAAAATATAATAATTGTCGAGAGGTTAGCCGAGAGTGATTATGATTCAAAAAGAAAAGAAAAAAGGACTTGTTCTTCCATCTTACCATGATAGAACTCCATCCTTGCCATTCATTTGATATCTTGCTTGCCGACAAATTGAGTATAAGTAATTCCTTTACATGAAAATTGTTTGCTTCAAAAGTCGAGGGACAATTCTGCCATTGAAGCCATTTTAACTTCTCAATCGAGTTCTTAAAATCTCCACTAAAATGTGCCCCACTCGCGTCAAGGAACCTTAGATTCCTTAACTTTTTGAATTGTTTGCCAGTGAGGATATTGTCACCTTGGTCAGTTATTTCGCAGAAGCGTTTTGAGCTGTCTTTGCCAAGATAAATGGCCTCAATCTTTTCTGTTCCCTATAAGTAAGAAGCAACATTCATTAACACTATTTATGTCCAATTAAAATAATCTATTATCATTTGTTGATATCTCTGTATCTCTGTTAACATGCATCGATGTCTTTTACAGACTAGCAAAGTGAAGATATGATTCCTTCCCTGTCCAATAAACTGTATTTATAAAGGCTAACAAAGTGAAGGATGTGAACTTTGGTTATGAAATTGGCCATAAGTAGTTGTGGACCTTTAAAAAAAAATTATGTTCTCTTTTTTTGGGTTTTATATTGTTCTGAATAATAGTTTATAGTTTCTTATACATATTATAAACGTACTTTTACTCTTTGATCTAATTGCTCATATGTAAAACTTAACAACTTGTTAACCCTCTTCTTTCCTGTGATGTAGCTTCCTTACTATACTAGTGTGCGATACAAGGGATTTATTAAATGACACTGTACAAAATCAAAAGTTGATTGGATCAATTTTAATAGAAATATATTCTCTCTCTCTCTCTCTCTCTCTAATTTTCATATTAGATATCCAAATGAGCTATAATCACATAGAGACGTGGTTATTGTAATAATTGTGACAATCGGGAAAAACAAACTTCTCTTAAAATAAAGAAAATTTAACCTTATAAAGTCCTTTTCTTTTCTTATGTATAATTTTCGTGTATATTGCTCGACTTTGCTACTTAAAGTTAAAATAGCATGTACTTGTTTTTGTTTTTGCCATTGGATTCATAACTAATTATGAGTAACTAAATTTGTGATGGTAGTTATGTTAATATTTTCCGATGTGTTTTTTATTTTATTAATAGCAACTTGAAATATTAATTATAAGTATGCTCTCTATTATTAGCATAAATTGCTAATTGAAATTTTCAAGTATAATAAACAATCCTTATTTAATAACTTTGCTTTAATTTAAAATAATTCATTAATAAAAATGCAAAGTCATTTTTGAATTATGAAATTTGAAGCTATTCTAGGCTTCATGGAATAGCTATTAGTTCCTTGGGCCCCATGGAATAGTTACTCCTGATTTTGAGAGAACAGCTATTTCTAATTTATTTTTGAATCAATGGAACGAATGATTGCTTCATCAAAATAGATTATTAGAAATATTTCTAATCCAAATGTGCCGCAAGCTTTCACCAAGAAAAATCACTCATGAAGTTTAGAAGTAATACAGAAATTTCATGGATTTCTAAATCTGGGTCAGTTTCTCCGAACTAGAAAAGTGTTTTATTGTACTTCACAACGTTGTACAAGATTTCATAGATACTCAGGGGAGAATGACATTATTAGTGGAGATGGAATTAGATCTCAACACCTAAAAGGAATCCAAGAGAAGAGTAGTTGCAACAAAAGGAAACAACTTCCAAGAGAAGTAATCCTATGCTCAGATTAGTCATTTCCCTGATGAACTTCTCTCTTGAAATGTTAAAGAAATCCTATCTGTCACCAAAATTCTCTGTCTTCAAGTGTGTAATTTTTTAATCTTCAATAATCGATCGACAGAGTTTGAGCATACTCATGGCCAAATCTCAAAAACAAGCCCGGCCTTTTGTATTTGGGGCAAAAGTAATACAATCTTTCAAATTTTTCAAAAAAAAAAAAAAGCCTAACCTTGTACAACTTAGACAAAAATAACACAACTTCGAACGAACCAAAAAAAACTCAACCTTTTAACACAGCTTTTTTTTTTATTTGGCTGTATACTCACAAATATCCAAGGAGTGAGTTATGAATGTGTTTCAATTATGCTTTAAATGCCTTTCATTTTTCGTTTATTTGTACTTCGTCCTAGTGCTCTTGTCCATGCTTCGCACTTCACATGGTTTTTTTTTTCAAAGTTGATTGTACTTTCAGATAACACTTGAAGATAACTTTATATATTTTGATTAAATGTATGAATGAACTTAAAAGAAGATCTTGCATCAGTTTTATCAAACAAGTGCTAGTCTTTGAGCAACAACTTTGAATCCAATTGAATGATGGATTCAAAGTAATAGAGTCAAAATTATGATTAATTTCACAAAAACAATGCAATAGCATACTTAATTATATACAGAATGGATTTTAGAGTATTCATCTCTGGGACTTTTTATGAGGAAAAAATAAGACATTTCTCTTTTTAATGGTCATTGCATGAAGCATGATTAACGTTATATATGTCTATATATGTTCTTGTTCAATCATGTGAATTTTGGTAAAAAAGTAATTCCTAACCTAATATTACATAAAATAAAATATCCCTTCAATTCTCAATCAGGGTATAATATTTGAAATTTCATGAAAAATGCGGGCACAGTTACTCCAATTGTATTAATTCTAACACCTGGAGGTTAGAATTCTATGATTTATATATCCTAAGTAGTTATTGTTCATAGTAGCATAGTCAAGTTATTTGTTGCACGTGTCAAGGACGTAACCCCATCAATTATATAAATTCAGATTTTTTCAATGTAGAATACCCCTATCAAGTACCTAATAAATTTAAAAGTAACTCATTCTTGCAAAAAACTTCGTAATGTACACTTTGTGTAAAATCTCAGATAAACTGTAATACTTACTAAGACTCCGTTCGTTTGCCGGAAAATATTCTCCTTTTGAAAAATATTTTCCCTTAAGTCATTTTCCTGAAAAATATTTTCCTGGAACACAATTTTCTGGTGTTCAGTGACCGCCGATTCGGCGGCGCCCGGCGACCGACAGCGGCGACCGGCGACCGACAGCGGCGACCGGCGGTGGCCGGCGACCGACGGCGTCGACCGGCGGCGGCGGGCGGCCAACGATCAGTGGCGGCGGTGGCCGGCGGCCGATGGCAATAACTAATGATCAACTTTCTCTCCCACGGAAAACATTTTCCCTTCCATGGGCAATTTTGCCTTCATTTTGGGGAAAAATGATTTTCTCTTTGTGAAAAGAGAAAATAATTTTCCTCAAAACAATGAAGGATTTGGGGATGAGGAAGGAAAATGTTTTCCCACGGAAAATATTTTCCGCCCCCGAACACCAGAAAACGTGGAAAATGTTTTCCGGAAAAATATTTTTCCGAAAACGAACGGAGCCTTAGGGAGCAACTTCCCGCTTTCTAATTATGCCAATGAAACGACACGAGGACAATAATATTAGAAGGTTCTCCGTTCAATAGAGCTAGCACTAAGTAGAGGACCAACATCAATTTGACAGTGAAACACAGACTCAGGGAGCAAAAGAAGAGAAACGGTTACCTCATTTTCCTCTAGCATTTTCAAGACTTCCTTGGAGTCCCATAACCTGCTGCGGTATTGAGGCTTATTCTCCTTTTCCTCACGGACGATCCATCTACCAAGATCTCTCAATTGGTCGTGCATTCTGAGTTTGTGATCCTCTCCAACTTTTATTAATGACATAAATCTCAATACTTCAATTCCCTCCTCTGGAAAAAATTCACAGGCATCCCACAAGTAGGATGCGATTCTTTTGTCAGTGCCAATGAAAAAACAAGCAATATCCAAAAATATTTGTTTTTGTTCTTTGTCTAATGCTTCATAACTTATCTTTAACTTTCCTTGCACCTTCTTATGAGGGACTTTTTTTAACTTCTCTATCGTACCTCCCCATTGTGTTGCCTTTTTTCCGCAGAAAAGTGAACCTAAAACCTCAAGAGATAAGGGAAGCCCCCCTGTGATGGATAAAACTTCATTAGCGAGTTTCTTAAAATCACTTGGTGGAGCGTCCCCTCGAAATGCATGTCTACTAAACAGAATCACAGATTTATCCTTATCCAGTTCCTCGTGCTCATGTTTGTAGTCCACATATGTTTTGTTAAGAATATTCTCGTCTCTGGTGGTAATAATGATCACACTTCCCGAAGAAAACCAATTACGATTCCCAGCCAAAGCCTTCAACTGATCCTCATCATCCACGTCATCAAGAAGAACAAGGACCTTCTTACCTTGAAGCATGGATGAGAGGAACTTAATCCCTTCATCCTCATTACGAACTTGCTTTTTTTGCTTCAATAAATCATAGATTAATTGATTCTGTAAGTAACGAACGCCATCACACTTCCATGATTCCCTTATATCAACAATGAAGCTACGATGCTCAAATTGATTGGAGAGCTTGTTGTAGATGGTTTTAGCAAGAGTAGTCTTACCGATGCCTCCCATTCCGTGGATGCCAACATATAGGGTAGTGTGAGAATTATTATCTATAAATTCCATAACCTTCTTCACATGACTATCAATTCCAATCAAATTCTCAGGAATAACCAACTCAAACTTTTTCTTCAGTTCGCTCAGCACTTTTCGGACAACTGATCTCACAAGCTCTCCTTCGTACCTATCAAATGTGACGAGTTTAAATACATGGAAATAGCAATTTTATGTTGTTTAATTAGTGATAACACAATAATAAACAAATCAGAGGATAATTCGGACAACTTAAAGAATTGTTTTTGCCACACCTCCATCTATTATCTTATACGCTAAGATTAAAGCAGGAAATGGTTGTGGTTGCTTCACGTGGCGTGCCCCATTCCATCATTACACTAACATAATTTATTGAGCCAGAAGAAACTTGAGGGTGTCGCTAATGAATTTTTAATATTACATGAATTATGGATTTGAATTAGATTTTAAACTTGTTGTTTGTTAAAGATATTAGGGATGATGTCGACGTGACATTGAAAACTTTCTATATAGCATTTGAATAGGCAAAAATCCAATAAGTCAATCCGATATGAGAGTTCAGCCATTAATCAAGAAATATGTCATAACTTTTGACGCGAGTAATTTAGGTCCTGAAAGTCATTCAAAGTGCTATATTATTGAACTGCCTTAATACAATTAAGGGAATTTCTCTTTATTTGTGCAATTTTACATGCTTGCAAGTTTCTACTCTTGTTGTGGATTAACATCATTCTAGATTCGTGCTCTTATCAATTTTCATCAAGTCATGACATGATAACAGTTTGTGATGAAGATTAATGTACTATTAATCTCAAATAAATATGTAATTAGAAAAGTTTGTGATGAAGATAAATGTAGCTTCTACTATAAACACGAAAAAAATGGCACAATGTTAAGAGATCTTTGGATATAAGAGTAAAATATCATTTAGAACTTGTTATATTATTCAACCGAATGGGATCCTAACAATAAAATCTATAATTGAATTGGTTAACATCGTTAAAGTAATTCTAAAGCGAAGAATAACTTATAGAACTCATGCATCATAGGATCATACTGATAGCTAGATCTTACTGCTTTTTCTTTACTAAACAAAATTAAAAGAAAGAAAATGAAGGAGGTAGGAATCAGAACAACCAGTAAATGTCCACACAAATTAAAAGAGAGTAGAGAATGTCTTGGTGAAAAAATGAAGTACCCTTTGGCTTCCCATGCTTTCAAGGAACAGACTTTACTGAGTGCTTGCTTCCATTTCTTCAAAATCGTTGGGTCAAAATACTTCTCACGCGTACGAAATGCATCTCCAAAGCTCCCTTTTTGATATCGCACGTCAGCTGGTTTCACTTTGTAGAATATAGGCAACGCTATAGTCCCCATGTTATCATTCTTGCACTCCATTATTTGAACCAGTTCATCTAGGCACCATTTGCTTGAACCATAATTCACAGAGAGAATGGGAATTAGGATCTTACTGTTCTTGATGGCTGCCAAAAGATCTGGGCCGATCTCTTCGCCTTGGCGGAGCTCTTCATCATCTCTGAAAGCATGAATTCCGGCATCGACAAGCCCTTTATAGAGATGATCGGTAAAGCCTTCTCGAGTATCTGGGCCTCTAAATCTTAAGAACACATCGTAGTGGTTTGTAGTCGGTGTGGTGAACGAACTAGATCCACCATTGTTAGTTTCTGTCGAAAACGAATTAGATCCACCGGAATTAGTTGCCGTCAGCATAGTCAACGAACCAGATGCGCTAGTGTCAGCATCTTCTGCATTTCCATGCGCACCAACTTTCTTCTTATTGAGAAAATAGAACGCGACCCCGGGGATGAGGATTAGTGCCACGAGCTCTGCGAAAGAATGCCCAAAAATGAGATGATGCATTTCGTCTTTGCTCTGACTCTGCCCTTAGATTTTTGCTTTCAAGTCTGATGGAGAAGAATAAACCAGAATGCCTAAGCAATGGAAAGAGAGAAAACCAAAGGTAATAGACGAGTGCGGTTAAAATTTCAATACACAAGGCTTGAATAAGATGAAAAGTGGGAAGCGAGAGAGAGAGAGAGAGAGAGAGAGAGAGAGAGAGAGAGAGAGAGAGAGAGAGAGAGAGAGAGAGCTTCAAGTTTTTTTGATCGGATGTCTCTGAAGAGACCCAGAGTCTCAAGTTGCAAAGCGGGCCTCGCTTGCCAAATGAGAAAAAAGATATGGCCTGAACTTTCCAGACAAGCGGTCAAAATTGACAAATGCGTCAGGACGGTGATGAGGGCACGCTTAGCACGGTGTAATTGTGCTTTGCACCGTTGAACTTCTCTTTTCTTTTGTTAATTTATTTTCCGTCAGAAAAGGCATTTTGGTGACTATGAATAAGCTTTTGATCCCACTTAGTAATTTTGCCCTCTCACTTTGAGCCTGTTTACATTTTGTAGTATCAAATGGATAAATTTCATTTCACTGCTGAAATGTTGTATTATCAACGATCACTTATGCCAAAAAAAATTGTTACTAACGCGGGTCAAGGATCATAAGTAACATGTATGTGTGTGTGTGTTCCTTTTCTTATTCATTTTGTATCCGTGCACAAAGAGAAGAATTTTGGGCTCTGTCCTTAATTTCTCATTCAAGTCTCCTAAGGAAATCAAAATGCCTTTTCTCTTTTGCTTATACTTTATTCTTGAAAACATCAACCAGCAACCGAAAGTACCATATAGCGACATTATGCAGACGTGGTAAAATTTTCTTGTTGATCATGAAAGATGATGTAAGTTATGACTATAAATGTTGCAAAAAAAGTATCTACTTGCATGTCTTGGTCTAAATCGGAAAATGGTAGTTTTATAAGTTTTAATTTGAGGGGAGAAAATTTACTTATAAAGTCTTTGGACAGAAACTCTAAGTTGACCAATTTTACTTATTCATCGAATCTACAAAATGGACATCGCAAAGTTGAAAGGTCGGGACATTTTCCAAGAAAATTACGATTCCATGAAATTTTAATACATAACTGAAAGTTTATATTCCCCATGATAATGTTGAAAGTTGAGGACATTTTCTAATGGCAAGTGGAAAGTTCAAGATTCTCTAGAGTTTTAGCTTAAAGAGATCTGGAAAATTCACTTTTTCCTAATTTTTTAAAAAAAAAATGAGAACCGTCCAAAATTTCACGCTTGTATAGTACATATTTTCATAAATCTATTTATTCACTTGTTAAATGTTAAATTATGATCTGGTCATATCACTTAATATATCAATGTAAGTATACTTATTACCATTTCACGTGAATAATCCTGACTTATTTGTCAAACTTCAAATGATGGAGAGCGCGTGCTTACCGAGCAAAAGTGCACATCTTTCCTAGCAGAATCGAAAAAGAAATTAAAAAAAATTGCTAGCAATTATAATAAAAAGCGCCATTAAGTAAAATATGTTATGTGAGTAAAAGCACGTCATTTTACAAAGTCTCGTTGTAAATCCACAGAAAATATTGAAATTGCGTTATTGAATCATTTATCAAATGTTGCTGCCCCAAAAACACAATCATTCATCAAATGGTGGCCACCGGTTTGATGACTCGCAGCATAAAGCCATTTCTTGTGGACCTCGACCGTCATTCACAGCGAAAGTGGCCCGAGGGAATCCGAGAAAAAAACTTTGTGGAGAAGCAAAGTGATGATGAAAAGGACATAAAGCAAAGAGTGCAAAGAAAGGGGGGTAATCCTAACGTGGAAAAAGAAGACCCGGCCCATTCTTTTTAGTGTGCCTTTGTGTTGTCGGCAAGATTTTAGTCAAAAGATTCTCCCAAAGGAAAAGTACATTGCGGTGGCAAGAAATTATTCATTATTGCTCCTTTGCCCGCCTTCTTTTCTCGTGCTACAAGGATTTTCATAATTAAATTTATGAAACTTCGTCATCTAGAACCTATCACTCTTGTTCCGATTACAATTCATTACTCCTTAAAGATAAAAAATATAAAAAAATGAACCTAGGCTCAAGCCCGAACATTGGCACAGCCCGTTACTGCTAGCGGGCCCAGCTCCTAACTACGAGGGATTGTGCCGAGCTCGAGCCCAAGGGACCAGTCCGTGTGGGCCGGCATGACCCAGTTACCCTACTTAGGTAGGGGTTTGTTAATATACATGTTAGGAAAAGCAAAGTGCTGAAATTCAAGTCTTTTGTAAACTTTGCCCTTTCGAAGCCAAAGAGTTTGAAAGGTGATGCACGAGTATGATGAGTCAAATTTAGATTTCGAGGGAGAAAAGGGAATTTCGATGTGCTATTGTCGGTGTAGTATAGACACTGAAGTTTTGGTATTGGTAATGAACAAAGAATATGTGATGCGATGTACTTAAGTAGAAAATAAATTAAGAGAAAAAAAAAAGGTATTCTAGAATTTGGTGGAGAATTAAGAATGTTAGTTATGATCTTGGACTAAAACTAGTGTAACAACATGAATTTCGATGTAATTTCGGGATCAATAAAATTGATATTATTTCTCATTTCATTTTAGTAAGTCTCGCCCAGAGTTGATCACTCTCGGGATACTAACTAATAGGGTATGGCTAACTAGAAATGATACGTGGACCAGGGACCCGATCGTGAATTGGACACCGATCATGAGAAATGATGAGAGAATGTTTTGGGCCAACGTGGGCCGATCTTAGGAAAAAGTGACGGATGTGATTCGGTAAAGACCAATGTTATACAATCAGATCGCAGGTGATTCTGCACGACTGAAAGTACACGTGGCCAACCAGTCCTAAACTTGAACCAAACGATCGTGACCTCTAGAACTAGTGATAATTTCTCATCCTCTAAACAGCCGCCCGTTAATGAGAGATCCTAAAAATTAAAAGTTAGCGAGTTTTGGTCACGAAATTGGATCCGGACTTCGGTATCGATTTTCGAAGGCCTGAGAAGCTATTTTCACGATTTTGATGTCATATTACGCTGGCCACATACGTTTGGAGATAGTACGAGCAAAAAATGGAATTTCGACCCGGAAGTCAAAAATTACGATTTTGCCCCTCTGGTCACTGATGTCGATTTTGAGGCCGTATGAGATCATTTTTCGAGGCCGATGTCATTTTAGGGTAGCCATGCACATTTGAAATTGTTACGGTCAAAAATTGAATTTTTAGCTCGAAAGTGAAAAATAATATTATTTTATTCCCCAGGACTTTGCGATCAATTCTCAAAGGCTTAAGAAGCTATTTTCGTGATTCCGACGCCATATTATGTTGGCCACACCCATTTGGGGTTGGTATAGCCAAAAATTGGAATTTTGCCTCAGGACCGGAAAAATGACCATTTTGCCCCTAGGCCGTTTTCAGTTCCGAAAATTTGGGAAAATACTTGGGATAATTAAGGATATTTATCAACTCAATTATTGGGGCTAAAGACCATTTTGCCCATCAATTATTAGGCTGAAATGATTTTGGACCGTCGGATTAGGGGTATTTTGGTCAAAACTCTCGGATCGGCGACACGTGGCGCCTTTAGCCCCTATATTTGACCAGCTTGGACCAGACTCTCTCTCCTCTCCCCTTCATTCGGCCAAAACCCACCGAACAGCGCCCTCCTCCGCCGTTCTCCCTCTTTCTCGGCCATTTTCACTGGAGCACCGCCGGAGCCGCCGTTCGCCGGAGCTGCTGGACGCCGGCATTGCCTAGCCTCACCCTCATCCCGTCCGTTCTCTCTCTCCCTCGTCCCCGTTCTCTCTCTCTCTCTCTCTCTCTCTCTCTCTCATCTTTCCCGTCCGTCCAAAGGACCGCCGGAGCAAGTCACCGCCGCGCCGGAGCTCAATCGGCCTAGCTGCTGCCACCGTGACCTCCAGCTGTCTGTACGTCGTCGTACGTACAGTGTCCATACGGTTCCGTACAGTGTCTGTACGCTGTCCGTACGGTATTCGCCGGGAACGCTGCCGCCGGTTTCATTGTTCATCGGTAATCGACCGCCGTTCCTCGTCGTTGTGGTCTAGAATTAAGTGAGTATACCTCCTAAACCCGGATTAGGACTGATAGTGCGTATTTTGGACTGGTTTAGGTATTATCGGTGTATATTTCGGACTGATTGGTGGAATTAAAATCCGAGGAATTTAGTGGGATTATTATAGATAATTATTGGGCCCGGATTGAGGAAATAGTGGCTGTCCGCATTGTTGAGGAATGTACCGGATTATATTGAATAGCAAGAATTATAAGCTGAATGGCCGGGATTACCCAGAGTGATTGGTTGTTGATTGATTGGTGATTAATTGTGCTTAATTGTGAAATGTCATGTTGCGTGCTCGTGTGGCTGAATCGTGCGGAGTGTGATTGGCTAACTAATGGCTTGAATTGAGTATGGAATTGTGTATTGGAAATTGGGTCGCACGATATTAATTGGCCAAGTGAGCATGCTATTTGTGAATTGGGCACTGGGTGGTTATATGGATTTAATTGAGTGCCTGTACTTTGCTAATGCTCATGTTGCATTTTTCATGGTCACGCATGGTGTATGTCGAGAGTGGGGCATGTGATGGAATTATGTCAAAATGAGTGCCTGCCATGAGCATGTGATCACCTAATTGCCCGATGCGTTTTACGCCGGGTTCAGATAAAAATTAGCAGTGTGCTGTGTGATCACTTAAGGCCTTCGGGTCGTGCCGTTCTCATGCACTTTGTAGCAGGACGATGCCCGGTATGTCCGAACGACGACCAGCCTCATGCACTTTGTAGCAGGCTTTGGTTCGTAAGGAGATCGGTGTTGCGCTTCATGCACTTTGTAGCAGACTAGAGACACTGGGCCATGTGATGCGTTTTTACGCTGGCCGTGAAGAGTTGTGGGCCTTAGGGTTGTGGCCTTCGGGTCGTAATAATAAATTGAGCATTTATCAGTGTGCTAGTGTGGGCCAATGGGCCGAGACATAAATTTGGCATGAAAATAACATATGCATGCATAGAAATTAATGGGCCAGTATGTGAGTGTGTGGGACTCGGTGAATGGCTTATGATACGAATACTGATGAGCGTGAGCATGCGTATGACGTACGTATGAATAGCGTATTCATGTATGTGAATTGAGCATTATATTGAAATGCTAACTTGCAGGGGCAGCCAGGTAAGTGATCTGGGCTCGAGGGCCCAGGTTAGAGGATGATTGTGATTGATATTACTTTGTTGATTGTATTACGCCTGTCGGGAGAATGCATGTTAGCCTAGCCTAGGTTTAGGGGTTGTACTCGCTGAGATTCGTCTCACGATTGTAATAACCCACCTTTTCAGACCCCCAGCCCTGAGAATGCCGAAGCCGCCACCTCTTTTTGGGATTCCGACGCGGATCCATACAACTTCGAGAGTGTACCCCGCTGGAAACGGGAAGGCGTATGTGAGATATCACTCCGTAGTTTTTGTGGACGTGGATAAGTATTTTTACCAGACTCAGGAGTACGTAGCGTAGTGCCTGCAAGATGCAGATGGAAATATTGGGAGACCCCTCAGGACATTTGACGTTCCGGTGGATATAGGTGGGGTGATGGTTCCATAAATGGCTGATGGCTAGATTGTGGATCCCCAGGCCATAGACGAGCAGGTCGATGTGAATCCGATACCTGAGATGTGGTATGAGGACCCCGAGCCGATGGATGAGGAGCCAGAGCCGGAGCCGATGGACCTAGACCCAGACGAAGACGGAGAAGTCGCCGAGATAGGGTCTGATGAAGAGTTAGGTCTTTACCTAGATCCGGAGTTGGAGCCGGATTCCGAAGATGAATGGGCTGCAGCGCAGGATATGGAGTCGGAAGAGTCTGAGCTCTCTGAGAATTTTTCAGAAGAGTCTGCAGAGTCATCAGATCCGGATTGGGAGCCATAGGGGAAATGGAGTTTAGTAGGGAGGATGGTACCTTTTTTTACTGTAATCCTCCTTTTAGGTTTAGTTAGACTCACCCCTGCCACCTACGCTTTTTGTCTAGTGGCCGTTCACTGATCCATTTGGGTTTGTATATATTTATGTTGTGTGTTTTGTCAATATTGTAAAAAGGAGCTTTAGTAATGTTATAAAGTATACGTATTTTCAGTGATTTGTTTGTTGTGCTATCCTTTGTCTCGGATTATTATTTACTGTCAGGGTTTGTTATTTAATTGCTTCCGTTTATGCTTTGCTCTCTGTATGGGCGTTGGGTCAGCGACGTTTCCTGGGAGCGTTGCACTACAATCAACCGAGAGGAATGTTAGCGCTTCGTGGGGTACGGGGCATGACATCCCCCGTTCTGAATTGGTATCAAAACAAGGTTAGCTTGATCCAATTAGGTCGAAGTCTGGAGTGATAAGGAGCGATGAGACCTTGGGTAGCCAGTAGAGTGACCTCGTGTGCTACATGATTCTCCTGACAGTTTGTGATTGTGTTGGAATTGCTTGGCTGTTTGACCCGTAAAGTGCAGGTGCGGTAGGACCCAATGTGAGTATGCGAATTCCTTGGGTGAAGTGTTATGTTATTAGACCGCATGCTGATTATTTGATTGTTGTTGATACCTGCCTAGGACTTAGATTGGGTTAGATTGGTTTAAGTCATTAATTCCTTAGTGGAATTATAGTAGGTAGGAGAGTGGTAAGAAACTGATACAATGAGCAGCGAAGGAAGAGGTGTAGGAAGAGTCCCAAGAAGGGGCGCTGGAAGAGGATCAAGAGGTAGAGGTCGTGCTCGGGCTAGAGCGGTAGAAGATATTGATATGGGTGCTAGAGTGGTAGAGAACCCTGGAGTTGGTGTTGAAGCAGTAGTAGACCCCAGAGCGGATGTTAGACCTGCGGAAGATCCGCGTATGGAAGGAGTCCTCAGAGTGTTAGAAAGGATTGGAAATATGATGGATAGGCAAGCTCAAGAGAGAGATAATGCAACAACCCAAGTTGCTGTAGTTAATGAGAATGCTGGTGTTGAAGGAAATCAAGCCCAGCAGGGGCAGGCTCAACCAGCAGGGGTTAGACATATGCCCCAATTAGTGGAACAATTCATAAAGTTGAAGCCGCCTCAGTTTCATGGTCGTGGTGACCCCGAGACTGCACCGAGATGGGTGGAATTATTGGAGAAAACTTTTAAAGTTTTGGGGTGCACCGATGAGGAGAAAGTGATGCTAGCAGCTTATTGGTTACAGGACGGTGCCAATGATTGGTGGAATGCTACAAAAAGGAGAGTATTTCCTGAAGGAATAGCTCCGACTTGGGCGGTATTTGTTGAGAATTTCTATGAGAAGTATTTCTATGAGAACGCTCAGGAAAAGAAATTGATGGAGTTCATGCGATTACGCTAGGATCAGATGACTGTTGACCAATATGAAGCGGAATTTGCAAGACTGGCGAAGTTTGCACCGACAATGGTAGAGAATCCGCGAGACAGAGCTCGAAGATTTTGGGATGGACTAAAGCCGGATCTTCGGAGTTTGATTTTGTCACACGATATCAAGGATTACGGGAAAATGTTTAAACGGGCTCAGATTATGGAGCGGGATCAACAGAAAAGAGCAGCCGCTTCGGGATCGCGGTTCGTTCCGAATAGAGACAATCGTCATTGTGGGAAGAAGCCAATGGTTGGCAATCGGCGATTTGTCCTGCCTATTAGGAAAAATATTGGAAAATCGAATCCCCAGCCGAGTAGGTTTGTAGCGTGCTTCAGATGTGGGAGCATGGGGCACCAGATAAAGAATTGCCTACAGATGCGTCCCTCAGGATCGCCTGTGATGAGGCCCCAACAGCAGCCCCGAGTAGGGAATCAAGCCGGGAATCCCCCACCGGCTAATCAGGGAAGGGTACCAGCTCAAGGAAGGGTCTATGCCATGGCGCGCAAGGAAGCTGAGAATGCGCCGGGCATGATCACAGGTATGATTTCCTTATGTGATCATGCCGCTTGTGCATTGTTTGATCCGGGGGCGACCCATTCTTTCATTTCTGAGCAGTTTGTTAAGTTGGTTGGTATAAAACCAGTGTTGCTTGAGAATGTGCTGTGTGTGTCAACACCTATGAATGATAGGATGCTAGTTTCTTTTGGATGCCCCAATTGTAAGATAATTATTAGGGGTAAAGAAGAGAGTATCGACTTGGCAGTATTGGCCATGTTCGATTTTGATGTGATCATTAGTATGGACTAGTTAGTCCAGCAGAAAGTTGTATTGGATTGCAGCGATAGGACGATCCAATTTAGTTCTCATGGACGTCCTAGTTTTGTATTCTAGAGAAATCGAGGAGGAATCTCGATCCATTGGATTTCCTCGCTTGAGGCAACCAAGTTACTAGATGATGAATGTGAAGAATATCTGGTGAATATTGTGGATCCAACAGTGGCGGAACCTAAGTTAAACGATATACCCGTAGTATGCAATTTCCCCGAGGTGTTTCCTCAAGAATTGCAAGGTTTACCGCCTGAGCGAGAGGTGGAATTCGTGATTGAAGTGGCCCCTGGAACGGAACCGATTTCAAAGGCACCTTATCGAATGTTCCTATCGGAATTGAAAGAGATAAAGATGCAAATTCAGGAATTGCTGGACAAGGGTTTTATTCGCCCTAGTGCGTCTCCATGGGGAGCGCCAGTCCTATTTGTTAAAAAGAAAAATGGAACTCTGAGGTTGTGCATAGATTACCGGCAGTTGAATCAAGTGACAGTGAAGAATAAATATCCGCTGCCGAGGATTGATGATCTATTCGACCAGTTACAAGGAGCCTAAGTGTTTTCCAAGATAGACTTGAGGACCGGGTACCATCAGCTAAGGATCAGAAACGAGGACATTCCCAAGACTGCTTTCAAGACTAGATACGGGCATTATGAATTTACAGTTATGCCCTTTGGATTGACGAATGCCCCAGCTACTTTTATGGATTTGATGAATCGGATGTTCAAAGAATTCATGGATCAGTTCGTGATAGTTTTCATTGATGATATACTGGTGTACTCTAAGAGCCTCGAAGAGCATGAAGTACACTTGGCTGAAGTGCTACGGACTTTAAGAGAACACGCGTTATATGCGAAGTTGAGCAAGTGCGAGTTTTGGCTCAGCCGAGTAGGATTTCTTGGACATATCATTTCAGGAGACGGAATCTCTGTAGATCCAGCAAAGATTGAAGCAGTGATTAAGTGGCCTAGACCGATCTCGGTAACTGAGATCAGGAGCTTCCTAGGATTGGCTGGCTATTACAGACGATTTGTGGAAGGATTTTCATCAATAGCTATGCCATTGACAAGGCTGCTTAAGAAGGAGACTAAGTTTGTGTAGGATAATAAGTGCGAAAGAAGCTTCCAAGAGCTAAAGCACAGGTTGACAATTGCTCCAGTGTTGACCATACCGTATGGACCTGGAGGATTCGAGATCTATAGTGATGCGTCTTTGAGAGGGCTTGGATGTGTTTTGATGCAACATGGAAAAGTGGTAGCACATGCGTCGCGCCAGTTGAGGCCCCGTGATATGAATTATCCGACGCATGATTTGGAATTAGTTGTTATCGTTTTTGCCCTCAAAATCTGGAGACATTATTTGTGTGGAGAGAAGTTCCAGATTTATACTGATCATCAAAGCCTCAAGTACCTATTTTCGCAGAAAGAGTTGAATATGAGGCAGCGCTGATGAATGGAACTTCTAAAGGACTATGATTGCGACATATTGTATCACCCGGGTAAGGCGAATCGAGTTACTGATGTCTTAAGTCGCAAATCTAGTATGACGCAGCTGATGGTCAAGGAGTGGACGTTATTGGAAAGGCTCAAAGATTCAGAGTTCAAATTTGAAGTGAGCCAAGTGTCTAACCTGCTAGCTGCATTAAGGATTGAGCCGGAGATTCAAGTTAGAATCAAGAAACTGCAATCTACGGACCAATAGATCCAAAAGATTGCTGGGTTGGATGCTGCTAAGAGAAAGTCAGACTTCCAAGTAAGTGAGAATGGAATCTTGAAGTTCAGAGGAAGAATATGTGTGCCTGATGACGTAGAACTTAAGGAGGAAATCTTATCGGAAGCTCATAGGAGCAATTACAGTATACACCCAGGCAGCACGAAAATGTATCAGAATTTACGGCAACATTATTAGTGGAACGGAATGAAGGCGGATGTGGCCAAATATGTGGCCAAGTGTTTGACGTGCCAACAAGTGAAGGCACAGCATTGTAAGCCAGGTGGCTTATTGAGACCGTTGGAGATCCCTGAGTGGAAATGGGAGCACATCATGATGATTTCGTGACGGGATTGCCACAAAGCCGAAGAGGACATGACTCGATATGGGTCATAGTGGATCGCTTAACGAAGTCAGCGCACTTCCTGGCAGTGCGAAAGAACTTTGAGTTGGAAAGGTACGCAGAATTGTATGTGCGGCAAATAATACACCTTCTTGGAATGCCAGTGACGATCACATCGGATTGTGATCCAAGGTTTACAGCCAATTTCTGGAAGAGTCTGTAAGTGGCCATGGGAACCAAGTTACAATTCAGTATGGCCTATCATCCACAGACAGATGGCCAGTCGGAAAGAATAATCCAAACTCTGGAAGATATGTTGAGAGCCTGTGTAGTTGACTTCCAAGGCAAATGGGAAGAGCAATTGTATTTAGTGGAATTTGCCTATAATAACAGCTACCAACAGAGTATTCAAATGACACCATTTGAAGCCTTGTATGACTGAGCTTGTAGAACGCCATTATGCTGGGACGAAGTTGATGAGCGTAGTATCACAGGCCTAGAGTTAGTACAGCAGACGGTCAAAACCGTTGGAATTATTCGGGATAGATTGAGGACAGCACAGAGTCGTCAGAAGAGTTACTCCGATCGGAGATGACGACCTTTGGAATTCCAAGTCGGAGACTATATATTTCTTAAAGTATCACCTATGAAAGGACTGTTTCGATTTGGCAAGAAAGGAAAACTTAGTCTAAGGTACGTCGGGCCATTTGAAATATTGAAAAAGATTGGTGATATGGCTTATCGACTTGCCTTGCCGCCTAATCTATCCCAAGTGCATAATGTTTTCCATGTGTCGATGTTAAAAAAGTATGAATCAGATCCGACTCACGTTCTAAGGTACAAGGAGATAGACGTGGACGACAAAGTGTCATACGTGGAAAGACTAGTCAGGATTGAAGATCGGAAAGATCAAGTGTTAAGGAACAAGACAATCCCGATGGTTAAAGTCGTCTGGGAGCACCACAGAACGGAAGGTGCCACTTGGGAAAATAAAGAGGCCATGCGACGTCAACATCCCCACTTGTTTGAAGAATAAGTGTAGATTACAAATTTCGAGGACAAAATTTTTGTAAAGGGGAAAGAGTTGTAACAGCTTGAATTTCGATGTAATTCCGGGATCAATAAAATTGATATTATTTCTCATTTCATTTTAGTAAGTCTCGCCCAGAGTTGATCACTCTCGGGATACTAACTAATAGGGTATGGTTAACTAAAAAATGATACGTGGACTAAGGACCCGATCGTGAATTGGACACCGATCACGAGAAATGATGAGAGAATGTTTTGGGCCAACGTGGGCCGATCTTAGGAAAAAATTACCGATGTGGTTTGGCCAAGACCAATGTTATACAATCAGATCGCAGGTGATTCTGCACGACTGAAAGTACACGTGGCCAACTAGTCCTGAACTTGAACCGAACGATCGTGACCTCTAGAACTAGTGATAATTTCTCATTTTCTCAATGATCGGGACCGTCATGACTCGGATAACCCTAGGTCGATACGCGTAACCTCTAAACAGCTGCCCGTTAGTGAGAGACCCTCAAAATTGAAAGTTAGAGAGTTTTGATCACGAAATTGGACTCGGACTTCAGTATCGATTTTCGAAGGCCTAAGAAGCTATTTTCACGATTCTGATGTCATATTACGCTGGCCACATACGTTTGGAGATAGTACGGGTGAAAAATAGAATTTCGACCCGGAAGTTAAAAATTACGATTTTGCCCCTCTCGTCACCGATGTCGATTTTGAGGCCGTATGAGATTATTTTACGAGGCCGATGTCATTTTAGGGTGGCCACGCACATTTGGAATTGTTACGGTCAAAAATTGAAATTTTGGCTCGGAAGTGAAAAATAATATTATTTTATTTTCTAGGACTTTGCGATCAATTCTCGAATGCTTAAGAAGCTATTTTCGCGATTCCGATGCCATATTATGTTGGCCACACCCATTTGGGGTTGGTATAGCCAAAAATTGAAATTTCGTCCCGGGACCGGAAAAATGATCATTTTGCCCCTAGGCAGTTTTCAGTTCCGAAAATTTAGGAAAATATTTGGGATAATTAAAGATATTTATCAGCTCAATTATTGGGGTTAAAGACTATTTTGCCCATCAATTATTGGGCTGAAATGATTTTGGACGGTTGAATTAGGGGTATTTTGGTCAAAACTCTCGGATCGGCGACACGTGGTGCCCTTTAGCCCCTATATTTGACCAGCTTGGACCAGACTCTCTCTCCTCTCCCCTTCATTCGGCCAGAACCCACCGAACAGCCCCCTCCTTCGCCGTTCTCCCTCTTTCTCGGCCATTTTCGCCGGAGCACCGCCGGAGCCGCCGTTCACCGGAGCTGCTGGACGCCGGCGCCGCCTAGCCTCACCCTCATCTCATCCATTCTCTCTCTCCCTCGTCCCCGTTCTCTCTCTCTCATCTTTCCCGTCCGGCCAAAGGACCGCCGGAGCAAGTTGCCGCCACGCCGGAGCTCAATCGGCTGAGCTGCTGCCACCGTGACCTCCCGCCCGTCCGTACGTCGCCGTACATACAGTGTCCCCGTACGGTCCGTACAGTGTCCATACGCCGTCCATACGGTGTCCACCGGGAACGCTGCCGTCGGTTTCACTGTTCATCAGTTATCGGTCGCCGTTCCTCGTCGTCGTGGTCTAGAATTAAGTGAGTATACCTCCTAAACCCGGATTAGGACTGATAGTGCATATTCTGGACTAGTTTAGGTATTATCGGCGTATATTTCAGACTGGTTTGAGGACTGATTGGTGGAATTAAAATCCGAGGAATTTAGTTGGATTATTATAGATAATTATTGGGCCCGGATTGAGGAAATAGTGGCTGTCCGCATTGTTGAGGAATGTACCGGATTATATTGGACAACAAGAATTATAAGCTGAATGGCCGGGATTACCCAGAATGATTGGCTATTGATTGATTGGTGATTAATTATGCTTAATTGTGAAATGCCATGTTGCGTGCTCGTGTGGCTGAATCATGTGGAGTGTGATTGGCCAATTAATGGCTTGAATTGAGTATGGAATTGTGTATTGGAAATTGGGCTGTACGGTATTAATTGGCTAAGTGAGCATGCTATTTGTGAATTGGGCACTGGGTGGTGATATGGATTTAATTGAGTGCCTGTACTTTACTGATGCTCGTGTTGCATTTTTCATGGTCACGCATGATGTGTGCCGAGAGTGGGGCATGTGATGGAATTATGTCGAAATGCGTGCCTGCCATGAGCATGTGATCACCTAATTGCCCGATGCGTTTTACGCCGGGTTCAGATAAAAATTAGTAGTGTGCTGTGTGATCACTTAAGGCCTTCGAGTCGTGCCGTTCTCATGCACTTCGTAGCAGGACGATCCCCGGCATGTCCAAAAAACGACCAGCCTCATGCACTTTGTAGCAGGCTTTGGTTCGTAAGGAGATCGGTATTGCGTCTCATGCACTTTGTAGCAGGCTAGAGACACTGGGCCATGTGATGCGTTTTTACGCTGGCCGCGAAGAGTTGTGGGCCTTCGGGTCGTGGCCTTCGGGTCGTAATAATAAATTGAGCATTTGCCAGTATGATAGTGTGGGCCAATGGGCCGAGACATGAATTTGGCATGAAAATAACATATGCATGCATAGAAATGCATGGGCCAGTATGTGAGTATGTGGGACTCGGTGAATGGCTTGTGATACGAATACTAATTAGCGTGAGCATGCGTATGACGTACGTATGAATATCATATTCGTGTATGTGAACTGAGCATTATATTGAAATGCTAACTTGCAGGGGCAGCCAGATAAGTGATCTGGGCTCGAGGGCCCAGGTTAGAGGATGATTGTGATTGATATTACTTTGTTGATTGTATTACGCCTGTCGGGAGAATGCATGTTAGCCTAGCCTAGGTTTAGGGGTTGTACTCGTTGAGATTCGTCTCACGGTTGTAATAACCCACCTTTTCAGACCCCCAGCCCTGAGAATGCCGAAGCCGCCACCTCTTTCTGGGATTCCGACGCGGATCCATACAATTTCGAGAGTGTACCCCGCTGGAAACGGGGAGGCGTATGTGAGATATCACTCCGTAGTTTTTGTGAATGTAGGTGAGTATTTTTACCAGACTCAGGAGTACGTAGCGTGGTGCCTGCAAGATGCAAATGAAAATATTGGGAGACCCCTCGGGACATTTGACGTTCCGGTGGATATAGGTGGGGTGATGGTTCCACAAATGGCTGATGGCTAGATTGTGGATCCCCGGGCCATAGACGAGCAGGTCCATGTGAATCCGATACCTGAGATGTGGTATGAGGACCCCGAGCCGATGGATGAGGAGCCAGAGCCGGAGCCGATGGACCTAGACCTGGACGAAGACGGAGAAGTCGCCGAGATAGGATCTGATGAAGAGTTAGGTCTTTACCTAGATCCGGAGTTGGAGCCGGATTTCGAAGATGAATGGGCTGCAGCGCAGGATATGGAGTCGGAAGAGTCTGAGCTCTCTGAGAATTCTTCGGAAGAGTCTGCAGAGTCGTCAGATCCGGATTGGGAGTCATAGGGGAAACGGAGTTTGGTAGGAAGGATGATACCTTTTTTATTGTAATCCTCCTTTTAGGTTTAGTTAGACTCACCCCTGCCACCTATGCTTTTTGTCTAGTGGCCGTTCACTGATCCGTTTGGGTTTGTATATATTTATGTTGTGTGTTTTGTCAATATTGTAAAAAGGAGCTTTGGTAATGTTATAAAGTATACGTATTTTCAGTGATTTGTTTGTTGTGCTATCCTTTGTCTCGGATTATTATTTACTGTCAGGGTTTGTTATTTAATTGCTTCCGTTTGTGCTTTGCTCTCTGTATGGGCGTTGGGTCGGCGACGTTTCCTGGGAGCGTTGCACTACAATCGACCGAGAGGGATGTTAGCGCTTCGTGGGGTACGGGGCGTGACAACTTGTCGGTAAAAAATCAGCAACATTATACAATCATGGCCAGCAAGCATGATGACCTCCTCATCAAAAAAATTGTCCAAAAAGTCCTAAATCTATTACATTTTTGCTAATTCAATCATAAATTTTTCAATTTTACCAATTGAATTCTAAACCTTTTTCACGTTTTGTCAATTGAGTCCATCCGGCTAATTTTGGCAGGAAATTATTGACGTGGATGACGACCGTAGATGACGTGAACAATTTTTAATAATATTTTAATATTTTTTCGAAATCTTTTCTTTTCTTTTTTTCCTTTTTTTTTTCCAAACCCTGGCGGGTGAGGTTGCCAACCGACCATTGTTGGCCATAGGCGAGGGCTAGCGACCCACTCCTGGGCTGGGCGAGAGCATCGTGGTTCTCACCGGCCACGAGTGAGGGCCTTCGATTAGACATGGCCACGGTTTGGAACCGGCTGGTTTCGGTTCGTGGCCATGTATGAATTGGAACCGACGGCTCCGGGCCGATTCTGGTTCCATCCCAGTTCGGAACCGGCCAATAAAAATTTAAAAAATAAATTATGAAATAAAAAAATAATAAATTATCAAATTATGAAATAATGAATTATTCAATATAAAATGTACATTATAATCAAATTTGGGGGAAAAAAGAGTTTCTCCACTTATCTGCAGTTTTTTTTAATCAGAATCGGGCCCATAGGCCACGGGCCGGTTCCGGTTCCAAACCGCAGGCCCGGTCAACAGGTCGGTTCCGGGTCAAAACCGGCCCGTGGCCATGTCTACCTTCAAGCCCTTGTCGGCCATAGGCAAGGGTGTTGGGCCCTCGCCCAGATCCAAGCGAAGGCTGACACCCACACCTTCGCGTCGGCCCTCACCAAGATCCATTGCAATGATACCGCTTCTTGGACATGGCACTTTAGCCCATTATACGGCATTTTTTGCTCAAGCCTTTAAAACATTCACTAGGGGCAGCGGGGGGGGGGGGGGGGGGGGGGGGGGGGGCAAGAGACTCTTTCTGACATAGAGAGACTCGACAAATGCCACCGTCACAAATTTTCACCTTCTTCGAAAAGCTCTTAGCATAATCAAAACTTGGTAATGAAAGATAGAAATGTTCAATTTTACCTCTTGTTCAGAACCCCAGAGTGAACACACAAACCTGAAACACAAAATGTAGGCGAGTGGGAACATCGAGTAACAAGAAGTCACTCTATGAACACATTAGAAATTAGATAGCATCCACCTGCTGAACTTGATGGGCGAGGCACGTCGTGTCCCCTGCTTTTGGTTTACATTGATATTAATCTGCACATAAAAGAACAGTACGTCCATGGGTAGAAGATTGAAGAATCGAACATTTGTCATGTTCACCAAACTATGGAATACTCATCCGAACTCACTCCACTTGGCGACTTTCATTGATGGTACAAAGAAAGCCTTATGTACTTCACGAGTCAATTTAACTTCTAGAGAATATCAGTGGCTAACTTCTGCACATATTCGTCACACGACAATGGCAAACCGCCCGTAACACAATATGAGCGAACACATTTCAAAGCTAGCATCAGGTCAGAATGCAACCCCATCTGGAATTAAGCTTGAACTAATATTGCTAAAAGAATGAGCCGAGAGACATTAGCTGTACTGCGAGTACTACTCTCTCTCTCTAGCAACTTGATAGCATTAGCTTCTTCTTTTAGTTTTTTTTTTCCGACAGTCATCTGTTGACACCTGAATATTTGTTGATAAAACAAACAATTAATAAAAGAAACGAAGGAAAAAAAGATCTCCGGCGAGCTTTTTTTCCGACGCCTCTAGACGCGTTTTAAGGCGATTGATCGAAGCTATTGCCTATCTTCTGACGTCTGTTCATCAAAACTGGGCGAGATTTCTGTTTTCTCGGTTCAGGAAGGTGAAGTGATTTGGTTCCCGTTCGAGATTCCTTCGCCCGGCTCCGGTATCCATCGCTGGCTGAAATCTATTCTGTTAGTGCCGGTAGATTCGTTTCTGCCTTATTGACCAGGTAAATGTTGTTCTCCCCTTTCTTGCTCTGTTTCGGATAGAAGAATAACCGAATCCAGTTGACGTAATTCTTGCCTAATGCACTTGAGGTATAAGCTGTAACTGGATGATCTGTGATGGCTGTGTGATTTCAACATTGATTGTAGACGAAAACACGGTTTGAATTTCTTTATTAGAGTCAATGTCATGGTTGCACGTATCCTGTTTGATAAAATGCCTCAACGGCTTAATTGAGAAATAAGCTCGTGATATCATCAGATCCGAAGATGTGTTGATATGAATCGCTCGCTTACAGTCAATTGTTTGTATATGGACCTGATTCAGGTCGTGTCTCATTGTTAGCGCATCCGACTCCTCGTTTTTATTTCCTTGTGGGTTTGCTTTACTCTTTGTGCTGGACGATCTTTTCGCGGCGGTCATTGGTGAGGAAGCTGAGCGAAGATCATTGATAGGCATGTTACCGAATATCGGGTATTTGTGATTGGATGAGCGGGGGTCCCCGAAAGCACATGCATGAAAGCCAATTTTCCATCCGATTGTTATTGGATACCGACATGCTGCTTAATCCCGATCACTACCTTAGGAATAGGGGCCTTTAAGCCAACCAATTATATTCCTGGGGGACCCGAGTAGGCGGGGCGAGGTCCTACGAGGTACCCGCTACTCGGAGTACCCTCCCAAAAGGAAAAGCACTTGCCATTCGTTGGTTACTAGAAGTTTTTTTCTTCTTCTTCTTTTATTTTTTGTCTCCGGATGGCCGGCTGTGATGGATGAAAAGAGGCCAACGGTGGAGGTCCGGCAGTAGCTGATGGTATAAGTTTGATAGTGAAATACAATGTCACTATGCTGATGTTTTGGTGTGAGGAGATCCGATTGTTGGATTTTCTGATCATTTTTTTTATTGATCCTACTTTAATCCTTAACTTACTCTCAAACTTTTATCCTGCTCCTTGCGGTGCGTAGAAGTTAAAATCCATATCTAAAACTACACGTCACGTCCCTAACCTCTCCTTGAAGGTGAAAATTCGAACTCCTCATCTCTTCCTTCCCAAATAAAAAAGGATGGCCAGCGAGGCAAATCCAAGTGATTTTGGATTTTCTGGTTTGGCAAGCTACGGTTGGGTACGTTCTCCGTTCATCGGAAGAAAACGATATAGGAGGAAGAGGATGAAGATAGTTTCGGGAAATAAATAAAAAGGACAAAAATAATAAAAGGGGGGAAATGACAATGGGCCCAGTTATAATTTACAATAGATAGCATGGGCTTAATGGGCTGAGTTTGGTTGTATTAACAAATGGGCTTGCGAATTTTAATATAGAAGGGCTTGATTAACAAGCCCATCTTCATCATGCAGGGTGAAAAAAAGAAAAGAAGAAGAAACACTAGATTTGAAACCAAAACTATAGCATCCGCGGCATTCCCTGTCTCAACACGACACGGACAAACCCAGATCGTTCGTCTTCCAGGCACACTAGAATTCAGAGCATCCACCACAAAAGAGAAATCCAACACGAAGCACCACCTTACCTCCCCCTGAAGAGAGCTAAACTAGCTAACGAACACGCAAGCGCACAAGGCAGTGGAGAATTATGGAGATTTTATGTTTTGATGCCCCTTATTCTAGGGGGCTAGTTGTTAAATGAAATGATAAGTCTCTTTTACACCCAAAAACAAAAAACTTAAAGCAAGCTGGTCAATTAATGATATAATCTCTTTCAGAACAACAAACTTTCAATCCGAACTTGCGATCCTCAACCAAGACTTCTCCCAAATCAGTTTGTGATCAGATTCTAAAAGCGACATGTTTCCATACATCGCGCAATTTCTTTTCACGGAACGGAAGTGCTGAGATAGGGTGGGCAATTCCGTGCTCGCTTGCCTTTTCTCAGATTTTGTAATCGTGTCAAGTTATGTTGTTAAAAACACAAACTTTTTTTTTGTTAATTATGCTCTAAAATTTATGTATATCAAATTTTTGTCCGCTCATGCCATTTTAAAATTTATCTAATAATTATGTTAACTAAAACCTATCGATTTGCGTCTGGAATTTGCGAGCCATAACTAAGATGTCTTCCCAAATCTCTAAAGCCATTCACTTTTCGCAGAGATGGTTATAATGTTACTTTTTTTTTATGTGTAGTGGGAGACAGTACAACCATAAAGCTTGAAGCAGAACCAATCAAGAAGGTAGGAAGTGAATAATACTGGAAATAAAAATGAGGTGATAGGGTAAAATCTCATGGGCGCATGACAATAGCTCAGTTGTTGAAATCCTCAAATTTATTTTGTCGCTATATAAATCAATTTTTTAGTCAATCTGTGTATCCTAAGATTGCTCATTATTTAATCATGCCATTCCTCTTTTTAACCTGAAGCATGCATTAAATTGCCAAAAAAGAAAGAAAGAAGGAGCGCGTAAGAAAAGTAGAGAGAATGACGAATCATTGCAAAATGTGTTACTTTTTTATAGGCATCTTGAATCAAAAAGCACCTTGGCATCTGCAGTTATTCAAAATTTTCGGAGTCATTTTGGGTTTTAGATAATTTTTCAAATTGGAATCTACTCAGGTGTAAGTTGTAACAACACACATGACTTGCTCTCGCTTTGGCTCATACGTTATTTTTCTTTTCTTTAATCCCTTTTACGACCGTTGAAGAACTAATTCTTTAGGTCCGAATGATATTAAATAAAGAGCTATTGCTTTCTTTGAGAAAGTTAATCTCACCTAATCAAGTTGTTACGACTTCAAGTGCAGTCGTATCCCTTGTATGACTGCACTTGAAGTGGAAGCCCTGGCGTGCGATTTGTGTTGAAGTACTTGGAGGCTAAAGCAAGAAGTGATCTACGGTGGAGATACGATCTGTGCTTGGAGATAGCAACAAGTAGCTTATCACTTGTGAAAATGATAGTGGGCCAAAATCCAAGCCCATGGGAGCTGAGACCTATTATTGAAGACTGTAAAGAGATGCTTGCCCGGTCTAGTTGGGTGGAATTGGCATACTGCCCAAGGGAATCAAATCAAATTGTAGATTGGCTTGCCAAAACCCACCGCAAGAAGGCTCTTCCTCACAACTGACTTGTAGTGCCGCCATCACCTTTATGAGATCTTTTATGTTCGTAAACTCATAACTTTTGTTATCCTTTGAACTTTAATGAATGAAGTGAACAATTTTCCGACCAAAAAAAAAATCTCACCTAATCATCTTAAAGAGTAACTTGTACAAATTTGCTGGTCCTACGCATTTACTTTCGCGATTTGGGCTTATATTATAACTCTGCCCTGATTCACTTCTCATAAGAAAATGAAAATGTCTTTTCTGTGTTGCTAACATGTCGACTAATTAGTGGTAAGCAATGAAGAAACCAAAGGGGATGGCCATTTCCCTCGACCATTAGGTGCTCCATACGATTTTAAGTTGTTATTTGTCCGCAGCTATTAGGATTATGCCACAAATTTTAGTTCTCGCTGCACACTCTTATCTCAGGACCACGAACAATCATCTTACTCTACTCGACCCTATTAATATCAAAACATTGTAATTGAGGCAGCTTCATAACTGATTATATCACCGAGTCAATAAGTAATTCACCACCTTAACTAGAGATTGAAGATGCTGTTATAGTCAACTACGCAGATGTCACATAATAATGCATTTATGTATCTAATCATTGGAGCTGAGAAAATGGATGATGAACCCATTTTGCAATTCAGATTGAATGACCCGGTGATAGTATGGGTTACTTAATTGTGACAAAAGTAGGGGAGGGATTTGACCTAGATCTCTCGCTCCCCTCCCTCGTTGCTTTTCTTTTTATTTTTTCGTTTTTTTTTCCTTATTCTCCCGATCTAATTTTAGATTTGGGAGCTTTGCTCTCTCGATCTTAGATCGGAGAGCTTTTTTCTCCGATCTAATTCTAGATATATGAGTTTTAATGAATAAGTACTACGCCTCCAGTTTTAGTGGTGTTCATTGCAACTTCGGTGTTAAATATGTGCTCGTTCAACGTGTTTTTGTTAAAAGCTTTGGCGTCTCGTACTTGCTAAAGGGCTCGCTCTCACAAGTATCGTATTTGAGCTTGTTCAACATGTTTATGTTGTTTCCGTATGGCGATGGTGTTGGGGATGCATAACCTAGTTGCACACTGCCGAAAGGCAAATCCGTAATTATAGATGGAGATCTTAGCGTACACTCATCACTGATGATGATGTGTGATTCGGTAATCAGCCGCCGATTCTTTTACTTGGATGCACTCACAGATTTGTTTTTGAAAGGCGAGCGTGTGATTATCTCCACCAACCATGCTCTGATCATGTACCTTGATTTCTGGTTTTTAGTTTGTTTTAGAGCTCTACAAGCTTGCCCTGTTATGGCAGCTTTTAAGATTTTCTATGGATCATTTTATGTATACTTTTCGTAATGAATGGAAATTCTTTCAACAAAAAAAAACTGTGATTAAGGGGTTTAAATAGGTCTAAACGAGCAAAGCCCAATAAGATGGAGATGCTATTCCAATGCTCTACTGAAATTGATAAGTTAAGAGTGTTGGTCGGAGACACGATATATGCTTAATTTAATCTAATATCTAATATAATCTTATTTTGCCTATATGTCATGTGACATACTGTAATATTTATTATTAAAATGACACTAATAGTTCCTAAACTTTGGACAAATGTGCAATGTTGCCCTTAGACTTTTAATTAGTTTAATGTGGTCCCTGAACTATTATTAAATATTCAAAGTAGTCTTTTTATTTGATCAAACGACAAATAAAAATTGTCTGACGACATGAAATATTATATGCTAAGTTGGATTTTAAAAAATGATGAGTCCGCGTATCCATTTTCTTTTCATATAATTTTATTCTCTAGTTAAAAAAAAAGAAAAAATTAAATTAGGGCTTCGAATAGACCTCTAACTCCACATCAACATTTCATCTTCTTCCTCAAAATCAAACTTCTTACGTGAATTGCTTAGAGCCCCACGGACGAAGTTTGTTCGATGGGTTGAGGTCGATGCCGGCAACTACGCAGATCTTGGCATCGTGGAGCCACCTAAATACGTCCATGGAGGTGAAGACATCGAATCCAACCAAATTAGAGGTGAGGTCGCTCGAATTGGGAAGCAAAGACTTGGAAAGTTATTGAGGGAATGGTGCCAATTTTTCTTTTGGTGTTTACTTGGATGAGAGCAATGTTCCACAACTGGAACTGCTGATAGTTGGAGGATTGCGATCTCCAATTTTACTAGTGATGATCATGAAATTGCCGGTGTTTTGCAATGAAAATGTTAAATTCTTTCACTACTAGTGTTTTGCAATGAAAATTGATGTTTGTCGAAATTGTTCGGAACGAAATTCATGGCCTACCTTTAAACAAGCTTGGCTTGTCAATGTGGACAGAGCATAGTCTTTAACACCAACACATTAGGCCAAAAAAAAAAAAGGGCCAACAGCACTTCTTTTCAAATATTGAATGTCCTCCTACGCACAAAAAACTCTTGCCCAGAATGCTTATGGTCTTAACGAAATCATTGCCACATCTTAAACACTTGCAGAAAATATTAAAACAAACTCCATATCTTGATCTTAAATTGAAGAGTATCATATCAACATAACGTACAAGAGCATTTCAGACTTCCAACAATTTAATCTGCTACTTTTGGCCGATTTTCCTCTTTCTTGTGGATCTTGTTGTTCCAACACTTCCAATATGGTTCAAATTTTCCACCACTTGTTTCTATTTCTCTTGTTTCTTTTCATAATTGTTGAGGGTCACGATGTACCCTAAAGGGGGTGAATATGTTGATTCACAATGACAAATTTTTCGCGGAATAATTCAAATTCAACTTTGATGGATGTAGAAACAGATTGATGATATCATATGCAAATGCTTCTATCAAATATATTGAAACAAGTAAATAGATAGAAGATGTTGCGAGCAGATTTTATAGTGGTTCGGCTCATATTAAGCCTACGTCCACTCTCCCAAACTAACAGCCACCATTAAGGCTGGAATTCAATAGTGATCTCAGAGACATTACAATGTTTTTAAAGCTGCTTTAAGCCGAAACTAATAGGTTTGACTATCAATAATCAACCACTTCTAGTGTATTTGTAGACTCCTCAAATCACAGATTACAACAATCCATCAAATATTCTAATAGATAGAAGCACAAGTGTAGTATCACGATTGCAAGGATCAGATAGAATGTGATACTATCAGAATTGAAGCTTTCTTTGTTTTCCTCCGTGTCCTTCTGCTTGCTTTGAGTCCCTTACATAAACATCCAGTCTCCAAATTAGCCATTGGAGAATCTCCAAGAGGATCAATTTGCCGTCTGGAATTGATAGACACAATTGCTGGAAATCTGGCCGACCATATTCCTGGCAATAGTGAGGTTTCCCTAAATAGAGCGTTTTTTTTTGTCGAACGTCCGTTCCTCTGATTGAGTGACCAAAATAGGCAAGCATTGATTTGATTTATCTCCAGTTCTTCTTTCTAGAATTCGAGTCTTAAAGCTAGCTGTTAATCCTTTTGACCTATAAATAAGGTTAGAGGAAAATATCAGTTATCTTTTCCAAATAACATAACGCGTGACTAGCATCTTCTTCACAGTTGATATAGTGAGTTGCCTTTATCAGTAATACAGTGAGTCTATTTGCTAAAAATCGACTTACGAACTGCTATCCATTAGTCTCCCTGAGTACTTTAGGGCTTAAAATTTCACTCAGTTGTTCACCTTGTCATGGTATCTCCAAGTTCTCACAAACACCTTGTTTGACCCGACTTATTCACCCTCTATCAAGGTCCATTCAGTTTGTAAACATCTCTTCACTATATACTTTGGATACCATCGATAGTTGCACAACATTCCTCATTCTACATGTATCAATTAGGAATGAGAAATAGATAATTTTGTTAACTTCAAAAAGTCATAGGAGGTTTTTCTCAACAATAATCTCTTCCTTTTGCCGTCGGATGAAAGAAATGCACACTAACCAATTGAATTTCAAATCGTTAAATAACAATAGATTTACTACCATAAAGCTGTACCTCTAATCCCACCGTAGTGATAAATTTGCGAGATGCGCTCTCTACCTTCTTAGCATTAACCACAACATTGTTGGTATTTCTTGATGGAGAAATGACTCGACTACCTTCCAATCCAGGCTACTAAGAACAAAACAAATACTCTGGTTAAAATGGAACTTATGACTATTCAAATACATAGTCACATGCTTAAAAGTAAGAACCTTTTGAGTGATGTCATTGTTTTGATGCATCTCTGTGACAAGTTGGTTGGCTTCTTTCTGTCTGACTAACTCTTCATCCTGTTCATCAAGAAAATAAAATGAAGAAATATTGACACAAACAAACACCAGAAAATCAGAATGAGTGAGCCTTACCTTTTTCTTTTGTTACATTGAAAAATTTCTTGAGTTGTGGCCTCCCTCAAAGCACAAATGGCAAGTGATTTTTGTGCCTTGCCTTGACACATGAAGATAAGCCATCTAAGCACATGAAGACTGCTCCAATTAATGACAAGGGACATGACAAATTATTGGGCATATGTTTTTTGAAAAATAAATTGTCAGTTGGATTCCGAAATCGCATGTTCATGAGAGCTAACCCTTCATTACTAAAGCAACATCAATCGAGCTTCAATATCCCAAATGGAGCACAATCTCAAATGCACATCACTAGACTCTAGCGACCTCATTCTTCACACTAGAAACATTTTCAGATTTGGTTTCAATAACAACCTCTATCATTCTAACGTCAAATCAACAGAAATAAGATCTCAACCTCGCAAAGCTTTGATTTTGAGACTTCCAACCGCAGTCGATACATCCATTCCAAGCCAACTCTGGCAGCAGCCTCCCAAAGTAAGAATCTCTAAGTTCTTTGTCAACTCAGCAAAGTTTAGCTGGCAAAGATTGAATAGCTTCCACTTCAGCATGAACATCCAAACCTGAATCTCAAACAACTTTCTTTGAATAAAGACTCCAAAAGGACTCCATGCAGGTGCCAATTATGATACCAAATTGAAATACAATCGTCCAAATTATTGGGCACTATATCAAACTAATTGGCTAGACTTTCATTAGTTCAGAAAACTCTTAAGTTAACAGATAATTTCAGCTCTTCAACGCTTCTGTTGAACACAATTTGGGCAATGTGGGGGGCGAACATCCTTTACGTATCCAAGGATGCATTGGTAGCGTTAGAAGAAGATCAAGAAACATCGAGCTTCTGATACTTTGATGACTTTGTTTCCTTTTAGAAGTAACTTTCCAAAGCTCTTTTGGATATTTCAGCATTTACATCACAGCTAGTGGAATAATAACCAAATCCTCCCAGTGACTCAAATGAAATCAATCTAGCAACTAACATTAACAAACTACTAATAATACCCCAAAGTATACAGATTATGGTTTGTCAAACTCACTATTAATATTCTTTTTGAACTCTTTCAATCCAACTAATAGGTGTAAAATATGGGTTTTGACTAAGTCAAAATAAAATAAAATAAAGAAGAGAATAGTGGAGGAAGCAAAAAAAGAGAACCACGGAAGCTTCAGCAGAGAGCGTGGGCTTTCGGGGAGAGAGGAAAGAGAAGAAGGAAACAAAAAAAGAAAAGTCAACAAGTCAACAGTAGCTACAGTGGACTTCGGCCAAATTAAAAAGGAGGCCGAGAGCTCCTTGCCTGAAAAAGCAGAAACGGAAAAGAAAGAAAGAGAGAGGAAGAGAAGAAGAAGAAGAAGAAAAGGAGGGTTTTGCGCCGCGCTAATCTCGCCTAGCCAATCCGACTTCGTATTGTAACGCCCGGTAAGAACTCATGTCGCTCGTTCGTTCCATCGGAGTAGTTTCGGATTTAGGACTTGAAATTCGGAATTATAAGATATTCGAGTGGCGAAGTCCGATTTTTGAGTCATAGAGCTGTGTATTTTTATAGAATTGATAGTTTGTAGTGTTGTGGAGCCGTGGGATTTTACAGATCTTGATTTGGACTTACGGTTTGCCCAATATGAATTTTTGAAATTGGCCGCACATGATAAACAGTGCGCAACCAGTGGGCTTTAGGCCGATTTTAGTCGGTTTTCGGCTCAAATTTGGGACGGTCAAGTTAGGGCTTTTGTAATACTCGGAACAGGTTTTCTTTTGACTATAAGTTTGCTAGGATCGGAGTTCGGTGGAGAAAGTTATGGAGCAATCAAGTTCCGCGCTCAAGTTCCGCGTTGCGGACGATTTGGATAATGGCTTTGGTTGAGCAATTTGTGGGCGTCTTTGAGTTGTCTTGCCAGCGTTTAAGCGTCGTTTAGCCGTTTAGTGATTATTGTAGTATTTTACTTGGTTTGATGTCGATTATCGTTCAATTGATAGGATTACGAGATTATCGGGGCGTTTAGTCACGTTATTGGTTTTGGAGCATTCCAGGTGAGTGGTGCTATCTCTCTTTTTGAGTTTATAATTCATGTTTTGAAAGTGATAGTATTTGAGTATCGTAAAAGTTAATAAACATGTTTAGTGCATAAAAATCTGGATCGAGCAATTACTACCATTTTGTATTTGAGAAAGATTTGAGAATGGTTGTACGAAATGTATTATTAAAGGATATATGTGTACCACTTTGTGAATTGATTTATGAAATGAGTTTTCGAATGATTTGAGAAACACTTTACAAAAATGATTTCTGGTGGTTGAGTTGAGTTGAGTTGTGAAATATCATATACTTGATTTGTGAAATGTGTTCTGTTTGACGAAAGAAGATTGTGTTTTGTTTTCTGAAAGCAATTGGTGATATTGATTGTGGATTATAAGATTTATTATGGATTTGGTATTGTGGATTATTGGAGAATGTGTGTTGGTGCTCAATATCGCTGTGAGCCCATTGAGGGGCTTGTGGGTATGCGCATACTACTTTAGGATATTCTTGTGGGCCGAGCCACCGGCTTACAGTAGGTGGAGACCTTGCCAAGGGGGGAATCTTGGTCGTCTTATCACGGGGCGAGATACGTGATCATGGTTTGATATTGAGCAATAGATTTGATCGATGGATAGACCATCGATGTGTTTTCTACTGTGCCAAGGCAAATCCTTGAAAGCGATGGCAGTGCGGTTGCGGCTTAAAAAGGGTTGAGGAATGGCAGTGCGGCTGCGCCTCTACCCCAAATGAGGCCTTTTATAATGAGATTCATCAATGGAATAGACCATTGATGTGTGATTTGAGATTGGCCGATGGAATGGACCCTTGGCGTGTGTTTTTCGATGAGATTGGCCAATGGAATGGACCATTGGTTTCTGCTTTGATATTATTGATTTAAATGAGTGTTTTCTGGTTTCTATCGAGTTTTGTGAAAAGGAAAAATAACTCATATTTGATATGATATGTATATGATATCGTGGGTTTAAATTTTGAGTTTTCGATATTTTTATATTTGCATGGTAGTTGCTCAATCTGCTTAGAAGAGATACACATTGCTTACTGAGCTGTCGTTGCTCACCCCCTCTTTTCCTAATCTTTCAGGTTCTTTGTTTAGCAGCCGGTAGAGCGAGAGCGATGTCATGGGGATTTTTTTGGTGATTTGAGGCTGCGTCTTTCAGGTGGAAGGACGGCCGTGTCATTCCCCATTATGGTAGATTTCGGGGTGTGACAATAGGCATCTAACATCATCAACCACAGAAGCTTTGATCAAGTTACTATAGTGAATTCAACATCAGTTGCTTGCTTTTGTGGGATATAGTATGATTCTTTTCCTTATCATTATGAACTATTCATATATCAGAACGAATGCAAGACAGTTTTCAAATGGCATGTAGGAGAAAGGTAAGTTTCCTGAAACTTATTGAAATGCTTCCCGTTTTTTCCTTTCAACAAGCAAATGCACTAATAAGAGCTTATGTATAATATAAGGGATTATTTCGCAGTGTAGTTGATTACATCAAGAGACATTCTTGTTCCTTTCTACCATTTGATTATTTGCTTGATTTAAAAGTACAGGTAAACGACGGATGTCATTACATACTCTAGAAACACTAAGAAGTATTCTTTGGGCTAATCTATTATTTGCCTTGGATTTTTAGGTATATCTTGGATTCAAAGCAAATGAATATGGATTCATAGTCAACAAAATTTGAACAAAATTTGAGTAGCAATTTTCTTGACTGATCCAAATAATTTACAATGTTATTGCTTCTGGACTGTTTCCTAGTTTATTCACAACCTCACTGCTAGGAGAAGAGTTTGTTCTTACATTTAGAGTTTCTTGACCGATTTGATTACCTGAATCAGCAAATGCAAACAATTCTGTGAGATAAAATGTGCGGAACACAATGGTTGGACAAATTTTGTACCAAGTCCGTAGTGTATGCATATTAAGGAGTGTCCTCTCAACACCATTAATTCATTCTTAGGCATAGTTTAGGAACATGCAGTCACAAACCATGTGGTGTGCGCAAAGCAAACTAAAACCTCACATCAGAAGGACTCCATATAGGGTCCTTCATTTTGCAATTCTCCACCTATACGATTACCTTTGGCATGCTATCAAATTCCCGTATATATAAGTTTTTATCCAGTAACTCCAGCATTCCAGAATCAATCAAACGCTAACAATCTTTATTTTTCTGCATAGGATGAAGAATCTTACCTGAAGACTAATGACAAATGATGCACTTAGAAGGCCTTTTGATTTTTTTTTCCTTTATTGGCATGATGAGCAGAAACATTTTGCCAAAGCGCAAATTAACTTCCATGAACATCTCCTTCAGATTCCTTGAATTGAAGTAAGAAAACAATAACACTGTCAACCGTATTTCCTAAAAAGGTAATTATTCTATAATGGAATTGCAAACATATACAAATGAAAATTGTGCGATAGATCTCAAAAGAGAAAAGGCAGCTTACCTGCTTTATGTACCTTTCTCAGTAAATGTGGATCACTCAACTATTCTGACTCATCCCCGTCGTCTTCTCCAAATTCCATCCTTCCATGATTGACTCAAATGGTTTTTCTCATAATTTCATTAAAGCAGCGTTCCAAATAATTCTAGTACTATTTTGAGTGACCTGCATCCCCAAAATGTCCAAATCCACTAGTTGCTCAAATTTCTCAAGCCCTCGAAGCTCAGTAAGTTCATTGCAATTTTGCACAACCAGATTGATCAAGTTGATAAATGATGACAAATCAAGTAAGATCACAATCGAGGAACATCCGGAGATAGCAATACGTTATAGGAATAATGTTGACTCCTCAAGTGTTGGGATCTCCCAAATTTCATGACAATTAGACAGGAACAATTTTCGTAAATTATGAAAATTTGTCAAGTTTGGGAAAGTTTTGCTAAGTACTTGCAATCCTCGATCCATAAACTTGTGCAGGACGGGAATCTCTCTTGGTTCTTAATGTCATGAAGCATGTCACGGCAGTTGATCGCCAACTTTTTGCAAAGTGGCCAAGAAACATAAATCTGGTAACCTTGCAAAGGAAATGTACCCGGAGATATTCAGCACTTCCAGGAACTCCAAGTCATTTAGACCTTGAATTTCAACTTTAATATCCTTATGCCCTCAGATTTTGGAAGGTCCATTCTTTCAATTGAAATGTACCCAGAGAAATATAGTTCTTCCAAGAACTCCAACTTATCGAGGCCTAGAATTTCGACTAAGTGAGGCCTTGAATTTGACTAAGTTTCTGCAATCCTTATCTTCTAATATCTTCATACAATCGGATTATGGAAGGTCCAGCCTTTCAATTGAATGCACCCAGAGATATGTAGTTCTTCCAAACACTCCAACCTATCAAGACATTGAATTTCGACTAAGTCTTTGCAATTTTGAGTATCTAATATCTTTAGAGTCTTTGATTTTGGAAGGTCTAGCCTTTTAATTGAAGCGCATCCAGAGATACATAGCTTTTCCAAGAACTCCAACCTATCGAGACCTTGAATTTCAATCAAGTTTTTGCAATTTTGAGCAATTAATTTTTTTAGACCCTTGGATTTTGAAAGGTCCAACCTTCTAATTGAAGCACATCCAGAGATATATAGCTTTACCAAGAACTCCAATCTATCGAGGCCTTCAATTTCCACTAAATTTTCGCAATATTCAGTATTTAGTACCTTCAAACCCTCAGATTTTGGAAGATCCAGCTTTTTAATTGAAACGCACCCTGAGATATCTAGCTTTTCCAAGACCGTCAACCTATGCAGACCTTGAATTGTGACTAAGTTTTCACAATTTTCAGTATGCAGTACCTTTAGACCCTCGGATTTTGAAAGGTCCAGCCTTGCAATTGAAGAGCACTCAGAGACATATAGCATTTTCAAGAATTCCAAAATATCAAGACCTTGAATTTCTACTAAGCTTTTGCACTTTTGAGTATTTAATATCATCAAACCCCTAGATTTTGAAAGGTCCAGCCTTTTAATTGAAGAGCAACCAGTGATAGATAACTTTTCCAAGAATTTCAGTTTATCGATGCCTTGAATTTCGACTAATTTTTCGCAATATAGAGCACCTAATTTCTTCATGCCCTCAGATTTTGGAAGGTCCAACCTTTCAATTGAAGCACAGTTAGAGATAAATAACTCTTCCAAGAACTCCAACCTATCAAGGCCTTGAATTTCAACTAAGTTTTTGCAATTTTCAACATTTAATTTCTTCATGCCCTTATATTTTGGAGAGAGCCCCCTTTCAATTGAACTGTACCCTGTGATGGTCACGCTTTCCAAATATTTCAATTTGTCAAGACCCCAAACTTCACGTATGTTACAACAACATCGGGCAGATAATGTCTTCAGATTTTTTAATTGTGAAACATCTAGTGTTTCCAAAGACTCGCAGCAAAAGATTTCCAAGATTTCCAACTTGAAGGCAGTGTTTAGAGATTTTTCTAATTTTGATTCTTCAACATCTGTTAGTTGGGAACATTCTGAAACCTCTGATAGTGTTGATGGAAGCTCCAAGATGCAATTGAGAAATTTACAGTTAAGAATCCGTAGCTCCTTGAGATGGATTAGGTGGAAAAGTGAAGGCATCCTGGGGCTTTGACAGGTGACGCTCAAATATGTTAATCTGGAAGGAAGCTCCGGTAGTGATTGGAGCTCCTTGCACCATGAAGCATCTAATTTTTGGAGCTTTCTTAACCATCCAATACCACTGGGTAAATCTTTTATCCCGGTGTAACTAATATTAAGAGATTCTAGATTCTGCAAAGCCCCTATGCTGCCTGGTAATGCTTTTATCCCAGTGTGACTAATATTCAAAATTTCTAGATTCTGCAAAGCCCCTATGCTGTCTGGTAATTCTGTTACCCGAGTGCGACAAATGTTCAGAAATGCTAGATGCTGCAAAGCCCCTATATTGTCTGGTAGTACAGAAATATTTCGACAATCTATTAGAATAAGTTGCTCCAGTACTTCTAAATTACCCACTTCTGTCGGCAGCTCCTTGAGACTGATACATCCCGACAAGTTCAAGCGTACCAAACTCTTCATGCATCCAATCGAAGATTCAATTTGCTCCAAACTCTGACAACCTTTGAGGATGAGAACCTCTAAATTCTTAAAAGCCGAGAGGAACTTAGTTCCTTCTAAAGATCGACAATGTGTTAGATCTAGAAACTTGAGCTTCTCTGCCATCTGATAAAAGATATAATAATTGTCAAGGGGTTAGTCCAAAGTAACCACGATTCAACAGAAAGGATAAAAGAAGAAGAAAAACTTGTTCTATCATCTTACCATGACGAAACTCCATCCTTGCCACTTATCAGAAATCTTGCTTCTTGACAACTCAAGTACAACTAATTTCTTTACTAGAAAATCTTTTGCTTCAAAAGTAAATGGACAATTGTGCCATCGAAGCCATCTTAACTCCTCAATTGAGTTCTTAAAATTTCCTCTAAAATGTGCTCCACTTGCATCAAGGAACCTTAGATTCCTTAACTTCTTGAATTGTTTCCCTGTGAGGATATTGTCACCTTGACCAGTAGTTTCGCCGGAGCTAAGACAAATGGCCTCAATCTTTTTTGTTCCCTATAAGTAGGAATCAATATTCATTAACACTATTTAAATGGCACTTAAGTAATCTAATATCATTTGTTCATATTGCTGTCGAAATGCATCGATCTCTCTAGCAAATCCCTTTTTGGCAGATAAACAGTATAACAAAGCGAAGGATGTCAACTTCGATATTCAAATTTGGCCATAAATACTTAGATCTTAAAAGAATTAGATTTACTACCTCAAAAAGCCCCCAAACAATGCCCATTGTGTCACAATTACCCCGAACTTTTTTTTTGTCACTAAAAACCCTAAACTTACCAATTGTGACACAAATACCCCAAATTTTTTTTGTGTCATAAAAAACCCTGAAATTACATCTGTGTGACAAATATATCTTTGATGGAACTGAAATGGAGGGCATATATGTCAAATATGTATAAATTTGGATTTTTTCGTGACACAAAAAAGTTAGGGGTATTTGTGTTATAGTGGGCAAGTTTAGGGTTTTTAGTGAGACAAAGAACATTTGGAGTATTTTTGCCACAATGGATATAATTTGGAGTTTTTTGTGGTATTTGCCCAAAGAATTATGATGTTCTCTAGTTTTATGTTATCATGCATAATATTTTATGTTTCTTATACACATTATAAACATACTTTTTCCCTTTGATTTAATGGCTCGTATTGGGTAAAACTTCACAACTCGTAAACCCTCTTCTTTCCTCTAATGTAGCTTCATTGCTATACTAGTTTGGACGATCATGCAATGCACGGGATTTAATTAAATTACAATGTGTAAAATCGAAGGTTGATTTGATCAATATAAATACAAATATATTTTTTCTCTCTATAATTTTCATATTAGATATTCAACTTAATTACAATCACATAGAGACATAGTTATTGTAATAATTGTGACAATTGGGAAAAACAAAATTCTCTCAAAATAAGAAAATTTAACCTTATGAAGTCCTTTTCTTTTCCATTGTTTCTTATGTTTCAATTTCGTGTATATTACTCAGCGATGTTACTTATGTGTAATAAAAGTTTAATATATACTCATGTTTGTTTTTTTCGAATGGAGCATTGACTAATTATAAGTAACTAAAGTTGTGATAGTAGTCACTTTAATGTCCTATGTAATTTTCATTTTATTAATAGTAACTTGAAATATTATTAATAATTATTTTCTAATTATAAGTAATTAAGATAATGATATCAATAATATTTATGCTCTCTATAACTTAACATTATAGCATAAATTATTCAATTATAGATCATAATTGGCAATATTTTAAGTCAATCAGAATAATAAATAATTGAATTGTTCAAGTATAACAAATATAATAAACAGTCCTTGTTTAATATCTTTGACTAATTTAAATATAATTAATTATTAAAAAAATCATATTATTTCCGTAATTATGAAAATTGAACCTATTCTTGGCAATATGTAATAGCTGGTAATTCCTTGACCCCCTAGGAATAGCTATTCCTGATTTTGAGAGAATACTATTTCCAATCTATTTTTGAATCACAGGAATGAACAATTGCTTCATCATAATGAATTAGAAGTATATTAGCTATTCCCACGAACCAAATGTGCAACAAGCTTTCACCAAGAAAAATCGCTTATGCACAAGAAGTTAAGAAGGAGTACGAAAAATTCATGGATTTCCAAATCCATGTCAGTTTATCCGAACCAGAAAAATTCTTATTGTATTAAACAATGTTGCGTAAGATTTCATGGATACTCAGAGGAGAACGTCATAATTAGTGGAGAAGGAATGAGATCTTCGCCTAAAAGAAATCCAAGAGAAGAGTAATTATGAAAAAGGAAGCAACCTCCAAGAGAAGTACTCATACTCAGATTAGTAATTTCCATGCGAAAATCCCTCTCAAAATATCAAGAAATCTTTCTGTCATCAAAATTGTTTATTTTCAAGTATGTAATTTTTTCATCTTCGATAATGGATCGATAGAGCTTGAGTAATACTCAAGGCCAAATCCCAAATAACAAGCCCGACCTTTTGTACTTGAGACAAAAGTATCACAATCTTTGAAATGTCCCAAGAAACGCCTAATCTTTTACATCGAGCACAAAAATAACATAACATTTCGAACGTACCAAGAAAAGCCCATCGTTTAAGCCATGGAACAAAACTGACACCCATTATAAATTTCGTTCATTATAATCATTAAATTGCCATTGATATCTTACATAGTTCACTGTGTTGACGTACACGGCGAGCCACATCAACCAGCACAGAAAAACAACGTTGCTTTTTATTTAGCATTTTGTAAAAATAAAAGGCCGTATACTTAAAATGGCTCATTGTGCATGTCAGCCCACAAGCTTGATTGGGCTTCCTTCTAGGATTTTTTAGGTTGTGTTATTATTGTCGCAGGTGCTAAAGGCTGCTCTATGTTTTACCTGGCAGTTTACTCGCTAATATCCATGGACTGAGTTATTAATGTGGTTTAATTATGCTTTAAATGTCTTTTGTTTTGGTTTATTTTGTAAGTCGTCCTAGTCCTCTTGTCCAGCTTCGCACATCACATGACGGATATCAAGATTGAGTGTTTTAGATAACATACATGAAAATAACTTTGGATATTGATCAGATGTAGGAAGAAACTTAGAAGAAGATCTTGCATCAGTTTTCTCAAAAACACTTTAATTTTGGGTTAGGATAGTACCATGAATGAAGAAGGAAAATGAACCCAGCAAGAATTCTGAGATAATTACATCCAATGAAGTACCTTTTTAGTTGTGAAGTTATTAATATCAATTTCTCTAGATATAAATATACAGTATATTCATTTTTCTTTTGTTTGTTAGTTTATTTTATGATGTAACACGAAAGACATAACAAATGAAGAATGGCTTTGAATTTGATAACATATGAATCGGCTCTTGAAATTATATATTAGTTGCACGTTGAAAATGCAAATAAGTGATAGTTTCTTGAGCAACAATTCTGAGTCAAACCAAATGATGATTAAAAGTATTAAGAGTCAAAAACTATGATTAATTTCACACATACAACACAATCGCGTACTTAATTATATACAAAATAGAAATTTAGAGTAATTATCTCTGGGACTTTTTATGTGGAAACAATAAGACATTTCTCTTTTTAATGGTCATTCCATCAAATACGCTTAATATCATATATATATATATATATATATATATATATATATCTTGCTCCATAAGGTTTTGATAAAGAATTTCACATTTCATTTATATAGTAATTTATAATTGAATAAAGAATTTAAACAATCTAAAGAAAATGATAATAAGAATGAAATGTTGCTTGGTCTTCACTACTAACTTCAGTAAGGAGTAGATTTTGGGAGGTTTTTCGAGAATTTGAAAGTGAAAACCCCCTTTCTTATTTGGCCTAACTACTTGAGCCGGATGAAAGGAAACTTTCACGTCTAATTTTGAAGGGGGAAGATTCTATATGATCCTATCCCAATTTTTCTTTTGCTAGGCCCATAGCTAAAAAACCAACTTTCTTACGATTACGAGGGTTATTCGAATATAAAATCCAATTCTGGAAATATAGCATCCCACTTTTTTTACTACTCAAGGCTTTGATACATTTCAAAATCGAGAATTTTCTACTGGAGCGATGCTATTCGAGATCATTTAGCCGATTATACATACATTTATGTTCATATAGTATTAATAATATATTCGATAAGTTCTAAATCAGTCCTTATCACTTGAATTTTGGTAAAAGGAATTACTAACTTAATATTGCATAAAATAGGTATCCCTTCCATTCTCAATTATGGTATAATGATTGATGTTGACACCTATTTTCTAATTTTTGCCCAAAATTAATTATGCAAAATTTAGGAGTTAATTTCTTAATCAATTCCTAAAACAAAAAATATATTATTTTTGTCTAATTGCATTGCATATAGACATTAGGTACATTTGCATTAATAGAGCCTATTAGAGCATATTTTCTTAATTAACTTTAACAAAAATTAATTAAAAAAAGTTTTGGATCGGGCCGGGTCGATCCGGCCCTTTCTTTTTTCCCTCTTGTAGGTCCGGCCCACTTTCTTTTTTCTTTTCCCTCGGCGCAAGCTGGGCCCAGCCTGGCCCAGCTTTTCCTTCTCCCCCCCCCCCCCCACGCCTGTCTTCCTCTTCTGTTCTGCCCTGCATCTGGCCGTCGACCGACAGATGGTCCAGCAACCTAAGCATCCCTATTCGAGCAGGTAAGAGCGTAGGAGGGGAAGGGCATTGATGGCCAGTCCCATCCCTCCCCCTTTTTCGGTCTTTCTCTCTCTCTCTCTTCTTCCCCTTTGTGGTCGCAGAAGTCAACGAGCGCAAAGGAGTGTTTTTCCTCCCCTGCACTGGCCTAGATTGGCCACCGAAGTCATGGCGTAGAGTAGGCCGGTGTAGGGGCCATTATGGCCAAGAATTTCGGAGTGGAGCAGGTGGCTTCGGTCGCCTATAAAGGGCGGAGAGAGTGGAGAGAAGGGGCGGTCTTTCCCGATTCGAAAACAGAGCATAGTGAGAGAGAGAGAGAGAGAGAGAGAGAGAGAGATACTGAGAGCAAAGAGAGAGATTCGAGTGTTTGTAGGACCCAAAGAGGAGCCAGATGACTGTCCCCGATGATCAGCATCGCCGGATACCCCCCAGACGCACCGCCAACCGGTGAGCAATCTTGGGCTTGTTTCTACCCTGTTTTTGTGCACCAATTGGCCAGTATTTGTATCGGCCATTTTGCGCGAATCCTGGCCCATACCGATGCTCCTCCCTGTCCATATTCACTGTTGGGAGCGAGCCATGGCCACCAGAGTTGGTCGGAGCCCCGAGAGAGGTTGGAGACCCTCTCTTTTAACTGCGCACACTAGATGTTCAATGAAATGCCTGAAAGAGGCTGGTTTTATTTTTGGTCGCCGGCCGACAAACAAGCAGTCGAACAGCGGGCCCGATCGTTGGAGAAGGTAGGTGGAGGTTTATGAGGTGGAGACCCAAGCCATAGGTGGCCCGAGTTGTCCGGCTAGACCGCCAGATCTCGCCAGCCGGGGCTCCCGCATGCTTAGACACGCGGGAGCCATCCTTGGATAAGTCTGCAAGCCAAATAGGGCCGGTTCGACCTGGTCGAACCGGGCCTATTTCATCTTTATCCACTAGACCGGGCTTCGACTGGGCCCGATCCGGTCCATACCAAGTCAATGACCGGGGTTGACCCCCTAACTCATGTCAGATCCAAAAATCTGACCCGAGTCAACGCGATGGGTCGAGTCCATTGACCTGAGTTGGTTCTAACCGACCCGGATCCGCCGACCTGACCCAGTTTTAATATTATATTATTTATTTTATTTAAAAAATTTAATAAAAAATTTTTGAATTTTTTTTATTTTCTTTTTAAAATTAGGATATAATTCAGATATAAGTATTGTCTAATATTTTCTACATTATGTGACATATCTGAATGTTTTAAATTGTTGTTGTATTATTATTATTATTATTATGCATGTTGTTTTTTTAAATATAATTGCATAAATTGTCATGTTTTAAATCGAATTGACCTATAAAACTATGCAGTAGGACTTTGCATGTTATATTCACCGTTGTTGTATTATTATGCATGTTATTCTTTTAATTAGAATATGATCGCATTAATTATTATGTTTTGAATTTTTGTTGTCTTAGTTAGGGTTAGAACCCTAGGTTGCATATTTATATTGACTGCTAATCGTTAATAATTGTGCACTCGCTGGTCACCTCACACGTTAAGAGAAAGGTTCTAAAATCAATCCAAATTACCTGACAAATATTTTCTAAAATGAACAGGGTAAAAAGGTATCGAAAGGGCATTAATTATTTAACTAGTGTAATCAAGTCCCTGAACTCATTTAATCTCTGGTTCGCAGAAGTAAGCAATTCTCCCATTGTCTTGCTTGGGTGTCTAATCGACCCACCATAAATCGATTAGTGGCGACTCCTAAACAAAAATCACTTACAGGTTAAAAACCTAAACCTTAAGTCGCAATATAGTATGGGTTTAGGAGAGCCCGAGTTAAGTCTCGAACTTAGACTTAGTGCGTACTAGGCGAGACCCTTTTTTTGATGAAAAACTCGGAGGTTGGTTACGACAATTGAAAATTCATAAGAAATGCAGGCGTGGTTGCTCCTATTATATTAATTCTGGCATCTAGAGATCAGAATTCTATGATTTATATATCCTAAGGAAGTTATGGTTTACGGTGGCATAGTCAAAGTTATTATTGCATGTGTCAAGGTTTTAACTAAATCAATTTTAGAAGTTCAGGAATTTGTCAATATAGAATACCCCTATCAAGTATCTGATAAATTTGAAAGTACCTCGTTCTTGGAAATAACTTCAGAATGCACACTTGTTTAAGAAAAATCTCAGGTAAGGTGCAATGCTTACTAAGAGAGAGCAACATCCTACTTTCTAATCACATTAATGAAACGACACGAGGGCAATAATATTAGAAAGTTATCTATTCACTAGAGCAAGCACTAAGTACAAGACCAACATCACTCTGACACTAGAACATGGACTGAGAGGACAAAAGAAGAGAAATGCTTACCTTATTTTCCTTTAGCACTTCCAGGTCGGTGGAGTCCCATAACCTGCTACGGTATTGAGGTCCTTGTTGGCTTTTCTCGCGGACGATTTCCCTACCAAGATCTCTTAATTGATCATGCATTTTGAGCTCATGATTATTTCCAACTTTTATTAATGACATAAATATCAATACTTCAATTCCCTCCTCTGGAAAAAAGCCACAAGCGTCCCACATGTAGGATGCAATTCTTCTGCTAGTCCCAATGAAAAAACAAGCAATATCTAAAAATATCTGTTTTTGTCCATACTCTAAAGCTTCATAACTTATCCTTAACTTTTCTTGCACTTTCTTAGGAGGGACTTTTCTTAATTTTTTTATCGTACCTCTCCATGCAATTGGGCTTTTTCCACACAAAAATGAACCTAGAACCTCAAGAGATAAGGGAAGTCCCCCTGTGGTGGACACAACATCACGAGTGAGGTCCTCAAATTCACTTAGAGGAGAGTCCCTTCGAAATGCATGTCTACTAAAAAGAATTAAAGATTTATCCTTATCCAATTCCTCATGTTCATAGTTGTAGTCCACCCTAGCATTGTCAAGAATACTCTTATTTCTAGTGGTAATAATGATCCTACTTCCCAAAGAAAACCAATTATGATTTCCAGCCAAAACTTTCAGCTGATCATAATCATCCACATCATCAAGAAGAATGAGGACTTTCTTACCTTTAAGCTTGGACGAGAGGATCTTAATCCCTTCATCCTTATTACGAACTTGACCTTCTTGCTTCAATATATCATTAATTAACTGATATTGTAAGCAATGGACACCAATATGCTTCCATGATTCCCTAATATCAGCAATGAAGCTATAGTACTCAAATTGATTCAAAAGCTTGTTGTATATGGTTTTAGCAAGAGTTGTCTTGCCAATGCCTCCCATTCCATGGATGCCAACAAATAGGGTGGCACAAGAACTATTAGCGACAAATTCCATAATCTTCTCCACATGACTATCAATTCCAACCAAATTCTCAGGAATATCCAACTCAAACTTTTTTTTCAACTCACTCAACACTTTCTTGACAACCGATTTTACCAATTCTCCTTCATACCTGTCACATGTGACAAGAGTTCAAATACATGGCAAGAATAATGTTATATTGTTTATCTAATGAGAGCACAGTAATAAATGAGTCTAAGCATGAATCCTAAAACTTTAAGAATCATTTTTATTACACCTCCATATATTAGCATATTATGGACTGGAATCATATTTCAAACCTCTTGTTGAAGATATTAGGGATGACATCGACATGGCTTTGAAAACTTTCCAGAGCATTTGGATAAGAACTATTCAATAATGCAACACGGTATGAGAGTTCAGCCATCAATTAACAAATAGGTTGTAACTTTGATGCAAGAGGAATTCAGGTCCTACAGTACCAATACTGAAGGTCGTTCAGAGTGCTGTATTGTGAACTACCTGAATACAATTGAGGGGAGTTCTCTTTATTTACCCAATTTTACATGCTTGCAAGTTTCTACTCATGCTGTGAATTTTCATTCCAAATTTGTGTTCTTATCGATTTCCATTGTGCCAACGGTTGATAACATTTCGCACTTTACTTTCCATTTGATGTCTATATTCTATTATTTTACTTAATCCTATATTGATTCTATTGGGAGTAGAAGAACATCACTTCAATTTATACAGGTGTATGAGATAGAAATTATGCGTTGAAGATAGAAAAATTTATTGAAATTATTTGAACTACGTATAGTAATAATCATCCTTTTTCCTTTTCTATATTAACCATCGTCATATGTAACCAATTGAATATTTCTTTTGTAAAAGTAATTTATTAGCAACTAATTAACGGCATAAATGATTTAATAAGTGTAACTTGGGAAGATAAAGAATTATTTCTTTGACAATCACCATGCAAGGTACATGATGTTATGAGCTTTCAATAGTAACCACCAATAGTTTACTATTTATATATATATGAGATAAATAGTAAACTATTGGTGGTTTCTTTTGAAAGATATAGAAGTTTGTGATGACAATCAATGTAGCTTACACTATAAACATGAAAAAAATGGCACAATCCTACAAAATCTCTGGATACAAGAGTAAAAATTCATTTGAAAAATCTTATATTATTCAAGCGAATGGGATGGTAAAGTAAATTCTATAATAAGATTGGTCAATATCATCGGAGTAATTTTAAAAAAGAAAAACTTATAGAAGTCATGTGTATACTGCTAGCAAAACCTTACTGCCTTCCTTTAGATTAAAAAAACAAAACAAAGGAAAATGAAGAATGTATAGATCAGAACAACCAGCAAACACACAAATTAAAAGAAAGTAGAGAATGTTTCGGTGAAAAGTTTTACCCATTGGCTTCCCATCCTTTCAAACAACTGGCTTCAACCAGTGCTTGCTTCCATTTCTCCGAAATCTTTGGGTCGGAAAGCCTCTCACGCGTACGGAATGCTTCTCCAAATTTCCCGATTTGACGTCGCACGTGAGTTGGTTTCACTTTGTAGAATATAGGCAACACTAGATGCCCCGTGTTACTATTCTTGCACTCCATCATTTGAACCAGTTCATCAAGGCACCATTTGCTTGAACCGTAATTCTCGGAGAGAATGGGGATCGAGATCTTACTGTTTTCGATAGCTGACATAAGATTTGGGCCGATCTCTTTGCCTTGGCAGAGCTCGTCATTGTCTCTAAAAGTATCAATTCCGGCATTGACAAGCCCGGTGTAGAGATGATCAGTGAAACCTTCTCGAGTATCTAGGCCTCTAAAGCTCAAGAACACGTCATAGTGGTTTCCAATCGACACAGTCAACAAACTAGATGCACCATTGTTAGTTTCTATTGGAGACAAACTAGATCCACTGGAATGAGTTTCTGTCGGCGTAGTAAACGATCCAGAAGCAATAGTATCAGTATCTCCTGCATTTCTACTCACAATAGTCGTCTTCTTATTGAGGAAATAGAACGCGACCCCGGGGAGAAGGATCAGTGCCACGAGCTCGGTGAAAGAATGCGCAAAAATGAGGCGATGCATTCTTCTTTGCTCTGATTCTGCTCTTAATTTTTCCTTTCAAGTCTGCCGGAGAAGAAACCCAAACTGCCTCTAGGGAAATACGAAATGCCGTCTTGTTTCCATCGTCTCTCCATTGGCTTTATCTGATCGAACCGGTTGGTAGCGGACCAATAATTCAAACTTGTCAAGCTGCATTTAAATCAGGAATTCGTTGACCAGGAATAGTAATCACGCCCTTGAATAACCCGTCCTCCTCTCTTTACCCTCTAGCGCTCATGTTATACCATTAAGGACACTAAATTTTTTAATTTTGTTAATTTAGTCGTAAATTTTTACGTGAAATTTCAATATGGTCATTCTAGCAAAATTCTCTAGAAATCGCTTCCATGATAGTGTGCCACAACGTCAACGATGTTCGATAAAAATTGACTAGAATAAATACATTTGGAATTTTGCACAATAGTTGAGGATTAAATTGGCAAATTGAAAAGTTCGTGAATGAATTGGCATTGGGTAATTTCCTTTTTTCACATGCATTATCAAAATGTTGTCATTTGTGTAGCGTTGATCTACTTTATCAAAGTTGTTTTGCTTTTTATGTTACCAATAAAACTCAAGTTAAGTAATTGATTAAGAAAAAATTGTACTTGTCAAAGTCCAAAGGGTTTTTTAAGATTTAGTACATAGAATTATATATTTCCTATTGCAAATATATGAATCTCAAAATATTTCTCCACTTGGTTAATTCTAATCCACCATAGCAATGTTATCTCTTTATATAATGAATAAAAAAATGTGCACATTGTTGGGGTACATTTTGTGACTCGGTCAAATGATAATTTCTAGAAGACACCATCAATTTTCTTCCTCCACTTGATTAATTCTTTTCCACCATAGCGATGTCACCTTCAATAGTGAAAGAAAAATGTGCACAACTTTGGGTTAAATTTTTATGACTCGGTCAAATGATTATTTCTAGAAGCAAGATCTATTTTCTACCTAGGAAATTACATGAATCCGTAAATAATGGTGCGATTTTGACAAGACTTCCCCTCCCCTCAACACGTTTTCTTCTTTAGACATGCTTTTTTGCCTGTCTCTCGACTTTTAGGGGGATCTTTAGTTCACATTAGAGCGCCCTTAAGTCGTGATGACTGTTGATAAATAGTGATTAATAATAATTAATCACCCCTCGCCAGTCAACAAATTTGACATATCGCCTTTTCCCACTCGCCCCTTTTCTTTGACCGGCCTCACCGAGCCATCTTTTCTGCTGTAAAATTCACTCTAAATCTTCGTTTGTTTTAAAGGAAAACTGCTTTCAAAAAATTGTTTTCTAACTTTCCAGTATTTAAATGATGGAAAATTAATCGATCCACGAAAATCGTTTTTCATGAATTAAAAATAATAAGTTTAGATTGAGAGAAAATAACTACCCTTTTAATAAGGAGGAAATTATTTTCTCCGAAACATCAAACATGCGAAAACTAATCCTTTATCAAGAAGTTTTCGGTGAAATAAATTACCCTAAATTCCTACAGAAACACCCATCAAGATGAGCATGATCGGCATGAATTAAAGCACAGATCGGTCTCCCATTAGGGTTCTGGAGTCAGTCCTACGTGCAATCATAAGGGGGTAATGACCGTACTGCAAAGCCGGGCCAGACATTAATCTTGGATCTTTGTGATAACTCCATCTGACAAGAGGGTTGAACCAGCATGAGCTATTCTCGTGTTTTTTGTTGACAGGTCCGGCATGTCGGCACATACCCGTCAAACGCATCATCATTGCCGTATTCCGGGAACCGTTCAAGATTCGCCATGATCGAGCTTTGGTGCCGAGGACATTCATTCCCTTGATCGTTCTTGATTACGCATTGGCACATTAGACCGCAAACCCTGATGGAATCTCTTCGTTGTTCTTCTGGTTTCAATAGTGAAAGATTATTCTTTCTGTCTAACCTTAGCTCCGTGCTCTCTCGGCTCAAGAATTAAGGCGAGATGAAGAGGGAGAGTGTGTGCTTGGGAATCAATTTTGAGGGGAAAATGGACCACCTAATCCGGATATGGATGAAAGCGGTGGGTGGCCGGTCCAGATGATCCACGCACGGAAACGGGACAATGCACTCGCATGTGAACCTCGAAGCTGGGAAATGTATCGGTTTGTGCTAATATTGAGCTAACAAAAACTACCACCATCAAGAACATTGGATATGATGGCTCCGATCATTCGGTCCATCCTAAACTCAGGTCAAGCCAAAAAGGAAAATTATCTAAAAGGTCATAAACCTATTCAGTCCTAAATTTTTCAATTTTGCCAATTGAATCTTAAAATCTTTTCACATTTTGTCAATTAAGTCCATATGATCAATTTTAACTGAAATTTGCTGACATGGACACTGGCCGTTCTACGTGGTACGACCGGCACTGATGTGGATAAATTTTAATAAAATTTTAATATTTTTACGAATTTTTTTTATATTTTCCTCTTTTATTTTCTTTTCCTTCTTTACTTTTTTTTGCTCTTTCCTCTTCTTTTCTTTTTCTTTTTTTCTTTTTTCCCTCCGTCGGCCATCGCCGGGCCTTGTCAATGTTAGGTAGAGATCGTCGGCCTTAGGTGAGGGCTACACTTGCCTAGGCCGGCGAGGGCAACCCTCGGCAAGGGTCGGCGAGTGTCGTCCTCACCTGAGGCTAGCAGAGGGAAAAAAGAAAAAAAAAGTAAAGAAGGAATGTCGCAAGCCGCTAGATTTTCCCCGGACAAATGGGGGAAAATGGCGTAGCCTCGTATGTGCTAAGGCTAGGTTTGGAACTTAACTTGGGCTCTCCCAAGCCCATACCATATCGTGACTTATGATTTAAGTTTTTAATATGCAAGTGATTTTTATTTAAAAGTCGCCACTAATCAATTTGGGATGAGTCTATTAGAAACCTAAATAAGGTGACAGGAGAATCATTCTACTCCAATGAACCAGAAATTAAATGAGTATGGGGATTTGATTGCACTAGTTGGGTGACTAGTGCCCTTTCGGTATCTTTTATTATGTTCATTTAAGAAAATATTTATTAGGCAGTTCGGATTATTTTTAGGACCTATCTCCTAACATGTGATCAAACGAGTGCACAATCATTGAACATTAACAGTCAAACTAGATACGCAGCTTAGGGTTCTAACTTTAACTAAGGCGACAACATTCAAAACATGAAAATTTATGCAGTTATATACCAATAAAAAATAACATGCATAATGATAATACAACAGTAGTGAAAATAACACACAAAATATTACGGTATAACCTTACCAAAAAAAAAATATTACGGTATATCCTTATAGTATTATCCTATTTAAACATGATCATTAATCAAATAATTCACATAATTTAGAAAAATATTCAAAAATACTAATTTCTAAACTATTTCCTAATTTTAAAAGAAAAATAAAAATAATGAGTTATTTACTTTTTAAAATAATATTTTTTTAAATAAAAATAATATAATATAAATATAAATATTCGGCTGGGTCGGGTCAACGGACCCGACCCATATGCATTAACTCGGGTTGGATCTTCAGATCCGAACTAAGTCGAGGTCAACCTTGGTCTAAACCAGATCAGGCTCGGTCCAATCGAAAAAGACAAAATAGGACCGGTTCGATCGAGTCGATCCGGTCCTGTTTGCCTAGTAAACTCAACCGGAGCCAGCTCCCTCGTGCAGAGGCAAACAAGGGCGATGGCCGGGTGAAATCAAGCGATTTCGCACGATCATTAGCCTTGGTTGCCTTGGCACCTGGGGCTGGGGTGGCCCCCCTTTCTAGTCGACCAAGGTGATTAGCCACGACGGCTGAACTCCGACTAGGGCTCTTCAAGCCCAAACGCTGGTCAAAGCTTGGTCGGCGGACCTAGGCTAGTTTTTTATTACCTTTGGCCTCCCACAATCACCATGAGACTATCCATGAGAACCACAGCTCATTGGACGTCTACCTGCTCGCCAACGAAGACCAAAACCAAACCGGCCTCATTGAGGCATTTCCTCAAACACCTGGCATGCATAAATAAAAAAGAAGAACTTTGACCTATTTCAAGGCCCCGACTAGCCCCACTGACCACAACTCACCTTTGGCGACGATGTTTAGACCGAGGGCAAGGACGGTATGGATCGAGATTTGCGCAAAACGGCCAGAGCGAGCGCCGACCAACTTGTATACAGAAATAGGGGAAAACAGGGGGTGCTAAGGAATTGCACCTATGAAGACAAGTCTGGGAAGGTCGCCGGCAGTTTGCCAAGCGACGGCGAGGCCGGCTAACTTCCTCTTCAGTCCCTGCAAACACTAAACCCTTTTTCTTTCTCTCAATTTCTCTCTAACTCTGACAATTTATCTCTTTCTCTCTACTCTATTTCTTGGTCCAAACCCCTCTCTCTCCTCTTCACCGGTTTATGTTGTGGCCGCTGGCCACCTGCTCTACCCTGAAAGTCGATGCATTCATGGCTCTACATCGGCCTAGTATGCGCGACGACTTTGGTGGCCATGGCTACGCGATGGAGCGAATAATCTGCACTTCCCCAGGGGCAGTCAACTGTAAAGGAGAAGGAAGGAGGAAGAAGAGAAGCGACCGGGCTAGGGAAGGAATGGGTTGGGCTAGCCCACGCAAGAAGGAAGGGGAAGAAGCAAGGAAAGGGCCTGGGCCTATGGGGGAAAAGAGAAGGCCGGGTCAGCCCAATCCGATCCGAATTTTTTTTAATTTCTTAAAATTTTAATTTTTTTTAAATTCCTATTAATGCAAAATGCACCTAATGTCTACATGCCATACAATTAAAGAAATTTTTTGTTTTTGCAATTAAGGACATTAACCCCTAAAAATTTTATAATTAATTTGGGCAAAAATTAAAAATATGTGTCAACAGTTGCTCCTCTTTGAAGGTGAGCTCGTAAAGATTGCGTTAAAAGATAAAATGACACCTAAATTTGGTCCGTACATGTACGATGAATGCTATATTTGGCGGGACCATGGGTCCCATTTTTCATGATATAATATAAGATCATGCGTGCTAAAGCAAATAAAGACATGATGTTACTTACCTGAAGGTTTGATGATTTGCCTGATGGGTCATCGCCAGTAGGACTTGAAGAGACTCAAGCAATGAGCACCCTGAGGTCTTCGATTGGGAATTTAATGATTTACTTGTGGGTCCTCGCCAGCAAGTCTTGAAGAGACTCATACATTATACACCTGGGGGTCTTCGCCCGAGAATTTGATGATTTGCTTGGTGGGTCCTTACCAGTAGGTCTTGAAGAGACTCAAACAATGAGTACCTAGGGGTCCTTGATTGAGGATTTGATGATTTGCCTGATGGGTCCTCGCCAGCAGCTCTTGAAGGAAATCAAACAATGAGCACCTGAAGGTCCTCGCCCGAGGATTTGATGATTTGCTTGGTAGGTCCTCGCCAGCAGGTCTTGAAAAGAAGTAAACATTGAGCACCTCGGGATCCTCGCTTGAAGATTTGATGATTTGCCTAGTGGGTCCTCGCTAGCAGGTCTTGAAGAGACTCAAACAATGAGCGCCTAGGGGTCCTCGCCTAAGGATTTGATGGTTTGCCTAGTGGGCCCTCACCAGTAGATCTTGAAGAGACTCAAACAATGAGCACATGGGGGTTCTTGCCCGATGATTTGATAATTTGCCTAGTAAGTCCTCGCTAGCAGGTCTTTCTCGGTACACATCGCTGGGGATGGTAAATAGGGCTTTTCCAATGCCCAAATTTTCATGGCGTACCACTGGGGAGTAAGAGAGACTCCGAGATACGAAAGCATACCGTGTCAATTCCACTTGGGGAACAGGAGTACCAGTTTGGTATCTGAATTTCTTATTTGGATACACCATAGGGAAATAAGAAGGGTCTTCGAGTCATAAAAGGACATTAGGTCAATGAGGGACTCCGGCTATAGTAGTATGCCGTGTCGATCCTGTTGAGGGGAATGTTCAAGAGTCTTTGGGATGTATTTGGAAACAACTCTAACGTCAAGCGCTCTTTGAGTCTTTAAGGACATTTTACCTATCAAAGACGATTAGAACAAATATGCATGCATTTATCAAGGATATAACAAGTTAGGCTATTCCAGAATGCGCATTTCAAAGCTCACTAGAGCTATAAATAACTTAGTTAAAGCTCATGGATGATGATTTTGTCATGTTTGCATCACCAAATATCCACCGAGAGTAATTATCCACTGAGATAATTTTCGCTTGCAAGGTGGACTTCTCAAGAATTGAATGAGGGACCTTCAGTCAGAAAGGACATTTCACTCGCTCTTAATGAAAAATGATTGTTTGCCCCAACCATTAATGCGGGAATATTGAAAACACTTGATATGACCATCATCACATTAATAAAGGTATGAGTTTTCTCGCAAGCGGTATGATCTTATAAATATGAGAGGTCTTTATCAGGATCATAGTGTAGGCTTAGTCAATGGCTTAACAAAGGAGACTGTCCGAGTCAAGGTTATGAAAAAAAATATTCCGCGATTATCTCCAGGTTTATAAGTCAAGAACCCTGCAAAATAAGATAGAAATAGTCTTGCTCGTACTTCCTCAAGCGATATTTATAAACATTTGAAACTCTATGTTAATTCAAGTGCCCTAGTCAAAAGAAATTTCATGATGGACGTAATGTAGGTTCGGTTCATAGGTTGCAAAACAAAAGGATAGTTGGGCTAAAAAATGTGTGCATAAAGGATGAGAATTGGTGATCATCTTGGCATTGTCACCAGTCTTTTCTTCACTGTTGCGATCTTCTTTACAAACTCCCTTGGTTAATTTTGCGCTTTGGCTTCTTGGACTTTTGTCCAACAATTGCAAATTCGCTTAGGGATACAAATTTCTTCACAATCAAAATTCATTTTTTGATTGCTTTTTGTATATGGGCATTGGCCTTGCTTTTACTAGGCACATTGCTTTTTTATGCCCCTAGTTTTTAGCACTTATTTTATTTTATTTTATGGGCATTGACTTTGTTTTTACTAGGCACACTGCTTTTTTACACCCTTAATCTTTTCATTTTTTCATGTTAGCATTTTTTTTATTTTACTTGACTCATGGATTGATCGAGGTAAGTTTAAATAATGCAGTGCTATTTGACTCCTAAGGTCTTTGGCTTTAGTTAGCGCTTTAGATCATGCTGTTTTGAATGGGAGTGACTTTTACCTTGCCCCGGTGTGAGGGATGAACTGAGTTCGTATAAAACGAAACCACAAGCTCAATTGGGTTAGCAAGGGATATACGTATATGGGATAGAAGAAGAATTGCTTTTCGTCATCCTAAGGCACTTAAATTATCGTGAAAGATCATCTGCAATAATAACATTTGAAGATTGATGCAAGTGAAAGCAAGAAAATTTCTATCCATTTTTCTCACCTCATGCTATTGACTTACCTCCAGTTGCTCCAGCGTGGGGTGGTTCTTGACAAGGGTAATTTAAAAAAAACCTCTAAGTGTATGGGCTCAAAATAGTTAAATAAAGGATCAACAGTAGTGTATGGGACAGAGAAATGAACCGCTTCTCGTCATTTTGTCTACCGTACCTTGTGCCATAAATCCCTTCACCTTGTAGACATGGAATCTTTTCACTCATCTCGTCGAGGATCAGTACATGGAGATATGGACTCAGGACTACCTTTCATTATCCCCGAGACATCTCGTTTAGCATACCTGAGCGATTCGACATCATTTGTCGAATTGTCATCTTGACAAATTTTCATATGGAATTGGTGAATTAAACAAGTAAAATTACTGTGAAAATTCCTTTTCAAAAGACGTGATGCATTTGGGGAGGATTAAGCATATATCTACTTTAAATGTTTCCTCTTTTTTTTATTCTTTCTACTCTTATGAAAAGAGTTTTAAGGAAAAGAGATACTTACCTGTATTGTGGCGGCGGCGAGGCAAACCTGCCAGGTAACAAGAGAGACCATGTTAGTGAATGACTTTTTTGGGGATTGAAATTGAGAACAATACAACATTACCCTCCATGTCTCCCTTCATTTGAGTTTAAGTTAACAATTTCTTGAGCTTTCACGAATGTTAACAATCTCTGTCGAAAATAACATGAGCTCATGTCGGAAATGAAATGATCGAGAGTAAATTGAGAACAATACTAAGTTATCCTTTCTTTATCCTGTCACTTAGATGTGACTTGACCATGGCTTGTCCTAAAGCTTAGACAAAGTCCTCTGCAGCCAAGGACATCTCCAACTAGGTAGCTTTTCCTTGATGCATGTTATGTCAATGCAATTCCGGCACGTTGAGGAGTTTCTTGGGGAATCATTAGATTCCTGACAGTACAGGGCATGTACAGTTGTCTGTATGGGGATTTTCGCAGCAAAACTAATCTTGACTTCAAATGTCTTCAACTGATATAGGCGTCATAATCATTTCTGATGACTACCGTCGAGACCTCCATGATCTTAGGATTAGCATCGGCGTTATTAATAATATGCAAAGTCCTTTCCAGTTGCTTGTGCTAAACCTTTACTCAAATTCATACTATATAAAAGAAAATGATATGTCATTTCTATACTAAAGTGGATAAACTTTAGGAACGAAATACATCATTTTGGCTGAATTGGGGGGATTCTGACATTCCATGCCCCCTAGTCTATTCTACCAATTAGGTGCTCCCACATCAGAGTTTAGCATGCTCCGTAGTTCGCTGTCTACAAGAGAAAAGGGAGAGAATGTCATTTCCAAAATTTGTTAAGAAATAAGACATACCTTTTTCTTTCAAAATGGGTGATCTCTTCTTGATTTGCCCTCGGCTTTCTTGTGCAGGATGACGTTCCACTCATCATGGAGTTTAAGGAATGCTTAGCTCTCCCTCTGGCTCCGTGGGATTGATATCTCACTCTAGTAGTAATGAGATTTGCCACACATTTCATCTTAAAGGTTGGATGATCTTTGCCGGGACCGCCCCTATCGGATTAGTTGCTCCACTATCACCACCAAGATCTGATGTGCTTCTCAGTTTATCACCATCATTGTGACTTGATGTGTCATTTCCAGATATCCCCTTGTAATGACAAATCAAAGGGGAGTATGCTTTGAGACACGAAGTAAGCAAGTTAGAAAAATAAACATGGCCATAAGCATGCATGTCAATCTACCATCATTCTTTCTTCGGTCATTTTGAAAAATGATTAAACGTTCGTCTCATTTTCAAAAGTTTAGAAACGAGGAAGCCCAGGCCTCATAACACTTTCCTTTCCATGGTTAGATATCATCAACGGGCTAGTTTGGGATACTTCCTCAAGCCCTCAAAACAAAACATTTGCAATTCTTTTGAATAAGTCAAGCTAATTACATTTGTTGGAATGGAAATTGCAATACTAAAATTCCAAGCATAATTGAAAATTTAGAAAACCGGGAATCCTTGAAAACAAATGAGACTTTAGAAAGCAAGAAAAGCTCTCACATAGAGGAGGATTCAAACTATTAAATATGCTTCTAACCTAAGGGAGAAAAATTGAGTCTTCAGTTTACTCAATGACAACATCTGCACCTCCTACCTAATTGGATAGTGTGATGCAGAATGAAAATATCTTTGCATCCAACAATTTATGGATCTTATTCTTCAAGACAACACAGTCATTGACGGAATATCATATTTCATCTAAATGATAGTTGCATGCTTTGGAGGGATCGTAGTTGGGAAAACGCTCAGAATTTTCACGCTTTGGCTCTTTAGCAAGTAACCTCTTTTCCAGGAGAATATCAAGGATTTAAGACATAAGTCAAGGGAGTGGTGTGAATTGCTTTTTTGTTATTTCGCCTTTAGGGCGGCTGGCAGCTTGAGGCCGGCTGCTATCAACTGCTCATTTGAATTGTCAGGGGAGGACGATCGTTCTGGGTGTATGTGAAATTCACGTATGCCAGGAGCTCGTTTTCCTTTTTCGTACCGAGTCTCTTGCTTGTGGAGGCGGGGTCAGTGAACCATCCATCGCACAATCCCATCTCAATTCATTCGCCTACTGGGATAAGCCGGTTAAGTGACTCAGCAGTGGCACCAACCAATCAATGCCTGTATTCATATGAAAGAAACTTAATGAACAGCTTCATTTGTTCATGTTCAGGAAGTTCTAGGGTGATTTAGGCACGCCAAATTTCTCCATTTGGTGGCATATTCCTTGAACGATTCACTCTTCTTTTTCTTAGTGCGTTCAAGGTTGTCACGAGAAAATGTGAAGTCGAGGTTGAATTGGTACTGTTTGGTGAATGCATTAGTGACATCATCCCAAGATTTAAAGGTGTTTACATCCTTTGACATATACCACGTCAACTCTGGCCCCGTCAAGCTTGCTTGAAAAGTCTGGATCATGAGGGGCTCATTATTAACATACTGGGTCATTCGTATATGGTACATGTGTAAGTGGTGCTCAGGGCAAGAGGTACCGTTATATTTCTCGAATTCTAGCATTTTGAACTTTTTTGGCACCTTGACCCTTTTGTACACAGATAAGTCAAGTGGGAGAGAATGCCGTAGGCCCTATGACTGCTTCAGCATTTCCTCAACCTTCGCAGAAGGTTTGTCATGTTCTGTCATCGGTGTACTTACGAGTTCAGCCTTTCTAATTGCAAGTGGAAGCGGATCCTCCTCTAGCATAGGCATCTTATCGTTACTGGCCGTGGCTTAGTCATTGCTAGTGGACGAATGCGGTAGCACCACCTCAATTGATGCAGACGTAGGAGTGAGTCTGCCTTGGATGGACTTTACCTGCTTTGTGAGATTTTGGATTGCATTGAGGACCGGCTTCATTTCGTTTGTCGTGTTAGTGAGACGGTCGAGCGCGCTTTCTCCGGCCATTTTTGCTTGGCGAATGGGTGTAGTTCGTAATTACCTATCGAGAAGTGACAATAAATGAGTATAAGACTTCATAAGGGATCAGTTCGTGACTTAGTCTAACCTTGTATTTCATACATCGTTTAGTCAAATACTTTCCTTTTCTTGCAAAAATAAAATATGCAAATTTTTTTATATTATTTTTTTACAACGACAACCTAGTTGCCACCTTCAGAGTTCGAACCTCGGTCGCTCCGGACTGCTTCACTCCTAATTATCACCAGGCCAAGGTGCTGGTAGTGTCAATGGGGTGCGTTTTTTTATTATTATTCACCATTTTTCACATTTTTGAAGACGACAGGAAATCCATTGGGGAAACAGTGATTTATAACATGTTTATAAAAATGAGGGCATGAATTGGAAGTGAATATTCTGAAAAAATTTTAGTGACTATTTCTTCCAAAATGACCACGGTATTAAATTAATAACTATCCTAGACTAATTATGGACCGACCAAGACATACGAAAATAAGTAAATTGCAAAGTGCGGGAATAGATAACTTTTACCGAAAACCATGACAATCACAGAAACATACACATGGAACGTGAAATTCGATTTCTACCTAGACGGCTTAGCAAAGTGAAGCTAAAAGGATCTCTGACCGCCGTAGTCTTGCGTTGGTGCCAAGTCCTTCTAACCTCGGCTCAGTCAAAAGGAATACCTTATAGTCATGCAGATAGCGGCTAAAGATAGACACTTTGCGATGGTCAAAAAGAAATTTCGGGAAAAAGAAAGACAGCCTTTACATTACGGTCTCGCGTTCAAGACCGTATCTTTCTTAATACCACCCTAAAATGGCTTATCACGGCCCAGGTCTAGTGACATGGTTATGTGTGTAACACTATAGTACTAAATTATAAAAGCATGCATAACAATTCATAAACAATCACCGCTTTAAACGTTCAGGAAATAAATATTCATTCCCAAACTTCGGATATGCAAAACAAGGGGTTAACAAAAATTATGCCCCTTGTGACTCCCAACTGCAAGAACATTTAACACCTCAAAAGTCAGGCACGTACCTGGAATCCTCGCCACCAAATAAAAATGTTTTTGAACATGATAAAATTTTTTGCCTAAGTCCACTTAGCCAAAAGCATGTAAAACTGATATCCCCATTGGAGTCGCCAGTCTATCGCGACCCGCCAAATTTTCCTCGGACGGGTGGGAGAAAATGGCATAGCCTGTCACGCACTGAGTCTAGGTCTGAGACTTAACTTGGGCTATCACAAACCTATACCATATCGCAACTTATGGTTTAAGTTTTTAACCTGCAATTGATTTTTATCTAGGAGTTGTCACTAATCAATTTGGAGTAGATCGATTAGAAATCTAAGCAAGGTGACAGGAGAATTACCTTATTCCTACGAGCGATAGATTAAATAAGTTAGAGGACTTGGTTAAACTAATTAGGTGACTAGTGCCCTTTTGGTGCCTTTTATCTTGTTCATTTTATAAAATATTTGTTAGGCAATTTGGATTGATTTTTAGGATATATCTCCTATCATGCGAGATGATCAAATGAGTGCACAATCTTTGAAGATTAGCAGTCAAACTAGATATGCAGCCTAGAGTTCTAACTTTAACTAAAGCGACAACGTTCAAAACATGACAATTTATACAATTATATACTAATTAGAAATAACATGCATAATGATAATACAACAGTAGTAAAAATAACACGCAAAATATTATCGCATAGCCTGATAGGATTATCCGATTTAAACATGATCATTAATCAAATAATTCACATAATTTAGAAAAATATTCAAAAATACTAATTTCTAAACTCTTTCCTAATTTTAAAAGAAAAATAAAAAAATATTTATTTATTTTTTAAAAAATAATATTTTTAATTAAAAATAATGTAATATTAATATAATATTCGGTCGGATCGAGTCGATGGACCGAGGTCAAGTCAGAACTAACCCGACCTATGTGCATTGACCTGGGTCAGATCTCTGAATCCGAACCGGGTCGGGACCAACCCTGGTCTAAACCGGATCGGACCCAATTAAGGCCCAGTCCAATCGAAAAAGACAAAATAGGACCAGTTCAACCAAGTCGAATCGGTCCTGTTTGCTTGGCAAACCCGGCCAGAGCCAGCTCGCTCATGCAGAGGCAAACGAGGGCGACGACCGGGTGAAATCCGACGATTAATCGGCAATTTCGCCCGGCCGTTAGCGTCAACACCTGGGACCAGGGTGGCCCCTCTTTCAAGCCGACCAAGGTGACTGACCACGGCGGTTGCCAGCCGAGCTTCAACCAAGGCTCTTCAAGCCCTAACGCTTGTTAGAGCTTGGCCGGTAGACCAAGGCTAGTTTTTGATCGCCTTTAGCCTCCCACAATAACCATGAGACCATCCATGAGAACCACAGCTCACTAGACATCTACTTGCTCGCCGGGGAAGACCAAAACCAAACCGGCCTCATTGAGGCATTTTCCTCAAACACCTGGCATGCATGATAAAAAGGGAGAACTTTGACCTATTTCAAGGCCCCGGCCAACCCTACTGACCACAACTCACCTCCAACAACGACGCCTAGACCGAGGGCAAAGACGGTATGGGTCAAGATTTGTGCGAAACAACCGGCACGAGTCCCGACCAATTTGTATACTCAAATAGGGGAAAATAGGGTGTGTTGAGGAATTGCACCTGTGAAGACACGTCCGGGAGGGGTCGCTGGCGATCTATAAGCGACGGTGAGGTCGGTTGGCTTACTCTTTAGTCCTTGCAACCACTTAACCCTCTCTTTTTCTCTCAATTTCTCTCTAACACTGAAAATTTCTCTCTCTCTTTGCTCTGTTTCTTGGTCCTAACCCCTCTCTCTCCTCTTCGCTGGTTTATGTAGCGGCTGTCGGCCACCTTCTTTGCCCCGAAAGTTGTCGCATTCATGGCTCTATACCAGCTTAGTCTGCATTACGACTTTGGTGGCCATGGCTGCACGGTGGAGCGGATAATCCGCACTTCCCCAGGGGCGGTCGGTTGCAAGGGAGAAGGAAGGAGGAAGAAGGGAAGCGGCCGGGCCGGGGAAGGAATGGGCTAGGCCGGCCCGCACAAGAAGGAAGGGGAAGAAGAAAGGAAAGGGCTTGGGCCCACGGGGGGGACAAAGACAGGGCCGGCTCAACCCGGCCCAATTCGAATTTTTTTTAATTTAATTTTTTTTAATTCCTATTAATGCAAAATGCACCTAATATCTACATGCCATGCAATTAAATAAAATTTTTTTTAGGAATCAAGGACATTAACCCCTAAGAATTTTATAATTAATTTGGGCAAAAATTAAAAATGTGTCAACAAGGAATAGAAAGAAAAGGGAAAAATAATAAATTTAATAAAAAATTCATAAAAATCTTATTAAAAATTATCCATGTCAATGCCGGTTCTGCCACTTAGGACGGCTAGTATCTACATTAGCGAATTTCGGCCAATTTCGGCTAGATGGACTCAATTGGCAAAATGTGAAAATATTTAGAATTGAATTGACAAAATTAAAAAATTTAAGACTGAATTCGCAAAAATGCAATAAGTTTATGACTTTTTGGATACTTTTTCCCTAGCCAAAATGTCACGAAGACTTCATCGATATGGGGACTTTAATCCACGGCAAAGCAAGAGGCAAGATGGGGTAACGCGTTCAGAGCTTGCTCAAAATTGTTCAGTGGTTGTGGAGTTGTGTGGGGCTTGTGATTCCCCTGAGCAGCGAATTGAATTGGAATGGCTTGTGAAGTTCACGTGGAGGCAAGCACGGGTCATGAGACCGTGCTGTGGTACATGCCAATGATCTCCTCAAACGCTTAGTCTAGCTGTTTTGCACACTGTCGGCATTTTAATTGCTTTGATAGAATACTTTGAACAATACAAAACTCAAAGGCTATATTTTGCGTGATAAAGTTGAAAGTTCAGGACATTTTCTACCAGCAAATGGAACGGAAAGTTCAAGATTCTCTATAATATTAGACTAAAGAGATCTGGAAAATTCTATTTTTCCAAAGACGAATTTCTTTTTTCAAAGAAAATGGTGAGTGTCTAGATTTCCTCGCTTGTATAGTATCTATTTTCATATATCTATATATACATACCAAAATTTAGATTATGATTCAATCATATCACTTAATAAGTAATTGTAGTACACTTATTAGCGTTAATCGTAAATAACTTGGACTTATTTATCAAACTTCAAATGATGGCGAGCGCGAGCTTTACTGAGCTCAAATGACGTACACCTATGGCTAGCCATTTTAATAAGAAAGCGCCACTAAGTAAAATCTATCACGCAAAACAGCGAAAACACGTCATTTTACAATTTCTCATTGAAAATCCCCAGAAAAGATTATAATTGTGGTCTCGAATAATTTATCAAATGTCGCTGGCCCAGAAAAACAGCATTTATCATGTGTTGGCTTATCAAGCAACTATCAGAAAAATTAACCCACCGGTTTGATGACTCGAAGAATAAAATCGTTATTTAGATCCTATATTACTGTTTCTATCCCGTGCAGTGTCTAGGCCGCTGGCGCAGTCCAGTGATCATTCTTAGGGTTAGGGGTTTGTTATTTTACATGTTTCGAAAAGCAGAATGCGAAGTTCAAATCTTTTGCAAACTTTGGCCAATCAAAGTCAAACCCAATTTAATGCATTAGTATAAAGTCAAATGCAGATTTTGAGGGAGAAAGAGAACTTCGATGTGCAATTGTTGGTGTAGCATAAAAACTGCTAAGTTGTGGTCTTGGTAAGGAGCAAAGAATATGTGATGTCAAGAACCATAGTAAAAAATAAACGAAAAAAAAAGATGTTGTAGAATTTGGAGTAGAGCTAAGAATTTTAATCCTTTTTTGGGGGCTATCGCGACCCTCTTTTTCCGTAAGGGGAAAAAGAAACGAGTTTAAGGATATTGCCCAAAATGTGGGCCAATGGCCCATTGATTTATGTGTGGTTTCTCCTAAGACCATACTCCGCGCAACATCAGGTTTTGGCTTTAGTTCTTTAACAACTTAAGTAATTATATGAGTCACCATTAGCCTATTTGGGGTCGGCTAGAAATCAATCAAGACGCAATAGTATCATCAAGATTCCTACGCAACCTTAGATTTCTAGGAACGAGGACTTAATTACGCTAATGTCTATTAGCGCTCTTTTGGTACTTCTGATTTGAAAGGTCGTTATTTAAGTGGTCATGTGATCTTGATTACCAATCATTATTTTAAAGGTATCAAAGCCACTAAATGATTATGCAAATGTTTTTGTGGATTGGTTGCTCTAACTTCTAAGCTAATTCAAACCTAAACTAGGAAAGCAATTAACAAGCAATTATTCGAAATGCGATGTGGGAATTAAACACTCGATGTATTGGAATGCATCTGTCTAAACGCATGCAAAGTAAATGAACCCACAATTCGTAGGGGCAAGGAAATATTACATGGCCTCGTCATAAGCCCTAAGACATGATCCCCTATGAGCTAAATTCAAATCAAGTTCAATTTCCTTTCTGAGGGACTAATTTACTAAAACCCCTAATCTAAAGGTCGTGCTAACTAAAGAAATCTAAGCTATACCTAGCAGTAAAACCCAACAACTAGGTCAAAACGTATTTCTAAGCTATTTTCTGATTTTTTTTAAAATTTTCAAATTTTTTTATAAAAAAATCTTAAATTTTTTTATAGAAATAATTTTTACTCCGAAAAAAGGGACAAGCCCAAACTTACCAAACCCACTTAAACCAAAAGCCCTCCAGCCCAAATATAACTAGGGCTAAGCCCAAACTTATCAAGTTAACTTTAAGCCCACATCTACAGAAGCAAACAAAAGGCGTACGAGATTCTCATCAAGAGGTCAAAACTCAAGCACCAGAACATAAACACCACACTTCTCGGTGACCCAAAGCTCGCCCATCATCGGACTTCCCTAGTCCCTGTGGCGACCGACCTTCATCCTAAATTTTGTGTATTTAATTTAATTGGGCAATTAAAATTTAGGTGCCAACAGTCCCTTACCAACAATCCAACATCTATTGTCATCTATTCGCAAAAACACACGCCATACGGCCGGAACAAAGCGATACAATCATGGGTCACAACAATAAATCCACAGGGGAGCGACACCGAGGTCATTTTCTCTAGCCGGAAAACCATCACGTGAAACGCAAAGCACAGACCAAAGGAAAAGGAAAACGGACTCGGCAATGTTTTTGGTGACAATGAAATATGGAGGCAAGCATCATGCTTAAAAGTAAAAACCATTAGTGCCTATCAAGCAAAACGTATTGAACTCGGTTCGTGCATTTTCGTCAAACATATTGCGGGCGTGGATTGAGGAGAAGGTTTCGGCCGTTCCAAGACTCGAACTGAATCTGAAGTCCTCGAAAATTATTCGAAATCAGCCACAACAGCTCACTCACTCAAACTCAGCGTGCATACGAACTGAAGAAAACGAGTTTCGGCCAAAGCAGGGCAGGACAAAACAGGGCAAGGGGCGAGCGTTTAATCGCGGGGACTCCTACCCGGCTCAAAGACGACGGCTATAAGGTGAGTCCGAGAAGAGTCGAACTACTGCCTCTGCCTCTCATCGCCTCCGAGCCGAGATCCTCAGAGAAAGGAGCTCGAACCGAGTGACTAAAGAACTCCCCACAAATGCCGAGAACCGGGAGAGAGGAGTTGCGCGAGGGACGTACCTGCAGGAGGAGGTCGTCGGACGGTTGTGGCGACCGGCCGGTTGGGCTTGGTCAAGGAAGTTGACGTAGGGTGTGTGGCCGAGAGGAAAGAAACGACACAAGCCGGGAAAGAGATAAGCCGAGGGAGCTGTCGAACTAAGAAGGGGGAAAGCGAGTGGCTCGGCGAGGGGATGCCGGCAACGGCTGTGACTGGTGACGGCGACAGAGGCGATGGACGGAGGAGGGTGGTCGACTGTGAGGTTGAGGTGAGGAGGAATGGAGAAGAAGAGAGCGTCCCTTTTTCTTGAGGAAGAAAATGTCTTCCTGGAGCCCCCCTGCCGTCGTCTCAGCTCCTTGGAATAAAAAGCCTTCTTTTCTTTTCTTTTTTTCAAGGAAAAATAGATAATGGATAATAACACAAAAAATTTTTAAATTTTAGTTCAATATATAATATGGTCTTTGAACTTTTAATTTGTTCAATGTAATCCCTGAAGTTTAGCTTAATATTGAATGGGGTTCTTGAACTTTTAATTTATTCAATATTGTTTCCGAATTTAAATTAATTGAAGAATTCCATTGAATATTTTTATAGTTCAGGGATAATATTGAATAAATTAAAAGTCCATGAATCACATTGCACATTGAGTTAAAGTTCAGAAACTATATTGAATAAATTAAAAGTTCAAGTAGCACATTATACATTGAGCTAAAGTTAAATGACTGTTTGTATCATTTTTCTACTAAAAAACCCCCTTATTTTGTCTTATATTGCCACTAGCCCCGTGCTCCATCATCCCTCGAGAGAATAGAAAAACTAAGTTTTGTCTAAAGTTTGTGTGGTCATGCCACTTAGTGCGATCGTGAGGAGTGTAAGCTCAAGTGAACAGATCGTGTTGGTGCCATGTGTTATGTTCTAAATGATTAACCTGTCCGGAGGCTCCACGGATGGAAATTTCTTTAAGCGGACCCAAGATTTCTAATTTCATCGTCCCTAAATTAAATGTCTAACAAAAGATTCGAAACTAATAATAATGAGTGGAACGAGACTATTGATATTATATAATATAAAGAAATTTATATATACGGGTATGTGGAAAAGACAAACTTATTTTGAGATTTGAACTTTTATTATAAGATTATCTATAACTTACAACATAGCAAAGATTCAAACTCTAAATTCGAAAAACGTGTAGATAAAGCAGAATTATTAATTTACTCGTTTATCAATTGATAGGAATATTTACAAAATAATTACTTGAAGATATTTTTGGGGAAGAAATGAATTGTAATTCCTAAAAAGTATATATACCAATTCTTAGTGAGCCAAAGAGTTTCAGACATCAACAATTGATATGACTTTTTTCCTCTCAACCGGACAGGGCATATAAATAGTATGCAATAGTACCAAAGTGCTGGGCCTACTTGTAAGTAATATGTCTAAAAAATGAATTTAAGAAGGAAAAATTATATAATTATTAAGATTAGTTTACAAAAAAGGATGGTGCTATTTTCACACCTTCTTTGATGAAAAACACCCGTTTCATAGTTAATTTATCAATATTCCTTTAATTGATCAATCAACACTTGCACGTATCTTCTTCCTGATTTGTCTTTGAATCAAGGAGAGTACTTGCGAACTCCCACGATGCTAACTCCCTCCGCCAAATCCAAACACGTAAGACCGTATAGCCCGATTCAAGGGTTGCTCAAATCTGGTAAAGCCATGTCTAATTTGTAGCTGCTTTGTAACAATTGAAAGAAATGGGTTTGGTAAGCATTTCTACTGCTCGAAAATTTTCTCGCCAACGTTTGAAGAGTGCATTCTAATCTTAAAGTCAACTTGTTGGTGGAAATCATGAATTATATTCATGGCCGGCAAGCATGATCACCTCCACTAGGAGTAGTTTTCCTTTTCTTTTTCCCTTCTTTAAACTTATTTTTAGATTCTTTCGATTTGATCATCAGAGCCATCGCGATATAGTCTTGGACATTGGCAATTTGACGCAAGGCATTACCAGTGCCTGGCATTGCTGAAGACTGAGGAATGTCGGTGGAATGTGTGGCCCATCTGTGTAAGTAAAGATGGTTCAGCCCCTTCCATTAGATTAGGGGGAAATTACACAAAACCCTTAGGATTTTTGGGATAGTACAAGTTTGCTTCCAAACTTTCAACCATTACACAATACCCCATAAGTATTTATTTTGGGGAAAATTTCAAATCAATACCTAAAGTGGGGTCATTTTCTCAAAAAAGGGTTCAAAGTGGATATAGTGTCAAATAAGGGCATGAAGTATCCAATCAGTCTCAAATAGAGGCCTGAAGTGTCTAATTAAACTCAAGGAAGGGCCTAGATTCGCCGGCCAGTCAAATGCTCACCGGCCGACAAGCACGTCAGTGTTCTGATCGCCGGAACAAGGGCAATTTCGTCTTTTATTTTTAAATTTTTTTTGTTTCTTTTTTCTCTTTTTTTCTTTTCCTTTTCCTTTTCTTCTTCTTTGTTTTTTTTCCTCTTTTCCCTCTGCCGGCCATAGCAGGGGCTGATGGAGGTTGTCGACCTCGAGCGGAGGCTACCCTCGCCGGTGTCGAGCGAGGGCAACCCTCGCCTAGGCTGGTCAGATGAGGGTCGACCCTCGCCAGATTCGGCAAGGGCGAGGGTCGCCCTCACCCGCCCAGCCCAGGCGAGGGCTGCCCTCACCCGACGCCGGCGAGGGCACACGCCAAACATCCATCCATGGTGATTTGAGTTCTAGAGAGAGAATGAAAATCATCAACACGCAGAGCTAGAGAGAGAGAGAGAGAGAGAGAGAGAGAGAGAGAGAGAAGGAAGCATTCGACGAAGGAAGAAGGAAGAAGAAGAAGACGAAGAAGGAAGAAGAAGACAAAGGAGGAAGGAGGAAGAAGGAATTTGGTTTTTGAATGAATCCGAGTGTGTGATGCGATGCATCAGAAGAAATTAGAAGTCCAAATCGGAACAGAAAGCACTGGCATCTCTTCCGATTTTAACCCCATCCCCTCCTCCTCCCTCCACGACTCTCACTCCGACTCCCACTCCTTCGGCGACCACCCCCACCACCACCACTTCCCCCCCTTCCTTGTCGCCGCCTTCAACCCCCTCTAGTTCGCCGCCTTCAACCCCCTCTAGTCACGCTACCCAGGCGATGGCCGCCTGAAGTTGCCCGACCCAGGCCGGTGGCTCCTGGGCAGTCACGCGACCTCCGGCGACCGTCGCCTAGGTCGTGCGACCTCGCCGGTGCGATCTAGGTGCCGGTCGCTCTCCCTTGCCGAAGAGGATGAACAGTGACGCATGAACAGTAGCATTTGACAAAAGCTCAATGCCCAAGGCTGGTCCGGACTAGTATTGGGCTTTCAGCGTTTAGAATGCTAGCATTGGCCGAATGCTAGCATTGGCCAAATGCTAGGCCAAATGCTGAACCAAATACCCCAGCATTTTGGGAAGGAGCTTTCGAGGCTCAAAGCCCCTTCCCAAAGTTGAACCAAACACCCCTACGCGATATTTTTTTTATTAAGGTGGAATGAGGAGTATGGAATTATCGATTGCATTTGTCCTCTGAAGATAGTCGGTTGATTTTTTTTTTTTTTGAATTTGAAAAACTAGATAGTATAATATCATTTTATTCGTGGCAAAAACTAAATAGTATACGGTGACGTGGCTTTTTAGAGTTTAGATTGGAAAGTATGCAACCACTGATATTTTTTTTCTTCTTATGGCGATTCTCCAGCCAAAAAATGAAGCCCTACTAATTGACAAGGTAAAAGATGATTAGTGTAATGAAAAGCCTGCTACATAAATACTTTAGCTTAAAATATAGCTACATTCTTCTCCTTTTTAATTGTGTATATTGCTCGAATTGGAAAGCGAAAGACGATTGGAAGAGTTATGGAAGGAATGATGTGGATTTTCATTTTGATTTTTACTTGAATGAGGGCAATGTTCCACGGCTGGAACTGCTGAGTAGTTGGAGGATCAGGTCTCCAGTTTTTACTAATGATAATGTCCATGAAATTGCTGTTGTTTTGCGATAAAAAATCGATTTTTTAGTATAAAATGTCAAGACTCTTCCACTGCTGGTGTTTTGCAATGAAAAATGATGTTTTTAGAATGACAATTTGTGGAATTTGTTAGGTTAGAAAAATCATGTCCTGCCTCTAAACAAGCTTGGCTCGGACACAGCCTAGTCTTTAACACCGACAGAGAGGCTGAAATAAGGCCAACTGCACTTCTTTTCAAATATCAAATGTACTACCAAGAACAAAAGACTGTAGCCCAGAATGCTTGTGGTCTTAACACTATCATAGCCACATCTTATACACTCGAATATAGAAAACAAACTCCGTCTCTTGATCTTAAATTGAAGAGTATCATAACAACAAAAGGTACTAGAACATTATCATACTTCCAACTCTTTAAACAGCTACTTCTGGTTGATTTTCCTCTTTCTTGAAAATCTTGTTGATCCAACACTTCCAATGTCCTCCGAATGCTCCACCGCTTGTTTCCATTTCTCTTGCTTCTTTTTCATAATGTCTTCCTTTTGCTGCTGGACGAAAGAAATGCATGCTATAAAAATCAAATTTCAAATCTTTACATAACAACTCGTTTACAACCATAAAGCTGTACCTCTATTCCCACTATAGTGATAAATATGCGAGTTGCACTCTCTACCTTCTTAGCATTGACCACAACATTGTTGGTATCTCTTAGTAGGGAAATGACTCGACTGCCTTCCCATCCAGGCTGTTGAGAACCAAACAATGCTCAAGTTAAAATGGCTCTTATAATCGTTCAAGTGCATAGCCAGTTACTTAAAAGTAAGGTTGAAAGTACCTTTTTTAGTGGCGGCATTGTTATGATGCATCTTTTTGACGAGTTGGTTGGCTTCTCTTTGTCAGACTATCTCTTCATCATGTTCACTTAAGAAAAATAAAGTTGGAAAATAAGGACCCCAACAGAGACTGGACACACAAAATGAATAATCCTTACCTTCTCCTTCTGTTTCCACGGACAATTTCTTGAGTTGTGGCTTCACTTGAAGCACAAATGGCCTGTGATTTTTGTGCCTTGTATTGACACTTTGAATCCATTTTTGGATTCTCCTTCCTCTGTTATCCTTGTATCATTAGGCCTGCCAGGCATAATCCGAGGCCTTGGTGCGTCCTTAGCTTCTCTATCACTGGAAGGCCAAACGAGTGAACGGTGCACATTATTACCTGATACCAAATGAGTAAACTGATTTTTAGACCTCCTACTGTTAGTACACTTAGTATCCAATTGGATATAATGCAAGCTGTAATAGAATTTCGACAAATAACATTTCAAGGGGAAAAAAAGAGAGAAAAAAACATGGGCAACTCGTCGAAAAGACAGGTCAAGAAAAGTCTAAGAATAGGAAGTGCAGCTAGCAAAACTAATCAAAGTGCAACTGGGATAATAAGTAATCTGAGCACAGAAAGACTGCTCCAAATACTGACAAGGGTCACGACAAATTATAGGGCATTTGTTTTTGCAAAACAAATGGTCAATTGGATTCCAAAATTGCATGTTCATGATAACTGAACCATTATTACAATTGAGCTTCAATATCCCAAATAGAGCGCAATCTCAAATGCACATCACTGGACTCTGGCGACCTTGTTCTTCACACCAGAAAAATTTTCAAATTTGGCATTAACAGCAACCTCTATCATTTTGACAGCAAAATCAACTGCAATAAGATCTCAACCTCTCAAAACTTTGATTCCAAGACTTCCAACCGCAGTGGGTACAACCATGCCAAGCCAACTCTGACAGCAGCTTCCCAAAGTAACAACCTCTAAGTTCTTTATTAACCCAACAAAATTTGGCAGCCAAACAGAATAGCTTCAAAAACTGAATCACAACTCTCTGTGAATAAAGACTCCAAAAGACCTCCATGCAGGTGCCATTATTATAACAAATTGAAATACAATCGTCCAAATTATTGGGCACTATATCTGACAAATTGGCTGGACTTTCAGTATTTCAAAAACATCTTAACGGACAGTTTCAGCTCTGCAATGCTTCTGTTGATCGTAATCAGGGCAATGTGGGATAAAAATAGGCGAACATCCTTTACCTTTCCAAGGATGCATTGTCAGCGTTTGGAGCAGTCCAAGAAATATCGAGTTTGGATCCTTTGATGATTTTGTTTCCTTTTAGAAGAGCCTTTCAAAAGCTCCTTTGGATGATTCAGCATTTACATCACAATTGGTGGAATAATAACTAAATCCTGCCAGTGACTAAAATGAAATGAATCTAGCAACTAACATCAACAAACTACTAATAATACCCCAACGTTTACAGATCTTTGTTTGTCAAACTCAATATGAATTTTCTTTTTCAACTCTTTCAATACAACTGATAGGCATCTAACATCAACAATTACAGAAGCTTTGATCAAGTTGTATAGTGAATTCAACTTAAGTTGCTTCTTTTTTTGGATATATAGTATGATTCTTTCCCTAGCATTATGAGTTGTTCACATATCAAAAATGAATGCAAGACAGTTTTGTAATGGCATGTAGGATAAAGGAAAGTCTCCTCAGGAAACTTATGAAAACGCTTCCTGTTTTTTTTTTCCAGCAAGTAAACGCACTAATAAGAGCTTATCCATAATATAAGGGATCATTTCACAGTGCAGCCCATTATGTCAAAATACATTCTCGTTCCTGTCTGCCATCTTGATCATTTACTTGACTCAAAAGTTCTGGTAAAGATGGCATTACTAACTCTACAAACAGTAACAAGTATTCTTTGGGCTAATCTGTTATTTGCCTTGGACTTTTAGGCATATCCTGGATTCAAAGCAAATGAACATGGATCCATAGTCGGCAAAATTCGAGTTGCAATTTTCTTGATCGATCCAAATAATTCACAATGGTTTTGCTTTTAGCCTAGTTCCTAGTTAATTCACGACCACACCACTAGGAGAAAAGTCTGTTCTTGCATTTACTGTTTCTCGACCGAAACGATTACCTTAATCGGTTAATGCAGACAATTTTGTGATAAAATGTGTGGAACACAATGACTGGACAAATTTTGTCCCAAGCCAATAGTATATGCATACTAAAGGATGCCCTCTCGACATGTTCCTTTTGCATAGTAAATTCATTCTTAACCGGGCCTTGGAAACATGCAGTCACGAACTGCATGGTGATCGCGGAGAAAACTAAAAGCCAATATCATGACCTCCATATAGGGTTATTCATTTAGCATTTCTTGACCTATACGACTACCTTTGCATGCTATCAGACGCCTGTATAAATCAGTTTTTACTCAGTAATTCCAGCATTCCAAAATCTATCGAACGAGGAGAATCTTTATTTCTCTGCATAGGATTAAGAATCTTACTCGAAGGCTAATGAAAAATGATGCACTTAGAAGGCCTTTTGATCTGTTTCCATTACTGGCATGATGAGCGTAAACATTTTGCCGAAGCACGCATTAACTTCCACGACATTACCCCACGATTCCTTGAATTCAAGTAAGAAAACAATATCACTGTCCTAGGAAATACAATGCAAAGGTAATAAATCTTAAAAGAAATTGCAAACAGGAATACAAATGAAAATTGGGTTACAGATCTCAAAAGAGAAAAGGTAGCTTACCTGCTTAATGTACCTTTGTCAGGAAATGTAGATCATCGTAACTATTCTGACTCATCCCATGGCAATATTCAAATTCTTTTCATGTATGATATGAGTCAAATGCCTTTCTCATAATTTCGATAAATCCTTGTTCTCACTAATTCTGGTATTGTTTTGAGTGACTTGCATCCAGAAATGTCCAATAACATTAATTTCTCCAATTCCTCAAGCCCTTCAAGCTCAGTCAGTTTCTCACAATTTTGCAAAACCAGACTGATCAAGTTGGTACATAATGACAAATCAGGTAATATCTCGATCGAGGAACATCCTGAGACATCAATATGTTTTAGAGATTAGTCTTTGCAAAATTCAGTAGATAACTTCTTCAAACCCTTGGATTTTGAAAGGTCCAGCCTCTGAATTAAAGTGCACCCACAGATATCTATCTCTTCCAAGGACTTCAACCTATCGAGGCCTTGAATATCAACCAAGTTTTCGCAATCTCTAGCATTGAATATCTTCAGACCCTCGAATTTTGAAAGGTCTAGCCTTTCAATTAAAGTGCAATAAGATATATTTATTTCTTCCGAGAACTCCAACCTATCGAGACCTTGAATTTCAACAAGTTTTCGCAATATGCAGCATTGAATATCTTTAAACCCTCAGATTTTGAAAGGTCCAGCCTTTCAATTAAAGTGCAATAAGATATATTTATTTCTTCCAATGACTCCAACCTATCGAGACCTTGAATTTCAACCAAGTTTTCACAATATGCAGCATTGAATATCTTCAGACCCTTGGATTTTGGAAGGTCCAACCTGTTAATTAAAGTGCACAGAAAGATATCTATCTCTTCCAAGGACTTCAACCTATCGAGGCCTTGAATATCAGCCAAGTGATAGCAACGGCTAGCATTGAATATCTTCAGACCCTCGGATTTTGGAAGGTCCAGCCTTTCAATTGAATCGCACCAAGAGACATTTATTTCTTCCAAGGACTCCAACCTATTGAGACCTTGAATTTCAACCAAGTTTATGCAACCTTCAGCATTGAATATCTTTAGACTCTTGGATTTTGGAAGGTCCAACCTCGTTATTAAAGTGCACTTAGAGATCTCTATCTCTTCCAAGGACTTCAACCTATCGAGGCCTTGAATATCAACCAACTCTTTGCAACATCTAGCATTGAATATCTTTAGGCCCTCGGATTTTGGAAGGTCTAGCCTCGTAATTGAAGTGCATTGACATATATCTATTTTTTCCAAGGACTCCAACTTATCGAGACCTTGAATTTCAACCAATTTTTTGCAATATGCAGGATTGAATATCTTTAGACCCTTGGATTTTGGAAGGTCCAACCTCTCAATTGAAGTGCAAACAAAGATCTCTATTCCTTCCGGGGACTCCGACCTATCGAGGCCTTGAATTTCAACTAATTTTTCACATTTTCGAGCAATTAATTTCTTTAGACCCTTGGATTTTGGAAGGTAGAGCCTTTCAATTGAACGACAATCTACGATTTCCAAGCTTTCCAAACATTTCAAATTGTCAAGACCTTGAATTTCAAGTATAAGATCGCAAGACTTGACCGATAATGTCCTCATATGACTAAATAGTGAAACGTTCAGTGTCTTGATACGCCCGCAAGAAGAGATTTTCAAGATATCCAATTCGAAGGGGGTGTTTAGTGTGGAGGGATGCTCCCAGAAGTGCTCGAGAATTGGGCAAGAATAAAGTCGTAGCACCTTGAGATGGGTTAGGTTGGAAAGTGAAGTCAATCTTCGACTTTGACAGGAGACGCCCAAATGTGTTAAGCTGGAAGGAAGCACCGGCAGTGATTGGAGCTTCATGCAATAATACAAATATAGGCATTGCAGGGAAGAAAGTTTATGGATGCTTTCCGGCAGTTCCCCTCCCAGTTGATTGCAATGTGAAGCATTTAAAACTCGAAGCTTTCTCAGCTTCCCAATACCATTGGGTAATTCTTTAACCTTAGTGCTTCTAATATTCAGAATTTCTAGATTCCGCAAAGCCCCTATGCTGTCTGGTAATTGTCTTATTTCACTTTCTTCTAGACAGAGTTCCTCCAGTGCTTCTAATTTACCCAGTTCTGTTGGCAGCCCCTTGAGCCTCGTACAAAAACTAAGGTCGAGATATTTTAGCTTCGTTGCCATCTGATAAAAAAAATTATAAGTGTCGAAAGGTTAGCTCAGAGTGATTATGATTCAAAAGAAAAGAAAAATAGACTTGTTCTTCCATCTTACCATGATGGAACTCCATCCTTGCCATTTTTTTGAAATCTCGCTACGCGACATATCAAGTACAACTAATTCCTTTAGATAAAAATTGTTTGCTTCAAAAGCCAAGGGACAATTCCGCCATTGAAGCCATTTTAACTTCTTAAATGAATCCTTAAAATCTCCATTAAAATGTGCCCCTCCCGCTTCAAGGAACCTTAGATTCCTTAACTTCTTGAATTGTTGGCCCGTGAGGTCACCTTCGACCGATATTTTGCCAAAGCCTCATGAGCGGTTTGCGGTAAGACTTTTTAGACGAACAATTTCCCTTCCAAGATCTCTGAGTTGATCGTGCATTATTAGCCTGCCGTCTTCGTCAATTTTAATTAGGGACATACGACTCAATACTTCAATCCCGTCTCCCGGGAAAAAGCCACAAGCATCCCACATATAAGTCGGACTTTGTCGAAATTCTCCAATGAAAAAACATGCAATATCCAAAAATATCTGTTTCTCCCCATAATCTAATGCTCCGTAGCTTATTTTCAACGTCTCTTGCACTCTCTTATGGGGAATCGTCCTTAATTTCTCTAATGTTTTCTTCCAGACTTCTATTGTCTTTCCATGTAATAGTGAACCAATAACTTCTAGAGCTAAGGGAAGCCCTCCGGTAGTAGAGATGATATCACGAGAGATATCCTCATAATCACTTGGAGGAGAATCCTTTCGAAATGCATGTCTACTAAATAAAATCAATGATTGATCCGAAGGCAACTCGTTGAGTTGATACATGGGCCTGCCCTAGCCTTGTCAAGAATAGTCTTGTCTCTAGTTGTTATGATGACTATACTTCCACCTTCAAACCAACTGCTGTCTCCGGCCAAAGAATTCAAATGAGTATCATCATCCATATCATCAAGAAGAATGAATATTTTCTTTCTTGTAATTCGAGATTTCATGATATCAATTCCCTCGTAGACATTAGACACATTATGTGGACTTTTCAGTATATCGTCAATGAGCTGCTTTTGTAGGTATTCAATACCCTTGCGTATAGATGTTTCTTGAACATTTGCCACGAAGCTAAGATGTTCAAAATGACTAGAGCGATTGTTGTACAAGACCCTTGCAAAAGTTGTCTTACCGATGTCGCTCATTCCATAAATTCCAATAATCCTTGTTTCGTTAAATTTTTTATCTAACAAGCTTATAATCTCTTCCACCCGATCATCAATTCCAACAAACTGTTTGGGAACAATTAGATGACATGTTACAACTACACACAACAACAGTTCAAGATAATTGAAATCCTAAACCAAATCTACTAACAAGGATTAGCATTTTGAATCACCCCTCTAGCACCCAATCTCAATTTTTTTTCTCCCCGGTTTCTTTTTTATGTAAAAGGTATAATAAGTAAGGCATCAAGGAAATACCTGTCCATCTAAAACAAAAAGAATCCATCCCTATACAAGATAATTCAAATCGTAAACCAAATCTACTAACCAGAAATAAAATCAAAGAGGAGCACCAGCTACTGACTTCACTAAACCCTGAAGAGATGATGAAACAAAATAAAACTACTTAACTTAAACAATCTGCCTTTTCTTAACTTAAACAATGTGCCTTTTCCCTTTGTCATCATAGACTAAGGATATCTATCTTTCAATCCTTCACTCACAGATGTTTACTTCAATTGGTCCATCTTGTAAAAGTACATGTTCAAAGTATTTTGTTAGTAACTGCCTACTAGATACTAGTAGATAGTACCACAATGTCCAGCTTATCCTCATAGCTTTGTGCATTATTTTCCTACTCAGTTGAAAGAGTTATTTCTCTGCTTTGTTAATGAGAACTTCCAATTAGTGTTCTTGATAGGATGCAACGTCGGAAGATCTTACGTTGATTTGATAGATTAGGGAGATATTTACCGATAACTAATCTTAGTTGAATGTTTCCTTTAAGTTACCAAGTAATCTTTCAACAATTTCTACCTATTGAGTATGTTGTTTCCTCCTTTTTTTTTGCTTTTGAGAGCAAGCGACAACACTAGGGGTTATGGTGGATACTCACTTTGTACTCCTTTTAGTGACGAAGACTCATTGATGTTGATCAATTTCGCTTCATAAAGTAAATACAAGTACCCTGCTAGAAAGGATATCCCAGGCTAACCTTTTGCTTTTTACCCATTCTTTGTTTACGCAGGAGCACCATTGGACTTCCACAGAAATATAAACCCCAATCTTCATTCAATAAAGAGTTCCAAAAGCACATCTTTTAAGCAATTCTTCCAAATCTTGCCGACTTGAATAATTTATTACCCCGGGAAAGTTAACTTCAATAATTAATGCAAAAGGAGGTGGTAGACCCTAAAAAAAATCATTTGCAAGATAGTGCATCCGTTAAGTCAACAGTGTCACACATATTCCATAATCATGGCACTAAACCAAGAAGTTTAGGTAAAAGCACTGAGAATCCCCTTATATAGTTGCCCAATACCATCACCTAGGACTAATACGTAAGCCAGCAGTTGACTAGCTAATTACTTGCCACAAGGCTCAACCCGGCAAACTAGCAACTCGAAAAGCGGGATCCAAATTTCATAATAAAAGAGAGAGGGGCTCAGCACATAGCGATTAGCAGATTACACACCAAGTGTTCGACAAGATTTCTCACCAACAGAATGCTCATGCCAGCCTGCGTGCATCCTAGGCACAACCTAAAACCCAATGAAAATAAACCTATAGACAATAAATTTGATTGCCAAAACCTAGCACACGGGCCTCACACCCCCATCAACCCAAACCCGCCCTCGCCCCTCAGAGTCTAGTCGAGGTGCTCAACCTCCGCAACATCGGGAGTCACGATCTTCTCCATGATCAGCTGCGCAACCCTGTCGCCGACCTTCACTTCAAAGCTGACGTCCGAGAGGTTGAACAGGATTACCCCAACCGGGCCTCTGTAGTACGCATTGATCACGCCTGCACCGACGTCGATCAAATGCTTCCATGCCAAACCTGATCCCGGCGCTGAAGCAACAAATGTAGAGCGATTTGATTCAGCCCTTATTGATTATCCAGAACAAGGATTGAAAGAATGTTTTGTGGTAAGAAGTTGCAATTTACCAATTTGAGCGTATGTTCCTTAGGGCGTTGTGATGCTCAGATCGGTAGGGACGAGCGCTTATCCTCTCCCCGACACTTCCGTCTCAGCCGCAATGTTTTTTATCCACAAACAAAGAAACCCACCTTCAGAAACCATCGCAAGTTCTCAACAAGGACCGAACTCGAGATTCTACGGAAAGTAAAATTTGTGGTCACGTCTTTTGCCTGGAAAGATCGTAGCCCAAGTGGAGAGAGGGAACGCTTGCTAAGGCAAGACGGCCTGCTAAGGCAAGACGGCCTTCCAGGACGGCTTCTTCCAGAGTCAAAAGTTGTCGTGACCACAGCTTTTCCCAATCTTTTCGGTTTCCATTAAGAAAATGAAGGAGCTGGAAATCTATAGGACAAGGTCCATCCCGTATCAGGTATCAACTTGGAGAAAAATAACGTCCTTTGAGAAAATAAAAAATGCAATTATCTATGAAGCTCCCCAGAAATAGGTGCCCATTTCAGATGTGAAATGACATGGAAAAGTAGCATTCATTAAACCTTTACTCTTTAGAGAGCTAATGTTATCCCCGCTGTCCGAAAAACACAAGCATCAGCAATATTTGTAATGCGAAACACAATTCTGTAACAAGGTGCTTATTTCCGTCCAAATGAGTGCACATCTTGTGCTGATACCAGTTCCAATGGTACAAGTTCGGGACCCCAAAAGCCCACAAATCTTCAATTAAAAGGAGGGGGGGGGGGGAAGAGGAAGAAGAAAGATGAAAAGACCAAACTACATTCCTATACAGAAAGTGTATTCAGTATATCATTTCAGTCCAAAACAAGCCCGGATCTGGTCCCCCTACGAACTATGCAATCAAATCTAAGACAGCTACGCCATAGTTCTATCATGAATATCTCCAGTCCCCACTTCAGACCACAATGTGAAACAGCATCCTTCGGGGAGAGAGAGAGAGAGAGACAGACAGAGAGATGCTCGAGGGGAGACAGATCATTTATTCAACTCAAAACATCTTCAACCTCTCAAAGCAGCCTCATGAACCGTGGTTTCCTTGGGGATTTGGTGACAACTTTTCTCGACAAGGTCAAGCAGCTTTTCCAAATTTGTTGCTCCTGAGTTAAAAATCTCATTGCTGTCCTTTGTCGTCTGGAAACTGACAATTCCTATTGGCCAGTCTATCTTTACCACCAGGGACTTGGAAAAAACCATTAAGGAGAGATGCTTCTCAGCTTCCTAAAATGGTAATATAGAAGAGGTCATGCTGATAGAATATCAAACGAGCTTGCATAATTATCATTATATGGTCTATCTATCAGATGATAGTGTTGATTTAACAAATTGAGGCATGTGATTGATTAAAGCTCTCAACAACAGCAGTAAGAGAATCCAAAAACAGAGCTATTTTCCATGAGTGATTCAATCAATTGTAACACAGGAAATGGTGAGTGTTAATACTAGCAGAAAAGCTTGCTCAGCTATATCTAGCAATATAGCAGAGCTCCTCCCACCCTTCTAAAGCGCATTAAAATTTCAGGCTCCATGGCACAAGAAATGGTTTCACAATGCCAGACAATGACACTTACAGCTACAATAAGTTTATGAGCAGAAGTTGACTAAGCCAAGAGTACAAAACAAAACTATGAAAACAACATTCTCAAATCCATGACAAGCCTTTGGCTTTCAATGCACCAAAAGCTCTTTTACGCATATTTTGGAACTTGTATCCAAGTCCAGCAACCATGCCCCAATCAGGGATCACAGGCAGAGAGGCTGCTCAGGGTAAAATGAGGGGTCTAGGCAATCATTCATAAAGAGTGACATTGATAAAAAAACATAAACAAAAGTTCCATATAATCAGACCTGGATACTGAGGCATAACAGCTCTGCAAGTCTCTTTAAGGTAATCCTTAAGCAATACTTCAAACGGCACTAATATTCTGCATAAAATAGAGTGAGTCAAATCTGAATGATGATCCAATGAAAAGAAGAAAAATGACAAGTTCTGTAATTACATGTTCGATGATTCTCCAAAGAGGCTCCTAGCTAAAGGTAGCTTGTATTGCCCAGGAGAAGCCAAAATTCTTCTGTTGACTATGATTGGGCCATGTCTAAGATTTTCTGCCGCCTTCTCAACATGTCCACCTCCTAGCATGTTTTCTCATTCTCAAATTTCATCTTTGAAAGTACTTTAAAGAGAAGTCCATGGGATGACCTCCACCGCGACCAATTGTTTCAGCAGCAACCTGCGTTAAAATATCAAAGGCATGGTTGATCGAATTCTATGGCACATTATTGAGATATTGCAAGATGTACAACCAATTACCAAGAACAATTCAAAGATGGTACCTGAATTGGGGAATTTCTGAGAGATGTTTATCCTCTAAAGTGGCATTAAGAAGGCTTGACCGCATAGGTTCATGTGCCTTAGAACCTGCATTCAATTAAATCACAGAATGAACAGCTGTGCCTTGAAAAACTCAGTGAAGACTTGACAAGGAAAGAGCTTCAACGGTATCCACTGCTCTGGGTTGCCCTTCACTGATGGAATCTCATATATTGCCTTATAGTATCGACAAATCTCAAGGTAGTCATTGTTATGTGAGTAATACCTACATCGTTAACCACATAAATGCGAGGTATACTAAGATGTGAGTTCAAATCCATCAAGTACATCTGGAACGTCAGAGTTTGCGATAAAGCTAGAAAGGAAGAAGAGTATGTGCCATATATATAGAGCCATAAAGTTTCATTGTACTTGATCAGCAAAAACAAATTAGCTAAAAGATAGTAGACACAACATCAGAAAAAGCAAAACACCAATTTACCGTATCATGAGTCATAGTATATCCGTTTCAACTCCAGAAGAGACGGAATATCAGCTGGCGCTTGTTCCACAACGTTTTCATCTTCTTTAGGCTTTTTCTTCCCTTTAGAAGGATCTGCATCAAACACTCAGGGGCTGATCTTCCTGGAAAAGATATGTGCACAGACATAACCCTGGCAATCTATGCACAGACGAACCTGCAAAATCCATCGATCAGAAAACCAATCATAGTAATAGTGCATAAACGGCTAAAAGCAATACAAAAACCCGTACTTGTTAAAAAATCAAGGCAATCTTCTCTGTCTTTGCCGTTGCTCCAAAACTTTCTATCTGCACTTCAAACCCATCACAGGAATGTTGGACAAGGAAAAACCAATTACATGACAACAGAAGTCAAATTCAAGTTAACCCGATTTCTTGCATCAAATCAGTAGCTTCTGCTATAAGACCCCGTTCTTCCTTTATTTTTGCAAGTTTCTTGATCAACCTCAATTTCGACATATGTCTGGCATGGCAAAACTAGCTATAGAAACCACGAAACAAAAACAGATTGCCAATGAATATAAGCTGAAATAGAGTTTGATTACACATATTCACCTTCCCAACAGCGACAGAGTTAAGTGTCTTAATAAGCCCTATCTTGGTCTCAAGATCAGTTGTCTGGTCAACATATTGCATAGCCTGCTGCACCATTGCTATCACAGCCTGATGATAAGAAAACAGCAACATGTTGGTCAACATCCAATCGAGTGAATGACTTTATCACATCTAGATCACAATTAAAACTTTGATTTGAACTATTCGATTAATAGCATGGAAAATTTGTCACTCTAGAATGAAAATATGGTCAATAAAGGAACAAAAAGGGACAATAGCAAGGTGCAATACAATTACATGTATCTCTATGAAGAGGATCCCTGCCAATTGAAAACTTGAAAACAGCACAAGCACTATAATATCCCCATAAAGGACGTATCATGAAACGTAACATGAACTAGACATGAAAAAAATGTGATGTGTATCAAACATGAGTAGGAGAACAGGAAGTAAAAATTTGGGTCAATCATGGGAGAGAATCCAGAAACACAAGATGGGAAACTGACAAGGATTCGACAATACTAGATTCTAGAGGATTCCACCATACTAGATTCTAAAGCACAAGCACCAGGCCTGAGATCTTGCATCCCAACAGATTGCCTAGAGCCAATTCCCACGTCGATATGGCAAGCACATTCCCACCTCGATAGTTATACATAGATGGCATGTCACAGCTACATAAAACGACTGTTCATTATCTAATCAGTACACATATGGGAGGCAATCCCTGCAGTATAAAATCTAACCTAAAGGTTGTTAAGATTGATCCTAAATGATTGAAGTTGGACCATACTTTGAATCAATGATCATAAGACTACAGAAAATTAAGGTCTAAAATGATAGATTCTTGATCTTTTTTCTGTACTAACACCTGTGTGTTATCTTTGAAAAGAGGGAATGAATCTCAAAAGTAGAAGACAAAAGCAGGAGCATCACCACAGCAGAAGCACATCACTGAAGAAGCTCTCCTACCTCTTAAAGAAAGTTAACTAGAGAAGCATCTGGGGCAAAAGTATAGAAGAGAATGAAACAATCGCAAAACCAGATGACGGCATTGAAAAGAAGAAGACAGGAGGATGAAAGAAATAAACAGGGTAAAGAGCTATGTGCTATGACGTAAAAAAAAATTCCGTCCCCAGCCATAAACGATGCTTGCCGCACAAAGGTGTTGGCATCGTGATGCACTGCTGTTTGTGGAGGCACAGAAGACCTTCCATTTACCCCAACCCAAGCTCTCATGAAGATAGAGCCCACTTCCAACTCCAGCAATAAAAAGTTATTCTTACTCCAGCGAAAGGCTTATGGATTCACCCAAGTCTGTGTAGATAGTACGTTCAGCCTTGCCACGACCACCAATTAAATCTTCCATACAATCTAATTCAGGATGAGGGCAACACCTCATTCTCATTTATAATCCCCTTATAGTTCAATCCCCAAAGTTAGCCCTAATTAGCAGGTTTGGCCTTTGAATATTGTTTCAGAAGTAGAATGGGATTCCTAATCCCAGTCCCAAATATCCTACTCTGTCTATTTAATTAGGACTCAATCTCGTAGGAAACCAAATTAGGCCCCAGTTCTCATTGTGTGTGACCCGTAGTACATCTAAAACAAAATCTAAAGGCCAACCTGCTAATTAGGGTTAACTTTATGGATCCAATGATCCTCCTACTGATCCCAACTGGGAATGATTTTGATGTGACCAATTTCCATCTTTTTAATTGCACCTATACAGATAGAAATCCTAAAAACGAATTTCAAGGTAAAAATCTTGCATAGGTATGATTAATAGCCACTAGTCATAATGCTCTGACTAATCCAGAGGAACTTATCAGCATTCAGCATAGCATAACAATGATGTACCATCAATGAAGAGTGGAAATTCCACCAGCTTATCACCCAAAAAGCAGAGATGAAAAGGCAAATACTTGGACATAGGTTAACCTCGTTGACCCCATTCAGTCCTAGCAAAGGAGTGTACGATACTTCTTTTATTACACGAATGTTTGGGAGCAACTAAATACAGGAAAAACAATTTAACATATATGAATATCCAAGTAAGAGTGTCATCAAATAACTTTGACTCCTTTACATCATTTGAAGAGGAAGGCAAAGAGTGCTTTGAGCTGGGAAGACAAAAGTTCATACCCCAAGAACTAGGCAGACAACCGAACACAATAATCTTGCCCTCCCGCTTTTTTAATATTCCTTTCGCCACCAGCAAACGTCGCACATTCTGTGTTCATGCAAGGGAGAAACTCCACGGAATGGAAAGGTACAACCCATAGTCATAGTTCATATTTGATTGATTGTATATTAGTTTGTGCGTGAGTAGACAAACATCAATCCCTGAATTAGTATTATGAAGCAATCCTCATTCAAGAAGACTCGCCGACATCAATCAATTTTCACTTCATCAGTACATACAAGCACCCTGCCAGAAAGGATATCCGCCAGGCTAATGCTAATCCCTTTGCTTCTTTACATAATTTTCTTTGTATACATACATACACAACACAGGCGCCACCATTAAACTTCCACAGGAACATCATCAACCCCAACCTTCCACCATTCAAGAAGGAGGAGGAGGAGGAGGAGAAGAAGAAGCAACCAGGCGAATCAAGCATCAATCAAAAGAAGAGGAACTAACCAATCTCAATCTACTTCTGGAAATCGGAATTCGAGCTCGAGGAATCGGCCAAAAAAGTCTGCCAGCAACGATCGCTTCGGAGCCCACTGAGGGGGAAGGAAAAAATGGAGAGAGAAAGCGAGGACTCGGTGAACCCCCCCTCCCTCCCTCAGTCGCGAAATCTTCTGCTCTTTCTTCCGTTCTCTCTCTTTCTCCGAACGCAACTGATGATGAGAGAGAAAATGAAACGGTTAAGAACGCAAAGAGGAAGAGAAAAGAATGAATGAATAAAAGAGGAAATGGGAAGAGAAAATGGGAGGAGATCCGAAACACCTTCTTCTGTCTGTGATCCTCCTTTCCCCAACTGGCCCAGACGACCTCTCTCCCTCCGACCTCCGACCTCCCAACTCCACTTCAGCAGATCCCTCCATCATCAAGGTCAAAGCTAATACCACCAGGTCCTATATTACGCCGGAATTCAACAATATCGAAATCTCGCGAGATTTCCGAGATCCCTGGAATTTCAACTAAATTTTTGCATAAGATACAAGTAAAACGCCGCAGTATCTGTTTTGTCGGGAGGTGCACCGATGTAAGGGAAGAGCACTCGCCAATAAACAAATCTGTCAAGGATTCTGATCCATCGAGGCCTTGAATTTCAGTTACACTATTGCAACGCAGAACACGAAGGCTTCTCAGGTATTTAAAACTAGAAAAGTCTAGCAGTTGTCCGGCGGACGTGCGCTTAAGGATATCCGACACTTGAGAGGATTTTGATCCACAAAGGTCTTGGATTTCAATTGAATTCGCGCAACTTGCCTCGGCGTCCATTCTCTGCAGAATCTTTGAATCGGAAAGATCTAGCGATCCATCGAACTGAGATGCATTTGGGCTCATCAACGTCGAAGAATCTTCAATCCCATCAACCCTAGATATCTTAGGGCATTTCCCTGCAGGTAAGTTGGATAGGCAATGTGAACCTTCCAAGCCAGTGACTTCTGCGAGATCAAAGCAATTGTCGAGTCTCATTGATAAGAGCTTCAAGTTTGACACATTCGTGAACGCTTTCAATTTTCTGCAACCCTCGATAGTAAGCGTCGATAGTCCAATGGGAAGCTCTGGGACACAGTCAAGCCAAGGGCAATTAGAAAGAGTGAGTGTCCTGAGACGGGACAGCTGGGAAAGATTGGGCAACGATGGCCCAGAGGGCAGATCTGGTAATTCTCGGAGCTTTTCACAAAATCGAACCTTGAGCACCTGGAGAGAAGAGAGCTTAGAAATGCTTTCTGGCAAGCTCGAAATGATGGATTGTTCTAAATAAAGCTCCTCCAGCGAAACCAATCCGCATACATTACTAGGTAATCGTTCTAGATTTTTGCATAGGGAGGCGTCCAACTTTTGGAGTTTTGCCAACTTCCCGATGGCATCAGGCAATTCCTTTATGTTAGTTCTCTTTATGTCCAAGATCCTCAAATTTGGCATATTCCCAATGCTTTCGGGTAATTTCGTAATCGATGTGTATCGTAAGTCCAGCTCAGTCAATGATGCCAATTTTCCAACAGAAGGATGAATCTCTTCTAGATTTGTACAATTTCCAAGAATCAAAATCTCCAAGCTTTTGAAAGCAGACAAGTCGGGAGTTCTTTTCAAAGATAAACAATTCTTGAGATTGAGAACTTTGAGCTCGGTTGCCATCTGAAAAAAAAAAACGGTACCTCAATGTCATTGGACTCTCGCAGCCTGTGATTTTTCACTACTCCTTACAATTTTGACTTTTTATAATTCCTCAAAAAATACCCATGCTCCCCGACTCCTTCACGGTTGTCTTATTTAATTTTAAATGTCTTTTTTAGTAGTGTTTGGCTATGCCAATATATAAATATTTTTTAAGCATATCAATTGCAAAAGAATGTTGGGGATATAAAAGTGCCGACTGCATATATTTCTGAATAACATTTCAAAGGAAATGTTTACTGATTAAATAGAAGCAACTTTTATTATCAAGTAGCAGATGACTAATTCACATGGAAGAGAGATGCATTCATTGGGCACCATGTATTCCTTCAATAGTATGAGATTAAAGAGAAACGACTAGTTTAATTATGAAAATCAATTTTCAAATGTTATATGTACAAGGAAAAAAATTATATTGAAAATACTTCAATGCCTTCTTTACATCTTACCTTGAGTGGAGCCCATCCTTCCCAGTCCTCCGAAATTTCACTGTTTGACAAATCGAGTACAACTAATTTCTTCGGATGAAAGTTGGTCGCGGTAAAATCCGAGGGACAACTCGCCCACTGAAGCCATCTTAGTTGAGGAAGTAAACTTTGGAAATCTCCGGTGAAATTCGCACCATCCGCTAGAAGGAACCTCAAGTTGGTCATTTCTTTAAATTGTTGAGCTGTGTATCTTTTTTCCGTACTCCATTTGCCAAGAGAAAGGGCCTCAATCTTTCTAGTGCCCTGCAACTTGGAAACATTGTGCACCTTAAGTATTGAATGATGAGATGGAACCAACTGATATAAGATGAAATGCATTGATTTCAATTTGTTGTCGTACTATCATGGTGTAGGCTTCTCCCTTTAAAATTTTGTGAAATGACAGGTTGTGGTTGCATATTTTTATCTAATCTATGTAAAGATGAGAAGCTCAAGCGGTTGTTCCTGAAGTTTTCCTCTTCCAAATATGCCCTTCGCAATTTGCACCTTCTTAATTTCCAAAATTTGCATCCATTTGTGACTACAATAGAAGGCCTCTCTTCATGCATACACTAATTCAAATACATCTATCAAAATTCATGCCATTTATATGTGAAATAACACTACATATACTCCTATCATGTGTATGTGAACCAATGCGACTCTAACAGTCCAAATACATCCATCAAACTTGCCATCAAAACATGTATCAAAATTAAGGAATCCAAATTGTAGAATCCTCCCACTCTTTCTGGTATACTACATTTGCAATTCTAAATATCAAAATGAAAACGAGAATGTCATCGCAAAAGGTACGCATGTGTTTTACATTCCTTTCTTATCATGTGTTTCTTCGCTGAGGGTTTTGCATTGTATGTGGAAGGAAAATTGATAATATCGAATGTTCTATAGATGATTCTTACTTTCTTTTTATCACTATAGATGTTTGATGCTATCTTTTCGTTGTCGTATTGATTTTGTTACCGTGAAGTAGTAGTCATCTAAATTTTGATCAATTTTCCCATATATTAATGAGACCTTCCGTATGAACAGATTGGACATGAAGATTGACAAAATTGTATTCATAAAGAACTTGAGTCTTATGCATTTATCTTTAATCATAACCTAATATTCCAGGAACTCAAATTCGTTTTTTGTTTTAGATGATGAATTGCACGTTGAGCGCAAATCATAAGAGTCAATATTACGGATCTATTTGGTGGTTTCAACTTTTCCTTCAAACTTTTATTCTTTCATATGAGACGCCACTTGTTTTTACATTAAAATTTTCTTGTATATTTATTGTATTTTTGTCAACAACTTCATAGATACCTTTTTTTTTCACTTCTAAGCAATGTTCTATTCAGTTGATTATATTTTCCTTCGTACGATAATATGCTCACCGAAAAGCATCAGTAGCATTTTTTTTCAATATTCTTGTTATTTCAATATGTTTTCCATCCCAATGTGACTATTTAGTTTTTCTTAACTAACGATACTTACGACATTTGCACATGCTTGTTTGATGCTTGTACAAATCTTCCATTAGTTATAATTGCTTTTAATGGATCGCCTTTTAACTTTCATGCTAATAATGAAAATTTATCATCACACAAAATTCAAGACCATATTTACTTCGGTTAATAATATCAAAAATCCCAAACTAGTAGACTTTTTCCACATTTACACCACACTAATTTTCACGTCACAAAAAACCACAAATTGGTAGACTCGTGTCACATTTACCCTAAACTAGTTTTCATTTCACAAAAATAAAATGATGATATAAATGTTAACTGAATCTTTGCAAAATAAGATGCTCACTAACAGTTGAACAATAGACAAATAATTATTATAACATGATAGCCTATATTTAAAAAATACTTATTATCGGAAATTAATAGAAAAATCATACATCGTCACAAAAGAAAATGTATTAGCAGATTCATAGAAAGAGACTATCCCCAATTATGAAAAGTCTAGACAACAAAAATAATATATGTTTAAAGGGTTATATTACATGGTTGCTCATTTATCATAAATAAATACAAATGCCACTTCAACAAATTGAAGGTGTCAACTAACAATTGACCACAAAAGACTTGAATGCACAAAAAAGTGAAAGGTAGAGGATTATATTGAGCAAAAACAAAAATAGATGGGGGACTAAATTGCACAACCAATAATACTTAAGGGATACGCTTAACCCAACTTGAATAATACAGGAACCAAGATAGCTAAATTGTCACAAATGAATGGAGGTCTCATTTATCATACTAAACAACTCATAAGCAGTCAATGCTTAGTAAAAGGAAAAAAAAAAGATCTCACAAGAAACCAAAAGACAAATCCAAACATCAGACACTTGCATCAAACAAGTATGTGGGAAAAGCACAGCCGCAACTATTTATAAATGTCAGGTTTCTCTAGAAGTACTCTATCTAACATTTTGCTTTTGTAGGTTTGTTGTTGCATTGAAGTTACCAAAAGTACCTTACCAAAAAAAAAAAAAAAAGAAGTTACCAAAAGCGAAGTATCCTCATCACAATGCTACCAGGTAAAGATATATATCAATCTTCCATAACCAAGAAGTTGTTCCTCAATTATGTTTTAGAATCAAGCAAATACAGCAATTAATCAAAAGAGCTCTTTTGCTAGTAAAGCAACAAGTTTTGGGGACTCAAAACTGACAATTATTTTTATCTCAAACAAGAAATGGAAGATGTACCCACATTCACTAACTACGACAAGTAGATAAAACTCTTGCCATGTTGTTGTCAAGCACATCTAGGGCTTCCTCATAGATCCACAATCTACTATGCTGTTCAGGCTTAAAATAAAATATAAATGGCCTCAATCTTTTCTGTTCCCTATAAGTAAGAATCAATGTTCATTAACACTATTTATATCCAATTAAAATAATCTAATATCATTGTTCATATCGCTATTAACATGGATCGATGTCTTTTAGAGACTAGCAAAGTGAACATATGATTGCTTCCTTAGCCAATAAACTGTATTGATAAAGGCTAACAAAGTGAAGGATGTCAGCTTTGATTTTGAAAAAGTACTTGGATCTTAAAAAAATTATGATGTTCTCCTTTTTCGTATTTTATTTTGTTCTGAACAATAGTTTATAGTTTCTTATAAATGTTATAAACGTACTTTTACACTTTGATCTAATGGCTCAAATGTAAAACCTAACAACTTGTTAACCCTCTTCTTTCCTGTAATGTAGCTTCATTACTATACTAGTTAGCAATACATGTGATTTAAGTAAATTGCACTGTGCAAAATCGAAAGTTGATTTGATCAATTTTAATAGAAATATATTTTCTATCTCCACAATTTTCATATTAGATATCCAAATGAACTATAATCACGCAGAGACATGGTTATTGTAATAATTGTGACAATTGGGAAAAACAAACTTCTCTTAAAATAAAGAAAATTTAACCTTATAAAGTCCTTTTCTTTTCCCTTTTTCTTATGTATTTTCATGTATATTACCCAACTTTGCTACTTACAATTAAAATAAAATATAATTGTTTTTGTTTTTGCCATTGGATTCGTAACTCATTATGAGTAACTAAACTTGTGATGATAGTTATATTAATATTTTCCGATGTGATTTTTCTTTTATTGATAGTAACTTGAAATAATAATTATATTTATGCTCTCTATTATTGTTAGCATATATTATTAATTGAAATTTTCTTGTATAATAAACAATCCTTATTTAATAACTTTGCTTTAATTTAAAATAATTCATTAATAAAAATGCAAAGTCATTTTTTAATTATGAATTTTGCAGCTATTCTAGGTTTCATGGAATAGCTATTAGTTCCTTGGGCCCCTAGGAATAGTTATTCCTGATTTGAGAGAACAACTATTTCTAATCCATTTTTGAATCAATGGAACGAATAATTGCTTCATCAGAATAGATTTGAAATATTTCTAATCCAAATGTGCAGCAAGCTTTCACCAAGAAAAATCACTCATGCATGAGAAGTTTACAAGTAATGCAGAAATTTCATGGATTTCTAAATCCGGGTCAGTTTCTCCGAACGAGAAAAATGTTTAATTGTAATTCACAATATTTTACAAGATTTCATGGATACTCAGGGGAGAATGACATAATTAGTGGAGAATGAATTAGATCTCAACACCTGATAGGAATTCAAGAGAAGAGTAGTTATAACAAAAGGAAGCAACTTCCAAGAGAAGTAATCATGCTCGGATTAGTCATTTCCCTGATAAACTTCTCTCTTAAAATATTAAAGAAATCCTATCTGTCATCAAAATTCTTTGTCTTCAAGTGTGTAATTTTTTAATCTTCAATAATCAATCGACAGAGTTTGAGTATACTCATGGCTAAATCTCATAAACAAGCCCGACCGTTTGTATTTGGGGCAAAAGTAATACAATCTTTCAAACTTTTCAAAAAAAAAAAAAAGCCTAACCTTTTACATCGAGGACAAAAATAACACAACTTTGCGAACATACCAAAAAAAGACTCAAACTTTTATCGTGGAACAAAACGGAAACTGTTACAAGTTCTGTCCAAAATCATCATCAAATCACCATAGACACCCTACATGGCTCACTGTGCTAACACAAAACCGATGTCGTTCTTTTTATTTATACTCTTTGTTACCAAATTTTTAGCATTTTGTAAATGTCTTTGTGGTCATGATTAAAGGGGTTCATTGTGCATGTCAGTACCATGAGCAATGTAGGATGACGCTTGGCGACTTACGGTGAGAATAGACATAATTTGTGACGTGCGTCAATGTTTTTGTCCTACAAGTGAAAGGTTGAGTTTTTCTCTGGGATGCTTGAAAAGTCATGTTATTTTCATCCTACGTGCAAAAGATTAGGCTTCTTTTTAGGATTTTTTAAGGTTGTATTATTTTTGTTCCTGGTTCAAAAGCTTGTGCCCTTTTTTATTTGGATGTATACTCACTAATATCCAAGAAGTGTGTCATGAATGTGTTTCAATTATGCTTTGATTGTCTTTCATTTCTTGTTTATTTGTAAGTCGTCCTAGTGCTCATGTCCATGCTTCGCACTTCACATGCTTTTTTTTTTATCAAAGTTGATTGTACTTCTAGATAACACATGAAGATAAATTTATATATTTTGATTAAACGTAGGAATAAACTTAAAAGAAGAACCTGTATCAGTTTTATCAAAACTACTTTAATTTAAACGTAATGAACCCAACAAAAATACTGAAATAATTACGTCAAATAATGTACCTTTTTTGTTATAAAAGTTAGTTATAACAATTTATTTAGATATAAAATACACAGCGTATTAATTTTTCTTGTGGTTATTTTAGCTTATTTATGATGTAATACAAAAGACATAATAAATAGACATTAGCTTTGACATTGCTAGTATATCAATTGGCTCTTGAGATTATAAATAGATTGCACGTTGAAAACACAAACAAGTGCTAGTCTTTTGAGCAACTTACTTTTAATCAAATTGAATGAGGTATTCAAAGTAATAGAATCAAAACTATGATTAATTTCACAAATACAATACAATCACATACTTAATTATATACAAAATAGAATTTTAGAGTACTTATCTCTGGGACTTTTTGTGGAAAAAATAAGACATTTCTCTTTTTAATGGTCATTGCATGAAGTAAGCTTAACGTTAAAATAAATATTCTTAACCTAATATAACATAAAATAAATATTCCTTCTATTCTCAATTAGGGTATAATGATTGAAATTTCATGAAATATGCAGGCACGGTCACTCCAATTGTATTAATTCTAACACCTGGAGATTAGAATTCTATGATTTATATATCCTAAGTAGTTATTGTTCACAGTAGCATAGTCAAGTTATTTGTTGCACGGGTCAATGACGTAACCCAATCAATTATATAAATTCATATTTTTTTCAATGTGGAATACCCCTATCAAGTATCAAATAAATTTGACAGTACCTCATTCTTGGAAAAAACTTCGCAATATACTTGTGTAAGAAAAATCTCAGATAAACAGCATTACTTAGTAAGAGAGAGCAACCTCCTAATTTCTCATCATGTCAATGAAACGACACGAGGACAATAATACTAGAAGGTTCTCTGTTCACTGGAGCAAGCACTAAGTAGAGGACCAGCGTCACTTTAACAGTAGAACATGGATTAAGGGAGCAAAAGAAGAGAAATGGTTACCTCATCTTCCTCTAGCATTTTCAAGGCTTCCCTGGAGTCCCATAACCTGCTGCGATTCTGAGGATCCTTCTTGTCTTCATTGCGGACGATTTCGCGACCAAGATCTCGCAATTGATCGTGCATTATGAGCTCATGATTCTCTCCAACTTTTATTAATGACATTAATCTCAATACTAGAATTCCGTCTTTTGCGTAAAAGCCACAAGCGTCCCACATGTAGGATGCGATTCTCCAGTCAGTGCCAATGAAACAACACGCGATATCCAAAAATATCTGTTGTTGTCCATAGTCTAATGCGTCGTAACTTATTCTTAGGCTTTTTTGCACTTTCTTATGAGGGACTTCTTTTAACTTCTCTATCAAACCTCCCCATTCTATTGCCTTTTTCCTGCAGAAAAATGAACCTAAAACCACAAGAGATAAGGGAAGCCCCCCTGTGGTGGATAAAACTTCATAGGTGAGTTGCTTAAATTCACTTGGAGGAGCATCCCTTCCAAACGCATGTCTACTAAATAGAATCAAAGATCTATTCCTATCCAGTTCCTCGTGTTCATGTTTGTAGTCCACATATGGCTTGTCAAGAATACTCTCGTCTCTTGTGGTAATAATTACCACGCTTCCCGAAGAAAACCAATTATGATTTCCAGCCAAAGCCTTCAACTGATCTTCATCATCCGTGTCATCAAGAACAACAAGGACCTTCTTACCTGTAAGCATGGATGATAGGAACTTAATCCCTTCACCCTCATTACAAACTTGCATTTTTTGCTTCAATATATCATAGAGTAACTGTTTCTGTAAGTGTTGAACCCCATTACGCTCCCATGAGTCCCTTATATCAGCAATGAAGCTATGATGCTCAAATTGATTGAAGAGCTTGTTGTAGATAGTTTTAGCAAGAGTAGTCTTACCAATGCCTCCCATTCCATGGATGCCAACAAATAGGGTGGCGGGAGAATTATTATTAACAAAATCCATAACCTTCTTCACATGACTCTCAAGTCCAACCAAATTTTCAGGAGTAACCAACTCAAACATTTTCTTCAGCTCGAGTAACACTGTTTGGACAACCGATTTTACCAATTTTGCTTCAGACCTGTCAAATGTGACAAGAGTTCAAATACACAATAATAAACAAATTGAAGGATAAATCAGACAACTTAAAGAGTCGTTTTTGCCACACCTCCATATATTATCTTATACGCTAAGAGTAAAGCAGCAAATGGTGGTGGCTGCTTCACGTGGCATGCCCCATTCCATTATTACTCTGACATAATTTATTGAGCGAGAAGAAACCTGAGGGTGTGGCTAATGAATCATATTACATGAAATATGGATTTGAATTAAATTTTAAAATTGTTTTTTGTTAAAGATATTAGGGATGATGTGGACGGGACATTGAAAACTTTTTTAGCATTTGAATAGGCAAATTTCCAATAAGCAATCGTCATGTCTACCAATGACATATTTCTTTCGTAAAAATAATTTATAGCAACTAATTAACGACATTAATAATGTAACAAATATAACTTGGGAAGATAAAGAACTAAGCCTTTGACAATCAACATGCACGGTACATGATGTTACGAGTTTTGAACAGGAACCACCAATAAGTTTTACTATTAATCTCAAATAAATACGTAATTAGAAAAGTTTGTGACGAAGATTAATGTAGCTTATACTATAAACTAGAAAAAAAAGGCACAACATGACCAAATTTTTGGATATAAGAGTAAAAATTCATTTTAAAAAATCTTATATTATTCAAGTGAATGGGGATCATAAATATTAAAATCTATAATTAGATTGGTCGATGTCAGTAAATTAATTCTAAAAAAAGAATTAACTAATGGAATTCATGCATCGTAGGATCTTACTGCTAGCAAGATCTTACTGCTTTTTTTTCTTTAGAAAAAGAATGAAAGAAAGAAAGAAGAAAAACGAAGCAGGTAGGAACGAGAACAACCAGAAAACACCCATACAAATTAAAAGAAACTAGAGAATGCTTTCGGGAAAGATTTTTGATTTTACCCATTGGCGTCCCATCCGCTCAATGAACCGACGTCAGTGAGCGCTTGCTTCCTTTTCTCCAAAATCGTTGGGTCGGAACCCCTCTTACGCCAACGGCTTTCACGCTCATGAAATTTGTCTCCAAAAGTCTCGATTTGATGTCGCACATGAGCTGGTTCCACTTTGAAAAATATGGGCAACACTATATGCCCCGTGCTATTATTCTGGTACTCCATTATTTGAACCAGTTCATCAAGGCACCAACTGCTCTCGCCATAATTCACGGAGAGAATGGGGATCAGGATCTTACTGTTCTTGATAGCTTCCAAAAGATCTGGTCTGATCTTCTTGCCTTTGCGGAGCTCTTTTTCGTCTTTATAAGCATGAATTCCGGCATTGATTAGCCCTTCGTAGAGGTGACCCGTGAAGCCTTTACGAGTATCTCGACCTCTGAAGCTCAAGAACACATCGTAACGGTTTCCAGTCGGCGCGGTCGACGAACTAGATGTACCATTGTTAGTTTCTGTCGAAGACGAAGTAGATCCGCCGGCATTAGTTCCCGTTGGTGCAGTCAACGAACCAGATGCGCTAGTATCAGCATCTTCTGCTTTCCCACACACGCTAGCTTTCTTCTTATTGAGAAAATAGAACGCGAGCCCGAGGAGAAGGATCTGTGCCACGAGCTCGGCAAAAGAAAGCCCAAAAATGAGACGATGCATTTCGTCTTTGCTCTGACTCTGTCCTTGGCTTTTGCTTTCAAGTCTGACGGAGAAGAAAACCAGATGCCTGCCTAAGAAATACGAGATGCCTGCCTAGGAAGAAGACAATATGTGAGGAATAATGATGCAGAACAATGGAAAGAAAGAAAACCAAAGGAAATAGACAAGTGCTGTTAAAATTTCAATACCCAAGTGTTGGAGAAGATGAAAAGTGGGGAGAGAGAGAGAGCGAGAGCTTCAAGTTGCAGAGCGGTTCTCATTTGCCAAATAAGAAAAAAAGTAAGAGTTGGCCTGAACTGCACGTGACAAGCAATGAGTGCGGTCGCATGTTTCCAGAAAAAGTGGTCAAAATAGACAGCGTTAGTCCCAGTGCTTTGCACCGTTGAACTTTCCTTTCTTTTTTGTTAATTTCCACAAGAAAAAGGTATTTTGGTGTGTATATATATATAAAAGCTTTTGATCCCACTTGAAATTTTGCCCACTCACTTTGAGCCTATTACATATTATAGTATAAGATGGATAAACTCCATTTTACGATTGAAATGTTGTATTATCAACAATCATTTATGCGAAAAAAAATTTATCACAACATATGTCAAGGATCATAAGTAATATATATGTTTCTTTTTATTTCATTTGGTACCCGTCTCTGCCCTTAATTTCGTAAGGAAATTAAAATGCCTTTACTCTTTTGGTTTTACTTTGTTCTTGAAAACATCAAAGAGCAACCGAAAGTATCACATTAGCGACATTATGCATACATGGTAAGTTTTCCTGTTTTTCGTGAAAGATGATGTAAGTTATGACCATAAATGTCGAAAAAAAGTATTTACTTGCAAGTCTTGGTCTAAATAGGAAAATGTTGGTTTTAGAAGTCTTAGCTTGAGGGGAAAAATTTTACATATAAAGTCTATGGACAGAAACTCTAAATTGATCCATTTTACTTATTCATCGAATCTACGAAATGGACATCATAAAGTTGAAAGGTTGGGACACTTTCCAAGAAAATTACGATTCCATGACATTCTAATGCATAACTGAAAGTTCATATTCCCCATGATAATGTTGACAGTGTAGGAAAATTTTAATAGCAAGTGGAAAGTTCAAGATTCTCTAGAATATTAGCTTAAAGAGATGGAAAATTCACTTTTTCTAAAAATGATTGTTTTTTTTGAAAAAAAAGAAATGAGAGTTGTCCAAATTTCCACTCTAGTATAATTATTCCCACCTATGAATGCTAGTACCCAATCATTTACTAAAACACATTTATAATTAGTCCCACCTATTAATGCTAGTACCCAATCATTTAAAGCACATTTAAACCCATGGTTTTCAACTACTTATTTTTTTCCTACATCTGCCTTACTTTTTCTAACTATAAATTTCTTGTTGAAATTAGAAAAAATAAAGCTTAAATAGTCAAAGTAAATATGATTATTATTGTAGCTAACGAAGATGACTACTTTTCAAAATAAATATTTCATGAGTACCTTGATTATAGTCATCACATATATACACACACATTGTCAATCTCACCGATAGATCCTCTTTTAAAGAATATAACTGTAATTTCATGAAGCAATAAATCAAGAACATAGTTCTCAAGCTCAATTCTCACCCTCTCAAACCCTCTAATCCACAATTTCCATGAGACAGCCCTAACTGGCATTTCTTCAAACAACGGAAGACGACGTAACCGAAACAGTGCAATCCCGAAAGAGCAGATGTAAAGCAAATTAGGGACCAAAAACAAGGCAGCAAATGAGATCTAGGATTCAGGAAACCACGTTGGGGCCAACGGCCGAGTCAACCATGATGTGGGGGGACAAGGACGAGTTACCTTGTGATCTGACTCGGAGGCGACAGCGGAGGAGAGCAGGAGGAGAGGGAAGAGAGAGAGAGGAGAGAGAGGGATCGGGGGATGGGAACCACGGCGGTCGCCGGTGAGAGTCTGACTTGAGGGTTGGGAATCGAGGCGTTCTCGTTCTCTCTGTACCTCAGCTTCCGCATCAACAAAAGAGATTTGCAGGTAGCTTGGGTTGGGTTAGGTAAAAATGTTGACCCGTTTAAAACCCCATTCAATATCCGCATTTAATTGAGCTTTACAGCTCAAACCCATAATAACCCATTCATTAATAATTGGTCAACCCACATCCGACCCATTTCATCAAAAATAGGTTAAAAAATGGGCCATCAACCTATTTTGACACCTCTAATAGTAAGTTATCCCCATAAATGCCATCAAAATGTATCTCCTTGCAAGTCTTGGTCTAAATTAGAAAACAATAATTTTATAAGTCTTGGTTTGAGGGGGAAAATTTTGCATCTAAAGTCTTTGGATCTGAATTGATCTACTGTACTCACTCATCAAATCTACGATATGGACATCCTCCCTCAATTTCTAATTTAAATTGATAAAGTCGAAAGTTCAGGACATTTTCCAAGAAAGTTAAGATTCCATGACATTTTAATACAGAAATGAAAGATTATACTCCCCATGATAAAGTTGAAAGTTCATGACATTTTTAACAACCAGTGGAAAGTTGAAGATTCTCTAGAATAGTAGGCTAAAGAGATTTGGAAAATTCACTTTTTCCAAAAATCATTTCTTTAGAAAAATGGGATCTGTTCAAATTTCTAAGCTTGTATAGTATCTATTTTAATAAATCTATTAGTTCACTTGCTAAATGTTAAATTATGATATGGCCATATCACTCAATAAATTAATTTTAATATACATATTACCATTACTCAAAAATAACTTGGACTTGTTTGTCAAACTTAAAATAATGGAGAGCGCGTTGTTACCGGGTAAAAAGTCCACATCTTTTTTAACATAATTGAAAACAAAATCCACATATTGCGAGCAATTATAATAAAAAAACGCCATTAAACATAATTTATCTCGCGAAACGGTGAAAGCATGTCATTTTACAATTTCTCGTTGGGAATCCACAGGAAATATTAAAATTGTGGTTTTGAATCATTTGTCAAGTGGTGCGGCCCCACTTGACAAAAAAAAAAGTGGTGCTGCCCAAAAAGGAAAATCATTTATCAAATGGTGGCAAGAAGAATCATTTTATTAAGCAACTATCAAGAAAATCAACCCGCCGGTTTGATGACTAGCAGCACGAATCCATTTCTTGTGGACGAGGCAAGCCAAATGCGTTTGTGTTGACGTGTTTGATGACCATCATTCACGGCGAAAAATCAAACTGATAATGACAAGACAAAAAAGCAAAAGTCATTCATTATTGCTCAAAATTTTAGTCAAAAAGATTCCCTCGAGAAAGAAAAAAAAACAATGCTTTAGCGTGCCTTTGTGTTGACGGGAAAATTTGAGCCAAGATTCTCTCGAGGAAAAAAACATGAGAAGGCCGATTCTTTCCCCCTACCACACGGAACTTTTTTTCATAGTTAAAATTATGTCATATATCAATGTTACTATCTTCAATTTTGTTCTCACTTACAATTCATTTCCCTTTAAAAAATACTTGGGCCCAGGCTAGTGCTCAAGCATCGGCGCGGCCCCTTATTACCAACATGCCCGATCGGTACGACCCCCTTGTTGTGAGGGGGCTCGGGGCCGAGAGGGCCAGTCCACATTGCGTCTAGGTCGGCACGGCCTAGTTACAATTCTTAGGATGAGAGTTTGTTAATATACATATTAAGAGAAGCAAAATGCTGAAGTTCAAGCCTTTTGCTAACTTTCGCCGTTCAAAGCGCAAGGCTTTCAAAGGTAATGCATAAGTATGACAGGTCAAATTCAAATCTTGAGGGAGAAAGAGAATTGCGATGTGCATTTGCAGTGTAGTATAAAAACCAATAAGTTATGGTCTTGGTAACGGTCAACGAATATGTAATGTGAAGTATTACCGTAGAAAATCAATGAATAAAAGAAAAACATGTCCTACAATTTGGAGTAGAATTAAGAATGTGAGGCTCTTTTTTTCATGGCAGGAGCAGAATGTTAGTTCACTATTGTCTTGAATGCAATATCTCCAAGGATCAAAACCTTATGTTTTTAGTTTAAGTATACATTATAAACAAATAGAGAAAAATAACCAAGCTTATATTATCATATTGAGCGAATAAAAGTATTACTTTTCAAAGCTTTCTTGGTGAATAAAACTATTACTTCTCTTTTTAGCTCCTTATGTTCCTCTCCTTGTTTCTTTCTAGAAAGTACTTTTGAGTGTATTACTACATAATCATTATAATAAGATTCCCTTCTAGTACTCCTAGCAAAAGTGCATCCGCGTTGTGTTAATGCAAAAAATAATTAATGGATGGAAAGAGATTATTGGTACAATGTGGAGAAATTGTATACATTTTTATATGTGGAAAGACAAAACTGTTTCAAGATTTAAACTTTTTTTCGTAAGTAACTTATAAGATAGAAAAGATTCAAATTTAAAATTGAATACATAAAATAGAATTATGAATTTGTACATTTGTCCATTGATAGGAATATCCACAAAGTAATCAAATGGACATATTTTTGGGAAGAAAAGGAATGTGCTTCCTAGAAAGTATAGATTATAATCTTTAGTGAGCTAAAATTATCTCCAGATATCAACAACCTATATGAGTTTTTCTCCTAACCGGACAAGGCATATGACTATTAATAACAAGGTGCTGGGCCTACTTGTAAGTAACATGTCGAAAAAATGAATCCAAAAGGAAAAATACTATGTTTGTCTAGATTACTTTACAGAAAAGGTGTTGCTATTTTCAAAACCTTCTTGGATCCATCTTATACTTGTAAGTGACGGACTCCTTTTAAGATAAATGAGAAGAAAATATACATTTACTACTTAAAAGCCATGTGTATTGCACAAACAAATGGAGGATACAACCGAGAGTTAACTGCCGCAATAAAATGAAAGCTCAAGGGAGTAATGGGTAAACAATCGAAAGTTTAGAGGCAAACGGTGCTGCCCCCAAAGTTAGGATCGCTTTTGCAAAATTTTTCCACAAATCCATCCTGCGATGTCAGATTCCTAAAACGCTCGCAAGGAGATTAGGGTGTATTATTTGGGTACATTGGGAGTGCAAAAATATGAGGAACCCGAACTTATATATACTAATTCCAAACTCAAATTTTGCATTAATGTCACTCAGGAACCACAAGAAGGTAAAGTTCCATAATTTAGTGTGAGCCCAAGACAATTTGCGACCTAACATAACACTAATAGAAATGTTGCCAATTTAGAAAGAGGCATTGGAAGTAGGGGTGAGCATAATCCGGATGGACGATTTTCACTCTAGAATCGGGAACCGCCCACTGAAGACCGGTTTCGAAAAATTAGAATTGGTAGCAGCCCGTTGGTTCCATGGATCCATCCGGAAACCCGACCGTTAGTCCAGTCCCATTTCCAAATAGGTCCATGGAACCTGTCCCACTAGCCAAGGACGAAGACGGAAAGACGGAGAGGGAGATGGAGAGTCGGAGACAGTGAGGTGAGCATTGACCGAGAAGAGTGAGAGAGTGAGAGTGAGCGTGAGGCGAAAGCGAAAGAAGGTATTTCTCGGCTCAATGTGAGGTTGTAAATGTCAAGCGGGTGAGGTTTAGTTCAGAGAGTTACGATTTTCTTTTTTTAAAAAAATAAATATTAAATAAATATATTATATACCACCCGCCTGGGTGGCGCTGTTGGAGAGGACACTCTTCCTCTCGCAAAAGGTTGAGTGTTCGAATCCCGGGCGCTCAGGGTGACTTAACCGATGTACGTGTGTGGTGGCTAGCACATATCGCCCCCAGGGTTTACCTCCCGGCTATCGGCCGTGCGGGGGTTCCCTGGATTATCAAAAATATATATATTATATTTATTATTATATTATCGATCTGATCCAAGTGGGCGGACAGGCGGTTCCATGCTTGAAACTGGAAATCGGATCGATACCCATTAGTTCCCAAAAATTGCCCATTCCGAGCTATCCGGAAAGTTTCCAATTCTTTAGCATTCCCCTAGCAAGAAGGCCCATTAGCAGCAATTTCTCGTCCCGTAACCTAAACTCGCGAGTCTTCTATTTTGGCCGCCAGACCACGCAAAATCTGCCATCGAGATGACAAATGATTTGTATCGGTGCGATTGAACACGAAATAATGCCACGTAAGTCTTCCTCCCTTCCCACTCGTTAATCTAATCCGATTGTCTAAAATCCAGCTTTGGTGGATATTACGTGGACACCGATTTCTTTTTAATTTACAAATATCTCTCTGAATTCTCATCACCGGCCCTGTCTCCTCCCGAGAAAAATCAATCCCCTGTTCTTGACCGATCTTGGGCCGACTTTACACGTGTCGCAATTCCTACACGTGTCAAATTCTATTTCTAAAAAAATAACTTTTTTAAGACAATAATCATCTCGGATATCGTCGTTCTTAGCCCGGGTGATGACCTGGCCTTGTCCATTGGCACCAATCATTTAACTCCGTTAGCACGTGTTGATAATCTTTACACGTTCCTAATTATGAAATTCCGAACTAGACGCGCGGTTAAGATAACGAGTTAGCAATGGAAACATGGTTTGAGTTTATAGTTGTACTCGTCTCGACATTTTTGCGTAAGGTCCGATTGATGGAAACAAGACCTTTATCTATTGAGATAAATGCATTAAAGGTCACTGAACTCTTTTCAAATTGTTCGATCGTGTCCTCGAACATTTTATTCTGTGGAATTGGGTCTCTAAATTATAGTTTTTTACTGTTCAATTTGGTCGTTTCGTCAAAATTATGGACGAAAATGCTAACCTGATATCCTGCACCATGTTTGAGATAATATTGAAAATAAAAAATAAGAAAACAAGGAAATCTAGGAAGGTGGCACACCGGTGCTGTCGCCTAACCCGAGCAATTACTGGTCGGGGGTCGTAAGACCTCGTTGACCTCGGGCTAGATTTGAGCCTCAAATTTTGGATCTAAGCTCGAGCGAGCCCTAGTTTTGGGATCTAAAGCTCAACTCGACCTCGAATCAACCCAGATTTGAGGTCGGCCAGTGTTGGCAGTAGCCATAGCTGGACTTTTTAGGTCTATGGCCGTCGTCCATCTCTCCACTAGACGAATTCTCACAATGAGGATTTGATGGAAGAGAGACATGGGGATTGGGGGTATGAGGGGGACTGCTGGGAGTCATCCTCGCTTGGAGGAGAGCTATTGGATCATTGGGACGAGGCGGAGGCAGTTAGACAAGAGAGAGAGCAGAGCTAGGGCTACTCAGTCGCGAGTCGGGAGGGAGAGAGACTTCCAAATTAGGCGGACCGACATAGACACGTGTCGCACAGTGAGTGAACTGACTATTGCATAATTCACGTCGGAAATTGGTTTGGAAGAACTCGCGAACCCACGACGCCCCTTCCATTCTTTATACGAAACGCGTGTCTAGAAAAGCATCCACATCGAATTAGAAAAACCAATTTACAGTGCAAAGAGATGCCTTATCATATCATACGACCCTTCCACGATACCGCACCGTCCAATTCGACGAAGCGAGGCAAAGGGGTCGCCTTCAAACACGCCAGCCCCCACGCTCCTTTCTATCCATACATCTTCTTTACACATCATATCCACATCTATTTCTCTCTCGCCTGTTTCCACTGCTTTCGTAATCGACGAACGTACCAGGAAAAGGCCAAATCCGAACCCTCTGGAAACCCTTCCCCCACTTTCGCGTTCGCGTTCGCGTTCTCTCTCTATAAATTCAAGCTTTCTCCCTCTCTTTCTCTCTCTGTCTTTCTCGTCCCTGACCATCGCCATCGCCGGAAGGAAGATTCTGCAGAGAACGAGGGAATTCACTCCATCGCCCATTTGCCCCGCGCGTGTAATCGGAGCTCTTTCAGCTGCGGGCCGCGTCGTCCGCTTCGGTCGAGGGATCGGGGCGAGTTCGGATTTTGAAAGTTCGTTGTTCTTGAAAAGAGCCCTGTACCGTTACGTTGAACCCCAGCTTTCGCTTTTGGCTTTTTTCGGATTTTAAAATCGAAATACGTGGTAGATAACGTGGAATTATTGATTTAGGCATTTGCCCATCGATAGGAACACTGAAAAAAATAGTTACTTGAGGATATTTTGGGAAAGAAAACGATTGTGATTCCTAAAAAGCATAGATACTAATTTTTATTAGTGAGCTATAAAGAGTTTCGAATATCAACGGCTGACGTAAATTTTTTTTTACCTAACCGGACAAGTCAAATGGATATTGTGTTTTTAGTACCAAAGTGCTGAGCCTACTTTTAAGAGTTTCATATAGAGACATCCCGTTTATAGTTGATTTATCAAAAAAACCCTCTATTAATTTATCCATACTCACGTTTATCTTCTTCCTGATTTGTCTCTGAATTAAGGAGAAGATTGTAGCTTCACGGCATTGATGCTTCACTCCGACCATCAAGGCATTGCCGACCCGACCATAGACACCCTCACTCGCAAAGTGCCGTGACGCTAACTCCCTCTGCGAAACCCAAACATGTAGACCAAATGACCCAGTCCAAGGGTAGCCCAGATTTGATATAGTCGTGTTTGATTTTGAGCTGCTCCATCATAATTGAAACAAAAAAAAGGGGGGGTTTGGTAGGCATTTCTTGAGAAATTTAGCATTTTCATCTTGAAGTCAACTGGTCGGTGGAAAATTAGCAACATGGCATAATCATGGCCAGCCAGCATGACCCCCTCCACTATGAGCAGTTTTTTTTTTTCTTTTTGCCTTCTCTAAACTTTTTTTTAGGTTCTCTCGATTTGATCATTAAAGCCATCACAAGACGGCTTTGGGCAATGCACCAATAGTGACCGACATCGTTAAAGATTAGTGAATGTCCACGAACGGGGATTGAATTTGGTCCAAGACCCATTTGTGAGTGGTTCAACCCTTTCCACTTCATCAGGATGGAATTACACGAAACCCCTATGAATCTTTGGGAAAGCTTGTCCCCGAATTTTCTATTATTACACATTACCTCCTGAACTTTCATTTTGTTACAACTGTTAACACACCGTAATTTTTTCCGTTAACCTAAAAGGCAAAAGTATTTTTCATCTCATTTTTTAAAGAAAATCTCTCTTGTACCCTCAATTGGTGTAAAACAAATGAAAAATATAGAGAAATGAAGGAAAATAAATAGCTTATGATAATGAGAATCGAAAAAATAAATATCTGTAGTGATATTAAATGATAATAATTTGTTAACATTTAAAAAATATAGCCACCCTAATAGCTTAATAAGAAATTTTGAGAAATATAAAAACCAACAACTAAATAAAAAGGGAAAAGGTTTTGATAACAAAAGGATAATACGACAAAAATCGATTAATCGTTATGTATATTTAAAGAGCTAATTAATGTAAATATGATCGATTAACAAAAGAAATTTATATGGAGAGTAATCAATCCCTTGCAAAATATGTCACTTTAAGAGGGAATCATTAAAGAAGAGCTTTACATTCGCGCACGCCGAACGCATATATGACGGGCATCTCGAATGAAAAGCGCCTTTGCATCTTTAACTACTCAAAAATTTCAAAAATCATCTTGGTTTTTAGATGAGTTTGCAAATTGGAACCTTCTCGGTTGCAAAGGCACAGATAACTTGCTCCATTACGGCTCACTCAGTATTTTTCCCCCCTTTAACCCCGAACAACCCATTGCGGAACTAATTTTTTCGGCCTAAATCATATAAAATAACGAGGTATTGCTTTGTTTGTGCAAGCTGCTCTCACCTAATCATCTCAAATAGCAACCTCGTACTATCTTGCTAGTCCTACATATTTGCTTTTGTGAGTTTGGGCTATATTATATGTGGTAGATTTTCTCAATCTTCAAAATCTGTGACACGAAAAGGATATACATATAGTCGGGCCAAATGCTTTATTGATCTATCCGCACTCACATGTATCTTCTTCCTGGTTTACCTTTGAATCAAGAAGAATACTGTAGCTTCACGACGTTCACGTTGCACTCTAAGCATCACAGAGTCGCTGCCCAACCACAAACACCCTCACTCGTGAATTCTCACGACACTAACTCCATCCGCCAAATCCAAATGCATAGATCACGACTCGATTCGAGGGTCGCTCAGATTTGGTAGAGTCGTGTCTGATTTTGAAATTCTAGTAACGATTGAAACAAAGGATTTGATGAGCATTTCTCTTGCTTGAGAAATTTCTCTCCAACGGCTAAAGAGTGCAATCTGATTTTGGAGTTCAACTTGTCGGTGGAAAATCAGCAACATTATATAATCATGGCCAGCAAGCATGGTATTGGTAACCTCTACTAGCATTAGTGTTCCTTCTCTTTTTCCTTTCTTTAACTATTTTTTAAGGCTCCGTCCGTTTAATCACTAGAGCTATCACAAAGACAGTCTTGGACATTGGTAATCTGTCGCAAGGCATCATCATTGCCCAACATTGCTTAAATCTGGGGAATGTCGATGAACGCGGATTGAGTTTGGTCCAAGGCCCATCTGAGTAAGTAAACATGGTTCAACCCCTCCCTCAAATTAGGTGAAATTTACCTGAATTTGGGGTAGGTATGAGTTTGCCTCTGAACTTTCAATTGTTACAAAGTATCCCTGAACTCTCAAATTGTTATAGCCGTTAACGCTCCATTTTTTTTTTTTGAGAAAATGACACAAATGGATCTTGAATTTTTCCCAAACGTACAATGTCGTCCCTGAACTTTTAATTTATTTGATGTGGTCTTTGAACGTTTGATACATGTACAATTTTAGTTCTTGAACTGGATGACAATTTTTCGATGTTGTCATTTCATTAATTCAAGCCCACGGACAACATTGAATAATTTCATATAATTTGGGGATTAGATTAAACATTACCAAGACTTTAGGGACCATATTGAACAAATTAAAAGTTTAGGGATGACATTATACATTATTTCGTTAGCATGTGCAATACACATGGGTTTAAAAAAAATATAATTTTTGTAGGAAAAATCTCTTTCACCCTTAATTAATGTAGAAAATGAAAAACATAGAAAATGGAAAATATATATATTAATTTACTAATAATCGAAATTAAGTATCGACAATAATATTAAATGATAAGAATTTGTTAAAAATTAATGAATATAGCCATCTTAATATAACTAAATAAGATATTTTGACAAAAATAATAAACAAAAATTTTATAAAAATGGAAAAGGCCTCAATAACAGAAAGGTCAAATGAAAATTTTGGTTAGTCATTATGTATAATATAAAGGGTTGATTCATGTGAAAGTGAGTGCTCAACAAAGATAATTTGAAAGAAATTATAACGGAAAATGATACCCTCGACTCATAAAAGAAAATGATGAACCGAAATCTAAGGTAATTTTTTAAGAATTTGTTTATTTATCAATCATTTTCTGGAATTAATTAACTATTTAAAGTCACATAATGAGTATCCAATTTTTGTTGTTTGACCTCTTTGTTTTTGAGGCATTTTTCCTTTCTACTTACTTGTTTTTGACTTTTGTTTATATTAAAATATTTTATTTGTTACATTGTGTTATATCTTATTGACAGTCATTTTTCTGGAATTTATATATTAGTTAATTTAATTTTCTCCATCTTGTGTATCTTTTCATTTTTTTAAACGGAAACCGGGGGTAAAAGACGGATTTCTTTTTAGGAAAATGAGATGAAAATATACACTCACTCATTAAAAATCATTAAATTACACAAACAAATGGAGAATACAACCGAGAGTTAACTCGCGCAATAAAACAAGAGCTCAAGGGAGTAACGGGTAACAATCGAAAGTTTAGAGGCAAACGGTATTGCCCCCAAAGTTAGGATCGCTGTAGCAAAATTTTTCTACAAATCCATCCTGCGATGTCAGATTCCTGAAACGTTCGTAAGGAGATTAGGGTGTATTATTCGGGCACACCGGGGGTGCAAGAATATGAGGAACCCAAACTTATATATACTAATTCCAAACTCTCAAATTTTCTATTAATGTCACTCAGGAACCACAAAAAGGTAAAGTCCCATAATTTAGTGTGAGCCCAAGACAATTTGCGACCTAACATAACACTAACAGAAATGTTGCCAATTTAGAAAGAGGCGCAGGAAGGCCTGTTAGGGCTCGTTTGGTAACGTGCCAAATAGTGAAAATTTCTGTTCTTTTCTTCCCAGAAATGCTTTTGGTAAACTTTTTGTTTCCGAGCACATTTTTGCAAAAATTTGTGCCCAAAAACAGTTTTGGAAGAGAAACAAGAAGTAAAAAAAAGTTGCTTCTTGTTTCTCGGCATAATTTTGAGAATCGGTTTTTTTTCTTCTTTTTCTTTTTTTTTTATTTTCTTCTTTGTGTTGCTCTTTCCTGGATTGTGGCCGGTCGCCGGCGACTGGCGGCCGGCCATGGCCAAAGAAGAAAATGGGTAGAAAGAAAAAAAATTAAACAATTCAAAATATTATTAAAATATTATTAATAAAAAGAAATTTTGTATAGTTACTAAACGCATTTCTGTTCTTTTCTACTTTAGGAATAGAAATTTTGGACAGTTTATCAAATGCCTTCAAATGTTCAGAAATTGCTTCCGGGCACAGAATAAAAAAAAGTCATTTCTGTTCAGAAATAGTTCCCAGGTACAGAATGGTATTCATGCGCACCCTTAGCGCCAATTTCTCGTCTTGTAACCTAAGCTCGCGAGTCTGACTATTTAACTTTGATAAGCTGTCTAAAAAAATTTTCCCTCTGTCCTTGGGATGTTGAGCCAATTATCACTGATTGTATTGGCCTCTTGGCTCTTTTTGAGAGTCTAGAATTGATCTTCTGCACTCGTGACTCAAATAAATTAGCAGATTATGTTGTAAAGGCGTCAAGGTGTAAGTCCCTTTCTCGAAACTTGATTTCTAATCCTCTCTTCTCCTCTCTGGGAAATTCTGCATTTTGATACTCTTACTCTTACACGTGGGCTTGAGTTTAATGAAATGATATTTTTATTTTGAAAAAAAAAAAACCTAGACTCGCGAGTCTTCCATTTTGGCCGCCAGACCACGCAAAATCTGCCATCGAGATGACAAATGATTTGTATCGGAGCAATTGAACACGAAATAATGCCACGTAAGCCTTCCTTCCTTCCCACTCGTTAATCTAATCCGATTGTCAAAAATCCAGCGTTGGTGGATATTACGTGGACACCGATCTTTTTTTAATTTACAAATATCTCTCCAAATTCTCATCACCGTCGCTGTCTCCTCCCGAGAAAAATCAATCCCCCTTCTTGACCGATCTTGGGCAGACTTTACACGTGTCCCAATCCCTACACGTGTCAAATTCTATTTCTAAAAAAAAAACTTTGTAAGACAATAATCATCTCAGATATCGTCGTTCTTAGCCCGGATGATGACCTGACCTTATCCATCGGCACCAATCATTTGACTCCGTTAGCACGTGTTGATAATCTTCACACGTTCCTAATTATGAAATTCCGAACTAGACACGCGTTTGACATAACGATTTAGCAATGGAAAACATAGTTTGAGTTTATAGCTGTACTCATCTCAATATCTTCGTGTAAGGTCGGACCGATGGAAACGAGACCTTAATCTATTGAGATAAAAGCATTAAAGGTCTCTGAACTTTTTTCAAATTGTTCGATCGTGTCCTCAAACTTTTTATTTCGTGGAATTGGGTCTCTAAATTATAATTTTTTATTGTTCAACTTGGTCGTTTTGTCAAAATTATGGACGAAAATGCTAACATGATATCCTGCACTATGTTTGAGAAAATATTGAAAAAAAAATATAAGAAAACAAGGAAATCTAGGGAGGTGGCGCACCGGTGCAGTCGCCTGAACCGAGCAATTATTGGTCAGGGGTCGCGAGACCTTGATAACCTCGGGCTAGATTTGGTCTTGACTAGGATCTCGCGACCTCGACCAAGACAAGGACCTAATATGGCCCTTGCGAGGGACTTGCTTTGACATTTCAAGAAAATAGAAATATGCTAATATTTTATCAAATTAGCACGAAACTTGTACGTAAGCAATTATGCAGGAGAAATTACATACAACTTTGGTGCAACGTTACTTATACAAAAGCCCACTCATTGTGCAACACGTGTTAATTATATATATATTTTTACTTTTTCTTCCTTCTTTTTCTTTTTTCTTTATTTTTTTTCTTTATCATCTTCCTTTCACTCCATCGGGACGACGACAAACAAACTCAAACTCAAACACGCGAGTCAGGAGAGAGGGAGAGACTTCCAAATTAGGCAGGCCGACATCGACGCGCGCCACACAGCGAGTGAACTGACTATTTGCATAATTCACGTGGAAAATTGACTTGGAAGAACTCGCGAACCCACGACGCACCTTCCATCCTTTATACGAGACGCGTGCCTAGAAAAGCATACACATCGAATTGGAAAAATCAATTTACAGTGCAAGAGATGCCTCAACACATCCGATGGCCCCTCCACGATACCGCACCGTCCAATTCGACGAAGCGAGAGGCGAAGAGGTCGCCTTCAAACACGCCAGCCCCCCGCTCTTTCTATCCATACATCTTCTTTACACATCATGTCCACATCTCTCTCTCTCTCTCTCTGTCTCTCCCCTGTTTCCACTGCTTTCGTAATCGACGAACGTACCAGGCAAAGGCCAAATCCGAACCCTCTGGAAACCCTCCCCCGACCTTCGCATTCGCGTCCTCTCTCTATAAATTCAAGCTTCCTCTCTCTCTCTCTCTCTCTCCCTATCTTTCTCATCACTGACCATCTCCATAGCGGGAAGGAAGATTTCGCAGGGAACGAGGGAATTCACTCCATAGCCCATTTGCCCCGCGCGTGTGATCGGAGCTTTCAGCTGCAGGCCGCGTCTTCCGCTTCGGTCGAGGGATCGCGGGGCGAGTTCGGATTTTTGAAAGTTCGTTGTTCTTTAAAAGAGCCCTGTACCGTTTACGTTGAACCCCAGCTTTTGCTTTTTGCGTTCTCTCTCGACCGACTGCTCTGCTCCGCGTGGGTGGGTGCGTGCGTTTCGTTACCTAAGTTTAGCTCTCTTCAGGCGGAGGTAAGTAGGTGCTTCGCGTTGGGTTTCTCTTCCTTTTTTCTCGTTTTTTATGTTTTTTTCCTGGGCGGTGGATGCTTTGGATTCCTAGTGTGTCCGAAAGAGGAAGGGGTTAACTGTGAATAGGAATCGGTTCCGGGTTTGTCCGTGCCTGTGTTGAGGCTGGTGATGAGGGTAGTTCGGAGGCATTGAGGAGCTTGTTTGGTCTGTTTTGCGATTTCCGATGCAGTCGAATGATGTAGGAGCTTGAACGGATTCCTTGTGTAGCTATGGCGTTTCGATCGCCGGTCCGATATGCACATCTTGGTACCGGAAGAGGTTTTTCTTAAGGGGAGAGAGAGAGAGAGAGTTGGCATTTAATGGGTATCGTTGTAGATGTTTAGTCTGCTCTTTTACGATTTTCGAACCGCCATTCGTTTGGCAGTTTTGTAGCCTTGAGATTTTGGCTGATTAACTTGAGCAACATTGTGTGGCCCGATTCTTGTCGGTAACTTAGAGGACTGGCATGGTGTTGTGTTTTCCCTTTGTCGAAATGAAGGAATCCCCTGCTGCGCATTCGTTTCTTTTGCCGCTATCTCGTGGGATTAAGGATGTGCCAATCGAATCGTTTCCCGAATCATCGGAGCAGGTGACACTCGTCCGGGTTCGTTACGGACAATGTGTCAGGTGATTGACTTGGCACGTACGAATAGATTAGTTATGCTGGGACTCGATAACTCTGGAAATTCCTTCTTTTATGTAGGATCTGGTGAAAAAGCTTGGCGCGCAGTAGCGTCGTTAGAATTTGAGGTTGCAATTTGGTTGCTGGTCACAGAATGCAATGTAGTCTATTCAGGTTTCACCGGGCAGTTCGATGGCGAACGAAGCTGTGTGGCTTCTGTTAACTGAGAAACAGGAGCCAACGTGAACGCTGGCGAATACCCTAATTAAATACGTTCCTTGCAAGAAGATGATGAGGAGAATCAACTCACCTCCCTTCTGCACGGGATGTTATCTATTTCCTATGGCTGGCGCCCTTGTCTGATGATTCGATTCTCAAAGTGAAGAACGTTAATGACGGTTAAGATGTGAAAGCGAGCCTTTTCATCTTTTATAGGATGTAGTTTTCTCCCTTCGGGAGTCCTTGGAAATTTGGTATTTAGGGGAAGATGGAGTCGATCCAATTGCTCTTCATGTTTTCCTCTTTTCTGCATATGACTGACTGCAGCGGTTTTTCCCCCATTTTTCCTGCCCCGGAAATTTGCTGGACAACGTAGAATCCAAACTTCACGAGACTGAATGATAAACATGTCAAATGATATATATTCGTTTGGATAGTAGTTTACAGATCCAGATGTGCACTAATGCATACTCTTTATAGCATACAGAGGTGTGGGTTCCAAGTTTTCTGCTCGTCCAAGTAAACATGCTTTCTCTGGATCAAAAAAAATAAATAATAAGTAACATGCTTTCTGACCTTTGCCCTAGATCTTGGTTCTCATGGACTTTCGCACTTTAGCACATTGAGAACTTGGACAAGTCTCTACTATAATGGTAGGATTTTAGTCGTGTTTAAGATTAATGCATGGCGCAGACAGTGTTGGTTTCAAAGTAGAATTCGGGAATCTCTGTGCTCGTGCGCAGCCTGTTTGTCCTCTCGCTCTCTCCGTGCCGCCCTCCAACTCAACCCACGAACTTGATTCGTGCACGGAAGAAGCATATGCTCATACCGCATGAAATAGGAAATATTGGACTAGAATTAATCAAAACAAGAAGTTATGTGTTGACTCTTGGACACCATATGGAATGTTAAATCAAATTTCAATGGACTATAATTGACTTGTAAGATTAGGTATCGCTTGGATACTGAAGAACCCCTTAAAGCCAGAGGTTGGAATAAATGGAAAAGTTGGTACCTGGATAAATACCTTCTTCATGAAGGTTTTTACTTGAGGACATCGATGCTTGTCTTCAGCGGCCCTACAATATGTGGTTCTGCCGGCATGTATGGAATTATTTAGCCAACTTGAGGGTATTTGTTTAGTTGGAAGAGCCTCTGACTGCAAAAGTAAAATGAGCTTTTCAGGACAGTCGAAAGTCTTAAGGCTTGAGTTATTAGCAGTTCTCAAAGAAAGCTTCAAGCAGAATTGCAGAAGGAGGTAGTATATCCTTGATGGACTAGTTTGCTCTTACAATCTTTCACCTTATTCTGTTATCTAACTACGTTTAAGAGCATTTAATCGTGTGATTTGTTGGCTTTCACCAGAGATTGGCTCGTTGATGGTCGTTTCTGGTATAGTTTGTTCCGGACTTCAAGGAATCAGTGATCATGACACACAATTCCTTATTATCCACTGCCGGATGCCCTGGAGTTCCTCAATGCTTCACTTATGTTATTAGATGGGATTTTTTTAGATCTACTTGTTTCGATGATTCCTTCTGTTGGAGCACTGCTGATTGGAGCTGTTCGACATGCATTGGACTGTCTTGATGCCGATATCAAATGGTCTTGAGCCTTGTAACAGAAATCAATGTTGCAGTGTCTCCTTGCTTGACTGGCCAAGTAAAATTCTTAGGAGGTTATGGAATGTAGCTAAGTTTGCTCATATCTGCAGGTGCTTCATCGCTAGCTTCTAGGTAGTTGGTAGTCTCAGCAGAGTCAAATAAAAATGGGTGAAGTAGCTATTGAACAGCAAGGGTTTCAACAGTTTGATGCGGAAAACCTTCAGCATGTCTTCTATAAAGAGAGTCAGACAGACAATGAGTTCACAGTCCTTCAGCAGATGAACGGGGAACCGATGCCTGTCGAGAAAACTAAAGATGATGCTAGTGCTACCGAGTTGCTAGAGAGAGGGTACTTGCAGTATGGGTAATGTCCGGCTCTTTCTTGAGCAGTATTCCTTCAATTTTAATTCCTGTCAACTTTCAGTTAATATCGAAGTTGCTACTGCTGCAGATGTCCTCATTACCGTCGAAGGTGCCGCATTAGAGCCCCCTGTTGCAACGAGATTGTTGATTGCCGTCACTGTCATAATGATGCAAAGGTGATTCTTTGTGCCCCTCAAAGACTTAAGTATGCTTGATAACTTCCTTCATTATGACATGAAGAGGGTCGCTAGATATCTAGGAGATACTTTAGAGTGAGCTTAGCTGATTAACTTTTCACTTGCCATATACTAGAGAATGATCGTTAACCAAAATGTAAGTGCCACTTCAGCTGCTTGTAGGGTTTGGGCTCTAGTGACATGAGTTATCTTAAGATGAGATTGCATTCTAACTCGTTGTTAACTTTGAAGTGTGTGTGCTTATATTGTGATATGTGCGGTTTCCCATTATTGTATGACGGATATCTGCGGAAGTTGCCACTGATATTCTCTCGAAGTTAATTGACTTAATAATGGCATCAGAGTTTCTTTGCATCATAAATGAAAGTCGCCATGTGGATTGAGTTTGGATGAGTAGTCTAGTGTATGGTAAATCTGACAAATTATATGATTCTTCAATCTTCTACCTATAGACATGCTCTTCATTACATGTCATACTGTTCTCTTATGTGCAGAACAATATCAATGTAAACCAAAAGGAGCGACATGAGTTGCCTCGCCATCAAGTTCAACAGGTGGATGCTATTAAATTTCGGGCATGTTTAAATACTGACTTATTACTCGATGTTCCCACTAACCTACTTTTTTTGTTTCAGGTTGTATGTTCACTCTGCGGTACTGAACAAGAGGTAAGTTTAAACATTCTGTACTTCATTACCAATTTTGATTGCACTAAGAGCTTTTAAAAGGAGGTAAAAAATGTGAAGTTGTTTGGAAAGACTAGCCAAAAATGAGCTGCAGTGCAGTATCGTACTTTGCCATCAATATGTTAGGTTTTGAAGATGTTGATTCTCAAGCTTTGGTTCCCATGTTCACAGGTCCGGCAGGTGTGCATCAACTGTGGTGTTTGCATGGGGAAGTACTTTTGTGGGACTTGTAAGCTTTTCGATGATGATGTGAGTCAAATCTTTTTTATCTGGCTGCTCAATTTCTTTTGTGCGTCTAGGACAGTGACATTGGTCGAGTCTCTCTCTGTGTCAGAAGTAGTCTCTTTCTGCCCTCTCCCCCTAGCAAATAGCATAAAAATGCTGTATAATGCGCAAGCATGTGAAAAAGGAAGTTTCTTATTTGCATTTTACAGATTGTCAAAAGTGTGAGGTGTTATATCCTGCAGTGGAGACGGTATGATCACATGGACCTGATATCTTACTTCATTTTTTCTGCAGACATCCAAAAAGCAGTATCATTGTAATGGATGTGGCATTTGCAGGTATGGCAACTGTTAACCTCAATACAGTGCCAAAGCGGTTATCCTTGTGACTAACGGGAGTTTTTTGGTGTCTCAATGCATGGCATCACTATTCGCCAATTAAATCTCAGGGTGGGCAGTGTTAGTATTTGTGAGGAAATAAGAAAAAATCATTAACATTTGGCACAAGGAGACTGGTCGGAGTAGATGAAAATGTCATGTTTCGAGAGAACCTAAAATTTATTCACAAATAATAGCTAGATGACTAGATATGATGTCCGACCAAAAAAAAAAAAGACTGGATATGATATGAGTCTTATGACCCGAACTAGTAGTTTCAGGATGTATAGATGAAATTTGTGGATGCATCTCATTTTCTGTCCATCATCACCCTTGGAGAAGATTATTGGCTTCTTCTAGGAATTTATATTTCAGTTTATACAGAAGTCCCCCCCTCCTTCTGGATGTTGTTCCCATGATTTCTTTGTCGTTGACGATCTCGCAAGTTTGGTACAACGCTAACTGTATTTCCCTTCTCAGAATTGGGGGGCGAGAGAATTTCTTCCACTGTCACAAGTGTGGTAAGCTTCACTTATCCTGTGCTTGCGCCAGCATAAATAGTAATAGAAAGAGCTGTAGCTAATCTGCTTCACTAATTGTCATGTTGTGCAGGTTGCTGCTATTCAATCTTGCTGAAAAACAGCCATCCTTGCGTGGAAGGAGCGATGCATCATGACTGTCCTGTTTGCTTTGAGGTAAATCTCTGTGATTTAATGGTTACTATGTGTGCATTGCAATGAATGCATAAATTGAAAGCGGTGGACATGGTGATGTGCAGTTTCTATTTGATTCGAGAAATGACGTGACAGTCTTGCCTTGCGGACACACAATTCATAAGAACTGCTTAAAAGAGATGAGAGAACATCACCAGTGAGTATCTGGAGGCTTGTCATGTACTTAAGTTCTTGGGCTCGACTTTTCTTCATACCTGTTTTAATTTGGTGATTATTGCAATAGGTATGCTTGCCCGATCTGCTCGAAGTCCGTGTGTGATATGTCAAAGGTTTGGGAGAAATTTGACATGGAGATTGCAGCCACGCCAATGCCAGAGCCTTATCAAAACAAGATGGTGGGTGTAGGAGAACTCGGCATATTTATCTATTCCTTCTTAAGGCTATGTTAGTCTAGTCAAGTTCCGTGATTAGCAAAGAACTGCTGCTGAAAGCTGTTTGCTGTTCAACAGGTCTGGATCCTCTGCAACGACTGCGGGAAAACATCTCAAGTCCAATTCCATGTAGTCGCTCAGAAATGTGCCCGTTGCAAGTCCTATAATACTCGCCAAACACGTGGCTGACCATGTCACTTGGATTAAGAAATTGTGATGTTCACCAATGTCCTTACACCAGGCTGTGAAGTCGGATGTCCATAGAGTCGGGTCACTTGTGAGGTGTGCTAGATATGCAAGATGATCGAGCGAATTGAATCTTGAGGGGGTCTCGACCTTCCTTTTTCTTGTCCTCTCCAAAATCTTTTCCTGGGTTTGTTTCTTCAAATCATTGAAATGAATGAATGTGGAGTTGCTCTCCTACTCTTCTTGTTGCATCTTATTGATTCCCTAGCTTTTCCATTGCTTTATGGCGTTTTTATCTTGCAAACGGTAGCTGTAGTATTAGCAGTATATCATCTGAGCGTGCACATCTATGGAGGGAGGGCATCCTGCAGACAACGGCATGAGGTATGCTATCCGCGAAAGGGATTGAGCACCTCATGATACAATCTCTCCTAAGGAATTGTATTGTTTCTTTACGAAGTGCTATGTCTTGGGGGGAGTGTTGGCTTAATATCACCTGGCGAGCTTCAAACGTTTGGTCGGTCCGCAAGCTCAGAAAGAAAACAGCTAGTACTTGACATTTACCTGAGATTAATAGCAAATGATCTTATATGAAACTTAGCCGCCGCCGGGACGTGGCTTCTAATGCCGGTGTTTGCTCATCTTCATATTTCTTGAGTTCTAGGATACAAGACGATCCTAAAAATCATACCGTCAGATAACCATTTTAAACAAAGTCAGGCACTTGAGATTCGATTTGTGATTAAAGGGTCAAATTACTTACAAGTTTAAACAAAGTCGACACTTGAGATTTGATTTGTGATTAAAGGATGAAAGTTCCGAACGTGGAGGTAAAATGAAAGGTACCAAAGAGATTTCAACAAGGGGCTTCACGTTCCGATAGATCGAAGAAATCCTACGAGTCCTCGCCGCGTTTTGTGGACCGCGACGTCATTTCGGACAAAACTTGCTCAGGCTCAATTTGGACCCAAGTGTTAGACCACCGTCCGCTAGTTTCGTGACAAGGGCCTCGCTCGGGTCGATTTCAAACAGGACAACTTTCACTGTCCGTGTTTCTTTTCTGAGGGAATCCTTGGGCGACTTTCAGCTGCCTACCTCTCTTGTTTTCTCTCTGTCGCAAGACTTTTCGGGCGTGGAGTTTTGTCTCGAGCTATAAAGAAGAATCTGAGATGTTACAAGACCCGCAAAAGCTTTTTGTTCTCTTCCTGGTCAAGAGGGGACAAGATTCGAATTCAATGAGAACAAGCAGCGGCGGTCCTCTCTTGTATCTTGTTGGTTACGACCGAGACCCGTCACAATCTCCTTTTCTCCAGAATATATTCTTCTCTCGCCCTCGGTCTAGAACATCACCACACAGACATTGGCGTGCACGGCATATTTTGGTGGGTTGCACAGTCGAAAATGTTAGCCTAAGATCGATAGGACCGCGTCCGTCGGAGGCCTAATTGTCATCCGATGATGGCGGTCTGTCTATAAACTGTGAAACCGCAAATGTCGAAACCACTTATGTTGGAGGAAGTGTGTCATTCATCCAGACCAAGATATGCACGAAGAAGAAACACCAACATTCGAATCGAATGCCATTAAAAGAAATCCATGATTAGCTTTGTTCCTTAGGATTTTCATAACATGAGTTTGAACTTCCATCGACAGAGAGTCAGAGAGTGAGCCGAAGCCATGCCGACACCAGCAAATTTGTTAATGAAACTATGAAGGCAAGTTTATATTGTTGAAGGTAAAAAGCTCAAGTTCATTTGGATGCTCGTACAGGGACTCTGATATTCCCTTAGAAGGACAGAAAATTGGGGAGCCATGAAAATCGGCATACCAACCCCTTTCTTTGGAATAAAATGACAACAACAAAAGCAAGAAAACAAAAATATGTCTCCATTATTCCTCAATGCCGAAAGAAGACTCCCCACCACCTATACCACCAAGTTTAGAAGCACAAAGCAGTGAAAACGGACGCAATGTACAAAAAGGTTTTGATTGATGATCATCCATGGCTGCAGATAAAATGAACATGGAAACAGCTCTTCGTGAACGGACGATCTGCATGGCTAACAGTGGAGGAGACGGTGATGGGAAGCGGCTTCGCTTACTCGGTTTCTTCGAGGCCGGTCTCAAAAAGGTTGCCATGGCCATTGTACGAATCAGATGAGTCCCCGGGAGCTGTAGCATTCGCGGTTTTCTCCATTTCCTCATCGATCAAGATCTCTGCTGAACGGCATTCTGAACTGCAGAATGCTTTCTCGCCTCTGCATGGAAGATAAAAGACGAATATATCAGTTCAAGTAATTACTTCTATTAGACAAGCACTCAAGCAATTCATATGCACTGCTTGGGGAAATATATACAAAGCTCTCAATGAATGGTAGAATGATTATCAAACCTGTACATGTAGATATCTTTTCCCTCTTCCAGAATCTTCTTGCAGGTGAAGCAGAAGCTCAAGAAGTTGTCTGATGGATGCAATGCCAGAGTCTCAGAAGTCTTACTCAGCAAACTCAGCCGATTGTTCTGAATGGCCTCATGAAGATCCATTGTCCCATTAGATTGGCATTCCAAAATGCAGTCACCAAAAATGTGGGTTGTTTTCTTGTTAGGGCCATGTAAGGTTACACATGTATAGTCCTCGGAGAGCTCAATCTCGCTCTTCGGGAGAGAACCGATGAGTCCATTGATTCCATTTCCAGAGCCAGGTGACATCGACAAGGAACTCTGGTTAGCATGCAAAAAGTTGTTTGATTTCGTATTCAATCCGCTCAATTCGGAAGAAGAATTCACCAAAATGCAAGAATTCAGAGAACACGACCGGGTTTTCCCAAAGGGTTTGGTATCTTGAGGGTCAACTCCGATCTCAAAAACAACATCGGAGCTAATATCACAGAGGGGAGATTTCAAACGGGTATGAGGGAACGCGTAATTCTTTGGCAGCGACTTAGCTGCCTCAACGGGACGAGTACTTTTGTCAAAGTTCGGATTTTTAAGCCTCATCTGGGGACCGAAAAGAATGGTCTTGCTATCCGATGACTGCAGAACTTTTCCAGGCAATGCTTTAGCATTATGATCAAGAGAATCCACAATGCTTAAGCCCACTTTGTTACAATCCCAAATTTTTTTGTGTTGAGGTGATCTAGGGGACTTTTTAGGGTTGGTCAGAGTTAAGAATGCCTTGAAATCAAGAGGAGAGGTAGGACTATTGGCCGACTCAGACTCTGATAGTCTCTTAGGGGTCAAACCCACAAAAATGCCAGGGAGATTGAACAAGGTATTGCTTTTAGAATTCAAATCAAGCTCACAATCAGGATTAGCAACTGCTCTTTGACCCATCTGGTGATCTTTCAGCAGCGACCTGGCCCTCTTTCCCAGCATTATTATCCCAAGAAACGTCCCAAAAAGTCCCACTGCTTCGAATCACCAGGAACAGATTATCTGCATCATGATGAAATGTGTTTGAATTAGTGAGTCATTGGGCATTGAGAGAGAGAGAGAGAGAGAGAGAGAGAGAGAGTATTTTCCCCTTTTGGCCACATTAGTAATGGAAAAGGGCGAGCAAAAGAAAACTCAACGGGGGAGAAAGACCCACCTTGAATCACCAGTAAAACCTCAACCACATGACAATGAAGGGGTTGCAGAAGAAGAAGTGAGGCATTCGAAACTATGCAATAGATAAATCAAAACGATCATTTTAGTCGGAAATTACGTAAAAAAGATGTTCAAACGTTTCAACCCACATCAAATAGAAGAACTCTTAAAATATTTTCTCGTCTTTTTTCCCAGAAACATTACATGGCCTTGAAGGTAGAAAAGATCAAACCCACAAAAAGGAAAAAACAAAAACGATGCCCTCCAGCTTAAACTTATACTCAGTCATTTTCTCTATAGCTATGAGAGAAATCTAAGAACAGCATTGCAACAAAGACTTTTCTTTTTGGGTCAAAGCAGCTGCAAAGACATTAACCAGGATGAAAGTGAACCAAGAAAGGGAAAGAAGAGCTGCCCATGGACAAGAACACCAAAAAACTTCACACCTCATGCATATGCATCTGGACATTCCAAGAAACTCTGTAGCATGATCTGTTAAACAAAAGGGAATAATCGACCAAGGAGACGGTGAAAAGAAAAACCCACCTGGGTATTCTGTTCTTTTTTCTCTTTTCCCTTCCTTCTTCCAGGAGCTTCTCCAGAGATGATAATGTTCAGAGAGAAGAAGGAGAAGAAGGAGAAGAAGGAGACGATGGACAAGAAGACCCAAATGCAGCTAAAACCGTGTTCTTGTCAAGCTCTCGTGTGCTTGTGAGAACACTTGTACTGCACTCCTCCCTCCCTCCCTCCCTCTCTCTCTCTCTCTCTCAAATGTGCCTCATATTCAGCGAACCTGTGAGCTTGTCATATACTCCTCTCTCTCTCTCTCCTCTCTCTCTCATTCGATCATTCATTTCGTATGTGCGTGCAATACACCATAGTTTGCCCACAGGACTACGCGTGTCCGTATCCTACAGAGCATCTGTAATTACTAAAAGCAGAGACAGGAGGATCCATCTCTCCTGTTCGCCATCTTATTGCTTGGCTGGTTCCTAATCACCACTCTTCTTTCCTCTTCCAATATCGGGATTTTCCCCTTCCTCGTCCAATTCATTAGCCAAAGAAACCCATTTCAAATGAATCGAGATTCCGAGTAGAAAGCCCGAGACTTTTTTACTTTTCGAAGGCGCAATGGAACAACATCAACAGGATGAAATTTTTCCATTGAAAACCACCCATGTCTCTTTCCTCCGTATGCATGGCATTTATTGAACGTGGATATCTTAATTTTACTTGCGATAGGATTAATATAATAAAAAAAATATCAAACTGATATACGTGTGATAAATTTATCCCCGTTAGTTTTCGTTAAATTTTGCTGTCAAATTACTGAGTTGGATAACACGTTAGATTTACAAGTTTGCGATTTTTCGTGGTTCAAATTCAATTTAACGGATGGTAGATTTTTTGCAAATGTATTGATTTAGAGTTTTTTGTGGTCAAAAAATTAGTTTTTGATAAATTTGTTATAGGTATATTAATTTTGAATTTTTTTATGATCGAAAAATTAATTCGAAATAAATTTATCATAAATATATAAGTTTGAAATTTTTCGTAATATTAATTTAACAAAAAATAAGAAAATTGAAAACTCTTGGATGCATGCATGTGTGGCCGAACCGCAGCGAGACTCAGGCTGGTGTGGACAAATGGCATTTCTGCCTTTTCTAATAAAGGCAACAAATAAAGTAGTTCAGTCTTTTGAGAGAGAGAGAGAGAGAGAGATTTTTTTATTTTTTTTTTCCAATTTCTTTCTCTCTTTGAAAAATTAAATGAGAAGCCATTTGGAGGGGGGGCCATCGCAAAACGACAAAGCGTAGGTGAGAGAGAGAGATGTTTTATTTTATTTTTTTTCTATTTTCTTTTCCTCCTTCGAAAATTAAATGGAAAAGCTTTTTCTCAAGGGCGAGTCATCGCAAAACGACAAAGCGTACGTGGTAAAACGCTCTCAATCATGCAACTGACAAACGGTCACGGCCGTCTCCGACTTAACGACGTTCATTTCGGTTTTGCTTTTTTGTCATCTTCCGCGCCCCGTACGGAAATTCCGCATTTACCCCTCGCCCGCCACCTCTCCCTTTCTTTTTCTTTTTCCTCTTTTTTCCATGAGAAAAGCCGAAAAGCTGAATTACAATGGATATTATTTTTTATTTTTTTGGAAAAATCAAAGTTTTTTTTTGTCCCAACATGGGTCGTGGATGGTAGTGGCACGGTAGCAAAAATGCGTTCCTCGTCTTTAATGTACCATCATGCATGCAAAATATTTAGAACAAAGGGATGCGATCAGATGATGCATAGCTTGGGTACTTTTGCCATTTTCATTTTCTTAGAGCGTGTATGGAATCAAGATAAGAGTGAATTGAAAGCGGCATTGATATTGATATGGACATAATTTCATAGAAATCGAGGGAGAGAAATGTTGAGAGCGAAAATCAATTAAAGACATCCCAAAACATATTTTTGGGAGAACCGAAACTAGCTAGATCGCATAAAATTAGTAACTTACTTTCAATACCCCCGTTAGGTCGAGGAAAATGCAGATGTAATACTTACCGAATTATTTATGGATTTTTAGGTCCGATGTTGGCGTGCAAACAAAGTTACACATTCACTCTTAGATGGTCGACAGGTGAAAGAATTCAATTAGAGAACTAACCATCAACGTACATGTTACTCATCTAACAGTGAATGTATAAAGAATTTCCGACACCAGCAATGGATTGAATTTATTACCACTACTAAAGGAGAGATTACCTTTTATGGTCTCTCTCCCTCTTAAGTGCTAGTTCTTCTTACTATATAACTTTGAATCATATAAGAGGATGTTCACAGCCTATGTATAATCTAACCAAATGCGTATTACCCCATCTCAATTCTCAACTATCCTCTTCATTTATAAAACGAGACAATAAGGTTGAAGTCATCGTCCCTTATTTCTAAAAGAAACGGCTTATATCATCAAATATGAGAATGGACTCGCTCTGTAATTACGATATTGTAGCTTTCACTTCAATACACGAGTCATAACATATATTGCTATAGCGATCCAAATGACCATGTGCCAAAAAAATATAAGAGGTATCAATCTAATGAAAATTAATCTCTAGCGAATTAGTTGTATTTAGGTCATGCATTATTGTACGTGCAGGCATGTCACACAAAAACACTTGGGACTGGAATAACATCTAATGACATAATCATACTAGGGACATATATGGTTAGCATTTTCTCGCATAAGATATTCAAGAACCAATCAATTTTCATTACAAACAAACTGGAAGAAGGACATTAAAAGTATCAAAAGTTATGTACAACGCTCACTTAAATTTCAAAAGTTTTTTTTCGGATAACTTAAATGCTAATTTTATAAAAATAAATATCAATTAAGTGCCAACTCTTGTTAAGATCGCCGCCATATTTTATTAATTTCTCCGATGAATAGGCTCGCCGGCGTGCATATTTACTAAAAATCTCTGTGAGAGAGTCCGGAGATCTTTCTTCCCGGGTGTCGCCGCCGGCAACATGATTGGGGGGTGCAAGATGGTTCTCCTCATCGAGAAGCCGCTCGGCATCATGGACGTGAGTCCCCCGCGCGCGCTGGCTCATGCTGCCCAAGGCGCAACTCTAGGCCAAGTTTCTTAGGAAGGCTAAGAAGGAAGCGCTCAAGACGCGGGACGAGAACGGGGCATCGATGAAGATGAAGGTCTTGCCGCTGGGCCTTCGGGCGAGACTTGCCCCTCGTGCCTGATAAGGTTGGACGGTGTACCACTTGGTAAGGCAAGGATGGGTCGACATCGTGGCAAGGAACGGATTGAAAAAGGTTCGAGTCGTCCGGTTGTATCCGTGTTGGATCGGGTCGTGTCTTTGTTTCGCACTCGTAAGCCCTTGACGAGGCGGCCTGGAGGGTGTGACAACGTTTGGCTACTGCAAAACCCGGGAGGTCGAACTCATGGAAAAGATTACTCAAGTAAGAGCGTGCGTCGTGAAACAGGGCTGAACAGAGTAGATTGGAGTCGAGATTGTCCAAGGTAGATTCGGTGATTCCAGGAGACATCGTTGTATATACGAGTGTCGTCGGGGATAAGGGTGCGAGACTGGAGCATACCATCAAGTGGGTCTCTAGCGAAAGGCACGAAAGTAAAGATAAACGTCAAAACAGGGGCTCCTCAGGTCTGTTTCAAAAGGAGACTCTTCGTTTTTATTTTCCTCCTCTCTATTCCGTTTATTCACCTTGAACAGCAGTACACTTCAGCAACTTCTCTTCTTCCACACGCACTAGTGCTCGTGCCTATGTTTTTCTTTTTTCCTTATTTCCATAAGCCAAGCCGAGGTCTTCTCTCTCTTTCACTTCTCTTCTTGTCTAGTCAAATCTTAGACAAGCGGCGTTTCGAGACCGATGCGGGCGAGCGGCTTGCGAGCGACGCCAATGCTTGTCCGTGACCGTTGTCGGAATCGTTCGGTTAGATCTAACGGCGACTCCGCTGATGGCAAGATGGGCGGCGAGCTTAGGGAGAGGGTAGGGAGGAGAGAGAAGAGAAGAAAAAAAATTTGCCAATATTTTTCCTTTCTTCTTCATGGGAAAGCAGCCAAGGAAGCCCACGTGGATTAATTTTAGATAAAAAAAGGCAACTCATTTTAATTTTTTAATTATAATCGCCACGTAATATTTTTGATCGAGAAATCTTGTCGTTGGCACTTAAGTGATCGTTTATTCTTCGATTTGGCACTTAAGTGAGCCGGCGGAAACTTTTGGTACTAAAGTGAGTGCCGTACACAGTTTTTGACACTTTTAGTGTCATTCTTCCCGAACAAACTAAAGTTGTGCTGTTTGCTAAATGTTGTCCCAAAGAAACTAAATTTATTAGCAAAAAAAAGTCTGTTGTTCATGAGATGCCATTGATAGTAACAATTTGATTTCTACAAATAAAAATTGGGTCGGTGGTCCTGGCCACTTTTGAGTCCCAATGATGCACTTTCGCTTTATTTCACTGCTCTGCTGAAAGGGAGAATAATCCCCACTTCCAACCCCATGCCTTGAATGGCTCATCGGCAGCTATGATCAATGCCATCAGGTCTGCCCATATTTCATTTTCTGCCTCATGAAGGACAATTTTGAAAAAAAAAAACAATTTAGTAGCGTCAATGAGCATATTCTGGTCGGGCAAAGAGTTGTTTTTTCACAAATATTTTAGGATCTTACTAACAAGTGGGCCGAAGTATTAATTATGCTGATTAAATGTGGATATCGTAATCTTCAAGAGCGTTTATAAATCGAACAAGAACACACTAGTAAAGTTACTTACTCCAAATGGAAGATTTAAGGTTTTCAAAGTATATTTTATAAGACTCGACGAATACCTAGAAATACTCTTTTATCAATTTTCAATTTTTGTAAAAGGGTGGTTGTCGCATGCGCGTCGATTAATCTTACCAACTTTAATGTTAGGACACCCCTTAACTTTTCTTGGCTTAGCTGTGAAATCACCTAAGTACTAATTGGTAAACGTATATGATTATGGTCCTAAGCTCTGATTATTTTTTTCATTGCTTTTTGACCCGATTCTTGGGATGAAAAATTACCCCGTGAATCACATGCTGTGTTTCTTGCTTTAGTTATTTACTCACTTATTTAATTATTTTCTATTGAGTGTATCTAGCTTAATCAATTGCTCTTGCTTTCAATGTAGGGCAACTTTTTACCTCCAAATTCAACACTTGCATCACGGGCAAATAGTCCTCAATTATTATTCACGTTTATTTTATCTTTGTAAAGTGACCAGGAGAACACTTTACTTGAGTACATTCAAAAAATGTGTTGTACTTGCAACTTGTAATATTTTAGTTATATGCAAAGCAAAAGCTTCTTGCTAGACACTTTTTCTTTTTATAATGTTTACATCCTTTTAAGACTGTCGATTAATGTCGTACTTGATAGGCGTTAAATTAAAAAAAGATTAGTGTTTATTATTAAGAAGGGAAAAGGCCACAAAAATTTTCAAACTTTGTCTACCATGACACATTTACCCTAAATTATTTTTTATAACACAAAAAACCCCAAACTTATACTATGACACATTTATTCCGAACTTTTTTTGTGATATTAAAAATCATAAATTTATGTATATGTGACACATTTAGCCCAAACTTTATTCTGTAACCAAAATTTTGAGGTAAATGTATTACACGGATACAAGTTTAGGGTTTTTGGTGTCACAAGAAGAAGTTTGGAGTAAAGTTTGGGATAAAGTTCGGGATAAATGTGTCATATAGATATAAATTTTGGATTTTTTTTGGTATCTTTTACCCTTGAACGATATTATATAGATACCGCATTAAACATTTTCATTATGTTACTGACATTTATTTAGCCAAAGAAGTAACATTTATTAGAACACGCCATCGCCGCAGCGGTCGTCGAGTGGACCCTCGTCGTTCAACCTCTCGACCCTCTCGTGTGCCACGTCAGCGACGAGCCACATTTGACTGGACCCAGTTGACTTGAACTGACCCCGAGAGCTATCACACACTCTCTCTGATTCATCCTTTTGTTCACCTTAAGGTACCGTCCTATTTTGGGGGCGGGGACGACGGGCACGTGTCGGGTAGATAGGCAGGTCTCGGGGCGATCCGGCGGCGAGAAACGGGAGATTCCCAAGAGGTGACCGGAAACGAAACGGTGACCCTTGACTTCTCCGTGCCGCGAAAGCGAAGGATTGCGGGGGTACTCGTCACATGTGTCGGAGGGGTGCGTGGGTTTCGTGTTGCAGACTGGGCGACACGAAATGAGATCCGCATGGAACGTGTGTATACGTAAAAGATGTGATTTCATCTGTAAAAACCGCGCTGTATCGGATGCTTTCAAACGTTATTATTCAGCATTGTCCTAATTGCACTTACTTGGGCACGAGAAGATACTTGCACGATTTTTGTCATAGCTAATACAACCACTCGACATGGGGCTATAAGAAAGGATGTAAAACACATCCGCTGGTCTTAGCACGGATAACCCGCCTTTAAATTACATTTTTTTTTGGTGATTTGGCATTAACTTCTCTCGAGTATTTTTTTTTTATCTCTGGAAACTTTAGATCGGCTAAACTAACTAAATTAAAATAGAATAGAAAAGCACGGCTCATAGATAAAATTATTTCCATTGTAACTAGTAGAGCTTCCAATTATTAAAATTTAATGCGGCTTCTCGAAAGCAAAAACATTTGTTTAGCGTATCATTTGACACGATGTAAAGCTTAAAAAGGGTGTAGTTAGTTGAGATCCCTTCGGATGCATAGTTAGATTTATATTCCGAACGTCATGGTATCTTTAGTGGTGAATTGAGTTAATTATCCTTATGTTAACATGATCTCGAGAAGGTAAGAGAACCCCAAATGTAAATAAAACAAGGGAAAATTTCAATTAAGGATCCCAAGTAGGGTCAAAATTTCAAAAAATGGTCCAAAGTGAACATGGTGTCAAATAAAGACTTGAAGTGCTCAATCAGTCTCAAATAAGGACCATAAATGCCCAAAAAATCTCAAATAAGGACCTGGGTTCCTAGCCGGCCAAAATACCTGCCGGCCGGCGAAAAAGTTACTGTTCCGACATCGGAACAGTAACTTTTTAATTTTTTTATTATTTTCTTTCTGTTTTTCCTTTTCTGTTTTTTTTCTTTTCTTCCTCCGTCGGCCATAGCCAGGGCCGCGCGAAGGTCGCTGGCCTCAGGAGAGGCCGCCCTCACCGGCATTGGGTGAGGGCCGCCCTCGCCTGGGCTGGGTGAGGTCGGCCTCGCCAGATCGACCTTGTCGGCAACTGGCGAGGCGACCTCGCCAGCCTCGCCCGACGCTGGCGGGGTCGAGCCTCGCCAGCGGTCGGCTGGCCCGAGCCTCACCAGCGGCGGGCGGGGCCGAGCCCTCGCCCAACGCCGGCGACCTCCGCCGGCCCCGGCTATGGCCGGCGGAGGAAGAGAAGAAAAAAAAAAGAAAAGGAAAAGGGTAAGAAAAAAAACAGAAAAGGAAAAACATAAAGAAAATAAAAAAAATAAAAAGTTACTGTTTCGGTGCCGGAACAGTAACTTCTTGCCAGCCGACAGGTATTTTGGCCGGCTGGAGACTCAGATTCTTATTTGAGACTTTTTGGGTATTTCGGGTCCTTATTTGAAACTGATTGGGCATTTCAGGTTCTTATTTGACACAATATTCACTTTGGACCCTTTTTTGAGAATTTAACCCCACTTGGAGTCCTTAATTGAAATTTTTCCATAAAACAAAGAGCACTAGATTCCAAATAGATGGAGAAAAAGAAAGAAAGATATCAACCACTTATAGCCCAACTTCATGAAAGTGAAAAGTCAATATGGCCATACATACGTTTACATATACGTATACATATTATATTATTAGAGGACAGAAGAATTTACTCCATCCCTTTGTCCATAAATGAGGATTCACTGAATGATGAATTGAGAAATGTGATGGGGCCACTGAAAAGATGGGAAATGTGAAGAGTGAACAGCAACTGATCCTTGCACTCACATTGGACTTGTTTATATATATATATATATATATAAAATAATGCAGCAGTCTGGGGCTGCCACTCATCTACCTGACAAAAAGTAAATGACATCACACTAATTAATCATTAACTCATTTTTTTAATTAATTTAACTATCGAATTAAAGAAATCCCCAACTGGGTTTCTTTATAAAAAAGCTTCCCAACCCCACCACAAGTTCCCAAAAATTCCAACCGTGCGGGGAATTAAATTGTTAAAAATAATCAGCAATTCACTATTTTAATATGTTAGGCCCCGGCACATTAGCCTAGTCTAAGATACGGTCTATATGCCAAAGTATATGACTTGAGCATTTAGTAATCATCACATGACAAAAAAAACTAATTAGATTGCGATCTATTTGCTAGGATTCCCGGCGACAGAGGATTGACTAAAGGGGAGGAAAATGATCTGTTTTTGTAGGGTAGCAGAATCTGTCCGCCGATCGGTCTTTTTATTATTATTATTATTATTATTATTATTAATTGGAGATTTATTAATATGGCTAAGCACATGATGTTTGGTGTCTCTATAAGTTTCTCTAATCAGATTGTGTTTTTCACCAAATCATTGAGTGAAAATGGGGTTTGCCCACTCTAATCACAATGGTATAAGCATGTCTTGTTTACTTCAAACTCATCATAAAACGCATTAAAAGCGAATAAAGTCAAGACACAACGATGTATATATTATTTAAGAAATAGAGGTTTTAAGTGGGAAACTATTGGGTTTTTTTTTAGAAATGAGAGTGCGAAAGTTTGCACAAGCATAGGGCTACTTTCACTTGTACAATTAGGGACGTAGGTGGTTGATAGAATGATGTTTGTCCATTTGCCATATCATGTCTTGAATGAAATTTAGATATGTCTTAATTTTCTTTCGATTAAATTGATATTTTCCATATTTTGCCTAAATAGTTGATGAATGATCTTTTTTTTAAATACTAACAGGAGCCATTATTGAGGGCCTAGTACCCTAAAAAGCCCTCAATAGCTCTAGTCTCAATTCTACCTTAAACTTTTTTATATTTCATAAAAATTCTTCAACATTTGGTTAAGTCCCAATTTTACCACAGATTTTTTTTTCTCATAAAAAACCAACACATTTTCCTTGAGTCCCATTTCTTACCCCCCGTTAACACTCCTTCCAAAATCAACCTTAGTGACGTGACATTTCCACATCGTTGCTCTGTTTTTCCCCAAATTTCATAACCAAAAGGTTAACCTTATTCAATTACTCTTGCTTTTAAGAGAGACTTTTTCCATCTTGCTCGGGATTTTCAATTTTGTGCTTAGTATTCAATCTCTTGTGCTCGGGAGTCTTCTATCTCCCGCGGTTGGAGAGCTCACGATCGGGATGCTCGAACAGCTCGCGCTTGGGAGTTTTCCATCTCTTGGTTGTCAAGAAAACTCTTGGACTGAGGGTTAACAAGGGTAGATTTGGGATTTAAGTAAAAATTGATTTTATAGGAGATAAAAAAGTTCAGTGTAGATTAGGACTAGATCTAAAGTTGGGGAATTTTTATGGGACAAAAAAAGTTTATAGTAGAATTGGGATTGGATCTAAAGTTGTGGGTTATGGAGCAAAAAAAAAGTTTATGTTAGAATTGAAACTGGGCGTAAACTTGGAGGTGTTTTATGGGAAAAAAAATTAGGGTAGACTTAAAACTAAACCTATTTGAGGTTTTTATGGTTTTAGGCCCATTATTGAGTGTATTTGATGCATGTAAATATGATGCATCCGAGTTGTTAAACCATCTAGCTTTCCCACTAAATGTGCACACATCAAAACCAAAGACTTTCGAGAGCCTTTCCATATTCAGTACCTTCTTTAAGTTGAGGTGCGAGACGAATTAAGGATTCTTGGGATCTAAGCATCTTGCCAAACACTCATAATAATTCCACTTCCAATATCATCACCAAATCACACGTTCAGAATTTCAGTGATGTTTCCAACACCATTATATGTTCAACATAGCGGACTTGTTGATAACAGTCACTTGGGTTAAAATGCTCCAAGCCATTTTAAAAAATGTTGAAGATACTTAGAAATCTTCTAGGAATATTTAGGATATTTTATTTGATTTTTTATATCTCTTTTGATTATGCACGTCAGATTTGATTTTATTTGATTTTCTCTATCTAAGCCTATAAATAAGCTCTCTATGTACTATTTTCAATATATCGAAATATATACAATTCCTCACATTTATCTCTTCCGCAAATCTTATATTTAACTTGATATCAGAGCCTCCTTTCCTAAGGCAACTTAGTGCACCGGGTGCACCTCGTGCACCTCACGCACCCCAGAAATTTTCCAAATCCTATTTTTCCGCTTTATCATTCTCAGTGCAGAATAAATCTATCCCCATCATTACTGTTCAATAGTGTTCACTGGGTGCCCACAAGTCTCATATGAGGAAGCACTCAATCAAGTCCGCATAGTGTTTCAATGCTAATCACACTGATCGCATCACTTGTCGAGCCTTTTTCATGGAGGTGGCTTTCTTTTAATGCTAGCCACATAGGTCGCATCCTAGTAACTCTTTTCCAAGCCAGCCGTATAGGCCACTTGATGTTACGACACCAACCGTATAGGCGTGTTGCTTAGTTATTGTTTTGTAAGCCAGCCGTATCGGCCGCTTGCTGTTTCCCCTCTGATTCTCGACCTTTCACATATCATTTCGAGAAGCAGAAACCACCACCAAACTCACTCAACTTCAGATGAGCCAGATGCTGCCTCACTCACCTCCCCATCCCAGATTCACCAAGCCCGATGCCATGCAACATCGTTGGAAAAACAAGTTTTCGTGGCATTGTTTGATAATGATTCAAACTCAAGGTGATTTAGTCACTATGAGTTTGAGGAGGGATGTTGAAGATATTTAGAAATCTTCTAGGAATATTTGTGATATTTTCTCTGATTTTTTATATCTCTTTTGATTATGTATATCGGATTTAATTTCATTTAATTTTCTCTATCTAAGCCTATAAATAGGCTCTTTATGTACTCTTTTCAATATATCAGAATATATACAATTTCTCACATTTCTCTCTTCCGCAATTCTTATATTTAACTTGTTAGATAATTAAATATTAAATAACGTCTTCATCTAACAGCTTAAGCTTTTAGAATAGTTGGCTGTGCTCCCACCAAAATTTCACATGGTATTAGAGTTGGAGGTCCCGAGTTCAAATCTTTCCATGCCCCATTTACCTCCCCAATTAAATATGTCCATGCTTAGTACTAGGCAAAGGACCAGATTAAGCGTGAGGGGGAGTATTAGATAATTAAATATTAAACCATGCTTTCATCTAACATCTTAAGCTTTTAGAACAATTGGCTGTGATCCCACCAAAATTTCACAAAAAACAAAGGCAAAAATTCACGTCATTCATCGTTGAAGTTTTCAAGAACACCAAATCTTTAATCAATTTGGAAGTGCAGGGTGCATCTCGGTTTTTCACAATGGCAAGTATTGCCTCCTTTCGTCCTCTACACCCCCATCGCTATGTTCTTGCCATGGAGAGTCCATCCTCTTTGCAAAGAGAGCCCGTGGAGCTTTTTAGAGTTGGCATGCGAATCATTTGAACCATTGAACAAGAAGTTATTGTAGTTTTTCTTCTACTAGTTCAAGAAAATGCCTTTCCTTTAATGGGTTAGTTCAAGAAAATGCCTTTCTTGTGAAGTCTCTGTTGTCTTCTCACTTCTCACATCTTGCTTTTAGCTTCTCTGCAAAATAGTGTCAATCACAGGCAATGCATATGGAGGACTTCACCTACAAGCTCTATCACCGATAGTCAAGTTGTTCCTTACTACCTTTCTCGCTTGTAATTCTTTGCAAAATAGTGTCAATCACATGCATGTGTCACGGTCATGAGGTTTCCATGTGCCAAAAAAAGTGCAACATCGACAAAAACTCGTCCAAACCCTAAAAGAGCTTCCGGAATATTCCCAGAGATAGGTAATACGGTAATTGTGCCGTATTCTAGAAAATTCTCGACATAAATGCCGATAGTTGGTGGACAGGAAGACGCGATATCAACCACTCGATCAAATGTCAATCAATGGTTGTTATGAGTCGAGTTTTTGTGCAAGTAGGGGTGTTCTCCCCCTCATATGAAACATCCAAATCAATTGAAGCGTTTTCATTCTCTCCCAAAGCTTCTCTCTAGATTCTCTCTCTACGATCAGAGTGAGTGAACGAGTGAACGAGAAAAGGCTTGGCTTAGGCACTCCAACAATCCAGGGAAGCCTAAGTTGCCACATGGGTTAAATCCCAAACAACCAACCCGTGACAAGTGGTATCAAAGCAAGTAAAGAGTCCATCCAAAGAGATCGAGGAGTGCACCAATTGGTCGAGATCTTGTCCATTCGAGTCCGTGCAATGTTCAAAAAGCTTTATGTGGCTAACGGATTCTTTTTTGCAAATGATTTTGGTTTAAAAAATGCAAATACAAGCACCATTTGAACCAAGCTTTAAAAAAGGAGTATTGTCTTCTCAATGAGCAAAGAAGAAAGATGAACATAATTTAATCAATTTGAAAGACCATTAATTTTTATTTTTATTTTTTTGTCAGAAAAAGACCATTAATTGAGCTGTAGTTGTGATGTCGCAACTTTCAACTTGACATATAAAAATATGTCAAACTCTAAGCTAACACATTCTTCAAAAAGAAACATCTTATAGGAACAAAAATGCTTGCTCGAAAATCCTCTAAACCTTATTATCCTAATTAAACTAATCAACTCTTAGCAAATTTCGGTAAGACATTGGCACAATTGATCCAAAGCAGCTGCACTAGTCCTCTAGAAATGCAATATGTGCAAAACTACACGAAGATTCCAAACTCTCTAACTAAGCAGCACTCCTGCGGAATACTGCAATCTCTTTGAATACATAACTCTGCGTGATTAAAAAATATCTTTTTATCATTTTAGAATCTCGAATTCCTATTGCAAAACTATTTTAGGACTTATAAAAAGAGCAAGTATCTAGCATACTTAAGAATGGAAAAATATAGATCAATATATCTCCACTATGATTGAGCAAAAAAGAACAAGAAAAAAACAAATAACATATCGCCCAACTTCTTGAAGAACAGAGTGTGGCCCTTACCGTGGCAGTAGATATCACTCGTCCCCTCTGAGATGAGACTCGAGTACGAGATCTCAAAATAAACTCCTTTCATTCATACATACCTATAGATCAATCTCCACAGCTCATCATTCATCCCTACCATTAAAATAAAACGTGTAAAACAAGGAATAAAAAGTAGGGGATAGACATCAGTTGCAGTCTTAACCATGGGGAGCTTCAAGCGAAAGGGCTGCTTCTCCGACAAATCAGTGGCAATTATATCTACCTACGCAAATTACACACAGAGACTATTACAAAACAATCCCATTGGAACAAAGGATTCAACAGCTCCCTGGATAAACGTGAGAGGTAGTAGGAATAACTCCAATTTCGTTACTTTTCACCACTTTTAAAGAGTCAAGCATGCTTCCGAAGACAAACTCAGTCTATTTCCGTAATTACTTCCGACACCCAAGAAAAAGCACTGAGCCGTTCGATTTCCCAAATAGAGAAGTAAGAATCCTAACGGTATCATGCCCTCACATTACCTCCGATTTCTCAGAAACGTGATCGAAGACAGCTTGGTCGAAAGGCCTGACGGTGACCAAGTCGTAGCTCTTGAGAACGGGGTTCGCGGAGTTCAGGACCTGAGCCTGGGAGACGGTCTCGGCAAAGACGGTGAGGAGCGTGTACCGGCGGAAGGCGGAGGCGAGGGGGAGGGGGAGGCTGAGGAGGCTGTGGTGGAGGGAGACGGACGAGGAGAGCAAGATGGGGTCCTTGAGGAGCGCAGAGAGGGAGAGGAGGGGGTGGAGCAGTGGTCGCGATTGTACACGACTGCCACTCATTGAGCGGTTGTAGGTGATGCCGTCGTAGCCAACCCCCATCGCCTTGGTCGCAATTTCAACGCAGTTGGCCTTGTTGGACGGTGAAGGAGAGGCGTCGTAGGTTAGCAGCAGTCAGGCATGCAGTGCAATACTTTTAATTTGCAGGGTTTTAAGCGCTCAGCGAGAAGCTTTCTTCGTCTGTCCAAGCGGGCGACGCGAACAAGAAGAGAAGACGGGCAATACGACGTCGCTTTGTCACGGTCGGACCCTGTTGGGTCCGATCCAATTGGCCTGGATTGGGCACGACTGATTCGGATCGGGCTTCGTAACTGAATAGCCTTGTCCGAAGCTGCCCAAAATTTGGCTTGAGCGAGCCTAGAGGGCAATGATCATGTTTAGTCTCGATCACATTGAAATGATGTCCACATTTTACGCCATAGCCATCAAATGCGTTATACACTGAGAATATAAGCTGGCTTCTAAGATTTTATCGATCTCGTTTGCAGAGCAATCCCCAGCAAGAGGCGCAAGTCCGTATAATCTGCTAAGTATTTGAGGACCGGATCCTTTATTCTGTCACGAATGCTGAAGTTTAGCATCAACACCCACTGTGCCGAAAGGCCAGGAACCCAACCTGTAAAAGAAATATGTCCCCGGCTCATAGGGTCCACGCCAGCATATATGTCATAGCATAGTGGGTTGGTCATGGTCGGTATTAATTAAGCCCGCCGCATCTCTCCAGGTGTGGCTACTGTCAACGAATTGTAGCGATCGGAAGTGAGCCTCTTTCCCGAACCTCTCTGCGGGGAGTGTCGGCTCCTATGACTATGCAGTTCTGTCTGTATTCACGATCTCTCCACCCGCATCTATTCGGTTGGCGCTCGTGCTCAGGGTGGTGAAGAGAGCAGAAGGCCAGTATCCCACATGCACACCTTGTACTTGCAGCCACCAAATCGGCATCGCTTCACCCTGAAAGAGACCGCGGCGTTTATGGGCCAGTTAGAGTTGCTATCGAGATGACTCCCTCTTGAGACTCTAGTCTTCTACAGCGTGGGAAGGAGTTTGACGCATATATAAATAGAAATTGATTAAGTGCAATCGCAAATGCTCCTTTATTGCTTTTGAGTAAGACCAGCAAAGACGATACATCTGCTGCTGAACATTTAAAATGTCACTTCCCTTTGACATGGCACTCATAAGGGTAGTTGGTATCGCTGTATCATCACAAGTGCATGCGATATTTTGGACAGTGGGACGAAAATCTGGGACGCCCGTAGTAGAAATGGACTCCATGTGCACCCGACTCGTCCTCATCGATGTGTAAATCATAGCATCGAGGCCTGGGTCACATACTTGATGACATTCTCTCCATTTCTCTCATTGAAACCGGCATCGATGAACTTAAGATTACGGTAGAATGATGCTTTTCCGAAGCCTTCAAAAGGAAAATGGCCGCTCCCCATTTGCGTTGCTGTATGATGACCATCCGGTTGTGTATTGATCATCTCTCCACCCCCAAAGTATTTCAGAAGCTCCCTCATCTTGAGAAGTGAATATTTCTCTGGGCTAGTATCCCATATCGACATCCGTGATGGGTAGCCACCAATCCCCACTATCTTGAATCTGAAATTATCCCTTTGGTCAAGAGAAAGTATGTGCATGTATTTCTTTTGAATAGATAAGTTCTACAAGTAGAAGGAAATGGAGACACAGTCAATGATAGGCTATGCATTTCAGCCTGAGGGTGTTTTATGTCACCTGAAAGATGGCTCTCAACTTCTCATTACTTGATTATGGATACATATATGACATGTTGGCCACTATAGATGGAGATAGGTTGAATAGAAGATCCTAGAGCGACTTTACGATCGACTTGCACAAACCTAGGACATTCAAGATTGTAACAGCCAGTGTCTTCAGTATCGACCTGGAATCCATCCAAAATAGACATGCCAAGTTTGTGTCCTTAATCTTGCGAGTTATAAGTTTTGAAATTATTAAAGAACTCACAATCCAATTGTAACGTCCTTACCTCAGGGTTATTAATGCGACGTCCCGTTCGTTATTATTTTTGACTAAACACAAGCGGAAGCAATTAATTCGAGACAATCACAATCAGAACAAACAACGGGGTTATGACAAGCATTATGATCAAACCTTATATTAATATGTAATATCTGATTATTAAACACATGCAGTAATGTGTATAAACAATTCCCAAACATAATAACAGCTGGAAATCAGGAAAAGCATAACAGGCAAGACACATTATTGCCATTTTACTTGAATATATTTTACGAGTTCTTTTTCCACGGGCCGTCCATGCACAAATCATATCACAAGTGAAGGCTGAGATTAATCCTAGCTCCTCTATGTCATCCTCTGTCTTACGAACCTGAAAAGAGAAAAAATAACGGGGAGTGAGTCAGGGAGACTCAATGAGTAAATTCACTAATACTTGTGCAGGATGATGCCTCGCTGTCGTACTAACACATACAAATACTTTCCCCGTCTTATGTCGATGGCAAATCAATAGCAAAGATTTTGACCTTGCCGTTGCTATGTTCACATGGAAACTCACCTTTATCCGGTCATATAAATTTGACTTATCAATAAGTATACATACCAGCACACATATAGACTTTATTTATCACATACCGGCACACATATAAGATTCATGTATCGTCATCCTAGCTCAATTAGGGCATCTCGGCTCAACCGAGGCATCCAGCTTCATGCTGGGTATCATGGCTCAACCGAGACATCCCGAGGCTAGCTCACCCCAGGCATTCGAGCTCAACCCAGACATCCTAGCTCAACTAAGGCATCCCAGCGCTAGTTTACCGAGGCATCACCGTCGATGCTATGTGATGACGGTCTTCTTCTTTTATTTAGTGATCACACATCATGGGTCACACAAGCCTGTTTATTATCTTGATTTCATTAGTCCATGCAATCAAGCCCAAAGGCGTGCCATACTTATGTAATCATGATCTCTAGAACATTCGCCTATCATGTGGATTGCGGTCGAGGGCACGTGGTTCGGTCCGCCATGTCGAGCGCCAGCTCGGAGCCGAACTTGGCCCGGATCTACGCATCTCAATGTAAATCTGCACCAAGCTAAACTCGTCTCGTGACACCACAACATGAGTATGGGACCATACGACACTCCGTTTCGTGACTCGTACGTGCCTTGACTTACGATTATGAAACAAAACAAGAAATATTCATGCAAACATCGAGCATCACAGATACGGTCACTACTCGAGCCAAACTCGTAACACTACGTCCTATTCTCTTATAAATCAACAAGCATGGCAACAAGCGATGTGTGCAACATCGAGACAAACAACAGCACGCAAGTCTCAACAAAGGCTCGGGTGAGAACTCAAGCCAATAACACATCATAACTTCATATCCCGAGATTAGGGAATCCACTTACATGCCGTGTTCCAACCACGTAGTACACCGCCCTATTCAAGTATTAGGGAATTCACCACGTAGTACACCGCCCTATTCAAGTATTAGGGAATTCACTCACCTATAATCACCTATTATCACAAAAAAAGGTCTACGGCAGTTGGCGGTGGCAAATGGCAAGAGAGAGAGAGAGAAGTGTTTGGCGTGAGGGTGAGAGATGAGAGAGAGACGAGGATGAGAGATGAGAGAGAGGTGTGAGAATGAGAGATGAGAGAGGAAGAGGAAGTGTGTGTGTGAAGTAACTAAGGGGGGGGGAAACTAAGCTTATTTATAGGCAAGCCAACTTGTTCCCTAAGTTTTGACCACTTGCTCACCAAGCTTTGATCAACTTGCTCACCAAGTTTTGCTTTCTAGAACTCTCTTTCTTGTCTCTCGGTTCCCTCTCAATTTCCCCCTTCGTGTGACTTCCAATCAAAGCTTAGCATAGCTCATTTGAAAGCTCAAGATGAGCACATTAAATCACTAGAAGACATCATGTTGAGATTCCAATGTTCTCATATAGAAATTGACGAATATGTGAAATCTGACAAAACCGGCAGTTTTGCACTGTTCACGAAATCGGACTTCAAAACATAGTAAATGGACTCCAAAAATTCTCAAATTTGGATATGTTATAAAAAATACCTTAAAAAACATTTTCCATGAAGAACACAAAATCTGAATCTTTCTGTAAACAAAACTTTTAATAGCTCAAAGACAGACTAAAAACAGTTCGTTAGAACAGATTCTTTGCTTTTCAAAGTAAGCTCTTTCCAGTATCCAAATCATCTCCAAAAATTCCCAAATTTATGTATGTTATAGAGAAAGAAGTTCTCAACTACTTTTGTGAAGAAATTTTGTTCAAATTCGGCCCAGAAAAGTTTGTAGAAAATCGAGAAAGTGTAAACATCACAGAAATATCCATTATTTGTAGTTTTACACGGTCTAAAATTAGGCTATCGTACCACTCATATCAAGTCCAAAAATTCTGAAATGAAAGTATGTAAAACTTCAAGATGTTTGGAGAAACTTTTAATATAAGAAGTATTTAGAAATTCGGATCACAAAAGTCTCCACACAAAGGGCTACATATGATCCGAATCTGGATTTTCCAAAACAAGAGTAAAATTTGCTCTGATTGAAAAATCACCAAACTCAAACTATAGTCATTTCTCAGAAACTGAAATTGAGGATGTTACACCAATATACGAAAGCCCTTGTCCATTTGCCGAAACTAGAACCTTTATCTACATAGAACAAAGAAGAGGTTAAAGAGCTTTGTGGAACTAGTAAGCATGGTCAATTTCAGTTGTATTATTATTTGAAATTATGATGCAATGCGAGTGCTCAAATCATTGATATAAGAAGTGGTAAGTGATGAACCTTTATGTTTGAGAGTTGTAGATTCGTTGAATTTAATGGAAATTAGGTAAGTTCTTATCTTGGTTATCTAGGAAGTAATAGGAATTCAATATTAAGTGATGATCTTTTGAGTGATAAGTTCTTTATTAAGGTTTGTGGTTTAAAGATAAGTTCTAGTTTGGAAACCAATGATGCTAGAGACAACTATGGGAAAATTCGTTGGAAGACAATTGAGGTTGGAATTTAAAGGAGTGGATCTTTATCTTAGTGCTATGATTGTAAGTACACGATAATCATTTTAATATGATGATGTTATGAATCATGTCTTCGGTGCATTACAAGTTAATTGGCCCATGATGCTAAATGACCAATTTTTGAAATAACGTGATTAATGATTTAACTCGACGTGTTAGTAAGAATATGAGAAGTATTTGAAGGTTTTTATACAACAAATAAGAGTTGATTTGCATAAATCTTCAAGTCGATGATGTGATTTTCTTGAGCATGAGGTTGATTAATGGAATAGGCAATTGATGTATGATATGAGATTGATCAACGGAATTTGATCATTGATATATGATTCGATGTTGTTGATTTATGTTAGTTTTTCTGATAAGTGTAAATTTTGTGGAAAGATATAACCCACTTTTGTTATTGTAAGTACACGAAATATGGTATTTGAGAGTAATGAGCATTTAAGTATTTTACTTTTCATGTGACCGCATATTTCACTGTTCATTTTGATCGTATGCATATGAACTTCTACTGAAAGGAAATAACTTATATGATGTACTTATATTATCTACCGGATTTGGGATTATTGAGTTTATGGTATTGGTTTGTAAGTATGCACATTAGATGCTCAATTTGCTTAGAAGAGTTATGTACTACTCATTAAGTTATGGTTGCTCCCTCCATTCATTCCAATCCTTTTTAGGTTCTTTAGTTAGTGGCTAATAGGACATGAATGATATCTACAGGGAATTTTGATAGTTAAATTTTGGGTATGAGTTGAAATAGTTTGATACATTGCATAAAGTGATATTTGTTGGGTTTAGTTGAGTTGGAAGGGTACATGAACTTTTGATGGATCGTAGAAACTTTGATCCTTTCACCAACTTGCTGGTTGACCATACATACATACATACATACATACACACATAAGAATAATACTAATGAAATTAAGATAAACGAAATTCTTCGACCAACACATATATAATGCTCCATTCAACAATAGTACCCTAATTGAATCATCATCAATCTTCACTGGATTAGGTAATACTGTGGAGGCCACTAGAGGATCCGCATTGAAATAGATCAACTTATGACCAGTATGTTATATTGACATAATGAAGCCTTCTATCATCAATCTTTTTTCTAAGATTCATTTCCATAGAAAGAGGAAAGTAGGTCCTCTATTCATGCAGTCTATACATTTGGAAATTTGTTAACATATCATTTTCTTGAATTCTTTCTGTGACATTCCGAATTTCGATCTAGTTTTGGAATTTATAAAGTGTGCATTTCGTCAGTGTGCTTATAGTAAAATCTCACCCGAAACTGATCACTCATGGATTATTTTTTTAATTTGAGATTTCGCTAGAATCACATTCGATCGAATTTGGCCGTTATTTAGAGCTTGAACTTTAGTGTCGAATTTCTCAGAGTTTTGTGATGAATTTAATTGGACGGTGTCGATATTATTATGGCTAGCGTCGATATTGCCCGGGATTGGTGAAAAGTGAAATTTGGATCGGGTGCAGATTTGGACTAATAGACCTCCCTTTTAGTATATTTTAGTCAATATTTTTGGCCTTTTTTCCTAATTTTATAATTATGGTTTTTCATGAACTGTTGAATCGATTTCGGGTTTGAATGTGGGCCGTTGGATCGCACTCGATGGGGTTGACTTTTCCCCCCCTCTCTCTCTCTCCTCTGCCGCGCGTCCCTTCCCCCCTTTGCCCCATGCACGTCCTCTCTCCCCCTCACGCTCACGTCCCATCTCTCTCTCCTCCTTCTTTTCTTCTTCCTTTTTCTTTCTCCTTTCTTCTTCCTCTCTTCTTCTTCCCTTTCTTCTTCTTGATCGAGCTCCTGCTATCTGCTTCTTGCGGCTCACCGCCTGACCGCCGCTCACATAGCCACAGCTTGCTGCCCGCCTTGCGTCGTCACTCGCCCATGATTGCTGCACCACCGTCGGCCGCGCCATCGCCACCACGACCCCCTCTCTCCTTCCCCTTCCCCTATTTTTCCTTCGCCCCAACTCGCTCCTGTTCCGTCTCGCCCACGACCGCCACGCGCCATCGTTCCAAACGCCGTTGCCCCCATCGGCTTGTCACCACCATCCCAGCTTTCCCCTCAAGCCGCCGTCTCCCCTGCTGCTCCGGCGACGACGCAGCTGCCTCTGCTTCGCCCCCTGTTCTGGCCGAGCCTGTCGCCGTCGCCGCCCAGCAACTACTCGTCCCGTCGCTGTGGTCTCTGTGTAGCCCAGCTCGCTGGCCGTTCTCCTGCTCGCCTGGCCGAGCTCGTCACCGTCGCCATTGTTCGTCGCCACCGCAGTGTGGCCCAGCTAGTCGATCGGCTCGCTCACTAGCCAGCCAGGCCGCTCGCCCAGCTTGCCTGGCGACTTGCCAATCGCCTACCTGGGCCGTGACCAAGCATGCCCGGCCGAAATGCCTCGACCGTGGCCGAGCCCGTTGCTCGCACACCTGGCCGCCGTCTCGGCTGTGGCCGAGCCCGCCCAGCTGCTCGGCCATCGTGCCCAGCTGTTGCCTGTCTGCCTGGCTGAGCGCCTCGCCCGTGGTTGAGAGTCTCGGGTCGTGGCTGAGGATTGTGTCGAGGCCTTGCCCGTTGGTCTGCCGCTGCGCCCTCGCCCTCGCCCTCGTTGAGCTGCTACTGCCCCGACCGGGCTATTTTAGCCCCTTGCCGATTTTCCCCGGGCGAAACCTAGGTAAGTGACTCCTTAAACCCTACTTAGTATAATAGGTATTATTAGACTTGTTTAGGGATTGCTTCGTGTCGGTTTGATGGCTAAGTTAGGGCCCGATGTGAGGATTGCATGTGGCTAGTTCTTAGACTAAATTGTGGTGACTTTTGGGGTCATTTAGTGGCTGTTCATGGCTGGTTTGTTGTGGCATTTGTGAGTGAAATTCTATGCTCGAGAGTGGTCGACTTGTGTTGTTTTGTGGTTTGAACATGGCCGGCTTGAATGACGGAATTGAAAGCTATTGTAGTGAGTTTATGATTTGGAATTGGGCACTTGAAAAGTGTTAGATTGGTATTAGCGAATTGTGTTGTGGCGTGTGTGCATGAGGAATGTTCTGAGGCGTGGTTACGCGGAACTGAGCTCGGATTGATTGGAGGGCTGCCAACCTGAGGCATGGTTACGCGGGTGTGGCTAGAAAGATAAGAAATGACTTGAGGCGTGGTTACGCAGGTCGAGAAAAATGTCCTGAGGCGTGGTTACGCGGAACTGAGCCCGAATTAATTGGAAGGCTGCCAACCTGAGGAGTAGTTACGCGGGTCGAGAGAAATATCCTGAGGCATAGTTACGCGGGACTGAGCCTGGATTGATCGGAGAACTGAGCCTGAGGCGTGTTGACGTGGGCTGTGAGAATAGACCTGAGGTGTGTTGACGCGGGTCATGGATAGTTGCTCGGCCACGCATGCGAAATGCGTTTGGTTAAATTGAGTGAATGTACGTGGTTATGGCACTCGAGTGTTTATGTTATGTTCTTGAGTTATTATTACATTGTGGTGATTTAACTAATATGCAGAGTTGGCACTTGATTTAAGGCGAGGTAAGTATGTTTGTGTGGATTTGAGTGTGTTGGCTGTTAGATTGCATGTTAGACTCGTCTGGGTACACATTGGCCTAGGTGGGATATAAGTTGTCTACTTATTGAGATTTATTCTCATTTCTGTAGTGCAAATCATTTCAGATCCCTAACCTCGACCTTGATCATGCCGCTGCCTCGGTATTTTGGGGTCCCTATGCATACAATGCATGAGAAGACCGAGTACCCGGTAGGTCCAAACCAGACTTACATTAGGCACCTTATTTCAGTCTAGGTAAATGTGGGCTTAGCGGACTTGTAGCGACACACTTACTTGGCCTGGTTCTATCGTGATGGGTTGGAGCTAGTGGGCTCAATCCGGGATTTTGAGGGATGACAACACGGCAACGAGGATGCTGTCGATTAGGAGCCCAGGGACGTGTATGCTCCTGACGGTGAGATTCAGGACACTGAAGAGCCCTCGGAGAACCGTGGTCTCAAACCCGAGCTCGTACTAGAACCCGTAGTGCTTGCGGATCCCGAGCTCGAGGAGGAATTTGAAGAGCCCGAGCCCGAGCTAGAGCCCGTGCCAGAGCCCTTGGAGTCCGAGCACGAGAAAGAGCCGATCGAGATCAACTCTGACACGGAGTCAGAGTCTTCAGGGTCCGATTTAGATTGGGCACTGTAGAAGCGTTTGGGTGCCGGGCTTAGAAGCTTTTTGGTAAAGCCCTTTTTGTGCAGCTAGCTAGCTTACCCTGCCACTTGTCCCTTTTTTTATGGTGATGGTGGATGTAACCCTAGGAGCCTAATGTCTGACCGATTTCCGTTATTATGAAATTATTATTTTGTGCTATCCCTCTATCATTATCTTTTGTCTGGGTTGTTTTTATTTTGCTTCCGCTTGCGTATTCATGTGGGCATCTTGTTTGACTCGGCGACACGTCCTGCGATGTTGCGTTCGATACGATCACTGAGGGGTGTCACGAGCCTGTTAGGGTCCGGGGCGTGACACCCGCAGTTGATTTGGTATCAGAGCAAGGTCAGCTCAATCCAAGTTGATCTAAGCCTGGAGTGACAAGGAGCGATGACTTTAGGGTAGCCAGTTAAGGAGACTCGGCGACACGTCCTGCGATGTTGCGTTCGATACGATCACTGAGGGGTGTCACGAGCCTATTAGGGTCCGGGGCGTGACACCCGCAGTTGATTTGGTATCAGAGCAAGGTCAGCTCAATCCAAGTTGATCTAAGCCTGGAGTGACAAGGAGCGATGACTTTAGGGTAGCCAGTTAAGGAGACTCGCCATGCGTACCCCGGATTGTATAATTACGGTTGCTAAGTAATCTTATGCATTAATGTGAGAAGTGCAGGTGCGTCAGGACTTGAGGTAAGTGCACGAACCTTATTGGCTGGGATTGAGTGCTATTTGTGATTGGCTATCTGCTTAGTGAATTATTATTGTGATTCACTGCCTAGGGTTTTAGACTGGTATAGTTGGCTTAGGTCTCTAATTCGTGAATGGAATTATAGCAGGTAGGTGAGTATTAGATCCCGTGAGAATGAGTAGCCGAGGAAGAGGTCGGGGTCAAGGTTGAGGTCGCGTGGCCCCGCAAGCCGGAGTTGTAGAGGATCCCCGGGTGGATGGAATTCTAAGGGCACTACAAGAAGTCGGGATTTTAATAGGTAGACAGACTGAAGAGCGAAATGCTACCGTCGCTGCTGCTGCTGAAGCCGCTGTTGCCGCTGCCAACGAAGCCAATGGGAATAATGGAAACAATGGGAACCACGGGAATGGTGGGCACCCCGCTTAGGGCCAAGTGCAGGCAAAGAGACCGATGTCTAAGCTGGTTGAGCAGTTTTTGAAGCTGAAACCTCCAAGGTTTAATGGTAGAGGTAATACTGAGGCTGCACCTCAATGGGCGAAAGAGCTAGAAAAAGCTTTCGAAGTGCTAGAATGCACTGAAGAGGAAAAAGTAACCCTAGCAGTATACCAACTTCAAGAAAATACAAGCGACTAGTAGAGAGCCATAAGAGGCCAAGTGTTCCCTGCCGGTACTGCTTCGACTTGGATTATCTTTATTGAGACTTTTAACGGCAAGTATTTCTCGGAAAGTGCCCGAGAGCAGAAATTGGCAGAATTCATGAGACTTTGCCAGGGTCAGACATCGGTAGACCAATATGAGGCCGAGTTCGCAAGGTTGTCCAAATTTGTCCCAAGATGATAGAGGACCCAGTGGACAAGGCCAGGAGCTTCCGAGATGGATTGAAGTCGGACCTCTATAGTCCGATGATCTCACTGAACTTGAGAGGATATTATGAGATTTATGATCGGGCTCAGGCAATTGAGCGTGATTTGATGGATCGAGCTACCGCCTCTGGATCGCGGCAGGCTCCCGCTTAGGACAACCGTCGTTTTGGGAAGAGATCTATGACGGGAAATAATCGTTTTGTCCCTCCTATACAAAGAAATATCGAGAAGTCTAATCGCTTTCAGAACGCCCTGTGTAGGTTATGTGGAGGGAGACATGGGAATGGACCTTACCCAAATAGGAGCGGAGTGTGTTTTCGATATGGCGAAAGGGGCCATCAGATGAAGGACTGCCCCAATAATAGGCAGGCTAAGTCGCCTGCACTCCTGCCGCCGCCGCCCCAAAATGGAAATCAATTTGGAGCTATCCCGCCGGCCAATCAAAATAGGCCGCCGGCCTAAGGATGAGTATATGCAATGGCGAGGAGGGAAGCTCAGGACATGCCTGGCGTGGTCACAGGTACGATCTTTCTCTGTGATCATGCTGCATATGCTTTATTTGATTCGGGAGCGTCGCATTCTTTTATATCTGAATAGCTCGTTAAATTGTCTGGAGTTGAGCCGAAACCGCTTAAAGTTATGTTGTGTGTGACTACCCCGTTAAATGATAAAGAGCTGATTGCGTTTGGATGCCATAATTGTAAAATAGTGATTGGTGATAGGGAAGAAATGATAAATTTGGCGGTTTTAGCTATGTATGACTTTGATGTGATTATTGGTATAGACTGGTTAGTTAAACAGAAAGCTGTAATAGACTGTAATAACAGGGTGATCCAATTTAATCCGGTTGGACATCCTAAATTTGAATTTGTGGGAAACCGAGGGGGAACCTCGTTCCCTTGGATCTCGTCACTTGAGGTGACTAAGCTGTTACACGAAGGGTGCTAAGGATTTCGGGCGAATGTAGTTGATTCGACGGCTGGAGAGCCGAGACTAGAAGACATAGCCGTGGTGTGTAATTTTCCCGATGTCTTTCCTTAGGAATTATCGGGATTGCCACCTGATAGAGAAGTGGAGTTTGTAGTTGAGTTGGCCCCCGATACGAAACCGATCTCGAAAGCGCCCTATAGGATGTCGTTGTTAGAATTGAAGGAATTGAAAGTTCAGATGTACGAGCTACTGGATAAGGGCTTTATTCGTCTGAGTGCGTCTCTATGGAGAGCACCAATATTATTCATGAGAAAGAAGGATGGGTTTTTGAGGTTGTGCATTGACTACAGACAGTTAAATCAGGTGAGAAGGATGGGTCTTTGAGGTTATGCATTAACTACAGACAGTTAAATCATGTGACTATTAAGAATAAGCATCCACTACCAAGGATAGACAACCTGTTTGATCAACTGCAAGGAGCATCGATATTTTTTAAGATCGACTTGAGGACAGGTTACCACCAACTGAGGATTAAGAAAGAGGATATCCCAAAAACGGCATTTAGGACGAGGTATGGGCACTATGAGCTTACAATAATGCCGTTCGGATTGACCAACACCCCTGCAGCCTTCATGGATTTGATGAATCGAGTGTTCAAGAAATTCCTGGATTAGTTTGTAATCGTGTTTATAGACAATATGTTAGTATACTCAGGGAGTTCTGTCGAGCACGAGTTACATTTGGAAAAAGTTCTACGGACTTTAAGGGAACATGCACTTTACGCTAAGTTCAATAAGTGCGAATTCTGGCTTCATCGAGTGGCGTTCTTAGGACATGTGGTATCCGGGGAAGGAATTGTAGTGGATCCGATAAAGATCGAAGCTGTCATGAATTGGCCGAGACCGACAACAGTAACCGAGGTTCGGAGCTTCTTGGGTATAGCAGGTTATTACAGACGCTTTGTGGAAAAGTTTTTGGCATTAGCGACATCACTGACGCGGTTACTAAAGAAGGAGACAAGGTTTGAATAGACGGATAAGTGTAAAAAGAGGTTCCAAGAGTTAAAGCAAAGGTTGACGATTGCGCCAGTATTGATAATCCCGTCAGGTTTGAAAGGATATGAGATCTACAGTGACGCGTCGCTAAGGGGATTGGGATGCATGCTAATGTAACACGGAAGGGTAGTGGCATACGCATCGCAACAATTGAGACCGCACGAGCTGAATTATCCGACTCACGACTTGAAACTGGCCGCGATTATCTTTGTTCTTAAGATTTGGAGGCACTACTTGTGTAGGGAGAAATTTCAGATTTATACGTACCATCAAAGTTTAAGGTACTTGCTCTCCTAAAAGGAATTAAACATGAGACAGCGTCGTTGGATGGAACTCCTGAAGGACTATGATTGCAATATTTTGTATCACCCTAGAAAAGCTAATAAAGTAGCGGATGCACTATGCCGGAAATCAAGCATTGCGCATATAATGGTTAAGGAATGGACTCTGTTGGAGGGAGTTCGGGATTCGGAGTTTAAGTTGGAAGTAAGTCATGTCTCAAGTCTGCTTGCAGCATTGAGGATTGAACCGGAAATACAGACTAAGATTAAGGCTTTACAATCGATGGACCCGGAGATTCAGAAGATTTTGAAAATGGATGTCACAAAAAGGAAATCGGACTTTCAGATGCCCGAGGATGGGATTCTGAAGTTCCGTGGACGGTTGTGTGTGCTCAGTGATGCAGAACTGAAGGAAGAAATTTTGTCAGAAGCCCACTGTAGCAATTACAATATTCACTCAAGTAGTACGAAGATGTATCAGAATTTGCGACAGCATTATTAGCGGAACAGTATGAAAGTGGATGTAGCTAAGCACGTGGCTAAATGTTTAACATGCTAATAAGTGAAGGCGCAATATTGCAAACCGGGTGGAATGTTACAACCATTGGAAATCTCTGAGTAGAAATGGGAACACGTCACGATGGACTTTGTAATGGGATTACCGAGGAGCCACAGGGGTCATGATTCAATTTGGGTGGTAGTCGACTGATTGACAAAGTCAGCACATTTTCTGTCGGTGCGAAAGGACTTCGCCTTGGAAAGGTATATCGAAATATACGTGCGACAAATAGTCTGTCTGCACGAAGTGCTAGTGACGATTACTTCAAACCGTGATCCTAAGTTTACTATTGCTTTTTGGAAAAAGTTTTCATACAACATTAGGAACGAAGTTACAGTTTAGCACGACCTATTATCCCCAAACGGATGGCTAGTCTAAAAGGACGATTCAGACCTTGGAAGATATACTGCGGGCATGTGTATTAGATTTTAAAGATAGTTGGGAGGAACAGTTATATCTGATTGAATTTGCCTACAACAATAGCTATCAGTAAAGTATCAGAATGGCACCATTTGAAGCGTTGTATGGCAGAGCTTGCAGAACACCGGTTTATTAGGATGAAGTTGGTGAGAGGAGCATCACGGGTCCAGTGTTAGTTCAACAGTCAGTCAAAACAGTCAAAGTGATTCGGGACAGACTTAAGACTGCTCAGAGCCGCTAAAAGAATTATACAGACCGAAGACATAGGCATTTGGAATTTCAAGTGGGGGATCACGTTTTCCTCAAAGAATCGCCGATGAAAGGATTGTCACGATTTGACAAGAAAGGAAAGTTGAGCCCGAGGTACGTGGGCCCATTCGAGATCTTGGAGAGAATTGGTATTTTGGCCTATCATCTCGCACTACTGCCGAATTTGTCCTAAGTTCACAATGTGTTCCGCGTGTCTATGTTAAGGAAATACGAACCGGATCTGACCCACTTGCTGAATTATGAAGAAATAGACGTGGACGACAGAGCGTTGTTCGTGGAAAAGTCAGTAAGGATCGAGGATAGAATAAAATGCATACATGGTTGCTTTTAGGTTCCGTTTATCTCGCGAAAACTAAATAATTTGAAAAACATTTTCCTCAAAATGATCGCTTGTGTTGCTTATAAAAAATGAACGAATGAAAAATATTTTTATTGCTCACAAAAATATTTAGACACAAATTATTATTGATGATAAAAATATTTTTTATTGATTAATTATTTCAAACAATATAAGCGATTAATTTTAGAAATATATATTTTTCCCGAAATAAACAGAGTATGAGAGTCATGGACTTTTGCAAGAGCACAATTTGAGACTATTGAATTTGAGAGGCTACTGAAATTCTGAAGACTTTTCCTCTACATCAGATGCAGTGTTTCACGATTTCTATTGCGCGGTCACAACCAAATAATATTGGAGGCCCAAAAGGCTCCAACAAAGTTCTAAGGGAGGCCTAATAGTGTGTGTTTTCTTTGTTCATTAGAAATGGAGACTTAGGCTGGGTATGACAACTATTTTGTGTCTGGAAATAGATTCTGCTCAGAAATAACTCCTTTTGATTCCGCGCCCGAAAATAATTTCTAAGCATTTGAAAGCGTTTGGTAACTGCCAAAAATTTATATTCTTAGAATAGAAAAAGAACTGAAATGCGTTTGGTAACTATACAAAATTTCATTTTATTAATAATATTTTGAATTTTTTAATATTTCTTCCTTTTTTTATTTATTTTTTCTTTCTTTCCCTTCCCAGGGCCATGGCCGGTCGTTGGCGCCGGCGACCAACCATGGGCCAGGGTTGGCGAGGTCGGCCTCGCCTTGGCTGGGCGAGGCTTGACCTCGTTGTCGCCTAGGTTGTCGACGACGAGGTCGGCCTCGCCAGATCTAGGTGAGGTTGAGCCTTGCCTTGGTTGGGTGAGGCCTTGCCGTCGCGGTCGCGAACCACCCTCGCCGGCCCTAGCCTATGGCCGGTCGTCGGTAGTCGGCGGCCGGTGGTCGGCGGGTGGCGGGCAGCAGGCCGAAGAACAACAACAAACTAATAAAAAGAAGAAAATCAAGAAGAATCAGAAATGAAAAAATTGTTTCAGAATTAATAAGCTATTTTTTTTTGCTTCTTGATTCTGTTCCAAATTTGATTTTGGGAATAATTTCTTGCAAAATTGTGCCTAGGCACAAAAAATTTAACAAACGGATTTCTGCTCCCAAACTGATTCTGGGAACAAAAAAATATAAATTTTTACAATTTGGCAAGTTGCCAAATGGGCCCCTGATGGATCATAAAAATATAAATTTTTGCAATTTGGCAAGTTGCCAAATGGGCCCCTAATGGATCATACCCTTTTCTTTTAATGGCGAGGAAGCTCATTTTAAGTAGAGGAATTTGGAGCACATGAAATACCCTACTTTCGTCCAACAAAATAAAAAATACGTTACTAGCATCATGGATCAAATAAGACATAAGTCAACGTAATAAGGATTTGCTGATCCTACAAGAATTTTTCAAGTGCTAAGAGTGGGAGATCATCGCTTCGAGCTACTTGTTTTCCTCTCGTGGAATATGTCGTAAGAGCATCAACGTCCCACTTCTTCAGCTTTCTTCCAGTTGGATAGAATCAGGTGAGCGTAGCAAGGAACTACAGTGTTCGATGTAAAGACTTTCCAGTGATTCCAGTCTGTATTTCAACCAGTCTCGAACAGTACCACACTTTGAGGTCCTTGAGATTCTTGTAGTTGGATAAGTTGGAAAGGTCCACAACTTCAAGAAATCTGCAATTGTCAACTGTAAATTTCCACAAACCGGAGGGAAGCAGCTGTCCTACGCAGCGCAGGTTGTCGCTGTTCTTGAGTTCAAGTTCTTTTAGACAGCGAAAGCAACCCAAATATGATCTTATGCTGGTGATAATTGAAAGTTCCAACTTACAATGTGGGCTGGAGATGTCTGGACCTCTTTCTAGAGTACGGGGAGGGACTTCGAATGTGAAGGGAAAACATAATTCCAGATTTCTTAAACTCACTAAGTTGGAGATCTCTGTTTCCTGGTATGGTTGTCGTTGAGCTCGAAGTGGCCAGCTATGGAGCTTGACGGTGGTGAATTCGAGGCGACGGAGAGGGAAATCTCTCCTTTTTTTTGGCGATCAGAATCCATTCTGTTAGAGCCAAACTTCTAGAAAAGTTCATGTGAGAAATGACTTTGGGCTAAAGGAGAATCAGACTAGGCCTTTCTTGTGGACTTTCCGATTTGGACAGAGACCAAATTATTAATTTTTGTATATTTTCATATTACTTATGCCTTTATCATTCTAAATTCATTTATAACTTATTTACCAAATAGAACTAACCCATATAATATAACTACTCAGCCATTAAATATGGGTTAAAAATGGGTTTGTCTACTTGCCATGTCTAGAGATTTCATAAGCCGGAACCCAAGTGTTAAAACACGAAATGGAAAGTGCGCAAAACCAACCTATCGAGTGGATTCCGCCAGCAAGACACTCTCTGAAGTTGATATGGAAGGATCGTGGATCGAAGAGTCGACGGATGGTGCGATTGCAAGTGTATGCTGAGATCCGAGTGGAATTCTTGTTGACGGATATGCAAATGTGGTCAGAGCTCCCTCCTCTGCGATTGCTGCTGAAACCCCTTGCCTTATCAGATTGCAAAAGAAAGCCGACCCAGCTCAAGTGGGTTAACGTGCCCTATTGGCACCGCGAGGCAAATCAACAGGTGGATTAGACTGTTAAAGCCCATCGCAAGCGGGCCCGCTTAATCCCTACAGGCCATGTTAGATATCTTATGTTCAGCAACTTACAAACTCTGTCCTGTTCTAGGATTAAAGCTTCACGAAGCGATCAGGTTTCTTCGGAAAAGAAGAAAGAGAAGACGAGGAGGCACAGACAGAGATCCAGTGCTTAGTATCAGACGTGATGCGACCTGCGAGTCGGTGGGGATTGTTTTTATTTTTCTGTCGCAGGTAAGAAATGGGGTGGGATATATATAGGGTTAATATCATGAAAAACTTCAAAGTTGTATATTTGTGATAAATTTACCCTAAATTAATTTTTTGACCACCAAAAATCTCAAATTGGTATATCTGTGATAAATTTACCTCAAATTAATTTTTTGATCACGAAAAATTTCAAACTAGTATATTTGTGACAAATTTACCATTTTTGAATTTCCGTTAAATTGGATTAATATCACAAACTGGTATACATGTGACAAACAAGGAGTAAAACCCCAAATTGGTACACTCGTAAATTATTACGTGTCATTCAACTCAATAATTTGTTGGTAAAATATAATAAAAACTAATTTGTCACATGTATACCATTTTGGATTTTTTTATGGTCAAAAAATTAGTTTGGAGTAAATTTATAACAAATGTACCAGTTTGAAATTTTTCATGGTATTAATCCTTATTTGTAATAGGGGAGTATTTTAAATTAAGTTGACATGTTGGTGATCGAGCGATGTCGAGAATATTTTTAATTACTATTTGAAGATTTCAAGATTAGCTCTTCTTATTTTCTTGATCCTGGAAGTATATTTTGGATATTTTCAGGATTGCTTTTATCTAGACCAGGAATTTGATGTTTATTTGAATTTTGTATTATAGATGATGCATCTTTTTTTCTTGCTTGAAGGTGACTAAAAGGAATCGTAAGTTCTTAACTGTAATTACCCAGGTTACTTCATTGCAACACACAATTGAGTTATTGAATAAAGTTTCGCTCTCTGGAATTATCCTTACTTCCTTTCTTTTTGTTCTGTTGCTTGTCCTTTCTGGTGGATTTTGAAGGTTCACGAGCGATGGAGAGATTTCTGTATTTTTGGAATGGCCAACCAAATCGGTGGATTCGATTAAGAGAGTCTCTTCCTTCTTTTGGTGTTCCGTACGTCCCAACGTATTTTTGAGCCATAGACCCACAAATGAAACCTGGTTCTCATGCCTTTTTGGTAACATGGACTTATTATCAGTTGGTGACGACCCTATGGCCAAACACCAAGAAGTAGCATGTAAGGGCTAAAGATGTCAATTGGCGCATAAAGCCTAAAAAGGAGGGGGAGAAAATTGATGGTTTTCCCTTGGCCTAATTATTTATAATTACGCTACTACAATGTACAAACACTTTGTACCGTCTCTCAAATATTTTTTTTTAATAAGCCTTATTTTATCATATCCTATCCCATTTGATTCTTTATCTAGGATGTCGAGAGTCGAGTAAAGATTGGATCTTCATTTAAACAAGGCCCATTCTATTATTGATGTTGTTGTATAAGTCACTTATAATTTTCATGTATTCTTCACTTATGTACCTTAGTAATATAGGCACCTTATGCTTTGTCCACCAGTTTGACCAGTTGAACCTGGTGAACTATAGGTTTGACCAGTTCTAGACCTCCAATGCTAAAGAGTACTAAACCGGACCAGAGGCCGGGTGCAAATGAAAGTGCAAAATATCCTTTAATTAACGATTTAATGTCTCCACCTCTCTTGGTTACGTGAGACGAACTAGAGGCATAACATATCATACTCGAAGGGGCCCTTGCTTTTCTTGAAAATCTCTATTTCCCCTTTATTTTAGGCAGCAGCAAGCCGGGAAGAACCACAAATTTAGGAAATCGTTAACTAGGTTAAAGAAAAATTTGCTGTTAATTTTCGCCACCCTTTTTGCCGACAAAAGACATTGAAATTGTCGTCTTGCTATCTGTTTGTAATCACTCGTACCTATAAACCTGCACTGATTTCTCTCATTGAGTGACACAGATAGGAGACTAAAGTCTCTTTTCAAGTGAGTTAGCCCTAAATTCTTTTAGTAGCTAAGCACAAAGAAATGCAGTAAGTAACTACTAATTATTACCTAAACATATATTCTCATAATCCTTAATATTAAAACTCCAAAAACTCTTCAATTTTTTGTTAGTGATCATATATAATTAAGTTTAGACCAAAAAATACACATATAATTCAGTAACTACTAATTATTCAACATATGTAATTAATTAGAAATGACATAGCTTTTCATATATTAGATGAATCTTAAACATACTTTTTTAGAAACATAAATGTTAGATTAGTGGTATAATTGACCTTTTTTTATCTAATTAATGTGAAAGGTAATGGTTTCCTAGTAAGGTACAGAGAACGGAGTTTTTGCGATGATGTGACAAAACTGCAAAGCTCCACGTTACAATTGAACAAGAGTCGCGTCGATGCCCCTGTTGCAAAGAGTATTCCATTCTCCAACATTGTTTTCAATATTCAAAGTTGTGGTGTACCTCCTAGGAACTCCAATTTTATTTCTAAATAAATTAAAGAACTGATGTTGGAACTAAATAATTCTTACGGCCACAGCCCTAAGCGCAGAATATAGACTAGATCTGGAGCATGAAGTGCTTAACGATTTTCATAGATCTATGCGTAGAAAATGGAAGAGGAGCATAGATAATGTCTAAATAGATCAGATTAATCATGATTCACGTGTTTATTAGCGATACATAATTACGAAGTGGAGTCCTTATGTTATCTACTCCTTTGATTACAAGCTTTTTCAACTATGGCAGACTGAAAGGTCACGATGGCTTTGAGCTATACTTCTCCTGGGATTTTACCTTTGGAACAACATTCAATGTCGCAGTACTCCAGCTTCTTCAAATTGGATAGATCAGGTAAAGTTAGCAAGGAACTATAGCCTCCAATGGTGATCGATTGTAGCGATTCCAGTCTGTCAAGACCTTGAATCTCGACCAGTTTCCGACAACTCCACAGAAAAAGGTCCTTCGGACATTTTAAGTAAGATAAGTTGGGCAATGTATGAAGGAGGGGGCAAAATTCAATTGACAACACTTGTAGCTTCTCTGGACTTTCAAGCCCACTGAGCTCGCTAAACTCACAGGACGACAGTTCCAGGCACTGTAATGATCTTAAACCTTCAAGGCCCTGAATATAGGAAATCGCAAAACTGAGACTTAACTCCAACAACTTCTGCAAGTTGGAGAGACTATACTTTGTAGAACATTGCAGTGGGAAACTGTAAGTTTCCTCAAACTAGAGGGAAGCAGTCCAATGTGCCGCAGGTTCTTACAGCGGACAAGTAGAAGTTCTTTCAGGCAACAAAGGTGATCCAAATCTGATGGTATGCTAGTGATGCTTGGAAGTTCCAATCTTAAGTACTCCAGTCTCAATAGTTTCCCAATCCACCATAGCTTGTAAGTTCTATCGATTTCCAAAGCTGTGATGGAGGTTGAGGTGGGAAAACTCAATTTCAAATTTCTCAGATTCGACATGTCCGAAACTTCTGCTATTGAAGAGAGATATAAACTTATTAAACTCGGGGGAAGCTCTGGAACTTTCTTCACACGAGTTTCTGTTAATTTGAAAATCTTCAAGAAAGATAGTCTTGCAACATCATTGGGAATCATCTGTAATGCCGAACAATCCTCTCCGTGAGTCTCTTCCAGTTTCTCCCACATCCCAATTGTCGCCGGTAGCTTTGTTATGCAACTTCTGTTCATCTTCAAGACTTTCAAGCTCTTTAGTTGAACAATCGAGCTAGACAACTCTATAATTCCTGTGTCTGAGATATTCAATTCAACTAAAGATTTCAGCAAACCAGTTGATTCTGGAAGTCGTGTTAGCCTTGGAGCTCCACAAATGGACAAGCACTCGAGATTCAAAAGTGCCCGATTGAGCTTGGGACATGACTAATGCCTAGACTTTTTTCCACAGATGGCCAATCGCTTCCATATCTTTTTCCTGCAGAGGACTTTCTATCCATGATAGCTTTGACTTCTACATATGACCAATCCTTTCCATGACTTCCTAGTGCAGAGGTCACTCTATCCATGAACAGCTCAGTCAAAGCTTTCAGAGAACCTAATTTAGGCAATATCCAGAGAGAACAACATCCATTTAGATTCAAGTGCTTCAGACGCCTTAGTTGACCAATGGATGGATCAATCCAGTTCAAATTTTCACATCCCTCAAGAATTAGTATTTCTAATGAATGTGCTGATTGGTCTGGAGTTACAGTCAACCAGCGGCAACAAGAAAGATTAAGGACCTTCAATTTCGTAGCCACCTGTCAAATCATATTTTTTAAGAAATTGCATTAGTAGAAACTTTGCAAGACGTAAACGAAATATAATGTTACTCCATCAATGTAGCCATAAACAAATATCCTGACTAAAGAAAGAGCTACACCAAATCTCATACTTTACATTTTTTACTTGCGTTCTCTTTATGCGACAAAATTTAATGAATTTACAATAGAGTTGAGCCAGTCAATATTGTTTATTCCTTATATCCTCTATTTAGTAAATGAAATTGCATTATCAAGATTTTCAATCTAACTAGTATTCGAGTTTATCAAAGTATTTGCTCAAAATGTTAGTTGAGAATTGTGATGAAAATGAGAGGAATGTAATATCCTATACATTACCAAAATAAAGATTAGAAGACCTATATAGAAATAACAATTAGACTTAAGTACAACTAATGTAAATTACATATAACTTAGCCCGAAAGAGTAATCCCAATATAATCTAACATCCCTCTCAAACTCAAGGTAACTTGAAAGAAGTCAATTGGAGTTTGGCGAAAAGATCCAAAAAACACTCAAATGGATGTGTCTGGATGAAGATATTAACACTTTGATCAGCAGATGAAGCGGAGACGAGTTGTACAGTGTCATTAGGCACATGACATCGAATGAAATGACAATTAAATTTCAATGTATGACATCATTATGTGCTATTAGGGAATTCTTACTCTTGCTAAGTAACATTGGCCTTTATTGGCCTGCCAAGCGCCAGCATCTTTTCTCAAGATTCGTCCCTGCCCGTGGGCTCGTTTGATAAAACAAAAAATAAGTGGTGAAACTTTAAGCATTGAAAATTGTTGAATTCTCTAAGTACCGAAAATGAAAATGTTTTTATAACAAATGACATTAAATAATAATTTTTATTTGTGTCTTGCCAAATATAGAATAGTGAACATTGTTGGATAATTGGTAATATTACAGTTTTTATTGAAATTTTTTTCACTTGACCAATTAAATAAGCGCTTCCTTACATTTTATATTAAGTGATTTATACTTAAAACAATCCATTAAGTTGTATGGAGTTAGAGGTTATTAAAAGTACTTAATGTGGTTATCAAACACACGTATAGTACGTCCAATTTTGGGTTAGGTCTTATTAGTGCCACTACAAAAAAACATGGATTTTGCCACGAAAATTTGCGACGGAAATTTTTCGTCGCTAATTTGCGACAAAATTTGCGACGGATTTTTTTTCCCGTCGCAAATTAGCGATGAAAATTATTCGTCGCTAATTTGCGATGGAATTTGCCACGAAATAAAAGTTCGTCGCAAATTTGCGACGGAAAATAAATCCGTCGCAAATTAGCGACGAAAAATTTCCCTCGCAAATTAGCGACGAAAAATAGTAAATTTGCGACAGAATAGTAAATCCATCGCAAAATAAATTTGCGACGGAAAAAAAAGCTGTTGCAAATTTGCGACGGAAAAAAAATCGGGCCAAATTTGCGACGGAAAAAAAAATCCGTCTCAAATTTGCAACGGGAAAAAAAAAACCGTCGCAAATTTGTGCCGGAAAAAAAATCCGATGCAAATATGCGACGGAAAAAAAATCCGTCGCAAATAAAATCGGACGCAAATTTGCGACGGATTTATTATTCCGTCGCAAAATCCGTCGCAAATTAGCGACGGAAAATAAATCCGTCGCAAATTTGCGACGGAAAAAAATTCCGTCACAAATTTGCGCTTGAAATAAAATCGGACGCAAATTTGTGACGGAAAAAGAAATCTGCGACGGCAAAAAAAATCCGTCGCTAATTTGCGACGAATTTTATTCCGTCGCAAATTTGCGATGGATTTATTTTTCCGTCGCAAATTTGCGACGGATTTATTATTCCGACGCAAAATCCGTCGCAAATTAGCGACAGAAAATAAATCCGTTGCAAATTCGCGATGGAAAATAAATCCGTCGCAAAATAAATTTGCGACGGAAAAAAAATCCGTCGCAAATTTGCGACGGAAAAATAAATCCATCGCAAATTTGCGACGGAATAAAATTCGTCGCAAATTAGCGACGGAAAAAAATTCCGTTGCTAATTTGCTACGAAAAACAATCAAAAAAAGGATTTAGCCATGGAAAATTAGCCACGGATTTAGATTTAGCCACGGAAATAAAATATGTCGCTAATTAGTGACAAATTTAGCAGCGGAAAAATCAAATAAATGTTAGGAATTAAGTAAAATAACAGTTAGTAGTAGAAAATTAATTGGTAGTAAATCGTAAAATGGGATTAGTAAGTCATGCAAAAAGAAGCATGACTCAATATAAAAATTGGTAAGTTAAAAACCAAATGGGTAAGCAACTCAAATTAGAGTTGACAATCCAAAACTAATTGGTAACTTAATTGGGCAAAAGTTAATGAGGCATACAAAAAAGTTGATAATTTCATGTAATAGAAGGTAAATTCAAAGCTGGTAGAAAATTAGAAATGTATTTTTGTTAGAGATAAGAAAAATCGGTCATTTCAAAATAGAAAACCAAATAAACATAGATAAGTAACTCAAATAAAAGAAGGTAACATAAAACTAGTAAGTAACTTGATCGAAAAAAGTTGGTAATCACTCTAATAAAAAGTTAGTAATTTCTAAAAGAGCCAGTAAATTTAAAAAGTTGGAAACCAATGCAAATAAAAGTAGCAACTTAATAAAAACTAGTAAATTTGAGAAAATAACAAATAAATGCTAGTAACTCAAATGAGATTTGGTAATCCAAAACTAATTGATTTGATTGGAGAAAATTTACTCAAATCACGCAAAGAAAGCCAGGCTGATAGTTTCATATAATACTCGATAAATTTAAATTATTGATAAGAAATATAAATAAAAGTTCGTAAACAATGACAGAAGCTTTGTTTGGTTAGAGATTAGAGAAGTTGGTGTAGAAAAAAAATGAAAATAAACATTGGTAAGTAACTCAATTAGGAGTCGGTAATGCAATATGGTAAACTTGATAGAGGAGAAGTTGGTAATCACTCTAAGGGTGCATTTGTTTTGCGAAAAACTTAATGGTAAAGGAAAGTATTTTTCGGAAAATCATTTTCCATGAATACACTTAGTTTTCATTTGTATAGTGATATACGATGGAAATCGTTTTCTGATGTTTAGGTTTCATTAGAAAATGATTTCAATCTCATGACTTTATTTTAGATAAAAAAAATAAAAGAATTTTTAAATATTTTTATTTTAAAAAATCGAATTTCTTAATTATTTTTTATTTCTCTTTTTTTTTTTGTAAAAATTTGAATTTTTTAATTCTTTTTTAAAAAGTCATCACTAAACCCGTCGCATACAAAATTGGTCGCAAATTGCGACGGATTTAAAAAATTCCGTCGCTAATTTTGCTTTGCCCGCCCTGACCCCCATTTTCTCTCTCTGTCTCTCTCTGCTGTTCCTCAGATCCCCTCACCCCCTGCTTCCGCTTCTTGCTTCTGCTTCTTCCCTCTCCCCCACACCCCTAAACCTCTCGCGCTCGCTAAGGGTTTTCGGTACCCCTTCCCCCCCTGCGCTTCCTCCGGCGACTCCTCGCCATGGCCTCCGGAGCCCTAGAGGCCGCAGAGCCCGAAGGGGCGGCGGCTCCTCCCCCCGTCGAGGGCAAGGAGGAGCTCCCCGAGAAATTAGAGGCGGAGGAGGCGGAGCAAGAGGACCGAGAGATCGCCGCTCCGGAGGAGGAGGCCAAGGCTTCCGACGAGGAGGCTCTGCTGGTCGCCGTCGACGCGGAAGAGCGGCAATCGACGGCGATGGTGACGGCCTCGATCGCAGCGCTTGACGACGACACGGTCCGCAGCATGTCGATCGGAGCTGTTTTCTCCGACTTCGTGAGTCTCGATGCTTTCTCCTCGATTCCTTCCGCCGAATGCGAGTTTGAAAATGGCTCGAACGTCTGATTTTGTCCTCAGGAGAGTGTGTGTATGTGTGCGCGCGCGTGTGGGTGCGTGGCGAGTGCCTAGTATGGGTTTGGAAATGATTCGACGGTTTTAGGGTCTAGATTACAGCGAATTGCAGTCGAAGTGTGGTTTGTAGTTGCAAGCGCCTTTTGTGTTGGTGGTTTATCCTCTTTTTGTCGTGTGTCAGCGGTGCAGAGTTAGTCGGTTGTCCGGAGGAAAAGTCGACTGCTGGATATGCTTTGATGTTGTGAAGGGTCATGTGAATGATTCTTTTCGTTTTTCCATGAGCTCATTTGGATTGACGCCTCGATTTGTTCGCCAATATATGTGTTCTGAAGCTCTTTAAATCGGTCTTTTTGGTGTTTCCTTCACGTACGATGCGTTGGTAGTGAAAAAAAAAGACTTCTTTAACGCGGCCTAAGTGAGGAACTTTCCATCGCCAAAATGACGTGCAATGTGGCCACAATGAACTAACTTCTGAAGACATGCGGTGGTTTCTGAAGAGAGTTGATGAGTGATGTGCGAATTTTTCCTTGTAAAGGTTTGTTTGGTAATTCCTTGGTGTGGTGTGAGCTTGATCCGATTGTTATCCTGCTCGCAGGTTAGGAAAATAAATTCACTTGATTTTCACCGTAAGGATGATCTTTTGGTCACAGCCAACGAGGATGATTCAGTGAGATTGTATGATATTGCAAATGCCAGGTGAGTTTGCTCTTTAAAGCCAGTGGCTCCTTTTCTTTCCAAATGTCGGAATTGCATTTTGATGCCTGAAAGCTTATTTGGAAGATATCCTTATGGTTAACGTCCTTTGCTAGCTTCCTTGAGATGTACTGCTCTATTCAACGGTGAAACTCGAGGTGTTCTCTTTGTAAGGTTTCTTCAGTAAAACAGCTTGTTCGTTGATGAGCTGCAGGTTGCTCAAGACAACCTATCACAAGAAACATGGCACTGATCGCGTGTGCTTTACACATCATCAAAATTCCATCATATGCTCTTCGATGCACAACTTAGAAACTGGAGGTCTGTTTTTTTCCATGAAATGGGCAGTATGCTATCTGATTCAAACAGTAATTTTCAGGAAGGATAGTAACTATTTCTTTTTCTTTGAATGTTCAGATTCCTTAAGATATCTATCAATGTATGATAACCGATGCCTCCGCTACTTTAAGGGACACAAACAGAGGTTTGAGTTCTATAACTTAATTATTAGCAGGAAGAAGGAGCTAATCTAGTGCTGTGATGGCTACTGGCCTGCTATTGTATTCCATGTTCCTATTTCGGGTAGTTAAGCATGAGGCTGTTTTAGCTATCTAGTGTTGTTGATACTTGTGATTTTTTCCCGATGTCATCTATCTCGAGCTTTTTCTTCAGATTTTGTTATAATGATTCATCTTTCGTTTCTGCTGTAGAGTTGTTTCCCTGTGCATGTCTCCAATCAATGATAGCTTCATGTCAGGCTCTCTTGACCACAGCTTGAGAATGTGGGATCTTCGTGTGAATGCTTGCCAGGTTGGTTGCTAGTTTCAGAAGGAAAAAAATTCAATGGCTAAAGTAGAGTTGTTGACATAAGTAGAGCTAGTGGAATCAAGTTTGGTGAGTAGCATCGACCATAAAGAGTCATTACTGGAACATGTTAGCTTTAATGCACATCCTTTGGATTATAAGAATACGTCAGGAGTCCTGACTAGCTTATGAAAATTTATCAATGTTTGCTTTTACCTGTTATTTAAATGTTTCCACTTTCCGGATGTCTTTCCATGCAAATGAGTTTTTCAAATCTTGAATTTAGACATAGAGATTAAGGTATTTTTATTTTCAAAACCAAATGGCTTGACATCTTTCTGTTAAATGTATTGAGCTTGGGGATCATAAGTCTGTATTTTTTGACATGTGTTATTCAAATGAAACTGTGATCACGAATGGTTTTAAGATGCAATTATATCCATACTTATTTGTATCCTTTCCTAATCCTCTTTCTGCATATGTCTAGATAACCACATAACAACCAATAATTTATTACTTACCCCCTTTTTTTTCGCTTTCTTAGCATACCTCAATTCATTGTGCTTAAATGTTACGCTTGTTAGATATTTCAAAATTTAGGAATCAAATAAGATCTTTAAATTGTTGGTTGTAAATGCACAATTCTTCGCGTGCAGGAATTCTAGTACATATTTTTTTTTGGGCAAATCATATGGAATGTTTTCATTTGAACTTTGATGTGGAGTATATATTCTATCTAGTATATAGCGAATCCTATACAAGCACATGGAAATGCCGTTGGCAGAAGGCGAGCAATGATATTACTAAAACACAATTTTGAAAAACATTTTGCTGAGACGCACAAAAAAGGGAAGAGCTGCTGATCTTGCACTTCCACCTAGAATTGTGAGTTCTCTTGCATATGTGTACAATTGTAATTCGGCATGTCGAAGATTTTTAACTTAAATCCACCGCTTCCTGCTCTCTTCACTTTCCCTACAGGTTACTTTGAGGCGGGATACACTGGACATTAGAGAAGAGGATTATTACACATCATTGTACAATGAGAGCCAATCTAACCTTGTGCGGTGTGCATATTGATTGGTAGGTCCGTTAATCTAGGCTTCTTAATTTGCTTTTTTAGAGAATCAATTAGACTGAAAATGTGTCACCAGAAATTTCTAGCAATTGCTTTCATGGCCTAAAGATATATAAATGTTCTAAGTGCAATCCTTTTAATTTTGGATGCGAAATTTTGGCAATTGTAGGTATTTCACTTTCTTCTCTGGGCTTGTGGGACTTTGAGTATCGCATTGTATGTCAACAAGTGAATGTCACTTCTTTGGAGGAGGTGATGAAGCACTTCATGCAAACCTTATAGGAGAAAGCAGAGTGGGCGCAAGATTGGAAGTATCTTTTCATACATATCGGGGATAAGCTTTGCTTCAGCATCATATGTTCCTGCTCTGGAAAGAATTGCCACCTTGAGGTTGCTTAAGCAAGTGCTTTAAAGTGCTCAAAATTATTTATTCTCTCATTATGTGTACTATAAAGAAAAATATATGTCATTCTTGTGGAAAATGCTGATGAATGTATTTCATTTTCATATTATTATAATATTTTGATGTTATTAAGTGCTTAATCAATGTTAAATATAAATTGTAGGAATTAATTTTGCTGTTAATTAGATTTAAAATCGAAGTCATCCCTAAACAATATTCGTCGCAAAGTTCGTTGCTAAAGAATTAATAAAAATTCGTCGCTAAATAATTAATAAAAATTCGTTGCTATTATTGACCCAAAAAAAAATTACGGACCCAAAAAAAATTGGCAAATTAGTGATGAATTTTTTATTTGGTTGAAATTAGCGACGAATTTTGCCATGAATAATTAGCGATAAATAATTAGTGATGAATTTTGCGACGAATTTAGCGACGAATAATTAGTGACGAATTTTGTGAAGAATTTTGCGACGAATAATTTGTGACGAACTTTGCGACGAATAATTAGCGACGAATTTTGCGACGAATAATTAGCGACGACTTTTGCGACGAATATATTTCGTCGCAAATTAGCGACGAAAATTGATATTTTTCGTCGCTAAATTTTGCGAAGCCGAATTAGCGACGGAATTTTTTTTGTCACAAAATTCGTCGTTAAAACCTTATTTTTTTGTTGTGGAATTTTGCGACGAAATTTGCGATGGATTTTGCGACTAAATTTGCGACGAAATTTGCGACTAATTTTGCGACGAATTTTGCGACGAATTATTTGCGACGAACTTTGTGACGAATTTTGCGATGAATTATTTGCGACGAATTTTGCGACGAATTATTTGCGACGAATTTTGTGAAGAATTTTTTTCCGTCGCAAATTTGCGACAGAAATTTAAATTTTCCGTCACAAAATTTTGCGACGACCTAGTAGCGACGGAATTTTTTCCGTCGCAAAATTCGTCGCAAATTCGATTTGCGACGGATTTTTGCAAATTTTTCGTCGCAAAATTCGTCGCAAAAATCATGTTTTTTTGTAGTGTGCCTCCAGTGTACTTTGTTAGCCTTATGTAATAAACAAAGTTTACTTTGATAATGCACTGATTGTGCAAAATACGAGAAAAATGTTTGGAAAATGACGATTTTTTTATTTGGATGTTTAGCTTATTTTTTCAGAGCACTGTTAACAAAAACCTTTTAGATTTTCTTAAGGTGCATATAAGGAAGAGAAGAAGATAGTATTTTCTTGAAAGTACAAAAAAAGTTACCATAATTACTATAAAAAATCTTAAATTACATGATTACCCTCCTTTATTTGTCACTTAAGATTTAATTAAGGTACTCGGGGAGAGGGGAGAGCAAATTTCCCTGAAAAATAGAAACCTCTCTTGTCATCTTTTTATAGAAGAATTTGTGCACACGTAAAATTGCATGTATTTCCAATTTTGGATATATCACATATATTTGATTTTAAGAGTGTTTAATTATATATAAAAAGGAAAATTTAGTCGGTAAAAATACAAGAGGAAACTGAGAATGTGGAGTTTCTTATATTTAAAAAGGAAAAATAGTAAAGAGGGGAGTAGGAATGTGGAGTCAATGAAGTAGGGGTGTGCAAAAGAATCGCGACCCGCCCAGACCGCCCAGAACCAATGGTTCCCAAGGGAACCGGTCCGGTTTCCGGTTCCAATTTTTTTGGAACCGGTGGGTACCGGTCCGATTCCCGGTTCCCGGTATGGAACTGCCTACTCGCCCACCCAGACCGGACCGGTAATATAATAATAATATATTTATTTATTTAATTAAAAAATTTTGATAAAAAAAAAAGAAAAACATAATTGGACACTCATAACTCTCTGCTCTCTCATCTCTGGAAAAAGGAAAATTTAGTTAGTAAAAATACAAGAGGAAACTGAGAATGTGGAGTTTCTTATATTTAAAAAGAAAAAATAGTAAAGAGGGGAGTAGGAATGTGGAGTCAATGAAGTAGGGGTGCACAAAAGAATCGGGACCCACCTAGACCATCCGGAACCACCCAGAACCGGATCGGAACCGGCGGTTCTCAAGGGAACCGATCCGATTCCCAGTTCCCGGTGTGGAATAGCCTACCCTCCCACCCAGATCAGACCAGTAATATAATAATAATATATTTATTTTTTTAATAAAAAAATGTGACAAAAAAAATTTAAAAAAAAAAGAAAAACATAACTGGACACTCATAACTCTCTGCTCTCTCATCTCTGGACACTCATTTGATGGGCACCCACTTGATTTATGGATGATGTGGTTAATAGAACCGATCACAGTATAGGAATTGTATGGAAAGTTATGTTCTTTTCTTTTTGTTTCGTTGATCCGATGTTGGTCCACGGATTTTTTTTTATTTGTCCAGGAAAATTTGATAGGACCGGTTCCATGGACCCACCCAAGAACCGGACTAAACCGGCGGTCCGGTTCTCGGGTGGGTCCATGGAACCGATAGGCGGTTATCGGTTCCAAAAAATTGGAACCGGTCCTTAGCGAGGCTGTCCACGGTTCTGGGGTGGGAACTGTCCACCCGGACCATGCTCACCCCTACAATGAAGTACAATCGATATGTAAAGTTTAACACGTGATTATTTTATTTCATCTTTTAAAATTTTTCCATTTGTTCTCGGAACAATTTTTTACCAATAAGTTTATGGCATTTGCGGAAGAAAGAGGGATAGAGATCCCTCAAAAGTAGAATTCATCCTAATACTTTTACAAAAATAGCAAGTGATCGCAACTCGTAGTCTCAGATGACTCTTTCAAGATGGTGAGTTTTTGAAATCCGATACATCTTCATCTTCGCAAGTGATCACAGGTTGTAGCCTTGGAGTCTCACCCTCCGCAAGTAGTCGCAACATTTAGCCTTAAAGACTGAAGTGTCCGAAATCTCGTTTCTTTTAATATGGTGAATTTATATCATAGTCTTCGCAAGTGATCGTAGGTTGTAGCCTCAAAGTCTCACCCTTTGCAAGTGATCACAACCTGCAGCCTCGAAGTCCGACCTATTCGAAATCTCATTTCTTTTAATATGGTGAGTTTATATCATAGTCTCCATAAATGATAGCAGATTGTAGCCTCAGAGTCTTACCCTTTGCAAGTGATCGCAACCTATGACGCTTTTAAGATAGTGAGTTTCAAAACCCAGAACGTCTTGGTCTTCATAGGTGATTGCAGGTTTTATCCTTGCAGTCTCACTCTCTGCAAGTGATCGCAACTTGTAGACTCGAAGTTTAAAGTGCCCAAAATATCTCTCTATAGGGTTTTATTCCCTCTTGCCATTGATAGGGTTTTAGCCTATGGCTGCGTTTGGTCGACCGGATAAAAGCCAGGATAGGATATGTTTTATCCTATCCTGTGTTTGGTGGTGGTCCAGGATAGGATAAGGTCGGATATAGACCGGATATAGACCGGATAAAAAAATCCGAGGGGGGAGGTGGGATAGACCCGGATAGGATTTCTAATGCCTATTTTTCTAGAAATCCTACGCTCCACTTGCCATCATCTTCATCCCCACATCTTATGCGCTTTCACCAAAAAAATTTCTCAACTTTTTTTCCTTCACCAACTACTCCGGACCCTGTGAATAGCAAAAAACTAAAATAAAAATTATCCTATCCGACTTTAAATCCGTAGTCCACCAAACAGTGGACAGGATATGAAAAAATCCTAGGATTTCTTATCCCATCCTATCCGGTCCTATCCTGTTTAGAAGTCCGGACGACCAAACGCAGTAGGGTTTTACCCCCTTTGCCGTCCATGGGATTTTTTTTTTTTTGGTAAGGTCCATGGGATTTTTAGTCTCTAGGTATTCCTATAGCTGCGTTTGGTCGACCGTATAAAAGTCAGGATAGGAAATGTTTTATCCTATCCTGTGTTTGGTGGTGATCCAGGATAAGATAAAGTCGGATATAGACCGGATATAATCCGGATAAAAAAATCTGGGGAGGAGGGGTAGGATAGACCCGGATAGGATTTCTAATATCTATTTTTCCAGAAATCCTACGCTCCACTCGCCGTCATCTTCATCCCCACACCTTGTGTGCTTTCACAAAAAAAATTTCTCGGCTTTTTTTCATTCACCGACTCCTCCGGACCTGTGAATAGCAAAAAAATAAAATAAAAATTATCCTATCCGAATTTAAATCCGTAGTCCACTAAACAGTGGACAGGATATGAAAAAATCCCTGGATTTCTTATCCTATCCTATCCAGTCCTATCATGTTTAGAAATCCGGAAGACCAAATGCAGCCATAGGGTTTTATCCTCTCTTGCCGTTCAAAAGGTTTTAGTACACGGGCATCTCTATAGATTTCTATCCCTAGTCCATAATATCTCTATAGGGTTTTATCCCCTCTACTGCCATAGTCCTTGAGCATCTCTGTAGGTTTTTATTTCCTTGTCTTTCATAGGGTTTTAGTCCCTAAGCATCTCTATAGGGTTTTGGTCCCTCTTGCCGTTTTTACTCCCTCTTGCCGTTAACGGGGTTTTAATCCCTAGGAATCTCGATAGGGTTTTGTCTTTTCCGCCGTTCACAGGGTTTTAGTCATTATATATTTCTATAGTTAATATTAGATAAGTTTCTATTTCCTTCTAGTTTTTTGAAAAAAAAAACAAAAAAAACGAAAAAGAAAATTAATTTCACCTGAAAATAGGAATAAGCGTCATGGTGACCACAAATGCTCAAGGCATGAAGTAAGGCCAAGAGGTATGGCTTCACTCAAGTTTCCTTACTTCCATTGTCTCGTCCACATTTCATTTTGATCGTTTCCCTTTCTTTGATAGTTTCCTTCTCGAGCTCCCTTTCAAAGAGGGGGCAACTATTGACACTTGAATTTTTATCAATAATCAAGCACACATTTTAATAAAAATAAACAAATAGTGAAAAGAACAAAAAAGATGAAAAGTACATAGGGTCAAAGTGTTGTTGGGTAAATGTGTCATAATAAGTATAGTTTAGGGTTTTTAGTGTCACAAAAAAAGTTCAGGTTAAATTTATCACAAGTAGCATAGTTTAGGGTTTTTCATGTCATAAAAAAAGTTTAGGGTGAATTTGTCACAAGTGGCATAATTTAAAGTTTTTGGTTGTATTTTCCCAATAAACAGATAGTGAAAAGAACAAAAAAAATGAAAAGTACATATAATAAGTCCAAAAAATCAAAGCTTCAGTCCAATTCGGGCCTGAAACTGACCCATGAGGCGCAAGCTCGCGCAGCCCAGGTTTGGTCCAAATTCGTTCCCATCAGCTTATTAAATAAGCCCAACCCATCTACATGAGCTGGGCCCATACACCTAGTCTCTTTTTTTTTTTGGGGTCCTTCTACGCTCTCTTTACGCGCTCTCTCTCGCCAACCACCCACGCCATTCAAGGGTGATACTATAATTTGATCGCACGCGTGCGAAGGACTATATGGGAGCCAAATAAATCGAGAAGCTTCTAGAAAGAGGGTGACGGACTAGGAGATCTCTCTCTGGGCAGTTGATTTGCCGGGAGCTATTTGCCCCTGCGTTTCAGCTCCATCACCGTGAATCGATCCCCTCTAATCCTCTCCGAGCAGCAACGGCCGCCGCCAAATCTCCCCTCGCTAGCCGCCGCAGCCACGGCCGTAATCGATCGCCTATCACCTGGGACCAAGGTCCAGCGTCTTCACCCATGGTTGAAGCCAATCGCCTAGCTCTTCGTTCTTCGCCAAGATTCTCGAAGTCTTTCGGCGATCTTCATTTATTGGCAGAGCGATGGTTCGAATCGGTTTCGTGGCCTTCGCAGACTCGTCGATGACGATGGTTGAATCAGGTCGTTCTGTATTCGATCGAATTCTAGAAACGATTTCGGTTTATTCGCCGGTCGCTGTGCGGAGGAGGAATCAAAGTTTGCAAGGAAGTGATCGAACTAGCGGGCGGGAAGTACTCTGAGCTAGTTCAATGCTTTCTCGCTGACACCGATTGTCACTTGATGACGCGTCTGAGACCTCAGCTCGTGTCAGGTAAGTGCGCCTTCAAAGCAGGAGTTGATACTCTTCTTCGTACAAAAGCAGAAACCGGAGACCTCGAGTTGTGAGCGCGTCAAAACCTGCTCTGATCGAAGACGTATTGAGGATTGTAGTTCATATTACTGCTAGTCGTGATGAATTGAAATGAAATGGATGCTTGAGTTTGGAGTATAAGATGTTTGCCCGAGATGCCCACCACCTGCTCGATTAAATTCCTGAACCATAGTTGCATACTGTCTTTCGGTATTTTGATGATTTGATCGACTGTTTCTCGTTTGAACACAGAAGGCCTCCTTGGCATTTCATACTTGCTTGCCCCAGATTTATACTTCACCTATCTCGGTTTCACATTGTTTTAGAGTCTTGCTGCTTGGTTGTTTCTGTTGTAATCCGTACGATGTAGTCTTGGTTTAATCATCATGTCTTCGATGTTCACGTTGATTTTGAAAGGAATAAACTAGTTATCAATAGTGGGATTTACTGGAAACCTTGGCAAAATTGGATTATGGAAGTCATTAGAAGTGTTATTGGCGATGCTCAAGTTGTGGCTCATCATGTAAAATGTTTTGCAAAATGATTCTGTCTTCGTGTGTTACTTTATGACCATTATACTGTTTTTTTTCTCTTGAAGAATTCTAGATGCTCCATATCTTACTTGAGAATGTTCCTCTGTTAAACTCTGTCGATCTTGATGGGAATGTTTCGTTGCTTTATCAGAGATAGTTCTGTTCTGGATGGTTTCTTGGTGAATTTTTGGATGTTTAGCTTAATGTGTTTGTTGTATGAATTTTTAGCTTACAAGAAAAGGGGATGGTTTGGCCGAAAATAGTATGTATGAAACTGAACTGGTCTTGGTGAATTTCTGCCGAGTTTGAGTGGACTGAGCTGATTTTGATGTTCTGATTATACCCACTATGAATGGATGTGAGTGTATGTTCTCGTATTTCCAAGTTGCCATGTCGATCTGGGAATGAATGAGTTGTAAAGGTGCATATTGAAGGGTGAAGGATGGTTTGGCTGGGAGTAGAGGAAAGAAGATAACACCGATTCACCTTGGCAACTAATTTGGATCTTAATGCTATGTTAGAATTGTTGGTGTTTGGGCTTGAGAATAAGAATAAAGAAAAGGAATGTTGTTAAAAAGAAGAAGAAAGGTTGAAGCTCGAGGGTTCTGGAGAAGATGGATTGAGAATAAAAGATTAATAAAAAAAAAATTCTAAAATAAAACAAATTGAAAAATTGGTTAGAAAACAAACCTTGATTAGGTTGTGAGATCTTAGTATTAGATTTAGCTTATATTCATCTAGTTAATATTCTTAATAGTTTAGAGATTTTAGTAAGTACTTTTGTTATAGTTTAGTTTTTGTAGATTGATCTTTTAGACAAGGAATTGGATTCGATTTGATTGTAGCTCATGGGAGTTGCTGTCTCGGGGCTTAATAACGAGACCATGTTATATTCTTTTGCCCGACTCGTATTGGATTACTTTAGCACGTATTATCTTTTACTCGTTCTTCATTACTATTTTTTGATGTGCTTGTTGTAATTGCTTTTATATCCTTTTTCATGTTGTGATTTGGTTTCTTTAGCTAAATGATTAGGTTACCTTTTTAGGATCATAATAAACACCATTAAAAAAATCACATGGACATTTAGCGGACAAGATTGTTAAAAAAATTGCCTGGACACTTTAGTTGACAAAATACTCAAGTTTAGGTATCGAAGGGCACTCATTAGATAATTAGTGAAATCAAGTCCTTGATTCTAGATTTTTAGTTGCGTAAGAAGTGAGCTGTACTCTCCTATCTCACTTGATTTCTAGCCAACCCCAATAGGCTAGTAGCGACTCCTCACATAGAATTCCAATTGGGTTAATCGAAACTAAACTTGAATATCGCAACATCGTGCGAGGTAAATGTTTGGGAGAACTCACGCCGATTGAGGACCATTGGTCCACTTTTGGCATTACCTCTAAACTCATCCTTTTCCCCCGACAGAAAAAAGAGGTGACGATAGCTTGGCAAATGACCCATAAGATGATCCAAATGGTTCATCAATTATGAGCATGGGCTCTCCCAAGTCCTTACATCGCGCGACGTTGGGATTTTCAGTTAGATTTAATTAATCCTGTGAGAATTATATACGAGGAGTTGCCATTAAGCCTATTGGGGTTGGCTAGAAACAAAGTGAGGTATGGGAGTCTACCTTACTTCCTATGCATCCAGAGATCTAGAATTGGGGACTTCATTACATTGTTATCTAACTAGTGCCATTTTGATACCTAAACTTGATTATTTTGTCAACTAAAGTGTCTAGGCTTTTTTACAAAGTTATTAATTCTAAGGTTCTTGTCCGCTAAATGTTTATGCGATGTTTTTATTAATGTTTATTATGATTGTAGTGTGTGGCTTAACCATCCAACTAGGCTAAACGAAATAAGAAAAACTCAATCGGAGAAACGATGAAATCAAACACATCAAAAGTGATAAAAAAAATTAGAGTAAAGGGTAGTAAAGGGTCAAGTATAGTAAAGTAATCCGATACATGTCGAGCAAAGAATATGACATGGCTTTATTATTAAGTCGCGGGACAGCAATCCTATGAGCTTAGTTCCAATAAAATTCATTTTTTCTAAAGAGATGAATCTAACTAAACAAGACTTAGGAAGACATGAATTTTTTGAACTATCTAAATGAATCTAAACCAATTCTAATACCAAAATCTAACAACCTAGTCAATGCCTATTTTTCCATTTTTGGTTTTTGTCATTTTCATTTTTTTTTTCATTTTTTTATTTATTGGAAATGGGGACTTGGGCCGAGCCCTTTGACCTGATCCGAAAATGGACCACGAGTGGATTTCTCGGGTCCGGAACACAGACATTAATGGGCTTATCAAAGTAAACTCACATCAATCAAATGAAACCCAACTCACAAGAACCAAGCCTAAAACTTATTGACCCTAGTCAAGCCCACTTACACTAAGACCATTGTAAGCTTTCTTAGGCTAAAACTACCACAAGCCAAACCATTCTCTATTATAATTAATATTGAACCCAATATTATTTCTTCTTCTTTTTATCATTTCTATTTTTAGTTTTATTTTTATATGAATGGGAGCTCTTTCAGCTCTACACTATTTGCGATTTAAAAAACAAACTCCCAACTAATACACGAGATTCCCATAACTTCAAAAATATCAGCCATGGATCAACATATCAAAAGCTTTGGTAGTTTTTGATATTTGGAGAATGTCCGAGCAATTTCAAGACATTACTGGATATTCGGTAATATACATATTGGTGACCTTCACTCATTTTCCTCGCCATTGGTCACCATGAGAAGATCATCCAATACGGAGAACATAATAAACAACAACAAAAAAAAAACGTAGGTTCAGATTCAGTAATAATGAAACAATAATTGGAATCATATATATATACTTAGTAAATCAACTGCTGACAAACAATTAATATCAACACATTTTCAAATCTCACAATGTCATGAATTATTTTTGAATCATGCCTTCGGGCGTTTTGTCAATCAGTATAAGTGCAACGAAAGGATTAACTCAAGTTGTGGAATCGAAGCCTTGTTTTCATGTAAAATTAGTGTTTAAATCACAAAGCTATTACAAATCATCCCCTTACAGCTTAAATCTCAAGTGAATCATACTCAAACTATATGACACTGCAACAAGAGCTCGAGACGACAAATAGAAGTCGGAGGATAACGATTTTAGATGCGACGGCCATGAAGTTCAATGCTAGTGTAGAAGTATTGAGTAGCATGAAGCATTACGGACACTCCGATTAGAAATGTGGGAAAGAATAGAGGCGTGGCCAACAAAGCTTGGAGATGGCGGAGGATGTCAATTGAGGGTGGCCATGACGATTGAAATAATTAAAGAAAACATGCGAATGAGAGCAATCAATGAGAAAGATCTTTCAATGAGCTCTCTTTAACTCAAAAGAAATTAATGCACTATTTTCCCATCCTGTAATGGCCGATCTCGCGGTGTTCAGCTATGGAGATGCGATGACGACAGCTTGTAGTCGAAGATGGTGATTAGTAGATTTTGGTGTTGATTTGGTGGTGAAGAAACTTTTGGAACTCGGTAGATAGAGAGAGAGAGAGAACTTTTGTTCTTCCAGTTTTATATCTAAGGTATCGGGAGAAAAACAACAGAAGTGCCAAAACTTGTGTACGGCGCTCATTTTAGTGCCAAAAGTTTCTTTTGAATCACTTCACTGTCAAATTTTTTGAAAAACGCTCATTTCAGTGCCAACTCTGATCAGTTTGGTCTGAAATCCGACGTGGCCTTTTTTTATTAGTTTCTTAAGCCGATGTGGCTCGCCGAAGAGTCTAGTCAGCATCCTATCCCTAAAACGACGCAGTTTAGTGCTCTTTTCCCCAAATAAGAACCCTAAATCCCCAAATTGAGAGAGAAACAACCCTAACTGGCTATCTTCTTCTCAATTGAAACCTTACTTTGATTCGCCCCCATATTTATAAGCTCAATCTTGCAAATGGAGACCAGCAGCTTCGGCAGCAACTCAAATTCTTTTCAACGAAGCGAACAAGAGGTCGAATGTTACTGTTTTTGCGGGTTAACGAGTCCAATAAGAACATCTTGGACTCGGTTGAATCCCGGAAGAAGATTTAATGGTTGCGCTAGGTATAGAGAAGGCTCGAAGTGTAAATATTTCAAATAGGTTGATGCGAAATTCTTCGGTCGAGCGACAAAGGTGATCTTGGAGCTACTTGAAGAACGCTATCAACCTTCACCTACATTAATAGATTAATTGGAGGATATGGACTCAATGCAAACTGAAATGAAGGCGTTAACATCTCTGGCCAACCATTTGAAAAAGGAAGTTTCAAGGATGAAAATTAAAAAGAAGTGTTATCGAGCATTGATTGTGTAGTTATTATATTGTGTATCCTACTTTATGGTCAAATGTAAAGTGAGTGATGAGAATAAGTTTATCAGTCTACCATAGTTGAAGATGAGTGGAATATGTACTTGTATTGGGTCATTTGTAAGTATAGTTGTATTAGCATATTTTTGTACGGAACAAAAGTGTGCTGCAATCTATGGTGAAAATGGAATGTTGAAATTCATTGGTTGTGAGCATTTACAAGTTCTCTTTCTTAGTTGTGTATTCTTAATTCTTATTTGCTTAGTTTTGCATGAGATGTTTGGATTGCTGCAATGGTTTGCTGGTATTGCTGGTAATTGTTTGCTGCAGTGTTTGTTGGTAATGAGATGCTGGTTTGCTGCAATTGTTGCTGCAAACACTTGTCAAATGAAGGAGTGGTACCAAGTTCAGAAGTCCTTATTTCAGTATCATACGTTGTAAATAGCGATTGTTTGAGTGCCAAGTTTTTCTGAAACTGATCACTTAAGTGCCAATCGTGATCAAAAGTGATCACTTAAGTGCCAATCATGGTGAAAAACATCACTTAAGTGCCAGTTATTGTAAAAAAGGGACTACTTAAGTGCTAGTTGTTGATATGTTCATTTCACCGGTACTGCACCAGCAACAAGCACATAGCTGGTGTGCTTGCTTGCACCAGCTATGTGTTGGTATAGAGTGCATCTTGTACTTACACCAATACATAGCTGGTGCAAGCATAAGATGCCTATGAGCTGTACCAACATATAGTTGGTGGACTAGCGCACCAGCAACTTGCACCTCGCATTAGCACATATAACTACTAGTGCAAGCCGTGCACCAGCGACCAAGTACCACCATCACCAAGCCTTGCATAAGCCAAGCACCGGCTACACCTCCACTAAGCCCTACACCAGCACAACCACTAGTACCAGCATCAAACCCTACATCAGCCAAACACCCTGAACACTTTCACCAAGCCCTGTATCAGCCAAGCACCACCACCACTAGTGCGCCACCACCATTCCCCATTGCACCACCAGCACCACCAATGTGCCACCACCATCACCAGTGCACCACTAGCACCACCAGTACACCAACACAGCCACAACACCACCACCACTACCTACACCAGTCAAGTAACACTACCACCACTGCACCACCACCACCTATACCAGCCAAGCAACACCACCACCACAACTACAGCATCACCACCACCTAAATTTGCCAAAACACCACCACCACTGCACTACCACCAACACCGCACCACTACCACCACCACCACCACCACCACTGCACCACCGCACCACCACTACCACCACTGCAGCACTACCACTACCACTACACCAGCCAAGCACACTAGCACAACTAGAACATTCAGCAGAACTAGCACACCATCAGCACAACTAGCACAACCAATAACAAAATATGGAAATTTCAAAAGTATAGACAAAATAAACAGCGGTTCATTGACATTAAACTTAGTTTTTACATTTGGTCAATATGAATAACTACAACATCCACATCTAGGGTATGGCTTCCTGCCAAACAAAAACATTAAACTGACTCGATGCCTTACAATGTCAATTCCATGAGTTAATATGCACAACCTCCCAACGAAAAACAAAAACGACCATATTTAGCACCCTCTCATTGTTGACACCTAAATTTTGCCAAAATCATTTAGGGTTTTATCGCAAAAAAAGTTAGGGTTTAATTCTTAACCCCTAAGCCAAAAATATTCTTATCAAATTCCATGGCATATAGACATTAGGGGCATTTATGTTAATAGGGCCTATTAGAGTATATTTTCCTTGTTTATTTAAAAAAATTATTATTAATTAAAAATTATTAAAAAAAAAGGGAGTAAAGATGAGGCCAGCGTTATTCAACGCTGACCCACTTTCTCTTCCCCCCAGACCAGCGCGCCTTCAATCCTTTCTTCCCCCGAGCGTCTTCAACGCTTCTGGAAGCAAAAGCAAAAAGAACAGAGGCCAGAACGAAGCAAGACGGAGCAGCAGGAGCAGAAGCGACAAGGAGCAAGCGGACAACCGGAAGCGACAAAGCAGAAGAAAGGGGACGTATCGAGGACGGCGCAGCGCTTCCGACCTGCATCGAGAAGTCCTGCGATCGTTTTAGCCAAAAACGGGTCTGGCTGGGTCCCGAGAGTAGGACCGACCGCTGACGCTCGACGAAATGGGGAAGGGCACACTGATCCATGGCTCCCCTAAGCTAGAAATGGAGGGTGAGTGTCGCCGGGGGAGGCGAGGAGGAGGACAGCCTCCTCCTTCTCTGGACATTAAAAGAGGGAGTCCATCGGAGAGAACAGGAGGGGAGAGCTCGGGGAGAGTGAGCAAAAAAAAAAAAAGAAATAGAAACAGAGAGAGAGAGAGACCGAGAAGAGAGTTCCAGAGAGATTCAGAGAGGAGAGAAAGGGAGGGGTCTAAGAGGAGAGCGCTCCGGTTCCTCCTCAGGAGGGTCGCCGGCAAATCTCTTCCCCCTTCCAGTGAGCTAGCCACCGTCACCGGACGTCCATCGCCCCGGCCACCGCATTTGGTGTTGGCGAGTCAAGAACAGAGGGAGTTAGAGAGGAGAAAGAGGAGGCCGAGCGAGAGAGTAGAGCGAAATCGGTGAGTCTCGAGTCTTACCCGCTCACCGGAGTGCCACCCGAACCTTCATCGAGCTGCCCAGCCGCCGCGCTTCGTCTCGGCCAGACCCGAACCAGGTGGGTTTTCGTCCTTGTCCTCCCCTGTTTTCCCCTTCCTTCCCCTGCCTCTCGGACACCAGACATACCGAATCTGTTCAGTGCTTGTCGGGCTCCGTCCATGGAGGATAATGCTCGTTTGAAACTCAAAGACATTCTTTTAGATGTTATATGCTGAGTTGGTGCCCCAAACCGTGTCAAAAGGGAATCTGTATCTCTTTTTTAGTCACACCCCACATGCTCGATGAAATGCCCGAATGAACTTTCGATTCTGTTCTTGTGAAACCAATTTCTAAAACTTTGTTGTGTGCGTGGTTTGTACTAACGCCATTACTGACCCCGATTTTGATTGCCTTTCATGTGATTTTGGCGGCGTGTTAACGATGTCCGAGTCGACCGCATGCGTTTTCCGCCGTCGGGATGCCGTTCCTTAAACCGGAGCAGCCAGCGGTTCAAGGCCACAATCGTTAGTCGTTTATCCTCATTCTCTGTTTGTTTGTGCTCGTTTCGTCTGGGTTAAACGTTTGTGACTAGGGCCGAAAGTAGAACAATCGGAAAGTAAGTTTTGGTCGCCGGCGAAGGGGTGTGTTTTTGAGGTCGTCGGAATGGTGCCCGGAATGTCTTGCCGGCTGTCATGGCATAAGGCCGACGTCTGCCGTCAGCGCTGGCGGCCCGAGCCGACGGCCGGTGGTGGGTGGCCACGGCGTGGTCTCAGTTGAAGAAGAAGAAGACTCGGTGAAGAATAGCAAGAAGCAGTGGAAAGTCTTCTGGGTAGAGAGTATCACGTGCATGAGCATGAAGGGGATGAAGAGTAATAAAAAAATAGAGAATAAAAACAGAAAAGAAACCAAAGAAAAAAAAAGGAGGAGAAAATCAAAAGAAAAAAATTGAAAAGAAATGAAAATGGGGTCCCGGGTAGGGTCGGAATTTCGGGTCAGGTGTCGGGCGGATCGGGTCCGAATCCTTATTTTATTAATAAAAACATTTAAAAAAATATTTAAAAATTCAAAAAATATAAAAATATTAAAAATTCCAAAAAAATTCGAAAATATTAAAAAAATCTAAAAAAGGGTCTGAAAACATTAAAAAATTCAAAAATTTTTTTTTAAAAAAAAAATCAGAAAATTAGGAGATGTTCATAAATCAGTTTTGGGCTTAATTTCACTAGATTTCAGGTTAAAAACTAAAAAAAAAAATGAAAAAAAAGTGAGAAAAACCTTCTAAAAAATTCTCAAAAAATCGGATAAGCCATTAGGGCTTTACCTTAAGGCTTTTGATTGCACTTTCTTTTTTTTAGAGACGATATTAGGTCGTTGGTTGTTTATTCTCTTCATGATTATCTGGTTGCGCACTTTAAATACATTGGTTGTTATTTTCCATTTTTAGCATGGTTAGGACGAGCATTAGGCTTTTCGATAGACTGCCCGATATGATAGTTTGCGAACGTTCAAGTTTAGGTACCGAAATGGCACTAGTTAGATTGCTAGTGTAATCAAGTCCCCGAATTTTGGAATCTCTGGTTTTCGCACGCATCGAGACAATGCTCCCGCGTCTCGATTAGGGTATCTAGCCAACCCTTAATCATGGCTAGTGGCGACTCCAATCGAATGCGTAAATTAAAGATAAAATCTCCGTCGCGCGAGGTATGAGGTTTGGGAGAGCCTCGGTCTTTAGATTAATGAACCATTTGGTTTGTCTTTAAAACAAATCAATCGTTGTTCGTATCCATCGACAAATACCTCTTGGCCTAACCGATCGGTTCGGGGAGGTCGCGACAGCTTGGCGACTCCACTGGGGACTTGAGGACTTAGGCCAATATAACTTGATTGTTTGTTAACTAACGCGGTCTTGTGACAGCGCTTCGTGAAGGCTAAGGTAAGTCCGCTAACGTTGTGTTAAATATTTTTGTAGGTTGGGAGTTATAAGGGGTGGAGTGATTGCTAACGTATTTGTTTTGTAGGTTGGTGTAAGGGTATATGTGTATGTGAATGGAAATAGAAGTGCTGTTTTCATATAAACTCTCGTGCATGTTTTTACTTGCTTTAGCACTACACTTTGCACACACAACCTGCGATCTAAAACCCCGATCGCTTTAGGAAACCCATAGGAGGTGCCAAAAGTGTGGAAACCGTGCGGGGAAGGACCCATGGCTATCCCCTTTTGGTTCCGCCCATTTTCAAGTAGTGATAAAGAGGACTGTCCGACGCAAGCGCGGAATGGGGAAAACTCTTTTGATCTATTTGGGATGGGAACCTTTAGAATTCCCACCTGTAGTGAGCCCACGAGTCAGCATGCGACTTGTTTTTGTGTTTGACATATCCACCATTTTTGGGTAAGGGTTTGTATCTCCTTCACGTTCAATAAGCGCAACCTTTTTGTTTCCATGTGAATTTAAATTTACTTCGTAATAAATAGTGATTGATTTAAATGCCCCTAAGCTTAGATATCATGGGCCTCGATGAGCTTCGGATCCTCCCGATCCCGAAGCGAGTGTTGTTGGACATGTGGAATGCCCTCGACCCAAGCAAGAAGAACTACGTGGAAAAGAAGATTGGTCACCTCCTTTCTCTTTTGCATATAGAGCCCCAAGTGGCATTGATCAAGGCTTTGGCCCACTTTTGGAACCCCGAAACATCGACCTTTGTGTTTGATCGGCATGAATTAACCCCGACTTTGGAGGAAATTCAAATCATCATAGGCGATGTCCCTTCCCTTAGTGTCATCGATCCTTCTTTAGGCGTGGATCCAGTCCCCCGTTTGAGCCAGATCCTAGGGGTTCCGCCGCCCGAAATTAGGACACTCCTCGATAGAAACTCCAAGGGCCTCCCACTAACTTTTATTGAACAACGATTCCATAGCTTCCTTTCGAGTCCTAGAGCCGAATCCGCTAAGGTCTTTCTATTAGCCTTTTTCGGGTTTGTCATCTTTCCATTCACTCAAAAAACGATGGACCCCACTGTTATCCATGTTATCGATGGGATCCTCGTCCTCAAAGGGTTTACCAATATGATCCTCGCCGAGATGTTCATTTCTCTTAATCGTTTCAAGAAAGAAAAATGCGCGGCCCTTAGAGCCCCCTTAGGTATTCTCCAAGTCTGGTTTGTGTCTCACTTGAAACAGTTCGGTGGAAACTTGGCCATTCCTCATGTTAGTAAGGACATAAGTCCCCTTACCCAATTTAGAGAAATAGAAAAATTCCTTCGTCCTTGGACATTTCGTAGTTGGATAGACTTCCTCGAGAATCTTACACCTAAGCAAATTCTTTGGCAAGCCCTTTGGGTTCATTTTCCTAAAGTATGTCTCACAAGTGGCCATAGTGACCCAATTCCACTCTTAGGTTTGACGGGAGCGACTTCTTATTATCCTTTGAGAGTCGCCCGTCAATTCTATGTGCTTCAAGAAATTCCTCCTCTTCTAAAGTCGGGTTTATTTCGTTTCGATTTTCGCAATGGGGTTGACAATAGGGACCAGCTCGAGGGGTTGAAGAACGAAGTGAAGCGAATCATCGACATACTCTACCGTTGCCAACCGAAGGACGTGGAGCGAGCCACAGACTTGGGAGGATCCATGAAGGAGCACCATGCATCGAAGGAATACATAGCGCGACGTGTCGAGCCTGAGCTTGCCGTCACCATTCCGAAATTTCCAGTGATCGCAACACCGAAGGAGACTCAAATGGGACGGATCATAAGAGAAAGGGACGAAGCCCTGGCCGAGGCAGAACGTTGGCAGAAAGCTTACAAGCGCGTCCGCAACATGCTGTGAAGAGGCCCTATATCCGAGACTAGTCATGTTCTATTAGTTTCTTTTAGGGCATTCTTTTAATTATCTTGGAATGGATGTATATGGCTTTTAGAGCAAATGTTTAGGTGAGCTTTTTATTATTTAGCGGGTGTATAGGGATTTCCTTTCACAAATTTTGATGTAATTAGTGAAATTCCCTCTTTTGTAGTTTGAATAGAACATGACGTGGGCATTTTAATCAATCACTACATGTTACCCCCTTTTAATTGTATAATTTCTTACAATGAAATCCTTATAAGAAACTATTTACATGAGGTGCGACTTGTGCGAAAAGGTTTCTTATTTCGGTTTCATTATAAGAAAATATAAAATTAAGAGGTGTACAATTTCCGTTCTCTCACTGTACTCCATACTAATTTTAGCCTTCTGGTTTTATTCTACGAACCAGGTCCCAAAACTATGGCTTCGTGGCGATCACCTATTCGCACACGCTCGAGAGTAGTAAGGATGAACATCGAGGAGCAAAATGCCCGCTTCACCGCGCTCGATAACAAGATCCATGAGCTAACTGCTCAGCTCGCGCAGTTCGCCAATGAAGTTAGAACCGCACTGGCGGCGCCAAGTGCTAACCAAGCCGTGCCACAATCTGCCCCCGAGCCCGAAGAGGGGTCTGTAAGGAGGAATGGTGTCGGGGAGACATTGAATGCCGCGCCTGTAGTGGTAGAGCTTGATCCCGTTTCGGAAGCTGTTACGGCCCGTTTGGAAGAGGAGCACAATAAAAGGTTTGCAAAGATAGAGGAGAAACTCCGTGCACTACGGGGATATGAAGAGCATATGATCGAGGATCTTTCTCGATATGCGCAAATGAGCTTTCCTGAGAAGTTCAAGATTCCAGACTTTACCAAGTATGATGGGACCGGAGACCCAAAGATCCACTTGAAGTACTATTTGAACCGAATGGCGAGATATGCCCAGAATGTCCCGTTAATGATTCAAACTTTTCAAGAGAGTTTGACGGGGCCTGCTCTGCAATGGTACGTATTGTCGGAGCCTGAGAAGTATGAGAAATGGGAAGAGCTAGCCGAAGCATTCATCCTGCAGTACAAATACAACATCGACATAGCTCCCACACGTGAAGTGTTGACTCGAACTGAAAAGAAAAGGAGTGAATCTTTCAGAGCTTTTGCTCAAAGATGGCGTACTCTCGCTGCTCAAGTCCGTCCTCCGCTTGATGAAAAAGAGCTATTGGACCTCTTCCTTAAGGCCTTACCTAATGATTTCTATTTGAAATTGGTGGGTTCTGGATGCATGACATTCTCTCAGTTGGTAGATGTCGGAGAAAGGGTGGAGGGAGCCATGTACGATGGTAGATTGAATGAAGGGACTAGCTGGAAGATCCCAAATAGAAAAGAAAAGAATGTGGAGGTCGCATATGTGCAAGCCCCGGTTGTGACAAAGCCCCCTGCCTCATCCTCTCAAGGACCGTCTGTGTTTCGAGAGAAGACATATCAGAGTTATGAATTCAAAAAGAAGGCACCGAGGCAATTCACCCCCCTACCTAGGCCTCTATCCAAGTTGTTACCCATGCTGCTGAGAAGGGGAATGGTAGCCAAAGAAGTACCTCGGGATAATCCTCCAAAGTTCCCCGGATTCGACTTGTCGAAGTCCTGCGAGTTTCATAGAGGCGAGAGGGGTCATGAGGTAGATAACTGCTTCACTCTCAAGAACAAGGTTCAGAATCTACTCGACAATGGCCTTTTATCCTTCAAGGATCCGCCCCCTAATACCCAACAAAATCCATTGCCTAATCATACCGAGAATGTCAACGTGATCATGGAAAAAGGCGATGAGAGTAAGCAAACCTTTGGAGTGAATGTTCGTAAACTATATGAGCTATTAGTGTCGGCGGGACATTTTGAAGAGGGGAAGGATATCCCGATGGAAGAGAAGTCGAGATGTATCACTCAGATGGTAGACATGGGCATAATCTATAGTGTGAAGGCGGATGTTACAATGCCCCTGGTAGCCTTTATAGACTCATTTTGCGAGATCGAGAAGGGATCGGAAGGGGCACATGTTGAGCCTACGGAGACTAATGAGCCGATCAATGATGGTACGTCGGAGAATTTAATTGTGATCGATAGTGAAGGAGACAATTCATGTGATGATTACGAGCCTCAAGCCAGAAATGTTAATTGGAACCATGAATTCATGAAGACCGCACGCGAGAATGGGGAAGTGGTTGACACCCTGGGTCAACCTAGTGGTAAATTCGACTATTTTGTAAAGTATTCACCCCCACCAAGCTTCTTCATCGATCCCAAGGACGTTGTTCCTGATGGGTGGGGAGGTATGGACGACCCGTCAGAGCCCGAGGAGGAGACAGTCAACATGATCACCCCCGTGGTTATTGACCTGTCAGTCGAAGAAGGCCTATCAGACCCCGATGAACGAGATGTTGAGCATGTTATTATTGACCTCACGTCTGAAGAGTTTGCTACTGTAGAAATCGAGGATTATACCATGGAACCGACGGTGATTGAACTCTTGCCTGAGAGCAGGGAAGACATGATGACCCCTAATTACGATACTAAGGCGGTCCCTTGGAGCTACAAGGTGAATGAAATCGATGCTATTACTCGCTCTGGTCGATGCTATGATCCCACCAAGGTGGTGGAGAAAAAGACTGTTTCAAATGAAGAGGCCGAGCAATTCTTAGCAATTGTTAAGACTAGCGAGTTTGATGTTGTCAATCAGCTAAGGAAGATGCCGGCCCAGATATCACTTCTGGATCTTTTCAAATCCTCCGAGAAACACAAAAATGCACTACTCAAGGTTCTAAATGAAGTGCACGTTCCTGAAACTATCGACGACACCCAATTGGAGGAGTTTGTTGGGTCTATCTTACTGAAAGATCAGATTTCTTTTGCCGATGAAGATTTCCCTCCAGAAGGTCGCAATCACACTAAGGCGCTACTTATTTCAGTTAAGTGTCGCGATAGAATGGTAGCAAGAGTGCTAATTGACAATGGGTCTGCATTAAACATCTGTCCACTTGGCACCCTTCGTCGTCTGGGAGTGAGTGAAGAGAAAATTCTGTCATCTAAATCTACCGTTCGTGCTTTCGACGGTATGAAAAAGGAAGTCGTTGGCGAGGTAGAGCTTGAACTATTGATTGGTCCAGTTCTTTTTCTGGTCAACTTCCAGGTCCTGGACATTCCTGGTGCATTCAATTTTCTATTAGGACGACCCTGGATACACACTGCCGGAGCCGTCCCCTCGAGCTTGCACCAGAAGGTTAAATTCATTGTGGAGGGAAAACTGATAACTGTTCACGGAGAGACTGATTTTAAAGTTTTCCACGACACCGCAATTCCGTACATAGAGCCCGAGAATAAGGCTGAATCAAGCTACCAGACTTTGGAGTTAGTGTCGGTGGCCCATGTGCCTGTGGGGACTATTATGCGCAACCCAGAAGTGGCTAAGCCTTCGATGATGTCGAGTAGAGTATTGCTCGAAAACGGTCATATTCCTGGAACCGGCCTAGGACTGTATGGACAAGGTATCAAACAACCTATCCAGGCTTCCAAGTGGAATAAAACGACAGGCCTAGGCTATCATGGTGGCAATTCTGGTGGCCGAGGTAATCATGAAAGACGAGGCGATCTCAGAGGTCGGGGTAATCGCAGAGGTCGTGGTGGCCGTGGAAGCTATACTAGCTACGGGGGTCGTGGAAATCTATTTGGGTTAAAGGAGGGTCAACAGGGCTTACTCCTTCCGGAGTTGAAAGAGATCTTCCCGGGTCCACCCAAGCTGCTGCAGGAAGAGGAGGCCATCCTTGGCCTAGTCGAGTTGTTCGAGGAGGAGTTTACTTGTGTTATCATGGGAAGTGAGGAGACCGAGCCCTCTACTGCTACCACCAACCATTCTGAGTAGGGATGCTGTTTTTCTTTCCTGTTTCGTTTAGCTTGAGTCTATGTCTATCCCTTGCATGGGAAGTCGGTTTAGGTTTAGCTGCTCCTTTCCTTTGTAATCAAAATCTTGGACTGCGAGCCGTCGGTCCAGGATCTCGAGTCATGTAAACAGCCTTATCCTGTTAAATGAATCATGAATCTGTTTTATTAGGGACGTGCGGAAGCACCCGAACCAGACTGATGATGATGCTTTGAAGCCTGGACTTCCGCACGCTTCCTGGTTTCCAAAATCATTTGCAAACAGGGACGTCCAAGGATATGAGGACATGTCCCTCATTTCAAAAACTCTTTCAAAACGATTTCAAAACGCATGTATATCATTAGGTGCAATAACATTTGCCAATTTAATCACTAACCTTCTTTGTGGCATCTCAAACATAACATTTCACATGATCATGATAGGGATATATGTGAGTCGGATTTGCTTGACGAAAATTCCTCTGGGACCGAGGATGACAAGGATGACTGTGATCGGAAAAGCATCGAACAAGATTGGATTCGGCATGAAGAGTCTAAGCCGTTGATCGCAGAGCCCACAATCACAATAAATCTGGGCGATTCGGAGAATGTTAGAGAAATCAAGATTGGAGATGGCCTTTCTGAAAGCAGCATTAGAAGGATGGTCGACCTTTTAAAAGAATACCAAGATGTGTTCGCATGGTCATATGCAGATATGCCAGGGTTGGATAAAGAAATTGTAGAGCATGCTCTACCAACTGATCCAAGTATCCCGCCAAAGAAACAAAGGCTCAGAAGAACAAAGCCCGAATTATCCAAGAAGATCGAAGAAGAAGTCATGAAGCTGTTGAAGGTGGGTTTTATAGAAGTGTCGCACTATTCCGACTGGATCGCCAATGTAGTCCCTGTCATGAAGAAGGATGGTCGGGTCAGGGTTTGTATTGACTACCGCGATCTGAATTGAGCAAGTCCAAAAGATGACTTCCCGCTGCCTCACATCGATGTATTGGTCGACAGCACCGCGGGATTTGAGTTATTTTCCTTTATGGATGGATTTTCTGGCTACAATCAAATCCAGATGAAAGAAGAGGATAAAGGTAAGACCTCCTTCATTACCCCTTGGGGGACCTTTTGTTACAAGGTAATGCCCTTCGGCTTGAAGAACGCCGGGGCAACATACCAAAGAGCAATGGTCACCCTGTTTCACGATATGATGCATAAGGAGGTAGAGGTCTACGTAGACGATATGATTGCCAAATCCAAACATGGAGAGGACCACGTCGAGGTGTTGCGGAAGTTGTTTGACCGACTTCGAAGGTTCAGCCTAAGACTTAACCCCGCCAAATGTGTGTTTGGGGCAAAGTCTGGGAAATTATTGGGGTTCATGGTCAGTAGTCAAGGCATTGAAATTGACCCATCGAAAGTTAAGGCCATTTGTGATTTGAAGCCTCCTTCTACTGTCAAAGAGGTTCGAAGTTTGCTGGGGAGACTGAACTATGTGGCGAGATTTATTTCTCAATTGTCTGAGACGGCTAAACCATTTTTCAAGCTCCTGAAAAAGAACGCCAAAGTTAAGTGGGATATTGACTGTCAAAAGGCATTCGAGAAAATAAAGCAATATCTTTCTCAGCCACCGGTCCTGGTGCCACCTGTCCCTAGAGTGCCGTTAATACTCTACCTGACTATTCATGATGAGTCGTTGGGGGCCTTGCTAGCTCAGAAGAGACCAAGCGATGATAAAGAATGTGCGATATACTATCTCAGTAAAAAGTTTACTTCATCCGAAATAAGTTACCCTGGAGTTGAAAAAACGTGTGTGGCTTTGGTGTGGGTATTACACCGCTTACGCCAATATACACTCCATCATCGGATCTTGCTCGTAACTGAGAATGATCCCATCAAATATTTGCTAGAAAAGCCTGCGCTAGCCGGAAAGTTAGCAAAGTGGCAAGTTCTAGTGTCCGAATTTGACATCCACAGCATGACACAGAAATCTATCAAGGGAAGAGCTATAGCTGACATGTTAGCAGAAAACATCGAAAGGTCAGAAGACCATCATCAGTCAGATCCCATAGAGGAGCGCGTTTCAGAGATAGTGAGTGATAAGTGGACTATGTACTTCGACGGCGCCGTTAACCTGGCTGGTTCGGGGACTGGGGCAGTTCTTATCTCCCCGACGGGTCAACATCACCCTGTGGCCGCCAAGTTGGTATTCCCTTGCACCAACAATATCTCAGAATACGAGGCTTGCATACTGGGATTGCAATTGGCCGTCGACATGAAGGTTAAGAAGTTGCAGGTTTACGGCGATTCCGCCCTCATCATTCTTCAGACAGAGGGCCAATGGCAAACCCGCGACTCCAAGTTGATTCCTTACCACAAATTCCTTGAGGAGTTAATAAAGGAATTTGAAGAGATTTCTTTTGAGTATTTACCCCGATCGCAAAATCAGTTTGCCGATGCCCTGGCCACGTTATCATCAATGCTGCAGGTCATGGAGGGGTTAGACATCGAGCCACTGAAAATCGAAACACTGACACGTCCGGCTTACTGTTCGGCGATCGCAGATGAACCTGATGAGAAGCCGTGGTATCACGACATCATGAACTATCTTCAGATGGGTGAATATCCTCCTAGAAGTGAACTAACGGATCAGAAATACATAAGGAAACTAGCGTCGAAGTTCTTCATCAGTGGCAATGCTCTTTACAAGAGGTCCTTTGACTCAGTCTTGCTGAAATGCGTCGATGCCAGAGAAGCTAATCGGTTGATGAGGGAAATTCACGAAGGAGAATGCGGTCCGCACATGAACGGTCATCTCTTGGCCAGAAAAATCATGAGACTGGGTTATTTCTGGATGGCTATGGAGACCGACTGTATTCAGCATGTTCGTTACTGCCATCGGTGTCAAATCTATGCAGATAAGATCAACGTACCGCCAAATGAATTGCGTCAAATGTCCGAGCCATGGCCTTTCTCAATGTGGGGGATCGATATGATTGGACCAATTAATCCCAAGGCTTCCAATGGACATCGTTTCATCTTGGTGGCCATCGATTACTTCACCAAGTGGATCGAGGCAAGCTCATATGCTAATGTCACCGCCAAGAATGTGGTCAAGTTTATTCGCCGTGACATCATTGCTCGCTATGGAGTCCCGGAGGCGATCATTACTGACAACGGCTCAAATCTGAACAACAAGATTGTAGATGGCTTACTTGACGAATTTCATATTCGTCACTTGAACTCCTCACCTTATCGTCCACAAATGAATGGAGCTGTGGAGGCAGCCAATAAAAACATAAAGAAGATCTTATCAAAAACTGCTGATAATTATCGAGATTGGCATGAACGGTTGCCTTACGCGTTGATGGCATACCGAACTTCGATCCGCACTTCGACAGGGGCAACTCCTTTCTCACTCGTTTATGGTATGGAAGCGGTCTTACCCGTGGAAGTCGAGATCCCTTCATTAAGGATTCTCTCACAAGCGGATCTCTCTGAGGAGGAGTGGGCTCAACAAAGATGGGATCAATTGAACATGATCGACGAGAAGAGGCTGAAGGCTTTATGCCACGGTCAATGCTACCAAAAGCGAGTTGCCAAGTCTTTCAATCGCAAAGTCCGGCCTCGGCGCTTTGAAGCTAGAGATCTCATACTAAGGAAAGTGCTGTCCGTCGCACCTGAATTAGTCGGGAAGTTCGCCCCAAATTACGACGGTCCATATGTCGTTAGAAAGGTTCTACCTGGGGGTGCTTTAATTCTTGTAGAAATGGATGGTCGAGAGTTGCCAAATCCTGTAAATGCCGATTCGGTGAAAAAATATTTTCCTTGAATGAAATCCAAGGCCCGGAAGCCATTTTCGATGCAATCCGAATCACTGTAGGTTATCCATATCATGCATATCATGCATACATGCATACATGTTTACTTTGTAGGTCCCAAACAATCTGCAAATTGATCTGCAAACGACTGAACCGTCTTGGCAAGCATCCAGCAAGCTAAATAGGGGGTTACCAAGTTACTAGGTCGCAGGTAAGTACCCTTTCTCTTGATACCAAAAAAAAAAAACAAAAACAAAAACAAAACAAAAACAAAAAAAAGGGCCAAATGGAAAATTTGCTTTTCTTAAAGAAAAAAGAGAAGAGAAAAATTTTTGAGTATCATCCTTATTCAAAAATTGTCTTTGTGCTCGGCGAATCATTCATTTTGAATCACATTTCTCCATGGAGATTAATTGACTCAAATAATCTCAACAAAATGAGAGGAGATGTTAATCATGCCAAGCGAGAAATACTTAGAATGAGGAAGGGCAAGCTATTCCCAAACACGTCCCATAAACACTTTGAGAGTTGAGCGAAAAAGAAAACATGTGTTATTTAAGGACAAGAGATTTATTCGCAAGTAGTACATAGATCAAAGTGAAAAGAGGCATTTCTTTCCTCTACCCTACACACTACAGGTGACCATAGTAAAGCCAATTTGAGCCATTACATATGGATAATTTGTACAAAATACCCCTGTCAAGAACCACCCCCACAACGGGGCAAATTTGGAGGTTTTGGTTGACATTCTTTGGAGGAAAAGATGGGAAAGACTTATTTGCCCTTACTTGCATTAATCTTTTTGTGGTAACTTCAGGTGAGTCCCTGTGGAAGCTTGAAACATTCCAAAATGAAGAAGAGCATTCATTTCTCTACCCAAACACTCATACCATTTGCTTAGCCAAGTTGAGCCTGAATATTCATTTCTAAAGCCCGAGTGGTGATTATCTTTCCACCTTGGAGAAAGGCACATTATTTACCGTGGCGATTGGTGCTTATGTCACAACAAAAAAATCTCGAAAGTCCTAAGAGCTCAAAAGATTCAAATGAGCAAAAGTCAAATGAAAATTAGGGGGCATGAAAAAGCAGTGTGCCTGGTAAAAGCAAGGCCAATGCCTATTGAAAAAAAGAGCAAAAGAGTAGCATCAAGAGAAGAATTCTTTCGCAAGAAAAAGTGTCAAAAGCAAAATGCTTGCATTAGAGAGAAGAGCAAAGCTCTTGCATTGAAATGAATAGCCAATGGACTTTCGAGACAAGTTGGATTTCAAAAGTCGAGTGCCTTCAAAAAGATTGGATGATATGGTAATGATGCCATGATAACCACCAACTCCTAAATCCCATTTGAGAATTTCTGAGCCTTTTGAGACTTTCACCGAACCAATATTACAACCATTTCCCAAAGTCTCTTCTGATTAGGATGATTCAAGTGAAAATAAGGACTTTACAAAGAAGCTGTCACTTGAAGAAGTGGGGGCAAGGTTGTCTTATCTTATCTAAAGGTTTCTTGATTTGTAAATCTGGCGAAAATGACGATCAATGATTATTTCATTTCTTAGCCGTCAATGCTTATCCGTTGTTGAAATCATGACCAAGCCCGCATTATAGTCCTTACAAAAGACCTCTTGGATTGGTCAACGTGTGCTTATTGCGAATGATTCTCAAAGCCTTTGACACTGGTAATGTGAGGTATATAGAGAGATCATGTTTACTTCCCACATCAATGGATGGGATCAAAAAGCCTTTTTGAGAGTATGTGAGAAGTCCTTTCAGACTAAGGAATTCTTGTTTGGCATGCTTAATGGGCCCTCTTAATGAGTTAAGATCATTTTGACAAAAGACTTTCTCCTAAGGGAATTTGATGATTAATGACGTCTTTCAAGCCTAAAGGCAATTTTGCGATATTGAAGGATGCAAAATATTTTCCAAACAATCGAAACTAGCTTGAATTGCTCATGCAATCAATGCTTTCTCTTTGAATATACCATTTTCATATGGCCTCTCATGATGTTATCTTGCCTGATACGCATTTGCTACTAGAGCACTTGTTATAACACGTTCTGTTAGATATGCAGATGCCTCCTCGAAATTTCCTCAATACTCGACAGATATGCCCGGAGCACCCCTTCGACCTGGCGAGCTTTCGTAGCCCAGAGTCTTTTTCTTTGCGCGGCCAGCTTTCGCAGCCCGGAGCACCCTATCGACCTAGCGAGCTTTAGCAGCCCAATGTCTTTCTCTTTGCACGGTGAGCTTTTGCAGCCCGGCGTTTCCTATATTTCTCTTGTAAACATCAGGTAAGTATTTTTACCCTCTTAAAAAAAAAAACAACAGAGGAAAAAAAAAAAGAAAGAAAAATGAGGCCTTCACAGGTATGTCTCTGAGCCATGCTCCTTATGACAAATCCTTTGTGAGAAACTTAGGCACCTCAAGTCCTTTGTGAGAAACTTAGGCACAATCCATCAAATCCTCGGGTGAGGAACCCCGAGTGTTCATTCACTGAATCTTTTCAAGCCTCGATGGCAAAGAGCTTCTGAGCAATCCGAGCCAGCCTATAGGTATGTAAACCCAGGTATGCTTCCAAGGTTTGTGGTCCAACCTTAAACCACGCTTCAATGGTTTGTGGTCCAACCTTAAACCACGCATCAAAGGTTTGTGGTCCAACCTTAAACCACGCTTCAAAGGTTTGTGGTCCCACCTTAAACCACGATTTCCAAAAATTTGTGGCCCAACTTTAAACCGCACTTTATTCATCTTATTTTATTTTACTTATTTTATTCTCATCTTATTTTGTTTTATTTTATTTTATTTTTTTTTTCTTGCGTAAAGCCAACTTTCGCTTGCCTTTCGCTGACAAATTTAGGTGTCTTTTGTCTTTGAAAGGAACCTCTTCGAGCTCCCCTTCAAAGAGGGGCAGCTGTTGACACCTAAATTTTGCCAAAATCATTTAGGGTTTTATCGCAAAAAAGTTAGGGTTTAATTCTTAACCCCTAAGCCAAAAATATTCTTATCAAATTCCATGGCATATAGACATTAGGGGCATTTATGTTAATAGGGCCTATTAGAGTATATTTTCCTTGTTTATTTAAAAAAATTATTATTAATTAAAAATTATTAAAAAAAAAGGGAGAAAAGATGAGGCCAGCGTTATTCAACGCTGACCCACTTTCTCTTCCCCCCAGACCAGCGCGCCTTCAATCCTTTCTTCCCCCGAGCGTCTTCAACGCTTCTGGAAGCAAAAGCAAAAAGAACAGAGGCCAGAACGAAGCAAGACGCAGCAGCAGGAGCAGAAGCGACAAGGAGCAAGCGGACAACCGGAAGCGACAAAGCAGAAGAAAGGGGACGTATCGAGGACGGCGCAGCGCTTCCGACCTGCATCGAGAAGTCCTGCGATCGTTTTAGCCAAAAACGGGTCTGGCTGGGTCCCGAGAGTAGGACCGACCGCTGACGCTCGACGAAATGGGGAAGGGCACACTGATCCATGGCTCCCCTAAGCTAGAAATGGAGGGTGAGTGTCGCCGGGGGAGGCGAGGAGGAGGACAGCCTCCTCCTTCTCTGGACATTAAAAGAGGGAGTCCATCGGAGAGAACAGGAGGGGAGAGTTCGGGGAGAGTGAGCGAAAAAAAAAAAAGAAATAGAAACAGAGAGAGAGAGAGACCGAGAAGAGAGTTCCAGAGAGATTCAGAGAGGAGAGAAAGGGAGGGGTCTAAGAGGAGAGCGCTCCGGTTCCTCCTCAGGAGGGTCGCCGGCAAATCTCTTCCCCCTTCCAGTGAGCTAGCCACCGTCACCGGACGTCCATCGCCCCGGCCACCGCATTTGGTGTTGGCGAGTCAAGAACAGAGGGAGTTAGAGAGGAGAAAGAGGAGGCCGAGCGAGAGAGTAGAGCGAAATCGGTGAGTCTCGAGTCTTACCCGCTCACCGGAGTGCCACCCGAACCTTCATCGAGCTGCCCAGCCGCCGCGCTTCGTCTCGGCCAGACCCGAACCAGGTGGGTTTTCGTCCTTGTCCTCCCCTGTTTTCCCCTTCCTTCCCCTGCCTCTCGGACACCAGACATACCGAATCTGTTCAGTGCTTGTCGGGCTCCGTCCATGGAGGATAATGCTCGTTTGAAACTCAAAGACATTCTTTTAGATGTTATATGCTGAGTTGGTGCCCCAAACCGTGTCAAAAGGGAATCTGTATCTCTTTTTTAGTCACACCCCACATGCTCGATGAAATGCCCGAATGAACTTTCGATTCTGTTCTTGTGAAACCAATTTCTAAAACTTTGTTGTGTGCGTGGTTTGTACTAACGCCATTACTGACCCCGATTTTGATTGCCTTTCATGTGATTTTGGCGGCGTGTTAACGATGTCCGAGTCGACCGCATGCGTTTTCCGCCGTCGGGATGCCGTTCCTTAAACCGGAGCAGCCAGCGGTTCAAGGCCACAATCGTTAGTCGTTTATCCTCATTCTCTGTTTGTTTGTGCTCGTTTCGTCTGGGTTAAACGTTTGTGACTAGGGCCGAAAGTAGAACAATCGAAAAGTAAGTTTTGGTCGCCGGCGAAGGGGTGTGTTTTTGAGGTCGTCGGAATGGTGCCCGGAATGTCTTGCCGGCTGTCATGGCATAAGGCCGACGTCTGCCGTCAGCGCTGGCGGCCCGAGCCGACGGCCGGTGGTGGGTGGCCACGGCGTGGTCTCAGTTGAAGAAGAAGAAGACTCGGTGAAGAATAGCAAGAAGCAGTGGAAAGTCTTCTGGGTAGAGAGTATCACGTGCATGAGCATGAAGGGGATGAAGAGTAATAAAAAAATAGAGAATAAAAACAGAAAAGAAACCAAAGAAAAAAAAAAGGAGGGGAAAATCAAAAGAAAAAAATTGAAAAGAAATGAAAATGGGGTCCCGGGTAGGGTCGGAATTTCGGGTCAGGTGTCGGGCGGATCGGGTCCGAATCCTTATTTTATTAATAAAAACATTTAAAAAAATATTTAAAAATTCAAAAAATATAAAAATATTAAAAATTCCAAAAAAATTCGAAAATATTAAAAAAATCTAAAAAAGGGTCCGAAAACATTAAAAAATTCAAAAAAAAATTTAAAAAAATCAGAAAATTAGGAGATGTTCATAAATCAGTTTTGGGCTTAATTTCACTAGATTTCAGGTTAAAAACTCAAAAAAAAAAATGAAAAAAAAGTGAGAAAAACCTTCTAAAAAATTCTCAAAAAATCGGATAAGCCATTAGGGCTTTACCTTAAGGCTTTTGATTGCACTTTCTTTTTTTTAGAGACGATATTAGGTCGTTGGTTGTTTATTCTCTTCATGATTATCTGGTTGCGCACTTTAAATACATTGGTTGTTATTTTCCATTTTTAGCATGGTTAGGACGAGCATTAGGCTTTTCGATAGACTGCCCGATATGATAGTTTGCGAACGTTCAAGTTTAGGTACCGAAATGGCACTAGTTAGATTGCTAGTGTAATCAAGTCCCCGAATTTTGGAATCTCTGGTTTTCGCACGCATCGAGACAATGCTCCCGCGTCTCGATTAGGGTATCTAACCAACCCTTAATCATGGCTAGTGGCGACTCCAATCGAATGCGTAAATTAAAGATAAAATCTTCGTCGCGCGAGGTATGAGGTTTGGGAGAGCCTCGGTCTTTAGATTAATGAACCATTTGGTTTGTCTTTAAAACAAATCAATCGTTGTTCGTATCCATCGACAAATACCTCTTGGCCTAACCGATCGGTTCGGGGAGGTCGCGACACTCATCAGTCAATATGAACAACCCCTCAGTTCCTTTTCCTTTAAATAGACATTTGACTTGATTCATTATCCTTGCACTCTTTCTAACTAGCTGTGCAGATTTTTCAATTGGCTTTCTTGTCCCATGTACCTTCTGCTTAGCAGCTGCCATTTTGTTTGTAGGCCGTGTCATTTGACGAGAGCTCTGAGTAGAGTCAATGTTGGTGCCAGGACCACTTGGTTGAGATGAAATTGATGTTGGGTTCTTTGTTGGTGGCTGTTTTGGAGTTGCACCCGATGTCTTCTCGTGACATTCCAAATTTTGGCCTATTTTTGAGATTTATAAAATGTGTAATTCGTCAGTATGCTTATAATAAAATCTCGCCCAGAACTGATCACTCTTGGGTTATTATTTTTAAATTAGAGATTTCGCTAGAATTGCACTCGATCGAATTTGGCCGTTACATAGAGCCCAAACTTTGGTGTTGAATTTCTCGGAGTTCCGGGACGAATTTAATTGGACGGTGTTGATATTATTGTGGCCAGCGTCGATATTGTCCGGAATATGTGAAAAGTGGATTTTTTACCGGGTGCGAATTTGGACTAGTAGACCTCCCTCGTAGTGTGTTTTAAGTTATTTTCTTTTGGCCCTTTGTCCTAAATTATTAATTAAGATTTTTGTAGACCATTGGATCGTTTTTGGGTTTGAACGTGGGCTGTTGGATCGCAATTATTAGGTTTGACTTTTGGCCCTCTCTCTCTCTCTCTCTCTCTCTCTCTCTCTCTCTCTCTGCGCCGCGGCCCCTCCCCTCAGCTACGAACGTCCATTCACCCCTTTTTCCCCTTCCCCCCATGCACGTCCCCTCTCTCTTTTCTCTCTCCTCCTTTCTCTCTCCCTCTTCTTTTCTTCTCCTTCCCTTCCCCTTCGCCGCATCTGCTCTGGCTTTTGTGTTTGCTTCTGTTCCTGCTCCTGCTTAACCACCCGAGCTTGCCTGACCGCCGTGCGCCGCTACCGTCGCCAGCCAGCTCGATTGCTGCGCCGCACCGTCCGCCAGTCGCCACCCCCGACTGGCTGGTCTCTCCCTCTCCTTCGCGCCCGGCTTGCTGTTCGAGCCTGTTGCGCCTGTCTCGGCCCGGTGCTGCCCAGCTAGCCGCCTTACTCCGCTCCGCCGTCCAGCTCGCCGCCGCGGGTCTTGCCCAGCTCAGCCCCTCGCCGTCACCGCTCGCTTGTCCATGCACCTGGTAGCTCGCCGGATCGAGCTCGTCCGTCCCGCGCCGTTCGCCGCCGCTGCCGCGAGTCGCCGTCGTGTCGCTCAACCGTCCCCGTTGCCGTCGCTCGCCAGCCAACTCGCCGCCGTCACCCCCCCTCAGCCCCCATCTCTCTCTCCCTCGCTCTCTCTCTCTCTCTCTCTTGCCATCACCACCCCCAGCGGACCTTTCCCTCCCCTCCAGCTCATCGCCGTCATGTCGCCGTCACCGCCGCCGCCGCCGCCGCCGCTGCTCGCTCGTCCCGGCCAGCCCAGGCTGTGGTCAAGCTCGCCCAGGCCACTGCCCGGCGCCTTGCCCGTCCAACCAGGCACGTCGCCCATCCGGCTGGCCCATGCGCCCTCGAGCACGCCGTCCGGCCACCGCGCCCATGCGTTAGGTACACCGTTCGACCATTGTGCCCGTGTTGGCCAGTCAGCGTGCCCGTTTGGCCCGCGCCCGTGCCTAGTCCAGCACTATTCATCGAGGCCATTTTAGGCCCGAGCCGATTTTCTCCAAGCCAAAACCTAGTAAGTGACTTCCTAAACCCTATCTAGTACTTTGGATATTTTTAGACTTATTTAGGGTATGATTAGTACTGGGTTTGGAATTAGATTAGGTGTGGATTAGTTTAACTGATGGTGCTCAATTTGTGAATTATTGTGGTGGTAATTGTGTGGCTAATTTAGTGATTGATTGAGATGGATAACATGACTGAATTGTCGTTGCGTTTATGGGTGAATTGGATTAATTGAATGTACCGACTTGAGTGTCGAGTCAGTGGGCCGATGTGGGGAGTATGAGTTGAATTGGCTGTTATGGCATGTCCGATTGACATTAGTGAAAACTTGGTGATTTGAATGTGAACTGTATGACGTGTTAGAGGACAAATTATGTTGTGGTGCATGTGCATGAGAGAAATATCCTGAGGTGTGGTTACCCGGGACTGAGCCTGGCTCAATCTGAGGGCTACCAACCTAAGGCGTGGTTACGCAGGTATGGCTAGAAAGGTAAGAAATGACCTGAGGCGTGATTACGCGGGTCGAGAGAAATATCCTGAAGTGTGGTTACGCGGGACTGAGCCCGGCTCGATCTGAGGGCTGCCAACCTGAGGCGTGGTTACGCGGGTGTGGCTAGAAAGGCAAAAAATGACCTGAGGCGTGGTTACGCGGGTCGAGAGAAATGTCCTGAGGCGTGGTTACATGAGATTGAACCCGGCTTGATCTGAGGGCTGGCCTGAGGCGTGTTAATGCGGGCGGTGTGAAAGGATCTAGGAGGCCGTGAGAAAGTTGCTCGACCACAAATGCGAAATAAGTGTTATTGAATTGAGTGAATATACTCATGTATGGCGTTTGAATGATGGCGAGGTGTTTCTGTCGTATTGTATTATTCATGTGATTTACTAATATGCAGAGTTGGCACGTATTTTGAGGCGAGGTAAGTATGTTGTTTAGAATTGATTGAGATGGCTGGTGGATGCATGTTAAACTTGTCTGGGTACGCATTGGCCTAGGTGGGGTATAGGTTGTCTGCTTATTGAGATTTATTCTCATTGTTATAGTGCAAATATCTTTTTCAGATCCTCGATCTTGATTATGTCGCCGCCTAGGCGTTTTGGAGTTCCCATGGATACGGTGCATGATGAGAACAAGTACCCGGATCTGAACTCGGATGAGACATATATTAGGCATCGTACCACTGTCTGGGTAAATGTGGGACTAGAGGAGTTGGAACACCATACTTATTTGGCTTGGTCCTATAAGGTCGGGTTGGCGAATTCTGGGCCAATCGGAGGTTTTGAGGGGTTGTAGCATGTCAACGAGGGTGCGGTAAATTGGGAGCCTTGGGACAAGTTTACTCCCGATGGCGAGGTGTCAGAACCCGATAGTCCACCAGAGAATCTTGGTCTAGGACCGGCACCCGTTCTAGAGCCTGAACCTGAACCCGTACTGGAGCCCGAGCCCGAAGAGGAGCCCATGGTGCCTGAGCATGAGGAGGAGAAGGAGGAGGAGCCGATCGAGATCAACTCGGACTCAGAGTCTGAACCCTCAAGGTCCGATTCGGATTGGGAGCCATAGGGATGTTTAGGAGTTGGGCCTAGAAACCTTTTTAATAGAGTCCCTTTTTGTGTAGTCAGTAGTCTACCCGGCCCCCTGTTCCTTTTTGATGATGAAGGTGGATTTTAACCCTAGAGGCCTAATGTATGAATACTTGGATTTTCAAACTAATGTTATTTGTTTATTGATCCGCGTTTGTTCTACCCTGTCGTCATTATTAATTGCCTGGGTTGTTTAAATTTCGCTTCCGCTTGCGTACGACTTTGGGTGATTCGTTTGGGGTCGGCGATGCGTCCTGGGACGTCGCAATCAATACGACCATTAAAGGGTGTCGCGATGCCCGTTGGAATTCGGGGCGTGACACCCCGGTTGATTTGGTATCAGAACAAGGTTAGCTCGATCCAAGTTGATTAAAATCTGGAGTGATAAGGAGCGATAACTTTGGGGTAGCCAGTTAGGGAGACTCGTGTGCCATGTGTACCCCAGACTGTGTGATTGTGATTGCTGAGTGATTTTATGTAATATTATGTGAGGTACAGGTGCGTCAGGACTTAAGGTAAGTGTATGGACCTTATTGGTTGTGATTGAGTGACGTTGTGATTGACTGCCTGCTTAATGAATTGTGTTATGATTCACTGTCTAGGGCTTAGATTGATATAGTTGGCCTAGGTTTCTAATTCATGTGTGGAATTTAGCAGGTGAGCATTTGTGAGAACCGGTAAGATGAACGATCGAGGTCGAGGTCGAGGTAGAGGTCGAGGTCGAGGTCGTGTAGCCCCGCAAGCTGGAGTTGTGGGGGATCCCAGGTTGGATGAAATGCGGAGGGTGCTTGAGGAAGCAGGGTTATTATCAGGTAGATAGACGGGGGAAAGGAACGCTACTGTCGCCGCTGCAGCTGCTAGCGAGATTATTGGGAATAATGGAAATCGGGGGAATAACGTGATTGGTGAAAATTCTAGTATAGTGCGAGTAAATGTGAATGGGCCAATGTCCAAGCTAGTCAAGCAGTTTCTGAGGTTGAAACCCCCGAAGTTTGATGGTAGAGCCGATCTCAAGGCTGCACCAAAATGGGTAGAAGAGCTAGAGAAAGCTTTTGAGGTACTGGGGTGTACTGAGAAAGAGAAGGTAACGCTAGCAGTCTACTAGCTTCAGAATAATGCAAGCGATTGGTGGAGGGCCACCAGAGGTCAAGTATTCCCCACTGGTACTGCTCTAAATTAGGCCATCTTCACTGAGACCTTCAATGACAAGTATTTCTCGAAAAGCGCCTGAGAGCAGAAACTAGCGGAATTTATGGGGCTCCGCCAGCGTCAGAGGTCGGTAGATCAATATGAGGCCGAGTTCACAAGACTGTCCAAATTTGCCCCTAGGATGGTGGAGGACCCGATGGACAAAGCTAGGAGGTTCCGGGATGGGCTGAAGCCGGACCTTCGCAGTCAGATGATTTCATTGAACTTGAGAGGCTATAATGAGATATGTGAAAGGGCTCAGGCAATTGAGCGAGATCAGATGGATTGGGCTGTTGCTTCTGAATCGCGGTATGACCCGGCTAGGGACAACCGTCAATTTAGGAAAAGACCCATGACGGGAAATAGTCGCTTCGTCCCGCCTGCTTGGAGGAATATCGGGAAGCCAAACCGTTACCAGAACACCCCGTGTAGGCTGTATGGTAGAAGACACGGGAATGGACCTTGCCCAAATAGGGGCAGAGCATGTTTTACATGTGGTGGAAGGGGCCACCAGATGAGGGACTGTCCTAACAATAGGCAGGCCAGGTCACCTGCACTATTGCCACCGTCGCCCTGGAATGGAAATCAAATTGGAGCCATCTAGCCGGCCATCCAGAATAGGCTGCCGGCCCAAGGACAGGTGTATGCAATGGCAAGGAGGGAAGCTGAGGACGCGCCAGGCGTGGTCACAGGTACGGTCTCTCTCTATGATCATGCTGCATATGCCTTATTTGATCCGGGGGCGTCGCATTCATTTATATATGAGCAGTTCGTTAAATTATCTGGGATTGAGTCAAAACCGCTTGACGTTATGCTATGTGTTACTACTCCGCTGAATGATAAAGTGCTGATTTCGTTTGGATGTCCCGATTGTAAGCTAGTGATTGGCGATAGGGAAGGAAGAATAGATTTGGCGGTTTTATCTATGCATGACTTTGATGTGATTGTTGGTATGGACTGGCTAGTCAAACAGAGAGCTGTTATGGACTGTAGTAGCAGGATGATCCAATTCAATCCGATTAGACAACCTAGATTCGAGTTTGTGGGAAACCGATGAGGAACCTTGATCCCTTGGATTTCGTCGCTCGAGGTAACAAAACTGTTAGATGAAGGGTGCCAAGGATTTCTAGCAAATGTAGTCGATTCGACGGCTGGAGAGCCGAGGCTTGAAGACATAGCCGTGGTGTGCAACTTTCCCGATGTCTTTCCTCAGGAATTGCCGGGACTGCCACCTGATAAAGAAGTGGAGTTCGTGATTGAGTTAGCCCCGGGGATGAAACCGATCTCGAAAGCATCTTATAGGATGTCATTGTCGGAACTGAAGGAATTGAAGTCCAAATACAAGAGTTATTGGATAAAGGCTTCATTCGCCCTAGTGTGTCTCCATGGGGAGTGCCAGTGTTATTCGTGAGAAAAAAGGATGGATCATTGAAGTTGTGCATTGACTACAGACAACTGAACCAGGTGACCATTAAGAATAAGTACCCGTTGCCAAGGATTGATGACCTATTTGATCAGTTGCAAGGGGCATCAATGTTTTCTAAGATCAATTTGGGGACTGGCTATCACCAATTGAGAATCAAGAAGGATGACGTGCCGAAGTTGGCATTTAGGACGAGGTATGGACACTATGAGTTTACGGTGATGCCGTTCGGACTGACGAACGCCCCTGTAGCCTTTATGGATTTAATAAATCTGGTATTCAAGAAATTTCTAGATCAGTTTGTGATCGTGTTCATAGATGATATTCTGGTGTATTCAAAGAGTTTCACCGAGCATGAGGTACATTTGGAAAAGGTTCTACGGACCTTAAGGGAACATGCACTCTACGCTAAGTTTAGTCAGTGCGAATTTTGGCTTCATCGAGTGGCGTTCTTAGGACATGTGATATCCAGAGAAGGAATTGTGGTGGACCCGACAAAGATTGAAGCCATCACGAATTGACCAAGGCCGACATCAGTAACCGAGGTTCGAAGCTTCTTGGGTCTAGCAGGTTATTATAGACGCTTCGTGGAAGGGTTTTCGGCATTAGCGACGCCGTTGACGTGGTTGTTAAAGAAGGAGACGAGGTTTGAATGGACGGATAAATACGAAAGAAGCTTCCAAGAATTAAAATAGAGGTTGACGACCGCGCCAGTATTGATGATCCCGTCAGGTCCAGGAGGATATGAGATTTACAGTGACGCGTCGTTAAGAGGATTGGGATGCGTGCTAATGCAACACGGGAAAGTAGTGGCATACGCATTGCAGCAATTGAGGTCACATGAGCAGAATCATTCGATGCACGACTTGGAATTGGCCGTGATTATTTTCGTTCTTAAGATTTGGAGACACTACCTGTGTGAAGAGAAATTTCAGATTTATACGGACTATCAAAGTTTAAGGTACTTGTTCTCCTAGAAGGAACTGAACATGAGACAGCGTCGTTGGATGGAACTCCTTAAAGACTACGACTGCGAGATTATGTATCATCCTGGAAAAGCTAATAAAGTAGCGGATGCACTAAGCTGGAAATCGAGTATCGCGCATATGATGGTCAAGGAGTGGACTCTGTTGGAGGGAGTTCGGGATTCGGAATTTAAGTTTGAAGTGAGTCATATCTCTAGGCTGCTTGCAGCATTGAGGATTGAACCGGAAATACAGACTAAGATTAAGGCTTTACAATCGATAGACCCGGAGATTCAGAAGATTTTGGGTATGGATGCCACAAAAAGAAAATCGGATTTTCAGGTATCCGAGGATGGGATTGTGAACTTCCGTGGTCGGTTATGTGTACCCAGTGATACAGAACTGAAGGAAGAGATTTTGTCTAAAGCACATTGTAGCAATTACAGTATTCACCCGGGAAGTACGAAAATGTATCAGCACTTGTGACAATATTATTGGTGGAACGGCATGAAAGTGGACGTAGCCAAGCATGTGGCCAAGTGTTTAACATATTAGCAAGTGAAGGCGCAACATTGCAAGTCGGGTGGAATGTTGCAACCATTGAAAATTTTCGAGTGAAAATGGGAACACATCACAATGAATTTTGTAATGGGATTACCGAGGAGTCAAAGGGGTCATGATTCGATTTGGGTGATAGTCGACCGACTGACAAAGTCAGCACATTTTTTGTCAGTGCGAAAGGACTTCGCCTTGGAAAGGTATGCTGAGATTTACGTGCGATAAATAGTCCGTCTGCACGGAGTGCCAGTGACAATCACTTCATACCGTGACCCTAAATTTACTGCCGCCTTTTGGAAAAGTCTTCATACAGTATTAGGAACGCAGTTACAGTTTAGTACGACCTATCATCCCCAAACGAATGACCAGTCTAAAAGGACGATTTAGACCTTGGAAGACATGCTACGAGCGTGTGTATTGGATTTTGAGGGTGGTTGGGAGGAACAGCTGCATTTAGTTGAATTTACCTACAATAATAGCTACCAGCAGAGTATCAGAATGGCACCATTCGAAGCACTTTATGATAGAGCTTGCAGAACACCAGTTTGTTGGGCTGAAGTTGGTGAGAGGAGCATCACAGGTCCCGAGTTGGTCCAGCAGTTAGTCGAAACGGTCAAGGTGATTCGAGACAGGCTTAAGACCGCTCAGAGCTGCCAAAAGAATTATGCAGACCGGAGACGTAGGCCTTTGGAATTTCAAGTGGGGTATCACGTTTTCCTTAAAGTATCACCTATGAGAGGATTGTCGCGATTTGGTAAGAAAGGGAAGTTGAGCTTAAGGTACGTGGGCCCATTTGAGGTCTTAGACAGAATTGGCACTTTGACCTATCGTCTCACGCTACCGCCAAATTTATCTTAAGTGCACAACGTGTTCCACGTGTCTATGTTAAGGAAGTATGAACCGGACCTGATCCACGTGTTGAATTACGAGGAGATAGACGTGGACGATAGAATGTCGTACATGAAAAAGCCAGTGCGGATCGAGGACAGAATGGAGAGAGTGTTGCGGAACAAGAAAATTCCGATGGTCAAGGTAATTTGGGAGCACCATGGAATCGAAGGTTCTACGTAGGAAAGCGAAGAGTTGATGCGACACCAATACCCCCATTTATTTGAATAGTTAGATTGGATTATAAATTTCGAGGACGAAATTTTTGTAAGAGGAGAAGAGTTGTGACATTCCGAATTTTGGCCCATTTTTGGGATTTATAAAACGTGTAATTCGTCAGTGCGCTTATAATAAAATATCACCCGGAACTGATCACTCTTGGGTTATTATTTTTAAATTAGAGATTTCACTAGAATCGCACTCGATCGAATTTTGCCGTTATTTAGAGCCCAAATTTTGGTGTCGAATTTCTCAGAGTTTCCGGACGAATTTAATTGGACAGTGTCAATATTATTATGGCCAGCATCGATATTGCTAGGAATATGTGAAAAGTGAATTTTTTACGGGGTACGAATTTGGACTAGTAAACTTCCCTCGTAGTGTGTTTTGAGTTATTTTCTTTTGGCCCTTTTTCCTAAATTATTAATTAGGATTTTTGTAGACCGTTGGATCGTTTTTGGGTTTGAACGTGGGTCATTGGATTGCAATTATTAGGTTTGACTTTTGGCCCTCTCTCTCTCGCTCTCCCCTCTACGCTGCGTCTCCTCCTCCCAGCTACGCACGTCCACTCACCCCTTTTTCCACTTCCCCCCATGCACGTCCCCTCTCTCTTTTCTCTCTCCTCCTTTCTCTTTCCCTTTTCTTCCTTTCTTCTTCTCCTTCCCTTCCCTTTTGCCGCATCTGCTCCGGCTTCTGCGTCTGCTTCTATTCCTGCTCCTGCTTGATCGACCGAGCTCGCCTGACCGCCATGCACCGCCGCCGTTGCAAGCCAGCTCGAATGCCGTGCCGCACCGTCTGCCAGTCGCCGCCCCCGACTGGCTGGTCTCTCCCTCTCCTTCGCGCCCGGCTTGCTGTTCGACCCCGCCGTGCTTGTCTCGGCCCAGCGCTGCCCAGCTAGTTGCCTTGCTCCGCTCCGCTGTCTAGCTCGCCGCTGCGGGTCTTGCCCAGCTCAGCCCCTCGCCGTCGCTGCTCACTTGTCCGCGCACCTGGTAGCTCGCCGGACCGAGCTCGTTCGTCTCGCGCCGTTCGTCGCCGCTGCCGCGAGTCGCCGCCACGTCGCTCAGCCATCCTTGTCGTCGCCGCTCGCTGTCCAGCTTGTCGCCGTCACCCCCGCTCAGCCCCCACCTCTCTCTCCCTTAGCCCCCGATCTCTCTCTCTCGCCATCACCACCCCTGGCGGATCTTTCCCTCCCCTCTAGCTCGTAGCCGCCTGTTGCAGTCAACGCCGCCGCCGCTCGCCCATCCTGGCCAGCCAACCGGCCATCCTAGGCTGTGGCCGAGCAACCCAGGCCAGCCCAGGCCATGGCCGAGCAACTCAAGCTAGCCCAGGCCATGGCCGAGCTTGCCTAGGCCACTGCTCGGCACCTCGCCCGTCCAGCCAGGAGCGTCGCCCGTCTGACTCACCCCGTGCGCCCTCGGGCACGCCGTCCGACCACTGCGCCCATGTGCCAGGCACACCGTCCGGCCACTGCACCCGTGTGCTAGGCACACCGTCCGGCCACTGTGCCCGTGTTGGCCAGTCAGCGCGCCCGTTTGGCCCGCGCCCGTGCCTAGTCCAGCACTGTTCATCGAGCCATTTTAGGCTTGAGCCGATTTTCTCCGGGCCAAAACCTAGTAAGTGACTTCCTAAACCCTACCTAGTGCTTTGGGTATTTTTAGACTTGTTTAGGGTGTGATTAGTACCGGGTTAGGAATTAAATTAGGTATGGATTAGTTTAATTGATGGTGCTCAATTAGTGAACTATTGTGGTGGTAATTATGTGGCTAATTTAGTAATTGATTGAGATGAATAACATGACCGAATTGTCGTGGCGCTTGTGGGTGAATTGGATTAATTGAATGTGCTGACTTGAATGTTGGATCGGTGGACCGATGTAGGGAGTATGAGTTGAATTGGCTGTTATGACGTGTCCGATTGACATTAGTGAAAGCTTGGTGATTTGAATGTGAACTGTACGATGTGTTAGAGGACAAATTGTGTTATGGTGCATGTACATGAAAGAAATGTCCTGAGGCGTGATTACGCGAGACTGAGCCCGGCTTGATCTGAGGGCTGCCAACCTGAGGCGTGGTTATGCGGGTGTGGCTAGAAAGGCAAGAAATGACCTGAGGCGTGGTTACGCGGAACTGAGTCCGGCTCGATCTGAGGGCTGTCAACCTGAGGCGTGGTTACGCGGATGTGGCTAGAAAGGCAAGAAATGACCTAAGGCATGGTTACGCTGGTCGAGAGAAATGTCCTAAGGCGTGGTTACGCGGGACTGAGCATGGCTTGATCTGAGGGCTGCTTGAGGTGTGTTGACGCAGGTAGTGTGAAAGGACCTAGGAGGTCGTGAGAAAGTTGCTCGACTACGAATGCGAAATGAGTATGATTGAATTGAGTGAATGTACTCGTGTATGGCGTTTGAATGATGGCAAGGTGTTTGTGGCGTATTGTATTATTCATGTGATTTACTAATATGTAGAGTTGGCACGTATTTCATAGCGAGGTAAGTATGTTGTTTAGAATTGATTGAGATGGCTGGTGGATTGCATGTTAGACTTGTCTGGGTACGTATTGGCCTAGGTGGGGTATAGGTTATTTGCTTATTGAGATTTATTCTTATTGATGTAGTGTAAATATCTTTTTCAGATCCCCGACCTTGATTATGTTGCCGCCTAGGCATTTTGGAGTTCCCATGCATACGGTGCATGAAGAGAATGAGTACCCGGGTCTGAACCCAGATGAGACATATATTAGGCATCATACCACTGTCTGGGTAGATGTGGGACTAGAGGAGTTGGAACGCCATACTTATTTGGCTTGGTCCCATAGGGTCGGGTTGGCGAATTCTTGGCCAATCAGAGGTTTTGAGGGGTTGCAGCATGCCAACGAGGGTGCGGTAAATTGGTAGCCCTGGGATAAGTTTACTCCCGATGGCGAGGTATCAGATCCCGACAGTCTACCGGAGAACCCTGGTCCAGGACCGGCACCCGTTCCAGAGCCTGAACCTGAATTCGTACCGGAGCCCGAGCCCGAAGAGGAGCCCATGGTGCTCGAGCATGAAGAGGAGGAGGAGGAGGAGGAGCCGATCGAGATTGACTCGGACTCAGAGTCAGAACCCTCAGGGTCCGATTCGGATTGGGAACCGTATGGATGTTTAGGAGTTGGGCCCGGAAACCTTTTTGGTAGAGTCCTTTTTTGTGTAGTCAGTAGTCTATCTGGCCACCTGTTCCTTTTTTATGACGAAGGTGGATTTTAACCCTAGAGGCCTAATGTATGAATACTTGGATTTTCAAGCTAATGTTATTTGTTTATTGATCTGAGTTTGTTCTACCCCATCGTCATTATTAATTGTCTGGATTGTTTAATTTTCGCTTCCGCCTACGTATGACTATGGGTGATTCGTTTGGAGTCGGCGACGTGTCTTGGGACGTCGCGATCAATACGACCGTCGAAGGAGTGTCGCGATGCCCGTTGGGGTTCGGGGCGTGACACTTCTTTTTTGGAGCAATGGTCTTTGGCGCCATCCCCCCTTATCTTTCTTCTTGCCACTTGGGTTCCTCTTTTGGGTGCAGCCGTTGATTCTTGACTTGGGCCATCTTGAGAGATAAGCACTTCCGAACTTCTCATAGGCTACAATAACATAACGATATTGTCAATAAAAAGAAATACCATAAATAAATTAAATGCAGGAGTCCTACAAAACTTACATTCAAAATAGTCATTTCAGTACGCTCGTCTGTGAAAAGGCCATAATCATATTTTCTTAGCCTTTTTCTGAGAGCCCGTCTTGTTCGCAGTGGCGCCTCACTTTTAGCAACTTTTGCAGTTGCTTTTCTTCTCACCTAATAAAGACACAAACACCAATTGTATAGCTTACAGGATATTTTCTTCTCGTCTGTTCAACAGTCGACTCAGTGGTTGGCCCTTGGGCTGGCCCTTCAGTTGGCCCTTGCGCTAACCCTTTAGTTTGCCCTTGAGCTAGTCCTCCAGCTGGCCCTTCAGCTGGCCCTGCATCAGCCCCTTGAGCTGGCCCTGTATCAGCTCTTTAAGCTGGCCCTCTAGCTGGCCCTACATTAGCCCCTACACCTGACTCTATAACAGGCCCTTCAATTAGCCCTTGGATTGGCCTTGTATCAGCCCCTACATATGGTTGTTGTTATTGTTGATGTTGTTTCTTCAATGCACAACCCTTTTTATTGTGCCCTTCCTTTTGGCATTAGGAGCAAGTCATCTTTACACCAGTCCTGCTCATCCTCTGAGTTGAAATCTCTCCCTCTTGCATTCTTTGTTTCTTTTTTGGCGTTCCAATTTTCTTCTTTAGTGGCAAAGGTTTAGAGGCTTCATGGTTTGTTGGCTCCTAGAATTTACTACTTCTGACAGGCTGCATCATGAATTGGTACGAAGCAAGAAATGTGCTTTTCTTGTACCAATCATCTAAGTAATCCTTTGGGTTTAGTTGCTTCGTCTGGATAGCACAAATGACATGTGCACAAGGAATTCCAGTTAGTTGCCAAGCTCGACATGAACACTTTTGCCTTTATAGATGGACGACATACTTATCAGCATTGTTCATGATCTCATATTCATCATTTCCATTCTAAATTGGATGACAGAACCTACTAGCAGCTGTGTTCTCATCCAATCTCTTTGCAATCCTGGGACCACGTTGTCTAGTCTACTTTGTAGCCTCATTTTTTTGTTTTTGGAGCCAAGTCATGACTATAACTCGTATGTCTTCAAGCATACTAATGATGGGTTTTGCACCTAGCCTCTAGTACTTTGCCACTGAAAGCTTCGCTGAGGTTGTTGTCAATGATATCGCACTTGAATTCTTTGCTGAAGAAGGCCCTACACCAATGCTTAGGTTCTGTTTCGAACAATGCTTCAAAACCTTCATTTGACAATTGAAACAACTCCTGCTTGGCTATTCTAAAATCAATCATGTTTGTGCTCTTTGCTATATGCCAAAATTGCTTCTGCAGCTTATCCCCTTTATAATTCTTTGCCTAGTTTGCATATATGTGCCTTGCACACATTCTATGTTCAGCATATGGCATCAACTCAGCTAATGCAGGAACAAGTCCCTACAATAATTCAAACCAAAAAATACTTGTAAGAAAAAATATGCGATTAATATTAAAAAGCCAACAGTTTTAAATGGCATTACTTTTTATTGGTCGCTCATGAATGCTCAACCTTCTCCATTGGTTATCTCAAGGTTAGCCATTATATTTTTTAGAAACTAGGATCAAGTATCCTTGGTCTCTACTTTGACAATAGCCAAAGCTATTGGAAACATTTGATTATTGGCATCTCTTCTAACAACAGCTAACAACTCTCTCTTTCATAAACCCTTCAAGAAACATCCATCCAATCCTACAATTTCCCACAACAAACCAAAAATCTTCGTTTGCATGCATCAAAGCAAACATAAAACCTATCGAGCTTAGTCCCACAATCAGGCAATGACTTCTCAATAACCTCTACATATACTTTACTGAATGGGTTTTGAAGCATACGTTCGCAAGCATAATCCCAAACCTGGCCATATTCTTCCTTATATCGACCCATCAGTGTACTTATTAGCTTCTGCTTAGCTCTTTTACACTGATTCCTCGATACATTAACCCAAACTTGCTCCTTTACCAACTGCTTTAACTGAGAACTCTTAATCTCGGGCATCGCCTTGATAATATTGAAGAAGTGCTTCGACAACCATATACTTGTTATCCTTTTATTGTCAAAAATAATGGAACAAGTATGTTCCTCCTGCAATGACCTAATCTGGAATGACCCGCTTTTCCTATTCAGTGCACCATAAATCTTCTATGAACAATTTGGCTGCGAACACTTAGCTTTCACAAATTCTTTCGTATTTCCAATAAATTCGACATTTCTTTGTTCAGCTATGGAGATCTTGACAATAGCTTCTTTAAACAGTTTCGCATTGTCAAATTTCATTCCTACAGACAAAACAGAACATGTAGCAGTCGGATCATAGGAAGGATATTTACTTTTCCTTCTACGGACGGGTACTTCGTCATCTTCAAGATCGTTTTCGGAGCTAGCACTCTCATCTTCACCGCCACTTTATTCATATTCAATCTGATTACCATCAGCTGGAGCTTCTTCGTTCCTATTCACTGGTTGTGGTTCATGCGATTCTCTCAATGATGCAAATTTATTTCTCAGAAAGTCTCTTTGCTTTTGCCTTGATTGTGTGAGTTCTTCATCGTCATTGTCATCACTTAGGAAATTTACATTTCCCAAAACTTCATCATCCAATTCACTAGATTGAGCAACTTTCCAATTTAATCCGGTCAATTCTTCATCAGGTATGTCTTCACTAGAAACTTGGGGACATCTTCCCGTTTGCTCAACTCTCTCTATATGACTTGCCTCCGTCTTCGGCCTCAGCTGTTGCCTTTCGTCCCTAGCCTAAGTACATTCTCATACTTCTCCTATTTCAGTGCTCGCATCATCTTCATCATCTTCACAGTCACTATAATACTCAACATAGACTTTAGCTTTCTCGCCATGAAGATAATGGTAAATAATGTCCTTAACACTATTATTATCATTCAAGAATCTCAAGCCGTCCTTCAGGCCCTTCCCAGGAACATAATAATGCAATTTATCTACTTTGCATCGTAAATAATGCACTATGTCCCTCATGAATTCAATATATGATGGCCTCCTTACATCCAAAAAAATAGTACCTTCATTTCCACCAGCATATTTCCATTCCTCGATGCCAATGACAAATTCCCCGCCATAGCAAACAATGATGGTGATAACATTGTCTCCTATGCCCATCCTACACCGAAAGAAAACAAAATAATTAGCTTTTGGGACCACAACGCACAAAAGCCAACAAGTTGCTCTAATTGTCTTGTTGGACTGAGTCAACGCCCTTGCAAGCTGTTTCAATGTACAACAACACAATGAAATTTACCCAATGAAGAAGCAGATAGCTCAGAGTTACAATGCACCAGATCAAACATGTTCACAAGTCTGCCAAATCTCGTAACATTTAGATTTGTAGTTTTTCAGTATGCTCTGATCATTCATGTTACTCAAATTAAACCCTTAAAACATAGCCAACTTTTGACTAGATTTTTTGTTATTGAATAGGGATAGATAGACACTTTTCTGAAGTTCAATCAGATTTCACATATCCTTAGAGTGCATAGCCATTCTGGAGAGACCCTGTTCACAAGGAATTCAATCCTTCCGTCGCCTACAGACTTGCTATTTGCTTGACTAATTCTTTGTTGTGACACTACAAGGGTGACGATTATGTACGTATGGAATTCGCCGCCTGCTTGGCCTCATGTGAGTAAAATACAAGAAAGAAACGTGTGTATTACACTCTGGAGGATCCCAGAACAAAACAAAATAATTAGTTTTTAGGACCACAATGCACAAAAACCAACAAGTTCACAGGGAAGATCTCACAACCGTAACTAAATTGTGACATTCCGAATTTCGATCCATTTTTGGGATTTATAAAACGTGTAATTCGTCAGTGTGCTTATAATAGAATCTTGCCCGGGAACTGATCACTATCGGATTCTTGTTTTTAAAATAGAGATTTTGCTAGAATCACACTCGATCGAATTTGGCCGTTATTTAGTCCCCGAACTTGGTAGTCGATTTTCGGGAGTTTCGGGATAAAATAAATTGGATGGTGTCGATATTATTGTGGCCAGCGTCAATTTTATCAGGAATAGTGAGAAAGTGAAATTTTGGATCGGGTGCGGATTTCGACTAGTAGACCTCCCTCTTAGTGTATTTTATTTAGCATGGGTGTCTGGCCTTTGTCCTAATATATTATTGGGATTTTTCGTGGACCGTTAGATCGTTCTCGAATTTGAAATCGGACCGTTGGATCGTGCTTGAGGACAAAAATTAGCTTTTTGTTCTCCTTCTCCTCTCTCTTCTCTGCCTGTGCACGCCCTCCCCATCATTTCGCCTGTCTCTTCTCCTTCTCTCTCTCCTCTCTCCTCTGCCGCGCACGTCCTTCCTACCCCTATTGCGTCTGCCTCCCCTCTCTCTCTCTCCCTCCCTCTCTCTCTCTTTCTTTCTCTCTCTCTTTTCCCTCTGGCTGCACACGTTGCCATGCAGACGTCCCCTCAGCCCCATGCCCATGCAGACCTACCCCCCAGCCTCTCTCTCTCCTCCTTTTTCTCTTATTCCTCTCCCTCTATTGTTCTTCTTCTTTCTTCCTTTTCCTTGGCCCCATGACTTCCGCTTCTACTTCTGCTTGCCGACTACAACCCACCACTAGCCGCCCCGCCATCCACCTCGCGCCGCTGTCCCCTTGACCGACGTGCGCCGTCGCTTGACTTCCGCGCCGCACCGTCCGTCGGCCGCCCTGTCGCCCAGTCACTTCCCTTTTTCCCCCGACTCTCGTCCACCTCTGCAGCTCCTCTTCGCCTCCGCAGCCGCCGCTCAACCGCCCCTTCCGCCTCTGCCCGATGCCACCCCACCAGCCACCGACGCAGCCGTCCTTCTCACGCCGTCGTCGCGCCGCCGCGTCGCTCGGCAGCTCCGCCCGACTCTGCCTTCTTCTCCTTTCGAGCGCATGAGCTCGGCTCGCCGCCGCTTGCCATCGTGTCCGACGAGTCTCGGCCGCTGTCCAGCCGTCCAGTCAACCCCCAGCACCGTCTCGACGCCTGAGCGTCGCCATCGCCGCCGCTCGCTGTCGCTCCAGTCGGCCAGCGCGATGCCACCCGACCCCGCCAGCAATCGCCCCGTCGCCGTCGCCATCGGCGCCATCCACGAGAGCTCGCCCCCGGCGAGTCCCGGTGTGTCCAGCCCTCCAGGCCATGCGCCCGGCGTCGCCGCCCATTGGTCGGCACGCCGCTCGTCCGACTTGGCCCCTGGCCTGTCCAGCCCCTCGGCTTGTGGCCCGTCCAGCAGCCGTGCCCCACTCAACCGACCCTTTCGCCCATCGCTCGACCGAGGATCGGCCATGTGGCCGCCGCTCGCCCGGCCCGTCCCAGCCGCGCCCGTGCACCCGGCCACTCACTCGTCCACTCAGCCCCTTACTCGTGCACTCAGCCCTTCGCCCAACCAGCTCGGGCGCTCGCCCATTCAGTCGGCTCGTTGCCCGGGCACGTCGCCCGTTCGGCTCGCTCGTGTGCCCAGGAACGCTGCACGGCCACCGCGCCTGTGCACCAGGCACACCATCCGGTCGCTGTGCCCATGCTAGTTGGCCAACGTGCCCGTCGCACCCCCTCCCGTCCCTACTCCAGAACTGTTCACCCGGGCCATTTTAGGCCCGAGCCGATTTTCTTCGGGCCAAAACTTGGTAAGTGACTTCCTAAACCCTACTTAGTACTTTGGGTATTTTATAGACCTGTCTCGGGTTTAGAACGGTTAGGGCGCAGTTTAAGTTAATCATCTTTTTATATAATTGTGTTAGTTGGATTGGATGAGATTATATGCATGATTTGGATGTTCGTATGTGGCCGATTGAATGTCGAGTTTATGGGTTGGTGTGGCGTGTCGTGAATTGAATTGAGTTGTGAATGTGGATCGCTCGGTGCAATTGGCGTGAAATTGATTGAATTAAATGCCGTGTGCATGCCTGTCAATTTTAAGCCCGGATTGATCGGAGGGCTACGGACTTGGGACGCGTTGACGGCGGTCCGTGTGAAGGTATGAATGGCCGGTGTGCCAAATGGATGCGGGCTTGAGACGTGTTGACGGTGGCCCGTTAAAGGTGCATTCGACCGGGACGTGTTTACATCGGTCATTGGAAATTGAGCCCGGATTGATTGGAGGGCTACGAACTTAGGACGTGTTGACGGCGGTCCGTGTGAAAGCATGAGTGGTCGGCGTGCCAAATCGGCCTGAGACACAGTAGCGTGGGCAGTGAGAATGGACTTGAGGCGCAGTGGCGCGGGTCGTGAGAAAGATGTTCGGCCATGCATGCGATTTGAGTGTGATTGAATTGATTGGTTGAGCGTGTGATTGAATTGGCTGGTTGGATGTGTGGTTGAGTTAATTGGATTGATTGAGTGCAAATGTAGTTGGTGTTTGAGCGATTGTGATATGTTATTGATTTACTATTATTGTATCATCACATTGTGACTAACGTGCAAAGTTAGCATAGGCTTGATGACGAGGTAAGTACAATGATGCGAATTTTATATGTTATGGGGTAGATTGCATGTACGACTTATCTGGGTACGCATTGGCCTACGTGAGGTATAGGGGGTTGCTTATGGAGACTCGTTCTCACGGTTATTATATAACCATTTCAGATCCGCGACCATGAGTGATTGGAGACGCTGCAAAGGTATCTCGGAGATCGAGGACGGGTCAAGTACTCGGTATTTTGAGTTCCCCTTTGTAGAGGAGTTAAGTTTGCGAACCATTGTCCCTTTCGAGGAATGTGGTTATGTTGTTGTGGCCTAGCTTGGGGATTGTCTTTTTGTGGACGTCGTGTATATCTGCCAAGTATAGGAATTACAGTTATTGTTTCGTACTATTGCTACCCCTTGTCATTATTAATTGTCTGGGTTGTTTCTATTTGTTTCCGCGCGTGCCTAATCTCTGATGTTTGGGTTGGGTCGGCGACGTGCCTGGGACGTCGCATTCAATTCAACCATGGACGGGATGTCGCGGGCTCGGTGGGGTCTAGGGCGTGACATCCCAGTTGATTTGGTATCAGAGTAAGGACAGCTCGATACAAGTTGGTCGAAGTCTGGAGCGATAAGGTGTGATGACTTTGGGATAACCAATTAGGGAGACTTGTGTGCCATGCGTACTCCAAACTGTGTGATTATGATTGCTGAGTGGTATTTTGTGATAATTCGTGAAATGCAGGTGCATCAGGACTTGAGGTTAGTGCACGATCACTGTTCTTTGTGATTGAGTGGTGTTGTGATTGACTGCCTACTTAGTGAATTGTTGTCGGAAATCATTGCCTAGGGCTTAGACTGGTATAATTGGCCTAGGTTTCTAATTTCTGTGTGGAATTTAGCAGGTGAGCATTTGTGAGATCTGGTAAGATGAGCGGTCGAGGTCGAGGTCGAGGTCGCGTAGCCCCGCTAGCTGGAGTTATAGGGGATCCCAGGGTAGATGAAATCTGGAGGGCGCTTGAGGAAGCGGGGATATTATCGGGTAGACAGATGGGGGAAAGAAGCGCTGCTGTCGCCGCTACGGTTGCCAACGAGATCTTGGGAACAATGGAGATCAGGGGAATAATGCGATTGGTGGAAATCCTGGTCCAGTGCAAGTAAATGCGATTGGACCAATGTCCAAGTTAGTTGAACAGTTTCTGAGGTTGAAACCCCCGAAGTTTGATGGGAGAGGCGATCCTGAGGCTGCACCAAGATGGGTAGAAGAGCTAGAGAAAGCTTTTGAAGTACTGGGATGCACTGAAGAGGAGAAAGTAACCCTAACAGTCTACCAACTTTAGGAAAATGTAAGTGATTGGTGGAGAGCCATCAGAGGTCAAGTGTTCCCCACTGGTACTGCGCCGAATTGGACTGTTTTTACCGAGACCTTCAATAGCAAGTATTTCTCGAAAAGTGCCCGAGAACAAAAGTTGGCGGAATTTATGAGACTTCGCCAAGGTTAGAGGTCGGTGGATCAGTATGAAGCCGAGTTTGCAAGACTATCCAAATTTGCCCCCAGAATGGTGGAGGACCCAGTGGACAAAGCCAGGAGGTTCCGGGATGGGCTGAAGCCGAACCTTCGAAGTCTGATGATCTTATTGAACTTGAGGGGCTATCATGAAATCTATGAAAGGGCTCAGGCAATTGAGCGAGATCAAATGGATCGGGCAGCCGCTTCTGGATCGCGGTATGCCCCAGCTAGGGACAATCGTCAATTTGGAAAAAGGCCTGTGGCGGGGAACAGTCGTTTTGTCCCTCCCGCTCGGAGAAATATTGGGAAGCTAAACCATCATCAGAATGCCCCGTGTAGGCTATGTGGAGGAAGGCACGGAAATGGACAATGCCCGAATAGGGACGGAGCATGTTTTATATGTGGTGGAAGGGGTCATCAGATGAGGGATTGCCCCAATAATAGACAGGCTAGGCCACCTACCCTACTACCGCCACTGCCGCCCCGGAATGGAAATCAAATTGGAGCCATCCCGCCGGCCAATCAAAATAGGCCATCGGCCCAAGGATCGGTGTATGCAATGGCAAGGAGGGAAGCTGAGGACGCGCCTGGCGTGGACACAGGTACGGTCTCTCTCTATGATCATGCTACATATGCTTTGTTTGACCTGGGGGCGTCGCATTCGTTTATATATGAACAGTTCGTTAAATTAACCGGGATTGAGCCAAAACCGCTTGAAGTTATGCTGTGTGTGACCACGCCATTGAATGATAAAGTGCTGATTGCGTTTGGATGCCTTGATTGTAAGATAGTGATTGGCGATAGAGAAGGAAAAATAGATTTGGCGGTTTTAACTATGCATGACTTTAACGTAATTGTCGGGATGGACTGGCTAGTTAAACAGAGAGCTGTTATGGACTGTAGTAGCAGGGTGATCCAATTTAATTCAATTGGACACCCTAGATTTGAGTTTGTGGGAAACCGAGGAGGAACCTCGATACCTTGGATTTCATCACTAGAGGTGACAAAGCTGTTAGATGAAGGGTGCCAAGGATTTCTGGCAACGGTAGTTGATTCGACGGCTGGAGAGCCAAGGCTAGAAGATATAGCCGTGGTAAGCAATTTCCCTGATGTCTTTCCCAAGGAATTGCCGGGACTACCACTTGATAGAGAAGTGGAGTTCGTGATCGAGTTAGCCCCAGGGACGGAACCGATCTCGAAGGCACCCTATAGAATGTCGTTATCGGAGTTGAAGGAATTGAAGGTCCAAATGCAAGAGTTATTGGATAAAGGCTTCATTCGCCCGAGTGCGTCTCCATGGGGAGCGTCAGTGTTATTTGTGAGGAAAAAGGATAGGTCCTTAAGGTTGTGCATCGATTACAGACAACTGAATCAGGTGATCATCAAGAATAAGTACCCCATACCAAGGATAGACGATCTGTTCGATCAGCTGCAATGAGCCTCGATATTCTCTAAAATCGACTTGAGGACAGGTTACCATCAATTGAGAATTAAGAAGGAGGATATACCAAAGACGGCATTTAGGACGAGATATGGGCACTATGAGTTTACAGTAATGCCATTCAAATTGACTAACGCCCCTGCAACCTTTATGGATATAATGAATCGGGTGTTCAAGGAATTTATGAATCAGTTTGTGATCGCGTTCATAGATGACATCTTGGTATACTCGAAGAGTTCCGCCGAGCACGAGTTACATTTGGAAAAAGTTCTATGGACTTTGAGGGAACACGCGCTTTACGCTAAGTTCAGTAAGTGCAAATTCTGGCTTCATCGTGTGGCATTCTTAGGACACGTGGTATCTGGAGAAGGAATTGCAGTGGATCCGGCAAAGATTGAAACCGTCATGAATTGACCGAGACCGACAACAGTAACCGAGGTTCGGAGCTTCTTGGATTTGGTAGGTTATCACAGACGCTTTGTGAAAAGATTTTCGGCATTAGCGACACTATTAACGGGACTGTTAAAGAAGGAGACAAGGTTTGAATGGACAGATAAGTGCGAGAGGAGTTTCCAAGAGTTAAAACAGAGATTGACAACCACACCAGTATTGACAATCTCGTCAGGACCGGGAGGATATGAAATCTACAGTGACGCGTCGCTAAGGGGACTAGGATGCGTGTTAATGCAACACGGGAGAGTTGTGGCATACGCATCGCGACAATTGAGACCGCACGAGTTGAATTATCCGACTCACGACTTGGAATTAGCCGCGATTATTTTCGCCCTTAAGATTTGGAGGCACTACTTATGTGGGGAGAAATTTCAGATTTATATGGACCATCAAAGTTTAAGGTACCTGTTCTCCCAAAAGGAATTAAACATGAGACAGCGCTATTAGATGGAGCTCCTTAAGGACTACGACTGTGAGATTATGTTTCACCCGGGGAAAGCTAATAACGTAGCGGATGCACTGAGTCGGAAGTCAAGCATCGCGCACATGATAGTCAAGGAGTGGACTCTATTGGAGGGAATTCGGGATTCGGAGTTTAGGTTCGAAGTGAGCCATGTTTCAAGTCTACTTGCCGCTTTGAGGATCGAACCGGAAATCCAAGCAAAGATTAAGGCTTTACAATCGACGGACCCAAAGATTCAAAAGATTCTGGAAATGGACGCCACAAAAAAGAAACCAGACTTTCAGGTGTCCGAGGATGGGATTTTGAAGTTCCGTGGAAGGTTGTGTGTACCTGATAATGCAGGGCTTAAGGAGGAGATCTTATCAGAAGCCCACCGGAGTAATTACAGTATTCACCCGGGGAGTACGAAGATGTATCAGAATTTACGGCAGCATTATTGGTGAAACGGGATGAAAGTGGATGTGGCCAAGCATATGGTTAAGTGTTTAACATGCCAACAACTAAAGGCGCAACATTGCAAGCCGGGTGGACTGTTGCAGCCATTAGAAATCCCCGAGTGGAAATGGGAACACGTCACGATGGACTTTGTCATGGAATTACTGAGGAGTCAAAAGGGCTATGATTCGATTTGGGTGATAGTTAATCGATTGACAAAGTCAGCACATTTTCTACCGGTGCGAAAGGATTTCGCCTTAGAAAGGTATGCCGATTTGTATGTGCGACATATAGTCCGTCTCCATGGAGTACCAGTGACGATCACTTCGGATCGTGATCCTAAGTTTACTGCCGCTTTTTGGAAAAATCTTTATACGGCATTAGGAACAAGTTTACGGTTTAGCACAGCCTATCATCCGCAGACAGATGGCCAGTCTGAGAGGATGATTCAGACTCTGGAAGACATGCTACGAGCGTGTGTGTTGGATTTTAAGAGCGGTTGGGAGGACCAACTACATTTGGTCAAGTTCACCTACAACAATAGCTATCAGCAAAGTATCAGAATGATACCGTTTGAAGCATTATACGGTAGAGCTTATAGAACACCGGTTTATTGGGATAAAGTTGGTGAGAGGAGCATTACGGGTCTAGAGTTAGTGCAACAGTCGGTTGAGACGGTCAAGGTTATTCGGGACAGACTTAAAACCGTATAGAACCGCCAAAAGAATTATGCAGACCGTAGACGTATGTCTTTGGAGTTTCAAGTAGGGGACCACGTATTCCTCAAGGTGTCGCCGATGATAGGATTGTCACGGTTTGGCAAGAAAGGAAAATTGAGCCCGAGGTACGTGGGTCCATTCGAAATCTTGGAGAGAATTGGCACCTTGGCCTATCGCCTCGCGCTACCGCCAAATGTATCTCATGTTCATAATGTGTTCCACGTATCTATGTTGAGGAAGTACGAATCGGATTCGACCCACATGCTGAATTATGAAGAAATAGACGTGGACGATAGAGTGTCGTACGTGGAAAGGGTAGTAAGGATTGAGGATAGAATGGAGATAGAATGGAGCGAGTACTGCGAAACAAGATAATTCCGATGGTCAAGGTGATTTGGGAATATCATGGGACCGAAGGTGCAACATGGGAAAGCGAAGAGCTGATGCGACACCAATACCCCAATTTGTTTGAGTAATTGGGTTGGATTGTAAATTTCGAGAACGAAATATTTGTAAGGGGGGAAGAGTTGTGACATTCCGAATTTCGACCCATTTTTGAGATTTATAAAACGTGTAATTCGTCAGTGCGCTTATAATAGAATCTCGCCCGGGAACTGATCACTCTCGGATTCTTGTTTTTAAAATAGAGATTTTGCTAGAATCGCACTCGATCGAATTTGGCCGTTATTTAGTTCTCGAACTTGGCAGTCGATTTTCGGGAGTTTCGGAACGAAATAAATTGGATGGTGTGGATATTATTATGGCCAGTGTCAATTTTACCAGGAATAGCCCCCTATTGCGTCTCCCCCGCCCCCCCCCCTCTCTGTCTCCCTCCATCTCTCTCTCTTTCTTTCTCTCTCTCTTTTCCCTCTGGCCACGCACGTCGCCATGCAGACGTCCCCTCAGCCCCATGCCCATGCAGACCTACCCCCCAGCCTCTCTCTCTCCTCCTTTTTCTCTTCTTCCTCTCTCTCTCTTCTTCTTCTTCTTTCTTCCTTTTCCTCGGCCCGACGAGTTCCGCTTCTGCTTCTGCTCGCCGACTGCAACCCACCACTGGCCGCGCCGCCGTCCGCCTCGCGCCGCCGTTGCCTTGACCGACCTACGTCGATGCTCGACTGCCACGCCACGCCGTCCGTCGGCCGCCCCGTCGCCTGGTCACTTCCCTTTTTCCCCCCGACTCTCGTCCACCTCCGCAGCTCCTCTCCGCCTCCGTGGCCGCTGCTCAACCGCCCCTTCCGCCTCTGCCCGATACCGCCCCACCAGCTGCCGATGCAGCCGTCCTCCTCGCGCCGTCGTCGCGCCGCCGCGTCGCCCAGCAGCTCCGCCCGACTCTGCCTTCTTCTCCTTCCGAGCGCGCGAGCTCGGCTCGCCGCCGCTTGCCATCGTGTCCGACGAGTCCCGACCGCCGTCCAGTCAGCCCCCAGCACCACCCCGACGCCTGAGCGTCGCCATCGCCGCCGACGAATGCCCCCAGCCGCGCCACCCGCCTCGGCCACCTTTTTATTCTTCCCCTTAGCTTTCCCCGTTCGCTGCCGCTCGCCGTCGCTCCAGCCGGCTAGCCCGACGCCACCCGACCCCGCCAGCAGTCGCGCCGTCGCCGCCGGCGCCAGCCACGGGAAGCTCGCCCCCGGCGAGTCTCGGCGTGTCCATCCCTCCCAGCCATGCGCCCGGCGTCGCCGCCCATTGGCCGGCACGCCGCTCGTCCGACTCGGCCCCTGGCCCATCCAGCCCCTCGGCCCGTCGCCCGTCTAGCAGCCATGCCCCACTGGACCGGCCTTTTCGCCCATCGCTCAGCCGAGGATTGGCCGCATGGCCGCCGCTCGCCCGGCCCGTCCCAGCCGCACCCGTGCACCTGGCCACTCACTCGTCCGCTTGGCCCCTTGCTCGTGCACTCGGCCCTTCACCGGACCAGCTCGGTCGCTCACCCGTTCAGCTGGCCCGTCGCCCGGGCACGTCGCCCGTCCGGCTCGCCCATGCACCCAGGCACGCCGCACGGCCACCGCGCCCGTGCACCAGGCACACCTTCCGGCCGCTATGCTCGTGCTGGTCGACCAACGCGCCCGTCGCGCCCCCGCCCATGCCTACTCCAGAACTGTTCACCCGGGTCATTTTAGGCCCGAGCCGATTTTTTTCGGGCCAAAACTTGGTAAGTGACTTCCTAAACCCTACTTAGTACTTTGGGTATTTTATAGACTTGTCTCGAGTTTAGAACGGTTAGGGCGCGATTTAAGTTAATCATATTATTATATAATTGTGTTAGTTGGATTGGATGAGATTATATGCATGATTTGAATGTTCATATGTGGCCGATTGAATGTCGAGTTTGTGGGTTGGTGTGGCGTGTCGTGAATTGAATTGAGATGTGAATGTAGATCGCTCGGTGCAATTGGCGTGAAATTGATTGAATTGAATGCCGTGTGCATGCCTGTCGATTTTAAGCCCGGATTGATCGGAGGGCTACGGACTTGGGACGCGTTGACGGCGGTCCATGTGAAGGCATGAATAGCCGGTGTGCCAAATGGATGCGGGCTTGAGACGTGTTTACGGTGGCCCGTTAAAGGTGCGTTGGATCGAGACGTGTTTACGTCGGTCATTGGAAATTGAGCCCGGATTGATCGGAGGGCTACGGACTTGGGACGTGTTGACAGCGGTCCGTGTGAAAGCATGAGTGGCCGGTGTGCCAAATGGGACTGAGGCGCAGTAGCGTTGGCAGTGAGAATGGACTTGAGGCGCAGTGGCGCGAGTCGTGAGAAAGATGTTCGGCCATACATGCGATTTGAATGCGATTGAATTGACTGGTTGAGCGTGTGATTGAAGTGGCTGGTTGGATGTGTGGTTGAGTTAATTGGATTGATTGAGTGCAAGTGTGGTTGGTGTTTGAGCGATTGTGATATGTTATTGATTTACTATTATTGTATTATCACGTTGTGACTAACGTGCAGAGTTAGCATAGGCTTGATGACGAGGTAAGTACAATGATGCGAATTTTATATGTTATGGGGTAGATTGCATGTACGACTTGTCTGGGTACGCATTGGCCTACGTGAGGTATAGGGGGTTGCTTATTGAGACTCGTTCTCACGGTTATAATATAACTATTTCAGATCTGCAACCATGAGTGATTGGAGACGCTGCAAGGGTATCTCGGAGATCGAGGACGGGTCAAGTACTCGGTATTTTGAGTCCCCCTTTGTAGAGGAGTTAAGTTTGCGAACCATTGTCCCTTTCGAGAAATGTGGTCTGTTGTTGTGGCCTAGCTTGGGGATTGTCTTTTGTGGACGTCGTGTGTATCTGCCAAGTGTAGGAATTACAGTTATTGTTTCGTACTATTGCTACCCCTTGTCATTATTAATTATTTGGGTTGTTTCTATTTGTTTTCACGCGTGCCTAATCTCTGATGTTTGGGTTGGGTCGGCGACGTGCCTGCGACGTCGCGTTCAATTCGACCATGGACGGGATGTCGCGGGCTTGGTGGGGTCCGGAGCGTGACATAAATGATTAAACAAATTGCCATTGTCGAAATAAAATAACTTCAGTCGATGTCGTTTAGTAGAAACGAAGCAACACAGCTAGCACCGAGCTTTACTTATGCCTTTATAATCAGAACTTGAGGTCCCCACAATCACTATTTCACAATTCATTTTCTACTACTGTCATGCCTAGTTTATCTCTCCCCCCGAGCCTTAGTTTTGCTCTCGGAGCCATAATTGTGCCCTCGAAGCTCTAATTGTCCCCTCGGTGCCTTAATTTTGCCATCCAATTGAGTCATGGAGAGAACATGACAAACCTGAATGACTGAGGGTAAGAGATGATACGCGAGCGGCCAACGAAGACGGTGACGACGGCGACGGACCATGGCGACGATGACAACGGAGCACAGCGATGGCGGCGGCGACGGAGCACAGCGACGACGGCGACGACGGAGCACAACGACGGCGACGGGAACTTCCTTCACCTGAACGACGACCTGAATGACCGAGGGTAAGAGACGACATGCGAGCGGCAGCCAACGACGACGGCAACGGAGCACAGCGACGGCGACGGGAACTTCCATCGCCTAAACGACGACCAGACAAGCGCTAATTTGGTCTTCTTCATGCATGTTGTTCAATTATCAAGGGGGAAATGACGTCGCATTCTTCTCCCAAGCCACGTAGGCAATGCAACGTCGTTTTTGAAGTCCACGTGGACTTTATTTTTAAAAAAATTTGCCAAGTCATTTACAAGATTTAATTAAAAATGCCACGTATACATGTTGGCCGGAATATCTCGCCGTTGGCACTTAAGTGATCGTTTTTCCTCTTATTTGGCACTTAAGTAAACCGGCAAAAACTTTTGGCATTAAAGTGAGCGCTGTATATAAGTTTTGGCACTTCTATTTTTCTTCTCCCCTTAGGTATCCACGGCCTCTCCCCACAACAATTTAGAATCTGAGTTCTTAAAAGGAATTCCAAGTCGGTTATAAGAGAGACAGAGCTAGAGAGAGAATTGATTTCGTTGCCTACATCGCCGTTTGTATTGCCTCCACGCTTGATTTCTTTTTGCTTACTTTTCACTTGCGCAATTGAAGCTTCTTGTTTCCATTAGGGGTGATCGGTTCTTGGTCCCACCTAGGAATCAGGAATTGGACCAGTTTCCAATTTTTGGACTGGGAATCGGACCACCTAGTCCTGGGATCGGACAGGACCCGATCAAGTGGTCTAGTCCGGTTCCCAAGCGATCCAATGAAACCGGTGAAATTATAAATGAACAAAAAAGGCGTGACAATAGATTGGCTGAATCACGACTATTTAAACACCCAACACCTTCTAATCGAATACGACTAAAACCCTCACGAATTCTTTAACCCGCATCTCAGACGACTTGAAAAGCTTCGAAGAATATCAAAAATGGCGTCGACTTGAAAAGCTTCGAAGAATATCGAAAATGGCGTCTTCACTTGCTCACTGGAGAATCGCCACCGCCTCGAGCGTCTTGTCCAGACTGACCTATTCGCTCCACATGGCCTCCGTCGCTAGTAACGTGACTCGGTCCTTCGACATCAGCTCTCAGATGAGGCGCTACGATGACGATAGTGAGAGTGACGTCTACGTCGAGCGTCGCTCCGATTGTTCCATCTCCTGCCGCCATGAGCCTAGTATGTTTTAAGGTAGTGTGTCGTCTCTCATTTTATGAAGTTTACGATCGCTGTCTGTCACGATAATGTTGTGACTTTGTTTCCTGTGTTATAGATAAGAGGATGTTGTTTCTGAACCTGATTATGACGGTTTTGTTTCGGTTCATTGGGAATTTTTCTTTGAAATCGGTCCCTCACCCACGAGGAAGAAGACTCTCTCTCTCTCTCTCTCTCTCTCTCTCCTTTCACCATTTTTTACATTTAAGAAATAAAAATAATTAAATAAATATTTGGTCCGGTCTAGGTGATCCGGGCAGTTGGGTTCTCCTCTAAAACTAGGAACTGGATCGAAAATTGTCGATTCTAATTTTTGCCGCCCTCGGGAACCGTCTAAAATCGGCCAATTCGATCTGGTCTAGGCGGTTCCCAATTCAATCGGTCTGTCTTGCTCACTCCTAGTTTCCATGCTTTGGAGGCAAAGAAAAGAGGGACGGAGCAAGAGAGATATTCCCCCAATAACGAAAACCAAAGGATTTTTTATATTTCCACACTAAAAGGACCAAAAAGCCCTTATGATGAGAATAAATTCTCACTGGCGTATATGTGCATGTGTGTGGGTTTGTTATTGTTAAAAACAAACAAACAAAAAAATTAGAGGGAAGACAGAGAACCGAAATAATTCTAGATCTAAAAGAAATCGTAGATAATCATTGATTTGATGCTTAATTGGTTAAGCCCAAGGTATGAAATCATAATCCCTCACTTGCGAAAGAAAGCTCGACCTCGTCGTAAACGAGGAGCTTTAATTGCACACATGAAAAGTGAGAAACGGAATCAGGCGTGAGGAAAGCAATGCAAAGGGCGACATTGGCAACAGAATCAATTCTCTCTCTAGCTCTCTCTCTTATGACCAACTTGGAATAGTCCTTTAAAAACTCAGATTCTGACTCGTTGTGGGGAGAGGCCATGGATACATCAGATACAAAATCAGAAAAAACGAAGGTTCTCTCTGGATCTACCAAGTTCCAAAAGTTTCTTAACCACCAATCAACGTCAGAATCTACTAATCACCATCTCCGACTACCAGCTTTCGCCATTGTGTCTCCATAGTTGAACACCGCAAGATTGGCTATGAAATGATGTGAAAATAGAGCATTAGTTTTTTTTTAGAGTAACAAAGAGCTAATTGAAATCTCTTTCATTAATTGCTCTCATTCATAGGTTTTCTCTGTCAATTTCAATCGTCATGGCCACCAACGATCGATGTCCTCCACCATATCCAAGCTCCGTTGGTCACGCCTTTGTACTCTCCTGCATTTCTGATCGGGGTGTTTAGAATGCTTCATGCTCACTCAATACTTCTACACAGTCATTGAACTTCATAGCTGACGCATTTAAAATGGATATCCTTCGACTTTTATTCATCATCTCTGAGCTCTTGTAGCATTCTCTATACCGCTAATAAACCAGGCAAACTCATTCCCTCTTTCCCGCAGGTTTTCCCACTAATAAAAATTTTCTGAATCTGTCCCTGATTTTCCCCCATGTAAACACGAATACAAGGCAGCCAAGATAATCAAGAAAATCTCAATTCTAGAAGAAATAATACAAAAGACTAACCTCAAAATCTAAAGGCCAAAATATATTAGAATTGGACTAAAACGGAAGAGTGACGGTCTAAATAGAATTCAACCCGGTCAATGAATGCCTCTGGCCGGTTTAGTCCACTGATTAGCGCGGCTCGTCAACGGAGTGGATTTTTGGCCCAGTCACTGGCATGGCACTATGTGGAGCTGACATGGCACTGACAAGGAGTGGCTCTGACTATGGACAAATTAGAGACTGACTAGTGGCACAAAGGGACACAAATCGAGGTGAGGCAGGTTTGTCGCGTGAAAGCTAGATCGGGATAGTCGGATCATCTATGACATTGGGCGTGCAGGCGTGTCGAGTATTGTATGAGGCTATGGTTGCTAGTGTTTGACTTTCTAGTGGTGGGTGACTTGTGCCAAAGAACAGGACCGTATGCACTGGGCAGTTGGCACATATTTGGATGGGAGTCGTATTCGCCCCCGTATAGATTTGTATTCTGGCATGAGGACATTGTCGGCGGCGGTGGAGCTAGATCACAACTATAAGAAAATATCTTAAGTATTTTGATGATAGCAAAATTCGATTCATGTATTTAATGAGTACATTTAAGTGTGCAGAGTGACATATCTAAACTAAGCAACCCTTCTATATTAACTTGCCATCTTGTAATGCTAACATCCGCACATTCTGCAGCACATATTGCCGTTAGACAAAATTTATTTAACTAAAAAGAAATGCATACTCTTAAACATTTACGTATTAGTTTATTCATTAATATTGACCAAATATATATAGCGCGCAAGTGTAAATGTTACGTTTCTATTAGACTACGAACTGGCTTCGAAACTCATATTCTCTCATAAGTTGAACACTAGGTAATAATAGTGCATTTTTATTTATGGTCAACTTTTTATATTGTTTCTATGGTACTTGTAGTTTGATAAGCTTAGATTTCTCTAAACTATTTAGAGTTATATAATATCTATGTGTTTTTAATTTTATTCGCATATCTGAAAAAAATGTATTCAAACCAATGAATGATTGCTTATGCATATAATCTGGCCTTTTGGCTATCTTCTTTAAGGATTTTTTTTTTTTAGTACAATCTTTGAGGATTGTTAGGTAGCGAGTTTCACCTCATGCAATTATAACCTGAAAGTAATTGATCAAGGTAGACTTCTGTTTGGTCTGTATGTATTGCGTGTCGGACCTAGTTTATTCATTGGTATTCACCAATGTCGACAAGGGATCTTGTACCATAACCATAACCAAGAAGGCAAGAACGATCAGTGTGAAGCCGGCAAACAATGGTTTCCATCTAACGAGAACAAGCTTTCTAACCCAATTGGTCGCACAAAGGTTCTGAGCTCACACACTTTTGATTTATTCAGAGAACCGAATCACATGAACTTATATGCAACAAAGAAGCGAGCGAACGTATAACAGGAACAAAAATAGCATACACACAAGTATGGACTTCACTCAGACAGTTACTCAAACACCTAGCAAGCACTCCAAGCAAGCAGGCCGAATGTAAATCTTGTTAAGTAAATCAAAAGCATCATATAAAACTTGAAACACGTATGCAATCATTAGAGTAGCCTCGAACAAAGTTCAGTTCTTATATAATCAAATTCGGGAATTCAAGGTCTCCATTTCGAAGGAAATAGAGCGTGCACTTTACCTTATCAGTGAAGCGAATCTAAGCAACGATTGAGGACCAAATCCGTCAAGGAACCTCCGGAAGTTTTTTCGGTGAAGATCGGATCTGGTAGTGGAGAATCGAACACGAATTAGATTCTCCGGACTCTTTGATCTGAAGGCAGAGTCGAACAGGATAAACTCAATGCGATGGTGAAATGACCAACGGCGTTAGCGCCAGCCATCGGAATAAGCTAAAAGATGTCAAAAATTGCAATTCGAGTCCACAAATCTCTCCTCGAGAGAGGATTGTTATGCATCCGGTGTGCATGTATGATGCTCTGTTTCCTGGTATGGTTGTCGTTGAGCTCAAAGTGGCCGGCTATGCAGGTTGACGGTGGCGGACAGTAGTCGAATGGTGAATTCAAGGCGACGGAGAAGGAAATCTAGAGGAAAAATTGGTTCCTCCACCGAGCGTATTGTCTCGTGCGCATATTCGTGGACTTTCCAATTTGGATGGGGACCGAAGTATTAATTCTTGTATATTTTCATTTGGTTTCATTTATTCATATTTTAAATAAAAAAATATTTAAATCGCCGATTTTGCTTGAAATGTCGATTAAAAATAAGGTGTCTAACAACCATCGTAAAATGAGTTCCTAACATTTTGATGACAAATTCCTTCAAGCCTCACAATTTAGGATTTACTGATCTTACAAGCTTTTTCAAGTGCTCCAGTGGGAGATCAGGTTAGCATCGCAAAATTTCTTCTTCAGCTTCTTCAAGTGGGATAGATCAGGTAAGCTTCGCAAGGAAGAGCATAATATGATCCGAAGAGTTTCTAGTGATTCCAGTTTGTCAAGGCTTTCAATCTCAACTAGTTCCGGACAGTCCCATAGTTCAAAGTCCTCGAGATTTTTTAAGTTGGATAAGTTGGGCAACGTCTGAAGGGAGCAATATCCGATCGAAAGACTATCTAGTGATTCCAGTTTGTCAAGACCTTCAATCTCAACCAGTTTCGGACAATTCCATAGTTGAAAGTCCTTGAGATTTTTTAAGTTGGATAAGCTGGGCAATGCCTGAAGGGAGTCAGTCCACAAAGTGCAAGAGTCGTAGATTCTCCGGTCTTTCGAGCCCATTGAACTTGCTTGACCGGCACTCGCACACTCTCAAGCGTTGCAACGATGTTAAACCTTCAAGGTCTAGAATATTAATTTCGTTGAGAGTTAGCTCCAACAAACTCTCCAGGTTGGAAAGGTCAAAAACTACAAGAAGATTGCAATCTTCAACCATAAGTTTCCTCAAACTAGAGGGAAGCTGTCTAATGTGGCGCAGGTTCTTGCAGCTGTTGAGCTCAAGTTCTTTTAGACAACAAAGCAACCCATATATGAGCTTATGCTGGTGATACTTGGAAATTCCAACTTACACCATAGGCTGTCAGTTTTCGCTTCTGGAAAATCGAAGGGGTCATGACAGCTAGGAAAACATAAATCCAGATTTCTTAAACTCACAAGGTTGGAGATCTTTGGAGCTTTTTCTGAGGCACTTGAGGACAGACATAGAATTACCAAACTCTTGGGAAACTCCGGTACATTCTCCACCCTAGTTTTTGTTAACATCAAAATCTTCAAAAAAGGTAGTCTCACGATATCACTAGGAATCATCTCTAGCCGATTGCAATCCTCTCCATAAATCTCCTCAAGTTTCTCTAACATCCCGATTGCCTCGGGTAATTTTTGTATGTGACTTCTGCTCATCTTCAACACTTTCAAGCTCTTGAGATTGACAATAGCATTTGGCAACTCTGCAATGCCTGTTCTTGAGACATCCAACTTAGCTAAACCTTTCAGCATTCCAATCGAGTCAGGAAGCATCGTTAGCTTGATGGCTCCACAAATGACCAAACGTTCAAGATTTACGAGTGCTCCGATTGAGCTTGGGACTTGACTCATGCTTCTGCTGAAATCATAATTCTCTATGAGCAACTCGGTCAATGCTTCTAGAGAACCCAATTCAACAGGTAGCTCATGGAGTTGAGAACATCCATTTAGATTCAAGTGCTTTAGACGTCTCAGATGACCAATGGATCTATGAATCCTTAACAAACTCACACAATCCCTTAGAATTAATATTTCTAAGGATATATATGTAGAGAGGTCAGGAGTTATGCTTAACTCGTGGCAACGTGATAGGTCAAGGACCTTCAATCTTGTAGCCACCTGTCAAATGATAATGTATATCCAACGAGTTTAATTTATAGAAGTTTTGGAGGACATAAGCAAATATATAGACTAAGGAAGAATTCCACCTAAGTAACTTTATAAATGCTCTGTGCATATCCACTCCTTTATAACTTAAGCCAAAACCACTCTCTATCACTTTTTTCATTTCTTCCAATATTGTCTCCAACAATAAAGAAAACAAAATGGATCTATTTTCAAAGTACCCCTGTATCGAATAATAAAAAGGCAAAAGAATGTAATCAACATCTCTCTTATAAATTACAACGTCCGTTTTCAACTTCATCATGGAATTACCGATATTGTCCCCGACAATAGTACTTATAACTTTCCTATGTAAATGCATCATCAAAACATCAATAACAATACCCTTTACTCATGCAGCTACAATCAATTTGAATTGAAGAAAGTCATCAGGAGAAGATCTGCCAAAATAACAAAAACAGCAGTAACATAGTATCAATCTAAAACTATAAATGCAATGCAGATTAATGATGAAAAAAAAATCTTAATTTGTTTTCAATTTTTGGTAAGCTAATTGTTTTTTTTTTTGGTAAAGTAGTAAGCTAATTGTTTGATTCGATAAAAATGAAAAAAGCAATCTTGAATAATCTACACATGTTACATTCTCTCCATCTACACAACGTAATATCTATGAAGGCAATATTGAAAGAATGAGATAAAAGTGATCGAGGGTAACATTCTTTCCGTCGACCAAAGTGTGTATAACGTGGATATGCAAGTGGCATTATGTCTTCAATCACATCTTTGACATCTATCTAAAGTCATTGTTTGATTCGACATACTTTTAGTGAAATCTCAACAGTTGTGTTTCAAACCTATGGAATGAGGGATTGGTTTCATAGGCATTCTTAAAGACCAAGGTTTGTTTGAATTAAGGCAACAAAATTTAATTGAAAAAAGAGCAATAAAATAACAATCTACAACCCCATGAGACACAAGACTTGGTGTGACAGCAAGAAAATATAGCATGTTATATTTAATCATTTGCACATACCTTGAGTTGAGTCCAACCACCCCAAAGTTCATCTATTCGGCTCCTCGATAGGTCGAGGATGAATAGATTTTTTGGGCAAAAGTTGGTCGCACTCAGCATGGAAGGACCATTCTTCCAAGAAAGCCATCTCAATTCTGAAAAGAGATCCTCAAATTCTCCAGAGAGGTTCCCACCAGCCATTTCAAGAAAGCTAATACTTGGCACTTTCATAAATTCATCTGATGTCAAAACAGTGGCTGGTCTAGGCCTGCCAAAGTTCATATAGATCGGGACAACAATTTCAGTTCCCTAAAATGAGGAAAGAGTCAGTTAAATGTGAGTTCCAAATAATGTTTGAAATGAAGGGAAAACAATCCAAGGAAGATTTCTGCAATGAACGAAGCAGAGGAGGGTGCACTTAGACTTTGTACCTTCTTTCTCTTGATCATATCAAGAGCTTCTTCATGATTCCACACCCATGAACGTTGTCCTGAATCTTTACAATTTTCTTGGTAGACAATGCTCTTGCCTAAGTCTTTGAGCTGATCGCGCATCCATAGTTGATTCTCTTCTCCAATTTTCACCAAGGACATCAAAAGTAGAACTTCAATCCCCTCATTCGGAAAAAATCCACAGTCATACCACATGTAATCTGCATAACTCTTTTTTTCTCCAGCTAGAAAGCAAGCAATATCGAGAAATATTTATCGTTGCTGATGATCTAACACCTCATAACTCAACATTAACTTTTCCTTCACATCCTTATGAGGGTAATGTTCCATATTTTTCAATATATCTTGCCACACTGCTTTCTTTTTCCTGTATAATAATGAGCCCATCACTTCAATAGCCAAAGGAAGCCCTCCGATTTTTGAAGTAACTTTCTTAGATAGACTCAAAAAAGCATTTGGAGGAGAGTTGCTTTTAAAGGCATGCTTGCTAAAGAGTTTAGGAGCTTCGAGATGCTTAAGTCTCTTAGCTTCATAAATCAAACAATGTTCAAATTGATCTTGGAATCCACTTAAAACACTTTTATCTCTTGTTGTAACAACTATTCTACTTCCCTAACCAAACCATTCTGTCTTTGCTGCTAATGCCATTAGTTGGCTTCTATGGTCTACATCATCAAGGGCAATAAGAACTTTCTTTATCTTGAATCTATCTTTGATCATATTTATCCCATGATCGACGCTAGAAAGTTCAACTCCTACGTTGCCAAGGATATCAAGGACTAGTTGCCTTTGCAAATTTGACAAACCAAGACTTTTTTATGCTTCTCGGATATTTGAAATGAAACTGCAACTTAGAAAATTAGTAAAAAGTTTGTGGTAAACAACTTTGGCAAGAGTTGTCTTGCCTATTCCACCCATTCCGCAAATTCCAATGAGTCTTCTGTCCTCAGATTCGACATTCAGCAAATCTACTATTTCGTCCATTCCAACTAGATTATCGTGTATATGAACATAAGACACCTTAAGCTTAACCAATGCTTTCTGAGCAATCAATCGTGCAAGTTCTCCATGGCTGTGTCAGCACACACAACATAATCAAGTTAATTATGGTCTAAAACAAAGAAAAAATTATGCTCTTCAAAATATGATCAATAATCAAGCAAAAGAAACGGAGAAGAAACAAGAAGACAGAGTTCAGTGTGTTAATTTACCCTTGGTTCTTTGTGTCCGATCCCTTGACTCTAGCAACCTCCTTGAGTGCCTCTGCCCAGAGCTGCACAATCTCAATCCCGTGTTTTTCTTCAGGCAGAGATAACGCATCCTTATACACTTCGGTTTCAAGCACCACGCCAGAGGGTTCCACGTCATAGAAAATGGGCAAAACCTCTAGATCGTTGGTTTTCCTACGCTCCATCATGTGTTCCAGTTCGTGCAAGCACCATTTACTGGATGCGTAGCCCCTAGAGAAGATGGGAATGCAGATGTTCGAGTCATCGATGGCCTGGAAAATCTCTGGGCCGATCTCTTCACCGACGTCGATTCCTTTCTTATCTATGAAAACCTGGATACCCTTATCTAGCAGGGCATGATAGAGTGAATCTGTGAAGTTCGCGTGAGTATCCGGTCCACGAAAACTCAAGAACACGTCGAACCCAGCTCCCAATGAGCCATGGCTTGTGGATCCAGTTTCCCAAAAAGAGCTCCTGTTTCTTTCCATCTTAGTTGCTTCTTCTAAAATTCCGAAAGCAAATCACAAAAGATTTGACATGCTTTTCTCGTCAATGTACGTGTAAAACCACACCACATTTTAAAGTGATTTTACAAGACTTGGATGATGGAAAACGCAATGTTATGCAATTCAAGTAAGTTGCAAGAACTCCGTTTGGAACATGGGTCGACGAGCGATGGTTAGGTAGGAAAGTGAGGCTCGGTTTCCATTCCCATTTCCATTGTGTTGCAGCATCGATCGAGAAAAGTGGTAAAGATACGATTGAAGGATTAAGAAATGGCCTAAGCCCCACAAGTTGACATAATTTGGAAGAAGTAAAGTCAACCATACCTCAGTTACTTTCGAGCTCCTTGCTCTGTTGCCATGGCAGATCTGGAAAGCATGGAACAACCTCGTGTTCAGAGCTCAAAGTCCGAACCCCCAGCAACTCACCGAACTCGGCTCTGGCGATGAATCATAATCTCAGAAGATGGCGTAAACAGGCGAAATCACAGCAGCGGATGGACTTACCCCAATGTCGGAAACCCGCATCCCGCGACGTGCCCGAGACGAACGTTGATGGATCTTTTGTACAAGAAACAGGGGAAGGAACCATTGCTTGCGTATGTAGCCGCGACAGCTACGGCTTCTTGATCGATGGCTCTGCTCGATCGGCGAGAGTGGCCTCGGCGTTCCAAGCAGAAGCAGCAGCCATTGTTGAATCCCTGAAGTACTTCAAAGCAAAAAAGCCGAACTGAAGCCTAGAGCTTGAAACAGATCAGTTAGATCTGGTGCAGGAGATATACGGAGGCGCAGATCAAGCAAGTTGGGGGAGGTGGTTGCTCTTATCATTGAAGCCCAAGCCCGTTTGACATGTTTTCCAACATCTGGAGATAGCCCCGTTGCAAGAGAGATTGTAATATGGTTGCTGCGGATTGGGGCAGTCGATGCATCTCACCACTTAATCTTATGTTGAAGATTTCCATGATAAATTTTATGTTGATTGAAAACATCACAACCAAGGTTCTTGGGGGAAATCTATCTCACCACCTAGGTATCTCTAATGTAGTGATCCCTATAGTACCTATTGTAGGAATTATCAACTTAAATTTAGAATAATTTACCGACTTTTTTCATATTAAATTATCGATTAGTTTTGCATGAGCAATTTTTATATATTTGGGTTACTAATTTTTATTTGTATTGGTTGGAAGCCCTTATATTTACCAATTCTAATTAAAGATTCCCAGCCTTAGTTAACGTGATTCGCCGACTTGTCTCCCATAATGTTACTACTAAGTATTGGGTTATCAACTCTCATTTAAGTTACTTACCGACAATTTATTTAGTTTTTTTTATTTTTAACTTTTCTTATTGTCTAAAAACTTCTATTTGCATTTCTTAGCAATGTCTTAGAATTACCAACTTTTTTTTAAATTACCATATTTAAGTATAGTGACTTGCTAATTTTTCTCTGATTAAATTATGAAATTGTTTGGAGTTACCAACTCATTGAGTTACTTACCAAGTTTGTTTCTTAAATAACAAATTTTCGTATATTATTTACCGATTTTCATTCACCTTTTCTTTATTATACGTTAAATTTATCAACTCTTGAAGAGATTTTTAATCAATGATAAGAGAAGTTAGTACTTTAAACAAAAATTAAATATACATTGATAACTAATTTCTTAGAGCCCACGTGGAGCTTTCCAACAAGGACACTCAAAATATAATCGCCATGGTTGGCTACCGTCTGAAGTGGAAAAGAGTAACGCTCCTTTCCCAGCCCTCAACAAAAAGAAAAAAGTTAAAAGATCCGTCATGAAAATAATTACAAAAGAATTTACTTTCTCTCATGCATTATCATGTTTCCATGACCTTTTTTGAAATCTAGAATCAACTGTTCTTTAAAAATTTGAAATACATACGTGACATATATCATTTAATGATCTTACTTTTTCTCATCCATTATCGGGTTTCCATGAACTTCTTGAAAATCTAGAATCAATTGTTCTTTAAAAATTTGGAATACACACGCGACAGTTATCATGAAAGTAATTACAAACGATCTTACTTTTTCTCATCCATTATCGACTTTCCATGACCTTTCTTGGAAATCTAAAATTAGTTGTTCTTTAAAAATTTGGAATACATATGTGACATATACATAACATAGCAAAACGGATGAAAGGAAACCAAGAGGGCTGGGAAAATCGTAGAGGAAAGGAAATAGTATTCCTAAGTTTTATCACTCTACTTATCAAGATGAATTTTTGCAAGAAAATTTTTCATATAATATGAAACTTCATTAAGATTGTGTAGAATTGCGAGCTAATGCACTTTTTGTCTTCTACTGATTATATGTTCCATGCGTTTGTAAAAGGGAAAACAAGACAACGCATTTAACGAGCAATAGTTGTTGACTATTGCATTTAATCCGATATCCTCAATCAATCTATCTTTCTGGCTTGGATAACACTTCAATGAGCACACATCTATTCAAGTTGGTATGATTTTTTTTTTGAATTGTAGAAACATGAAAACTCTCACGTAATTGCTTGATATTCAGAGTCATCAGCTCTAGCTTCTAATGGTCACATCCAACTCAAGCGTCGATGCCATTAAAGCAACAGCTGGTCCTAATCGCCAAGCTAAGAAAAGTTATATTGATAACTTTACCATATTATGTTATACTATTATGTTACACCACCTAATCAAGAAACCACCCATTTAGTAAGTCAATACCTAAAGTATTTTGATGATAACAAAACTTAAATACAAGAATTTAATAAGTTCATTTAAGGGTGCAGAGGATCATATCTAAACTATGCAAGCTTTATATATTGACTAGCCATCTTGTAATGCCAACATCAGCACGTTCTGCAGCACATATTGCAGTTAGACAAATTCTATTTAACTAAAAAGAAATGCATACTTTTAAACATTTACGTATTAGTTTATTAATTAATATTGACCAAATATATATAGGATGCCAATGTAAATGTGACGTTTCTATTAGACTACGAACTGGATAACTCTTTGTTCCAATCTTAAAACTCGTATTCTCTCACAAGTTGAACACTAAGCGATAATAGTGCATCTTTATATGCGGTAAACATTTTATATTGTTTCTATGGTACTTGTAGTAGTTTGATGAGCTTAGATTTCTCTAAACTATTTAGAGTTATATAATATCTATGTGTTTTTAATGTTATTTGTGTATCTGACAAAATGTATTCAGACCAATGAATGATTGCATATGCATATAATCTAGTCTTTTGGCTATCTTCTTAGAGGATTTTTTTTTTGGGGGTCCAATCTTTGAGGATTGTTAGGTAGCAAGTCTCGCCTTATGCAATCATAACCTGAAATTAATTGATCAAGGGAAGACTTACGTTTGGTCTCCATGTATCGTGTATTGGACCTAGTTATAATATTTCCGGATAATGACACAAACAGTCCCTGAACTTTGACCCAATGTGCAATTTAGTCCTTGAATTTTTAATTTGTTCAATATAGTCCCTGAACTTTAGTTTAATGTTCAATTGGGTTCATAAACTTTTAATATGTTCAATGTGGTCTCTGGACTTTTAGTACATGTTTAATTTAGTCTCTGAACTATATGAAAATATTCAATATAGTCCCTGAACTTGAATTAATGGAAGGTCTATATTCGACATTTTCAAATAAGGTCTACATTGCACAAAGGTTACGAGCTCACTCGCTTTTGATTTATTCGGAGAGCTGATTCATGTGAACTTATATGCAACAAAGAAGCTATCGAACGTATAACAGGAACGAAAATAGTATACACTTAAGAATGGACTTCACTCAGACAATTACTCGAACACCTAGCAAGCACTTCAAGCAAGCAGTCCGGATGTAAATCTTATTGAGTAAAACTACATCCAAAGCATCATATAAAACTTGAAACACTTACGCAATCATTGGAGTAGCCTCGAACAAAGTTCAGCAAGCATGCACTTTGCCTTATCAGGGAAGCCAATCTAAGCAACGATTGGGGACCAAATCCGTAAAGGAACTTCCAGAAGTTTTCTTGGCGAAGATCGGATCTGGGAGTGGAGAATCAAACACGAATTAGATTCTCCGGACTCTTGGATCTGAAGATAGGGTCGAACAGGATAAGCTCAGTGCGGCGGTGAAATGGCCAACGGCATTAGTGTTAGCCATTGGAATAAGCTAAAAAGACAGTCAAAAATTATAGTTCGAGTCCGGTGTGTATATACGATCCTCTGTTTCCTGGTATGGTTGTCGTTGAGCTCGAAGTGGCCAGCTATGGAGCTTGACGGTGGTGAATTCAAGGCGACGGAGAGAGAAATCTCTCCTTTTTTTTGGCGATCAGAACCCATTCTGTTAGAGCCAAACTTCTAGAAAAGTTCACGTGAGAAATGACTTGGGCTGAAGGAGAATCGGACTAGGCTTTTCTCGTGGACTTTCCAATTTGGACGGGGACCGAATTATTAATTTTTGTATATTTTCATATTATTTATGGCTTTTACTATTCTAAACCCATTGATAACTCATTTTTTGAATAGAACTAACTCATATAATATAATTAATCAGCCACTGAATATGGATTAAAAACTAGATTTATGACCATTTTGACACGTCTATTTGTCATGACCAAAGATTTCATAAGCCGGAACCCAAGTGTTAAAACACAAAATGGAAAGCGCGCAAAACCAACCTATCGAGTGGATTCTGCCGGCAAGACACTCTCTGAAGTTGACATGGAAGGATCGTGGATCAAAGAGTCGACAGACGGTGCGACTGCAGGAGTATGCCGAGATCCGAGTGGAATTCTTGTTGATGGATTTGCAAATGCGGTCACAGCTCCCTCCTCAGCGATTGCTGCTGAAACCCCTGGCCTTACTAGATTGCGAAAGAAAGCCGACCCAGCTCAAGTGGGTTAACGTGCCCTATTGGCCCCCGCGAGGCAAATCAACAGGTGGATTAGATTGTTAAAGCCCATCGCAGTGGGCCCGTTTAATCCCCACAGACCATGTTAGATATCCTATGTTCAGCAACTTACAAACTCTATCCTGTTCTTAACGGAATGATCAGGTTTCTTCGGAAAAGAAGAAGAAGAAGAGAAGGCAGGGACAGAGATCCAGTGCTTAGTATAAGATGTGATGCGACCTGTGAGTGGGTGGGGATTTTTTGTTTTTGGCATGCAAGAATTAGGGTGGGTTATTTATAGGGTTAATTTCACAAAAAACTCTAAACTAATATATTTGTGATAAATTTACCCTAAATTAATTTTTTAACAACCAAAAACCTCAAATTGGTATACCTGTGACAAATTTACCTCAAATTAAGTTTTTGACCATCAAAAACTTCAAACTGGTAACTGGTACGTTTATGACAAATTTATCATTTTTGAATTTCCGTTAAATTGGATTAATATCACAAACCGGTATATATGTGATAAATAAAGGGTAAAACCCCAAATTGGTACACTCATCAATTATTACGTGTCATCCAACTCAGCAATTTGTCGGTAAAATTTAACGAAAACTAATTTGTCACACGTATATCATTTTGGAGTTTTTTGCGGTCAAAAATTTAGTTTGGATTAAATTTGTCATAAATGTATCGGTTTAAGGTTTTTCATGGTATTAGTCCTTATTTGTGACAGGGGAGTATTTTAAATTAAATTGACATGTTGGTGATCGAGTGATGTTGAGAATATTTTTAACTACTATTTGAAGATTTCAAAATTACCTCTTCTTATTTTCTTGATCCTGGAAGTATATTTTGAATATTTTCAAGATTGCTTTTATCTAGATGAGGAATTTGATGTTTATTTGAATTTTGTATTATAGACGATGTTTCTTTTTTTATTGCTTGAAGGTGACGCAAAAGGGATCATAAGTTCTTAGCTGTAATTGCCCAGGTTCTTTCATTGCAGCACATAATTGAGTTATCGAATAAAGTTTCGCTCTCTGGAATTATACTATCTTTCTTTTCGTTCTGCTCTTTGTCCTTTTTGGTGGATTTTGAAGGTTCACGAGTGACGGAGACATTTCTATACTCGTGGAATGACCAACCAAGGTGGCGATTCGATTAAGAGAGTCTGTTCCTTATCCTCCTTAGGGTTTTTAACCTCGTCAAGACAAAAAAAAAACCGTATTTTCTTTTTCATTTGGTGTTCCATACTTCCCAACGTACTTTTGAGCCAAAGACCCACAAAGAAGAAACCTGTTTTCTCATGTCTTTATGGTTAGCATGGACTTATTATCATTTGGTGATGACCTTATGGCCAAACGGCAAGAAGTAGCATGTCAGGGCTAAAGATGTCAATTGGCGAATAAAGCCAAAAAAAGGAGGGGGAGAAAATTGATGGTTTCCGCTTGGCCTAATTATTTATAATTATGTTGCTACTATGTATCAACACTTTGTACCATATCTCAAATATTTTTTTTTATAAGCCTTATTCTATCCTATCATATTCCATTCGATTCCTTTATCTAGGATGGCGAGAGTCCGAGTAAAGATTGAATCTTTCTTAAATAAGGCCCACTCTATTATTGATATTATTGTATAAGTTACTTTTAATTTTCATGTATATTTCACTTATATTCCTTTGTAATGTAGGCACCTTATGCTTTGTCCATCAGTTTGTTTTTTTGACCAGTTGAACCTGGTGAACTATTGTAGGTTTGACCTGTTATAGACCTCCAATGCTAAAGAGGACTGGACCGGACCAGATGCCGGGTGCAAATGAAAGTCCAAAAATATCCTTCAATTAAATATTTAATGTCTCCACCTCCTATTATTTACGTGAGACGAACTAGAGGCAGAACATATCAAGCTCGAAGGGCCATCTACCTTTTATTGAAAGCCTCTCTTTTCCCCTTTATTATAGGCAGCGGCAAGCCGGGAAGAACCACAAATTTGGGAGTCGTTAACTAGTTTCAAAACCTTTTTTTTTTTAAACTAGTTTAATTTTTTTTTTTATTTTCCCCACCCTTTTTGCAAGAATTGAAATTGTCGTCTAGCTATCTGTTTCTAATCACTCATACCTATAAACCCACACTGATTTCTCTCGTTGAGTGACACAGATAGGAGACTAAAGTCTCTTTTCAAATGAGTTAGCCCTAAATGCTATTAGTGCCTAAACACAAAAAAATACAGGAAGTAGCTACTAAGGGCGCATTTGGCAAGTTGTCAAATAGTAACTATTTCTGTTCTTTTGTTTCCAGAATCAGGGAACTGGGACACTACATGTCACGCCCCGAACCCCAACGGGCTTGCGACACCCCTCAAAGGTCGTAATAAGAATGCGGCGTCTCAGGATTCATCGCCGACCCAAACAAGCATCAATCAATAAGCGCAAGCGGAAACGATTACAAAACTCCCAGACAAGAATCGCTAGAAGGCTAGTAGGAGAACACTTGAATAAACTACAACGTACCTCGTACAATTAACAAACTTACAATCCTCAAGCTTACAAACGGACATTAGGCCCCTAGGGGTAGAATCCACCATCATCAAAAAGGGATAGGTAATCGGATAGCCTAACTTCTCTACGCCAAAAGAGGGCATTCGAAAGATAGAATGAAGCATTAAATGCCCAATATCACTCCCGGTCCTCGAACCGCACGTGACGACTATTCGTCACTCCAAACCTGAAAATGTTTAACAATGAGGGATGAGATAAATCTCAATAAATAGATAATCTAAACCCTATGTAGGCCAATGCATACCCAGACGAGCCTCAACACGCAACCTAACCAACGACATATTGGAAATCACATAAACATGCTTACTTCGCCTCCAATCACACGCCAACTCTGCATATTAGTCAAATTACTATAATGCAATAACAATCCATGAACATAGCACAATCACTCGAGCATCATATATACGCACACTCAATCAATTCCACCAACACATTTCGTATACGCATCCATCCAACTTTTTCACGACCTGGGTCAACACCCCACGGGTCTTTTCTCGCCACCAGCGTCAACACGCTCTAGGTTGGCAGCCCTTCGATTAATCCGAGTTTTGTCTCGCATCAACACGCCTCAGGACTTTTCTCACGACCCGAGTCAACACCCTACAAGTCCTTTCTTACTTTCTCATGACCCGCATAAATACGCCTCAGGTCAGCCCTCCGATCAATCCGGGCTTTGTCTCGCGTCAACACGCCTCATAACCTTTCTCATGAACCGGGTCAACACCCCACAGGTCCTTTATCACAACTCGGGTCAGCACCCCACAGGTTGGCAGCCCTCCGATCGATCCGGGCTTAGTCAAGCAAACACACACGCCACTTAATTCAATCCATTCCACATCAATCACATATTCAAACAATGCCATAATATGCTCAATCGCCACCCATTCCAATTAATCCATGCAAGTATCCAATTCATTCCTCAAGGCATCACAAGTTAAGCCACATTGCACAACCATCATTCTAACACATGTCAAGTGCCCAATTCCAAATTATGAACTCCCCACAATAGCCCACTATTCCGGCATTCAAGCCGGATAAAACCAGCCCACAAACCAACACGAATCGGCCACCCTTGAGCACCAAGATTCACTCGCAAACATCACAACAAATTAGCCATGAACAACCACCAAATTACCCTAAACATCATCACAATTTAGTCTAAGAACTAGCCACAAGCAATCCTCAAACCAGCCCCTAACTAAACTAACAAACCGACACTAAACAATCCCTAAACAAGTCCGATTAATACCCATTGTACTAGGTAAGGTTTAGGGAATCGCTTACTAGTTTTGGCCTAAGGAAATTCGGCAAGAGGCCAAAATGGCCTGGTGGAGCAGCGGTGGGCTCGGCGCGGCACGGGCGCAGCGGGTAAGCGGCTCGACCACGGCTCGGCACAGCCCTCGGCCACGGCTCGGCACAGCCCTCGGCCACTGCCCGGGGTGCTCGGCCACGGCTGGGCACTCGGCCAAGCGAGCGGGCAAGCAGCTGGGCACGACGGGCGAGCGGTTGGGCAGCGTCGGGCGAGCGGCTGGGCGGCGTCGGGGGAGCGACTGGGCGCGACGAGCGAGCGGCTCGGCCACGATTGGGAGCTCGACCAAGGCAGGAGTTGGGGCAGGTCGCCGGAGCAACAACGACGATGGTGGAGCTGTTGGGAGCTCGACCGACGTGCAATGACTCACGACAACGACGGACAAGGCGGACGACGGTGGTGAGTAGCAGCTGAGGCACTCTGCGGAACAGTGGCAGGGGCAGGGATGGCAACGTCGCGATGGCGAGCGGCTGGGGCGGATGGCAAGGCAGCAGCGGCGTCAGAGGCTGGATGGGCGGCGAGCGGTGGATTTGGTCGGCCTCGGCTCCGATGCGACTAAAGGCCACACGAACAGGGGAAGAAAAGGAAGAGGAGGGGCGACGGCTTCGGGCTGGGACGAGCGGCTGCTGGGTGGCGACGGGACGAGCAAGCAGCCGAGCAGCGAGCTGGGCGGTGAAACTCGCGGCGGCGAGTTGCTAGGTGAGTTGCTGGGCGAGCTAGTGACGACGGAGACAGAGTCCGGTGGCTGGGCGGCGGCGACGGCGGAGGTGGTGGCTGGTCGAGCGAGCGGCGGCGCAAGGTAGACAGCGAGTAGTGGTCGGCTAGTCGAGCGAGCAGAAGAATAAGAAGTAGAAGCAGTGACCGAACGGAAGGAAAAGAAGAAGAAGAAGAAAAAGGAGGAGAGAGAGAGAGAGAGGAGTCTGCATGGGCATATGGGGGAGGGGACGTACATAGCTGGGGTGTCGCAGAGGAGAGAGAGAGAGAGAGAGAGAGAGAGAGAGAGAGAGTCAGCTAATCAGTGCGATCCAACGGTCCACGTTCGAACTCGATGACTGATCTAACGGTCACGAAAAATCCTATTTATAAAATAAGAAAGGTCCAAAAGACACTAAATAAAATATACTAAGAGGGAGGTCTACTGGTCAAAATCCGCACCCGGTTCAAATTTCACTTTTCACTAATTCCAGGCAATCTCAACGCTGGCCACAATAAAATCAATACCATCTAATTAAATTCGTCACGAAACTCTGAGAAATTCAACACCAAAGTTTGAGCTCTAAATAACGGCAAAATTTGATCGAATGAGATTTTAGCGAAATCTCAAATTTAAAAATAACCCGAGAGTGATTAGTTCCGGGCAAGGTTTTACTATAAGCACACTGACGAAATACACGTTTTATAAATCCCAAAAATGGGTCGAAATTCGAAATGTCACACTACAAGTACTCATTTTAGTGCAAAAAATTTCTGCCGGATCATTTAAGTGCCAAACTTTTTGAAAAACGATCACTTAAGGGTCAATTTCGATCAGTTTGATCAGAAATCTGATGTGGCATTTTTCATTAATTTCTTAAGCCGATGTGGCTCGCCGGAGGATGAGTCAGCATGTACAGTCAGCATTTTTTATTTTAAATATTTTTTTCCTTTCTTTTCTTTTTTTCCTTTTCTCCACTCGCCGGCCAATTGTCGGTGGCCGGGTTGGCCACTGGCGAAGCCCGAGAAGAGCTAGGTGAGGGTTGCCCTCACCCGATCTGGCAAGGGCCGCCCTCGCCGGCCTCGCCCATGGCCGGCGAGGGGCGGCCTCGCCTATCGCCGGCGAGGGCGACCCTCGCCTAGCCCTTCCCGGGCTTCGCCGGTGGCCGGGCTAGCCACCGACAATTGGCCAGCGAGGGGAGAAAAGGAAAAAAAGAAAAGAAAGGAAAAAAGAAAGAAAAGGAAAAAAATTATTTAAAATAAAAAATACTGACTGTACATGCTGACTCATCCTCTGGCGAGCCACATTAGCCTTAGAAATTAATAAAAAATGCCATGTCGAATTTCCAGCCAAATCGACCGGAGTTGGCACTTAAGTGATTGTTTTTAAAATAGTTTGGCACTTAAGTGATTCGTCAGAAACTTTTGACACTAAAGTGAGCGCCGTACACAAGTTTTGACACTTGTTAGCGTCCCAGTTTCCCATAATCAGTTTTGGAATAGAAATCCGTTTGGTAAATTTTTTGTTCTCGGGCATAAATTTACAAAAATTTGTTCCTAGAATCAGTTTTGAAACAGAATTAAGAAGCAAAAAAAAGTAGTTTCTTGATTCTGAGAACAAAAATCAGAAATGAAAAATAATTTTTTTTTCCTTCTTCTTCTACTTCTTTTTGGCCTGTGGCCGGTTGCTAGCGGCCAGTCACCGGCCACAAGCCAGGGCCGGCGAGGGCGAGGGCTGGACCCTTGCCGAAGGCAGCGAGGGTGGCCCTTACCTGTGGCCAGCGAGGGTCGCGACACCCTCGCTGGGCTTGGCCTGTGGCCGATCGCCGGCACTGACGACCTGACCGTGGCCAAGGAAAGGGAAGGGGAAGAAAAAAAAAGAAAAAAAAGAAAGAAATATTCAAAATATTATTAAAATATTATTAATAAAAAGAAATCTTATGTAGTTACCAAATGCGTTTCTAATAGAAATTTTGGGCAGTTACCAAACGCTTTCAAATGATTAGAAATTGTTCCCGGACATGAAATCAAAAAGAATCATTTTTTTGCAGAATTAGCTTCCGGAAACAGAATGGTTGCCAAACGCACTCTAACTATTACCTAAACATATATTACATTCTAATAAAATATATATGTCAGTTTTTTTTAGCTATTTTGTATAGCTCAAAGATATTTATGTCAGCCCTAAATGCTATTATAAAAACTTCAAAAACTTTAAACAAAAAACAATTAGCTACTAATTATTACCTAAGCAACTACAAATGATCCAGTTTTTACATATATTACATGAATCACTTTAAACATATTTTTTTAGAAACATCAATGTAAGATTAGTGGTATATCTGACCTTTCTTATCTTATTAATGTGAATGCTAATGGTTACTGAGTAATTTAAAGGGAAGTGGAAGAGAATGGAGTTTTGCAATGATGTGGTTCAGCCACAAAGCTCCATGTTACAATCGAACAAGAGTCGCGTCCAATGTCCCCGCTGCAAAGATCATTCGATTCTCCAATATTTGTTGTCAATATTTTAAAGTTGTTGTGTACCTCCTAGTAACTCCAATTTTATTTTTTATTTTTTTGGAGAAAATTAAAGATTATATATGCCATACATGTACAAGTTTTTTTTTTTTTTTGGTAAGGTACATACATGTACAAGTTTAGAATTTCATGACACAAAAAAAGTTTGGAGTCTTTGTATCACAGTGAGCATAGTTCGAAGTTTTTTGTGAATACTTCAAACGGCCAAAGCCCCAAGCGTAGAATATATAGATAAGAGTAACCATGTTTCACATGTTCGTTAGCGGTACATTAATCACAAAGTGGAGTCTTTATGTTATCTACTCCTCCGATTACAAGCTTTTTCAACTAGGGCAGATTGAGAGGTCATGATGGCTTTGAGCTATACTTCTCCTGAGAGATTACCTCTGGACAACATTTAATGTCGCAGTACTCCAGCTTCTTCAAATTGGATAGATCAGGTAAACTTTGCAAGGAACTACAGCCTCCAATGGCAACCGATTGTAGCGATTCCAATTTGTCAAGACCTTGAATCTCAACCAGTTTCTGACAGCTCCACAGAAAAATGTCCTTCAGACATTTTAAGTCAGATAAGTCGGGCAATGTCTGGAGGAGGGGGCAACAATCAATCGACAACACTTGTAGCTGCTCTAGTCTTTCAAGCCCACCGAGCTCGCTAAACTCACAGGAGGACAGTTTCAGGCACTGTAATGATCTTAAACCTTCGAGGCCTTGAATATTGAAAATCCCAAAACTGAGTCTTAACTCCAACAATTTCTGCAAGTTGGAAAGATCTACACTTGGCAGGACATTGCAGTGGGAAACTGTAAGTTTCCTCAAACTAGAGGGAAGCAGTCCAATGTGCTGCAGGTTCTTACAGCGGACGAGTAGAAGTTCTTTCAGGCAACAAAGGTGATCCAAATCTGATGGTATGCTGGTGATGCTTGGAAGTTCCAATCTTAAGTACTCCAGTCTCAATAGTTTCCCAATCCACGATAGGTTGTAAGTTCTATCCATTTCCAAAACTGTGACGGAGGTTGAGGTGGGAAAACTCAATTTCAAATTTCTTTGATTCAACATGTCCGGAACTTCTGCTATTGAAGAGAGATATAGACTTATCAAACTTGTGGGAAGCTCTGGTACTTTCTTCACACGAGTTTCTGTTAATTTGAAAATCTTCAAGAAAGATAGTCTCGCAACATCACTGGGAATCATCTCCAACGCCGAACAATCCCCTCCATGAATCTCTTCCAGTTTCTCCCACATCCCAATTGCCGCTGGTAGATTTGTTATGCAACTTCTGTTCATCCTCAACACTTTCAAGTTCTTTAGATGAACAATCGAGTTAGGCAACTCTGTAATTCCTGTGCCTGAGATGTTCAATTCAACTAAAGATTTCAGCCCCCCGATTGACTCTGCAAGTCTTGTTAGCCTTGGAGCTCCACTACTGTACGAGGGCTTGGAATATGACAATGAACGTGAGGATTGGGGAAGGTGAACGCTCCGGTGCATAAAATGTATTCCATAACCTTTTTCTGCAAAAGTCTCTCCGTTTAAGTTTGCGATGGGCCAACCAGAGCCCACTCTTTCCATATACAGCTCAGTCAGAACTTTCAGAGAACCTAATTCAGGCAACTCGCAGAGAAAACAACATCCATTTATATTCAAGTGCTTCAGATGCCTTAGTTGACCAATGGATGGATGAATCCCAACCAAATTCTCACACCCCTCAAGAATTAGTATTTCTAAGGATGAATGTGCTGATAGGTCTGGAGTCACAGTCAACATGCGGCAATATGAAAGATTAAGGACCTTCAGTCTCGAGGCCACCTGTCAAATCATACTTTTAAGAGAGTTTCACTAGTAGAAACTTTGATGGACGAAACCATATATAATGTTGCTCCGTCAATGTAACCATAAACTAATATCCTGACAGAAGAAAAGCTACACCAAATGTCATACTTTACATTGTTGACTTACAATAGAGTTGGGCATATCAACATTGTTTATTCCTTATATCCTCTATTAGTAAACGAAATTGCATGATCAAGATTTCAATCTAGCTAGTATTCGAGTTTATCAAGGTATTTGCTTGATATACTTTTTGCTGAGTAACATTGGCCTTCATTGGCCTGCCAACATCTTTTCTCTAGCTTCGTCCATAACCGTGAGTACGTTTGATAAAACAAAAAATCAGTTAAGTATTGAATATTCTTGAAGTCTTCAAGTACCGAAAATGAATATAAAAATTTATTTGACAATAAATGAAGATTAAATGATAAATTTTATTTGTTTCTTACAAATATTTATGAGTGAACATTATTGGAATGTCGTGACAATATAAATAATAAGATTATAATTTTAATTGAATATTTTTTCACTTAACCAATTAGATAAGCCCTTCCTTACATATTGTATTAAGTGATTTTTACTCCAAAAAATTCAGTAGATTGTATGGAGTTAGAGATTATTGAAAGTACTTAATGTGGTTATCAAACACATGCTTAGTTTATGTGCAATTTTAGGTTGGGTCTTATTAGTGAGTGCTCAAGGCACTTGTTAGGCATATGCAATTAACGAAGATTCACAATTTCAATGTTCTGATTGTTTCGACCAAAAAAAAATTGCATTGATTGTGCACAATACGAGTAAAAAGAGCTTTAAAAATGATAAAATTTCTTTTATTTAGATGTTTAGCAGGTGCTTTCAGAGCACTCAATAACAAAATTACTAAAGGGGCATATAAGGAAGAGAAGAAGAAAGTATATCCTTGAAAATACAAAAACAAAAAATACCATGATTGTCATACAAAAAATTCTTAAATTACATGATTATCCTCCTTTATTTGTCATTTAAGACATATTAGGTACTTGGGGAGAGAAGAGAAAATATCCCTAAAAAATATAAACCTCTATTCTCATCTTTTTATAAAGAAGTTGTGCACATGTAAAATTGCATGTATTTCCCATTTTGGAGATATTATATATGATCGATTCTAAGAGTGTGTAATTATACATAAAATGGAAAATAAATTAGTAAAAATACAGAAGGGAAGTGAGAATGTGGAGTTTCTTATACTTAAAAAGGAAAAGCAGTACAAGGGGGAAGTAGGAATGTGGAGTTAATGAAGTACAATAGATATATAAAGTTTAACACGTGGTTATTTTATTCCATCTTTTTTTTTATTAAGCCTTTGTCCTCGGAACAGTTTTTTTTTTTTTTTACC